>JAUMJM010000028.1:30770000-33578590 GCA_033558235.1 Neomorphus geoffroyi | reverse complement strand
GGGAAAGAACTTGGTAAATAGCACCATGCACTTCATGTTATTTAGAAACATAGAAACCCACTCCAATTTCAAATAATAGACAACAGTTTTCCTTAGAAAAAATATTTATAGCTGCTCTGAAGTTTTGTATGAAAGATAACCTTAGTTCCGACCTGATACTACATGAATGAAGATCTTCCTTTCATTTTAATACTTTGCTAACCTTATCTGACATACAAAAAACATTAAATAATTTATGCTTGCAGAAGGATAGGTTACTAGGCAAAAGTATAAGATACCAGGCTGAAGTAAAGTGAGTGGAAAGTGATGATCCATAATGACATTCTGCAAAGGAAACACTCTTTCAAGAGCTGCAGCTTTTGCCTTTATCAACTTTAATGTGCATTTTCAAAGAAATTCTGTTCTGTTTTCCAGGCTTTTGACTGGGGGTTTTATCTGACAGATATGCAAATCCCTCACTACTAATATTGTTTTAACTCTTAGAAGCTGCAAGAGTTAGATGTGATCTGAATGACACTCAGTAAATCATGTTCTTGCAGAAGTTTGGCTAAAAAAATATCCAATGCTAAATAACTTTTGTAAGGAGACTGGTATGGGTTAGTTAGTTCAGAAAAAAACAGTATAGGCTCCAGGGAGACCTTATTGTACCTTTCAGTACTTAGAGGGGGCTTATAAAAAGATGAGGACAAACCTTTCAGTAAGATCTATTGCAAGCGGACAAGGCTTAATGGTTTTAAGTTAATAGAGGGCAGATAAAACTATATATGAAGGAGAAATTTTTTACAGCGAGGGTGGTGAAACATTGGAACAGATTGTCCAGAGAGGTGTTGGATGCCCCATCCCTGTAATTATTCAACCTCTCTCAGGACAGTGCACCTAGAATGTTTTTAAATTCTCATTGGCAGGTCTTGGTGAACTGTGAATCCACAGACTGTAGCAGCTAGTCTTGGGCTGCCAATAGCCGCACTTTGAAAGTTACGTGGCTATCAGAGGCGTGTTGCTACTTGCAATCTCAAGACTTTCAATACAGTAGACTTCACTACTTAGTGACAGATATTAGGGCATGGTTATAGTTCAGAAAGTCACTTCATCACAATTGCCAATTGTTCAGAAAAAAATTTTGTGGGTTCTAAAGTAAGTAAAGGAATTGGACTTCCTTTGGCATGAGAAAATATTCATGATGTTAAGCTCCTGGCTGGTAACAGACTTTTTCATTTAATTCCAAGTTTGATATTTAATTGAGATGTGATGATGGAACGGAGCCAGAAAGGTATTGGCGGATTTGTTACATTCTCTTCCTTTCTTTCCTTTCCTTTCTTTCCTTTCTTCCTTTCCTTTCCTTTCCTTTCCTTTCCTTTCCTTTCCTTTCCTTTCCTTTCCTTCCTTTCCTTTCCTTTCCTTTCCTTTCCTTTCCGGGGTCCTTTCCTTTCTGAGTCCTTCCTTCCTTCTTCCTTTCCTTCCGTCTTCCTTTCCTTTCCTTTCCTTTCCTTCCTTTCCTTTCCTTCCTTTCCTCTTCCCTTCCTTCTGCTTTCCCTTCCTTTCTCCTTCCTTCCTTTCCCTTCTTTCCCTTCTTTCCGTTCCTTTCCCTTCCTTGCCGTGCCTTCGGCCTTCCTTCCGTGCCGGGCCTTTCCCTTCCTTTCCCTTCCTTTCCTTCCTTTCCTTCCTTTCCCTTTCCTTTCCTTTCCTTTCCTTTCCTTTCCTTTCCTTTCCTTTCCTTTCCTTTCTTCCTTTCCTTTCCTTTCCCTTTCCTTTCCTCCTTTCCTTTCCTTTCCTTTCCCTTTCCTTTCCTTTCCTTTCCTTCTCCTTTCTTTCCTTCCTTTCCTTTCCTTTCCTTTCCTTTCCTTTCCTTTCCTTCCTTTCCTTCTTTCCTTTCCTTTCCTTTCCTTTCCCTTCCTTTCCCCTTCCTTTCCTTTCCTTTCCTTTCCTTTCCTTCCTTTCCCTTCCTTTCCCTTCCTTTTTCCTTTCCTGTTTCCTTTTCCTTTCCTTTCCTTTTCCTTTCCTTCCTTTCCTTTCCTTTCCTTTCCTTTCTTTCCTTTCCTTCCTTCCTTTCCTTCTTCCTTTCCTTTCCTTTCCTTTCCTTTCACTTTTCCTTTCCTTCCTTTCCTTTTCCTTCCTTTTCCCTTTCCTTTCCTTTCCTTTCCTTTCCTTTCCTTTCCTTTCCTTTCCTTTCCTTTCCTTCCTTTCTCCTTTCCTTTCCTTTTCCTTTCCTTTCCTTTCCTTTTCCTTTCCTTCCTTTCCTTTCCTTTCCTTTCCTTTCCTTTTCCTTTCTTTCCTTTCCTTTCCTTTCCTTCCTTCCTTTCCTTCCTTTCCTTTCCTTTTCCTTTCCTTCTTCCTTTCCTTTCCTTTCCTTTCCTTTCCTTTCCTCTTCCTTTCCTTTCCTTTCCTTTCCTTTCCTTTCCTCCTTCATCGAAACTCACTTTTCAAGCAACTTGGTAGGGTAACAGGTTTTATAATAATAATCATCATCATCACCATCATCATCATCATCATCATCATCATCATCATCATCACAATAACAACACGAAACTTCCAAGAGTTTCAAACTGCAACCATCCGTAAATATGAAGAAAAGATTAATGTTTTTAACATATATATTACTCGCTATGTTGCTGCCAAGATAATTTGTAATTCCGTTTCAGTTCACATAACAAAATTTATAGTCTGCAATTTGAACCATTTTGGAGTGAGAGAGATTTTACTTGTGTCCGTGCTGCTTCTCCATGGCTGTCATTTGTTATAATTATCAATACTCATTAGCGGTGCAGGCTTTCCCAGATCACAATCATTGTGTATTTACATCAGTTGTGGTAGAAGCTCCTTGCATTGTGAAATACTCAAAAGATGCATGAAAGCACGTGTAGTGTTGTCTTTCAGACCACGTTTCTTTGACCTTTTTCACTGTGTTCTATCTACGCTCTAACCTCTTCCTCAGCACCCCTCCCTAACCTGCCATATATGTGCCCAGAATGCAAGGACCGCATCTGCTTCCCCTTTCCCAGAAAATTTAAGGCGATATGTGTCCCTTTTCAACCCACTCTCCTGCTGTTCCTCTTTCCCAGTGATCAAAAGGCAACTGTTGCTAAGGTTCTGCAGGGAAAGTGCTTGTGTGGAGACTGAGTCATCTGCTTTATTTGTGAGCTGTGCTGTCTGTAATTTCTGCATCAACGCCCTTGGTTTCAATGGAGAGAGAGTCAGGAGCCTTCACCTGAGCAGGGCGGGAAAGCTGCTGGCCAATGCACTCAACAAGCAGGAGCCTCTTCCAAGACTCGGGCCTTTGCAAGGGACAGGGGCTCACAGATAAATGACAACTGCAAAAAGGAGAGTAAGGAGGGGTAGGCTGAAAAAATTGAAAAAGTGTTCCATTGTCCTGGTTTTGTTTAGGCCATCACAAACCTACCATCTCATTTCTGATATACAGCTGACTTCTGCCATATCGCTTTCCCTTTATCAAGTGCCAAACATGTATCCCAGCATCCAGCACTGACCTCAGAGTAAATCCCCAAGAGGATTATTAGCCAACCTGAAAACTTTCAATTCAATCCTTCTTCTGGTTTTCTGTAGCCTGCAAGCTCTGAACGTTATCTGAGCTTTGTCCTGTCTATCCTTTTGCAGACAAAAATAATTAGTTCTTTTGTCTATGTTTGATCAAAATATTCCTAGGCCCTGAAACAGATATTTCATTCTGATTGAACGTATTCTTTTTTGAATGAAAAAAGAAAAAAGTATGTTCATGTGTTTTATAATATTGCAGCAAATGCTAGTTTTGCTGACTCAGCGCACAAAATGAGAAGAATAGATTTTGCCTTCTCTCTGTTGACTTTTCCCCCCTTTGTCCTCACACCCCTTATTTGCTTGCACCAAAAAGGGAGTGGGGTATTCAAGGAGGTAGCTGTTAAAAGTAGATAAAAAAGCCAAGCCAACCAAGCTAAGAATTCAAATGAACTCTGCTTTCCTTTCTCAGTGGGTAATAGTGCTGCTATATTGTTTTCTTCCGTATTGGTCTGATCCCAAGAGCTGATGAGTCTCAGAGTTAGTAGGTTACTTTCATTCTTCTATTTGACAACTGATTCTCATTCAGACCAAATTTTTTCAGACAGTAAAATCTGATAGGAAGATCAATCTGTTCCATCCTTGAGCAGGCTGGACAAGAGTTTTGGAAGGAAAATAAATCTCTTTATCAATTCTTTGACCTGCTGGATGTGTATACATACATGAACTTCTAAAGAAGGGCTTCTCTACCTGGCTCTGGAAAATAAAAAGCGCTCTAATTGATAGCCATCAGAGGATGATAGAGGGCACATTAGATGCTCCACAGTGGAAATAAAGATATTTACATTCTCTTGAAGTTTGCTGAATGCTTTTAAGCTTAGCACCCCAAAACCCCTATATTTTAGTTGTGATTTTTGCAGAACAGACTAATTCTCCAGTCATTCTTAGTTGCAATCACAATTGTGAGCTTTTAAGAACATACTAGGTGACATTCTTAAGCTAAAAAAGAACCTAATCACTTCAGTGCCTGCTTTCTATATCCTTTGTAATTTCATGCTCCTCCACTCTGAGGTACTCCACACATCATCAGTGAAAGTGCTGGTTTTCCAGTAATACAAGCAAATTACAAAAATAAGCAACAGTAAACTTGTAGATCAGCTGGTGAATGACACAACTGGGAGCCATACAGATTCCTATGTACCTGAATCCAAGTATTTTCCTGAAGGTATTTTAATATTACAGAAGTTTGCTAGTAATATACATAAGGCCTTATTACAGTCCGAGACTGCTGTCTTGGTTAAGTAGCCATTTAATATCTTTTCAATCACAGTTCAGAAGTAGAAACAACTTTAAGTTATTACCAACTGGAAACTGGTTATCGACTCCGCATGGGTCAAATATGTTGGTGGTCTTCTGTTGCTAAAAGAGAAGAGCTCACATCACACACATATATTCTCGGTCACACCACATGTGCGTGCACACACACACCTCTCCCCCTCCCCCCACCTCCAGCTATCAGAGCAGACACCAACCAGCTTCTTCTTGATGGCCTTAGTGGAGAGAGGGATTGAGGTTTATCAGGGAATTCTTGCAGGGAAATATTACCCACGAAAACAAGAGTGTTAAAAGAGGAGTGTCCCCTAGTGTAAAGGAAAGGAAAGAATATTTTCTTTGTTCCTGTGTCAGCTGTCAACTCGGTCACTGCTAACATTTCACTTTCACCCTGAAGAGCAGCTAATTGTTTATGAAATGACCTTGTTATTCCTGCCCTAGTAACCTTGTCTGGAAGGCCACCACATGGATTTATTATTCTCTGAAGCAAAATGTGCTTTCTGACATCTGTTCTGCATTTGTTTTCCTTTAATTTCCTTTAACTTCCATCACCCCCTCCCCATATTGCTCATCTGTGCTGCTCTGCACAGGGGTGCATGGGCTGTACTAGTTCTACAACCCTGCCTGTCCTCAAATTTGTCTTTTCTGTGGTTCTGCTGTCTTGCTTTGTAGTCTCATATAAAAGGACAGAGAAGGACACTGTGAAATTGCCTTTTCCCTCACCCGTCTCCTGTGACAGACTTTACATCCCTGGAATTATTTATCCCAGTTTATGACTGTAAGATTTTATATTGGGAGCATAGTGCAGACAAAGTCTCCTTCTCCCCTAATCCCCCCTGGGGATTCATCTTCTCTTACTCCTAGTGCCAGAGAGTGCAAAAAGCACTGGCAAACCACAGTCTCCTTCCCATGTCACTTTTCAGGTCAGCAATAATGAGCATCTACAGCATCAGTTCCTGATGTTCTGAAAGTATAAAAAGGTTTTGCGAGAAGTAAAAGTGACCCAAATGTCCTTCTCAATAAAAACCTTTGTGGTTGGCCATGATTTCTTCCAGCCCTTTCAGATTTCTTGTGATAAGCAATCTAAGAGAACGTCCTGGCTCTTCCCCACAGAGGCTTTGGACATCTGTTAACTAAGTGGCATTCTTCAGCAATGATAGTTAAGAGACTGACACCATCGCCTGCTCTCTCTCAGCTGTCTGTGCTGTATTCCTGGCCATCGTCTGTGCTGTGCTAGTGTAAGCAGCTGGAAGGTCATGCAGTGAATCCGATTTGGAGGGCTTTTAGGGTAATGGGTGGAAAGGGCAGGATGGGAGTAAGGTTTTACAGAAGATCTGAGTCAACAAGTGCTGACACAAGCTCTCATGTTGGCATCTGGAAGTGGGTGGTGGGTAAATGGAACATGCAGCACAGAGTGGCAGCAGATTATACTGACTTAAGCAGGACTGTCTAGTGTCTAAACACTGGCTTAATTTCAGGTTTATCTCAGTGGGCATAAAAGAAAAGTTACAGATTTGAGAGGAAATAGGAAGATACTGTTGTCACTCAATCTACAAGACAGAAGTAATGCAGGGTAAAACAGTGCGGGAGGCTGTACATAGTATGTCTTTTTACTCTGTGAGATTGGCTACAGCCTCACAAATTCAGGTTATCTGCATGAGGTCATGGTCACACCTGCAGAAATCCTGACTTTTGTTCTAGCCTTTAAGTCTACCTAACCTCCTAGACATAATTTTTGTGTCCAGCCTTCCCAAGGTGCACATCCACGAAACCAAAGGGGGGGGTGACCATTTCTCCTGCCTAACTCCCACCTTGTCTGGTGAGGAGAGCGGTTGTGGGCTCTTAACCTAGACCATCACTGCCTCTAGTTCTTATGAATGCTCATGGGCAGGCTTCAGAGCCAAAAGTGACGTTTGCAACAAGTGAGTAGCCTTCTTTCACACAGTCTATGGAACACATAATAATATTAATAGTCAAGTGATTTTACTTTAGAGCATGTGCGTTCAAAATCTTGTCACCCTCAGGAATTAAGACAGAATCTTCCAAATAATTCCAGAAATATTTCTTCATGTCTTATTTAGGCTATATAAAATGACTATTTCTTTTCTTTTCTTGTTTATCTTGGCTGAGACCTATTGTTAGTTTCTGTGAAATATTTCTGGGATTTGGTTATGCAGGGGTAATTGATATCGTGAATGTCTTAAATGATGGGAGACAGCACCTGGCTGATTTTTCATGTTTTTAATGCAACACTGATGATAAATATAATGCATGGGGGTGTCATAGAGAGCAATACAGCATTCCATCTTTCCAGACATGTTCCGTACTGTCAGAATGCACAAGGTTTCAAAGGAAAAGTTCTCTTCATCCATAGCGAAAGGTGTTTTTGTGAGAAATCTTGTGTCTCCCTGAGGTTCCCTGCAAGTCCTTTGACTTTCTCTTGCTTTGTTTCATTTCCTCATCTGTGCTGTTTACTGATGCATATGGTACGTACTCATTTATGTGATTGTCAATGCTGAGCTTTATTTACTGCATAACAGTTTGATTTCAGAGGAAAGCCAGTTCCTTTTTTTGCTCACTTGATGTAATCATTGAATGTGGCTTGTGTACTGTTTTCCATCTGTCTCAGTCATTTATGTAGATTAAAACCAGCAGAGGTCCAAGTAATGGCCTTGTGAGGAGGATTCCCCCACAGTGGGGTGGTTTGCTTTACAAGTCCTCAGATTTCACTTTGTTTGTTTGCTTTTTCTAGTCTGTGCATTCACCATTTGCATGTTAATAGTCTGGAGGAGATTCCCCTCCAACATCTCCACAGCTTCATCTGTAATGTGAGACAATGTTGTTTGCTTATTCCCTTCTAAAACTCAGCAATTTGTGTTTCATTAAAAACCATCATCCTTAGCTCTTTTCTTGGCCAGAAATCCTCTTATGGGATTATAATAAATTAATCTCAATGAAATCCTAAAACTTACCTACACAGATCTTTAAAGCTATTTTGATGGTACACTATTTGAGATAATGAAAATAACTGTTAAAATCTCTACACTATAAACACTATCTCTTTGAAAGCTTTGCAGCTGTGCAATTCTATTCATTTTCATTAACCTGATCTCCTTTTATCACAAGGTGACCTGCATAGTGGAGGACGGAAAGGACATGGATGTTGTTTACCTAGACTTTAGTAAAGTCTTTGATGTTGTTTCCATCAGCATTCTTCTGGAGAAGCTGACTGTTCATGGCTCAGACAGGCATAATATTTGCTGGGTTAAAAACTGGCTAGATAACCAGGCCCAAAGAATTGTGGTGAATGGAATTAAACCCAGTTGGAGGACTGTCAAAAGTGGTGTTTCCCAGGGATCAGTGTTGGGACTGGTTCCATTTAATATTTTAACTATGATCTGGATGAGGGGATTGAGAGCACCATTAGTAAGTCTGAAAATGACACTAAGTTGGGTGGGAATGTTGAAATTCTTGAGAGAAAGAAGACTCTACATAGGGATCTGGACAGGTTGGATCAATGGCCAAGGCCAATTGCATGAGGTTCAACAAGCTCAAGTGCTGGGTCCTGCACTTGGGTCACAACAAACCCACGCAATGTGACAGGCTTGGAGAAATGTGTCTGGAAACATGCCAGGTGGAAAAGGACTTGAGGGTATTGGCTGACAGCCAGATTAAGATGAGCCAGCAGTGTGCCCAGGTGGCCAAGAAGGTCAATGGCATCCTGGCATGTATCAGAAAAAGTGTGGTCAGTAGGACCAGGGAATGGATCATCCCCCTGTACCCAGAACTGGTGAGACCGCACCTCGACTCCTGAGTTTCGTTTTGGGCCCTCACTACAAGAAAGATGTTGAGGTGCTGGAGAGTGTCCAGAGGAGGGCAACAAAGCTGGCAAGGGGTCTCAAGAAAAAGTCTTATGAGGAGTGGCTGTTTAGTTTGTTTAGTGGCGTTTGTTTTTTTAGTCTGGAGAAAAGGAGGCTGACAGGGGACCTTATTGCTCTTCACAACTACCTGAAAGGTGGTTGTAGTGAGGCAAGTATTGGTCTCTTCTTCCAAGTAACAGGACAAGAGGAAATGTCGAGTTGCATCAGGGGAGGTTTAGATTGGATATTAGGAAAAATTGCTTCACCAAAAGGATTGTCAAGCATTGCAACAGGCTGCCTAGGGAAGTGGTTGAGTTACCATTCCTGTAGGTATTTAAAAATCATATAGATGTGATTCTTAGGGACATGATTTAGTGGTGGAGTTGGCAGTGTTAGGTTTACAGCTGGACATGATGATCTTAAAGGTCTTTTCCAACTGAAATGATTCCATAGTTCTTTTCTATGATTCTATGATCAGTTGGTGGGCATCTGGCATCCAGCCAGCCAGGATCAACTCACCACAATAAGACATAAATATATTAGATACTTTATGTTGTCTCTAGAGGCTCTCAAGGATACATGGCCCTTTGCAATAAACATTCAAATTTTGATCATCAGTAGGCTGTCAGGTTTCCAGCAGTAGTTACTTCAAACCAAAACCTTTTAGCTTGTTAAAACTCTAATTGTCAGGGTCTGCTCTGAAAAGAATCATAATAATTTATTGCTCTTGGTTAGATCAACTCTTAAGGCATTTCAGGAGATCAAGGAAAGGCTTTTCAGCCAATTATCAAGAAGACCTTTTTGAAGGTCTGTTACAGTGTCTATAAATCTGTAAATGTGTTTCTCTGTCATTTGGTCAGACCTGCAATCAGTTATCATACCAGATGAGCTCTGAACTCCGCAAATCAGTTGCACACACCGAAGAGCATTTTCCTGTCTTATCTTCTCCATTTCCTTGAATAACATTTCACATATTCGAAACATATTCATCCCAGCTAGTGACGTGTCAAATGAATAAATTCTATGACTCTATGATTCTATGACTCTAAGCTAATGAAGTACAGTTTATTTGATACTTGTCAATGTTTTTTCCATATCAGAGGTCAGCTCTGTCTGAAAGCAAATACTTGTTCCTCTTCAGTTAACAGATTTTTTTACCTTTATAGACATTGTGTTATGTCCCAAAATTTATTAGGAAATGCTGCCACAGCAACACGTTTCATCCATTCTCCAGGAGAAACTGCACTGAATCTCATATGGAAGAAATAACTTGCAGAATTTTCATACTGGCATAGAAATTGTGTAGTCTAAATGGAAGCTCCTTGAGCATCAGAGAGATATCACGGAATGTGTGAATAATTTCTAATAACCTACAATACTACATTTCATATTCTATAACCAAAACATTGCTGAAACTATCAATTTGAGTGTGGCACCATCCTAGCAGCGCAGTTTGTCCTTCTGAGTAACTCCTGAGGATGACCTTATAAAGATTCAGACAAAGTGAAGACTATCTAAGAATTGCTAGAATCTCTTCAAAGCATTGAAATAAATGCCTAGATTGTGCAATGAAAGCTTCACAAGATCCAGTAACTGAAATAACAAATAAAGCAAATTGCAATATATTCAATAGAATGATGTAGTTTAAATCTTAAGAAACTGCAAATCCTAGTAGCTTAGCTACAGAATTCTCTCAAAGGCCCTCAGCAAGTTTCAGATGACAGCAAACTGAGGGAAGCAGCTGACATGCTGGAGTACAGAGACATTCTTAAGACGGATGTAGACAGGCTAGAAAAATCTTCTGGTGGAAACCTCATGAAGTTTATCAAAGACGTGAGTGAAGGCCTGCACGTGGTATGCGATAAGGCCATTCTATAGCTCAAGCTGGGGAAGAGCTTTGCAGGAAAGTACCGAGGTGTCCTGGTGGTCAAGAACTTGAACTTGAGGCAACAGTTTGTCCCTGCTGTGACGAAGAGTAACAATGAGTAGTACTGCACAGGAAAGAGTGCAGCCAGCAGGTCAAGAGAATGTTTTCCTTGCTTGGCAATCATGAAACCACATCTGTAGTAGTGCATCCAATTTTGGGCTCTCCGTTACATGAATGACATTGACAAGGCTGAGAGAGCTGGGCTGGCTTAGATTTGAGGAGAGGTAACTTAGAGAGATCATACTGCTATCTGCAGCTACCTGACAGGAGGGTCTAGAGATGGTGAGAAGAGGAAGATAAGAGAAGAGAAGAGGAAGAGAAGAAGAGAAGAGAAGAGAAGAGAAGAGAAGAGAAGAGAAGAGAAGAGAAGAGAAGAGAAGAGAAGAGAAGAGAAGAGAAGAGAAGAGAAGAGAAGAGAAGAGAAGAGAAGAGAAGAGAAGAGAAGAGAAGAGAAGAGAAGAGAAGAGAAGAGAAGAGAAGAGAGGGGAGGGGAGGGGAGGGGAGAGGAGAGGGAGAGGAGAGGAGAGGAGAGGAGAGGAGAGGAGAGAGGAGAGGAGAGGAGAGGAGAGGAGAGGAGAGGAGAGGAGAGGAGAGGAGAGGAGAGGAGAGGAGAGGAGAGGAGAAGAGGACCATCTTCTCAGGCATAGACAGAGAAAGCTATGAAGTAATGGACACAAGTTGCAATGAAGGATGTTCTGACTGGATGGAAGGGAAAAGTTTTCCACAAGAAGGACGATCAAACACTGGAACAGGAGTCCAGAAAGGCTGTGGGATGTCCAATCCTGCAGATACTCAGATTGATCTAGACACAGCTCTGAACAACATGATCAAAACCAGCCCTGGTTTGAGCAGAGGATGGTAAGTATGACCTGCAGGGCTTCCTTTGAACCTAACTCATTCTGTGATATCATGTTTCTCAGAAGGGCTGTGCTGACCGCTCGTAGAAAAGACCTTCTGTCACCTGTGATTGCAAACTCTGTGTTGGAGGTGGAGTATTTGAAGGCTTCCCCAAGGTGCTGTCCTACTTTCAGATACTCACACACTTGCATACATCAGTTGGTGTTCTTACATTCTAATTCAAAACAAATGTTTTCATTTTTCTTTGTTTTGAGCTCCTCCTCTTTCTTTGAAAATAGGCCCTCATGGACAAAAGACAGAGAGGAGAACTTCATGATCCTGGGGTACAAGGCACTCTTACTTCTAATTCAGACTGTTTGTGTGATGCGGGGGGTAGTTAATATAACTGAGATTTCCACATGATGAGTAATTTTAGGCTGCTTTAATGGAAAAATAATGATCAGCCCTGATTTTCAGCCTAATGAAGAATCTGAATACTTTCAAATATTAATAGCTGGGCTTCTCAAATCCTCAAATCTTCCAAAAAATCATTGTTCACTATGAAAAATGCCTCTTTAATCTCCTCCTGGCTTCTTCTGCACAGTAGAGGAGGTGGAGAGGTTTCTTTTTATTTTTTCTCTTTTTCTTTCCCTTTCCTTGTGCTGTCCTTTTTAAGCCAGGAAAATAATAGATGTCTACATTAGGTCCCAATTACAAATTTCGACTACATCAGTAGTGTGTCAGGTCTATAGAGAGACTAAGAGTAGTAGAAGAGACAAATCATCATGGGAAAATCTCTTCTCCTTCCTGTTCTCTAGGGACAGGTTCCAAAAACACATGGCTTTTGGCTGTTAGCTTGCTTTTGGCATCTGTACTCCAGCTGAGAGCTTGTTTGGCCTTGCATGCTTTGATGCAGTAGCAACAAAACTCACATTTCTGCTGATTAATCATTCGGTCATTCTCGAGCTTAACCAGCTGTGATGATGAGTACGTTTTCCCGCAAAGATTAGAGATGTCAGAATTCACCATCTTTGTATTCTTCATTCCTTTTGCATAACGGCTGAAGGGTCTCATCCAAGCAGGTGCAGAGGGTCCACATCCCCACTGAAGGCAGGGAGGGGTGCAGATGTCTGGCCCAACTCAAAATCAAATCTATCCCCTGCCTCTTCAAAGATCCTAAAAACCCCAATTGTTTAGTTCAGCTCATGAGGAATTACACTTTGAGTATATTTTATCCTAGGAGTAGGAATCCTCATGTCAATAGCTTTAACCTGTGTTTTGTTTTTGGCACTTGGGGTTGCAATCCACTGCCAGCAGATGGAAAATAGCAACAAAATGCATCTCCTTTATGACTCATGCACCCTCTGGAGTGTGTCACAAGTAAACCCTCCACAGAAGATTCACGTTAAATAGAGGAAGATTGTGCTGATAAATTGTTGCAGCTTTTTTGATTTCATCAGAACAATTTTAATAACTCTCGGTACTTGTTTCAGTCACTGGGGCACAAGCTACTGGTAGTATTACGTTAAAACAGAGAAGTTCAAGCTTCCTGCCTGGAAATGATAGTGCGATTTTCAAGCAATGCCACGTGCAGCCAAATGAATGTTAAATGCATGACGAATATTTTCCAATGTAATATATCTGATTCATCGACTACTGGGTGAACCCTGACATAGGCAGTAGTATTTTCGTAAATAACACCACCCAATATGTGTCATCTTTTTATTCCTTCATTCAGAACAATGGCCTTTCTACTTCAAGAATGCACAGGTTCATTTTTGCTCTCCTATTTAATCCAGCCTGGTCTAGCTCTTAAAAGGACACAAACTGAGTTAATTAAATCTTTCTTCTAAAGAGAAACAGAGCCTGTAAGTCTGTAAATAATATAAAAACTGCTTAGTATATCCTGGGTGCAAAGTAGAAAAGTGTGTCTGAAAACACTCTGTCCCTCCTAGAGCATCTGTAAGGAACTTTGTTTTAATCATCTGTCATGAGAACAATATTTCCCCTCAGAGAACAGGAACATGCCCTTCACTAAATGTCATTCACCGGAGTCTTTGTTTAATACTTTGTCTAGTTTTAGTTATAATAACAATTACTTCTGTAGGAGTATGTTTTTATGTTTTTCTTTCCACTGTTTCACACTGAGAAAAAGCTCCTTTCTGTGTCAAAGAAGTAGTGATAGAGGAGGCAGTTGTAAATGCACTCTAAATTAACAAAAGACCTTAATGATATAGAATTGTCATTAGGCCGGTAGATAGGTAAGGGAGGGTTGAACATGACCTTAAGAGAAGATGCAAGGGAGGAGAGCAAGAACTACAGATTCCACTCTATCTTTGACGTGGAATCACACAGGATTTATGCTTTGCAGCAATCAGGTGGCACACCACGAAGATGGCAATTGCTTGCAAGCTGTATGAGACCCAAATTAGGCGGAGACATCAGCTCTGATGAGCGTAATATCTGAATGGGTCTCAAGAGAGGCCGCATGACTGGTGGATATAAATACTGCTACGTGTTTTTTTAAACAAAGACATTTCTGCACTGAATAGAATGGCTATGCTTACCTGCTGAAACTGGGATGGGAGGAAGTGCTTGAGGAGGCAGATCATATTGCCTTCCTAAGAACAAGCAATAAAAAGCTAAATTATGACTGTTGTCTCTTTAATGATTCTTTAGTGTTGTGCTTGCAACCCAAACCAATTCAGAAGGCACAGCCATGGTCATGAGGACTTTGGCAAGATTTTGGAAAAATATTGAGTTCTTTCATCTCCCTGAGAAAAAATAAATCTGCCAGGGACATAAAGCACCAACATATTTTTTATTCAATATTCTCATGTTTTCTGTCAGTCATAACAGTGACACAACATGAAAAAAAGCATCTTTTTTTGCACAGCTGTCTTTGGAGAACCTTCCTTGGAGAGCTTCTGAGAAACCAGTCAGCATTTTATGTCCAGAACTGTGGAACTACAGAAAGAATAAAGGTTCAGATAAAGAAGCTGCTTAGGCAGGCTGAGGAGAGAAGAGAAGGACAGACCATTACTCAGCTCTAGACATAAGTAGTTTTGCCTCCCATGATTTCTTTGCTTTTATTTTACAGGAAGGAGGAGGCATAAAAACAGTACAAAGGCAGGCACCTAAAGGAACCTGCAGAGGGGGAGATTCAGACAGCAACGTGTACTTCTGTACACTAATGAATATGCCTTTAGAAGGGGGCTTATGTCTGTAATACTATTCTACAAGTATTTCAAACAAGCTGTACCTAACTATACATGTATATAAAATACAAATTCTAACTATACTTGTAATCAGGCACTTGTTACATCTTATTTTATATCATTGAATTGATTTGCGAGCACTTGTCTGTCTATTTAGGTGTTTATGGCAGTGGTGGAGTGCATATTCTAAATCAAGATTAAAATACATGGAATTAACTTTTCTCTTTGAAAAATAAAGGACTATTGAAGAAAACTTCACTTTTAGCAAAGATCAGTGTAATCTTTTATAATGTTTGAATGGCTTTCTACTTAATGAATGGTCTATTTTAGATGTATTGATGTCATGTTCCCATTCAGTTTGTCTGGAATGTAGATCAGTACAAGAATATATTATGGATTTACATTATTTTTATTGATGAACAGAAAATAGTTTGGTAGTGCAGGCTAATTCTGGATGATTTTTACGGAAACTGGGATTTCTCAGCTCTAGTGTATGAACTTAAAACATTTATCTGCTAGATCTGGTGGATGTGCACGCTGTTCTATTTAAACAAAGGAACCATTACAGTCTAATATATCAAGGAACTTCAGAGTAACTAAACTAATGACTTGAGCAATCTGCTTTTGCTCACTCCACTTAATAAAAAGAACCTGACTTCACCATTACAGTAGTTTCTAGGGATGCACAGCAGCTGCTGCTCTAACTGGAATTACTTTACCATTTGAAGTAATTACAGGTGATTATGGTGTAAGGAGCAGTGAATAAGCCAAACTATATCACATGTGCTATGCCTCAGCCTGCTCTCTTCCTGCATGTCTAAAGAGTAGAGTGCAGGTGGGGATAAAATGTTTCTTTCGTGCTTTTCAGAAAAGCTTTATAATGTTTTACGATTGAATAATTTTTTCCATGAAGAAGACTGATTTATTATGATTTCCTCTGACATAAAAAATAAGCCAAAAAGTCCCAAACCATTTAGTTTTGATATTTGCAAAACTGTGTTTTGTTTGCTTCATTCACAGGGACTCTGTGAGTATCGTTCAGTGCTCTGAATCCTGCATGCACCATGCTGATGGTGCCAAGACATTACATTAAGCTAGCAGACGTGGGCTGCAAATCTCCTAACTACCTTCTGAAAGAGAGGTTATGGATTAGATTGGGCAATCACAAAAATGGCTAGGGACAATAGTGCCTGGGTGAAGGTATGTTTGCAAAGGAGAAAACTAGGCTTGTCTTCTTAAGAATGAAGAAACCCAGTTCTCTCAGCCCTTCTCATACATCCTGCACTTGACTGATGGCTCCTCAGTGGCCTTGCTTTAGTATGTCAATATATGTCTTGCGCAGGGGATCCCAAAACTGGGCACAGTACTCCAGATTTCATCTCAGAAGTTTTTCCATGTGTGAGAATGGCTCTTATGTGGCCATGGATCCCACCTGGCTAGTTTGAACTACTGGTGGTGAGCCTGGGCTGGAGAACTCTTCCAACATTGGCCATGAAAGGTGAGATTGCAGCAAGGAGAAAGAAGAATAAAGCACAGCTATAAAAAATAAACCTTGTGAGAAATAAAATGGACAGATTTGAGCTAGTTAGGTTTGGAATAGGGGGAACTGGACATTGTGTAACAGTTTTGCAATATGTTTAAGACTTCTGTTAAAATTGACTGTAATTGTTTGCTTTCTGTGTCTCTAAGGGGAAGAAGTCAGTTGATGTGGTCTCCAGCAAAGAATATTTCTGGCAACATGGAACTGAAAAGTCATAACCATAAAGACAGTAACACACAGGGAATATACAACTCAGGAAATGTGTAGATTTTTTTTTCTGGAGATATTTAAGCGCAGTCTAGAGTACTGGGGCTCAGTGGTGCTCCATAGGACTTTCAGATCCATGCTGATTTTACCTTTCAATGATTCACTGAAGGAGGATATTTATCTCAGCATACAAACACAAAATTGATTTTTTCCTAATAGCAATATGAAAATGTACTTTGAAATATATCCTAGGGTGTACACGTGCTTTTACTTTATCAGAAATCTACAACCCTTATGTGTAATTTTCCTAGCCCTGAGGAAAGCATCTGCTATTGTGAAAGAGTGTGGTGTCTTGGAGGAGAGATGGATGATTTTCCTCCATTTTAGAGTAGCATTCAGAGTTGCAAAGTCCCACAGTATTTTCAGATACACAGTATGACAGTTACGTGTATTTTTTAAATTTCATCCTTTCAGTAGTAGAAATAACACAAATCCTCATTTTAATGCTTGACAGACTTCACAGTTCTCTCCTATTCATTTCATAATACTACCTCCAGTCATAATGTAACCATCCTATTAGAGAGTAAATAAAGACTTATGAAAAGGAAAGAGCATTGTAAAAACAAGCATAAAATGCATAATACTATAAAGGAAAAAGATACTTCAATTGGGCTCTCACAAGTAATGAAGAAACACAGATTCATCTGAGGAAGAAATCTAGGAAATTTCATAGATTATACATTGGTACTTAATGTGAAATTATCATTCACACCCCAGAAAATGTTTAGAATTCAATTACATGGTGCTAATATTGATTTGACAGGAGTTAATGGAGATTTTTTCTCTAGTGGTGTGGAACAAGTTGCCCAAGATAGGATGCTTTCCCTTTTGATGTCAGTCAATGACTGTTATGTCTAGAATTCAAGGATAGTTGTGGTTAAATCTATGTTCTCCCCTTTAACATCAGGTAATGCCTGTGTTCCTGCAAGGTTTCCCTACAAGAAGCTTGATGTGACTCCAGCAGTTCAGCATTTTGTTCTCTGATTCTCATTTTTATTAGTTATTTATTTTCTGAAAGTATCTAGCTTTTCTGCTGGGCAGGGAAAATCTTCAAAATTAGGACGAAGACTAACCAGTCAGAGACATCTGCCACCACCTACATATCTCATCAATAGCTCTGGGAGCTGCTGTAGTATCACAGGCATGAGTGGGTGGACTCTACATGCATTGCTGTTACACCAGTGATCCGGACACTGTGGACATACATGTAATTTCTGTGACCACTAGGAGAGCAATGGTATATGAAGTAGATGCTTTCAGGCCCTGATAGGATTGGATTTAAAATACCACAAGGACTATCCAGTCAAGAAGCATAAAACTCCAGAATATCAGTAAAACTTTCTAAGTTTTTTATTGCAAATAAGAGGGTTTCAAAGAGGTGAAAGTATTTTATGGATCTGACAGAAGGAATGAGTGAGGAAGAGAAATTTCTAGTAGATAGCCAGAGTATTTTTTTGGCTCTATCTAAGTCAGTAGTTCTGAGGGTTTTGGCAGTGACCTTGAATTGCTACTAACAACCCATATATATCCAAAGTAAACAGAGCTTAGGAGAAACACAGGAACTGAACAGACAGAAGACAATGTCGTAATTGACAGCTTATTCCTAGAAAAGGCAGCATGTTCAGACTCTGAAGAGACCCAGTTAAAAGTGACTTCTCCATTGTGTTATGAGCCATGCAGTTGCCTAGATCCAGGGCAACAAAATAATCTAGCACAATGTGTGATTTTTCTCAGATTGCAGTGCCTGTGTATTTACAAAGGCCTCTCTGTTATTTCTTTAGGAACTGAGACCCATGTGGCCTCTGCAGAAAGCTTACTGTAAACTGCACTAGGAATTGTGTCTATTAAAGCTACCTCACAGTCAACAGTTGTTTTAGCAATTCCACAAGGATCTTCCATTTTCATCAGTAGTCTGAGCACTTGAAGTGAAGCCAAGCTGGGTTTAAGTCTTCTCAGTTTTGCGGATGATACGTGTCAGTCCTGCCTCCATTACAGAGTATGAACTGGCTGCTCTTTACTCGCTGAATTGAAGATTCATTTTTATTTACATAGCCTGCTCTGGATGTCAGTTCATTGCGTATGGCTTTCTTCCTCCTCGTTCATATGGCCCTCCAGCTAGTACTAATGTCCAAGTGTACCCTCCACTGATGGGATAACTAGCCATGTGCTGGCCTCCTTACAAAAGGTGCTGCTTAATGCTTTACTGTTTACCATCCCCTGGATCTGGGATATAGACTGCCTCTGTCTCTGTGAAGAACTCATTATTTACCATCCATCATTACTGTGGCTGCAAGCTTAGGGGTCACACATCTACTAAGGGAAGGACTATAGATATAACTGTGTGTTCTGTTTGAGTGTTGAATGAAATCTGCCAGGGCAGTCTTTCTTTTCACAATGGGCACAGCTTTGGTGAGTATGAACTACAACAATTATTTTATGGATTTCTAACTCCTTGTTTGAAATACCTTCTATGCGTCTTTATAATGATACATAAAGACTCAAGCAAATGAAGGAAATATTTATTAGCAGTTCCACTATGCAAGAGGAAACAAAGACACAAATGGTAAGTGGATACTGCATTTGTTGTACAATAGAACAGGTGGATCTGCTCATCTATATGTAGATGTTGAAGTTAATAGCTTGGTTCAAGCTATCAATTCAGGGTCTCACCATACTCCATGGAGGAGCTGAGTACTTCCAGGAAATGAAATATCTTACCCCAAGACAGGTGTTTAAGATAGGTAGAGAAAATGTATAATAAACAAACACTTTTACAAGAGATGCCAACTCTATATTTCTCTAGAATATCAGAAAATAATCTCTGCTCCTTTGAGAGAGACACTGTTTCAAAGCAGGAGGAAAAGTGTGTCAGATATACCTATTTTAAAGATACTTTTTCAGTTAGTATTCATGGCTCCCAACCTGACAATATTCCAGAAGCATTTGGACAAAACCTTCAGACACATGATCTGAATTTTGAGGCTGTCCTGTGCAGGGACAGGAGTAGGACCCCAGTGATCCTTGCGGATCCCTTCCAACTCAGGACATTCTATGATTGTGTGGTTCCATGATTCTAATATCTTCCTGTAAAGAAGATGTGCCTGAAACTACTTTACACACAGTCCTGGGATGCTATTAATGTGCTAATATGTTCTTAAAGCTATGCTGGGACAGTAATGGTCTTACAAAAGAGAGTCCTTGTTCACTGAATGTGCAGTGCTTTGAAATATACTGTTTCTCATTTGCACATAAAGTGTGTAACACACGGTGATTTCTGCTCCATGCTAAGTATTCTTGTCTATTAATGATGGTGACTGACACGACTTTAAACTTTTCCTATTAGTGATCAAAATACTTTGTGACTCTTCGAAGATTTCTTCTACCTGGAGACTATCCTGAGTTTTTCACTGGTTTATACGCACTAAAACCTGCCTTTTAACCTACAACACTAAACTACTAATCAATTGTCTCAGCATAAACTTAGACCAACATAGCATCACATTACGTGGGCTGTGCAGTGTACTTGGCAGCAACAGGGCTGAACTGTTGAGGCAATGTAGACAAAAGTCAATTCTAGTATCAAATTTAGAGTCAGATGTTTCTCTCTTTGACCCACATCCTAATTTGTGCTTTTGCACACTTTTGACTCAGAAGGTGACATGCTATTTTTATAGGCTACCCTTAATATAAGAAACAGAGACGTCTCTGAGGATCTACCCCTTCTCCCTGAACTTGTTTTGGTTAAGAAGAGATTTACCTGAAAATGTCATTTTGAGATAAAAAACATTCATAAATTCAGAGGCAATTTGTAAATAGCTTCAGTAATAAATAAATGGGAAAGGGGAGAAAACATCAAGAGATACTTTGCAATTTTCGAAATGGAATGTTTTATTGTCTCATAATGAAAAGATATTTTCTTTTATGAAATTACCTCAGTTAAGAAAAATTGTTATTTTAAACATCCAGAAAGCAAATAAGAGCATTTAGTTTTCATCTAAACATTTCAGTTTGGAATAATTTTTAAATTCTTATATATTTGTATTTTAACTGACTTAAAAAATTCACTATTTCCATGGCTCTAGTATTCTGATGACAGATATTTACTCAAGGTGGAAGCCAATTTAGGAAATCTATAGAGACATTTCTTAAGAAATAAAGGCGAACATGCATGAACAAGAGAGGGCATGATGAAATTGTCACATATCCTAGCAAATGGTTCTCTTTAGGCAAAAACTTGCTACACCAAATGGAAACGATGAAGCATTTGTACACATATTTTTAAATCCCTTGTGCCCCTCAGAATGTAGTGGGTAGCAACAAGTTGGTGCCAGTGGCCACATTGCATGACTGACTACAAATGTGAAGTATTTTAATTAATCTGTTACAAGGTAAATAGCTTAGTTACGCATTTAACAATCTGTAATTTGATTTGTATTTTACTGCATGAGGGATGTGCAACTGAGATGAATATATAGCAGCTTTTGAAGGAAAAAATAAGAACTAGGCAGGAGCTTTTGTCCCTTGAGTTAATGAAGGCGAACTTATAACTTCAGCTAACAGAATGTGAATATATGTGAAGATGAAGTGAAATAAATAACTTTTCTTGAATTGAGAGTATGTATTGAGTCACGATCTGATACACTGAATACATCCTCTAGCTCTGAAGTTATGCATTTTGGCGTATTTTGGTGCCATATTTTTGGCACCATTAATTGGTACAGAAGTTCTATCAATTAATGACCATATTTGTCATTTTAAAAGCTCTCATTGGAAATCAGGTCTAACCTTTGAAGTGTTGAGCAAAGTTGTGATCTGTTGGGGGTTGTTATAAGAGGATCATGCTTCCTTTGAACTTAGACACATATGTACAAGCCGTATCCTAGCTGTTTGAAAGGGTTTTAAAGGAAAAGGCTTGGGGTGACTGCAGAGCTTGCATACATAATCTTAGTGCATGAGACTCTGATGTGCTTTGCCACAACACCACAGCCTGACTGGCACGTGGGTCTCTTCTGTGAGAGAATATTACAATAGTAGTTATATTAATCTCTTCTACTAATAAACTAAACAGTGTCAAAGCGTGAGCACTGGCACTGGAATCGGACCAGGCTGTTAGAAGGATCCCTGGCAATAGGGCAGGTGTGACTTGATCAGATTTGGCCCGGACCATTTAGGACTTACCCGATTCTTGTGGTCAGAAATTAACAAGAACTAGGGACCATTTCCTATAGATATTCTGGGTGCAACTGGCCTATCTTGAAAGACAATACTTTAAAAATATAAAGAAGGACTTTTGTGTTAGGTGGCCTCAATTCTGAAGAACTGTTTCAAAAACATTTATCTTAATTGTATGGGTGTAGAGAGAATGAAGAATCAGTAATAAGTGACACAGAAAATTTGAAGTGTTATAAGAAAAATATCTACAGTGGCTTGTAGATCATTATTACTTGTATAAAGTTATCCAAGATAGTCCTCCAGAGATATTACCTTCTGCACTGAAGTAAAATGGATGGCTTTTCCAAAATCTTTTATTTTTTAATATGTTAATAAACTCTCCAGGTAATTCTGGTTAAATTCATCATCCACATAAATGTCCTGTTCTGCTCTGGCCTTGACAAACTTCTGGCCTTGTTGAAGTCCTGTGGCAAAGCGTTCTAGGTTGATTATGAAGATGGTTGACAGGACCAAACGAGTTAGGAGATACAGGAGGGAAAATATCTTCTTGTAATGCTTTTATCTTCCATACCAGAAGGGACTTATTCTGTTGCCTGTCATGCATTTGGTCCTCCCTAGGGACTGAAAGAAACCTGCAGATGGACGTAACTGTTCCCTAAAAGGTATGGTTGTCCTTTCAACATCATTATTTACCCTACAATATTGCTTTTCACTTCCCACCAGGTGGCTGTGAGCAACTTAAGATGTCTCCAGGGCAGTAAATAAACAAAGCCAACTAAGTATGAAAACTTCTTGCTCCTCTAAGTCTCAAAAAAAAAAAAAAAGAGGAAAGGAGAAAGGGAAGAAGAATATGATTTGTAAGAGCTGCCAGTAAACAAGTGAGTTTGCAACGTAATACTCTATTCCAGCTCCCAATTTATTTTTCAATTATTGCTTAGTTTTCCAGCACGTTTTTATATTATCAGTTCTCATCTTTGTTTTCAGTTTCAAGAGATTTTGATAGTGGATGTCAGAGGAGTCCTAATCCTGGAGAGGGGCTGTCCTGCAATTGGTAGGCACTTTGTCCCTGAGGGAAGAGCTCTAATTTGCCCACAGATGTAACATTTAGGGTGGCATCTCTGCGTCTTTTCTGAGAACCCTTGCAACTCTATCAAGTTCTTTACTGCCCATGACTGTGCTGAATCTTTTGCTATCAGGTGGCAAATTGTGCTCAGTGCTGTGGATTGACTTGGGGTTCTGCTTGGGGTTCTCTGGCTAGGAGAGTTGCTTTTTTTCACTGAAATAAACTGACCAGACCCCCCAAAATATTACTAGTTTTTGTTGACATGACTCTGGTTTTCACAATAAATAACCAGCTTTGGAGTTCTCAGCAAGGGAGATTTTTTCAGTTAATAAATTTAAAGTCAGTTCATTGTGAACTTTATTTTAGGGATGTTAAAAGCAGCAGAAGAAAATTAAATTTCCTAAAAAAAAAAAAAAGAGAAATATTCCTAGGGAAACAACTCCTCCCTTTTTTTTTTTTGTCATTTTGGAAGGCCTGTCTAAGAGAATATTTGAGCATTTCCCTATCTCCTCTCTCTCTTCTCTCTTATGCTTGATCCATATGTGACATGGATTTGGAATGAGAATCTTGAGGAAAAGAAAACAGCCAGAAGGAGCGTAATTGTGTAGCACTGCAATGTGGTATTACCAGCGCTAGTAACGGGCCATAAGCTTCGTACTGAGTTTTACAAGGCGTCCGGACAGAGGCTTGTCAGATCTGCTCTGGCCAAGTTTTCTGGACCTGTGTATAGCTTTGTTTAGTATGGTAATTTGTCTAGTTGGCCGGGTGTTTCTATCTACCTTTTTAAAATTATTGTTTATCCTTGTGTGATACAACTATAGTTTTATATAGGTAGCGGTAACAAGAGGTTTTTTTCTAGATAGAATGTGATATTTATGACCCTAATGACATGAGTCAGCATAGAGAACTACAGGAGAGACTTTGAGAAGTGTAGTCCTGGACCCTGACAAAACTGGCTACAGTGCTAACGCAGACAGCAAATAGTATCTAACATGTAAAAAGCACAATACGTAGTAAATGTGGATGTAACCTGGAGCAGCAGACCAATGAATAAAGAGAAAGGTACAAATGTTTGTTACAGAACCTATATAAATGACAATAAATTGAAAGAAAAAAAGAAAAAAAGAGTTATAAAGGAAGAAAGAAACAGATGGAAAGAGGAAACCCTCTACATGAACATCTTTTTCCTCCTGGTGATGCTGACTACTCTCAGCCACATCCCACTACTGCCAACACGAGCGTGAAATGACTCACTTTAGCATGCTGAGGGGCAGGAGAAGGATAACACCAGGAAAAGGAGTAGAAACTGAGTCCATACACTATGATTTTAATTACATTATTAGTGTTATTTATATATAAGTATATATAAATTAAAAGATGTGCCTCCTCTTCAACAATAACCAAAACTTTGAATCGAACGGGAAGCACACAGCCAAATCTACCTCAAACAATCAAGAGTGAAGGTGGTGGGGTACTTGGGACAGTCAGACACAGAGGGGAGTGATGCAACCTAAGTATGCAACACTCAGGCCTCTTCATGGGTGGAGCTTTTCAAGTTCAAGCACTACATTAGGAAGTGTTACATATTACACAAAGAGCTTCTAACAGGGATGGATTATAACTGGAGAGGGACCATTTATCTTCACCACAATAGAGGTTAAGAACAGTGGGGTGTCTCTAAGAGGGAAATATCAACTGACAGTGCTGCAGTTTAAATTCTCCTAATGAGTAAATTGATTTTGTATATCACAGAGGTATTCTAGGAGAAGCTGGATAGAATAACAACAAATAACTATAATTATTATTGAAATTTTTATTTTCTTCTGAGTAAGTTTTAATGACATTTATTGAAGAAGGAAAATAGGTAACCCAGCTTGGTACAGTAAGGAGGACAACTTAGTATGTTTAAGAAGAGCAGAATCTGGTTTAGAGTGAAGTCCTGTTCACCCCTTAACAGTTGACTTTGATCTCCAAGAATGGGCATCATATCACATACATCTCTGCCTTCTGGAAGGCAGGTCTCCATGGTAAGCTGGTGATATGGAGTCCTTCCTTAACTGGGAAGGTTTATCTTTCCCATGCTGAGAAATACAATATGTAGGAGGGGAGGGTTAAACAATCCTCTGAAATTTACTTTCTTTCTTAATGCAACCTGGAGAAATACAAAGAGCCAAATGCAACTGGGAGCCTCAGCCACAGTTTCAATGAGATGAGTTCATGATAGCATGTATATTTTGTGTTGGGTATTCAATTAATATACTACCTAAAGTGATTCTTTATCTCAAAAACTCCGTTAACTTTCAATGATATAAACACTTCATCTTCTGAGCAGAGCACAGACCATTAATTACAGAGAAATGGAGGTACTAAGAATGAAGAAATGGGACCTTTGTTCTGGGTCCCCTCTGTGCTCTAATCAGTTGACATCAGATTCTCTGTTTATTTAGGGTTGAGTTTTATTTTTTTGTATGAAATGATGTTCAAAGTAAGTCACAGAAATCTGAGCAGAGAGGCTGCTTGTGCTAACATCACATAATAATTGCTGAGTGGCTATCTTGATCTCCCATGATGACATGAAAGGAAAGCTAAACAAACACCTAGGAGACATGGTGGCTTTTCTTCTGCGAAGAAGAGATAACAAATCTTAGGGAAACATGTTCCTTATTATTAGTAGTAATGAAGAGTGCCATATTATACATTAAACAGACTTGGTGCTGATACTTAACACCAAAGACTTTTAATGAATTCTACATCAGTCACTTGGTGACATCTGAATGCTAATGAGATGTTTATGAATGGTGTGTATGAAGAAAACAAACAACAACTATATCTTTGGATTTAGAGTAGTAGGTGAATAAAAGATGAAGAGACCTATACGTAGCTTCTTACTATGTATGAAGCTTCAAAGGCTGAGTTATTTTTTGTGTTATAATTCATGATGATGTAGTAAGTGCATTATTTTAGAGATTTCAGTATACGCTGTTGTTCTTAAAATCCACTTACTGTAAAAATCTCCTAGTTTTTAGATACCATTGCCCCATTGTTTATATTTTTTCAAGCATATATTTTTTCAAACAAAGCCATGAAAATCTAGGTGACTACATGTAGATATCTGTGTGGACAAGGTGTACCAGGCCAAATGTTGATGCCTATTTGATATGACCAATGGAGGCTAAGAATAACTTAACCTTAGCATCATGTCCTGATTGAAGGTAGCCATGACAATTGATTACTTCCAGTCCTCAGGAGCCTCCCCTCTCACCATGAATTTTCAAGGATTATTAAGAGTGGCCTTACAATGATATTGACGAGCCCTCTCAGCATACACGGGTGCATCTCGTTAGGCCCTGTAAGCTTGTGTTTAAATGCTGTTTAAACATTCCCTAACTTGATCCTCATTCATCAAGGAAAAGTCTTTCTTGCGCTGGTCTTTTCCACTGGAGACGGTGGCCTGGGTTTCTTGAAGGACAGTCTCACAAGTAAAGACTGAAGGAGAGAAAACATTGAGCTGCTCAGCCTTTTCTGTGTCTTGTTGCCAGGTCCCCTGTCTTGTTCAACAGCGTGGTCATGTTTTCCCTAGTTTTCTTTTTGCTGTTGATGTACCTGTAGAAGCCCTTCTCATTGCCTTACATGGTTTTTTGCCAGATTCAAGTCCAGGTAGGCTTTGGCATTTCTGATCCCAGCCCTGCATGTTGAGACAGTGTCTCTGTATCCTCTTGAGTGACCAAATCCTGCTTTTACCTCCTATATTCTTCCTTTTTATGTCTGAGTTTTGTCATGAGCTCCTTGTTCATCTATGCCAATCTCCTGCCGCCTTTGCCTAACTTCCTGCCCTGCCAGATTGGCCTTTCTTGTGCTTGGAGGAGGTGACTCCTGAAAATCAACCACTCTTTTGGACCACCTTCCATGAGATTCTTGAAAGCAGGTCCCTTAACAATCCAAAATCTTTTCTCTAGAATTGTGATCATTTTTCTTGTTTTGCTCCCTCCTTTTAAGATCCTTTAACTTCTCTGTCATATGGCAAATAGGGCCCAGAATGCCCCCAACCTTAGCTGTGACAAACAAACAAATCAATAGTAAGTTAAGTATCTTGTTGTGTTTTAAGGGTATTGACTGGAAGTTCTTTGTCACAGAAATAATCTTTGCACTTATGACCAACCCTTTGTTAGTAAGTTGCACAAATCAGCATTTTGAGACTGTTCTTGTAAAAAGCAAAACATCACACTAGAAGTTGGCTGATGAGGATTTTGTTTAGCCAGAGACAAGATAATGACTAATGTTTCAAACAGACATGAAATATCATTTTTCTTTCTTCTGCTGAAGTAGTTCATCCCAGAAAGTGTTATGTAGTCAGTCAAAGCCTCTTAGAAGTCATGGAGCAGAATGAAACAGAACTTTAAACAGACTGATTGGAAAACCTTTTCGTCATAGAGGGAGATTGCATCTGATCCTTACTTAAAAAATTTTGCAAGGCTGTCATTCTTTTTCCTTTGTTTTCTACTCTGTAAAGGGAGAAAGGAGTTTAAAAGCAGTCCTTGAGGCTGTTAAAATTGATAGTATGGCTGAAATGTTTGGTCAAGGGTGTCAAAAAGCCCTTAATTGCTGGAAGCTAGGAGTCCTCTAAAAGAATGATCATTTTAAACTTGTCATGTCCGTTTTGTTTTAGCTGCTGTAGGGGACAAGATAGCAATCTAGGAGGAACTCTGGTATGGCACAGTTGGATTATTCTTACCCATACACACTAGATGCTAGCATTAATGTTTAGTTTACAAGAAGCACTGTTATAACATCTTCATGTGCTGCATATACTAGCAGGATCACTAATAACAGGGCAAAAGCATTGTTCAGTTTGTAATTCTGTACTCTGACAGTACAGTTCTGAGTAGCACTACTGTAAAAAAAGAGATTCACTGTAAAATCCTCACTAGGAACTACAGCTCTGTCCCACACATTTCTCTTCTTGTCCTGGAGTAATTGGAAAGAAAACATTGCAAATGATATGTGAGAAGTGCTCCTGGCATGGTTGCCAGCTGTGGCTGAAGTGATGAGATATTGTGAAATCTAAATGAATGGATCATTATAAGGAAAAATGCTGTTCAACTATTATGCAGTGCTGAGGAATCCACACCTCGTTTGCAGGGGAAGAAAATGTTCTATTTCAATTCCTTGAAGAGATGTTACCCACTTTTTGTGGGCAGTCACTTCAGTGTTATAGCTTCGCTCTTAATTCCAGCTATGTAGAAAATGTTGACCATATCAAACATGCCAACGGCTGTGTTACATGGGCAAATGTTCTCTGCGAGGAGCAGAATTCTGAATAACAGTAAAGAATCTCTGGCTCCTCTTCTTCTCTTCTTACACAAGAGTTGTTTATACCTTAATAATCTGTTATTTCAGATGTATCAAAAAAAGTGGCAGATTTCTTTAGTGTGGACATGCTTGTGAGGAACATGTAGAACCCATAACATACCCTTTGTCCTACCTAGGATGCCTTTTCCTCTGGAGGTTTATGGAGTAGTGATTGAGAGTCGGACTGTTCCTTTAGCAGGGTGTGAACTGCTCAGACTAATAGCTGAGTCTTTAACTTAGGTACTTCTGATAGGTGACCTGGACACAGTCATGTCTTCCGTGACCAAAAAGGTTACAGAAGTATAATTTTTTCCCAGGAGGAAAGTAAAATATGCAAAATTAGTATCATATACAACATTAACTAAAGTGTAAGTGGACCTACATTACTGTTCCAAGTGGCTTATTGATGGACTGGCTTTGTCTAACTTAACATGAACTGTCTAGAGGCTGAGCTGTTTAAAGTAGTAAACAAAATTCCCTCCCCCATAGTGAGAAAGACAAACTGTTAGCATAATTCCCACCATAAGACGGGTTTCTGGGACAGGGTTGAGCTTACCTCCAGAGCTGCCTTTTTCTATCCATCGGTCATAGCAGGATGTGGAAATGAGATCCATCTACCCGAAAGGAAAAAATCAGTGCAGGACAAAGTTGCTATGAAGTTGCTACCTTATTTCTTCTGACAATAGTTGCTTTTTCTAGGGTTCAGCTAGGCTGAATGTGAAGCAGGGAAATGCAGATGTCAAAAAAAAGACTTACTACTGTAGAAATTGAACCATGCTTTGCAACTGACTGTATTGGAATAAAAAATTAACCTCTGCTGTGCACATTATGCCATGCTCTACATTTGACCTATTTCTTCCAGTTCATGATACAAAGGATGTTGATTAAACAATCATTTCATAACAAACACTTATTGTGGATGGTGGTGATACTAGCTGTTATTTGAACTTTTTCAAATTGCTTTGATGCACTCTGCTGTGGCTTTGTTGGAAAATTTTGCAAATAGTCTATGGTGAAGTCACCCAGCTGGTTCAGAAAGTTATCTGGTAAAATCAGGTCTGCTTTCCCACTGAATATGCACCTTCTTAGCTCTGAGAGACCTCGTGTCGTGTCTATACTGCCTGAATTATTGATAGCCTTCAAAAATAAACTTCACATAGACATGCTTTGTTTGATCTCCTTCCATATAATTTGCTGGAGAGTACACCTTTACAAAATGTGATAAAATTCATGTTTTATCTTTATGCCCAGATGAAAACTCAGCCCAGAGTTCAGGGGCCCTGTCCGCTCTGTCAGCCTCTTTTTACCTGTATCCATTCTCCAGCCACTGTACTTCAATTTCTATAGTCTCTATGGAGTTTCTTCTCTGAATTTGTGAATGTTCTGTCACCTAAATATCTTATGTCTATGTTGTGTCACGTTTAACAATTCAGCCCTTGGAGTGCACTGGGCTGCATTTCTCACTATGCAGAGGCTGAAGAAAGTCCTCTTGGTAAATGGAAGTACCCAAAGGAAGCAACTTGTAGAGGAGATGATTTATGATGATAAACTGAAGTAAAACTAAATCTGCTCTGTATGATGTAGTTGTCAACTTTACAACTATAAACAAAAGAATGATCTTGCTGCAGCCAGGACTTTTTTCACATGCCTCCAAACTTTGGAGTTCAAGCCCATCTACATAGAGCTGTCTGAGGAGCCTTGCTATGAAGCTTCTCAATTTTTTTTGTTTGTAAATCAGCACCAGTTTTCACTCTATAGATATCCAAAGGTAGCACTGAAAAGATGGATCTTGCCATTCTGCAGTCAGATTGACTCCATTAGCTACATATTTCACGTCTATTATAATATAATAAAATGAAATATAGCTGGATTTTCAGAGGCAAAAGGTATTCTCTATAACTGAATGCAGCTATATCCTTTAATTTTGAGAATATGCCAGTTCATAATTATGATAGATGTTTTTAAATTAATAGTTAGTTCATTTTATTCTAAGGAGCAATGAAGGATTCAGCAAATATGTATTTAAGTGTAGCTGGCTTAAATTATAATTTTCCCATTTTTATTCCTGGCTCCTAATGTTTATATCTCCAGGACAGGACTGGTCAAGATGCAATCTATGGTACTTCCAAAAGTCAATGAATATAAAAGCCTATTATTTTAAGGGGCTCTTTAGGGGTGTAACAATTTTAACAAGCCTTTCAGGGCTAACATTTAACACGTGTGCCCTATGGAAGCCCATAATTTACCACGTGCCATCAATTTCATATACACCAATATATGGCTGTCAACCAGGTGCAGCTCTGCCTACTCCATGAGAATTCAAGTATTTTAGTGCAACCCATGATGGCTTAAGGGTGCTAAACTGCTAGCTGTTCTCCTGCGTTGTTAAGGTTACATGCTGAGACCAAAGCTGGTAATGCCTGAAAAGTGTTTCTCACTGTTTTCACTCCCTCCTTCATTGGACAAACCAAACAACACTGACACACACAGCAAGCAGTCCTGCAGCCTGAAAAGAATATTGAGCTTTTCTAATTATTTGGTGCAGTTCAACATAACGATGAAACCTCTTGATCTAAATTTCTAACTTTAAAATTTGTTAGGGATAAAGAATCTAGGCTCTGTGTTTTTCTGAAAACTTTATTACAATGCAGAATATTTTCATGATAAGCAGGGAGTAGATGCATACAGCAGCCCCCACATTACCATGACAAATGAGCAGTAGCACAAGCTTGTTTAGCTTTCGAGAAGAAAATGTGCCTAAAAGCGTCCATGCTCTCATTTTTGGCATCCTTAAAGAAGCTGTGCACAGGTTTTGGTGGTGTTTGTGTCTTGAAAATGTTTTGTGTAATAATATTATTCAGCTTCTTCCCTTTCTAGTGATGAATTGGTAATATGTAGAAAATTGGCTGAAGATGTGAGAGGGTGGAAAACCACATCTGGCAAGGAAATTATAGACTTCAAAATAAGCTTACCCTTGTGAGAACAGCAAAAATATGAAGGTTTTTTTTTTTATGGACAGAAAACCAGCTAGCTGAGACATAGATATTTTTCTAGGCAAGACCATGGTAGTGAAAACAAAAGCTGGTCTTCACCTATGTAATGCTTTCAAGGGCACTTCAAAATCCTGTTAGAGTTGTAGAGATTTTAAATTCCTTTTTATCATCTTCTTGGTGTTAGACAGTCCTCTTATACAGTTTATTTTTGGGAAACATTCCATGTTAGTTTATAGAAAGTACACCCTGATTACTGTTGTATTCACCAGCCGTGTATATATAAAATTGCCTCTGAGCCTCAGTGGTTTGGTGGGTATTTAATTGTTTGATTTGTATATTGTATATGATGAATTGCTGTTTATTGATTTAAACTCACCCAGGGAACACTTTACGAAAATGCTGTTTAAATTTCTAAAATACACAGAGATTTAATTTGTTTGAGAAGCTAATGCGGCTTACACAGTGAGTTGATAGGTACTAATGCTGACCTTACTTTGACACTTCATGACTCAGTGGCCTCCTAAGGCCACTTCTGCAGCCATTTATGGAATCACCAGGAATTTTATTGGGCCAAGTAGAACTATAGGTTGGATACGATTAAATCCTTTGAATATTTTAATGGCTAAATAGTGTACATTTGGATTGGTTGACATAAGTTATAAGTTCCTGTTGAGCACAACAGAGAGGAAATAGACAAAGAAAACAAATTCTAAGAAGAAGATCAATGAAATTTTCCAAAGAAGTATTTTTTATTTTTTAATTTGAAACTGGTATTTACTTTTTAAAACTCTAAAAAGTAAAAAGAGATCTCCAAAATGTAATGAAAATATTAATTCCATTGTAGGTCAAATAATGTAGGATTACCGCTTTTTTTAAACAAGAAGCAATAAATTTGAATCAAACCAGACTTTTTCCTATCAACAGTCAGATTTCAATAATATTTCACATAAAACCAACTCACTTCTTAATAGTCAGTCTTTAGCTTACATTTCAGAAGGTGTTTGTTCTGAAGGTGCCCTTTAAGATATGAATTTGTGCTCCAGTCTTAGAAGAGCCCACAGGTAACATGACTGCTATATTTCATATCCCTAATATGGGCTATATTCCACCTTTAACAGTGGGATTTCACCTGACGTACTACAAAGTAACATTTCTGAGGTTGGTCAAACTTTTTTTAAAAAAAGCAAAAAGGGATTGAATAGAGTACAAATAAGTTGGAAAATAAAACTGTATTTATCCTCTAATAACTGTATATTTTCACTGCATTAGTATTTAGTTAGTATAAAATATTACTCTGTACATAATACCAAAAGTCTTCACCACAGATGTATTGTTTCATAAATAAAGCCTTGTACAAAGGGGGAAATGTATTTTAGTGAAACTGATGTGAAGCTCATATACATAATTTATTTTCCTGACTTCATGCAGAATTTGGTTGTTGGATCATTGGATGTTTTCCAGAAATAACTGATGGGAACTGAAAGTGGGCTGAGGGAAAACTAGCAGCTTTATACTGTTCGATAGAAACGTAAGCTTGTCAGATCCTATCACATCAAATGCAGTTCACCTACTCTCCTGGAACAGCTGTTTTTCGGAAAATAAAATGTTCTTTGTCCCAGGAAAAGCAAACTGTGTTATTTTTTTATTCAGAGCTGTTCACGTTATGTTTAGGAAAACTTGCTGTACAGCTGCTTCGCCTGGAAAACAGGGTGGAGAATGTCCCTATCTCTACTTCTTGTTAAATGAAGATTTCTCAGAATGCTTTCTCTTGAAATGGCAGATCTGTGAATAACAGATGAACATTAAAATGCTGAATTACTACAACAGTGCTTCTTGTATGGTTCTTATGGCTTCTGTTGGACTTCTTGAGCCATTAATTTCTTTTATAAGCCACAGATGGAAAAAAAATCTAATAGGTGGGAAACCCAGAATCATAAGCCAATTCATATTAGGGTCAGAAGTTAAAGGAAAATGATGTAGTATACCTTTAATATTGCTTGGAAACTTTATTCAACACTGCTCTCTGCATACTGCCTTTGGCCCTGTCCTTTAGAAGACCTGCAATAAAGTTGAAACGTCAATTCTTCCTCATAACAGCTCAAATGTAGCTGTTAGCTTTGTAGATGGACATGATCAAATATTGCTAACTGTATGAGTTGAGTTTGGGTTCTTTATTATAAATGCTTATTTTTAGTTGAGTTTGTTTAGCAGAAAAGGAAAGGAAGTGTTCATCTCGAAATATTGAATTAAATTCCATAACACAAGACATTTGCTACCTGTACATCTACTTCTTGTCCTTGCTAGAAGGACTAGATGTCTCCTTTCAGGAAGGACATATGAGTGGAATGGTAATAGACTACAAGAATACAGTAACTTCTAGCACCTCACGGTCCGTCCTATGGCTTTAAGAGGAGGCATTCTTTAGAAAATAGCTCCTCTGTAGGCCCTCTGAGGTTTGAAGAGCAGAATACTTTTTCCACTCCTGTGATTGTAGTTTATCAGAATTTCCCAGGGATTTCCCTCATACTCTGGAAGAATAAAAAGAAATAAATCACCATGTACTACTATTAAAAAAATAATAAAAACTATAAAAGGGTATTTAAATCCAGCAACACAGAATATCTGAATGCAGTTTCTTATATAAAGAAAACATTGCTGAAATGTTTCTTAGAAAAGATGTAGGGAAATCCTCATGTTTTTGTGACTTACTGGTGTTGATTGCTGTCCTTCAGGGTAGAGACTCTGACCCCTAGTCCTGAATGGGCAGATGTATTTCCTATTAGCCACCATTAAGAATCCATTCCTCTCTGTCCCATCTGTCTCCTCAAGACTTCCACTAAGTGTGTCCGATTGATCCCAGGATAGCATCTTAATATTCCTAATCTCAGGAGCCGATCTTTCTCCACACACTGTATAGGGAGTCACAGCTCCTGCCTTAGGATGACAAATTCATCAAGCAGCAGGGCACCGTCCCCACCAGTACCGTAACACCACGTTTTGTCAAGAAATTCTTCCCTCGAACTCTGCCAGAAAGGCCCAATTCCCTTTTGAAATACTATAAAATGTTATCAGATACAATTATGCAGAAAATGTTTGTCATCTGCAACTGTTTTAAAGCTGTTAAAAGTTCCCTTGTAACATGCTGTTCAATCAATTCCTGAGCAAAGGAGTAATGTATTCTCTTGTGATGAAGTCCTGGAGAGTGAAACAAAAATGTTCCTGTGGTGTGCCTCTGTAACCAAAATACCTGACCTCAACCGTGCTGAAAGCTGGAATATGAAGGGAGGCTGGCCACAAGCTGTTGCGGCTACTTAATGCTTATGGACTACTAAGATAATTTGCAGGTAATATAGATCCCATTCCAGCCCTCAGAGATGAAAGACAAATGCAATTTGCCTCTAGAATGAAAAGCCCCTATACAGGCCCTGAACCCCCTGTTGACTGCTGAGCTTTGCATTTACACAGCTACCATAAAAATTTATCTGATATTTTTCAGTCAATCTTGCATTCACGTTTGACTGCTGGTTAAATACAGATAATTCTATCTTGTATTGCGTAAGTGCTGCAGGATTCCATAGAACAATCACAAACCAGGTTATTTTTTTTAGCGTGGTTTTTATAGTGATATGCTTTGCCATTCTGCAGAGCTGGGTAAACATGCACTTGTGCTAGACAGTGTTTTCCTGTTTGTTTATGTTGATTAAAGAGCTTGAATACACAGACAGTGAATCCTACATTACATCCCTTAAACCAACAGAATATGAAATCAGCTGGGCTTGCTGCCGAGAAGCTGATTTCTGATGATAAACTGAAGTAAAACAAAATCTGCTCCGTATGGTGTAATTGTAAACTTTGCGACTACAAACAAAAATATGCTGTGTGACTAAATATTGTGGTACAAAAGCGCGATCCCTCAAGGCACACACAGTGCCTACTCCCAAGCACACTCTTGAAGTTTTCTGCCGGAGAAGATGTGAAGGTAAACCAAACTCATGTCAGGAGTGAAACTCCCTCTATTTCTGTCTGCTTCATAGCAGGCATTGCATGCTTTTATCCTCAGCAGGCAGGCAAACGTGGCAAGGCTAGGTGTAATCATTCCTCAGCTTCTTAAATCCTGTAATTCCTACATTATCAATCCTAAGCCGTTCTACACATTTCCTAAGAGAGGGAGCATGAAGGCAGCCCACAGGGGCAAGCCAGGGTGAGCTGTTCAGCAGATATGAAGACACACAGATGATTCCAGCATGCATGAACAAACCATTTGCAGCACGTCTGGTCCAAGCTGGTGCCTGATCTTGTCTTACAAAGGCAAAAGTGGACAGGAGGTTGCAGAGTAGCCCAGTCTATCCAAGGGCATGTTTTTTTTCAAACTTCCCAACCAAGAGCAGGCTTATTTCACACTGCTGGTAGGTAACAGCACTGCCTGCTTGAGTATGACATCTTCCTATTTCACGTCACTATAGAAACCAGGTATACCCATGGAAAAGGTTTAAATGTTTCACTTGACTTTTGGAAGGATTTAAGAGGAACACGTTCAGAAGACCTTGGCACAGAAACCCAGAGGAACTCCTCAAGCTGTGATAAGTTAGCTGTGTCGTAAATTGGAGTGGGTTAAACCACTCTTTCCTGCAGCATGTTCAACAGTCACTTGAATTTAGAGTTATAGAAGGACAAAAGGGAAATACTTTGCCACTATGAATTAAGAGCAGGCCCTGTAAACAGCCTCGCTAAAGGAAGGAATTACATGCAATCTTTTCACTATGTTAAAAAGATTGAGGGAAAAAGGCAAAAACCCCATTACCCCCAGTTTCAAACTATAAAAGTGTTTAGAGTTGTTCAAGGGCCTCATGCACTCCTCTTGTACTGCAAAACCTTGGGGAAACAGAACATAAGGAACTGCAAAGAAAGAATGGAAGATTTATTGATGTTTTCAACATAAGCATTCATCAGTTTCCTTTAGCAGAAAAAGAAATGAGCTTGCTTTTCTCTTTCAGCTAAATTAAGCTTTTCTAAAATGCCTCCTTGCCATGTAAGTATGGAATAACACACTCAAAAAAAGTATATTGTATTGTTAACTGTTATATATATATATATACACATATACATAAAAATAATATTTTTAACTAAAAAAAACCCAGAAAGTACCCTACTCTTTGACAGGACAACTGTGCCTTTGGGTTTAGATCAGAAAGTGCTTCCAAGTCTATTGTTGTAGACATGCCTGAAGCGTCAGTCAAGGAAAGGACTTCCAATTCTTAACAGAAATTCTCAATAGCGCAGAGATGATTCTTGTTCTTAATTTATTTTGCTTTTGTTTTGATCACTCAAATAGCCATTTAGTATTTGAAGGTGGCCCGGGGTAAAGCTGCAGCTGAACAGACTTTGCTATTAGTTCCCAAAATATAACAAAACCTCAATTCTCTTCTGAAAGGGGATGTGTGTGTCAAGTGACTTGTTCAGGGATAGAGGGAGGCAGCTGATCTTCTGAGGTCCCCATGAGCCTTTTTTGGCATGTAGTTCTGCTGACTTATCCAACAAGAAGCAAAGGTAATTGGCAGCACTGAATATGAAAGAAGGAAAAGGTAAATAATCAGGACAAAGAGAAACTAAAAATTACAAGGATTCTGAAAACTTGAATAACAAGCACAGTGATTTCTAGTAATGATGGGACAGCTACCAAGAGTAAAGTTTCCTCTTAAGAAAGCGCTGTAAAACTGAGGCAGAACGTAGAACACGTAAACAAAAGTTTAGACCCAAACATGGCATGGAGATGACCACAGCAGCGGTCACGGTTGACTTCCCGTGTGATGGTGCTCAGCAGTCAGTCTGCAGTAATAGGACTACCACGAGATTTCCCTGAAGTATTTAACACAGTTATTCACTAGATCATAAGTGGAGGAGTAGAAGCTGGCTAAATGGGTGCAGAAAGACCTGATGGTGTCTTCTGTCCATCCTTACTCTTAATGTCTTGCTAATTGTGCCCTAATCAATCTGTTATGTTGAATCTCAGCTCACACATCTATGTGTCCAAGGTGCTCCTGGAAGTCAGAGGAGTTCAGTTTACCTCCCAAGCTAGATTTTGCTTTCTTGAATATAAGACTGTATAGTGCTGTCGTCCTTGACCCTGAAACCTATTCTAGTCCCTAGATTTGCCTGTAACTTAAATTACCACCTTTGAAACTCATCAAAAAATGTCAGCCTTCCTGATTACAGTAAGTATTCAGAGCATAAAACACACATAAACATCTGCCCTGAGTAGTTTCAGAAAAATACACAGATCTGAGGGGTATGCACTTCTCTGAGTCCTCAAAGCACTTTGAAACCTTCGTGGGTTGGCATCTGATCCTTCAGCATTGTTTTTCTGCCCCTTTTCAATTCTTGGCACATTTCCTAGTTGCAGTCTCTTTCTCCCGCATAAGCAATTTCTGCCCCCTCCAAATCCTGCATGGGTAAGAGAAGGGGCTCCTTTCATCCCTGATTACCTTTCTTCCTGTTTCAAGTGTTCTGGCAAGGAAAAACATTACAGTTAGATACCCTCCATTGCTTTTTTGCCTGATTACGCACAACCAGCAGCAACTCCATACCAGTTATCACAATTTCTGGACTGTAAATACAGATGTTCTCAAGATCTCACTCTCTCACTGTTTTCTATGGTCCATTATATGAAAATCCAGGTCTGTGCTTGTGATTCACTGACATAGTTGTGTCCTACAGCATTGCCGCAAACAAGGCCCACAACATCTGCCGATCCTATATTAATTCGTTACAATTAGGGTTTTTCTGAACTGATCCTCTGTAAATCTTTATGCCAATAATCCTTCTTTAAAGTTCAATTTGACTTGAAGAGTCCTCGCTCTGAAAAAAAGCTCGTGAAAAATAATTATCCTTTTTCATTTGCTTGGAAACTTTCATAAAGACCATAACAGTTAACTGCTAACATCTGAATCACAAATGACCTGATCAATCCACTTAGACTGCTATTGCATATTGCAACATGTTCTTTTCCTAGAAAATAACAGTACAGTCTTCTGTGTAACACATCATGCAAGTAGAGAAGCAATTTAGGTGAGTCAATAAGTTCCATCTGTTCTGAAGCAGTGAGCATGAAAAGGGTTTCTTTATTCTGGTATAAATTCATGGCAATACCTCTCTGGTTTTATTTGTGCCAGGGTAATCAGTGTATCCTGCAACTGTTGCATGTCCTATACATATATCGAAGTAACACTCATACAAAAAGCTGAACTGTTACCTTGGGATGCTCCAGCAATCCTCGTAGAATGTATATTTATTTCTTCTCTGTGACCTATCTGAATAATGCTAACAAATTTCCTTGAGCTTTGTGTCACATGAGCTCATTGAAAAGTACATGTTTCTCTGGTTTATTATGCTTTTGGAGTTTACTAGCATATATACTTAAATTGCTGTGCCTTCCTGGTAAATATATTTAAATACTTCCTTACAGATTTTTTCTGTTTAATTTTTCATATTTCAATGAAACTTGTTTTCTCTCTTATCTATTTAATAACATATAGATTTTGTTTATAAAATTCCTTTCAACCAAGAGCTGTAAAATACTTGCCAAAATTGGTTAGTATTTTGAAAACCAAGAAATACTGAGCCTTAGATAATGTTTGGGGAAGTACCTACTAATCCAGTGTTCTTAATTCCAATATGGATGATTTTGGATGTCAAACTTGAAACACCAAATATGGTCTCAGTCTGAGTTTGCATTGGAGTTAATGGCTTCTGCAGGCGTTCATCAACTCCAGAAAAATAAGATTCACTTGAAGAATGCTGCAAGTTCAGATTCCCAGATTTACTTGCTTATTTCTGTCCTTGGAGCCTGGGACAACTGAGAAAGTAACAGGCTGACAGCAAGGGCTGTTGTGCTGTGAGTACGTAGGAATGAGCCTTAATGATTTCATGTTCATGGCTCAATTTCTGCTTGGGAAGCTACACATTTTGGGCATCACATGTACACCAAAAATAAAGGTTTCTGGACTTCTACCTTTCTTGCAGAAGGACAAGATATTTGACCTCTTCAGGGACTCCAAACCTCTTGTTACACAATCAGCAGGAAGCTGTCCTGAACACCAGCCAGGTCAGCAAGTATTTGACCTGAGATCCTCAAGATAAAGTCTTGATTTAACCCACGGACAGAGCACATTTTCCATGTGAGAATGGTGCATGGTATTTAGAAGGATCTTAGGATGTTGCTTTCACCCTCATCATAATCTTCACTATACTCTCAGTTAAAACAAATAAACACCTAAAATGTATTTTTTGTCTTCCGACTTGGTTATTTTATATACATTCTGCTCTAGAAAGTGAGAAGGCGAAAGATTTGCTCTTTTATGCATGGTAAAGGACTTCTGATAGTTTTGCTTTTGACAGGATTCTACCAGTTCATCTCCACTGAAGCTGAGTTTGAAAGAAACTCCTCCCTCCCTATTAAGTTTGGTTAGAGCAGTCGGCAAAAGCTGCAACCATCAGGGCTAAGCCCTATCAGGTGTCTCCACACATGATAAGGCACTCTAGGATTGGGAAGGAGGAGGTAACTCACTGTTGCTTTTAGCTTCAACTCCTCTAAGGTTCCAAACCCTGTGTTTTTCCTTTTAGAGTCACAACACAAACCCCCAAGTTAAGTGAAACAAACATTTAATTAATTGGTTGCAGGAAGTTCATGAGTTTGGGAAAGGACTGTGCAAACATACAAGAACAATGAGCTTATACGTTGCCCATACAAACACAATGAGCTAAATCATTTTACCAGAGACGGCGCGGGGACTGCAAGCACTGGGAGCCCCATGCTAAGCCTGTGCTCTGCAGGACTGTGTCTGACTCTGGGCTGGCTGCCCTGGACTGCTGAGGAACAGAGGCTATGGGCTAAGTAAGACATGAACGTATAACCCTGACCCCAGTAGGCAGCTCCTGCATCCAGGATTTGACGTATTGTAATGACAATACAGATACACTCCTATTGTGTCTGGAAAGCTTTTTTACCCTGTTTTTTGAGACAGGAAAAAACTACAGAGCTGCTAGAATAATTGTTGGGTGCTGCCAGATATCCTTACATAAAAGCAGTTTTACAAGAACTGGTTAAAATGATTGCGCTAGAGGTATTTTACACATCCCTGCCTGAAAAAATGAAATTAGTCCCCAAGAAGAGAGCCTGTCAACCTTAAAGGCTTTGTTTCTAGATATGAATTGCACCAGCGTAATTAGTTTGTGGAGTGACCTTGAGTCAGGGACCATGTAAGGGTTGGGATCCACATGGTCTTTCACAGTCAGAAAAACACAAAGTAGGTAGACATAGACTCAGAGCTAGATTTTTATATGCAAAATATCAAGAGTGTGAAAGAAACTAGACTCAGTCCTGTTTCACTGCAAGGTAAGAAGGTACCAGTAAAATGGCAAGAGCACCAATTATGGTTAGCTGCAGAATGAACACAGAAAATTATTTACACAGGCCTTATGTTTTCTTTTGTGTATCTGAGTATTTGTCTTCTTTCATGATCATAGTATCATTTTTAGATTTGCTACTGCTCTTATCTTAGATTTGGTGTCATTCTGTTGTGCCCAGTCTATAGATAGATTTTGAGATGCGTCCTACAAATGAGTACAAATGCCTTTCCTGAGAGGAAGTGTCAGTAATATGCAAAGCAAAAATTGATAGGTCAAGTGGAAAATCATTGTCCAAAATCATGTGCTACCTGTAGTTTGTGTTTCCTTCTTGGAATTATTTTCTGGGCAGTAAACCAAATCAATTTCACCTCAGTCTTTCCCTCAGTCCAGTTATTTGCAATTTTCTTTGATTCCACCACACTCCCAATTGCCAGTAGGCTAGAGGTGGGCAAGGGGCTAGGAGGGGACACAGCTAGGACAGCTGATCAAAACTGACTAAAAGGATACTCCATACCATATGATGTTGTGTTTAGCAGAAAAAGTTAAGAGAAAGGAGAAAGGGAGCACATTCATTATTAAGGCATTTGTCTTCCAAAGCATCCACCATATGTGCTGGGGTCTGTCTTCTAGGAAGTAGATGCCCATCACCTGCGGACAGGAAGGAGAAAAGAAATGTTTCTTTGCCATGCTTCTGTGCATGGACTTCACTTTTCTTCCTTAAAATGCTTTTGTCTCTAGCCACGACTTTTTAGTTCAATTTCCTCCCCCTGTCCTGCTGAGGAGGAGTAGTGAGAGAGCAGCTTGATGAGCTCCAGGTCAGTCCACCACTGCATGATCTGGTGGACAAAGACATTGCGAAGAAACTTGGAATTCACTTGCAGCTTGTGAGTGATGTTGGACAATTCGCCCGCCTCTTGTACTTCTGTTTCCTCTTTGCTTTTTCCTAGCTGTGTATTCAGATTGACAAAACTGGCATCCTCACCTTCGAATAAGGGACTCTGATCATATACTTGTGGAGCACAGTGGGGAATATGAAGCCCAGGAACTCAACATAATTATGAAATGAACCTGTGGCTTAATTGTTTTTGCTCCTTTTCTTCAAGAACCTCTCAAACACGTTCAGACAATAAGTTGCAAAACTGACAAACTGTGCTAGTATCGCAGCTCTTACAGCTTGATTTCTTTAAGGGCCCTGCAGTCCCTGATACCACATGACAGAATGTCTGCTGTATGGTGGTCTTTTCTATTGTCTAGATGTCATATGAAGAAATAAAGCCTAGTACTTATGGTCATACTATAGCTCTAAAGTTATAAGGGAAGCATATAGACAGGGCCCTGTCCAGTGCATTCATATATATTGCATATTCCTACTTCTCCTTACTTGTTTATCCTTGGAATAGCAAACTTCAGTTATGGTCAGCTAATGGGTTTTGTAGCTCTTCTTGATTACAATGGACTTATCAACTAATTTCCAAGAGTCGGCTAAGTGCAATATTTCTACATGCAACAAGAAGATAAATATTTTTAAATAAAATTACAGATAAATTAAAAAAAAATTAAAAAAATTTTGTAAAAACCTGTCAAAATTTGCTAGTCATGGATACCGGCTGAGGTTGTTTGCTAGTTCAATTTTTCTACTAAAAAGAACAGCCAAGGGAAAATGCAGGCCTTTGTCTTTCCATCAGCTCTAAGGAACTGCCCCTGTTCACCTGTGATTGCTAAGACACAGATAATTTCTTTTATCTTGGTGTCTGGAAATAGAAATCATGCTATTTGACTGTAGTAAGGCCTTTATACATGAGTTTTTCTGCATCTATCACTCTGACACGGTAAATCTGCTCAAGTAATTGGAATAAAATACAAGATATATTAACAAGCAAGTGCTGTTGAAATCTCTGCCTTTGATCTGCTCCACAGAAATAAAGAATTAACGTAAATAACTACAACTGATAACAGAGCCAAATTTTATAAGAACCCCAACCACTGTGAATATTCTTCTAAACAAATAAGCCCTTGTTAAATTCCAGCAAGAGGTGAATTTAATCTATTTATAAATTTTCTTCAAAAAAAAGGCAAAAGAGAAAAGATTTTTCTAATAAAAGGTATCAATGCACTTACTTTTTCTGCAGTGGTATATCCCTTCCCTGAAGACTGCTAGCCTAGTTTGCAGGTGTAATCGAGAGATAGAAATGGATGTAAATGTTTAAATATTATGAATTTACCAGCTTACCTTGTTTTTTGCGAATGAAATCTGATGAGGGAAGCTTTTCTTTGTCAGCCAATACCCTTGTAAGTATCTTACATTCTATATTAAAAGCAGAATAGGGCTATGTGTTTACTGCTGTTTCCCCTGTTTCTGCCAGTTTTCACAATTATTGACATCCTCTGGGAAAAAGAAGGTAGCAACCTGCCTGGTTGCTATAATGTACACTCTACACACAATTACCTCCTACAGTTGAATAAGACATGAACTCAGTCTATTCCCAATGCTCTCAAAGCATCACTTGTACTCCTAACCTCTTTTGGCACAATCCAACTTACTAACCTGTCCTCTTATATGTCAAGCCAGATGTTAGCTGTCAAAGTAATAATTAAGTAGAGATATTCTTGAAAGGTTTTTAGTGTCCCATTTGACTCACTGCTGGTTGGTGAGTCCATCTCTAAAAACAGTGAAGAAGGTCCTGATTCAACAACTAGTAAAGCTAATGTAACTTAAGCATTTAGGATCAGCAGTTGTTTAGATTTTCACTTCTGTGAATTATTGTTTTAGAGCCTGTAGCCCTCCAAGGCACTAGCAGCTTCAGGTATCATGACTTGAAAAAGTGTTTAAATCTCAATAGCTCCCTCACTGTCTGAACGGAAACTGGTAAAGTGGCTACTGTCCCTGGACGTATTGGTATTCTGCTTGGGAGAATGTAAATTCAAATATCGTTGCTGGCTTGTAGCAAGGATTGATTCCATACTCCACTCTTTTTCATGTCTGAAAAACTTTATAGAAATTATTCACGTGCGTGGGAGACGATGTCTGTCTAGCTTCCCCAGACCTTTTGCTAGACATGATAGTCTTTCTGTAGTTGAGGATGTCTCAGCCTCTATTTAGTTTTGAGGGTTTTTTTGTTGGAAGACTCATGAAAAATGTGTTCTATTGAATTCTTTTCCGCAAAGAACAAAAAATATTTAATAGAGAATTCTACATGCAGCTTCTTGTACAATCTGGACATGCAGAAAGATTTTGGCAGAGAATAAGAACAGAACATTATTTTTTTTTCATATAAGATTCAGCATGTTTTCACAGTAATAATACCATAAAACTGTAGGATGGAATCCAGCCAATAATATCTTGAGTAGGTTTCAAAACGTGACTTTATATCTCAATACATTACACAGTGGCTTCTTGTTTGCCATGCTTCTGTAATATTGCAAAACGAAAGGGCAAGTACTCAACTGAGAGTATACTATATACTTTGTGATATGATGGCAAGTTTTCCTGTGAGTTTCCCAAGAATCTGAGTGATTTGTTACTGTAAGGCATTTTTTTTTCTAGTTGCAAATGCTGCCTCTCAGTAGCAGATTACCAAATCAAGCATGAAAGAGGATTCATTCCTCCCATTCCTCCATGGTCACGCAGTGTTCTCAGTAGGAGAAATAAGTACTCACTACACAGTTGCGTGAGTGAGGTTGTTCTAATGTGGGTGTGAAGTATGTCTGGGAAGCAGGGATTTGAAGGCAGGATCTACTCAGCCATCTAAAAAAGCTGAATTTCCACCTTAATTCCCAGTGAAACCCTTGCAGGTTTTTTGTAGAAAACAAATTTGGCCAATGGAGACCTGAATGACTGGTGCTTCACCCATCTCTGAAAGAGTCATGATGGGAATAGAAACATAATTAACAAGAGAAATGTGCTCTAGATGGCGTTGGAAATGTAATTCAAATGTGAAGTGAAAGTAACTCTGCACTGAATATTAGTATAAAATTAATGACTGCCTGTTAAAAAGACCTGTATTATTATGCAGTTGTTTTCCAAGGGAAGCAAAGGAGGTATTTGGGGCTTCCACCAATGACCCAGTGGAAGCAGTGAGAAACAGATTGCTAGTACTAATCCTGCTTAAGAGGTAAACAAATTCACCTTACATTTTTAGTGAAAAATGCCTGTGCTTAAAGTTCACAGCATGACAGCTCACAACAGATGTTCCTAAAACAACTTCTGCCCAACCAAATTGAGGAGGAAGCAACTGCCTTCTGCCCTGTAGTTACAAATAGGAAGTGAAATGATGTTCTTGATCTCTCAAAGTAAGAGGTCTCAAACCCAGAGCTCTCATTTTCCAATAAAATGCCTTAATTTCCCAGACTGTAATTAATACTAGAATGCAATTTCCCTCCTAGTGCAGGCAGGACATTTGTAGCCAGGAATATCAGATTTAGGTCTGGGAAGAGGAGAATAAGGGTATATCAGCACACTGCTGACGTGAGGATATGGATGAAAGAGGGAATTTAAGATCCTTCTTCTATGTGTTTTATACTATTTATTTGGTGGTTCCTTTCATTCCTTTGTGAAGAAGTATAGGTGCAAAAGATGAAATGAAGCAGCACGCAATATGATCGGAAGACTGGGGAAAAACTGGTGTTGTGATAAAGGGTGGGGCAAGACTTAGTAGCATCTCTCTTGTTGATTGTCCAGGTCCTTCCAAGTTGTTTACAATTTCTGCTTTTCCACAGTCACACCGTGTTTTTTTTCAGCCTTGGGACACAGTGTCTGCATGCAGGGAAATATTGCTTATACTTGTACCTCCTGGCAGCATAACTTAGTTTTCTATGTTGCCAGGTGGGAACCTCCAGAAACTGAACTTGCTACTTTTCAATGGAAAAGGAGCACAATAACAGGACTCCAGGGACTCCAGGACTCCTGGGTGGCTCCCTTCGTTATTTGTTTTCCTTTCTTTGTCATGCCTCAGTTTAATGAGTTTGTGTTCTGCTGCTTCTCAGTATTTACACTACAGTTTATGGGGCTGTAGCATGCTTGGCCTAGGTTCAGAAAATGAAAATGAACTCTTCATTAGCCAAACACGAGAGGTCCTGCCATGTTCTTTATCTGGACGATCTAAAACCTGAGCACCTCTTTTCTATAGCACTAGCCATTAATTGCTCAGCACCCCCAAATTATCATACCCAGCTTCTCCACCTTTAATAACGCTTCAATTCTCATTTCTCCTTATCTTTAGAAACATGTATTGTTCTCCATAGTGATGTCTATTTGCAACATAAAACCAGATAATTAAATATACACATGGAAGAAGAATTCTATGAAAGTATTAGATGATATAAATCTCTTGGAGACTAAAGGCTAACAAAAATTGGTAAGTAGCAATAGTAGACATACAGAAATCAACAGGTAAAAATATTGGCAAAATCAAATTCACCAACAGCAGTCAGCTACTTAAAAATGACAGCAGTCTTTTGTTATCCCCACTCTACGTGGAATGCACATAAGACACATGGGTCCCCTGAACAAATGACATTCAGAAAATAACACAGACCTTTTCAATCAATTAACTGTAAACGTTAACATGTTTGGTGAGGAAGCTGAGGCCTATAATAGTCACTAAATCTCTTACATTCTTTGAACTTACTTCAGTGACAATGGGTTAATTTCTAGCTTGTACAGCCCCATTCAGAAATTTCCTGCTCTCTTGGCACAATGCTCTGCAACAGTACTCACTTCTAGTTCTTCAGTCATTTTTAAGCAAACAGGGGGAAACATCCACCATGATATTTTTTTCTCCTTATCCTACCAAATGATCAATACAATAAAATCTTGTAATTACTAACGCTGAGAGGGTTGTTTTTTTTCCCAAGGCTGGAGTGATCTGGGCATGACTCAGAGCTATACAGGGGTATTGTACATGGGATGGAATAGAACAGACTATTTCAATTGGAAGGGACCAACTATCATCTAGTCCAACTGCCTGATGAATTCAGGGCTAACCGAGATAAAGCATGTTATTAAGGACATTGTCCAAATGCCTCTTAAACACTCACAGGCACGGGACATCAACCACCTTTCTAGGAAGCCTGTTCCAGTGTTTAACCACCCTCTCAGTAAAGAAACACTTTGTAATAGCGAGTATAAACCTTCTCAGCTGCAGCTTTGAACCATTCCCCAGTGTCCCATCACTGGATACCAGGGAGAAGAGCTTAGCACCTCCATATCCATTTCTTCTACTCAGGAAGCTGTAGAGAACCACTGGGTATCAGATAAATGCAATGGATACCTTTTTTACTGATATTAGGAAAGAATAAGGTACTAGGCTGTCCAAAGGTTTAAGCACTGGATTGTAACCATATTTGGCATCATGATGTTTCTTTACTTCTTATGGACTCTCTCACAGAGAAGATCTGAATGTCAAGCTGACCATGAACATTTTCAGAATTATCCAAACCCATTTTCCTGTGCTAGCTGTTTCATTTCTGAGTGACTCATATCTATTAATTTTTCATATGACAATCACATCATCGATTGTATCTCTGCAGTCTTCTATGTATATGTTACCCAAGTTCAGCATTGATCCAAAAAAAGCATTTCCTCAAATGTTTGTTCCACACCAGAAATGTTTGCCCTATATATATAATAAGTCAGCTTTTAGAGAGGCTCTGTTCTGCATGGGATAATCTTCTGGGATACACGGCGATAAGTTCTAGTACCACACTGATGTATTGGACATAGCTATGTGATATAGATTCAAACTCTTGAGCCCAGGCAATGAAGTTCATTACAGCAAATGTCCTCTGGCCCAGTCTTGCACTAATAACAGTGTAGGCACATTCATAGTTTTATTAGAATCTTCTGTTAGCTTCAGATGAGGACATTTGGTTGGCTTGAGGGCTAACTGGAGGGAGATGATGAGAGGAAGTGGATACAGTTGCAATATGATGTTAAGATGTGGTAAACTGAGCCGGTTTCACTCCAAAGTCTTAAAGGAATACAGGCATGTGTTTTCGGGTTGGCAGAACAGTTTCACAGAGATAATACTCTAAAATTCACTCTGGAGATCTCCTGGGTAACTTACACAGCCTGAATACAGTTAAGTAAACAAAGCATTATTGTTTAGTTAAATGACAATGAAACCCATACTTCAAGGTAAATGATTCAACATGATCCACCAAGGGTTGATACTCGCTAGAAAACAACTGCCAGGGTTAATCCATGGACCAAAGAATAATGTAATGCAGGCAACCCTTGTTATATATTGCTTGGATGAGCATTGGGATATTGTGTATTTCGTCACCTTAAGTGGTTCCTTCAGCAAGCAAGTCTTGGAAAGCAAAGCCAAAATATTTGAACACAGGGGCTAAGGGGAAGGCGTTAAGCACATATTGTCCTTAAAGCCACTGGATTTTTCTCACAAATTAGAATTGTCTTTTAAAGTGAAATTCCTTAGTTTTTGGCATGTTCTCATGTTCATTGGAGAAGGTTTTTCTCCTTTGGCATACAGTTTTTTCTGTTACGTATCTTTATTTCATCAGTTATACACACTGAATGTGATTCCAATCTTTTTCTCCCTTGTTTTTTGGACCACTGAATCAGGGTAAATGAAGGCACATGGCCAACCATATGGTAACAATAATATCAGTGCTGCAGTAGAGGAAGATCAAGAGTCGCATATACATAAGGTAATATGGAATATATTTATACAATTTTGAAGAATATCAGCTAGTCTGTTTTCTTCAGTAATATTTGTGTTCTTTGGAATGACAGAATGAGGTCAAATCCAAGATGCATTACATTGAAAGTACCAGTAAAAAATAACTTGTCCCTTTCATCTGTTCTAAATTTTGATCTTGCATATAACTTTGTGGAAATTATAATATATGAAGCACTACCGGCATATGCCTGGAAAAAGCACAGTTTTCTTTTCTGAAAATTGATGTAATTAAAGAAATGGTTTGACAGAATACCTAGTGTTTCAAACAGTAGAGCTAGAATTTATGTCCTGTAAGATTTCCCATTGTTTTCAGAATATCACATTTTTTCGATCCATTTTTGATGTCGACCTGCATAACTGAAATGCCCAGAAAAGTGATGGTACAAACATATAAACATGATTACAGTAATTAATTAAAATTATCAGCTAAATAATAAAATGTTGTCTGTGAAAAATCAGACAAAAATAACTTCCCATTATTTAAACATATCTAATATTAGACAGTCACTAAAAGCTCTGAAAGCACCTCAGATATGCTTAACCATCAATCTTAGTTTAGTTTTGAGGTGTTTAACTTGAAATCATCTTATCACTTTTCAGTTATTTGAATAGGTGAGCAGGAAAGATGGCCAAAAGTAATAAATAAAGTTGATCCTACCAGAATTACGTAGGATTGCAATGCTTTGAAATAGATTTTTAATGAAGTGGAAGCATTGGAGCTTTCATGAGAAATGGGGGAAACATCCTTTGAAACTGTACTAATGTTAGTAAAGAAGAAGTTTCATTCCCTTTAAATATTTGATGTCTCTTTTAGATGCTAAACTAAGCTATAGGTTGAGTGTTCAAACTCCAGAAATGAGGAGGCTCATAAGTTTATATTCACAAATTGAAAACTGTTTAAATATCAGTCAGTATTTTTCACTTTCCCATGCCGATACAATTGTAATTTACAACTCATCTATGTATCAATTACCAGTTCTATTAATTATGGAGTTTTGACATTCTTCTGTAGATATTTTATAAGTCTGAAGCCACCGTTACAATCAAATAAACTGTATTGCAAATTAAGCTTGTGAGAGACTCATCTTGAGATTGCTAGAAGGGATTGCGGGTGGCTGGTGAGAAAACTGAAGATGTACAGTTTTAATTACAGGATTCCTTGTCAGAATCTATTTTAATGACAATGACATATGACACCTCGGACTATTCACTATGAGGAGAATAATTGGAGTGTCTAATGTGAAATTAAGAGAATATACTTTTCCCAGTAAGTTTTATTTATGTCCTGGGGTCCCTGAGAATTTTATGAGATAAGAGATTTTTGGAGGATGGATTACAGTGGAGTCTTAGTTTGTATGAAGATCTGTCCTGTGGTACTCTTAAAGGCCACATGCAGGCTGCATAGATCTGTGTTACCTGAGCTAGCATCAAATATAGAGCTGGATAGATTAGTCAGCATGAGCCCATAGGTAAGAGCTGGAGTTTGTTCCTTTAGAGCTAGCACAGGTCTCCCCACACTCTGCGGGGTGATCTAGCACACTGTTTGCTTTAAATGTTTACTTGTTTGAAAAATCCTTCTCACTGTGTTGGGGAGAAGTTTTATGTTATATCGCTATTTGCAGACCCACGTATTTCCAGACCTACTGCTTGAGATTGAATGATGTCTCTTGTAAATCCAGGCAAAACTTCTGCCACGCTATGTGCCCAGCAGGGTTCAATGAAATTATCACAGTAAAAGTAAAAGACTACAGAAATTACTTTTGAATAGTTTGAAGTAATTTGAAGTAATTTGTTCCATGCTCAAACACACAAAATACCACAGTTCTGCCAAATGACTGTCACAGAATTTTAAAGAGCAAATAAATACTAATTGCATTCTTACGAATGAGCCAAGATTTGATAAAAATTTAAAATATGTATGAATCACAAATATAGACTTCCACTTAGTCTACACCTGTTTCTGTAGGTGAAGTGCTGGTACTAAACTATCATTCCCATGTGCTTAGAAAGGATGAGGAAATATTACTATATCAACTCTTTTGAAATCAGATTTCAATTTATAAGAAGAGGATGTGATCAGTTGCAGCTTAACGTGCTGGTTTGGCAAGGCAGTTGGGCTACCATAACTGACTACACGGGTGTTCTTAGCATACTTAAATTATAAGCTAAAATGTGCTGGTTTAAGTTAACACATTTATTTTCCCCTTAGGCCAGGTAGGCAGACAGATGGTGCAGCTGAAGAACGTTACTTGTTAAATCTCTGCTAAAATTAATCTGAGCAATGTACTTTGCTGGCTGGAGTTAGCTTGAAGAAGAGATTTGATACTAAGAGTTGAAGATATCTTTTAATTTTTAGCCTGATGCTGAGATGTAGAAGTTATAGTACAAGTGAGAGTAAGAAGACTTCCTAGCTAAGGGAGGGACTAAGAAATACAGAGGAAAAGTAGCAGAGAAGATTGAGATAACAGGCATGGAGAGGCTAACCTTCCTTTTCAAATAGATTTTGCTCTATTGTCAGAGGTGGCCCATAAATGGATCTTTCCTTCCCCATAATCCCAGGTTATATGAAAATACCACTGATGCAGTTCCCCAGGAGCACACCTCCTGACACCTCAGTCCCATATTTATCTATTGTTTCAAACAAAATCGGTGTTGGAGCCTATATTAACAAACCGGTTCATGGAACAGAATTCCCATGGAGGTGTCGAGTCACCATCCCTGGATGTGTTTAAAAGACAGGTAGACAAGTTTCTCAAGGACATGATTTAGTAAGGGGACAGATACGGTTGGACTCTGTGACCTCAGAGGTCTCTTCCAGCCTGATGATTCTATCATTCTGTGATTCTATGGAACACCCATGGAACAGAAAGTTCCAAAAGTATTTATGTTATGTCTACTGGATATTGCAACCTATACACTATAGAACAATCTCTCAAATTGACTGAGGCAGGGACACTCTTTCCCACACCACAGCCAACAGCCTGGCCTCTTTGTTGGCTGGTTTCAGAGTTAGGCTGAAGATCAAGTGGCTGCTATGTTTTGTAAAAAAGGGGATATAAAACTTTTCATTGTATGTTCTGGAGTCACCAGGCCCAATGTCAATCTCAAATGCTGCACAGACAGTAACACCACCGAGCACAAGTGCGCTTCTACTGCTATGACCTTCTCTGAAGTGAGAAGAGCACCCTGAAGTTTTCAACCTGCTAAAGAGCTCATCTTTTAGTTAGAATTAAAAATATTCCTTGTTTTGTTTCTCTCCTGCCACAGGAGGGGCTCAGTGACCATTAAAGGGAGGGGCAGGAACAAATACACTTTCTCCTGGTCTATACAGGCATCACCAAGATCTGCTTTACAGTAGCTGAGAGTCTCTGGGAGGAGGGCACTCAAGCAGTAGCTGATTTACCCTCTCCAGTTCCCAGACTTCACTGGCTGTGAAGTATCTCTCCTCAACTGCAAAAGCTGTGTGATTCCTCCATTGTACAAAATCCACACAGACCCACGACATCACAAGCAGTGTAAAACAGCATCCTGGAGTCATTCTGTGATTCAGACTCCTGAAACAGGCCCAATCTTTCTTTCCAGGTTGGAACAGTTTCAGGATGAGGTTAGCAAGTCCGAAGCAGGAAACTCTTCAACTTCAGGAGAACCCTGTCAAATCTTATTAGAAAGTAATAGACGGCCTTTGAAGTTACTTCCATTTGTTTGAACACTTTCCAGTTTGCTGAAACTGGTGAGGTGAATCCTTTCCATTCTGGGAAAAAAACTGGACAATTTCAGTGCTTTATTTTTTCAAAGCATATTACAGATATTCAATCATCTTCAAAATTCTTGTAGAGAGTAGATAAGCGATGCCACTTTTGCAAATGTGGATGGAAAACAGAGGCTGAGCACAGTTTATCCTTGGTACGTGCTGTTAAAGAGAAGTTTCAAGAGCTAAATGAACTTGCGTGTGTCTCCAGCCCTAGCCTCATGTAATATGAACACACTACTGTTAAGCCACTAACGTGTGAAAAATTCTAGGCTAAATCTTACAGCATTTGGGTTGGCTGATTTAAATTGCAGTAGCTGGGAGAATAGTTGAACATTAGCTCTACCATAGAGGAATTAGGGCTGTATCCTGTAGGCCACTCTAGGTAGTCATTGGCTAAAACACATAAAACATAACTGTGAAATGAACTTTTTTCGCTTTAAATTCTTGTAACATTGGCTCATGCAGGAATCATCACTTGCTGCTGTCACAAAAAAGGGCAGATGTAAGAAGGTGATGAATCAAGGAGGGGATTTTCCATTCCCTCCCTAGAAGACTGCTCTGGATTCTGTGGGAGCCCTCCTCCCCACTTACAGATCACAGCTGCTCAGTGCTGCCAGGAAACCACAGAAAGGCAGCAGAGTCATGCAAAACTTTTTAATGTGATCATGCTGTCTGTCCTTTAATGGCCAAGTGAAACAGAAATTCTTCCAAACCACCGGAACTGCTTTCATATTGCTCATAGCATCTGATCCTCAGAGAATCAGTGCGTACCCAGCAGAGATGCACAGGCTTTTCACAGTTTGTCTTATGCAAAGAAGTTTTCAGAGACAATGTGTCTTTCTTGTTGCTTGCACCTCTTTTTTTTTTTTTTAATTTGAAACCGAAAAAGAGGACAGAAATCAAGCTTTCTTCCCTCAGCTTTTTAAAATTATGGGGTTTTTTCTGTATTGTAATGAATTATAGCATTTACAGGAGGCTGGAGAACAGGCTGAGAGAGTTAGGCTTGTTCAGCCTAGAAAAGACAAGGCTCTGGGGAAATATTATAGAAGCCCTCCAGCACTTAAAGGGGATCTAAAGGAAAGATGGAGAGGATCTCTTTACCAGGGAGTGCAGTGATAGGACAAATGGTAACAGTTTTAAACCAAAAGATGGTAGATTTAGATTAGATATTAGGAAGAAATATATTACTGGGACGATGGTGAGGCACTAGAACAGGTTGCACAGAGAAGTCGTGGATACCCCATCCCTGGATGTGTTCAAGGCCAGGCTAGATCGGGCTTTGAGCAACCTGGATTGGAACTGGATGATCTTTAAGGCCTCTTCCAACCCAAACCATTTTATGATTCTATGATTCTATAATGATATTTTTCAAAGAATTTTCAATCTCTATTGCTTAGCAAGTAACCTTACATACCTTTTTATAAAATAAGGTCTCTAAGGCTATGTTATACAATAAAGGCAAGCAAATTTGATAAATCTTTAATTTATAAGGAAACACAAGTACTGCAAAAGTGGGACAACTTCCGAAGTGCTATGCAACACGGAAAGAAATGTGTAATATAGGCAGTTTCAGAGCCCTTCATATATTTTGGAAGTCTGAACCATTTTCATGCTTTTTATGCACATCATCTCTTGCATGAAAAATGTCAGTCAATCAAAGAGCTAAATGTGATGGAAAAATAGCCTTGGATGTAAAGTGCTGGAGTTTGTGTTTTCTTCCTAGGTTAGCCTGTTAGCCGATAAAGGTGATTTGCTGTCTCCCATCTTGGTCAACTCATGCCCTGACTGTTTGGCCCACAATATATTCTCTCCTAGACCAGCCAGGTGTGAGTGTCGATTGGTATTTCACACCACCACATGACAGCAGAGATTCCCATCCCATTTTGTATAAGAACTACAGGACTGAGAGCACAGCCTCAGAAACTGTGGTACCAATACTACTATTATTTTCATGTTACAGTCTGATATTACATCCCAGCACAAAGTACTGGGCTTCAACAATAAATAACTGCATTAACTAATGTTTTGCACTGGCATTATAATGATGTATGTCACTTTCTACCTGACCTGTGGATGTATTGGTTATACAAAGACTGATTCAGTCAGCAAACCATTTGTGGAATCTACAGCCCCACCATGGGCTCAAAATACATTCAAACCACCTGTAAGGGATACCTTTAGAGGAATAAGAGTGGAGATGGCTTTTGGCACAAACCTAGAATGCATCCTTTCAACTAACATTTGCTTACTGGATTTTGTTGTATAGCTATATTAAGCTTCCCTTTAATGCTTTTTAACTTCTTATTTGTAACTTCCAGCCCCTTTCAGGGAAGATCATGTGTTCTTCACCTTTTGCAGCAGTATCATTTGGGGGTGGTATCAAGGACAGACCAACCTGATTTATGGCCAAGCAAAAATTTATGTCATTACAAAGTGGCATGAATCATGTCAGTCATTCTTTTGACTGCTTTGTGATTAATTTGCTTGCACTTATGGGTTTCATCTTGGCAGCTTCCATCAGCCTTTGTGGTTCCTGTAGCAGGGAGCTTTGGCTGGTGGTTCTCTGTTGCCTACTGCCCTCACTCCAGCCTCTTTGCTCTTGGCTATTTCACTCTCAATTTTCTCTTTGATGGCAGAAAAAAGTAGTCTCCATAAAGTGAAGAAGGAATGACAAAGACTTGCTTTTTCCAAGCAGAAAACAATGTCCCAGATCTGACCTCAGTAAGGCTGCTCCATGTGGCACTTTACTAGTTATGCCTTAAAGAACTGGATTGTGTCCAGGCCCTGGTGTGGTACTAATTACCACAGCTTTTGGCTAAGAGTGAACTATAAATCTTTAAACACCAGCAAGACTGATTAGACTTGATTTTTTTTGGCACTATTGTGGTATCTCCAAACAGAAAAATGTTTTTGCAGAACAGGTTCAGTACATCTGATACTTCCTTGCACACAACACATATCACACACAGGTTTATTGATACGGGAAGTGGGTTTCCTAGGTTTATTCTTTAAAAAATTGAGGTAAGGCTAGATAGAAATCAGCATAACACCATTGTCCTGAGCCATGTTTTCAGTAGTTCAGGATATAGCTCTTGGATTTTAATCCTGGAGGCTAGTGGTAGAAAAGGTCTATCAGGTCATGTCGTCTATGTCCTTGTTACTGAAAAATTGTTCCCTTGTGTAAAGAAATAAGAAGCAGCTCCACTTTATTTTAAACAATTCTCCAGCACAAATAGTGTTTTTATCACTTTCCTTTGGGCGTACACTCCATTCAGATAAGGATTTTCCTGGTACTAAACTGTACATTTTTATTTCACATAGAGATGCACGATTTCTGTATCCAGGTAATAATTTTCCATTTGTCTGCTTTCATTCTTCAAATATCTGTAGACCATTGTCAAGATCCAGCTTTATGTCTTTTACATAACCTGCAAATACTTAACTCTTAGTTGTTCTTCAAAAAATCAATTCACTTTAAAGCCATAATTGCTCTTAAATGCCTTTTAATAAACTGCCAGAAATCACTTGCTGTCCAGCAATGAATGCAATATGCAGGTACAGATGAGCAGAATGGAGCACAAACTTTGCAGGAGGAGATTAGTGGTGATACAGACCTCCATATGTATGGAGGTGCTTAGCTGAGCTGTGGGTGTGGTGTTGAGTGGAGAGCTTCTCCATATTAGCACTCAGAGGATCATTTTGTCTTCCAGAACAGACAGATGCAGAGCAGGGGAGGTGCCTTTCAGCTCTTAAATATTCAGTTTAAAGCAATAAACCAAAACCTACGCAAGACTGCAGCCTCACAGAGGTCAATTGCAATGATCACATCAAGGAAGGTGACCCAGTCATTATCCTGTGTCTGGGATTTTCAGTCTTCCCTGTTTTCCAGTGAAGATGATGACTCGAGTTAATTTGTCCCTAGAAAGAAGTAGATTTATACCATTTGTTACATTTCACAGGCCTTACAATAGTAGTCCAGGGACTTCCAGACACACCTGGAATACAAGCAGAAAACTAGTGTGGCCTATATCACTGTGCAGCTTTCTTGCATGGTAGTATTTGGAGATATTTCCTTTGGGACATACCACAAAATGCAATGTGTGTGTCATAGAAATCAATGGAAACTTCTCACACGCTTGGACAATGCCTCTGGCTTCTTATGTAAAGCTGCAGAGAACACAACAAAATCGATCAAGCCGGTCACCAACCTGAAGTTTGCATAGCTCTAAGAGAACTCTTTGCAGATCTGAGTAAAGATAGCATTGCTAGCTTTAGATTAGCTTGCTCAGAAAGCTCTCAGTTACCTTCCTGCTGGAGGTGGATTAACCTGTGTCTAACCTTGTAATGCCACGGAATTACCAGTATCATAATTAATCCCCTTTTGACATAGGCAAAATTTTCCTCAAAAATATTTAATGCTATTTTTGCCAAAGTCCAAGACTTTCGATGGCACAGGAGTCTCTCCGTTTGGCTTTGTCTGCTGCTGTGAGGAACACCCACAACTTCACTTCCATTCCATTCCATTCCATTCCATTCCATTCCATTCCATTCCATTCCATTCCATTCCATTCCACTTCTTCTTCTTCTTCTCTTCCTCCTCCTTCTTTTTCTTCTTCTCTTCCTCTGCTTATGCTCCTGTGCTCATGTCTGCAAATGCAATCTGATAGACACAGTTCTTCCTCAAGTCAGCAATAACAGTGACTCTTCTCTTTCCACTGGCACACAGAAAAATAACCAGAAGTCTACAGAAAATCAATATGATAGAGCAGAATCCAGGCTAGACCTCTGAACACAAATGGCCAAGGGGTTCTCAGCTACACGCAGGGCTCAAAGGTTCTTTAAATGGATGTTGAGACTCTCTAAAACCTGAAAGGTAGGGAAGACTGACAAGAAGGCTGAAAATGTCACAGTACTCCTGTTGCAATGCCACATGTGACTGGAACAGTTTGTGGCCACCCAAGGCATGAAGAGAACTGGTTGATTAAAAGCAAGTTTAAAGAATTTACCCCAAAGTGAGATACCTAATCTTCTCATGAGGAACTGCTTATGGGAGAGAACAGGATTTCTGGCCTTTCTTTCATGAGATGAAGGGGAAAATGCATCCCTTTCTAGCAATTAGATGCTACTTTCCTAGAGAAACCTTTTATTTCAAACCTGGAAGAGGGTGTTGCCCTTTCTTATGGGGAAAGAAGCGTTATTATTGTATTCTTTCAACACTAATGAGACCTCATGGATGAGGTACATAAATGCCACCTGCTGTTTGATACTACCTGAATGTGGCTGCTGTGATACTATAGCTACAGAAATGTCAGTATCCAAAGGATTACTGTGAGGCATGGTTAGCCAGTGGCATCTCCACAACCTATGGAAGTTTGTAAGAGTGCCTCTGTGCCCCTTGGAAGTCTGCCTAAACCACACTGACAATTCTGATCCTGAAAGCTCCCCGTTACAGAATGATTGCAAAATTAGCAGTGCCATTAAAACTTGTGGTGCCACAGCAAAGCCCAGTTTGGCACCTGACTCCAGTACTTCTGGAATCACTTTATCGGGCACTCGGCAGATTCAAGGTGATGTTTAATATCTCTTGGTTAAAGATGCCAAGAACTAAATACAGCAACAGAAACAATTCCACCATGATTTTTGGTGTGGCCAGAATCTGGGAAAATACAGTATTGAAATGAAATGAATGACACAGTCAGTTCACAGGAACGTCCTGAAAATAACTTGCAGAAAAAACACAGTGCCACTATATATTATATACCTCTCTTGCATATCTTTATCAACTTAGATAATAAATCATTTTCTTTGGTGCATGAGGAAATAATATGGACTTATTCTAAATATATTAGGAAACTGTAGGTCATTTAAAAACTGAAACAAATATGCCATAAAATGATAGGAAGCAATTTTCTATATTGTGTCTTTGATCAGTCATTTTGGGTGAATTTAACGTTATACTTTTTATCACAAATGGTTGATGTTATTTCTAAATTGATTTGGCTGGAGGCATCCCCAGAAATGACTTGTAAACTCTTTGCTAGACAGATCATTGGGAAGGTCATGAGTAAGAGGGGAAAAAAATGACTTGTTGCAGGATCCAAACCATAAATATGGAACCTCTCAACAGACACCCTTAATATGTAGTTAGAAAGAAAGGAAAAGAGTATGAAGAGGCTAAAGAAAAAAAACCCAAGCCTTTATTAATTTTGCAATTATTCCTGAATGTGTATCGCTCTCATTTTTTTAAAAAAAAGAAAATACTCCTACGAGACTGTAGTTAGATCTTTGTTTTATACTTATCCAAGCTTACATAAACAATGTATTCCCACATTTTTTATATGTATATCTCTTTTTGGGTATGTTCACAGATGTAATATTTTCAAGTCATTACAACATTAAACATTTTTCGGTTCTTGGTTTCCAGGGTACTCAAGATCTACACAGTCTGAACTGTTTGTTTTGTTTGAATCTAGTCTCCGCATTCACTTTGTCACAGTTACAACCCTGATAAAAAAGACAATAGTTCAATTTATTTAATGAGATCAGGCAGTCTTTCCAATCATATACAATCTTGTGGCCTAGGAATGTCCTCATTCCACCAAAGTCTTTCTGTACAGATTTGTAATTCCCTCACTGGTGACATGGTCTACAGTCCTCACTGTCATGAGATCCTACATTTGAAACCAGGAGAGGCACTTCAGTGTTTTCTAGCTGCTGGAAAACTTGTAAGTGTGATTAAGCTGATGGCAATGATGTGATGCATTTGGGCACATACATAGCTTTATGGTAATTTTATAAATGTTATGATATCTAATGTCTTATTAAAAGTGAAATGCTCAATCCTTTGTCTTAGTACGGGGATTTGAGATCCACAGCCTGGATCCTTGTAATGCCAGGGCTCTCTGAAGAACAGACGCTGCTCTGTAATGTGGATGCAATGAAAAAAAACTAGAGAGCTGATAGATAATTCGGCCTCTTCTTGTGTAGACTTTGATTCTTTTCTCTAAGAACTCCTTTAGCACCAGGGATGCCAAAGCAGCACTTTTATTCAGTAATAATTGTGTAAGACCTTATCTGGATGCAGAATTCTCTTATACAATACTAACCCAACTATTTGGCACTGTAGCTACCATGGTCAGTGTTACTACTTGGTTCCATGACTTGGTTGCTTTGTCTCCAACAGAAATCCTTAATCTGATGTCAGCGTGCTTCCTGAATCAAATCTACTCAGAAAAACAATTAGAAGAGAAAAAAAATCAAAACACGAGGAAGCATTTCTCATATTTCTTTAAAATGTATGAAAATACTAAGTGAATGAATACTTCTGTGAACGAATCTAAAACTGATTGGAGACAAGAACTTTTCACATAAATGCAGACGGTCTTAAGTCCAGGGTAAGAATTCTGAGGCTTCTGTGTTTTATCAGTAATAAAAGGTACTCCAAGGAAGTTGGTTTTTTTATAAGTTGTTGTTTGCTATTTTCTAAATTGCATCCCAGTGCTTGATATTCTGTAAAGGAAAGGGCCCAATTGGAAGTAGAAATCAAAGCTCTTCTAAACAGCTCTGACAATTTGTCCGGTATTCATCATTCACATCTACATACAAATTTGAAAAGCTTGAATATCTAAAGGCTTTGTGTTAAATAAAACCCTAGATTAAAGGCTGCAGAACTAGCCCAGGCTACAGCTTATTGGCTGTTTCCAGCAGGCAGCATGCCACGAAGTTAAAAATGTTGTGGAGACATACTACATTATCACGGTGATGTTGCAAGAAGACTTCCGGACCATTTTTCTGGCAGCAACAGAACTAGTATGAGCTGTTCATAGTAAATCCAACACTCTAAGCTCTCCGTGTGGCTATGTACAAACCCCACTCTGCTCTTGTGAACCTAGCTGTGATTTAAACAATCATAGTGTTCTGGTGTTTTGAATGTGGCATACACACTGTGCCACTGTTACAAACACATAGCAATCTTCTCAGCTTTTCTGTCCTCTGGGTAAAAAGGTGACTTGGGGAGACCACAGGTCTGATCAAAAAACCCACTAAAAAGCACTTCTATATTTTACAAATAGGTGGTCAATCTCAGGAGAATTTCCTTTGGAGTCCCATCAGCTGGTCCAGTCCACAGGGAAAAAGCTGGTTGTCAACTCTGCATGGGCAAGGAAAATAGAGTATGATAGTGTTGGGTCCAGTTTTCTTTATCAATGGTCTGGATGAGGGCAGTGGGGCAGTGGTCACACCAGAAGGATGGGAAGTCATCCAGAGGGACCTGGAAAAGCTGGAGAAGTGGGCCTGTCGACCTCATGAGGTCCAACAAGCCAAATACAAGGCCCTACACCTGGGTCAGAGCAACACCTGGTATCATTACAGGATGAGAGGTGAAGTGATGGAGATCAGCCCTGTGGAGAAGGACTTGGGGGTGTTGATTGATGAGAAGCTCAACATGAGCAACAATGTGCGTTCACAGCACAGAAGGCCAAACGTGTCCTGGGCTGCACCAAAAGAAGCGTGGCCAGCAGGTCTAAGGAGGTGATTCTCTCTGTTCTGCTCTTGTGAGACTCCACTTGGAGTATAGTGTCCAGTTCTGGAAACCCCAACATAAGAAGGCTATGGAACTGTTGGAGCAGGTCCAGAGGAGGGCTATGAAGATGATCAAAGGGCTGGAGCACCTCTGCTGTGAGAACAAGCTGAGAAAGTTGGACTTCAGCCTGGAGAAGAGAAGGCATGAGGGGGACCTCATAGTGGCCTTCCAGCACCTGAAGGGGGCCACAGGAAAGCTGGGGAGGCACTTTTTACAAGGGCATGTAGTGATAGGACGAGAAGGAACGACTTTAAACTGGAAGGGGGGAAATTTAGATTAGATGTTAGGAAGAAATCCTTCATAGTAAGGGTGGTGAGACACTGGCCCAGGTTGCACAGGGAGGTTGTGGGTGCTCCCTCCCTGGAAGTGCTCAAGGCTAGGTTGGATGGAGTCTTGAACAGCATGGTCTGGTGGGAGGTGTACTTCCCCATGGCAGGGGGGTTGGAACTGGATAATCTTTAAGGTCCCTTCCAACACAAACCATTCCATAATTCTACAATTCTATGGGCTCACCCTTGGTAAGTTTGCAGATGACACCAAGTAGGGCGGCAGTGTTGATCTGCTTCAGGGTAGAAGGCTCTACAGAAGGATCTGGAGAGGCTGGATCAATTGGCTGGAGCCAATTGCATAAGGTTCAACAAGTCTGTCAAGTCCTGTACTTGGGTCACAACAACTCCGTGCAATGCTACAGGCTGGGGATGAATGACTGGAAAGCTGCCTGTTGGAAAAGGACCTGGGGGTGCTGTTTGACCGCTGACTGAATATGAGTCAGCTTTGTGCCCAGGTGACCAAGAAGGCCAATAGCATCCTGGTTCATACCAGAAACAATGTGGGCAGCAGGACCAGAGAAGTAATTGTCCCCCTGTACTTGGCACTGGTGAGGCTGCACCTTGACTCCTGTGATCAGTTTTGGCCCCCCAACTACAAGAAAAACATTGAGCTGTTGGAGCGTGTCCAGGGAAGGACAACAAAGCTGGTGAAGGATCTAGAGCACAAATCTTATGAGGACTGGCTGAGGGAACTGGAGTTGTTTAGTCTGGAGAAGAGGAGGATGAGAATGAGGGGAGACCTTATCACTCTCTACAACTACCTGAAAGGAGGTTGTAGTGAGGTGGGTATTGGTGTCTTCTTCGTGGTAAGAAGCAATAGGATGAGAGAAAATGGCCTCAAACTGAGTCAGGGGAGGTTTAGACAGAATGTAAGGAAAAAATTACTTCACCAAAAGGATCGTCAAGCACTGGAAGAGGCTGCCCAGGTAAGTGGTGGAGTCACCATTCACGGGGGGCTTCAAAAGTGGTGTAGATGTGTTTCTCAGGGACATGGTTTAGTGGTGAAGTTGGCAGTTAGGTTTACAGTCGGACTCAATGATTTTAGAGGTCTTTTCCTGATTAAACTATTCTATGATTCTGTGATTCTCTATACAATTAGCTGCCTCTTCCTACATTAGGAAACCTATCTTTAAACCAGGAGTGTCAAATTCACCGCCCATGGGCCAAACCCAGCCCTCCACTTTGTTTTAGCAGGCCTGGCACCTTGTTTCTTCCTGGTGTTAGCACCGGTCTCCTTGCCCCTGTGCTCCTACCAGCACGTTAGTCACGCGTGCAGCGTGTGACACATGTTACACTGCAGGAGCAGGAGAATGGTGGGAGCTGTGAGTTTGACACCCTTAAAGAGACATTGTTTTTCTTTACAAGAAAACACTGTAAGGTGCACCTTACCTCGTACATTACCATCCCTCGTCAAAAGATTTCAATACTGCTTCAGGGGTACTTCAGATATAGGCATAAAATATTTACTGTCTCAAGGTAGGCACATCATAATATATGAAAGGAAATTCCTGGGATATTTAAAAATTACAAGATAAAGCTTATTCCAGACAGTAAAATCTTGTGATTAAAAAAAAAATTAAAAAACCCCAATGTATTTAGTATCATGCTCCCATTCCTTTTTAAAATTCAATGAAGGTTAGCAGAATAGATCTATTACATGCACCAAGAACATATTGCAAATAATAATAAAAAAAGAGAGTACATTATTTCCTTATGGTGGTAAATGTTCCCTCTGAAGTGTAAAACTACATGTTGTTAATATATATCGTAATTCCTTGCCTGTATTTTTTCTTCGATGATGATCCTGGTGAAAGCAGTTTGTTCAGTAGACAAACATTAAATATTAGTTCAGGAGAGATCTCTAGGCCCTATATAATGCAGTCTTGTGTGGACTTAATCATTGTCTTCAAACACCATTTTTGTGTGCTTGGCTCAGCTAATCAGTTTTCTGTCTTTGTGAACACTACGATCACCAATCTCAAATTAATAGGAAAATACTAAAAAAAAATCCTGGGTAAAATTCAGCTCTGGTGTAATAAATTGAAGGTGGAAGTGACCTGTTAGGTTATCTCTTCTTTTGGAAATAGAGAATCCCTCTATACAGTACAAGCTGGTTTGGGTTTAAATGGAGCTTTGAGGCTTCCTATAGAGCTCTGTTCTGCTGCCCATTTCTACATTTCTTCATATCGTTTCCTTATATTTCAGTAATTTTATTTTTTTTCCATAATGGACATCTCTGTATGCTTCCTCCGAAGTCAGAGCCCAGCTCTAGCTCATGCAGCCTCAGTGAGGAATATCCTGGCAACAGCAAGAGGAATCTTCTCCTGTTGCCTACCACAGTGATAAAGGGGTAGCAAGGCAGTAGACCTCCTTATAAATCCCTTGATAATGATAGATGTGTGTAGGAGAGCTGTCAGATCCTACTGAGGGAGGAGAGCAAGGAGTATATAAAAGTATATCCTCCCTACAAGACAATCCATGCAGCTCCATGTTTCATCATAAAAATAATTTCATAACTATAGCTGTCCACAGTTATAGCCTTCATAACTTAAAATTCATAGGTCTGCTCAGGCACCAACACCTGTGACACAGTCAGGCAATGTAGTCTTCCAGAGTTTTCTAGAATTTTCTGGAGTTTTCCAGAGTTATGTGTTGCTGATTGTCTTCATATTGAAAACTTCTTTCCTGGATAGCAACTTAAAAATCAGCATGCAAGGATCTAAATGTTTTTCCTCAGCATGCCTCTCCAGATGTGAGGGAGTGGCCATTAGGGAAACCTACGGATGTCTCATTCAGGTTACAGATGTCCATTACCGTTCTGTAGCATTGCTTCCCTTAACTTTTTTATTAGCATTTATTAGCTTTATGGCATTGCTGGGAGGAAAGGGACACTTAACAGCAGTTTTATCTCCTAGCTGCAATTTTTATGATCTCAGGACCTCAGTCAAAATCTCATGAGAAAACTCCAGCAAAAGTGTCAGAAATGCCAAGCAGTGACCAGAGAGAGATGTAAAGTCAGGAGCATGGAGGAAAGACCTGAGAACCCTTTAATATGAGTGCAGAGCCCCTGTAGGCTGTGCTACCAGCTGGCTTCAGTTTTTGGCATTGTTACAATTGAGGTGAAAACTGTTGTTCACATCAACCTTAGAATTCAGCTCGAATGTAATGAGAAATAAGAGGGCAATGCTAGAGAGCACCTGGGTGAGAGGTCTGTCCATGAGAGCATCCACAGTTAGGAGAGATGATACATTTCTGACTATTGAACTAGTATGCTTCAGGCACGTTTCTCACTGTCAACAGCCTTTTGGACATGATGAGAAATCCCAGCAAAAAACACTTGCTTATTTTTAAAATATTTTTTTTTTCTTTATTAAAGCTGACTGAATAGCTTAAGAAAAGATTTGCAAATAGACTAGAGACTTGCCACTGTTCACGGGTTGTTTTGAGACTCAAACACTTCTGGCTGTCGGTCAGGACACCATGAAGGCATTCATAGGTATGAACTCTTCTTGAATTTTAGCGTGGGTGATTGTAATGGAAACTCATGGTGAAGGGCAAGGTTTTCAACTATTTGGATGGTATTTTCAAGTCTCATGTTGATCTGAAGAAATAAGAATAAAATCAACACAATGAAGTCACCATTAGAAAGAGGAACAAGATTTCCAAAGTTTACTGGAATTTCTTCATGATATTGTAGTTAACACTAAAAAATTTTAGGACAGCATTGCAAGTAAAGGGAATGAAACAAATGTAAGCATATTTTTTTAAAAAGCGGATACATGAAGCACTCAATTTTAATCCACATGTAAGCCTCCAAATGACCTTATTTGCAGAGATGCAGAGCATTGCAAAACACTTCAGATTAATTCACTTCAGGCCAAGACTATAATAACCAAATATTTATATTGTGGTCAGAATGCAATCCCACTGTCTTTTTCTCATTCATTCTCCAATTCTAAATTCATTGACTTGCTGTTTTCACACCAGTATGAAAAGCTATTATAGAAACAATTTCAGATGGAAATATCTATGGAGTTAATAAATTGAACCTATAACGGAAATCTGGAGGAAAATAGTAACTAAATATCTTTTAAAAGAATTTAAGAAAAAAAATCTCCATCTTGAACTTTCATCTATCTGAGTTTACATGTTCTTAACATTATGATTGACTTTAATAACATTTTCCCCTTGGTTCTGGCCCCAAGGTTTGAATGCTTCAGCCTACAGAAATCTACATTTCAATGTCAAAGGCCATAAAACTGAGGATGGCTATTCCTTTCCTTGTTAACTCACGTTTTATGTATTTTAGTTTACCTTCAAAGTGTTTATCCTTGGAAATCATTTAGTTTTCTGTCCTTTCAGGTATTGGGATTGTCAGAAGTGTTGTATAATAATTCGTATAATGAACCCAATTAAAACAATCTCATGGTCATGAAGTGCTACTGGATAGGAAACCTATGCTTTCTGACTCCTTGTCGGTGCTGCAGGTATGTCCTCTCGCTGTTTCCTCTCTGTGGTCCTGCTCAGGGTCAGTTCATTGGAAATCTTTTTTGGGGGAGGGGGTCAGTCCCTGTGTTTCCCATCGACACAGCTGAGCACAGCAAGCCTGGTGGCGCCTCTGAGTGCCTGCTGTGTAAAGCAGGTGTTGGCAGCTCACCCCGTAAACCTCTGCAGAGACCTTGCTTCGTTTTTTACCTTTTGTGAGAAGAGTTTAGACTAATGAGCCACTTTGTAAGACCCTGGCCAAATACCCTTTTTAAATGCTCACTACTGTCTGGTTCATAAACACTAATTTAGGTCAGACCTGATCTTACTCAGTGTTATAAAAGAATCCCTCTTCCAGTTGTTCCCCTCACTCTGTGTTCCAACTTTGCCGTGTCCCACCTGTACTAGTTATTCCTCAGCTTTGCGCTGCCAGCTATAGAGATCTGAAACACCGGCAACATCCTCAGCACAAATTGACTGATATTTGAATACTGCTTCCAACTGTCAGCCCAAATTCTTTCCCTGATGGCTTTTGCTGACATAAAGTGTCAAGAAGTTTCCCACATTAGCAAGCAGAAGCGTCTATGACCAGGATGGTGCAAACAGTGCCAATGCTGCTGAAAAATGAAACCCTCCTTATTGAACGAGTCCAGCCATGGTCTATTGACTGTAACTGCAATTTTATGTGTTTGTAATACTGGGTCAATAGTTAAGGCTCCAGCCTACAGATAGCTGAGCCCAGCTTTTTAACGGATGTATTTAAAGATTGAAGGTCGTTCATATCTTCTGGTGGTGGGATCATACAGTCACCTTATGGATGGAGGTCATGCCCCAAGATAAATGAAATTCAAGGGCTGGAAGGAGCTTCAAGCTAGATAAATTACAGTGGTTGCTTCCACGCAGCGTCACAGCTTGTGTGCCAGTCCTCTTTTTTATAGCAGCTTTTTGAAAGTCGTTGAAGTAGCTGGACCATACCTGCTTTCTATAATATGAGAAAATCCTGTGTTCCCTTATACGACATAAGGAAACACTTTCTCCTTCTTGTGCTGTATCGAGAGTACGAGGTGAGAGCTGACTGATGGTTTCGGTCTGGGCATCGTTTGCTCTCCCTGCTGGCAGCTTGCAGGAACACCAACAGCGCCCCGAGCCCCGGCCGGCTACTCGGACTGCTGGAGGTGCCGGAGTATCTGAAATCTCTGCATTCGTTAGTTACCAAAGGCGACTTTCATACTGACGTGAGACATGTCAGTTTATATTTCTGACTGAGCCAGCATAACGTGTTAATGTCTTTTAGGTATTCTTTGCCTCTTTGTATGAACTCATGTTGGAAAGTTAAATCTCAAGGCAAAAAAGTTAAGAAGTGTGGCAAGAAAATACCTTCCATGGATGGCTAAATATACATTTGCCTGTGTTATAATTTAATGGAAAAATGAAATTAATGAATTGCAAAGGAGGATAATATTTTGGAAAATGCTGACTGGTATGGAAATAGCCAAATGGGAATCACAGCTTTCTCCACAGAGAGAAGAGATCACTCTCCTTTCTTCTTTTGTCTATTTGTTTTCCTTTTTATTCTCTTGTGAGTGGAAATAAGAACTGTTCTCCAGCCTCTATTTATCATGACTGTTCTCTCTTTGGCTGAATAATCAGCTAGAAATACAAGCATTTTTTTATAGCAAATGCATTTACTAACAGAAAGATAAGTTCTCTGCATGAGGTGGATCTGTTAACATGTGACCACCCAAAAGCAAAAATTAGAAAAAAACACCTGTGATGATGAAAGTAAAAGCTTAAATTTTGTGCTGACAGATGAACAGGACAAGATGACACAATTCCCTTTCCCATGGTTACAGTTCAACATCTGGAAATGGGGTGTGTGAACGGGCCTACAACCATCATCTTGTAGACCAGCTGTGGCTTCCATGCCATGCAGTAACTCCCAAACACTGTGCAAGCACAAGAGACGATTGAGTTTGACATTGGAATAAAATTACAGATAAGAAGTAATATGTTAGGGAAACTATTGAATGGGATTTTTATATTCAATAACATGGTTAGGTCATACAGATGTTTCTTTTATTATAGTAGTTTTAAATTTCTATTTCCTTCTGTAACTCAGTACTACAGTGTGGGTTCTCTGACTAATAGTAAAGGTCCCTGAAGAAGAGATGACTGTCTCCACACCAATTTTAGGAAAAGCTATACCTCTGGCCACCTAGAAATGGTTGTTCATGTCTGAAGTTGAAGATTCAGCTGACTGCCAGTCCACAATTCATTCAGTAACAAATAAACAAAGTTTTTATTCTTTACCCACTAAATTCATACCGGCAAATTTACAAAGGAGACAAAGACAGAACACTTTTATCCGAGGTCCAGGGGTCTTTCTGCTTCCATCCAAGCTGGAATTATCCTTGAAAACCACTGGGAATTTGGAGGCAGACTCCAAAAAAAAAGGTGTTTTCAGGGCATCAAACAGATGGGGGATTTTTTTGAAAGTTGAGGGCTTTTTCTGCCTTATTTGAATCTGTTAATCCCTGGCCACTGCAAATCAAGTGGAAATTTGACAGATTCTTATGCTGTGGCTGACTCACGGGACACAGAAAGAGCATATCAGGGTGGCTTAGTAATACTTAATTAAAAGATTTGGAACATTTTTACACGCACAACTGTTTATACATCTTATCTCCCCACTACAGGAAGGCATTTAACTTCCCCATTCAGTGTTTTCTGAACAAAAATGGTCCTAAGCTGCTTTTAACATCCATGAATCAGGGCTGAAAACTATCTCCACCTATACTGTGTATCATGTAGATGTCTGTTTAACGTGCCTGTTATCACAATCAACATATGCATCTGTAATACCTTACAACTTTTTAAAGTTTGTTTTGTAGAAAAGAAAACAGTGGAAGATTTCAAGGAGCTGTACATAATTTTTGTGTGCAAGTGTGTGATCAGCATAGCTAAGGTCCCTCTGAGGTGGTCTTGGGGCTTTTTGTAGCTGTAATTACTTCCTACTGTGCCTGAGGCCCATTCCATCAGCTGTTGCCAGGAAGGTGGTGGGTGAATTGTTTAGGCAACTTCATTTCCACTGGGGTCCCCTCAGGATGGCACAGTGTTTCCAGGCTCTGCAGCAGCCAGTGGAGTGTGGGACAGACTTCTTGCACAAGCTGCTGCCTACGTCTGTCTGTCATTGTCTCCGTCACCAGAAGCCTTTAGTCGTTTCTGGCTTTGTCAACTTTCTGCAATCTGTTTGTGGATGGATCTGGGGTTACCACAAGATGGAGAGGTTATCCACTTTGAAACAGAGCAAGCTGTGGTGCTCTCATCCTAAATGTGAGATATCTCTCTATCTCACAATTCATCTCCTCTCTCTCCCAGGGTAGGAAAAGAAGTGGATTTCTGCTGGTACAACAGGATCTGCCCAATGCAGTGTCTTATATTTATAGTTATCACATTTACAGAGTGGACTTTATGGCATTTATGCATTTGTTGGTCTTCCATACAAACATCTCAGTGAGCTCAAAAAGGCAGGCATACTGCAAAAAAACATCAGAAGCAGATTTAACAGCTGGACTCAGCTGAGCTCTCTGCTGATGATACCCAGCAGCTTTTTTCTGCTGGTATCTGATCTGTCTGGTTTTAAAATATCTCATCAAAACTAGACTTCATTGACTTCAAACTCTGATACTATTGATCTGCTCGGTCAAGCAGAAACAGTGTTCTGCCACTATCTGAGCACTGCTCTTCTGTAGCTTTGTAGTTTTGCCCATATAATATGTAGCACTCGTGTGGAAATATTTCTGAGATTATATCTTGGGCCATAATTTATAGTAATGCATTTGTTTGCCATAAATGTCAACTGTGTTTCCCAGCTCAGGAAAAGCAATGAGTGTTCCATACACTGGCCAGTTGCTGCCCAGAGGACTAGTTCCCTGAGGAGAAAAAAGAGTGGGAATTCACATAAACTGTGTATGTCTTTTGTGAAGGTTGTATCTGTGAGTTAATCACCTTAGAGTCCCTTCGTAACCCCAAGAGACCATCAGTACAGTCGCCATGCTTTGGCCTGAGTAGACTCATCTGGTCTTGAAGTGACCATCAGCCTTTGTATGCTACTAATTATACTGGGTGGACTTGCACTGTCTGGAAAGGGAGGCGTGAAAACTAGTTCACAAGTAGACACCCAAAATTTAGCAAGACGGTTATAATTTCTAAATCCTGTCAAAGAGCTTAGTTATTGTTGAGATCAACATAACTGATCATGATGTACTTAATTTACTCTTCTATACCTGCCTGAGGAGCTGGGCTTTTTTTGCTAACTTCATGCATGGGCTCAGCTCCGCTGTGAGACTGGCTGACGTAGATGTATAAAGGTATGCATGTGCGTAAAAGTGGATACAGGGTAAAGTTCTCACTAGAAAATGACTACTTTTTCTTCTTGAGAAAACCAGTATGAATGAGTGAATACAGAGGTTTTTAGATTATGTTACTTTATCAGCTTTCTGTATGTGCTACAGATTTTTACTAAGAAACAAAGGAAAATGGCTTTATTCTGCTAATTTCTCAAGGAACTTGCTGCAAATGTGTAAAAATCATTAAATATCATCATAGTTAGAGAAGGGATCAGTCTTCTCTCCACATTATCAGTACAAAAATGCTTAGTGAGTGCCAACTGTCTTATTCCCAAATACTCAGAAGAAATTATTTGTTTTGATGGGAATATCCAAATGAGCAAGAAAAACAAGAAATAAAACTGCAACTGAGACCAGTTTCAGAATCACGGAAAACATACACCTGAACTTTGGGGAGCATTTCATCCTGAAAAAAAATTTGCCCCTAAACTGTTCTTACCTCCTTCTGAATGTCTTGAAATCCTTATCGCAATGTTTTATTTGCCTGCTGAACACACTGCAATATTTATTTTATTTTTAGCTGTAAGTGGCGTATTCTACCCCATCTCTTAGCTCGTTTATGACCTACAGATGTCAAATGTTCCTTGGAGTTTCAGTAACTTGGGATAATGCTCCAAACTGGACAACTTTGACTTCATGAACCTTTGAATTTACCTTACAAATACCAGAGTATAAGCTGTTCTCTGCTTTTGAGAGCATTAGAGTAGGTGCACACTATGTGTGCAGAGTATTTTTTATTTTTTTTTCCTCCTGACCTTTGTGATGTGCAAATAACACACATGCACCAGAGAAACTGAGCACAGCAAGACTGGGATATAGTGGTGTCCTTGTGCATGTTCCTATACGAATTCAACAGTTTTCAAATCTCCTGAGTTTGCAGCAGTGTGATTTTCCTGGCAGTCTTGCTTTCAGTTTCTGACACTCCCATAGCTGGGAAGCTAACTGTCTCCATATGTTCAGGCACTTCCTGAGATGGAGCTAAGCTTGATCACTGGGATGAGAGTCTGTCATCCAGCTCAATGAAGCCCTTTGTTTAGGCAACCCATTCATTGATTGAGAACACCAAGCATCCCTTCCTCCTTATTAATGAAGGGATTTAAATACTCACTGCATTTAGCATGAGATATTGTCACCCATTAAATGACAGTTAAGTGACCAAATGAAAAAGCAAGAGAAACTTATTGGTCTCAATAGTGTTAAAGCAAGATATAGTGTCCCAAACAGAAAATGTCAGATTTGTTACAAAACAAGTTTTAGAATAATAGGGTTGCCAAATTATTTGAAGCGATGTGTAGTCCATGTATGTATCTACTACTCTAAATCAGTGCCAGACAGCTGTCAGATAAGAGAAGTGTAATTCTGGATGCAGATGAGGTGTAAGTAGACACCAATGCTGGAAGGAGTTTTAGAGCTGGGTCATAATGAGTTAGACTATCCATTTCTCACAGGTTACCAGAACTAAATTTCTTCTAAAGAAGAAATAAAAATAGTATGCTTACTTATTCTTCTTGGACAGAATTGAGGAACAGACAGAGACGTCTCTTGATCCACCCTACTGTAATGGCTGACACACATAGGTTACCGATAATTGATGTCCCACCCACTAGAGGAATAAAAAAAGAAGGAAGTCTGACTCAGAGACGTGTCACTGTGTCAACAGACATCTGTAGTAACACGTTTCATATACGTCACAGCTAACTTTTGAGCCACAACCCAGTCCAAAGAGGTCTGGAGCACTATACATACTCAAAGTGATTTTGAACTGTTGGAGAAATTGTAAAAATTGCTATAAACCAATTAATTAGGTTCAAAGTTCACAATCACAGAGTAATATAAGAGAAAAATTGTGCAATATATGCCAAAAAAAGACAGTGCACTCTGGAAATGAATCAAATTATGTGTGGCCAGCAGGGAGGTGATTCTGCCCCCCTGCACAGCTTCAGTTCAGGAGTCTTCAGCACAGGAAGGACATGGATCTGTTAGAGTGAGTCAAGAGGGAGACCACAAAGATGACTGGAGCACCTCCCCTATGAGGACAGAATGAAAGAGCTGAAGTTGTTCTACCTAGAAAAGAAAGCTTCACAAAGACTTTATAGCAGCCTTTTAGTACTTAAAGGGGGCCTGTAAGAGAGATGGGGAGGGGCTTTTTATCATGGAGTGCAGTGAAAAAATGAGAGTTAACAGTTTTAAGCTGAAAGAGGGTGAATTTAGATTAGACATTAGGAAGATATTTTTTCCTGTGAGGATGCTGAGGCCCTGGCACAAGTTGCCCAGAGAAGTGGGCAACCTGTGCCCTGGAGGTGTCCAAGACCAGGCTGGATGAGGCTTAGAGAAACCTAATTTAGTGGAAAATGTCCCTGCCCGTGGCAGGGGGTTTGGAACTGGATGATCTTTAAGATCCCTTCCAACCCAAAGCATTCTATGATTCTGTGATTCATTAAACTTTTCTTCCTACTTTTTCATCTTGGTTAGCTATTCTTTTCTGAGATATAGGGACGGTACTAAGGGTCTCTTAGTTAACATGGGAATTTTCTCATAGCACTCTCTCATGCGTATGACAAGTGTGGAGGTGATACAGAACAATCTTCTGAAAGCTGTGTGCGAGTAGTTGAGACGAACTGTGTAATTACACTAGCAGAATCTCTGCTCTCCCCCTGTGTTTCTTTCATTTAGTGTGAGTTGCTACTAGAAAGAAAATTAAAAAGCCCCAAACACAGAAACAATTCCCCCACCTACAGAGAGTAACATTATCTCAAAAATTATTGGAAAGAGAATAGACAGAGCGTTAGCTATGGAGCTTCTGCATTCTGCCTCTGAGCTGCAGGGGGTTTGGACAGATCTGGAACCTGGTAGATGAAAATGCTGAAAGAAGTTTGAAAGTGGCTTCATTTTTGTAAGAATACGACCATAAGACTGACTGGGGTTTAATCGCACATTTAAAAAAGCAGGGAGAACTATCTGCATCCTATTAGTGGTACAGACTAAAATCCAAACTCTGGAGCTTTGACATAGTTCGGGGAAAGCAGCCTGTATCAGTAACACTACATGTACTGTTGGATGGTGTTGATTTGAATTAATAATTTTTTTTTTTCCCCCCTAAATGGTTGTTTTTTTTCAAGAAAACAACATTGCAATCCAAAAGGCTGTCATATCAGTAGATAGAATCACAGAATCACAAAATGTTTGAAGTTGGAAGAGACCTCTGGAGCTCATTTGGTTCAATAGCACTGCTTCAGCAGAGCCACCTAAAGCCCATCGCCCAGGACTGTATCCAGAAAGCTTCTGAATATCTCCAAAGATGGAGAGTCCACAGCCACTTTGGGCAACCTGTTACGGTGCTCAGTGACCCTAACAGTGACGGTCTTATCATTAGATCTGAGAATATGTACACATAAAAGACCCAAGAAAGGTTAGAAATGCAGTTATTCCAGGAATGGTGTAACTGCACCAAAGAAAAAAAAAACCCGCATCGGTAAAGAGCTTGCTAACTTACTGCAATACAGAAAAACCCACTTTGATCAGTGGATTTGCATTTCACTGGATATGGAAGACACATTTAAACTAGTTTGTACCTGTTTTCCTGCCTGTCCTGTGAAAACTCAAACAAACGAATATCTTCAGCCTGATATTTCAGGAACAACATTTTTGTTGGACTTTGACATTTTGAAAGGAGATCTGGTATGACATGATCTTTATCATTAAGTTACAAGGCAGGAAAGAGAATCACGCAGAAAGTGTGTGAACTAAAGTTTGTAGAAGCTGATAACAAAACCTCTTCTACAAGCTAGCTGTCTGATGCCAAATTTCATTGGCTCATATTTAGGCAATTGCAGTTGGAGTTGCTTCCCCACAAAATGTCTATCTTAGTAATGGCAACTCTATTCTTATATATGAGGGAATAAAATCATTAAGCTAGAATCAACTGCCATAACTTTTCAGAATGGGAATAATTGGGCTCCTCTGAATGCCCAGATGTATAGTCAAGTCACATCATCTTTACAAATTATTGTGCATCAGACAAGCTGTCAGGAATTCCAATAACTGCTTAAGAATTTGCTTGGAGCCTCCCCAGTGCCGAGGCAATGCTACACAGTGCCTGTTAATTGCAAGAGTTACAGTAGCAGAAGTCTTGCCTCATGTCTTGGTTTCAGGAGAAGAGAGGACCCTTTACATCAGGGTACAGTGGAAACAAGAGGAGCACAACTCCAATGTCCTTGAGAGCTTTGCGGCAGCTGTATCACAAGTGGAAGTGACGTGCCTTAGCATCCAACACAAAGGAGATGGACGATGCAGCACGCTTTAACTTCTGTTCAGTCCATGTCGAGATAAAGACAATTTCTGTCATGTCTGTAAATTTGTAAGTTTGTATCTTCTGAGTGCTGAGACTACAGCTTGTAGGAAAATTCCAGGTAAAGGTGTTTTGGTCATTTTTCTGTAGTACTGCTGAGGCCAACTCATCCACCATTATACAAGTCATATGGTATCAAAAGAACATGCCTCCAAAACATGACAGCAGTTATGCTGTGGTTGAGATGACAGGAAGAAAAGGATAATTGAACAGTATGGGGACTGTGAAGGCATTTGATAGACAAATGGATGCTGTGGGTGATGTTAAGGGAAATGAACGATTTAGGATTAGGAAACTGGGAAAACACACACTGATCTTGTATCAAATTCAGCTTTCAGAAAGTGGCTTTTGTGGTTATATGTAGTTATCTGGCTTGTCTTTTTTACCAGAAGCTGTTCAGTCTGTAAACCTTCTAGTGCTCTGTGTTCATACAATGCTAGACACTAAGTCTATATTTAACCATGCGGTCCGGGAGCATTTTACCTCTCGTATCCAGCTGTGTGATGTGATGACACACATGCCTCTTCACAGCTTGTTTTTTTGGGAACTAAGGAGTATGGGCAGGAGTCAGCTGCAATAAGGTCTTATGACAGTAGAAGAACTGGGATGCCAGTGTGTGCAGGATGCATACCCAAGTGCATCTGGTACTCAGTTAAGACACTATTTTTGAGACTCAGTCCAAACTGGGATCCTCAGGAGATACCAAAGTGTAAGTAGAAAATGCAAATTGAAAACTCTCATGATGCACTGTGCTGCACCCTGGCTATAACTACCCTTTCTAATTTGTTAGTTAGTTCTTAATTTTTCCTGGACTTTGCTCTTTCAGACTGAATGTTCAAGCCTGTAAAACCACATCAGCTTCACTTTACAATCCTGAGCCTCCCCACTGCTCTCAGCAGACAATCTTCCCTGGAGAAAGCCAAACACCAGCAGAACTGTCCACAGGATTGTGGCCAAAGCAGTAGTACAAGTGGATCTACTGACCCCAGCACCTTGTGTATGGCTGAGAAAAGAATTTGACTAATCACTCCTTGGCTCTTTGCCCTTCCCCTTGCAATGCTTCTGTGCAAAAACTTTCCTCCTCTGCCTTGAACTATGTTTCATTGAAAATGACAAGTCCAAATGAAGAAAAGGTGCATTCTGTAAGCAAAGATCTTGAAGAAGAGTTTTGTGAGTATTCCCTTGTTCTTTGCTTGGAGAGTCTAAGCAGTGAATCAGTGACATAAGAAGACCTAGTTCAAGGAGAAGAAGGGCCCTTTTTCTTTCTTCTTTTCTTTCTTTCTTTCTTTCTTTCTTTCTTTCTTTCTTTCTTTCTTTCTTTCTTTCTTTCTTTCTTTCTTTCTTTCTTTCTTTCTTTCTTTCTTTCTTTCTTTCTTTCTTTCTTTCTTTCTTTCTTTCTTTCTTTCTTCTTTCTTTCTTTCTTTTTTTCTTTCTTTCTTTTTTTTCTTTTTTCCTTCCTCCCTCCCTCCCTTCCTTCCTTCCTTCCTTCCTCTTTTTCCCGAATTTGGGCTTTCTAGCAGGGAATCTGGAAACTTAAGTTTTGCAAACAGGGAGAGAGGAGCAAGAGAGCATGTTAGATTTCTCTGATGGCTGGAACATCTCAGTTTGCATCTGTTTCCAGAACAAGGAAGCCCAAGAAGCAATGAACTCACCAGGAATAGTAATGCATGTGCTTTCTTTTTCTCTTGAAACAGAAACAGCGTAGTTGAACTTGCAGTTAGAGCCCACGTAACCCTTAATTTCTCATTAAAAATACAATTGGGAAATAGTTTAAGCGTCTTTGTGAGCATGATCACATCTGTGTTAAATAGACAGAGTTCAGATCACATTGCTGCTGAACGAAGACATGGGTGGGAGTTTTTTTTGGAGTTCCCAGAATTTAAATGTCATAGGGTATGTCTGCCGGCTTCCGATTCATGTGGGACCACAGGACTCACATGAACTTACATGAATCAGAGTCTACATATGTTTCTGAGGGTGACAAGACGTCTGAGATTAGCAAAGCAACTGAGGAAGCTGCAAATTAATTAGAATAAATCATTTTTTCCCACCCTAGTGCAAGTAATTTCTGAATTGTTATGGCTGAGCACAGAAATAGCTTTTAGGAAGTTCACCTTGTTGAAGAAAGTGTTCTTTTCGTATGAGTGAAAAGACAATAAGAATAGCAAGACCTGCTGATTAACATAAAGTCTGACCATCATTAGGACATTCAGTAATGTGCTTTATTAGTGGAACAAGTATGGTTTTGGTTTTGTTTTCTCTTTGTTGTAAGCTAATGGGTGCAATCTGGAAAGGATCTTCTGCTCTGTATTTTTTTTATATCCTGTCACCATGGAACCGACATTTGCGTTTCTGAAGCACTTGAAGAACATTTGAACAAAGAAGTGAGACCATAGATGGTCTGAAATGAATAACATCACTGCTAGTGCAGTGCTGAGGCCTAATGTGAGGGTATCTTTTATTTTTGATGTCTGAGAAGACTCTCTGTAAGTTAATAGAGCAACTTCCCTTTTCTGTCCATGTGTAATGAACGCAGAGACAGCCAGCATAATCAACATACTAGCAATGTTTGCCCAAACTATCCCTGTAGAAATAATCAGGTTATTGGCTGTTCTTCTCATATCACATCAGACAAAAAAAACCTGATGTGAAATGGGCACCTTTGCTTCGACAGAAAAGGAGCTCAAAATACCTTTTAAGTGCCTGATTTTCAGAAGGCACGTACTCTACTGTCTCCCAGCTTGGGTTGCTTCAATGAGTTATGAGGATCACTTCAAATTACATTTGAAAATCTTGATGCAAGCAGGTATGAGAGCCTAATGGTATCCAGTGAAGAACATCGGCAAACCTCTACACTTAACTACATTAACTATATCTGCCAATACATACAACAGGAGCTTCACTGAAATTACCCACAATCTGCTGTGTTACTGCTTGAATGGGAGCCTGGTATTGGAGAGGGCAAGGACTAGACATTTCTGAGGATGCTGACATCCTGGAGGAAACCAAAGGTAGGAAAGGGAAACCTGCTCTTTTCCCTTTGTACAAAGTGCAACAGACGGAGGGGAATAGCCCCTATCTAGTCTCCTAGACATGATCAAATAACAATTTAATTTTTTGAAAGAATTGCTTTTTCTCCTCATGCCAAGAAAAGAACACTAAAATGGCTCAAAATACAACTACAAACAGTTTTTAAGCTTTGATTGAGATGCATTTATCAAAAGAGGCAAACATTTGTAATGATTTGAGATTTATTTTAACCATATGAAACGTTTATTCAATGCAATCTAACATGTAGAATTAAGGCATGTAAGGCTTTGGAGGAAAGAAGTTTCCCTTTAATATAAGTGATTAAAATCGTTCTTCTGTCTCTCTGCTGACTTGTTTCAGCAGTGAATTTAGCATGCCCAACATGTAAGATGCAGCAGCTGAGCATCAGCTCCAGTCCAAGCTGCTCCTGTGTTCATCAGATGATGGCGCTTGTGATTCCATAGTTCACTTTGAAGTCCTGTCATTAGAATGCTGGAGTGGTATCTCAAGTGTCATTACCTTCAACTCACCTTTGTTCTGCAGGATAACTTGTATTCTCAGTAAAATCCCTTCCTGTACCAATCTTTATGATAATATATGCAGGACTGCGATGTCATCTGGTTAAGTAGATGCACTGCCTTTTGGGATCACACATATCCTGTTACAAGGGTCACTTGTTCCTCAAATGTTTCTGTCTGAACAGAGAGCTTCACAGCTTCTATGTATACAAAATATTGAACAGTCTTTCCCTGTCTCAAAATTGCTACATGGGAAATTTCTATGAACAAAGAGCTAGAAGACATGGGTTGTTTAAGGCCATGTGCAAGTTAGATTGGACACTTTGCATGCTTTTGTCTTAGCTCCTGGGACTGCTTAACCTGCTTAGAGAGTTCGCATTTCTTAGTTTTTTTCCCAGAGTAAAATACATCCACTGAATGTTGGCGTTGTCTTTCATTTTCAATGAAGACCAAAAAGCAGTTGGCAAAGAGATTCCCCAACTGGAATGAGGATGCCAGCAGCAAAAGCGGAAAGCCAAGGCTGGGAATAAGACTGCTAGCACAGGCATGTTAAAACCAGGACCCTGGTAGGTAAAAAAAACAGTCCTGTGTTTCAGGCCCATCTCTAAAGGATTTCACTGCAATAATCTGTGTGTTCAGAAACACCCTTGCAAGCTCATTGGGCTGTTTGTAAATAGGAATCTGCAGGTAATATTCTGCAAGAGGAGGCATCAAAAATACAAATCATACATAGTATTTTCTCTTATGCATAGGGGAGAAAGTAATCACAGAGGTGAAGGCAGTGAGTAATTTTGATAAGCAGAGGGACTACAGTTCAAATAAACGGAAGAGCTACCATAGATAAGACTGATGCACTTCTAAAGGGCAAATTTTAAGAAAAACAAAGAAAATAAGAGAGAGAGCAAACTAGGAGTAGGCTAGGAATTATTCAAACGAGACAACCAAAATGAAGGTTTTTAATATGAAACACATTTCCTCTCAGGAAATGAGCCTGTTCCTCAAAAATACCAAACATCCTGCTCACAAGGAGGGAAGAGGAGATGAATTTGGTGGATAGAAGTAATTGTAGATGCTAAGATGACAACAAAGCACGTTATCAGGACACAACCTGTCAAACAGCTAGGGATTATCAAAGTCAGGAAGGTGTAAAAGGAAAAATTAGTCAAGATAACGTAAAACTTTGTGGTTTCGGGTATTGAAAAAGTATTCTGATATAAAATATGATCAATTTTCAGGGTTTACATTTGACCAGACTATTTGACTTTTAAAAACAGACAGGGATGAAGATATGAAATGAACATACCCTACCTGCCGTTTGCTGAGAACAATATTGAACCTGAAAATGGCTGGCCACAATAGCCAGGTAGAGAAAGTCATCTTTCAAGAGATTCACTTAACTAAATTTGTCTTTCAGCACATTGATTTCATATATTGAATGCTGTTTCTTGGTAAGCAGGTATAGACCCACTGAAGTCACTAGCCTTTGTAAAGCTAGATGAAAGCATCTAAAGAAGCTACAAAATCCTGTCTGAATTGTAGTCTTCAGCTTTTGCTTTTCCTGAAAACTGGGATGCTACTTCAGAATCCAAATAATTAACGGACATAAACAAATTTGGGAGTAACTCGTGGTAATAATTCATGTTTCAAGAAGCTTCTCTTCTTGTATTAGTAAGAAAGATTTGTTAATTAGGAAATGGAATATATTAAATTCTTATTCTGCATCATGCCATGCAAAATTTTTCTTCAGTAATTTATGTCAGTGCAGGTTAATAATTTTCCTACTCAGGTTTTTCTGTAAGACAATAAATCCTAAAGAAAACAATGAGAAATGCAAATTTCACCTGTCTTAAGAAAGAACAATTGCTGTTAAATAATGATTTTTAAGACATAAAAGCATAATATTCAGAATCTGCACACCCATTACCTTGACAGATGTTCTTAGAAGTCTTCCCCTGGTTCTAGGATTGCTATAATTACACTGTCATTGCTGCTTGTCCCTGACAAACATTCAGAAACCATGATGCACTGATGTTTTCTGAATCCAATAGTCATATATTTTTTGCTTGTTTGATTTTAGCCAGTCTGTGTAATTCTCACTTCAGGCCAGCCTAGGCGTATCTTTAGATGCAGACTTGTTTTGGTACCATTACATGTCTGTTTGTGCTCTTCTGATGCTCTGTCCTGGCAGGGACCCAAAGGGATCTTGCCCAGTTACACCCTGGGCAAGACAGTAGGTCATGCTCTTCAGTCCTAGTGAAGACACTCCTTAAGCTGCAAATTGCTGGGTAAAGATGTGTGGCCAGTATTGCACGTGTTTGATAGAGATGAGGTGCACCGAGATCCCCTTCAGCCTGTCATAGAATCATAGAACAGTTTCAATGGGAAGGGGTCATCTACTCCAACTGCCTTGCAGTGAGCAGGGACATCTTCCGTTAGATCAGGCTGCTCAGAGCCCCATGCAACCTGACCTTGAATGTTTCCAGGGATGGGACATCAACCACCTATAGACAATCTGTTCCACTGTTTCACCACCCTCATTGTAAAAAATGCCTTCCTTACATCTAGTTTCAATCTCCCCTCTTTTAATTTAAAGCCTTTACCCTTTGTTCTATTGCAACAGTCCCTGCTAAAAAATTTTCCCCCAGCTTTCTTGTAAGCCCCCTTCAAGATTGAAAGGTTGCATTAAGGTCTCTCTGGAGCCTTCTCTTCTCCAGTCTGAACAACCTCAACTCTCTCAGTCTTTCTTCATAGGGGAGGTGCTCCAGCCCTCAAATCATCTTTGTGGCCCTCCTCTGGAGTCACTCTGACAGGTCCGTATCTCTTCTGTGCTGAGAGCTCCAGAACTGAACACAGTACTCCAGGTGAGGTCTCAAGAGAGCAGACCAGAGGGGGAGAATCACATCCCTCGACCTACTGGGTCACACTTCTTTGGATGCAGCCCAGGATAGAGTTGGCTTTCTAGGCTGTGAGCACTCATCCACTCAAGTTATCCAGTGGTTTCTCACTTTTTGAACTCTTTGCAACTATATAGAAGTTGCAGGATGGACTATCTTGTAGCTTTGAGCAATGTCCTGTGTAAGCAGAGCACCAAGGTGTTCAGCTGTCATGCAAGCATGATGTCCCTCATGCATTTTTTCTTTGCCTATGGATGAAAACTACCATCCTTTGGTGCCAGGGTGTCTAAAACCTTCTCATCCAGGCAAGCTAGATTGGAAAGAGGAAAAAAAACCTTTAAGGTATCTTGCATTAGGAGTGTTATTGAGCTGGCACAATCTGGACTAAACACAGTCCCAAAAAGGAGTTATGTCTCAGTAATGTCTGATGTACTGTGTCAGTGTGTGTGCATTTGCACACATCTGTGTAAGAGACAGAAACACACAGCTCCTATAATGATCATAACCTAAGAAAATGCAGTATTAGCACAAAAGGAATATATTTGACAAGGAGTCAATTTTTTTTAAAGTATTGTGGATTGTGTTCTAGATTCCTTTGGGAAAGTATAGAAAATTCTTGTGGAGGTCTGAGGGAAAATTATCTTACTGATCTCTTAGCACCTCTACTGTTAATACAAACATTGGCAAAAGCTATATAAATACTGGTAGATTCTGGAAGGGCTGTGAGCAATTTAACAGCAAGAAGCTCCTTTTTAGAAACATGAAAATAAAACACTTAATGTGCCCCCGGATGCATTGTGCGTATGTAAGTGATTACATACAAATGCCATGTAATGAGCAACCTGAGAAAATGTAACTTGCACTGCTCTAAAATTAATTATTCCTCAATTAAAGCCACAGTAGTGTACTTGCTCTGGTTGTGATTAAAGTTCCTCCTCTGACATTATTCACCTGCTGCTATGAAAACAAACACATTTAACATAAGCATCTATAAGTGTTTGGTTTTTTTTTTCTAAAGCTATTTCTTGTTTTCTCGGCTAAATTAGGGCCAGATCCTTAATTTAGTTCTTTTCCAGCAGCTCTCTGCGTTCACAGAAGTGGAATGTGGGTCACTTCACGGCAGACCAGAGGCCAGGAGGATGATACACCTTGTCTTCATTGCTACACGTATTTTCCCAGTTATTTAAAAAATCTGCTAAAGCTTGCCAAAAATATGTAGACACTCTATCCCAGGACTCCCCACCCCTGTTATGCCTCTGTCTATGTCTATAATATACAATGCATCGGGGATTCTTATCTTAATTTAGATAGGTCTACACTTTTTTAAGCAGTTCCTTAATAAAGGGAAGCTGCTTACATTATGCACTTAGAGAGGTGAACATGCCCAGCATTCTGCAGTTCCCAAAGGTGGGGATTTGGGGTGATGCAGAAGAGCCCTTTGCAGCAGTGGTGAGTGCAAGTGAACCCTCACTTCCACGGAGTACATGGGATGCAGGGAGCCCTGGCCCTGCCACTTCACTTCCATGGGAAAGGACTGGGGAGTAATCCCATGGCAGCTGCCAGGACTGTCAAGATAATGGATAATTTAGTAGTAGGCTGCCCATACTGTCAAGGCAGGAGTTACTTACTACTGAGCCCAGTGTAATGTCCTCTGTGGAGCTGGATCTGGTCCTGGGGCTGCTTTTGCTGATCTGCATAGAGGAGAGAAGTGTTTGCAAAAATGATACATCTGGGGCCTTAAAAAAAAAAAAAAGCGAACCAAAATTCACTTCCCTAATCATTGTTACTGCATGGGTCAATGTCAAAGTCAGAATGAAGAGATCTAGCTGTGGTAGCCGATTTCACAGACCTAAATCACAGAATCATAGAATCATAGAATCACTAGGTTGGACCTCTGAGATCATCAGGTCCAACTGTTCCTGTCTCCTTGCTAAACCATGTCCCTAAGAAACTCATCCACCCATCTTTTAAACATCTCCAGGGATGGTGACTCCACCACCTCCCTGGGCAGCCTGTTCCAATCACTGACCACATTCTCAGTGAAGAAATTCTTCCTAATGTCCAGTTTAAACTTCCCCTGGCATGATTTGTGGCCATTTCCTCTTGTCCTATCACTTGTCACTTGTGAGAAGAACCCAGCACCCACCCAATCACAACCTCCTTTCAGGTAGTTGTAGACAGTGATGAGGTCTCCCCTCAGCCTCCTCTTCTCCAAGCTAAACAACCTCAGTTTCCTCAGTCGCTCCTCATAGGGCTTCTTCTCCAGCCCCTCAACAGCCTCATGGCCCTTCTCTGCACACGCTCCAGCACCTCAATGTCCTTCCTGTAGTGAGGGGCCCAAAACTGAACACAGCACTCGAGGTGCGGCCTCACCAGCGCTGGGTACAGGGGCACAGTCACCTCCCTGCTCCTGCTGGCCATGCTGTGTCTGATACAGGCCAAGATGCCATTGGCCCTCTTGGCCACCTGGGCCACTGCTGGCTCATGTTCAGCCGACTGTCAGCCAACACCCCCAGGTCCTTCTCTGCCAGGCAGCTCTCCAGCCACTCTTCCCCAAGCCTGTAACTCTGCATGGGGTTGTTGTGACCCAAACGGAGGACTCTGCCCTTGGCCTTGTTGAACGTCATCCCGTTGGTCTCAGCCCATCGATCCAGCCTGTCCCAATCCCTCTGCAGAGCCTCCCTTCCTTCAAGCAGATCCACACTTGCACCCAGCTTGGTGTCATCTGCAAACTTGCTAAGGGTGCACTCAATGCCTTCATCGAGATCATTGATAAGGACATTAAACAGGACTGGACCCAGCACTGAACCCTGGGGAACACCGCTCGTGACTGGTTTCCAACTGGATTTACTTCCATTTACCACAACCCTTTGGGCCCAGCCATCCAGCCATTTTTTAACCCAGCAGAGGCTGTGCCTGTCCACGCCAATGGCAGCCAGTTTCTCCAGCAGGATACTGTGAGAAACAGTGTCAAAGGCTTTGCTGAAGTCCGGGTACACCACACCCACAGCCTTTCCCTCATCCGTTAAATGGGTAACCTTGTCACAGAGATCAAGTGAGTGTGTGCTGACTGCCACCTTCTTCACTCTGCTCCGTTTTTCTCAAAATTTTCCCTTTGAATCACCCCTGGGTTAGCAGTGCATGTTTGCTGTGCGTGATTGATCAAATGTCCCCTTGGGCTATATTTTAGCATGGACTATACTGTATTCCTCCTTGGTTCTTCTGGTAAAATATTACAGTACCTCACCTTGCTGTTCCTTTTACATTTTATGTTTTGTTAAAATGCCCAGAAGTCTTTGGGCATTTTGTGCCAAAAAAAATATACCGATTACTCTTCTTCCATTTCCTCTCCCATGGTCCTCCAGGGTCAAACTCCTTCATTTAACTGGGGCTTCCCACCCTCCTCATCACCAACAAAATAAAGAATGAAAAATATATATTGTTATTTAACAACTTTGAACAAGAAAAATAAAGCACAGCTACTTAAAATACAGACAAATTTCAGCAACGTTTTCACTGAACAGAATAATTTGAAAACACCGACATTTTGTGGCCTGGAAATGCACAGAAACTAAATTCTGCCACTGCATCGACTGCAAGAGAGCTTTGCAAAATGTTTTATTAGTGTAACTGTGGCAGGACTGCCTTCTGGGCCTACAGATGGTCTAAAAGGTTAGTTCAGGGTTCATTTCACTGAATCAAATTCAATGCCTGAATGTCATCTAAAATTATAGGACTTAAACTACATTGGTGAAATATCAGCCTGGTTAAACTAAAGAGTTAGCAGAGGGTGAGCTCTCTGTGGGTGGACACCAATATCTAGTCGAAATTCAGTTTCCTGGATTTATCTTGAACTAATAACTTTTATCTAATGTCAGCTCTTATTCCAAGGATGGACATGTTAAGTATTTGTTTGCTTCATGGTGGAAGCTGGGAGCTATTACAGGGAAGGAAATACAGAAGGAGAAAGAGATGGATGGGAAGAGGGACGCAACGGCGGGTGAAGGAGAAAGTGTAGAGACTTGGAAGGGGAACACATCTTCTTACTCAGCATCACTGAGTGTGAGAAGGCATTAAGCAGATAAACAACAATGTACTACTTAAAAGCCATATTCTACTCTTGCAGTATGTGCAGACCTCCCCATGAGGTCAGTGGGTGTGCCAGTCTAAGCTGTCAAAAAATATGTTGTCTGAAATTCATATCCCGGCCTTCTGGGAGTAGCTGGACGTGGAATTTGGCGCTGGCTGTGGAATGAGTTTGACATTACTGCACAGAACAACTGGCTCTGGTGGATTTCTGTCTGAGGTGTGATTGTGCAAGGGTATGGTTTTTTTACCCTCAGCTCATGGGCAAGTCGATCAAGCTGCTCAGTGTGAAAAGGTCATCTATTAATTTGTGGCCATGGGATGTTTCTGTAATTTCTTATGTATTAATTCTCACACCTTCCTTAAGGTGATAGTTCCTTTTTGAAGTAAGGAAGAGTTATCTCCTTTATTAGCTACAGTGACTTTAATAAGCCAGGAGACTAAATGAGGTTCTTTCTAGTAATACAGAGAGAAGAACTGCCCTTCTTTATAGCATAGCTGAGTTTACATGGATTTCAATAGGACCAAAATTCAATTCTGTCCAACAATCTGAGCCAGTGTAACTTCATTAGTCAAAAATGACATACTTCCAGTAATTAAATGCATACCGGAGTGAATGCTAAGCATCACTACCTAGTTCTCAGCACCTGCCTTGATCCTTTTGGCAGCAATAAATGGCATAACTTCTACATGACAGAAAAACCAAGGAGGCAGCCTTGTGGTGAGCAGCACCTTTTGAGCTCAGGTACTGGGGGCAGAGGGATGATACAAGACCTAAGGTAGTATTTCCAGGCTTGGGGCTGGCAAAAGCTGGAATTGTCAGAAGCTGAATGGATTTGGAGGAGTCTGATTTCTCTGGGAGCAGAATTTAGGCCAAAATAAATCACTTTGAAAAAAGATTTAGAGGAAATGGAGTTAATAATATAAGGTTTTTCAGTATGCCCAGAAGCCTGGCTTGTCCAAGATTCCTTCTGAGAAAGAACAACACCAATTATCTCTGATAAAGCTATATCATCAATCCCCCATAAAACAGTTGAAGTAAATCTGAAAAGATCTCCTAATCCTGAAGAGAGGTTAGATAAAGTCTTGAGGAACCGTGTGCCTGTCCTTTCTAAAATATTTCTGATATTGACTTTCAGTATCTGCATCTTCATTCCTTCTCCAGAATACAATGCCAAATCTAATTATGTTTTAAAACATTCCCTAGACTTAATTTTCTTGATGCTGTATCAAGACATGTACCACTCTAAATGTCAAAATGTGAAGAGGTATTTTCTTGCTTCCATTTTGAACATGCTATCTTTGAATTTCATTTTATCTCTCCCCTTTCTTTCTTACAAGCCCAAAGGAACAACAAAATGAACAGAAAAGCCCTGTAACCTAAAACAGCTGTGGGAGAAGAAAATCTCCATCTCCTGAGCTGTTATAGGTCACTAAGAGATAGGTTGTGCTGGGAGAAAGATACCTGCTAAGTAGAAGCCCAAAGATAATTTGGTATTCAGACTGCAAGGAGAACCTTTGCACATCTTAGGAGCCCACAACCCTTTTTTTCTTCAGTACTGAAGTGGTCTCACAAGCATCAAGCTTCTCTTCACGAAAGGAGATGGTAGCTATCCTCATCTGAGATATATATTAAATATGGTTTAGATTTTTGGCTGAACTGGAATTTTTTCACTCTTTCATTCTGAATTTATGTCCCAATGGGTCATTTAAACTATGTCTGTCTGTACACCATGTCCTGTCAATCCAGCTGCTGACAAGGAGAAAAAGTGAACTAGACTTGTCATGCTGCTTCAGTTCAGTTTCTGTCTCAAAAATAGATATCGATGTGCAGTAGCCATGAAAGGGCTTTTTGTGTATGGCTGTATACTGTCATAGCAGGGGTTGCTTTAATGAACTGAGGAAATGTGAGATGAACTGGGAATACAAGCATGGGTGAAAAAACTGACAAAATGTCAAGAATTCTTTTTTTTTTTTTTTTAATCTAAATGTAGAAGTGAAATCAGAGCTAAAATGTATTAAACAACTGTCAAGTGGAGAATTACTGGGTGCTGCCTTCCACTCAGAGTAGAAGATGCCTTTCAAAATACTAAGCAGCATCATTTTCATCTTATGCTTCACACAGGAGTATACAGGAATGCAGAACTGGGATTAGATGCACAGCTGGGGTAGAATGGCATCCTGCAACAGGCTCTGGTGAGCAACGCCTGTCTTAGTTTAGCCCTTAGTCGTCAGCTAGACAGTAGACAGCCGCTCTGTCACACCCTCCCTCTCCCCCTGCCTCGGGGTAGGAGAATCAGAAAAGACAAGGAGAAACTCATAGGCTGAAAAAAGCCCCCAATTTCAATAAAACAATAAAATAATTGAGAATAACAATAATTCTAATAAAATATTCAAAACGATACTCAGCCCATCCTGAATAGTGATTGCAGAGCGTGTGCTCCAAGCAGCGAGCAGAACAGTTCCAGTGGGCTCAGAGGTTGCGTCCATCAATGGAGACAGAAACGTAACTCAGAGCACAGAGAACAGAAACACCAAGAGTGAGCAGGACACCCAGAGATGGTGGGCATCAAGAGAGAATGCATCCCCAGTAAAATTCTCATTAATAAAAGGAGCATGACATTCACGACATTTAATACTTCTATTAGCCAATTTAGATCAGCTGTCCTGGCTCTGCTCTTCCCTACTTATACACCTGCTGACTTGTAAAACATGGGAAACTGAAACAAGTCCTTGGTCTCTTAGCAACAACTGAAAATGTCAGTCTTTTTCAGCATTCTGATACTAAGATCTAGAGAAAAAGCAGCTGCTGGGAAAAAAGCTGAGTTCTATACCAGCCGAGCATAAAAAAAAAATATATCAACATTATCCTCACATTGAATCCAAAACCCAGTAGCTGCTGAGAACCAATGGTAGTTGGTACTTCTGAGCTTTGTTTGACCCATAAAAGCACAGACCAGCACTGGCCACAATCTAAAATATCTGCCAAACCTTTCCAATGGTGGTGTCCTCTGCTATCTTTAGATAGGAACATTGCAAAAAACCTTTCTTCTTCATTTTGACAAGTCAGTTCTAATACAAGTCAGCTCTCATATAAGTCAACTCTCATACCCCAACTTTTTAACCTCTATATGAATGATAGAGATATTAAAGTTTTCTGCTACATCAACTAATTCCCCTGATAGAGGTGAGATATGCTTTAACCTTGGCCCTCTTAAAGAATGTGACATTGAATGACAACTGTCTGCCCTGTCACAGAAAGCTCAGCTGCTCTCACAGTAGAAACTCACTGCAGGGATCGCATACGAGTGTGGCACTTATAAACAAGTCGCGTGGCATCATTCACCCCGAGGCATTTGCTTCAGAAAGCCTGACTATGTTTCTAGACCAATCTGAAGCTGTGGGGTGTTTTCTTCTGAAATAAATCAAGCACAGACAAGAAAATTCTAATTGTACTTGCGTAAAGGCACTGATTCCAGCAACCATCCCCACGGACCAAAGCTGGGAAGGATGCACAAAAGCTCCAAGCTGGCTGTGGGACACATCTGATCTTCTGGACATTACAATATTTTGTTATCCTTTATTTTTGTTTTGTTTTGTCTTAAATATAACAAAGAAGAAAAGAAATGTGAGGGTGAAGACAGAGACTGAGACAATCTTGCAAGCATTATGGGTTTCACTTCTGATACCCTTTGTCGTTTCGTTTAGTCTGCATTAGGCTTTTGCCTACCTTTTGATCTCAGACCCACTACTAGAACAGAATTGCTATAAAAACCCACTGCTTTTAAATTATATTTGCTTTAAGTAAGTCTGGAGTGTGATTATTTTGACTTGGGAAAATAAGGGACTTTGTTTTAACTGAATTCATAACATATGTTTGTAATAAATGGACTTGGGCAGTTGTCCTGATGCTAAATTGGCCAAAATTTGAAATTACTGCAGCTTTGGTGAGATTTCAACACTGCAAAGTCCAGGAAAAAAAAATCATCTGTGAAAGTTAACAACTGAGTAGAATGAGGGAGCTCAGTGGCAGGATTTACGGCTGCACAGTATGGCAGGGTACAATGAGCAGTGGAAATGTATGCTCAGAGAGAAGAAAGCGTTTCTGAGGCTCCCAGCAAGACTGCACCCCACTGCCATTTGTGAGGCTGTAGTCTGAGCTCAGCCATCAGCCACCTGTATTTCTGCTCAGGAACAGCAGTTCCTACTCAGACCACCTACTTTGAAAATGAAAGCCAGTTAAGGCAGAATTTAACTGCTCAGATTCAAGATGGTGACGCAAACTGCCTGTTTCCCAGGGAACCCTAGCTAAAGGACATCTTTGGATGACTATGTCTCCAACTTTGCCTGAAAAGTTCACTGTGCATCTCTAAATGCAGTGTCTTATTAATGATCTGAGCTGGAAGGCTAAATTTCACTGGGAAAATTTCACTTCTGTCCCCACCATCTCCTCCTTTGTTGACACAAGGTCTACAACAGACACCAACAGAGCACATGCCAGGTGCAGACCTCTAACTACAGAAACTCTTCCATGGCTATTTGCAATGGATTTCATAAAAACAAAGACAGAAGGTGATTATCCTGCTGTATCCAGCACTGTGCAGTTCTGGGCTCCACAATTTAAGAAGAGTGTGTGTTTTCTTTTCTTTTCTTTTCTTTTCTTTTCTTTTCTTTTCTTTTCTTTTCTTTTCTTTTCTTTTCTTTTCTTTTCTTTTCTTTTCTTTTCTTTTCTTTTCTTTTCTTTTCTTTTCTTTTCTTTTCTTTTCTTTTCTTTTCTTTTCTTTTCTTTTCTTTTCTTTTCTTTTCTTTTCTTTTCTTTTCTTTTCTCTATTATAGTTGTTTTACAGTGCAAGTTCTCTACCTCTGTTTTCTTTGACTTGAATGAGAAGATGGTGCTCAAGTGCAAAAGTCACTCCACATCCTTCAGGGCTGCCGGGTATGCAGAGCCTCTAACCCCCATGGCCTCCCCAGGCTCACCTCTTTTCTCTGCTCTCCAGCCATCACAGCTCAGATGGGGCAATTGTATCCTTTTCATTGCTGTGATTTCCTTAATAAACTATATAGTCTTGGACTTAATCCCAGCACAGTAAGCACTGACTGATGCAGTGAACAATGCCTTGAGGGAAAACTCCACAAGAATTAGAACATCTGAAAGTTAACAGAATTGGAAAATAATAAAGTCTGCAATATAAGCCTCCTTCCCTCCAGCTTATCTTTTTTGAACATGGGCTTGCAGAGAGCACTCTTCCTTCCTAAAAAAAGGTTTTTAGTTCTTTAATTCTTTTCTGTACTATTTATTTCAGGGACAATACATCTCCACCGCTTCAGCCTGTGATCAGCAAACATGCAGATGTCCTGAAATGACTCTCTGATTCTGTGTCAAGAGGTTTCTTATTTTGATCCATTATGTTACTTTCCAGATTGTTTTTCCAACAGCTGTCCACTAAGCTAAAAATATTCACATAGAGAATAATTCTTCTTTATACAGAAACTGAGCCTTGCTGCCAGGTCAGCTTCTGTTGTTGCTTTTGTCACACTCTATCCCTCACAACAAGGCGGCTACAGTCTTGTGGGAGGCTACGTTACTGTGATCATCCTCATTTCCACTTGCACATGTAGCAGATCAGTGCGTACCTCATTTAGCCTGTGGGAGGCTGTCACTGCTTGGGATGATAGACAATGCTCTGCTTAATCCCTCAGTATATGCTACAATCACCACCAGGAGAAAGCCAAGATCTCATAGGAAACATATCTATTAGGCTGGACATGTGGTCTGACAGAGGTTGAAACTGCAGAGAGAGGGTGGATTTTTGTTTGGCTGAGTACTGTGTTGCACTCATGCATGGGTAGCAGATCAGATTTTGTCCTTGTTGCATGACAAGAATGTCCCAAGTCTTTGATTTGCATTCCTGTTGACTCCTATGCGAATAAACGAAATAACTGTCTTCATAGGTCAATATTACACCTTAGGTAGAACTTTTCTGTCTCAACCAAGACTGTCATTACAGATATTTCGCTACATTTTTAGAATTTTATTTATAAATGGCATGATCCTTGGTATCTTTTGACTCTTTTCTACTTACCAGGTTATTCTAAAGAAGTTTTGGTGCAACCACAGACAACTATATGTTGCAATGTGAAAAGCTGTACTTTTTCAGACATCAAAACCAAAATGGGGTCAAGGTATACTTCTGGCACATGTATACTAGGGGATATAAAATCTGGACACCACTGATGGAAGAATATCTTCCACAGAAGGCAGAAGGAGCTCTTAGTAAAGATGGTATCTGCACACAATACAACCTCAAAAGAGTGCACCGAAAGGGTCACATAGCTTAAGACTGTTGCCTCCACTGAATAGCACAGTTTACAGGGGAAGGGTTGGATGCTAAAATAACGTTCAATGCTTAGCCAGTAACAGCACTTTACTTTGGGATATTCTTACAGTATACTATAAGGAACATAAACTGTATGGTGGCTGTGTGAAGAAAATATCCTTCATTATTCCCACACGAGCACGCTATAGCCAGGTACTATCATAGAATCATAGAATCACAGAATCACTACGTTGGAAGAGACCTCTGAGATCACCGAGTCCAACCGTGCCTGTCTCCTTAATAAACCATGTCCCTAAGAAACTCATCCATCTGTTTTTTAAACACCTCCAGAGATGGTGACTCCACCACCTCCCTGGGCAGCCTGTTCCAATCACTGACCACATTCTCAGTGAAGAAAATCTTCCTAATGTCCAGTTTAAACCTCCCCAGCACAACTTGCAGCCATTTCCTCTTGTCCTATCGCTTGTCACTTGTGGGAAGAGACCAGCACCCACCCAATCACAACCTTCGTTCATGGAGTTGTAGACAGTGATGAGGTCTCCTCTCAGCCTCCTCTAAGCTAAACAACCCCAGCTCTCTCAGCCACTCCTCATAGGGCTTATTCTCCAGCCCCTCACCAGCCTCGTGGCCCTTCTCTGCACACGCTCCAGCACCTCAATGTCCTTCCTGTAGTGAGGGGCCCAAAACTGAACCCAGTATTTGAGGTGCGGCCTCACCAATGCCGAGTACAGGGGCACAATCACCTCCCTGCTCCTGCTGGCCACGCTGTGTCTGATACAGGCCAAGATGCCATTGGCCCTCTTGGCCACCTGGGCCACTGCTGGCTCATGTTCAGCCGACTGTCAGCCAACACCCCCAGGTCCTTCTCTGCCAGACAGCTCTCCACCCACTCTTCCCCAAAGCTGTAACGCTGCACGGGGTTGTTGTGACCCAAACGGAGGACTCTGCGCTTGGCCTTGTTGAACGTCATCCCGTTGGTCTCAGCCCAACGATCCAGCCTGTCCAGATCCCTCTGCAGAGCCTATATTTTAAGGCAAACTCATTTGTTGACTACTAGTTGCATTTCCAGTTGGAATTATTTTTGAAATGTGATCATAATTAAATCCCTTAAAGGTTTATGGAAAAGGCATATGCCCTTCTGCAGTATCTGAGAGTCCAAAACCTGCACAATATAGTGAAAGACTATGGAGCCTTTGTTTGATTGTAAAAGTAATTAAATTTAAAATTTTATTAAATGTGTTAATAAAGACATAAAACATAGGACTTCATACTTTGCTTTGATTTGTTGTGAGCTTTCACTAAATCCACAATTTCCTGGCACACAAATACACTGTTTGACCACATAAATTCAAAAACGTGATATCGCTTTGATGGGAGCAGAGAAGGAAACCTACTGGGCTGCATGAAAACACTTCTTTCTTAAGACATACAGTGCATCCTACATAAAGGAGCTGTGTAAAGTTTGGGTTGGTACCTACTGGTCAACTTCAGGGTGAAGAGCAATGTCCAGTAGCCCTGCAGAGGGCTTCACCTTGTTCTGATGAGATATCAAAAGGCTTCCTCTGTCCTCCAAGAGATAGCTGTGCAATTTAATTCAGGAAATGATCATCAGTGTTTCAAAGTTGGAGGGGTGTTGGAGAGGGGATTATCTATGACAGACTAACTCCCAGAAGACAGGCCTGGGGGATTTCCCAGTCTTCTGACTCCAGGAGAAGCTGGAGTGGCATCCTCTATCCAGGAAATAGCTTGTTCCTTCTTCTCCTTACTTTATCCCTTCAGGCTGTAATTCCCAGAGGGTACTCACTGAATCCTGGGCTCAAGTCCTTATTTTCAACTTAAGTAAGCTTTTAAAATATGACAAAAAACCCCAGAGTCCAAGTTAAGCTCTTTTCTTGTGCGTGTCCTTGTCAATGTAGATGGAACATAGTTGTTTCAAACCTGAGTTCCTTTCTCTCCCTTTCCAGAAGAAAAGGGCACAACTAATATAGCTACTCTTCCAACTCTGTAAAGACACAAGTAAGAAAAAAAAGCTCCAAAGAACATGAACAATGATGATGAAGGTCATACAACTTTCCTTGTAACAAGGACTGGCTTCATAGGGGCTAAATTGCAGAGGTTTACTGTGATGACACATTTTAGGGGAGATATGTACAAGATTTTCCTCTCCTTACAAATGCAAACTATAATATACTCACTTTCACTGTTAAAAGCACAGATCATAAACCACAGCCACTACAAGGTGGCCTCCCTGGCTCTGCTATTATATAGCTTTCTCAGCTCGTTTTTAAACATTTACATTTGTTCATTGTACATTAACATACCCTTTGCTATGCCATGCATTGGGATAAAAATTGTGGTCTTAGGACAAGGCATGTAAGGAAAATTTCATAAAGCTACTCAACCTCACAGATGTAACTTGAAGAAATTTTGGCCTTTCATGGGAGGAGAGAAAGAAGAGAGGAAGAAGGGTATGTGAATATTCATAATAGCCCTTAAAGTTTACAGAAACACAGGTTCCCAAGAGTCATCTCAATAATGGTTTTAGTCAAATATTTATACTGCTTTAACGTTATATGTTTAATGATTTTCCCCATTAAGGTTTCTGTGGTTTAGTAAGGAAAATCCAAATATTCTTGATGATGATTCGTGAGTTGTAGCAGCACTGTGTATAAAATCCTCTTCAATTGACTGCCTTTTTTGCACATCTGGAAATACTCCATTTTTTTATCTGCCAGAGCCTTACAAGGGCCGCTTATTACATAAACAAACAGAAGAATATATGTATTCATAGAGTGACTGAATTGAGTATAATCTTACAAAAACAAACCCTGTCTCAATACTCCTTTGTTTGTTGCCTTTTGGCACTATTATTGACTCTCCTGTGCGTACTGTGTAATCACTACTGCCCCCACTTTCTCCCTGGTGAAAAATGCATCCAGGTGGTCAGCAAGAACAAGGCCAAGGCTTGCCAAGCAGTGCAACATTCTGGAGCTGAATGCATACTGGAAATGGGATCTCTGATTCTCGTTCACTTTCCAGGTGGGTAAGAGCACCACTGCCATTCAAGATGTCACAGACATTGTATAAAACAAATATGGCCTGCTGGAGCACAAGTTATTTCTTCTGAACAACTCTACAAAGAAGGTAAATGAACTGTGCCTCCTTCATGGCCATGATCATCCTAAGAAGTACTTTCTACTGCGATGTTGTTACTGTCACCCAGAAGAAGAAATTTCATGATTGATTATAATGGAGGAAACAGTCCCAGAAATCAGAGGAAATTAATTCTTGGATGAATTAAAAGCATTTTCTACTGCCTTGCAGACCCATCTGTGAGTACCCCTTGGCACTGAGAGAAATGCCATTACTTTGCTCTGGTCCATCAGGCATCCCATAGGGCGACTACCTCCAGCTCAGTCCTTTGATGGGAAGGGAACTACACTGTTGCAAAACATGAAGCCCAGCTATAAATATCTATTTCATATACTTGATGGTGAAACATGATCCAGGATGAAACATGGGCCGGGACAGAGTTAAAAAATCTGGTACCTTCTGGCAATGAAAGGTTTGGAGCACCCAGTAAGCGTGGGATTCACTCCCATACTGTACAAGGGAAATAATGTTGTAACCATGGCAGTGGAGATACTTTATTTTCTGTGGGTTTTTGTCAATTTAACATTTCAGAAAAGCAGAAAAGAAAGGCATATAATATTTTGTTTCTATCTATTCATATTACCCTGGTCCTAGAAGCAATAAAAAGACACACAAAATATTGATTAGTCTAATCAGATGACTTTTACTGAAAACGCACTTTTGTTTCCATCTGTTAAATACCCTTTTTTTTTTTTTTTCTGATTCGTGATTTCTGTGATACAGCTATATCTACACACCAGATACAGAGAAAAGTCTTTATTTCCTGAGTTTTTTGGATCTTGAGTAAGGGAGGAAATGACTTGCCAGGAATGCCTTTGGCACAGAGTTCATCATTCAGGAACATTTCTGTGATGCTGCCTGTTAAAGTGAATGTAAGGGAGAGAGCATGTTCCTGAAGTTCAGTCTTATCTGTATGCATAAGGTTGTTGGAAAAAGGGATTAAGTTCCTACAGGTAAATGAAGTTCAGGCCAAACCATGGAAACTCATAACTCAAAATAAGGTTTCTGTTTGGCATCACCTTATATATGGGCTCTGTTTTCCACCAGACATAGCAGTTTGGAAATCAGACACCTCAGGCTGTAATTACTGAAAGCATAAGTTTCCACTCATGGGGTAATGTGGTTCTGGCTCTGCTTCTGCCCTGGGTCTGACAAAGGAGTGGGGCTGTGGTAGGGTGCGGCACCCCACAGTGGTTTCTCTGGTACCCTAGGACTCGGCAGCCCTCAGTGGCTGGTACAGGCTGAGGATACTCACTGTGCCCAGTACAGCAAAGGAAAGCAGAAGACAAGTCCAATTGCTTCATGGGAGGCCTGAGATACCAGCACCATCAATTGGCAATATGGGAATCAGGTGGAAGGGTCACAAAATTGGACGGTGTTGGGACACACACAAGATAACACAGGAGCAGGACCTAGACCTGTGCAACTGCAGATGCCATCTTTTCACAGCCAGCTGCCAGCCACCAACCAAAAGCGCGCTGGAAACAAACCCATAGACCTCAGGGTGCATTCAAGGGACATGAAAGAGGGCAGAGTGCCTAGTAGCACTCACGGACACCAGCTGGGGAGCATGGGGTCTTGGGACACCCAGAAAAGCAACACATTGTTTTATTCATCACTAGAAAGTTAAGACAGTTCCAAGGCAGCAAACACCCTCATATAGTGAACTCATTTTTCCACATTTATAGAGCTGAGTACTGAAAAGACATAATTTAGGGGGGAAGACAGTGAGCTATTTTTCTGTGATCCTTCAGATGCTATGGCACAAATGCATTCATCATGGTAGCCCGGCTCTCTGTTTCTCCCAGTTGTGTGCTGCAAACAGCCCCTCCACACACAGACATAGATCAACCTTGTCGTTAACGATTTGTCACGCATCTTGTTTTATGTGTGGTGTTGTACTGGAATTTTATGTCCTCCACACACTGCTGTGGGCCAGAGCTGGAACATGGCATGAATGGAGGTGGGGATGGAAAGCAGGAATGGGAGAAGGACAAAAAAGAAGGAAATTACAGTCATTAGTAGCTACCATATTTCCCCTAGAGGTATGACATTTGCTGTAGAAATAAGTCAGTATCATGGCAGTGATGACAGTGTGGAGGAGACATACTCAAACTAACTCTAAATCTACTGTCAGCAGACTTAAAATCATGGCAACTGGGGCTGGCTACAAAATCACTGGAGCAGCATAGTGAATGCCTCGCTCTGAACCACTATGAAGATACAGCTATCAACACCCAGACTGGCACACCTAACGTTAGCACGGTCAAATCACGCTGCAACATAACCAAGGGAAGTGTGTGGACATATCTAAAATGAAAGGTGCATCTTTGCTGCATCTTCTTTCACCCATCATGTGCTTATACTTTCTCTTTGGTGCGCTACGTCCAAAGTATATTTGTACAAAGAAAGAGATGTAGTGTGATTAGTTTTCTGGGTTTTATGTCTCAGATATTTTGCAAAAGCTCTTAAGAAACTTTTTCTTCAAAAAGGTAAAAAATACCATCTGTAAAGAATGTAGCCATATCTTTGCAGACAACAGGAGATTTAACAGTGTTATACTCAGATTTATGTAAAATGCTGTACTGGTTTCAGCCCGAGTGGCCATGCAAACTCCTTTTATAATTTTTTTGATCTAATACCTGTTAGTTTTGGCTTAGAAAAAAAGTCGGTCATGAAAAACAGAACTAACAAAAGCAAAATATCGAGAGCATAATTTCCATTCCACAAGTAATACTGTTATTTGACATCACCTTGCCTGAAATCAGAAGACAACTAATTTTCAACTGAAGTTGAAATATATTTAAAAAATATTAGCTGTATATTTTGGGTCTCTAGAAGGCCTCAACTTTGTGAAAATGAAAACAATTCTGTTCAGACTTATTGTCCACTGTTTAATTGACATTTGTCTGAGTTCTATTTTATTTCTAAAGTGTACTCCAGAAAAACATTGGAATAGGATTTGGCATTAAGCGTTTCATTTGCCCTCATTTCTGAAGAAACACAGTTTGACTTGGATTATTTTTCCACCACAGGGATAAGATCTTTATGGCACCATTTACAATTATAGTGCAAAAGGCAAAGCAAATCATAGTTGGGTAAATACTAGCTTGAGACAATTACCGATGCTAAAATCACAGAAGTGCTCTGGTGTGAACAGTTATGGCAGAACTGATCTTTTAGCAGCATTCTTGTGATACTCTTTCTACCTTAATATCCTCTTTAACTGACTAAAATAAGCTGTCAGTAGGAGTACAAGTTTTCCCAGCAGACACACAGGGACTTTTGCTAAAATGGCTCTGTATTGGGTACTGAACAAAAACACGGAGTAAGCCTTGCTTACAGCAAACTGCCCATAGCTTCATGTCAGCAAAGCATATAAGCAATATTTGTGCTAGATAACTCTACCAAAAGGTCTCTCCTTTTGTTACCCAAATAAAAACCAAAACAATTCCCTTCCTCCAGCCTCCTCCCTTTCCCTTTTGCTCCTGTGTTAAAAGAGAAGCAGCAGCCTGCTCAGGCTGTAAAAATTCCCAGTCTTTTCACAGCCCCAGTCCCCAGGGGCCAGTGGAGCAGCCTGCTCCTCACTAACCTCCTTCCAAAAAACACCCCCACCCGTTGCAAGTGAGTCATTTTTACAGGGCTCCCCAGCGCGCTTCTGATGGTTTCAGCCAGAATCGCCCCTCCATTACCCCGGGCTTTCCACCTGTGAGGAGATGGCCCAGGGGAGACCAGAGCAGCTTTTGGTTACCTCCCTGCCTGCCAGATGCAGGGTGGGGTCTCTGCAGCCCTCACACTCCAATATTGCGTGATATCAAACCCACTTTTTTAAAAAACCCTCAAAAATAAAAATAAAAAATCCTCTATATTTACATTTCAGACTTCTAATTCCCATTCCCAGGCTTCACATGCTGTATCCGACTGCTGAAGTTTTCTCACTCACTGGGGTTGATTAGAAAATTTTCATATTACAGTTAGTGTAATCATTGCAATTACATTTTAATATCATTTTTAAAGTGGACAAGGATAAATGATCGGACACAGCTGAAATCTCTATCTCATATCGACTTTTTTATGATGAGCTTTTTGAGTTTTCAGTTCAAAATAAACCTGAGTTTATGCCATTTTTCTGTTTTAGATGTTATATGCTTCTACCAAAAAGATCTCAGATCAAAATGAAACACTTTGTTCAATCCAACAAAATTCATATCCAATTTCTTTTAAACAGAGTTTCAAAACGTAGTGGTTTTGTTCTGAATTGTCAAAAAATCCTATTACAGAGGTAAATAATGCATATTATGACTACATGCCTGTGTGAGGACAGTGCTTGGGCAACACTCATTTTTTAAATCCCAAGTGTCCACTTGTACAAAACCACCTGTGATTATCTGGCTGTCACTGTAAGTACCTGACCAGCACAGGAAGCTGTTGCACACAACCTCTAAGTTTTGCTTTGCATCCATTCCCCATCAATACTAATCTCCAGAATTTAGTGCTTTGCAACACTCAGCATTACAGCATTTAATTTTCAGGCCCTGGCCCTATACTCACTGGCCTGAGATCTGGAGTTGTCCCGTAACAGCAAAGGAGCCGAGTGCTGCCCAAATGGAGTGCTTTGATCCACTAGAAAACTCAGAGGACAAGGGGATTTCTTCTGTCCCTCTCCTCTGGGCAGAAGCGTTGGATAGCTGCTTATCCTACTAGATGATGTTACCTTTCATGGAGGATTCAAGCCCTTGAACTCTTCTGAGAAAGGGGTAAACTATACGCTGTCTCTCAGAAAGAAGACATCATTAGGAACAACACTATATTTTAGTTTGGGTTTTTTATTGTCATTGCTTCATCCAGGTCAAGACTTATCCGTCCTCCTGCTGCTGGCGTGGAACTCTGCCACAACCAATGGCAGTGTGAGAACACATCCAGACAGATCTCGAGTCAGGTCAAGCTGGGGAGTGCTTGTGCTCTGGGGGCCCTGTGGTAATGATGGGAAAGCCAAAAAGCCAAAACCAGCAGTACGTTTTTACCTGTACTCTCCTTTGGAGCACTCTGAGAGCTCTCTGACACACAATGGGTACCTTCCCACAGACCTTACCAGATCCTGCTTTGCAAATTCTAGTGCACAGAAAAGGAATAGAAAATTCACTTTACACTTTTTTTTTTTTCTGAGGAGAGGGAGAGAGTTTAGAATTCAAATCTAAAGTGTTTTCACGCAAGGATGTGTTTGGGAGGTTTTGAATGGCCACAGAAGTTGATGTCATAAAAGGTTTAGCAGCACTGGAGGGATTACATCTCTGCACTTCAGAACTAAATCATCAATTTCACTTCATAAAGTTGCTTTCTACTGTGTAACGAAAGCAGGGAAAGCCCTCGAAGAGCTCCCTGAGCAGTGAGCCATCCTGAGAGAGAGAGGTGTTGTGACTCATCTCCATGGCAACTGGCAGTGATGACGTGAGTGGCCACTCTGGATTATTCTTGTTTAGCAACAAGCATACAATACATAAATACATGTTTGGTGCCTAGAGGATTACAGAGACAATGATGAATTGTCCACAGATCCTTATCCATCAAACTAAGCAGTAAACATGGTGGGTGACAGAGATTATCGGAAACCAGTATGGCTAATAACATGAGCTGCCGTTTGTTCTTTTGATATAAAGACAAAGAAAAGGAAATTATAATATCCCTAAATTACTTTATTCTGGGAACATAAAGAAACTACTTTTATTTTTGTTTATTTTTAGGACATAACATACATTAACAAGTGTGAAAATCTCTACCTGTGTTGAGACTGCATCCTGGGCTGTGAGAGAGGTGTGGTGTGGGACCTCCAGACCCAGAGCAGCTTACTGTCCATCACCAGCTGTCAGCACAAGGCACTGGCTGCTTGTTGTGAAACATTGGGATTTTTTGCATGTCCGCATGGAGATGTACACACATAATGCAGCCCCATTTCACACTCAGGCAAGCTCACAACTCACAACTTCACACTCACAACTCTAGTCATTATATTTCTTTACTGAGTATGGAAAACACATATTAAGGTAATGATGACTTTTTATAGATTTTTAATTCTGTCTAGGTGAAGAAAAAGTAATGCTCCTGTTATGTAGGACTTAAAAATATTTTTTTCTCCCAGAAAAAGAGATTATTTCTTGTTTTAAAAGAACCCACCTTCTCCATCTCAATCATTCCAACTGCACTTCTGTAATACCCTATCACTTTAATCTGTAGCACTTGTCCATGTACCCAAGGACACTAGGAGTATGACTCTTCTCTGGAGTAGCCTTACTAAGCTGTGTACGTATCTTCACCTAGGTGGCATATCAGACCCCTTGGAGCATGTCTATTCTGCTGTGACTCATAAGAAACAATAATGTTGTGATGCCTGCTGCCAAGGGAGGTTCTCCTTTCACTCATGTAGCTGTTACTGACCTATGACGAAACTCAGAGGCTGCAAGACCAGACTCTGATGGCTAAGATGAAACATCTAAGCTGTCTTCAACACTACAGGCAGGAAATACAACTACATGAGCCATCATTTAGGCGAGTTTGCTATGACAATTTCTCCATTGCTGTGACCAGAAAGTCTTTATGCACTAATAACGATATTCTTTTAACTATTTTTACCATATCCCCTCTTTGCAGTCACATGGACTTTCTCCCTTCCCCTTCATGGGGGAATCCCTCCTGCAGCAACTAGAGTAGTAGCTACCAAGTAACAGCACAAAGCAGTTTAATCCACTTCGATACCATGTCATGTAAGGAGGCAGCTAGGGATGGGGAAATCAACTCTTTGTACTGAGCTGTGGATCAGATAGGAAATATATCTTCGGTACTATTAAAATAGACTTGTAATGGAGAGAGAGAGTGAGCAACAGGCAGCCTACCACAACACGAGACAGCCTCGTATAGATAAAGCTTTATCAAAACACACACAATGTTAAATCTTCCGCCGCAGCTGGAAGAAATGGAAGTCACTTCCAGAATGAAGGAGGTTCTTTCAAATGAGAGTGATCTGGCAGCTCTCCTGGACTGAGCAAGTATCTGGCTGCACAGCAATTTGGAAGGCTTATTTCCCTGTTTGCCTGGCAGTTGGAGATGTAAGACATGCTTCATTAAGAAGGATCACTAGATAGGGATGTGCTTGGGTTTTTTTAAATTGAAAATAAGCAGCATTCCTGTTACTTTAAAGTGAGTATCAGTTTTCTTTTGAAATTTAACAGAGGCCTGGTAACAATTACCATATTTTAATGATTATCAACAAAGGGAATATCTAAATCAGAGCAAGATTTTAAGAAATAGTTGGTGGTTCTGGAAACATAGATTTTTGGTGCATGATTTGCATCAATTTTCCAGGCCCTGATTTTCAAAGGTTTGTATGTTCAGTGCTTCCAGAAAATGACATTGTCTTAATAACTTGGATCCAAAACAAGTAGGCGTTCAAAGGAATACATTTGAAAATCTTGGCATTACATGGGCTATTTGTGTTCGCTTATCCAATTAGCTTCCCATTATGTGTACATAATCAAGTGGACTATCAGAACCTGTGCCTGTGATCCTGTCACCATCCTCTTGTCAGTCCAGAATGTTCAAATACCATAAATCAGGTACTCTTCTCAACAGGAAAAAAATTTTAAAAAAATTTAAAAAACTAATATTTTTTTCTAATTTTATGACATTTTTTTCCCCCCAAATTTATAAATTTTTGTTGGACTAGAGGACCTCCTGAGTTCCCTTCCAATTTAGACTACTCTCTGATTGTCTGATCCTAATCGTGTGGGAGTTTTGTCCTTTCCTCTCCTTTTTACACTACTTTACCCACTCCCAATAGGCAGAAAGATTCTTCCAGCTTTCCTCTGAGTATGCTGGTGTAAGGCTTAGCAGGATTCCATAGGCTCCTCCTGACTCTCAACGCTTGTATGAATCTGAACATATTTCACTTGTGTGAAGCAATTTTCAGCCTTTATGCAGATAAAAAATTTGGCATCAGTTAGCCTTCCTTACTAATGCCATTCTCATGAATTCATGGCACTAATGTTACGCCTGAGAATCTCAGCCAAGATCCACGGTTCACTAACCTGAGTCTTGGGCAAGCAGTGACCAGACAGGTAGCCCTCCCCATGAAATTGCAAACTAAAGGTATGATCAGAGACAATAAATGGATACAAACTCTCATAACAAAAGAGTGAGACATTACTGGTCGGAGAGATGGGCAGCACATTTATGATCTTAGCTGTTTAGCAGCTCAAATACTGTGAAGGAGATTGATGGATTTAATTTGCAGGAGTCTACAGGAGCTTGTTCTAAGGTTGAAGGCAGCTTGGGGAAAAAGTACTGAAGTGTCTGCTTGAAGTTTCACAAAGCTGGTTTTTCAGAGTTGGAAATGCATCTTCCCGTAGTGAGGAACAGTAGATAAACTAAACAGCTGAAGATAACGAACATCCTTGAAACTGCAGATATCAGTCCGGTGGATGGGTTAGAGAAGGTTGGTTTGGAAAAATTCAAAGAGACAGGGACATTAATTATTGAGACACACTTCATCTCCCAGGCTATTTTTCCAACTTCTTATTGAATCAATTAGAATCCCACCTCTGCCTTTCACATTCCACCCCAGTGTTTTATCCAGGCTGCCCTATACCTGTCTTCTGTCCCCATGTTCACTTCTGAACCTTTGGTGTCCTTCAGCTCTTTAATTTCTGATTTCAGGCCTCGAACATCTGGTGTCAGGAGCTGCTCTTCCCTGCCCCTGCTACTGAACAATTCAGTTTGTCTGTGCACCATGTGAGATTAGCACGATCTTTTCCCTTATGTCTAACAGAAAAGTTGAGTTGGATTAATAAAACTGCTGACCTTCCAGTGCCAAAGTACATTTGTCCATTGGGGAAATGCCCTGACCTCTTTGCAACCATGTTATATAATATTAGCATTTCCTACTTAAATTCATAGATAATTAATACGATTAGAAAATCTAAGCAAAGGCTTAATATTTTCCAAGCTCTAACAGAAATAACCTCAAATAGACTTTTTTTTCAGTTTTCATTATGAGGAACTCGCATATTGATGGCTGAAGTAAGAAGATATTAAGTTGATTGCGTTGAGGGAAGGATAACTAGTTAGAGAGGTAAGATGTACAGGCAGAGATCACACCTTGTGTTAAACCAGTACATATAGCTGCAAAAAATCAGGCAAGATTTTACTGCTTTCAGGTCTGAAATGAGAATAGTGAGGTTCCAGACTTAATCCAGGTTGATAATAAATGCTCTGGGCGTGGCTTGATTAGATCATTGGAGAAAAAAAATGGTAACAAGAACTTATGATTCAGAGATGAGCAAGGCATTTCCAAGATAACACAGGAAATTTAAACAGTATGATATAAAGAAAGATAAATGCACGTTCATTGACAACACCAACAATGTTATCTATTTTTTAAAATGCCACGAAAATATGTCATCGCTCATTTTTATTTTCTCCTGTTCTCAAAACACTGCATCAAAAGCACATTTAAAAGAACGACTTGTGGCAAGTGAATTTACCTAAAACAAATCTTCACTAGTTTGAAAAAGTGAGGTAAACTGATATCTCTGTGTCCAGTAGAACTCACGTACCCCAGAATTGCTGGGTACATTTAATTACTAACAATGAACACAAATGTATCTCAGAGCAAGGCTAGGAAAGGAAATATTGCTGAATATCAAATTCTGTTTTGTTTACTCATTTTCACAAGATTTTCTATATTCTTTTTTACAGGATTTTTTACATTTTTACAAGGAAGTCTAGAAAGCATCTATATCCATCAGTTGAAGAGCGACTGAGGGAGCTGGGGTTGTTTAGCCTGAAGAGGGGGCTCAGGGGAGACCTTACTGCTCTCTACAACTACCTAAAAGGAGTTTGTAGTCAGGCAGGGGTTGGTCTCTTCTCTCAGGTGACCACTGACAGAACAAGAGGACACAGTCTCAAGCTTCGTCAGGGGAAGTTTAGGCTCGATATTAGGAAAAAATTCTTCACTGAAGGGGTGACTGGTCATTGGAGTGCGCTGCCTGGGGAGGTGGCGGAGTCACCATCCCTGGAGGTGTTTAGAAGGAGATTGGATGAGACACTTAGTGCCATGGTTTAGCTGAGGAATAGGTGTAGGTGTTGGGTCATAGGTTGGACTCGATGATCTCAAAGGTCTTTTCCAGCCTTGTGATACTGTGATACTGTGATCTGTTAAGGAATCTAAACTCTTTCTGAGCATAGCTCTGGATTTATTACTATATTCACTTTGGAAAACTAGTCCTGGTGGATCACTGACCTCTGCCATTTTTTGGCTCATTGACTCTTCAACAGCTACTTCTGCGTGGCTGCGAGTTACAACACAAATGTTTCTTCAGTAACAATTTGCCTACTTCCTTGTGGATTCCCCTTCCTTAATGTATCCCTGGCTTCATACAAAGGATTGGAAACCCAGCCTATGTGAGTTTGTAAAGTCATGGGGGAAAGGAAAGTGACTGACTTACGAAAGATCCCAAACAGCTTCTAATTCATCTCTTTTTGTAAGGGTCACGTACCTGGGATTTGTTTCAGGAACTTCTTTCAAGTCAGAGGAAGCCGTAACATGCTCATATTGCCTATCTGATCTTTTTCCTGGATTTTGCACACAAGTGCAATGCTGAGTGGAAACAAGAAATGTTAGAAACTTTTATTCCTGTTAGGCTTCTCAAGACAAACTAGGGAGAAACTGGTCATGCTCAGTGACTTTGCTTTGTTTAATCAGATTCAGATGAAAGGGTTGTTGATAGATTTCTGCAGAAACATTGCGAAAGGTATTGACTGAAAATTGGGAAGAATTTACTGCAGTAAGAAAGCCATCGGGGTTCAATTATGATGTCATTCTAGATAAGTATTTCCTGTAAAAGACTAACCTAGGAACTCTTAAATGTATATAATTTTATAATAATTTATAAATAAATTTTATATTAATTTGTAATAATTTTTTATAATTAGTTTTAAATGTTCTTACTTTTTACTACTGTAGGAGCTGTTTTGACACATCAGAAAAAAGAGAATCCTGACCTGAAAAGGCATCTTGCTGAACAGCTGATAGGTGAGAATTGCTGTGTGGTGAAAGTTGTGCACTGTTCCTAGCACCTGACCCTTTTTATTTAACATTTTTCATCAGATGAACTCAAAGAATGTTACATTGTGGAAAAACTCCCAACCCACAGTCCTCTGCCTCCGGACAGGTGCCCAGATTCATATGGTCCACACCAGTGATCTTAGCAGGATTTTTCACAGGATTAACATCTTTAGGAAAATGCCTTTGCAGAAAAGGGATCAGTTTTAAACCCACTGATAATTTGCCATTTCCATACTTTTTACCTTTTCCCTGACATCTGCTTTCTGCTATTACACATTGTGTTTGCAGGAATAGTAATAATTTATATTGCCACCTAATCACATTAGAAAAGGAGTGTAAGATCTCTAATTTGTTTCTATTTCTTTCAGAAATTACAATGCCTTAACCAGGACAAGAAGGAGAGGTACAGATAGATTTCCATGGCCAGGTCAGTGTCCAGTGTTACCTTCAATGTTGCCACTAGTCTACTTGTCAGTCCATAAGGCAAGCAAGTTTTTTCTCAATGCAAATATTTTCCAAACTGGTCTGTATCTGGGAAAAGTCAGATTTGTGCGAACCATCTCTTCCTGATGAGAAGACTGTCAGCTGAAGAAATCCCGATGACACCCGATACTGCAGCCAAAATATCATACTCGAAAAAATTCATTGGCAATTTCACTATTCTATTTTTTTACACTCTTTCAGATTGATCAAAAACATGCAACTCAAATAAGGAAAGTCCTAACAGTGAAAATGCTGTCAGCTTCAGGATTATTTTCACATTATGTATCTCAGTTCTCAAACAAATAGCATTAAACCCTTCCTTTATTTTTTTTTAAATTACTTTTTTTCCTTACTGAATGAAAAAGATGGATTTTCACTTGACAGAGACAATAAATCAGCAAAGTTGCCATATTGGTTATTGTTCTCGAGCAATGAAATTACACGATATCAAACACACACAGTTGTGCTAGCACACTCTTTTCTTAGGATATGAGATTTTCAGGCTTTCATGCTATCAAAAAAAACCCAAAGACAAAACGAAAATATATGTCTTGAACAATTTATGATTAATTTTAGAAAGGCCTAGAAATATTACCTTAATAAACAGCCTCCGTAAGGAATACATGTTATTAGAATATTCTTGTCAATGCCCAGTTCTAGTAATGAATGAATGAATAACACTTCTGTGACATATGAGGTGATGGCAAAATTGAATGATAAGACGGGTGTCATCGCTAAAGGATTAGATTAAGTTGTTCAAGGAGGGCTACACCACATAGGGAGTTTCCCTAAATGCCCTGGCTGCAAAGGAGGACAGCTGTCATCATTCATACCCATACTTTGCTTGGCTCTGCTTTCATGCAGAGAGATACAAGTGCTTGCACATGTCTAGGATCCCTTCCAAAGGGCAGCTGAATTTCTCCAGCACCTAAGTATGCTTTTTGCCTTGTACAAAACTCAATGACATGCTTTGAAATTTAATTTTGCTTGTAAATTATGCATGGCACTAGAGCAGAATCCAGTGGAGTTTGATAGCTTAGATTTATTTGGTTAGATTTATTTTCTTAACAATTTATGAGTCTTCAGTGTACTAGATTTAATTTCAGGTGGATCACTAAAACAGTTTTGCCTGTCATCATCATGCTGGTTTTGGAAAAACAAGAAATTATCTGAAGAGAAGCATACTAATGTGTGTTCTGGCATAGTCTTACATGAACATAATATCAAAGCCATTAAGCTTTGTATTCTCTCAGCAATGAATATACAAAAGCCTTAGTTGAATTGTGAATTGAACATCTCCATTGATTTTAATAGGAGCAATGTTTGCTTCATGTTCAAGGCTGGCTCTGGTTCTCCTCAAGCTCCTTCTTGTATGTTGCAAATATTAGACAGACTAGGTTAAGATAAACTTGGCATTCAGAAATTAGTAAGCATTAGACCAAAGTACTTCTTGGAAAATGTTTTCAGTATTATAGGAATGAGAAGTATAGAAAGTATAGTAGAAGATAAGTAATTTTCTATATTTAAAAGGAATGGGGACAGGTTTTCTGCATAAATTTTTTAGACTTTCATAAAAGTGCTGTAACTTATATTTGAGGTTTGGAACTCTTTACTAAAAAGAAGCAGCAGTTAAGCTTCTTTCCATTGTGGCCTTTAAAAAATTATTACCCATTTTCATTACATTGCCATTAATTAGTTTACATGCTACTTAACTGGAGGTTTTATGCTTTAAATCACAGTTAGATGCTCATTAGAAAGCCCCATTCACAGCAGTTGAGTTCCGGTCGGATTGGTCTCAGCTCCAGCTCCTGAAATGGTACTTTGCTTGTTGGTTTTCCACAATACAGGAAAACCGATTCAATTTTTTTTCTCAAGGATGATGTCATTTCAAGCCACCCATATGGCTGGATATGTCTTTTCCTCTTCCTTCCCCTCCTGCTCTGTCCCTGTGTCTTGAAGCCCTCACCTTCTCAGTGATGATCCCACCACCTGTGAGTCCACACTGGGCTTTGAATTAGTGAAATAATATGGGTTAAACCCAGGGGTTTTTTAATTGAGCCTGAATAATTTAACTGAACTGATTTCCAATACACACCATGGTCCAACGAAAGGGGAAAATGGGGGAGTGGGATTCAGTACCTGGGGACAGGTTGGCTTTGCCAGTGAGTGGACAGTGCAAGCATATTTCTTACCAGTACCTCCGTGGTCACCCAGATCTTCGGGGAAAACACTTCAGGCTTGTTTCATTGATAAAGATAAAGATGTCATTTGAAATGCATTGGTTCCTTGAAACATAGATTGCTTGCCTTGATGCTAAGTCACAGAACTTTCAGCTGTAAGAAACTTTTGCAGTACTCTCAAATTACTGTTATGTCTCTGGCTGGCCCAATAAAATCATGTTGTCTTGAGGAGATAAAGCATCCAGGTGGTCCATAGTGTCTAGAAAGAATCTGCTGGTCATTTGTACTGCATACAGCAAGTTCTTGGTGCACGCTATGATTACATCCAGCTGAGGTGACATGAGTGGATAGGAAAGATTCTAAGAGCTGATAGGGCTTGGTGCCACAGTTAAATATCCACCATTAAAACTCACTAAGAACAGAAAGAAATGTTGTTGTAATTTCTCTGGTCACTCCTTAAGAAATATTGCAACTACTGTAGCTATCAAAACAGAAACTCAGATCCTTACCTCATTACTGCAAAGCCACAGGAATCCTTTAAAGAAAAAAAAAATGTTATGAATAAGAAAAAGCTGTGGATGAAGGATGAAAGAGAGGGAGAGAGGTCAATGCATATTTAGGCAGGGATAGTATGAACACATCTGCCTGGACATTCACAGGGCAATATGACTATGCTGGTACAACTAGTAATCCACTTGGATTATTAAGACCTAGTTATCAACATGAAGAGTCCATGACCCACATCAAAGCACATAAAGGACTACGTTTTTTCAGTTCTTACAATTGTTCAATTTACTGCAAATCCTTCTGCAAACAAGTCTAATTTTTTTGCCAACATTTGTTTTTTTGTCTCACTTCCTTTTTATAGGATTGTAGTGGCAACTTCACTATACAATCCATCACCACCACTACAGGACAGACAGTTGTTATGATGCACTGCCTTGAAATATAGTTGTTGTAAGACTGGGAAGACATTTTCCTCTAGACAAAGGCATAAATGGTTTACACTACAGTACACTCATAGATGGTTTAAAGGTGTATTTGAATGCTTTTGTGTCTTTGTTTTATATACATCACATATACACAAACCCTGGGTGTTGTAGGCTTAATGTAGGTGTGCGTGGATATGTTTCAATAAAACAGATTCATCTAACCTAACATAGCAAATACACAAAAATGTGTGCACAAATGAAACATAAGTTGTCCATCTCTTTCGATAATCTGTGTTAGACACTGAGCGCTACCATCTGTTCTAGAGGAAGAAAAAGAAGCACTCAGAGAAATAACTTGCCCTGGAAGAAAATCACCTGCTAACTCACTATTCATTAGAGGGTGATTTATGCACAAAAGCCTGAGGGTTTCTAACCTTTCCAAAACTCTTGGATATGTTTGTTTTCCAACCTGTTCTCATGAAGAAAAAAAACCAACACACACTTCAATTTTGTTCATATGGTTTGCCGTTACTGTGAACATATTTGCTAAGATTACATTTTTATTAGGATGATCTGGACACATTGTATATAGTTTCTGATATTTTACATCATTGGAAATGCAGGTGGTTTGCTTTGATCAAATCCCATCAGTTACTCCATCTGTGCTAGGAAATAAAACGGTACCAAACAATGCTCCGGACACAGGAACTCAATGGTCTCTTCTGACAGGTTGTTAGGATGGTCCATGACACTGTTGGATCTCACATAGAATCATCAGGCAGGGTTCAGAGATTACTGCGGGCCAAGGAGATTTCTTTTTTTGGTGAAGAGAGTATGGACCCATTGTTTCAGAAGATTAGAGCCACCAGCTGGTCCTGGGCAGCTATAATTTACCACTAGAAATACAGTCATATTATGCTCACTGATCCTCTGTGTTTGTCTGTGTCTTTATCTGTTATTTCTTAGGTTATAGACTACAAACTTTCTGGGGCAAGGACTTTGTTCTCTTTGATCATGTAGCACATTAGCATCCTGGTCCATGACTGTGTCCTCTTCTGCAATGCAAATAATAAATCATTCTAAAACTAATTCAGAATAATGCTTTGGACAAGAATATAGCAAAGAATAGTAGAAAAAAGAGTTATTATAAGGCAGCGAAGAAAACAAATATCTACCCTTATTCAGTGTGGAAAACTTTATTTACTTTCCCTTGTTATCTGTGGCTGTTTGTGTTGGTCACAGAATAAGCAAGGAAAGGAAGGTATGAACATATTTTTCATCTATTGCTATTGCTGAAATTATGTGCAATTGCTGTCACGTAAGACTCTCGATGCAGTCAGGAAGAAGTCCCTCCTTACACTGTGTGTTAGGAGGCTGGAATGAAGAGCTGACTGCCATGAACTTTTCAATCATTATTTTCTTCTTTCCTCCTGACATTTCTAAACACAAACACTTGTAATCACTTTGAGAAGGGAACCCTGTATTCATGCAAAGCCATGAAGGATTCCAACAGCAAGACAGATACATCTGGACAATTTGGCAACCTCCCAAGCTTTGATTTAACTGTTAAATTGATGACCGTATTTCTTTCCAGTCCATGTGGAAATCTTCAGTGTAGAACTACAGTGGGCTGTTGTTGACATTTTTGATGCATTCAGGGCACTCCCAAACATTACAGATGTACTGATGCACCACTTGGAGTTCTGACGTTAATGAAAATGTATCAGCATGACAAACAATCTGATTTTAAAACTCACAGATAGTACATTTCTTTGGGGAAGTGTATTTCTGCTGAATGCAAAGATGTTACACCCCAGAAGTAATCAGGCATGAGAAAGTGACTTTGAAGCATATTACAATGTATGTGAGAACACGTATCAGTTCTTAAAAGTATACTGGGGAAATAGTCAACAATTTTGTCTCAGGGATAAAATGTATTGGCCAGGTCAACACACAAAGAAAGGGCATTATGTCATGCATTATATCAGCGAGGGCCCTCCGTTTCAAACATGCGAACTATTACCTTCAATAGTTGGAGAGGCAAGACATTTGCATGGGATTTGAAAAACAAACACAGTGATGGGATTTTTCTTTAGCTGAAACTCCAATCCTAATTAATTAATTAGGTTAATTCAATTGCTTTTCACAGCGTGTAAATCAAACAACTGTGCCTGTGGTCAGGCAGCTCTAAAATCTCCTTTACAGATTTTTCCTCTTCCCATTTAACACAGCCTTATCAGTTTACTTTCCAGAGCAGTGCCATTGACAACAGTTGGTACAAAGAGAAAAAACTCAGAAGAGACATTTCAGGCTGTATTTTTTGCCATTATGTACTTGAACATTTTAATTGACTTCAGTGGAATTTACCTGCCAGTACCAGCTGAGAATCTGTCTCACTATATATAAACCTCTAAGACCATGGTTCCTAGCATTGCCACATTACCTGGGAACACATTAACTTTCTTGACAGGCTGTGCCAGGCTTTCCCTTTTGTGTTGTGCTGTGGGTCTGATAACCTTCTCCACTGTTCATGCTAAAGCTAACTGGGCTTTCCTGAAAGTTATCCTAACCTCAAACACAAGTTATGGGTTTGAAGCAGGAATTACTAGGTGGTGTTGTAGGCAGTATATGCAATTATAACAGTAAATCCATTTATAAAAATGTCCTCAGTTCATAGAGTCTTTTGCTTATTTTCTGATGTTATAATGAAGGTTTCTAGCCATCGCAGATAAAAGGTATAAAAACTATTTTAAGGAGCATATATTTCCTATATCTCATCAAATCTGTGAACTCTAAGATCCACTGCTCTGGGATACTTCAATAAAACTACTCCATGAAAGACAGGCGAGTGTGACAGATAAAGATGACAGAGATTTTGGCCTGAACACTCAACCAAAGCCAAAGATACTTAAGAAGGACCACAGCATGGCAAATGACCCAGTAGGTTCATGAGACTCCATAAAAAGTAATTCAAGGGACCATTATATTCCCAAATCAGGAACACATAAAAATGCATATTTAAATTCGGTAAAACTTTTAGACAGTTACATAACTTTGAGTGAGTTGCATAATTTCGATTAGATCTGATTTTCTGAGAGGCTGAAAAGTAGTTTGCTTGCTGAAACTGTAGATACTCAGCAGTTTATAAGTTTTTTCCAGTGGAAAATTCGTGTGACTGTAGTTTAAACAATATATTAAAAGGACAATTAAAAAAAAAAAAAATATGTGGACCATAAATATCTATCCTGGCCTTCTTCCCCACAACCTTTCACCTCTAGTCTCCTATGAGTATCAGGAAAATTCAGATGTTACTATCTGTTTTGAACAGATACTTTGGTTCCTTTTCATTTTCCATAAAATCATCAATTATGGATGGAATGTCAATTAAAGCAAATTTTCTTGGCTACATGTGGTGGTATCTCGGATATGTTTCCTCTTGTACTGAACTGGAATGAAGTACGTGAGGTGTTGAATGTTCCTTATTGTCATTAGCAAAGGGCTATTTAAAAGAAAGTTGATTTTGCTTCCGTCTGTTGTTGACTACACTTGCTGATTACGTTTGCCTGCTGTCCTTGTCAGCCTAATGGCTATGGTGGTGAGGAAGTGGAGTTCATTTGCTTTATAACAAGCATAATAACTTTCTCAAAGGGCATATTTTGAAAGAAAACAGGCCATTGTGAGATCAGATTCAAACAAGCAGGCTGTTCAGAGCCAGCATTTGCCTTTTTGGTCGTAATGAATATGCCAACATCTAAACTGGAAAACACATGTGAGTCCAAAGCAATGGTAGGACAAACAGCTGCTTTGCTCAGGCCTGCAGGCAAAAAAATAACATGGGAAGTTTAATTTTGAGTTTTCATCTGCTTATTGGAAAATACAGTAAAATAAGTTGAATTACAGATGATACACTTCGGCTTAAGTTTTCACATCTGCCTAGGAGATTCGGTTATAAAGTTTCTAAGCTTTAACATGGATGGTGGTCCAACATCTTAACACAGCTTTGGAAATCTCAAAATATGAAAGGCAAATACATACAATTGATAGAAGTTAAGAGAATTACTTCTCTTACCACGATGCTGAATCTCATGTACAGAATAAGAGATCATGCTTTCCACATTTTTATCTCCCCTGTATTCTGGGTGATTGACATAGTTAATCAGTTCAGCTTAGCAGGTTTGCCACGTTGCATGAAGATGAGGGTAACAGCCTATCTTATTTCCCACCATCAGAAACTTACTTAGTTTGAAATATCATTGGAAATTTGCTGAGTAATTCTTGGAGCCAGAGTTTAAGTGCCTAGGTGTCTGGTGAAGTTAGAGAAAAAGCTGTGGCTGCATATAGCTGACCTGGAGATAGACAGTGTGCAACTCTCAAATGCAAAGTATGTTTCGGTAGCTCAAGCACATGCTATTTCAGTGTGGACATTTTAGTCAGATCAGAAAGAGGCTAAAAATTAACGTGTGGTCTGTGAAACACTGCTATTCATGAAACTGTGCTCTGCCTAGTGATGTGTCTCTTCTAAGCAGCTGCTGTAGAGGTCCCCATAGTCCCATGCAGATTTTTGCAGCCCACACCAAGCCTAGAGCTGTTATAGCCACGGTGGTCCGGTTACCTGAATCTGTAGGATTAAAGCTGCCTTGGGTACAAGCAGTCACACCTTGCTTCACAGTGCAGATTGTTCCTGTTGAAGAAAATGGACATTTTAAAAGTGACCTAAGGTTTGAGGTACTGAATCAGGCAGTAAGGAGTGGCAAAACTGGCCTTTCTCCACATGAGAAATGGGTAAGAGGTGGCTGTACCTCAACTGAGCCCCACCAGGCTGTCTCCGGTGTCTTGCCTCTGGCCATCTGAGTAAGGCCTTGCTCAGTGTCCAGTTGTTTCCATCTTGCCTAAGCTCCTGCTTTCCTCCTTGTGGAAAGCAAGACGAAGGGGTGGAGGGCGAGGGCACACACCTAGGTCATTTCCCAGCAGGGCTCCCCAGGCAGCGGGGGTGTGTAGCCAAGGTCCATCATTTTACACGGAGCTTCTGTTTACCAGCATTCACCCTTAACAACACCATGGTGTTTGGGGCATGGCCACACTGCCTCAAGGCCAGCAGGCCCTTCCATGCAGACAGCACTGTGCCAAGGCCAGCAGCTGAAGCGTACCTTCCAGAACACGCAGAGTCCCCATGGCCTAGCACACCTGGCTTGTTGGCACAGCAGTCGTGGCCCACCAGCTTCCTGTGGGATGCCAACAAGACAGCCAGGTGTGTTGAAGTCAAATGGGGACAGCCCGCACTGCACTTACCACTGCTTTGGACGACAAAGTAGGAAACTATAAGAAAAAGAGTAGGACTGATAGGGTAAGGAGGCTGAATCTGCCCCTCCAGACAATATTTCCTGAAAAACAGTATTTCCTGCAAAACACAAAACTCATTCACAGGGCAGCGTACAGGTAAACCTGTACTATGTTCTTCCCTTTGGTGTACGTCTTGCAGCTGAATCTAACTCTGCCTTTTGCAACCACTCAAATTTTAGCACGTCAGAAGCTCTGGACTCACTGCAGCACACGTATCCCCAGGGAAAAGCTCATTTGTAATTTGTTTACACCTCACTGCGAGGTTCATTTTCTTTAGTGGTGGATGTTCTTCCACACAGATGACAGCATGGCACTAGCTCTTCTCAAAAACAGTCATTCTAGTAAACTTAGAAATCCATCTAAGAGCAGAGTGAAAACATACAGTCTCTTAAAGTAAGGAAATCGGAACCTTAAATGCCAAGACACAATTTATTTGAGAGCTTAGAATTGTGGTTTTCTTTTGGAACTTATTCTTGGACTTCCTCAAAGGCTAGTTTTCTCACAGTTTTGAAAGGTTTTGGTTTCAACTGAAGCATTTTCCTGAGAAGTGGTGACGCTGCTGAAGAAGGGTACTGAGTGATACTGAGGAGGTGTTGCCAGGTATTTCTTCATGAACCTGCTTTGGCAAAAAATGGACATATTTAATATTACTGGGATTTAAGGACCTGACTGAAGTTCAGTTTTCTTGGCTAGGCATGACTGCAGAGAGACAATCTCAGTGTTTTATTAACATCAATGGCTTGATACGGATATTTTCAAACAAGCTACTCTAAAACCATCACATACAATTTTTTACTTATTTGGTTCATTCTACTTCTGCATTTGGCCCTATGAATCTGTTTCTCCCATTTTTATCCCCTTTTTGTCAGTGATCCTCATTGTTCTCAGCAATGTTTTTCATTGTTGTGTCTCAGTCTTCTGAAGTCTCAGAGACTTAGCATCCCTAGAGACAGAGTACCAGATGGGGTAAATCAGTAGCAGAAACACTACAGACAGTACTTTTTGAGATGTTTTATTGTTGTGTCTTCTCCTGTGAATGGAGTCAAAGTGATCATCAAATGTGGGTATCGGAAGATATTTACCCTTAGTGTCCATTTTCTTCCTTGGCAGTGTGGGGTACGAGGCCAGGAGTGGCACGGTGGATCTGCCATACTGGATTCACTTCAGTGCATGGCTATGAACAGTTTTTACATGTTTTTTACCATCTCTCTGCATTTGGCACACGACTGTGTTAAGGAGTGTTAACTCCTTTTTGACAGCAGCAGAACAGAATGCCTATAGTCCCACTGGAGCTTTGAGTTTATGATGACAGATTAAACAGAGTCAAACTAACACTTTCATAGATGTTCTAAATCTTACTCGTGTTTGACTGGACTCCTGTGGTGAAATACATTATGTGTAATTGTCAATATTATTATTTTAACTCTGAGGCAAATTAATAGTAGCTGTTCTTACACTGACAGGCAAAAGACCACCACTAAGTGCATTTGAAAATCATATTGACTGTGTGTACGTGGACTCCATATGCTGAAGAGTGGAAACCATCAAATTTTTCCATAGTTGACAGATTTATTTTAATTCTCAAAATATTAAATATGAAACTTGAACTATTTTCCAGCTTGTACAATAGCTTTGCTTAAGATGAAAACCTGACCAATTTAAAATTTGGTCAAGCAGATGACTACCTGCATTTAATATGAAAACGTAACTGAAATCTAGATGAAGGCAATGTAGATTTAATCTTGACTTCAATTGCAAAGTATTTGTGGACAAGGCATTTGGATTTCCCCAGAATGCAAGAGAAACTGTTTTGTACTACACACCACATGTTTTCATAAGTCACAGATTTATGGTCTATAACTGTGCAAGTACGTGCTATTAAAGGCCATAATCTTTGCTAAAATCTCAGATAAGCATAACTTGAGAGAAAGTTCCTTAAATTTACTTACCCTACATTGTCATCACAGCACATATCGGAGTAACTGAAAGAGGAGGGTGTTGCTCTGTTTCTGTAGTGGGTGCTGCTTCCACTGAGCGTAGAATTACTTATGCAGCTCAGCTGCGTCCCCGGTGAAACATGTGGAGCTGTTGGTGTTGAAAGGGCCTCTGAACTATTAAGCACTTTAAACATTTTTCCAAACATCTTTCTGATGTCTGTGAATGACCCTTTCTTGTTTCCCCATGTTACCCCACGAAACACCGTTAACCCCATGACAGTGTTCAAACAAGAGACACATTGGGTGACTCCAGGGGAACGACTTGCCACTACATTTGTCACCATCTTTTCCATCTCTCCTGTTTTTGTGATCCTGACAGTTGTTTGGGCTCAGTTTTCACTGGCCGGTTGGGATGAAACTGAGCCTGCTCTTCAGTTGAAAAACCCAGTGGCTGGGTGGGCCCGGAGGAATGGCTCTTTTCTCTCCTCCCTGTTTAAGCCTCTTGTGAGTAACTCCCTGCAGCTGTCCATAAACATTGCTTTCTGAATGGAGTGAGAGACGTCTGGGGCAGGCCCCGCTCTCGCTGTTTCTCAAATGAAAATAAATACTGCTGTCAGCCGTTATACAGAGAATTGCCGCATGTTGTCCAATGTCTTTGCAACCTCCTTAGCCTATTTTTTTTTTCTAGAAGACTTTTCCAGTATTAACTCTCTGGAACACAGTATCCCAAAATGTTTAACTCATACCAAACAAGACAAAAGTATGCTTGGCGAGTGATGAACATACTCGTTATCACCTCTGATAAGCCACACAATTAATGGCACATAGAGGAAGACACTTATAAAAAAGTGCAAAGCAGAAGCCTGTATATACATGAGGGGAAGCAGCAAGCACGTTTTTGCAGCCAGTGCAAATTTTGCCTTTCAGGAAGCTGTTGTTAACCGGAACGTGTTTGTCAGCACACAGCCTGCACACATGTTTTCTAGCTGAGGAAGCCACCTTCTCTGGTTTCTTCTCTTGTTACACTGGGGATGGTGCCCACCCTGGATCATGGGGAATGCCTTATGTCTCCTCTGTTGCTTCACATCCCCAGGCTTCTCCAGACAGCCAAAGAGCTGCTCCTGTGCCTCCCGCTGCCTCTGGGACATGGGGGAAACAACCCCTTTTCCACCCCACTGTGGCCACTGACGCACTGTCTCTGCCCCAGTGCTGATGGTCATTGCCACTCCCACCTGTTGGTCCCAGAGACTGGCATGGTGCTTGCTCATCCAGTGTGGCCACACAGCCAGGCTAACCGAAGTATTATTAAGTCCTTTCTAATACAGCTTATATGACTAAAAATGGCTGGGTTTAGCCTGTTGTCTGTCTCAGACACAGTGTCTGAGGAGGCAGCAACCTTGCTCAAGGGCATGGTAGCAAGCTGAGGGGAGTGGACTGGCTATGGCAGTGTCCTCAGTTGGCACCACCAGGGCTGGCCATGGATGTCTAGTCACAGCTGTGTTTTTCAGAGCCAAATGCAGGATGTGAAAGCAAAGTCCACTTGTTTTCAAATCCGGTTTTGCATTCCCTTTAATCTTTCCAGCTTTGCTGTCTTCTAGGCTTTTGGGTTGCTTGTATTTTTGAAAACAGGATGAACTGGTTTGACAGTTGAACGTTTTCTTTTTGCTTTCTTTTCGTTGTCTGAATTCTGTGGAACAAACATCTCACACGGTACAGAGATTATTTGTGTCTGCTACACAGAAAAAGAAACTGCATTCCGCCTTTTTAATTATTTTTTTTCAACATGCTTTATTCCTGAAAAATTTTCAGTAGGGACTTGAGGTCTTTAATTGCTACAACATTGGAACAAAAACACTGGTCTAGGCTCTCAGGGTCTGTTGAGCCCAGGCTCACTGTGCCTAACAGTAACTCAGAAGAAATGCGTGTGAAAAGAGTAAAGAAGAAAGGGAAGTATATCATGAGCTACCTAAATCCAAGCAAGACACTTCAATTCTCTGGGTTGTATTCCCCATTAGTAAAGAAGAGGCATCGAATAGAGTTGGACACAGCCTTTTTTCATGGGTTGTTTTTAAAATTTGCTTTCTCTTCAGCATTCGAATAGAAGTAAAACCTTAAAGGTGCTTTCATGAAACAGAGCACTACCAGAACTTCTATTCTCAGGTTATTAACAAAGGCTTTTCTACAAACCATATGTTGTTCCCTCCCTCCCCATCAAAGACCCACAATACCCTCTGAATAAAACGGATTTGAAACAAATGTAAAACTTTTTAGTGTATTCAAATTGATATAATGCCATCTTTTGATGAACTTTAACTGCTGGAGATGATCCAGGTGTTCCCAACACTACTGCTTCTTTCTCTTTACCTTTATGTCTAAGTGGTCTTTTGGTAGGATCAATGCATACAACTCTTTCAAAATTTCTTGTAGTGAACTCTTATGTGTATTGACTGTACATAAGTGTATTCACACACAGATACAGCAAATAGAAAACAAGAGGGTTCAGATCTTGGTGAGAAGACTTGTGGCTGTAACAAAACTAATAATAAAAAAAATGTGACAACCTGTGTGGAAATAGGTAAATAAAGTAGGGTGGTTTCATTCAAAACTCGCAGGGTTACCATATGAAGTGGCAGAAAAATCTGAAAATCTTTCAAACAAAACCCAGTAGGATGTTATAATTATCTCACCTTTTCGAACACTGGTCAATTGTGGTTTTTTAAGGGTGAAGTGTTTGACTTCACCATCTCAGTAATGTTATGGTCAATAATGGTTTTTTTTCAATACACATAACTTCCCAACAATTTTGGAACTGCGAGGTCACAGCCAAAGGAAGTCCTAGAAAACCGATAGCAGTAATAGACCATACAAAGACCCCCGTATTGTCAGACCTTGCAGCGTGAACCCTGATTCACAGTTTGGTGTCTATACCCAAGCGCATGACACAGCTTCTCAAACTTAGGAATTACAGGGAATTTTTTCTTCGCTTTTATATTATGCTCATTTTACTGCTGAGATCTCCAGCTGATTTAACTGAGAAACTTTTGTACATCCTGCCACTATCGTACTCAGAAGGCAGCACACATGATGAATAGGAAAAGTCATCATTTTTATTAAACATTTACCAAAGTAAGACTGTCCTCTCCAGCTCTTCTTTCCACTGGATCTTAGTGAATATGGAGCTATGATTAGATAGATGACTTTAAGGCTGAGATAATTTCTTGTTTTCTAAAGAGAAAAAGGGATTGTCTGTGAACAAAAGCAAGTCGGTGTCCAAAGAGCATCTCCTTGTCGCTCTCTTTTTTGTTCTCAGTGTGCCACAGTCACTTTGAAGGCTCATTTTACTACAAAAGCACTTGTTTGAAGAGTAGCCCACAGGACTCTGCAATGGTGATTAGTCTTTGTAAACTCCCTGATCCTTTGTGTCAGACCTTCAGCATGACAGTTCAAATGGGTTAGGAGCTCACTCTCACTTAATTAATCCCAGATTTTGTTCATTTGGCACACATCGTTGGTGGCAGGACTTCCAAGCAGGGCTGCATAGGTATGAAATCAGCTAACAATGTCTTCGTTTTTCTTGGTGATTCTCTGTGACACAGGCCTTAATGTAGCAAAAAATCCAACCAGACAAGCAGAAATAACTCCAAACATGCAGATATCTTTTCCTATATCAATACCAAGATAAACAGTTTCATCTGAAATATATACTTTAAGTGTTGTTTACAAGGTCCAGATGCAGATTGTCTGAAAAATAGAAAACCTTCTGATTTTCCTTTAATATGTAGTCGATGTTACCAAACGTTGAGCTGATTCTACTGCTTCTGTCTTGAGCAATTCCCTGCCTTGTCCCTGTCAAGTTTTTTTTAATGCTGTTGGCATTTCTTGTTTACTTGAGAGAAATTAATTTTGATGGATATAGCTAGAATCTCTAGCTCCATAGCTTGAGAGAGCTCTTCATATGAGTGTCTGTTTTTCAGACTTTGGCACATGAATACAAGGATGTGTGTATACATTGTACAAGTGTATATAATGCAGGCCTTTCTATTAAGCTTAATTTTTGCCTGTGAATGCACAGAGCACTGATGTGTTTTATCATGTATGAAGGATTTTAAAACTCTACAAAGATGATAAAGAAAAACAAATGAATAGGCATATATTTACTATATTTGCATTTTATCTCAATGTAAACCTCAACAATGTGTTTACTTTAGATCCATTCTTCAAAATTACTGTTAGGGAAATGTGGTTTGAGTAGGGATGGAGCTTATAACATGTTTGGATGTCCATGATGTAGACATCTTCATCTGAGTTGGAAAATTGCTAATTTATTACAATTGGTGAAGAGTATTAAGCCAGGATTTAATGCACACAATTGATCTTAGTACAGTGGATGGCAAAAACCCCAACCCAACCCAAAATAAAACCAGAAGAACTACTTTCTGCACAAGTCTGTTTGTGTCCTTATGGATTTTTGGTGACTAGGCCAGATATATATTTCTGCATTACAGACATGAAAATCTAGGGCAAATTATTATTATTATTATTATCTTTGTCAATTACTTGGGTCACATCAGCGTTTCATTTACTATGGCTGTCACTAGATTTTGGTATTACAGTCTCTCAGCACAGGATATTAGGGAATCCACCTCATATTCCAGAGCTGAACACTAGGACAAATACAGGCAAATAACAGGCCTGTTGCAGAAAAAACACATTAAGATCCTGGACGTGATAAAGTTATTAGGTTTAGAAGACGTCCGGTATATCCAGGGACTGGCAAAAGGAGCACTGATAGAGACAAGTACTTTAACGCCATCAATGTGCAGAAGACAAAGCATTACCTTCCCCACATCTGTACTTCTTCCATTGGTTTTGTCCAGCTATTGGACATTGAAATCAGCTTTTCATCAAAAAGATCTTTTTAAGGGTTGATAATCAAAATAGAGGGTAGGCAGGTGGGCAAGTAAAAATCTTCTGAAAAATTATGCAGGCCTAGTCTAAAAGGCATTTAGATTAAAGGTGTAGAAAGAAAATTGCTTAATTTAGGGATTAATTTAAGAATGCTAATTAATTTTTTGTTGTTGCTAATGCCGTCATGCACAGCAACTCTGGAGTCCATCTGATTCTGATGGACAACAATCTGACTGCTGTACATACCTTTGCTGCCTGGTGTGTGTGTATTATCACATCACAGAATATCTGGGCATTAAGGTATTAGGAGTTAATTAGATTCTGCAAGCCCTGAATGCTGGAGGACATCTCTGCTGGAATGTAGGTCTTGATAAGAGAAGAGTCTAGATTACTACATATCAGAACACGCTAAAAATCTTTAAATGTTTCAAAGCACATGGTTGATGACGCTTTTCCTTCAACACAAAAGGACTTTCACTCCCTAGTACAATACATTACATTTCAACTTAAGCTACACTTTTGTCTAACACGCAGGAATAACCTCCCCAAGGAAGGAAAGATCTTCACAGAGTTCACTGCATTTCCTCAACCTGCCCTCTAGGTGGAATAATACATACAGTGAGAAGAGCAACTACACAGGGTCTGCTGAAACCAAAGGCTACATTATTGTCCTAACTGTTCTGAAGGATGAATTTATTTACGTTTCAAACCATCAGTTGTGCACTTAGCATACAGCTAGTGAGTACTCAGATATTAAAGCTATATATTTAATAAAAATTAAATGTGGCCAGGACTCTTGTCTGGCACTGAAGCCACCTGGTATGGAGTACTGCCAAAATCAATACTACTAAATTCTATTAGATACTACATCAGTATATTAAAATTTCTTGCTCTGCAAAACACGGAAACTTCCTATTGGGAATGGCTCCTGCCATGTGCTAATCTCAGAACCATTCCTGGGAACAATTTGAGAAACTGCTGACACAGGCCAAAATATGGCAGAAAATTCTCTAATAATTTAAAACTATAGAAGATTGACTTTAAGGGCCTGGGAATATTCCTTCACACTGTTAAATTTATGATATTAGTGTAGCCTGTAGAGATGAAGGCAATGTAAAGGTCTATAGAAACTAGGTCAACTGATCTATACTGGGAATCTGGAACACTCAATACAGCCAATCTATTCACCCTGTTATCTATATTAAGCCTATATTAAGTCTATGACTTATTAAGCACATTGTCCTAGAAAACATTTTACATGGTGAAGCATTGATATATTATTTTCCAATCATTGCATAGTTATTTTTAAAGGATATTTTCATTAGGCTCAAGAAGAAATGTTGTCTTTATAAACCAGGGATTGGAAGGTAACATGAGGCTACATCAGAGCACTGGGAGCAGAGATTAACTTCACTGAAGCTATAACAGATGCAATTACAGATGTTAGGAACAGTCAGCTGAGCTGTTCTTCTATTTACACATTTGAACTACATTTGAAAGTTTAGTTTTTAATTTAAAGCCTTTTTACAAACTTCTTTCCTGCATGTTATAGCAGCCTCACTTTTACTGCATGAATTTTTAGACTGCTCTTTTTGGTGGAAAATATAGAAAAATTAGTATTCTGACAGGTTCATATTTTTATTCATACTATGCATTATTAAGCATAGCAAGTAGTGTAAGTGCAGTAACATCAAATAATTTGTTTCATTAGGATGCACAGTCCTCTTTGCATGACAATATGCACTCTTGTTCACTTAAGCATGAGATGTAATCATTCTTTATGAGCTTACTATATTTAAAGGAGAAAGGAAAATGCATTAAAACAGGGAAATACTCTATTTCATCTGGCCATGTGTTGCAAATCAGAAAGGACGGAGTTAAACGCTGTAAAGTTAAACCTTTACATCTTGAAACAAACCCCAGAATTTTCCCCCTGAGTCTATTACATTGTTTGATGTGTAATGTTATCACTAATAATCACTGCGTCTTAGCAAGAGAGGCTGTAAGTAAGTTCAAGCAATAGATACTTTTGTGTTTTCTATTATTAACAATCTGTCAGTCTCAGATTCTCGGAACAGTGCAAACGAAGAAACAGAGAAAGAGAAAAAGAAAGGAGGGAGTGAAGGAAGGAGTGAAGGAAGGAAGGAAGGAAGGAAGGAAGGAAGGTTGGTTGAATACAGAGGCACAAATTAAAAGCAGCAAAAAAGAATGAAAAGAGACCAGGGCTCAGAGAAGAGACATGAAAGTAAAAGAAAAGACAAACATACACAGCTAAGGCCAGAGTGCAAGTCCTTTCAAGTCCTCATTAACCCCACAGTAAAGAGGTTCCTTGTGAACATTTAGCCTTTTCATTGAGCTCTGCTTTTTCATTGACAAATGTCAGCTGTGAAACATGCTTGGACACAGCAGTAACCCTCCAAAACCTCTTTCACAGAGTGCAAGTCAGATCCTCCACTATGTTCTATTTCCATGAGCACATGCACTAATGTGAACACTATCTTAAACCAGCATGTGGATGTGAAAATCACACCCATGACTTTGCAAGCAGCCATACAAGGAATGGGAAACTAAAATTTCCCTGATTACAACCTGAGCTCCAAATTCACCCGGTCAGCGTAATTGTGAGAGTGAAGGATGTACACTCACTCGTGGCTATTTGCTTTGAAAACCTCATGGAAGAATATGACCCCTTATTCATCCTTTGGGGCCTCAGGAGCAGCTGTGACAAACATGGATGATGGCACTGCGGTCAGGAAAAGATTCTTGCAAGCCTAGGATCAGCATCCAGGCCCTCCTACCAAGTGCTTAAGCATGTGCTTAACTTTTAAACTGGTAAGTAAACCCATTAACCTCAGTGTGCCTACTCACAGGTCTGGACAGCAAAGGACTGGAGATTTTTGAAAGCCTGGAAGCACAGATCCTTAACATAGTCTGAATCCTTTTGAATTTAGGAAGTCCCTCACAGCAAAGGTTTTCAACAACTCTATAGATAGGTTTGATACAGGATGCTATACAATTTAGGAGGGACAAACCTAAAGTGATAATTACAGGAAACTCGCAAGAGGTTTTTGGTTTATTAGAAGTCCTTTCCTTGCCAACAGTAGTTAGCTTGTTCTTTCTTCATTTAATCATACTAAAGCAAAAAAAAAGAGGTAAAATCCAACTATTTAGGAAGGTCAAATATGTCCCAGTCTAGACTGTGAATTACTTAAATAACAGGACATGTCGCAAAACTGACATCAGTTCTTCTCCTCAGTCCCACCCAATGATAATGAGAAACCGTTTGAACAGCTTCAGCAGAGCAAATAAACAAAGATTTTTTGCAGACCCTATTGAGAGCTCGATTTAACAAACCCATGTCCAACCAAATAATTCTTTGTCAAACTAGAAATCTGTCTGATATTTCCTCAGCAAGTGGAGAATTTTTGAATTACTGCAGTAGTGACAGTGTACATGATCAGGTTAAAGAAATCAGTCCACATTTCTTTATATTGATTGCCAGCACACAGAAGACAACTGTCATCTTTTAATCTTGTTTTAGTGAGAATGAAATACCACTTCTGTAGCAGAGAGGGAAAGAGGCAAGAAACTAAGAGTGAGAAATTCTGCACAGTTTAGCTATTATGAACACTTCCCAACTATTCTATTAGTACATGCTACACAGAGAGAACAACAGGGGACAATGAAAACATTGCTGTGAGAAAGAACAGGAAAATATCAGTTGTAATGAGAAAAATGTAAGCAACACACTTGGAAGAACGGTTTTCAAGGAAACCCCTTTTTACAGACAAGAAGCAAATGAAACCACTCTCTGAAGTGGCAGCATATGTGCTCACCAAGGGGAGCTGATGTAATTGGTAAGTAGAGCTTGGCCTCCTCCAGAAAACCACGTCTTTGTGGAGGACAGCAGAAGGGTGTGTGGCAGGCAGCAAGGGAGGGGTGCAAGAGAGAGCTCTGTTTACAGCTGAGGTGACGTCGGCAGCTTGGCTACTGTTCTCCTCGGAGTCCAATCTGTGAAGGTCACAGCATGGGGTGGACTCTTCCTAAGCTGCCCCTAGAAAAGAGGGGAGTTGTTAGTGCAGTTTGGGGGAAGACTTTCAATAATGGCCCACAGTTTGGCTGTTGTATTAAGAGAAATTTTTGAAATCAGAGTGTCTATAGGTGTTTATTTGTGTAATTACACCCATCTTCATGCCCAAGAGAGCCTGTCCTTTGGGAGATACCTCCCAGACACCTTTGTCTGAACAAATAAGCTGCAGCCTCCTCTCCACCATGTAATATACTGGTTGTAACTACTGCCATGGTTGAACACAGGCAGTTGTCATGGCTTGTCACCAATCTGATCCTCTCAAAATGTCAGGCATGGCTGTCAGCTGTCAGTGCCTCTGAGCCCAGAGTCCACAGGGTCGAACTGTAGCAGAACCCAGACAAAATGAGTGCATCCAAGAGATAGATAGGTTCAATGTGGTACTTTTGGAAAATGGCTCCCCTTTACAACAACACCTCATGGCTGATGGTATCTTTTAGATGAGTCAGTGACTGTACTTCCCAGACCATACATCCCAGCTTGGTCACCAGGCAGATCCCTAGAGGCTTTCTGCCCTCACAGTTCCAGATAGTCAGTAACATCCTTCCACTGCAAGGTACAATTTCTGGCATGTGAACTTCTTCTTTCTACTCATTTTGTTCTGTCTCCTCAGATTTAACCCTTAAAATAAACAGCTTAACTCTCCTTTGGGCACTAACAATATTTCTTGAGGACCGTTAGTATTACAGAGGCTTCCATTGCTTCAAAGGCAAAGGTAAATCCTCAATGCAATGAAAAGGTTAATTGATGTCAGTATCTTTTGGAGAGGGATGTGAAGAAGGAGGAGTATGTGATTACAGTAAATAACCGAGACAAAAGATCCAATCTCTTTCTCCATCTGTGTAGCAGTCCTCTTGCATGAGTTAGGGGGATCCACTTAATGTTCTTTGCTGATGTTTCTGCCATGTCGTGATATACCTAGAGATGCCAGTCTGATCATGGCTGTATAATTTTGGGTATTTTTGGCACAGCATAAAAGGATATGAAGTTATTGCTCAGTTGGGGTGAGGAGGAAAGAAAAGTGGTAGAAATAACCAGGCAGATCAGAAGGATATAAATATTACCTCAGATCAGACCACCCAGCAGAGAGTACAGACCACAGCCATTACTGAGCATTACAACAGGGGATATGATTTAAAATTTTAGAGAAAACTACAGTAACAGGTAATAGAAATTGGAAAAAAACAGGCAGGGGCATTGACAGCTGCATTCTAATAATGTTGTTGGCACATATTCTTTTCAAGTTCCAGCTGTAATGGCTGATGCATTAACATCCCCAAGACTTTTCTCCACTTCTCATTTTCCACCTAATCTAAGACATTGCTTCCTCAGATGCAGTGACTGAATAGCTGAGTCCTTTCTTCAATTATTCTAGTCAAAGCAATCTTGCTTAGTAAAAGTCTTATTTAAAACCTCATCTAAACTTGGTTGGCTTGATTTAAATAAAATGGATTAGGACATGAACAAAGCTATTCAACTGGCACTTGCAAGGAAGTGATATCTTTTCATGTTGTGTGTATCTGGGGTCTGTAAAACTTTTGCTGGTGAGCCTAGAAAGCATAGATCTATGGCCTACGAGAGGATAGTCAGGTAGGAATATAACATTTATAGCCTACAAGGAGATAGGCAGGTAAAACATATAACATTTAAGTAGTGGCACTGAAGAGATTAAATCTTTACTGTATGTTTTTAGCTGGAAAGCACAAATGATTACAAAGCATTATTATGCCATTATCATAAGAGCTCACTCAACACATGAGGAAAAATGAATAGTTCACTTTGTGCATTTAATTCAGTCATTTGCCTGTTTATATTGAAATCTGTCTGCTTAACTCCCCAAATGTTCAGTATGAAGTAGGTTCAAAGAAAAGTATGACTCCTCAGCAATGAATTTCCTGACTTTGCTCTTTCTGTTTAGAAAAGATAATAAAATGGATTGCAATGTTTTACAGAATTTCAGTATTTATTACTTATTGAAGCTATTGGCCTAGCAGTTTAGAAAGATTTACAGGTTTTTGTCTTCAGATGTCAGGTAACAACTTTAAGACTAATCTCAACCAAGGATGCTAATTTGCCAAAGTAGTTTCACAACTGTCTGGAGTCTTAAACCTTTCACACCGGAATTTAGCTCTGCAGGGTCCACAGAGTATGAGAGTAAAGAAAAAAGGAAATAAGTGAGCCAGCTAAATCATTTGTATAGTGATTAAGTGAAAAGATTGCAGTGACCCTTAAGCTGATGAAACGAAACACAGCAGGAAGAAAAAAAGCCATAAAGAAAATGGCAGAAGTTGTTGAAGACTATGGACAAGGTGGTGTTACCAACCACTGAGCCCTGTGGCAGACCCTACTCAGCAGCAGAGCCACTGCTTCCTTTACCCTCCTTTAATTCAGAAACATTAAGGCCTACTAGAGCTTCTCAAACATTTACAAAGTACATTTCCTTTTTGGTTCATCTTTTGCCATGTGATTATCCTTTCCCAAAACTTCTGGACATCCATTCCTTCAAGGTGAGGCTGTGAGAAGGGTGTTACTACTCGCTGCACATGCTTGTGCTCTCATCTCTGCCCCTGCCAGAATTGAGGCTGACAGCAATTAGAGGTGATGGAGTTTGCAATTCCCTTGCCATTGCAAGCACTGACAGAGAAGACTTACAGCCTATTCTCACTTTGCCTCTCTGGAGAAACTGTGCTGCTGCTGAGTTCTGCTGTCTAAAATTTTATGACCCTTTTGAACGCGCTTATGACCTTCAGGGGTCCCGTGACCCTGACAGAGAAACCTTGAGCCATTTCTGTAAAAAATTATTCTTGCATGGATAAATATTCTTGTGTTCTGAAGTGTACTAACAGCTTGAAATGGGCTCCTGTAGCTGTTGTACAGTGAGAGGAAACTTGCACGACCCCATTATTACGCACTCTGGCACCCTAGAGAACTTCATATATCTAGCTCTGTAGCCAGTGATTGCAGATGCTGTACAACATCTTGCTGTTCTAAAGGGAATGTAGCACCTGAAAACATAAAACCTTCTATTCATTGTTCAGTTTCACTGCTGGGGCAGAAGGAGACTCAGTCTGAAAGGAGAATGAAGGCGTCATGTGCTGTGACTACAGCGCAAGATGCACAGACACAGAGATTATGTCATGTAGTGTCAGAGGGAAAGCTGCAGACAGTGCATATCCTCCTCCCCCCTGTTCTCCAGGCTCTACAGACATCTGCAATTGTATTACCCCTGGCTGATTCATTCCTCTACCTGGGACAGAGCTGAGGGGTGTTGTTGATAGAGCACAACATTGACACTCCTCATCCTGCTGTGGAGATTTTCCATTTGGAGACTAGTCTGTGCCAAAGGAAAAATGGAAGGGTAAAAACTCATAGGAGAACATTATCAATCTGCAAAGACATCTGATGGAGAAAAGTGAGAGAAGAAAAGAGTCGGAGACTGGCTAATGTCTGAGAGAAAGATTAGCAATAACACTCTGGATACCAGTCCAAAAGCCTGTAAAGGTTACCTCTTCTAAATCATAAGTATCTGATTTTTTTGATTGGTTATGATAATCTGAAGGTGATATGAATTTATGTATCCAAGGAAAGATGACGTATCCATTGCAAAGTGTCTTTATAGTAATAGCAAGAGAAAAAGCCAGAGATAGAAGTGGGAGGAGGAGAAAGCACTTACATGAAGGTCTCTGGTTTGTTTCATAGATCACAGTGTAACTGCGAAACCCCTGTATTGCAGTAACAGGTTTTGGACTCAGCCTTGCACCATTCAAGTCCACCAGACAGTTTTAAGCCCTGGGAGGATATTTAGACAAAACACGTGGACAGGGCAAGGCAGTCAGCCTTGGATTTGGTCTCAAATTGACCGCCCTGCTTGATTTTAAGCAGCCTGTGAACAAACATTTCCTACAGTAACAGCAAACAAGGGAGTCTCTGTAAGGTGTAAAGCTAGGATGCAAATTACTAACATATGTAAATTGAAATCGTTTAGGTTGGTTTCTTGGTACTGAGTTCAGTGACTAAGTGCTTATTTCAGAATGCTCATTCCATGCCTTGAGCTACTGCTTTGTCCAACTCTTCAGTGGCAGAAAGCAATTTAGCATAATCCTCCTACTGTAATGTTCAGCTTTTCCACAAAGATTACAGATGAAACCAAAAGGCCTTATTGTAAAGAAGGCTTACTGCTTTGCAAAGCTGGTCACTGTGTGTTTAGTTGGACCAGAATGGCCCACTAGAGAACACAGGGAAATCTCACATTTGGGAGGATGCAATGGAGGAGTCCTGGACAACCAAAACAATCCTTGTTGGCCAAACAATATGTGTGAGGCTTAAAAAATGATGAATTCAAAACACTTTTCCCACTCCACAACAATTGGAAAATACCTTTCAATCAAATGAATAATAAGACTCACTTCCCGAAACCAGTGAGGCTGATTATCATCTAGCTTAAAACACTGTAATACTACTCGCATGAATGTAGTTGTACCCACCGGCTGATATCATCTGAGGATCTGGTCCAGGAATCTGCGTAAGGGAGAGTGTAAGATAACTGTGGGAGACCTTTAATTTTTTGGCACACAGGCCTAGCTGTTAATCTTGTCAAAGTCAGTTCCCTTACCTCTTGTATTGCACTCGGCTTGAAATACTGTGGATTTATTCTTTCTCACGGTATTTTTGCTTCTATCTTTGACTTTCTTTGACTTCCAGATGAAATCTGAATGTCAAAAGGGGCACCCAAATTATTTTTAAATGTGACTTTTTTTAAGCTCAGAAATGTTGCTGCATTGTGGGGGATGAAAATTCAAGTTGTTAATTTTATCCCAACTATTCAAACATTATTAGTGAGTGGTTATATTTCTTTAGAAAAATAAAGTGATGAGGGCTATTTATTTAGACAGATATTCAATGTTATAGGCCTTGGCTTGCCTGATATAGGGTTCATGCTAGTGGGACATTTGACCTCTTGTTGAACTACTCTTGTGAAGTATATAAAGAAGTATTAATCAAAGATTTCCTGGTTTTCATGAAAAAAATTGTTACCAAAATCCCAGACACTGTAAGTTAGTGGAGAAGTGTTTACAGTCACAACTTTAATAAAGCTTTTTCAAAGTACTTGTAAGTTATTAAAAGCACTTTAAAATCTGAAAATTTTCATCCAATTTTGTTTCAGGAACTGTTCAATCTGTTCCACTCTATTTCAGTAATGAGTGATGAAAATATTTACATGTTTTTTTCATTCTCCTTCCCAAGAAGATCTGCAGCTTCCCAGCATAAAGCTGGAAGAGGTGGCTTTACTGTACTAGGGTGACCTTTTTTTCCTGGGAAAGCTGAGATAACTCAGAACCTATTCCTCTGGCCATAGAAGCTCATACATGTAAGAAAGGCCACAATTTAAGTGTTCAGAATTTGAAGCATAAGACATATGTACCATAGGCAGGCCACCCAAATACTGAAATCTTTTGGGAGTTCACCCGCTTTGTAGTTCCCGGAGTGCTAGCAAAGTGGTTTTCAGCATTATTTCTTTTTAATTATTGCTGTTGCCATGTTTGCGCGGTTGCTCTGGAAAGGACGTGATGTGGATTAGGCTGTTTTTAAAAAGCTTTGTCCGCTTCAGCTGGCTTAAGCATTTCACTAGAACTCAATCAAATGTATTTGCATCCAGTTACAAGACCTATCAAGACTGTAAGAATTTAAGGGTAGAGATCAAGTCAAGCTGGGTTACGGTTATGTTGGAAAAATGGCTGAGTTTATGTTCCACCCATGCTGTGACTCAGCTTGCTAGGAGTACAACTTCTGTGGTCATGGTACATTTACCCTAAAGAAAGTGGTTAAAGATGTTGACTTACAAACACAGTAGGATACAACACAGCCTGTGGCAACAGCTGTAACCCCTAGCTGTGGCAGCTTCCCCACCTCTCTCCCCCACTGCAGCTGCAGCCTGCAAACCTGAACTATGCATGAAGTTGCTCCTTAATGATGTGAGCTTGATGTGCTTCCCCAGCCTAGTGACAAATTCAGTTTGACTTTCTAATTCAGTAAACTACAGATGTTCACTTCTACCTGCCATTCGTCTGTTCTAGCCACAAAAGGTGGCAACAGACAAGAGCGAGGCACCCAGGGAGGCAGCTGGAGACTGTAACCACCTCAGCTATCGGTGTTTCATCTCCTATGTGTGTATGTCAACACCTGAAACCTAATATGTGCTCAGCCAGCTCATGTTGGCACAGTCTAATATAAACTTCCAGCTCTGGCCAGCTACTACCAAAGTATCGTGTCAGACAGATTTCAGGGAGTTGTAAGAGAGCTACATGCTGCACCTGAGCGAGCGGCGTGGCCACATGGTTGAACACATCAGCCCTTGAGCATATATTGGTGCTACAGGCTCTGGGCTGGGTGAAGGTAGATACCCTTCTTGTCCTTCTGTTTGTAGGGAGTTGCTGGTAACTGTGGGCAGAAGAACAGAGAAAGTGTCTGCAATGGCAAAATATCTCCTACCACCCCACCAGTTACACAGATCTTGTAATCAGTCTTCAGACACTTTCCCTCCTTTAGGCAAAACCTAAGCTCTGCATTTTTCATGAACTCCCACTGTCAGAAGGTCTTATTGGCATTACTATTGTTTAACAGTGACATTTACCTTTATATTTCAAAGACTGATCACTTAAAATTAGCTTGGAGTTTCCTCTTGTATTTACTGGTACCATTTTGGGGTTACATACAGGAGGACAAAGAAAATCAAGCAGCAAAACCACCCCTTTGCCCTAACTTGTTAGGACAATTTGAGTCCTAAGAGACTAAATGTCATCCTTCAGGATTTCTTATTTCCTTTCTCATTATGAACTGAATATATACAAAAGAAAAAGAAAAGGAAGCCAGAAAAAAAGGGAAAAAAGAACTAAGAAAGAAAGAGGGAAAGAAGCTGAACTGTTTCTTTCTGTTCTAAACAAGCAACTATTTTAACGACAGTGCTTATAAAAACAATGTTATGTTAAATTATTTAGTGTGTTTCATTTAATAAAAAGGAAAAAGGAAGAAGAAATAGGCCATTGAGGAAATTCTTCTTTGTTTATTTTTGTCTCTGTAGTGGTTCATTTTACCCACCAGTGTTTTTTCTTCAATGCAATCCCCCTTTCTCTCTTGATTGAAAACAGACTCTCTAATAAAAATGGTTTAAGATCACAGTGATAACTTCAATTCAAGAACATGAATAAAGAGCACCCTTGGAGGAAAGACCCCATCTGCTCACATATGATGTTAGGAAGGGAGTGCATAATGCGAAGCAGTGATTGCTACCAGGTGTAAGATTACTCAGGTCCTCCACGTATGGTTTCTAGTCTATATGACCACTTTAAAAAAAAGAGGGATTCAAGTATCCTATAAAACAGGTCCTATGTTTTACATTTGATCTCTTCCTGAACACCAACCTTATTAAAAACAAATAAAAAAATGTCCTGAGTGGAAGCTGTAGTTTGATTTGGAGCTTATGGATGCTGACAGCAAACCTGCCATTGCTTTTAGCAGGGCAGGAGCTGGCCTCTACTTCATTCAAAAACAGACCCTTATCAAGCTGCCTTCTAACGATCACTCCACAAGTGGCTTCTATTTCATTTTATTCTAATCGCCTTACAGAAATACATTTTTCACTGAATTGAAAGCTTGTCATCCCTGAAGCCCTGGAAAGGATTAGATAGCATTACATCAGACTTTTCAAACAGTAAATTGTGAACTTGGAAGAAGCACTTCAAAGCATGGTTATGTGAAGTGTTGAGAGCCTGAGCAGAACAGCAGAGGTGAAAAAATCACAGTCTCTGCAGTGGAAAGCAGTGACTCAGTGAGTGTAAGCCACGAATCCTATTATTTTAATCTAATATGTATATTATCATGGGGTTTAAAATTCATGTCTGATATACTCTGCTAGATGATGTAAGAACTTATAATACAGGGCCTAGATTCAAACACAGAATGTAAGCAAGCTAAAAGAAGGTTACAAGCAAGACTTTGCACAATTTTTATAACTGCAGTAACTAGAGTTATGAAAGGCACATTTTTTTCTAGCCAAAATAGTTAAATAAGACCAAAAAATCCAGTATAGAAATAAATGAACATATATAAAATAAGCCTTTGTCTTGCGGAGTTTGCTCATCTGAATTCATAAGAATAAATTAAATTGCAATAATTGCTCTTCTGTATGTTTAAAAACTCTTAACGGAGTAGAAGTCAGGGATAAGGATTTGCACTGACTTAATTTTTCAGGTACAAGCTGGCTAAGGGCCTCTACCTATTTCTACAAAACAGGTGTCACTTTACCAGCATTGGAATGCCCCTTTTGTCCCCAAACAAGGCATTAGTGAGCAATAGCAGTGGTCACAATTCACTGCTTGCCAAGCCTTTATCAGAACACAGAAATATATGCACTTAAGGAAACATTTGCTTGGGGGCTAGTCTGAAAAGAGAGGAAGAGGCAACTTACCAGGCTTTGACAGAAAGATTTTCATCAAAATGTTTTTGTTTGTTAATTGTACATTAAACACAAATATTCAATTTCAACTCATTGTCAGAGTGATTTCTGCCAGTTTCCTCTGTGCTCTTTGCACATCCGTCTCCCTGGACTGGGTTCCCCAAGCACTGTGGATGCCAGGGACCTTCATAACATTCTGCTACAGCTTGGGAGGGCAAAATGTATATGCAGAACAGGAGCTCCTCTGCGGTCAAGCAGCGTTCTATTTGTCAAGCAGCAAAATGCACATCCAAGTGATACTGCAAAAGACTTTCTGAGTTGGACTTTTTGGCTTTATGCTGAAAAGAAACAATCAAAGATTTTAGGTTTGGACTGAAGGCTGTTTCCAGTCACAGGAAGTTCAAATAGTCTTTCCTAGATACTCTCCATAGAAGTAGTCTTGAAGTATATGCATACTATTTTAATTTTTTCCCATTGTTCTATACTTATTATCAATCATGGCTTATGTTCTTCACTGAACTTGGACCAAAGATGCTAGATTGTTTGCACACAGTCTTACGGGGCGTCTGAGAATCACAGTAGAATTCATCTCAGGTTATTAGGGTGAATATACTGGCTTTCCTTGACTATATAGTTCACATGCCTTCCCTACCTTATGCTGTATAGCTGTGTCTCTGCAACCCTGTGGCCCTTGTCTCATAAGAACTCATAAGCACAGATGAATTCATGGAAATTAACCAGTTTGCTAATGGTGGTAAGCGCCAAACCCTCGCATCCAGGCCAGCCACAGGCAGCAGCTGCTGGACTGATGTTGCAGCGACCATGAACAGGTCATCAGATTGCATAGTCAGCCACTGCTTAGTAAGTTAGTTTAGATGTATGGGGAGTGCCTTACTCTGCCTTCCATTGCAGGGCATCCACTGTCTTTCCATTCTCTTCCCATACCCAGTACTCTAATCTTACCTGCCTTCTACTTACAACATCCTTTTCCTTTTATGTGCTTCTCTCTCCTGCAAAACCTACCTCTTGTATTCAATAGTCTCTAGATTTTACCCTTGTCACCCGTATTTTCACTCTCAAGTCCCTATCCCTGTCAGCAGTTTTTGGCACCTTCCAAGACATCTCCCAGTCATTCAGCCTACCAGCATCCACTGGAGCTATCAAGCACCAAGACCCTGGGTCATTAGAGGCAGCAACACTGACAGTCCTGCCCCTACATAGACTCACAAGTCAGGATGAGGGAGTAAGTTTTAACGAGCTCATGATGACAGCCAACTATATTGTGCGCTGAATGAAGAAGAATGCCTAAGTGCAATGCAGGTTGACTGTGGACTACGCTGCCTCTGTGGGCTTAGGCAATTAAATATTCTGTATCTATCTCACACTTCCTTGTTTGTGAAATGACTTGAGGAGGGTTTTGGAAATGCTAAGTTATTACTGTAACCAGTGAGTAGGTGGACCACAGTTATGTGCTTGTGGCTGTGTTATTCACTAATTTATTGCTAACAATCAGTGTTTATTTTCAATTAAATGCACATCTGTCCCTTATCTGGCTTCTCTTTCAGTAAACCTTGACTACCAGCTGTATTGTAAATGTCTGTGAAACAGAAGATGAAGAAGCCAGGTGGCTTCTGGGATGGGAGGATGTAGAAAAGAGATCATGTGAATTATCTCAGCTGAAGGACTAAAATATAAGTGACCTGGGAATGTCCTGTGTGTCTGGTTTAGTCTCTGTAGCAGGCTTAGCAGTCTTTGCAGGCTTGAAACTGTGTCAACCTATCGTTGCTACTGTAATCTTGAAAAGGCCTGATGGCAGAAGAGTTTTAAAGCTACAGGCTGGTAGGAAATAAAATATCATAGTTTTATAAAGAGAAAGCTAATTTCAGTTCCCATTGAGCAGCTGTGCTTGTTGCTGTAAAAAATATTACAGTTGTGTTTCTCCATTAAGTATTCATCAGCCCATGCAGCAAATCTTAACTCTTGTCTCGCTGCCATCTGCATCTCCAATACACGTAGGACTGCTCAGCAAAAACACTGGAGGAAAGGACCTCTGTCACAGTCAGCTGTGATTCTGCACCTTTAAAAATTCATTTGTGATTAACTGATCAGATGGATTTCATTTCGTATGCTCAAAAGACAGATTTATTCCATTGTATGCCATAATGTCTTCTAAAATAAATAAATCAGGCCACAGAACATTGTGGTGCTTGTTCAAATAACGTTTTGTTGTTAATTGTCTGTAATAAGCAGCCAAAACACAGATATTCTCTCATGACTGGATAGTAATATTTTAGTTCTCATGATAATGGATAAAGACTTCTTAACTGAGAAGTAGGAGGTTGCTGTGGGACTAATTTTAACCTGAGTCCAAGCAGATAAAATACTTCCTCAATTTGTAACATATAGATTTACAAAGGCTAAGGAACTGAAACTTGTGAGAGGGGTGGATAGGGAAGGAAAATATAGCCAGTCAAAAATGAATGGAAATTTTTCTATGGAAGATATTCGTGAATGGCCAAACTAGTACAGTTCCACAATAAAAAAAAAGAGAGTCTCTATGAAAATCTGCTGCGAGACAAATGCAGATGTTAAAAGGCAATACACAGCGAGTGAAATGGAAAAGATAATTAATACAGTTGCGAATACACTCCTACACAAAGCTAAAGCTGTTATAGAGAACACTGTGCTTAGTAGGATTGGGGACTATAAGGATGTTAAAACAGCTGGTAATAAAATAAATCCTAAAGATGACATAAGCTTACTACTAAAGAAAGACATTAATCTTATTAATAATGGTGCAGCCAAAATATGTTCGATAAATATCTGTTCTGTACTTGGAAAGCACAAGATGAGTTTATATATAAGGAGAAATATGACAGGTTTTCCAGGTCATTAGCAGCAGAAGACAACATTAGGCGTCATTTTCCATAGACAAATACTTCAAATCAAATGCTCAAATAAGAATTACCCCAGGGTTCCACAAGAGCTCACCAAAGTGGTGTCTGGCGTGCAGAGATTCATTTTTAACACATTTCAAAATACAGGGAAATACCAGGGAAGACAGCTAATATTTTGCCCTCATGGAAAAAAAGGGGATGGAGTGACAAGAACAGGCTGATGGGCCTCACTTCAACACCAGGCACAGATATTTACTATCTCTGCCCCTTTTTCACTCCTGACCTTGTTTCTTTTTGGACACCAGGCAACCTTTTGTTTTCATAGGCATCAGGGGTTGAAACTGGTTCCCACTGAGGTCTGTGAGCCCAACTGGCATTCCAGTATTCTCCTTGTTAGATACATCCCGTTGCAATGGAGCACATGGTGCCCAAAAGGACTCAGGAAAGCAGCTGGTCTGCTATGTGACACCACCACGCAGGAGCTGGGAATAAGCCAACAGGCAAGAGTACCAGCGGATGGATTCAAACAGAGTCCCAGCCCTGAGGGATCAGAGAGGACCAGAGGCATATTTCCTGGGAGGGAAGATCCTGAAGGACACAGGCTGCAGGGATTCTTCCATAGTTTCTCTCCTGAGAACTAAAGAGCAGGGACACCTGGCTCAGGGAAGGATAGTGAGTTCACTTGTGCCGTTTTCTCTCTAGTTCATATGTAGGATAGGAGCCTGGCCCAGGATTCTTTGGTTTTAATAGTCCATAGCCAGCAACAAGATCTGCCAATAGTCTAAACCTTGTGTCCTCCGCTGTTATTCCATCCCTGAGTTTTCTGCACTTCTGCTCACTTTTTTTTAATGTATAATATTTCAAATATTGCAGCATTGTAGGAATCATAGGAACAGCACAGGATTTTTGCAAGTAACAGAGAGGATACTACAGTGCCTCTGAAACTTTCTGTCAGGTTTAAATATATTGTGTCTATACCACAGCTGCAACACATGTGGAAAGTTCCATTTATTGTATAAACATTGACATGAATGTATGAGAATACACTTGACTTACAGAAGTTAAGCAACCAAACCTTTATTCTGAGCATGCCCTGGAGCAAGGCTGTTTCCATGATATTTCGATCTGCTCATTTGCAAGCTTCACTGTTTGACCTTCCCTTCCAACTATCCCAGTTACTTTAGCTTGTGCAATCTGTCACACAGGCCAACCTGAGAGGTGTGCTTGACAGCACATGTGTCTTGGGTATGTCATTACTCTTTTTCACCAAAAAATAAAGGAGATCTGCAGGGATTCATCTGAGTCATCTGAGAACAAACAGAAAAGATAGTACAATATTTGGAGTTCACAAATGCTTTTTCTTTATTAAACTTCATTTACAGACCACTTTGCCATAGATAAGAGAACTGAGGGAAATAAACCCATGATAATATTACTCCAAGACAAGTTAATGGGAGGAACAAGTTGAGCCTGAGACTATGCGCAATGAAGAGAATCTTTGTAAAAGAAAGTATAAAAATTGGAGACAAGAAGGATAACACCACATTGTATCCAACACCAGATTATTTTCCTAGGCCTAAAATTAGAATTTCTCATACATAAACCCCACAGATTCTGCAGCTAGTATAGCTGAGTCCCACAGCCACGACCAACCATTGATTCCTGAAGTCTGAGGTGGCTGAAGGATACTTGTGAAACTTTTATTGCTGTGGTTTTAATGATCCTGGATGCAGCCTCCAGAGGATTAACAGAATGTTATTTTTCATGAAAAATTCTTCAAAAATTAAAGTGAAGAGAAACTCCCTTCCCTGATTGAAACCATATAGGAATTAGGATAGAAGGAAGTAGTACTGGCCAGTGACATTGCACATGTGGCCCATCGTAGGCTAAATGATGCCAAAGGACAGAGTAAAAACTCTTGCTTTCACTTGCTCCAAAGAGCTGTCTGAGGGATCTTGTGCATCACCTAACAATAAGGTGGTATTTCCTTGGGTGATAATACTGGCCAGTCTTTTTCAGGCAAAGGGAGCCTGAGTTACTTGTTAATCCAAAAAATGGAGAGAAACTACATGTAATACCAGTATCAGCTAATTTTCCCACCATTATATGACAGAAAATAACGGTGCCCCTCTTATGGCTTCTCTTATTCACATAAACATGGAGGATCACTGATGTAGCCATGAATTTGGAAATGACATCACTTAAGTAAGTCATCTGTCCAAGTAACATTTGCTAGAGAGGTAAAGTTCTGATGTTTTCACTCATAAATAGATGCTCAGCAGTGGATAAACATTTTCAAAAACTTCATGAAAGATCACGTTTCCTGCCTGATCGCCTGAGGACATGTTAGCTAGACAGGCTTTCTCATCTTAATAAAATCAATTGATGTTAGCTAGACAGGCTTTCTCATCTTAGTGGATGCAATTGATGTTAGCTAGACACATTCCTAACCTTAATAAAAGGAGTCGCAACTGCTGAATATTATTTGTGGCAGGCTTGTCAGCGAATGTCTGGTTTAATTTATGAAAAAGCATTGTGTCAACAATGGGAATTTATTGTTTCCTACATTTTCTGCCTTCTGGTGTCGTCAATATGTAATGCCTTGTTAGGGAAAAGACATCTGCAAAATGTGAAGTCCTGAGCAAATCTGGGGTCACACATTTACCACTGCAAGAATTAAATGCCTGTAGCTGTTTTAATTCAAATAGGCTCCTTGCAAGGCATTTGGTAGTGCTCTTCTTTGCTTGCCAGTTGTTTGGAGATCTAACCTGTATTCAAACATGAAAACTGGTATTAGCTCTTTTAGCTAAAAGTTGCAGCATTTTACTAAGAAAATCCTACATGAAAACACCCCAGTTTTTTCATTTTATCCCCATTTTCTCTTACTGAATTCAAGAATAATTTTAGTAACAGCGAAACTACACCTCTCAATGGAGTTACTGATGACTGTAAGGATTTTAGCAAACTCTTTACAGGCCAAGCCTGTCAACTTGCTATTTGGGTTACAACCATGTCTCTGTCTTTCTGCTCTGGAGGTCTGTGGGGTTTTATCGTCTGATTGCTTAGACTCAGATGTGGTAAAACAACTACTATATAAGACAGAAAATAAGGCCTGAGAATGTGTGTGTCCTGATCTTTTCCTGCTTTGCAGTATTGTGTATATCCTGAATCTGAAAAGATTGAAATGATCTAGAGTTTTGTAGTCTAGAAAAATAATCTCTTTCAAACTCCAGCTCTATCTCAAAGGTGAAATCTATCTCTAATTTAAATTTACAGGAAGAAACAACATCTCAAAATGTGATAAGATAACCTTTATAGAAATGTCTCTAGGGGGCTACTTAATTCTGTGAAATCATTGCTAATTTCAGAAAATGCAGGTCATTAATGCAGCAGAATCTTTTACTGAATAGCTATATCTATGTGCACTTTCATTACCTCATTTTTGGCTCTCAACAATGAACTGCTTTTAAAACTTAGCTGTAGTGATATTCACCGAAAGGGAGAACCAGCCATGGTATATACTTTATGTGTATATTGATATGTGTATATTGATTAGCTTCTCCCTGTTATGGCACATACAGATCATATCTATATTGACTTGTAAGGTCTCCAACAAAGCAACATCTGAATGTTTTGAATCCACTAACATATTTAACTTCATAGCACCCTTGACAAATAGAGAAATATTATAGTGTCCAAGATCTGCATTTGCCCTTCTAACTGTAAATACATAATCAAAAAAGCTATGTAAGTCCAGTTGTAGAATAGAATCATAGAATCACAGAATAGTTTCAGTTGGAAAGGACCTTTGAAGGTCATCCAGTTCAACCTCCCTGCAGGGGTGTCCCAGGAAAGGTATCTTCAAGTAGATCAGGTTGCTCAGAGCTCTGTCCAACCTGACCTTGAACGTTTCCAGGCATGGGGCATCTACCACCTCTCTGGGCAACCTGTTCTACTGTTCCAGGACCCTCATTGTAAAAAATGTCTTCCTTCCTTACTAATTTGAATCTACCCTCTTTCAGTTTAAAACCATTCCCCCTCGCCCTACCACAATAGGCCTGGCTAAAAAGTCTGTCTCGTCTTTTTTGTTATAAGTCCCCTTTAATGCTGAAAGGCCACAATAAGGTGTCCTCAGAGTCTTCTTTTCTCCACGCTAACAACTCAAACTCTCTCAGTCTTTCCTCATAGGAGAGGTGTTCCATCCCTCTGATCAGTTTTGTTTCTCTCCTCTGGACCTTCTCCAGCAAGTCCGTGTCTTTCTTGTGCTGAGGACTCAAGAGTTGGACTCAATACTCCCAGATGCGTCTCACCAGAGTGGATCTTAGGATTCTTACACGGCCAGTGAAAAGCAAACATTATTAGAGTCAAAATCCATCTGAATGTGTTTTTAATTTCCCAGTTAAGTCACCTCACCAGGAGACTGAAGGAGGAGGATGGTGAAGGTCATATTTTAAAGGACAGGAGCTGACTACCTCCAGCAGGTGCAAAGAATTTGGGCCTGACCTCATGAACATGGTGAGGCTGAAGAGAAAGTCCCTGCCGTGTTGTACTTGCAATGCTATTGAGATGCAGAAACGAGAGAGGAACACTTAGTTTCACAGACATTCAGCCTATTTCTGTGCCCAGAGGTTTACTATGCTCAAGGAAAATCTCTCTTGATTATGAGACAGAGGTAGACCCTAAAAGCAGATATAACTTCCAGCAATCCATCATCCTCTGAGCCAGAGCTGTTTGCTCCTGTGGAAAGTGTTAGTAATTGTGTTTTGCAGCTCTGTGTTACAACTGGTAGGAAATGCTGACTAGAACTGGTCTGTAGCACCAAACAAGTAAACAGCTCTCAGTAAAAATAATCGGTATGGCATGACAGCCTGTTAAAAGGAAAAAGAAACGATTTTTTTCAAGCGAAGTTTCTGGAGAAAAAAATGTTTTATATTAAAAAATAGGAGGGAGCAATGTGGGGAGGTCTGGTTCTTTTCAAGCTTTATCTGAATATGCTGTAGCAGAAACATACAGCAAGAGAAAGGGAGGGAAAAAAAGATAAGTCACCCCAGAAATGGATATATAGAGTCATAGCTGTAAGTGGTGGTATGATAAAATTCTTATATATGGCACTGTCGTTTCTTGTAGCAAGACCATCTGAGCAGATGAGGGAGTATCATGGAACAAAACAGAGTGGAGAAGAGGAAGGAGGCATAGCACGTGTGGTGGGTGAGGGAAACCAGGTCTTTGAGGACTGCTGGTCTGTTAAGTGCTGGTATATGTATTTCTGTGGAAGTGGGAGGATCTCCTATTGCCTTTCAAGCAGACAAAAGAAACCTTATACCAAATTATCACTTGCCATAAGTACAAGGTCAGCCGCTTCTAAGAACGCAGTAAAGCATTCCCAGGGAAAGTCTCCTTGCGCTGCTGGTTAGTTTCAAGAGCTTTCTGAAAACTGAACATTAATAACAGTGCTAGGCACCAATAGATGCCTATGAAGAAAAAGAATCTTCTTATGAAAGTTAATGTCAAGACAATCGGATCTTCCCATGGTTTTGCTCAGACAACGAGAAGATACCTCTGCTACACAGTGGAGCTGAAAAGGAGGGTTTCCTATGAACAGACATCTGTTTCAGGCTGAATGTTTCATGACTGTGTTTTTTCTCTGCTGGTAACAAACCTCTCTGTTCACATGATCACATCCTTGTATTCAGTGGCTTGAACTTACAGGAAGAAAAAACATCTTCATGAAGCATTGAACTGGCAGAAGGGATCAAATCCATGTTTTCATTGGCATCTGTTAATGCTCCTTTCCCCAGAGCAGGAACTTTGAAAAGCTTTTGCCTGGAGCATTGTAAAGTCATGGACTGGTGCTTGGAGTCTCCCAAGCCAAGGGAGAATATGGTCTGTTTGAATTCCTTAGCGCTTCTTAAACAGAAATAATGACTGTTCTTTGTTATGAGCACTACCACCAACTGTTTGGGTTCACAACTGTGCCCTGTTCGAAGGTGTAAGACAGAGAACCCCCAACACCTGATGGGGATGGTTTGCACAAATCCATTCTTTGAAGCTAGTAATTTTGAACAAAACTCATGTTAGGAAACTGTAACAACATCATGGCTGAACATTCTGCAAATCAAGTGCTGCAGCCCTTGGATTGCTTCCTCTGCCCATCAAACTCATGTGAAAAGTGGGATGAGGTTTCCACGAGCGACTACAATTTCAATCTTCCTCAAACTTTATTTCTTCAATTCTGTGGCCTCCTGTGGTAGCAAACTATGTGGGCCAGATACTGGCTGTGTGAAGCCCTGCCTTTTATTTCTTTTGAATTTACCTGCTGGCAGCTACATTTATAATAAAGTGCTAGAAGAGTGGAAAGAGAGTGTAATGCATTTCAGTTGTTACCCTGACTTGCTATAGGGATAAGATAGGTCTGGAGAAGTGTATCAGAGAAGGGTGCTGCCCAAAACCAGTATTGTGGATGTGAGGAAGGATCCCCAGAAGAGTGTTTAAACCTCAGGCCAGTCAGTATGGGAGTCTCCCAGTGGGGAAAACAGAGCATGAAAGGAATAGAGAGCTCTGCAAGGATCCAGAAAGGATCATCTCACTCTCACCTGTATAAGCCATCCACAGTCACGCAGGTTGTAGAGGAAGAGAGGGAGGACAGGAAAAGCAAGCAGTTGTTTGGGCATGCGATAGCTGCAGAAAAAAGAGCCTACAGTCCAAAGACTTTCGCCAGTTTCACTGGCACATGGTCCCGAGAAGTCTAATATGAAGCACTTTGGGTTTCACTCAAAGCCTGCTAAGTCAATGGGAATCACTCTTTGGATTTCTCTGTGTTTTGGACTGACTCCTTTCAAAACAACCAGTGAATAAAACCATAGGGTTTTTCTTCCCTGTGACCAGGATTTTCAGTGTATCTCAACTTCTAGGATTTTGACTGAGTTTTCCAAAATGAATTCCCTGGGAGTGGAGAAAAGATCACAAGTGACTGAAATAACCAGGCTCTCTTCAGGTGGTTCATCAGCCGAGACAGAGACTCATTGCAAGCTCACACTTTGCCTGGTGGTCACAAGACATGAGTAGACAGGCTGGCAGCCAACACTGCGGTCCTCCGGCACAGGAGCAAGCATACTGTTACAGTAGTTCAGCTTCACTGTAGCTGCCTGTCAGTACACTTTCCTTTCCTTTAGGAAGCTCAATGCATTTCTGAGAATCTGGAACTATACAGCATGATTTGTTGTTTGTTTGTCTTTGTAATTATGGCCAGCTTCTCCCAGTAAGAGCTGCAGGTGGCTGAATACTATCAAAGATCTTGCCCTGGGTGTGTGTATTCAGGTCTTTGCCAGCTCTGAGCCAGCATCTGAAATTCATCCTCTGTTTTCTGCCGTAGCAGTAGGACCTCTGACACTAAAGCAGAGATGAGTTTTCCACTGCATGCTGGAGCTGGAGTCCCCTGAGCAGACAAGTTGGCCAAAAGTGTTGTTAAACCTCTTGAATGTATACATGTGCAGTTTTGTGTCAAATAGATGATACATTTAATTAAATTCAAGAAGAGATTTATCAGGTAGTGCACTAGCCAAGCATGACACTGGAAACAAGGAGGTTTTCTGCTTTCACCAGAACATGGACTGTTGGATATTTTTTTGTGTATAGTAGCTCAAAAACACCTTGACTAACTTTCCATTTTAAAATAAATATATTTAGACAGGCAGAAAGTGTTGGAAATGTTTGCATTTTGCTTGCCTTTTACTTGATTTCCTCTAATTTTTGAAACAGGACTTTTTTTCCTAAAGGAACACAGCTTTTTTACAGCATTTATGTTTTTTAATAGATTATTTTCGATTATTATCAATTTTATTTTCTAGTTCACAAATGGTAGATAGTTCATTCTACTTTTCCACAGGACCTCCATAGGTGTTAGTAAGCACAGTAGTTTCTGCATTAGGAGAGGTCCTAAGGGGACAAAGGCTAAATAAAGGGGTGTCCAACCTGTTTGGCAAATTTAATGCAAAACATTTTTCAACTAAAAATGAAAAATTCTCAATTTAAAACTTTCAGGAGAGAGGGTGATTAAGTTGATTTCATTAACTGATTTTAATTACTGATTTTGATCCCAAGATCAAATTTTAAGCCCAATTTTCAGCTTGAAATTATTTTTGTAAAATTTGTAATGCAAGCTAATCAGAGAAATAACATTCAGATAAAATTAAAACAATGTATCTCAAACACATTTAAACAAAGCAAAAGGATTGTCCCCAACTTTGTTTTGCTTGTCCTTTTAAAAAAAAAAAGTCAGAATTTATTTTGCCTTATGACACTGGATGGAAAAATTGTCAAAAATCTCAATAATTTTCCTGGGATGGAGGAACTGTTCCCACCTGATCATATCTTGCTGAGACTTATGAATCACTCCCATTCCTTCAGCTTCTATGTTTTTATGGCACAGACCCTGATCCACAGCATAGTCCAAAAACTCCACTCATAGGGTAGCAGCCTCAGCTTGGAGAGGGTGGTAAGAGCACACCTTGCCAGCTGCTCTGGCTGTCAGGCTGCAGCTGTAACACCTGGCAGCATCAGTGACTAAACTTCCAAAAAGTGGCTCTTTCCCACATAATAGCCAGCCCAGGTGATTAATCTTGACTGCCTTGGGGATATTTCCTCCCCAAAAGGCCTCAGGTTATTTGCTCCATCTGGTTCACTACTGTATAATCTGCATGGACGGTGTTGTGGCTCAGATTCAGAGTTATGAATGGGGCTGTGCAGTTCACATTTCTAGCATATGTGCTTGGTTTTCAGGTGTCTCACTGTCTCTGCCAAGCTGCCACTGCTGCCCAACAGGGCTCTGGGAGATGGCACAGCACAGGCTGCCCAAAGCAGGACATGGCACAGCTCCCTCCTGCCTGAGCGTCAGCGAGACAATGAAGTGCCCTGCATTAAGGATTGAGGATCCAGCAGGACACTGGGGACAGGTTTCATTTCCCCAAATGGGAATGTTTCAGGGAAACAGAGAGGTTTCACATTCAGACTTCTGAGCCTGTAGAGGCAGAAGAGACAGGCTCAACCACCATTTATGATATGTGCGTCAGAGTGATGGGAGAGGCTAGAGCTTTAACGACCACATTGAGTATTGGTTAGTATTGCTTACCCAAGGGAGACAAAAATTCTCCATAGGGTGCCAATATGATCTCACCCATCACATAGGTCCACCCATCACGGAGTGAGCACCTTGCTTAAGAACTGGAACAATTTTTGAGAAAAGCGATAAAATGGTTTGGCTGTTGGGAAAGGGGACCACTTATCTGAAAGAAGGAGATGTAGAGGTTGACACAGCCATCACTTTCCTGTAGTACACGGTATCCTTCCTTGGAGATATTCAAAACTGAGCTGAACTGAGCTCTGAGGAAGCTGAGTTGGCCATGCCCTTAGCAGGGGCTGGCCAGTTTGGGTTTAGAACTCCAGAGGTCTCTTCCTGTCTGAATTTTTTTCTCTGATTGTGAGCTTATACTACACCAGACACACAAGACACACAAGGAACAGTTAAGGATCAGGAGCCCTGAGAGAGCAAAAAAGATGCATTAACACCTATGAAAGTCATGCAAGCAGTCATATTCTTAAACATGCTAATGTGGCTTCTGTGGCTAGTGTTGATACTGAAAAAGCTCACATTGACCTGGACCCATAGTACAGGAGAATTGTTTTTTTTTCCTTGATTTCAGTGGTTGTCTGGAAGATTTTAAAACTGCCATCAGACTGTCAGCCTGAAGGGTGTATTCATAGATTGCAAGGCCAAAGTGTACTTTTATAATCATCTAATTTGATTCCTTTCTAACATATACCCTGCAATCACTCTTATAGTGAAAAAAGCCCATCTTTGGGATAAAAGTTCTTACTGAGATTAAATGGAAGAAACATAAAATATCCCTTAGGATAGAGCTAACTGAGACAACTAAAGTCCCAGCCATTGACACAATTGTTATGACAGTGGCTGAGAGCAGCTAAGCTACATAGAATGAAAGGATTTCTTTTGGATCAACCTTGACTCTGTGAACAGAGAAGTGTGAGAGAAAAAGGATAGGAAAGAGCCTGAGATGTAGAATACTGAATTTGGACAAAAATCAAGCAACAAGCTTTTGCACATTAGGATTTTTCAGCAATGAAACCATCTTCTGCTGGCTTTTATTTTTTTTGTGGGGCCAGGAGACCTGGCACACACTTCTGGTAAATAAATAGGATTGCACAAAGAGTCTAGATGACTCTATCAGCTCTTCCTCCAAACAGAAACAAGATACATCCCCTCCCCCCCCAATAGCTACTAAGCATTCAAGTCAAGGAGCATGGGATTTACAGCATCAGTTGTTTATGGTTTCTTTGCAGCATGCAAAGAATACTTGCTGTGGGCTTTTGTACCAGAAGGGGTTGTGTGATGGGCAATTGCTCCTCCTCAGAGCACACAGAAATAATAAGGAACAAATAATTTATTACCTACAGGTAACTATGTTCCCAGAGAAGAAACACAACCTGTTACACAAGCTGGACACACGGAACTACACACAAGTGCCATTGTTATTGAGTGGAAGCTGCTGGTAAGTAAGCGACAAGGATGATAAAGCTGCTCAGGAGCTTGCATCTTTATGTTAAGGTGTTATCAAGACATACCATAAATTTTGAAGGTTAGGAGACGAGACCTTTCCTACACTTTATCCAAGCTATATGAACATATCCCATGGTTCATCCCTCGAGGGATTTAGTCTCCAGTAGTGGAGGCAGTGTAGAGCTGGGCCACAGAATAGGGCCAAGCGGGTGAGGACAAAGTATCATATCATAAGGTTGGAAAAGACCTTCAAGATCATCGAGTCCAACCTAGAGCACGTGGGGCAGCAGGGTGCCCTGAGGCTCAGAAGTAGCAGGGTGGGATTTTGTCACATTGCACTGATTATCTGAAAGTCCGTCAGCAGGTCTGCCTGGTGGGGGCATCGCCCTGCAGCTATGTAGGGGCACACACCTGACTGCAGGAGGAATCTAAGGAGGAATCTCTTATGGAGTGTCTTTCTTAACATAAGGAACTCAAAAACTTTTGTGTCTGGAAGAATCAGTCATCCCCCAGATATTAGGCAGCTCTCTTTAGAAATAAACCTCCTCCCAGATGGAAGCAGGAAGGAAATATTCACTGTGTCATGGGTAGCTCATTTCTGTCTGTCCCAGTTTCCCTAGCTCACATCTGAGTCAGGGAGGCTCTGCTGTCAGAGAAAGTGATGACTGATATGATAAAATGAAAATTCCTCTGTTTGCTTCATTGCTTTCTGCACACTCACTTTATTTCCTCGTTTTTAGTAAACTGCAGAAAAAAAAGCTGTTAAGAAATGTTGGTTTTCCTTGCACCATCTGATGAGTTAATAGCAAAACCAATTACATGCAGCATTCAAGACAGCCAAGCTGTGTGTGTCTCCAACAGTCTGACTCCCTTTAAGAACTGCTACATCACTTTTAAGTCATTTCCTTTCCCAGATGAGGCAGTTTCACTTATATCAAAGAGGTTGATCTAAACCAAACAGTCTTACAATAAACCAGACTGCCTCAATTTTGATATCATTAGCCTTTAACCTCAGAGGGACTTCTTCAGACAGGAGCTGCAACTTGTTACCAGCTGTCAAAAAATGTTCGTCATCAAAACCTTAAGTGACAATTCAAGGCTGAGCAGTGCAAGATTTTTGCTTGTATTTTAAATGACAGAAGTGTTTATTTGGTATAGCAGTGCCCAGGGTGGCAGAAGGAAAGAGAAAGGAAAGTATTGCAAATGTCATGTCACAATAGGCTTTAAGAACTCTCAATTTCATGATTTATCCATTGGATTTCTCCATAAACTGCTAATCTGTGGTATGAAGGGGTGGCATTTGTGGTTTACCCCTGAAAAAAACGGAAGTGCTCCACATGTTATACTACAACAGTGAATACTGAACTTGTGACTCAACTCAGGTATGGTAAAAGAAGGAAATTTTCAGCAGTTCCAGCCTAGGTAAAAACACTTCTATTTTTTTGTTTTTGTAAACAGGACAGGACAAATGAGATGAGTTTAGTTTGAGCAGAGCAAGAGATTTAATAGAAGCAAATGTAATTCTCTGTACTTTATGAAGCTTTGTAAGAGGTCTGACACAAAAACAATGAGGTTATCCTTATAGCTCAGGAACCAAGAGTGGGAGTGGAGAGACAAAAAGGTGATTATAGAATATGTCCTGACCTGTTACAATGAGGCAAGGCTCAACGCAATCACTTTACTCAGTACAAGCAGACACGTGTTCAAATATAGAGGTTTTCTTACTCTCTGTCAGAAAATGTCGGTGTGCAAAAGCGAACAGTGAGTTAACATAAAGACAGTGTGCCAGCCTATAACACTCTGACTCCGGAGCAGTTTTCAGCTAATAACAACAACTTTCTACCTTCCCAAAGATCAAGTCAGTGCTGAAAGGTACCCATTTTTTGTCAGTAGAAGATGTGAAAGCAAAACCAATGGAGATCCTCAACAGCCTTTCAGTAAATGATCTGTGGAATTGCTTTGAACATTGGCAGTATCGTACGCAGCTGTCAATTCAGAAGGGATCTATGTTGAAGGTTATGGTAGTTGATTTTCTCAATTTGTTAAATAAAAAGAGATACGAGCACAGTCTAATTTTTTTTTTGTGTCTAACCTCATATATTGCATTTGGCAATGAAACAACAAATCTATTATAACACCACTATCATGAAAAACTCTATCTGATTTTTTACCTGTTGCCTAGAAAGGAGATGAAAACAATTTCAATGGAAAGTCTTAGTTAGGAGCTGAACCTTATCAAGGAGTATCTTTCCCTGATTGTATCCCAAGGACACAGTAATCTGTATAGAAAAAGTTACCAGAACCATCATATGGCCTTCTACACAAATTCAGGATCTAACCCACAGACAGCTATGTGAAAAAAAATATTGTTCTTTTCAGAGAGGTGCTTCTTTTGTTTCTTTTAGGACAAAGCCAGAACTCACAGTTTATTCTGTATAAATGAGTAATTCCACTCCTCATTGAACAGATATGAGCTGTAGAAGATAATTAACCACTTCTTATGGATTATCCAACCCACAAAACTTGGTTCAGGTGTTGCTCACCACCCACATTAATTGCCCAGAACAGTCTGACTGGTTTTGGACCAAATATTGTCTCAGCAGCACTTAATATCCCTGCCACAGCATGAAAGGAAAGAGAAACCTGAGAAGAAGAGAAAATTAGAACGGTGGGAAGAAAAACAGTTTCTTAACTGCGCAATGGACTCTGTCTGTCTAATGAATTCTCTTTGAAAACCACCCCTAATAATAAATTAGGATGTAATATATTGCAGATGGATCAGCAGTGGCATACACATTATTTTATGTGTCTGTTACAGGTGGGTTTTTTTGCATTTGACAGCAGGTCAGGGAGTAACCATGGAAGGACCATCCTGCTACAGAGAGGGGCAATTCTGTTTTGCACAATCTTTCTGAGTTACAAACTTGTTTTTCAAGACTGGAAGGAAAACTAAGCCTCTCAGTTGTTCTGTGGAGTGGAATTACCTTGATACAACTGGCTTGAGATCAAAAACTTTATTTAAAAAATCAAATCTGGACTTTTCTGCATACAACTTACTAATTTTTAGAAACTTTCTAGACATAATCTTCATTGTAGTTCAGCAACTTTAAGAAAATGTTTTGCTTTGAAAGAATGACACATGCTAACAATATTTAACCGAAAATATGGTGTCTAGAAATTACCAGCTCTTCTGACGTCTTTCATGCAATCTTGTCCCATTGTCTTAGATACTGGATGGTCTCTAGAAACAATCCTCAGGTAATACAGTCTTTAGTTGCATGGAAACTTTGAGGGTCTTCAGCATCAATTGGGGAGATATACTCAGTATTTTTTTCAGATCTACAAGTCAAACAAATAAAAAAGTACTATAATATACGGAAGAATATTCTGTTCTTCCAAAAAAAGGTTAAAAAGGTTCAGAGGAAAAAGAATTGCACGCAAGGATGTTAGAGAAATTTTCATTGAACCTTATACAATTTGTCTAGACTCCTGCTGCTGTTAGTGCTCCACGGTTTTCTACAGCTTCTCAAGGAGGGCTGGAAGGATTAGCCATTTCCTGAGTTCCAGTCATGCTTCTAACAGTAAACTTCCCACACATGTTTCAAGTCATTTAGCCTCATTATTCTTCCTCTCTGTGTTTCTTGATTCTTGGTGAGAAAAAAACCCAACTGCAAATGGCTTGGGAATCTCCCAGAGGGAACACCTATACAACGTAGTACAGCGTATCTGTGCATCACTGCTCAGTACTCTGAAACATAAAGTCAGACACTGGAAGCTGAATGATTTGAACTGTGGTACATATAATAGTTTATTATCTGTTCTAAATAACTGCTAATGATCGCTGTTGAAACTGGCATACTTACTCAGCTGGGCCTATGGTTTGATTCAGTATGGCAGCTCTTTCATTCTTGTAGTGCTTATTCCTGGTTTTCTGCAGATGCTACTTCCTGTGGTCATGGAGTTAAATGTATGCCATACAGTCTTTGCTTGGCTCTAGTTATGAGATTTATTTGTTTAAATCAGTGTCGCCGGGGTTCCGGTTGATGCTGCAGATAGGGACATGCTGGAGCTGTTACAGTCTCTAGGATGTAGCTGTGGCTAGGACCATACTTGGGTCTTGCAGCCAAAGTCTTGCAGGGCTTTTTGTGGGATGGCAGTGCATTTCTGTTGCTGACATTGAGTAAATGTTGTATTTTTAATTGAGTTTCTACAGTTATGGTCTAATGACAAATGTGTATGCTCTGCATTATGCCTTCTCATGACTTAAAACTGGGAGAGTTATAGTAAAGGGACTCTGCTACTTATAAAAAATATTAAATGTCAGCCAGCCAAAACTGAAGAATGGAAAAAAGAATAGTAAGACATAGGGAAGTTTTCTTTCCGCTTGCTGTATTTTCACTGCATTTAGGTGACTCCCATATTTTCTTTGCCTTGAGGAATATTTTTGTATGTGTAAATTCTCTTCTATGGAGTGGGAGTCCACAAATCTTCCTATTGACTTGAGGAGAAGTAGAGTAGGATCAAGGCTGATGTTTTGTTTTTTCCTCCTCACCTGCTTTCTCTGCCTTAGTAGTGTTTCTCTGCTCAGACGTGTTTCTGGTTTTGGTATTTTCTTCTCCATGCATCCCTACTATATGTTGAGGATAGGCTTCAACTGCATCCAATGTTTTGCCATGAGAGGCCGATTGTTCCACAAACAAGGAGGAACGTTTTATTGTTCTGGAATTCTGTCTCTTTGGATATGGTTTAGAAACTAAATGGTACATTGAAAATGTGCTTCACAGAAATGAAGCCAAATAATCTCATTTTTGTTTTTTTTCATTTAGTTATTACAAGGCTCCTAGTAAAGCTAACACCTCATGGCTTTAATGGAAGTCCTTCAACAAAAATGAAGAGAGATAGATGAACACTATACTGCTCTGTCACTGCAGGTCAGAGCTTGCAGTGGTCCTACTTGTTCTGTGGAAGTCTCCCTTTCTTAAGTTTTTTGTCCTTTTCAAAGACAAGACACTTTTCTGTATTTCTGTACTAAAAATTAAGACTCATGACAATCAGAAACTGACTCAGTAGATATAAGGAACTGTTAAGTATCTTCCTCCAAAAATTTTGCCTCGAGTTGCCCATAGCAAATAAAATTCCTTTCAAAAGTTATGCACTCGAATTCTACACATTTTTTAATTGCAAGAACCAGAAGAATAGAATTTGTACATCAAGGCTGTAGCTCAGGGGTTCCAGGAGAACCTCTGGGGTTTAGGTAAAAGTGCAAATGTAAAAAATGAGCAAAGAACATTGTAAACTGCTGTTAAATGACAACTTGGGGTTTTAAAGCTATTTAACCCCCATGGTCACTATTTTAGGGAAGATTACTAACTATTTCTGGGATTTTCTAGAAACACGTATTCTGGCTACTCTGTCAGCATGGGTCTCAACACAGAGCCAAAACCAAGGCAATTATTTTTGTGTACTTAGAGCAATGGAGAGGATTACATTGGCAACTAACATCACCTCAAAATCCGCAGGATCCATCATCACCAGCTTTCTAACTTAAGCCTTGTCTAAATGGGATATTTTGAAAATAAATGCACTAAGGCATTCAGATTTTGTGTAAAGGCATTTTGAAAAGTAAACAAGTCTGGAAAATTCATTCCAAGGTTGAAAATCAAAATTCTCAAGAAACAGCTTATTGGTGTAAGGATAAATGTCATTAACTCAAGTCAAAGAAAGACCTGAGTATGAACAACAGCATTTACATGAGCTCCATCCTTAATGGAGCCAGAATAAACTCTTGATTATTACATTCCTCAGTTCACAGCCATGCACACATGAAGAGAACTGGCAAAACACATTACAAGTAAAATATCATTGTGGCAGTGACCTTAGTGACAAGCTTCCCACAGAAGCAGTGCCTAGTTTCTTCCTCCACAGATGGCTGGTACCACCATTCTTTCAGAAAACATGTTATAAAATAAAGTGCAATTGAAGGAAAAAAGCTCAGTATCTTCCATAGCTGGCACAAAAAAAATGATAGCTTGAATTTTTTAATAGTCTGAGAGGACAGAAGTTGTATTGTGGATCCACAATGAGAAAATTAACCAAAATAAAGTCACATGTTCTCTTTTCATGAAAGAAGTTGGAACTTACAAAAGTTAAGAATAAAGTCATTATCAAAAGAAGGTGAAAAAAGCAAGATGTTAAACACTCCTAGTTAGCAATCGTTGCAAGGAACAAAGACATGGAATGCTCCCAGATAGCAACAGTTGCTATTCATGATTTTTGGTTTTAGAAGATAAAATTTTTACTCAGTGAAACCAATGACATAATTCCTTTTGCTGAAGAGCAGGAGTTCATACAAAGACCTGTGGCTCATGAGTAGGTGTTGGTAGGCAAATCGATTACATTTCCATATTCCAAACTCAGATTAAAAAAAAATGCCACTAGTAAGCGATATCTGTTTTCTTGAGTGATGCTGTAACTGAATTGTTGGTGTTCACATCACACTTTGCAGATTCTGTGTTTGCGAAGGATGGCAGGTAGATCTGTTAGAAACACCACTTTCTCTTTCTATAGAAGTCAATTGTCTGGTTTTGAACAACCTAAGGTCAGATACTCAGTTAAAGTTGTGGATTCACTCTGTCTCAAGCACATTTTGCTCCACCATTTTGATTCCCTTTCAACTAAGTACTTTACAGACAAGAAAACTCTGTTTAAATGCAAGGGCATTCACTGACAAAGTGAAATTCATGACATGGAGTCAAATGTTGGTTTATTCATGCCTTTCTATCAGCAATACACTTGAACTGCTTCAGGCTGCTTGGATAAATATTTGGCCCCTGTTGTTTGCCACAGATCTCAGACTTCACTACTGGCAATGTTCACGAGATGCACCGCACAGTGTTTCCTCCTATGTCCACCGTGCTCCTCTTGTGTTGTGGTTGACACCTGGAGCTCATGACTCCTCTGCACTTCACATGTGATCTACGTGTTCTTTTTGAAATACTGTCCAGTGCTTTGAAGTGTGCTGCTGGATCACCTGGCCTCATTTCCCTACCAAACTTTGTCATTGCCCCTCAAAAATGGGCTTATATGTACATTCTTCCTCAAAACACAAGTCTTAGCCATAAGCACTGAGAAGATATATATGTGATAAGTCACTGGGCACAATGTTCCAGGACTTCCCAGATTCTGAGTCTAGCATCTAATCACAACTTCGCAAATTCTTCTGACTGTCAATATCTTCGTCTAATTTTCCTTCTGTAGGTTATTTGTGATTTGTTTCTCTAGTGGTGACTCATTTTACACATTTTTCCAGTGGCTGCTTTGCTTTTGCATAAGCAGCCCTGAGATTTTCTTGCTCCAAGCACACCACTGTTTTCTTAGATCATATTTGGCAGATAAAAAGATATGTATGGGATTTTTTTATAACTATATATTGTTTTTAAAGTAGCCACTTCAAATATCTTTAAATGATGTGAAGAGTGAGGACTAGTTTATTTACTCCCCATTCTATTTCCTCCAGACTCTAGGTATTAAGAGTCTTGCTTGTCCTGGCTTTTTTTCAGGAGCCTTTACTGTTGAAAGTTTTATTAAAAATACTGATATGTTTTGCAATTTTGCTGATTAAATTCTGGGAAAAAAACCCCTCTCAGTTTAACTGCTTTTGCATGACTTGCCAAGGACATTGGTGTACAAACAGTATATGTTCTACACCAACAATGGAGGTTGCCAGGTGTTTTTGTTTATTTAATTCCCCCCTCCTTCCTTTTGCCCCAATAGAAACTGTGTTAATATGGGCTTTTAAAAAATACTTGGAAATGTGATCTTTTGCATTAAAAAACTAGGCCATGCTCACAGTGCCTGGCCAGCAGTGCATGTTTGAAGTATTAATGTACAACACCTAAAAGAAACATAATATTAATACAGAACCTTGCATTAAAACATGCTTTCAAGACAAGCCAGCTGTCTTACCCTGAAAAAAAGCCAGCAAACCCAGATGTGGAGCTAATCAAATTGTTCATTATAAATGAGCTACCTGGCAAATTTAGCTCTCTTTTTTCCCCCTAATGATTGAGAAAAAGTCCTGGGTTTTACTTACTTATTTGTAACTTGAGTCCATTCAATACCTTGTACAGGCAACTGCTTTGATTCATTGGCTAAACATCAGACAGATTCTCAGTCCAGACATTTCCTTATTACGAGAATCTGTTGTATGCGGGACTTTCCACTGTGCTTCTCTGTTATCTGAAGACAGATAAGAGGCAGACTACAGTTTAATTGTAACATTTCCATGGTGAAATTCACACACATAACCAATAGTCCTTCCTCTCTTTGGGATCCTGCAGCAGATACCTGACTCAGGCTCTGTAACTGACGACTGATGAGCCTGGGATCTTGGGAGAAGGAGCAATAGTCCAGTCAGCCAGTACTGACTGGCCATACTTGACTTGTTCCACAAACACTCAATGACTAGAAATTGCAATTTATTTAATCTGCCTGATGCAACCTTTTCACTGCTTTCCTTGGACCTGTTGCCATTGTGTTTTTTATCAGGAATATCAATCTACTGAAACACTCCTACGAATAGTCCCTCAGGCTTGTCCATTAAAATAACACTCAAGGCAAGAGGACAGCTTCCTTGATTTCCCTGGGCAACCTGTTCCAGTACCTCACTGCCCTCACCATAAAAAAAATCTTCCTTATATCCAGTCTAAACCTCTCCCTCTTCCAGCTTAAAACCATTGCCCCTTACCTTTCACCACACTCCCCGATAAAAAGCCCCTCTCAGTCTTTCCTATAGGCCCCGTTTAAGTACTGGAAGGCCACCATATGGTCTTCCCAGAGCCTTCTGTTCTCCAGGATGAACAACTCCAACTCTCTCAGCCTGTCCTTGTATGAGAGGTGCTCCAGCCCTCTGATCATCTTCATGGTCCTCCTCTGGACTTGCTCTAAAAGATCCATGTCATTTCCTGTGTGGAGGGCTCCAGAACTGGATGCAGTACTCCAAGTGAGGTCTCATGAGAGCAGTGCAGAGGGGGAGAATCGCCTCGACCTGCTGGCCACACTTCTTTTGATGGTGCCCAGGATACAGTTGGCTTTCTAGTAGGAGGATGAGGGGGACAGAAACCACTTCAAGGAGACAAACAGAGCATCTCACTAGATTTGATGTTACTCCAGCCTGACAGCAATTATCAGTGAACATCAATTTCAGAAACCTCTGCTTCCTTCTACCCGTTTCTCAAATGTTCCTTGCAGTTGTAACACACTTATTTCATGGCTGCACTATGCATCGATTCCAAAAGAGTGCTGCAAGAAAAAGCCAGGCTTACTGCCCATAAACATTGCACATACATATTAGGTTAGACAAGGTAGTTAGCATGAAGTTAGCTATTTAAATGCTGTATTTGGCCATGACTGGGGGAGAACTCAACTGGGACTGTGTTGAGCTGTTACATAGAAGATCTACAATGGAAATCAAGGATAATATTTATTTTTCTGAGTGGTAGTCTGCTGGGCTCTCCTGATACACATTTATTAAATAAAAGCAATGGCCATTTTACTTTTTATGACTAAAGCATTATCAGTCTTACTGAAGGCATCAGCAATTCATCAGGATTTTTGACTAAATTAGAAATGATCAAAAGCTCTGCAGTAGGTAAAGTAAAAACACTTTCCATTTAAGTCAACTTTTTGAAATGTTCTAAAATTCACAACCTTCTCATTGGCTTGAATCTACATGTTATTTCATTAATGGGGAGCAATACTTGTCCACTTGGATTCATTTGACAAGGGATTAATACGACACAACTCCTTTTATCTCCTCTTTCCCCCTATTTCTTTACCACCTGCCAGATTTGGGAATCAATTTCCATCTGAGAGTTTCCCCACAGTTGCCCAGCCGTTTGTTTCGGGCTACTTGTGGCTCCCACTGTTTTGCAAAGAAGCAAAGGAAACACAGTGTTAACAAACAACAAAGAGTTGGCAATTGTAAGGAGCCATGAACCTGATTCACAACTCAAAAAATCATATTGTGTGTGTACAGTGAGAATACCCAAGGGTTTGTAGATTGGCAGCTTTCACTGTAATTGGATAATTTCTGAGGATATGCAACATTCAGCCAACATTCTTTCAGGCCCAAGTAGGGTAGACATGAAAGGAGCAAAGCATCTTGCTAAAGTTTGCTTCTGTCACAGCACTTTTAATTGGAAGAGGGAAGTAATTTGAAAACAGCCTTAAAGTTGGACAGGAATTAGAGAATTTCCAAAAAGAAAACAAACTTCACATGTGAATACTTATAGGGCTGGGATCATTGAAAGGGAGAAAGCCTGAGGCCTTGTTAAGTAGGATACAGAGTTGAGTGAGGAAGGAAGAGATATTGGAAGAGAGTAAGCACTGGGGATGCACGTGGTGTGTGAGCAGACAATGGTCATGGGCTGTTCCTCGTTGCTGAAGGGCAAAGCTGAGAAGCCATGCATTACAATAGTTCTTTCCTTAGGAATTTTCTTGGAGGCTTGACCTATGACAAATTTGCTTTATTCCAAAGGCAAGAAAAAACCTGAGCCGCGTACTAACCAGAAAAAGCAGGGACTTGTTTGCAGGACTCTTTTTTTTCCTACTCAACCAACTTTGCTCAGAAAAATATAAATATTCATTCCTTGACATACTGTAATATGTTCGTTAATATATCTTAATATGGGCAGGAAATAAAACATCAGATAAGAGGAAAGCAGTATTTTCTTTTTTCCCTAACATGTTACAGTTAGTGAAAGGAACTGATAAACTGAAGGGAGTCCAACAGAGGCCACCATGAGAGTCAGTGACTGGAGATCCCGAAGTACAAGGATACTTTGAGAAAGCTGTGTTTATTGAGCCTGGTGAAGAGATGGGTTAATGGATACCTTACTACTTTCTGCAACTGTCTCATGGGAGGGTGTAGAGGAGACAAAAATCAGTCTCTCCTCAGATGTGCACAAGGACGGGTTAAGAGGCAACAGAGAAATAAAATTACAACATGAGGCTATGATATTAGGCGAAAGAATTTTATAGTAAGAGAGGTCAAATTTGGAGCAGGGGCACAGGGAGGAAGTGAACTCTCCATTCACTGAGGTATTGGAAACTTGAATGGACATAACTGTGCTCTAATAGGATGTACCATGAATGGCAGGTGGAATCAAAGATCTCCAGATTTCCCTTTGAATGTTATTCTGTGAGTCTATGAAAATTTCCTAGGTTTTCTGCTGTAATTGTTGACGTAAATTTGTTATTGTTGGTTCAATTGAGATGGGTATACTCTTCCAGATTTGCTCTGCACTGAATGCTGGAACAATGTCTCCATTTTGAACACAGCTTGAATTGAGGTGGAAAAGGTCATAAAATGCAAACTGCCTCAGCAGATTAGGTGATGACACCTAAATGAGGTGGGATATAATCCTCTCAAAAATCCTACATATCTTCCTACACCTCAAAGATTCAACTTCTCACTATGCCTCACCTCTTTAAGGCATAAAAACTACAAGGGCTGCTGATACCATATTCATTTCCAGGACTGAAGGTATAATCCAAACCCTACTGCAATCAGTTAAGAGTTTTTGAATTAGGTTCCATGGTTGTTATGTGAACCCCTACAAGAACAGTTGGGACTTTCCAAAGTTAATTACCTTGGATGTTTTAAGTGGCTTTGGTCTCAGCAGAAGCAACATTACATCATGCATTGTTGTTCCAAAGTATCTTCCCTAGTATTATCGCAAGCATCTTCCCAAGTATCTTTCAAGTATCATGATGCAAACAATACAGCGCAACAAGACATTTTGTTTTACAACACACTACATGTTTTGCAGAGTAAGACAGTACGTAATTTTCATGAACGGACAGTTTTATGAATGTGTATTAATACAATTCATTCAATTTCTTATGTTTCAGGAACTTGATTGGTTTAAGTTAGAAATGTGAAAACTCTGAGGTGGGGTAAAGAAGGTATTAATTTATGGGTATTGAAAACCATTGATGACACACATGGTCAAAGAAGGGGCATATACTTGACATCTGTAGAATAATAAACACTTAACAGTGACTGTATGTGCACACGTAGTCACCAATATGTATATAGAGCGGAATTCAATAAAAACTATGGATGGGTCATTTTTAAGCTGACTGTTATAGACAGTAGCTTCTACACAAAAGTCACATTTAAACACTTCCTCATGAAGAAGTAGAACATTGTTTCTGTCATCTGACTTGTGTCAGAAGTAAATCTAGGTAGCATTCAACAATCTCTTTCTGTAGCTCTTTCTAGTCACTGTTATTCAACCTTATAGGGTGCTCTTTATATGCCCTTGACTTGAACAGCACTTGGGAAAGTGAAATCACTAGCCAAGCACAGATCTACTGAGAGGATCTAAGGCACCAGCACCAGTCACTGCAGAGAATGCAGTACCACACTATGCAGCAGCCGCTGCATGGACCTTCCCATCCAGACTGAAGCTCCTTTTCCTTTTGAAAAGGTATCTACAGGCCATAAGGAACAACTAAACAATGTATGTGTAAATAATGGAAATATTTTTGGAAGGGTTCAGAATAATGGATCTCAAAGCAACTTCTATAAGACAAGAAAATAACTCGGTTGTAAAGACAGAACAAGAAATGAAACTATACATTTATAAGCAGCCTTGTAGGTAACAATAAATTAATCTTGCTAGGATGAAACTAGAATGCTGTTAAAGAATTGCAAGGAAAATACATGAGATTGGGTAAGTTGAGAAAGAAGGTAATATTCTGTAAATACAATTTGGCATAGGCTGTGTGGCAAAACAACCAAAAGATGAGAGGAAACCAGCGGTGATGGCAGGGGAGGAAGTTTCAGAAAGATACAGAAAACAATCCTAAGCAATAGACATGAAAAATGATTCGATATGCACAGCGTTGAGGAGAAGGATTTTACAAAAGCAGGAGAAATAGAGAGGATCTGGACAGGATATCAAAACTGAATATCTGGTGGAGACTGTTATGAAGTAACTGCAGAAGAGGTCTGAGGAGCTCATCTCCAATGTTCGAGGAAAGGTCGCTTGAGTGTGCTCATAGGTTTTCACAAGATTATAAGAATAATTCCGATTGGATGAGATCTCAGGAGGTTTCTAATACAAGCCTCTCCTCCAGACATGCACCACTGTTGAAAGCCTAGATCTTTTTTCTCGATAACCTCCTCAGCAATCCTGGCAGGTTGCTGTCAAGTGATTCTGAAGCTGTTACTTTTCTGGACTGAACAAGTCTTGAACCTCCAGTTTCCTTCACAGCCTCCGCTTAGTGGCAATCCCTGAAATCCTTCCCATTTGGTGTTTCTTTCTTGTACTTTAGGAGGAGGGCAGCAAAATTGTGTGCAGCATGTCAGTATCCTGGATAAGCCAAAGTCTGATTATCTGATGTCCAGAGCCTTTATTCTGTTAGTTGCCTTCCTTATTCACTGCAGGTTCTTCACAGTCCACTTCATGATCTTTGTAGCCAGCGTTACCATTGATTGTCTCATCACCAGCCAGTTCCTCCTTGATAGTGAATGGCAACTCCAGCTGTGCGTCATCCCTGCTTGTCCCATGCAGTACCTTGTATGAAGAAGTTACTCCTGACTTTCTCCATCCAACACGCTGCCCCTTTAGCATATGTCAGAGAAATTTTCTGCTAGGAAGTTCTTGTAGACACTAGAAACGTGGTATCAATGGCTGAAGATCTACCTCAAGTGCAGCCTCTTAGCTTGCAGACTCTGTAGTGTACGTACCTGCTTATATGCCCCAAAAGTTTTTCACTTTTGCTGTCTCAATAAGACCCAGACTTCAAAAACTGCCAAATTGCTTTCTAGAGAATCAATCAGAACGAGCCCAAGCTTCTTATCCATTTGTCATCATAAATGAGAAAAAAAAAAAAAGGCAAGCAGTGGGCTAGGAGGTTATTCAGAAATCTTGAGCATTTGTCTCTTCTGCTGGGCTAAACCGGAATATGATGAGCTTGGGGACCTTCCATTTGCTGAGGACTGTAAAGAGGATGCTGATGTGCTGTGTCTGGCTTGGTGTGATCCTTTGTAGGGCAATCACTGTAACTTGCTCTGAGAGGGGTCTTTGATTCTCACTTCACTGGTGGCCATGAGTCAGTCTCCTAACTTGATATAAATGCTCTCCTTAATTCCAGGTTATTAAGCCTATCGGGAAATAATTAAGTCTTTTCTTTTTTTGTTTTTTTCTTTTTTTTTTTCAAAAGGATTTGCTTTGATCAGTAACCAGATGTTAGAATGGATTTGATTTAAAGTTTTCATGATATCAAGGATTGATAATCTGAGGTTTCTTGCTGCTGTCAGGAATATTTCCCAGTCAGCAAGTTGTGTCTGCAAGCTGTTACCAGCTGGTGATAGCTCTCAGTTTGCTGTGGGAGAAACAGGACTTTGGCAGGCTTCCTCACAATATGGAAAAGTGGTTATGTGGCAACACGGATATCAAATAGTGGCTGTCCATCTCCACTCAGTGCCAAGGATGTCAGCCACTTTGAAGACAGGGAGCAGGAAGAACCAGGCATCATGGGGAAAGTGGAGAGGAGGACAACAGGATAGAGGCTATGAAAGCGATGAGAAAGGGAGTCAGGGAGCAGGAGGAGGATTGAAGTAAAGAGATAGACAGGAACCAATCCCAGAAGAGAGTCAAGGTGGCAGGAAGAAAGGAGACCTCTCCATCTGCTCAGTACTAGGACTGCAGAGGAGTTGACTGTTCTCCAGACTCCATGAAGGACTGAATCTCAGCTGAGGAGCAACTCCCAACAAAGGATTAGACCCTTTGCCTGTACTTCTCTACACCAACAGGGTTCCATGAAATCCTCAGATTATTGTACTTGCTGGTGGAGCAGTGAGGTCAGACTTTGTCTTTGACTCTTCCACACAGCAGCACATGAAGTTGGGTCCAGGCCACCCACATAGCTCCATTTACTTTGAGCCAAAACTGTCCTAAAAGAAGAGACAGGTTTTACATCTTTCTCTGATGATGACTCACCACTGTGGACATTCAAAAAGAATTCATTTGGTGGCTGCAGAATTTGCCTTGCCATTCTGTCCTCATGCAAACTGGTAGCTGAGGTAAGAGGGATGGAAAGCTCAACAAGAAACTGCTATTCCCTTTGAGTTAGGCATGCAGAATGAGCTTCTCTTTAAACACCAAGAAAAATGCAATGTAAATTCTGCAGTTTAGAGAGGGGAACATTAATATTTCATATCAGCAAAAGCTTTCATATGGCAATGTAATCATAACATATTATAGCAAAGTTAATATCCCCAACAGTTAAATAAACCAAGCTCTTGATAAAAGTTTTATTTGATGGCTCTACATGTTATATCTCTGGTCAAACTGTCAGCAGCAAAACACCTTCCTGGAGCTCTATAAGCACCAAATCTTAACCCTTTTATGAAGTCTATTCGGGAAGAGATTTATCTTTTGATAATTTGCAGATTCACCATTTACCCTCACAGCTTTGCCCATATTGTGAAATTCAATTCCAATCTAATCCTTCTTTGGTGATATTTGATGAACGTCTCAGTCTGATTAAAGTTTACTATCTACTTCAGTTTTGGAAACTGTTGCTTTTCGGACTTTCCCATTATTATAAAAGGATTTAAATATTTAAACATTTAGAAGCATTTTCCCTTCTCCTATCAAATAACCTCACAAATCACACAGCTTTCTCTTTCTTTAAAATCATGTGACACCTTAGCTGGAGGCTCTGCAGTTATAAGAATACAATTGGTATCCCATATTATGGGCAGGGCAAATTTTAAGGAGAACGTATTGTGGTGGTGTACAGAAGATAAAGGCAAGAAAACCCTCAAAGTTTCCATTTCAAGTTTAATCTGGTATGTGACCACAGTTATCTAAGGGAAGAGAGCAAAGAGCTGGAGAAAGAATGAATGGGAGTGGAGAAAAAAAAGGAAAAAAGGAGCTTCAAAACATTTCGCAATCTACAGAAAGAAGCACAGGTCTGCAGGCTAAATCACACAGCAGGGTTTTCAGGCCAGGTCCCAAATTCCTTTTTGTTTGAACATAAACAGATATGTAGAGTCTTCAGCATAGCAAGGGATGATGGATGGGCACTGTTGTAGACAGTAGGTGGTTTAGGAGCCAACAGTCCTTTTGAAGAAAGGATCTAGGCATCAAGGAGAAGGCAAGACTGACTTTGAAACAGATTTAGATATCTGCTGGTGGAGCAGAGCAATGCACAAACCCTATGAGCCAATGCCTAAGTGAATTTCCAGTGCTGTGAGCTCTGGCTCCACTCTATATGGCTTTCTGGGGAGTGGATAGGGAGAGAGATCTTCTGAGGTCTGTCTATCTTCTGAAGTCTGTCTAACTGTGCTGTGAACTGCTGAATCAGCCACAAGATGAACATGGAAACCCAAGGGCTTCGTTTTATACTCAGCCCAATATGCTGCTCTAGCAGCCTAGGACAGAGTTGTGTCAGCCAGCCCCAGCTCTTGCAGTCTTATTTTCCTCGCTAATCTGTGTGTGCCACCGTTGTCCTTCACCCTGCTGTTGACTTGTCTCCTCCAACCTCTTGGCAAGATATCAGGTCTTCAGTAGGTGACAGTGGCAGAGACAAGGTCGTTTACTGCACATCAGAAATCCAGGCAGCCAGATTCTGCTGTTTAAGATGCCTGTTCCACTTTCCATTTTTTCTTTGAAATCTTCTAGCTGTTTGAGACATTTGACTGTTCTAAAGTCAAAGCAGACAAAACCAAACAAAAAAATAATCAAAGTAAGGTAGTTCACAGGGGAAGGTTCAGGTAATGTTATACTAATTCTTTGCTTTCCTCACATAGAGCATCAAAAGCAACAGTATATTCCTTATCTTTTCCATGTCATCAAAGCAACGGAGATAAGGAAGAGCCACTCTGTACCTTCATTTACACCACAGGGAGTTCATAGCTTTGTTTCACAGTCTGTGGAGACAAAGGGATCTATTAAAAATTATCTCTACCCTAAGCAGGTATAAACAGAGAGTTCAGATCTGTCAACTATAGAGATTTTGGCAGGGACAGGAGAAACATCTTCCACTTTTGAACTGTATTAAATTAAATTTGACAGAATTTCTATTGCCTAAATCTATTAGAAAGAAGTCTTGAGGCCAGGGAGTCTACATGGATAAAATCCTCTTTTAGAGTAATATATTGATAGAAAACTGCGTTATTTGGGTACAAACCATTTTGTTTTGTAATAGGATAGGCCAATATAAACAATTTGCTACCAGTATAATTACCCATTCCCTCAAGGATTTTCTGTGTTGCTGTTTCAATTATACCACTTTAGTTAAAGCCGGAAAACTATCAAATACAGACAAACCCCTTCAGAGGAAACCCAAACTGCCTGCCAAACAGAGATTTGTATTGCTCAAATAAACTCTACACAAACAAAATATTCAAATGCTTCCAGTCAATAAACATCAATGATATTAGCTCATAGACTGCCAGCCAGTGTGGGCCAGCTGTACAGAGGGAATTAGGGGCCTAAATATGGGGTTGCAGCAAGTGGGGTCTAGAAAACTGCCTAAGCAGCCTAGGTGGCTCAGTCCCATCAGCTTTCTTGGTGTGTATAGTTAGACACCTGTCTGTCTTTTTACCTCTGTCTAAAACCATGAATTGCAACAACAGACTATGCTGATCCTCTGGTAAAAGTATTTTACCCTCCTAATCTTTACAAATGTAAGTATTCTGAAGTAAAACAGAAACATCCTTTGAAGATCTTTGAGATATCTAATGTGGATATCCATCTAAAATTTCTCATCATCACAGCTTTTTGGAATCAATGTAAGCACAGCACTAAGCTCAGGGAAAGATTTAATAATTAGGATCGTTAGGTCAAATCATAGGCATATACAGGAGTTTCTCCTGTTCAGCTCCCACCTCCTGCCCCCATCTCCAGACATTTTAAATATTCCTCTCTTCCATCCTACGGCACCTTCAACGCACACTTCAATAGTCAGCCTGGGAATTGAGTTCACCATCTTAGCAAATGGTACCGTCTTGATAAGGAGACACAATCTGCGCAACTACCTCAGCCGCGTGCTGGAACTGCAGATTAGCAAGGGCTCTTCAATTGCGTACAAAATAGAGAGATACTTCATAGACAGGACTAGGAGACAGGCAAAGACTGCATAACCCAGCGTATCTTGGTGCCTGAAACACAGCTGAAGCAAACAGGCAGAAAGTATCAGTTTTGGAATGGGAAAGAAAAGGGGTCATATGGACTAGATTATAACCTCTCAGGATCCCTTCCTAATCTACTCACAAGGATTCTCTGCTGTTTGAAGTAACTGCTGGCACACGCAAGAACAAGCCTTGGGCTAAGTTTGTTGGCAGATTGTGAACAACCACTGTTCCCTTCTCTGTAACAGCTCATACACTACTGACAGCAGTACTGTGGTGTTCATGTCTCAGCTGTCCTCCAGCATTAAAGGTCACATTGCAAGTTCAAAACAAAATGTTAGCTTGGACTTTTTTAAAGACATGTTCTCACTAGAGGACGTGAATCCCAAGTTTTGCTTTGGAGAAGAGATTCCAAAATAAAATAGATCAAAATAAAATGTTCCAGTTTTTATCCCCATCTGATGTTTTCATTTGCAAATTTCCCGGACAATTGTGTGCCCTGAGCAAAATCAGTGCCTGTATTCAGTAATGGATTCAGTATTAGTGAAGATCTGCTGGGGTATTTTCAAAGTACGCTGGTGGAAGTGTTCTCTGTAGTAACGATTTAGCAAACGTACAGCTTCACTGTTGGTGGGTACCTCTGAAGTAGAACAGACTCGTTCTTGTACTGTGATTGCCTCATAAAGCATATCTCAGACTGCTGAGATAAAACACAGAAGTTACCTCCTTGTAAGATCATGGTGCACCTCAAGACTGTATGTCACACGGTGCATGTATATTAACATTTCACGTTGTAACAGATTTGCGCATTTGAAGCAATTCACATTGTTTCCTCTTATGGCACTTTGGTTCTCATTGAGTAGTAACCTCAGATAGAGTAACCCAAATTCCATTCAGTTGGAGCTGTTGTGGAGTAATCTTCTCTGACCAGTTCGGATGCAATGGGAACAAGCTAAAATTGATGTCTAATAACTCTCCAAAATGCTATCAGTGTGGTCGTCAGCTTCTCAACATCAATTATTTCATCCTGTAGGTCTGTTGGTAGTGGACTCTACATGCTAATATAAACATTACTCTTCTGGGGCTCCACTGCATCTCTCTTCCCTTTCTTGCTCTTTTGATTTCTGTTTGTCACATTGTCTTTAGAGGTCCTTCGTTTAAAAATCTGTCGAAGGGCTTCTGTTCAAGCAAGCTCTGTAGAGTGATAATTACCTCTGACATATTCTCCATGTTGTGACACTTCCAGCTAATGTTTTAATATTTTGTCTTGTTTTAAATAGTTTTTGTCAAAATAAAGTAGTTAAATCTTTTCCACCATACTTTTTAGGTGCATATTTGTATCTGAATAAATCTGAATCTTCTAATAACACAATTGCAAGTCTGATTCTGAATAATATTCATTATTAAGTATGCAATATATAAAATACATAAAATAAATGGGAAATGTAGGTACTCAGGGAACTAAAATGAATTCTCTTGAAAGAAGATTTGGGGCTAAATCTAAATAATTCTGCATCCCAAATGTCTGTAATGTTTAGTGATTCACAATTTTAACTGTTAAGGGGAACACAGGCTTTATCTTTGTGTGACAGAATACTGTTCTCAGACACACGAGGGACAAATTTTACACTATATTCAGTAACATTTAAGAAAATATATAGCTTTAAGTGGAGCATTCATCCCATTTACCCTATGACAATTAAAATTATGAATCTGAGACTTCTATAGAGAAAAGGAATCAGTGTCTCCAGGTGACACTTCAGGCACTGGAGATGCTTGTGTTTCTCAGATGAACATGTTAGTGCCCACAAAATGGCCTGTCTATGGTGAAACAGAAAATGTCATCAAAGACTGACACTGACAAGAAATTAAAGTTTCCATTTCTGATGTAACATCTTCTCTGGTTTTATGTAGCAATGAAGATAGTACATTTGTTCTGTCAGATGTGTATTCTATTCACTGCAGCTTTGACAGTAGCTATTGAAGAATCAGATGAAAACAGTTGGGAGAGCTTCAGAAGGGTTTACTTTCAGGGATTCCTCAATAAATTACTTATTGCATTCATTACTTCCAAACAGAAATCAACATTGCAACTATGGGAATATTATCCATGAAAGAATGGGAGAAGAGCTACAAAAATACATACCCTGCCGGGAACACCAGGATATTAATGGGAAGAGTGCTTTCATCCACAGACAAGGGCTTAGTGTACCAGGGTTCAGTCCTCCAGTCTACCAGATCCTTTTGTGTGACGTTGGAAAAACTGTGCTTAGTTTTTGAATAATGTAACTAAAGATTATTGAAGATCTTGACTTGAATCTATTGTGCTTCAGCTACTTATGTGTAAAGTGCAAGTAAGAACACTTCTCTGCATGAGAAGGTTGTTTTAAGCTGTTTCTTTCTTAAGGAGAAAGGCCAGTAATATCAGGGAATCACTCGTTGCATTATGATTGTGATATTATGACTCCATAGCTGACAAATATAGTCACGGTCTGCAAGAAACTTGACAGTGCCTGCCAGCATTCATTCAAGTTGAAACTGAGTTGCAATAGCATTATCTGAATAAGCAGACAATTATTCTTTGGCATTAAAAACTACTGTGGCTTAAAAATATACGTTTTTCTCAAGACCACCAAGACAGCAGGGACTGCATAAGGGCTAATTACTAATATCTGACATGTAAAATTGTGCAACAGCATCTCAGTAAGGTTAGCCAAACCTCATGCTTTGGTATATGTTTCAAGCAGTGCCAGAGAGTCTCCTTCCAAGTCCAAGTTTGGCCACCTCTTTATTTTACAATAATTTTGTGCTTAGGAATCAAACAAAGGCCATCAGAAATTTGAAATCCAGAAATTAAGTCCAGAGTAAACAATAGATCGGAGTCAAACTCCCTCATTCTGGCCTGTTGCTGGAACAGAAGTGTCATAGCAGTTGTAAGAGTTCATCCTTCTGTGGATGCTCTCTTTGATCTCAGTTGTTATCTACAGGTATGCCTATCAGGAGTGCTTCAGAACCAAGATCATATCCATGATTACAGGTGGAATTTCAAAGATCTCCCAGTCTGTGTAAAATGAGATTTAAATTCTTACTCCCCAAAGAAAAGCCTTGCTTTCTATGAAATGAAATTTGCAGAAAATCTGCCATAAAATATTCAGTGAACTGTCCCCCATCCCTTAGCAGATTCTCTAGTTACTCACTCCGTTTCGTCTTCTTCATTCTCTCTCAAGAGAAAATACATAATTTTAAGAACTCATCCTTCCTGGAGAATTTTGACACATTTTTATTGGATGAGTCAGGCCTTTGCAGCACTTTCACTGCAGAGTGGCACTAAGACATCTTGCTGCCTAACTGATGAGCTGACACAATGCAATGCAAAACTTCAATCGGGGCAAAGCACCCTTCTTTCTGTTACAAGTCACACTATGTTCACATAGAGTGCTCCTCCCAAGCACTTCTACCTATCCCACCATTTCCATCCCAGCAGACACATTTATCCTCTTCTCCCTCGCAGCTACTTGTTAAGGAAATTCATATTTTCATTTGTTCCAATGTGTTTTGTATGGCCTTGTCCTACTCTATGCATAGCAATATCCATACTAACAGAAGAATAGAAGTTACTTCCTTTTGCACTTTGTCATCTCGTATCATGATGCAAACACAGGTTGATGAAAATACAGACTCACCATCACTGAAGGATGAGTTGGTATGTGAACTGTTACAAGAGCTTGACACCTACAAGTCAGTGGGCCCTGACAATATCCACCCAAGGGTGTTAAGAGAGCTGGCTGATGTCTTTGCAAGGCTGCTCTCTATAAGCTTTGGGAAGTCATGGAGGTCAGGGGACGTCCCAGAAGATTGGAAGAATGCAAATGTCACATTCATCTTCAGAAAGGTCTTAAAGAAGGATCCATGAAATTATAGGCCAATCAGTCTTACTTAAGTCCCTGGGTAAGTTATGGGATGAATCCTCTTAGGAGATTTCACAAGTGAAATGAAGCACGTGATAGAGAAAAGCCATCATGAATACACCAATGGCAAATGATGCTTGACAAGCCTCATCCCCTTCTACAACAAATAAACCTGCTTGGTTGGTGTGGGCTCGAGCAGTGGATGTTGTTTACCTGGATGTCTCCAAAACTTTCAATATGGTTTCCCACAGCCTTCTTCTAGAGAAAGTGTTACAGTCCAGACAAGTGGTCTGTGCAGTGGATGGGGAACTGGCTGACAGGCTTCACCCAGAGGGTGGAAGTAAATAGCTCATTTCCAAACTGACCACCTGTCACAAGTAGGATCCCTCAGAGATTGATATTGAACCCAGCGCTGTTTAACACCTTCATAAGTGATCTGGATGATGGGTTCAAGTGTACTCTGATCAAGTTTGCTGATCATACGAAGCTGAGCTAGGAAGTGGGCACTTCATAAGAGAGAGTCAAGCTGCAGGTAGACTTGGGTAGCTTGGAAGAGTGAGCTAATGAAAATCTTATGAAATACAACAAGGATAAATGTAAGGTGTTGCACCTGGGAAAACATAACTGAGGAGTACAGCAGAGGATGGGATCGACCCTGCTGAGGATCACCTCTGTGGAAAGGTACTTAGGGAACCTGGTGAACAATAAGCTCAGTATGAGTGAGTAATGTGCTGTTGCAGCAAAAAAGCTGACAGGATGCTGGGTTGCATCAACAAGAACATCACCAGCAAGGAAAAAGAAGGTATTATCTCACTCTACTCAGCGCTTATCAGGCCATGCCTGGAATACTGTGTTCTGTTTTGGTCCGCATTATGCAAAAAAAAATGTGGCCCTAAAGAAGAGCCAAAAAGGTTATCAAAGGGGTGGGAAACCTGCCATGTGAGAAAAGGCTGAGACTGGGTTTGTTCAGCCTTGAGAAAAAGAGGGCTTAGAGGACCCTTTATCACCATGTTCCAGTACTAAAGAGTGGCTACAAAGAAGAGACAGACTCCCACTTGACAAGGAATCATGTGGAAAAGACGAGGTGTAATTGATGCCAGTTACTCCTGAGGATATTCTGTTTGGACACAAGAAGAATATTTTTCACAATGAGGACAATCAGATATCAGAATAATCTCCCCAGGGAAGTGGTGGGCTCCCCAACATTGGACACTATCTTGTGTAGACCATGCTTTTGCCAAGAAATATTGGACCAGATGATCTTTGAGGTCCCTTCAAAACTGTTATTCTATGATTCTATGATCTTATGATGGAAGGTATTTTCTCTGCTCTAAGCTGCCATAGGGTTTATTCTCATCCTGGAGACTGTGACAAGACAAGTGGCACATGGGGTCATAAGAAGCTTGACATGTTGATGTCCTTATTTGTATCTGTTTCTTTTGCTGCCTTTGTTTGTGCAAGGTCTATAGGTGGCTCTACACATAATGGGACACAAGTCCTTGAAGAATTTTTTCCTTCACCTTTGCCTCCCTCAAAGGAAAAAAGTAGTCATAACAATTAACTCATGTAAAATAATGGCTGTGTTTGTTGACAGACCACATTTCCGTCAATGTAAAGAGCTTTGAAGTTAACACGAGAAGGACCTAGCTGAGTTCACAACACTCTTGATGTATATTAATACGTTGTCTCTGCTCAGAACAACTATTATTCCTGACCTGTGCCAATGCTGCAAGACAGCAAACAAAGAAAGTTAGCATATCTCCCAAGACCAGTAAGAGAACAAACATTGAAATGTTACTTACAGGCCTAGCTGGGATTGAGTAAAAAAATCCTCAATTCCTCTACCAAAAGCAGAGCACGAGGACTGCAGTACACTAAATATTGCCAGGTGTTCTACAGCTCTCACATTTTGACACAATTGAGAAACATAATGGAGCTGAACACAAATTAGGACTGATATTCCTTCGTGTTTGCTCAAGGAATAAGAATGAAGGCTGTTCAAAACATTTTTATCAAATCGGTGTGCCAGAAAATTGAATTTGACTAAGGGAAAGGACCACAAACGTCAGTGTTGAGAGTAGATACTTTCCTGTTTTTCTATATCCTTTCTTCTTTTCAAATTATATTCCTAAACAACAAGATATTTTCCTATTTTGACTGAAGAACTTTCATTTTTGTTAAAGAACCTGCCAAATTAAGATGCACTTCAACCTATCTGTTGCATCAGCTTCCAACTACCCAACTATCATCAATGCGTTCTTTGCAGAAGCATTCACACACTCCCTGCCTCTAATTCTCCTTCCAGTGTAGTGAGCTGAACTGATTTCTATAGGCATTTGGCTCTCACAAAAGCCTTGCTGGGGATTAGTAGCTAATTAGTGCCAGCTAACCCACACTTGAGGTCTGAAATCCTGATCCACAATCTCCAAGTACTTCTACAAGGAAATTTGAGGTCTTCAGTTGTTCTTTAATCCCTTGTTCCTTTAATTTGTCAGTCAGATCCAGGAACTATACAGTATGTGTCTGGGTGACAGCTGCACATTTTTGGACAACCTTAGCACTAAGCCTTGTATTCCCTCATGACATTTGCACAACACCTGAGCTGGCCATCTAAAAGAACCTGATCTCACAGAGTCCCACATAGCCCACCAAGACCCTGAATAGATGCAAGGGTCTGTACTAAAAAGTATCATGATGATTAATAGAGAATATTGCAAAGAAGTCTTGGTCATTCAACTTGGTAAATACTTTTGTAACTACTAAGAGGAGTTTAAAATGTAGAAGTCGCTCTCTCTTCAGTTCTGTCACTGCAATGTAATACTGTTGTTACTATGTAGCACAGCACAGGTTTTGCAGCAATGTGTCAGTGAGCCATACCCCTTGAATGCAGTACACAGGACCCTAGCGTAGAACAACACTAATGTGATAACAGTATAGATCATCAGAGGCAGGCACTGGAATTATACGGTTGCTTTCCATTTCCAGAATACGGGAGCTGCCCATAGCAGCTCTCCCTTGGTTTTGCCGTGGAGTAAGCAAGACAGCTGTATACATTGCATCATTATCCACTGACAAGCAAGATTCTCCATGTTCTAATGATATATTTTTAATAAACCCACCAATCCCTTACCAAATGAGCAAAGATTTGACATATAAGACTTATTTCCGCAAGACTGACTCATATGGTGTTATGCCTCTTGAAAGGGAGCAAAATGTTCAGACATGAACTAATGAAGCAGTTACTGCAACCAGTGGAACATGCCTACGTGGTCCTGGGCTCATGAGGACACTGGATATGGGTGGAGATCAGGAAAAAAAACTGAGGGTTTTTTATGTTTACCAGATGACTGGTAAATGAAAAATATCTGGGTGACAAGGCAGGAGATGAGAGTCTGTTACAGAAAGACAAGAGAAGGAACAGGTATCTTGGAGCAGGAAGAAGTTGTGAAGAGGGGAAGACCATTGAGTTGGGTAGAAAAGGTCAAAGAGGAAAGTGTCTTCATTCCCACTCCTTCTCATCATCCTTTCTGTATTTCCAATATTTAGCTTTTAAATATCAAGCTGCCTTTATGACTGGAAAATTTAGCCAGTTAACTTATGGGTCTCTGTACCTTGTCCCCAAAGGGCTGTGCCTATGCTTTAGGAGGTGTCACTTCAGTTTCTGATGCCAAGCCGCATTGCCCCTGCCAGTAACATCAGCGCTTGCAGGCAGATGGGGACTGTGCATGATGCTGCTCAATGGCACAATTGAGTGTGCATGATGAGAGGAAATCTGTCCTGCACCGACAGGATTCCAGGGACATTTGGATGCTTGGTTCATCTCAGCTATACCTGGCTGGATTAAATGTAGTTCACTCCTTTGTGCTTCAATAAAACAGATGCAGATGACTGGATGTGCTTATTGCTTTTCCTCTACTAGTTCAGACTCACCCAGCTCCCAGCAGACTGACTTCCTTGAACATTGAATCAATGGCAAAACTTGGGGCTGAAAATATTTTGTCTTGTTCTCATTATTAATCAGTCTTACACATGGCACAAATTTTCTCAAGGAAGATCTCCACATATATTTCCTGTACAGCTGGTCAGTTAAGCCAGAACAGTTCCTCAAACCTAGCAACAGATGTGTCTTTGCTAGCGTCCAGAATAACATCATGGACATGACTATTTCATCTTCAAGGAAGCAAATCCTCTTTTAACAATTATAGTTTAGATTAAAAAAGCCTTTAAACTGGATTAAGTTGGTTTTTGTCTAGCAGTCAGGGGCATCAACTAAGTAGTTAACTCATTCACTTCTGTGATGTCTTTTGGGCTGAGGCTTTTTATTTCTTTGTGCTGTTAAGCAGCTGATAACACTGGCAAGGAGTTGTGGCTGCCTAGGACTGCATTTCTAGTATGTTTGCTAGAGATAAAGGCTGAACAGCTTTTAATGAGACACAACAATAAAGCTTCTGAGCAATTAGGGAAATTCAATCAGTTCCACAAATACAAGGTGCAAGACCTCCTTTTGTTTCTGGTTCTAGTAAGTGTTTTCATTCCTCTATTCAAGAGAATACAGTGTTCACATGGTAAAGCTGTCTGCCTTAAGAAAATGTTTATTAGTTGAGCTACAGTTATTAAAGTTACACTTGAGTAAAATCCCTGCTATTCCGCCTCAAAGCAAAACACAGCGCCTAATTTTGCACATTATGTCTACTGATAGAATTGACAGTTCCTAACAAATGCTGTTAGACATCCAGTTTTCTCAGGCAGCACAGATTGGCTGGCTGCACTGGTTACAAGGCTATTTCCACAAGCTGAGAAAGGTGTGTTTCACTTTTCCCAATATTGTAACTACATCTTAAAAAATTGCCATAGTAGTGTTACAATTCTAGCAGCTGGTGCCTTCTCGCTCTCTGTTAGAAAATATTGCAAACACTCCTGGGACACAGTTCAACAACTTCCTGCAATCTATGCCTGGAAACCATAAGCATGTGAAGTATCTAAAGGTAGTAACCCAAGGTTACTTCGATCTCATCCATTTCTTCAGGTGAAGGAGTTGTACTTCACAGCCCACCTTCTTGTGGTATTTAGTCATTAAAAAGAGAAAATCTGAGAGGGCTTCCTCTTAAGTGCCTCTAAATCCCTCTGCAAGTTATCACTGACGTTCAAATTTGAAAGCTTACACAACAGGTTTACTGAAGTTCTTGGAACTAAATCCTCATGCATCACAACTTTGTGCAATACATTTATGCTAAAGGAAAATTAATATCCTCTGTTTAGTCTGAATTCATTGGCACAATGCCTAGAGTGACTAAGGAAAGCGACTAGCCTTTATAGAATAAAGCTGGAATTCTTCTAGGGAAACTAACTGTGTTGAGAAAGAGTGTGAGAGGTGGAGAACAATGGGACTCTCACTACCCACAAGCCAAGAGTTGTCACATGTGCTGGGCTCCATGAGGTGGAGAAGAGAGAACATGTAATAACTTAAAGAACAAAGGACCTGACCCAAACTCCTTGCTGTCTGTGAAAATCTATATGTTTCTGTCAGCGAGGCTTGGATGGGATCTTGTATACATTGAGCGTTCATGGGCTTGAATCCCATGCTCATTCATCCCAGTGTTAAACCGGAATTAATCTATCAGAATACAGCCAGATCCACTCTTCTTATTGTGAGGCAGACAAAGAGTGGCTCCCTTGTAAGCAGTGTAGCTGTACACACCCAAAGACTATATTCCACTCCACCCATTCAGAGTGAAGGAAAGGAAAAAATGGCTTGGCTTATCCAAAAATACCCCAATATAAATCTATTAAATGTTTCCATCAGCATTTTGAAACATGTCAATGCAATTTAAGGGGTTTTATAGCAGAGATTTTAAGGGTGTAGTGAAGACTATCTTACCATAAAATAGGTTCATGCTGAGGAACAGATTTTTCCTACATATTCAGCAGTGAAAAGACCTCACATTCCCAGAACTGTTTGGAAGAGATGGAGTAAGTATGTGCTGCTAAAACTGAACAAGTCTAGAGCTGGAAGACTTTGCGGTTAAATGATGTTCAAAAAGTGGATCATGAATAATACGATTGAACTTGGGGAGAGCTTAGATTGAAGGAAAAGTGTATAGATTAGAGGACACTTATACCTGTCTTGGAACCAAAACTTAATCACTGTTCCCATAATAAATATTTCCATAAGCTAATCACATTATAGGAGTTCCTTGTGTTTCTTTGGAGTAAAAGAATAGTGCATGATAACAGTAATAATACAGAACAATCCACTTACGGAGGAAAAATTGTCTTACAAACTACAAGCTACAAGCTACAAGCAAATCTATTTAATGTCCCTTATGTGATTATTATTTACTAAAAACCCCCTCAGAATAAAGGGCTTTCTGTGTGAATTAATGTAACTCAGATAGATAAATCATTGACAAAAATGGACTGCTTGATTTTTTTTTTTCATTTGACAAAGTTATCCACTAGTAAAATAGATATAAATCTTACTTTCTTGTGTGGCAATATCTTGCTGGAATCAGAGTGTTTCTAAGAACAATAAGAGTTGGTAACAATAACATGTGAATTTATAAGGGAAAGAGTATAGAACTCTCATAGAAAATTGGTTGAAGACATCCCTCAAACCTTGAAAGTGTTGACAGACAAGACCACAATGATTTTTATAGCTCAAAAAGGAAAGCAAGCTTGAAGGACGGGTTTAACTAATCATATCCAGTTTGAGCAGATCATAAGATTTAACCCATCATTAAGCCTTGCCACTGTAGTTAATAAAACCGCTCGAGGCCATATCTCAGCTGTCAGTAAAATGCAATGTGAATGTTGCTATTGTAAAACAGTAAGTGTTCCTAGATCCCAAAATTATAATTATTAGGCGTTTGTTATTCACTCTCAGTAGTTTACAATTATGTTTGTAGAGCTTATAATATGTGATGCCTACTTCTCTTCAACTCTGTTTAATAGGTCTGTAATGACCAATTTACTTTACATATTTGCTGCAAATATAAGCACTGGTATTTAATATTAGTAAGTATTAATAAAGCCCATTTTATATGTTCATATATCTATATGTTTATATATCTACAAAGCATGAGACTGACAAAGGAAAGCTCTACAAAGCCTTGGGAGGAGGCTTCAAGAGGAAAAAGGTGTATTTGGAAAAAGCAGATTGTTGAAAGGTGACAACTCAACAACATCAGGATCTTGCTGTTCCCAGCAGCAGTGGAGGCTGGCCTTCCCTTGAGTGTCAACTGCCAGGCTACCATTGGCTGTCTTATAGGTGGTAATGAGCACATTTATGGATGCTTGCTGCTCTTAGTCTTATACGTTACTCAATAAATGATATTTTGTACTCTTAAATTGTGTAGTTTCTGCTTGCAGAGTATCTTTATTCAGAGTGAAAATGGCTTGAACAGACATAACCCCATGAGGGAAGGAGACATGCCTCATTTCTTCTCAGTTTGCAGAATATTATGGATGTGATGTGGTTTATTTCTTTAGTTACATGTACATAAACTTTTTAATTGTGTTCCTGGCAAAACATTTGTAGATCTCTACCAACTTTGAGCAATTTATTTATTTTTTTCAATAAATATATGGGGGCAGTTCACCCAGCCTACTGACACTTTACTTTCAATGCTCTGTGCTGTAGAACAATATATTCCTCGTTTACTTTTAAAGCTTGTTCTAAGATGAAGTCAGTCAGCCTTCACATGAGTGGTTTGGTGTCACTACATGTTCCAGTTCTGCTGCATTGATCACGGCACAGCTTTTTTCTTCAGTCTTTGCTGTCAGCACAAAAACCTACTTGCAGCTAAGTTCATGATCATTACATCACATAATTCTAAATTTTACTTTGAGTTCCTACATGAAGTCTGAAATCAGTTTTCACTTCCTACACTGCTTTGGCAGAACAGAGTCTGTTTATTGCTATCACTGTAGTTTGCATACAGAACTCACTTTTAAAGGATTTACTGAGCTCTCCAGATATTCTTTCCTCACTGTTTCAATCACAAGTTGAGTTCACATAGGTAAGCAATATCTGCAGTCACACTCATTTAATTTAGATTTTCCTTCATGAAAGGCTGCACAACTGTCATTTATTTCAGCCGGGGATTTTTATTTTTTTACAATCAATAATATTGTTACATGAATTGTGGGAGAGTTTAGAAACTGCAGTCACACTTCCAATCCATTTTGTTCATCTCTGTGAAAGAATAAAAAAAAAAATGATGATTCCTTTGCAGCAGAGGCTAAATTAACTGTAAGAGGATCTATAATCAAGTCATAACAGCTTAAGGTGTTGCTGTGCATCATCAGAGCAATTATAACCATCCATATGGGTAGATATAGTTATAGCAAAAGAAAGGTGAATTAGAAGCTGTAATTTTTTCAGGTGAACTAATGACATAGGCTTGTTGCTGTCAGCCCACTATATGTCTTAGTTAGAAGCATGTAGACTAACATTTGTTAGAAATCAGCTTATCTGCAGGAACCCATTAAATTATGATAATAAGATATCTCAGGCTTAAACTAGATATTTAATCTGCTTATTCTGATGAAACACGCCAGTCTAGAGACGTGTCTCAATAGTGTATACTATTGTTTATAAACATTCAAACATATTGCAAAGATCGTCACCATATCAACAAGACTCAGAAGAACAGTTATTTGCTACGTATAAAGTCAACTAAAAATTTGAATGAATATAGTTTGCAATTTAAGTCTACAGTACACATCCAGATAACACTTGTTGTATCTACATTAAAATATTGAAAAGAAACATTGTGATGTGAATACACATACAAAAACCTTAAGTGAATATTCTAAGTGTCTTTTCAGAGGTGCCTGAAGCATTTAGAAATGCTTGCCAGACTGACTCAACTTTAAAGGAGGCCCCAAACCAAGAAAGGGGTTACTTGGCCTAACTCAGGAAACGACAAACAGGACTACGCATTTGCTAATCAAAGATGATAACGTAAGTGGGTATAGAGAGGTCTGTGATCTGAATGATGGTCACTAACAGCAAAGGCATCCAGCCTCCTTGTATGGGACTGAGAAGCAAAATTCTGGGGCAAAGCGAGGCAAATTAGGACTTCATTGCCTGCACAAGCAGGCTGAACTTGGTATGGAAGACAAAAAGTAAGGACATAGCAATCCTGGGTTTTGTTGTGGTCTGAAAAGACGAAAACAAGGTTTCTGCAGGAAGTGGCAACGTTTGAGGAGCAGGAAGATAACCTTTCTGCCAAAGCTTTGTTTAGTCTTGGAGGTGCTCCTAATGCTGCTTTTGAAGCCATTTTGGTCTGCAAAGCAGTTTGGTTTTCCCAGGCCTCCTTCTTTCCTTTGACTGTCTTTTACAAGACAATGCAAAGCAAAATCAAACAGCAATTAAGTTCAGGTGACACCGTGTGTCTGACCTGAATCCACAAACACAAGAGGTCTTTCAAGTTGAGGCTGGAAACTTCATCCCTAAGTCAATTGTCTCAATATTACTGCAAAGGCGGAACTGAGATAGCCTAACAGACCACAGGCAGTTGTGTAAAGAAAACAAGTTACACTAAGGATGGAGTTAGGACTTCTAACTCTCTGCCTTGTGGCTTCTGTTGGCTTAAAAGAATACAGTATTCCCTATGCTTTTTGCACGGTCTTGAAAGGGTAGATAATAACACGATCTTTTCCTAGTTCAACAAAAAGCCATAGTAATCAACTTTAAGAACTGAAAAATCTCCATCTTTCAGGTGTTAACAGTTCAAACAAAAGGTCAGGTCTTCAAAAGTGAGCTTATATTGATCTATTTGCTGTAATTTGCATAGACACAATGCAGGGGGTACTTTTCTTTATGTTACAGGAAACAGGGAATTTACATCAAAGAACGCTGAAAGGTGTTCTCTAAGTTCACAGAGTAAGAAACCCCTTTAGTCTAGATATCTGGATGGAAATCTCATGAAAACAGGCTCTGCCATAACATTTCCAGTCATTTCTAATCCTAGCTGGATCAGAAACATCAGAGTGATAACATTTCTCAAGTTATTTTAGTAGCCCTGGTTTTGGTCAAACCCAGGAAGCATGTAAACTTTACAAACAAACTGAAGTCTAGCAGACAGAGGAAGCCTCAGAAGAAAGGCTTACTTCAGATTTAGTTTATCTATGGGTAAAATTTTTTATAATACTATAAAGATGCTTTGTATTTTCATCCCAGAATGATGTACCCCAAGGCCTAGACTGTGCCTCAGTTTTTAAATTATGCAGTTCTGTAAACCCAGAGTTCCTCACTGTTACAGTTAAATCTAATTTTTAAGATGTGTAACTATGTGAGGCATTTTTTGTTGCTATAGATTGTCTTGTTTCACTGTATCAAAATAAAAATCTAGTTGAGATATGCTACTGTGTCTAGAGGAGGGAAATATTTCAAACATCCAGGTAACTGCCCACCAGAAGAAAAACACATGCTTTTCTTCTATCATGCTGTTGTTTTGGTTTGGGGTTTTTGGTTTTGGTTTTTGTTTTTTTTTACTGTGATGCCTTCTCAAATGCAGGAGTGCAGGAGGTGGTGCTTGTGTGCCCTTCTCTCCTCTTTGCACATGCACTATCAGTAACAGACCCCAGAGAGCATGTCTCTGCTTGATTTTGTTTGATTTTACCCTTTGCTCACTCCTAAATGGGGATTTTTTAATAAAATTATTTCTCTGTTATTTTATAATGTACTTTTACTCATTTTAGGCTTTTCTGAAACTTTGAAAGTGATCCAATTGTTTCACAGTGGAGTCCACAAAGCTCTAAGACCTGAGACACTGGCATAAACGATAACTGAAATCTCTTTTTCTTGCTTTATCAGAGAGCAGAGATCGGTATATCAGATGCTGTGACATCTGGCAGCAGCTACTTTGATACATTAATGACACCTTTTCTGTACTTTTGCCTACCAGTTTACAACTTCATTTAAAAATGACGTGACTACAATGGAGACAGTCTGCCCAACGCACATCAGTCCACTCAAATAGAACATAATTGCTTACACCACATATTCTTGACAGCTTGTGCTTTGCAGAAAGTTTTCCATGTAGTTTAAAAAAAGAGCAAGTTGCAGTCTGCAGCTTAACATTGAATTTGCCAACAGTTTTACCAGTATAGAGAAAACTGAGATGTTAGCCATTAGTTTTGTTTGGTAGGTTCCTGGAATGATCTAGAGTATAAGTGATAGAACAGTCAGGAGGAAGAATGACACACAGGCCACCAAGACACAAATACTGCAAAACTACAGATGTTTGTTTGAAGTCTCTTTGTGAAAGTACAGAGATAAGACAGCATCACAAAGGAAAAACACGTCAGGCCTCTGAGTAGTGCAGGAGGCAGGGTATATGGTTGTGGAAACTCTTCCTCTGCAAAAACCTTTTAATTCTTCTTGGTTTCAGCAGAAACAGATAATTTTGACCTCTCAGCTGGGTGACATCTTCTACCCCATCGCACCACCTCTCCAGTTTCATCCTTCAGGTCCATCAGATGCGTGTCTCGAAGACAGAAATCTGTTGTGAAACAGAAGTGCTTAATATTTGCCCATCGGTTTGCGCTCTTCAGATGAGAAGCTCAAAACATTATTACCAATTACATGAATCTCTAATTGTTTAAAAACTTTCCAGCGAATCTTATGAATTGCTAGTGACAGAACCTCTCCTTTCTTTGAGTCATGTTATATCCTGTTCTTCAAAAAGTCCCACAATACACTCCATAGGTCTGAGTGGTAGACTGAGGAAAACTGGCAAAAAGTCATAACACAGTGTCTAATTGCGAGGAGGGAAGGGAAAGTTTTAATTAGGGTAGCTCTAAGTGCAGCTTAATAAAGTAGAGCTATACCTGGATATATGTATATATATTCGGTTCTATTTACATGTAATATACTTGGTAAAAGGATATTCAGCAATCTTAGTGAGTGAAAACATTTTTTTGAGTTTGGGTTTAGTGCCCATTTAACATAGCATCAGAGACTCTAGCATGGCCAAGGGTTCCTCAAAACAAAGAAACAAAAGACAGATTGTGGGAGCTACCAGCTACAGGCAAACCATGTGCAAATAACAAGATCTGAACATAATTGCAAGTAAATTTAAAGTAAATTTCCCATTGGTAGTTTGCTTTTAAAGTATAAACCATGAAGTTAATAATGCTTTTTATTTTATTTTTTAACCTACATAAATTTTGACTTGTAAACACACTACCATAACACACACTTAAGCTCCAGTCACACCTTTCTGAGACAGACAATTAAAGCAAGAGAAAGAAACATGATCCCATTCCCCTTTGAGGTACCTGTTCACTCCACAGTAGCCAAGAGAGACCTCTGAAAGGTCAGTGCTTTGGTGCCAGCCATGGACAGGGTCTTCTTATTGCATCCCACTCATACGTTTTGATCCAGGCTCAGGAATATCTCAGCAGTGGGATGGTTATTCTAGAGCATAATCATCCCTGAGCTCTACTTGTCTTCTGAACTTAGCTGGTCTCTGGGACTGCCGTAGTTGTTGCTAGCAGTACATTCTCCTGCTGGCAGTGCTCACAGACAGACAACAGCGACACAGCCCATTTGCAAACAGTCCTTCCCTTGCTGCCATTCTTGGTGGGTGCTTTCTCCTGGAAATGTTTGTGGCTGGTCCTTCCCACTGACCAAGGCTGCCGTTAGCTGCCCTGTTAATTGCTCCTAGCTAGTTGTTGTAACAACATTTATTTCTAAGCAATCTTTCCCACCACCTATTTACCACTTTGCCTGTTAATTTGCTGGCTGCTGCTCTAATCTACAGGGGAGGCTCTCACCACAACCCCTGTGGTGATCCAGTTCTTCTGTTAGGGTTAGTGACATGCAAAATCCACAGACTCCTCACTCCAAAACTAGAAGATCCTGTTCGTGCAATGATTGTCATCCTCTGAAATTTAAAAAATGCCCCAAACCTTCTTTCTCCAGTGTGAAGAATACCACACTTTCTTCCTCTTTCTCGCTCTAGAAATCTGTCTGTTCACAAAAGAAATGGACCCAAATACTGAAAAAAAAGCTCAAAAAATATTCTTATTTCATTCTATCCCTTTAGCCTCTGAACAGATACTAACAGAGGGTGCCCTCCTCTTACAGTGTTCAGGATGTCTCCTCACCCTTCAAAACAGCAGATTTATACCATAAGTGGTGTTGCTAGCATTGCCTTTGGTGACTTTGCTTTGACTAATATTATTATATTATTATTCTGTCCTCTTAATGATTTAATATTCTTCATTGCTGCAGCATCCTTAAATAAAGGATATTATGTGTACAAAACTTTATCAGAATTATGCATCTCTTATTCACATCAGAGCTAAAGAAATTCTTCTGAGTGGGAGCTAAGCTTTATTTTCAGATTCAGAAATAGAAATAGAGAATAGAGGCTTCCAACATGTAAGTAAACTGTTCACGGATGAAAGATACAAACCTTCCTTTTTTTCCATAGCACAACTCACCAGAGAGTGGACTGTCCAGTTGCTGAAGTTGAGGACCAGATCTCATAATGACACTATCTTTTTCTATTTCTGAGAAACAGACAAAATTCTATGTGACTCTTTACAACAGGCCTTAAAAAGTCTATGTCCAGGCTAAAAGAGGTAAAACAAGGAATTACAGCAAAATTCTGTTTGCTAAAAGGCCAACAGTTTGCAGAAAACCTTATTGTACGTCAATAAATACTAACTAATCTGTCAGATGTATCAAGAAAAATCAAAGCTTATTACAAAATGTTCAAATAAAGAGTTGATAAAAATGTTGAACTGTGCTAGGCATGGAACAGTCCATTGGGGAATTTCTGTAAGAAACATCCTTTATTAACAATTCCCCATCAACAAATACTTTTTGAAATTTACCAGTTGGCCAGATCTTAATCCATTTAATGTGTGTTATATTGACATTTTAACTGCTGTGGTGCTAAGCCAAGCGACTTTGCAGGAATATATCTATGCTAAACTTGAACAATTATGTTTATTAACCTACATATGATCTCATAACCCCCCCCCCCGAAAAAGCAGAAAATCCACTGCCCACAAAATCATGTTGATTGGCATTAATATGTTCTATAATTCTTTATTAAGTTATTGTGTTCCATAATTCTTTATTGGTTGATCCTGTCTCTACTTTACCTTTATTTTGCCTGACAGTGAAAGTTATCTAAATTAAATTTAAAACTGGATCACCAGGAAAATGCAAAAACTCTTCTAAAAGTGACATAAGAGGAAAATAAACACTGTAGGAATCTATAAGTTAATGTTTGCAGAGGATGCTCAACACCAACACCTCTCTTTGTCTGGGATAGTTTAAGGGTAAAGAAATGAATAATACTGCAGTTGGGGGCCAAAGATTTTCACACAAAGGCTGATCATGTGTCATTGAAGAAGTAAAATATATAACTCTTTCTCTGGAGATAATTTTTATGATTCATTTTCTTTCCCTCTTCCATTATCTCTTCTATTTTTTTTTATAAATTGAACCATTGGTTTTAATATGATTTAGACTTTTTAGATCTACTTTTAAATGTTTTTTAAGCTGTCCACCAAAAGTGACTATGTTTTTCTCCTATACATTATGAAAAAATAGCTTTAGCACTGTTTGGATGTGAATTGCAAGACTTTACTGGGCATGAATGCAGTTTGTGATTATTTATGGGTAGATTCTTCATATATTGAAGTCCTGGGCAGTGGTAGTGTTCAATTGGGGAAGATGTGGAAACAGCTTCATGTAATATAAATAAAGATGATAATATTAACGTAGCCTTTTCCCTGTGCAACATTCAATATTGAAATTAACTGAATTTAAATATTTGGTTTAAATATTAAATATTAAATTAATTTAACTACTTAAACAATGTCTCTGGGTTTCAAGTCTTATGGCCTGGACCAACTGAATTCTATTGCAAAATCCAACACTAAAAATATTACAGCTTTTTAACAAAGAAGCACAAAAAAGAACGGAAGGGACAATGTTAGAAACTTTGTTATGTACAGTTGTAAGAGCTTTTTGACTGAAAATCTGTGCAGTTCCAGATCACAATTCCAACCAATGTCACTATTTGCCTTTTCTCCCCAAGGTATAATAACGTCCTCAACACTGTATGAGAAAATGCATAAAGAGGCAAGCGCTAATTCTGTTCTTACAAAAATTTTCAACACAAATTTTGTGTGTTCTTATACAATTATTTTGTCTTCAGAGGTTTCAGTTATGGGATCTGTCTTCTGTCCAGTCCCCATTTATATTTTGGGAATGTTCCCTGAGGGGACAATCCGCCAGGCCTGAAGCGTGTTTGAAGAGCAGTTAAGAGATACGCATATATACAAGAAGCCAGCGGTTCCAGACACAGCAACAAGTGCAGAAAATGGAAGTGTCTTTTGCAAGGTCCAAACAGAACTCAGTTCTCTTCTGTTGTATGTTCGTGAAAGTATTTTGTCCGTCATGCAGAAATGAGGTGTTCTTGACAGATAGATGTGGATGAGTAACAAAATTCATGTGACATGCCAGCAACAAAAATAAGCATTGTTCCTTTACTTAAAAAAACTATTTTCTCCTTCCTAGTTATGATACTGATGATGCAATTATGAAAAATTAGCATGGGAGATCTCAGACAACTAAGATGTATGTATAAAATTGAGGCAGTAAATGGGAGACTAAAAAACATTTACAGTAGATGTGATTTGATGTCAGAGGAGTGAATATATTCATAGTGCTTGAGGATCATCAGGGGAAAATAAGCTGGCTTGTTAACACCTAATCAGAGGGATTCACATGCAACTGATAAAATTAAAAAGAGGATCTTGTTAAAGCACTGGAAGTTGATGGAGTGTTTTCTTACTGATAGGCTTATTCTCAGTAAGATCAGCAGTGTTTGTACATCTAATTATAGGGGAAACTGGATACAAATGTTATCATGTCTTTAAATGGGGGACTCAGGATGAGTTAATGGAAGTTTAAGAGGCTGGGCAGGATAATGTTGATTAATAGCACCTCTTGATTTGGAAGGTTTGAACCCTTACCTTTAGGAAAACGGAAACATAAAAAAAAGTTTTAAAAATTATATGCTGCTCTTAAGAGCTGCTATTTCTCCTTTTTCTTTAGAAAATACCTAGAGGAGGGTTGAACAAGCATGGGCAGAGAAAGCAGCATGAGCAGACCAAGGGAGCAGTGTAAAGGGTTGCCACCTTTGGTCTCCCACCCAGACCTTGGAGGAGCCACACTGCTGCTTACATAACACCTGAGAGCCTCCCTGGGACCCCAGGCACCATTCTGGATGTCAGAGCTAGAAATCTTGGCACTGAAAATGGTCACTCCCATAATGAATGCCCATCTAAAGCAGAGCATCCACGGAAACACATGAATTTGTTGATACCTCAGTCATCTGGAAAGTTCAAGGAGACATAGTTTAGGTGATATTTCACTCAAAGGGAGGGAAGAATCAGACAAATGGCTCCCTGCTCAGACTCCCACATGCTACAGCCTCATTTACAGCACTGTGGTCTCCCTGCTGCTCTGGGACCTTCTGCATCCCACATAGCTGGTCAGATTCACCTGGGACACTGAAGCAGACATTGATGTTGATTGGGTTGCTAGAGCTGGGAGAAGGATGCAGTGCTGTATACCACTCAGGGGAACACTCTTTGGAGGGAGAGTTGCGTGTGTGTTGTCCAGCCCTGACCTTGTCACAGGTTATAGATGGCCAAGCAGAGGAGACCTTATAATCTGGGAGAGTGGAAATTTTAGAGGTGCAAGGAAGGACTGGAGATCCATTGCTGGGCTTGGCAGCTAGCTCTGAAGGTTCTGTCTCCTCCTGGATAATGTTGCCTCTGCACAGGACTGTGTCACCTGGTGGTATTGTGAGGTTCATGTACACTGCAGAGCTAGGCTCACCCCCTGAGCACTCATCCAACATATAACTAGAGTGAAACATTTCTTGTACTAGTGCAGTAAGACCTTTAGACCTGGGAAGTCTGCCTGGCACCAAGACCCATAGCATCCTGACATCCAGACCTTGGCATCTTTCACTTGAGCAAACACCCTTCTAGTTGTGTTTAATTAGCCCCTCAATTGTCCTTCAGCAGTGGGGATTAACCGACCGCAGGAACTGTAATCATTGTATTGATCTAACACTTTTTAGATGAGGTCAAGTTATAATGGTGAGAAAATCACTTGGGGTTGTGGAAGCATATACATATATACGTCTATATATATCGATTTCAGAGCCTGCTTAAGTCAATGGGAAGTTTCTTATTTATCGCCATTAGCTTTACCTTAAACCCTGTGGGGCTGACATGTAAGGGACCTAGCAACTGGGCAGGGACTCTAGAGACCAGTTTATACAATTTTTCCCTTTAGCCTCTTGATGACCTAAGTCACCTTCCCTATGACTCTATTTCCCCATCTGGAAAGAGTGTAATAAGCCTGACCTTCCTTGAAGAATTATTTCTTTCTGAGGATAAAAATCTACAAACAAAAAAGGTGATGTGAGTCTGGTATTCTTATTTTGCACTTAGAAAAGAGGTAAGGAGTTAAAAATACATGCAATAAAACAAGTTTAGAAACTTAATCCATTTGATGAAATATTTTTTCTTCTGGTGGGGAAGCTGAGCTCTCAGAAGAATTTGTTTGTTATTAGCAGACAAATTTCCCATCAGCAGCTGCAGGGATTAGTAATCTGCGGCTACCCAGAACGAAGAACTACACTGTCTGCACTCAGAGTGTGTCATTATCAAACTCCTATTAATCACTGGCTTCGTGTAACAGTGGTAGCAAAAGTTCATTCCCAGCTTCAGACCCTGCCCTCAGTGAACACAGAATGCAAAACTCTGCCTGACTTTCCTTCAGGAAGCATCATGACACTGGACTCAGCTAGAAATCAAGCTGGAAAAAGAAGTCTGTACCCTAATCTAATCAATGGAAAGTCTCTTCATCTCTATAAAGCCAGGGTTTAGCCCTGCATCCCAAAATAAATACCAAGGATTTTCCAGTGCGTATCTGTGACTTTTAAAAATGAGGCTTGATGAACTTTTCTCAGCAGTAGCATTTATGAGTGCCTCCTTCATCAGAACATTGTATGAAATGTGCTTACCAATGCTTGCAGCTATCAAACTTGGTTAATTGTATCACAGAGCTTCTGACCTCAGAAGTGTATTTAAGAACATTTTTTTAGCTATGGCCAGTTGCTTGTCTGGACAGTATTTTGGAAGATAGTGCAGCTGAATGCTTTGAATAAGTGAATCAAGTGAATCTCACAGGTTCAATAAAATTTTCATTGGCTTCTTTAGCTACTGGGACAATGCAGGGGAGGGTATTAGGTCCAGTCACATAGCTGGAAATAAGGAGGAAGAGGTAGGATTCAATAATATTTCAGCTCCCCATGATCCAGTAACAGGATTTCTTTGGCATATGAATCTTCCGTTAAACATATTTTTGGAACCTGGCTGATCGTCAGGGAGAGCTTTGTGTTTGCTTGATAGATTTATGATAGGATTTCGTTGGCCTTCTGCTCTGTGTTTGTCTGGCTCTCGTTTTCAGTTAAGCATTCAAAGCAGCACCCTTGGGCTTTGACTGTATGAGAACCAAAACTGCTGAAAAAAAATGGCTAAAACTTGCACATCTTGCCTAGCAGTCCATGAATCCCTGGAGATAAGTAAGGAAGTCTTGTCACTGAGCAGATTTGGACACTCAGACTGGCCAAAGCCTCAAAGTGAGGGTCTATGTGGCAGCACTAAATGCTGAAATTTGAGGTGATTTTACTGTCATCAACAGAAATGCAAAATATAGCGGTTCGCGTAAATTGGGGCACACCCTAAAATACTGATAGCCTTCTGTTACCAGCACAGGCAAGGTTCAGTGAAGGACACATCTCATTAAAGTTCAGTGAGCAGAAAAATGCAACTGGAAAGTAAAAACGTCAGAAGGAAGGTGACAGTAGGGTTCAGAGAATTTGAGAGGAAGGGTGGGCATCAGAGGTGCACGTTGCCAAGGTTGATCTCAGACCATGGAGGGAAAATTCATCATGATGCCAGTAATGAAAACAGAGGGGGATGTGGTATAACATCGGCTTCCCAATATCTTGTCGACTAATAAAATGACAAATATCACAATGATGCTTTTCACCAAAAAAATCTACAAGCGTCTAAAGGCTTCAAAGATGGTAAATTATTTTCACAGCTTACAAACATTGATAAATAACTCAGTTAAGAGCTCCATAACCCACCACTCAAACTTAGAGCTGCTTGCCCCAGGCTGCACTATAAATTGCTGCGGTATAATTTGAAACTGACTCCCTATTTTAATTGGTGGATATTTTCTTCTCCACCTACAGTAGATATAATAATGGCTTTGCCTTCTTTATAGTGGTGTCAATCATGAATGAAGGAGTAAAAAGGAAACATATCCAATATAAGTCAGCAAAAATAATGGTAAAATTTGACTATTTCATAAGTTTCTATTCTTGAAACAAATAAATGAAATTGAAAATATAAGGATTTGGGGTTTTGGATTTTTTTTCTTTTAGTATAAGGTATTAAATTGCTTTTTTTCTTAAAAAAGAAAAACATGCTTGTAAAAAAAATATTAGTTTCCCTTCCTTCTAGCCACAGATGTAAGCCACGTTAAATTGCCTAATGCTGATGCAGTTGCTGATCATAGTTGTGTTGGTCATTTTAAGGAACGAGACCCACAACTTTGATTTGGAGTCACTGAATCAGCCAAACCCAAACACAAATTCAGCCTTGGTTGTTTTATGCTGGAAGTGAGGCTCAGGAAGCCACCTTAATAACCTTGCCTATTCATTCATTTGGCTTTTGTGAATGAAAACCAGAGATCTAGGGTATGGGTTATAGAGAGTTTGTCTGATTGTGGTTTGGGGTTTTTTAATTCTGAACAGAATACTGCTTTTTCTACTGTGGATATTTATGTGATTTTATATAGCCTGATGTCATTCAGATTAGGTCAGGACAATCTGAATTTGCCCATCAATTGAGCAACATAAAATTACAGAGATTCAAGATCACCCTTTGGTATATTTCCATGTGTATTTTGTGCACATAAATATTACCTAAGAGAAGGACAACTAGTTTACACAGAATTACAATATCTAAAATTGTACTAGAAATTGAAGCTGTGATCCTAACAGCCTTGCTTAGTTTTACAGAAAATTGTGAATTTGTATGTTCTTGTTCACTTATTTATTTCCCAGTTGCCAGGCATCTTATTTTTTATTGATAACATCTGCAACTGAACCCACATCTGTTTATCAAAAGACAAGTACTTTCTTTCAAGTTGTCTGTTCATGAGAGTTTCATCCTGGTTTGCAAGTTACGGTGTGTTTCACTCAAAAGTCAAGTTCTGTCTGTTTGCAGGAGAAAAGATCTATTCAGCTCTACCACAACCAGACTGCTGTTAAACAAGTTCATCTTCACATCATCTTCTTGTGTATTTGCATGCATAGTCTTGGCAGAGGAAGGTATCTTTCAGCTGACTTTCTCTTCCCTTCCCATTGCCCTAAGCCAAAACCAGACAGTGTTCAGCCTGGCTGTTTTCACCTGGGAGGTAGGAAACAAGTCAGACTCTGGGCAATCCATCTGCACTTCTCACCTGTCCCCCATTAGCATTTCTGAATATCAGAGATTTTTTTTAGTAATCGTGCAGCATTTTATCTGGTTACTCTTAACAAAGCAGATTGGGACTAATGTGGAAGCCAAGGTTTAGGGCCTTGAAATATCAACTTTTTCTCACTTAGCTGCCTAAGAATTAGGCACTTTCTCTGAATGATCATCCAAGGCTCCTCATGAAACGCTCATTCAAACCACCCTAGGAAGGGATGAACAGTTATCAGCAGTATCTGCCGTTCTCGGTTGAAAAGTCAGAGAGATTTTAAGTGACCACCTTAGACTCAACATCTGACACTTACATATACAAAGACAGGAGAGAAACTCAAGTATGAGAAGTATATGTAAAAAAAAACTTAGCAACTTTTGAAATTGTAAATACACAAGTAGCAAACCCAAAAGTTTCACATGGATATAGATAAAAATAGCTGTAAAACTCTGTCTACAAATGCTAGATGTGCCTGGTGTATATTTAGATACCTAAAAAAGTGGTAAGAATTTTAAGTGTATGTACTGAGTAGAGCTGTATGGGCTGGAATAGAGCTAATACTATTTGTTGCTTTTGAAATGAAGCTATGTCTTGAAAGCTTTAAACTGATAGTGAAATCTATTTCATGTAATTACTGTTATTATTGATTTTGACCTAAGGGTTTTAATCCTCACATAGATCCACAACAGAAGATCAAATTCTGATGCCTTGTTTTGTGCTAAGATCAAAGGACAAGACTCCTGAAATCTTGTCTCAAGTTGGGACACACAGAGTTAAGCATCTCAGCCTAGGCATTCATGTTCGCATTTGGACAAGCAAATCTCCAGCACCATTACACTGCCAAGGAGTTAAAATTTACCATACAACTCACATGCATCTGCTTAGACACCTCACAGCCTGTAATGACCATATCTTGATTTTGCCTTTATTCATCTGCATGCTCTAAACCTTCCAAGAATCTGCAGCATCTTGTACAAGTACGTATGCTCTGAATAGCCCAAATACATGCTAACATTAAGAGAGGATGGTAGATGGAGGGCAGCTGGTGGAATTCAGAATGAGCTGTATGTCACCCAAGCTCTTGAATATCACCAGAACTTTCACTTGAAAATCGTAGAAACTGTAATGGATGATTTTTTCCGCCTTCCAACCAGTGATGTAAAACAGCTCTTGTGAGGAAAAACATAAACCAGGTTTAACGTGTGGGTATATATCCATATGAAAGGTAGCATTTATGGTCTGTGTGGAACTGGACTGACATTTAGAGGTATTTTTCTGGGCTTCCTCATAGGAAACAGGGCGAGAAAAGGATATAGAAACCCACTCAGTGTTCTTTACCTGCTAAGTGATTAAAAATGGTAGATCTATTGAGGTAGATGGTAGGTTCCTGTCCCAGGAATCATCAGTTACAGCAAAACTGCTTCTTAAAGAATGCAGTTTCTTAAAGAATGCAGAATCGGAAGTACCTTGAAAGATGAAGGCTTCTGGAGAGCATTTTGGTCTTATCATGTGTGTAGAGATACACATAACTGCCTATAGATACAGAGGGCAATGCTTTTCTGTTCTTGATACTGCCAAAGGCTTGGATGTCTTAAATGCTAGCCAGTAAAAGGAACCAGCCTAACTTAGAATCATAGAATCATAGAATCATAAGGTTGGAAGAGACCTCCGAGATCATTGAGTCCAACCATACCTGTCTCCCCACTAAACCATGTCCCTAAGAAACTCATCTATCCATCTCTTAAACACCTCCAGGGATGGCAACTCCACCACCTCCCTGGGCAGTTGTTCCAATGCCTGACCACCTTTTCAGTGAAGAAATTTTTCCTAATGTCCAGTCTAAACCTCCCCTGGCGCAACTTGCGGCCATTTCCTCTTGTCCTATCGCTTGTCACTTGTGGGAAGAGACCAGCACGCACCCCGTCACAACCTCCTTTCAGGAAGTTGCAGACAGTGATGAGGTCTCCTCTCAGCCTCCCCTTCTCTAAGCTAAACAACCCCAGTTCCCTTAGTCTCTCTTCATAGGGCTTATTCTCCAGCTCCTTCACTAGCCTCGTTGCCCTTCTCTGCACACGCTCCAGCCCTTCAATGTCCTTCCTGTAGTGAGGAGCCCAAAACTGAACACAGCACTCGAGGTGCGGCCTCACCAGCGCTGGGTACGGGGGCACAATCACCTCCTTGCTCCTGCTGGCCATGCTGTGTCTGATACAGGCCAAGATGCCATTGGCCCTCCTGGCCACCTGGGCACACTGCTGGCTCATGTTCAGCCGGCTGTCAACCAACACCCCCAGGTCCTTCTCTGCCAGACAGCTCTCCAGCCACTCTTCCCCAAGCCTGTAATGCTGTGCAGGGTTGTTGTGACCTAAATGGAGGACTCCACACTTAGCCTTGTTGAACCTCATCCCGTTGGTCTCAGCCCATTGATCCAGCCTGTCCAAATCCCTCTGCAGAGCTTCCCTTCCTTCAAGCAGATCCACACTTCCACCCAGCTTGCTGTCATCCACAAACTTGCTGAGTATGCACTCAATGTCCTCGTCGAGATCATTGATAAAGACATTAAACAGGACTGGACCCAGCACTGAACCCTGGGGAACACCGCTTGTGACCGGTTTCCAACTGGATTTACTTCCGCTTACCACAACCCTCCGGGTCCAGCTATCCAGCCATTTTTTAACCCTGCAGAGGCTGTGCTTGTCCACGCTGATGGCAGCCAGTTTCTCCAGCAGGATACTGTGAGAAACAGTGTCAAAGGCTTTACTGAAGTCCAGGTACACCACACCCACAGCCTTTCCCTCGTCCATTAAATGGGTAACTTTGTCATAGAAAGAGATCAAGTTGGTCTGGCAGGACCTGCCTTTGGTGAACCCATGTTGGCTGGGTATGATCACCCGGTTGTCCCATGTGTGCTGTATGATCTCAAGATGATCTGCTCTATGACCCTCCCCGGTACCGAGGTCAGACTGACAGGCCTGTAGTTCCCTGGATCCCCCCTTCGACTCTTCTTGTAAATGGGTGTAACATTTGCCAGTCTCCAGTCAAGCGGCGCTTCCCCAGTCAGCCAGGACTGCTGGTAGATGAGAGAAAGGGGTTTGGCAAGAACCTCTGCCAGTTCCCTTAATACCCTTGGATGGATCCCGTCTGGCCCCATAGACTTGTGTCAATAAACTTGGACAATAAAACTCTGCACTACAAGCAAAAATGCCAAAACTGCAACTACAGCATTCTTATGAACAAAAAATTAAAAATAAAATATAAAAGGGTAGATGAGGAGAGGTATTTCCCACCTCCTAAGAAGATATTTAAATCAAAGAAGGACACTGTGATTAGATTAAGGCCACAGAATGACAACAACTCAGCTTTCTCTTTGAACTCAGAGCAGCTCCCAGGATGAAGTGGTGTTCAAAGACAATTCCTTTGCATGAATAATATGGGGGAGGGTTTAATTACCACCTCCTCCTCTCATTCTTCCTCTTCTCTAGCCAGAAAGCTCAGGTTTCAGCAGTTTTGTTTCTCGTTGACACTGTGGCAGACTGGGGGAAGGGAAAGGGGGGAGGAAATACTGGGGAAAAAAAGGGCAGCAGCCAGTGAGCTGTAGCAAGAAAGGACAGAAAACAAAAGAAAAGAGCACTGCCTCCTTCATATACAAACCAATTGTAAAAAAAAAATCAAAACTGGTATGGGTGTGGATGGGGAAGAAAGAGCGAACTATCCCACTGATATCATAAATCTCTGGAAAGTTTAGTGTCAGAAAGTGCAGCTATTCTGCAAAACAATCCTACTGTTCGAAACTCATCTTACTCAGAGGTGGCTACATTATAGCTATATGAGAACCGTGGTACATACCAAGCAGAGCTGCTTTGAACCTGGTTTCACTCTGGCTAAGTCAGCGTAAGTAGAGCTACAACAGATCCAGACCAAGAGTGAGTAAACCCTAATTTTTCCTTCTGTGAAGAAAGATCAAATTCATGTTGCCTTTTTATTTATGTTGTCACTTATCCCTTTTTTAATGGATGTGATATTACTCATTGCTAACGTTATTGGCCAGTAATGTTGAAAAAAGAGCGAAGTGCGAGTCTGTTTTTTACCATATTTTGGGTCTTTTCAATTACAATTGACTTGAGCTCATTCACAGCTTAGAGCAGAGATAAGAAACGCTGTTAGTGAATATTATTAATAGGTTATGATCAGCCATGTTACCGTTTGTCTCTGTGGACCTCTTACTATATTTGCAATAACAGTGCCCTCTCTGGACAAAAAAGCAAGCTCTCCACACACGTCTGAGAGACAGGGATCTGGTCGTATTTCCTCACTCAGACCAGCTCAAAGCTCTCACTGTGACACTTGGTGGTAAATTGCCTCTTACTGCTGCTCTCTTCCGAGCTCATTTGCCAGCTGAGGATCTCTGAAATGCGGTGTCCCCCACCATAGGAACTGCATGCCCTTTCTGATGTGAACTTTCCCTTGCCCTTGTGTTGTGAGTCAGTTGGAACCAATTACTGTGTTGTGCAAAGCTCATGTTAGGCAATAGCAGCTGCGTGATGAAGCAGATTCCTCCCAGGTTGCTCGTTTCCAGCGGTTTCTGACTAACCTCCCCCATCCGTACCAGGCGTCAGGCGTCAATAGGATACCCCACTGGGAGGGAATGGCTTCATTTGGTCTGGTCCAGCATCTGTCTTGGCTGGAGGTGAAAGGGAGAGGAGCAGACAGTTAAAGTGTACTTGGTGGGATCCACAAAACCTCAGGGCAAACAAGGGCATCTGAGATCAGGACAAAAGTATTGTAAATTATCTGATATCTGAATTACCAAGTAGAAGAAGCCTAAAGCGTCAAGGACATTTTCAGGACCTTGATCTGCGTTCGACTTTCCACATCTCATCTGCTCCTGTGCTAAACAGAAATGAGCCCTCCTAGAAAAGCCCTTAGGCAGCTCTGTCTGCTGAGCAGAGGTCATACGAAGTCTCAGCACAGGGACACTGAAGGTTTTAGCCAGGTACAAGCTGTGAGCAACCGCTTCCCAATGCCTCCAGGACTTACCTGGAGAACCAAATAGGCCAAGACAGAAGGAGCCCCACAGCTACTCATACAAGCAAGAAACATGAATAGAAAGAGAATTAATAGTTAAGTGTGGTTTCAGGGCTATTTCTACCCCGTAGAGGTGGCTCATGAGCACCTTTTGTGGTTTGTACTATAAGGTAAGCTTAACCCTGCTCTACCAAGGTGCTGCTTGGATGATTAACTGCCCAGCAGGGGGGTAAGAGGAAATGGGAATTATTCCATGGGGTTGCTGATTTCTGTAGGAACAGAGGAAGACAAAAAGTAAATAATACAATTTTTTAAAAAGTTTTATATTTTACTTAAATGAAAGATTCCTCTCTTCTTTCTGAGAAAGAACCAGAGATGAGCCACTGTAACATATCACCAAGAACTCTGCTCAGCTCTGCCCAGCTCTGCCCAGCTCCACACCTCAGGGAATTTGGTTGCTGATTTACATTTACTGAAACACTACCAGCTGCTGAGGGGTTTGATCACCTACCCAAAAGATGATGAAACAAATGATACCAGAGGAGATGGAGAGTCCCAGTGGCAGACACAAGATAAGGATTCAGAGCCCTTTGCAGCCCTGCCCTTCCTGCTGTGGTGGACTTCAACAGCCCACACAACCACTGAACTGCTTTGGAGAAGACTGGCTCCTGTATGAGAGAAGAAGATAAAGAAAGAGACATGGACAGATCATCCAAGATTAATGATGGAAAAAAATGAAAAGAGGAAATTTTCATTATGCCCAAATCATTATTAATCCCCCGCAACTTCCTATGACTAAGAGCTGTTACATTTCATTGGCATTTAAAAATGTAGATATTTTATTGTAGAGGCAGAAAGCAACTAAGGTATTGAAATATACAAAGGACATTAAACTTAGTAGGCACTTTTCATTCACGCTTTAGAGTATTATTAGTGTATTAGAGTATTATTATTTAGTATTATTAGTGTTTATTAACCTGTCTTTTTATATTCTGGCAAGTTGTTTTTACCTTCTCTGTTTTTAAATATTTTTTGTTATCTGTCAGGGTTTTTTAAGTCCTATGCCAGTTTCTACACAATTAATCAGAAAGAGATAAAATATGAAAGTATTCCAAACATTGGGTAAATAAGTGTCAAAAAAAAGACCAAAATAAACTTCTCTGAGATAAACATGGGCACAACCCTTAGCAGTCATCACAGAAGCAAAGCTTGACTGGAAACTAGTTTTGATGGTTACAGTATCACTTTTTTGATACAAACTGATACTTGTAGCATTTTAGGTTTAAGCTTTTTGGGACCTTTCCTCTTCAGGGTCCCCTTCACAGGTAAATCTAAGATGGCATCTTTGTCTTTTATCGCTTTGCATAACATACCATTATTTGAGCAAAATGAGACTTGAGTTATCTGTGCAAAGCAAGACTGACATTCAGATTTCTGGTTTGTTCAGCTGTAACTGGAGACCATAGGGACAAGGATCAAACCTTTTGCCTAACAGGGACTATATGACTGTAGGCACTACGAGGCTGCTTCTACAGCACATACTCCAAACTCAGGTACTGCCAGTAGCTCTCAGGTGAAAGATCATCCAGCTGTTGAGAGCAGAGCTGACACCATCTCCTGTAGCTGTACAGGGCTGCCAAAATACCAGCATTTGGCAAACCCATTGCAGTGTTTGTTTGATGGTTGGCAAAAAGCTAAAACTCCAGGACAGGCAAAAGGCTGAAAAGACCCTCTAGGGCCTCGGACACCTATTCATGAGTTATCTTCACTCCAAGTCTCCTTGTGCACCTGCAAACTCCCTTTGAACATGCAGGGGGTAGAGACAAGTAACATCCCTTTTTTTTCCCATTGTTTGAGGAATCATAGCTAAGAGACGGAGACAAATTTGTTTTGTTCTGTGTCCCAGGAAGGACACAGGAAGGAGAAAGCCTCAGTACATCCTTGAGCCGGGGACACCAGAAGGTGGATCTAGGGAAAAGCCATTGGCTGTTGTGTCAGAGCATGAGGAGGAGGCAAGTTGCAGGTTCAAGAGACTCTGGAGATATGTCTAGAATGGAAACGAGGAAAGAAATATCTGTAAGCTGTGACTTCCCTTGGACCAACACGCACAGGGCACTGGCAAAATTTTCTCTTGTTCTCTTGAGGACTGAGATTTATGAGAAGGTCCTCTCTAATCTAGTTCTGCTTTTCCCATGATTTCTCTACCTCCAGTTGGGATGGATCTCCTTCCAGTAAGGACTACAACTCACACAGATGTAGAAACCCCCTGATCTTCAAAGGGCTGCAGCACACTGCCATAATGGCGTCATAGCATGGCTTAACCCCGTCTATAGAGGCAAGATCAAACAGTATCCTGCAGAGTCGGGATGCTGTTGCTTTACAACATGATTCTTCCTTGTGACAGATTTGGCCAAAAGCCAGCCAGCAAAATGCATCTGCTCAGAGTGAATGGACCTGGAGTCATAGACAGCAGTTAAAGACTTATACTGCTGCAGTTGCTTCTGTTTTGAATATACTTACATCAGAAATCAAATCAAAATGCTGTGCCTCAGTATTTCAGGCTTGCCTAGTCATATGCAAATCAAGGTAATGAACTTTGTGCCTTGTATGTAATCACTGTAGCTAAGCATCTTGCACTTTTCTCTCAAATGTATATTCTCCAAGTAGATTAGTAATTAATATCAGATAATATTAATCTGCAGAAAATGTAGGGGGAAAAAAATAATCTGGGAGTATCCCCATGTGAACATATAAAGAAATCACGCTGTGCTATTATTTTCTAATGCGACTGACCATTCAGTGATAGCTTGATAGAAAGTGACATAGACCTTTTTGGTGGCAGTTTGCTGCCAAGATTTTTTATGAAATGGAGTCAACAGAAGGTAGCAACCTGAAGTACAAAGCAAAGCCACAAAATCCAGAGATTTTTTGAAGATATTTTATCTGTCCTGCTTCTTATATCTGTAGCCTTAATTTTTACCTTAAAATCATGAATATATTTATTATTCTTTGCAATGTTCAGGGTGAATCAGTCCATCAGGATTGTGGATAGGAGAGGGGTAACCAAGAGAAAAGAGTCTGTTAAGGCTTGGTGAACATAGCAGAACTAGCAGAGGGGCTAAGGATCTTCTGTCTGCTCTAATATGGAATTTGCCAAGTCTATGTGGGACTGAGTATCGTTGAGTTTATTCTGCATATCCAGCCACCACAAATGAGATGATTCACTGTATATACTAACCTCAAACTCATTGAAAAAGAAAAAGAAGGAATTTATGCGAAGATACAGATTAGCATGGCCTGAGTGAGTGCATTTAATTGGGTCAAGCAATGAATGAAAAGTCTTCAGCTGCTTTAACTCAAGTCCCAGCAATCATATGCCTAAAACTAAGTCTGTGTCTATCCCAGTAAATGAAATTAATTAGAGTCTGCCCAATGGTCCTGAAGGTTTGTGTTATGGTTTGTGTTCTCACAACTGGACTGGAGCCTGCAGCTGGTTCAGCTGGTTCTTCCTGGTCTAGTATGGTAGACATAATCTAACATGCTGTCAGATGAACATATTCAAAATGAAAAAAAATTCTTTCTTGACCTCAGAAAACTGAGTCCTCTGCAGGTGACAAGAAAAGTCATGGGAGGACAGTGCTCTCTCCAATAACTACTTGCAGACCAGGGACTTGTTAAGTGGCATATCCAGCAGGACCCTGAGCTTCAGCTGGATGGCAGATAAAGGGTGGATTTTTTACCACTGGTCATAGCACAGGAATGTTTGCAGAAATCACTGTTTAAATAGAAGTATCAGATCATTATGTTAAATAGTGTGTCTGCCTGCCCAGACCATTGTGTGATATGCAGAGAATGACTACTAAAGGTTAATAAAATCAGTAGTGTATGGCACATTTAACCTTTAGAAACACATTCATGCCAAGACTACTGAAGGTATTTTAAAAGCTAGATCACTGTTGTCTCCTCCAGCCACAGTGCAGAAAAGCTACTGACTAAAACATAGAAAGATGCAATGGGGGGAAGTGTTTCTTTAGCAATGATATTCCTTTAAGAATCTATCCATAACATAACACAACAGCTCAGAACTACCCTCTATAGGATGCTGCTGTACTTCATTGATTATGGAAACATCTTGGAAAAAGGTGGTGGCAGGCATCCAGCCTTCACACACACTCCACTCTCTCCCTAACACACTGTTCCCAGGCAGTTTCGAGGGGTCAGAGACACAGTGACTGCTTGTAGCCTGCAGTGGGAACACGAGGCCAGCAAGACTCATGGCTCTCCCTGACAACTGAATGTGGAAGTTAATATTTCTCATGGCATTGTTTCTACCTGTGTCTACCCAAAGGATTTCCTCTTCCTGTGGGCAGTGATGGAAAGACTTTCCCCTGCCATAGGCCAGACAGTCAATATCACTTCAGACTGCAGTGAGCAGCAGCAGGAAAAGCTGAACTCTGCACCAGGGGTATGTTAATGCTGCCAAATCTCTGTAGATTCACTGGTAGCTCTGATACGTCACCTGCTCCTGTGGCTGTGGTCAGGGCAAAGACCCCCTCATCGTCAAGGCTTCAGTCTGACAACAAGCATGAAAGAGCAGTGTCTTTGAAATCCGCCTTCATAATCAGAAGTAAAAAAAAAGCAATTTCAGTAAAAGATAAACATTTTCAGTAAAAGATTAGGAGAGCAAGTTGAATCAGCAGGCTCTGCAGCCTGTCATTACTCACAGGTTTGCTTTGTTATCAGCATGCACCTTCAAACGCATGTTTGCAAAAGGTCTGTGGCACAGTTGCCCTGTTCAAACCATAGAGGAAAGCAAGAAAATTATTTGGCTTGTGTTTGCCTGTGATGAGGTCTTACCTTCTTTGTGTGCAGGCTCCTGGGGATCATTAGTACTCTCTGACACTTGATATTTGTAACCAGGCCTGCTTTGTCCAGGTTCATTTTCTTGCTCTTATATGCAGCACTATTAAGCATTTTGACACACTCTGGATTCATTATGTAACATGGGGCAAAAATCTTCAGAAACTAAGTGACCATCTGACCATCCAATGACCCAAACAGCTCAGCTGTTGCGTGCTGCAGTCCAGCTTCCTACCTAGATGGCGTGATGAAAAAGTTCAGGAAGGCCACAGAACTCCATGAAGTGGGATCTACAGCCTTCCACAGCATAACAGCGCATCCTAGGCAAGAAAATACATGGACAAATCCAGGCTCCTGGGGCAGGAATTGATTGCTAGTGTCACCATACAAGATATTGCTGTGGCGAAGTAAAATGAGTCCCTTCTGGAGATGCACCCTTTCTTAGTAAGTTATGCACGTCACAGACACATCACATAGGTTTTAGGTTCACTCCTGAATTTTTGCTGCTTTTAGTGGAAAAGTCTGAGAGAGTTGGAGCTGTTCAGCCTGGAGAAGATAAGCCTTTGGGGGACCTTATTGTGGCCCTTCAGTACCTAAAGGGGGTCTAATTGGAAAGCTGTAGAGGGACCTTTAAATGGACATGTAGTGATAGAACAAGGCATAATGGCTTTAAACTGAAACAGGGTAGATTTAGATTAGAGATAAGGAAGAAATTCTACACTAGAAGGGTGGTGAGACACTGGAACAGGTTGCCCAGAGAAACTGTGGATGCTCCATCCCTGGAAGCACTCAAGGACAGGATGGCTGGGGCTTTGTGCAACCTGATCTAGTAGAATGGGGGTTGAACCTAGATAATCTTTAAGATCCCTTCCAACCCAAACCATTCTATGAATCTATGGTTCTATGACTCTATGAAAAGGAACCACTGACTCAGACCTAATGCTCTGATGTGGGGCTTCCAGAGAGAAGTACAAGAGATACATGTGCCCTTTGATTCGTGGCAAATTTGTGTAATTATTTAGGTAAAATGGCAAGTTTGGGTGAACTGGTTGGTAAACACCAGCAACAGACAAAATATCACCCTAAAAATGAATTAAAGGGATGTCCTGAGCCTCTACCTGTATTTTCTATGCTCCAGGAAAGTCTCACTCAATTTTTATTTCCGTCAATAAAAAATTCCTTTCATTGAAATTCTATGAAAATTTAAATTTCACTTCAGTGATTTTTTAAAAAGTATTTTATTATAAATAAGCCTCTTTGAAGGTCCAGATCCCTGTGCCAGCATTCCCATGCGGCAGCTGAGAAAGATTGCACTGCTGGCTGGCAGGACAGCCTCAATACCAAGCTGGCAGAGGCTAGGGTAGTGCTGCTGGCAGGCTTTGACCAGTTGCACCACCTCAGTGTCCTGCCTAGGCAGTGGGGTGATTAATAAAAGCATATTCAACCAGACATGGAGGCTTTTAAAAGCCTCTGTGTTAGTGAGCATAGAAAACACTGCTCTGTCCAGTTTCTCCATATGAAGACAGCTAGGAATGTACATGAATATGTCACCATCTTAAGAGCAGCCAGTGGCAGGTGAGAGCCCTGACACCCTCTCAGGTGAGGAACTGGTCCTCTTCAGGGATGACTGGGCTCTCCAGACTGGTCAGGATCAACCCTGCCAGCGGCTTGGCAGCAGTGAAATAGCATGGATGAACACATGCCAACCTGAAGCTGCTTGGCTCTAGTCAGTTTAGTTTATTTGGACAGCCATTGTTTGTAGATCTACCTCTCAATTGCAGGTGCTTTTTGTTTTATGTGGTGTTATCTATGGATTCTACACAAAATAGAATCCTGTTATTTGACAATATCATTGAATTGTTCTAAACTGCTCTCTCACTTAAATTAGACCACAAAAGAGACCTCTAATTGACCTGCTTTTACTTCTGCTCCATGCTGGTTACATATTAAAAGTCATTACTACAAACCACCCTAAAAGGCATTTTTGCTGACAATCACAGCCCATTCTAGCCAAGAGTTCTGGACACATCCAAATGTGCACAACTTGTTTCTAGTCTGAACCTGTCAGCTATTAACTTCTAACTATTTCTTCAAGTTATGCCTTTCTCTGCTATAAGACAGAGAAATCGCTGAAAAGTTTTAATTTTGCAAGACTGATTTCATTTTAGAGACCAGTGGTTTACTCCAGGTCCTATAAAGATTCGCTAACAAATAACCTCAGATTCAAATGCCCAGAACACTCACAGCCTCTAAAATGGTTCTGCATGTACTGAAAACAACCGCGGAATTTTAGGTCTGCCTACACCCTGCCTCAAACTGCCCACGACATTTATATTAAAATCTACAAGTGAATATTCAGTTGCCATGAAATCATAATTTATGGCATGATTCCACTTTCACTTGCATCCATATCACTTTCTGCAACTCTTGCACTTCCAGTAGGATATGCTACATGTGGAAATAGGTGTGGAACACACTTGATGTGTCAGTCCAGTGATTCATAGTTTCAAGGAGTTTAGGGATGGAAGGAACTGCTAGATCGCTTAGTCCAGGGGTGACAAACTCACAGCCTGTGGCCAAATCCGGCCCTCCACCTTGTTTTATCTGGCCCAGCACCTTGTTTCTACCTGGTGGGAGCACCGAGCTCCTTGCCCCTACGCTCCTGCCAGTGCACCAGTCGTGTGCAGTGTGTGGAATGTGCACTACACTGCAGGAGCAGGAGCAGCAGAATGGAGGGAACCGTGAGTTTGGCACCCCTGGATCAGTCTGGCATCCTCTTTATGGAAATTCATTCAGTTATTCTTATACTGGGTCCAATAAATCATGCTGAACAAAAATGCATCTTCCAAAAAAACACCAACCCCCTTCATCGTTCAGACAGCTGTTAAAGAAAGCTCACTATTAACTGTGCCTCCTGTCTAGCTTGAATATGTCTACCTTCCACATACAGGTTTTCACTGTTAGATGAAAAAGATATTTATCTTTCATTTTCTTAGTGTGAAGACAACTGTGCATTGCAAGCAGTTTGCTTCTTGCTTTTCTTTTTGATAAATCGTTCAGAGTAGCTGATCTGCAATAGAAGTGTGTAAATCCTTACCTTAGAGGCGATGTGAGTTAAGAACTCCTTGTTGTGGATGGGCTCAGAGACCCCAGCTTCGTTTGCATTTTCCTGGCAGCAGTACTTCAAAGGACACTGTTTAGGGCAGTCCTGCTGCCAGCTACCACTGGTTGCTTGTTTCTGCAGCATCCCTTGCTCCCCTCATGCTGAACAACCATTTTGTTTATGCACATAGGAAATGGATTTCAAGTTTGTGACTGTCTTCAAAACAGAGCAGTTTGCTGAAGCAATCAGTTAAGCACTGAAAACTCTGCTGGTCCAAGTGAAGGAGTAGATTGATACTTGTGGATATGTGTGTGTCGTGTATTTTAGAGGGGAGTAATGACATCTCTAAGGGTAGTAGAAAAAGAGTCAGGAAAAATGCACATGGAGCCATTCCCTCAGGATAAAAGCAAGTACTCAATAACTGCTGGAGAGTGGCTAACATCTCATTAATTCATCCCCTAATTTGCTCTGCACTAACCAGTTTATTTAAGCATAGCCTATGTCAAACTCCCTCTAGATCGTATTTTGTCTGACCTCTGTCAAACAAACCTCTTGCCTCATTAGACAATGAAGTCAGGTTTGTTCATTATGATTATTTTACTGCTAGTGATCATCGATGCCTGTGGACAGTGACTACCACGAAGCCTCTTTTTCCCAGTACTTGTGATTATAAATCCCAATTAGAAAACAGGATTGTTTGATAATGGTAACCATGGAGATGTAAAATAATATATAACTGTAGACGTGATATATTTCCAGTGAAACACATCTACATCTGTTTTCTATAGCTCTGCGTGGATTGGCATTAATCATACCCTACTTTTAATTTCTTCCTAGTAGGCAAACCTAGCTTCAGAAACCTACGTTATCCCGCTTACCCTGACAGCACGATTACAGAACATAAGCTATGGCTGTGAAGGAAGTAGCTGCAGACATGAGAGACTCACCACTCCCATTATGTCATTTTCTAAAACAAAGTTACAGTGTGATTTAAGTGCTGCTGTTGCTGCTCCTGTAATACAAGCAGGACATAAAGATTTGTGCCTCACCAGACTCTGTCTCTTGATCTCTGTTCAAACCTAAAGAGTATGGGATTAAGCCAACGGGACACTGTGTATTTCAGGGTAATATACAGTCATCAGTAAAGGAGACGTGCAGCCTCCAAATTTAAACTATTAAAAAATGGAATACAAAAAAAAGAGAACTAATAGTTCGTCTTTAGCACATGCTTACATAAAATAGTTAATTTGTAACATTTGGTTACAAAAAGGAAAACAAACAAACAAAAAAACAAACCCACCCCCAACCCCAGAAATTATCCTAGACGTGAAGTCACCTGTGCAGGACATACATGTCACTGAATCAAGACAAAACAAACGATTGCCCAGGAAACCCAAGAGAGGTTGCCAGCAACAGGTCCCCAAGGCACAGTTCTAGAGTTAGCCAGGTTCAAGTACGTACTTGGGACATCCATGTTACAACTTGATCTTGCTTCTGGCAACACTAAGTCTAATGTAAGGAAATCATGCTTTAGGAATCACACAGACATTGAGGACTTGGTTATATGTGTGGTAGCAACAGAGCTTGTTGGTAGCACTTGTCTGGCGAAATGACAAACCTTCATCATGTTTTAAGCCTGGCTTACACTAGATATTGGGGTAGTAGGAAGGGCTAGTGTGGACACGGGGTTTAGTAGCCCTCTTTACACCTTTCTGTCCTCTGGCCCTACTTGGAGCAAACACTACAATTTGCCTCTTGTTTGATGAAAGAGACATCCTGGGTCCTGTGGCAGAAGATGCTGCAACATAGACCGTTTGGAGGTGTTTGGAGTGTGTGAACACTGCTATGTAAGGGAGGAAGGCCTGGAACAGAGAAGTACCTGAAAGCCCTGCTAGACATCATGATTCCTAAAACATGCTGTACTTTCAAGGACACTCAAAACCATAATAAACCAGATTGCTTGTCAAAAGTGGTTGTCCTGCCTTCTCCCTGGCCAAGTTACTTGTTCTTATGTTTTTCTGCTTCATCTACCCAAAAAGCTATTTTCTAACAAAGACCACTTCTCCTGACATAAGGAAAGTGACAACGTGGTGGTGGGATTCAGGAGTCCAAAGCAGGAGGAGGGCAAGATAGCTGCTTTCCCTGCCACTGCCAGGTTAAAACATTCACAAAACTCTGGCTTGTTACTTGAGGTAGAACAACTTGTCAAGGAGTGGCTTCAATGCACATCTTACAGTCATTCTTCTCCTTGGCAGGAATGGAGCACACCTGAAATTCTAACTGCTTCCCTGATGTACCCAAAAATCTCCAGTCTAGATGACCACAACCTCAAATAATTTCTTGCATATGAGGAGGCCCCAGGGCACTGCGAAGTTTTCCCACGCCAGAAGGTAATGTTGGGTGATGACGAAGAGTCAGTACTGGCTTTCCCAACGGTGTCTGGACATGGTCCCCTTGGTGGGCTCGACGCCTCCGAGCAGCGGCCTTTGTGGTCCTTGAGGAAAGAGCACGGGGGAATGAGAAGCCGCTCCCCCCTTCATCCTGCCCTGGGCGGTCCCTGCCAGGACACGGCGAGACAGAGCAGCAAACAGTCCAGCTACGCGCCCCCGCCCGCTCCGGGAGTGCATCTCAGCTCCGGGTGTTAACGGGCTCCGTGCAGCTCCTATCACTTCAACAGTGCCACCTAGTGCCTTTTTAAATTATTTCAAGTGGAAACGGGCTCCTAAGTGGGGAAATCCGTGTCCGAGGCAGAGAGGAGTTAGAAAGGGAAGGAACCGGTCCCTGCAAGAGGAAGCTGCAGGCAGGCGGCAGACAGTGGGGTGTGCTGCCAGCTGCTGATGCCCCTGCCCGCCCTTGGCTAACTGTGAACCATCAATAAGGACACAGAGTGAACATTTCTGGTTGAGAAAAACAAAATAAAAGAAAAAAACCAAACCCACAGTTTTCCAGTTCTTAAATTGTCTAATGTGTTTCCTGACTTGTTTTAACCCAAATGGCTCAGGTATTAATGCTGGTGGGAGCTTCCCTGGGTATTTACTACAGCAAATGTTTCCGAGAGTGAATGGGTAAAGCAGGATTGGAAACTGCAAAGTTCATCCATTCATAGAGGCAATTCCCTTATTAATAAAAAACAGCAGCAGGAAAAGCTGTCCCAGCTGAATAGTGGCTGTGGGAGGGACGAGTCCCACGCCCCAACACTAGGGATGCAGGGAGTGGGGACAGTAGGGGTTTCCCCCTAACTGCGGGGGCATGTAGAGGAAATCAGGTGTGGTAACATATGCGTATTTGCAATTCTCCAAAATTTGCGATTTAGCTAATTGAATTCCTGTCTCTGAACTGGTCCTTGGCTGAGATCATTTCAATGGGCAGGGTTGGGTTTTTTTTCCTCCTTACAGGAGTTCCCTCCCCTCCTTCTTCCCATCCTCCGCCTATTAAAACAACTCAAGTCTCACTTGTTAAAAGACCCCATAACGTGGAGGAGGCAGAAAAGCAGCAGCAGGAAAGAAAAAGACGTCTGGAAAATATTACCCGTTTGCTGCTGCTGCTGCTGAGAAACCTCACTGAAACAGTTACTCGGTCAGCAAGGCATCACCAAAGAGACTTTATCTGATGCTATACATCTCTCAAACTTTCAGACGCTGCCTTGCAACTTCTCCAGGCTCCTGGCTAGCAGGGTTTGAAATAATATCTTTAGCTTCGACCACGAGAAACTAACTCCTAATTTATTACTTCTAACTTTTTTATTATTATTATTTTTTGAAAAAAAGTCCCACAGCTTTGAGCTAGAAACTGAAGCAGAGAAAGACAAATACATGTTACTTGTGAAAACACGTGGGAGAAAATGAGTAGGACTGAATAACCTTAAACGATTTTTTTTCAGTTTTCATTTTTAATGATTTTTTTATCTCTGAGCGTCTCAATAAGTCCCTGAAAAAGCGCGATTTGATTTTTTACCTCAAACTTGGAAACTGTTCAGCGGGAGCAACGGTACGTGAGACCACACAGCTGGCCGGACCCCCTCTATGACCAAAGGACAGAAGGACAAACAAGGTAGGTGATTTATGATTATGCTCCTGTCACCTGAAAAGCAGAAGACCCTCTTCTCCTATCCCCGTTATTCAAGGGAGGAAACACATCCCGGGAATACGAGTGGGGCTGGAGGAGGATCTTACCGGCTCTTACACCTATTTCAGCGATGAATAGGACCGCAGTGAGGATGAATGAGGTTTTCAGCTTCAACCCCTCCTCCGTGTAATCTGTTAAAATACTGTCGAGCCCTACGATTTGTAGAAAAAAAAAAAAAAACAAAAAAAACCAACCTAAAACCAACCCCAAAAGCCCCCCAAAACCTAAACTCAAACCTCAATCAAACCTAAAATTAAAATAAAATCTAGCAACAGGTTAGGCCGAGCCCAGCGCGGGAGTCGAGAGCAGCTCAGAGACCAGGCTGGCTTCTGCCAGGGCCAGGCGGGGGGACGTGACAGGAGCGGAGGGAGGGATGGGACGGCGGGAAGGCAGGCGGCGGGCGGGAGGAGTCTCGCCTCGGCGGGGAGAAGCCGTGCTGCCGCGCTGAGCGGAGAGGGCGGGCTCCCGAGGGAGGGACGGGAGAGGAGGGGAGCGCTGGGGCGGCAGCTGCGGGCTGACCGCGGGCTCCCAGAGCTGCACGCCCGGGCAGGCGCCCTCCGAACCCGCGGGGCCGACGACGGGAGAAGCGCAGCGAAGGCAGCCCCAGCGCGGCCTCGAACGCCCTCAGCCCTGCCGGCGCCCGCCCCCAGCGCCCCGCTCGGCGCGGCTCTACCCCTGCTGCCCCGGCTCGGCCGCTGCCGCCGCGCGGCGCGGGCCCCGCCCCCGCCGTGACGTGGCAGCGCGGGGGATCCCCTCGCCCCCCGCCCGTCCGCGGTGACGCGACCAGCGCCGCCCCCATTGGCTGCCGGGCTGGGGTTCCCCCGCAGGAGCGGCCCCGCGGCGGCGGGTGGAGCCGCGCGCACCCGGGCTCCCTCGGGGGTTTTCGGGGGCTCCTTCCCGGCTGGAGCGCACCTCTGTGCCAATGGCCCTTCCCTGCACCTGTTCGTGTCTCTTGGACGCGGCCGAGACCCAGCCAGGCTCCACAGGATCTCTGCCAAAGAGGGATGAAAGAGACCTTAAGAGAGAATTTACTCCGTTTCCCGATGCTGAAGAGAAAACCCCAATATACGACAACAGAGTCATAGAATCGTAGAATGGCTTGGGTTGGAAAGGACCTTAAAGATCATCCAGTTCAAAACCCCTGCTATGGGCGGGGACACCTCCCACTAAGTCAGGTTGCTCAAAGCCCAGTCCAACATGGCCTTGAACACCTCCAGGGAGGGGGTATCCACCACTTCTCTGGGCAACCTGGGCCAGGGCCTCACCACCCTCACAGTAAAAAAATCCTTCCTAATATGTAATCTGTATCTCCCCTATTTCAGCTTAAAAACATTACCCCTCGTCCTATTACCACACTCCCAAACAAAGAGGCCCTCTCTGATATTCCTGATGGAGGTTGTCTAACCCCTTCTTCAGGATGTGCAGTGACCCTGCATCTCCCAAGGCATAGCTTTTCCTCCATATTAGCACCTTGCTTCATAGACTCCTTCCTTATGGGTCATTTTTCCATGTGCTTTCTCTCCAGCGCTCATTCCATGTAACCTGGGTGCCTTGCACCTTCTATCAGGGACTGACTGGATGAATGGTTTCATTTGGGGGTGATGGTAGGGAAATGTGTTCTCTTTTCCTGCGAAACTACTCAAAATCTAGCCTCCACAAAGACTGGAGGAATTTCATCAATAAAGCCAGGGTTTTGTTTCATGCTGGTAAATCTTGTTTATCCTACATGCAAATGCAGAAAATCCTGGGAAAGGATTTTCCCAGTGGAAGGAGGAGCTCTGTTGGATTCAGTGGAGTTTCCCATGCTGGTTCACAAGCAACTAACTCAGTGGTTCATGTTTATGGTGTGGAAACGAATTTGCTTCATTTTATTACTGCTCAAGATTAGCAAATCAAAAGCAGCAAATCACTCCTCCATTCAGTGTAGTGGGAGTTGACTTGGTGAAACAAGATATGACCTACGCTTTATAAACAAATTAGAAGATAATTAGCTATGAACACAAAATAAATACATATTTACAAGATTGGTCAGTTTTGTGCCAAACCCATCTATGGACTTCATATCCAGCAACCAGAAAACAAAAACTAACCAGAAAACTAACCAAGATTTTTTTTAACTGCAATCCAAACTATCTGGGTATAAATATGATTTAATTCTTGATTTATTTCTTAGAGCATTTGCTGGGGAGCGTGAGGGGGTGTTGGCTTTCTTTTGGTTAAATTAACAACTAATGTTCCCATCAGCAGCTGTAGAATTGATCCCACACCAGTTTCTCAAACCTGTAAGAGGCTAAATTTGGACAGTTTGGTGGGAAACATACATTGAGCAGACATGAGATTCTTGATTTGCTGATCAAAGCCTGTGCATGAGATACAGTTTGCCATCATTACTAATCCTGTTCTTTATTTTAAATCTAACTCCAAAGTTAATTTTAGTCTTATGTGAACCCTTTCCAGAAGATCAATGGCATGAGAAAATCTGGAAGTGATAAATAACTGAAAGCACCAGATATGGTAACCCTGCTGTAGTAAAGATGTACAGACCTAACAGAACTTTTCAGTTTCCTCTCTGCAGGCTGTGAAATATAAGAGGGAGTCTGGACGGCTATTTTATGCTTGTAATTAATGTGTACCTGGAATCATTTGTACTTTAAAGATAAATGATTTATTTTGCCATCAAAATAAGGCCAATAATGAATCTAAATATTGGCTGAAAAATTGTAATATTCAGATACTCTTTCCGTATCCACACAAATTGTATGTGTATAAGGCCACATACAGTATGTGTCAGACTGCGTGTTCACACATGCACTCAGACATGCTCATGCCTTTCAAGCAACTGCTCTGTTGAAGGTGCATCGGCTTATTATTTTTGCAAGCAAGGAGGAGTTTTTTAAGGCTCATAAAAGATGACACTCATACTTTGGTTGTGTGCAAACCAGCCCTTGGTAGCTGGATGGATGCACATATACCCACATGGGTCAGATTTTATGTTACCGACCTCACTGATCTCAGAAATCCTGCAGAGTAAGGGTTGCATGTTTATTGCAGTCAAACCACTACTGACTGTACCTTTGGGTGAAGGTAGGTAAGCAAAAAGGAAGTGGCATGGTGCTTTTTATTGATTTGTTTTTAAGAAAAGCGATCATGTGGAACTAGAGAACCAGCAGAACCCATATCACACCAGAAAGAGTGACATTAGGAATATTAGTAACCTAAGCCTTATGAAGCATTTTTTATACCTCCAAGAACCTCTTGAGTGATCATGATTCCCATTTTACCAATGAGGAAGCTAAGACAGAGAGAGGTGAATTCACTTACCAAAGGTCACCCTGCAGGTAAATGGCAACACTAGGAACAAAAGCAAAATTGTCTGGGCCCTGGTCTGCTCTTAGATTGCTTAATGTAAGAAATGCAGTGGTTAAGCAATGACCCATCTGAGAACCTTGATAAGGGAAATTAATATGTATAATAAACTTGTCAAATATAAGCATACATTTTTATTGTGAGTAGCTCAGAAACAGCAGCTTCGTATAGAAAGATTTTTTTTTTACTCCTGTGCTACAGAACTGCAAGATAAATTATCCCCTGATTTCCCTCTTCAGCAAAATACTTAGGTGCACTCTTATCTCTATTGACATACTTAAACGCTTTGCTGAGTCCAGAGTCTCAGCACTGAGGTTCAGAGGACCATGACTAGTAGACATTCAAGAATTCAGCTTCTATATAGGCATGTAAAAATGAGATATTTTCAAAGGTTTTCAGTGCTCAGCACTTCTGGTTACAACAAAGATTTGGAGACAAGTCTGATGTGCAGATCTCATTCGTGAAGCTGGTTTGTATTATCAATTTATTTTGAATTAGGAGTATGCTATTAAAGGCAATGCTACAGGTGCTCCCCCTCCAGCCAAATTGCTTTGGTTTGTATGGCAAACCGTATACTGGGGACACAAACTAGATTCCTTTTGAATTAGACTAATTGCAAGATGTACCTCTGGAGCACACTTTTCAGACCCTAATGGGCTTTCAGTCTATGGGGTCTGGCTGAACTTCAGAGTAAATTATGAAAATGTATGGCAGGTGGAGTTAGGCACACAGCATCAGCTATTCCTCTTTCCAGATCTGTTCCTGTAGTATTGGACTATTTGCTAAAGTGGCTATAGCCCTAGATGTCTAAAGAGAGGTACAGCGCTTTTGAACCGTTAAAGGTGAAAAGGACAAAATAAGCTCACTTGTGACTGACACTTTACTATTGTCTCCTGGATAGTGATTTTTGAAGTGTAAGGTTTTTTAAAAAAATGTCTTCAGATGTTTAGAATTAATAGGTGCCAATTCCTTCAAACAACCTTCCAAACTGTTATGATTTATGTATGAATTTCCTGTGTCTCCCCCTCTTGCTTTTTAATCTTCTGGGGAAAAGCTAGCCAGAAGAAGCTACGTGGCAATATGTTTGAGTGTTTTACATGAGAGGTGACTTCTGAAGCAGATGATGTAGTGAAATGCATCCCATGTTTTGCAAGCAAACCTCACTTCAGTTTGACCTCTTGTCAGTCATTGGTTCCATTTCCTGTATCAGCAGATCAGCAGATGCAGGAGATCACCTGTTTGCTTCCTTAGTTCTCATAGGAGCTACACAATGGCTTGCATGGAATAAGTGAACAGACTGCAGATAATATTGTGTTCATATACCAATACACTTAGATTTTCTGGATATGTGTTCACCCCTATTCTGTTTATCATTCTCTTGATGTATTGGTAACAAATGAAGCTTTTTTTTTTTTCTTTTTCCTCTTTCCCTGCTGCCTTTGCAAAGGGATGATCCATCTGCAGGTCCTATTATTCTCAGAGATGTTTGAAAGCTGATTAATAACCATATGAAGGGACTGTTGTATGTCATTTTGGAAGGGGGAAAACTGATGCTTTACCATGGAAGCCATCAGTATTCTTTGCTGAGTAAAGACCCAGTCCAAATCAGGACATAAGAAAATGCTAGTGTCTAGATCTCTTCAATATTAGGTGTAAGTACCATCACAACAGTTAAATACAAGCCTAAATATTTTTCAGAACAGAGAGGACTCAAGCATATTTTTCTATCTTCTAATTACAGTCCTAGAAAGGAGTGTGATCTCTACTGTTAAAGTTAATACCCCAGTAATTGGATGAACAATGTAGATGACAATTAACTCCCCGTTAATCTGATTTTTTAAATAAAAACAATGTTAGAAGAATAAAACCTTTTGTTATGCCAGTTGTTAGTAGTAATGTAGAATAAGTTCTCCTTCATCGCAGGAGTGACTAAAAAAATGACTCTTTGTGTGCCTTTATCAGGATGCCAAAGAGACACAATGCCAAACTGTTCATTAGGTGGACTCTGACGTCAAGTAGATGCAAGGGTTCTTTTCTTCACCATGCTTCTACACAGGAGCCTCCAAAGAGCGGTGTTCTATACAGTTGCTTCAAGGCACATATATACTTGAAACTGCTTGGTGAATCAAAATGTGTCTCAGAATCATCAACAGTCTACATAGCGTTAGGATTTAGCATATGGCTTTCATATTTCATTTCTACTAGGTGGACTGGTTACTACCAACCAGCTCCAACCATAGAAATAAACATTAATATTGAAACAAATTGCTCAGCAGTAGACTTTGAAGTCTCTCTACATAACTCATCTTGTGCACACAGAACTTGACTGTGCTTGCTCTAGGCTGCATAAAGCTTGTATTGGGTTCAGTGCTGTAGGGTTAGGTGAAGGTGCCTGTAAAGGATTTTGGTGGCCAGATTACAGACTAGCATTACAGACTAGTACTGTCTCAGGCTTTCTGTAAGTACATGGGGACATAGGCACCTCCAAAAAGAGTCTGACACAGCGTGGCAAGGGCAGGCTTTAACATACAGATGTCTGTAGCTACTGACTTAAAACCTGAATTTTCAATCTTACTGCACCCTGGAAATCTCCTTCAAGACTGATGTAATGCGATGAACCCTCTTGACTTCTTTCAGTGCTAAATAGCTTTCTCTCGTGAAGAAAAATATAAAGAAAAATGCAGGTGCTATCTTCCACTTCCTGCTTTACAAAATGCATTAAAAACCTGACCAGAAAGTTCAATTCCAGATTTTACTCCAGAGGCAGTGAGTCAGCCCACCAACTCACCTTCTCACCAAGTGAGGAACCATGTGCCTCTCCTCATTCCAGTATCTGTTCTCATGTAGCAGCAGTTCTATGCGTATACAGAAGTAACCTGCAATTATCTTTGTTTATCCAGGACCTGGCTACAGGTGTTGAGCACCTCATCCCTAGCATAGACTGGTTTTTTTCTGTTTTTTTGAAGTGCTGCAGTGCCTGTTTCCCAGGACAAACATACCATGCTAGGTCCGTTAGGCTGAGGTATAAAAAAACCACTAAACTGCATTGATCAGTGTGTACAGTACAAGGTGTGTACAGTAACCCCTCTCCAATTAGTCAGCTATTGAATAGGGCTGTAGTGATGGCAACTTTGAATATGAGCAATTACATTTTTCTGAAAGAATATTGCTAGCACTTAGGAAGAGTGTTTATAAATGAAATGACAGAAAAAAATAATTGCAGCTTTGAAAATTAATGTGGATTCTTGTTCTTCACCAAGCATTTGACGCTTACATCTTGATTTAGAATGGCATTATTCTGGGCTTAAACTGTTAAAATGCAGTACTGTACATTGGTTCTCTGATACTGCTTGATTCTAGCTTTGTGTGACAAGTTCAGGACATTTCAGGAATGGATTTCAACTGATGTCTTACTACAGATGTCCATTTACATTACACTGTAGGCCAGGCTAGGTATTCATAACAGCATTGTCTGACCTTAAAGTCTCTGATGCAGCTATTCCCTATCCTCAGTGCTAGTATTTGACTCAGCAGTTTGGTTTTGGTCCCAGACTTCTACAAGCATCATTTCCTTTTAGCTGCTTGGCTCAATTATTGGAGAGGGGTGGAGCGTTTTTGGCTTCTTTGCCATTGTTTGGGCATGTTCAAGTCGATAAAGATCAGTTCTGCTGGGCAAGTTATCAATAGCTCACGTGCTAGAGCTTGAGAATATTAACCAACTTTTTCCAGACTTTCCCTGAGATTCTGTCAGTTAAAAGACTATACATGAAAACCTCAATTGCACATACAAAGGGGAAAGTTTCTTTGATGAAAGCCAGGAATTTAGATCAAAACACAGTTTATTTTCCCAAGGTTGACAGTGAAAGGATAGAAAAAACCATACTGTTTTATTAAGACCAGAAATCCATTTCTTGATCTTAAAAGACTGGGGTTTTGCGAGGGAGGGATACTGTGCTGTAATGACAAGATCAGAGAATGCATTTCTTTTTATTTCCTTTTGTGTGGAAACACTTCATAGGAGAAAAAAAGCAATAGCAAATTAATATAAAAAGAAGCCACATACAGTATGCAGTCAGTCAAATGTAAATGCTCCAGATCTTAATCTAAATCGTGTGAGCTCTACCCATACAAGCGACCCATTGATTTCAGTCATATAATTCTTAATGTAAGCAGATTTAAACCTATACTCACTAATAGGAATTTTCTATTTTTGGTAAAAAAAGAGAAGTAGTAGACCCCAAATGGGAAAGCAAAATACAACTGCATCATTAATGAAGTATTTACCTTGATGTTTGTCACCTTCTGCATACTTGAGGGATTAATAAACACACATGCTATTTGATTTCAAGGTAGTCTAGAGAAGATCCGTAACTTGATCTGTTTTCTAAAATGAGTCTATTTGGGCACTGAGTTTTAATTCACCTATAGTAGTGGTAAGAATAACCCATCTTTTAATAGACTTCTTTGTGACCCTAGTTGTGAAAGATTTTCAGACAGGCCAGAGGAGAGACGGTCCCTTTTGGTGGTGGGTGATTACAGCACCTGTCAAAGCTCAGCCGTAACTATTTAAGGAAGTCCTAGAGATAGGGTCCAATTTCTTTGACAGTGCCTCCAAATATACATTTAAGCGGCTTCCTGCTGTGTTGACATTTAAGACCCTAAATAGCTAGTGGAAAAAAGCATAGTCTTTGTAACTTCAAACTTCATGTTCGCCTGGTTTATTTTTATTTTGTAAGTGATTCTGTGTTGACTTCTTTTTTTCCAAGCCTCTAACTTCTCAAACAGAAATGTAATAGATGACAGCTATGCTGCTGTAGCTTGGTAGAATTATTTCAAGAAAGAGTTAAACACATATATGATGTAATAAAATGCTGTTCCAACTTCAGCTTTGGCCAACAAATGGTGAAAAGCAAACATCACCAGCAGACAGGCAAGATGACAGCAGGGAAAATATGAATAGTAGTAGGAAAGCACAAATATTAAGTCCATTACTCTGAGAGGCTCTAATTCAACAAAATATTCAAGCATGAGTTTCAGATTCATTGACTTGCAACACATTTGCTGGGTTAGCTTTAAACAGACGTTATTTGTTTTATGACCTTAGCATTAAACACATCAATTGATATAAAACGTGTAACTCTAAGGAAGCTGTTGCATAAAGTGGTTAATGTGACTGTTAATGAAAAGCAGTTAGGTAGAATACCAGAGCACCCTCAATGCTAGCCAGCTCCTCTGTAACCTAGAGCTTAGGTTAGAAGACTTTACAGACAGGTAACCTATATATGCAGAAGTTGTCAGAATAAACTGGTGTTCTAATGAATTTCTGAGTCCAGGGTGGAGTCTTGGCTCTGTTAAATTAATGCATACTTTTGCAACAGATTTAATCTCAGTCAGGCTTTAGCCCTATACACACATGCTCACACGTGCATATGTCTATGTACACAAATGTATGAATAATACATTTTTGCAATGGTATTGAGAAGACCTTTTAAAGCAGATGTCTGATTATATAAATATAAATTATAAATATAGTCAGACATCTGTTTAAACAATTATAAATACATTCAGACATCTGTTTTAAGAATGCCTTTTCAATATTTTTGCAAACATAACTAAGCACCAGAAGCGATTCAGGGCAGGATGTAGTCATGACAGGTATGGGGGATGAGGAGGGTCTGCCCAGACATTCAGCTGTTCCACTTGCCTGTGACCATATGAGGTGAATGGTGGCCCAAAAGTCCTTTCTCCAAGTCAGCCCCCACAAGTAATATGACAATGTCTCATTCAGTAAGCCTAGGCTGCCAAAATAAGATGCTGACACAGACAGCACCTTCTGTGAGGACATTACAAATAGTAGAAAACACCCATAGTACATTAAGTGCATTTGAGTCTTACTTTACACAGAAGTACTGCGAAGAGATATGTTGAGCAAGCTGATGCAGGATGTCCGTGACACAGACAGAAGCACAGAATGTTTCTGTTGATGCTGAGCTCTGTGTTGTAGCCACATGCATCTCTTGAGAGATCTTATATCATGAAATAGTGGCTCTGCTAATGGTTTCCATGCTTCTTTGCAGATGTATTGTGAGAGGTTTATATGTATCCTGAGAATACTTGGAACCACGCTCTTTGGGGTGTCCCTCCTGCTGGGAATCACTGCTGCTTACATTGTGGGCTACCAGTTCATCCAAACAGACAACTACTACTTCTCCTTTGGACTCTATGGTGCTATCTTGGCATCACATCTTATCATCCAAAGCCTGTTTGCCTACCTAGAGCACAGGAAAATGAGACGGTCTCTAGAAACTCCAATCAAGCTGAACAAAACAGTTGCCCTTTGCATTGCTGCCTATCAAGAGGATCCTGACTACTTAAGAAAATGTTTACTTTCTGTGAAAAGATTGACGTACCCTGGAATTAAAGTTGTTATGGTCATTGATGGGAACTCAGAAGACGACATTTACATGATGGACATTTTTACTGAAATCATGGGTAGGGACAAATCTGCCACTTATGTCTGGAGTAATAACTTTCACGACAAAGGTCCTGGTGAGACAGAGGAGTCTCACAAAGAGAGCATGCAACATGTATCTCAGCTGGTCCTGTCCAACAAAAGTGTTTGCATCATGCAGAAATGGGGTGGAAAAAGAGAAGTAATGTACACAGCATTCAAAGCACTGGGGAGAAGCGTGGATTATGTACAGGTAGGTATTAGAGTGCCAGGTCAGTGCCAATTCAAACACACTTTGAAAGAAAGCAGCTTTTGTATGCTTTGCACAGCATGTTAGAGGCCATCCTAGTCCCTGATGAACACAGTGCTCCTTTCAGTCTGTTTGGAGACAACTTGACCGTTAAAAGCGTATTTTGCTACCTTTTAAAATGGTCAGCCTATCTGTGAATACGTTACATCCGTGCACCAGCTACTGGAGAAATCTGAAATCCTTACTCAGACTTCAGTACTGCCCCCTCCCTCATCAGAAAGGTTTTGTTTCAGACAAAACCAGTGGCCTCCTGAAAAGCCCTTATCAGCTCCTGTAGGTGAACATCTTGGGTGAGGTTTTATTTTGTGATGCTGTTAGCAGCCTCATGTACAAGCAGATGGACAGGTATTTGGGGGCACTAGGGAATACCCCAGAGCAGTAACGAGGTCTGTATAAAAGACGGGGAAATTTTAAAGGCTTCAAAGGCTCTGCAGAGAATTCAATAAAAGGGTCAATGTGCAGCCTTAAAAGAAAGATTTTTTTCAGCTAAAGCCTGAAGGAGTTTTTGCTTCATCACTTACAGCTGCATTACCTCACTCACCACGACTTGGCCTTTAAATCCCCTATGACACTCTTCACTTAAGAATGAATTAGGCTGGGTCCTCTCTCCCTGTTTCCAAAGCAGCAGAGGCACAATTCTTTCCAGGTACCTTGGATCCCATCAAAGTTTTTATATGTTTTTTGCCTTACACATGGAAGCACTCCTCGCTCCTGCAAACAGCCCTATTGACTTTGGGGAGGAGTAGAGCTCGTGTGTGGAGGAAGGCAAGTGAGATCAGGGTCTCTGGCTGGACACTGATCTTTTCTTATCTATCAAGGCCAGCAAGGCTTACATGACTATTTCCACTGAATATGAAATATCTCCCTAATTAACCACCCCCAGCCCTTCCCATCTCCTCCCAACCTCACACAATCCAGTGATCTCCTCTGCTGGAGCAGCCCCTCACCACAACATGCTCTCTGCTGGCTCAGGGCAGCTGCATGGCTGAGTCATATGTGTTTCTGGGGTCCATGCCTAGCAGTGTGTGTGTTTGTACGCTCCACAAAGCACAGTGTCCATGAGCACAGTGACTAAGGGATGCAGAGAGGCTGCCAGTAGCTGAGCTGAGAGCAGAAAGTCCTCCACACACAGGAGGGGCAAAAACTGAAGAGCAATGGGAATCTCTCTGTTATTGGAGATGGAAGGGTAAGGCAAAGATTTAAAACCCATGCCCTACCATTTCCAAAATAGAAACTGATCTATTTTCTGAAAACAATGAGCTTAAACTGTCTATTGTCTGCACTTTGGTTTTGTCCTGTGGGACACTATGATGGGATAAAAGTTCTAGTTGTATTTATTAACATGGTTTTATAATCACTTCATGCAGAAGTATCAGATTTCAGAGAGAGGAGGCAGAGACGAAAGTGCAGCTCTTTAACTTGTTCAGGGAACCTGGAAAAAGTGTTTCTGTTTCAACAGTCATAGCATAAACTGAGAAAATGGAAGAGATATTTCTGGTCTTCCAGTCAATCACCACTCCTGACCTGGCTCAGAAGTCCTGATGAATGTGTCAGGGACTGTAATGCTGCTGTAAGCAGCCACCAAAGATCACAGTAGTGATTGATGCCACAGTCATATCTCCAGTCACATATTAGAAATGCAGCACCTTGATGGTCCTGGCTACTACACAGTTGCTCTGTTTTATGAATGAAGGCTAAGATATTTGAAATGGCTCTTTGGGGGTACTCATGATATATTACTTCAAACAGACCCAATATTTTAAGGGCTGAGTAATCTACAGTGATGATCAAACACTTCAAAAAAGTGGACCAGTCAGCATCATTGCCCAGCCCTGTAACTGTGGGCTTCATGCCTCTTAAAAGGCACTTTGGGGTTATGGTTAGACAATCAGAAGCAGGCTGATTAATGCAGATAATGAGCTGTTGCTCTATAGTGACATCTCATTAAAGAGCTGAAACTGCTGTGAAGACTTATTTCCGTTCTGATTAGGTTAGGAGGGTGCAAGCAATCAGGTAAAGGAGTTAAAATGGCAGATATCATCAGTGCAAAGCTGGTCACAGCAGCCAGTGTGCAATTCATCTTGGCTTCATGGAGGTACCCATGTGAACAGTCCAGCACAGCCCACACTTCTCCGAGCAGCTTGCATAAACTACCACTGGCTATAACATTTAACAGAGCGGCTCACTTAACATTAAGTGTTCTTTCGTGCAATTCTATCACCCAAGGCAGTAATTTCTAGGTCACTCAGCCCTTGTATGGAAAGATGGCAAATTGGGTCTTGGGCTGTGCTGGGCCACCCCTGGCTGGGCAGACCTTGGTGTGTTTTATTTGGGTTCCTAAGTGCCTTTCTCTGGGTATGTCCTTATTTTACCTGCAAAAACCTCATCTAGATGGAAAATGATGACTTGTCAGGTTCGTACTAGAAACCCAGACATGTCTACTGTGCTTACATGCCCAGGACATGTGCTGGTAATTAGTAAATAAATCCAGTGTCTTCAGGATTCATTATCTCATACTAGCGATGCTGTTCATGAGCAGGTCTTTCTGCTATAGCTAAATGCATCTGATAGGGTGGGGGCTGCTCAACTGCATCAAGCTACAGGCACTGAAGGGAAAGCAGAGGGACTGGGGAGGGGCTGATCTCAGTCCACTACTCATGGTCACAGGAAATATCACTACCCAAGCTCTGAGTACTCAGCCAACTAGATTCCCTGTCCAAAACACTGAGCAACAGGTCTGTCCAGGAAGTCCCACATAGAATTATAGGCATCCTTTCCCATCTACAGCAGATTTGTTTTGCTTCTTTTCTATCACCAAGTGCTGCCACTAATGACAACTTTGCACCAAAGCTGGAGGCACACCTTGGCCAGGTTTACAAAGGTGCTCCTCAGAATGAGAACTTTGAGGAGAGCAGCTGGATGCATCAAGTTAGCAGGGAGATGGAGATGCTTGTGGTTTTTATCATGAAGGAAATATGAGAGCTTTCATCAGCTTTCTCCTCTCAGGACCTCTGAGTTAGCATGGAGGTGAGCATGCTGTCAAACAGTCAGCTGAATCCCAAGCTACATAGCTCAGCTCTCCTCAGTAACCTCCCTGCTCACGTCTGGTCCACAACAAAGACCCAGAGTGCTCTCCTCCCCCCTTCAAAGATCAGAAATGAAGTTTTCCACTCCCCTGGAGTGATGTGGGCTTAGGCTGAATTGAAAGGCTGGATGAAAGACACCAAAATTAAGATACCAGATATGAAGACTTACCAGAATCTGACTTCATATGTTCATGCAGAGCTACTGACTTCCCTCCCCCCATACTCCCCATCTGAAATCATGGGAACTCAAAGTGGGTATAAACTGGAAACAGTATGAAAATTTGTAGGGCAGGATCCAGCCGGCCAAAGGGGTGTTTCTGGGACAGCCTCCTCTTCTCCAGTTTCTGGGCAACTGCAAAATGAGTTTACACACGATGGGGGCATCGCTTTCAGCAGCAAGAACAGCTGTGACAAGGAAACACCCGCTCATTTTAAACTGGCTGCAGCCTGTGTCATTCTCCTCCAAGCAAATGAAAGCAATGCCAGACGCCTCACAGACCAGCCAGCCTGGCCGAGCCCTCCTCCTACTCTCCAGGGGAAAGCCAATTCCTAATGTACACAGTGTTTAGTTGACTAGGAGTGTTTGTGTGGTTGAAGTGCCTTATGTGTGTCGTCTATTTCTGCCCTGGTCTTGTGGAACACTGGAGTCTGAGACTTAGTCCTTCTGGCCTTACATATTTTTTACAAGAATGCCAGAGAAAAATAGCAAATAATTTCTATATATCAAATGTCAAATCCCTGCACTACTAATAATACACCATGCATCTAAAAATAAAAATGAGTTTGCTCTGGAATCCAAAATACCTATCTTACATGAATTGCTAAAGCCCTCTGTGAGTGAAATAGCTATAAAGTTTCTTCCCAGAGTTCTAGTTGATTTTTTCTTTTTTATAACAAGTGTCTGGAATTTAACTCCTCGCTCATTCCCTCATATGGCAGTGGGAAACTTTTGACCAGGGTGCTCTAACCATGCAGCTGGCGCAGGAAAACCCTATGTCAGGGCTCAGCAGGAATCTGCCACACACCCATAAACATTGTCCTGCTCTGCAGTGCCCCATCTCTGAGACCTTACCTTACTCATGGAAGCTAACCTAGTGTGCTAGTAAAACAAATAGAGCTGATACAGAAGAGAGGATTGTTTGCGTGCACCTCCCTAACAAACACTTTGTTTTGTTCAGCACCACTCCTTGCTGTCTGATACAAACAACTTTTAATAGAAATATCAAGGAAAACTCCAAAGTGAGATTTAATTGCATTTAGGAGAATATGCATTTAGAGTCACCATAATTACTCACATGGTTGTTTATTTTCTTCTTTAGTGTATTTCTTAACCTATTTTTGTCTTTGTTTTGTCTTACTTGTAGGTCTGTGATTCAGATACAATGCTTGATCCAGCCTCATCAGTGGAGATGGTAAAGGTTTTAGAAGAAGATCCAATGGTTGGAGGAGTTGGAGGTGATGTGCAGGTGAGTAAGACATTTTTCAAATTAACAGAGGCGTTTCAGCAATTATTTGCATTGTAACAGATTTCCCGGCCTAGAACAGCATTAAATATACTGTGATAGCATTACAGAGGCTCATAACCTTTCTGTGTGTTGAACGAAAACTTTTAATCCTAGATGTGAGCGCTGGATGGTTTTAACACCCATAGGAAGCAAACAAGTATTATTTTGCCACATATACATAAAAAGTTGGGCACTAGCATTGTCAGAACTGCTGTGGCACCTTGGAGTCTTTGGGTATAACTGCTTGCTCAGCGAGGAAAACTATATGGAAGGCAGGAAAATGAGAGCAGGTCTCCCACAGCCAAGTCCAGCACCCCAAGCACTTCAATTATGTTACTGCTGGCAAACAAGATCGTTAGGAATAAAAGGTTTTTTTGAAGTGCAGCGCACTATGTGCTCCGTATATTGTTAGATTTCTTCTGTGTGTCTGTAAAGCAGGACAGTGGAAAGCCCCAAAGTCAGCCAAGTTCCACTTCTGTTGCGATTTCCAACCTTGCTGAGTTTGGTGGACAACTACAGCAAAAGGCTGTTCATTCCTTTGACACAATTTCTTCTGCTGCAATTTATAAAGAAAAATGCATATGAATATTTCATTTTGTCTTAGGATTGGTCCACTGTGCTCAGTTGTGCTTCTATGTGAGATGAGGGAGAGAGAGCTATCTATACAGGCAAGCACTTACTAATGAACGCCCCAGTAGTCAGAAGTATTTCAGGCATGTGACTCTCAACTCCAGCAACTGAGATTCCCTTGAGAGCCTGAATTTCTCTGAAGCTCTGGACTGACCATGAACCAGGCATCGCACTCACTCTACACATGTGAGATGCCAGGCATGTGTGAGTACAACTCGAGGGAAAAACACAAGTTCAGTTATGACAGTGAAGGTTCATACACATCTGCAGAGAGAGGTGGGAAGGACACATGCCCTCTGGGAAGAAAGCTGACAGAATGAAAGCTCTGGGGTTTTTTTTTCCCCATTTTGCTTTCCAACATACACAAATGCATTTAGGCCAGGCTTGAGCCTATCACTGAGCCCTGTTTCTTCTAAAATGTTCTGGAATTAAATTGAAACAGGCACAAGTTTGGCCCTTGGCCTCCAAACCTGACAGAAATTAGGGCCATCAGAGCAGAAGACTTTTTTTTTCTAGTTGCAAGGAAGTTATTTCTAGTTGTAGAAGGCCACAGATTACCCTGAAAATCCCCACACTGAGAAGATATCGGTGCACAGCTGGCACAGCCACCCTGCTACATGCTTCTTTGACATCTTCCCCAGCACAAGGTGCGCGCTGAGGACTTGGGTGTGAAGACGTGAACTTGGGCATTCGCATGCGCTCGTAACTCCACTGAGTGTTCAGACCCCTAGACTGTGTCTGTGTTACATTTTAAGTGTGGGCCTGAGCTTGAGGTGAACTTTGGCGCGTACAGAAGAGAGACTGAGACTTTGATGCAGGCCAAAACAAGACTCAGCTGGAGTACAGAGTATGTCTGGGGGCAATAGAACAGGGCTGGTCCTGCAGAAACAAACCAGAACAGGCTGTTCCTCAGAGGGCCTAAGGTAGGCAAAGACCATGTGCTTAGACTTTCTCGTGCTCTGACATAGCTTTAGGAGGGCTAGCAGAAATTCCCAAAGATTTGTGTGGGAGGTAGAGAAGCAGTAGGCCACACCTGGGACTCCACCATCTCTTAGGAAAAACTGAGTCCCTTAAATGTGGGTGATGAGAAAGGAAGAATGAACCAGAAAATAAGTTTCTTGGTGGAGAATACGAAAGAAAAAGAGCACATTTTGGTGGAATAGACTTCTGAAGTCTTCATCTCGCCCTTCTCGTCAATGTTTTGGACTCTATAGGTAAGTCCTGAATTCACCATGAGTTGAAGACAGCAGTGTATGTCAGCTAATGGTGCTCTGGTCTCTGCAAATTCCTTATTGATCCAATGCCTACATTTTCTGTCTTAAGAGTTCATCTAAAATTATTTTTTTTTTTACTTTGTAGATTTTGAACAAATATGATTCCTGGATCTCCTTTCTGAGCAGCGTGAGATACTGGATGGCATTTAACATTGAAAGAGCCTGTCAGTCCTATTTCGGCTGTGTACAGTGCATCAGTGGACCTCTGGGAATGTACAGAAACTCTTTACTCCATGAATTCGTGGAAGATTGGTACAATCAAGAATTTATGGGCTCCCAGTGCAGCTTTGGAGACGACAGGCATCTAACTAACAGAGTGCTAAGTCTGGGCTATGCAACAAAATACACAGCTAGGTCCAAGTGCCTTACTGAAACACCGATAGAGTATCTCAGGTGGTTGAATCAGCAGACTCGCTGGAGTAAATCATACTTTAGAGAGTGGCTTTACAATGCGATGTGGTTCCACAAGCACCATTTGTGGATGACCTATGAAGCTGTAATCACTGGATTCTTTCCTTTCTTCCTTATCGCCACAGTCATTCAGCTCTTCTACAGGGGAAAAATCTGGAACATCCTCCTCTTCTTGTTGACAGTTCAGTTAGTAGGTCTGATAAAGTCTTCCTTTGCCAGCTTTCTTAGGGGCAACATTGTCATGGTTTTCATGTCACTCTACTCAGTGTTGTACATGTCAAGTTTACTGCCAGCAAAGATGTTTGCAATTGCCACGATAAACAAAGCAGGGTGGGGCACATCAGGAAGAAAGACCATTGTAGTTAATTTTATAGGACTCATTCCAGTCTCCATTTGGTTTACAATCCTCCTAGGTGGCGTAATTTTCACTATCTACAAGGAATCGAAAAAGCCATTTTCTGAATCAAAACAGACAGTTCTCATCATTGGTACAATACTCTATGCATGTTACTGGGTTATGCTTTTGACTTTGTACTTCGTTCTTATCAACAAATGTGGCAGGAGGAAGAAAGAGCCACACTATGACATGGTGCTAGAAGTATGATGCTTCCGTGGGAAGTTACCCAGAGAGTTGTAAAGCAACCCAACGACCTTGTAGTGTCTGTGGCATCAGATGAATGTTGCCAAGGGAAATGGATCATTGCTGCTGGGAATAGGACATTCGTATTCCTCTGGGTTCATTTTCATCCTGCCAAAGTAAGAAAAAAAACCACCATAAAAAATTTTTTTTTTTTTAATTTCCAAGGGGCATAAAACGCAAACCACACAGCTTCAACCCGTTCACAAGAAAATGGGAGAACTTCTATGTTTATGCACTTTTTTACTGTGCATATGCCTGACAGTGTTACATTCTATATACCTCACTGGTCATGCTTATGTGTGTGGACAGGAAGGAAAGGAGAATCAAGAAAAGGATCTTACAACCCCTTGCAACTTAATTTATGAACTTCTCTTTTTTATAGTTCTGTTTATAGGAAGGGTCTTTTGTGTTAGGCTGCCAAATGTAATGCCAAAGGTAAATTTTAAGAAGCCATTGGCTGAGCTGTATTTTTATATTATTGTATTATTTGTGTGTGTGTATTTTTAAGCCAACTTTTTTTAAATCACATATTTTATATTTTACTATCTGCCAAAAAAAGCTGCCTCCTCAACATTTTGTTCTTTAGCCTTTTTGAATACATTTGGGAAAAAAATCATACTTCCTCCCCCAAAATTTGTGCTGAATTGATATTGTTCACAACAGAAAGAATAAAAAATCTCTCTGCATTTTTGCAACTGATGTATGGTTATTTCTGTGGAAAATGTGTTTAAATGTACTCTTCGAAGATATTTACTAGGAAATGCTCCATATTGTCATTTTTTGAACACAAAGATATTTGTGTGCAAAAAAAGGCCAACGGGGTAGATGTGTGCAATTTGGGGGTTTGTTCTGGATAACATTGTAAAAGAGAAATTTGCTTCTCCACTCCGAGCATCGTATCCCTAGCATGCACAATAACCATAATACAAGGTCTCTGTCCTATTGGAAAAGACATTGCTATAGGAAAGCCCCCACTGGCTTTATATTGGACCTCAGGAGTCAAAAACTTGTCATCTGGAGGAATACTGGACATCCAAAACTACTATTGACTTTACTGATGGTTGTACTTGATCATAATCTGCTAGTACCAAGCAGATAGTTCAGATTTTTGAGTTTTAAAAAATACATGAAGGGAAAAGTTAGCAACACTTTCAAAATGTGGGTGTCTTACTATAAAACTTATGCAGTGCCCTTCATATGGTTTACAGAAAATATAAACATTAAACACTCTGACATCTAGTGTAACACAGACCCCAGCACTGAGCCCAATAATTTGTATTTGACTAGAGCATACCTACCAGAAAAGAAGCCAATTTTTTTAATCAGAAAACATCAAGCCTTATCAAATCCATCACTTCCTTGGTGCCTAATAATCAGTCTTGGACATTTACTTTGGACTGTGGTTTTGAGAAATCATATTCAGGACTAAATTTTGCAGTCCTTCACCAGCCAAAGGAATGTGGCTTGAAGCCCTAGTATGTTTTACGAAGAGCAACAGAAAGCCAGCTGCATACAGATGCATGCCCTTTTAGATTCTGATATCAAAAGCACTGTGGTAAAGCAGAAATCAGCCTATGATGTTGAAAGAACTTAGAAGCGTTTTCAGCTTCTCTTTGTTATGCAGACATGAATAGATTCTGCTGTAGAATAAACTGCACACACACTACCTTATTTGTCTGATTATCTTGAGGTACATGATTGCTTGAAAGTCATACTAATACTATGTTAATGATTGGAGAGTTGATTCGTGTTGATTGCAAAATAGAACAGTATTAAAAAAAGGAAAAGAAACAGTAAAAATAAAAAAAAACCCCTTGACTATGCCTTTTAACTATTTATGATGTAAGTTAAAGCTTGGGTTAACATTCAAATGTCAAATAAATCCTTTCATTCTATAAAAATATTGAATTAATTGCCTGTATTTATTCTAGCAATTATTCAATGTACTTCCAATATAGGTTGTATAGTATAATTATTACTTTCATAAATAAAATATTTTTGATAAGATTATGACTAATTAATGGTATTTCTGATCAGCACTCCTGCTTTGAAGCCATAATTCTACACTGTTTGAAGGTTGTTTTTATAGTGTCACCAGCCTGATTTCTGAGCAGGAGTTTGCTGCCATGTAGCAAAGGCCCAGGGGCAGTGCGTGCCTGGAGGAGTCAGGGACTGGCCCCTGCTCTGAGAGGTAGCACAGGAATCTGGAACCACAGGTCCATGGGTACTGGTACATGGCAACGCGATGGCACAGTATATGGGTAGTGCTTGGAGTCTCTATTTGCCTCTGCCACTGGCTGCTGGATAAGTTTAGTCCTTCCCTTTTTCCTCAGCTTTCTGATTTGTAAAATGGGAACGGCAATCCAACCTCCTTTGGGAAGTGCTTTGAAGTGGCTGAGAGAGCTGGGCTGGTTCACCTGGTGGAGGGATTACTTCAAGGGGAGGATACCTAAAGTTATCTCCAATACATATAAAGAGGTCATCAAGAAGATGGACCCAGGTTCTTCACAGTGCTGCCTGGTAGGAAGATGAAAGACTTTGAGTTTAGGCTGAAAGGGAAGAAGTTTGGACTGGGTACAAATAGGGACTTCTTCCTCATGAGGAAATCAGGCACTGAAACAGGTTGCCAGGAGAGAAAATGCAGCCTCCATCCTGGGAGGCTTTGAAGACTATACTAGATAAAGTCCTGAGGGGCCTTGTCTGACCTCAGAGCTGCCCTTGCTTTAAGTGGGAGGTTGAACTAGAGACCTCTGACACCCCTTCCAACACAAATTCTCCATTCATGCTTTTTGAAGCAGGTGCTGACATTCTGCTTCCATATGACAGCTCCCCTCTGTGTGGAAGCCCATTCCCATCTCTGTTCCCCACACGTCCACCCTGACTCTGGGAACAAACAGTTCGTCAGCAACTGGTACTGAATACCCAGAAAAATCAGAGCTCTTCTTGTATCTCTGTGTCCCCACTGTGTTTTCAGTTGCGTAGAAAAAGGTTTCAACAGAAAACAAGACTACAGAACAATTCTTAATGAAAGTGTTCTTCAACAAATTAAATTCTTCAATACTGTTTCCTCTGCACATTTTCATCTCAAATTATTTCTTTGTATTTCTAAAAACTTTTGATTGTTGGAAAAAAATGAAATGTGTTTTTTGTTAATAATGATTATACTTGTGAGATCTATGTCAAAAAAAGCAAAATATATTAAAAGGAAAAAGCACACTTTGTTTTCATCTTTTTTAAGAAGAGGTATTTTTAGCCACCTCTTACAGACAAATTATGCCGAACACTGTAAGAAATTCCCACAAACTATAAGTTCTGTAGAAAAGTTAAAAACCAGTCATTGAAAAAGTACAATGAATTGGCAATATCTCAGGTTATAACCCATTTGCAGAGTAGAGTAATTTGGGTTTGAGAACATCTGTTTACAGAGACCAGGTGTGAAGCAAAACCTGTGGGAATCAGAGGTGCAGCAAGGAGGAAGGAGCCCTCCTGCTCTGCCTGCTAACAAGCTTCAGTTTGGCCAAGAATCAGGTTTCTTTCAATGAGAAATGTATGAATATTTAGCAGAACTTTTCTAGGACGTAGAAGAAATCTTGTCAGACATCTACTGCCAAACATGTCTCAATGCACAAGCTGTTGTGAATCTGTTAAAAAATTTGGTCTGGATTTTTTTCTTAAGAAGAAATAAGAGGATAAAGAGGAGACGAAATGTACTGATAGCTGTTGATGAGGTTTAATATTACTGAGGCTTTGTTGGAAATGCCACTTTTCTCTGGACTTTACACAAGCTTTTTTTCCCAGCTTTCACTTGGCTTAAGTTTGCTGCTTTATTTTCATATCTGATAGATGGATGGATGAGTGCCTGAAATTGTTATGGCTTCTTCCAGCTATGGTGTTTTATGTAACAAGGGATTCTGTCTCTCCCAAAGAAATCCAACTTGCATTTTATCCTAGAACAGCCCTAAAATTTTTATTACTAGGTTTACATAGTGTAAAAAAGCCTTGTAGTTACATTTACATGAAGTAAATGAGAGACCCAAGTCATGTTTCTGAGTTTTGGTACATGATAATACCCTGTATTGTTCAAGTATAAGCATGGCCTGCGGAATGTTTTTTGCTGTGAACCAAATAGTGCTGCCCCAAACAGCATGGAACACAAATAGGAGAGAGGCATGGAGCAGCAACCGGTCCGTTTTTGGAGATCATAAAGCTTAGGTGTTATCTCTGTCATCAGCTGGTCTCGAGATTGGAGAACAGTCCCTGGCTTAGCTTTTTTTGTTTGTCTGTTTGTTTGTTTTACTACATTAAATATAAGCTATCTGTACCCCACTGAGGAGAACAATGTATGGTCAGCTAACCATCTGCACATGAGAACCACCACTATCCTGGAATCAAGCACTACTGTAGTCAAAGCACTCAGGGTCTAGGACCCATTGCACTAATACTTCCATTGCTTCTTTTACAGAACCCTTGCTGGACTGCCTTTATCCTGGTAACAGTGTACTTCCCTTTGCTTCAGATATGACACTCCCTGTAGAAATGAAATGGTTATGAGACAACTTTCTGACTTCTTATCACAAGGTTCACTAAGAACAGAGAGCATGAAGGGCTTGCTTGTGGTCAGTGTTGCTTTATAATACTCAAGAGGCGGATGTCTGAGATCTGTTCAACAACCTTCATACAGCGCTTCTTTCCTTAGTTCCCCACCATATGTGGGTTCACATATATATATACCTATATCTATATCTATCTATAATATTCCTAGGTTCTAGGACTGTAATTGTCCATTTCTCACAGTGAGACAAAATCCTGGCAGATGCGACAATTTCACATGTTGAACCTGCACGCTGAGACAATGCTGCAGGCACAGATTCTTTTTCTTTGTTATTTTTATAAACTGCTCTGTGTATACTTGATCCTGTCTTCCTTAAAACGACCACCAAGGTGACTTGCTGGCAAGTTTTCCTGGAGATAAAGAGAGGAGGGAAAGTAGATGGTTAGTGTTCCGACCTGCTATCTGGCTGAGCATGTCATGTAAGGAGATTAAAAGTCTGGGTGCAAAATTTGTGGTGCTTGATTCCAGCCAAGAGAAAGTTCAAACAAAACCACCTTAAAAGGATATTCATGTAGTTCTTTACCATGGATATGTCCCACGAGTTTAATGTAAACCAGGTATGAAACTGGAATATAATCACAGGTTTTTCTTTTTTTAAAAAAATTATCCATTTGAGTCACTGCGGAGTTCTATTTGGACACTATTATCCATTAAAGTCTCTCTCAAAGATAAAAGTTAAACAGACATAAGCCAAGTTCATATTATTGTAAAAACATATACACCATGAAAGCCTCGTCTACACAAGAAAGTTTATCTGATGTAACCTAAAACTTTGTGATTTTACTTATTGTAGTATAAGTGTTATTTTATTGGTTTTGTTTGGATTTATGCTTCTTAGGAAATGATGCCCAGAACTGTAAAATCTGAACTGCTGTTTACTAGCTTGAACAAAAAAGAAAGCTTAATTTAAATTGTGATAATAAAATGGTTTAATCAAACTCGTAGAGTAACATGACACTTTTATGTCGATCTATGCCAGATACATTTTAGTCCAGTCTTGCATGATTTACCTTAAGACCAGTCAAGATGTGAATTTACAGCACTTCAGACAGTCCATAAGGACCGCCCTGGGCAAATCTGCAAATCGTTGCTCTGTAGTAAGTATGAGGTAGCTTAGCCTGCAGCAGCAGAGTCATTAGTTACATTGTATTGGCCACAGGGCGAGGGAGGAAACTTGGATAGATAATGTGTGATGATTGAGGCACTGTAAACTCACGCCCTAGGCTGCTTGAAGAAGCTTTTAAATGTACTTACCTTAAACTGATCAGGACTGCCTTCCAGCCAATCCAGGATCTTGTGCTCACAGAACTACCTAGGAGAGCTGAAATGGATTACCAAGATTTCAAATTGGCTATTTAAACTGTGGGAAATTTCCGTTAATCTGTTTCCAGAAAAATAGAAGCAACTCTGCTTTGATTTAGTACAACACCTTTCCGGTTTTTTTTAGGTAGGATTTTAACACATTTTAGCTTTTGCATGCTAAGATTCTGATCACGATGTGCTCGCATGATCATAAGTGTACTGTAAGAAGTTGTCATCCTGCTGGCACTGGAAGAAGACACCAAGCACATACTGTCTACTGGAAAGCAAATTAAATTGGAGTAGTTGTAGCTGTGCCCCTGGACATGCACTGTCTCTTCCTTACACAGGATTTTGCACAGGCTAGAGCTAAAATAGCTGTATTGGCTGCTAGCACCTATATTCCTCAGGCTGTTCTTAGCTAAACAAGGAGTAGGCTGTTGACTGAACAACTGCGTATGACCCTGTGAAGCAACTCCAGTGCCTGACAGATGCGTGAGTTGTATATACGATATATCTAAGTGGTGAAACAGAACATGCTGTATGTGCAGCAAACCCATATTTGCCAGGAAGCATGGTAGTTGAGTATGCCAGTGGGACATCTGGTCCTGGCAGCAGTGGAAGCAGAAGAGAGGTTTCACCACTAAAAGTGGCATAAGGAAGCTGTAAATAAATTATGTCACTGCATGGCACGTCCCTTTGTGGTCAGATGGGCACTGCCCTGGCTGCTTTGCCTGGAGACATTGGCACATTAACCTGTTACATCCCAGGGATAAAAAAAGAGTATGAACCTATCGTGCATTATGCTGGGTGCAATTGCCACAATGTATGCTCTTGCTTCTTGGCCCACTGGAAGCAATTTACTCCTCTTTTTGCCGACAGACCATCTGCTTTACACATATTACAACATGAAATCACGCTCATAGGCAGCTGCCAGGTCTGTTAATTACAAGTTTTATAATTATTAGTCTTTAATTCCAGCAATTAATTAATTGATAGCCATTTGGCCTAACTCAGTTCCAGGTCTAGAACACACAATGTAATCAGATGGATAGCATTGTTCCTTGCAAGTGTGATTAAAATACTTCCTTGGAGAATCACCCTTCATGCCCCAGACCATGTGTGCTCCCAGACAGCATGAAAGATCTTATACCTGTATGTATACCTGCTGGGTAGTGTGTGCTGTCCACAGCTGCCAGCTCAGCCCCCTCCTACTTTGATGCTGATCTGATTGCTCCTTATGTTCTAAATTAAATTAAAGGAGTGTGAGGTTCTGGCCAAATTAATCATGGCTGGGAATCAGCGTTCATATTTCTTTTGCAGCTTTGAAGTCTGTCTAATCTCTCCTGTTATCACTATAATATCTGAGATGTGATGAGGGCTTTGCAAGAACCCAGATTAGACAGATTGCAAAGTTAATGGGGACATATGGGTGTTGTTTCTCAGCCATTATTCTTTCTGTAATTGTGGTGGAAAGAATCTGTCAGCAGAAATGCGCTCTTCAGTAATACATTGCTGCAGCATGTTGGTAAACGTTGAGGAGAGTGCTGGTCTGTGGGAGCATGTTCTGCACACATGATTGATCACTCCATACCTGTCACTTATTTGGTTTTTTTAACACTTAACCAGCGACAGAATGATTTGGAAATATATCTGGCATTGACTTCAGCTTCCTGAGCACTTTATGCAGTTTTCTGATCAACTCACTGTTGAAACAAAAAAAAGAAGCTTATTATCTCTGTGGTTTTCTGCCTGTGACTTTGGATGATACACTATGTGCTAATAAGCAATGCCCCAGGAAACTCAGCCTCATTGCACGGGACACCTGCATCCTTTTGTTTTCCAGCCACTTCCTCAAATCTAATTTATTACATCTCTGTTTAAATCAGCACAGCCAGGCAGGTATAAAACTAAAGTCTTAACCACCCATAGCAATTACGTGTTATGTTTCATAAGATTAGGCAGGAAACACTCCATAAATTCCAGTAGTTAACACTCATTTTAATTGAATTGCCCCCAACGTTTGAATGGAGTCGGTATTCCTCTGCTCTGCTCTGAACAATTGCGTTTCCCAAAACACGGCTGCCTAACAACAAACAGATGTTTTCAAACGTAAACAAGGCCACATTTCTAGTGATGGTAAAGTGATGCCTCTGTTTTGTACATTTGTCAAGTACTTCTGCTTGTAAAATAATTGGAAGATGCTTCCTTTTGTCTCAGCTCTGTGGAATCCATTGGCATAAACAGAAGTTTGAAAAGATCTAGCAATTATCTGAAGTTCAATGCATATTAAATAATTTGATTTTGATTTGTCTTCTTGTTCACAGGCAGGGCAAGCCATTAGAAAGTAGGGACATATGTTTGCCTAAGCAAAACAGAAAAATAGATCATTCCTTAGATCCATTTAGACTGTAAAACATAACTGTGCTATAGGACTGTATCATAGCAGAACTGTGTTTATTTATTTGTATAAGATAAGCTGCTAACACAACTTGCCTAGGACAATATTTTGTTTTAGAAGACTAGCATCTAGACTGTCTTTAGATGCCAGATACTTCAAATCAATTTAGAAACAGCTGAGGCATGCAAGATGCTCCCACTTTTATACCTGCACCTGTAAGAAATTTTATGCCAGGTTAATACAAACCATATTCGTCAATGGTAACTTCAAATAAAATATTTGACTAGCGATATTCAGGTGAATAGCACTCTCAGTCCCTTATATGACCTCAGTTGTGGAGGCAATAACAGCATCCAACAACCAGGTCTACTTAGTTCTTTGAGAGTTCCAGCAACACCAGGAAGACACTGTATGTCTTCGCACTGATACATGTAGCTTGTAAAGCAGCTGGCATCCTTCTTTACTGCTACAGCCAGACTTCTCAGTGGGAGGAGCTGCATATTTTAAAGTGTTGTCTCCCCATGTCAGTTTATTAAGTATATGCTAAGTCATTTATTTTAATCAATTAGATCAATGAAAATCCTGGGAGTTTGCTCAGGCACACCTGTTTTGTTTTTTTTATTTTTATCCTATGTTGTTTGGAATCAAACCAAAAAAGCCATTCTTACATCACAGTAAGTCTATTCAGGAGTGTCCCTCCTCCATCGACTGTCCTATGTTATTATAATCATGGAAACAGTAAAATTCAGACAAGCCACAACTAATTACCAACAGGAACATACAAACACTAAAATGCTAGAAAGAGCAGTTTTAAGACTACTTACATAGGAGCAGAATAGAAAAGTAGTTTACGACTGAAGACTTTGACAGGCCTTAAAAACTGGTTGTGGTCAGAGGAAACAAGTTAAAGACAAGACCAGCAAGCAGATCTGAGGTTATAACTTCTGCAGTTTTCTTGTAACTTCCACCCATGAGCTAACTACAGGTTGAAGGGCACTGAAGAGGTTTTTTCCATCTCCAGTGGCTATAATTTCACTGTTGGATTTCTTCCTCTGAAATTCACCCCCAACTATGCTTCAGTGTTTAGCAGAAACATAAGAAACTCTCCACGTGAGAAACTCAGAAGCAATATAAAATGCACTCCCATTTAACACACTTCTGGAAAGAATAATAGTCCTTAGAAGTTGTTTTCCACCAAATCAACAATGATGTTGACAAACACCACCCAGGTTGAATGGTGGACAGTTTGGACTCAAACTCTGTCATGTTGTTACCGTGTCCTAGAGTTTGAACAAAATTTCAACCACCAATTGACTGATCTTCAAATGCCACAAATATAAAATGGATTCCAGATAGATCTTGATTGTGTCCCTGCTAAGCCACACACTTCAAAATACAAATTCTGTTTTCATCCAGCTGTTATATAATTGTCATCTACAGATTTTCACCAACTATATACCTTATAATGATTCACCTGACTCCTTCCTTTGGGTCAAGATCCTAAGTTCAAGACATTGTCCTATGAAATGTCTTGAAAGTCTCATCAAAATGAGAAATAGCATGTCTATATCTTCCCTCTCATCTGCCTTCACATAACAGTAGGCTGTTGAATGGTTTGACAGAATTTGTTCTCAGTAAAGACACATTATCTAATTTTATCCCTTACTATTTTCATTCTTCCTCGCTTTTCTATTGCCTTCTTTTTCATGATACTTTTTCTTTGCCAGTCTCCAATCCACTGGAGGCTCCAAAATCCCAGATTGTCCCTAGCTGTTCACAGAAAGCTTCGAGTTAGCTCACTCAAGGCCATGCTAACTTGCATACATATTTTTTTCAGCAGTCTTTCCTTTTGGGCCCTCTGCTCCTTCCCCTCAGTTTTGACTGAGTACCCAAGCAGTAGTCCAGAGCCACCCTCCAAATACAAGCAAATGCAAGCATCACAACCATGTCTGAAAAGATGTAAGTGAATAATGATTGTGAGACTTTCTTCATTTGTTCTCACACACCCCAATGATTATTAACCTTTCCTTCTACGTTTACTGTGGCAATTAAATATTTAACTTCACCTCTTCTTCTCCCTGACATTACTATTTTATTTGAGCTGTTTGAGCCACCAGAGCTGAAAGCCGGTAGTTGTTACAGCGTGATTTGGGGTGATTCAGAGCACTTTGCATCATCTGTCTGTATGTATTGTGCAGCAATGAAAAACTGAGCCTGTGCTGTGTCAAACCTTGAATCAGTTCTATCATTAACGTAGAAGAGGATTCCCATCATTTTCTTTCCTAGACCAACACAGGGCTCAATGAATTCAAGACATGTATATTCCAAGCAGGGACATGGGATTTACCTAATTGACTCATACCACCACCCACACACTTCATAAAATCCAGTCGCAAATTGACTATATTACATTCAGAAGCAGGCTTTCCCTAATGTAACTACATGTAAAATTACGATGGGTTTCTGGCTCAATGTTATATAGATATAGGCCTAGTCTTGTGAGTTACCAAGCCCGTAACCTACTAGCAAAGGAGGCACTGAAATCATCTGCAGGTCTAAATCCAATGTGTGCTTTGCCTGAGAAATACCTAATTATTACTTTTCTATACTTGTCTTAATAAAAACTCTTAGAAGTGTTAAATATCTTCTAATGCAATTTTTCTTTTTGGTATATGCAGAAAGAACTGCTTTGTGATATTTCTATCTTATCTATTTAGTATTTTCATGTGAGTGGCTTACTATGAGCAATTCATTCCTTTGTTTGCTTTCTTACCTTCTTGTACCAATATTTGAGCTCAGGGTGGAAACTTCCACTTCTCTTCTGGAAGAGATCACACAGTTGACAGAATTTGTGCCAAGGTATGCAGAATTTCTGCAGGGGTTTTTTCTGCCTACTTCGCTATTTCTAGCCTACTTGGTCCTCTTATACTTTCAGTCAAGATATGATTGGTACTTGCAGAAAGGGTGTGGTTTTTAGATTCGGTATTGAGATCAGATTTCACAAAACCCCACAAATTCTGTTAGCTGAGCTGTGTGCCAGAGTGCAACATATTTCAGCAACAGTCTTTTATGCACTTCATTAAGTGTAAAAGTAACAAGCATCTCTGTGTTCTCCTTAATGAAAGGATTCTTTGAGAGTTAAATATTCCTTTAGTTGTTTTTAATCAAGCTTAATATGTGTGAAATTTGTGGGAATGACAGTCACTGAGACTAACAACAACAACAGGTACAGCCAGAAATCCTGACTTGCATAACATACCATCAGTTTTGCTTTGCTTTTGGCCTACTCAGAAGAACCTGTTAATGAATTTTGCTCTCATGGCCATTCAGTTGGAGTTCTCCCTGCTTTCTGGTGGCTTTTTGATGTAGGAACTTAGGGAGAAAGTGTAACATACCACCTGGTTTCCTTATGCAATTTAGCTTACTCTGGTACCCTGTCTGTGCTTTCACAGCTGGCGTAATGGACAAGACTGTTTCACAGTTGGACAGTGTCATGTTAGCCACCTGCAATTATTCTGTGGGGCTAACTTGTCAGTTAGATAATCCAGTTTCAGAAAAAAGAACTAGCTATGGATACCTTGAAGCAAAGACACTGAGCAAGTGGGACAGGTTTGTATAGTTGTTTCAACTTCACTTAAAACAATAGACTTGGGGTGTTGTTTGCCTTGGTCATTTCAAATGGTTGTTAACTAGATGCCCAGTGCTGATAAATGTCATCACGCTATGTCCTTTATACAGTGTGTTCCAGATCAAAACCCTGGAGCACTGCACAAGTACCCTTCTTGTGTCGCCTGCTTACAGAGCAATTACATCCTGGACATATTTTAGCCACAGTAGAGCCAGGCAAACTCATCTTAAAATGTCGGTCCCAGAGCGCTCAAAGAGCATGGCAAAGGTGAGGAAAGGAAGAGATAGGGTGTACTAGGAAACTCCAGCAAAGAGAAATACAAGCAGGACTGTCCAGGAAGTCTTTTCCAGTGACATGACCCAGGCAGAGGGTTCATCTCTCAATGGGTTGCACTCAGCTGTGCAGCAGAATCAGTATTATTCAGTAAAGCAAGTTACATCTACAGCCCATTCAATATTACAGCTGCTTTTGTAAATCTGACTGCACATATGTTTTAATGTAAGACGAAGAATAGGTATAATTTTCCAACTATAGATCAATAATGAGTCTGAATATCAACTGCTTTTAATGCTTTAAAATAACTAAACTCTGCAACTTTCAGTTTTTCTGGTCATGCCCTTTTTCTTCCACCCCAAGTGATTCCCACTCTTTGCCACTGCTGTGTTCTCTCCACTGACACCTCCAGACCTGTCCACTCCCTGTCTCACCATACAGATGCTTTATCAAAGCTCATTTGTTTTCACACACCTGGTAAACTCTTACTTAGATTTTTTTAAAAAAAAAACAAACTCAAAACACATTCAGTAAGCTTTTCACTCCCAAATTCCCTAAAATGCAAGGAGTGGGAAAGACATATGTTCTTAGCAAAACCACAAAGCCCTGAGGGACTTGGCCTGGACTCCTGGAATACCTTTTAGCTCTCAGCAAGATGGATCTGCTCTTTCTTATCTGCTCCACTCTATAAAAGAAGTTGAAGCAAATTGCACCCTATCAGTGCAAAAGCAATGTGAAGAAGGAATGCCCCACTGTATTTTTTCCCTCTGTTTTCCAACCCATTTGAGCAAAATTCTACCATCAAGCCTCACTGAGTCTAGCCCTTCTCTTTTGTTCTTCAGCTCCAGCTTGAGTGATCCCAGATTTCCCCCAGTTCTTCAAACACATCCCCTGCCACTCCCTAGCCTGTACAGAAAAAGGAAAGCTGCAACTTCAAGAGCACCGGCCACTCCTCCCTGCTCAGAGGCCACTGCACATCTCAGCTTTGATGTGTCTGACCTCCTCTGAACTGGAGCAGACTGTTGCTTCTCAACTCCGATTTCCCCCTGAGGCAATGAATTATCCTGACAACTGACTACTGACAACCGACACCTCCCCAAAGGGCTCCATCCTACTGTGGGAACCGACACTTCAATGGGAAGCTTCGATGTATATCCCGGGCTGGAAGTGGGGCACTTAATGCTTAATGAATGTTTCTGTTTTGCTGAGAGACAACCACAGGCTGGAGGTTTGAGCTGGATTCTGAAAGTCTGAAAGTGTTTCGATGTGAGAGCTGCGCCGGTCCCATGACAAAACAGAAACCAACTATGAAATCTGGAAATATTTCCAAATTTCCACAATTTCTAAATGGACGTTGAGATCAGTTTGGTGTGTAACTTCAACATCTATTCTCCATAGATCATTCCTTTACTTTCCTTTTGTGCCACCCCTTCCCATGCACGCCTCCTCCACTTTCCACTTTAAGGAAGTAATAGTTTATGAAATTATTATTCTGCTTACTCAGGCTCAGTCAGCAAAAATTTTGCAACAATGAAAAGTGTTGAAAAAAAAGAATGATCTTAATTATTTCTAAATTATCTTTTTAAAAATATTCTTGACTTGGGGAATAAAAAAATCAAACTACATAAGGAAAGTCTGAAATTTTAGATTATTTTTTAAGTTTTACATGCTAAATCCACTCACATCCTTTCCCAGCTGCAAACTTACACATGCAAAACAGAGCACCGCACTGAAAAGTCCATTCACAATGTGTGATTTAGGGTTGGTCCATTCAGTGGATTGGGGGTTTGGGTTAAGAGTATTTTTTTGGCTCTTGCATATTTTACTAGGAAACATGCAATTGAAGAAACCCACCTGGATTATTAAGTTTAGCCCAAAAGCATAAGCAAGTCTGTATAGTGCAGGTTGCTTAACAGATCAATCAACACATGACAACCATGAAATACTTCCTCTGGAAAGAAAAGGGAAACTAAAAGACATCACTAGTGTCTTGAATTAGTTTGCTCAAAAGCAGAAGATATTCCTTGGATGTTGAGTGCAAATACATGAACAAGAAAATGCCATAGTGGCCTGCAACACAACTTCTTCTAGCCTTGGATTTAGTGGTGAACCTAATCTTGAACACATGAAGTAGTCCAAAACGTTTGAGAGTAGAAATATTTTCAAACGTCATTAAGAACAACCTATCGACCAGGTGTACTGGGATTAATTCACCTACGTCAAGCATTGTTTTCCATCAACAAATACAAAGAAGCTTTAAATAGGACATATTAGAAGCTAGAACTTCAGTTTGTATAAATCAGCCTTTTTCAGAAGATATATGTTGATTTATGACAATTAAACACATAATGAGTTTTAGATTGCATTCTACACAATATTCACATGTATTTGGAAAACTTCTTGTATTTTTAACAGTATTTTTTGTCCATCAAACCAAAATAGACTTGAGCTCTTTTTTTAAAATATATATAAATTCTTCTTCATGTCTCAACTTTTAGAGTCCCTTTCTTCAATTTCACTGATGAGAAGCAAGTGATTGCAGCTGATGGTATCTGCTAGCCAGAGGATACAAATGTGCTAATCTTGCTTCCAATATAAACAACAGTTGGGGCAACTTTTTGCAATGTAAATCGTTTGTTGGGTGCATTTTATGACACAGCATGTGCCTTCACAAGCACTGGTCATTGTTTGCTTTTCTTTAAAATTAAGTTAAAGTATTTCACAGCTTTGTTTGACACCAAAATAAATTAGGTGCCTTTGTGTACTGTTTAGGTGCAAGTGTGCACGTAGGCATTTGTGTTCAGTCTTTAAAGGGGATTCAGTTTTCAAGAATTCAGAACACATCAACTGCATGTGAGGACTTTCAGGGTTTTCTTAAGCCTGAAGAGATTTAAATATAAAGAAAAGCTATATAGGCCTTTTTTTTTTTTTTACTCTCTAGTTTATGAGACATGCTAACATTGTACCTTCAGGGTTTTGTCTGTGCCAAGGAAAAATAGGCATTTGCCCCACTTATTTACTCTTAGCTTAAAAACAGAACTTTTTTTGTTCAGATGAATTTGAGACTATAGAGCTGCACAGAATAACCCCAAACACCTTGTCAGAAATTAGCGTCTTTTTAGTTTGTTTATCCATAGTAATTTTAAAAGACAGTAAATGAACTGCCATTAACTGAAGCAAACCTCACATTTCTAGCCACTGAACTCACTTGGAGATAAAAGGCTCCTCCTGGCTGTTACTCAGCACTTTCCCTTCATGCTGCTCTGTCCCACCACAGAGGTTATTAACTTTTTACAAGTGCTCCTCACATCCTCCCTTTGATGAATGGTGCTAAACTTGTATTTAGATTACAGGATTTCCCAGCAAGGCTGTTCTATTATTGAGGGGGAGAGAATTTTAACACAAGATTTTTTTTTTCTATCAACCACTTGATTTTCACAGTAAATATTTGCATGGAGAATCTACTTTAAGGAGTTTTGCTCATATCACCCCGAGGCCTTAGCGCAAGGTCATGGGCATCCCAAGCACAGGGTGCAGTGGTAGGTTTTGGACTAACCCTCCTCTGCTTTTCATATGTGACTGTGAGGTGCAATGGGGCTTTCCCCTTGGCTTTCAGCCCTGCTGTCTTGCTGCTCCCGCCGGGACATCGGGAACCTGGGGTCATCTGCAGGAAGACTACGGGAAAGCAGAGAGGAAGAGGGCAGAGAGAGGGCAAAGAAAGCACCCTTTTGCCTCTCTGAAATCGTCATCCTCTTTCAAAGTGGGAAAAACCAAAAAAAAAAATCAAAAAAAAAAGAGAAGGTGGAGGTGGAGGTGGAGGTGGAGGCCGGAGGGGAAGACATTTCCCTGCCGCCTCATTACTCTCTGCTCACTTACAGCCAGCCTAGCTCCTGCCCTTCTCTCCCCTCTGGCCTCTGCACCTAAATTTCTTACAACCTTCTTCACAACTGGAAAGATAAATCAAGACACATGCAAAATAAAAAAAAAATCCTGAGGAAGAATGCCCCATTCTCCTTTATGGATTATGTAGGAGTGAACATTGTTGGTCTTTACCTTCTCTAACTTCTGTGATTTCTAGCTGGATTTTCATGACTCATGAACTTACTTTTCTGGCTAAAAAACTTACTGGCTTAATTTTTATTCCTCAGTGGAAAAAAGCTGACACCAGATGTTTCTTTAGACCCTTCCCTGTCCTGAGTGTGTAAACACCAGAGACAAACAGGCTGTTCTGTAATCTTGCTCCTCTCCAGGATACCAGGAGTTTTATCACTTAGTTAAGAAAAAAAAATGCATTTAAACTGCTACTAACTGCATTTCCAGCTAAAGATATGCAAGCCCTCACTCTTAACATTAAGTGAGAGTGTTTACAGATGAATAATATGACTGTTTAGGAGCACTGTGGTATGATGCACATGGATACAATAAAGCTCTTGTACTGCCCCAGCCCTCGGCTCCGGCAAGAATGTCTCCTGGCCTAGGAAAGCAACAGCCTTTTCTAACAGTCGCCTGTCAGTATTTTTAAACCTTCTCTCCTAAAATAACATGTCAATGTTTGCCTATCTGAATTTACAGGAAGGCTGAGTGAAAATTTGTGGGCTCACCACTGTAAATGGATTTTGTCATGGTTTTTATGATGTCATGAGACTATTTATTGTGCTTTGCTCAGAAAGCGAGTGAGAATTGCACTTCTTAAAGCCCCTTCATCTCTGAAAGTGGGAGATTGAAATTGTGGACACCACGATTTAACATCCCTCCTGAGGTGAAGGTGAGTGTGTTGGGTCCATTCCACCAGTTGACGTTTGAGCTTGCAGTGTTCCTTACAAATATATTCCAAAGTGAACCATAAAAAAACACCACACAGACAATTATAATTCCTTCCCTGTCAGTAATGCCACTACATTTGTTTAGCAACTGGGCACGGCAATGCGATACTAGCTGTTATTTTATCTTGTGCTGCTGGTTAAAATCTACTTATTTTGTATCGATACATTTGAGAGAGAGGGAAAAGTAAACAGGGTCTCAGGTTCCATGATGTTTTTGTACTGAGACCGTTACATCTGCAAATTACAGGTCTTTCAAACTTTTTTTCAATTACACACACATGAAATATTAAATAACTACACAGTCAGTTAATATTATTGCAATATTATCTTTCATGTAGAAAAATGTTAGTTCCTTCCAACCAACTTGGTCTTTGCTTCGCAAGTAATTCAGAAAACAAAACTTGGGTGTAGGATTTTTCTCACCTTACCATAATGGTTTAAAATTAGGTCCCAGTCTAGTCTCCTTTATAGTGAGAGGACAGAGTTAGGTACCTTCTGGGAGCTACTCATCTATTCAAAAATAGATGCCCAGTTTTACATCCACACTGAATCACAGGTATATGCCTTTCCAATAGGATCCTGGGATGCCTCAGGGCAAGGTCTAGTTGTGTTAAGTGAGTGGTTTTGATTATAAGCCATAAAAAACATTTATGCATATGTTCATTTTCCAGCATGAAGTGCACTCAGCTGTTTACATCATAATTTCCTGAGAGGTGTCTTCACGTACAACCCCAAGGATTTTGGTTGTAGCACTGGGGTGGATGGTGTGTATTTGTGAATGGTGGGAAGGGATTTCAGAGTGCAAAACCCTCAGATGTAGGTCTCAAGGACACATGGAAAGGACAATGGTATTGTCTCATCTTTAATGCCAGTGAGAAGTAGCTCCTGGAGTAAGCCGTCCCAGAACTGTAGCTGGATTATGTCTGGAGGGAAACCAGTCACTTTGTGCTGAGAAAGATCCCAAGTGAGTGCACATGCACTGTGGGTGATGGGGAAGAAAGCAACTAGGACAAGAGTAGGAGCAGCAGAACTAAAACAAGCAGGAAGCCAGTCTGGAAACTGCTGTTTCATTGATGCCAAGATCATTAACTTAATCTTAAAACTGCTTTCTGCTTTGGTCCTCAGCAATCTGTGCAATGCAGTCCACCCTGTAGAGACCAGGTAGCTGAGTGTGTCTCCTAACTTGCCGAATGAAGGGGCAGGCACAGGAAAAAGAACTGCTTCTTGGCCTAGATATTTGTGAAACATTAAGATATAACATGATAGTCTTCATGGCTGCAGCAGGACTGGGATTTTGTGGCAGGGTGTCAAAAGCTGTTCCTGGTATTGTTTTGGTTTTCCTCTGAGCTTTCATAGTGGCCCTGCTTCCTTCAGTACTGCAAGCCATCCAGATGGATCAGGGTGAGAAGTGGTGAGAAATTGCTTTGCAATTCAGCCACGTATTGAAAACATGCTTTGGAAAATGTAATAATTTGTCTTCTTAAAGGTAAATATAGAGATTTTCTAGTCTGAGGCAAATATCTGGGTCTTTGGTTCAGTTTCCCAGTACAGATCTGTGTCTTGATTCCATCAGGGTTAAATTCAAGGATATCTTTTTTTTGCAGTCAGGAGAAAATATTCTTTATCCCTGCTTGTTTTACATTTCTGCACCATCAAGTACAAGGAGACATGGTAAGAAGGTGACTTTTCTGTTGTCCTGTTCCAGTCAGGATCTTAGAACAATGGCAAACTGAACAGTGAATACAAGACCCTGTCCGCTTAAGACAGGATAAAGCATATCTGTGCTCCAACACACACATCCAGACCACCTTATTGCAGACAGCTGGCACTGAATAACCCATTGCTCTTACTTTGCTGCTGAAGGAAACTGGACAGACTGGAAAGCTTCACCATCTGAAATGATTTTTTATTTTTGAAGGATGGTAACACGTAAATGGGTAATCTGGATGTGGCCTACCGCTCTGATTCTATAGTTACTCTTTATACAGAAAGACATAAAACATTAGCTGAAATTTGAATAGAGATGTAAATTCTTTAAAAACTATTTGCCTACAACGTGTTTAGAAAGAGCATATTATTATAATCTAATGTCACAAAAGTTCAATGGGCGACAACCCAGTGCATAGTCTAAATGAACAATCACACTCTGAAGCAGACGAATTAAAAAGCCGCAACCCACCAAGCCTGCGTTTCTTTGCACCTCCTATAACGGTGCAAAGATCTTTAGTTACAATTCTAACCAATGAATATCAAGATGCCAGAGATTTTTGTCTACTTGTGTTTCTTTATAGCCTGGCACCATATTTGTTATTAATTTTTATTGCCTAAACTGTCTGTTACAACATGATACATTGCTATCGGTGCCATGCACACACAGACCTCATGCCCCATGTCACCCAGAAAGACACTGCGGGTCCCCTTTTCACTCCTCTCCATGACTCCATTTTAAATCCCATCTGAAAGACATTGCCTGCAAGACTGGTGTCTTCTCTGGTCTCATACAGGATTAGTTTGGAGGAGAGATTTTTGTGCTACCTATGGACTCATCAGTTTTAAAGCACTGAAAGTCAGGTACGAGCCACTCACTTTCTCCAGTATCCAACAATATGGCCACACAGTGAACAATTTCACATAAAATGAGCAGCCTTTTGCTCCTTTATTGAATCATTGCATAAGCCAAAAAAATATATATTTTGGGAAGAAAAGTGTGTTCCTTTACCAACCCAAACACTGTGGCTGTGCATAGGCACAAGTTTCAAAACAACAAAGAAACATCTGTACTCTCTAGCTCATGAGACATTAGTGAGGATGGAAGTGTTGCCCAGGCATAACTGTGCTGGAAACTCATACTGTTGCTTTGTTCTTTGTCATTTCTGAAGATGCTCTTTCTTACAAAGTGGGGAGATGGTCATCTTCTTGCTGAAGGCTGAACAGGATGTTTGAGCACTCTTGAATGGCCACACCAGCACACAGGAAAATTAGTGCATACACACAAAATATGGCCTCAGGCTTTATATAATGAAAGAGTGGGAATATCTGTCCTTGGATTTTGCAATCCCTATTCTATAGGTACAAATCTTCTGGTCTGAGGACAGTCAGAGGCATATTGTGTGGTCTTCCACACTGGAACAAAGAGTAGTTGTTGTGTGTCTCAGGAAATGAATAAACTGAAGAGCATTCAGGATAAAATTACTGGGTTCTAGCATTATTGATCTTAATTTTGGTAGTTCCCAGGACTGATCTAGTTTAAATACACAGAGCTAGAGACTATAAATCAACATTATGATATTTATATATTTTGCTAGTGAGGCTGAAATAGTCTGTATATTTCTTGCTTCATTTTGTCTTCTCTCGGTTATCCTTAATTTTCCAGATGCGGTTGACACCCTAGTTAATTGGAGCACTCCAGATTCCTGTCATGAAGACATCATGTTACAGAACTTCAAGTCACAAGGTTTTAGACCTGGGGGGTATTAGAAATGTGGTCCACACATGCAAAATTTTCCCTCGAGACGTCTGAGGTTACATTTATTAATCAGCATCCAGAATGGTAAGCATTAATCATTTGTCTCTGCATGTCACTGGGATTATTCCAAAACCTCTTTCTTTTTCTCTGTGAATATAAATAAAATAAAGAGAAAAAAGGGAAGTTTAACATGTAGTCAGAGATAGAGCATGTTATTTTCTCTAGGAACATATACCAAAAATTTGCAGATAGGACTGATTCATTAGCAACGCTCTTGGGCCAATATAGAGTCAAGGATGTGAGTCAGTCATAAGCAGTACGACTTTAAAATTACAGAAACAATTTCTGAAGATGATGCAATACATTTATATTTTCCTTCATCTGCACCCCGATTCAATATTTTGCAACAAAATATTCCCTTGGTAGCAATTACTTTGTCCTTGTCTCCAAGACACTAGGAATAGCCATGGATGTGAAAACCTGAAGATCTCCCTTCTTGAGCATAGTCCAGGAATCGCACCCAAAAAGTCTTATCATGAACCAGGCTGGAACTAAGTGTCTTGTCAAATCAGTGTTCTGATGCTTTATGGTTTTAGGGTTGGTGAGATAACAGAATTGATAATGTTATAATGGTCTTGATGTGAATTGTGCGTTCATGTCAGGTACAAATGAAATTTTCCAGAAGAAAAAGAGCAAGCTAAGGATAAGATTGGCACTTCCTGGAAATTTCAAAATGAAGTCCAGCTACATGGAACATTTTTCACCTCAAACTAATAGAGTCATACTGTTTTCTCAGCTAGCTGAGAGAAGCCCAGGTAAAAGAGTAGAGTTGCTCCAAACTGGTGGTTGTTTAGATGTACTTGATTATGAGGAAAGTGGTGGAAGTACTCTTAAATAATTCCCTTTTCTTTTCTCAATTTGCACTAATTCTTCTTAGTTTGCCCTTTCAAACTGTAGGCAGTAATTCAGGTTTTCCATACTTTAGGCAGTTTACAATACCATGACAAAGAATCTAAGCTATCTGATCTTTTCTTAAGTCTGAATGACACCATCAACATGAGTTTTCTTTCTATTGTATTGTTCTGAAGAGCTAAGCTATCCTGAAATTACCTAGGTCTCTAGAATTGCATGATCCTAATTAGTCATAGGCCCGAAAGCTCAATCAAGGCCACAGTGGAGATGTGCAACACGTGTAAGCTGTGATACATCAGTTCTATAGCTTTCTTATAGTAAGCAAAATCTCATATCAGGCTTATCTCCCAGGAATGCACAGAAAAAAGCATAACAGAAACAAGTAGGAGACAAAATATTCTCTTCTGCTTTCTGTGGCTCTACAAGGAATTAGAAAACTAAATATCAGATAATTAAAAGGACCAGTAGACTTTGAAGGAACAGAGAGTTCTATGAACAAAAGGCTGCATCATAGCCAAAGCTAAAGAGTTTTTCTGTTTATACTTTTTAAGTTAAGCCACTTGGATTTGCTTTTATACATGATGCCCTATGGCCCTGAAGGATAAAATCATGTAAGAAAAGACTAACTGCCTGAGATTTTTGCCCCCCCGTGGAATTGCTGCTCCCTTGTGCAAGGAAGTCAATCATTCCTTATGCCTGTAGCACAATCATTCAGTCACTTTTTTGGTTTCAGTTGTCCTCTGAGGCATGCAGTTCATATCACCCATGAATTTAATTTTGCAAATGAAAAAAGAAGGTTTTTATTAGTCAAGAACCCAAATCCACACTGAAGTGTCAGCATGCCAAACTGCACAGATGCAGGTGAACATACGTAGTTTCAGTATTGCTTCAGAAAAATATCATGTAGCTTATTACCTATCTTTCCCACAAGAAAAACTGCATTCAAAATTAGAAAACAACCACTTGGCTTTAAACTGAGCTATTAATTTTTACATTACTTATAAATAAAAAGCCAGATTACACTTGCAACATCATAGAGATTTCTTCCTTGGATTCACAAATCTACAGGAGAAGGGAAGTGTTTATCAGCTCCCATAAGAGATACTGAGCATTCAGCATAAAAAAACAAATCTCCATTTTAACTCTTCCATGCCTAGTGAATTCTTTTCAGTATGACACAGATATAGAAGAAATTTTAGTTAGTATTGGTTTGTAAAAAAATTAGCCATTTATTTTCAGTAAGTTGTTTTGGAAACAACTCCAGCTTTGCAGAAATTTCTATCCTGCCTCATCCTGTTTTACAGAGTTTCATTTCTCTGCAGATCTTGGCAGAAGTCAGCTCGTTAATTCCCAGTGACAAGAATTAGCCAGATAATGGTTTTTATGGAGCTGCTAAAACATTTGACTCCATCGATTGGCCAAGAATATGTTTATACTTAACTAAGTGGCCTGCTTAGAAAATACCCGAGGAATAACCTATTCATTGAAATAACTTTTGCAGGAAAGCCAGCCTTTTTTCTCTCAGTTTTGGGAAGCTTCACGTAAGGGTAGTGCCTCCATGCATGTGCTTAAGACCTAGAGGACCACACAAACAGATGGAGGTACTTTAAGGGAGAAAGAGGCAGAATTAGGATGCCTAAGTCTAAAGCTATAATCCAAAAAACCTTGACTAACCCAAAGATAACAAAAGATAAAAGGGGCCACAACCACTGATCCTTTCTCCAGTGAAGTTCACTTCGTGCTTCCATGGTTTGTCAGCCTTTTCTGCTGCCACTCCTCCAGAGCTGAGCATTTGGGTGCTTTTCTCAGACCTGGGGCTCTTTGGGACTTGTAAATTGGACACTCCTACACTCATGTCCCTGGGTGTCCAGTCTAGCAGGTGTCTTCTGGAAAAGCTGGATGTGTATTAGCAGTACTGATTTCTGCATGAAGAACAGCAGGCCTAGAACTGTTACTTTTATCTAACAATTTAGAGGTTTAAATAATTCACCTAGGAAACTCGAGCTCCAGGCTTTTTCCCTCCTCAGTCAAAGGCAGTTCCAGCTCAGAACTGCAACCTCCCACAGGAGCACAGGGAAGAAATGCCCTCCTCTCATTCTGTCAAAAATTGTATGGCCAAAAAAAACAGGGTCAAAGAGACAGGAAAAGAGTAAGCCATAAATAGGGTGATGTTGTCCTTCTCAAAGAATTTTATTATTTTCAAATTAGGACCCTGGTGAAGAAGGTTACACCCAGCATCTACTTACTGTCTTTCTTCCCTCTCATCTATGACAGAAAAAGATTTCCAAAACTGTGAAGAGTTCAAGATGGAATTAACTTTCAGATTGAGCTGAGCTTCCAAAAATGTGATCTGCTCTTGAAAATCTTCGTATAGATGCACTGGCTTTTACATAATTCTTCCATTGATCAAAGAGATGTAGAACATAAAACTGATTATTTTATAGAGTCTTCACTACTACCTGTTGCTATTTCCTTTCCTTTATGGCGGATAGTCATGTTTTAATGTCTTTCTCAGTCTATTAGAGAAATGGGCAAGTTGAAATCGTCTTCCAACTTGACATGTAGCACCAAAAGTATACTCAATTTACTTCAGAAAACACCACAGAGGTACTTTATATTAATATAATCCAAATTTTAATAACTAATCTATTTTCATTGTAACGGAAGCAAATTTGTTTGCAAGTACATCAGTAATTTAGAAACCATCAATTAAAACACTTCTGATAAGAACAATTTGTGGATATACATTTTTGCTATCTTTTGTACATAAAAAGATTCAATTCTACTCTTCACATGGAAAGATCAAATTCTTTCACTCCACTCTTTAAGATGCTCAAGTGCACTCCTTATTTTAATACATTTTGAATAAATAAGAGAAGAACTGAAAAATATGTGAGTTTAAAGACAAGAAGATTTATGGTTACATGGTTTGTATTCTGTTCAGTTGTTTGTTTTTTTTTTCCTAGAGCTCATAAGCAACTGAATTTTTGCAGGAATTTGTTTCTAATTTGCTAAGTCAAATTGTAGTCAGTGTCCTTCAAACTCAGAAGTGTTTAGGTAGAGTCTTCTGTCTAAAAAGAATGATGATAATAAGTATAATACTTTCTACTTATTATTTCAGTTGAATAGCTGACTTGACTAGAAGTAAAAAGAAAGTAGGTATTTCTACGGAGTCTCATTCTGCAGTCAGAAGCAGTTAGAGCAGTGATTTTCTCACAAAAACTTATTTTTACTGCACAGGGAAATGGGTTTGTGCTACCAACCTCTATGAGGAAAAGAGTGACTCTAAAATCCTAATGGACCCTGCTGCATGTGATTTTTTTGAAGGGGGAAGTTCATAAATCATTCCTGCATATTATATAAATACACCTCTATGTGTGGATTTAGTTATTCATTTTTAAAACTATTCATTTTTTAAAACTTTGATTCAAATACGACAGTCCTTAGTCCTACAATATTCAGTCTGGAAAACTGTTTTTATAGTTAATACTTAGAAAATTAATAGTCTGGATTTTCATCTCAAAAGTGTAATTTATACATGGAAATTACAGGTAATCCATGGAAAAAATTGCAATATAAAGAAAATGAGTAATGGCATAACAGATCCAATTACGAAATAAACTTTTCCTTGAAACTGAAAGATCTCAAGTACGCATTTGATAAAAACTTAAATCACATTCTCCAGAGAGGAAAAGACAGGAAAAAGAAGCATATGGAGGTCAATCTGGGTGTGACATCCATTACCACATCAATTTAAGCCACATTAGTCATTTCAATGTATATTTTTTTTTGCTTACAGCATATCACTACTTTGAGAGCTTGGATTCATTGTGGAAAAGAAAAGGGAATGGGAAAAAGAAGAGGAGAAAGGAAGGGAAGGGAAAGGAAAGGAAGGAAGTTTTAAATGAGAGAGTGCATTTGGGAAGTGGAGATTGATTACAATATTGATTTGAAATAATGCTTTTGGCTTTAACTTTCCCTCTCCTGAATTTGCTTCACTTCATCATTAATGAGCAATAAGAATCTTTTGTAGTTGAATGCAATCTTCTTCCTACACCTTTCTGCAACATTAAGCAACTGTATTAATAGTAATAACAATCCTATATGGGAAGGGGTAAACTAATGCCAGCAAGTGACTCTTCCAGAACAACCACGATGTTCAGATTTGGTGTGGCCCGAGCACGCTTCTGGTTTTCACAAAAGCAGTAATTAAGCAACTTCTGTAGAGGCAAAACTTGGAAACAACTAAAGTCACTGCCCAAGGCAACTGGGTCAATGTGCCAAAGCTGAAGCAAAGTGTGCACAGTGTATTAACTGTGTTTTCCTATAGGAAAGCATGGGTTTGCTAGGATCATAGAGCCATGAGAATCAGCTGTGGAGGTTACCCTAGCCAAAAGAATAGACAGAGCTTTACTTCTGGCTTCTTTCAAGTGGTATTCTGGGGATTTCTGAGGCAAGGAATTACTTACATCTCTCAGTACTCCTAAGGGAAACTCCTTTTTGTGGCCACTCATTGGAAGCAAGTTAGATGACAGCAAAGATGACTCCTTGTTTGTGTCACTAAAATTTCCTCCTAAAGAGGAAAAAGAAAAAAAACACAGTCCTGAAATACCCTGAATATTAATAAGATGTTAATGGCACAAGGGGAGGAAAGAGTCTGAGGGAGCTGTGAGAGTTAACAGATTAGTTTCTGAACGCTTTGAGATCTTGCCCTAATGCTTGGGGGGGAGAGCAAAACCTTTCCTCTGTATGTATTTGCAACTCCCTAAATAAAGACCATAGTGCCAGGGCTTGCATTTCACACATTAGTCTGCAGAGACATTCAAGCCAGACACATGGCTCTGAGACAGCAAGGAAAATAAATAGTTCTTTGCTATTTTTCTAAACCTATCCGATTAAGTGGATTTCTACCATATGAATGACCTTACAGCGAAACAGTCGCTTCTTTAGACAGAAGCAACAATCACAGCTAGGAGAAATTCTCTTAGAAAAAAGGTGGTGTCTGTCTGTAATCACCAAGTGGACTAAATCTGTGCTGATTTGAGTTCTGTTTCCCACAGTGGAAGAGTGGGAAAGTGATCTTCCCTTGCTCTTGGGATAGAAATGGTATCGAATGAATCAGCCTCTTACAAGAACTTTTTTGGACGGAATGCAGGAAAATCTTCATCTGATTTGAATTTTCTTAACTCACAAGTGTTATTGTTTTACATTGTTGGCAAACATAGTAACATTAATAATAGGATCTGCCAAATGCTACTATTTTATGGGATTTATGACAGTTGAATGTATGCGTCAATAGCTTACAGCCTACCACCTGCTAGCAGGACTCATCCTGCCCAGCAGCAGGGACCTTGCATATGGGTGCAGAGTAACATCAGCTTCCAAAACACCGAAGCCAGGCCTAGGGCTCTCAGCAGTCTGCAGGATTGACTCTCATATTTCTGTCCTTTCCAGCAGAACTCAGGGGTAGTGAAAAGATACAGTAAATAAAATACAAACAAAAAAGAGCCAGCAAGAAATCCTATCATTTGCTGAAAATGCTGAGCAACATCTGCAAAGAATCTGTTAATGTGTCCCTGAAATTTCCTGCATGTCCTGCTGTGTAAATGCCAAATGACAATGGCTTTATATCTACGAATATTAGGGAACATCCATATGCATCATCTTTCCTCACACCCTTTGTTTCAGAGCACAGTTTGAAAAGGACATCCCTGGGGAACATTTTGCCCACCTACTCAGAGATTTGAGGTTGTATCAAATCCTAAGGATCAGGTGAATTAAGTAGGGTGTTTCCATTTTCTCTGTAAACACTGTGTGTGGCATTTCTTACTGAACGTTAGCTGTTGTGAGCATCCTTATTCTTACCAACTGTGGCTATACAAGAGGGTCACGTGAACATTATTTTTGCCAGGCTGTATGCGTGGGGACAGGTTTTGGGGTTATGATACAGTCGCTTGAATTTCCACCTACGAATTGGAATAAGAGCATCAGGCAGGTCTGAGAGCTGTTGGGCTCAGCAAGCTGTGAACCATCCCAATGGCAGGCCCTCCCCACTATCAAAGGACTGAAAGTACAAATCCCATTTACAGGCAAAAAATGAAGTTGTTCCAGCATTTAACTAGGAAAACCAACCCGTTAAAATTCTGCTTGTGCCATGCAAGTGGGTGTTGTCATAAGCTTTATTTTAAAATTGTCATTCTTGGCAATCAGCAAAAGAACAGAAATGCAGCACACAGAGCAGAATAAACTCTGTGACTGCAAGTTCTGGGCAAAGCTGCACCAGTACGTATTAAAAAATGTAAGAGGTACCATAGTCAGTCAAATCAAAGGCCTGTCTAGCCAAGTATCCTGTCTCTGACAGTGATTATTAGCAGATACTGAAACAAAAGTATGAAAATTAAGGCTTATAGAGTCCTTTTACTGCCTTCCAGCTTAAAAATCAACAGCTTAGATATTTCCTAGGACTGAAATTACATCCAGAGCATGGTATCATATAGGCAACAAAGCACTCATCCTCCATTAATGTGTCAGTCCCTTTTGAAATGTATTTATTTAATTCATTTTTCCACAGTGTAACTACAGACCACATAAAAACATTTTCCTTTTTTGTCTCTTTTAAACTCTGCTGCCTGACAATTTTATTGAGTGCCCCCTAAGATTTTATGTTCTGAGAGACTGTCAACAGTCAGTCCCTGTTCATTTTACCTGTACCACCTTGGTTTTACAGAACTGTGACATATTCTGCCGCCATTATCTTTTTTTCCAAACTGAGAAACCGTATGATTTAATCTGTAGAACAGAGAGAGGCACTAAAGAGGAAAAGACTTATGTGGTGAGGTCAGTTGTGGAAGAGGGAGGAGATTCTGGAGGAAGATCTTGCTCTGGACATCTTCTCACCCACTCTGTAGACCTGTGAAGTTGAAGAACAGATATTGTGTCCTGGCAGCAAATGAACATGAGGCTATGGTGTAAAAGGAAGAAAATCCAAGGATCACCCCTGCTCTGAGTCTCTGAAGTTCCTATTCAGGTATGGAAGTGGATGGCAACTGTTTCCTAAGGGCAGGAGAACACATCTGCCACACAGCCCATAAAGGCAGTTGGAAAAGAAAAGGAGAAGGAATTGCCTTCTCTGATAAACACAATTGCCTATATTGAGGGTCTGAAGGAGGTTGAGCCGTTGGCTGGCTGATGACAGGGTAGAATTTTCTGTGTGATTTCATGGAGAAGTCTAAAAAAACACCTGACCAGGAAGATCAGGTTAATGATGTTTTTTATGAACAAAGAGGACAATAATCTTAAACACAGTGGTGTAATTGGGGGGATTTGAACTACTGGGCAGGAAAGGAAGTAGATCATAGAATCACAGAATCATAGAATCATAGAATCACTAGGTTGGAAGAGACCTCTCAGATCACCGAGTCCAACCGTGCCTGTCTCCTTATTAAACCATGTCCCTAAGAAACTCATCCACCCATTTTTTAAACACCTCCAGGGATGGTGACTCCACCACCGCCCTGGGCAGCCTGTTCCAATCCTTGGCCACTCTTTCAGTGAAGAAATTCTTCCTAATGTCCAGTCTAAACCTCCCCTTGGCACAACTTGTGGCCATTTCCTCTTGTCCTATCGCTTGTCACTTGTGAGAAGAGCCCAACACCCACCCTCCTCACAACCTCTTTTCAGGCAGTTGTAGACAGTGATGAGGTCTCCTCTCAGTCTCCTCTTCTCCAAGCTAAACAACCCCAGTTCCCTCAGTCGCTCCTCATAGGGCTCATTCTCCAGCCCCTTCACCAGCCTCATTGCCCTTCTCTGCACACGCCCTCCAGCACCTCAATATCCTTCCTGTAGTGAGGGCCCCAAAACTGAACACAGCACTCGAGGTGCGGCCTCACCAGTGCCAAGTACAGGGGCACAATCACCTCCCTGCTCCTGCTGGCCACGCTGTGTCTGATACAGGCCAAGATGCCATTGGCACTCTTGGCCACCTGGGCACACTGCTGACTCATGTTTAGCCGGCTGTCAACCAACACCCCCAGGTCCTTCTCTGCCAGGCAGCTCTCCCGCCACTCTTCCCCAAGGCTGTAACGCTGCATGGGGTTGTCGTGTCCCAAACGGAGGACTGTGCATTTGGCCTTGTTGAACCTCATCCTGTTGGTCTCAGCCCATCGATCCAGCCTGCCCAGATCCCTCTGCAGAGCTTCCCTTCCTTCAAGCAGATCCACATTTCCACCCAGCTCGGTGTCATCCACAAACCTGCTGAGTGTGCACTCAATGCCTTCATCGAAATCATCGATAAAGACATTAAACAGGACTGGACCCAGCACTGAACCCTGGGGAACACCGCTCGTTACTGGTTTCCAACTGGATTTACTTCCATTTACCACAACCCTTTGGGCCCGGCCCTCCAGCCAGTTTTTAACCCAGCAGAAGCTGTGCCTGTCCATGCCGATGGCAGCCAGTTTCTCCAGCAGGATACTGTGAGAAACAGTGTCAAAGGCTTTACTGAAGTCCAGGTACACCACATCCACAGCCTTTCCCTCGTCCATTAAATTGGTAACTTTGTCATAGAAGGAGATCAAGTTGGTCTGGCAGGACCTGCCTTTGGTGAACCCATGTTGGCTGGGCCTGATCACCCAGTTGTCCCACGTGTGCTGTATGATAGCACTCAAGACGATCTGCTCCATGACCTTCCCTGGTACTGAGGTCAGACTGACAGGCCTGTAGTTCCCCGGATCTTCCCTTCGACCCTTCTTGTAAATGGGTGTAACATTTGCCAGTCTCCAGTCAAGCAGCGCTTCCCCAGTCAGCCAGGACTGCTGGTAGATGAGAGAAAGGGTTTTGACGAGAACCTCTGCCAGTTCCCTTAATACCCTTGGATGGATCCCGTCTGGCCCCATGGATTTGTGTATATATAGCTGGCCGAGCAGGTTACTAACCAAGTCCTCCCAAACAGCTGAAGCTTCATCCCTACCATCTCCCGGCTGAGGGGGCTGAGTATCCCTAGCACTTTCCCCTTTGGGGTTAAAGACCGAGGCAAAGAAGGCATTCGGCACCTCTGCCTTGTCCTCGTCCCTCATCACTAATGCCCCTTCTGCACCCAGCAAGGCAGGGAGAGTCTCCTTTGTCCTCCTGTTGCTGCTGATATATTTAAAGAAGTTCTTTTTATAGTCCTTGACCTAAATGGCCAGTTGAAGTTCTAGTTGGGCTTTAGCCTTTCTGATTTTTTCCCTACATGATCTCACCTCATCTTTGTAATTCTCCTGGGATGCCTGCCCCCTCTTCCAGAGCTCATATACTTTCTTTTTTTTCCTGAGATCAATACTAAGCTCCCTACTCAGCCAACTTGGTTTTCTTCCCCGTGGACTCATTTCACGGCACACAGGGATGGCCTGCTCTTGTGCCGCAATTGTGTGCAACTGTATGCAAATTCAGAGAAGTGGCTGGGTGAACTGTTTTGACGCAGAAAGAGGAAGAAAGTTAATGGGAGTAAAGATACATCTTAGTCTGATTGTAAAGGCATAGACAAAGATGGAAGATGAGTCATGTCGTGGAAATCCTGAAAAAAGAGTTGACAATCCTTAAAAAAAATGAGAAGGGAGAAGATCGCATAGAAAACATCAGGTTGCAAGGAGGAAGACCACTAGACTGTATGAGTCTATGGCTGAAATTTCATGGTGCAGCAGCCAGAGCAAAAGGAGACTGGGAAAGAAGTCACACAGAAAGCTCCTGCCTGCAAACTGGCAGTTGCTCCCAGGAACAGTAGTAATAGTATGAGCACAAATTTTCCAAAGTAGAGAAAAGTTAGGAAAGCCAGCAACTGATCAACTTCACTGACATTTAGCTTCAATGACCTTAATGGATTTTATTAGTGCTACAATTAAAATTAGGCCCATTCCCAGAGATAAAATCCTGTGCAGGTTCATACTGCATTGTTATGACTTGGCAGAAAAGGAAAGTGCAAAAGGAACAGATGTCCAAATGTAATTGTTTAAAAACTTGTATGCAAGATGGAGAGATAGCTCTTTCCCATCATATGGATAGGACAGGCCATGGGAGGAGTGATATCAGTTTTACATGTGCAAATGAAAAACTCAAGGAAACCAGTGAGCCATGGTCTGAGGCAGCTGCCCTGGTGCCCCTTCCCTGTGCTGTCAGAGCTGTCTCCAGAATTAGCAGAGCTGGGACATAAAGCCCCAGGTCCACTGGCCAGGAACAGTGTGTTCTGCAGTGTTGCACTAAAAACCCCGCCTGCAAGACAATCTATTACCAAAAATTTTACACTGTTCATGGAGACAGCTCCCTCACTCACAGATTTCAAACAAAAACCACCATCAATGTGATCTGGCAGCCAGAGCTTATGTTTTCATTAATTAAGACGTTAGTCATGGAACTACCAAGATCACTGCCAGACATAAATAAACACACTCAGGACATCCAGGACTAGTAAACTTTGCACTTTGTAGGACCCATCTTTCCATGATGCTTTGTCATGTCTCATATATCCAATGTGGCTTCAAGAGCAAGCACTGCCCTACAGCAGCTTGAACCACAGTTTTTACATAGAAGGTATAGCTGAAATAGCTTCTTGCCTTTACTTCAGGATTAAAAAATTCTGTTTTCATTCAGTATCCTCCTTGAGCAGAGATTGGGAATGGTTTAACTAAAAGTCTCAGCCTGAGCACTCCTGTTCCTAATTCTATTGCAATTTCCCCTACCTACCTCTGCCATGAGTAGTTGAGACCTATAGAAAAATGTTAGAAGTTTTGAGATATGCTCTGTAAATGAATAAGATCTGTGAAATAGCTGTTCTCCTAGTACATGCAACTTGTGATCCCTATGCTTGATTTTCCAGTTAATTTATTTAACATCTACCTTAAAGTCATGGTGCCTGAGACCACCGGAGTCTGTGACGTATTTGACCATTATATTTGCAGAAGTTGTGGTCTTTATTTTTTCAGCTATTTTCTCTGCTGAAACCTATCAAAACTACTTTCCCTGAAATTTCTGTATCAAAATATTCAACTCCACCTCACTGTAGCAAGGAGAAAGCAGAAGGCCTGGACTCTTTGCCTTGCTGCTGGGTGTTGGGCTCTTCTCGCAAGTGACAAGCGATAGGATGAGAGGTAATGGCTGCAAGTTGTGCCAGGGGAGGTTTAGACTGGACATTAGGAAGAATTTCTTCACTGAAAGGATGGTCAGGGATTGGAACAGGCTACCCAGGGAAGTGGTGGAGTCACCATCCCTGGAGGTGTTTAAAAGACGGGTAGATGAGTTTCTTAGAGCTATGGTTTAGTGGGGAGACAGGTACAGTTGGACGTGATGATCTTGGAGGTCTCTTCCAACCTTCTGATTCTATGATTCTATGATTCTCTTATCTACAGCTGCTCAGCAAATACCTCTTAGTAGAGAGAGTTGTAGCTTTGCCATGCTCTACTTCCTGGCAGGGCTGGAGAAGCCCAGGGGAGAGGAGAGAAAGAACTGAACAAGGGGTGTCTGAGCCTGTGTAGATTCTTCATTAGCCTGTGATCACTTTCTTTGTTAGAATGACATGTCTAGCTAAGACATGGAAAAACTTACACAGGATTGATGGGCAGGATGGAAACAATAATGCTCATTTTATTTTAAAATAATTTAAAAAATCGATTTCATTTCATATTGGAATGAAATTGAGATTTGTAAAGCTTGAGAGCTCAGACAAGCCCCCAGAACAACTACCAGATCTATTGGAAGCATTTTCATCTGGGTCTCATCAGCTCAGATAAGTGATCAAAGTCCTGCCTAAAGCAGCAATCCTTTTCTTGTCTGCTATGAGTATTTACAAAATGACTGAAAAAAAACTTCCTGTGGCTTATCTGCTGTTGACTACCTAGGAAGGGAGACCCTGAAGTTTAGGCTTGTTCTGTAGACACTTTCCCCGTGTCCCCTGAGACTCTAGTGAGACGGCTGCTTGTTCTTCTTTCACTCATCCATTTTTCCTCACCGCCTCACCACAAACATCAGCAAGCAGTTCCTGCAGTTTCCAGAAGTTCTTTTTCCTCAGCAAATAAATATTCCACTGACAAATTCCTGCCAGCACTACCTAGGATTAGTTTTTCATTTATACGATCTGCTTTAGGGCTGTAAGGGTGAATATTGTGGAAGTGCTTGATTTACCAAAGAAATTCATAAACCTACTCAGATAAGATAAGATGTACTCAGTGAGGTCCGTGCTATTTTAAGTTCAAGATCTGAATTCACAGCCAGCTGAATATGATTGGAGTCAATAGAAATGTCCCTGATGAATGAGCCCCATCCTTTGTCCAAGATGTAGCTAATCCCCTGTACAGGTACTTTCACACCAGCAAGTAGAGCAGTTTGCTCTGTAATATCATTCCTGCAATGTTCTCCACAGATCTTCAAAACATAGTACAGGTTTAGGAAGCTGGCTAAGGTAAATTTCATTTCTATTGGATCCTAAAACAAGTACTTAGCAGAGGTAGACTGAGGTCAAAGATCCAAAGTTAATGCTGTAGCTCTGAAGAGTGGGAGATCCAATTCAGTTTTATGGCCATCGTATTTGCAGGACACACCAGAACAATGATTCAGATCTGGATGGCTCTGGTGTCCTCAGGCCACAGAGATGGGGTGGACAGGGCAGGATGCTGATGTTCTCCAAGCAGGGGACATGACACCCATAGCCATACATCACACCACTGATTCGTCCTAAAGACCCCAGATCCAAGTGGCAAGAAATAGTCCATGCCAATATAGTGCTCATGAGCCTCCAGAAGGCTTCATTTGCTCTCATAGTTGGAAACCACCTGAACATGAAGTTAAGACAAATTCCTGATCTAAGCTGTTGAGAGTTTAAGAAATGACAGAGTAGTTTCCTGGACTAACCACATTTGCCTGCTTTTGTGTTTTTTCCTCACAGTAAAATGAAAAGAACCAGTGAGCATTTTTAATTTGACATGTTCTTCCTATCTTTTCCGTTCGCTACTATTAACCATAGAGCTGCTATAAAATAAGAAATTAACTAAGCAGGAGAATGTGCTTTGCAATCAGAAATGAGCTGATCACAATAATTAGGACAAGCAAGCCAAGTATCCAGCAAAGCACCTACACAGTTTTCCCCTGCCTAATTTCTTGTGTCTACTTGTTCACAAAGCTATTTTATTCTGACTGTATGCAATGTCTCTCATAAAAGGCAGAATCAAACCAGAAAAATAACCATCACTTCAAGATGTTGTTAGAATAATTTGAAATTTATTCATTTTCATTGCTTAAATATTCTCCTTGTTTATTAGAGAGCTGTCTGGAGGCAAAATATCTGTAGATAATATTTTTCAAAGGTTAGATTAAATGGATCAATAAATGAAAAGGAGGAAAACACAGTCTCTGCTTGTGCTCTCAATCTCTTGGTGTAAAACTATTCTGAAGGATTTGATTAACTATAAAAAACACATTTAGCAGACTTCACTCTCTGTTATTGCCCTTACTCTTCAGATCCAAGATCTTAATTTAAAGCTGTGCAAAAATCCCACTGCAGAAGAGCCGAGACCTCTTGTCTCACTAAGCTAGAGGAGCCTTTACTTTGAATTGTAGTTTTAGAGGCAGACATTCAGCATAAGGCTGTCTCTGTAGAGTTTCCCTCCTGAACCCTGACAGGTCTGTCCTTTAAGTTCACTCACCTCATTTCTCTGCCAATAATACAATAAAAACAATAAATAGTAAGGCCAGAAGAGGTACATCAGTTTGCTGAATGCACATTTTATCATTTAAATTAAAAGTTTAACTTGTAGTCACAAATGGCTTAAATATTTAGCCAAAGTAATACTTCAAAAATTACTTCTTCCTTAAACCTATGAGGTAATTCATAAGTTATTGTCATTTGGGAACCAGAATAAATATTATGGAAGGCAATGGAATAAGCTAAAATTAATTCCAGTAATGAATTTTGATAGAATGATTTCTAACATGTCTCTTTAGAGTGATAAACAACCTAACTTCAAAACTGACTCAAAATCCAATTTTCAATACATTTATGAGCAACCCCATGGTAAACTGACAGCCAGTTTGTTTCAGTCCTGCCTCAGTATAGCTTTTTGTGGTAAACTTTTCAGTCCTTTCTTAGCAGGATTGCTGGAAAATTACCATTTACAGAAATCTCTGGCAGTTGTGAAGTGCAGCTGTGACTATCTGCTTAAGTTACTATAAAATTAATTTGCATCAGGCAATCTCCAACATATACTGAATAAAACACACTCAGGCACATGTTTTTAAAAGTGCTATGGTGATCTGCTCCCACCACTGCTTTCCTGCACCATATTCATCATTTTTGAGCATTTTTATTGCCATAACAAATAATGCAAAGCCAGTATTTGTGGGTTTTAACTACTTCAGAGTACATGCGCTCTTCTTGATCACGTGACAGAAAGAGAAACAAAGAAAATGAGACTGACATATTTTTTGTGCAGAGACAGAGCCTGTAAATCAATATGGATAACTGGTATGCGTCAGCTCTTTTAGTGGTATGGATCCACCTCACTCAGTACCCACAAATAAACTGTAAATATAAGTTCTTTTTCTATTTTTATAAATAATGCATGTAGTGAAGTCTTTGGAGCTTGCAAATATTCAAGGGAAAGTAAGAAAAATCTCTTTTTGTCAACTTCCAAATCTTCTGCCAGTCTTCATCTCAAAGTACAACTAAGAAAGTCAGCAACAGAAGAAATTGACCCCTTTCACCTGTACATTTACTGTAACTGATTTAAGTATCCTTTAAAATGTTTCTCTCATTATTTGACCAGGTCTATACTTCTACCAGCATAGAGATATAGCTAAAATTTCAATTTCTTCTGTGTCATACCCTTATCAGCAAAAACCCTAACACAACCACAAAGTACATCAGCACTGAAGTGGTTTTGTGGATACTGTCAGCTCCTTAATGGGAGGCTGGAAATACCTCCTCATACAAGAGATTTCTGTCCCTGCACCCACCTCTGACTGGACTCACATTGCATGGACCTACGATTGTGCTTCTGGCGCGTTTTAACTACTGGGTGCCTCATACGTGTACCTCTTCTGCAATTATGGCCAGCGGCTGCCCAGTCATGGCACAAATGTGTCCATCTGGTGTTGAAGATGCACCAAGAAATACCACTGCACTCAAACTGTCCAAGGCTGCTATTATGCTTTTGCATCCGTGACATGGATCAGACTGGTTAATTGAAAATTTTGATTGCAAGAAGTCGGTTTGTTTTTCTGGGGAACTGTTATGACTTGCATGTACGTAAGGAAGGTGTGTTAATATAGGCAGAGCAGTGTGAAGACAGTAAATCATATGGAGTCCTCAATAAGGGCTTTGTTTATTTTGTCTGGATATGTTTCATTGATCTGATTCACCTGTGAGTGTTTGATCCATCTTGTCTTAATCTGGTATAGCTTTGATCTAGGTTACACTGCTTGTCTTGCCCCTAGTCCGCGTAGAAAGAGCTCAAAAGAATTTACCATGAATACAAGGTTACTGAACTACAGCTATTAGGAAGGAAAGAATAGGGAGTGTTAAATGCTCAGTAGTTCGCTTTGGCTGCCCCTCTTGCTGTTAGTCAATTGGTCTTCCTATCCGTCTCAGGTATGTCTAGCTACAAATACAGAGCAATTGCTTTTTTCTCTATGACTTTTTTCAGACTTGGTAGATTATCTTAATTCATAACATCTGTTCTACATCTGACAGTGAAATATTGTTCAAAGGAAGAGAAGGGAAGTATACTGGTGCAGGATAGTTTCATGAGGTAGTGTTTCTGTCAAAATGTTCTTTACAAAAAAGATGAGTATTTTTTGTTCTAAGGAAATATTATGATGACCTATGGTACAACAAAGCGAGCTCAGGGAAACTATTAATATATATTTTTAATAGACAGCAGATTTCCAGTACCTACATCTGTTCCAACATAAAATTTAGTCTATGGAGATGGGTTAACAGAGACAACAACACACCAACAGAGGCTGTAAGTCCTCAGTGAAATATGTCTACCATATTTGTTATCCAATATCAGGGATAACGTGAGTTATGATATTCAGAGATGCAAAAAGTTAGAATCACTAGGATGTAAGGTAACTCACTAGGTCTCCTTCTTAGAAGTTCACTTCATACTAGTAGGGGATTAATTCAGTTGCCAAAAAAAGAAATGCTGTAAAGTATTTTTATGGCCCTCAGCTACTTCTCTAGAAAGGCACATGTCTTGCATTGGGTCTGCCATCTTTAAGCCGGACACACTATAACATCTCACATAACACCAGATGTTTAGGAATATGAAGTGATCCTTAGATATTAATCCAGGTTATATAGAAACCCAGACGTCCAGCATTGAAATGACAGGTTCCTCAGGGAGAAAAAGTAGATCTAAGGACTGCAATATTGAGCATAACAGTACTTCAAATTTAGGCACCCTTTTGAGGATTTCTTGCACACAACTTCGGGAATGTAAATGAACTACCTACGTTTCAAGGTTGTTTGCCCCAAAATTCCTCTGTAACTAATAGAAAGAGGCAAGACACCTCCAGCAACTAACAAAGATCCTGTATGTGCTGAAACCACTTATGTAGCCCCTTTGAAGTGTACAGTCATTAGTTTCTTAATGTAAATCCTGCTGTCAAAGAAGCAAAATTAGGTGGGATGGATCGAGGCCCTGGTCATGCACTGTGAAAGTCTACAAAAGCCAGAAAGTTAAGTGGAAGACTTTTTGAGCAAGCCAAGAGAAATGCAAGAAATGCAGAGGTAGTTTGCATACTGTAATGACAGCAGCTTTCATAGCCCTGTCCTCTTTTCTGAATTTAGGTATTTGCCTAAAATGTAGGCTCAGCTCTTCCTTTGTCCTAAGAAGGTTTCAGTGGTAATTGCCTCCTCTCATCTGAGGGGACCAAATACCTGGCTGTATACTGAAGTTTATCATGGCTTTAAAGGTGATGTATTGACTAAATTAGAAAAAGCAAATAGATGAAAAATCTGATGGAAGTTAGCATGGAGTAAGGGATCAACTGTTCTAAAATAACATCTTCTACCTTTCAAGTGCATGCTAATAATTTTCTTTTAGTGAAAAGCTCATAAGCACTGAAATTTAAATTGAGGAAAATGGAAATGAGAGAACATACTTTATCAACAACACTCACCACCAATGTGTCAATATATCAGTGGTGCCCCAAAAGGCCTGCTTTTACCCTCCTCTTGTAGGTATGGCTACTGGTAGGTGTTAAATCCAGCGCACTTCCTGTTCTTAGACCAAGCTCTGTGCATTCAGTAGCTCTGACCAAGTTCAGACACCAACTGTACCTCCTTTCTGAGCATTTGTGTGAAAAACAGGGACAAAGCAGACCTAAATATTAACTTAACCACAGAATTAAACTATGTAGAGAAAAAAAGCACATTAAAAAAACCAGCATGCATTCTATATCCCTTTATAATTATCCCAGCTCTCTCAGACACCCAGTTATATGACCAAAAGGAGTTATTCCCACAAACAACTTTACAGCCTCTCTTGTAGGAGTTCTCTTTTTAACCTACTGCACTTCTTTTGATCTCCATTGGGTGTAGGCTTTCTCCTGACTTGCCACAATCTTTTAAAGTTCTCAGGCACTTTGCAAAAAACAGTAGTCTGGTTTCAGCTATTCTGTTTTGTCCACTGTATAGTTTTTATCCCCTTTGTAGCTCCTGTGAGACAGAGACAAGAAATGAATAGCGAAAGTCCTACAGTAACCATGTGGACATCCAGTGTTCAGATACCATCGCAAAGGAACATTTCCCTTGCCATTTTTGAGCTAATATGTAAGACCTTCTCCCACAGAAAGCTTCTGTTTCACTTATCATATTATACTTGCAGTTTTCTCATGCAAATACAATCAGATGAGTCCATAAGCTCGTCCTTTATAAGGCACCATCCAACTGTCTTCTGAGAGAGGGACACCGAGAGAAGATGAGTACTATGTCAATGAACAGTACATACAGTAGCACAGTATACAATTACATTTCAGCAGATGATAAAGTGCTATGATGTGAACTACTTAACTTCATTAAATGAACATTTCCTTTCTGTTGGAGTTCGAGTCTGTGTGTGTTCTACTCAACAATGTCTAATCTCCCCACCCATTTCACAGATAATTAAGATAAATATTGTTATACTTAATTAATAAAGCATGGCATTTAATATAAACAATCTTGAATTCAACTATGACATAAAAGCAGTTAAAAGAGCTATTGTAAAGATGATGACATTCAGAGCTGGATTTTTCTTATTTAAGCACCAGTTATTAGATATTTCTTACTCTTAAATGGAGGACTTAGATGTGGCAGGTCTTCCCAAAGTACATTCTCTTTTTTTTAAAAAAAATTACAACGATTCTGTGTATTAAGAAAGTCAGGGAGCAGGGGAGAACTACACTGGTATCCACCACGAATAGCCAAGAAATCATCATTTAACTCTTATTAATTCATTTAAACCTCAGCTCACTCTTTGCTGAAGTATGCAAGCTATTTTTTATTAAGAACATCCTAGATAACACGTAAAAGATTTACTTGATACAACTAATACCATGTATTTATACCAATTAGAAATCATTTGGCATTATGACAACCAGCTCCTAATCAAATGAAACATACAGTTATCTCTGCACACAAGACTGTGATAAATTTTTGTTCGATTTTTCTCATGCAAGTGTTAGTAATACTGTATTGGGTTACTGTCTCAGACAGCAATCCTTCCTTTATTATTTTTAATATATTGTAATTGCTTTTAGACATCTAAATTTAAATAATGTAGTTTTCAGGAATATCTTTACCTCAGTTTTCAGTTTGCAATTTGCAAATCCTTGTCATAACTTCTACTATCTTGACCAGTATGGTAGTCACGCTAATGGTCTGTAGCTGGAGCTATTTTTAGCATAATTGCATAAAGAAACACAATCTGGTTAATTATGCAGTGTGTATGTGGCTTGGGGGAAGTGATGATTAACTGTGTGATCTTCCAAATATGTGTTCTACTTGTAAGACAATTCAATCACATCTAACAACAGGATAGAGGATTAAAGTTTTCTCAGTCCTTACGGATTTCAAAAACTGATATCTGCATAGAGGAGAAAGTACTGCAGTGGGAACTCTCCTCCTGTTTGATATCAGAGACTTTACAAAAAACCCCTTCTATGAATAGTCAAGTCCCTAAGAGATTAGAAACCCTGTAAAAAAGCAATCATAAGACAGAAATTCAGGCTTCATTAGTTTCACCGGTCGTGGAACAAGTTCTTGCATTGCCAGTAAAGCACTCAGTTCAAGTTTGTGAGTTCATCATGCCAAGTCCCACTGTACAGGTTGAAATATCTTGATTTTAAGGAATTTTTCCATTTCTCTGATTTCTCTCATTTTAAGCATTCCTGCCAATGCAATTACTCTTGAATCATTCGAAACTACTTCTGGAAAAGAGTCTCTGTTAGCCCAATATAGATGAATTAAAAAATGCCACTTTGAATTATTCCACTGTTCCAAGAGACCAGACAGGGGGAAAACGACAAACCATTCTGCATAGTAAGGAAATGTCAAAGCAAGATTTGTCTGGAAATGTCAGACTTACAAATGTGATAGTGAAGGTTTTCCATTTGTAAATAAGACCTATTAGAGATCAATTCCAACCTACAGAAATTTGATTAAGGCTTCTTGCTTTGCAATTCACTCAGCCCCAATTGCCATCCAAGGGGAATTTCACTTGAATGAGGACTGCAAGATTGAGCTGGACATTCAGATGTTTAATCTGACTGTATTTGACTTCGTTCCAAGTGTTTCCCCATTCCTGGCTACTACACACAACTTTTATATTATGCCATAAATACTGTCATCAAATTAATCAGGCTATGCTGTATAGAGGTCAACTGGAAAAAGATTACCACTACACATGACATAATGTTGTATGAAGAAGTGGAGCAAAGGAAAGCAGTAGGAAATATGGCTATTTTTCAGGTTTTTATTCAGGCTTTCATCGGAGGCAATTTTAACCTCAAAGCAAAATAAAGGGATTTCGGCAGGAATTAGACAACAAATAATTTAGCTTTGTTGAAGGCACTTATTCTATTTTGGTGGCTGAGAAGGCATGACAAAGACATGAGCATCCCTTCCATAGTCTTGCCTCTTTGTGCCTATGTATTTCTCCCAAGATAACCCCAATTAGCTTGAGTCCAAATTCATTCCTTTTTAGATGAGTATCTGAGATTGGGCAAAGCTCTCAAAAGGAGCAGTTCTGCTCTGCAAAACAAAGGTACCTGAATTGCTGTAATCTGCCTGCCAGGCAGGACAATGACCGGGAAAATGCAGCACCCTGAATGTTATCATATGCTAATATGATGCTTTAGAAACACTGGCAATACGCTTCTAATGCTTCTATGGCGTCATTTTTTGCTGCTATTGCAACCTTGGCTATCCAGTGAGGGGATGCCAGACCCTGATTAAATCATAGGGTGATTCTGCTGTGCAAGCAAACTCTTCATAATGAATTGTCTGAGAAAAGCTGGGGGTGATGTTCACCTCCAGAAGGAACATGATTGTAGTACACCATTTGAGTCCCATCTAAGCACTAAAAAGAGTAGCCTCTTGTCCCAGAGGAAATTTCATACCCTGTGCTGTTTAACCTAGTTCCCCTTCCCATGGAGGGTTGTAAATGGGCCCTTTATTCCACCTATAAACCTTAGAAAACTTTTTCACGAGGCTATCTCTGCTGAAGATACAGTGATCTCATTGTTGCGGTAAACACTGAACAGACCATTCTTGCAACGACACTGCCACTTCAGAGCCCCACACTACCCCTAGAACAAGCTTTAGCAGAAGTCACTTCATTTTATATACCCATATTTTGCTTGTTTGTTTGTTTTGCCAATAGACCACAAAGATATCTTTTCTATGAAGCTATGATTTGTCAGTAGCAGTTTGGTGTGCATGGATTTTACAATGACAATCATTGTGTTCATATATTTCAAAGAGAAACTCTGGGACTACCACTGGGCTGGGATTTGTGGAGTATGGGAAAAGCAGTTCCTTGGATTAGCAAGTTGCTTATTCAGTGCCAGGAATCCATGATGTCCCTAAACTGGACTCTGAAATCCCATATAATGGTCCTATCCCAACCCTGCATTTTGAGGAGGATCAGTCAGTACATAAGGCTGCACTGGAGCTGAGCACCTTGACAACAAGCCAAGTGAACTGTCAAGAAACCAAATAATTTTCTAATGGCAACTGATTTCCTGGTAGGAAGGGTTTCCTCAGAACTCTGCATGGGTTTTGTCAGTTTGCCAAAACCCACCCATTTCATAAAACATTTTGATTTTAACAAATCAGTAGTTTCCAAAAAGCCAGGAAAAAAAAAAAAGAAAAAAGAAGAAAAAAAGAGCTGTTAAAACACAAAGTTCCCAACAAATTCAAATGATTTCACTCAGTTTTCCCAAAGCTATAAATCAGTGCAATTGCTCTGTTTCAAAACAGGAGCCCCCAGTTGTGTTTGCCAGTTTGGAACAGTCTTACATAGAACAGTCTTGGGATGGCTGACAGCACCACATTGTGCAAATGTCCTGATCAAATGATAGCAATATGCCTGGATGTAGCCTCCTGCTCTCTTGTGAAGATCCTTCCGCAGTCCCCAGCATGATGTCCATGTGCTTGTTCCCCAGGAGGGTGAAGGGCTACAGCATCACCCTTTCCACTGAATCCTTCGTTCAAAATAGAATATATTTTGCCCTTCTGTGTCCTGCTATCTTAGAACGTAACATAAACAGGACAGGTAACAAGAAATGAAGGCATCCAGGTATGTCTGGTAGTCACTAGCAACCAGAAGACTAACTGTCAAGGATACCAGGTAACTCATCTGGCTGCTTGCCTGGGTTAGGTCAGTGTCACAGCAATTTCTTATAATAATAATTCTTATTTAAAACACGGGTATGGATTCCTATCAGGTTCAGCCTGAAGGGCAGATGATCCTTTCCTGTGTACCATGCATGATGGCTTCATCCTCATGGTGTGCAGGAAGGTTTATAGCAGAAAGCAGGTGAAAGCCACTGCATTTAATTTTCAACAACGAAATCAGAGTGTCTGTCAAAACACTGGGAACATGCTGCTCTTTTACTCAGGCAACATGGGCCCTACAGCCAGTTATCTCCCACTTCAATCATCCCACCCTGGATCCCATCCCAGAATACCTCCCTGGTGCTCCTCAACTGCATAGCAGGGCTGGGGCCTGAAACACTGGTGAGGTTGGTGGATTCAGGGAACTTGTGAGCTCACACATTTTTAATTAAAGCGACTGGCTGGGACAGGGCACAAAGCAAGAGGAAGGCAGCTAGGCAACCACCAAAATATGTGGGAATGAAGATGTGACCACACAAGTATTACTGCATTATAACTCTCAGAAGTTCACCAGTCACATCAAAGTGAGGATCTGGGTGGACAGCCCACTTTTTATGGCAAAGCAACAAAGTGTGTAGAATTGTAAACTGCTCATACAGAAAAGCCTTTAATGTTTCAACGAGAAAAGTCAGGAATTACAATCACTTAAACTAAGTTAGAACCTTGTATATCAGTAACGTGTTTCTGCTGCTGCTGGAAGTCTTCACCACTCCCTTAAATAAGCTTCCTTCATGTCACAGAATTAGACCTGCAATTTCTGAAAAATTCCAGAATGCTCAGATTTGGGCTAGCAATGGTTCCTTTTTATGCATTATAACTCAAGAGAGTACTATAACTAAGTGTGCACTATAACTAAGTGTGCACTATAACTAAGTGTGCACTAAGAGTGCTACCTTAGAACTAACAAATACAGTACATCTCAACCATGCTGAAACCTCAAAAGCTGCTTTTTTTATGATGTTTCTAACAATGTCCAAGTCCTTTGGTTCACATCTTTTCAGTCTTTCAAAATCAGTGTGGCACTTAGAGCGTGCAAGGTGCTGGCATTGAAAACAGTCAGGCCTTGCTCTGTGCTGCACGAAACGTGGACAGACGTCTGCAAGGAGAAATGCCACCAGGTAGCTAAGCCATGAAACAGCAGAGGTAATCCATCAGCTAGTTTAAAGACAAACTCCTCGCTGTTTCACTAGCCTACTTTAAAGCCCAAAAGAATGTGTGGATGTTTACACACTTGGCATCCCTAAAGCCAACGCAGCTGCAATTTCAGCTCAGCTGGTAAAACACTCCCACTGAGAGCCAAAGTGGTCAACACAGTGCTTCTGACAGTGAGCCTGTCCCTTAATACAGTTTATTAGCTTCATGTGTGCAGCAGTTTGGAAATGTTACATGGCCATTAGCAGAAAAAGCATATCTCGGGGGGAAATCAAAGGCGGAAGGAGAAGCTGAGAGGCCCGAAGGCTGAGGCGGCCGTTGGAGGGAAGCTCCTGGCCAAGTCTAGATAGCTCCTTTGGGGGAGATTCTTGAGGACAGCGATGCGAGTCCAAGTGCTGAGCATCTGTGCCCTCTAGTGGATAAAAAAGGAGTGGAGACACCACCTGTCCTCACCTTCATCAGTGTCGGGGATGGTACAGCCAAGCCCATCTTTTGCAGAAGAGGCACCACGTGCACTTATAGCAGATAATAATAGACACAGCCAGGTAAGCAAAGCAGGTAAAATACCCTCACCCCCTCTTGTGACGGGAGGAGCTGTGCATTAACACTCTCTCTAAGTAACGTATATCCCCACTGAAACCGATGAGGCAGGAAAAAATCCACTTGGGAGGCTTGGAGGCCCATTCTCCACAGTCCTTTCTCCTGCCAAAAAGCACAGCACTGAGCTAATGGCCCTGTAACTTTGTTTTGATTTCCCAAGCAGTCTTAAGTTACCTAATATCTGGCTGACTTTCTTCAGTGGCTTTCCAGCAAAGTTGATCTCAAACAGTTTTTGTTAGATACCAAACACTAACTATCATGAAGCTCCTCCTGAAACCCCTGTTAAAAGTATCCAATGCCTTGATGGAGTATGTGCCTTTCTTTCCTGTTATTTTTCTTTCTGCCTGCATTGATAATCTTCTTTAACTTACTTGGACAGAAGATGCACACACATAAGTGTACATGTATATATAAATGCACATATACACACATGTGTACACATGTATGTATGTGTGCACTCAGTCTAGTCTTATAAAGATAAATCCCCATGTTACTGTCAAATGGTCTTTGCTTTCATTCTTTATCTCTCTAGCTCTTACAAAATAGTAGAATTGCGGAATTACAAGGTGGACAGAGAATTCATAATGGGCAGCCTGTACCACAGACCACACACAACATATTCCTTAACTAGACTGTCCCCTAGTATCTATGATTTGCCAGCAAAGTTGCAGCTGTATTCTGGCAAGTGGTTAAAAGCAGATTTCTGTGATCAGATCATTTACAATGAGACTTGAAATGGGAAGAAAAAATGTCACAAGGGAATGGTGCTGCATTCAGAAGAATTTTTACATGGTGGCAACTCAGTAAGTTTGGGAGATTCACAGCTCAGAGGTCATGTCTCTGACACCTTTCAAGCAAAACAGAAACCAAAGCCCAGGTGAATGCTAGTTCATATCTGTGAAGGAACCACGAAGTACTACAAACCACTGGGCTCCCCAGCCACTAGTACAATCAACAGGTAAACTCAAGGACCTCAGAGACCATCCACCTTCTATAAGAGCGTAAGACCTCTTGAATGTCTGTTTAACATCTGTCTTGTTGGACTGATTTTGTGGCTAAGATACAGCAGCTCCTAGAGCTCTTCAGGAGGTAGAGAACATGTGAGTAACCTGTCCTTAGGCTGGTGTCATGCCCACTTCTGTGTGCATCCAGTCAACACAAACAGTGAGATAACCAGTATAAGCCGTTCATCTATTACTTTAATATTCTCCTTTCCTCTAAATTATTTGCACTTCTTGAGAAGCTGTGAATAAAGATGCTTATGCTGAAGACATGAAAGAACTAGGGACAAGCATCTGTTAGTCCTTTATTTCATTGTGCTGATCATACATGTTGTGTTAATTGGACACAGTAACGATTTTAGCCCATATCCATGGGATACCATTTCAGGGGTCAGAAACAGCTGAGTAAGCCTGTAACACAGTCACTGAATTTATTTCAGAAGGCATCAGTAATTTCAGTCATTGCTTTGTACCTGAAGACCTTGGAGCACCAGCGCTACAGAGCAGTTGTAAGCTCTGCATCATTCCCCATAGCTCTCCTTGCTCCAGCCAAATACAAAGTATATGTTTATGTCTCCAATTGGAATGAGACACTTCCACTCTACCCAGATTCACCTGAGCAGAGATCATGTTAGCCAAAGCTTACACTCTCTTGGCAGACACTGTGCTGTCTCTTTTCTGTTTCAGGAGGGAATTTTTGTTTGATAAACGTGGTGGCATCAGTCTCGTAAAACTATGCTATATGTTAGGTGAAGGAAGAAATCTATCTTAGAGCTGCTTTGATAGTCCATTTTTAGCTTTTATTTGAAGGAACCTAGGCAAAAAGAATGTTTTTAGGGAGGATCCCTGGAAACGTTCAAGGTCAGGTTGGGCAGGGCTCCTAGAAACTTGATCTAATTGAAGCTGTCCCCGCTCATTGTAGGGAGGTTGGACTAGATGACCTTTGATGGTCCCTTCCAATCCAAACTACTCTGTGATTCCATGATTCTATGATTCAAGATGCATTATGTAGTTATGTTAGGAGTTCCTATCCCCATGAAGAATGCTACAACAGTCTCTCAGCAGAAATGTAAACTGAGATTTTTGCACAATGAAAAAAGCACCCTAGATTTTTTTGACATAAACAAGACATTAGATTTACTTGTGAGCAGAGTATCTGCAAGACAGATTTATGATTTTTTTCATAAATTTTAACTTGAATAAGAACTGAATCAAATCTTGATATCACCAAATATTTTTCCATTTGTTAACTTTATTTTGCTGTTTTAAAATCCTGCAAGGAGTGGAAGTAAAGTGTGGTGTCTGTAAAAACAATCAGCCTGGCCTGTGAGCAGTACAACAGAATGCAGCCATGAATGAGGTGGCTCCAGAGCCATGCTCAGCAAATGATCAGCTGCCTATGGGAAGGGAATTGAAAATAATACCACTTTAATCAAGCCATTTATCTGACAGGCAGATAATACTGGATAAGCATCTTTATAGCAGGGTTCATTCAATCTGTCAAGTAGTGGAAGCCAGGGAGAATAAGTTCCTAAATAATCAGTCCATGTAAATAAATCTACTGTTTTTACTGATGAAACTGTGTCAGTGAAAAGCCAAAACCTGGGCTTAACTCTAAGACTTCATTCCCAACTTCTAAAGCACTTGTGACTCAAATAGTTTTCAGTCTGTGTTCAGAGCAGCATTGCCTGTGTGGCCTGCCAACTTCTTATTCAAAGAGGATCTCTGTGCCCTGGGCCTGAGGCCATGCCTTCAAGGGCATCTAGATGACTGAAAATGCAGACAGCTCCTGTCTTGTGTACCACCAGTTGAAAGTACTCAGAAACTTGTTGGCTTTAGGGCATCATTTGGTTTTCTACACAGAAGTCTTCCAGGTGCATGGCTGAATCCCCTCAGGCTTATCTGCTATTCTTCCTAGATCAGAAATAGCACTGGTCTGCCCAGGTGGAAAAGTGAGAAAAGGCAATAATCACAGGCTCTAAGTGTTCACAGTGACTTCCTGGTGCTGAAGGACCGGGTGAAAAGGCAGGATTAATGCAGACAGCAGTTCCCTGACCTTTACAGGTACTCACCTGTAATTACAACCTTTTCTCACTTGTGGTCTTGAAGGGATGGGGATGCTGCTGACTGCTCCCTGCACAACCCCTGCCAGACTCTTGCAAGGTCTCAATGGAGGTCATAATCCACAGTTTGAGAAGACTAGTGGAATAAATACATAGAATCGACACACATAGAATGAATTGGTTGCGGAAGTGGAGAAGAAAGTCACACATCAGTCCCCTTACACTTCAACATCATCCAGAAAAGATTAGATTTTTTGTATTTTGGGCTTTGTAGTAAATTCAAATATCAAGGCCTAATTCTTCTTTTATGCCTCTATAATTCAAAAGTAACATGAGAGGAGAAGCTTACCACTGAACCTCAGATGAAAGGTATTTGTGACTGCTACAACTTCCAATTTTAAAAGAAAATATTTTAATTATGATGCAATGCAGTGGGAATTAAAGAAGCTTACATTTCTGTTTATTTTACACAGTGTCCTTTTATTTTTTTTAGTTCCAAGACAGCTCTCCCATTGACTTCATTATAAGCACGATGTGAGCTAACATGGGAAAGCACAACAGATCCATGTGGTTGATATTAAGATACAGCACTTTTACAAGGAAAAAAGTTAATTGTGTGATCACATAGAGGTAAAGCAGGACTGCTTCCAGTTAAGGTACAGATACTTCAATGGTACAAAGCCAGTGCAACTCTATGTATTACTTTGAAAAAGGAGTTAGTAACCATTTTTCTACAGTCACTGATCCATAACTAATCATAATCTTAGGTTCCTGAGCAGTTTCATTTGCTGCAAAATACACACCTGGATGCCTAATGGTAGGGCATAAGCCAGCTGTACTCCAAAAGCTATTTGGACATCTTAGTTTGCAGCAGAACCTACACTAGTATATCCCGATTCCTGGTGGGCTTCCTGCCACAGACGAGGTCCAGGACTAGCAAGTCCACATGGTTTCAGTGTTACAAAACTGTTCACTGATGGTTAGCCTATAATTATCCAAAGCCCCATAGTATGCTTATCAGAACTGAAGTCCATGTTAGTCTTCCTAAATACACAAAGGACCTGATGTATTTGCTTATTCTACATTACAATTTTGAAGGCACTCTGCAAAGAGTGTCTGACATATGTGAGACATATTTCATTAATGTGAACACCTGTAAACCAAAGACTTTGTGAGTTGGATTCCCCAGCAGACATGATACAAACAGCGCCTAAATGATTTAGAAGCCAAAGATCTTTTCCGAGAGACAGGTGCTTAAATCTCTTTGAAAGTCAAAAGAAAATGAATTTGAGCATCCAATTTAAAAATTCTATTTCAGTCTAAGAAAGCATTGATTACTTATACTTGCAAAAGTATATTATTGTCAATTTGATGAATCCAGACTTTGGATTTTGAGCTGGACATGTTCACATATAAACAGAAGAAAATGAATTCTCCCTACTGTGGGATCAGTGGCTGAAAAGTTATGTTTTGCACTATGCAGGTATTCAGAATAGTTAACACATTGTTTCACGTGGTGTGAAGCTATTAAACAGGTCTTTCACTCATATGAATAGGGACACTGCAGTGCTGTTTCCCTGCCATGTGGAGTAGATGAAGATCTGGCACTATCTGTACAAACATCCATTCCTCAGTCATTGTTTCAAGGTTTGTGGAAGGAGACTGAATTTATGAGATACAATGACATTCCTAGGTGAGATCAAAGCACCCATAGCAGCAACCAAACCATGAAAACTTTCTCAAGGAGACCTTTGCTACAGAGCTCTGCCTTTTGGTGGGCTGTGGTTTCCCCTGAAGCAGCACGGACTGCAGATGGGTCTGCTTGGAAGAGACCGTGCCACAGCTGGTGGGGGAAGGGACATGTGAGAATGTCTTGCCACCACCTCACTGTTTGGAATTAAATCCCCATTGACTACAGGTTTGTTCACTGCTTCACCAGGTCTCATCAGTGCCCATGAGGAGGCACCCACCTCTCAGCCGTTGCTAGATGTGCTGCATGGGGAGGAGCTGAAAGAAGATGGTTACCAGAGTTATACCAGAGCAGGTGTGCTCAGAAATAAGCTGGGAAAGGATTAAATCCAAGCTGTGACTGCATTTCTTGTCATCTCCTAGGACAGTGTTCAGCCATGGGGAGGCACTGGGAAAGATGAATAACTCCTATGTTTTTGTAGGAACATTTGATTGCAAAAAAACCAGGGAGTCTTTGAGACATAGAACCAATAATGTTTCAGTTCATACAGACTTGTGTCTTGTTGGTGATCTCCTTGTGGATCCCTCAGTGACTAGCAAAAAGCGAGCCATTTTGGTAATTTTTCTATTTGCAATTAAACTTCTGAGAGATACAGGAGTCCTGGAGCTGCCTGTTTTCCTAATCTGGTACTTGCCCTTCCTCCACTAGAAGACATCTGAGGAGGTGATGTAGCTATTTATTAGAGTAGCTGCCTTCCCTCCTTGACCTGAAGCTGGGTACAGCTTTCATCCTTCCCAAATCTGAGTTTGTTGCAATTAGGTCTGTACTACATTTATTTCTTAACAGCTTAAACCCAATGTATTACTAGTCCTGTAATGCTTGGATTAAAGGCACTAAAACCACATAAATAATAATACATCCTTTGTTTGCATCCTACATTTGTGTAAGCAAGTATATGCAAAAATTGCATGAATTTTTGCACTTTCCCCTTCCCTTACAGTGGCACCAGCCCTTGAATTCTTATCACCTCTTTACAATCCCAAGAAGGAAATCTCAGTGCTGATGCACCCCAAAAAACTGCTTTCAGGCCTCCACCAGCACCATCATTCATGTTATTTCAGGAACGTCAGTCCCTCACGTCTTTTCTTCACATCTTTCACACTCTGCTGTCATGTGCCAACATGATTGACACTGCTGGAAATGATCTGCCTACTCCTCTTACACGCGGTCTTGGGCTGTCGGTGCTGCACACATGCAGATAGGCGGAACACGGACCCTTGAAGAGTGTCAGATGGCTGTCTGCCAGCCAAGGCACAATATGTGGTTATTGCCAAGCCAGCTGGGTCCTCACTCTTCCAGCTGGTACAAAAGTTGCCAGGCAGCCTCCAGTCCAAGAATATTCAAGCATTTGGGGCTATAATCTATGCCATGTGTTTCTACTACATAGTAGAAGATAATTTATTCAGATATGTTGAATTATATTTTTAATGTTCCACAATAGGTCCATTGTGAAATTCAGTTTTGGCGTTAACTAGAAAATGCGGTACATTGTTCGTTGTGTATATTGTTATAATGGTCCTTTTTTGTTTATCTTAAATATTATAGCTCATTTATCTTCTCAGATTTTACAACCAGCTTAGGCTGCCTAGTTCTGCTGTTGTCTACCAGTTAAATGATTATTACTTAAATATTTTATAAAAAATTAGCAGATAATTAATTTTTTGCTGGATGGCCTTTATATCATTTTGTCCAAGAGAAGCTCTTACACTCTTTCTTTTTAGTGCATATTGAGAGCCTATAGCGTGCTGATCATAGCCTTTCTAAAAAAAAAGGGCTGAAAAGAGAAATTCAGTGTCACTCAGTTCTTAAAAGAATTGAAAATAGGCCCTTTTTCATAAATGAGACATTTTCAACAAAGAAAAAATGGTAATAGAGCCCAGGACATTTAGTTTGAGATGCAGAATACTTTACCGCTAGAGCTCAATGAGAATTTGCTACTGTTAGTACTGGCATGGGGCTTATAAGCTTTCTTTAGTCCATAATCAGACACTAGATGATAACTAGGTATGTCCATACATACTTTATTTCTAAGGTTTTCAGTGGAGAACACAAGCTGTTTCAGTTTGCCCAGATTTTGAAAGGTATCAACATTGTTTTCATTTTCATTTTGCTCTGCATCTTTAAGTTTCACTCTGCACTCCATGTTTTTTTTGTGCAATATCAAAAATCAAAAGTAAGTGAGCAAGTGCAGTTTTGTTTTCTGTTTTGCATTAATTTCCAGAAACTACTTTCCTCCATTAGATTTGCCATGTGACCACCTAAGAATCAATCTTTTTCTTTCTTAAAGAAAATTAACCTTTTACTGTCATGTCCTTTTCTACCATATATGTCACATTCTTCAAGCATTCCACAACTAATTCCAGAGCTAATTCTCACTAATGTCCACGCAGTTGACAATTAAACAGTCACAAGTAAATAATTTCAAAAAAGCTATTTAATCCATACACCAGTGGAATATGATCTCCAAATTTCTTTTAGCTTAAGCAAAAAAACCCCTCGTTTTATCTTTCCTGTCATTTTATTTTAATTGAAGTTTATCACATTCTTTATACTGACTTCCAAATGCCTCACCCTTTTTTTCATCAGGAGGGGCAATTCCTAGAGACATGTGAAATGTTTCATTTGAACTACAAAAGCCTGGAAGCAGACTTGCTGTGAATTCATCCTGCATTTGCAAATCATGAGTGAATAGTTATACTCAGTTGTCTGCAAGCTTGTGTCTGCTGTCACTTAGCAGGTGTTACTGGCTCTTGTCCTCGGGGAGTTCCACAGCAGTTATTCTGGGGCATTTCCAGGGGAAATTTGGTTCACCAGGGAAAATGTGGCCAGTCACGGTCTTTTGTGGTTTTCAGACACCTGTGCCTTGTGCTCTAACAGAAACTTTATGCAAACCTTTGTGATTCCCCATCAAACTTAAATGTGTCACATATAGCTCAAACTGTAAACCAGAGGTGGACCAGCCCCAAAAATTCCGGGTCCTGTGCACACAAGTACATCAGTCCTGACAACTGCAAAGTTACTTCAAAGCAAAATAATTTTGAAACTATGTTAAAACTAACTTGACATATCAAACTGTGACCTGAAGAAGATAAGGTCCAAGCACATGTTCTCCTCTGCAGGTAAGGGAAATTAGCCCCAGCAGAGAGGCCAGACAGGTGACAATAACATCTGAAACTACCACAGCAAGACTTGGCCACCAACATCATACAAGAAGAGATCTTAACCCCAAGATGAAGCCGAGCAGTCATGTGGAAGTGGGGGGCAATAGGAAAAACTAATTGTGTTTGTGGATGGTATGGGATATACTTAACGCATAAGAATACTTGACATTTATAATGCCTTCCAAGCCCTCAGACTTGTCCACAGCAGGGGTCACTATTCAGTAGCGGTAAGCTGCAGCAGCAGCTGACCCACCTTGTGTGTTATTCAGGTGATCCACTTGGGCAGCCTTAGCAGTCCCTGGCATTTAATACTTACTAATCACTTGAAATAATCAAAATGCTCTGATATCACAACATGGTAAAATAAAATTATGTTATCACTGCAATTCTTATTCTGTCTTTAAAACTGTTAACCCATCTATTCAGACATCTTTGAGGTGTGACATACAGGCTCTAGCAGATCTTGCTAAGCCAGGTGAAAGTGATACCTCCATCAGGGTGGGAGTCAACAGCAAATCAAATTGCCCAGATGTCTAAATCAAAGTATCTAAGCTCATATTATCATCAATGGAGACGAAGGTCTTGATGTAGTTGCTCAGGCATAGGCACCACGTACCATTAAATATGTCCCAGAAGTATCCACCTCACCTCCATCTGTCACCCTGAAGAGTACGAGTGTCTCACAGGCCCTGAGTTCTATAGACCAGTCTCTTAATTGTACTCTGTTGGTCTCTCCAATATCATGGGGATCTCAAATGCCTGATGTCTGAATGTGACAATTGAACGAATCCCCAGCCAACACACCAGAGAAGCCTGGAGAGCAGTTTGGAATAATTTAGTGAATTTATTGACAAAGCTATGACTTAAGGAAGAGAAGGCACACACCTCAGCAAGTGCCAGCAGCTCCTTTGACCACAGCAATTACCAAATGAGAGAGCTTCATCATCTTTCTCCACCTCTCCTCCTAGTAAATCTAAGAGTATTGTATTTGAGTTCAATGCCTCTTACGTTAGCTTAGCTGGAGCAAAAGAAGCCACAGCTGTGATGAGACACTGTAAATAGTGAATGGACTAGCAGCATCCAGCAACCCTGCTAACTTGAGCTGTAGCCTGTATCTCCCAATGGGCCAGTTAACTTGTGCGCAAGAATATTTCCACATTGAATGGAAAGGCTTTGTTTGTGGATGGAATTCAAATTGAGAGCAATACATCAGTTATTTCTGTGGCAAAGACAAGTCCTTAATATGTAAGGGTGATTTCATTTTGTACTAGATTTAAAAATGCCTCAGTGAAAGGAGTTAATTCTCTCTTTAGGCAGAATTTACATACGCTTTTAGTTGCTATTTCGTAAAGATAACCAGTTTAGTTATCCTTTGCTATTCACTCACTCTTCTCAATAGCAGCTTCTTAAGCTGGCACATTCAATCAGATGTTTTTGTGAAACAGTCTCATGCCACTGCAAATGGCTACAGATGATAAAGAACTTCTTCAGAACATGCATTTGCTTTAGATGTAGCTGCATTGTGTTTTTGCATTGAATTACATTTGGGTTCTTGTTCTGAAAGTGTTGTATTTCAGATTTTGTGCTGATGTGCTATAGTTAATCAAAGACTTCTTAAACACACAAGTATCAAGAAAGTCAGACTTCAGTTGTCCCTGCCTGTTCTGTAGACATCTTTTCTTTTAGGCTAAGGAACATTGACAGGTCTAAGGAAATACAGGATCTGAACCCAGCAATTCTTGTGCTTTACAGTGAAATCACGCTCCTGATCTGACACACTTGCAGGAAACCGGAGCATTTGATCCCAACAGTCCAGTAATTTTGATTAAGACCCGATCTTGCAAAACTTATGGATGTGGGATTTTTTTAAGTCCATTCCCCATAACTACTTCAAAGCCTTACTTATAAATACTTGTGAGTTTCTGCTACATTGAGGTTGTAATGATAAAGTGGCCATGCTGTGGATTTTATTAAATGTTAAGATGTGACATTTCAGTTATAGCTCTGTGACCCAGTAAGAGTCATGCAAACACTGGGCTGCCTGATATAGACAGAACTTGCAGTACATTTGAGCTCTGCAGTTATTAAAAGCATTTCTGTAGACATTCCCTTTCCTTCTTGGATTGTTCTTGGCATTTCTTAAATATTTATGAATATTTATGAAGGCACGTACTTGTATATTAAATGAAGTGTCTGAATAAGTCATCAGTTTCTCTGGAAATAGTGCTTTTTGTGAAAGTTTTTTAGCCATTCAACACAAGTGCCCCTAAAGGGAGCAGAAAGTTTGAGCACAGCCTGTAGAGTACATCCTCTAGAACCTATATAAGCCTTTAATCAGCACACGAACCACAATGCAGCAGACTGAATAACCATCTGAAGCAACTCTAGGACCATTATAGTTCAGTCTACCTCAGAAAGTTGTTCTGTAACAACGTTGCAAATGTGGTGCCATCTACTAAATCTATGCTAAATCTGTTGCTGAACAGACTTATACTAGTTAGTAAATAACCCTTTTTTAATTAACTAACGAATCTTCCTAAATTCAAGGTTACATGGAGAAAATACACTGATTTATTGGTCCAATACAGCTTACTGTGACAGCAAAAGGTTACACGTTTATCTTCAAAGGGAACAAAGCTGGACCCTAAAACTATGAACAGTATAATAAACACTAGTAAAACATAATACTTACTAAAGCAGCATGAATTCAGTTCCTCAAAAATACACATTAACTCAATACTTGTACAATTTAATACTAACGAAAATGAAATATGTCTGGTCACTCTGAGGTCACACCTGAGTCAACCAATCCATCAGAAGTATTACTATGACATATATTTGTATTAATTGCTTATAGAATTTACCTGAATTACAAATAAATTAGTAGAACGGTTACATCTCTGCTTATTTGCAAATTGATGAAAAGCAAAGTGTAATGCAGTAGTGCATTATCGATTCTAAGTTTTAATATTGGTATACAGTACAAAACCACACAGAAATGTACAGATTGTGTAAAACTCACAATAATATAAATGGAAGTGGAAACAGGCCAAGATATAAAGATCTGGTTTTATGCTTTGTTGAACTGAATACTTAATAAACTGCTTGTTAACAACAACTAACTTAGCAGTCCTCGGTGGTTTTACAATATAAGACCTTTTTTTTATTTTTGTCTGGGTATTCTCAGTTATTCATGATTGGTGCAGCACAGATCAGCTGGGAATCTATCATAGCAAAGACCAAATGAAGCATGAGTTGAGGGTGTCCTGATTTAGCTCTGTAGGAGACAAATCACATCCCTCTTTTTAAAACCACTGGAGACAATTCTCGCCTGTTGGCAATGCACTTCCCCAATGAAGTCTGGCGTATCAACACCATTCTTTTGCTGTTTACAAGGAAATTGAGCAAAGGAAAATAATTTTCAATTTTACCCTCAACCCAGCTGTATTGTCAGACAATGAAGCGCGATGCTAAGTGCAGAACAGCAGCTTGTCTGATAGACAGTAAGTAATTAAGTAGCTTCAGTCCAGAAAAGATTTTATTTTGTCATTCGGCTTTGGACAATGAGATTTCTATTCCTAAACTACCTTCCCATGAGATTAACAAAAAAAAAAAATTACCCTACTTGTGTTTATTGTGAAATGATGAGAGTCTCTTAGCTCTACCGAGCAGCAAGCCCCCAGGTGTAGATCAGATAATGGATGTTTCATTTCACTTCCTTCTCTTGTGCCTTCATGAAAGGAGACCCAGACATTGCCTTTAGCAATGCTACTGCAGGATGTTGACCTGAAAGCCTATCCCAAGTTAGACCCCTGTAGTGTGTGAATACAAACAGGAAGGACAGACTTCAGTTCCCATTTCTTATTTATAAGATAGAAATATCGCACCTCTACAGAGACCTATAGCAAAGATCTTTAAACATATAAAGATATAACTCAAATTAATTATTGAACAGATAACATATTTCCTTTTATTCCCTTTGTTTTATGTGATAATGAGAGTAAAGCAAATAACATATTTAGAAGTGAGCAGAACATTTGCTGAAGACTAGACATAAAAGATCTTTCATGTATACGAAGCAAAGGACTAATAAAAACTCTTTTGGAAAGGGAAGTTCCTGATAGTAAAAGCTGAATAAATTGAATTAAAACATCTTTATGACCTTCTAATGCACAGCGATTTGATATGCTTGCACAGCCCTACCCCAAAAGAATAATTGCATCTCACTGTTTTTAGGGGATTTATTACCCCTTCTAAGTGGGACACTGCTTATTTCCTCATTTTTCAGATCCAGAAATGAAGGTCTGATGTGACCTTTGCAGGTCTGGGAAAATCTAGGACAGCGCAGAAAACAGAGCTCACATTTTGACTCAAGTCAAAAAATCATCCTGTGTTAAGTCTATCTTGTTGAAAAGAAATATGAAGGAAAGGTTTGTAAGTTATCACTCATGATACTGTGTCAACATGGAAGCAAAAGAAAACCTCAAGGCTGGGATACCAGTTGAGAGGATATGGAAAGCATTAGTGATGGAAAAAAAATTGATGGAATGCTAAATTGCTGTTCAGGCTTTCATGTGGCATAGTTGTGCTTCTACACATTTGTGGATGAAAATAAAATTCAAGTTATGGTTACAGAAATGAAGATCAAAAGTTTATTCTATTGCAATTTGACCAAGAGGTGTAATTAAAGGAGCTGAATCATTGGATTGACTGTGACACAAATGCTGTAAATACTCAGATTATAAATTGTCCTTTTTTGTTGTCTTCCATTGCTTTTATATAATGAACATCCTGTTCTATCTCTAATCCTACAAATGATGTACAATGAATCTTCACTTACCAGAAATTCCATTATTTGAATCAGGATCAAGTTAACCTTTAAATGAGGTTTCTATAACAGAACCATCAGGCTTCCTCAAGGCCACACAGCTCAGCAGGACTAAGGTGATTGGGACATACTGCTTCACTAGGAGTGATTTGTTCTTATTTTGTCCAACTGAACTTTGTGACCTTGCGCAATCTCCAGGAATTTTGGTCTTGTTCAACTCAGGGTCTGTATTGTATTTTCCATAATTAATGATTCATAACTGATATGCATTACACATAGCTATTACTCTTTATATTTATATATGCTGACAAATATGTGTTATGATTCTATGATTCTCTATCTTAAGTGTACATCGTATTCATAGAATCATTGAATCATCTGTTAGGAAAAGACCTCTCAGATCATCGAGTCCAACCATACCTGTCTCCCCACTAAATCATGTCCCTAAGAAACTCATCCACCCGTCTTTTAAACGCATCCAGGGATGGTGACTCCACCACCTCCCTGGGCAGCCTGTTCCAATCCTTGGCCACACTTTCAGTGAAGAAATTCTTCCTAATGTCCAGTCTAAACCTCTCCTTGGCACAGCTTGCGGCCATTTCCTCTTGTCCTATTGCTTGTCACTTGTGAGAAGAGCCCAACACCCACCCCATCACAACCTCCTTTCGTGGAGTTGTAGACAGTGATGAGGTCTCATCTCAGCCTCCCCTTCTCTAAGCTAAACAACCCCAGTTCCCCCAGCCACTCCTCATAGGGCTTACTCTCCAGCCCCCTCACCAGCCTCATGGCCCTTCTCTGGACGCGCTCCAGCACCTCAATGTCCTTCCTGTAGTGAGGGGCCCAAAACTGAACACAGCACGCAAGGTGGGGCCTCACCAGTGCTGGGTACAGGGGCACAATCACCTCCCTGCTCCTGCTGGGCCCTCTGTTTCTGATCCAGGCCAAGATGCCTTTGGCCCTCTTGGCCACCTGGGCACACTGCTGACTCATGTTCAGCCGGCTGTCAACCAACACCCCCAGGTCCTTCTCTGCCAGGCAGCTCTCCCGCCACTCTTCCCCAAGGCTGTAACGCTGCATGGGGTTGTTGCGTACCAAGTGCAGGACTTGGCATTTGGCCTTGCTGAACCTCATCCCAGCCTCTCCAGATCCCCCTGCAGAGACTCCTTTCCTTCAAGCAGATCCATGCTTCCACTGAACTTGGTGTCATCCGCAAACTTGCTAAGGACGCACTCAAATGAACCCTTCATCGAGATCATTGATAAAGATACTGAACAGGACTGGACCCAGCACTGAACCCTGGGGAACACAGCTTGTGACCGGTTTCCAACTGGATTTAATTCCATTTACCACAACCCTTTGGGCCCGGCCATCCAGCCAGTTTTTAACCCAGCAGAGGCTGTGCCTGTCCATGCCCATGGCAACCAAACTCTTAAACAGATTACAGTGAGAAACAGTGCTAAATGCTTTACCTAAGTCCATGTACACCACATCCACAGCTTTTCCCTCGTCCATGAAAAGTGTAACCTTGTCATGGAAGGAGATCAGATTGGTCTGGCAGGACCTACCTTTCATAAATCCGTGTTGACTGGGCCTGATCACCCAATTGTCCTGTGCATGCTGTATGATAGCACTCAAGATGATCTGCTCCATGACCTTCCCCACTACCGAGGTCAGACTGACAGGCCTGTAGTTCCCTGGATCTTCCCTTTGACTCTTCTTGTAAATGGATGTGAAATTTGCCAGTCTCCAGTCAAGTGGCATTGTGTAAGTATAGACGACATTTTGTATTCTGAGTGATCCTAAGATTCTCTGCTTTGATTATATTGTCTTGAGCAACACCAAACCCAACGAAATTGTTTTTAAGTAAGTTGTATAAAGGCAGAAAGAAGATAAAGGTGCCATGAGATTTCTTTTCTTTTCTTCCTTCCTTTTTTTAAGGAGAAAACTGAAAGAGAAATCCAGAGTTCTCTAGGATACAAAAAACTTTTCTCAGTAGGTAGGGTAGACTAGATGGAAAAGCATAACTGAGGCCAAGGCAGAAGGAAAAGATGCAGATCACTAATGCTGGTAAAGAAAGAAGACGGAACTGAAGACTCAGTGAAGAACAATCTACAGGTTGAAAATCAGAGAAGACATGAATATTTTCATCTTCAAAGTGATGAAATTTTTAACCAGGTTTGTATCCGGATGTCACACATACTTAGCCCTGGGAGAAGGCTAAGACATCTTGAAGAAAATCAAGGAGGGAACTGAAGGGAAGGAATTGTTGAAAGTGAATCCGGATAGTGTATTCATTGGAGATAACAGGAACACAGAAGGCAAGCTGGGCAGAAACAAGTGATGGGATACCTGAATAGTGAGAGGTGAGAAATAAAGATAAGATTTCATGAGAAACCGAAAAAAAAAGCTGAGATAGAAAAAACGGGCTCATTGCTGCAAAAGTCAGCGTTCAATAAAAAGGACAAAGAGAAGTTAAATAAAAAGGACACGTTGAAGATAATCATACGGTGGTGAATTACATTTTCTTTTGACCAGCATTCAGTTACTTATTAGAGGAGTAAACCAGCTGAAGGAGAGAATGTACAATACTTAGTTCACATGCCTGATGCTCTTACTGTCCAAGCATTTAAACCCAGAGGACAACTACCACCTAAAAATACGGATGAATCAAAAAATAAATGCAAGTGTGGTTAGAGAGGTAGCCAAGATTAGAGAAGTAGTCATAGGTCTGTGTGGGATCAATAGATGAATCAGAGAGGAAAGGGAAGATGGTGTGGATCACTAGGGGAGTAGCCAGAGGAAAGCCCAGAGGGTTGGGTGGAGAGGGAAGGATGAGTGTGGGGGAAAAGGGAGAGGAGCAATGCTGAGAGTGCCGTGCAGAGGCCAAAGAGATGGGTCTCAGCTTCAGATCCATAAAGGAATACTGTTCTGTAAAGACAAGTTCAAGGGCAAGAGTGGGGATGTCATTGTACAGCAGATCAAAAAGGAGATTAATGAAAGTAAGTGAATGGAAGGGAACTGGATTGATCAGCGATGTGGAATGAGCTAAGGGCGTGAGATGAAGGGAATAAAGCCGCCAGAATTAACCAACTTGCCACATTGGTACAGTGGAAAGAAAGAAGTGAAGTCAGATGAATGGTAGAAAGGAGACAAAAGGGAGATAGACACCACTCCACGGCAGATGAAGAAAAGAAGATGATTCTGACAGGAGATGTAGGGAACTAAATGGTCTTGCTGCTGAGTTTGACCTTGGACAAATGAGGACAGTTACAGATACTAGTTGGATATTGAAAACTGGAAGCTGTTACATAATATGAAGGACAGGAAGCAAGTGAGAAGTTCATATGGTTAAACTAAATTCTTCAAAATTCTTCATCCATCTGAAGACTGTTAGAGTAGTCAGAAAAAACATCCATGGACTTTCACGTCAGCAAAACAGTTCTTCCATTACTTTAGTTATCTGACTCTCCAATTATTAGATATTTAGTCTTTGAATGTCTGGAATGACCAAGATTGGTTTTTACTTATTGTTGCAGTGAATCTTTTGGAATGAAACGTGAATGTATAAAATGTTGAAACTTTGCTTTCTCAGAATGATGCATTAACATTACAGAATAAATAAGTGGATTACATTGCTAATTTGATTCAAAGCCCTTGAATATACTTCATCCATTAACTCTGACCTCTGTGAGGGTAAACAACTCAGTGAGTGTCACCATAGGACCAGTACTAATTCACAACCAAAACCTGTTTTAACTCCTACTCTTGCGAACTAGGCTTTTTTTTTTTCTTAATCTCAACCATTCATGAACTAGAATTCAAATATTAAAACATGAATTGTCCATATTATAAAGTTCTCTTTAAAATCTTAGGTGGCATTAACATCAAGCTCACATTTCTTTCTATTTGCTTCACAATACCACCCTAGTTAATGGATTTACTGATGAGGAACATCACAAAATACTGGGAATGTTAGGTGAATAGTAAAAGTATTCACAAAATGCAAATTCTGAAACTGCAATGTCAAACTAGGAAGTAGTTTTAAAAGCTTTTTGAATCAGAATCTTATATCATTCCTGAAGATAAACTTCACTGGAATGTCTCCAAAAAACTAGATGACCCAAGCATGCTTTTAGAGTCTTCTTTTCTTTATTCTGTCGGTCACTGTTGTATTTACATGGAGAGTACAGAGACTATCAGGAGAGGAAGTGTGAATGCAATAACATGGTAGTGGGTAATTGTTGGGAGACATGGCAGTGAATAAAAGGTAAGGGCTGAGAAGGGGCATTTATCTTTTTTTCAACATGTCAGCAGTTATGTCATTATTCTGTGCTCGTCCTACTAACTTTGTATGTGTGCTGTCTTTTCCCCCACTCCATATCTGCCTTTGTGTATGCTGTATGCTTTCTGGGCAAATCACTACCCTTCCCTGTGTCTGGAAAGAAACACAACATCTTTTTGGCACTCGAGAAAGCTTCACAATGAAGAATGTGATTATAACTGATGAAGGATATAGATTCATCTTTCAACTTCGCAAATTACTTACTATGATTCAGAGTCACAAATTCCTTTGGGCCAAGGCTTTCTCTCTGAAGCTGCTGCAAGTCTTACCATATATTGTTGATATGACTAAAATTCAGGGTTGGAAGGAAACTGTGGCCAAGATTTTGAAGCACTAAGTAACTATCCTAAAGAAAAATCCTTTAAAACTGAATATTCACCAGTTTTTAATGTTATTTAAGTTTTTTTCAATAATATTGACAATAAATGTTGTAATAGTATTTAATATTTATATACTGCTTATCAAACTAAAGTTTTGTTTAAATGTTTTTTCCCAAATGGATAATTAGAGTTAGAAATTTACGAAGTTGTCAAATAAGGAGCTTTTCAAAAGCATTTATGGTTTTTACAACACTTCAGATCATGGTTCTGTTTTGTTTGAATGTCCAAGCAGCTACAGTTGTCTTGGCTGATGTGTGTTACACACGAATGCAGAAGGAATGTTGCTTCAATATTAGATTAGCTACACTAGGATCATGGTGATAAAAGGGTTTTCATAGTATATAACCAGACCTATAACAGTAAGAAGCCCTGAGAGACAGCAAGCATCTTATTCTCATCTTCCTTGAGTCTACGAAGTCCAAGAGCAAAGACAACAGTCACGTCTCAATAATGTGCAGTACAAGGATATCCATGAAGCAGTGTCATGTTTACTAGCTATCTCTTAATGCTGTATGCTGGACTGCAAGGTTCCTGAAAATTTTACTGAGCAATGCACTTGATGTCTTTAACATTTATCATAAGATTGAGAAAAGATAGGTTAATAATTCAGTACACTCTATTCAATTCCCTGGGACTATTTGTTCTGTACTCAAAACTGTTCTTCATCAAGACAGATAAAACAGATGCAGGCATTTATCCTGTGTGTTCAAATTAGCATAGAGGTATTTGTAGGATCAGGTCCATTATATAGGGTGAAAGAAATACCTGTACAACATGAACAACACATGCTATCTCAAGGTGTGCAGAACTGACAGCAATTTATTTCATTAAGTAAAAGAAGTAGACTATCAACAGACTGTGTAGAAGAGAAAGTATTTCTTTTCAGGATATTTCCTATAATCTTTAAAGAAACATTGAGAGATTACATTTACAATGAATCTGACAATTGTCGTCAGGCAATCTGTTTTCTCCTCGTATCTTAAAGTTACTGAAAAGACTTGAACTCCAAGTGAAATTGAAAGATTTTTTCCTTTATCCTGTATCATTTCCAGATGGCTGGAATCTGGACTAACTTCTTCTGCTGGAGTATAACAGCCAAGGATTTACACAACACAAAGTAAACTGTTGTTCCTACTCCAACCTTGCCTATATGATTTTGCAAGACTCACAGTAATGGGATTTCTGCTGGGATAACTTTGCCAGCATACAAGAAAGCATTTTCTACTCTCCATATTCTGATTCTTATTCACTGTTTTTCTGTTTTGTTCTAGTAGGCTTTAAACCACTCCCTTTTCTGCAGATTTTCTATCAGGAGTTCTGAGACCTGTGACGACTTATGTCCAAAAGAGTATTCAATATTAGCAGATTTTCTTTTCTGGCTGGAAATTGAAGTTCTGTCAATATAAGCTATATACATCTATGTCAAATATGGTGAATGTTTTCGCCCAAATAGGGTACACATGCTAAGGTTTACGGTGAATACTAAATCACTGAAGAAGAATCAAAACAAAAATTTCAGAACAGAAATTATTTACTGCTATGTATCAACCAAAAGGGAGGATGAGTTACAGAGGAGGGGTTGAGGTCAATCACACAACTGCCAAAACATCATTATTCTACCCTTATATCAACTATTCCAAACTTATCAGTACAAAGAATATATTGCTACATAATAGTCCCTCTCTCACTTGAACATTTACAAGTTTGTTATACAGACCGCAGTTTTAAAACAGACATAGGTCCTTATCCCTCTCGTGCGTCAAAAATTTTTCATTTATGCCATCCTTCACAAAATAAGAATGAAAGTAAATGCAGAAAACAGTGAAAGGCATCATGAATTTTATTCAACTACATCTTCATCAAGCATCCGTCGTTCTACAGTTTCATCCTCACAGTAGTTTTGAACCAAGTGTTGATTGATTTTTCTGCTCTTCACTTTCCAAGTTGGATGTTGTTAATGCCAGTGGAATGTATCATGTGCTACAGTGATGTGTGTATATTATTTGCCTGTGTTATAACCATTTGTTTCTCCTAGTGACTTAAACTGACTTTCAAATGTTGCAAATGAACTTAAGTAAAACGAGGTATTTCTCCCCTGCCCATTCTAGAATTTATCAGGTACAAATTTAAAACATTGACTTATTCCCTACTAGTGAAATATTAGGAGGCTCAAAGAATAAGCCATGAGTTGCAAAAAAGTTGCGACACTGTCAGGTTTACGACAAGGGCAGACTGATTCAAAGGAACAAAAACTCGCTGCAGCGGAGAGGTAGGTAGTGGATACAGAAATGTGTTTCTTCTTGCTTCTCGCTAGGATAGGGTGAGCTGGGAGAGGACATGCTGACCATGGCCAGGACAATACCAACAAAGGGACCTAGGCATTTCCTTCATCCCAGAGCCTGAAGTGATTCTCAATCATCCCAGTTCCTAATGCCCATACGTGATGGAGCATCTCAGGGAACACGGAGCAGAAGTACCTGCTTCATAATTTCTAGGAAGGCTCAAAAATAACACACATATGGAAAGCTTCATTGTCTCAAGTGAATTCCTTCCATCATGTGTGATGTACTGAGAGAATCTCAAAAAACACCTGAAAACCACATGAAATGGCAGTTTCTCCAGAAACAGGCAGAAATATATATACCTGGACATCTGTTCTTCAGCTCCCCACTCCGCTCCTGTGCACTGACTCTAGGGAGAGCCTACGCACAAGGTGCCAGGAGGGCTGTGTCAGCCTCAGAGTGGGAAGCACCAAACTGAAGATCAGGAAGATCTTTCTTGCAACACTTCCATGGCTTGAAAGGGACTTAAGGGGACACTGTCAACGAAAAGAAGGCCTTTTCTTCATTTGCGTCATTCTGCAGATGACTGTCACCACCAGCAGCATTTGTGAAGCTGTCCAAATAGTCAGGTAAATAATCTACCAGAAACAGAACAAGGGAAGCTAATAATTTGTTTGATTTATGTAATGGCAGCAAGGTTGTTTTCTTCGAAGCCATGAGCCAGAGTGATTAAAAATTCATCAGTGACTGAGTATACCATGCAGTACAATGTGAGGGCTTTTCCACAGAGCGCTATAAATCTGGGAGCTGTAAGGGGCACACAGGGGTGGAGTGTGAGCTAACCTCTGTGGCGCACGTCAGCCCCGCAGGAGCCGGAGCAAGCTCCCACCCCCGGGCTTCACAGAGCTTTTATTGCTCACCGAGAGCCAAACCTCACTTTCATTACAGTCAGTGGGAGTTTCACCATCGCCTTGACTCAAACAAGGCTTGACACAAGCAGTGCAAACAATGGTAAAACAGGAGCCAAGCCCTAGGCTGCAGAGCCCATGGCTTTAACCGACACCCAGTGCTGGTCTCCTGAAAGAATAACTTTCTCTGTACCTGTTCTTCGTACGCAAAGCACAGCTTTTATACTTGCAAACATATATTAAAAAAAAATTATAGATATACATTCATACATGTTCTTTTTCTGTTCTTTGTAGTGAAGATAATATCTAAGCTAGCACTGCTAACAGCGCCTTTAGATTTTTCTGAAATCTAATGCTTATCCCAAATGTCAAATCTTTATTATCGTTGTCTGTTGTAAGTAGAGCACATAATTTCCCAACTGTTCTGGCTGCTTCAAAGAGCCTTTTCTTGAAAAAAAAAAAAAAAGACAGAAACAGAAGAAAGGAAATAAGATAAAAAAGTGAAAAAATACAGAAATACTGGTTGTTGCCAAGAGTTCCTCAAATCTCAGATGTCAGAAATTCTCAAGGGCTTAGAGTAACTATAAACCTCAATATTTAAATAAATGAACTAATGGACTAAAAATTCTGTAAAATAGGAAGAGCAGGAAAACTGTTCTACAACTCATGTTACCACTGTTAATCTTCTATTTTCTAAAACATTGAATGTATTCAGTTCACATGGTATACATACTTACGTATACTCATTTTTAAAGAGTAAAGCTAACTTGCTGTGTATTTAAGATCTCATGGTTCAATTTTAGATCAACATGAGAAATAGAATCACTGAGCATGTGACACTTAATAAAGGGGTAGGTGATAATATGACTTTGTAGAAATGACAAAATTGTCAGAGAGTTATTCTTTTAGAGTGACTTTTTTATATTCTCATGGAAACTAACTGAGAAATCTATAGGAAACTAATGTACACTTGAATTAGGAATTCAAATTGAGGTCAGCAAAAAATGCAGCTACATCCAACAGTTTATCATCACCTTTTGAGCAGTGCCTGAGCCCAGCCTTCCTGTGCATAAGAAACATCATCAAGTCTTTTAGTATGGCTCCAGTACAAGCCAATGTTACTCTTTGGAACGCATACTGCTCAATGTGCCTGGGCATATGTGGGAGCTCAATTCCAAGTGCTCCTGAGTCACGGCCACACCATCCAAGGGGCAACAGTGTGGATGCATGATGGGATGCTCCGTGCTTCCAACTGGCTCCTGCCCGCTGTCAAGGTCAGGATAACCCAGGCCACTCACAGAGGAGTGCAAGATTACCCGATGGCTTAGGCCTCACAAACTCTTTGCACTTCAGTTGTTTCTGAAAGCATTACTTTGCAGTTATGAATGTTATGACTGCCTCCATCCACATACTCTTTTTATATAGATCTGATAACTGTTGACATTAGTTCATCATTTACCTTTTTTGCTCGCATCTTTTTTGAGCAACCTATAGCACCTCATTGTTTGCTAGGAAGTTTGTTAGAATCTGAAGTCAGGTCAGAGAGTCTGCCAGACCTCTGCAGCAGAGCCATATGCTTTGGACCTGAGGTCACAGAGCTATTTGCACTTCCAACAATTGCTTGCATCAAGCTGTGTTGCAACACTGAAACATACCACATCAGGGGCTTTTTTTTTTTATTTCTGCCCTCAGTTTCTCTCTTCAGCCCTTCCCTACCTCTCCAACAGAGCAGTAAGTCATTTGGCAAGATTTGGAATTACTTTTCAATCTTTGTCTTTCACAGTGTGTGAAGAAATCCATCTTCTGCCTAGAACCATTCACAGTAGGTTATCCTTACTGTGATTTGAGGATTTGTCTCAGGACTCACCAGCTGACAGTCAACATTCATAGCTCTCCTGACCTTGCAAGTACAACCTTACCTCAGGTAACAAAAAACTTGACCCATTTTTCTGAACAGCATAATAGCAGGTTAACTCGTGGGCCTTTGGGTACCTTATTCCATCTTAAATTTAGCTCTAGTTATTGCCCCCTAGTCATATAGTTATTCTACTGAAAGTCTAGGAATAAAGGTTAATCAGAGGAAAGGAAAATGATAGTGACATCCCCCATGCCCATAGTACTACCAGGAGCAGTGACTATTTCTTTGCTATTCTCACGGTTTCTGGCAGTAGTGTTTAAGAAGACTACTTATGGGACGTGACATTTCAAACTATGGGAAAGAGAAAGCAAATTCTCTAAGGTTGAATTATCATATCTGGAAACACAACTAATGTTCAATTTAGACAAACTGCATTCAAAAATTTGAATAACACACTGTATAAAGAGATACTCATCCAGTATGTGCTGGTAGAAACAGATCAATGAAGCGAGGAGGAGTTCCAAATGGAAAACTGCAACCTAGAGGAAAAGAAATAGTGCATTTGTTGTTTCTAATAAGCTTCATTTTTATGTAACAGAAATGAACACAAGACCTTTATCTTAGATTATTGTCTTAGAGAGCACATTGCTAGAGAGGTCAGCTGATTGCACAGACTTTGCCCACACTAGAGTTCCCACTGAAGAGAAATGTTAGATTGGATGAAAATCATGCCTTTGTTGCGCAAGGCACCGTACCTGTCCAGTGATTTTAACCAAGGGATTTTGCTATGTGTAGCACTGAATACAAACCAGGAGAAATCGGCTACTGGGAAAGGTAGGTGCCCTCTGTTGTTCCTTTAATCTTACAGGAAAATGTAATCACTAATCCTGCCATCTTACAAGAAAACATAATAATCAAACCACCTTTTTTTTTTCTCAGTTGCATAAAGCCATAAATGCATCCCATTTGTCTATGTTGCAGAGTACCATGTTAGATGTCAGTAAACACAATGCAGCTCTCATACAGATTGCCTATCATTTTCATGGGATCTGTTCTTCTGATAACACTTCCCTGCACTCCCTTCCTGAGAAGGTGACATTTTACTATGGAAAGATCAAAGCCATTCTGTATCGTCATCCACGTATATCATCCAGGAGAAAAAATGTTTCTCATAACCGCTGATAGTCTCAGTTTACCAAGGGCCTCTTTTTTAATAACACCTCTAAAAATCTTCAATACTGACATTTAATTATGCTCAGAGACAGTGCCTTGATCCTGCAAGCTCAAACCCCATCAGCACACACTGAGCATTTAATTCTGTTGAGGTTCCTATCATAACCATATCTAACCAAGTATTCAGCTTTCCATTAAATCAGTGAGCTGTTAGAAACCCAAACAGGAGTTGGAAATCTGAATGTCTGTTTGGATCTGAGCCAAGTACCTTCCAGCGTTGCACTAAGTAACACAACTAACATCTGTCCTCAGTAGAAGGCAACGGCACATAGCACTTTTCTGAATGGTAGCCTAAAATAACAGTACCTGTCAGAGTTTTCTCTCCATCACATTTCCGTTGTTGGTAACCAGTACATTTTTAAAGTGAAAGGATATGAAGCCTGTATCTTCTATGCAAGCACAGAGAAAAGCCAGAATGCTACAGAGTAACAAACAGGAAGATCAAAGAAACCAAACAACTTCCATACAATGAAAACGTTACTAAAAGCGATATGGGAGAAAACTGTAAAATTATAAGTAGAATGGAAAAGGTGAATGGGAAATAAAGAATGACTTGGCACTGTTGATCCCAGTAGAAGACTGAGAAGGAGGACCTTAACTGATGACAATAGGTCATAAATTCAAAACAAACATGATCAGGTATTATTTTTTTGCACAGCAGGCTGTTAAACTGTGGAACCTCCTGCCACGAGACATTGTGGTATACATAAGGTCAAATCACAGTTGGAGATAACGCCTGGAAGAAATGCAAAGACTCTCTGGTGGCTCAGGCAGTCTTGCATTTGCCAGCCACTAGGTATGGGAGTACGTGCCAGGGACGTATCACTGCATTTCTGCACCAGAAACAGCAATGGAAAATTCCTAACGTCATTGTAAGATTACATTTAGTGTATTTGTAGACCTTTTTTCTCTTTCCCAAAGGGTTTGCTCAAAGCTATCAACATCATTTATTTCTCCAGCAGACTTTAGCAGTTTTTCAATGTTTCAATATCTCTTTGTGCAAAAGTTTTGCCCTTTTCTTTATGAATAGGTCATTAATGTTTACAAAAAGTTGCAAAAATCTTCTTTCAAGGGCCAAATCTGCCTACTTTTTCATTTCTGAGGTGCAAAGCTATGAGTGATCTGTTGTGGAAAACAGCTTACAGAAGCTTTGCAAATGGAAATGAAATTAAGTAAATTTGTCCCTTATTTGTTGATAGGGATAAAGGAACAATACGAATTTGCAATTTTTAAAATTAAAAAGGTTGTATGAAAGTTTTTATGGCTAGGGCAGCTTCCAGAGGGAAATTGGAGCCAAGGAGGAATTTTAAAACATAATATAACTAAATCAAGGAAACAAAAAAGTTCCTTTTCACTTACACAGAAGCCTTGTTGAAAGAGAAATACTTGTGGGACATGAGGAATGAAAAATGTCAGCATGCAACTGCCCAGGCTTGCCCGATTTGTAGCTCCCACCTCATGGCAATTGCTAAGAGTGTTGTAAAAGAGGTTCTTTGTCTCTGGAGAAAGTATTGCTTTCAAAGACACGAAAAATCCACAAGCAACCTCTCACTTTGACACACAGGTCATGACATTAAAAGAATAATGTGAAGAATCACAAACCACCGGTTTCAGTTAGGAAAGCAAATGGCTTAGTAGGAGGGAGGGAGTGTTATTTAAGTTATGATCTGCTAACTCTCTGTTTACATATATCTAGTTCCTTCCTAAAAAAAACCCAGGCACCCAGTGAAGTCCTTCAGAATGAGACAAAAGAGACAAAATCCTTTAGCTGAGTCAACAATGTCAATGGTTTGCGAAGGTGGGAGGCTAGAACAATATCATTTTTAAAAAGAGATGGTGTTATTTTGCCATCTCCACTAAGGTTTGTAAAAGCAACGTTTTGCTGCAGAAGGGAGATGCCAGCATCACAACTCAGTGCTGTCATGATCCAGACACTGGAATGAGCACATTTCCTGGCTTGCACTTTGGTAAGATGAAGATCTTGGAGCAACGCTGCCAAAGAGAAGGAGGGAGAGGCGAGAGGGCACCGTGCCAGCAGAACTGGCACGCAGTCCCTTCTCTGACATGGGAAGAGATGACAGGTTTATGAATTTCAGCGTTTTGCCAGAATCAGCCTCAGGGACCAGTTTTGCTTGAAATGCTTAGGAAATCTTGGTTCTGGAAAGATTAAACAATACGGTGTTTCCTTGCCTAGAGCCAAGAGTTGGCCAGTCTGTTTTCATGGGCACATTCTTTAACAAAACGTTATCCGCTGCATCCCTTTCCTCTGAATGTTGGAGATGATAACAATAACACCAGAATTCTTTCCTCTGAATAAGAAAAGTCCTGAAAAGTCATGGTAGCAGTTTCACTCTAAACTGAAGGAGGAAGAAGATGAGGGGCTCTTAATCCAGCAAAGCCCTCTATGCAAACTAGAAGTGCATTTGTAAAGGAAATGTGGATCTTCATCTTTTTAAAGTCCATGGAAATCCGAATTTCTCAATTTAGCTTGTGAACTTGCACTCATAAGTAAATGCACACATTTCAGTCTACAGTTACGGCTAAAATACATCCCCACTTGCACTTTTCACTGGAACTCCCCTACCAGGTCTGCAGTGGTTATGAAAACTCTGGCTGCTTTTCTGGGTGACTGTAATGTAAAAAGAGATGAAGATATCATTGGAGTGCTGAGTGATCGGGTACTTCTGGAGCAGAAACCCCAAATGCAGCCAACCTACAAAGTTTTAGTAAACTCTAAAGCACTGACAAGAAAAGCAGAAAGGATCATATTGTCAGAAGAGCTGCCAGAGGGAACTGTTGAAAATCACCCCTTCTGAGATATTTTTGGAATATCATTAGCATTTGACACTGGCAAAACACAAAGCTTTTATTACTGTTGTTGTTATTGTTGTTACTATTACAATTTGTAAGAATGAAATTCAACTCCTTGAAGTAGTTGGAAAAAGTGCATTAAAACATTTATTCTCAGTCCTGAGCCCTCTGAGAGGCACAGATGACTCCATCCTGCAGATTAGACTCACTCTATGCAACTAAAGCTCCAATAATTAACATCAGCCTATGGATATTCCTTGGTCTGAGCTGAGTTTCCCAGCTGTGGATCTGAACCACATGGAAAAAAGGAGATACTACAGTCCTTGGCATCCACTGTATAATTAATTAAAAATGCTGGCAAGGTTGGTCACCTTTTCCAGGTAAGTACGAGATCTCTGGACATTTCAGATTTAGTGTCAGAATGAGATTATTTGGTTAATCACTGATTTCACTGGCTACCTAATTTGTATGGTTGTTTTGACTGGAAATTAGATTCTCTGTTTCAGAAAAGGATACAGTAAAAGGTTTGATAAGTAGATGTATTTGGAGGTTTAAGCTCACAGAAGTCATAGACTAGTGAATCTGATCTCCATGGTGGGCAAGATCTTTCCACAGTTAAAAGAAATGAGATCACAAAACATCTTGAGAATATTTTGTTTCCTTGTTTGTAAAAAGAAGAAAAAGGAGAAGAGGGAAAGAAAAAGGAACTTTGTCACCATGTCTTCAGAAGGGAGAATGTTTGAAAAATTTGGTGTGAGCTTTTGAGGAAGTCACAAGAAATGACTCAAAATTGAAATGGCAGAATCTCCAACTTGACATCCTAAAAATAATACAAACCTCACAGTACAGAAATCCAGGAGTTTCAGTACAAAGAGCAGGAGCATGTAGCAATCACAATGCCATCCAAAAATATAATAAAAAGCACCAACTTTCTGAGAAGAGAGGGGGGTTTCCAGCTCTCAAGAAAGTAGACCACACCTCCCTCACTTAAACTGTTCTCTGGAGTATCTGCTCAGCAAGCAGAGAGGTTCTCTCATGCACAGCTCAGATGCCGTCACAAGCAGGCAAAAGTAAAATATAAAATATTGCTACAAATTTCCTTTGAATAAAAGATGTAGTCACAGCTTTCTTGCTAACCCAGTCGTAAAGCCAATCTTTCTTTTATAGTTCCATATTTCTAAGGAAAGACAGATGGTAGCATGCAGCAGATTCCCACTTCTTATTAATAGTAAATTCTTAAATAGAAAGGATGACTTTAAAGAATTAAAAGAAGTTCCAGTTGGAAACAACCAACTGTTTTTAAATTCATCCAACTAAAATCTAGGTTTTTTAGTTTCATGAGTACAACAGTGTGGTCTGGCCAAATCTTCAAGACCTGACTTCTCTTCTTTGGCCTGGTCCATGCTCATCTTTGTCTTACTAATTACTGCCATCTCTCTGCACTTCTGGCTTTCCACATGGATTCCAGTGCTGGTTTCTTGCTCCCTGAAGCGGTTTGAAAACTGCTGGTGACAAACAGCATTGAAAAGATAAGGTAGTATAACTCAATGGGCATTTCTAAATTACTTAATTAGGCATCCTGAGTAAGGAGTGCATTTTTCTGGCTTTTGAACCCTCCCTTTTCCTTGTAAACCCCTTGATGTAAAACAAGCCATAAGGATACCACTTCTGGGCACATGACTCAGCAGAACTGGTATGAAGGCAGAAATGATTAATTGAAATACATAATATGAGATTAGATAGGTGACTACAAAAGCCTGATTTACTTCAGTCTCTGTTAAGAACACTCCAAGAGGTACCCTGCAAGACTCATCTCTGCAAGAACAGCTTGCCACGAACAAAGATTTTGCTCGGCAAAGAACCCCAGTGTTGCAGAGTTTTAGAAAATGCTGCTGTGATGAGAATGCATTTTCAACTGGAGAAAATGGAGACTAAAATCATCATAGCTTTGCACAACTTTCCTGAAAGGAATCCTGAAGTGCTAAGTGTATAGGGTAAACACACACTGCGTATGTTTACAAGGCAATGTAGGGTATTGGAAGACAAAAATCAATTTGGAGATGAGAGAAGTTACTTTCTTTCCACAACAGTGACTGGAAACAGAAAGTATTTTCGTATTGGATCCAGCATCTTACTTCTGTAAAACTTCAGAACATAACTGAACAAGTCCTCCTAGAAAATATTACAAGCCAGCAGGTGACTGGGAAAAGCAAATGTGGATTTACCAAAGGCAAATCATACCAGAATAACCTGATCATCTTCTAAAATAAAGTAACACTTTCTATCCATATAGGGAGAGCAGTGGATATTGTTTACCTGAGCTTCAGCAAAGTGTTTAGCACTGTTTACCACAGCCTCCTCCCAGACAAACTGTCAAGATACAGACAGGATGTGTAGCCAGGAGAAGGGCAGGAAGCCAGATCACCAGCTGCACTCAGAAGGTCAGTGGTTTTCACTCAGGCTTCTCACAAGTGGGGTCCCCCAGGGATCAATAACGGGTGCCATGCTGTTCAGCATCTTTATAAATGATTTGGACTACAGCATTGAAAGCTTCCTCATCACGTTTGCCGATGACACTAAACTGGGTTATAAGGTGCCCACATCAGAAAGGAAGAGCCATCTTAAACAGACACCTGGACAGGCTGGAAGAGTGGGCAACAAGAACTTTGAAGTTTAACTAGGATAAGTGCAAGGCCCTGCACGTGGGACAACATAACCAAAGAGACCAATACAAGCTAGGATCTGTGTGGCTGAGGAGCAACATCACCAAAAGATATCTGTGGGTCCTGGTGGACAACAAGCTGACCATGAGTCAGCAGTGCGCTGTGGCAGCAATGAAGTCAAATTGCATCCTGGGCTGCATCCACAGGGGCACTACTGGCGGAGATAGAGGTGGGATCATCCCACTCTACTCAGCGCTAGTCAGGCTACACCTGGGGTACTGTGTTCAGTTCTGGTCCTCAGAATTCAAGAAAGATGTGGACAGACTGGAGAGGGTCCTAAAGAGGGCCATGAAGATGATCATATGGCTGGAGAATCTACCCTGTAAGGGACTGAAAGAGTAAGGTCTTCTGAAGAAGAGAAGGCTTGCAATGATCTCATCACAATACCACAGCACTTAAAGAGAAGCTGCAAAGAGGATAGACTCTCTTCACAAGAAGGCACATGGAAAGGTCAAGAGGAAAAAGTTGTACTAGGAAAGTTTTCATCTCAATATAAAGCCAAGAGGCATCCCTGGCAGCCCAGAGGGACAACCGTGTCCTGGGCTGCATCTAACATGGCATTGCCAGCTGGTTGAGGGAGGTGATTGCCCTGCTTCACTCTGCACTGGTGAGGCCCCACTTTGAGTGTTGTAGGCAGTTTTGGGTGCTGCAGTATAAAAAGGATATCAAGCTACCGGAGAGCACCCAGAGGAGGGCCACAAAGCTGGTGAAGGGTCTAGAGGGGAAGCTGTATGGGGAGCAGCTGAAGTCACTTGGTCTGTTCAACCTGGAGAAAAGGAGACTGAGAGGGGGCCTCATAGCAGTTTACTGGAAGGAGGAGCAGGAGCTGATCTCTTCTGTCTGGTCACCAGTGATAGGACTCAAGGAAATGGCAGGAAGATGTGCCAGGAGAGGTTTAAGTTGGATATTATGAAAAGGTTCTTCACTCAAAGGGTGGCGGAGCACTACAACAGCTCCCCAGGGAAGTAGTCATGGTGCCAAGCCTGAATATTCAAGAAGCATTCGGACAATGCCCTCAGACACATGGAGTGAATGTTTGCCTTGTCCTCTGCAGGTATAGGAGTTGGACTTGATGATCCCTGTGGGTCCCTTCCAGATGAGGTAAATCTCTGATTCTGTGGTAAAAAAAGTAATTTTTACAGTGAGAATGATCATTCACTGGAACAATCTCCCCAGTGATGCAGAAGAGTTCCTGTCACTGGAGGTTTTCAAGATACAGTTGTACTGGATGTTAGATAATCTCATCTAGGCTTCCTTTCCCACAAAATCTTGAACCAGATGATCTTCTGAGGTCCCTTCCAATCTGGTCTGTTGTGTGTTTCTATGATAATTATTACTGGAAACTGTAAGTAGCAACTTGCAGAAAAGGCCTTAAAAGAGACTTTGATTCAATATTTACTTCTGATGTATAAAAATTAAATTCAGTTTTGTATGTTACCTCTGGGAGCTCACGTTTTTCACCCACTTGTCTCCACTCTTGCTGCATATTATTTACTGTTACCTGCTGAGAATGTGTCTCCATCACAGTTGTAGTCAAAGTTGTAGGTACCTTAGAAGCAAATCTCCCAATAGTTCCCATTTACTATGCTTTGGTTCACACTGTGATGCAGTCTGGACGACCTGAACTCCTTCCGGATGAAACTGAATCCCATTCATCCTTTAAATGGGATGAAACTGAATCCTATAAATCAGTGTAAAGCAGAGAAATCAAAGGAGTGGTTAACACGCCAGGCTATGAAGTGCAGCAGCTGAGCTGAAGCACAGAGTTAACTGCTGCTGCTCTAGCCAAAGGAGCTGGTAACATCTGGCAAAGTGATGGGGCAGTAACCCTGATTCATAACGCTTAAAATCACTCCAGCATAATTCCCACAGTTTTCTTGTCAGCACCCATAATTCCCTTGTTCTTGTAAATCAAAATGAACGATCAATGTCAAACCTAACCAGAATACTGGAATCTTTCAGCTGGCTAAAGAAGTGGTGTTTGCTGGGGGAGGGAGGCAGCATGATTTGTTCTACTCTTAGTATGTTCTCTTTCAAGTTGCACCACTGTATTAGATTTTATTTTCTTAAAATAGAAAACAATGAGGAGAGATTTGCAAGAACACTACTAGCTTCCATCTGTGAACAATTTGAAACTTCTTTTTGGCAAATTTGTAAGCATTCCAGTTTTAAATAGACTTTGCACCAGTATTCTCACCAGTAATGTTGTAGTGATGAAATATTCACAGAACTGAATACAAAATACCATAAACACACTTGGGCTGAGAACTGGTTGTTTTACATGTGAATGGTTATGCTCATGGTCTCTCTTTCACTATTCTCCTACACGAATATTGTTGGAAATATGACAGTACTAAACAAATCTGGAAAAACACCCAGATTTATTGCTTTGAGTTGTTTAGTTGTTTAGTTGTTTGAGGTGTTTTCCACCTCAATCTATCTGAGCTATTGAAGAACACATCAGTTGTCTCCAGCTGCACTGAGGCTCTCTCCAATGGGTCTGAATTTGGTCTGTCATGATAGAAATAACATTAAAAAGTACTATCTTCATCTGCTGTTTACTTTCTAATACACAGTTTAGTAATAATTTTATGCATGATGCAAAGGTCCTTCTAATAGGTCACTGAGGCCAGTGTGGGTCTTTGCTGATAACAAATATCTGAATATCTTTCTTTGGAACTGCAAAAGAATATGTAATCCCTTCACATTTTTAAACAAAAATCAAAGGCGAGTGGTTAGTCTGAGCAGGAGCTGGAGGTTAGAGAAATGTCTTAGAAAAAGTATGCCCTGTAGCCCTGTGCTTCATGTCTTCCTAGCTTGGAGGTATCAACTTCTTCCTGTTTTGTTTCAAGAAAGAAAACAGTTAAATATCTTCCAGTGTCCAAATAATAAACTATTTCCACTGCAGATAAGATTCTTATCTGAAGGGAATACATTTTAGAAGGAAGACCACACGGGTTGATGATATTCAAATAGCAGTGAAGCAGTAAGTCTGCCTTCAACTTGCTAACCAGGCTGTTCTGAGTTACACTCTGTGCCTGCTACAGCAACTGTCAGATAAATTGTCTTGTCCCTTTGTAAGAAAATGAACAGGCTCGTTCACTTTAATCCCCCGCCATCCAAATGTATTTAAATAGTAACATGATTAGGATAAGGATACACTGCAATATGAGTTGAAAAAGTGCTAAGTCTCCGGAAGCATACATCATAAATCAAGCATTTAATGATTTAAATCAAGAACTTTAAGCAACTGCCCCCAGGAAACATCGGGAGAACAGACTGTGCAATGAAGCTTGATGAAAATTAATTTAGTAAGCAAACATTGCTATCTCATGCACTTTATGGGAATCATAAAAATAAGGTGCTGAACTTTATAATGCATTTTTATGTTCTTATGCTAAGAATGCTTTCTACAGGCCCCACGTCTTTTATTTAATGAGTACAAACCCTGTTACCTAAGGCAAACGTTAATTTAGGATTTTTTTTTTTCTAACTTGGGTGATTAAGTCGTGCCTTTTAATCACTGGTTTGGAGGTGCCATGCACCTATGCAACATTCAAGGTTGTTCTGCAGAAAAACAAGACTGTTTTGTGAAAAAAAGTATGCTCCAGCTGAGAAACTCTCCTCTTAAAATTTCCTCGGGTACCATAAAAGCACAGGCAAGCTGGCACCGCTGGCCAGATGCTCTCTTACTGCATCTCCGTGTGTTGCTCTTTTCATGTCCCAGTGCAAATGTTGATTTAGCCACATGAGGAAGTTCAGAGGAACGATCCCAGTTGCAAATTCATTTTTTATTTGCCAGTTTAATGTTAACCTGGGTCAGCTTCCCAGAGGGATGGTGCAGGAGCAGGAATGAGCTGGAGAGGGCTTGTAGATACTTCAGCAGCATGGTTGAGTCATATTGACTTAAATGCTCGTGATAGTACAGCCTTAGTCTTCAAAGTAGAGTAACTCAACAAAACACTTAAAATTGATTTTCAGTTCTATGCATCTGGCATTATGTGCATATTACTAAAAACCAGCAAAAAACAGCAAACAGTGAGTAAGCATACATTTTCCCACCGAATCTTAGAAGGTTAGCGGTAGCTCTGCTTCTTTTGTCTCTCCAAGACATAATTAAGGATCAGCATAATCCTGTAGCATAAAGTGGCCGAACTGTTTCAAAATACAAGAGGAATTTATTGCACATGAGTTCTTATACGCCAATGATCTCTCTTACACCAAATGGTCGCACAATATTCAGACACCAGTTAAACGTTCCTTAAAACCCTCTTAAAATCTACCATATCTACCGTACTGAAATAAAAGAAAGAAAAAAGAAAGATACACTAGCAAGCAGGTATATGGTGTGCTTCCATTTTTACTACACATTACACATTTTTGAAACCACAAAGGTTATACTAGAGAAGAATTATTTGATAGTCCATTTTATTTTACTTGGAGAATTAGGATTTAGAACTGGGTTAATTTATTCCCAAGAAAATTAAATACAATGTTACTATTCCCAGTACTTCATGGTTTAACAGAAAATAAAGTTTTTAAAACAAGTTTGCATATAAGAGTAGATATTCTTCAACTTACACTCATACTTGGGGCCAGGATGAATTTTACCTTAAGTCTATTAAAAACAAAGGAAGAGAAATTTAAAGGTATTCCTTGTTTTAAAAGGATGTGATTATGTTCATCTGCAACAGCTTGTCTGGAACCTGAAGGGAAGGAAAAGGGTTTAAAGAAGAGTCTAATAAGCCAGACTGCATGCACATGGGTAGAATATAGTTATTTTTATACTGTCTCTATGAAGAGCTTCCTAAATAACCAATTATTGTTGCTTTAGAAATGTGAAGAGGTTTTTACTACTTTACACCAGGTGTACATGCTCAAAATGTGCGAAATAAGGCCCAGGTTTGTCCACCTTCACCCCCCAGTGACTCCTGGACATCCAAACTGTAAATGCTGATTTACACATTAACAGAGGAAAGAGGTGCTGTATGAAGTGTGTGAGACTGGATTTAGAAAATTCCTGCCTCAACTAAGAATAGTCTACATCACTTTAAACAAATTTCTTAACTCCCTCTATGTTAAAAAAAATAAAGACGTGGGGTGGGAAATAAAGTGTACCTGTCTGAAAAAGTCATGTATCAAATAGAATAATAGTTACAAAGGGCTCTTTTTATCAAGTCATTATGCATTCTACAGATGTAAATATATAAATCGAGTAAATTTCTTCTTATTAGTACATTTTATGAATGTTTCAATCTCAAATGTATAAGTTGTGAATGGTAAAATCTTTGTAGTTTCACCTAGGATAAACTGATAATACCATTAAAATAACACTGCAGTAGTTCTCCATGTCTAAGTTTCCTTTTCACACCTTTCTTCAATTAAGAGTGCACGTGGTATTTCTTTTTCACTAACTCCTGGTTGCAAAGTTAATTATCACTGCTTTCTGAGCAAGCAAGAACAATCAAGAATAACATAAAATTGATGAAAGTTTCAGAGACAACAGAAAACAAAATCTACAGCTTAGGAAGCCTGGTTTCAATGGAGATTTTTGTTTGTTTGTTTTCCCTTTAAAGCTATAAAGAATCATAAAGACTGTAGCTATTATCTACATTAATAAAACTGCTAAATCTAATATATTACAGAATAATAACATAAACTAATTTGTGTCAAGGCAAAAAAAAATTTTAGAAGTTAAATTACAGCTAATAAATCTTCCTAAGAGGTCTGTAATAGCAACAGAAAATACTTTACTTAAGCATTAATCATAAAAGCATGTAGTCTACATTTGCATGATTCACAGTCATGCTATCAGAGATTCAGGGCCAAGCTAGCAAAACAAACATGCATTTTTCGGCTTTCTTTTTTATCTGATATGAGCATTTCAACGTATTTAAAGAAAAAGAAAGAGATAAAGGGAATTATTTAAGTGTAGACACAAGTATCTGTGCATCTGCCTGGATACTCATGGACTTATGCATGCCTATGTAAATCAAGCAGAAGTAATAGCAGTTTTGTTAACATTGCCTTATAAGATTATACATTTTGATTACCACATCATCAAACCATTTTTTAATTTAAATTCTCCATGACAGTGATCCGGTGAAGCCCAGGTTAAGAAGCTTTGGGAAACTTTCAGCCAGAAGCCTAAGCTTTTTTCCTGAGCTAGACACTGAGGATACAGATACACACAAACTGCTGTCTCCAGGCACGTGTCTGTGCAAGGGCTGCACCTTCATGGCTGGGTGAAACCAAAACATTTCACTTCTCTTTTAGGTGGCTTAAGCATGCCAATATGCTTAAACACCTCGGCTCAGTAAACATATGATAACAGCGTAAATCGTGGAAACCCGGTCAGGCCCCCCTCCAAAAAAGAGCAGTTTGCAGTAACTGTGATATTTCACAATATAGAAGATATCTGTGAAAAGGGAGGGATTCTTTTGTCTGTGCCTGCTAAGGACAGAAGTCATGAACTAAAATCAGGCAATGGGAGTTTAGTTTAGATGCTAGAAAATATTTTCAAGAGGAGTGATGCTAAGGCCTGGAGCAGGTTCTCCGGGGAAGTCATGGAATCTCATTTACTGGGGGACTGCAGGAAGAGGTTACACAAACATTCCCTGAGAGTGATTCAGGACTTGCTGGATCTGCCTGGAGGAGGGTTATGAACTACAGGGTCTCCCAAGGGACTTTTCCAGATCTTCTTTCTAATTCCAAATTAATCTTGATAGAGGTTTACTCTGAAATTGATAAAGGTGCTTCTCTCTCTCTGCCAAGACTGAATTTGGGTTCATAGTTTCCTTCAGCTAGATTTGCTTCTTGGTACCACTGGTATACATATCACACACTTTTCTCCTCTCCATAATATTTCATTTACACAGGTTTCTTACAGTGAACTCCTGACAGAGCTTAAGGGGGTAAAAAATAGTCACTCACAATAATCTCATTAGAGGTCATGTAAACCAAGAGTGTATTCAGCCATCGACCAAGCTAGAAAAGTGTTTCTCCTGAAGGTGGAGTCCATTCTTCAAACACTTTGTAGTTTTGTTTTTTTCATGACTGAATTTCCCAACTTATCAATGTATTAGTTGTGGTACCAGGTCGCATTGACACTGCCTGCGGCACTCTGCCTTACACGTTGGCACGCCTCTGCTCTGTTTTGCAGACTGATTTGAGGATACAATTTTAAAATAATTTTTTCTCAAGAAAACTAAAAATGAGAAGATATTGAAGCACATGCTTGGCTTTTAAACTTGTTTGGTAAGAATTTGTGATTCAAAGAAGGGAACAAGAAATATCGTGTTCTCCCTAGATATTCTGCTACAAATGCAGAGATGATTGCTGCTAGCAGGAGCAGACGCGTTTGCACACGAATGGCAGATGCCAGCCAGGAGGTCTAAAAGAGGAATCCACTGTACTAGGAACCCACTCAGAAAAAAATCAGTTCTAGACAGAAACAAACGCTTCAGATCCTAGGACCTAAATGTCATTCTCATTATAGTCAGCTTACATCAATTTTTTTGCAAAAATACATAAACCTTTAGGGAAAATATTCACAGTTTAGGACTTTTATAGAATTATGCAAAGTTTCATAAAAGATAAAGTATCATCTGATCTTTTAGACTGCCCTTTCTGAGGAGGTAGGGAATTTGGTTTTCTTTCATCTCCCAGGATCTCCAAGAACACTCTTAGTTCCCCTTTAAGTATCAATAATTCTATTTTAATGACAGAAGGCACAGGAAGAGGAAGAGATCATAGCCACACTTTGCATGGTAGATCTGTGGCACACCAAGGAACAGATGTAGTTTAGTTCTAGAACTATGAGATTTTTCTAGGACAAATTCACTTTCTAATTTTCTCTTTTTCTTCTTTAAACATTCAGTTCTCTCTAAATAGCCAAACTTTTCATTTTCAATTACAATTATTGAATATTACAACTAGACTGTTGTTACTAACAGCATCATCTTAAACAGCACTCATTGCCTGAATTTTAGTCACAACTAAATGTACAAAGTCATTTGACATGCAGTATATACACATGTAGGGAGATTTAGTTCCTCTTTTGAGAACTTTACAGTCTTATTAAGCAGAAATGAGGAAAGATTAATCATCTTGAACAGGGTCCCATAGTTGATCTGTGGCAGAGTGAGGAATCCATTACAGATCTATTGGATCCCTGCCCAGTGCGTTCCTCATCAGCCTATTTCTCACTCCATCTTTACCCTGTCTTAAACACAGATAAGTAAAGGATTGCACACACTGCTAATAAATTTTTGGTTTCTTGAGGTGTTGTAAAGCAATTAAAGTATATTCCAGGCAATCTTATCTCAGAGAATCTAGTCGGTCTTCATTTTTCGCAATCCTTGCGGGACACTTCAACAAGAAGCAAAGTCTATTTGCAGTTACATGTGATCTGTGTAGGTAGAAAACAGTCTGATCCAGCTTGGACTCCAAAGAGGAATCTTTGTAATTAGAAAATAGGGCAATAGTATATTTTACTGAACAGTTATTTACCTATTTTTGGAACCTATTTTAGAAGTTCAATCAGCTATCTATAAAATCTGTCCAGTCACCCGAATGTGCTGGCTTGTGGGGCTCAAAGACAAATGTAAAAGCATCACCTAAGGAAAAAGAGCAGCATGGTGATGCACTCTTAACAAAACATCGCATTTGCTGTCCACACTGAAAAGCAGTGTATGGTAGTTTGAGGAGTAAAGCTAAGCTGCCAGGTAAAGACAAGCAAAGGAAATTTAGCTTAGCTGCAGTGACAAAGACTCATTGTACTACAAAAGCTGTCAGTGAGAGGGAGATTTTTTCTGTGCTGTAGATTGTCTGTAAGATTTTGATTCAGAAGCTGCTAAAGACTTCTGAGCTATCAGAACTTAATACCTGATGTGTAAGGCTTGTAACTTAAGAAATCTGGAAAAGAGGGAAATCGATGAACCTGCCTTTCTGGATTGAAACAATGTTAACGTAGGCTATGGGATTGTTTCTGCTTATAGAGTTCCCATGAAATCTCATTGAAGGGAGAAAGGTAAAAATTCCTTGAGATCTAGTTCAAAACTTCATCCAACTCTACTTCAGACCTTCTTTCCTTTCACTCGTGTCCTGGATACATTAGCATGTGTGTTATGATCTGAGCAGAAACACCACAATTCTTGTAGAGGGTATTTGTCAATATTTTTATCTTTTGAAAAAATCAGTGATTTTTTTAGTTGAATAAAGAGCCAAAAATATCCTTAATGTTCTACATAGAAAAAAACCCAAAACAATTCAGCTCTGTAAAATGAATAATATTGCCTTTTGCTTCATCACTTGTGAGAATGCAATGCTCAGAAATTAAATTTTGTCTGTCCCAGCTTACAGGTCTGGGAAGGACACAGATGTCTTCTGCTTGGTCAGTGTTGACAAAGTCAACCTGAATCTTCAGCTGAGGGGAACAGAAGGGTGGGCTGGGCCTTTCACCTGGATTAGTCCTTCTAGTTCTTCCTGTGCAACCATTAAAATAACATTAGGATATTTGTGGCTTTATGTAGCCTTTATTAATTATGTACCATCCACACAGAAATTATTCACATTCTGACTCATGCCAGCCCTTGGTCTCCCAAGAATTTCTTTTAGTGACAAAAATGGCTTGGTCCACCTTTCAGTTTCTCCTTGTTCCTCCATCCCATCACAAAGTCTGGCTGCTCATTCTTCTTCCTGAGCAGAGCCCATCTAACCACTTATTTGGCCACTCAGAGAACCAGATCAGGGAACTGATCAGCACTAAAAAAATGAGAAAAACAAAAACCGCTGGCTTATTTTTCACTCAGGCCAGTTCCCCAGTTAGTGCAGAGTGCGGCATATAAACTTAATATGAGAACATCTGTACTGGATCAGAGCACAGGTCCATTTGGTCTGATGTCCTGCCTCCAGCAGCAGAGCAGACACAGCAGATGTTACCCAAGAAAGGATGTAAGGACAGGGCAAGCACGCAGGAATGCTTCCCAGGAATGCTCTCCCAGCCTCCTGTGACTTGTGACTCAGAGACAGCTTGAGTCAAAGTTAATGCTTTTATATTTAATAATCCTTGGGAGATTTTTCCTTCATTTAAACTCCCGATTTTTTAAAAAATTAACAGAAGTATTTGCAACCCTGCCATGCTATGGGCCATTGCCTATCTATGCATTATGAAGGCAGTGAAGTGCCTCTTTCTTTTTACTATGGAACAAGTAACCACTAGTTTAATTTCATGTCCTTTGAATTTTATACTGGAAGAGCCATTCACCCCATTCATCTTGCTCATTTCACTGCCTATTTTGTAGAACATTGTTGTATTATCTCCCTCATTCAGCTCATTCCCAACCATTAGAGGTCTTAAAATATCTGTATGGGAGCTGCACTATCTCAAGGGCTCAGCGGAGACAGCAATGCAATGCAGGGGCAGAGGTGCACAGCCAGGGATCCAGATTGCATAAACTGGCCCTGGTGAAATGCTCAGGAAATCAGGCCTTTAATTAAGAAGAAACGTGCATGTGGGTAGGCAGACTGAACCTGACTTTGACATTATATTCTACATCCTCCCTTCTGCTTCCCTTACTGCTGCTTGTCAGTGTAAGCTAAAGTCTAAAGCAGCTTTCCAGTTCTATAAGTAAATAAAGAAGTCAAATAAATGATTTAATACATCTCCTTTCCATCTCCCATTGCTCAGGCCTCAACAGTCTTCTCTTCTTCCATTTTATATCTGAATGTGTTTTTCTCTTCCCTCCCTGGTCAACTACAAATATTTTTTGAAAATTATATTACAGATGGTTGAAATGTTTGCTAAAATTCAATCTTCAGTATTCCTTTTTGCTATTCTAAATATAAAATATTTTTTACCTTCCTTTGGCTTGTTTTGAATAAATCTCCCAGTACTTCTTGTTTCCCATTTGTTTACATTTCTTAAAAGCCTCAAAATGACTTTTTAGTTCACTATCTAACTAACTTGGCCTTTGTCACTCTTTCCCTCTGCTTACAGTAAAACATGGCTTGCAGGCTCTTGCCAAACATGCTTTTTAGAAATATTTCCCCATCTCAATACTACTTATTACATGCTGTCTTAAATACATCTCCTCTAATATTGAAATACTTGTGTTTTCTCTAGTCCTTCACCAGTCAAACTCTAAAACCCATGAGAAAGTCCACACTCTGTTTTCCTGCCTACATCCTGACTACTTGAGCACAGGCTGAGCTGCAGTCTTGGGTGCCTTCAACCATAGATGCTGCATGGGACACAGAGCCCAGACCTGCATGGAGAAACAGGATGGACTCCAATATTCAGCTCAGTCGCACTCTTTAAGGGATCCTTGTCTTACCTGGTCTGCAAGTGGGAGAAAATAGGATGAAAATCTCTCTAAATAATTATGTCACTTCTATTTTTTGTTATTACGTCAGATTTAAGCAGTACATGGACTACTTATGAATCTTGGCACAGAAATAATTTTCAGCTACATGCAGCCATCTCTGTTCTTAATGGTGCAAAGCATTGTGTACACAGAAAGAAATTTTAAATAGGAAATAAAGAAAAACCTTTTTGCATTAATATTTTTTAAAATCACTCCCTTTTTTGCAAGCTCCATTTTGAAACAGTTTGTGGAAATAATTGCACATTGTTGTGCAAATTAAGGTTTTATTACTCTTCCCTGGGACAGAGACTGCACAGTCTGAGCAGGCAATTTACTTAAAACCCTGGTTTTGAAGAGGTTGTGGCTGGAGCTTGTCTACGGGGCATTTTCTTTTGCAGGATTGCTTTTTCCACTTTCCTTGGAGTATATGGGGATACCTTCACACCTTCAGATTAGGCCATGAGCGGGTGACAACAGAGTAGGGCTATAGGAGCCCTGCATCTCACGGGAAGAGAAGTTTCAGCAGCATCTCCACCTTGCCTTACAGCTCTCGTTGTCTTTTTTTCATTTGTTGTGAAAAGAGGGAACAGTGTTTTGCTTCTTCCTGGAAACAGAAGGATCTAAATAAGTTTCTCCACGTATGCATGGCTACTTCAAGTAGTAGGGACTCTTTACGTCAAATGCGTCCTGACTTGTTTCCTCTGAGGGGCTATGAAAACATCCCACCATCTGGGCCACCCCCCAATGCCTTTGTTGCCCTTAACTTCCATTAAGCAGTCTTAACTGCAGTAGCCAAAATATTTACTCTATTTCTTTCCGCAGACTCAATTGCTGCCTTTCTGCCTGGTGTGTCCCCAGGACCCCCCAACCTTGCATGGCAGCGTTCTCTTCCGCCTCCCTTAACGGGAGCACAGTGAGCTGAGCTTTAAAAGCAGGCAATTCAAATTAGCCATTGCACAAAATAGGCTCCTTTTATCTCCTATAAAAGCTGTTTATCTCTTGTCTCAGAGCTCCTCTTCCTTTTCTTTTTCACTACCTTTAAAAGCAAGACTGACAGAAAAGATTAACTTGCTTCTGGCTGCATCGGATAGAAGTAGATTAACGCAGCTGGATACAACCCTGGGGAGCCCAGCCTGGAAATATATGTTAACACAACCCCGACAATGTATAAGCATGAGTCGTTTGTGTTGATCTTTTTCAGGATGATGAGTTTGTGATTAACTCTTTTGTGCGGAGACTGGACTGCATAGGAAGCTCATACACGGCAGGACGCTGACAGAAATCCTCCCGAGGCACCAGCCCTGTAGCCGCTCGTGCCTGTCCGTGCCCGCGCTTTAGCAGGGGCTTTTGTATCCCCTCCATCTCCTTTGAGATTTTTTTTTTTTGTTTCCACCAACAGCACTCACCACAAAAATAGAGGGCAGTGAAGTCCCCGGGGCCCCAGAGCGGGGAGCTGGGCAGCTGGGGAAGAAAGGAGAGCTTTCATCCGAGAAAGGTTTGGTACAACCTGCTTAGCGGAGACTAAGGGGTGGTTAAAATCCAGTGTAGTGAACGTGCAAATCCAAGTTGTATGCAATTAACTTAACTCCACAACAAATACAAAAGAATCGTTACTGAGTCACTAGCAAGCTGTTTTCCTGTTTCATCATTTTCCTTTAGGGCTGGAGATTTGGGGTTGCAGCATGGGCTTATTAGTGTAAAATGAATATGAGTAAATTATATTAAAAAAAGAGCTAAAAATACATCTACTTTGCCAAGGAGCTGTGAATTACAACATGCAAGAGGAATCTAGGAGATCCCAGATTTAGCAAACTGTCTTTAAGAAGCAGATAGCAAATTTTTATATTTTAATAAAGAAAAATACAGTAGATTCTGTAGTATCCACATTTTCCCCTTTGGGAGACTGGCTGGAGAAACTGAAGTAAAGGTCAGGATATGGCAGTGATTGCATCAGATTGCGAGTGGGATGTGTGGTCCCCACTCATGTTCCTACCCAAGCTTCCCGCGGGTGGGAGGACTGACCCTCCAACCTCTCCATGCCCCAACTCCACTGTTAGCTGACTTGAGATAACGTTGTTTGCCAACCTCAAAGAAATGGGATAAAAAGCATGAGTGCTCGCAGGGGCATAGCACAACACCGCTGAGAGCAATGAGAAATTTCCTTCCTGGTTAAAATGAGGGGTCCAGAGTAAGTTATTGCTAGCAAAATACATGTACTCTATCATCTGAAAGCAAGAGAGAAATAACTTCAATATAGATATTCTGGGGTTCACATCTGAATTCCAACCAACACTTGATGCAAGAAATAGTTAGAATTGCAAAATCACACCTTATTAAGGGTTCTTTTTACTGTTGGGTTTCTTTTTTTTCTTTTGACATGGCATCAATCCAGGACACTTTTACACATCACAGTTTTGAAATCTCACACACCCCTAGGCTGCACGAAATATTTCTACGCAGCATAATTCATTGGAAACAGTAAATCAAACCATCTGAGATGCGTACCTATACATTTTAATGAATACACAATATCCCTGTCACTTCTACCTCCTTTATCCCATGATATTTTTTCTGTTTTCAGGACATCTTATTTGATATAAAGGTAAATGAATGAAAGAAAACACTGTTGACTTAGCAGCAAATAAGTGAGAACAAAAGATTCTACCATGGACTGGGAAAACCCATAATTCATTTTGTCAGGCTTAGTTGCCAACAGCACTACCCTGCAGCTCCACTTATCTTATACTCTAGGTTTACACTCAGATAAGCGAGGATAATTGAAGCAATTTTCAATATCTTCACCAGACAAGCCAGAGGCATGACTTGACTTTAGATAACAGGTAAATGAGATTCAAATGAGCTTTTTATTGTTATTATTTTAATTACTGGAGCAAATTAGCAGAGGAAGCTGTATCTCTTCCAGCGCTTCAAGTCTTCAGATGGTGTCTGGTGCCTAACTCGTGGATATCATGATACTCATGATAACACAAATTTAGGGGCTTCATACAATTGTTTTGGAGCTCTATGGCTTGTATTGGTTTTAGGTAAAGTGATCCTACACTTTGGGTATAACTGCACATGTATGACTTCTACTTATATTTTTTGAACTTTGGCTGGCTGGGGTACATTCTTTTGGTATCAACAGCATGAACTAAAACTCCGTGAAACTTCTAAGATTGATTTCATCAGACTACCTGCAGGTGAATGGGAATATCAACTGGATTCAAGTGCCTGAGGCTGAGATGGCCCTGGTTGAAATGCTAGCCCCACCAACTGCTCCCGGACAGATGTCCTGTAGCCACTGTTATATCTTCCAGCTGAAGAAGGGCACAACAGGACAATTCACTTAACTCCTGACACATACAGCCTGGCAACTAAATCAAGCATTCGGGGTCTAAAAGTGCTCAGAAAAGCTGATGCCTTCCTGGCCCAAAAGATGAGCAGGAATACATCAATGAAGTTCCCCACTTGCAAGTGGTAGAGGCTTATTTCTGCTCTGCACAGGAGCTGTAAAGAGTTCTCAAGCAGTGCCGAAGTCTTTGACTGTTGCCATAATAATCATGCAAAGGAAATAAGATAGGCTATGAGTTTTAAACCCCCAGCTCTGGCAAACATGCAACTCACATTGCTAGTTTTATTTTGTACTGTTTTGGCAATTTGGCTGTAGTTTACACAGAGAACAGGTGTTGTGTCTGGGCTTTTCCTCTTAAGTCCATAATGTCACAGAGCCACTAGGACACAGTAAAGAGCATAGGTTTTGCTCTCAGAATGGGCCTTAGGAAAATGAGTAATCCACAAAGAAGAAATTATTTATATTTGCATTACACACTCCTACACATGCAGAAAATGAGGCCTCTCAGTTGGTTCCTCTTAGGCTGGTGCATTAGTTTGTTATTTTCAGTGTGAAGCAAGACACAGTAGTTTATAAAATATGCTAATGAATATACAAATATAATTTAGAAGTATTTCACGGAGTGCTTGTAAAGAAGTTCAAAAGTTTGTTTGCAAGCTTTTGTCCTAAGAGGCTAGTTGTTTTTCTGGGGCTGGAGAAATAACCTATTAATTGCTCATATCTCTCTTTTCTCGTTTTATATCAAACCTCCAGCATTGTACTGGCAACATTTGAAAACATCATTGTTTTGGTGGAAATGTCGCATACCTAATGGTTCTATGGGGAGAAGCAATAGACTGCTTTAGTTGGAAAAAAATGCATCCAATACAATTATGAAGGAATAAATGAAGACTTCCAGCCCAAAGGAATGCAATGCTGGGCATATAGTGTCAGATTTGCCTGTGTGGGTAGGATAACTTGCCTGTTTATTTCTAGACAGTTCACAAATCTATTCCCACGCCTGGAGGCTGCAGAGACAGCTCAGCACATGAGGTGCAGTGGGTATGCAGCCCAGCCTAATGGAAATGGTAAAAGGGCAAGGGAGGAGGATTTCCTCAACAGGCAAGGAAACAAACTGAAGTGAAGCCATAGTTATCCGTGGTGACAGTCAGGAGGTTCGTGCTGCTGTTTATAAAACCAAGAGGATGTGTTCGCACAGCTGCGTTTCAAAGACTTCTTTGCCAGGGCCTCATGTCTTCATCTTCCCTTTATAGAAACTCAAGATGTTCAAACCAGCAGGTGGGAGCTGGGCGATGGAGGGCTTGGAGCCATCCCTCTATTGCTGTGTAGCTATAACCAACAAATGGAAACCTGCATGCCCCCTCAGAAGGAGAGCTAAGGAATTACTTTGAGGAAAAGGCTGAAGTGAATAAATGTAAAGCATTTTAGGTCATGTAGAGAGAATTTCAATAGAGCCTGAACACATGTAGAGAGTACATGTGAGAGTGGAGTGCCTCTAGTACTCACTGCAAAGCCTGGAGCCTGATTTCCAGCTCTGATATATTGCATAATTACCCAGCATGACCACCTGTCTGGCTTTCCTTTTTAGCTCCTGATTTACATCTATCTCTTGGTGTAAACAAGGAGCAGTTGAGGAGTTACTCCCCATTTAGTTTGGTATGGCCAGTATGAGAATCTGGCCCTTAAAACTCCTCATTGCTGGGAGTTTGAAGTAAAAAAAATATATCTCACAGTTTTTAAATGTCAGCCAGCTGTGGCAGCCTTTTAATTTCTGTTCATTTCTGTTTATCAACACCTTTCCCACCTCTTCTCACTGTATTGAACTGGAGAAGCCAAAACTTGTCCTTCTGGACTCATCCCAACTACAGACCTCAATTAAATTTTCTTAAGTCTAGCCACGGGCTGAAGCTGTTTCAGAGAAACATACACAGGCCAATGCCTTTAGTCTGTAAACCCCTCCGGATTTTACTTCTCTGAAATCTCCAGATTCCTTGATTTACCTAAATTAACCTCCTCTATAGATTTCCCAAAATAGAACATCTCAAATACTCTTTGGCACAAGTTTCCATATAGAGATCAATCTGTAAAACAGTGATGACAGAAACAAGGATATTTTTCGTGGCCAACATACAGTAGGACTCTCACAGAAAGCTAAATTCACTCATTTCCAAAAGCCTCTTTCATCAACTGCATTTATTTAGAAGTGTTTATTTAATAGGAAGCTTTGAGACCTTATTTAATTTATAGATCTTGCATAGGACAATAGCAGCAGCTCGGGCTGTGAAATGCCACTTTGTTGCTTTTTCCCACTGCTGCCCAGAGTGTGAATGCTGATGATGGTGTCTATTTGGCTTGAACATGTCAGATGCAGACCAGACGGGATGCTGAAGAAAGAAACTGGTGTCATTCATTTCCAAGGCCTGACTCATTATGCATTCAGTGATGAATTTGTTCTGTTTTTACATTCTGCAGCTACCACTTGCAGCCATACCTGACATGAACTTGAGGAGCTGTGAGTGGAGCTCAGTTCTCCAGGCGGTTGATTTTTCAAGAAAAACATTGCACAAAAAGCTTAGAAACTTGGGTTATGCATACACAGTAAATGGCACGAGTGCAAACAGCAACCTGCTTGTTAGGCTCTTTTACACACTGAACCCAGTCAGACCAACCACAACATCAGACTAAGACTGTCACAAAGAAAGATCAGGGTCACACTTGAGTACTGATCTCTGCCTGAGGTAGTACATTACCCAGCACAGGACCATGCAGTCGTTACAGTGTATAGCAGTGCACAAATACTGCCCTTCATACAGCATTGACGTGCACTTACTGCTGCAAGAAGGGCTTATCCAAAAGCCTCATCTGCAGTTGACAGGAGATAGAACCATGGTACAACAAGACAGAAGTCCAGACATTCCAAGGTAAAATTGGAAGCATTTTTGGCCTGCAAGTATCTGTGCTGGGAATGGGTCATTTACTCACCTGCACTCCTAATTGTCCACTTGGAGCTCACTGAAGCAAGATCACCTTGGCCATGGAGAAGCAGCACATTTCCAGGGCTCAAGATAATGCCATGGCTAGAAGCAGACTGGGACTGAACTACACAGCTGGTTATCACTGTGATGGCTGGCCCACTGCAGAGAGCAATAAGGCTCTTCGGAGCCAAGAGAGGTAAGGCACAACTCACTGATATTCACAATACATGGATTAAGAACAGAGTGAGACCTAAAACACATATCGGAGAACCAACCTGGCAAAAGCCAAGGGAAGCTGGGCTGCTCGTTAGCAAGGTTTGCTACAGTGTGAGAAAATGTTTACATGCAGCTAGGTCAGTTTCACCCTCCTGGGTTTTGCCAAATGGCAGAAGCAGCAGCCTGTGTGCCAGCCCCACATCACCCTGTGGGGCCACATCTGGAACCTCTCAGGGCTTCCAGGCAACCACTGTCCTCGGGTTCAACTCCTGTGCAGCACGAGACTCACCTTCCTTAGAAAGATGCATGGATAGAGGGGATTCCCTGCCATGACATCTCCCCCTAAACTCATCACAGCCACAGCAAGCACGTGTGCTTCGCAAACCCTGAGGGAACATAACATAAATTGCTTAGGAAATGTTGACTGTTCCTCTTCGATTCCTCATATATCATCAACCGGCATTCCATGGCTAAACCCTTGGGTCCGGATGAGCTGTATGCCTCACCTTTGAACTTCTATGATCTTAAGGTTGTGGGCTCAGATTCACCCCCCACTGTGAATTAAAATAGTCTTATTTCCCTTACCTCGTGGCTATGCTTCTGGTATAGGGTTGCAAAGAGAAACAAGCTCCATCTGCATCTTTCCTGTCCCTGGTCTATACCTGCTACTGGGGAGAGGTAGGAAGACTTTGAATCAGTGGTGTGGGTCTCCTCTGGCACAAAATTCCCACCTGCAGAGTAGTTCCTGGCTCTTTTATGAGATCAGGTTCTGCAGAATGAAAAGTTTGGATGTCCGGAATGAACAAGCCTGTTTTCCATTTCTGCAGCCTTTCTGCACTCACACCCCGTGCAGCTGTCCTGCAGAGCTTGGCTAGACTAACCTTCAAAAGAACTACTACTACTAAGGAAAGAGCATTTTGGGGAGTTCCACAAGCAAAGAATACAGAAGGGGATGTTCAAGGCTTAAACCACAGCCAGACCTTGCCTGGGGATTTCCTCAGCACCCAGGTGGAGCCCCAAAGCAGATATAGATGCCGTATACATCCAAACATGAGCAACTCTTCCTCAGGCGGTCTCTGGTTTCTGACACAACAGACCTCATCTGAGTTCAGTTGTGCTTTTCTCCCTCAGAGAAGTACTGCCTGTTTTAAACACAAACCTGTATAAATTTTATTTTCTTCCCTTGAACCTCATGAATGAAGTGTTTTGCTCTCAACTGGCAGGGACAAAATTCTGCTGTGTGAAGCCCCATGGGACACTTGGGTCTCCTCTTGACATGGTGGCCAAATATAGTTTATATTTTTATATATATTTTTTAAAGGGTTTTCCAAATAGACACTTTCAGTAAATAGAGCAGGTTTGATTCTGGGAACAAAAGATTTTCTCCAGTTTTAATATGATATAACTGAAATTTGAGTCAGCATTCATTATTTCTAAAGACATTTAGTACAGTATTTAATTTGGCTTTAACTGTTTAAAGGAACGTGCTCCCAGTTTGCTGGGAGGTAGTGTTAGTCCATGGGCAAGATAAGCTCCACAGACTGCCAGCAGACAATGCTTAGGTAACAGTATGGGAGCTCAAGGCATTGTAGGACTTAGCTCTTAAATAGCCATTTCTCTTCCTAGACTGCAAAACAATTAGAAAGACAACCACTGGAGATTTCATGGGATCCTGAGATCGTATTCTCCATGCTGATGGTCTGTCGTCCAACAGCAGACTCCATTAACACAAGATTTTCCTGCAGCTTTTGCAGTTAGGCTTTCCAGATAAAGAAGCCTCACAGATGTCATAGTTTGGAGATAAGGAGGGAAGAGCAGAAGGCTAAGAGGCCATCAAAGGAATTATTGTTACTGTTACTGTTACAAGGGATTGAAAAAGTCACCTAGGCCTCTCTTCTGTGCCAATGTAACTTCAAATATATATGTATTTCCTCACATATATTCCTTATCTCTGATAGTGATCTCCTCTCCAAGAAGCCTATTCTAGTTCTTAATTATCCTCATGGTTAGAAAATCACTGCTGTTGTCAAGTCTGCAGTTTAAACTCATTGTTTCCAGTTACCTCAAACATTTTTGGAGAAATAATAGTTTCTTTAGTTAAATTCTTTAGCAGATACACTGTTATTATGTCTGTACCAGGTACATTATTCAACATGTTTGTTCACATTTCAAATAAATAGCGGAAGTGGCTGCGTATTATTATATGGTAAAGTAACTAGAGATGCACATTATACAGGCTGCCTATGCCAATTTTTATTGTTGTGATAATAGCATTAATTTGTTTTGCAATTCAAGCTATTTCTGTGATTATCCTTTTGATTCAATAGAATTTTCTTTATTAATCATCACCTGTACTAACTTCACCAGTCCTTCACCTGGAGGCTAATAAATTAATGGAAAAATACACTTATGGGTCTGTTTGGAAGAACCAAAACTGGAGGAACTGTTCCTTTCATTCTACCTTCATTTCTCATAAACTTTGAAAAGTCATAACAGGAAATAAATGTAAAGGCATCTCAGGAAGTCATTTAATCCAGTGTCCTGCTGCAGGGCTGAATTTGAACTCAGAATTTATAAGAAATAACGGAAGGCAGCCTAGTGAATTACTTTCTTCCTCAATCACCTAAATTTCCTTCTTCTAAAGTATTCCAGTGCTTTGGTAAACACAAGCTTATCCTTACAAAAGCTATTTTTGTTTCCAGAAATCCTAAAATTATGCTCTTCCTTCTGTTGAAGAGATTCTTTGATACTGCAAACTTCATTGTACAACTAGTTCTCTGACAAGACTTTGACGTTGCTCACGTTGTTTAATTGCTATGCCAAATACTTTCGTCTGTACAACCAGTAGGAATCAAGTTTCACACCTTTCCTGCATCAGTGTATTTACCTAAAGAAATGAAGAGGGGAGTTAGGCCAAAATATGAATGTCTTCTAAAGTAAAATAATAATAAAAGTCATCGAAGCCCATTATCAAGGAGGAATCTGTATTGCATCTGTGAGAATAAACCTTATTCTCTGATTAAAATGCATAGAGGTTACTTTGTTTAAAGGACTGGAAATTTGGAAAACAGTATTCTGGTATCTTTAAAATGGTAAAACAAACAGAACAGGCAAGCCTCTCTAGACTGACACCTAAAGCAAGTATTTGCAATTTGGACATCTTTTCAAGTGGTGCGGTTAAGCAGAGCAGTAAGAAATGCTGATGAGAATTCAGTATTATTCAAAGTAGGTTGACTGAGGAGAATTTTGGGAATACCTTAATAGTCTGAAGGCGTAATTCAGTTTACTGAACATGGGGCATAGTATTACCTAATAAGTCTGAAGATTTGAGATGCCCACACAACGCTGACAGATATTACCTAGGAACTCCAGCAGCCTTTCTGTAGCAGAGGCTAGAGACTTGGAAGCCCTCCAGTACTAATAGTGGCATAGGTTGTCTTTAGCCAACCACACTGAGCCCTTAGATAAAATACTTAGATAAAATACTTAGATATAATACTTAGATAAAATACTTAGATAAAATACTTAGATAAAATACTGAAATAAAGTCAATGCGGCTAAAAGATAAAATAACCAGCATGGGGTAAATCAGTCCTAACTGTATGCAGAATGAGCTGACTTATTAGTGAGCAGTAGGTCTGGTAGTTCTGCAGAAATAGTTTGGTTGACCTTAGTAGAAATCAAAAAGCTAATTAATATTTATAACCTATCAGAAGGAATATACATTAAAACAGAGAATGTCATTATGCAGTTTTATAAATCTGTGATTAGTCCATACCATGAAAACTGCACTCATCACAGAGAAGGTTCCCTCATCTCAGAAAAAAGGGATATGGTCTAATGGAAAAGATACAGACAGCAAGACACACTATGAAAGACACAAAATGACTCCAGTATGAGGAAAGATGATGTGCAGTGGGAAGCCTGAACCTGTGAAATAGATGGCTTGACGTGTCAGGATTGTCCTGAAATCTTCATAGTCACAGAGAGGCATCTTCTTCACAGAGTGACAAGTAACGCTCTACATCTACTGAATAAATTCACTGAATTTCCCTTGGCTATATTGGGGTTAAGGGTGAGCCAGTGAGGTTCAGGAGTTTGAACTGTAGTCACAGGAAACTCAGTTACGATCATATACAGATTTGTAGCTGCAAACAGTGCCCCCTTAGGTTTCATTTCTACGAAATGGACACGTGAAATAGTGAGAGTAACAAACTCTCTGAAGAGTAAGTCAAACTTATGCCAACAATGGATTTGGCAACCTGAGAGGGACTGGCTTATGTCCAGGAGGCTCAAAAAGCTCACTATAAACAGAAAAAGAGTTCACTCTGCTCCTGGAGCTTGAGCACAACTTGTCTGTGGCTGAGCTCCCTTATACCCGTCTGCTGCTCATGGGTTGGTTCCCTGTCCCCAACCCCCTCCCACAAAATCTCACAGGTAGGGCAGAGAAAACAAATCCCCTCTGTGATGCATGTGAAGTCCTGCAAGCCTTTTTGCCTGAGCTTTTTGTGTCCTCTTTTGGTGTTTTACTGGGAACAAAGGAAAGGTACCATGCTTCCAGCAAAAGTAAAAGGAACAGAATATAACAAGGCTGTGAGAGAGAAAACTTCTCCATTGTTTGCAAGTGTATCAGTTAGTCTGGTAAGAGGTTTCTCACTACAAACCTGTCTGTCATCACAAACGATTAAATTAACATTATTACTACACTGTAATTTATAACACACTGTAAGATTTTTTTTAATCTGTATTTTACTGTAGGGATTTAAAGGCAACCAAACTGATTATCACCTTGCCAACACTTATCATCAGGTGACTGTGACTGTTTAGATTGCAGCCCAAAGCCAACAAGTACATTAACTGAGAACAAAAGGTATTGTTTAAAAAACAACAGCTATCATTAAGACCATGATACAGATCTGCTAAAACCAGTAATACTTTAGGGATCATGACCTCAGGGTCCCCTGCCAGGCTCATTACAATTTTATCTTATCATCACTGTATATCCAAATAAATCAGTGTCATGAAAACACACTAGTTAGCATTGCCTTTCCAAAGGATGCTTTACAGCTTTTTTGCTTTAATTAGGCATTCCCTAATTGTTTTAGATTGGTTTAGCTGGACATCCAGGAGTAATGATTAGATTTTTAAAGACTTCTGTGATGAGATGCGTTCCTGCATATCAATTTTTTCAGCTGTGTTAACAAATGGGAGGTGAAACTGATGGGTGGTAGATACATACAGGACTCAAAGTGGTGCAGTGCTTTGGCAATCAATTAACACCTCCAAAAGGTATGAATGCCTTAATAAATTGAAGCTTCACAATTCCCGAAGAGCAGCAGGAGATCATGACTATTGTGAGGCTCACATCAAGACATATAAGAGAATTTAGACTTATGTGTCCAGTCTTTCTGTTTCCTGCAGGATGTTCTACCTTTGTGGCTGTGAGCCCCAAACTCAAGCATTCATCACGGATTTGCCAGACACTGTTCCATGTTGTTTGCAGTGAGCGAATTTGAGTCTCGACTTTGAAACATTAACTGCATCCACTGTAAAGGCAGGTAGAGAGACACGATGGAAACTTTCTAACGGGAGCTAAACAAAGCTAAGGTCAGCCAGATTTGTGGAGGTTCTTGAGATGGCAGAATGAAATTTTTTCGTGCTCTCTGAGCATGTCAAGGAATTTAGAGATGGTGCTTATCTTGTTTTTTGTGTTAGTGGAAAATTTTGTTGATGAAATACATGAGTACATTGGTGATTATCTGATCTTGCTGTGGGAAGGATAAAGTAGGCACTACAATATCATATCTAAGCACTAGGCCCTCAGATTCTAGATGTTGAAGAGACTGGGGTAGAAATAGGGAACAGATAATAATAGGTTAAAAAATCAAGCTATTGCAATTTGAAAATAAGTCCTTCATTCCACCTCATTCCTGGAATTAACAGCCCACCTCTATGACAGAAAGGTATGTTCAAATAAATTACACAATTTAACATAAATGGAACACTTTTCACTGAAAGGACTAAGATCTGGGCAGATACTGTTTTTTCAGCTATGCTTTGCTCATTAAGCATTGGCAGAGAGGATGAACAATGGTGGCAGATAGTGGTAACATTTTAAATTACTTTCCTGAAATATGTCTTCAGTGGCCATCAGCCTAGAGTGAGGTTCAGACAGCACCTAGAGGTAACCAATACGAAACATCATGCAAAAAGCATAGCTGATACCTTACTCCTTGCTAGAAATCAATATTGGCCCCCGACCTGGTTCACCTTGGTGATACATCTATCTTTTATATCATGGTTATGTCAATAGGGCACTGACCTATTAAGTAGTTAGGTTAAAGGACTCAAATCCACAGCTTTTCCTACAAGGAAATACCTAAACCATCTGGCTAGGTGAGGTCCCTTCCACTTCTCAGTGGGATCTGTGCTCTGATGTAAACAAGAACACAGGATCTCATGGTCCACAGAACTTCTCTCTCAGAATGTTTGGTAGGAAATATTCCACATTCAAGCTGAACAAGGAGGTCCTCAGTGAGTTTTAAGTATAGCCATGCAGAAGTGATTACCGAAGTGACATTCTCAGTCTTGTCATGTTAAGAACTTCTTCAGATCTGATCCTTGGTCTTCTGGGATTGTTGATTTCCCCAAAACAATGAAGAACTCTGGGGGGTTTACAATAATTAAAATATCCACATGTGTTTATTTTACTTGCTTAAATCAAGATTATGATGAGTACAGTGTGGGCAGAATAGCGGTAAGAAAGAACTCAGACTAAATAAACATGAAATCGCCTCAATGTCAGGTTTCTTTAGAGAAGCAGATGGTTAGGAATTGGATTGACTTGAATGATATATCCAAAAAAATGAGACAGAAATCTTTAGAAGACTGGGATTTTTAGACAGTTTTGACATCCCATGTTCTCAGTGAGGCAGCCCAATGGATGCTGTTCTCAGTTTTTTGGGTTATCTACTTCCACCAGACCAGGAAAACCAGAAGAACTTGCAAAGAACAAGAGAGGATGTTGATGCCTTGGGAGAACCTTGGGCTGTACCCTTTCAGGGTTCAGGAGTAATTTGGTTGAATCATCTTATACGAGCGGATAGTTAGCTGACTTGTATTTTGTCAGTTCATTGGGTCCAACGGTAATGTCATGCATTCACCCAGTGCTCACTTCCACTACTAAAACAGAAAACAGCTGTGTCCTGCATCTTATGAGCCACAATCCGAATACTCTTATGGCAGCCACCTTTCCTTACCAAACTCTTTCTGGATCTGATGAAAGATTCTGCTTACCTCTGCACGTTATTGTGCCCAGTGTTACACTGCCTTTGCTACTTTCTTGCTTGCAATAGAAGACCTGACACCTGAATAAATGAGGGTAAATTCCTGTCGTGATCAGGGAAGAAGGGAAAAGAATAATGGGAGAATTTGTTGGAACTAGACCCACAAAGGAACTGCAATCTCAGAGTTACTTAGAATAGTCAGTCTATTTTTGCTTCCTTCTCAGCGCAATGTTTTTCTTTGAGTTCCTGATAAATTCAGAGTCTAGATTTAGTGAACGGATGATTTAGCTCAAGATATTATTCCACTCTCCCCCACAGCTCATTCAAGCCCAAGAGCTCAGTTTGAGCTTCTGCAGGAGGTGATTGGACCCAAGCCATTAGATCTTCTGCTGAAGAAGCTGAAGACCTTTTGCATGCTCTGCTCTTTGAACTCTGTCCTCTAGGCAGAAATCTCTGACAGAAGAGCAGAACTGAGCAGCAAAGAAGCTGCTGACCTGACCCACATCATACCTAATGGAAAATTTGTCTCTAAGTATTTTCTCCTACAATTCTTTTTTGTTTGGTGTCTTTAGAGGTGGGGACAACTTTATTATTAGTGAAAAGTACCTGTAGAAATACACTCAACCCTACTTCAATGTATTTGCATATGTCAAGGGGCATTGCAGAGCCCAGTGTAGATAAACACAAGTTTAAATGGCCAGTCACACATCCAGTTTAAATTTAGATATTTATCATCATTCCAGAATCCAAAAATATTCAGTCCAGTTGCACTCAAGTGAAAGAGTTTGAAGGCAAGGCAGAGCTCAGAGAGCACTCACAGACACTGCTGCATCAAGAGTCTGAGACCGAGTACTCACTTTTAGAAGAATAATGCAAAGAGAATCATTTACAGCTATTATTAATATATTTAACAGCTGGAAACAAAGGGCTCACGTTTTACCTACCGGTACAGCTAAGTTTGGGAATTCCCCTCCCTCAGATGATAGGTATGTTCAGCCTCTGAGCCCTAAGAACAGAAATGCTGTGGCTGGCAGTAGTCCTCCAATGTGGAAAGGGCTTTCCTTGCTGTTTGCAGACATATCTCCTACCTCTGACACACATGTGAGCACAAGGCAGGTTTGATTCCCTCACCTGGGTGCAGGGATCAGCAGTCAGCAGGTCTCCAAGTGCTGCAGTCAGAGCCAGCAAAGGGCTGTTCATAGCCAGGTAATGCAACATCAGATTTTAAAGTCCCTTACATCAGAGCTCCTTTTCTACTCATCAAAACACACATTGCCATATAATGCATTACATATCTGAATCACCCAGCACACTCTTACAAAAACTTATTTGCCAGCATATGCATGATTTACAGTGCTATCTTTCATTACTGTCTTGTAATTGAATCCATGCTTGTGATTAGCTTTTCTACTTATAACCAAAGAATTACCTACTATTCGGAGTAGTTGATGCAGGACCAGCATCAGCCAGATCAGTTTGCCTAGTACAGTCAGCTTGTCCTGTCTCTGTGCAGGAGGTACCAGTTAGTCGCTGGCCCCACTGCTCACAAAGGGGCTAATTAGTCTCCAATCTAGCAGCTTCCTGATGTAGACACATGGCACTGGATTCAGACCACCAGCTCTCTTCTCACAAGCCACTGAACATGCATCAGAGGGGAATTCTGTTTTGTTCATAAGACAGAGGTGAAAGGTCCTGTATCCTATTACAGGTCCCCTGGGCCAGCTAGTCTTCTTGTTTATACTTTTGTCAGAAAAAATCAAGGATGTTTTTACATTTGTGAATGTAATGGCAGTACAAGGAGCAAGTACGAAGTGGTATTTCTTAGTCCCCCATCTGACAGTGTTGGATAGCAGCCAAGGAAGGAAGGTGATCGCCAGCTCTCCAGCTGTGAACTCAGGAACACACTAAACCAAGGATTTCTCTGGCACCCAATGGAAGTGATGAGGAATCTTTGTGTTCCTGAAGTCACCTTCAGAGCTGATTGCTGCATCCTGGCAATTGTGCAACCCTAAGCTTGCACAGAACCGAGGGTACATGTGTCCTAGTGAGTCCAATAAAGAATATCACTGTGTCAGGCTCTCCAGGCTTGGGTCTTATGAAGAGGCTCTGGAGAAGTCATCAGATTTCCCTCTATGCCTTTTGGAAAAGCTTTTCTTTCTCACACTCTGGTTTGGGATTGTTATGTCCTGAAAGAAAAAAAAAAAAGAAAAGAAAAAAACAAATGTGCTCTTTCTGAACTAATTGCCCAGGCTCCTATTATTACTGAAGCTACAACTACTTAAAATAATATGTGAATGATCCTTCTCATGTGCCAAAGTAAATCAATAAAAATATCTTGTAGAAAAACGCATTAGTGTTTCTATAATGGTGAGTTAAATAGCACCAAGCAGTGTTCCTGTGCACAACCGTGTGTGCTGCTCAGCCAGTAGACTAGCTCCTGGCAAGGTTTTGACCTACCTAGAGAGCTTTTTCCAAAGTGAGAAATAATCAGAGGAGCTAGCACAGGCCTGGGAGCACTGCTGGCCCAGTTTAGGTGCAGATACTTCTCTGTGTTGGGAGATACAAGAATCTCTTTGGCTGTCTTTTGTGTGCTTACACGTAGGTTTTAGAAGAAAGAAAATTATGTTTGCAAGCCGTCGCCAAAAAGCTGGTCTCAATGTCCAGGGACAACCCCAAGTCCAGGTCACTCAGTGTGACACTTACAGTCTAAATGTCAATGCAGTGCTGTAGTACTTGGTGCAGTTGCAGAAAGCCTCACAGCAGCTTGCAGAGAAGCACCTCTTCTCCCCTATGACCAGAGATGCATCTATTTAACATTCACCATGCAGGTGCTCTTTGTCATACAACAGTTGTATCACAAACATGTGGGCCCCTATTCCGCTGCTCTCTTGCCTTGTTACATGAGAAGCTGAAGTTTTGGTCACAGGATATGTGTCACAGGCTGTGGGGTCCTCAGGAAAGAGACCCACAGGTACAGTCCTACATACTGTCCTTTTCTGTTCATCTGCCAGTGCAGCTGTGAGGGTTATGAAGGAGAAGGTTCCCTGGGAGCAGGCCAGAGGTGGGATGAACTGTTCTGGCAAGTCTGATCTGGACCTAAAAGGAGTGTAAAGTCTTTGATGCTTGTTTTCTTTTTGAAGGCTTTTAACTCTTTCAGCTCACCCATTACATCACATTCATTATCTCCCTTTAAGAAACTGATTTAAAACACACTCTCTTTTTTTGCCCTGAAAAATAGCACCCCGTATTTGAGCTCCACTCTTCATTATTCACAACCCTAGCTCCTCTTACTTCTCTCCTACTGCCTCTGCTCCAAGGTCTGTCTCCTCCTCCAGCTCCTTTCTCCCCATCTCTCATTAGCCAAACCATTTTTCCTGTTTTGCTGTTACAATTGCCAGTGGGCGGCATCCCAGCCTGAAAACCTGACTTTGCTGAAACACGTGGGAATCTTGCCATTGACTTCAGCAGAGCCAGATTTCCCGTGAAAGGATTTGATGATTTCCCACTAATTCTTCTGCAAGCAAAGACAGGCATGCATGCAAACCAGCTCCTCTGTAGGATTCATCAAAGGCCAGCAGAAGCTGATGAGTGAAAGGTAATTAAAATGTGATTATAGAATCAAATTTACCGTTTAGTCCATTTCCTGTAAATAGGCCTGTCTTTCTGAGCTTTCAAGTAGACTTTGTTCATGTGTAAATAGTTTGATATTATGGAACCCAGACCATCTCAGCTGTTTGGGTTAGTTTGTTTAAAGTTATTGGAAAAGCTACTAGAAATGATGGCAACAATCTGGTACTTTGGCCCAAACATCATCTGTATAGAATTGCCTGAGTTTCTGAACTTCATAGTATCATAAATTTGTGCAATTATAAACGTAGAGGCAAGAAGTATGTAGGCTCAATGAAAACATCTGAACTATCGTCATATAATGATAAATAGATTCCCATAAAAACTGCTACAGAAATCTACAGAGAGTCGCCCTTAAACAATGAGCAGGAAAATGAAAAGTACGCCATATGGCTAAAAACGTTATATACTGTGTCAGGATGGTTTTGCCCTTTAAATGGTCTACTCTGGGCTGTGGCTACGGGATCTTAGGAAAATTCTGAGTGAAACACTGATGCAAACTGTATAATATGTGCTGGAGAATAAATGCAGACTTGAGGCTCTTTAAAAGGACTCCTATAAGGTCTCTTTTGCTGTATTGGCATTGGAAGACAAAGTTAAACAGCTACAAAAAAGCTAAGCTATTACCATACCTTTTGGCTTATAGAAAACATTCACTGCTTTGCTTTTTAGCCACTGCTAGGTAAAAAACTTCATCTGCTCCAGTTTAAGTCAATGGTTATGTCCTGATTGACTTAAACAGGGAAATGGCAGCGCCACAAACGCAAGAATGGAGGGAGCTGGTTGAAAATGGCTTCATATTTCTGTCAGAGCAAAGGAAAATATCTGTAAACAATTTCCTCCTAAGGTCTTTTAGAACCAAATTGATTAATGAAAAGCAACTGGAAGAAAAGCAACAACCGACTCACTGAATGGAGCAAAATGAGCAGAAAGTTTATACAATAGTCTTTCCAGGACAGCTAATGTCTTTCTCATACCTATATTTACTTTTTAATGTTGTTTGAAAGTGAACAAATATATTTTTTTTATTCTTTTCATAGCACCATCTTTTTTTGCCATAATTGCCAGTGTCACTAGGGTTGCAGAGTACATAATAAGGAGTTTAGTAAGCTTCAGGTGCTTCAATAATAATTTAATCTTATATCCTTCCATTGTATCTGTTAAAATACTGAGGCACAATCAGTGTGTAAGCAGAAATATTAATTACAAACACATTCTGTTTATCCTGCAATGTGTAAATGAAGAAAAGATAGCACTTAAAAGGAAAGCAGGCTTTTCTTCTGTCAAAAAACTCCAAGACCTCTAATGTTCTTATCATTCCTGTTTTATCTGGTATAGAGCACTTTCAATCCATCAAGACAGTACTCTTCTTGTCTAATCAAACTGCTGAGCGATAAGACGTTTTAGGGTTTCCTGACCATTGTTTGAACCTTTTTCTTTCTAGCTCAAAGAAGAAAGTCTTGAAAGTCACTAAAGCTCCAACTGTAACTAATTAGGGAATCTGAGAAATATTCAGTTCAATGCAGAGGTTAACGAATAGGAAGACTTTAAGCCACTACAGAGATGACCTTAATGGGAGATTCAGATTTGAAGTAAAGCTATAGTAAGCTGGTCACTGGAGATTCAAGCTTCTTTTCTTCTTACTTGGAAAAGCTCAAAAGCCCACTGTTAAGTACAAAGAAAAAAACCTTGCAAATCTTAAAAGGGTTGCCCACTTGTATCTATTTTTATTTGAGCATTGAGCCATTTTAATGGAGATGAGCAAATGGCTGGGCAATTAGCAGAGTCGCTTAGCTGAGTAGGCTTGCAGATGGACTAAAACGGGTAAGTGGAGATTTTGAACAACTATAACTGGCCCATAAAATTTAAAAGTAAATACCTTTTGGAACATAATACGACATTCCAGAAAGAGAACATTAGAGTTGCTGATTTTCTTCCTTTTCATTATAATATTATTATATTTGGTTATGTACAAACTAATTTTAACCAAAAAGAAAAGCCATGTAAAAGCAAAGCATGCTTGGCAAAGATGAAGAGACAGTGAACAAAAGATTCCAGATAGTCACCTGGTTTTGTTTTATCCCAACTGAATTTTAATTCCTTTAACTACAATACAGTGATACTTAATTATATAACCTTTTTGAAACAATTATGTCTCTCTTGATTGAACGGGAAATAAAAGAGGGACCACTTCTTGGAATTTAGCTTCCTGTTTTAAAATTAAAATTTTTCCTATTCCATAGAATTTAAAAATGTCAAGAGGCTTTTATTGCCTGCAGTTTTTTATGAATCACACAAATCTCATTAAACATGGCATTTTTCATCATGTCATGTGTGTATTAGTGAAATCATTACAAACGCATTTCAATAAATCACCAGATTAGCTGCCATGGTAAAGCCAACAGGAAAGTTAAAAAAACTGTTCTTTCATGGTTTCCCACAGTAATGAAACTGCCTCAAATGCTAGGCAATCTATTTATAGTCCTTTTTCAATAGTAGCTACTTAGTTGAGTTTCCGCCTTCATATTTAGGTTGTTTCATCTAGACACGAGTACCAGTCCCAGCCTGATTGTTTGGATTCAACCCTAATTTCTCCCAGATTGTCCATTCTGTGTACATTACAGAACTGTGTGGTTAAAAAGAAACACGCACCAAAAAAACTAGCCTCATAACCTGTAATGAGGCAAGATCAAGCAGACTAAACCTCAACAGAGGTCATCTGCCTGTTCTTTAAACCATTTAAATAAATGTTTTCACATATAACTTGCCAGTCAGTGTTTCAGAGACACTGTATATTAAGGCTGTTTTTTTTTTTCTTTTCCAATATAAATCTTTGGAATATAAAAATACTTATTCTTTCCCTTACTGACCACAGAGAAAATAATTCCCTGTGCTCCCTATAGCAACTTTAACGTATAAGAAGCATGCTGTGTTCTCCTAAGCCTTCTTTTTTTAGGTGTTAAAAACCCCTCAGTTTCTTCAGACAGTATTTCCGTATACGTGCTCTAAATCACTTATCACCCAGGCACCAAGCTGGAGCTTCACCAGCTTAGGTATGCTATCTAAACTTGCTGTAACACTCCTAACACTCCTGGAACACCTTTCTTATGAGGAGAGGCTGAAAGAGTTGGGATTGCTCAGCCTGGGGAAGAGAAGACTCCAGAGACACCTTACTGTACGCTTTCAGCACCTAAAGGGGTTTTATAAGAAAGATGGTAACAGGCGTTTTATCAGGGCCTGATGCAACAGGACAAGGAGGAATGATTTTAAACTAAAGGAGAAGTTCAGACTAAATATAAGGAAGAAATTTTTTAAAATAAGGGTGGTGAAACATTGGAACAGGTTGTCCAGAGAAGTTATGTATGCCCAGTCACTGGCAATGTTCAAAGTCAGGGTGCACAGAGTTTTGAGCAACCTAAACTATTTCTCTGCCTATGGCAGAGGGATTGGAATAGATGATCTGGGAAGATGCTTTCCAGCCCAAACCATTCTGTGATTCTATGATTCCAATAAAACCTAGGTAACAAGCAGAAAGGCGTAATTAGAACAAGAAAGGTGTTGTTTCACAAGGAAATTATTTGTTCTATCATTATTTAATTTTAATTCTATCATAATTTCCAAACTCACTTTGCTGTACTGTTTGCTGTTTTCATTTCCGATTACTTCACCTCTGCATTTGTGGGTTTGATCATTGCCTTGAAGTGTTCATATCATACTTGTTATTGTAGAATTTCCAGCTGTCTGGTTTGAGCTATCTACCCAATTTGACAGAATTCCCACGCAGTCCACTGGGCTACTGCTGCTGAAACCCACAGGGCTCCATTTGTGCTGACAATCCATTGTTCAAAAACACTGGTGCTTTCCACATGGACTGCAGAAGTTCAATTTATCCAAAGGATGGTCCCTTATTTATTTTTCCTTTTCACCTGCACCAGAAGCCCCATGACAGGAGCTTCTTTTGACAGCTGGAGAAGCACTCCAAATCCTAGATTTTGCTGATGGAGTATAAAGCATACAAGCTAATGCTGAACATTTTTGGGATCAGGAAATGCGGAGCTTATTCCATCAAGTATACAAAACATCTAGACCTTTTGAAAATGTTTAGAGAAATATTTTGGCTACAGGAAGCTGATCATACGCACTGAAGGACTTTTTCTTTAATTGGAAAAAAATGAGACATAAAAGAATTGACACTTGCTTTTGCTAAACACATTTAAGCTGTCCTTTAATAACAAAAAACTGTTGTCTTCAAGATGGAATAACTTTTAAATAAAAAAAAAATAACACACCACAGGGAGCTGAAAGGAAAAACAAATCTAATTATGTATTCAAGCCCATCCAAACCACCCACCCACATATTAAGTGTTTGCTGGCTACACAGACGATACAGTTGCCATGGCTCAACCAATGATCTTCGTTTTAAAAGTAAACACCTTTGTTAAAAAATAAAAATATTACATTGAGTGAAAAATCAAACAGTTAGAGCAACATCCTGCTCCCTCTGAAATCAGCAGGCTACTTTCAGTAGGATGGGTGTTAAATTTTCAGCTGTCTGCTTAACAAAAGCCAGGGTAGCAGTAGTGAGGACGTCAAGAACTGTGCTAGATCGACAGCTGGGTGCACTGATGAAGAGCAGCCACGTCTGATGAAGGAGCCAAGGGAGGAAGAGCTGAAGTTAAAGTCAGGGGTGGTGGGACTACCAGTGGTGGGCTTTCAGAGCCACTGTGCCCATCTAGTGAATTAAGTGTGGAATTTTGTGGTATAGACACTCAAGCTCCAGTGCCTGGGACTGTTAACAGGTATTGCTTTATTTTCTTACACAGATGTACCTCTTAAGAGCTGGCTGTCATTTTATCAACGGGCTTGAAAGGACTGAAGCAAACTGCCAGCAGCATAATGTGGCAGATGCCTATGGCAAAGTAGCCGTAGGTCACCTCAGCCTGAATGAAACCCTGATTAATATTCAGTCTGTGTGTCATCATACGTGGCTGAGCCTGCTGGTGCTTCAAAATTACAAACACTGAGAGGCTGAAAATTTCAAGGGCCGGAAGAATGAAGCAAACAGGGTTGTGCACAAAAGACCTTTCCAAATACCACTGAAATGAGGTGTCTCACCCTGCTGCAGCCAGGAACAATTGTGGATGGTACAAGGAAGATTCACTAAACAGGAAAAGGCAGGTTGCTGCAGCAAAAATGTTGAAATATTTGCTTTTTTGCCTGTGTATATGTATTCAATCTATGTATACATATTTTTATGGTAGCAGGTTTTTAGTAACTGAAAACCAGAACTAATGGCAGCTGATACCAGTTTGGTTCTCAAAGAGTGTTGCTTTGTTATGGTAGGAACACACTAAAGCCTTTTGAGCAGGCAAACAAAGGGACCAAAGCAAAAGCATATTTGTCCATTATCTGTGACAAATTCTGAGAGGAAATTGATTTCAAGTTGTCATAGAAGTTTCCTGATAGTTGATACTATCCTCCAGACAAGAACACATCAAAAGTGACAAAAGCAATCTGTGAAATTTCCGTCTATGAAGCCACAATTCACAAAAACAGAAAACACTATTGAGTTGATTGCTGGGATTTTGGGGGGTAAGATTTCAGAGGTTTGCAAGGATACTTCGCCAGATGAAAGGCAGGAGTAGCAACAACAACAAAATCTTGCAATGGCAGGCATTCAAAAGCCCCCATGCTGAGAGAAAGAGACATCAAGTCCATCTGAAAATTAGCAAAGGTAGCTGGATGCCAGCAAAAATAATTACTTTGTAGAGACAGAGCCAAATTTTTGGAAACAAACCAACAGACTAGTGGAGGATCCATACATTTTAACTTGCCATGACAGAAGAGTCCAAAATGCCAGTTGATGCAAACAAAATGAATATATTAAAAATAAAAGCCCTTTATAACCCTAATTGCTTGGGAAAAGTCATGGAAGCGTAAAGCACCTACCAGCGCTGCATTCCTAACGACACAGAGGGTAAGCTCCAGATAGGCATAGCGCTGCCATGCTGAAAATACATGGCAATTCGTTAGGATGTAGTCATTTCAATGAGAAAAGGATACCTAGAACCAGGAAATGGAATAGAGCTAAGGTGAATAGGTAGATGTATATACCTGTCTTGAGTAATCATTCAAATGGTCGCTTCAAATAAATTAGAAGAATTAAGGGTGTTAAAAAGGAACTAAATGAAAACTGATAGTCCTACAAGCACAACTGCGCAAATGAGACCATGTGATGCTGATACAGCAATGACTGGACCAAAAGAAATGCTGCATAGTGAGTATGTCTGTTAGAGTCAAATGTCTCCCAGAAGCCTAAACCAAGTCAAATTGAAGGTTATGCCTTTCGCCATATGATTTATCAAATCTCCTTCTGCTGTCTTAGAGGTGAGCAGAGAGTGGAAGGGTGGCTGGTGTGACCTTTTAGAGATAGGAGGTCTGGTAAAGTTCCTTCAGATGTGTTCTGCTTCCCTTAGCTAGAGGTTCCCATGCTGCCAGAACTCCTGATAGAAGTGAGGAGCTGGAAGGTGAGGAACACTTTTTTCCTTTTGCCGGAATGAGCTTTCAGAGGACTTTGGAGCACTCTACAAACTCTTGGCTGCAGGAGGTCCGTGTTCTTCTACTGATCTCTGGAGAGCTCAATTTATGTTAGCAAGGAATTTTAGTCAATTCAGTTTCTTATTTGAAAGATTTTGGTTACTTGCCAAAACCTTTCTGAGATATATACACAGTTTCTTTTCTCAGGAAACCACGGTTTAATCTACAGATATATATTTTTATGCCTAAAAGCAGTGATTTATTTGAAAGAGAGAAAGAGAGAGGAAAATTTCATAATATATTCTAAATGAATATCTAAAGAGCCTGTAATTATGGTATATATACAAATAGACAGAAATTCCCTGAGATATAAGGGAACATCAGTCTGCCCCTGCTAAATTCAACTCTTTCTTTCATTCAGTACATGCAGTTAAGATGTGAGGATCTTGGTCAATAGTAGATTAAAGTGTTTTGAAACAACTGGGCTGACCTGTTATTCAACCAGGTATTCAATCTTGTATATCAGGAGAGCAATGTTATATGATTTTTTTAAAAAAAATCATAGTAAATATTGTAATATGATTTTCTGCAAAAACGAAACAAACACAAAAATCCATACAATAAGCTACAATAAAGATTTCTGATTCTATATTGAGATGTTACAATCAACTGCTATTCTTACTAACACTAATTGCAAACCTGGCTCCTGGATTAATCCCTAAAATCCTTGTTATCCTGGAGAGAAGTTAATAACCCTTGATAGCAAAATGACTATTGATATTTTTTCTCTTAAGTCATAAGTGGATGTGTGAGGAAGAAAATGCTGTCTCACAACACAGCACCTGAGAATTCGTCAAGCCTTTTAATCCAGAAGCTCTTTTCACAGTAACTTCCCATATGATTTTTCCTACTGGGAATAACTGCATGATTTCCAAACCAGAAAACACTAAATGAAGAAGGCATTAGGTCAAACAGTTATATATTATTATAAGTAATAGTCATAATATGCACTCACATTCACATAAATACAGTGTAAGAGGGACGTTAGCGCATAGCATTAGGTTTGCCTTCTATGTATCTATGTGCCCTTGCAAATTAATAAGGTTTTGAAGACAAAAAGACTGCTTAAACCATGTAGGTCCTCTCCATTCCAATACAAGATTGCTCCTCAATGTACAATGACATGTGGGTTGTTAAGCATTTTTCTCTCTCCTTTTGTTTTACTTCAGATGTATGTGAAATACTCAATAAGCAGCAAGAATGCTTGTGGAACACAGCACTACAATACTGGAAAGCATCAGAAGCTGCTCTGAATTTTCCGACTGTGCCAAAAGTAGCACAGCTGGTCAGTCCTTCCTGTGCTATTCCTCCTCCTTCCCAAATCCAACCAGAAGATTCAGCCTTCACGTGCCAAGTTTTTTGTCTGTGAGCTTTAGAAATTATACACATAGAGGTTTCCAAGTGAAGCAGTGCCAAGGAGAGACTGCTACAATTAATACAATTAACAGAAATCCAGCAGCACGCTGATTCCCAGCCTGACTCAATGCTGATCCCTCCTTTCAGGGAAGGTCACCCCCAGCTCCAGATGCAGTCCATATGCTCCTGAGGCTTGCTTCGTCACCAACAGTGTGGCCTCACGATTCTAGATGCTGCGTGTCATGAGCCGGCTCATGCTGGAAGATGGCACAAAACAATCAGTGTCTTCCACGTGCCAGACAAAAGCTCTCCTAGCAACTCCAGTGGCAATTCTAGGAACGGCCTTGTGTTTGAATGGGGATTTTGCTCTTGCTGGGAAGCAAGAACCACCAAGGGATTTACAAGGAGGGGCAGCATATCTCAAGAAGAAAGTCATCCAGGAAGTCTCATTTCCAAGAACCAGCTGGTAAACAGTTTAGAGCACCCTGTTCAAATCTGTAACACTCAGCAATTAATGAGACAATGCTCATGTACCTACAAAATAATGAATTCAGTCCTGTTTATTTATATCACTGATTGAGTGCTTTGTCACTGGCTTTGAAAATGTTGAGCCACAGCTACAAAATTAGGGAGTGCTGGCACCAAAGGTGACGTAGCTGTCCTATTTAATAAGCAATGGTCATGTTCTTAATTTAACATCAAAGATATTTGGAGGGGCCATTAGCAGCTAATTCATAGCCTGAAATACCATAATCTATGAGATTTAGGATTATACTGTAATGCTGGATCTGCCAAAATAGTTGCCAGACACATCAGTGTCATGAAGAAATATACGGCCTCGGAAATCTTCCACAACAGTTTACCTGAGCCACATGCACAGGACTGAGTGCAGCTCCCACCAAAGCATAAGGCTACCCTGGGAAATCCTGTTTAGACTCTGAAATGAAGTTTTCTTTTTCATGCCTGACCCAGAGAGTCCCTGTGCAGCAGAGACAGGCAGTTCTTCGGCGTTGTCCACGTTAGAAGAATACAGCTGCTCTTTTTTAACAGGGGGGAAAAAGGAGGCTTTTATGGCTATCCCTGAAGAGAGGCCTCTTACAATGCAGAGCAGTGTCCAAACAGACCTACGTGCTCTGATCCCACTTGGCAATAATGAGGAGCTTGTATTCCTCAGGCTTCAGAAACCGGCTCGCTGCGTCGGGCTGCAGATGCAGTCTCCGGTTACAGCAGTTGTGCGTTAACAAACGTGTGACATTTAAACAAGAATGAAAATTAAAATTGTCTTTTGCTATTGTCTGTGTATTTACCCTTTGCTTTGGTCTGTTTCCATAGCAATAATAATAATAATAAAAAAAGGGATCACATGTCTCCCCCTCGGAGCAGGGCAGGCGCAGAGAGCACAGAGCTGCTGTTTTGCATGCAACCGCGCCCCGCTGCGGCTCCATGGCCAGTGCGGCTGCGCTTTCCACACCGCACTGCATCCTGCTTCATTTCCCAGGGCAAAGGGCACCACATTGCACCAGATATTGAGGACGCACCTTGTGGGAGGCTTCGCCTCTAGTGGGAAAGCAGCCGAAGAAATTCACTCAGAGCACTGCCAGACAGTGAGGAGTTTTGTGTTGTACCATCAAATCATAGAATCATAGAATTGTAAGACTGGAAAAGACCTCTAAGATCATCAAGTGCAACTGCTGGACCATCACCACCATCAATGATTTAGGAAACTCCCTTACAGCTACACCAATGTATTTCTTGCAGTGCTTACAGTTTTCTTGTGGTAAAGTTGTGTGAAAGGTGAGCTTGAAAGAGGAATAAATTTCTATGGGAGAGTGGATACCTGTTCAAATTGCAGCTCCTGGAACAAAGGAAAATCTGAAGACAAAAGGCACAGGATAATGCTTGTCTTTTTCCTTATGTGTATCAGCTTCCTCTGACACTGACACGGTGGTGCAGATATAAACACTATGGTGCAATGCTGATTCTGTTTCAGGTGCCCTGTGTGGAGCAAAACCACTACTGACTTCAGTGGGCTAGATTTATAAAAAGTTGTTGCCTGACTGTTAGTTCTGCCATCAGCATTTGCCCTGGATATTTGATGAACTCTGGGGAATTCTTCCTGTCTAAGCAAGAGCACAGCAGTCAGCAAAGGCCAAAAGAGCATGGCAGCTACCCCTTGTTATCTGTCTACATCCCATCAAAATAGTATTATAAGATCATAAAGGATAATATGTGATACCTAAGACTTAGAAGTTAAACTCAATAGACAAGTTTGAAGAAGGACCGAGGTGAGAGAAATAAAGAAAAAGCCTCCCTCCAAAATAGGATTTACAGTATTCAGAACTCTTTCGGTTTAGTGAGTCTCAAATTAATAATTCAGTTCACTCTACGGCTTTATTATTATAAATTCTCTGAATACCATCTAGTCCAGTACCTTCCCCAAAGCAGAGCTAACCTCCAGACTCTGTCACATTGCCCAGGGCCTGATGTGCAGGACACCTCTGCAAACTGCAAGGATGGGGTACGCTGGGCATCTGCTCCGGTGCTGAACCATACTCTCAGTGAAAATGTTTTGCCCTATGCCCAGTTTGAATTCCCTTCTTGCAGTGTGTGACTGCTGCCTCCCATCCTTTTACTGGCCCCCCTGAGGACATACTGGATCCATCATCTTTTATGTAGGGAAAAGAATCTCCTGGCTGTCTTCTCACTCTCCCTGTCCATGCTTTTAGAGAAAATGTTAGATGAACACAGAAAAGGGTAAACCATTGCAGGTGTACCTCAAATTTGTCTTTTCAAAACCTTTAATATGCAAAATAATCAAGGGAAAATAGTTCCCACTAAAGTAAAATCCTCCTTATGTTGCTGATCATTGCAAAGGAGTTCAATGTTTTTATGAAGAGAATGGAGGCACAATTTTCCTCAAGATAAGAAAGTAATTTCGTGAAAGAATAAGAAAGTAAACTTTCATAATCCAGAAGAGTCTTTTGTCAGTTCACACGTTGGACCGCAATATAGCAATGTCTCTGCTTGCTTTTAATAATTTATTTAGTTACCGGAAGATATGCAATATATTTTTCTCTTCAAATACTTTGTCTTGCTTCTTTGGAAACTAATTCAGCACGGGGATGTGGCTTACCAGAAGAGGAACAGGGTATTTTCCTTGTTGTTTTCCGAGTGGGGAACTAATAGGGGTATTTTTGATAGTTGCAAACAGATTCATAGACTTTTATTAACCAGAAGGCTTGCACAACTTAGAAGTGTAGGCAGCCATATATTTTGTCTGTGTTTAAACAATAAGAAAAGATTCAAACTGCATGAAAAGCCTTTGAACTTCTTAAGACTAAATCAATGCTTTTTCCATCAAACAGCAACAAATTTTGTTGCAGGACACAATAAATAAGGGAATAAATTTTATTGAAACTAAAAATATATTTCATTCATTCATGCAGTGTCTTTTTCCAGCAATTGAGAACAATGGCACGTGGCATTTCTAACTCTGTGATTTATATGGCCATATATGGATGTAAACATCCTGGAGATGACACAGTAAGGACATACTTAAGACATAAGCAAAGTCCACCTTTTGCTTCAGCAGTCCTGCATGATGTCCCTCCTCAGAGCTCACATCAAGCTTACTAACTTGTCTTGTGTGTCCTGCTAAGAAAATAGCCCTACCTAGTGAGGACATCATGGACGTATGTTTAGGCCTTCCAGTCAGGGATTACGGAAAAGCATCGAGTTTCATAAAACATCACTCTAGCTCCAGAGTTTGAAGAGAGAGCAATGGAAAAAGCAGTTACAGAATTTCAGACAAAATGCAATGCAGGACTAGGGAAGGGATCATCCCCTTTACTTGGCACAGGTAAGGTTGCACTTGTGTTCAGTTTTGGGGCCTTCACTACAAGAAGGACACTGAACTGCTGGACCACATCCAGAAAAGGACAATGAAGTTGGTGAAGGGTCTGGAGTACAAGTCTTAAGAGGATTGGGTGAGGGAACTCGGGCTATTTAGTCTGAAGAAAAGGAGGTTGAGGAGAGAACTTATTGCTCTCTACAACTATCTGAAAGGAGATTGTAGAGAGGTGGGTGTTAGTCTGTTTTCCGAAGTAAAAAGTGATAGGATGAGAGGAAATGGCCTCAAGTTGCGCAAGGAGAGGTTTAGGCTGATTATTAGGAAAAATTTCCTCACAAAAGATTTGTCAAGCATTGGAAGAGGCTACTCAGGGAAGTGGTGGAGTCACGGTCCCTGAAGAAATTTAAAGGATGTGTAGACATGGTGCTTTGGGACACGGTTTAATGGTGGACTTGGCAGTGTTGGGGCTATGGTTGGACTCGATGATCTTAAAGGTCTTTTCCAACCAAACTGATTCTATGATTCTATGATTCTGCATTTTGAAGATGGTCTGTAAGTCTTAGACTTGGGATAGGAAACTCTATGTTTTCAGCAAAAGAAGAAAAATCAGAGAAATGATTTAAAAAACCTCACTTGTCATACCAGCTGTGTGAAAGCTTATATTGGGAAAAAAAATCACAGGTCTATTAAAACACACTGTGATATCCCAGAATGTCTTTTCTTCTTGTTTCCAGGAGAATGGAAAAACATCTTAGCATTTTCTGCCACTACGTCAGTCAGGAAATATCTTTCTAGCGGCGGCAGTAACATCCCCATTCAGATAACAATATCTAACCAAGGCACTTCTGATCCCTACAAGACTGTCTGCACCGCCCATGACTGGGGATAAACCAACTCCTGTTCAGACGCTGCTGGCAATCAAAATCTCTGGAACTGTGAGAACAGACTGGTGGGTGTATTTAAGGGCAGAAGAATTGCACAGAGCCATAGGATTTCCTCAATAGAAGAAGCAGAAAGGGATGGAGACAAAGAAGGCATTTTTACATGCATGGTGTGCAGACAGTACACCCAGCATCGTTGCCCATATGTTGCCAGACACGCAACTGGTCACACTGTGATAATACGGGCTGCCTGTCTGTGTGCCTTTGGAGGGGTGCACCCGCTTCTGAAGAGGGCCTCAGGCTTCTTTTTTTTTTGACATTTCTTTTCCGCAGGCCTCCCTCCGCTTGTCTGAAGCTGAAAGGCTCCTTTGCCTTGTCTGTACACGTGATGGAAACAGATGAGTCCCAAGGGAGAGCAGAGTGACCTTTGCACTTTGGCAGCTTGGCAGAAGTGCAGCAGAGCCCTTCAGACCCTCCTCCAGAGCCCGGAGGAGCCCTGGGAGGTTGACAAGGTTCAGAGGGATTTCCTTGCCGGTTCTACTTTCTGCAGAAAGAAAGTGCTGGTGACCAAATTAGAAACAATTATGACACGTCACATTTGCTAACAACATGAAATAGACAGATTAAAACTTGCTGGCACAGTTTTCCTTCCTTATTTTTATTCTCTTTCCTTATTCCTTGAACTTCAACACAATAGTAGAGAAGAGGGATGGAAAAATTGTCTGACAGTTCGCCTTTGCAAATGACTTGTAAAAAGCAAGACATCTCTTGAAAAATCCCAAAGATGATATAAAAGTCCGCAGCTGGTTAGGAAATTAGAGTGAAATAGTATTAAATGCACTATACTTGTAATCCACATGTTTTTTTTCCTCCTTGGGTACTGAATATATATATACACACTTCTGTAAAACCCTCATTTCTTTAAACTCGTTGTCATCTCTGCAAGTTCAGAGCCATGTTTTTGAAATTCAAGACCTAAATTTCTGGAATTTATCAGTAAAGATTACAAATGTTATTCTAAAATCTCAGTATTCACATCTTATCTGTTCTGTCATGAAGCACAATAAGTTGAACCTGCTAAGGATGATGTACACGCTAACCTATGGACTAATTTTGGAAGGAGTCATGAGAGACTTGATTCAAAGGAAATAGTCATGATTTCCATGGAGAGTTAATCATAGAATGAATCGTAGAGCCATAGAATGGTTTGAGTTGGAAGTGACCTTAAAGATAATCTTCCACTAGACCAGGCTGCTCAAGGTCCCATCCAACCTGGCTGTGAACCCTTCTAGGGAGGGATCATCCACAGCTTCCCTGGGCAATCTGGGCCCGTGCCTCACCACTCTCATCATGAAGAATTTCTTCCTAATGTCTAATCTAAATCTTCCACCTTCCAATTTAAAGCCGATCCCACTCATCCTATCACTACTTGCCCTTCTAAAAAGTCCCTCCCCAGCTTTCCTGTGGCCCCCTTCAGGTACTGGAAGGCCACTATGAACTCTCCCTGGAGCCTTCTCTTCTCCAGGCTGAACAATACCAACTCTCTCAGCCTGTGCTCACAGCAGAGGTGCTCCAGCCCTTTGATCATCTTCGTAGCCCTCCTCCGGACCCGTTCCAACAGTTCCATAGCCTTCTTATGTGACCGATTCCAGAACTGAACACAATACTCCGGGTGCAGAGCAGAGGGGGAGAATCACTCCCCTTAACCTGCTGGCCATGCTTCTTTTGATGCATATCAGAATATGATTGCCTTTCTGGGCTGCAAGTGCACATTTCCAGCTTGTATACAATTTTTAATCCATCAGTATCCCCAAGTTCTTCTCTGCAGGGCTGCCCTCAGTATACTCATCACCCAGTCTGCGCCGATAACTGGGTGCAGGACCCTGTACTTGGCCTTGGACTTCATGAGGTTGACACACAGATGATCTTATATTATTTCTAGGAACAAACATCCAGATACTGAAAATTAAAATTATAGTTGCTTACCGATATTTGAAATACAGTACTTCTATCTTACTCCACTTATGGAGTATGGTACTACCACTTATGATGTTAATAATATAGCATTTCATAGAACTACATAGAAATGTATTTATGATTCATACAGCCAGAAATTGTAGCTTTCCAGTTCAAGCTAGAGTTGGGAACCCCTCAGTTGTCTGTGCTGTATGGCTCATATGTGTCCCAAGCTCACTTTGGGAGCAAACCAATCAATTTTCCAGTTCATCTATATTGTTATTTTAATTTAGATGAGAAATGTGTTTTTGAAGCTAGTTGTTCCCACTTACTGTGCTTTTGTTCACATTGTTGAACAGCCTCCCAATGCACATTCTTCTTTTGGCTGAAACTGGACTGCAAGCATTTGTGTTAGCCACCACAACTGCAAATAGGTGTTCAGCCTAGAACTAGTCTCAAGGACGTCCTCTGAAAGGTTTACAGGGAGGAGATCATGTTTGGAGGACCTATTGCATCTCTGTATAGATTAGTGGGCACTGCCTGCTAATGCAGACATGGCCTCTGAGGAAAAATCCTAGATGCATTTGTGGATGATATTTAATGTAAAAGTGAGTAATACGCATGCACAGAAGACAGTATAGACAAGTTTGCATTGTTTGCCTTCTCTGACTCCATACAGTAGTACACAGCACTTCCAATACTGCCTGAGAAAACCTGGCGCCCTCATTATGCTGTGTGCTCCTCTTGCCACACTTCAGACCTTGCAACACCTCTGCTTTATGCTCTCCAGGGTACATGCGTTTGGTAGAGAAGACTTAACCAAGAGGGTTTGTGGTTGCATTTAAAAAATATATAAAAAAATCTCCTAGTAAGAGTCACTATGCTGGGGAAAAAAATCCCACAATCTAAAAATATCTTTACTTCCTCACTTTCTAAGTTGACAACATTACAACCATTAATCAAATCAGAAGATCTAGCTACCAATAAATAAAAGTAAATATGTACGCAAACAAGGCTGCTCATTCACTCTCAAAGCTCAGCTCACAGACAGCAACTACTCCAACACGATTAATCTTTGGGGAGGATTGTGCACAACAGACCTTCTCTGAACTGTTTGCAAGTGGTGAATATTTCTTTCTCCTTGAGTCCATTCTATTTACATTAGCAACCCACAGACAAAGATTTACTTTTTGAATGGATATGCTCGGCAGCTTTTATCTTCCTTGTATTTATCCCATTTGGTTCACAACCTGGGACTGTGTCCAGAGGTTGATTAAATGAACAGACTTTTACATCCATATGTCTCTCTCATTTTCCATTGATTTATGTTGGATAAAATAATATATGACAAAATACATCAAAAAGAGTCTTCTGGGACTGAGGAGATAAACTGAAGTGAGAAGGAACTGTTTCCATATCTCTCTCACTCCCTCTCAGCCCCCATCCAGCCATACAAATTTTCTGTTTTATACCCAGTTTAGCAAACATCTGCACTTTTCCAGGACACAAAACTCCTGAAGACTCCATTATTTTCTTGGGGAGGGGGTTTGGTGTTTTATTTTTTCAGGGGTTTGGGGTCGATTTTTTTTTTGGTTTATCTTCCTGAGCCTGTATGCTTTCTACCTGAGGAATCTTGTGGTGGTTTCAGTAGACTCTTGTAGTTACATGTCCAGACAGGCCTAGGGTGATCCTATACACTAGACAGTCTAGGTGCTGCCTTCATGTTTTACAAGTGCAACTTTGCAAATTTTTTCTGGTGTCTGCAGCATTTTTTTCCTCAATTTACAGCATTAATACTTTCCAACACATATTTTTACTAAGGTCCATATTGTACAGAGGCATAGCAAGTCTTCCCCTCCTGGACAAAGCAGGAGCAACTGAGGTGCAATAAGGCCATGAGATAAGTCAATAGGCAGCTTAACCGTAGCTCACTTATACTACACCTACATTTTCTCATTTGCACACTAGTAGTCCTCCAAGTCATGCCTTCAAGGATGCCAGCTGGCATGAAAGGTGCTCTATGCCTTTCAGAATGAGGACCTAAAGTCATGAGCGGCATCAAAGTGGAGTTGCCCTAGATAAGACATGGCTATCAAAGCAGATGAAGAAGTTTTGGCCACAATCCACCCTTTCGTACACACTCATAAATGCAGCTCACTGTCCTCCCAGCTATGAAGGTACAACAACTCGCAGTGCTGGCACAGTCAGCTACCTCCCTCACACAATCTTAAAAGCATCTTATGTCCCCGAAGGGGAAAGAGAGTCAAGGCAATGTCCTGGTGCTTTTCACCACCTTCCACGTGTGCAAGGTACCACCCATCAGCACCCACTGGTGCTTCAGGCTCAGTAGTTCTGCTCAGACTCTTCATAGCACCCACGTGCATTTGCAGTAGGCACACATTCTGCAGCCTGCTTAGTGTCTCTGCCTTTCAGCTTCCTCTATGCAGCCAGAGCATTCACTCCTCAGCGTAAAATGCAGTAGATACAGAACAATCTGCTCACAAATGAGCATTGTTTCTTATCTAGGCTCCTATTTACCCATGAGCCAACTTCAATATCTGACCTAACTGCTGAGTACCTTGTCTCACAGCTATCTCTTACAAAGAATACAGTCTTTTCAAATAACTTCAGGCTAAGCATGACACCTCTATACTCCAAAACGAAAAAGCAGAGGGAAAGGTAACACTCCCATTTTTGGTCCAAACATAAGCTATCTTGCTAGAAGATACCTCAGTAAAATATATACTAAAATATTTGTGTTTGGAAAGAAAACCTGTAGTGCTCCTTCTCTGCTCTCAATGCAACATCAGTATAAAAACTTTACTAATGGTAAAAAAAGCACACTAATGGTTCCTCTTTGTCTGTGCAAAAGTTTCACTGAGGTCTGTAAGGGCTCATGCTGGTGCTTCAGCGGTTTGAACACTGCTATTTCTAGCCTCCACTGGAAAGCAAAAGTTTCCCTGCTCTGGTAAGTACACACGAATGACGGGGTTTTTTGGGTTTGGGGTTTTTTTTCTTTTTTTTTTTAACATAACGGTTTGTCCCTCTTCTCCACTGCACCACATGGAGTGTTCACATTGGTGGTAAAGTAAGTCAGGAATATATCTCCTGTGTTTACAGCTTCTCTTTAACTCCAATATGAAAACGCAACCTTTTTTCTGCAGCACAATGAAGTGCAATGATTGTATCATGCAGTAGATAAGTGATTAACCACACACACCAATTTTACTCCTGTTAGTCTTGTGCACTGTAGGAAACAGGCTCTAGGTGTGCATGAGCAGATCAGTGGTAGGCAAACATCCAAGAGCACAGGGGCAGATGACACAAGAGTAGACACTGTAATAAAGAATTATACCGTGGGCTAATTATAATTTGAAAACTTAAAGTATACTGGCTTTACCTGGTATCCAGGCCACGCAGACACAGCCAGCGCGAAGCCCTTCAGATCCACAGAAACTACAGCAGGCCGATTTTGTTGACAGAACAGGAAATACTACGTGGTGTGGAAATTCACTTTGCATTTTTTTGGAAGGCTGGCAGAGTGAAAATAAAGTGTTCGTAGCACGTGAAAGCGGTTGGGTCAAGACTGGACAAATGTGAGGTTCCTGTTTCTGCAGCAAGGAGGTCTCTGGGATGCTTTTGGAGGACTCCTCTTATGACTTCAGTGAAAGCCAATCCAACTTTTGTGAATAAGAAAAATACAATTCCATGGAGCTCTAAGAAGCAGGGAGTATCTGTAATAACCAGAATAATGGAGAGAGGATCCTTCTTATTCCTGTTGCTGAGCAATCATAGGCTTTGTCTCAGCACCACCCATCCTCTTGAACTCATGTCAAAAATAGCCCATAACCATTTGGTGGGAACTTACTGCACATAAAAGACTCAAAGGGATTTGTATTTCTGGATTTCTAACCCAATTTCTGTTCATGCACACAATGGAGTTGCCTCTCAGTTGCAGCTCTGGGCCGTGTGATGACAGATGCTGCAAAAATGGATCAAAAAAGACAATCCTTAACATCACACACCCCGCTGCTCCCCACCCCCAAAGCATGGATGAATAAAAGGCAAGAAACAACATCTGGGTACAGGCAAATTGAGAAGCCCAACAAGATCATCACACTGTTCTGCTCAGTGTGACACAGCCACGTTATCCCATCTGTGCAACTGTGGTCAGGATTTAGAGAGTCTGGTAGTCTGGATGCTGGAGGATTGCCTAATTTGCAAAGGATGAGACTGAGAGCGAGCCATCTGCTATTTCTAAAATCAAGCTAATTAAACGTAGCATGGATGTGTTTTGGAAGTACAAGCAATATTAAGAAGTAATTTCCAGAATCATAGATTTCAACAGATTTGCTGGCAGTTCTTTTCACCTTATTTTGGAGAAACTGATGGCAACATTTTTGAGCACAAAATTGTGATAGATGATAGAAAAGTATAACCTTAGACGTGGACTGTGAAAGGCATTTATTTTCTTACAGTTTTCAGATAGAAGCTAAAAGGTCTTGTGAAGCCCGGAGCATAATGTAGTGATGTGCTATAAAGCCTGAGCTCTCCTTTGTCTGCTCCTGGGTGGTACAAAAGTTATTTGCAAACGTACAAACTATTGGTGTAACTTTGTTTCTCTTAGAGCCAATTTTAAAATCTGTGTACTTTTCCTAAGAAGAGTGGAGACAGACAGCTGGTTTGTTCTCTAGATATAACTGTTCCACATAGGATGTTATAAATTGCATCCTCTGGAACAGGAGGCTTACCTCTAGAAAAGGTAAGCAAGTGACACCAGGAGACCTCTGGGACTGGAGTGGGAAGGGGTTGCTGCAGTAGCACATGGGACACAGGCGGGAAGAAATGTATTTAAGGGAGGGGAGATGAAAAAGTATGGAGTCACAGGGGATCTGAGAACCTGCCTGTAGGGCAGGTAGGCTGAGGTGATAGAAGCCTATAAATTTTACTGTAAAAGACATGAACCCTAGTTTTGATAAGCTGAACAGAGCAATACCTCATCCTGGTCACCGAAGCTGAGACCTTTGGTTTGTCCTTTTAGGAGTGTTTGGAATTTTTACGATGTCTCAAGACATGATAGATAACAGATCATGAAACTGTGTATGACATCTTGGAAAATAAGAACAAAATCTAAACCACTACAGTAGTTTGAAACTATTTGGGAAAAATGAACACTGGCACTGCCTTATATCTAGCATATCTATATCTACATTACTCAGCTGTGGTAGAGAAGCTCTTCTGATGAGTGACTGAAAAGCCGAGAAATTCAATATTGCATGTTGTTACAGCAACATAGCAGAAAGGACTGGTACAACTTAACACTGAACTTTACACTTTCTTACACTGAAGTATCCTACATAAAATACCACAAAGTGTTGAAAGATTACTTGGCAAGTTCATTTTAAAATGAAGAAAACAGCTTGGTTTGACTGAAGCTTGTCAAATACTCCAACAACTCTTTTCAGAGAACATTGAGGCCACGTTTTCTGAGTTTGTCATTCATCAGTGCATAGTAACATACCAAGAAATAATGCAAGATCAGCTTTAATATACTAATTCCTACTGTTAAGATGATGTTATTGGCCCACGTCTGGTGATGAGTTGGAGAGTAGAAGTGAAGACGAAAGGAAACCTCTGTGATCGCAGCGATGAAACAATACTATAACCCCTACTATTTTCCAACTGGAAGAAAAATGGCTAGACCACATGAAAAGGATATTTGGTTTCTATCCAGTTTAAATCCATACTTGTCTCACTAATAGAAAGGAATATGCCGTGGTTGTATCATAGCCTCTAGTAGTTACATCACAAAACCACCAAGCAGTTCAAGGTTGTGGACTCTCTAGTTACTTGGGACAGACCTTTGCCCTAGAGGTTGTGAGTACTTCCCAGTGAAGTCATCAAGGTCCAGTTTTCATCTCAACTAATTCTGCCTATCTAAGTTTCCTTTTCATTTAGTGAAGAGACAGAGATCAGACTAATCAGTCTGAAAACGTACTGCTGTGTGCTTATAGCACTACTTGTTTCTCTTAGGATGAGTGACTTTCCTGGAAGTATTTATTCACTAACTATAGAATAAGCCTTGATGATTAGCTTGGATTAGAATTCTAAGTTTTAAACAAATTGAGAAAGGTGATTTCTAAGGCTCATTATATTTCCTTGGTGTGAAATGACCCCAAACCACCTTGTAACATACATGGGTGAGAATCACCTTACTTTTGACCACAGAGGACTTGAAAATCGTAAAATGGAGAAATAGGAACAAGACCTGTCTGTATGCAGAAATCTCACACTCCACTGCATAAAGTTCTCCCTCTACATAGCTGTGTTGTTAATAGTTCTCTGCACATATCTTGAATGATTCTGATGTAGAGAGATAGGATAGTTGCTCCCATGTAGCAAGAATGATATGCACATAGAATACTGAGATATCATGTCATTTTAGCCTAGTGATCAAAAGGAGCAAGATTTACCTGATTATATTTAGAGTGTGTGTGTCTATCCTCACAGTTACTTTTTTAATCACTGATCAATTTTAAGAAAAAATTGGCAGCAAAGTACTAGCGCAAAGAAAATAGAGATATCAGTAGAGAAATTGCAGTTGTAAAAAGGCTTCAGCAACACATCAGTCCTCATTAATTATCAGCAGATCCAAACTGAGAAGACACATTTTGAAGGACACATATGAACAGATCGATTGTGAGAAAAATTCTGTAAAATATTATCTATTTCACAGGAGAGCAGAGAATCCAGCCATGAAACCAGCTGCACGTATGTGGACTAACTGGAGAGGAATCAAATATAGGACTGTTTATTAAAACATTTATGCCTTCAAGTTTAAAGGCATAGCTCTTCAATGTGTCATCACTTATGGTTGGAATACAAAAGACAAGGCCGTCATTCGACTTGTGAAGACAAGCTGTTATGGTTGATAGTTGTCAAGTGCTTGCTGATCATGCAAAGCCTGTAGCACGCATCCTACACGGTGCACACTTGTGTGCGTGTGCACATATTTACTTCTCATAATTCTACTGTGGAACCAATGAGGGAATATTATGAGTAGTGATTTGAGATAAAGCACTTCCACCATCAGGCCTGCAAATTCCGCTGAGGTTTGAAAGTCGTAGTCTGTAGTCATGTTATTTTTGGTTCCTTTTGATATGTCACTTCCAGCACTAAAAAATTAAAGATGCTTGGAGGCAAATTTTAACTTTTGCAAGTTTTGCTTTCTTGCCTTTTAATTGGATCCCAAGATGCCTTCGGCCCTTTCAGAGGTACAAGTCAGAAAAATATTTGGCCTTGCAACTGCATCTTGGTTAACAGTTCTTTGAACAATTAATGAGCCAAACCCACAATTTTCTTTTCTATAGTGTCTATAAAGAGAGCTTTGAGGAGCTCACTCAAGAGTGCTGGTTTGACAAGGAGAGCTGAGGAAATGCACACACAAGTGCGGGCAGAGGAATATGCATTTTGTGTTGAAGTGTAATATTTCTAGTCACATTTTCCTCAAAAGCCACAGTTCAGCAAGCTCATGTGTTTGCATCTGTATTATTCCAAACTTTTCAGTATCAGGAAGATAGTGGCCTGTGCTGCTGACTGCAGAGTCTTCTGCCTGCATCCTGGGACCTGGAAGGATGGGTGAACAGTGAGTCAGGTGCCTTTCCTAATTGTGTGAGAAAATTTTACATCAGTGCAAGACTCAAAAAATATGCCTGTTTTTGGAAAAAACCCTTACAACTTTCATTGTGCATGCAAAGAACTTCTACAACATACAACAAACAAAGCAGAAAACAAAAATGACACTTTCTTCTGCTTTACCGCAACAAAGGGAGGAAGACAGTATTAACTTGCCCCATATTTCTTACACCTAAGGCTAAATTGTCTATCTTAGTCAACAGCTGGAAAATTACAAGTTATCCAGGAATGGATTGTCCATTGTAAACCCACCAGCAGAGCAGAGATCACCTACCATTTGTTCTTGTTTAATGCATTTTAATAGAAAAAACAACAACAAAAATAAATCTCAGGCTTTGATCTGGTCTCTCATTATAATATGCCCTTAGAGACACCTTCTCCATCTTAGGGCAATTGAGCAGGAAAGTGTGGGGGAGGGAAAGAGATAAACCAAGTTTTGCTGCTTCAGACAAATACAATTGTCAGTATCTAGTTTGGTTCAGGCCATAGGGACAGGAATATTCAGGTTAGATCCCACATTTAAGATAATCCTTTTTTATTGTAATCATTTGTGGAAGTGAAGTTCCACCTTCCCAACAGCACCATCTCCTCTTTTTTGAAAGAGAGAGAAAGCTGAACTGTGCTCCTACTTTCTCTTTTCAAAGTCAATGCCATAAAGACAGCAGCTGTTTCCATTTCTCTAAACCCGCAGACTACACCAGTTCACGTGTGTTAGTGGTGCCAGACATTTATCACTTCTGCTTGGGATTGTCTTAGGCTTTTGGTAAAAAGGTGTTTGGGAGGTCTGGGCTGAGCAGATGCATCTTGCCTTGCTCTCCCTGCCAGCATTGCTTTGACTTTTTATTTCTCCGTGAACAAGAAATGTTGAGATCATCTTAAAGGAAACAAACTGCTACTGTGTTATAGGCAAGGGAATGCAGCTTTATATGGCAGCTAGACTAATTATCTGGTTTGAACTTCCCTAAGTAAGGGATTTTGTGGTATCCAGAATCTCCTTTTATATTCTTTCACTTTATCGTTTATCGTGTTTACAGGAATAAATCTTGGGTACAGAAACTGCCTATGAAAACACATAGAGTATTCAACATTTAATATAACTTCTTTGTGTCTTTTTGGTTTGGAGGCTTAAGCAGAAAATTGTGTATCTTCATTCAAACATTCCTTCAATTCATGTCTGGGATTTCACTATTGTAAAATACCTGTGCTACTATGTTTTTTGCAGACAATCAATATCAACTTTTGCAGAAGTATTAGGGCAATTTTTGGACAGGTTTTCTGAGTTGCTCCATTTTTTGTGAGGTTAGATAAATAGTCTCTAAATCAAACTCTTTAAATATTTTAGTTATCTTGAGTCTGTCAACCACAAGGTCATGAACCAAATAAAAGTAAGATTGGGAAACCCGCATATGATTTTACCAATATAGTCAGAAATATCTTTTTCTAATACTGTGCTGCCAGCTATCTACTTCATGTTAACTGTCCCCATTGCAGTCCTTTGTCTGTTGCAGGAAATTATTTTAAAACTAAATACTCTTATTTCATAATAGACGTATGATTTAAGACATAAACCACTTGTTGATACTGTAGTAATTTTTATTCAAAATAGTGGTTTGGAAAAAAGGCATCAGATCTAAATGGTTTTCTTCACTGTTTTTGCTGACATTTAAAAAGTAACATTTAGCAAGTGACACAAATGACCAGCAACTTTACATTTGGTGGAATGTTATCTCATATATCTACAAATTTTCCTTAACAACCAGTTAAGTCTTGCAACACGTTCCCAGCTCTTGTAAGTATTTAGTGAGACACACGACAATGGGTGTGCTTCCTTCCTAAAGAACCACCCGACCAAAATAAGAGATTAAATTGGAATTCTAGCTTTCATTTACAGAAAGAATAAAAAATATTTATATTTCTAGACACAACGGTCACAGAAGAAAGCTGAAAATCTTGACTCAAGAGGCAAGAAGTCAGACAAACAAGCACAACTACTTGCTAATTAGTTCTTTTGTGTTAGTAATGCTTTGGAGGACAACTCATAATTTTTAAGTAGCTGTGGTGGGCAATACTAATTATGGAACAAGATATAAAGACAGGGAAGTGTAAGGGCTGTCTGCACCATCGTGTTCTGGTTATGTGAACAGTAGCACAGGCGAAGGAAGGCAAAGTAGCTCAGTGTTGAGAACTTTTGGAGAGTAGACTGAAACATAGTTTGGGTGTGAATAATTGCAGTAACAGGCCTGGGCAGCCAGGGTAATTACCCAGAGCCTCTCTCGATTAAACTGGGGACATGCACAAATCATCTGCTATGCAGATGAGAGAAAGAATGGGCTCATGCCCTAATCTTCCACAAATTAAAGACTATCTCTGGCCACTGAATAAGAAATACAGCTTAAAATACGTCTTTAGCTATTCAATATCACAGTTTTGCTTTAAAAATACAGGAGTGAAGCATTCAAGAAGCCAGGGCCAAGAGAGCAATATTTTGTGGCTCTGATAAAGGGATGGAACAACTGATCTCTGCCCTCCTTCTTAGGTCATCTAAGAGCAGTTCTTCTCAACCCTTGACCCTTCATTACTCACTTTTAGGACTGGGATTCAGGCATTTGTCTTTCCTTCCTTTGGGCTGTGCCAGCCCAGGTCTGTTTAACTTTAGCCAATAGGTCTCCTTAAACTCTCTCTACAATCACAGGCCAAACATCGCATCCTGCAGAGGCCAAGAGCAGGAGATATTTTTGCCCCACCATCCTTCCCATTGACTGCAGGCACCACTAACTGACTGGAAGCTCCCTGAAGCCGAGGATGTTGCTTGTGATGTTGTATTTGATGAACAGTTTCCTTTTGCAGATACAATGAAGCATGAGAAAATAAAGTGAATGAAAAGAGGAAAGGATTTAAAAACATAAAACCTAACCTAAATTGCCTGCCTAGTTCATCTTGGTTACATCCACCCGTTCTTTACTGTGGGTCAGACTTTAGCCTGCATCAACAGAATGAGGTCATGCAGCTTCCCGAGGGTACAACTGCTGTCCCTCGGGGTATACTGTGCCTGTATGTCTGAAACCCAGCACTTCCCTAACCCACCATTAGTTTAATATATAAACCGCAGGGCAGTAATACTTCCCAAAGACGCCTATCTCTGAAAAGTGTGAAATTTTTGAAAAGGGAAGGAAGATCAATCTTTCACAAGAGCACAAGCCCATTAACCCAAAGAGCTTGATTTCCAGCTCTGGTTTACACTAGTTGAGAATCTGGTCCCAGGTGCCATTCCCAAGCCCGCTGTGCCCCTCTGGAGCAGGCGGCAAACTTTTCCAATTCTTCAGACTTTAATTTCCCCATCTTTAATTTTCCCATCTAAGTAAATATCTGTGATATTTATTTATCTTTTTCAGAGCTTCTTCTTCGAAAGAAAGACGCTAAACACACCCATAAGAAAATATTAAGAACAGGGAGGACAGTGATGAGAAAGCATGGTTGAAAACAAGACAAAAGAGTTACAAATGAGGATAGCACAGAACGGAAGTCTACAACTGGGAGGGGGAGGGGGCATGTGTGAAGAGAAGATAGCCTTTATTTGGAACACGTGTGCCAGTTAATTATGGCTGGAACCTAGGATCGGGTGAGGCTCTGTAGCAGAGAGGAGGTGGCAGACACAGGGAAATTATTTTTTATTTCAAACAGATGTATTAACAATGGCCTTATGCTGATGAAACTCAATAAAGAAGAGATTTAAAGAGAGGTATACTGTGATGGGAATTTGTAGCTGGGAGGCAGAAGGGAAAATGATCGTTTGCAGTAGACATATGTAATCGTTGTGTGTGCTCAGTGCCAAGACAAGGGTGGGACTGCAGCTGCCAGAGCAAGTGAAAAGGAAAAGCCTGGCCACTGCAGCAGCAGAAAACGTCGGCAAGAGGCCATAGGCTGATCCTGCAGGAAAGGAGGAGGAAATCGATGGTATAGGATTTATATACACTTTTAAATCTGTGACTTCTTGGAAAACTAAACTATTTCCTTTAATATGTGATATTAAAAAACTGTTCTGCTCAGCTCTGTAAATGTTTTATCTCTCATTGTAGGAAGTCTTGTGCCCTCTTAGTGTTTATTGGACCGTGTCTGAACACATTCCTTGTAGTTTCAACAATAAATTAATTGTCTTTGTCATTCAACATGATGTTGGAATTTCACTTCCTCTTCACAGGTTTATTTTTTGGTTTTCATTGCTTGTTTTTTTTTATTTGCTTCCTTGGTTTTTTTAACAGTGTGTTAGAAACTTATGTTCCTAACTGGGCTTAAGGTGAGAGCTGTTATCAGCTTTGCCTCCCTGGGGAGTCTCCAATCACAAGCAGCAAGAAGTTTTACTTAAAAACATAAATACATATTACCATGAGTAAATGAAAAACAAATTCAGAACAGGCAAGACCTGAACAGCTGACATAACAGCTGTAGAAAATTGGTGAATCCATTATTATGTGGGTAACATGTTCAAAATAAAATACATTACTAGACCTAATATAAGTTTTACCTTGGAGAACACCAGCAGACAAAATGAAAGTGAAGAAATCTTCCCCAAGTTCGGAGGATACTCAAAGGCAGGTGTCCAGATGACTGCAAGGTGTCTCGGCTTTCATGACCATCAGTGAAATTCTCACCAGCATTGTCACTGCGTACTAGCACAGTTGCCTTGCCCTTTGTGGGTGTTCAGGTTAGGATGAAATGAATGCTGCCCCCACTGATGGCACTGACTAACTCTCCACTGTTTACAAAAGCCTAGAGTGATTTTCAAATGTACCTGCCACACTGGAGATGCCCTTTCTTAAATCAGGTGAATCTGAAGTGTTTTACTTTCTCACAACAATATATTTTGCAAGATAGGAAGACACACAACACTAGCACTCATTTTTAGGTATCCGAGGACTCAGATACACAGTGAAGTTCCAGTAACAAAGAGCATGTGCTCAGCTACCATGGCTTGCTGTCATGTGTTGACTTATTAGCCCTAGGAAGTTCATTGCATCCCCAAAGCTATCATAAAAATAACTGAATTTTCAAAAGCTTTCAGATAGGCTACAGCCTTGAAACTACATATAAATAGAACTGTGATCTAATTAATGCTGCTTTATTCTCATACATGGGTGAAAAGTGCATATTTCCTATTACTTGCAATTGACTCAATAAAAAAAGGGAACTGGAGGTGATGCTGGGCTGGAATGGGAAATTGTTGCTCTGACCCTCCAGGGAGCAGACTCTCAATTTAGGAGTCCTCTGTTTTGCTCCATGCTCTAAACAAATCTTTCTGAAGACTATTTTACAATATAAAATTTCTTTCCTTGCTGGTTGAATGTTATGGAGAAAATACAGCTGATGAAAAAAAAATGGCAGTGCATTAGTATTTAAGGGAGATTTCTGAGTTTGATTTTTGTTCTCTCTTTTTAAATAGCATTGGCAGCTTGCAACAAAAGGCAAAGTAGAAATGCATGGGAAAGAAAACTGAACTTACATTTTGAGAAAAGCTGTTTGCTATCAGCTTCTGCTGGTTTCAATCCACTGCATGACTAGAACAAGGCCATTTCATGCTCTAAGTTTTCCTTTCAAAATCCAGACACAAGGGAAGTGCTTGTCAAAAATTATTAACATCTTAGACAGAGTTTACTATAGACAAAGACATTAAGATACATTTAAAAACACCCATATACATTAGAAAAGTTGGAGAAATGTGTTTTTTCCAGTATTCTTTTAGGACAGAAAGGAGAAGTGAGTATCGCACGTTTCTCCTGGGACAGATTCACTAGCAATGACTTGACCAGAAAGAAGCCTCCTTCACTTCTGCAATGTATAATGAAGGAAAACTGATCTGTAAGTTAAAGATGAAGGTGAAAGCCTGACCCCAGTGAATTTAATGGGAACTTTGCCATTGATTTCAAAGGGGCCAGTGTTTCAACCAAGATATAAACTTTATTTCATTCTTCCTTGTTCTGGGAGTTACTCGGGAGCAGTGCTATGTTTGAAATTGACTTTTTTCCTTTGGTTCTCTGTTCAAACTGAGAAAAAATTAAAAAAAAAAATCTCCAGTCAACCAAAACCCATTGTTTGTTTTGCTAAATCAACAAAAACACTGAATATATTTTTTTTTGTCACCAGAGGTATTTCTTCTGAAACAAAGCATATTGTTTGTCAGTCTCAAATGTCTCAGGCTTCTGTCTTCATTTATTAATGAAAACAATTTTTCAAGCAAAACCAATTAAATGTTTTTGTTTAAAGATGTCAAAACAAATTGTTAAGAGTTTTCTAAATCTACTGCCCAATACTTTGCCTTTTGTTGCAAGCTGCCAACACTATTTAAAAATACAGAACTAAAGTCAAACTCAGATATCTCCCTTATATACTAATACGAAATGTTGAAAAGCACTTACCAAACTCAAAAGAGATTCTCTTGAGTTTTTCAGGAACCTAACATTTTTGGAACAAAACCCTTTTCTGGGAAAAAAAAAAGGAAAACCAACAAAATCAAACAACCCAGATCTCTTCAGGTAGTCAGTGTGATCAGCAAAAAGAATTTAGATTAACTTTGAAAGAAATACTGATCATATTAATACTGCTTTACTTGGTAGTGAATTTCAGATAATACATTCAACATGAAAAGTTAGCATTTATTTTTGGTGTAAGCAAGTCACAAATAAGAGAGGAGTGTGGGCCAGCCTCTTGATGTGACAGAATCAAGCACAGGCAAGATCCAGGAGCCTTTAGTTCTGAAAACACACTCACTTTTAATTACTTCAAAGCCTTTTCCAAAAAAACTCCCAGTTTATTCATTTATGGACTTGAAGGTGCAATGTCATAGTAGCACACGATCATAGACAGCATCACAACGTAACTCTGCCACAGAGGTGTGAACTGTTAGAGTCTGAGGGTTTGGAACGAATTGGGATATTTGGCCCTTTTTGGTTTGTATGTCAGTAAAATGTAGGTTTGAGCAGTTTAGACTATACACAACTCCAGTAGAAATGGAAAGTCCTAACCACAGATTAAATCATCTGTATTGTATTATGAATAGTCAGCTCTGTTGAGAAAGGACATTTGACTTTGCAATGTGGTAGATATTAGCAAACACTTAAGAGAAACCGCAAAACTTCATGTATTTGCCCAGAGTAAGCCTGCAACATCTGCTTGAACCCTTCTGGGTCTACACTGTTAAGAACATAAGTCAGCTTGTTGGTCATTCCTCTGAACTTGAAGCCAGATGAGCAAATCCAAGCCATTTCATGGTACAATCACTATAATCATTTCAGTATGGTTACTAGGTTTTCTGCAGAGGACATGAGCTTCAGAAAAATATTAGGCAGCATTTGCAACACTTTCCTTCCTTACAAAGATTAAGTTGTGTGAGTTGCAGAGCTCTGAGAAAAAGCCTGTCTTATCCGTCTGGCTGTTGCATTATTCATTTATTAGGTTATATTCCCAGGCCTTGTAGTTCAGTTTTGTGTATTATTTTGCACTATTGGCTTTTCTGTTCATGACCTGAAATTTTCCATTCTGTATTTTCAGTCAAAGGAATGGCTACTCTATATACACCTAAATTACAATGTATAAGGACATTTTTTCCTGTTTAATCTTTCAATAACTGCTAGTCACATGCAAATTTCTCTACTGGTGGGACTGGAATTGTTCCGCTGGCAAGGTGAGCCCTGGTGGGTGAGTGAGTATGGATTATCTTCCTTGACTGTTACTGTTGTTAGATGCTAGATAGGAGCAGATAGCCTGGGTGTACCATAGTAACTGGTGTGACAGTACAAGCAGACACAAATGTATTGCCACATTTAGACAGAAACACTGATATCCACGGCAGCCTGGAAAATTTTTAAGGCGAGTCCCAGTCCTATATACTTCACAATTAAAAAAAAAGATGTAAGATAGTAAGCGATGGCAGTAGATAATGGTGTAAGGCAGGAATGAGAGAAGCACTACGGAAGATAAAAAACCAGATTTCTTTCATAAACTTTTGCCTGTCTTGTTAGCTGTTGTCCTAATCTCTGTTGATTTATTTTTGAACAATTAGGTTTGCTCATCACATGGATATAATTTAATGGTAATGGGAACAAGATCTGATGTCATCTTAAGACAAGAAAAAATTCTCTGAGTGTAGAATTATAAGTTTTTCCAGTTTTGTGTAATTATGGAAGCAATATTTTCCAGGGGTCTGCAAATTTCTGCTTTGAAATGAGGTAGATTAAGTGATATTTTTCGAAACCTGAGTATTCTTCTTAGGAAGAATTTTAAAATCTGATCCAAATAATTCATATGGTAATTTGGTCAATGTTTCTGCAGAGTGAAGCCAAATTAGAATTTGATTTGAAAAGAAATTTTTACTGTATGACATGGAAATTCAGCTTCACCCCCCACCCCTCAAGTTTTCATCTAGTGTAGCACAACTGAAAAAAAAGGTCTTTGTTTAGTGTTTTTTCCAAAGATAAAAACTGGAAGGAGAAAAATAAAAATCAGGAAAACTCCTGAATGTTTGAAACATTTACTTGTAACTAAAAGAAATATGTTAATGTGTAATTATGTTCCACAAAATCATTTCCTCCCAAGAGCCACTTTCAGAGCTGACCAAGCAAGTATCTCATACAGAGTACAAACAACAGCAATGACTGGATATTAATGAAGTTGAATAACGATTGTCCTTTCAAAGTTTATCAAAATCAAAGAGTCCTCAAAAAGTTGGATAACCTTTAGTAAAATGAGAAACTTTCTATCCTCTAATTGGTTTTTTTGTCAAAAGGAGGCAGCCGGGACCATTTCTCTAAATGCTTTCCAGAAAAAAACATACTTTTGGCCTGAGTCTAAGCAAAGGGATTTGTACTGAAAAAAACGCAGAGAAGCCGTAGATAACTGGCCATAAATTTGAGTTAAAACAAAAGGGATCTGGCTATCAATTATCTTATTATACCACTGAAATTACTGATGGAAGTTGAAAACTTCAACGAGTACAAAATAATGATTTATGTGATCAAAAGCAAAAGAACAGAGAGACAGAAAGGATTCAAATAAGTACAGCGTACACACACGTGCTGTAAAGAAACGGCAGCAGAAACAGTGATGTTGAGTCAAAGAGTGGCACCCTGCCAAGGATAAACCTTCAAGGGAATTTGCCCCTAGCAGTGATACAAATGGAGTGCACCGAAGGCTTCTGTGCAACAGCTGCCATGGGGATCCCCTGGGGGCAGTTCATGAGAAAGTCCTCAGAAGGCAAGGTGGTGCAAGCCGTCCTTTACCATCTGCATTGAGAGGAGAACTCCTGCCAAGGCAGTGTGTGACTGTGTCAGATAGGTGAGCAGGGCAGTTCACCTCCTCCCCCTTGGTTATTCATGAAGCGTCAAGAACTGAGAGAACACTGATTTAAACCAAAAATCCTGTTTGTTTTGCAAGAGTATCACTGATTTTTCCAGAGGCACATCTGAAGTACTGAACAAAAATGCACACATGTTCTGGTCATTTTCAGGTTTAGTAAGATGTCTCCTGCTTTCATATCTCATGTCCATATTTTTGTTGACTGGGGGAACAGATTTCAGGTGTCACAATTTCTGCTCAACCCTTCGCAGCCAGAGAAGAAAAGGAGGCCGTGTTAACCTCGTTTTGTTCCCTGCAGAAAGGGAATTCACCTGACACACGTGGAAAGGTATATTGCAGATCTTCCTAGTAGTTTGCAGATCTGCTCTAATAACTTGGGGTTTTTATACACAGGAAAAGGAGTGAAATAAACCAGCAGCTGTTTGCTCTCCAATTTAGAAGGCACCTCCCAGTCCCTAGATCATTGTTTCTGGACCATGTTTTATCTGGTTTTATCACCTCTTCATTGCCCTAAGAGAATCATTGCAGTCAACTTTCACAACCCATACTTTCCCTATTCCTCTCATAGCCAATTCTTAACAGCTTACGTAGAAACCTAATACTTCTTCCTCTAGTGAAATGACCCTTAAATGAAGCTGGAAGTCTAAAACAGAAAATAAAGAACCACCCCCCACAAGGCAAGTCCAGAAATTATGTTTGACGAGAAAATCAGAGTGGAAAAGCAGTCTTAAAATTTGTGATATGATCCTCTCACTGACTGGACATACCCACAGTGGGTCTTGATATTTTGTATGTTCTAGTAGCTCACAACACAATGTTTTATTACTGGGCAGTATTGTATACATCTGTTGCATGTTGCAGGATTAAGTTACAGGTCATCTAAACATAATGCAATTGCTCCACAATTAATGGTCCCCCTGGTCTCCTAAGGGCACCCCTCACTTTGGTTGCCAGCCACCACCACACTTAGGAGCTGTTCCTTTAGCTGCAGGAGGATTTTTAAATGTACAGTCCCCTTCCAGTTCAATGTGATTATCTCAGCAGGTCTGAGTTTAATTCAGCAGATCTGCTCTCTTTCAAAGATAATGAGAAAGTTAACCACTGATCAACCACTTTCACAAAGCAGACTACTTGCTTGGGAAAAGCCAGTGAATAGAGTTGACATGCATGAGGATTTTGTACTTCTTTCAGCACAGGGCTCTTTCAAATAAAGGACAGAAGTTTATAAGTACTTAGACGGTACAAGACCTTATAGGATTCTTTTATGTGTGTTCAGTTTTCTTTTCCTTTTTTGAAAAAAACAAACAACCCAACAATGTTTGTTCTTCTCCTCTTTCAGAATGAAGTTTCCACAGCCTGGTCACCAGTGATATGAAGCTTTCTACCTATGAGGTTAGGAATGCAAATGTCCATTTAAGGTTTATACTATTAATGCATTAATCTTCAAATGCTGTTTTGTAGAGTTGGCATTCTCTGAAACAGGAAATGTGCCTTTGGACAGAACATATTGGCTTCCGTGTATGCTTCTATATTCATGCTGTTTTGTAGAGTTGGCATTCTCTGAAACAGGAAATGTGCCTTTGGACAGAACATATTGGCTTCCGTGTATGCTTCTATATTCATTGCCTTGCTTGCAGATCAAAAACTAATTGGGAAGTCATAAAGTGAGTATCTGGAAGGTTTTAAGTGCTATTGCTGCAAATTAATCAGAAATTCACCTCTCTCAGCTATCTGAAAGTTGGGTCTGCAGTGAGTGCCTTTGTGCCCTTTATAGCCACCAAGGGATGAAAGGTCTGCCAGTCTCCAGAGGGAGGCTGTCTGCCAAACTGGGTTGTCTAAAATCATGTACATTAGGGCCAGATCCCATCCTAGATTTCCAGTTTCATTTTAGTCTAGCACAGAAGGTTCATATATTTTAGGACACAGTCAAAATCAGAACCTATGTATTTCTTGCTCCATGTCCAATGTATTTTATCTTATTGTAAAAAGACCTTTTACAAAAGCATCAACTTCTATTTAAGTAGTATTATAAACCACCACATTCTCAAAAGACTTAATTAACTTAAGATTCAAATAAAAATAAAATATTTTGACTGAAGGTTGGTGAAAACTGTTAAGCACTGAAAGTTTCTGTAATTTCATCCCTGAAGTTACATATCTTAAAGAAAGAATTAGAATCTTCTTAATACTCCAATTCCATGAATAATTCATGATAAGATACTTGTCTGAGCCAAAACTACCATTTCTCAACACACCCTAAATTCAGCTGGGTTTGCAGTCCAACTGATCTCAAGATCTGGTTTTTGTTCTAATTCCAGTGGAATAAATCCAGATTTTCTTTTCTAAAAGGTTCCAGGTTAAATTCTGAGGTTTAGGCTGCTTTTTACTTCTAATGTCTGTGGCAGAGTGAAAAATATCAGAACACAAATCTGATTTCTTTAGGGGCAGACACAATGTAACCAAATGTTTAAAGGAATTGATATCTGAGCCAGCAACATGAGTTTTACTTAGCAATCATATTTTGCTTCTAAACACAGAAGAAATTCAGGCAAAGGTCTGAAAGGAGACATTGGTGTCTAAAGCAGGAGACAGTCAGACTTTAAGTGTCAAAAGCAAGAACTGCAGTTGAAAAGTCTTTCTCAATTGATGCTATGTTAGCTTCTGCCTTGCTTCTTCCTTGACCAATCTGAAAGCATGAGGTCTGTTCTGTTCTGCACCACCCCGCTGCACAGAGCTCCCTGAACAAGCAGCCAGCCTTTGACTGCCAGAGGAACACATCTGAAAATCAGGTACCTCCAAACTAGCCATCGTATCGCTTCAGCCCATCTCCAAGTGAAGACCGCAGAGAGGCAGAAATGGTGAGTATGCATTTCTCAAATGAAGACAGTCCTCTAGATTTGCCCAGGAAAGGTGTGAATATTCTTCTCTGGTGTTTATTTGTACTCAGCAGGCAAAGTACTTCGAGTCCTTTATTAATGACCTCATTGAAAGTGCTTCTGTGAAGTTCTGGTGCTCATCAGGGCTGGCACTCTGCTTTCAAGATACTGTTCATCTTCCAAATAGGAAATTTTCCAACCATTAAGAAAGTTCTGTGCAAAGCAATTGAATTGAAGACACCTGTATACATGGGGAGCTGCAGAAGATGGGGTAGCCGAGCCAGGCTTTTGTACCTAGAAAGATTTTCATTAGAAATTGAACTGTTCCTGGATACATTCACTTATTTTGACTATACAGACTTCTTATGCAAATAACCCTTTCCAACTGCAAGTTCCATGCACAGCCTGTTGTTAGAGAAGTGCCAACACAATCGCTGTTATCACCGATTCAGAGGAGGACTCAATGGTGCCTATGTGTAAAAAAGAAAGCAAACTGTTAGCTGAAGTAGTCATATAATAGTTAATATTTTAAAAGTGATTCTTCTTACACAGACACTTGTAAGGATCATAAAGGTCCTCTTAGATGAATTCAATTATTTTTAATAGCTCTTTTCAGAGAGTAATTGGATTATACGTGTGAGCCCTGGGAGCATGGCAAGTACTACAATGTGTTCATTTGTTAAACTTTATACTTGCTTTAGAAGAATCAGGAGAACATCCACACATGAACTGCCTTGTACTCTTCTTTGAGAAGACTTCATTTTTTTTCTAGGCTGATGAAAATCTGTGAAGGTTCTGATGTTTTTTTAGTGTGAGAGGTTATTTGTTGAGATCTGGGCAAAGATAAAATATTTATACATTTGAGGCCAATATTTACAGTTTTGATAAACTTAATAATTACTATAGGTCTTCACAAACCTTCTGCTTTAGGGCATAAATTAAGTGGCTCAGTAAAACCACCTCTTAATTCATTAAGAATATTTCCAATGGCTTCAGGTGTAGCTGTTTAAGGTCCCAGCCTGGTAAATACTTTCTCTTCCTCAACCTAAATTATTGCTTGGCTGGAGAGGAACTTTATTAGAAGATAATATAGCTTCATTTACAATTACCACTGCTGATTAACTCATATTTGTCATTATTGAAGACAGGCTTTTGAGCTAGATGAAAAAAAGGCTTTGGTCAATAAAACATTCTTTGTAATTAAGAATGAAAAGATTTTGTCTAAGATAAACCAGAAAAATATATCATTAAACAAAGCTATTTTCTACTTCATGTGTTACCTTTGTTGATAAAATACTGATTCTTTATATTTTATATAAGAAATAATAATGGATAATCAAGAGATTGCAATAATTATGCTGTTGTAATTAATTTGGAAATGTTAACCTTGTATAAAAAATCAACTATGTATTTTCACAACAGTTTGACAATGTACTAGGAGTAACAAAAAGTAGCACTTACTGATCAAATTAGTTCATTAGCATTCTCTATATTTTATCAAAACAGATGCTCTAGTTCAGTTAGTGGCGGTTGATCATGTTGATAAGTCCCACAATGTGATGTTCATTGGAATCCAGAGGTTGATGTGGGAACATTGTGGGGTTACAGAAGAAACGAAAGCTCTTCAACACAGGGTCTTCAAGAATGCGGTGTTAGAGTCTGACTTATCTCTGTCGCAAGATAATTATAATTTCTGAGATTATAACACATGTTAATAATCCAAGAACTGCAAATGTGTTTTCTGCTAAAGTAGAAAAACCCTTTTTCTGTGCTCCGTATCAGAAGATCAAACTTTATTAGAGCATGGGAGGCCACCAGTAACAGACATTTAGTGTTTGTTACCAATTTCTACATTGCCCTGCTATTCCTAAACTAAACCAGCTTAGGAGGACATTAACAAGGGATGTTTGCTTGTTTTACACTCTATATTCAGAAAACAAACCATCTTTGCCACATTAAAATCTGAATTCTTGATTTGCTCTTGAAGTGATATTTAATGTCGTGTAGGCCAACAGTGTGTTATTTTTAAAAAAATCCAAACAAATCAAAAAACAACAGAAAAGGAAAGCTGCAGATAAAACTTTTCACATTTATTAACATTCATGTTCAACTGCCCTGGAAAAATAAGTTGTTTATCGTGTTACAGTATCCCTAGAATGACAGGAAATACTGCTGAAGGGGATACAGAGCTGTCACCAGAGGCTGCGTTGCTGCTCTAAGCAGATCTGCTATACCTAATACCCTCCTGGAAGAGCAGTTTTAGCTGCTGATGGTTGAACAATTATTTTTTTCTGTATTACTGTACGCAGAATGCAAAATGAAATGAGTAGCATACATTATAAGAAGCAAGTTATGTTTTAAAAATATTTTATCTCCATAATTTAAGACAGACTAGAGAAATAATTTAAAGTTTGATCATGGCCATATTTGCACGCACATAAAAGGCCAAAATAATCAGGTGAATCAATGGATTTAGGCTGTTGAAACCTCAGGGTGTCTTCTGAAATTACATTCTATGTAATCCCACAGCTTCTACCACAACCATATGAGTGGAAAAGTACAATCTTCATTCCTTAAGTGGGAAACTGCAAAACAAAGAGACAAAGCCATTTTCTGAAAATGTCACTAAGTTGATAATCCTTTTTTAAATGCACACAATTTTGGGGCAGTCACCTGAACAATTCAATAAATACAGTGTGAGTGACCTGGCCCAAGACAGTTGGGAACCACACAAGTACAATACATATATTTTAATTTTTGACCCTTCCCCTAGAAATTGTGTTTGTAAGGTGAGTCTAAAACACACTGTGTAAACACTTGTTAGCTTTTTATTACACCAACTTGCTGATTCAACACAACTTTCTCAAATTATAAAATTATCCATCATGTTTATGATCTTCCATGGTTGTATTTCTAGCCAGAATAAATAGGATTTATATCAAAATTTATACCCTAAGAAGCTCGTCCTTAAACAGGATTAGCAAGAGCATGTTCTCAGGAAGTGCTGTTTTGAACAGACTTCACCAATACAGACCTTTCTCCCACCAGAATGGATTCTTTTCTTTCCAGCCAAATGGGTATTTACCACCTATTCATGATCCTAAATACTAAGACTATAAATACTAATAAGAATATAAGTATTGTAACAAGTTCTGATATCCTACATATTAAGACTATTTTGTAGGAAGTCTTTTAATATCTAAATAGTAGTTCTGGTAAATTATGCCAGTGCACCAGGAAAATTGGAATCTGCATTTGAGTGCTCTGGACAGTTTGAAGAGAAAACTCTCCAAATTGTTGTGCATGACCTGAACGTCTTTTAGTGCCTGACAGAGTTTCATGGTGTTTCTACCCAGGCCAGGGTCAGACCGAGAGCAAACTGTCCACTTACACAAAGTCTGGTCCCAAGATATTCTGTAGCATGCTTAAAAATTTCTACAGCAGTTTACTAAAACAAAATCAACTAAAAAAAACCCCAATCTTGTGACTAATCAAATCAAGTAGAAGTTCAAGTGGAAGAATTACTTTCAGATTTGAAGATAACACAGGCACACAGCAATCCAGAATTTTTAGCCTCAAGGAAGGGTTTTATTTATCTTCTGTATTTTAATGATAGTTTCAACAAAAAGCTATGGAAATTACTGATTTTCAGCCCTGCTTCTCTAGTACTCTGCAAAATTAGTATAGGTTTTAGAAATCCCTTAATAAAAAATAACATGCCACAGCCCCATTAATAACTAATTTAACAGACTCACAGTTAGCCTGGTTACTGACAGTTTACCTCTTGTAAAAACAGTCATATAATATTAATGACAAATCACCCTCAAATCTTTGCAGGGTTCAAATGCAAACATTTTATAGTCTATGCTGTTTAATTGCTGATTTCATGGCCAGAGAAGACAGAGCCAAGGAACTTCCCCATGTCTTTGTTCTCTAAAAAGCAATAAGCTGCAGCACAGAAGAACAATTATATGAACTGACTTTTTTCCCTCATGGCTTCTCATGTGTGAGGTCCACCTGGCTAAAGTCTACGAAGATATTTTTATAAAACAAATTTCTCACCTAGTAATAGTTTGAGGGGGAAAAATTTTGTGTTGTTCTGGTTTGTTGCCTCTCTTTGTATTAAAAGTTGAATTTTGTTTTGATTTTATACAATGATGTAAACCCTCATCAGCTTCCAGCTGCAATAGAAAATCCCTTTTTCAGTTTAAAACCGTTACCCCTCATGCTGTCACTGAACTCCCTGATAAAGAGCCCCTCCCCAGCATTAGTGTATGGCCCCTTTAAGTACTGGAAGGCTGCTATAAGGAATATATGGCCCCACCTTCACTATGGGGTCTGCTGTCCAGTTTAGGGAAACCATTACCATTGCTTGGCCATGGTTTTGACCTCTCCTGTAAAATCTACCACTACATATTTTCTTTTTCAAGCAAGATAACACTTCTCTGCTCCAGTTTCCAAGCTTTTTTCCTCTCTCCCAATAAAAGGCCTGCAATCCCTTTTTCCACAGGGTCAGCTAGTGAACAACATTAGACATAAAACTTTTAAATCTGCCTCCTGGGTATAAGTCCAGTGTTTTGTCCTCTCCTGTGGTCCTGAGTTCATAGAAGCAGTAAAAGTCTTCATTTTGTGCCATCTAAAAACAAAAAATGAAACCAGATACTCTAACATCAGCATGATTTGGGGATATACAGAGAAGCTAGATGTTTCCTGCAGAGAATGGGAAGCAGAGAGTATAATAGAACAGATCAAGACAAGTCCTGTTTTATTTGCACAAATGTTGATATTGAACAACTAAAAGTGTCTGTAAAAACACCCAGCTCTCTAAATGTGCTGAGTCAGCTGAACTTGCACAGCTCTCGTTACTAGCCCGTAAATCCAGAAAATGCATAGCAGTCAATATGCAAAGGCAGGCTTCATCTTAACCAGAAGGCAAGCCAGAGCAGCAAAAAACTCCATTATGGCCCCAGAACACAATCGCAGCTTCTCCACAGAACTGCACTGAAGTCAGGGAAACATATACTAGAAATCCAATGTACTCACCCATAGTCAGTGTACCGTGATCTCTTAAATCCATGACATACCTGAGTCACCTTTCAACTACCCTGTTATACAGAAGCCAAGAATTTTTTAAAAGAGCATTCAGTCTAAACACTTTGTAGAACAGAGACAAGATATAGTCATCAAAATATTAAGCTCTCATCATTTCTCCATTTCCTTATAGAAAAGACTGCATGGGATCGAACACTCTCCAAAGCATGTGGCTATTCAGCACTCAGACACTCAGATGTGAACATTCATACTCAGATCTGCCTCTCCTTGTTGGTCACTTTTACGTTGACACAAAGCAAATGTTACGTATTTGCATCCTTTCCCCCTTTGAATTAGCTCCTCTGATCAGTAGAGCAAAAGTACAAGAGGAAATTCATCTGCTTCACATAAATGTTCTTTGTGCTATTTAAATTCTTTCCTAGATCATACTCTGCATGTGTTTGAGGATAACCCAAACATAAATTGCAACATATAGCTTTGGGAGGACAAATTTTGAGAGAAAGGAAACATTATTTTTTTTACCTTGTTTGCTGAAAATGGAGGTTCGTAGCTGAGTTTATGAAGCTTAGGATATCTTGTTCACAATATTATAGTTTATAGTCACAGATGTCAAAGTAGAGGCAGCATTAATTTTATTTGGAACTGAAAATACTGAACACTCTCAAAAATCTTACCTACAATGAGGTAGTTGGGTTGATGCTGCTTTACTCACTCCATGCTTATTAGGCTTTGAAACTGTTACACTTGGGCTCACGATCTAGTTTAACAAGCTATCGAAACTCAACAAAATTAACCAGAGTCATGCCAAAAAGAAAGGAAAATAAGTCTGGTTTTCTCTGGGTGTATGTAGAAACTGACGGTCAAACCACAACAATTATATAGTCGCTATTTTGAGCAGTTATTGAAGGATTTGTTAAAATATCTGCAGGTAAAATTTAAAGTGGTTAGAGATTGTTGAAATTCAGATGGAAGTTATTTCAGAGTTATATGCAGAGTCACAAAATAACCCAAAACATTACTTTGGCCTCTTGAGGAATCTGCCTGTTAAAGTATCATAGAATACAGCCCTAGAGGGAAGAGGGGCCCAGGAAAGATGGTTGATATTCAAGGATCACCTACTCTAAGCTCAGGAGTGATGCATCCCAACAAAAAGGAAGTCGGGCAAAAATTATAGGAGGCCTGCATGGATGAACAAGCAAGTTCTAGACAAACTTAAATACTAAAAAGAAATCTACAGAGGGTGAAAGCAAGGGCAGGTAGCCTGGGAGGAATGCAGAGAAATTGTCACAGCAGCCAAAGATTAGGTTAGGAAAGCTAAAGCTCTGACAATTAAATCCGCCCAAGGATATCAAGGACAGCAAGAAAAGCTTCTATAGGTACATCAGTGACAAAAGGAAGACTAGGGAAAATGTGGGCCCTCTCTGGAAGGAAATGAAAGTCCTGGTTACCCAGAATATGGATACAGGTGAGGTACTGAACAACTTTTTTGCTTCAGTCTTCACCATCAGTTGTCCTAGCAACACTGCCCAAGTCGCAAAGACAAAGGCAGGGACTGGGAAATCGAAGAACTGTCCACTGTAAGAGACGATCAGGTGCAAGACCATCTAAGGAACATGAAGGTGCACAAGGGCATGGGACCTGATAATATGCACCCACAGGTCTTGAGGGAACTGACAGATGAAGTTGCTCAGCCACTATCCATCACGTTTGAGCAGTCATGACAGCCCAGTGAAGTTCCCACAGACTGGAAAAGGGGAAACATAACTCCCATTTTTCAAAAAAGGTGAAAAGGAAGACCCAGAGAGCTATAAGCCAGTCAGTCTCACCTCTGTGTCCAGCAAGATCACGGAGCAGATCCTCCTGGAAACTATACCAAGGAGTGTGGAAAATAAGGAGGTAATTGGTGACAGTCAACATGGTTTCACTAAGGGAAAATTGTTCATGGCAAGTATGGTCGTCTTCTACAACAGGATTACAGTGTTGGTGGATAAGGGAAGAGCAACTGATACTATATACCCAGACTTGTGCAAAGCATTTAACGCTATCCCACAAGACATTCTTGTCTCTAAATTGGAGTGGTGTTCCTCAGGGGTCAGTATTGGGACCGACATTTTTTACCATGGAGTGCTTTGATGTATTTATTATATAAGTCGTGAAGCTTATTCCACTCTGCACTTGCCCGTCCATTTACCCATGTAGACAATCCTTTGATAGCTTCAGGATGTCTCCTGCTCCTGACTATCATGATTGGATCTAAGGAGACACCTGACCACTTTGGTCAGGCTGCAGAAACAAAGTTTCAGTTAAACCATAATCCTGGAAAATTTCTTCCAGGTTCTGTTTCGTGACTGCTGCATTTAGACCTTGCCTAAAAATTGTGGGTCTTTTTGACCAAGGTGGGGCAGTATCCTTCAGGCAAGCCCTGTCACCTTGGTCAAAAATGGCAGTCAAGGCATTTGTTAAATCATTGTCTGAAATATGTTCAGAAAAATATATAAAACAGTCTAAAGAGATCATAAAGTTAATCCCAAAACCTTGACTTAATGGCCCAGGCAATACTAACTGCATTCAAAAGAGCATTGGAAGAATATAAAATAGACAGATATGGACACATTTGTAGTGTGAATGACGCCACAGGTACAGAGGCCTCAAAAATGTGGACAGATAACTAAGCCTATAGATGTGAATGCTCTCTGTATTTTATTTTCCTGGTGTGTCTTCTAGAATTCACTTTTTTTTATATTTATTGTTTAACACATTGCAAATATTTCATCAGTATCAGCTGCTTCTCCCCTTAGGAGTCTCTGCTATAGGAGTATGTTTGAGGTCAATAAAAAGCAGTCTTCCTAGAATAAACAACAAACACGTCCTTGCTTATAAGTAACAATATTGCTTTTCACATTCCTAGTAGTCTACTGTCCACTTTCAAACTGGCAGGTATGAAACTGAAATCATGACTAGATGAGTTGTGTGAGAACTATAGGAGTTTGGAGGTATTTTATTTAGGGAAAAAAATCACACAAAAAAATAAAAGTATCTCAAATAGAAGCTTTCAATATCTGCAACAGTGAAATTTAGGGCGAGTGTGAAATAAATATCTGATTAATAAATATGCCCATATTTTCCCTGCAATGTCATTCCATACTACATAGTAGCTGTAGAAAGAATAGGTGTACAATGAGTTAAAACCATGCTGTCAAGGAACTTAGGCTAGGAAACATGTTACTTTCAGCTTTTTCTTTAATTATGCCTTACAAGTAAGGACAAGCTCTAGTTACCTTTGTACTGAAAAAAATAAAGGATCTAAAATAAAAGCAAGGGCTTGTCCTGCAAAAAAAAACTTCACAACACTTCTTAAAACAACGTGGGTGTTGCAGTTTACACTGTGAATAGTGGGTTCAGTAACACTGGTCAGTACACTGGGCACACGTAGTGCAGAGGACTCCCAGACTGACCCAGGGATTCATTTTCAAGTTGATATTAGCATGATTTGGCTCAGATCATCTACAGCTTCTACTTGGTTTTACTGGAGTGCAGATCCATTTGTCCATCACATTCAAGCATCGCTCCTGAGGAGTGACACCAGAGTGGAAGTTCAGAGTCAAGGAAATGCATTGGAAAGTCTCCCTAGAGGAAGACATTTGCTCATGGAAAGACCATACAGTAATTACTTTATTTCCTCACTCCCTCTGCTGATCAAAGGTGCTTGCTAGGCCACAACAGAAACATCTATCCTGAATCTAACACCTTCTGCTATTGCAGCTTTGTTCTAATGTAACCTAATATTCCCACAAAAAGCCTGCTCTTGCCCTCCCTCTTAGGTTACGTTTCTCCTACATCAAGAGCCAAATTGAAAGCAAAAGGGGAGTCACCAGTTTATTAAGGTATTGAAGTTTTGTTATCATTTGGGGGATGCACAGATGTGATAAAAATGGTCCTGATATGAGTGAAAATAATGAGCTCAATTCAGCAAACAAGTAAATTCAACATCTATGCTTACAAGACCATAGCTATGGCCCTTTAGCAAAGCAGGCAATGGAGGCACAGCAGAGCATCTGAGTGGTGTCACCCTGGGGTATCTGAAGTGTGTGTATGTATATATATGCCGTGGGGAGGAGAAAGAACTTACATGAAACACTACCAAGCAATATAAGCAGCTAAAACAGCCTCTACAGATCTTTGTTAGATGAATTTCACCTCTTTTACCTGAATGTATGTATACAGCAATTAATTTTCTTATTAGTTCTCCAACATATTCATATTCTTTTTGATGTTTGTTATCTTTCTGCATGTACAAACAAAACTCATAGTGTTCATTTATAGATGCTGAATAGATGAGTGTATTTCCATGCTATGCAGCTCTCCCTCCAATGTTAGCAACTGCAGGGAATTAATTACAAAAGAAGGTTGTAAAGATGGAAAAATTCCCGAGAACATATCTTGTCTCCTTTGACAGTCCTCCAACGACTACACCACATGCATGGATTACTTGAATATAAGAGTAGGTTTATTTAATCTGATTCTTCTTGCTTTTACTAATTTTTTCAGAGTACTTGGCAGTAGCGAGGAAACCACAGGTTGTCATGAATGACCATCATTTTCATCTACATGAATAGAAATTAATAAACAAAGAAATTTGCTGTATTTATTTTTCCAGCTATATTTTCTTTCCCACTCTTTGGAACCCATTATCAAAGTTTACCTGATTTCTGAGGATATCTTCAAAAATCCATCAGCATGAGCAATCAATCATCAGTAACGGCAAACAATAGTTTCCTGAACTGTCAAAAGGTAGAAATGAGGATGAGAGTGCTATATGTCTAAATGAATATCAGCACAGACTGTTTGAAAAGACAAGAGAGACAGAAGTTTGAAGTATTTTTAAAACACTATCAAGCCAAAATTTCTTCATAGACTCAAGAAGGTTGGAAATTACCTCTAAAATCAAGTCCAACTGTCACCCCAACACCACCAGGCCTACTAAACCATGTCCTGAAGTGCCACTTGTACATCTTTTTTGAACACCTCCAGAGATGACGATTCCACTACTTCCGTAGGCAGCCTGTATTAGAAAGAGACCCTTTGGTAAGTATTTAATGAGGTCTGAGAGGTAAGATACAGTTACAGTCTTCTAAAGGAGCAACGATTGATGGGGTCCAATAATGATTGCTCTAAACTGAGATGAGAAGAGGACATTAGTTAAACATTAATAGTGGGATTTGTCTGACAAAAATTGATGGCTACGTTTGTACTACTATGTCAAACTCATTTTAGTTAATAGTGAGAACATCTCATCCTCAAGTAGACACCACAACAGGTCAGATGAGATGTTCTTAAGAGAGTGTGGTCACTGTATGGACTGCACAGGTGTGCCCAGAGAAAAGTCAGATGTGGAAAAGTACCTTGCAGGCAGCCAAAATAAAATGTGGCTTCTTAGTTCATTTTGCATAAACAGGACTGTAGAGTTAAAATTTTGGACAAGTGTTAACAGTTTCTAGAAAATCCTCGCCTGTGTCTTTCTGAGAAATCCAACCAGTATTACAAGGCACTCTTTTACAAATCAAGTGTTTTATACAAAAAGCAGAATAAGAACTTAATCTCTTGCGTACAAAAAAGAGATTTCAGTCTTTTTGAAACTTTTGATTTCAGTTCAAAATCAATTATTAAACAATCAACCCAAATCTTTCATCTGTTTGGCTTTTTCTAATAGAAAAATATCTCCACATTTTTACTCCAGCCTTGCCAAACCTTGGCACATTCTCTGTACAAAATCTCCCCAGGAAGAGATCCAAAGGATGACTCTCAAAATGTGGCAGTATGGCCATTAGTTGTTCCCTACTGGTGTCCACATACAGAAAATCACAGCATTGCACAGGTCTGATGCATTGGTGAAGTTTGCTATGCAGGACTGAGGCAGAATTCGCAACTGGGTGGATATGTTTTAGACTGCAAAATGAGAGAAATGCTCATATTAGCTACTTAGCAGTAGATAAACCATTGCAGTTTACATTTCTGATTCAAGAGCAAAATTAACAATCACAGCAATTGCACAACTTTCCCAGGGCTAAGAAGCCAAAGGTCAGAGGCTATGAGGAACCATCCGTAAGTTTAGGTGTGAAAAGGACCTTTCAACACTTCCTTTCCCTCATTACCTATTGTTTGTACATGGCAGTGGACAGAAATTGGCTCTTGGGTACTGAAATACTCTCTTTCAAGAAAGATAATCCAGAGCTGGTTGTTCCTGCCCCAGGAAAGGCACTATAGCATGGAGAAGATGTATGAGAGGCACCTTGCTTCTCAATGTAGGATGAAGGCAGCAACCGGTACTTCTCAGAAGGGGTTCTCCTTGCAGACTGCTATCACATTGCTACCCAGTACCCCTACCACACCAGTAGCAGAGAGGCCTCCCACTCCCCTTTTAGGTCTGGCTCTTGGTTTCCAGTGCCTTTGATTACGCAAGCAACCACTACCTTCCACTTTAAAATGTTATAAATTAAAATGAAACAACAATCCACATCAAATCTAATTGATGATGGAGGGTTTTTTGTAAATTATTTTTTAGGATAAATTTTATTTTTTTAAATTGCCACAGAACAAATGAGTATCTTCTCCCTTTACCGCTTCTTTTTGTGCAGTTGCATCAGTATCGGCTTTTGTACGCACAGGGTAGCTCATTATTCTGTAGGAGAGAAAGACTAGTGCTGTAGTTAGTTAAAAGCACCAGTTTATAGATCATAGAATGACCTGAGTTGGAAGGGACCCACAAGGATCATCGAGTCCAACTCCTATCCTTCCATAGTTCATCTGACCCTTGCCCTGTATAGATTCTTAAAAATCTCTGTGGAAGCACCATCACCAAGGAAATGCTATCTTAGCAAGACTGCTGAACTGGGCTCAAATAGTATTGCTTAGTATTTGTTAATTGCTTCACCTGAAAACTGGCAATTGTCATCAAGTAGAGCCAATCTGAAAAAGAATTTCTTAAATTTCATTTACAAAGGTTTCTCTTTTGATAAAGAGAAGAAACATGTACAGCTGTTCCTTAAATGTGTCAACACTGTGATGTGAGGAAAGGAGAAGAAAAAGCAAATACCTGCAGCAAAGTTCAGATTTAAAACAAAATGGGCTAGAAAGCCAGCAGACTATCATAACTTCACTGATACATTTTGGTGGGGGAGAATATATTCTTGTGACTGTTGCAAGATTATATCATATTCTACTGTACTTGCCAGATCACGTTTCTTCAATTACAACACTTCTCACTTCATGTATATAATGCCTTTCATCCAAGGATCTTGAGTTACTTTGCAAACACCAGTTATGCCTTTCAGCCTTCTATTGAGAATAACAATAGTCCAAAGACATGAATTTGTCAATAAGAGAGAGAAATGTCTTGGTTCTCACACATTAGCCACGGGTTAAGATTGTAATTTTGTATATTTATCATTTAGATATTAAGGAGGTAATAAGAAAAAGCATTCTTCAAGACAGCAAAGACTAATTATCGATGTTATTCAAGAAGACAAAAACAATTTTTAGAAAGAGCAAAAGCTGACTTTTTCAAAGTAAAAACAATACCCTATTACTACATCTCACATAAAGAGAAATGAAGAAACGCATCTTAGTGTTTTTATTACTGTAGCTGTATACTCTATTAATATCAGAAGCTGAAAGCAATCAATATGGTTGGTGTTTGGTTAATTGATTGATTGGTGATATGCCACATCAATGAATGGTGCTAGCAATGTAGCTGGAACAATATGGATCGCAGTTTCTAACGAATATTTGCCCCGCTTGTTACATTGAGATCTGTGTCTAAACTAATGGTTTTTAAAAGTATCTGTACTTTCTTAAGATTTGCACTTTATAAAGAATTACGAACATGTCTACTTGGTGTGAATTATGTGATTTCTATTTTTCTAGGGGAAAAAAAAGTTAAATTTTGCCTTTAGTATCTGTCACTTACTCCTTATAAAGAATTAGAGGAAAGTAGGCCAGCATTAGAGAGCTTAAAGATTTCTCTTTAAACCCTAGACAAGTTTTTATTCTTTGACTTTTGCTCCATAAATGGATAGAGTGTAACATGTACTGTGCCTCTAAACCTTTAATCTTATATTCCTACATTCACAGTGCAGCCATGCCCTATCAATTTACAACAAAAAAACCTTTCACCACATCATTATCAGGGCAGCCATCTGTGAAAAGTGGAATGGAGTCAGTCATAAAACTGAAGTGAATTTTGCCCACCTTTCTACCAAAAATATCACTTCCTTGTTGCATTGCAGTTAAAATATGTTAACTCATTAGTCCCCAGTAAACCCAATTTGGAAGGCAATATCCTCAGGAAGAGGAATCACACTTTTCAAGAGAAGTTTATCTCCTTTAGCACTCACATCAAAATATAGTAAGAGATGGGGAAGAAGGGGAAGTTTTTCTCCAGTGTCCTCAATTCCATGTATATGAAAATGCAGATTAATATTCTTTGCATTAATGAACAGCGCCAATAGCACCAAGAGCCACTTCAGTCCCTTGTGTGTGATTGCTGATGCTCTTACACACTGCTGGCTTTCTGCAGGTCTAGTGCATGCTATGTTTTCTCAGGCAGCCCATTGCCATCCTCACTGACCTGGGGACACTACCTATGTCTTGCTCAAAACTGTTCAAGGAAATACCTTCATTTGTCCACATTTCTTGGCACACAAGCCCTTTTGCACCCGCTTCTCCAGATCCTTTATCACTGCAGCAGATTGCCAGTAGTTTTCTCTCTGGTTGACACTGAATGCTACCCAAAGAGCCCATTCACTTGGGTAAGCAGTTTCCAAACTCTTTCAAACTTTGCAATTATGATGTCAATAGGGCAGATTCCTGCAGCATGGGCCTCATGACCAGATGTGGCACCTTGTATCTCCCCCTTCATGATTATCTGAGAATATATCCAACAAATGCACTTAAAACACAGTTAATAAGTAATAGTTTAATAGGTTAGTAAAGCAGCATGTTTGTGTTTTCACAATGCGTTGCTAAGGGATGTCACAAACAGAGACTATTATCCAAGCAGTAACTCTTTTTACAAGTAGAAGAGCAAAACGATTGAGGTTTTTCTCCCAAGAACCCTAACAGATATGGTAAGAAGCAATATAATTGTTTACTTTCAGTACATTAACATCCTCAATGTTGCTGCGTTACATAGACATTAAAGATTTATCTTTGCTGATATTTAGCATTTTAGTTTCAATAGCGTGGGCTTGGTGAAATTTTTGTCATTAAATTATCATTTTCCCTCAGTTACAGAAATTTACTTAAAGCTAATTAAAGATTTGAACACTGTTTTTTCAAATGCAGGTTGATTCAAAAAAATGTATTGGTTTGGAACCTGACACACAGTATTCACGCACTTTGCATTCCAAAGACCTCTTTTGTGTGTGTTAAGGGACCTCCTGATATTATGCCAAGCCATAGACTAAACACCAGATTTAAGATTTTTTAAAATAATAATACATCGATTAATTTGGCAATTTTAACATATAAATCTACATGTACATTCTACAGTCCATAATGCATCTTCTGATCTTTTGGACTGATTCCTAAAGTTAAAGGTTTTAGCTACAGATGAGAACAATAGTGAACACAGTTCAGAGGGATTAAAGAAGTTATTGTTTTGTACAGATGTAATACCTATGCAGATCTTCGTCACATGCCAAAATATCAGTTAGTGGTTTTCCTTTTCACTGTCTTCTCTTTTCCTTCCCTTCTTTATATGGAATACTTTCCTATGTTCTCACTAGGTTTCTGTTCTAGCAGAGCTAAACATGGAGTGGAGCAGCCTCTGCAAGGGTATATTCAAACTGTATGTTGTGTGTACAGCGTGTTAGCCAGCTGGTAGCATATAAACATCCAAGGTCGTATTCAGACCATGCATACGTGACCTCAGCGCATTATCTAAAGTTTTTTCACTATCCCCAGGGGTGCTGGTTCCTGAACTAAAGCAAGCATAATACCTTTGCCATCCACACTTTGGCCGGCTTTGATTCATCAAGGCACATGCCCTCCAAAGTCTCACCCAAAAATTTGTGAGCTGAGTGAAAAAACAGCATAATTAAACATACTTCATGCAAAGATGATTAGGTAATTTTCACCTGGCTCTTCAGGAGGGAAAAATCAAGAATTATTTTTGCTGACTAACTTGCACTGTGTACTTTACAAAGAAAACTTCTAACACACCAGATATTTTATAGAATAATCAATAATACTGGCCAACAAGGCTTCTCTCTTGAGAAAATGAATACTGACTGAAAGAGTCTTTTCTTATACCATGGAGATGCAGGGTAGACAGGGAACACATGAGATCTTTAACCTTCCCTTCTGGACTATCACCGAAAAAAGACATCAGGGACCAGTTTATAATAAACAACTCCTCCATACTACACTGCATGCAACAATACGACACACACACTGCTGCTGCTGCTGCTGCACTGAATTTTCATTACTGGTCACAAGCCCAAATCCCTCTGTGGGACCTGACCATCTGGTACGGAGAACAGGACATAGTTTGATTCACAGTGTTATCTACGGACAGGAAAGCAAAGCCACTAACATCAGAATAAGGTGGTGCCTAAAATATGAAATATCTATAAAAAAAGAGATGTACTGACTTGTTCATTTATTTTATCACCTTGTAACCGTAGAGGAGAGATTCTTGCCCAGATCCTCAAAAGCAGCTTGTGATTTCTTTCAGCATTTGTACCCAAGTAATATGGACATATCCATACATACAGGTTTTTTCAGTTCCCAGGCTATTACCCAAATCTTTTGATCTGCAGCTGGCATTTTCAGAGGACACATCTTCTTCCACAGCTATATACACCTATGAAGACAAGCGAGGTAAACAGCAAACTATGTTTCAAAAAAATTGATTACCACTTCATTTGGATCTTAGTGGGGAGAAGGTAATGGTAGAATCTTAGAATGGTTTGGGTTGGAAGGGACCTTAAAGATCATCCAGTTCCAATCCCCCTGCCATGGACAAAGACACCTCCCACTGGATCAGGCAGCTCAAGACTACATCCAATCTGGCCTTGAATACTTGTAAAGATACAACTGCGTTTGCTGAGTTGTTTTCTATAGCTTAAATTGTGCATTTTAAAAGTGAATTTGGAAGAGTCATCTTTAACAGACTGGCAGCTTTTTACAAATAGGCAATATTATAAGAATATTAGAATAAAAGTAAATAAAGTTGCTATCTTGGAAGAAGAAATGTTGACTTAAAGCAGTCTCTCCATGTAAGGAACAAGAAATCAGATTTCCTTGATCACTTTTTCATTTACATTGTTTCCAGCTCACTTAAAACCAAGACCATAAAATCAGGAAAGAGTTATCCACTGGAAAACCAAGATAATGGTATATGGAAATTCATCTAAATTTTGCGATGATTATGATGTTGAAAATATCAAATACAATGAAGTTTAATCATCATTAATTTGCATCATGCAACACTAGGATAAAATGCACAACCTGGAACAAAACAACATTTCCCCCCTCAGTTTTGTTTAAATTTATTCGGCTTTGTTCTTGGTCCATAGACAAGCTGAATAGTGATTTTAGCCAATTTGGGGGATTTGCTTCATTATTTTAATTGGACAGTAGCATGTTAGAGGTCCCTGGTTCCGGGGGAATTGCTCTGTCTTCTGCAACCCCTGCAGGACTCCTGCCTCTCATCAACCCCAAGAAACCCTTGCAAGGCATAAACACACATCCCATATACCTCTAGCAGTGCCACAGGATGCATTCATGGAGTCTGTGATTTTTGGAGTTGATAACAACAAAAGTGAAATGTTGTTCACATTGAGTACACGCTTTATTTTTACAGGCTGACACAGATGGAAAGAAGTCCTTGCTTGGTCATTGTTGTACTTACTTTACTATATCTCTTCATTCGTTTTTTTTCTTCATATTCATTCATTTAACTAATTTATTAAAATAGGGGTACAAGCCAAGGAATCTTATTTCAAATATAAAAGTTTCAGAAAAAAAAGTAAATAGTGCTGGGTGCACACTTTCTTCCCTGTATGGTGTAATCAAATTAAGTAGCAGAGAGTAGAGAGGAAAGACAAGTTTATTATTTCTGCATTACTCCACACTTCAGAGTCTCCTAATTTAGTTTACAGTTCATCTGAAGTCTGTCAACTGTGTGATATCTGTCTTTTGTTCAACTATCAACTCTTTTGCATCTTTACTTTTTATTCATAGAATCATAGAATCATTTAGGTTGGAAAAAATCTTTAAGATCATCAAGTCCGACACTTAATCTAACACTGCCAAGTCCACCACTAAACCATGTCCTTAAATGCCACATCTACAGACCTTTCTAACACTTACAGGGACCATGACTTCACCACTTCCCTGGGCAGCCCCTTCCAATTCTTGATAACCTTTTGGTGAAGAAATTTTTCCTAATATCCAATATAAACCTTCCCTGATGTAACTTGAGGCCATTTCCTCTCATCCCGTAACTTGTCACTTGGGAGAAGAGACCAGCACCCACTTTGCTACAACCTCCAAGCGTAGAAAAGTATTTCAGAGAAAAACATCTCAGCAAGATTTTAAAAGAGCTCAAAATCAAAGCAGTCTATTGATTTATTAATGGCAGAAATCAGCAATCAGTGAACTGTGCATTCAGAATCAACAGAGAAATCACAATACTATACACTTAACCCCAGTCGTTAGCAAATACCTATACTTTGCTAACCACTTCTCTAACTAGCAGTAACTAATAGCAACACAGACATGCACCAAGTTGCATGCATACCCCTCCTCTGGTTGTGTGCACCCCTTTACAGCTGGAGATGTGGATGTTCTTACTCTGTGTGTACCAACACCGATCCCGCGGCCTGGTAGGAAAGCCCCAGCAGATCATATAAACAGGTCTCCACGTGTTGCCCTACTCCATCACCCCAACAGCTGGGTGCAGACTTCTTGTAGCATGCCAGAGGAGGATGGTGAGACTGGATGGGTCAGCATCATGACGCCAGTAGGGCACCCAATGCCAGTGTCAAACCAGATGTCAAGTCAACTGCTGCTGCAGTTTCCTCTCCACAGGTTCTCTCCTCATCACAAATGTTCAATCTAATTTCTTTTTGATGCGACTTCATTTTTGTTAAAAAAACAAACACCATCTTTTTTTGTATTTTCCTGCTTATTATTTATTTCGCCTGACAATCCGTTCCCTCTTGAATGTTATCAGTTTTGGACAGTCTCAGGTGTCTGGTTCAGCTGCCATGTATACAACCTCTCTTGCCATAATACATGCACATGTGCTGCAGAATGTGTACTTCTGCCTAGGAAACCCCACCCGAAGTTATGGAAAATATTATCATAACAGCTATTCCCACCTTAGGATAACTGACACCTTTTAATTCAAGGAGAATCTTTCCTGAGACTTCAACAAGTGTTGTCAGCCATGGTTGAGGGAATACAAGAAGATATTCGATGAACTAAGTAGAAATTTGAAGGATGTCATTTATATAAGCATAAACCAGGGAAATGAGATAACACTTAACAAGTTAAAATAAAGCCAAAACCCAAGGAACCACCTCCCTTTCCAGTACCTTGTTCAGCAGACTGTATTTCTCTTAATCTGCTTATTGATAAGTCTTCAATCTGGCTTCATTTCCTCCTGTTTGGCCCCAACCAGGAGAGTGCAGGTGAAGAACAGGTGAAGGTGCTCAGACAGATCTTTCTCCAGAGTAAGTAAACATAGCTGTCTGACTGGGGCTTCTTGTTAACTTTTTGTGTTTTGGTTTTTTTTTTTTGTTTATTATTATTATTATTATTATTATTTTATTTTATTTTTTAATTTATTTTCAAGTTTGTTGTTCCAGCTGTGCCTGAAAGTGGAGGGGACAGTTTAGTCCCACTTAAGCCGAGTTCATGTGTGGTATCTGCTCCTGCTTTCTCCTCTCGAAATGGGAAGAGGGCCAAGGGACATTCAATCACCAGGAAAATGATCTTCAGGGATGCTTGAGCAAAGATCCATCAAAGTAAAGAGCCAACACAGCTGGAAAAAATAGGAGAGAGCAAGACCTCACTGAAAGCCAGATGTTCGATGCACATTTTACTTCCTATTTTTTTAAAATATAATTTTTTAACAAAAATTAGAAAAGAGTGCTACTTTTTTCTTAAAATACAGAAGGGAAAGGAGACTACTTACGAGTTTAATATAATGTGTCTTATTGTTCTAATTGCTTTGAAATATGTTTAGATATAAAATGTTATTGACTGGAGAAGAAACACGCTTCTTGGCCCAGCAATGCTCAGTGCAGTCAACGTTAGATTTGTTTTCTCTCTGTACTTTCACAAGATGTCTGTTGGTTTTGGATTTGTTGCGCTGTAGAGTTAAATTTATGTGAAGGGATTTAACAGACACAACAGAGACCCTTTAGAAACAAGTGTTTTCATGCAGATTTTGATGGAAGAAGAGATATAAAATCATGGGAAGGGTGTAGCTGAAGAATAAGAAGTCTATAGGGAAAGTTTCCCTGCACGACTTAAAAGCCTAGTAAATCCAGCACTGAACTAATGTACAAGGGATTGTGACTGAAGCAATGCCAAAAGGAAGAAGAAGGGAGGATCAAATGTCAAGAAAGACAGAGCCGTATTGAAGAAATCAGTCTGGGGGTAGAATGGTGAAAGAACTTGGAACCAGAGATGCTTCGCTCGGGCCAGATGTGTCAGTGTCTCTATACAGGTGTGACTAATATTTCCCCTGGTGCACAACAAACTTGAGGAGAAAGAATTCGACGGGGATTTGACAGTTTGACTCCTGGCTCTGTTATTGACCTTTTCTGTGTGTACAGCGAGTCCCGATCCTCCCTCTTTACGTCACTCTCGGTTGTGAGCTCTCCTAGAAAGAGAGTGTCCTGTTATGTTTGTAGCTAATAGGCTATCGTAATGACCAGGCACATTTCCAGAAGCATGGCAAAACTAAGAATTTTCCTTAACAGTTCTACTCAGCAAAACCTGACAAAATTTACAGTTTTTCAATCCAGAAGCAGGCATATGATGGCAAATGGGAGCTGTTAAAAAAGGAGTTGGAGTGTCACTGTACCTTAGGGATGACAAAATCATTACTACATTAGACAAAATGGAGAATGCAGAGAGAACAGTCAAAACACAGAACAACATCTGTTTATGAGGAAAATGGCTAAGTACAAGTTCTTCTGATGGTCGTGCTGTGGAGCCCAAGGCTGAATTCAGACCCTCATAGAGTCATCATCTATCAAAAGCTCTCTGATACATCAAATTCAAAAGCTCTCTGATACAACCTGGCAACAAATACTGAAAACCAAAAATGTACTCAGTATTTTTTGATAATTGATTTTTGGTACAAAACTGAACATCCATCATTTACATGGATATCAGTAAGCTGCTTGTTATGGAAAATTAGCAGTGACAATGGTAACTGAGGATCGTAGAGGATAATGCTGGGGGGAACCAAGAAACAGTTTTGAAAGCCAGGAAATGCAAGCCGAAAGGAGCATGCTTTGAGTTCAGCCACCTCAGGACAAGCTTGTGTGAAGGCAGAATGAATCGATATTTTCACAAATGAAAAATAGGAAATTTTGATAAAATCTGCTGGTGACACCTATAAGTTTTGTATCGACACAGAAATGACAAACATTATACCAAAAGCTGGTTGGCAATAAGAATCACAAATAGGGAACGAAATCTAATCAATTACCACAAAAAAATCATCATTTGGAAAGAGTTGAAGATGAGGAACCATGTACAGCTTTTTATCACTGGATGAAAAGGAGCTGGGGGTCACTGCTGTGGAAAGGCAACGCAAACCTAGGATGAACTGAGGAACTATTTTACACATAAATAGAAAAGTATTAACAAAATTGTTGCTAATGACAACTCATATAGGAGAACAGATGTCTCCTATTTTATGAAAGATCTAGTGAAACCCAAAAGCAAAGCAGGAACTTCAGTGGTGTAGGAAACACATAACTCGCACAGCAGGCAATAGTTAAAGAACTTAGATTGCTCTTGTAAATGAAAGGTTCGATCAATCTTAGACTAAAGCCTTTCCACATCTTGGGTGAAAAGATCTATTTGTACTAAAACCAGTTTCAGTTTAATGATAAGGGATTACAGAGTAGTAGAGAACTGGCAGGGAGAAAAATTTGGTTAGAAATCAGATTAGAAATTAAAAAGTGGTTCAAAACAGCTAGAAAAGGGAATTATTAGCAAGCTATAATATCACGAGGTCATAGTAAAAGTAAAGCTGAAAAGTTATAATATATATGTTATCAGTTTTTACGATACGATTAATCACATTTATCAAATGGAACTGAGGATGGCAGGAACTAAAGAACAGAACCCAGGGAATCCCACCCCATATCATTTTCCATCTTCCTGTCATGGCTTCTTTTGTGCTCCAGGAAATGTTCCGCTATCATTGTATCTTCAAAGCCATCCAACTCTTAAATTATAATTGGCTTCCTTTCAAGATTTTTATAGCCCTTTCCTCAAGCTATACAATTACCCTTTTGAATTGTCCACCTTGAGATCTTCATAGTCCTCCTACTTTGGCTGAACATTTCCACCTCCAACCTCTCTACCTTTTAACCCCAAAGATAAGGATCTCCTCAGCCCTTCCCTTGAGGCCTGTCTCCTGGCTAAGGTCATTTTACCCTCGGCAACATTCAGACTAAGCTCAGATTTTCCCAAAGAATCACCCTCCCACTCAACATCTTTAATCTGCCCCAGCAAGCTAGCTCCTCCAAAAAGCTTCTTTAGGCCAACAGGGAAGAAAGAAATATTTTTTAAGGCTTCTGGTCCTGAAGCCTTGAAGGTTTCTGCTACTTCAAAAAATAACTTCTTTTCCTGTGGGAATAATCACTTTTTTCCCAAGACTACGTTTTCTCTCCAAAAAGTCTCTCAAAATAAGCACTTTGGGGCCTTCATGTGTCCTTCCACATTGCCTAGTTCAGGAATCACTGGTATTGCAGATCTCTACTGCTCACTTCAGAGAATCAGTATCTTCTTACTGCATGTAAAATGATTCTAAAAGATTCATTTTACATTAACATTTGAGTATAACGCTCACTAAAAAAAGAGATCTTTTTTGTTTCAGCCTCTGAAAACAGAAATTATAGGTAAAATTGATGTAGAATGAGTTGAATCGCAATAAATGGTTTATCCTGTGTCTCCCAGTTAACACTTTTCATAGATTCCAAGTGGCAATCCTACCATAAAGTGATATGATTATACTGAAAGTTTGAGGCTGTAATTATTTAAATTAAGATCAGTTATTTGTAGTAACTGGACTTCTATTTTCTAGGGTAACATGTAACTAAAACTGTAAGTTTAGAGTGTTTTTTTTGATACATACAGTAAGTTGCACACTATTACAAGAGTTCTGAGATTATTCTGATCAAGGTGCTCCCTCTTAACCCCCCAAAAAGATTGTATATTGTGGGGTTTGTGAGATCCCAGGTAAAGAACAGGTGAAAATGAAGCTCTAGTTGAAAAAACTGAGGAAGAGCAATAAATCTTCTCCTTCCTCAAGGAATTACCAGACTCTCCAAGGACTGAGAGCAGCTCTAACAGAGATGGAGAGTTTGCATAGAACACGTCTCTGTATTGCATGCACAATCTTGTAGGTATTTGTCAGAAGTCTTCAGCATCCCCTTGCATGGTCCAGAGATTTAATCAGATATTTTATGAAAGCTTGAGAATTACTGTATTTATAAAGACTGATTTTGGTCTCAGAATCAATGTTTCCCATGAATTGCTCCAAGCTTTCTTTCCTGAAAACTTCTCTATCCTTTTAGTGCTACTACCTTTTCATTACACTCTGTCATCAGAGTTGTGCTTTCAGGTAACACTGCTATTTCTCTGTGCTGTTTTAAACTTAGTGTTTTAATCAGAAGCAGCTGCCCTAGTGAAAAGCTGATTATCCTCTAGATTAAGCAAGAGAATAGAAAAAGAAGAACAAGATAATAGGATCAGCTCCACATCAGCAGGTAGGGCATTACACAGGGACGCCTTGCTTCATCCCATGTGGGGTGGGACTTTGGTAAAGTCACCTCATTTGTCTGGAGTTTAATGTTCCTAGGCTAGAAAACAAGCATAATGGTACCCATAACAATACCACATTTCCATGACCTGTTGGGAAGAAAGATTGTATGAGAACTTATTACATACAGTTGTACAAACTGGAAAAACGTTCATATTTTATTGGCACAACCAATGTCAAATCAGTCATCCTTACACTACTCTGTGAAAATACAGGACATATAAAGGACTTCTTCTCTTGTTTTTTAGCAGGTATAAGGCCAAGACTTGCTGTCTAAAGGAGAAAATAAATCTTCCCCTCAAGCGGACAGAATGTGAAGGGGATGAGGAAGGCAAAGAATCAGTGGAGACTTTAGTAAACGAGACAGCTTTACTAGAGACAAGTAAATAATGAAGCTTAAAGAGAGATAAATAAAGGCTCTGTTCCACCCAGTATAATTGTCTCTAGAGTAACTGCAGTTTCTCTTTGCTGGAAGATATGCAATATGATAAATCTCTGCTGATAAATCGCTCCTGGGCAGTCTGGCTTCCAACCCTTGCGGGCTTTAATATTTCAGGATTGCCTAATTTAAGGACTTGCAGCATTAACTATCAGCAGAATTCACTGAGAATTTATGGACTAGTCTCAAATGTGTAGATCATGGAAATCATTGTCAAATGTAAGAGCAAGAAAATTCCATTGCAGATACCAAGATCTCACGGGCACACCTGGTGGCAAGCTGAATCTGATCCTATGAGGACTTCTACGGTCCTCAATTCTAGTAGGAAAAAAGATAAATTTAAAACAGAGAATGATATTTTCAAAAGGTTGTAGGACCAGAGGGTGATAAGCAGAGAAAGATGGTTTTTCAAGGTTGCTGAGCATATTTTCAAGAAAGCATAGCAGAAAATACTGCATACCACATCATGATATACCCATCTAAGTATGCCTCTGATGTGGTTGTTTCAAATTAATATGTCATTAATTTTATAAGCAAAGACATAGAGTGTAAAGAATTATATGCAATCAATGCACACACCTGGCATACCTCTGTGTTATTACTTCTAACAACCAGGACATTCCTAACACCTCCAATTACGCTGGTATAATTCTGAATTCTCAGATGGGCTGTTCCAGAGAGCTGCTACACCCCAGTCATGAGGTCAACACTTTTAAAACCTGTTTTCCTTTTTTTCTTTTATTCTTATTTAAAAAAACCAAACCAAACCAAACCACAAAAATCTCACCAACAAACAGACTTAAAATATATACTCAAAATTCTCAGTGCTCAATTGGGCAAGCTTTAATGGTCTCCCACTTATACAGTCTAGCACTGAAACATTTTTTTAATAATCTAAAGTATCCATACGTGAGCACTCCAATAATCAGGTGGTGCGACACATAATGCATCGTAAAATAGTTCCAAATAGATCTCAAAAGATATAGAGATGTTTTACGATGGTAAAAATTCAGAGGCATCTTTAAAATGACAAAAAAGTTTGGGGTTGAGACACAACTGACCCGTGAGGAGTAATCCACAAAAGTCCTACCTAACAGCTACAATGTTAAACCTTCCCTGGGAAGATTTCTGGTATTAAAAGTTGTACTGTGGTACATCCCTAGAGATACCATTGTCATGTGAATAATTTCTGTCCAGGAACAATTTGGTTACACAAAAATTGTTCCTAAATTGTTGCATTTTTTGGAGCTCCGCTTTGCATCTAAGAGGTGTCAGGAAGTCCTAGGCAAAATTTTACTATGCTGCCACATGGATTTTATTTCTGTTCTCATTAGGCAGAAGTTCTTTCAGTAAGGGAGTCTAAAAAGCAACAGTCACTGGCTGCAAGTCTTTGCACTAGCTGGGGAAATACCAAGCTCTTCCAGCAACTACACCTCTCCCGAGCTGGTTTTTAATTTAAACATGAAGATGTGGGGAAACATGAGCCAAAAGAAGACAACAGTTTCAAAAGCTGGAAAAACACTGTTTTGGGAGAATTCATGCTTTTGGTGTGGGATTGGAAATTCTATCACCAAAGTGATACTGATACAACATTGCTAAGGTTATTACATCCCATTCCCTTTACGAATCTGGATTTATGTACCTAAAATTTGTCAGAAACAATAAAACAGGACATTCTTCTGTAAAAGGCAGAAAAGTCTGAGATTTCAATTTGCTTTATGCAAAAGACACTCTAGTCTTCACAGAAAAGGCAACTCTTCCAGGTAATCTGGTGTTAATGATCAATATGTTTTACCATCCAAAGAGGAATATCCTAAGTGGATCATAATTAAGAAAAAAATAATAACTTCCTGCATAAGATTAATTCAGAGGTTACCATTTATCATTTAAACTACAATTATCAATTTTTTAATGGAAAGTCAACTATTCCTAACCTACCACATGGGAGTATCTCTTTCACAGAGGGCACATTTTAATAATTATTTTAATATATAATGATAAAATATGACTATAGTAAAGGATTCACATAACAGACCGTATACACACTGCACTTTAAAAATAGTAATTTAAACTCCATAATTTGCCTTGTTCTTCTTAATTTTCATCATATCATATGCAGGGTCAAATTATGAATAAAATTACTAATGAGGAAATAAAGTTTTGCTGAGGGCTATTTTTGGCTAATATTTGAACAGAGACCTGAGGATATGTTCATCCTGATTTCCCAAGTAGAGTTTTAGTGGGTCATAATAATGAGAGTTATTACTGCAGGATTCATTTGTGCACAGGGGGTCTCAGATGCCCCAGCTACAGCTGAAATCTTAACTGGGGTATGTGCACAATTCAAGCTTCACAAAACTTCAAGTGTAAAAATGGGATTTTCCTGTGCCCTTTGTGTTTCTTTCCCCTATAATCTGCTCAACCTTCCCGTCCTCTGGGCTCATTTACTCCCCTCTCTTGGCCCATATTCACTTCAACTCCCTGCCTGCCTTTGCTTTCAAATGTAAAAGGTGCAGGTATTATTTTCAGCTACCGCTTGCATTGAGTATCAGTGTCCTTTCCCCTAACCCTTTTCTATAAGAGATTTTATACTTTCTGGGTTTGACTTCTATGTTTCCTCTTGGGAAAGTTTTTGTCCCAACAGATGTGTTGGTGCAGAAATAACCTAAGATTTCCAGCATTAGCATTCAGCTGTATGGCTCAGCAATGGCTCTTTCTGTCTGCATGAAGTCACATTGGGAAAGCACCTTAACAGCAATAAAGACTTCTTCAAGATTCTGAAGCCCATGATATAATTACTAAAATAAACGGTATGAATTCTGTTACTCATACTGAAAGCTATAACATAAAACATATTAAATGAACACCTCTTCTCTTTCAGGTCTGGGGAGACAGGATTTATTGGATATTTATTAGATTTATTCACATAGATTTTTCCTGGTTTTGGAGTCAAACTGTAGGTTCTTTAGAATGTTACATTTTTCTGGAATTCTGTGCAATTAGCCAAACTTGACACAAAGCGAAGCAATTAACTGCACTGTACTATGAAACACACCAGTGATAATTATACTCCACTTCAGTGTTTCCAAACCAAAATTCCCCTTTCAAACAGTTTCCTGAAAAAAAACCCAAACAACAACAAAGTCTCATTTTAAAAGAGAATGTAAAAACAGTGGTCACTTGAGTTTCTTTCTTATCCCAAACAATTTTCCCAGAGGCAATTTCACAAAAGAGTGAACAGACATTATAAATCATGAATGTGCCATCACAGAACCACAACTCTCTGTATTGCAGCTTTGAGAGCATTAATCTCTCTATCTGAATCAGACCAAACAATTCTGGAGGAGCATGAAGAACACAACCTTTAATCATGACCTAAGATCACTTTTTTCTTTTTCCTTGATTTTATTTCTTTCAATGAACAATGCTGTAAACTCCACACTTCAGCAGAATTTGGGGAAAGCTGGTGTTAATTTTTTGTTCCTGGTGCTTATTCTTCCACTATTCAAGGGTAAATCAGTGAATAAAGCAATTTTAAACCAAAGTTGGAAACCTTTTCTCATTTTAAACATGGAAATAGTCCTCTCCAGTGAGCAGAACATACTTACTAGCTATTAAAACATAAAAGGCAGGAGAAAATATAAAAGGAAGGTATTTTTGTCCTATTATTTTGCAACAGATACAAAAAAATCATATTGTTTTGCTGGTTTCCAGCAGTGATATTTTCTACTGTTTGTAAAACATTCTATTCTTACTTCTATTTTTCTAGACTTTCATGCTTAACTTATGCTGTTAGGAACAGGCAGCCTTATTAACTTACCACATTGTTTCTCCACATGAATCAGATGATCTTGAAAGGCATCAGAAGAGTATTGTGCATGGACAGCAATGACCAACCCCTGTGCTGATTCAGCCTTGTACAAAATTGTTACTGAAGGAAAATAGAATCATGCAAAAGGATGTGATGAAAGAGGTCAGGAAGACTCAGAGAGGCAAAGTTTATAGATAAAGGGAAATCTATTAGACCAACCATTATAACTTCTGAAAAGTGTTTTTCTGATGGGCAGATTGTCAGGTCTGAATGGAAGAAACAATTTTCCAATTAGGAAGCATTTTTTCTGAGATTAAATCTATATCAATCAAAGTCTGAGCTTAAAAGAGGTGGGGTGCTTGGTATCTGTGAAGCAGAAGGAAGTATTAGCAAACATGATGTAGAAGGAGATTTTCTTTTATGACGGAGACAGAGACAACATAGGTTTTTAAGAAATATTTCCCTGCTTTTACATGAACATTTCTAGCCTTTTTTCATTGTCTGGGTGACATCATTCTGGGGCACCACAGTTACCCATTTCTAGCCAAGTGGCTTCCATGATGCTGTTGCATGGCCTGGACAAAATACATCACATAAAAAAAAAGAGTATGCAAGACCTTGGTAGTTCTCTTGTATTCCGCGTCCATTGTGACAGCTGTGGAGGAGTATACATCATTGCTCAGGCAATGTCTAGATTTATTCTGTGTAGACATTTAATCCATGGATGTTTGCTTCTGATGTCCAGTTTTTTAATTCCACAATCCTACCCTTTATTGCGTTCTGTATTATAGAACTCATAATATTACGAGGCATCTTTAGGAAGCATCTGTTAGTTAAACTAGGGTACTTTTTTTATGTTGTCTGTTTAAAATATCAACTTTTGCCATGTACCGTGATAGGATATGTCTGTGCCATGGTTACAGACTGACAAATAACATGGACTAAAAATACATGGGCTAATAAATAATAATAGCACACAATAAATGAAGTAGATATATGTGCTTACAAACGTATAACTTCCAGTTGAGGGACTCTTCCTCCTTGTCATCACCATTCTTTCAAGGGTTAAATACCTTGCAGTAGAGATCTTGAGTAGCACTGTAGATGTCTGATTGTAGAACTGCTGCGGTATACTTCCCCACTTGACAATATGTACCTGTGTAGCTCCTCTTTGGTGGATTTGGAGCCATGTTACTGAGTCTAACCTGGCTCTGGTAATTTGAGCCCTTATTGTTGAACTGTTGTATTAAAAAAATTTAGAGAAATCATGTAATGTGTATGATTAAACTCCTACAAAATGTGTAAGGAAATGTAAAAATTTTGTGCACTCTCTGAAAAATGTACTTTGTCAGTGTGTCTACACTCAAGTAATGTAAAAATAAAAGGTAATAAAAATGAATGTTCATACAGTAACTGAAAAGTGCTATTAGGCTTTTTCCTTCTGAAGTGATTACTTAAGGGCCAGTTCATTACATGTAATTTAGCAGTAGTCGTAATAATTGTTAGCGATATTAACTAAATTTTCTTGTCAATACCTTGAAACAAACATATTATATTCTCTGCTCCTACCTTACTAAGATAATTTTTGACCAGAAAATTGAGTATGCATGTAGATAATGAATATAAAAACAAAATGGCTGCAGCACACTGAGCTATCATGGGGCAGGCTGGAAAATTATCACAACCAAAGGAAAATCTGCCTCATGAAAAACATAAAATGTGATGTAAAGAGGATTTGGGCACTGACACGTATGAGCATAGTTCACATAGGTCACACTTATGTTCTAGGTAATTCAAAAGCAAGAGGCATCTAAAGTTTTGCCTCCAAAACCATGTAGGTGATCAGCATACTCAACATAAAATCCCATATTCACAGACAACCCATTCTGCTGTGGAAACAGACTTCGCTCACCTTTTGTAGCTATAAATCTCACTCAGGTATCACGACATCTCAGCAATGCTTTCTTTTTGGGTTCAGAATTCACAGCTTCCATCTCTCAAAAAAGTGCCTTCACTCCTGAGCTGAAGACAAGACTAAGGAAAGACAAGTCCCATCCCCTGTCTTGAAGCTTTGTCTGTGCAAAGAAAAGACTTTTGCCAAGGAATATGATTCTTTTCTTAAGAATTGTTTAACAAAATGCACTCCACTGAAAGATGGGAGATTTATGTTTGAATAGACTCTGTTTGATAAAGTCACAGACATGGAACACCATTCAACAGACTTTGAAGTAATGCCAGTGGGTATTAGGGTGAATTATGGAGATTACATTGAGTTCCCCGTGTCTTCTCTGTGCTCTTAACATTTGGTGCAAATACCTTGGAAAAACTCCCAATGAGATACACTGATGCTTGTGGGTCTTTTCAGAGAAGGGATCTTAGCCAGACAGCTCCATTACCTGTCACTTCGTATTTGATATATTTTCCCATATGGCCAAGGCACTTCCAAATATATGTGATTCTGCAGACAATCCGTAAAGATGTGCCAGGCACGGAGGAAAATGTGTCTCAGAGCCATGAGAACTCATCTGTGGAGTACTATATAGAAGACGAAGCAAGGCAGATTCTTTGAGGAGATTCAGTCATCAAAGTAGTAGTTGAGGAAATAGGACTGAAAGATGACACAGGTAGGGTTAAAGACCAGTTACATAAAAACTATCATTGATTCAAACAAGTCTTCTTCACAAGAAGGCTGGTCTGAAGCAAGAGGCAGCAAAGTTCTACATGCATTCATCAGTTTTATCATTTGACAAAGCATGATTAACAAGTTATGCCTTTATATGCAATCTACAGTTTTCTCTGCCTGAAAAAAAATACTATCTTGGGCTTTTAACATTGCCCCACCTAACAGAGAGGCTGATCTCCCAGCAAATCCACAAACGATTTAGGTTGTAGCTAAAGGAGTAATCCTGAGCCAAAGGGACTTTGTATTTCCGGTGCTGGAGATGGGAAACATGGTACTTCAGCACTTCCTGACTGATTCAAGAACATGATGCTTAAAAGAAAACATGGGACACCATCTTCCAAGAAAGCAAAGATCATAAGTAAGTTGAGAAGTAGTTCCTCAGCTAGAAAGCGTAAAAAATATCGTAATAGCTTTTTGTCTGGAAACCACAGAGAGAGACTTCTAACCTAGTCTAAGCATTAGGGCATGTAGGGGACACTATTTCCTTTTCATTCTCTTCATTTGTCTGCAACGGCATTGTTTCTATTTGAATTTGTAAATACATTTCCTATTTTATTTTACCATAAGTTGCTCTAGAGTACAGGAGATTTTATGGTAATAGAGAAGCTGGGATAATGGAAATTCTTACAGCTAATCAGGAAAAATCTCCATAGGCAGCAGGTAAGGGACAAAATAGATTCAACAGAAAGGGTGAAAGCATGTCAAACATAAATGGGAAGGTGGAACTGATAAAATTTAAGGCTGAATTAAGATTTCTGTAATTAAATTGGCAAATTCAATGAATTTCATTCTAGCAGATATTATGTGAAATTAAATAAGAATATTGGCAGTGAAAAAAGCAATCAGAGAATTAATTAAAAATAATTTCTATAATTATAATTAATAATTATACTATAATTACTTAGATGTTCTCCCACTTCTGCTCTTTCTGTTTTGCTTGTGAGTGACTCTCCTTTTTTTCTGCCCATTTTTCTTTTCCCACTTGTATATTTCTGTCATTTGTAACTGAAAAGACTTTGGGACAGAAGCCATCATCTCAATTCTGACTGAAAATTCTGAGGTATCTTAGAATCATCAAATCATAGAATGGTTTGGGTTAGAAGGGACCTTAAAGATAATCTAGTTCCAAAACCCCTGCCATGAGCAGGGACACATTCCACCACACCAGGCTGCTCAAGGATCCATCCAGCCTGACCTTGAACACTTCCAGAGTAAAGCCATTCCCCCTCGTCCTATCACTTGTTGCCCTTCTAAAAAGTCCCTCCCCAGCTTTCCTGTAGCCCCCCTTCAGGTACTGGAAGGCCACTGTGAGGTCACCCCAGAGCCTTCTCTTCTCCAGGCTGAACAAGCCCAATTCTCTCAGCCTGGCCTCATAGCAGAAGTGCTCCAGCCCTTTGATCATCTTTGGAGCCTTCCTCTGGACTGTTCCAACAGTTCCATGTACTTCTTAAGTTGGGGATTCCAGAACTGGACACAGGACTCCAAGTGGGGTCTCACAAGAGTGGAATAGAGGGGAAGAATCACCTTCCTCGACCTGCTGGCCATGCTTCTTTTGATGCAGCCCAGGACACAGTTGACCTTGTGGGCTATGAGTACACATTGTCAGCTCATGTCGACCTTCTCACCAATCAGCACCCCCAAGTCCTTCTCCGTAAAGCTGCTCTCAATCACATCGTCCCCTATCTTGTATTGAAACCGCAGATTTCCCTGACCCAGATGCAGGACCTTGCACTTGGCCTTGTTGATCCTCATGAAGTTCACACAGGCCCGCTTCTACAGCTTCTCCAAGTCCCTCTGGATGACATCTCATCCTTGTGGTGTGACCATTGCCCCACTCAGCTTAGTGTCATCTGCAAACTTGCTGAAGATGTGCTCGATCCCACTGTCAGTATCATTAATGAAAATACTAAACAGCACTAGTCCCAGTACAGACCCCCGAGGGACACCACTCATCACAGGTCTCCATCTGGACATTGAATGTGTCACATCCTCTGAATGTGACCATCCAACCAAATCCTTATCCACTGAACTGTCCACTCATCAAATCCATATTCCTCCAATTTAGAGAGAAGGATGTTGTGGGGGACTGTGTCAAAGACTTTGCAGAAGTCCAGATATATTAGAACAACTGATTTTCCCATGTCCACTGTGTGGTTACCCCATCATAGAAAGGTTGATCAGACAGGACTTTTCCTTGAAGAAGCCATGTTGGCTAGCTCAAATCACCTCTCTGTCCTCCATGTGTTTTAGCATAGCTTCTAGAAGGATCTGTTCCTTGATCTTCCTGAGCACAGAGGTGAAGTTGGCAGGTCAATGGTTCCCACGGTCCTCTTTTGTATCATTTTTACAAATGGGCACAGTGTTGTCCTTCTTCCAGTCACAAGGGACTTCCCCTGACTGCCATGACTTTTCAAATATTATGGAGAACGGCCTGGCAACCACATCAGCCAGTTCCCTCAGCACTCTGGGATGCGTCTCATTAGGTCCCATAGACTCGTACATGTTCAGGTTCCTCAGGCAATCACGAACCTCATCTTCTCCTACCGTGAGAAAGACTATACCCCCCAGTCACCATCTTGTTTTTACTTGACCCTGGAGGGAGGTGAGGAGAGTGGTTGCCAGTGAAGACTGAGGCAAAAATATTTTTGAGTATCTCAGACTTCTCCTTGTCTTAGAAGGATGTAAAATTAGTAATGTCATAAAATTTAATAAAAGCATACTTTTAATAGGATGTTTCAATTAAAAAAAAAGAGAAGGAATTATTTTATCCTAATTCCATAAGTGTCAAGACAAAAATTGCCTTTTTCTTTCAATAAAGTCAGAATATCACTTAATTTACTTGAGAAGTAACTAGCTCTCGATTCATCCTAAGGATGATTTTTTCATGAAAGAGTATATCTGGGAAGCCTAAAAGTAAAATCACAAGTTTTCTGTGTTTGTGTTTTCTCTCTAAGGTACTGAAAAGCTGGATGAAGTAAGTTGCAGTGCTCCTCATCCTGTATCCTTTGAGAAACGTGAAGGGTGTTGAAGCAAGGGGCCAGGCTTACAGACCCGTTCAGTACTGAAGTCTCGCATCTACCATGTTTGCAGGCTCCAAAATGAGAGTGAACTGGCCAGAAAATTTTGTAATGGAGGGAATAGAAGTAGGATACTTTGGCCATCATAATTGTGGTCTTTCTGTAATTGTGTTCTAAATTACAGTTTGATGTGCATGACAAGACAAAATGGAATTATTGTTCCATTACATCAATGAGGTAACATTTTCAATCCAATGTATTCCATTCAAGATAAAAAAAGTTCAAAAATTTTGAAAAAAACACTTTATTAAAAAGACTATTTTCCAAATCCTAGAGAACTGGAGAACAATAAAGACCAAAACATTTAGAGTAACAGCTCCTAACATTAGCTCTTCCACCAGCTCAGTCTCTGGTATGTTCACAGTTACCAATGCAGTAAAGGCTGATTGTAAAATGGTGGCTCTCTACCTTACTGAATAAGTTACATTTGACATTAGAGGCTATTGTGAGCCATCAACATACTGCAAAAAATAAGGTTACTTTCTCCTGATGACTATCTCAGGTATGAAGATTTTGCCCTTGTTTTCAATGCTGAGGCGGTTTCCAGATCTATAAAACAAAAGGACATCGTCATCAAGATTCAATTTTACCTGAAAATTCATTGTGAAAGGGATCCCAATTGATCAGCTAATCCATTCCTCCTGTAATAACTACATTCGTTATTTCTTCGTCATTCCTGATATGTCTGTCTAAGCATACTCAAAACCCCTTCATGAGAGAAACTTCTCTATCTCATTAAGCAAGTTATCTCCATGTTTTATTATCTTTATCTCAGAAGTCTGAATTTTCCTTTCCTTGCATACTTGAAAATGTTTGGATACTCCCCCACAATCTTTTCTTCTTCGAGCTTAATGATATGGATGTTTTTAATTTCCTCCATAAATTATGTTCTTTAGATCTTTAATGACTTTGGACTGCTTGTATTTTGACTGTGAGAAGTCCCAAACTGAGCACAATGATCCAGCCAAGACCTTACCAGTTCTGAGCACAGCGGAAGGATTACTTCATGTGTCGACAGGCTGTTTATGCTGTTTGTATAGCCCACTGTAGTGTTTGAAGGTCTTTGCAATAGCATGATTTTTTTTAATTATAGAAAGTATGTGACCTTTAGCCACCAGTTAATGAGATGCTCCCATCAGCTTTTTATGCAATTGATGATTTCAACTTTAATATACTGTGTGGAAATTGTCCTCTTTTTTATTATTATTTTTGGTTTTCTTGGATCATTGTAGCATCATGTCCTCTATACATTTCTTAAGATTAATCTTTGTTCTTTCGTCTATGTCATTACGAAGAATATCAAACAGAAATAGACCTAGGACTCCTGCAGGTATTATTTAATAACAGCCTTACATCCTAATAATGAACAATTTGTAAATTTTCATGTGCTTTTAATAACAAGTTTGACATTTATCCCAGAGCTGTTTTCTAGCTTTTGAAAAAGTCGAAACTTTACTAAAATCAAGATATGTGGGATTATCAGCTTTTCTTTATCACCAGGTCTATTTATTGAGGAAAGAAAAGTGGAATACTTGAACTGTTTACTTGTGCTTGAAATGTTTACTTTCCAACAAATCTGTATTGTCTTCAGTCTTTCCTCCTTCAAAATTCAAGTTTTTATAATTTTTTTTTTTGTAAAATCATTTTTTATCAGAATTTTTCTAGAAATTGAACTTTGCTTGACTGGTCCACAATTCCATGGTCATCTTTCCTTTCTGTTTTGAAGGTGAGTTCCATATTTGGCTACATTGTTTGGGCTTGGTGGTTTTTTCTGGATTTTTTTAGCCATTCCAGTATCATTTCCAGGTCTAGTATTTTCTCTTCTGCTGTTTTGCTATAAACTCCAACATTTGTTATTATTTGCAGTTCTCCCAGCTTGTAGCTAACTTTTCAGTGGTGACTGAGACCCTAAGGCATTAAATAAATGAGCCATCTCTACACGTCCTTCTGTAGAATAGCAGAATTACCCTTTTCTTTTTCTTTCTTCTGCTCCCAGTGTGTATATGGAACAATTCCTTACGTCCCTTGTTATTTGCATATCAGACTTTTAGTCTTTCTGGTTTTGTCCCTCCCTCCGATTTTATTTTATTTTTTTTTTGTCTGACCAAATTTCTGGGGTTTGTATGCTTCTGTCTTGTAATTGAGATCAACAAAGAGGTCATGATTTTGCTAAACTGGTCTCATAATATGCTTCCGTTCCTCCCTCTACTTTGGGATGATTTGTGTTTATGTCCTTCACTTGGGGGACTGCTGCCAATAATGGGAAAAAAATAATGGTCTCTTAGTTTCTTCTATTTAACTTTTTTTCTGTCTAATCTCAGTTTCTCTTATAAATGCAGTCTCCTGTCCTGAGCCCTGGTTGCGGTGGATCCAGTTAGCTATCACTACCTTTTCACTTATCCTTTGCCATACAGACTCATGTTAGGCTTAATTAGGGAACTTCCAGCCTGTTGATTTCCCCTTTCCCATCTCTCCTTTCATTTCTTGAGAAAACTTTCAATCACCTCTTCCACACCAAGTAGTTAAGCACCTAGTGCCCCTACTCCTTTGAAAAAGTGGTGTCAAGATACTGAAATGCATGCTGCTGCTATCTGATACTGGCTTGGAACACCCAACAGACCAACAAAGGCAGGCTCAAACCTCAACATTTTTAGAGGTTTACAGGGTCTAAATCTGGGACACTGTTACTGCCTTGCTAATGGTTTGGTTTCCAGTGATTCAGCTGCATTAGCTAAGTGCAGTCACCCACAGCCTTTCAGACTGCACACAGCCCAGAAACCTTTGGATGACAAGTACTGTGGAAGACCCAAGCCATGGCAATTAGCTGGCTGAAACAACCTAAAAATCAGTGTCACCTTTTTCCCCAGGGAGCTGTTGAACTGCTCAGGAAAAGTGTGTTGTACCCACTGTGTTCAAAGGCAGAGATGGAGCCTTCTTCCTGTGGCAAGCTGACTACTGAAATGTGTGTAGGATTGGGTGCAGGATCAAGACCTAGAAAGTATGGAGAAAAACGCATTAAATATATGAGGTTGTAAAATTGTATTAACAAATTCCATGAGTCACCAACGTAATCTTTATAAAAGAGAAACTCTACAGGGTTTATTATGAAATTGTATTTCTAGCTGTAGAATATAAATAAGTTTTATTAAAACTGTAAGTATAGAAATAAATACAGCGATTTGAATTTTTTCTTATTTGTGATAAAAACAGTGGAACTGACAATACATTTCAATTAGGTTCAAAAAGAAAATAGGACCCTTGTGTCCCTAGAAAGGGCTCCAAGTACATGAAATGTTCAGCCTTCCTCTTTTCTGTGCTTCCACAGTTTTTAAACAGTAGACTAATTCCCATAGTCATCACCTGCCTGCTTCGGCACTCTTCCACCAAAAATACTCATCTAATCATTACACGAGATCACTGATAGTTATTAATTTGTCAATCTATTGAAACAACAAATTTTAGAGGAATCTGTTAGCATTTCAATAATTTCTTCTTTCAGACAACTTTCTCAAGATGAAATATTAGAAAGATGTGTTTTTAAATTTTTGAGGAACTCCAACTAAATCCTATCTAAGCATGTAGCGCTCTAAATCCCTGCCTATGTGTGGCTAAAATTGTTTAAACCTCCACATATAACTGCTGTTGTACAACCCTGAACCTGTGCATGTTTTACAGAGGCTGCAAGCAGGTCACACACACTTCAGTATCACTAAAAATATTGTAGCTATGATAGCTCTGCTTTTAAGACTACACATATTTTAAGACTCCATATACTTTTTTTCCAAGTGTTCCTTGCACTGTATTACTATCAGCAGTGTTGTAGAACTGCTTTTTCTGCGTAATAAAGCCTTTTCCGGTCAAGAACTATTAAAGTACCTCATTATTTAAGTGTTACAGGTCAAACCGTGAAATAATAGAATTTGTGAGTTAGGTTTCCATTGCCGCCTTCTGCATTCCTAAGTGTCTTAACCAAGGCACAACCTGCTTATACTTTCCATTGATATTCTGAGTGCTGAATGTTTTTAAAACTGTTAGCATGTACCTCAGAATCGTAGAATCATCTGGTTGGAGAAGACCTCTGAGATCATTGAATCCAACCGTGCCTGTCCCCTTATCAAACTATATCCCTAAGAAACTCATCCACCCGTTTTTCAAACACCTCCAGGGATGGAAAATCAACCACCTCCCTGGGCAGCTGTTCCAGTGCCTGACAGCTCTTTCAGTGAAGAAATTCTTCCTAATGTCTAGTCTAAACCTCCCCTGGTGCAACTTGCGGCCATTTCCTCTTGTCCTATCGCTTGTCACTTGTGAGAAGAGCCCAGCACCCACCCCGTCACAACCTCCTTTCAGGTAGTTGTAGAGGCCTCCTCTCAGCCTCCTCTTCTCCAGCTAAACAACCCCAGCTCCCTCAGCCGCTCCTCATAGGGCTTATTCTCCAGCCCCTCACCAGCCTCATTGCCCTTCTCTGCACACGCTCCAGTACCTCAATGTCCTTCCTGTAGTGAGGGGCCCAAAACTGAACACAGCACTCAAGGTGGGGCCTCACCAGTGCCGAGTACAGGGGCACAATCACCTCCCTGCTCCTGCTGGCCATGCTGTTTCTGTTACAGGCCAAGATGCCATTGGCCCTCCTGGCCACCTGGGCCACTGCTGGCTCATGTTCAGCCGACTGTCAGCCAACACCCCCAGGTCCTTCTCTGCCAGGCAGCTCTCCAGCCACTCTTCCCCAAGTCTGTAACGTTGCATGGGGTTGTTTTGTCACAAGTTCAGGACTCAGCACCTTCAGGACTGAACCTTATCCCATTGGTTTCAGCCCATCCATCCAGCCTGTCCAGATCCCTGTGCAGAGCTCCTTTCCTTCAAGCAGATTGACAGTACCACCCAGTTTAGTGTCATCCACAGATTTACTAAGAGTACACTCATTCCCCTTGTCTAGATCATTGATAAAGATATTAAACTATAATCAGCACAGAAAGCAATTAAATACAAAATTTGACATACTTCCTCCTATTTCCATGCGTTAAGCTATTCTGCTATAATAGTTCCCCATACTGCCTTTTAATAACAGTAGTAAAAATTAATTTCCCTTTTCTTTTCTTCCAGCAAATAACCAAAACCCACTTCCCAGCTAGAGAGAGTGCAGCATTTGCACAGTTAAACTGCAGCTGTTTCTCATATGGGTGAGCTCCAGAGATGTTATGAGGGGTTCAGATCCTGGGAGGAGTCAGACACAGAAGGAGAAAACTTTGTCTCAAGTTATTTCCTGTCTTCCTAGTTATTAGAAAATCCTATAAAAAATATAAGAAACTTTTCATTAAAGTTTTTCTATGTTGGTTTTTTGTGCTCTCTCCTGTTTTTTAATTCAAGAATTTTAAACACATGCTATTTTTTTTTATTTTTAAAAAGAGACAGAAAATGACACACAAGTATGTTAACACATAGTCTTGCTCACCATATTAATGGTATGTACTTTATAAAATAACAGACTTTTCAAACAGTGTGTATCCATTGCCAACTGTCTGCAGCAGAACAAGTACCAGGAAAAAACAAATTAGATGGCTTCTCCCTATTTCTGCTGGCTACGCTGTATCTAAGTACACTTCTCTATAAGAAAAAGGTTGATTTTATCACACTACCCATTTCTCCCTCCTCAATTTTGAACCCATTGCCAATTCCAAATAAATTTAACAGAAAGGGGGAGGTTTCAGAAGTAATTAAGTTCTCCCACAGTGAGAAATTCAGTGAAAGAAACCATGAAATACATATCAAATTTGTGATGATCTTTACCACTCCTAGATTCTTCTTTTCCTTTCATTGAACATAGGGATGAACGCTGCAAATCTCTGCTTAGAGGAGTAAAAATTAGGCAGAAGTAGAAGTATAAAGTACACTTCTTTTTCCCTGCCTTACAAGCAAAAAGATGTCTATGCAGAAGGATGGTGTGAAGTAGGTGTTGGGTCATAGGCTGGACTCGATGATCTCAATGATCTTTTCCAGCCTTGTGATACTGTGATACTGTGAAAGTTGTTGGTCTTGGCTTATAAAGCATTTACCATCAGGGGAAGGACACATCCTTGAGCTATGTGTCCAGCTTTCATCCTACAGCTATGAGACAATGGTTGAACACTAACTTAAAGCACTCAAGGGTAGGGCAGAAAGATCATCCCATTAAGAAAACATCACTTACTGTTGTTGGTTTTCTGAATTGAAATGTTGCTGTAAAGTAAGAGTCATGACAGAAACTAATAGTGGAAAAAGCACTTTTCCCACCTCTTTCCTCTCCTGTCCAGCCAGTAGAACTCTTTAATGAATATTTAGCCTGTGTGCTTGTAAGAGGACCAAAGAACTGAGCTCCCAGGGTTTCTCTTACGTATGCTAATGACCAGTCACACCGCCCACCTCTGCCATCATAAATTTTACACTGTTTTCAGCTTTCTTTCCTTATTTGTCTTCCATTTCAATGTGCCAAATATCTCATTTCCTGTAACTTCAATATAGCCCAAGATATTAATTGGGGAAATAAGGGGGAATAAGTGTTACTGATGTCAGAATCGGAACTTTTTTCTTTTATCATTTTTCTATTTTTTCTTTTATTATTTTTCTTTTTTTCTTTTTTCTTTTTTTTTATATGCAGAGTAGATTACACATGGGAAGGTTCACAGGGCAACAAAGCTGGAACATTGTTTAGTCTGGAGAAGAGGAGGCTGAGGGGAGATATTATTGCCCTCTACAACCACCTGAAAGGAGATTGTACGAAGGCAGATGTCAGTCTCTTCTCCCACATAACAAGTGATAGGACAAGAAGAAATGGCTTCAGGTTGTGCCAGGGGAGGTTTAGATTGGATATTACAAAAAGTTTCTTTACTGAAAGAGTGGTCAAGCACTGGAACAGACTTCCCAGGGAAGTGGTTGAGTCACCAGCCCTGTAGATGTTAAAAATACATGTAGATGTGGCACTTCATGACATGGTTTAGTAGGCACAGTGGTGTTGGGCTGGCAGTTGGACTTCGAGGTCTTTTCCAAACTTAATGATTCTATGATTCTATGATACACAAGATATCCCAGCATAGCTGTTTATATTCTCATTTATATTCTCTCAGTGCTTGTTAACGTATTGGACATGCCTAAGCTTATGCTTCTGTTTGACATGTACAACTTTCTTGGCATGCATCTTGCATGTAAGATGCAATAATACCAGTAGAAGAATTCTTTCACCAGTCTCAGAGTAGAGCCAAATCAGATCAGTGCATTCAAGCTAAGTCCAGCCCTCCTTACTCAGCAGTTAGTGAACTCATCCCAAATATGGGAGTCAGGAATGCAAAAAAATTTAGCCAAAAAAGTAGAAAATTGATATGTCATGATGTGAATGGCTGTAGGAACCTGATGTAGGACTTTCTCAGCTCAGTCTGTTCCACTTACACATTCATTAGCTGAGTCTGCAGAGTTGTTTCTCTCACATGTTGTCATTCATTCCTTCCAGCTGCTGATGTGCAGCAGTTTTTTCCCCTTCTTAAATGTGTTATCACAAAGGTGCTAACACTGTCACTGATGGGCTCAGTCCCGATCAGCAACTGATTGGTCTTGGAGCTGGCCGGCATTGACTCCATTGAACATGGGGGAAGCTTCTAAAAGCTTCTCACAGAAGCCACCTCTGTAGCCTCTTCTGCTATCAAAAGAGGCTGACAAACCCCATACCACATATTATCAAATAGCAAAAAAAAAAAAAAAAAAAGATATCAAGCCAAAATAGCTATATAATTTAGATACTGCTTCAGACAGGGAATGACAAAGTGGAAGGAGATTGATATTCTGAGTGAAGGTAATAACACATGATGAGAGCAAAGGGCTGAGGGAGGGTCTCTTTGAAAGGACGAAAGGATGTAGGGTGCAAAGTTGCAAGGTGTCAGAGTGCTTGGTAGTCGCCTTTGTTCCTGCCAACAAGAGAAAGCATTTTTGGAATACAAAAAAATAAAATGGGAGCAATAAGAGAGAGCAGGATTGAAAATGTTCCAAGATGACTGAATTAACAAGCTGTTTTCAAGAAGCTTACTGCTGCCACACTCTCCCAAAGAGAGTTCACATCTCAAGGACTGTACTGCACTTATGCCGGTGCATGCAAGACAGATTTGCTTCCCAGTCAGCAACAGAGATGTTGCTGGTTAAGAGCTGTCTGTGCAACACTATCGTTATTATTAATAAATTACAAATTCAGTAGGTGACACAGAGTACAATAGTCTTGGAAAATGTCTAATAATTCTCAGATCAAGGACAGACAAAACTTCAACTCGCTATTGAATGTGCATGGACAGCAAACTATTGCCAATCATTTCCTGAGTACAGAATTATATTGAAAGATATACTCTGGTTTTGCCCAGACCAAGTTTCTCCAGCTTGCTTGGCAGTATACAATACAGGAGAGTTTTATTTAAAAAGCAAGATGTTTTACAGTCACTGCTTTTTTTTTTTTTCCATAAAGCCTGCTATCAAAGCAATCTTAATTCATTGGAGACAGTTTGACAAATTCATATTGCAAGTAAGTAACCTTTCCCTTCTTCTTTCAGATAAGCAACATGTTTCCTTATTTCAGTCAGCTTGGATCAGACGTGTACAAAGTACTCAGAAAGATTTGCACTACTGACCTATGCTGAAAATGCTCTGGTTTAGGTTCTGGTGGGGCTGTTTTGTGATGAGCGCCTTACACTCACCTTCATCTTGACAATGGCTCAACTGTTTGAAGCAAGGGAGGCTGTTTGGAACAGAAATCACCTATGCCCTTGAGATAAGTTTTTAACTCAGTCTGATGAATAAAACTGATGAAAGATTTCCCAGAAAATTAGAACCCAGAGAACTACAATGAAGAAGTGCAGGAAGATTTGAATTGAATGAACTCAGGTTCACTTCTAACAATAGCAAAAGAAAAGCAAACCCCTTGATTTTCTAAATCTCCCTCTTTCTCTGGAGAAGCTGATTCGTTCCAGGTGAAAAAGCTGCTGCCATTGAAGGGGCTCTGCCAGGGACACTTTAGGCATCACCACTCTCTGGTAATAGCTATGCAGAACTCATAGGAGTTATTCAGCCCTTCAGACAGACACAAATGCAAATTAGTAACTGGAGACCTCACTCAGGTAATGACACTTGTCAATGCTGTGGAGGCATCTCTAATGAAAGAATGCATACACATCTTACACGGATTAGAATTTCCTAGTGAAAAATAAAACCAGTATTGCGTGCATTGAGACAGGTGGAGGAAGAAATATAAAACCATACAGTTTGATGATTTTTATAATGCTTTGGGGTCATTTAGTCCATTTTCAATTTCAGAAGTGTTTAAATGCAACTGGATGCTTTCCTCAAGTATCTGCTCCCTGTGTCCCCTTATAGCATTCTCCATATGTGAATACACCTATAGGTCAAAAATAAATGTGAGTGTTTCAGAGGACACTTCAAAGTTTAAAGGTCAATCTGCGTACTAGCAAACCCACCTATTTGTTCCATTAGGTGTTACCACCCTGGGGTTTCCCACCTTTGAAAGTCTCTTTTTTTTGCTAGTAGGGATACAAAACCAATGCAATTAGCCCTGTGCATACAATGTAGGCATAAGAGCCTGTAAATTTTGCTCGTGGGACAAGTAGGCACTATAGAAGATGTGACCATTATCTACTTTGGCCTCAGGACAGGGAGGAAAAATCAAGAAGGCTTTGCCATATATCACTATTTCACACTTCCTTGCAGCTGCAGTGTGGAGCAGCCCACTCTCCCTACAGCAGTATGAGCCTCTGCTGCATCCTTTGGGAGAAAAAGTGTTAGACTTATGAAAATAGAGTCCAGATCAGGGAAGGTAGACACACCTCAACTTCTGCTCTGACCTAATTCACTATGAGTTTCTACTTGGGGTTACAAGAGGTTTTTTGGCAGCAGCTATGTAAGGGAACAGGTGGGAGGATGTATGGGGCCAAATGTGATCATGAGAAACCTCTGTCCTAAAAGAAAAAAAAAAAACAACAAAAACACAGAATAGAGAAAAGAAAGAAGAAAATTAAAAGGAAATAGAAAAATTCCTCTTCTTGAGGTAGTTTAATTTACTCCTTCTAAAAAAAAGGGGGGGAGAAAAAAGAAAACAAAAGAGCCTGTGGCAAATTACCTACCATAGACTTGAAATGACAGCCAAGAACTTCCATACAGATATAATATCACATAATTGCTGGGGCAACAGTTAATGGTTCTTTATGCAATACTTCAAAACATTTTTTTTTTTATTAAAAGCATTCCTTTGTGCAAATTATTCTGCTTTTCCCTTTTAAACCACTTGGCTTCTCTGCCACATTTAGTACTAGCCATAAATCCAATTTGTTTTCATCTGGCAACAAAGAAAAGTTGCAACAAAGATCTTCTGTAAGAAGATGGGAAGGTTGCTGGATAAGTGTTAAAAGAGAAGTGATCCAAATGCTTAAAAAATATAGCAAAGATTACCATCTATTCCAAAGGGATTCAGACCAGCATCCTAATAGCATTGCAATCCACTCACTCAGGGCTTGGCACTCCTACTTGAACCCTGGCAAAGACTTCATTTATGTACACTGCAAGTGTGAGCTCCCCCAAAATTTTATTTCACCACTCTCTCCTACCTGTGACATGTTCTTGCCTCCTCAGACCACACAAGCCTGCCTTCAGGAGACATAACAGTTTGGCTTATAACCTGATGTTCACCACCACCAGGCATGAGACTTTCCAAGACCTAAACTTCCACTGATGTGAGGAGAGCTGCATGCTAGGAAATGTATGATTAGGGAGGATCAGAAGGATGTGTGCTATCTCATGTCATCTGGATTAAGCATTGCCCTGCCCAAGAAGGGTATCATACTCACAGTGGGAATGGGATGAAGTGAAACCGCTATTGGCTGAAAGGACAGTGTCCTAAAAGGAGTCAGGGGGGTTTAAGCATGAGATGACACACTGTACAATCATGGTCACCACTGTGCAGTCCTCCTATTTGGACAGGAGGATTCCACAGTTTGGGACTCCAAAAATGCCAGTTGCAGAAGGAAGAGGATTTCACTGAACCAGCACATGCCAGGTGATCCTAAGATTGCAGCACTGGGACAGGTCACAGAGGGAGCTGCAGACAGCTGCTTACCTAGGTATCCTTGGCATCAAGTCTGAAGGGTCAAAATCTCCTACTTTAGATCTCCCATCCCTTTCCAAGATGTATAGAAAGCCAAAGGTTATATTTCCCCTTATAAAAATACTTCAATAAATATATTATATATATATAAATACAATATTATATATATAAATATATATATATTCATTCTTACACTGGTTTTCCTTGATTATGCCATGGAGTTATTTTGATAACAAAGAGATCAAGCGAGATGAGCTGCCACACCACCACAGGCACAAGCCATCCCATGGTTGTGTGAAGGACCATATGAGAACACCTGGAACAACCTACCAGCTGCTCTGAATTGTGCTTAGGCACAAACACCACTAGAAAAGCAAGCAGTAGTCTCCTTTGCTGACCTTAGAGAGGTGCTAATGATGGCAAAGAACATGGATTTTAATTCTCAGTATAGCTTAATAGTATGTATAATATGCATAAGTACAAAACCAAAGTAATACTGGATTGAAATACAGTGTTAAGACATGTCAGCTGTTTTCCTAGTGTATGGTTTACAGGCCAGGACAAGATTCATTTAAATTGCATTTTAATCCCTTCGGATTTGATGGCATTGTGTTCCAAAAATTTATTTTTCTCCACTATGAAAAACCAGTGCTTTTTCCAGCTGTGGTAAGAAGATTTCTGGTACCATCCCATGGACTCTACTGTCTTTGAAAGTATTGAAAAGACAACAATATTGCATTGAAAATACAAAGGTATCATATTAAAGGAGAGTAGAAAGATGCCATATTGAATGTTTGCAAAGTTAAGATAATTAAAGTAAGAATTTTTAAGCATGCCAGGTGCTAAGTCAGACCTGCACGTTCAGGGATTTGGGAGAGAGAAATAGGGAGTTAAGAGCAATATATATAAATGCAATACCTTCTGTTGATATATTCCAGTTTTAGATATGTTTGGAAGAGGAAAGACTAGAACTGAGATTTAAAAGGGTCTGAGAAAAGTCACATTGAAAGTCAGCATCTTCCTTACAGATTTTGGATCCCAAATATAAACTTGTGTCAAGTTAAATACTTGGCTGAGGTGTTGGTTGGACAGGATCTAAAGAATCATACACTATGATGCATGAACAAAGAAACAGATTACAGACTCACTATGCTAATTGCCAAGGCCTCCGGTTACCATTCTCAATGTTTTGATGTATAAAGTAGATTTATAATGGCTGAGGGCCTGATTCTCATTTAGATCACCTAGCAATATAAAGTGAAATGACAGTAGAATAAGGGATGTGAATGCAAGTGAGAATCCAGCCAAATACCTGTATCTTTTGAAGTTTTGGCTGGCACCCAGAAATAATCTGGAGGCTGAATTTTTCTGGTTATTATTCAGTTGCTGTAACCCAGATGTGCTTAAATGAGGGCACAAGCCTCCAGCTAGAGGAAGGACAGTCCCCAAAGGGGTGTCAAGAGTGGCAGAAATTCTTGATGAAGCTGGTGTTCAACCAGGGAGCTGCAGAGGTGGGGCTCAGGACCAGGTGTGGGGGTGATCAGAAACAACATGGTGCTGTAATCCTTGGCCTGGTCTTCATCTCCCTTACAAGAAATCAGAGACGATTTAAAAAAACAATGTCCACATGTAATGTCCACATTTGTCCTCAGGACAGTTGCTCTTCAGAAAGCACAGGAATCAAGCCGTACCACATAAGGAATTTATAAAGAAAGACTATTACAAATAGCAATGTATAAGGTAGAGCAGAGCTTTAGCCCCATTTTTGAAATGTGTCCAAAGCAAATTGCTGTGTATTATCTTATGCAACAACCTTTATGATAATTGCTTGTTAAAAAGTTCCTTTTTTCCCTATCTCTCTTAATGGATATAAAAATGAATCTTCCAGTCTCAAACATTAGCTGAACATATAAAACACTGCCTACATCTCTTGGGAAATGTGAATATTTTCTTCATGTCAAAATTTTTATGAACTAAACCCGACTCTGGGCTCAGAGCTCTAATCGATAAGACCCACGTTATCCCACTGCATGACCAGACAAATAGAGAATATTTATGTGCCTTATCTGGCTTGTATTTTAGATCTGAAGAATAGTCTGTATATACAAAAGCATATCCATATTTCCAGCTATATCCAATGCTCTGATGAAAGATACTACCTCTCTGTACAAATCTTAATTTGGTCCCCTTGGTGACCACAGCAAATCAAGATGTTTGTTAGTGTTCTTGGATAATCTCTGTTCTTCCAGGAAGGAGTGCTCTAAGTCTTTCAAAGAAAGGTGTAGCCTCTGCTAGGCTATCTTAAGCACTTAAACTCATCTTTTTCCTGTTATGCAATATTTGAGGCTCACTTGTTTCCTTTGTCATTTTCAAAGGGTCTATAAGATGATACAGCTCTCTTTTCAGGGGTAACATCACAAGACAGAGATGGAAAGTGTCTTTTCAAGGGGTGAGCCATGCCTGGCTGTCCCAGCTTGTTTAGGTCAGAGTCCCAGCCCCAGATGGTACATTGTGCACAAGTCTAATAGCGCCAAACATCAGCCTATATATGTAAGCCAAAACTCAGTGCAAATTAATTTCTCGCTTAATTGGGAACAAGTAATAAAAGTAGTGGACATAATTGTTTTTCAGGGAAAACAGTCTGGCTGATAAAGCACTTATTTGTTTTCTGCATCCATTCCTGTGAGTGTTACTTCTGTCATCATTTGTCATGGTGACACATGCTACAATGCAAAACGCTTCACCTTAAGGACTGTGTTTGCAATTTATCTATTTATTTCCCAGTTTTGTGCCTAGATATTCTTACTAATGACAAATTAATCTTAACATTCCTCGCAGGGAGTATATAAGTTCTATGGACTAAATTAAGCTTAGTCCAATAAAAAGAAGTGTCAGAACCTTGATGTAATGTTAGTGATAACAAAATCCTGTAATTCTGTGTTGAAGGAGAGCGTATAGTGACCACAATGCTTAGCTTTTCTTTGACTTAAAGGAAAAAATAATACATGTGTTCATAAGTGACTGTAAGAGATTGATGGGAATTCCTAGCACTAGCTATAAGTGACTCCCAATGTTCAGAAAAAATAAGCCATAGCTTTTGAGCAGCAAAGCACAGACCTTACTCTCTGAAGTGGCGGTGTTTGGAGTTACTTTTCATGGACCACACTGAATAACACCTGTCTTGAGGAAATACTCTTCCATTTTTAGGAAGCCAGTCTGACACCCGGTAGACCTAACATGGGAAGGTCTACTGGAAATCTGGGAAAAAAAAACTTGTCTTCTAATCCAGCGGGAGTACAGGAGTGTCTTGGGTGGGATTTTGTAATTGCTATTAGACCATGACGTGTAGGGCTTTCCCATGCCCTACAATAGTATGGCTTCTATTTATTCAAGCATGCAACAGCACAATTGGTGTACTGCATGGCACTAAAGGCCAGGTAACACTGCTCCAGAGCAGAAATAACACACTGTGTTCTTGCTGGTTTGTACTAGCAAAAATCTAGAAAGAGAAAGCAGATGGCAGTTCAAAAATTTCTTCCACCATTCTAACTAAGCAAAGAAGAATAAGACAAATATGTAGATATTATATTTAAAAAAAACTACTTCTTAATTTACATCAAAAATTCTCGTTCAGATGAAAACAGATTAAATATAGGAAACATGGAGTACATGAAACAAGACTTGTAAATCGTGAATTGCTTATGAATATCACTGGGGTGGTAGAGAAGTGAGTGTATATTCATAGTTTACTTTATGAGTCAAGGGATCATTTGCAAAATTCAAACATTCATAACTAACAAAGAAATCCAAATCCTGGGGTCTGACCATGACCCAGCTCTTGTTTACAGGGGAATATCACGTACAGAGAGCTGGATTCTGCTTTCATATTCAGAGGGGCAAAAGAGCGGGACTCCTCTTTAGGTTTAGGATAACATGTATATTCTCAACAAGAGTTAAATGGGTACAAATGACAAGTTTAGTAACCACTGAAGAAGACCCAGAAGAACAGTGTTTCTGGCAATAGTTTATGTCTAAGTTATCTTACAGGGCAACAAAATAAGCTTACAAGGTGACAAAACCTATATTTTGATTTTCAATCTCCCACTTCCATGTAGTTTCACAGACAGTTGTGTTACACTAGCTACTGCAATCCCAGCCACTTGTGTGCCCGTTTAGTACGGTTATGCATCAACTCTGCATGTAGATAATCTCACAATGGTTATATCTTGACCTTAACTCAAATTAAGGTTGTCAGAAGGTCCCATCCTCTCTAGCTACTGTAATGAATCTCCCTAGACTTTGCACTGTCTAGAAAGCTGGACATACCCTTGCATGCTGGAAGGAATCAAAGAAACTTGTGAAAAGTTGCCTAAAATAGCTTTACATTCACTCAGCATTCCCCTAAGAAAATATTTATCTCCTCTTCTTTGCAATGACTCAGTAATGAAGAAAAGCAGGCCAAAAATTCTGCACCATAATTAACATAGGATCACAGAGAATGGAAATCTTCTAGGAGTCATCTGCCCCAAGGAAGAACCAACTACATCTATGGTAGTTATATTGTCATCTCACCAGTTATTAAAAGCTGTAATGACAAAGACTGAATATGCTTCTTAGACAAGCCTTTACTGTTATATTTTTCTTACCATTAGAAAATGTCTTCTAAGATGTAACCAGAATATTGTGTACTGTATTTTAAGCCCTTTATAACTCGTTACATCCTGCACAGTCATGAAGAATAAATTAGACCTTTTCTCTTGCAAACAAACTTCTAAGACCGCTGCTCTTCCTCATCCCTCCTACCCCCAAACTTCTCTTCTGTAGTTTGATAGTCTTTGTTCTGTTTATCCTTCCTCGATGGTTATGCTCTCTGGTCCTTCGATCACTGCTGGTGTTTTATTCCAGCTGGCCTACATCATTGTGGAAATACGGTGTCGTAACTGGGGACAAGTAGTCTCAGCACTGCAAATGTCAGTTCATCATTTTAATTTGCCTCCAATTCTCAGCCACTTTTTTTGGCAATGGCATGAAGAACTCAGCTTATGATGTATATACAGAATGCAAATCCTTCCTCAAATTACTACTTCATCATTGTTTTCTGTCCTCTACTTGTATAGCTGAAAGATCCTCCCAAAGAGATATAGCTTGTTCTTTGAATATTGTCTTATTGTTTTCCTAATTATTTCTGCGGCTTATCAAGTTCATTTTGAATTTCAGGCCTGTCCTCTTAGCATACCTTTAGATCCTCCCTGACTTCATATCATCTGCAAATAAGCACACTCAATATTAAATCACAGAGATAGGAATAAAAGATATTGAACTGAATGAGACCTACCAGAAAAATCTGCTGAATATTCAATGTCAGCTTCTTTTTTTTAACAGTCAACCATTGATAACAGTCCTGTGAGGGTATTTTTCAAAGAGTTCTATGTGTCTCACACAAATGCCTCAAAATCTTATTCTCTTAGTTACTAATGACAGTAGCATTTGAAACAGTTTCAAAACCCTCTTACTGCTTTTAAGACACTTACTGGTTTTTCCCTGTTCAGAAAATCTGTTTCATAACACATAAAAATGTGACTGTTTCAACATGAAACTTAGTGGACAAAGTTATGTTGACTAATAGTCTTCCCTTTGAGTATTTGTACATTTATCTCTCGTATTTATCAGTTTTTCAGTGCTTTTCAAGGGTTCTCATTTTGTTTAATTATTTCTCCAAGAAATTAAGTTAGACTGATATGTTCCCTCTTGCTTTTTCTTTTAAGTTCCTTTTTTTAAATGTTGATATGTTTTTTCCAAGCCTTCTGGTTCCTTCCCCAGCTATGACAAGTTCTTAAACATGGCCAACAGTGACACAGAGATTATTTTTTGAGTGTACCAACAACAAAATTCAGTCTGGAGGCTTGTGCTAAGGCTGACAGTGACTCTACACACTCATTACAAAATGAACAGGAACCCTCTGAAAACTATATCTGTGCAACCTGGGCTACTTTCTGACTCCTCTCTATTCTCAACATTCTTCACTCCAGCTGTGACCTAGGCTGAGAAGCAACAATGTGTACCTTTGAAGGGCATAGCTCGGAAACCAGAGCATTCCCCCTTCAAGTCACTTCTCTCATTCGTCTAAAGGAAGGTAAGCCAGTTTACCCTATCTGCCGCAGAGCCCCAAATACTGTACTCACAATCTTCTGGGGCAGGCCTGCAGGTTTGAGTCTTCCTTGAGAGTCTCTCTGCTGCACATAACAAGAATTTATTTACATAGCCAGAAAGAAAAGAATAATTTAGTCTATGTTAGTGATTTAGGACACTCCTCCTCTAAAAATGGGAAAATCCCTGCTTTAAGGCCTCATTTATATTTTAATTAAAAATTTGCTTCATGTAAAATATATAAATAGCCTTGAAATGTGGTGAGACTGTGGGAATATTTGACTCATACTCAGCACAGTTGTGCTTAAAAACACAGCATTTTGGGTGGTTAATCCCGTCCCTCTCCAGCTCAGTCTTTCCAGAAGATGGGGAACAGCAGCCAGTGTCCTCACAGAAGGAAGTACTGAAAGAAGGTCTCCCATGTCATGACTGAACGTGCCAACCATTGAATATCAGCACATTATCAGCACATGGTTTTTTGTTTATTGTTAAAAGTGAGGCCTCTCCATCTCTCTGTACCAACTTTTGAAAGAAAGGCTATGGTGTACAACTAGAGAGAGACATGACCTATTCAGAGTGCTCTGAATCCAGCAAGAAGGAAAAATTGAATCCTTGCCTTTGTTGGTAGCCGGTAGGTCGCTCTACTGGCCACAGCATGTTTTGTGGGTCACACGCTGAGGCTTCCCATGCACACTTCGGTACTCCTCACACACAGTTCCCATCACAACTAGATGGTGAAAAAGTAGTGTTATTAGACTTGGAGCAGCATCATGTTCAGAACACAGCAATAAATTCCCTTTGAGCCTCAAGGTCAGCCTTTCATATTCTCCTTTTCTTTTTGACATCTCTATTTCCCCCTGTTTGTGTCTTGAAATAAGTTTTACTTATGCCCAACCTGGCTTCTGCTTCTGCTGCAGCCTCCATTTCATTATTCTCCACAACAGAATGTACAATTCATGTCTAAAGTGTTTTCTCAGTGTTTATTAGCAGACCTCCCAACCCTCTCTTTGACTCACACCCCTGATACAGAAGCTTTTCCTAGCAGACTTGGCATCACACACACACTACTCTCCTATTATTCCCAATGGGTTTGCTCTTTTCTTGCTCCTTATGAATGCCACATCACCCCTGTGCTCATTTCCTTCGTCTGGGGACAGGGGCCAAGGCTGGCTCAGGTGTAGATGTCTTGCAGGGCTGCCCATCCTCCTCCTCCTGCCTGATTCATTCAAATGTCACAATCCAATGTTTATGAAACCCTCGTTTTGCAATTGCCATGGCAGCAAGTCAAACGTCACTGACGCTGCATCATCGAGTGAATCAGGCCGGAGAACGATATAAAAAGGGAGAGCTACTATTTATACATGGACATTGCGGAAATCAGCAAAGATGAGAACATATGTGGAAGGCGGCTACTAGACGTCGTATCCATCACCTTGGGGTATTCTCTGGTGTGTACTGGGAGCAGTCAGAATGCTCCCCTCCTGCTCACGAAACTCCCCATGCAGCATTTGTTTAGAGAGTTCATGTGTTCCTGGGAGGACTGCCTCACACACTTGGAGAACAGTGAAAAAGCAGCTGGCTTGAATAACTGCAAAAGCTGCCGAGAGTGGCTGAGAGCAGGGAGTGCTCAGCCAGGGGCAGGTTGTAGGAGTGCGAGGCAAATGTCCTGCTGAACTTGCGGCTGTCAAATTTCATGATACCTGGCTCTGAGTTGTTTCTTTCAATTTGGAGCACTCCCTGATGAGTCGGAGGGAGTTTTCTCTCTCATGTCATCGTCTTTAATGGTTAAAACATGTAACTCTGTGGAGGAAGAGGGAAGCAAAGTTTCCTTTCAAAATCTGCTCTTCTCACTTGAACTGGTGTCATATTGGAGCAGCTCCACCTGACTACATGAAATTATTGCTGATTTACACCAGGACAAGTCAGATCCAGGTCAAATGTCAGTCAAAAGTGCTGTTTCAAACCTTTTCTTAAGTTTCCCATTCCTCATACAGATTTTATCTCTCACCTATGGCACATGACACATTTATCTCAGAGTGTTTGTATGACACAGTGCCATAGTGGTCCGGACGTGACAGCCCAGAGGTCCATCCCAGTACCAGCTCTCTGTACCTGCCAACGGAAGTACTGTCAAAAGAAAGGAGAAGACTAAGAAAAAAACAACAGTGCTCTTGTGTTTAGCCAGTCTCATGGGCTTCTCTTGGAAACCTCTTTGAGTTCAGAGCAGTCTCCCCTCCAAAGCAACTGCAATTTCACAGGGCTGGTAAGTCAGTCTTGTCAAACAAGAGCTGCTATTAGTTAAACGTAGATAAAAGTTAACATTTTAAAAAAATTCAAACAGAATGAGATTAAGACTGTCTTTTTTAACGTTTCTTTCTGATGCAGACACTAGAAGAACCTGATGGAATTTAAAAATTAAAAATTGACTTGGCAATAGACCAAATCAGAAAAGATCATGTGATATCATTATTCTTTGATTCAAAAAACCCCACATGTAAACACACACAAATGAGAAGTTTTCAGTTTGAAGAGAAATAAAATTTTGACTCTGACATGCCAGTGAGCATAGGAGTGGTCCGTTCTGAATCCAGATCTTGTATTTATTAAAACAATATCTTCTTAGATAAATAATACAATGTTCATATGTTTAGGCAAACAACTTCTGTCCTGAATTCCAGGCAGAAGAGCTCATTTAGATGCAGTTCAAGCTGGCATTGACTCGAATGGAGTTTTCGCTGTTTAAAATAGGACTATAACCCCTCTTCCCCCAAAATTACATTAATTTATTTGAGAAAAAATATAAGTGAATTGGAAGAAAATGTCCTTCAGAAATAAATGATAACAGAATCAAACTTTCTGTCTTTAACAACATTGGTTTCCCTTTCTCCTTCTCCCAGTCCCAACAACAATAAACATACCTTTTATGTTGTTCATCTGGGAGTGATATGGCAGGATGGATGCCAAATGGAGAGAAGTCTGCCAGTAAGCAATTAAGTGTTTATGTTCTGGATGAGATGTTAATGTGCCATAGATAGTTACAATTACCCAGCTATACCTCCTGCTGTGAACAGAGCAGAAACAAAACCATGCTAGATAACTCTGAAGGCAGAGCACTTTAAAACCATTAGCCAAAACAGCTCTGACACCCTTGCAGAGGGTTGAGGATGCAGGAGGATTTCCCACCTGCGCTCCCCATGCAACTTATGCTACACCAGCAGCACTCTGCTGCGAAGGTGGAAACTGCAGCTGATCTTCAGGAACAACGCATGTAGGTACCTGCCCATATGCAGCATCTGCAATTTCAGCTTCATGGCTGTGTGGTGGAGCTGCAGAGGGTCCTGCCAATGTGTGTTTTGCAGAGGGTAACAACTGCATGGAAGCATACTTATTGCTACTCTCAATACCTGTCTGGTGTAAGCTAGTTTGATGCTTCTCTGAGCAGGTTTAGGGTATATCTACATGATAATTTACTCTGCCTTTGCACCCAGATGGCTTAGTGTGAGCTCTGAAGTTGAAGCCATGGGGCACAGCAGTGAGCTAGGTCAGTTAGCCCTACCAGCACCGGGGATCACTGCTGCTCTAGTTCTGCTAGTAAAGCTGCTATAGCATAGCAGAGCATGTAAAAGCTGAGGTGTTGGACCTTTGTGGGAGTGCTTTGTTTTTCATTTCTTCGGAGTTTTTTTCCCTATCACAAGACATCTTTGCAAGAGCAAGCAGAGAGGCAGCCAGGTTAGAGTGCTACCTGAAACCACCCAGAGGTGGCTGAACACTTTGCTACAGTGAGTCCTTTTACTCAAGTGCATCCGTCGAGTCTCTGATCCAAAATGAGATATTAGTGGAATTTATGTCTTCCAGTCCAATGCTAGTCTGTGGGCACGTTTCCATATACACATGAGAGACTTCTTTTATGCTGCGTGCCATAAGGAATGCATCTAGCAGACATCCTTCCTGGGAACACTTCAGTGAAGGACATCCCACTTGACCATTGAAATGACAGAGTGCTCTAAACACTGGCAGAGGGAGAGATCTTGATTAAGGACTTTGAAAGGTCAGTTCCAGAGAAGGAATCAAAGGAACCCTTGAGCATTCAGGAAATAACGGACTTCAGAGCACTCCAAAAGAGTGAAAAGTGCACTCCAAAAAAAAGTAAGTGGATATGGATATTAAGATATGCACAGTGCATATTTAATGCTTATCTTTTCTTAACAAAAAGATTCCTATGGATTCCAAACAACTTGTGACAAGAAATTTTATCAATTAAAATCTATATTTAAAACATTTGCATGGGGTTTTCAACTTTGTATAATAAAACCAAGAATGTTTCAGTAGGAAGTGAGTCCCCCTCAGAAGCTGACAACAAAATTTAAATGTTTCCCTCAACTTCTGTGACTTAATCACATCTGCAGATTATCTTCTGCCAGCACCTCTGTCTTTCTACAAATGAGCTTTCTCCTCAAATAGAAACACAATTGGTCTTCTAGATATCTTAAGGAAGTTGTAAAGATGTGCTTTACTCAGATTTGTAAGGCTGTTTTACCTGAATGTGTCACTAGTATTCACCTTCTCAAATTTTCAGGCCTTTTTCTCCAGCAAATTCTGTTCCTTTTATGTGTGACCATTCAGTTACATCAATTGAATCATCAGCACTAGCTCTGATGCTGGCTTCCTGCTTTTCAACAGCCAGACAGAGGATATCCTCTGGCAACTGATGTTTTTCGCTGTATGTTTGCACTCCTGTAGATCTGAAGCTATCGATTTCAAGATTTCTAAACACCCTACATCTGATTCTGGGGTAAATCTTCCAAGCTCCTAGGTCTTCTACACCTCTCTCACACCTAATCTTTTAGATGTTTTTACTTATGTGCTTTATGTATAATTTTTAGTCGGAATCTTCCTTTCCCTTATGTGGAATTGTTTTTCTCAGATACTCAGACGAGCTACAACCCTAGATCTTTTTAACTAATTACACAGATTTTTCTCTTTTTTTTGTTTTGTAATTTAATACTGTGATGCTTTCAATGACAACCCAATTAAGTACTCAATACCAAGTCAGTGAATAAGTTGGTGCACTGCAAAAGCAGTGCATACCTTGCACTCAGTTTCTCCCTAGAATTCAGGATATTAGCGACTTCTATGAAGACCGTGTCCATAACCTCTTTTTTAGCTGAAGACATCAGCTTAGCTGCCTATTTCAGTTCTCCTGGACTGGAAAACAGTCCACACTCCTGTCAGTCTTTGCTACCTTTCTCAGTACCTCTTCAATCTCTATGTCTTCCCTGGGCACAGAATAATTAGAACCACATGCTGAATCCAAAATCCTGATACATTATAGACTTGCAAAACAACATAATTCCAGTTCTATTGCCATCCATTCTTATATGCTTTTTTGAAGTCTATTTGCTTTCACAGTTGTTACTGCATTCAGAAAATGATCAACAATACCTTTTCAGCCTCTTTGCTAAGTAATATTTGATGATCCCATTTTTGAATGCCAGTGGTATTTTTCTAAATGTGGGTTACTTTGCTTTGACATTCTCGCTGCTTGCAACCACTTAAAATTGTAACATCATTCTGCAGCTTTTTACGCTAAGTTTTAGGTTTGACTGTCCTAACTCAAGTCCTAAAACTTTTGTGTAATCATAAAACTGAAAATTAATGGAAAGAGCTGCCACAGTGCTGAAGGCAAGCAGGACTTGGCATTCAGAAAGAATGAGCACCACGGAGATATAGAAGTAGCCTTATAAACAGACCCTCAGCTCAAATTACTGCATAACAGATGTTATTGAATTCTACTATGCTGTACCTGATGTTTCATCATTTGTTTATTTTATATAATTGTTTTTAATTTCTCTTTCAGTAAATTGTTTTTCACTGTTATTAATTGATGAACAGGTTGAACATGCTTTTATGAATATCATTTTCTATTAATTACATCATTGTAACTGTTCTTGAGGACTAACAGTGCAGACAAAAAATATTTAAGAACTTTACATTCAATAAGGTAAAATAAAAGTGTTATTTTCTCCACAGATGTAACAGATCGTAACTTTACCCGTATAACCTTATGTATAGCCGTATGTAAGATTGTGTTTATGCACATAGAGCGTTATATTATGCTGACAGTATTTTCATATAAACACAATTCAGTGGATATCCAATGCCAAATTACACACAGGTAAGTGCAGTATGTAAAATATTGTTCCATTCATTTAGCCATCAGCTAGGACCAGAATTTCTCCTACTGTGAAGCTCAGGAAAAAACCTGCTGTAACAGCACAGACTGTTGCTGCTTGTTGTAAAACATCAGAAGTTCTTATGAAGTTTGCATATTAACACATTTTTTCTCATTCTAAGGAGCAGATAACATGTGCTAACCATGGGGAATCTTCTACCCATGACCTGTGAAGTCCATCTTTGTCTTCTCAGCATCACAACTCCAATTTTGATATCTCCATTGACAGAGAAAGAATTGCAGATTGAGAGTCAAATGGAGAAGCTGGTATAATGCATCATGCTTAGCTTCTGCAAGATTAGAGAGATTTCTCAGTCGACTTGCCATTTCTACACTGGTTCACCAAGCCACTCATCCCTCAAGAGGGACTTTGCTTGAAGGATCTAGAACAGGCTGAGCTTGTTCCATGCAGATCTACACACAAATGGTGTCCATACAGGATCGGGACTGAATACCCAGCACACAAAGTTTGTTTCACAATGAATGTGGACTGGCATGCCCTTTCCTTGAACCCTGCTTGGAGAAAGGAATAATTTCAAAGCTCAGCTAGCAACTCAGAGGAGGTGATGTAATTTGTTTTGGTGATATTTCTCAGTTACCACCTATTTAAGGCTGGCAGTTGTAAATGATTTGTGATGAACAAATGGACTTTAAACTTCCTTTCTAAAAAATAACAGATTCAGGTACAGCAAGCTGACAGGGAAAATCTGTAAGTTTAATTTGGGAAAATACCCTCTGAATAATGCTCACTGGAATACTTATTCTCTTCATAGCAAGAGATTATCATTTGTGCACAATTGTTCATTACAAAGAAAGGCTGCCAGAAAAAGTATTTTTTGTCAATTGTTTTTGCCTTTCTTTTTTTTAAACTAATTTTTGGAAAAGTTCATTTAGGGAAAAAAAAAGAAGATATAAACACATGTGCCAAATCATTCAGCATTTACAAAACAGGCTTTAAAAAAAGCTAAGAACCTACAAACAAGAGAAACTGCTACAGCTGGAGCCTTAACTGTGCCTTCTTCATATCTGGGACAACCATGAGGAAGACAAGCTCGTTAAGGAGTTGTTCAGCTCCCAGAAAACTAACTGCAGGTGTCAACCTAGATGCTGAATCAGTTGCAATAAAGTAGCCACACTCTTCATGATGCCCCATTGCTGGGTTCAGCTTAGAGGAAGGCTGAGTCTTCTTCCCTCCTCTTGCTCCTAGTTGGCCCTTGCCCTCCTTCTTGCCCAGGGTCCTACAGCATTGCAGAGACCCACCACTGCCTTGTCCCCTTACTGTCCCTAGCTGTGCCTCCTGCTCCCCGGTCTCTCCTTTGGACAGATCCACAGTCTGTTGGCAGGAGAAGGAAGGCAAGAGAGGAGGAAGGAAAGAAAGAAGGAAGGAAGGCAAGAGAGGAAGATTTTCTAACTAAAGAACTGATGAACTCCTAGGGACTTTTTAAGTCTCTGAAGAGGCAAATTCACAAGAAGACCTCTGTGTCCTATTATTTAAGACACAGTTGTACAAAATCTAGATCCTCAACTTCCCACTTCCCTTCCTCATCAGCTCCCCAATTCTGGAATTGCCTGAAAATTCAGATGCTTCTCCCAGTAAAATTCTCCAGATACCAAACTGTCTGTTGCTGGTCACACCCAGGATTGCATAATTCTTGACAATGCTGAGAAGCCAGGCACTGAATTCATGGCTGAATTTTATCAGAATTTACAAGCTAAGCTTTTCCCATGTGTCTAGCAGCTCAGCACGGGGTTTTCTGAGAGCACACTGCCAGACAGTGCCTCACACAAAGCAAACAAATAAGAAGGTGCTACACTCCTTCTGGTGATGGACCCCAGCAGCCAAGTGACTCAGCTAAGACGCGGGGATATTTCTCAGCAGGACTAATGGAACTGTAATTTCACCTACTCTACAAAGAAATCGCTGTACTGTTTGCAGCACCCAGTACAGCGTGCTAGTATACTTATTTCTGTAATAAGTGACACTGTTGAGAGCTGAATAGCCATCCCATCCACGTAGTCTACATCTGACTCAATGGTGCAATATGCATTCTTAATCCTGTAAAAGTCATAAACTTTCCAAGTAACTGCAGAGCAACAAAGAGTAAGAAATACTCCCGTTAACTGACCTCATCCTCTCCCTCAAAGCATTGACACAGCTCCCTGCTCTAGGGGCCTTCATGCCTACAGTAAGACTGGGAAGGGGCTCTTTATCAGGGTGTGTAGTGACAGGATGAGGGGTAAGAGTTTTTAGCTGAAAGAGGGGAGATTTAGATTAGATACTAGGAAGAATTTTTTTACTGTGAGGGTGGTGAGGCCCTGAAACAGGTTGCCCAGAGAAGTTGTGGGTGTCCCATCTGTGAAGATGTTCAAGGCCAGGCTGCCTAGGTCCTTAAGCAGCCTGATACAGTGGAAGGGGTCTTTGCCCACGGTAGGGGGCATGGAACTAGATAGTCTTTAAGGTCCCTTCCAACCTTCTATGATTCTATGAGAGCCATGATGTTTCTGGACTGCTTCTCACACTCATGTTCTTCCTCTGGCCCAATAGATTTATCATGATTTGATGTCAAATTAAATCTGTGCAGCTTTAAGCTAGGACTCTGAGTTCAGCTGGGTAGGAAGTGCCTAGGAGTTAGATTCTCCAAAATCTGTGCCCCTTCATAGATCTAGGCCTCCATTTCAGTACATTTTTGAAAATTGAATTTTGGTCTAAAAATAGTCATAACCCCTGGGAAATGGTGTTAAATCTGTGTTCTAGGCAGTCATTTGCATTTTCACTTTGCATTTTCATTTGCATCACTTGCATTTTAACTCAGATTCTTTTAGGATCTGACTATGGGACACCTGAATATTTTATCCTTGCACCTTTTCGCACTGTACATCAAACCACAAGCATGTTATGCCAAGACAAAGGTGTTCTTGTTCACCTTAGTTACTTAAAGTACCTGAGGATTGCCATGCCACTCTGGATTCAGCAAGAAACCTGTTTTCTGCCTCTATTATCTTTACATACATTGCCTTACAGGCATCTTTGCCATCGGTGCAGTTTCCTACCTGTTTCAGACAGAGATGAGGTTGAAAGATTAGGCCTCAAAGGCAGTAAATCTTCTACTTCTTTATGCAGATTTGTGTGACAACAAATGTATTGACTGCCAAATTAACACAATGAGTTTTATACACAAAGATGTGAAAGTGAATGGAGGTATTCTACTTTTCGGTTTCAGAGCTGCCATTCAAGCTAGTATGGGGACCTTCATGAGGGAAATGTTTTCTGTGATGATATTGTTGTTCTTAATTAACTTTGACTTATTGGAATCTTTCATCTTCTTTCAAATAACTTTGTCTTCCTCTACCTTACATTTTATCTCCTTTTGTCTGTATTTCTCAAGATTTGGCATCAGCAACCAGAGGGTAGATTTCTTTGCATTATGAATGAATTTCTCATGTTAGTTTTATTTAGCACTGTACTGGTGAGTATTTGGTCTGACTGTTTCTTTTGTCAAAATGTATTTAGTTTGATCGTATTATCCAGTGCCTTGTGACATGTGTTTGTAAGTATCATAGTTAAATAACAGAATCATAGAAGCACCGGTGGGAAGAGACCTCTGAAGTCTGTGGTTCGACCTTCCATTTGCAACAGACACGTTAACTGTTAGACGAGGACAGTGATACTTTGCCCAACACAGCACTGAAAACCCCCTAGGACAGGCTTCATAACCTCCCTGAATAACTTGTTCCACTTCTGCATTACCCTGCCAGTAGAAAAGGAGAGTAATTTCCCTTGATCTGCTGACCTACATCTTCATAATGCATCTCAGTCTGAAGTCTGCTTTGTCTGCCATGAGAGTGCAGCGGTGGCTCATGTTCAACCTGGCATCCACCACCACAATCTGTCAATGAGCCAGTCACTTCCCAAACTAAAACAAAGCAGAGAGTTATTCCTCTAGATGTACTTACTGACTGTCATGAAGTTTTGGTGATACAGCCAGCTTTACTGAGGTTGTTGGACTGAAGAGGCATGTCAGCCATTCCCCCTAGTTCAGTGTCATCACAAATTTGCTCACGGTGCACTCACTGTCTAGGTTGCTGATGATATTGAACATGTGCCTCGGTATCAACCCCTGGCATACTCTCCCATTACCAATAAAAGATACGCTGTGCAACTTCACCATGGTAACCCAAGAGAAGATCCAAACCCTAGTGAGGCAAATGGGAATATTTTCACTTATTCTGCCAATGGCACTGTTTTGGGTCCCTAGATGTGATTAAGCTTTGACTTGTAGCTCCAAGCTGCTTAAGCACAGTCAGAAGCAATTTCAAGCAATTATCCTCATGATCCAGTCACAGACAACAGCTATAACTTGTTTGGCCAGAAACTTAACTCCTCTGGGCTAAGAGCCAGGTATTTAGTGACTAGAGGCACCTTGTGCCAAAACACATCTTCACCTATTATGAAAGGTGAAAGAATGAATATTACACTAGAGCTTTGCAATTCTTGAGTGAAGTGCAGAATAATGTAAAATTACATTTTGTTTACTACCAGTTAAAATGCTGTTATAAATGCCAGTGTCTGTTAGAGGTTTGCTATTCAGTTAAAAGAGAAAGCAAGATCACATAAAAAATTAATAAAGTAACAGTTAAGGCATTTTATTCCAAAGTGTCCTTTCTTAATTTATTTTTAAGAACAAATTAGTTTTAATTCTTCGCATTTATGGATAAATCTGAACTAGTATGTTTTGCTTGAAGTGATAAGATTTTACTACAAAGAGACATCTTTCCTGGCAAGAAAATCAGAGACAACCCTATGTTATCCTAGGATATGAATTTGCTGTTTCACTTTGATATTCTCTACACTTAAGTGCATATGATTTGAAAAGGTGTCTAAGTTTACTAAGTTTATAAGAATGAGTCTTTGCTTTTTTGCACATTAATACATATATGTTAAGCATTTGCTGCTAAAAAGACCGTGTAGTAGAGTACAGCACCTCTGCACAAAACTGTATGTGCTTGCTTGCATTGTGAACCACATTTTGTGTGACAATTGCTTGATCTTAATAACAGCAATATTTCTCCTCCACCGGGGGGGAACAGAAGACATGGGGACACCTGATAGTGGATTATCAATACAAGTCTTGTAAAGACCACCTTGTATAACTCAGAAACCAGGCCGATTTTGAGCATAGGGATTTGTTGGGACGGGTCCGTCTAATGGTCAAAATTCAGCTGTGTAAAAGTTTGGCAAAAAGATCAGGTAAAGAGAGTTAAATTCAAGAAGGAAATCTGACTGACAAAAGAGAGCATCAAGAAGACATGCCAGAAGACCAACCTGGAGGACAAAAAAAGAGGAGTGAACCTGCCAAGTCTAGGACACTCTCCAAGGAAAGACTCATAGGAAGAATGAGGTCAGAACTGGAGCAGCGAGTGAGGAGTCTAGGAAAGGGGTCTGTAACTTCTCCAGCGGTTTTTTTTTGTTATCAATAAAAACGAACATGCTTGAGAAAACTCTTCTGATAGTACTCTCTGTCTGCCTCGAATATTTGGCACACAACCACTGAAAATGCTAATCAAGAATAGAGAGATACCTGATTTAGCACTGCTTTAGGGTTGTGGAGTTCAAAAAGGTTAGAAACTTCCACATTCCAAACACACCTTGGAAATCTGGACTAAGTAAAACTGACCTGGCTTTTCCCAGGCCCACTTGGCTCATGAGTACATGGGATTCAGCAATGACTCACAGAACACTGGTATTCATCCAGAGCCAAGCTGCAACTTCTGCACATCATGTTCCTTGGATGGATATACGATCTACACCAGTCAGTTAACAAACTGAAAGCATCATTTAGCCCATTGTTACTCTGCAGCAAAATTGGGTGAGGCTTCATGGACCTGTGCCAATTTACAGCCACCGCATTCTGGCCCCACTGAGATTACTGACGTGAAAGATCTTGTTCTACTGGTTTAAATCAGCTTAAAATTCTTGATTATTTTCTTATTAGAAAAATTAATTGCCATGAACATTCGGGTCTAAAGCCAGAAACTCTTAAAGAATAGAACTAAAACAGAATATTTCAGAGTGCTACATCAGCATCACAGGCAACCACAATCACATTAACATTTATTCCCCTCTCTGCTGTCTTTTCTTAGAATATCATATCAACTTTAAGACCTTAGTACTTATGAAGGTTTCTCATAAACTGCTTTCTCAGTACTGTGGTACTTTTTGATAATATGGTTCAAAGGGCCATGTTCTGCACCATAATCAATAGCACCACATCAGACTTTCTGCTTTCTAGTAAGTTTATCCATGCAGAAACAGACATTTCTCAGGAGCTGGTCTGTGCTAGCAGAATAAATCTTGGAAGATCATTGAGCTGCAGGTATTCTTCAGTCTCATCCTATGGAGCCATTCAGACATTAAAGAAATTGAGACTAGATACCAGTCTCCCAAATTATTTTTATCATAGAGAGAGTGAGGTTATCAGAATATTTTTGTTGGAGTTTTCATCTTCACTTTTTATTTTGTACATTTCCTTTGGAACATCATCAATGATGATGCAAAATACTGCCTATACGCTACACAAGGAAAAATTACTCTCCTCTCTGCCTGTTTTTTCCCATTCTTAAACCATCAACAACATTAAACTATGTCTACAGCATCCAGGTGTTTCCTAGAGCAATACACACCTGAGACAGATCTCACTTCCCACAGGCTCACTTTTGTATCTGCAGTGGACAGGAAAGTATTTTTCCTGATCTGAACATAATACCATTTTGCGCAATGCTAAAGTGTGAGCCCTGGAGAAGAAACAACTGCAAAATGAACACTAATCTGGTTGCCAGTTGGCTCTGCCTGCTGAAACGACAAAATCAGATTCCTTCCAATGTAATCTTTACCTCAGGAAGGGTGAAAAAATAAAAAAAAAGACACAGCTAATAGCAAACAATGTGAAGTATTCCTGCAGTGTACTTCCCAGCTAGCCAGAGAGAAGCCCTGCAAAATTGGTGATTACCCTTTCAGATTTAAATACAGACTGAATTATAATGCTACAAGTGTGGAAAAGAAATACTTTTCCACCTTTTCAATATTTCTTCTCTCACCTCTCGAACACTCACATCAGAGATCTCCCTTTTCATTCATAAATAACCTGCAATGGGGAATTTCAGGCAGGTAGCAAAAGCATTCTGGTTGATAGGTGATTTTGGAAAGGACAGAGGGTGTTCCTAGGAATGACAAGTGGCTGAAAATGAGGACACTGGTGCTGATTATGCTTAAAAGATTTTATTTCTGTCCAGTTCCAGGTTATTTGTAAGAGCTAAAGCACTTCCCACCGCCTTGCACTCTGAGACCACTCTGTGATGTAAAACAGAGCTCAGTTTGCTGGGACAAGAAGGAGATACATCTCAAACCTGCACTCCTGACCCAAACTTGTGTGCCGACATGGACCTACTAGTGCTGTTCCATAGCAAGATGAGGCCAGGGCATCGGACACCTTCATCTTCAATGCTTACCATGGTGGAGTGAAGCTAAAACCTGGCAGCAAGCTGTTACATGTGAAACACAGCACACAAATACTGAGGAGGAATTTACAAGAAAAAAAATTGTTGAGAAGTTGATCTGTTGTAAAAGAGTTGAGAAGGGGAAGCTTTTTTCTCCCCTTTATGATCTTTTGTTTCTTCTGCTTTGTTTTCTTCACATAATAACAAATTATTTATTCTCTATTTTTCCTTAACTAAGAAAAGGACTTTTTTTTTAACAAATAAAAGAACTATGAAATAAACTTTCAACAGATAACTAGGTCTTCTTTTTTATAAAGGAGACACATGGCTAGCAGTGGTTTTCAAATAAACACTCATTTGAAAGATCATATGGAAAAGGAAAGACATGTTTTCTTCAAGTTAAATTATTCTTTTTTAAAAAAAAAGTCCAGACACTGCATTTCTCAATGTGTTTAGCAGGGGAAAAATTAATCTCTTTGTAGAATCCTATACAGGTCATTTAGAGCTGGCCAGAGATAGGCAGTGGTGAAACCAAGCAGAATAATACCAATCTTGGTCTGCAGTTTGTCGGGATTTGACATCTCTCCAGTCCAATGCAGCAGCCTGGCAAGAGGTTTGTGAACCCTTGGAAGCCCCAAGCCCCACATGATGGAGACAGGGCCAGAAATCCAACACACCAGTACCACAGGTACCAATGAACCCAGAAGAGGTGTTGATAGAAATCAGCCCCAATCTCAATTTGAAAATACAAGTCTTCACATTCTATGTTCTGCGTTTGACACATCCAAAAACCTTCAGGAAGAAAAAATGGTTTTCCCTAGACCTATGTCAACTGACTAATACTTTTAGCTAGGACACAGACATTGATAGTCACGCTGGTTTTCTGTCACAAGCAGCAAGGAGAATTCTGATGCCTTTCTCTCCCCTTCTGTTACATCTTTGTGTTATAATTTCCACCTTTGGGCTTCTTTTACCAGGAAATCTCCCTTACCATAAGGAAAATGAATAGATAATATTTACCCCAAAATAATGAATGCAAATTAAACAAAAAGTGGCACTCACCAGTGATGTTCAAAACACACTGAAGATTCATGTCTCATATCTATAGATTAAAAAACCTTTTCAGTGAATCCTCAGAATCAGTTACGAAGAGAAGACTCTTGCTAAAGTCTTATTGCTGTCCACTTCTATGGTTTCAAAATACTTTTGAAAGACATGGAAATGTGAGAAATGGATTTCATTGCCAATAGTACCCCAAATACTGATTGCAATGAAGAACTTGCTTAATGTGAAATAGCCTGTTACATGCAATGGTGGATACTACTCCAATATATACTCATGCACATGCCTAATTTCTTTTCAGAAAACAACTTTTCTCACAGAACTAGCAGGTCAGTCAGCCACAAGGCCTGGGTAAGGTGCTTTGGAATGTCTTGAAGAAAAATTTATGTGTAGATTAACTCGATTTAAAACTAAAAAAGGAAGAAAGAGAAAAACTTAAAACTCCTGTTTCGTGCAAGCCTATAGAAGTAATTGTTGCTCCATTTTCATCAAGCTGCCTGACAGAGCTCTCTCTGCAGTGTGAAGCTAGCTTTGAGTAGGCCTTTTGGTACAGTTTGGCAAAATTTTAAATACCACAGCAATCATTTGTGATTGGGTAAGGTGGTGGGTGTGAACACACCTCTTCCACTCTCCAATACGGTTCACAAATCTGCTGTATCAAATGGATTAAAATGGCTTCACTTCCTCATCCTGCAGCCTTAAACCTATTTGAGCAGATAGAAGTAAGGACCTCTTTCCTTTAGCCTTCTAGTGCCAAAATCTGTTTTCAAAGTACAACGAAAATCGAAAGAGCAAGATCTAAAATAAACTAACTTTTGCATGGCTGTATTCAGAATACATCATCCCCTCATAATTCCTGGGCCACAGAACAGAATCGTATTTATCTCTTCCAGTCCCCATACTCACACCCCACAGATCTGCAGACCTCTGTCAGTGAGGCTTGAGGCAGTGTCAGTTGCAACAGCCCCCAGTGCTCCAAGAAAGTCAAAGGTGACTGACCATCAGAAATCATAGCACAGTAACTCCTGACCCTGGAACTAAAAGCAAATTCATACTTCCTGTTTTATATGTATTTTTTATTATTTTTTTAGGAATTAGGATCTAAAGAAAAAAAATTATCCTGCTTTGTCATGGTTTAAATCCAGATGGCAAATAAGAACCACACAGCCGATCGCTCATTCCCCCCCAGTGGAATGAGGGAAAGAATTAGGACAGTGTGAAAACTTGTAGGCTGAGATAAAGACAGTTTAATAAGTAAAGCAAAAGCCATGCACACAAGTAAAGCAAAACAAGGAATTTATTCAGTATTCCCACCAACAGACAGCTGTTCAGCCGTCTCCAGGAAAGCGGGGCTTCAACATACGTAATGGTTACTTGGGAAGACAAATGCATCACTCCAAATGTCCCTCTCCCTATTCCTCCTTCTTCCCCCAGCTTTATATCACTGAGCATGATAATGTCATATGTGACAGAACATCCTTTTGGTCAGTTGGGATCTGCTGTCCCAGCTGTGTTCCTTCCCAGCTTCTTGTGCATCCCTAGCCCGCATACTGGTGGGGTGGGGTGAGGAGCAGAAAAGACCTTGACTCTGTGTAAGCACTGCTCAGTGGTAAAGAAAACATCCCTGTGTTATCAACACTGTTTCCAGCACAAATCCAAAACATAGCCCCGTACAAGTTGCTATGAAGAAAGTTAACTCAACCCCAGCCAAAACCATCACATGCATTTAAGAAACTACAGGAGGTTATACAACATGTGTTTGCTACTGAGTACTTTAATCTGACTGAAGTTTTGAAGCATTAAAAAATAACATGAGTCTACAGGAAAATGACAAAATAGCAGAAGTACTGACTTTGTGACTTTTCTGCTTCTACGGCGTAGCCTTGTCTAGTTGTGGCCACTTGAATGCAATGACACAAAGATGTCTTACTGGAAAAACATGAGTAAAACCTCAGTGTTTCTTCCTATAACCTTGCTGAAGTAACCAAGTCAAATGGGCAACTCCAGGCAGCTACAACTGCGATTCAAATAGATTTTCAATTTCTATATAAAATGCTAAAATTTAGCATGTTTGTACTTGTAAGCACCAGAAATAATGCAAAAAAGTGATATTTTAATGGCAGTTCTGAATTTGATATGGCTGGAATAAAGTAGTACCAGAAAATCTACTCCTAGGAAGCTTATGTTCTCTAATCCTGTGAGGTCTGGAGGAACAACAGAAATTACGAGCAGCTTTCCAAACTCTTCTCTTGCATATTTTGGTTACATCTCCCCTATTTGTTATGCTTGAAGTCCGCCCAATGGTTAGACTCCTCCTGTCTTTCCCATACTGTGCTCTTACCCCTCCTGCAGCATCCATGTGCTATCTAGTACCTTCTATCCCAGTGCCAAGCGTTGAGGTAGAGCTGTGGGATCTTATGCATGGTCATGTTCAAAGCATCTGCTGATGGCTCCCGAGTCACCCACAGAAAATGGGTGAGGCAAAACAGTGCTTACAGTTGCTCCAGCATTTTCTTCTGTGTAGGTGGTGGTTAACTGCCATAAGCATGAGAGAAATTATTGCTGAAACTTTCTAGCATGACATATCCTAATATGTGGAGACAGAGTCACAACGATCTTCTGGTTTTTTGAATAGCTTCTGAGAGTCTTTCATGTAAAATCAGCAGTAATTTCAAAGTTCCTACTGGACTTCACATAGTCAGTAAAATATTTAGAGTAGCTAAGGTATTAAAAACCTTCCATCTCTACAGACTTGACGCTCATCATCTTTCACTGGTAGAACAGGCTTAGGAATTTCAAGACGTATGGTGTGATTTATCTTCTGAAAGAGTTGAGGGGGTATTCACTGGTCAACAGCAATTTATTGTACTCCCATAAGGAAAAACAGAATTTGGAAAGAGATAAGAGAAGGATGATCTCAGAATAAGGCTTATTAGAAGATAAGGATCATGATTCCCCATCCTCCTCCTAGGAAATTTTATTCAGACCTACATTTTAGATATAACTCACAGTATATTCATAAAATTAGGACTAGTCCCATTGAAGGAGAGGAAGAGGGAACTGGAGTTATATCCCTGGAGTAAAATTCAATCACTTTGGACTTGTATAGCTTCATTGTACGTGGCAGTCCCAGCCGTTATTGATCCCAGCAGGAAGAGGAGGATGAGTATTTCAGAGCAAAAAGGGGAAAGAAATCAAATCCAGATAGAACACGATCCCACATTTCAATTTGCATCTGTATCATCTTTGAAGTGGTCGTTGCAGTTATGGAACGGAGATGACTGGAAATGTCTTTCATACCAAAATGACTTGGTTGCACTGAGTTTCTCTTTTAGCATGTCAAATCAATTAGCTGACGTTTGGACAATCCTTTGAAAAGAGGAAGCAAGATATTACATACACACACATATGCACATGTGTATCCTCACAACCTTCTGTGCAATTAGTATCTGCAAGAAATGGAAATTGACGTTTTAACTAGCAGAAGAAACATACAAACCAGATATTTAAGCCTAAAGTTATTTTGCAGATTTGATTAAGCTTTCTTAGAAGAAAAACAGAATTCAAGTCACTTAAAAAAACTAAAATGAATTAGAGCAGCATACTGAAAAATAAAAGGTTTTAAAAGTTTTCACTTTAAACCAAGTTTAAAACTACACAAGTACCAAACTAAATCTGCAGCTTACTACAGTCTTATTATAGGCATTGGGAAGTAATTATTGTGTACCTTATTTCATTCTTCTACTGTGTTATACCAAGATGAAAGTCTGGTAGCACTAAGGCAAGTGTTACACTTCTCTTGACTTATCATCTTGTACTACAAAATAAATGGCAAAATGTGCAATTATTAATCCATAAGTCATCACAGGTCAAATGATGAAACAGGAAATATGTAACAGTTCTTGATGACATCTACATACATGTCTTTTTTTCCCCTCTGTTCTCTCTAGTGTCATCACTATTCACCACCGGCTATGTAAGTGGCAGAATTTACCTAGGTGAAAAGTATGGTGGAATTTTAAAAGAAGAATAAGATATTGCAGTTCCAGATTGTTACAAAGTACTCTATGATTCAAGAAGACTAGGAAGGTCTTTGAAATCTCTTATATTGAAGGTGCTTTTGGTTGGCACACTTCAGTGTCTTTTACTCTAAGTTTAAACTGAACCTCCAGCTTCAGTGTTTTTTTCATGATGCTCCATCCACTGGGTTCCATAAAGCTGCTCCTATCAGTGCAAACACATGTAGTGAAGGAAATCTTTTGTCTCTTCCTACAAATTACTCTAGCTTGATGAACATAAGTTTATCACTCAGCTGTCAATCAGAAAAAAAAATATTACCTTGGCGTAATATTTATTCATTTTGCTAATTTGATGCTATAATGACAAATTGCACTGAAAATAAGCAGACCTGATGGTGTGCCTACACTAGCACCGTAGTCTGACTCAGGAGAACACTTCTGAAGTGAACATCCCAGTACCCCCCAACAACTATTGCAGTGATTCACATCACAGAGCAGTCTCAGAGAGCACAGTTTGTATTTTTCTTAGGTGAAACAAAACCATAAGGTGTTCTCCAGCTGTTAATGAGCTTCCAGCCTGTGGGACCAGGCTAGAGCTAACTGGAAACAACCCCACTGCACAATGTACACACCTCACACAGCATTATTTCTCTGCTTATCAGTTTCTGCTAGTCACCACCACTGGCTAATGTAGAGAGCCTCAGGGTATTACTTTATTTTTTCTCACTTTCTCATCCCTCTGCATGACACTCTTTTTCCTAATTCATATTTTATTAATTTACATTTTCAGAGAGTCTAAGATCACCAGTGTGGTCCTGGGCCTTAACTGCATTAGCTGCCAACATGGAAAACAAGAGCTTCTCGCTGGAGATCTAATGAGCTAAAAGGAGACATGGTATTAGAAGAAGATAGAAAGCATTGTAACAAGAATCAAACAGGGCAGATCAGAGACAGAAGTCACCTTCTCAGTACTGGAATACAGATACGTGGGGGAGATTAGGCCAAGAAAAGCTTTTGAGAAGAAAACCAAAATTATGTTTGATGTGCCAGAGAAGTAGCAGCAGAGAGGACAGAAAGAGAGGTCAAAACTATGGTTTAGGACAATGGGTTTTGCAACTATATTCTAGATGGGTATGAATAGCCCAAACATTAAAAAAACCTCCAACACTCTACCCCAAATGCTGTTCTAATTCTGTGTGACCTAAACTAAGGGTAAACACAAACCTTTGGCATGTGGTAGCAATTCCTCTATCCAGAATCACTTCAGAGATGCAAACTTCCCCTTTAACACTTCCATTGCCACACATATTACACGTCAACAGCAGAAACATAATCTTAAAATAAAACCAGAAACAACACTTTTTGCTTGAAACACAGAGACAGTGGTGCTTTCAGCTGGAGAAGTCTTGCAACATAAAGGGACCTGTGAATACTCAAACAAAAAAGACTATGTAGCAGACAAGTGAAAGAGGATATTGATAGGTCTGTTATCACCACAGTGAAGTGATTTAGAAGGCATGAATTTAATGTACCAGCTGTTGCATTTACTTTTCCTGCTTTCAACACAGCACACATAAGCGAGGACACTGGGGAACTGTCTTCTCCTGCCCAAAATGGGAACACATTCTAGTCTATAAGGAAGGAAAAACAAGAACTCTGATGTCACTGATCAAACTTGGATTTCTTCTAGTATCTGAGTCCCCCTTAAACTCTCTGCTCTTCACCCTGACCGAAGGAGATCTTCAGCAAAATGAGCACTTCCTTCACGTGCTCAGTATACTTCCACTTCCTTCAAGTGCTCATTATACTTCCAGACTCACACAAAAGAGCCTCAGTGCAAACAAGAATCAGGACTGTAAGTGCAAGCCATTATACTTGGTAGAGTATTTTTTATTTTCAGTGTGCATTAATGAAGAACCATGTTACCCTGCACACATTCAGCACAGGAAATACTTTTCAAATGGCTAGACAGCTGCTGAAAGGAATGGGAACTGGGGAAACTGGTTTGGTACATCTTTTGCATCTGCAGGAGTAGAGTATCAGCCCTATCAATTCAGATTTATCATTTTGATATTTGTTTTGCACTTTGTGGAAAGAACTATCTAATTTATGAGATATGGATGAAGTTCAAGCTTGTCGTGTAGTTACAGCTGCAGTGTAGATGAGTATCAGGGCTGTTCCTTGGTGCACACCCTATGCACTTAGGCATTAGTTCCTTGGGTGGTCCCAAATCTCCCAGTTAGTCTCCGCAGAGATGGCACAAGGGACTAACCAAGACAAGGTGATTTTCTGAGCTCTCGAACAGCTTTAGAGCAAAGCCTTTGGCTAGTTCCTGCAGGAGGTGTCCAGGTGGGAATTTGGGGCATTCACAGAGATTTCATCAGACCGTTCTTGCTGTGCCTAGACTATTTGACAGACACGACTTGTGTCCTTCAATGTGTTAGCATCTAGGATGGAGATAATGGACAGATTGAGAACTCCTCCAAGCAGCCTCTGCTGTAGAATTACCCAAAGTGTACACAGATATTTGTATGTACTCAACAGAAAACATTCCTGAAGGTGAACAGAGGGTCACATAGGGCAGTCATTTGGACATAACTGAGACAGAATTTATAAGTACTTTGCTATCATCTATATTTCTGTATCATACATGTAATGGAATAGTCTTGTAAGATCACAGCCGAGCAGGATTGTATGAAATGAGCAGAAGAACAGTTCAGGGAATCTCACTGTATCTGACTTAAGATGTCGTTGCAAGGACTCTCACGTAAAAGTCTCCTCTCACCTTCTACCCAGTGACTGGCTGTCCTGTTCAACAGACTTGATTTCTCAGGAAACATTACCAGAGTTTAGCAAACGCTCCATCCATGAGTGTTTGTGCTGCTACTTGCAGTCCTTCCTTACTTTCATCCTGGCAGCTCCAGTGATTCACAGTAAGGACCACTTTCCTTGGCTTTCTACTTTGCACAGTGAGGAAAACATCTCTGCAATGTGTCAAAAGAAAAACAGTCTACCTGAGGGGAAAAGGTATATGATATCTTTCTTGTGCCACATCCTTAGGAATTTCTACTCTTACTTCTACAATATTTCATGTACACGACATATGACACCAAATCAATTCAGTGTCCCTAAACTCACAAAGATAGCCATAGAAAGATAAGAATAGTGTTAAATTGAACTTTCAGCTGCAGTTCTGTATCTGATCTGAGTATTGTACAAAGATGATTAATGCTTTACTGATAGTCAATAAGGGTGCTTATATACCTTCTATATTTATCCTGAATTAAAATGTCCAGATGTATTAAGCAAGTTTCACCTAGTTCCATTACAGCAATTCAATGAAAAGCCCAATATAGATTTTCATGGCCAAAATCCAATTAACATTATGCTGGATTACATCACTATATTCTTCCTTTAGACAAAGGATGTACCAATTTTAAAAATTAATGAGTAATCTGGAATTTCCACCTGTATCTGGAACACACTAAAGGTGTTTGTTGTAAACATTAGGATCACTGTGGATTGTTATTCAAGATAGATACAGATGTAATTAATTGACTATATTGTATAGGTCATGGCTGCCTGAAGCAGTACTTTAGCTAATCTAATGCAGCAAGGACCAGTTTGCCTGTGGAATTTGCTTGTAAAAGAGTAGGGTAAGAGGAATTGTTCTATGAAGCTGTCTTTGCATGGGAGGATTAGGTTAACTGCTCTCATCTCTGCAGCAGTATTAAAGACTCCCTGTTCAAAAATCTACACTTCTCCAAAGCTCTCACTAGGCCTCAGTGCCAGTAGAACATAAAGCTTTCCCAGAAATATCATTTTGCTATCACACTTGTTAATTACAGCAGTAGCTTCATAGTCAATTGCAGTATGTCTGTTGCCATGGCAGCTCTCACCAGTAGCTCAGTGGTTGCACTTACATGTTAAACTGTCCAACATAAGAAATCACCCACCTTTTAAGTGCTAGTGTCATTAAAAGAATACCAGAAATTTCTCTAATGCTAATCCTTAAAGCACAAGTATGTGAAAACACAGTTCACAAACATGACATAAATAGGATAGAAATATATCGATGGTTGAATTCTTTCTGAAATAAGATTCACATAACCTTTATTTCCAGTCCGACATCAAAATGACTGGCTTGATTTTTCCCTTAGAAGCCAACATCCAATTTAAAACTTATTTCTCATTATCTTATTTTACATTTTAGTATTTTAGAGAGTAGTCTTGCAAAAATAAAACTGGCAATTAATGATGTGTTACATAACCTTTTTCTGATACCTCTAGATAGCATATGTATCTTACATTCCTGAGCACCGTGCATCTATTATGGTAGGTGAAAATTCACATACCCTCAGAAGATCCATTCCTGTATCTGTTGAGGTGAAGCTGCAAACATTCGAAAAAGGAAACTAAAAAGAACTGGGATCCAGTAGAAACAAAGTAACCAAACCAGACCTAAAGCTCTGTCCCATGAAAAAAACAGAACCATATCAACACAACTGCCACCACCACCCACGTACTGAGGGAGTGTACGTACTTTTATAACAATACCACTAATCACTGGAACAGCCGGTTGACCAACAATACTGTAATTAATAACAGATGATCACAAGCAAACAAAAACTCCAGGGTTCTTAGTACATGCAGCTTAAGAAGAAGCTTTAGAATAACTATTAAAATGCCACAATTTATTCACCATTGATTTTTTAACCCTTAAAAGATAGCAAGCACTAAGCCAAAATAAAGCCTAAGAAAATTCTCACACTAATTCTCTTATTGTGTCTTTGTAGGAAGTAATTTTCCTACCTGGAAGAACTACTCAATATTTTAATCAAAAAATTATGCATTTTGCAATGTGATAAAAATAGGATCTTTCACAGTGTTTGATGAAACAGTTAATATCTGCCCAAATAGCAGGTTCAAAAGGGAAGCACACTGGATTGAAATTAACAGTAGATTCAAAACATGAATTCTGTTTGAATTACCATATTTTCCCCATGGGTATTATCTCCACTGGACCATGATTTGTTCTAGTGTCCTTATGTTATTGTCATCTCTGGTTTGGACTAGGAACGTCATCCTGAAAATAAGCACCTTTCCCCCCCAAATCACTTCTCCATATTGGTCTATTCCCACATACAGATGAGAAAAAAAGGAAAAGAATATTGACTTTATTGATTTCACATTGCAAAGCAATTTCCTCAGAAAAATCTGACTAGTTCCTAGAATTAGTTCACAGCAGGTGGTAAAACAGCATCATCATCATTAACTCAGGATCTTCCTCTGGGCTTCGCAAGCAGCCTGGAAGAAAATACACCCTTTTACAAGCAATAAATCATCAGACAGACAGCTTAGTAATTGTTTACAGCTGATCATAGAAACTAGCTATTGCTCTGAAGCAATAGCAATTTAGTGTTACTAAAGAAACAAAGAAAAGCAATTTTTTTCCTACATGTAAGAAGTACAATGTGACTCTGCAACTTTATTTATTTCAGCCAGTTGACAGTGGCATCAGATTAGTGTACTCAAATAAGGAATGACCTGATGGAAAGGACATCAGTAAATATGGGGAAAATTACACATCTGCTAATAATAAATCAGCAAGGTAAACAGTGGCACTCAGCAGGTAAGGGAGCTGATGTAGTCTCTACCTTCACCTCATTACTCATGGTATCCAACCAGAAATCATAAGACTACTTACTAGGGTCAGCTGCTGTTATGGATAAAGAGATAGAAGAAGGGAAAAGAGATCCTCTTCCACTTTGTGTACCAGGACACAATGTCTTCTTATCACTCTCATTTCCAGGCCAGAGTGTGGTCACCATTATTCTGGCCATTATAACGGCTGATGGCGGAGCAGCAATGAGTTTGAAACACACACAACCTTACTTATGATACAATTCTAAGTGTTTCTTAGGCCTTGGTGACCAAATGGCCCTGCATGGTCTTCATCTTTCTATTTCTTCAGCACAAGGGTATGCATTTCCTCTTTAAAGATGCTTTCCACACCTTCATGCTTCATCACTATTTATTGCAAGTGAAGGCTCAGAAGTGCTGGCCTACAAAGCACTCTCAGTCAGACATACCTGAGTGTATATCCTTGAAGTGCATTTCTCAACTATCACACTTCCATCTCCGTGTGGAAGCTGCAAAACGAACAGCTCTCAGTATGAGGTTTGAAACAACAAAGGTTTTAGTAGCACAACAAAAATCTAAATCAGGAAGGCTCAGAAGTTCCTAGGTAAGATGCTAAACAAAGGATGTGAAAGCCAATCTCTCTTGTCCAGTGTGTCCCTGCATGGTGGGTCCTTTCCTTATGGTTGCTCCATATTACATCTCTTTTCAACTCTGTCTCAGCTTGAATAAGAGTCTCACTAGGGAAGTTTCCTCCTCCCAATCCACTTGATCCAAAAGATTGCCCCTTCTCCTGAAGTCTTTCCCCTAGTCCAGCCAGGTTAAGGCAAATTGGAAACAGAAAATTCCACTACTGCAGGTGGAATCACCTTCATCAGAATATGGCACCTACACAGTGGCCTGGAAAAAAGCACATGAAACACCTACAGCAAAGCTGGTAATATCTTCTTTCTAAAAGCACCTTCACATAATTTTGAAAGACAGTAGCCAGCTACTTCAGCGGTAATTGAAGGACCACTTTCGCTGGGTTCCATATAGAAAGTGAGATAGTTCTACATTTTATATGATGATGCTCAGATATGCTACTCATTTGCAGTGATTTAGAAGTAGCTAGGCATCCATGGACACCACTTAGGTGTGCATGTTCAGGCTTGTCAGATACAAATTAATTTGATCAAAGCTTGCACTTAAGGAAAGAGAATTACCTAAATTGCATAAACTCATAGTAATTTGTGCTACATACACAGACAATTACCACTTCTCAGCCGACCTGTAGTAACTTGTTTAGACCATGGAAATTTGATCATGTGTCTAGGTCTTTATACAGCTTAAGAAGTATGCAAAGCCTTAGAATCCTTGCTGGTATAAACGTGGGGAAATCTACAGAAGTCACTACTACAAACATGCAAGAGACATACTGAAATTTTACTCACTCTCCCATTGTTCCCCATGCAGGAGCCTTGCAATGACTACATCAGGATGAAATTAGGAATTTGGAAATTATACAGTGAGTTTCTCGGGGAAAAAATGAGATGACTAGAGAGATGGATGAGATCCAGTGCTCAGTGTTATTAGACAGTAAAATAGGATCTGCAAACATATAGCCCTGTAAAATAAACATTGAGAGTGTCTGCAAATATATGTAGCCAAATTAAACCTATTGGTTAAGCACTGGAGGAAGTTTAATACAAATAAATTATTCTTTTAGAACTCGGGCTTAAGTAAACAGATATAATGAGTCAAAAATCCAGTTACACAATGTAAAAACAAAGAGAAAGGAAACCCCACTACTATTCACTCAGGGGGCTCTGCAGAGCTGAGAAGTTCCCCATTTTGGAGGCTATGTGAATGCTGTCAGTGTAAGCAGTGTGCCACATCCTAGAACAGATCCTATTGCTCCTTGCTTTCTATGGCTTTACAGATATTCCTCCGTCTGTTCGTCCTGACACTCTCTAAGGCAGCATGCACTATCTGAACTTCATCTTAAGCACAGCTTTGGTGAGCACGACCCCAAATATCCCCTCTCACTCTGCTTCCCATCCTGATGACCCAGCTAGAAGGGCAGAGGGCTCTGAGTTCAGTCTATCTATAGGAAATGTTAGGGTGGATGTCTTAAGTGGAGGCAGCACGGTGTTAGTAGAATAACATTGCTTCTGATAATAAGCTGATAGAATCATACAATCATTTACTTTGGAAAAGACCTTTAAGATCATCCAGTCCAACCATAAACCTAACACTGCCAAGTCCACCACTAAGCCATATAGACCTTATTGCTCCCTACAGCTACCTGAAAGGAGATTGTAAAGAGATGGGTGCTGGTTTCTTCACCCAAGTAACAAGTGATAAGATGAGAGGAAATGGCCTCAAGTTGCACCAGGAGAGGTTTAGTTTGATAGCAGGAAATAATCTTTACTGCAAGAATGGTGAAGCATTGGAACAGGCTGCCCAGGGGAATAGTGGAGACACCATCCCTGGAGGTGTTCAAAAAATGTGTAGATGTGGAGCTTCAGGACATGGTTTAGTAGGCATGTTGATACCGTGTTGATGGTTGGACTGGATGATCTTAGAAGTCTTTTCCAAACTTAATGATTTTATGATTCTGTGATTCTAAACCATGCCCCTAAGTCAAACGGTTCCCTGGGCAGCCCGTTCCAATGTTTTACAGCCCTTTCTGTAAAGAAATTTTTCCTAACACCCAATCTAAACCTCCCCTGGCACAACTTGAGGCCATTTCCTCTTGTCATAGAATCATAGAATGGGTTGGGTTGGAAGTGATCTTAAAGATCATCCAGTTCAAACTCCAACAACTTTCACTGGATCCTAACACTTGTTACTTGGGAGAAGAGACTGACACTCATCTCTATAACCTTCTTTCTGGTAGTTGTAGAGAATGATAAGGTCTCCCACCAGCCTCCTTCTCTCCAGAGTAAGTAACTCCAGTCCCCTCAGCCACTCCAGACCCGTCACCAGCTTCATTGTCCTTCTTTGGACATGTTCAAGCACCTCAGTGTCTTTCTTGTAGTGATGAGCCCCAAACTGAACACAGTATTTGAGGCGCAGCCTTACCAATGCTAAGTACAGGGGGACAATCCCTTCACTGTTCCAGCCGGCTACACTCTTTCTCATACAAGCCAGGATGCTCTTGGCTGGCTCATATTCAACTGGTTATCAATCAACACCCCCAGGCCCTTTTCTGTCAGGCAGCTTTCTAGACCATCTTCTGCAAGCCTATAACATTGCATGGGGTTGTTGTGATGCAACTGCAGGACCCCACATTTAGCCTTGTTAAATCTCATGCAATTGTCCTCAGCTCATTGATCCAGCCTGTCCAGATGCCTCTGTAGAATTTTTTCTGCACTCAAGCAAATATGATGTCAACTTCAAACTTACTGAGGATGAATTTGATCCTCTCATCCAGATCATTGATAGAAACATTGAAGAACTCAACTCGACGCTGAGCCCTGAGGAACATGTGTGACCTGGATTTAACTCCATTCACCACAATTCTTTGGTCCAGCCATCCAGCCAGTATTTTACCCAGCAAAGAGTACACTCATCCAGACTATGAGCAGTAGAATGCTCCAGGAGAATGTTGTGGGAAACAATGTCAAAGGCTTTACTAAAATAAAGGTAATTCAGAGTTATTTGGAGTAATTGCGTGTGATGTCGTACTGCGCCATGTCAGGTGCCACAGCACACCTAAGGTTGTAGGTCTAACCTCATCTCCAAGGAGCTTTCTGTTTGGGTGAGGCTGAATGAATGTAGTAATGTCCAAGCAGAGAAGATGACACTGAGGCAGGAAAATGTGGCTACCTTTCACGTTGGCTCCTTTCTTCAGCTCTGAAGCAAAAGTGCAAACGTCTACTTGTGGCAGGTCGGAAATTACTTACAGCCAAGTTATCAAGTAGAATGGACATAAAATATTTTAACAACAAGGTTAACTAATACCTGGTACAACAAACCAAGTTTACTGGTGTATCTTCCCAAGTGGGATTTTTTAAAACCTAGTGCTTTGTAAGGGGCAGGCAAGAATTCAAAGAAAAATTCAGTCAGAGCGGGCCTGCAACCTGCTACCCTGTTTTGTCTTTTGGGGCCTTCCTGGCCATCAAATCCTGGAAACTGCTTAATATAGTAATGGCAGAAGGTCCAGCATTGTGGCTGGAGTGTAGTGTCACTGTAGAATGCAGTTTAGAAAAGGCTAAAGTGAATTTTTCAAGACACTCTCAGTAGAAAGACAGATGGGTTTGGGCTGACTGCTGGCAAATGGAGTGGTTGAGAGAAATATTCCTTTGACCCCCAAATCGCCACACATAAGTTCAACCCTTTAATGCACTTCTTTCAGCTGTTCACATCACCTTGGCACTTGAGAAAAAATGTTTGCTTTTTGTTAGGAACATCACAGAGTTAGCCTCCTCCCCTCCTTTCCTAGTTTTCTCTCTCTCTTTTTTATTTAAAGTTCCACTTCAATATTTTGTTTTTTACAGGACAATCTACCACTGTATCTGGCTGTGCCATTTGACTAAACTTCAAAATGAAGGCTGGAAATTACTTCCAGGCTCCCCAAGAATCAGGTGGCTCCAGCGTGTTCAGGGGGACCCTAACTAGACCTGAGTCAGCAGAAGCACACACGTTTCTTCCTGAGAGGATTGCAGCTGCAAAGCAGAACACAAAAACAAAAACATCAAGAATAAGAGCTTCCGTGTCAGCCAGCTGAGTAACAGGAACATTTCCACAGCACAAAAGACACTCTGCTTTCATTTAGAGTATACAAGAAATGTCATATTCAACAGCTTTCCTTGACTACCATACAATACCTTTGCTGCTCAGTGTCGTTTTAAAGACAAATGAGTAGGTTCTATTGTCAGGATTAAAAAGAGATCCTTAAAAGTGTGGGAATATTGTGTCTGTTCCTCTCATTTCAAAGTGACCCTGAAAACCAGCCTTTGAAATGTATAAGCAGCCCCCTTTTTCTCAGTGAAATTTAACTAAGATACCTCCATGACTCGTTACTGAACTTTTTGGCCCTTGAGGGGAATCATGTCAGGAAGATCAACAAATGTGAACAGCATTTGGCCTTAATGCCTTGACCAGATGAAGCTTAGATAAAACTCTTTTCTTACATCCAAGTACTGCCACTCAGCTTGCCAGCAGAAATATTATTGCCAAGAGAGACAGACTTGCCACAGGACAACTACTGCCCCCAGAGACTTAAAATCAAGTCCCTCTGAACTAAATTCACGCTACAGTGTGAACAGCCTGATTTTTTTGGACAAAGGCTCAACTTTATTTCTTTGTACTCCTTTCTTTCTGGGGGCATCTTACTGTCGTTTTTTTTCTTGAGGAATTTATGGGAGAATTTACTCAACTGTCTGTTTCTTTCCAGAAGCAGAGTGACACTGCTAAGGCATCCTCTTGTCCTGCTTCTTTCTTGATTTTCACAAAGCTGGCCAGGCAGCCCATCCCCAAGAACACAGATTCACCTGGGACCACTGCATGAACTAGTACTTCATTCTCCAGTGGCAGCAGTCAGTAAATGTTCCTATAAACCAAATTATTTTTCCTCTAAAGCATCTGAAAGCCCCAGGACCTATTCACTCAAAATTTCATATCATATTTCAATATATCTCCCATGTGAAAAAAATTATTTCTATGGATGTCATAATTCTTGTAATTCATGGTGAAGAACATCAGTAAGTCAGTGAAACTCATGAATAAATACATTTTAATAAAATCATTGAGCTAATCAGACTATTGGCTTTCTCTATCCAGAGAAAAAACAGTTTTCTGTGTCTATCTCTTCACAAATTTGGTGTGGTTCACCTTAGCCGATATCATAAAGTACAGAGGAAAGTCACTGCAACAACGAGTATAAAACTGTAGATCCAAAGGACTTTGGACTGCAAGTGTTTTGACTATGGTGGGCATTGTTAAAACCTAAGCAACTTCTTAAAGCATAAATTATTTTATTTTGTCATTAGCAAAACTGATTTATTGACTGTCATAGGACTATCTGCCTTTCTGCATGTTCTGTGCAGTAGAAATAAAAATAATTCAAAATACATGTCTCTGGATTAAAGGCCTTTGTGATGTATCTCAATGAGAATATTGAATTATTTACTGCCCACACTATGTTCTTTGTGTTGTTAGGAGATTAACAGATTAATAGCACATATTCAGGCTCCCATGAGCTGTATCTTTCCCTAAAATCCATTAATGTCACTGTATTTACTTTGGTCAGAGCGACAGAATTGTACAATAAATTACTTGGTTGTAGAAATCAAGCAAGTTAGCTTACTGCATAAGTTTGAAGTGCATGAGGAAAAAAAAAAAAAAAGGCTGCAGCACAAATGTTTGTTCAGCTCCCATGGTTTTTAAAAACAGTGACCTAAAAATGAGGCGTTTGCACTGGCAACGACAGCCAAACCTCACAACAGAACACAGTATACGTAGCGGTCAGACTGAGTATTACTTTCTTCCGAGGTCATAACTGCAGGCTGAGGCAGCCAACATCTGTAATGCAAGATAGATGCCTTGAAACACAAATGGCTTTGACATATTTTAGTAAGAGAGAGACATCTTCTGGACAAACTGTAAATTTGCTTTTCGCTCTTCTATACACTTAACTTGTGGAGAAAGTTACAATTATCTGCAGTATAGTTGTATGTTAGATAAGAGGAGTTCTCCTGTTTTCATATTTGATTATTTCAAATGAATTTTAGAATATTTTCATTAATACCAAGGGGGAAATAACAGAGTGTCTACAAAGAAAAGGAAAGCAAGTATTAGGAGCATGGCCCTAGTGCCCAGCATAAGACAGGGAATTAAACTGTGATTCTTTTTAGACTTTTCTTTTATAAACTCATTTCGTCACTTATTCTTCAAAATCCTCTTCTAGCTCTGTAACTTCTTAGGTTATTAGCCACACCATAATGTTATTGCTTAGAGGTAAGTTGGTTTCCTCTTTAATTCAGATCAAAATTTATCATGCCATATTACAAAGAAAGGTATTCTTTCTCATCTTTCCGGCACTTTCCCAGCTTAATGAGATGCAGAAAATTAGTAGGAAGTGTATTACTATGCTTTGTATTAGTAGCAATTCCAAAGGTGATGTGTGAAGTGTTATCTAGGCAGTTCTCTAAATAGTATCAGATTGCCTGCTTGTTACTCTTACAGGAAAAGAACTGCCTGTGTATTTCAATTTTATGGTATATTTTTTTCTTCACAAGGAACTTCCTAGGTGAGTTCTCAGTGACATATAAGCTAAATCACATATTTGATACAGAGATAGGGTTGTTATGTGTTATCCAGTTTTCACTAGATATTTTGTTTCCTGGTGCTAAGATAAAAAAAAACAAAATAAACTTTCTAAGTTTATCAACAATTCCTCTTAGAGTAATATGAAGGAAACAGAACCAATAGACTTTCCATTATACAATGAACTTCTTCTGCAACTGACAGCACCAAGGATCACAGATGGATCCTTGAAAGGAAATCCTAGGTCCATGCCCTGTCTGAATTCCCTTGTCTCGTGGTCAGCATTACTGCAGAATATGAAGGGAGTACTAATGTTCAGTCTGGGAGCCAAGGAGCAACTGTGAGAAATAATCACAGAACCGCAGAATGATGGGGGTTGGAAGGCACCTCTGGAGTTTATCTAGTCCAACCATCTGCTAAAGCAGGTTCACCCACAGCAGGTTGCACAGGAACATGTCCAGCTGGGTTTTAATGTCACCAGAGAATGAGACTCCACATCTTCTCTGGGCAGCCTGTTTCAGTGCTCCATCACCACCACAGTAAAGAAGTTTTTCTTCACATTCAGATGGAACTTCCTGTGTTCCAGCTTGTGCCCATTGCCCCTTGTTCTATCTCTGGGCACCATTGAAAAGAGTTTGGCCCCATCATCCTGACATCTATCCTTTAGATATTTATAAGCATAGATAAGATCCCATCTCAGTGTTCTCTTCTCCATGCTAAACAATCCTGAGTCTCTCATCTCCTCATAAGAGAGATGCTCCAGTCCCCTAATCATCTTCATGGCCCTTCACTGAACTCTCTCCAGTAGTTCCTTTTCTTTCTTGAACTGGGAAGCCCTGAACTGGACACAGGACTCCACATGCAGCCTCACTAGGGCAGAGCAGAGGAGGAGGATAACATTCCTTGACCTGCTTGCTGCATTTTTCTTAATGCACCCCAGGATACCATTTGCCTTCTTGGCTACAAGGGCACATTCTTGGTTCATGGTGAACTTGTGCACCAGGACTCCTAGGTCCTTCTCTGCAGAGCTGCTTTACAGCAGGTCAGCCTCTAACTTGTACTGGCACATGGGGTTCTTCCTCCCTATGTGCAGGACCCTACACTTGCTTTTCTTCACTAGGCTCCTCTCCACCCAGCTATCTAGCCTGTCTAGATCTTGCTCAACAGCAGCACATCCTTCCAGTTTGTCATCCATTCATCCAGCTTTGTATACTCTGTCCTCTGACCCAGGTCATTGATGAACATGTTGAACAAGACCAGACCCAGTACCAACCCCTAGGGAACACTGCTAGCTACAGGCCTACAATTGGATACTGTACTGCTGATCACAACCCTCTGAGCTCTGCCATCCAGCCACTTCTCAATCCACCACACTGTCCTCATCCAGCCCACATTTCCTAAGCTATGGGAAAGAGTGTCAACAGCCTTGCTAAGGTCAAGGTTATACAGCTGCATGTAACAATCATTACAGCATTTCCAGAGATCCACATGGGAAAAAATGAGCAGCCAAAGACAAATGAACAATGAATGGAGAGTCATCATTGATTAGTTGATAATATCAAGGTGTTGCACCCTGATTCCTCACTCTGGGGTTTATATACAGAATTGAGTTGCTGCACATAAGGACCCTCAGTACTCAAGCTTTCATTGTAGGCAAGGAAAACAGAGAGATGATTCAGTCTACCCATGCAGTAACTTGAGTCCTTGAGGTGCACCAGTGTGTTAGTCATCCTGCATTTACACAACCTCATCATTACTAGGGATGTAACCTGGGAATCCTCTCTCTGCATTAACATACTTCAGTTAAGTATCTAAATCACAGGGTGGTAAATCTCAGTCAATGCTGTCAGTCCAGAAACTAAAGAAAATAGAATGTGTGCAGTAACAACTGCAGACAAAAAAATATTGCTTCTTTGAATTTTAGGCTGATTGTAATGTTTATTTACATTGTCGGGTAATACCATTCCTTTGCCTTAAAAAGTAATCTCTAAAGCCAATGATTAGGTAACAACGTGGTAACAATAATGCAGTGCTATTCATACCACTCATCAGACCTGAGCGAGTCTGTATTTTGAATGTTTAACGTATGAAATGGTTTGCAGTGAATTCCCAATATTATAGTGGACATAATTTAATTAATAGCTTGGTTTTTTAAGTGATTTCAAATGAATTGCACTCTGAGATTGTTTTGAAATTTCCCGTACGTCATTAAAGCTCTAATTAGCCTTTACAGCCTTGATTCGTTGTCATTTTTTTCAATGACTTTCCAAGATACATTACTCTCTCAATGCACTGGATATCTGTTTCGTACTTATGACTCAGATCTTTCTAATTTAATCACTTACTGAGCTTTGATCTTGTCACTTACTGCCATTCAGCAAAAGAAATATTTATAAGGTCATAAATGTTATTGGTTGCAGAAGATGACTTTCCAGTTTCTCTTGACACAAATTGACATAACAGAACCAAGATAACTTGTGAGCAGACTGGTTTCAAGGGGATGTGTTACAGCCTCTGAAAATGATATCCATGTACTTATAGTGCAATTTCTACTCTGTGTGCATCAGCATCCTTTTAAATTATGCTCCTGGATACACCCAAGCTGATAAACCCAAGTAAGGGGTCAGGCTGGACCCTAATGCCTGGTTGTGATACAGATTCCTGAAAAACACATTTCTTTTCTTTCAGCCCTGTAAGCAAAAGACAGTCCATGCTGGACAACACAGATGAGACATACAGTCCTCTTCAGAAGTTCTTGTTTCCACTGATTAATTTACTTTTCTGCCATTATTGAACACGTAATGGAGATTTAACTTGATTTTACAGAGCCCCAGAATGACAGAAAGTTGAGGTTGGAGGGACCGCTGGAGTTCATCTAGTCCAATCCTCTGCTCAAGCTGGGTCATCTAATGAGGGTTGTACAGGACAATGTTCAGATGTTATTTCAGTACCTCCGTGAAAGGAGACTCTACAAGTTACATTTATTGGTTTTGAAATTAAAGGTTATTTTAGCAAGGACTGTTTCCATGTTTATGGCTTCAGGAACATCTGTACCAGCATAGATGAGAGAGTAGTTAATTGCAACAGGGAGAGAAAGAATGTCAGCAGGAACTTTTAAAATTACCTTTGTTTCTATAGTGTTATTTAGCTACACCATGGGTCTGAATGGGAACCAAGCTCCTGAAAACAACAAACGCAGTCTCTGTCCAGGTACAGAGATGGACGTCTGCAGAGAACGTTGCATATCAAAGAGCTTACAGCATGCATTCAACCCGTCGGTACTGCATGTTGTTGCCCTAAACCATTTCTAGAGATAAGACAGATGGAAGCAACTTGGGAGTGAAGGAACCAAATTCTGGAAGGACTGTCTCTTGGGCACAGGGGCTGGAATGAGTAAGTGCCAAGAAATCTCTCTGTCAGTATGTCTCAGCTCTCTTCCCTCCTCAATTTCCCTCAGAGTCCTCCTGGAGAGAAACAGACTGGGAAAGGAAAGAGAAAGCCTGAGGCAGGGGTAAGGAGCACTAACAAGTTATCTCAGCATTCAGTCCTAGCCCTTCTCCCCCTCTTTTCATTGCTAATGCCACCAAAAAGACTAGTTTCCCTTGCAGCCTCTGTCACGTACAACACAAAGTGAGAAGGATGCCAACTCCTCCTATGAATACCAGTAAATTCTTTGACTCCTTCTCCCTGTCCACTTTTTGGCAGCTTTCCAGTATATGTTCTTCCAATACAATTGACATAATTTTTATGTCAAGAGCGAGGTACCTCTATATTTGATGTACACAGCGTCTAGTTTGTATATACTTTACTGTGAAAAAAACCAAAAAAACTGATTCCAATAATGGGCAGAGGCAAAGGCATCCACTAAGGCAGTTGTACTGTACCTGTCACTTTTCTGTTTTTCATGAGCTTGATGTCATGACCTGGCAGAGCATGAAAAAGGGAGTGCTAGGCTAGTGTAACTCCTGGCTAAGTAATATGGCAGATGTTAATGAGTCCAGGAGAGAGCTGGATCATCAGGCTTGGATTCTGCCAATTTTTGCAGTCCTGACCCTTCTTCTGCCATGCACAGGTTGATTGATGCCTTCAGAAATACATTCGAACTTCATAGATATTGTTTTATTGCTAGAGCACATGCCATGTTCTTTTCAGGCAGATAGTAAGGGACAGTTCTTTGTAGGCACAAGCAATATATTCATCCTACAGGACAAAGACAGCACTACCTACTACCTACAGCTTCTTGCCTTCCACTTTAGAACACCTCCAAACCTTTCCAAAGCCAAGATTCCTTTTTCTGCAGTGCTCCTTTTCTTTCTACTGTAGGGCTCTCCAATCCCAATACTTCTTGTACAGTTCTTCCTGGCCAATTCTTATTGCTGTTATTTACCAATCAACAAAGAAAAATAAAGGTCTCTCACTTCTTATCCTGCTTCCTAGAACTTCAGTCTTTTAAAATCTGCTCAGTTGTAACAGTCCTGATAGCAGTTTTGCTAACCGCAATGATTGTTGCTCTAGGCTTTTTTTGCTAGAGGAATAAGAGTGTGAAGGAAATAGTAGTGACGCATGTGGTTTGCTTTCTTGCATAACCATTTATCATTTTTACTTTATAACTTTTTTGATTAATGTTTTATTCTACTTGGCTTGTAATAAGTTGCAGCAGTTTCCAGATTTCATGTCTTTATATACCATTAAACGTCATGCTGGCTTTCCACTTCTGGGCCTGATAATGATGGATTATGGTAGCAAAGCCTCATAGTGAATTAATGTATTGGCCATGTTATCTTGTAATTCTTAACAGGTCAGTAAATGGAATAATCTTGTTTTTCAAAACTTAATAAGTGATAGCAAATTTTTAAATATTATGTAGTCTATGGGATAGTTTCTATGTGTTTGATAAAGCTGTTATACTGGACTGCAACATTTTTCAGAACTCCTGATTCTGAATAGTCAAACCCTTTTCTCTTCTTCTCTCTGGCAACATGCAATAAAACCGCATGTTCTGAAGGAGTTGTAGTTCTTTCAGAATTAAGCCTGGAAAACTCCTTGATACTAGAGGTCCTGGTGTTTTGAACGGTCAAGAAGGATATTTCGTATTTTACAGAACGAAGAGCAGCAAGCAGATCTCTTTCCTTGAAGTGCTGTCAGATCTCATCCAGATGCGATGGAAGTTCTGTCATCTGGAAACTGTGATCCTGACCACCTATGAACATTAATGGTCTCATAACAATTTTTGCAAGGAGATATATTAATCTCTGTGTGTGACTGTGACCCCATTTTTTTCATTCAGATTTGTACACTGAATCGACAAGTTTGCTATATAGTGTGGCACAACTTGGCATGCTGCACTAAGAAGACAGGGTTATGCATTATCAGTGCATATCAATCCACTTTGCATGCAAGCCTCTTTGTCTCCCTCTTGGAGAGAAGGACACTCCCAGTTATCTTTAAATCCAGAGATTTTGTTTCTCCTAGCTTTCTTATCAACACTCATTCTACAAGCACCTATACGCATCAGTCGTTAGGTTTGGTCATACAAGGATGAGAACAGCCCTACTAAGCCGTGCTTGCTTCTACCACCCTGTAGAGCTGTGCTCTGTATAGGACGGTGGCCGTTTCTGCAGGCAGAGGCAGGTAGTACTCCAGAGGCACTATCATTATTTCTGTCATCCACCAAACAGCAGCAGGAACAGCAACAGTTATTGGATGCTTATGCTACCTCTGGCAGGAGTGACTGAGGCCCAGCCCCCTGTCCTTGTAAAATTCAGAAGTCTGAAGCCAGCTTCATTGTCCCCGTAGACAAGCCTTGACTCACTATGTATAATTGAAACCATTCCAAGGAATATAGTGTTGCAATGAGAAGTACCATGAAATATTTTAGCAGTCACATTGAATACACTTTTTTGCAGTGATCTCTCTGGTAATTCTGCAAAGGCATTTTCTCTAATTAAGGTGATTCCTGGGACCTGTTTGCACCTAAGGAAACAGGCTTGGACATTTGGCTCTTTATTTCACTTCAGAAAAAAAATGCGTACACTATAGAAGGAACATATCACTTTCAAATCCTCATTTGGGTCTGTCACTTAACTGAGAAAATACTTTGTGCAAAAGTAATTCTTGAGGCCTAGCACTTTCTACCTAGGACCTGCAAAATCCTACCAAAGCTGATGTCATTCTGAATTGATTAAGAGCATGTTCAATCTTGCAGTTACAGTCTGATCACTGAATTTTTCTTATCACTGGCTAAATCTCTGGACTAGCTGCCTTAATTCTGCCTCATGGCAGTGGAATCTGCTTTCCAATCTCCCAGGCTGCATTTAATTTCTGATGGTTCTTCTTTTTTCAGTGCTACATACAAAGGATTGAGAAAAAAAAGAAGCCACGAACAAATACTGCCCAAATCTTGTTCTGGCCAAGCATGACCTGAAAATTTGACAGGATTTCTGGTAGATGTTAAATACTCCTCTTTATTGCAAACTCAGAGAAATCAAAACAACCATTTTCTACTCACAAAATGCTCTCCATGGACAGTGAGGAGCAGTGTCCATATCTGTGTGTCAATGGCCTTGTGCTCCTGAAGTAAGGAATCAGCCAGCGGCACTCTGGAGTGCCTCCCCAATGATAGTACCCACTGGCTATTTCAAAGCTGTAGAGCCTCGCTCATGCAACAGCCGATGTGAACTCTGACTTCCTCAGCTACTGTGCCATAAGTGATGTTGAATTTCAGGCACAATGTATCAAGAACTTATTTCTGAATTGAAAAAGACTAGTTATTTCTTTTAACTTAACAGCACACTGGAGCAAGGGTTTCTGGACAACCTTGGCAAAATATAAATAAAACCATGTGATGAAATATAGGAGAACAAATGCAATAGAATGAAAAAGAGAAAGAAAAATCACAACCTTGAATTTGATACACAGGAACTATGCCAGAAAATACTTAATACATTACTAGGATTAAGTAATAAGAAGATATTTCTTTATGCATTTGACAAGTTTCCATATATGCTTATCTCTGTCTATATATATATAAAGTGAACTGTGATGTCCAATTCATGGAATAGCTAAGAGTATAACAGTTACAAAAGCATGCACTGGGAATCATATTGCAGTCACATTTGTTCTTATACTGTGCTCCCCAACTCTCCAGGCCTTTGACTGGCTCTCTAGTTCAGTTGAATGCTATATCCACACTTAGCCAAAGCAAATAAATCAAGCTGGGCCCAAGCTGCTTGTACAGAACCATCTGGAAGTCTCCTGAAGGCATTCCCTTGTGGGCTTTTTCTGCTTTGGCGTTGATCCAGAATATAAAGTAATACTAGAGAGATCACCTGCATTTCATGGCACTGCATCTGAGCATACACATTCTGCAGACCACACCTGACTTGCGCGAAGCCAATTTATGTCTTTTCCTCTGCAGCAAATTAAGCCAAAGACTGGATAACCTGTCAGTTGATAGTCATATATTAACTGTGTGACAAAATGCAATTACACCTTCGCTATCGATAGCCACCAGGGACAGACATGGAGCTATTTAGTGGAATCGCATTTCAAAAATGTTGTTACTTGATAACAATATTCTTATTACTTACTTTCCTATGTTTGTTTTTATCATACAAAAGTCGAAAAGGATCTTTGAACCCTCAGTAAGCTGTAGGTTTTTTTCAGGGTAATGAATATAAAGAAGCACATACTACATCTGGGATGTAATGTAGCTCTAGCCCAGGTACCTAGTCTTTTGAATGATCAAATATTTTTAAGATGAGAAATGCCACATTCTACCAGAACAAGTTTGACTTCTTGATAATACGTGACTGCCCAGGTGTGTCAACATTTCCCCTCTGCCCAAGGCAAGACCTATTAGCTCTGTGTATCACAGCTGCCAGAGTCACTTGTCTAGACAATAATATGTTATATCTAATTTAATTGACATTCACAGTTACATTTATTCTTCACTGTCTTAGACAGGAAACAGGATGACTTTGAACAGAAATTATGACTTGTAGTAATACATCTTTGCTGTTAATTGGCCAATTTTAATAGACAGTGACAAAAAATTCTGCTGTGTACAGGATACAATAATAAATTTATTATTTTCTCAAAGTTTCAATCATAAGACATAAATCTTTGATAGGAGTTTCTAAAGTATCTGTCACCGAGGTGTCTCAGTACAAATTAGGAATTATAGCATAGGAATGAATTAAACTATGATCATCTCACAAATTGCTGATTAATGCCTTCTCATTGTCATTATCAGGACCATCAGACATGACAGACATTTAGTATTATCACCTGAGCAGTCTTAGCTAATTTTAGTAGAAACCTTGCAAAATCTCCATCTTGCTGTTTAGAGTTTCTCAACAAAAAGGAAGACTCGAGCATGCAAATAATTCAATAGGATGAACTTATATCTTATTATGAGTCAAATCACAGTTTATTTTAGCAGTTTTTCTTAAAAGAAAGGGCACAAAACAGTCAGAGGACCCGGGACTAAAAAAAGGTGTCTCTTTGGCCACATGAATCTCATGTTGTTGGCAGTATTTCAGTCTAGCTTCAGCAAGACTGTGAATATCCAAGATGCTCGTTTGAATTTAGATGGGATCTACATATATAAACTTCTTAAGGCAGAACAAAGAATAGAAGACAAGTCTTCCTCCTCTGTGGTATGTACTCACCTATCATGTCAGCCTATCAATGTCAGGCATAACCCAGTATTCTGAAACAGTGCCATTCATCTATACCCAAACCCACAATTTAGACCTCAAAGTGCAGGAAATGCACTGGACCTAGTGACGACAGTCTAATACAGACACCTAATCCCTAATTCACAGGACAGATGGACAACCTGCCTCCTGTTTGTTGGTCAGTTTAGATATCTGCCCACCAACTGTGCTGTCTACTGAGACTTCTTCAGACAATTAACTTTCCCAGTGGCAGCAGAAACATAAGCACCTAGTTACTGCTGGACAATTCTGTTCTCAAAGCAGGGCAGACACAATTCAGGGAGATGCCAATAAATATTGGCAGAAAAAAAGAGAAAGCACGTTTGGCCACTCCTATGCACACCTTAACGCCAAGCATCCTTCAAATGGGAGTCACACAACCTGTTGTAGGGGAGACCCTACAACGTACCTCTCAAATTTTCCAAGATCAACACTATATATGCAGCCTTTTTTGTCTTCCCCATACTTATACTCAACTTCCAAACTTGGATGCAGATATGCTTTCACTATGTGGGGCTCCTTTCCTTTTGCTTTCCAATCTTTGTCTTCTTTTCTACTTCGAGTTCAGCCAAAATCCACCATAAACTACAGCGTTATCAACTGGGGAAAAGTCATGGGGTGTAAATGTGTTGATGGCTCTGGTGCCTATCACATTACAAATCAATTTGCCTCGCTCATGGAGCTGAACCATTACAGCACCAAGCCTAAAACCACTACTGTCAAGCGCATCCTTGAGGGGCACATAAATTTCCTATGCACTTTTAAAATGTTCTGAGTCACAAAGTGATTTTAAAAAATTATAAATGGATTTTGCGTCTTGCGTGGTGCTTCAGTAAGATGTCAATCCTTTGTCGTGGACTCAGTCTTCAGACTTAAGTGCCAGTTTTTTATTTACAACTGCATACTGGATCACAAGCCAACAGTGATCTCATTTCCCCACCTTTTAGCTGAGATCCAGTGTCAGGAACACAGGCACGTTGTACTTTTCTGGTTTTCTTGAGCTGAGCACGGTCTGAACAAGAATTCTCATATTGTGCATTGGAGAGTTTTGTGCGTGGCATTTCCACCTGGCTTCCTACCTAAATACCAGGGATACCTAGGGCTGCTGGGCTGCAAGATCAGGAAAAGTCAACACACATTTAGCCTGATGTGGCTACAGTACTAAGTATGACAGCTAAACTAGCTATTTAATGCAGCTGTCAAACGTCTACACTGATACCAGTCTCGATTAAAGCAATTGTCTTTGCTAAAACTGGGCCTTTTTTTTTCCTACCACCTTGCTGTAAAGGAACATAAACTTTCTGAAATACCAGCAATGAAAGTTTCTTAAGTCTCTGTATCCCCATGATAAATGGGGGACAGGGGATTTTAACAACAGACTTCCAGTGGATTGATGTACCTAAATCTCTTTCGTGCTTTGGAAATCCTCTTTCCACCACAGACAATACAACAAAATGACTGCAGCTTACTTCTCCCTGTTCCTCAGCCAAATTTAAGCTGTGTGATATGCATTAAGTCCATGCAAGAAATGGTGAATGATATTACCATGTGTTCGTATGATCCCTTGGAAAAAACAGAACCTATGTTGTACTATACGCCTTTACAGTTTTCAGCAAGCTCTTCAGAGAAAATGTGCATCAGCGTATTTATTCATTTCACTTCTTCTTACATCATTTTACACAGTTAAAAGCACCATTATTTTTATCAGAATCTTCAGCAGAATATATACAAATTTACTACCAGTGTTTATCCACAACACAGGTGGTGAAACTTGACCTGGTCAAAATTTTGTTGGCTTTCCAGCTGATGTCTATAAAAGTTCTCTACAGACAGGATTAGCAGAATAGACTCAAGTTTCCCCACATAAATCTGCCCTTTGAACTTTGGCATACACTTGTAATTTGGGTCTAGGTCTGCCAGATAAAAGGTTTGTATGTGTTCTAGCCCTTTATGCGAACCTTGTATTTTCAGACTGAAAAATCATATGGGCAAAGCTTTTCCTTTTACCTCCTGTTCTGACAGTTTGCCTGCTGTTATCAAATGAAGCAAGCCTCTTCTGCAAAAATAAGCTAGTGTAACTTTTCAAATGAGGAGAAAAAATCTCAGTCAAAGCGCAGGATGAATTTGGAATATCTGCAACAATCCAAACAGTCCGGGCATAAACTGAAAGCAAGCCATGGAACAATTTATACTACCGCATTGTTGTTACAGAGGACAAGGAAAGCACGTCCCAGCAGCTGGCCTGGTGAGGAAAGGAGGTAAAAGATCTTTGCTCATAGTCTAGTGGGCTCCAGGAAGGGACTCTCCATGTCAAACAGGAGACCCCAGGCAGATCACAGAGCCTGCAATGAAAGCTTAGCTGCACACCTGCACTTTCAGAAATCACAATAAAGGCAAAGTCTTTTATAAAAGCTCTGCCACATCTGGGCAGTGAGTTAGCTGGACTCTGAACTTGTTATTCTGCTGACAACAGCCATTCTCAAAGCAGCAGTGGGTAGTGTGTGGGAGGTCACTCACGTGCCCCCAGGAGGTCCTCAAAGCTCTTTCTGGCACAGTGATGAATCCGCTAATCTTCAAGATGTGGTACTTCCCGCTGGTGGAAGGTCAGATGAGGACTATTTTGGGGGTCCAGGAAACCCTTTGCTAACTACATTTGTCAGGTCTTCCTAAGGTGTAAATTCTGCTAGAGCTGTGCTTCTTAAAAATACCACAACTTTATAAGAAGTACTAGTGTTATAGGAGAACTATGCCCAGGGACATTGTAAAGTATGGGCTGCAGGTAACTAAAAGAGGCTAAATATTTGCAGATGTAAGTACACTGTTACCCCAATATAGTCAATAGTACATGTGAATATAAATAAACAGTTATAGCAATTTGTCCTGAACAAGCTGATATTCCACTGATTTATTAGGAGTCCAAGCACAAAAGCTACAACAGCTACAAAAACAAGATGAGTGTGATACCAAAAAATATACTGAAAGAAGATGATTAATGGGATGTGGATTTTCTCTTCATGGAGCAGATTGTCTTGAGTGCTATCACACAGCACACGCAAGACAACTGGGTGATCATACCCAGCCAACATGGGTTCACCAAAGGCAGGTCCTGCTAGACCAACTTGATCTCCTTCTATGACAGGGTTACCCGTTTAATGGACGAGGGAAAGGCTGTGGGTGTGGTGTACCTGGACTTCAGTAAAGCCTTTGACATCGTTTCTCATAGTATCCTGCTGGAGAAACTGGCTGCCATCGGCATGGACAGGCGCAGCCTCTGCTGGGTTAAAAACTGGCTGGATGGCCAGGCCCAAAGGGTTGTGGTAAATGGAAGTAAATCCAGTTGGAAACCGGTCACGAGCACTGTTCCCCAGAGTTCAGTACTGGGTCCATCCCTGTTTAACATCTTTATCAATGATCTCGATGAAGGCATTGAGTGCACCCTCAGCAAGTTGGCAGATGACACCAAGCTGGGTGCAAGCGTGGATCTGCTTGAAGGAAGGGAGGTTCTGCAGAGGTATCTGGACAGACTGGATCAATGGGCTGAGACCAACGGGATAAGGTTCAACAAGGCCAAGTGCAGAGTCCTCCGTTTGGGTCACAACAACCCCATGCAGTGTTACAAACTTGGGAAGGAGTGGCTGGAGAGCTGCCTGGCAGAGAAGGACCTGGGGGTGTTGGTTGACAGCCGGCTGAACATGAGCCAGCAGTGTGCCCAGGTGGCCAGGAGGGCCAATGGCATCTTGGCCTGTGTCAGACACAGCGTGGCCAGCAGGAGTAGGGAGGTGATTGTGTCCCTGTACTCTTCTCACAAGTGACAGGCGATAGAATGAGAGGAAATGGCCACAAGTTGCACCGGGGGAGGTTCAGACTAGACATTAGGAAGAATTTCTTCACTGAGAGGGTGGTCAGGCACTGGAACAGCTGCCCAGGGAGGTGGTGGAGTCATCATCTCTGGAGGTGTTTAAAAGACAGGTGGATGAGTTCCTTAGGGACGTGGGTTAGTGGGGAGACAGGTACGGTTGGACTCGGTGATCTCAGAGGTCTCTTCCAACCATAGGATTCTATGATTCTATGATTCTACTATTCCCCTTTCCTTTATGAACATACCTGTGTTAGAACAGGAAAAGATGTGAGAATGGACCCTTCGTATGAGGTGCTCCAATTACTATATGTGAGATGGAACTGGTGTTTTTGTATAGCCATACTGCAAAGCAAAAATTCAATTTGGTAGATAATGACAGAAAATTACTGAAACTCTTCATTCCTTATGGCTAATTATGATTCAGTTCCAACTTCGTGATTTGGAGGAGATTTTACTTTGGGGAGAATTTCTGCTGTTAATGTTCTGACTCTAATTAAAAAAATTACACGGAGAAGTAAATAAATAAGTAAAGTCTTGTGTAACTACACGCTGAAGTATCACAGGAAGAATCTTCCCTGTGATTAATGGTTCTGGGCCTGCTGAATAATTCCATTCAACAACTTATCAGCACAATTCACTCACTTTTCTCAGCATTTGTTTCAGATGCATGCGCAAACTAATAGCCATGGTGAACTACAGCTTACGGTGCAGAAACTGGGACTGTTTAAACCAATTCAGAGAGTTTTACATTTAGTTTTGAAAGAAAAATCTTACTATCATGAAAACCCTTCAAGTCCCAGGGAAAAGGCATTTAGAGAACTATGAAGAAATTTTAAGCCACTTTTTCCACAATGAAAAAAAACCCTAGAAGTTTAGAAACTATCCTGTAGCCACTATAAGGAAAGCAGAAAGTTAAATATTGGCCACAAGATATTTTTTTAAAGTTTATTGATGTAAGGGTTTTCATAATGTGTTTTACTGTGTAACACATTCAGCAGTTGTTTCCATGAAGATTCTGTTCTTCTGTACAGCATTTGCCGCCCCCAGTTTAGAAGACTCCACATCACAAGGGTTGCAAAAGTTCTTTTTAATTTTAAATTATACTTATTAAAAAAGTCGGAATTGCCAGAAGAGCCACTGTGATGAAAACCCTCTTATATATTTTTCCAAGAAGATTTACAACCTACATTAGACACAACACTCAGCTATAAAATCCAGTGAAATGTGCAGGCCTGACACATTTCCTCTGTGCAATAGAAATTAAAATATGTATCCCATGAATGTTGTCATAGTAACATGTGGGAAACATTAAAAGAAGTTAACATGATGAACAGGTATAATTTATATTTCTCTAAAATCTTACCCCACACATCGCTCATAAATCATCCAGCTCAAGTCTGTTGCACAGAGATGTTCAACTTTCCATCCTGTAGTCATACTGTTCCAACTAACAAAATAAGAAGTGTTGGAAAAAATGACTCAGTGTCAGCTGGGTCTTGCAATCTGCTCACTAACAGAGATATACAAACTTAAAACCTGATATAGATTTTACAGTTTCTAAATCGATGCTTTGTGTATTAACATCAGTAGAATTTACTTGTACCTTTAAAATTAAGTACACACACAAGTTTTGCCGGACTGAAACTTAAATCAGTGCTTTAAGCACATCTGGGGCAATACATCCCCATGCAGGACTTTGGATGCCTACATATTCCCTACAGTCCCTGCTGCACACTAACAAAAATCACTGCCAGTGCTGCTTACCCCAGCATTATGATCACTGCTGCCTAACATTTGTGATGACAACTGCCAGAGAAGCCTTTCAGAAAAGGGTTTGACTGTCATTTCTGAAGTGTTGTAAGGCTGGATATTCGGCTGTATATCTGCAAGGGAGCTCCTGCAAGAGAACTCTAAACCTGCAGCACTTGAAACCTTAGTGGGCAAAGATCTCCTAAATGGTTTAGCCTAAAGAATTGATTTCTTTTGAAAGTGTTGGTCTAATTAGCTGTTTAAAATTTTCCTTTTCATCAAAGCCCTGTGGTTCACCCACCTGGAAAATGAAAATAAAATATCAGTCAAAGCATCTGTAGGCTAATCCTATAAGAAGTTAAACGTGGTCCTGTAACTTGAACAACCATTGACAGGTGTCTTTTGGTGTCTTTAATGCCCCCCTCTGGAAAATAAAGTCAACTGCCTACTTTTATGTATCAAAAAATATTAGTTCAATTTAAAGTCAATGTATTTTATAGTCTATATTGACAGTAAAATAAGTCTGCACAGTCGATTTACATAAAAAGTACTTCCTAGCCTATTAAGTGAATAAAAGATGTTTTTTTAAATCCAGCCATTATTTCACAGGTTGTAACAGTTCCTAAGAAGCAATCAAGCATTTGACACATACCCAGAATTGTTTGCACTGCTTTGTGGAGGATACTTTGCATATTGTTTCATGTGTAGTGACATTTATGACATTTTTTTCAATTTTAAATAGCTGTGGGGCTAAAAAAAAAGGCAAAGGAAATAATACCACCAGAGATAGAGGAAGGAAATATAAAAAGTCTTCCTTAAACCAGCTAAAGTCTGTCTGTTGAAAGCTGAGCCTGAAAATCCAAATTTAACTCGCTTCATTTGAGTTAATATCATTTTTACAGCAACAGAAGGGATGGGGTACAGGAGAAAGGCATCTGGGACAATGTTCTTTGGAGCTAGAGGCACAGCTATGGAGTATCTACAACGTGGAAATGTGGAGCTGCTGACCAGGCACTGGACCAAAGTCAAGGGGAAAGCAGGGTTAGTCCAGGTAGGTATGGAGTCAGGAGAGGTTAGTAGCAAAGTCATACCAGTTTTAGCCCAATCTGTGGAGTGAGCTCACAAGTGATTTTGCAAGGAAAGGAGACACATCTAAATGTTCTTTCAAATGGAAGAGGAAAGGGCAATCCTATATTTGTCCAAGAGCAATGCAGGTTACACTGCTGTTTGCTTGTAGTGCCAGTAGCACTCATCTCTTTTCATAATCTGAATGCAGACACCCCAAAAAGCAACCCAGGATTACCTGAAAGTTTACCTACTTTGTATGGGAATTGCAACACTGACCTCAGCAGGGCCAGAAGGTCCAGAGAAGGGCAACGAGGCTGGTGAAGGGACTGGAGAACAAGACTTACAAGGAACGGCTGAGGAAACCAGGGTTGTTTACCTTAGAAGAGGTTGAGGGGTGACCTCATCACTGTCTACAACTACCTGAAAGGAGGTTGTAGTGAGGTGAGCGTTGGGCTCTTCTCACAAGTGACAAGTGATAGGACAGAGGTAATGCCTACAAGTTGCGCCAGGGAGGTTTAGACTGGATATTAGGAAATATTTCTTCTTACTGAAATGGTGGTCAAGGATTGGAACAGGCTGCCCAGGGAGATGGTTGTGTTCCCCTCTCTGGAGGTGTTTAAAAGACAGGTAGATGAGTTTCTCAGGGACATGGTTTAGTAAGTGGACAGGTACGGTTGGACTTGATGATCTCAAAGGTCTTTTCGAACCAGATGATGCTATGATTCTATGATTGTGCAGAAATCCACACTGGTCAGGACAAGACCTATTTCGTCTAGTGTCCTTTCTACCATAGTGGCCATCATCAGATGTTAAGGAGTGTTTAAGAGCATAAGAGCTAAGGTGTACAAGAATAAGATTAGATATAAAGATACTCCCTGCATTGTAGTGATCAATTTTCAGAGCAAAACCTTAAGGTTCTTTAAGAATTTTTAGTTAAACTTTGCAATATTTTAATGTGACTGAATATTTTCAGATTACCTGAAAGGTCATTTTCTCATACAATACAAAAATCACAAGCAGAAGTCAAGGAATATTGCAGGAAATATTCTGAGCAAGGTATCTCAGGCTTTTGAACATAAGTTCAATAGATGGTCGGTCTTTCTTAACAAAACATATCCTAAAACAGGTTTGCCATAAAGTTGCTATGCTTCTCAGCAGAGACCCATACTTCTATTCACTGTATTCCTTTGAAGTATTAAATACAAATTAATTTACTGAATCAGTATTTAAAAAAAAACAAAAAACCAGAACTATTTTCAAAGTAACTACAAGCCTTCCTTATGCTTTTCAATAGCATCTTTTACTATAATAGTTTGATTTTGTGGATGGTCTTTCATGAGGGATTATTTCTGCTTTGGAAGCACACTGTTCTGCTGGTTTGTTTACTGATTTATTTATGCAAATGCCTCTGAACGATAATACACTTCACATCGGTTTATATGAAATTGCAAGTCTTTCATGTGCTGCTTTTCTTATGTCCTCCAGAAGATTCACCTTTTCATGACAATCATATTGAAATCAGATTATTTCCTATTAATTTAATTATGGTAAAAGCATTTGACCACAGCACTTTTCTACCTATTAAAATGAAAATCCTAGAACACCACATCACATACACATGATCCAAACCACTGAGCTTCATTGATTCATGTACTCTAAACTGCTTTGCTGTATTTTCAATGCTTGTGTTAATTTTCAACAGGTTTACATTACTCCTTTGCTTTTCCTTGAGAAAGTAACAAAGTTCTGAAATCCTAATTTTCCTTCAACTGGATATATCAGAAAAAATAGTGAAATGTAAGACTTCTAATCCTTGGAATCTTACTCCTTGTTGCAAAGCAACCACAGAGTTTGGAGAATATCCAGCCTTAAAATTAATGAGTGTGGTCCACAGAGAAATAACTTTAACCACAATTTGGCTAGACCTTAAAGTCTGCATTTTTATTGTTTTTGGCATCTAGAACCATATTTCTAATGGATTCACTTCCCTTGAGATAGCTAGTGAAAGAAAGGTGGGTAGTCCTAAATTTGAACCTTTTGTGGGTTCTTTGCTTTCTTTTCTGAGATTTAAATAGCATTAATTACATTGTAAGCAGAAAAATCGTCTCACAGTTTGACAGCGTTTGGTTTTGTTCCCGAGAAGTGAGCCCTTGTGCTAAGAAGAAATTACGTTTGACTGGGACTTGTTCCAAGACTGACAACAGCCTTGGGATCAATGCTATAACAGCTTTTGGCTCTCACTTCCCTTGAATGTGACTTGTGTAAGTTCAGTGAACCAATTGAACACAAGACAACCAGTACCTTAAGCAGCCATTTAAACGAATCAGATGCAATGAAGAAAGTCTTCTACTAACTTGGTGTGGTCTTCACCTTCCCTGCCTGATGGCTGGCCAAGGCTGAGAAGACAATAACTGCAGGTAACCACTGTCATTTTATATTGCAAGATGACTCTGAAAACATCAAAGAGAACTCAACATCTTACCCATGAGACTGCAACCACTGAAGTAACTCATAGGGAGCCATGTGGACCTCTGCACATTATTGTCTGCTAAACAGGACACTGGATGGATGAAGTTTTTTTCTCTACAGCTAAGAAAGCCATGCAAAACACAAGCTGTGTATTAATGGGACACTTTCCCCAAGCATCTACAGCTAAGGGGCTGCAGCAGACATCAGAAGGTGGGACCTGGGAGACCTGCAGCACTAAGGTCTATATATGAACTAGCAACACAAGACTCACCTCGTACTCATGAGTGAGAAACAGGCATTTTTAGGGCATCATTCATTGATTCAGATACCAATTTCAGATGAGATGCATGCCACTCAAAAAAATTACTCTGTACTACTATTACTTACCTCAAATTGCTATTTAATGCTGTCTATAAAGAAAAGACAGTGATCTCAGGCCTGTGCTTACATTCATTTACTCACATAAGTCTCTATTGGGTTATAGGAATCTTGTCCAAACTTCCCAGCAGGTGTTGTGGGTAAATGTTAGAAAACACATCTGGAAGACAGGCTTTTCTGGATCTGCTTTTGACCAGCAGAGTGAAAAAACCATGGAAGTGACAGGCAGCGGCTTAGAGTGATTAGGGAGAGTTAGGGGCTTTTCTTATAACAAAGAAGGAATACAGAATAAAAGCCTTCAGAAAAGCTAAGCAGAATAAATTCTAGGAGCTGGTAGTTAACATCTTGTAGATATACATGTAAAGGAAAGGGATCAGACAAACTAGATCCCATTTAAAAATAAAAATAAATAAAATCTGAAACATTAGAACAAGGTATCATGAGGCAAAAGGGAAAAGAAAAAAGGAAAAAAATAAAAGAGGCACCCAGCTAGCTCTTCAATAACCTGAAAAATAAAGAGGAACCAGACAATTAAAAAACAGCTCAAACAGCTTAGGACACAAATTAAAGTAAAGCAGAAACATACAAAGACATGAAAATCAGCAAAAAATTAGATGCAATTTTCAAAGTAATGTAAGAAATAACAAGAAAACATTTTATAAATCTACTATATAGATTTTCAGAGGAAGGTTGTGGAAATCGTCTTGCCACTCTCACTAAGAAGGGAAAGCCAGAAATGGAAGATGTCAAGAAACACTTAATATCTGTATGGCTTGACCAGAACACCTGGCTGTTAACAGGCAGCAATCACATACTCACCCACTGGAACTCATGTGGTGGCAGATTAAGGAAAGACTGAATCAGAGATTACAGAAATAATGAGGGATTATTTAGATAAATTAGGTCCACATAAATTATGAGTTATTAGGGAGGAGCACATCTGCTTCAGCTGTGCTCTGAGCTGGCCTGTCAAGCAGCACCTACGTTCTCAGAGGCTCTTGTACATTGATTAGCTTGGTGTGAGCCCAAAACCACACAGACCTAAGCTTGAAAAATGTACCAGCCCTCCTGCTTCTCATCAAATGCCCAAGGGGAAAAGAGTACATACCTCTGTTCTGGTTAGTTTTACCTTGGTTCAAAAATTTGAAGTCAAGTAGTGCTCAGAAACCCCAGACAAAGGCAGTATAAATAGATTATAATTTCCTTGTTTTGTTCAGAACTAATTGTGGTGTTGTGGTTATTTTGTTCAACATTGTGAAACTACCAATAACCTTCAGCATCTGTTTAGATACCCTTGCTTTAGAAAGCTCTGCTATGCTGAAAACCTATCAGCCATCCAGAAACTATCTGGGCCAAATATAAGCTGTCAGCAAGTAAGAGTAGGGCATAAGTCACAGCCAGAGAGCTAGAAAAGCTAAGAATGGCGATATTTATCTAATGTGGATATCTACTCTATTAGAGATGACCAGTAGTTTTCAGCTTATGCTGAATATAGCAAAAAGCTTTGTTTTAAAAAAAACAACACTGTTTCTTCATTTGATAGGTATATTTCATGTAATAGACTGTTATTTTAACAATATTTGGGGTAGCTGCTTGTGTGGCTCAGAAAGCGTTCTTTTCCCAGCAGAGCAAATCAAAACAATAAATATTTTCGTCTGCCAAATAAAATTGCCCAGTCTATCAAATCCTACTTTCTGCACCAGTAGGTATGAAGAGCAAATACTAAGCTAGAGAAACAATTTAGGAAAAGTAATGAACTAAAATTTAAGCTTTCACTTGTTTTCTAAAGATGTAATAATTCATTTATTCTAGAAATGTATCCTCTGATGTCTCCCTCTAGTACAAAAAAGGTATGCAATTGTCAAATAAGATTAATTCATTTAAAATTTGTGAAGGCAAGTCTTAAACCAAGAAAGTACCAGACTTAGGATTGCCTTTGTCATATTAAATTGGCCTCCCTGTGCTGATGTATTGTGGTACAATCATAATTACATAACAACCTGCTATCCTAGCTGCAGGATTGCTGCCTCATGCAATGCCCCATGTGGATTATATTAACAATTCCATATATTGTATACATAGCTAGAAAGATTCAGTCAACAAGACAAAAGAAATCTGAAATCCACACAGAGTCACTCTCTAGAATCAGAAATAATTGAAAAGGAAAGCAGAAGACTAACATCCTTAATGTTTCAATGAATATATAATTTAGAATTTCAGAATTGTAAGATCTTTGAAATCTGGAGGTATGCACTTTGTGAAAAACACGAAATAAACATTTCACCTTGAAGTGGGAGCAGCATGAAGGAACATGTAGCCACAAAACATTTTCCAAGAACAGGAGTTTCATTAAAATTAAAATAATAACAAATGACCCCCACAATCTTTATTGGAAGAAAAAAAATACATTCAGAATTTTTCCAAATTTATATAAAATAAAGATATTCAGTATAGAATGTTAAAAAAACCCAACCAGAATGAGTATCATTCTTCAATATCTGAGGTGTTAGAGCATACTGGCATTTTATACAAAGGGGAAGGAGAACCAGGTGATCAGGCCCAACCAACATGGGTTCACCAAAGGCAGGTCCTGCCAGACCAACTTGATCTCCTTCTATGACAAGGTTACCTGTTTAATGGACAAGGGAAAGGCTGTGAATGTGGTGTACCTGGACTTCAGTAAAGCCTTTGACACTGTTTCTCACAGTATCCTGCTGGAGGAACTGGCTGCCGTCAGCGTAAACAGGCACACCCTCTGCTGGGTTAAAAACTGGCTGGATGGCCGGGCCCAAAGGGTTGTGGTAAATGGAAGTAAATCCAGTTGGAAACCGGTCACGAGCGATGTTCCCCAGGGTTCAGTGCTGGGTCCAGTCCTGTTTAATGTCCTTATCAATGATCTCGACGAAGGCATTGAGTGCACCCTCAGCAAGTTTGCAGATGACACCAAGCTGGGTGCAAGTGTGGATCTGCTTGAAGGAAGGGAGGCTCTGCAGAGGTATCTGGACAGGCTGGATCGATGGGCTGAGACCAACAGGATGAGGTTCAACAAGGCCAAGTGCAGGGTTCTCCATTTGGGACACAACAACCCCATGCAGCTTTACAGACTTGGGAAGGAGTGGCTGGAGAGCTGCCTGGCAGAGAAGGACCTGGGGGTGTTGGTTGACAGCCGGCTGAACATGAGCCAGCAGTGGCCCAGGTGGCCAGGAGGGCCAATGGCATCTTGGCCTGTGTCAGACACAGCGTGGCCAGCAGGAGCAGGGAGGTGATTGTGTCCCTGTACTCAGCACTGGTGAGGCTGCACCTCGAGTGCTGTGTTCAGTTTTGGGCCCCTCACTACAGGAAGGACATTGAGGTGCTGGAGCGTGTGCAGAGAAGGGCAATGAGGCTGGTGAGGGGCTGGAAAACAAGCCCTGTGAGGAGCAGCTGAGGGAGCTGGGGTTGTTTAGCTGGAGAAGAGGAGGCTGAGAGGAGACCTCATCACTGTCTACAACTGCCTGAAAAGAGTTTTGTGACAGGGTGGGTGCTGGACTCTTCTCTCAAGTGACAAGCGATAGGACAAGAGGAAATGGCCACAAGTTGCGCCAGGGGAGGTTTAGACTGGACATTAGGAAGAATTTCTTTACTGAAAGAGTGGTCAAGGATTAGAACAGACTGCCCAGGGAGATGGTGGAGTCACCATCTCTGGAGGTGTTTTAAAAACAGGTGGATGAGTTTCTTAGGGACATGGTTGAGTAAGGAAACAGGCACAGTTGGACCCGATGATCTCAGAAGTCTCTTCCAACCTAGTGATTCTATGATTATATGATTCTATATTTGATTTTTTTCCCTTCTCCTGATAGAGGTTCATGTTAGTATTTACAACAATAAAAGTTCATACCAGCACTTGTGAAGTCCCTCAAACTATTCAAAAATAATGAAATTATATTTATTTTTACAATTTAGGAAGGAAATCATAGCGGAAATTCAAAACTTAAAACTATGAAGCCCTGATCTTCAAGGAAGGCTGCATTTTCCTTATTATATTTTCCTGAAAGCAGAGTAACAGTTGGTATGTACATTGAAATGAAAACCTCCTCTACCCATCCTATTGCATCCCTTTAGCCCAAGAGAAAATTAAATGAAGACACTGAGTATCATCTCTCTGTGCCTAGTCACCCATGCTAGGATCACTCTTGCTACTCCATATCTTTTCTGCCATTTACGTAATTTCTCATTTCATCAGTATGCTACCAAACTTCAACCCTTGCCAGGGTAAGGAGAACTGAAAGCTCTTCTGTACCCATGAGAGAAAGGGGAAAGGGGGATGTGGGATCTGATGGTAATGCACAGAATATGATGGAGACCCAAGGGAAACATCACATTTCTTCAACTAATGAAATGCAGCAGTTTTCTGAATTGAGCTGTGCTATTTCTGCAAGATCCATGCTGCAGACAAAACCCCTTTATTTTTCTATCCTCATCACACAGGACTGCTGGGGAGGCATGCCACAACAGTTTGTACTAACTTTGATCTGTTTGCAAAAGACAGAGATTTACATTACATTACCAGACATCAAGGCTAATTTATGAAGACCTTTAAAGTCTTGGAAAGCTAGAGCTTGGATCTTGAGGACACAAACTATCTGAGTTGCACCTTGGAGCAGGGACGTGGTGGTGCTTTAAAGCTGCTTTCCTTGCTCCTTTACTCAGCTTCAGCATAGATTGTTTAACTGCAACCTTTACATCTAGAATTAGCTTCTGCGGTGTCATAAATGTTGTTTGCTGGTGTCCCAGGGACCATTGTTTTTTGCTATGGGGCAGACTGATGGGCTCATGAACAAGCCAAGGAATCTTCTGGCAGTGCTTGCAGGTAATTGCAACTCCATCTTACTCCCACAGGACTTTCTCAAAAATGAGAGATTAAAATGTTTTAAAGAAAAGACCTGTCTTATGTAAAGGTTTTTTAAAAAGTGTTCCAGCTCCCTGTTTTATCTGGTCTCAGTAATATGTGAGTAACAGAAATCCAAAGTATCTTTAAATACCTTTAATCTCTAGAAAGCTCATAAATTATTTGCTCCATGATATACATTCTAGAAAAGATATCCTTAAGACATTGACAATCAATTTATTGTTTATTTTTTTATTATTTATTGTATATTGTTTAGAAATGCTTGGTCTTTTTTATGCTTTCCTTAAACAGGAAATATTTGATTATCTGTCCTCAGTTCCTAATTCTAAAAAAACCTGACACTTCAGTCATGTACATGTCCATGTTCATTTTTTAAATAAAACTATTTTTTTATCACAATATATTTTCTTAGTCCAGGCTAGCATTGTATCACATGTCCTAGCTAGAGCAGGTCAGAAAAATTTTGATGAAATTCATTTGAAAAGCTGGAGTTTGAACTGAAGTCCTTCAAATGAAACATCTCAAGTTCTTTGAGCTCTTCGTAAACCACAGGCATCTCTCCCATAGAAACTTATTTGGCATCCGAGGATAATGATGAAGACATAATGCTTCGAGAAAAACTGGAGATACTCGGGCACCTAGGGCTTGCCAGTTTTGCTGTCCAGAGCCAAGACCTGGGCCTGTTTGCCCTTGAAGAACTTAAGGCTCTCAGAGCCGTGGCTTCGCAGTAGGAGGTTGGAATCTCTTCCATGCATGGCTTCCTTGAGCAGCATCTCTTGGATGGGAAAGATGGCAATGCTGTGGAGTCGGCTGCCTGAAAGCTGTAGGATCCTGGCTCCAGGGACAGGTCTCCAGGCTTCTATGTTCTCATTGCAGAACAAAGATGCTGAAGCTAGAAGTAGCTGCACGAGCTCTCCTGGTCTATTCCCAGAAAGAAAATCAATTCCTTGATCTATAGAACTTCACCTCCCACCACACCAGCCTTCAGATCACATGAGCACATCCAGGGCCCTGGGAGTGTGATACCTAGTCCAGCGAACATGGTGGGCTGTCAACCTGGATAACTATGGAGCTTGTGCATTCAACTAGCTTCCTCTCTTGGCAGTGGCAAAAGAAACAGCAATGCCATTTTCTTTCACACCATGATGCCTCTGTGAGTAATTTTTGTTTTCAAAGTTCTAGTTCGTTAAATATTTTTAAGCAACAATTCTTGTCTGCCAACTTGAAATTCTGTATTTCAGCCAACTCTAAATAAACCTGAATTGATTTAAAACCTGAGGACTAAGGATGTGTAAGTGACAAAATATATCTAGACTGGCAAAATTAAAGTCATTCTTAAGGCAAGGGACAGTGTGTATGGTGAGAATCATGTCTATTACTTTTCTTAAAGTAATGGATGGCTGCTAGTAATAAATTGGGGTCTCCAAAGTGCACTGAAATTATTCAGAGATCTTTCTTTCCATGCCTCTTTCATTTTAATATCTATTGCCAATAGTCTCTAAATGGATGTAGAAACAAAATGATGTGCCAGAGTTCATGTATAGCACATGCAGCAGGCAGTTACTGGTTTGGTTATTACTAACAGTGCAAAATAGCTGTGAATGAGGCAAAGTAAAAATACTCTCACAGATTTCTCAATTTCATTCCATTTCCTACGTTTATTTTGGAGGTACATTCTACTGTGTTTATAGCTGAAGGTTATGGATAATTACATACTGTCAGTATTCACTTTCATTATTTAGGCACGAATCTTTCTAGCACTTATAATCATTTTGCAAGTTCAATGGGACAAACCATTATACATGAAAGCAAGCACAGGAATAAATTTCTTAGGATCAGAGCCTTAATTTGTACAAGAAGAATTACATGTTTCAGTAATCTGTTGCTGGTTTAGTGAATGTTAAGTTCCTCCCAAAATACCAGATGTGGGGAAGAATGCCTGAAGAACAAAGCAGACATGACATCACTTAACTGTCATTGTAGAAATAACAGCACGCATGTAGCATAATCCAACATGTGGCAGATATGGACAATTTGATTTAATCTTTTTGTGAAACCAAAGTAACATTAATGTAAACTGTAGCTAAAGAGCCAACTCATCAGGCAGTGCATCGAGTCCATTCTTAAACAATGGTGCAGATCAAAATTCCTTCTTTGAAAAGTGAGTTTCAATTTTCCAGACAAAAAAATTTCAAACCAGGGTGTTGATCTTGGCCACAGCAGGTCATGCAAGTACTAGTCAACCTAGCAATCCAATTGCCCTAGGGTAGCATTGCCTCAACCTCCCAACTAGAAGCAAAGGAAAATGCTCCTGTTTAGAAGTCATAGGGCCACCACGAATCATAGAATCACAGAATTATTTGAGTTGGCCCTTAAAGGTCTGGTTCTAATTCAGCTGCCATGGGCAGGGACACTTTCCACTAGATCAAGTTGCTCAAAGCCTCATCCAGCCTGGTCCTGAACACCTCCAGGGACTGGGCATCCACATCTTCTCTGGCAATCTGTTCCAATGCCTCATCACCCTATTTTAATCAATGAGCTGGTCAGAATCACTGATCCATTTTACTTACAAATGTTACAGCTATAAAGAATGAGTTGTTATTCCTATGCCTAAAAAATCCTGAGGAGCATGACAGGGATCCCTCTGCAGGTACCAATTTCATCTATGCACTGAGCATCAGCAGGTAGGCTGGCTCCAGCCTTGAGCTGTCTTGGAAAAGATACAGTCAGTTTTTATGCTCCTGGATCCAAGCTGACTGTACATGAAAATAAAATGTTTGTGTGTTTCTGTATCCATTACTTTGTCACTTGATTGTACACCCCAAAAGGTGAATACTAATTGATTTTTCTGAGTACTATTCAGCTCAACTTCCTTATTTTGAATTTTTGCATAATTTGACAATATTTGACAGTATTTTAGAACTCAGAAAGAAAACATAATGTATTGTAATAATAAGGAAAACGTATGTTAAAACCTAACAGGCATCCAAAATTGTTTGTAATTATTATAAGCTTTAAATAACATGCAGCAGTTAAAGATTTAAATTATTAATATAATTAAGTCACCAGAGTTTTAATAGCAATCAGAATTACTTCCTGTGAGCAATGCTAAAGGGCTTTAAAGTCTTTTTTTTAAAGATGGCTATATTTATACCTGAAATTTTAACCTCATTATCATATCAATTTTGTTATTTTCTGTTTGGCAAAATACTTATTTATTCAATAAACAGGAAGGGGTTTATGTGTATATGTATGTGATTGCATTGAGGGAAAGCAAAGACAGCTGGAGTCAAAATTACAGTTCCAGCCTGTAGCCTCTCAGGCAGATCTGCTGAGTGAATTTTCACTCTTTATTTTCATATTCTTCCCATTGTGACAGTGGAAGCTTCTCGTAATGCTGGCTGGGGGGTTCCACCTGAGTGAAGAGAGACATTTCTTCCCAGAGAGTTACTTAATGAGTGATGCTGTAAGTTTATCCACAAGCTCATTACTGCAAGAGTAATTAATTGTGCCTGGTCTTAGATCTGTAACAACTATGCAAACATCCACTTCATCCCTTTCATAAGGTTGCCTGGGTGCATTGCTACAGGCAACTCAGAAACACCATCCCAAAGCCTGTCCCCAGTCTGCACCCTCCTTGGGCTGCTGCCCCATTTTGGTGGCTTCCTGGCTGCCCAAGCCGTCAGTCCTGATGGCCACATTTTCTGCAAAAGCCAAGCTCAATCCCAGACAAATTTCTCAATTTGAAAACCAAATTTTGTTCAGTTTTCTCATTTCTTTAACTTCATGTCATCCCAGATGAAGATTTTGCTCTCCAGCAGTGCCTCGCTCCTCTAAGCACACACCTGGCCATAGTCGAGAGGTTGCAGTGCAGCACAGGAGCACATATACACACATCTGAGATTACCTGACTGGCCAAAAAAATTATTACAATAAGCTGCTTCGTGGTCTTTCCTGGCCAAGGACTGCCTAAAATAGCAGCCTTCCATTCTGAACATCATCTCCATTTCTTCTTGGCTTGTTTTTTAATTCCCAAAACCTTGCAGAGATAACCCTCTGCTTTGGGGAGAAGGTCTGTACATGTGTAACTGCTGTGAACTCGTCACACCTGGAAAGGATCTACTATCTCTGTCTGAGCAATTCGACAAAGCAACTCTTTCAGAGCTTCTCTGAAGTTAAGAGGACATTTATTAGCTACTTCAGCAGCAGCAAGATCAAGCCCTGTGACTTCATCAGGCATGTCATCCGTCTTCACATGAACACACTGACAGGACAGGGATTGAAATTTCACAGTCTGTGATATATTCAGAGATTGTTTAGATTGGATTAGGCTATGGAAAATACTATGCTGACCAAGATAATCATCCTTCAGATATTGATCTAACCCCTGTCTGCTCAAATTTGTTCTTCCAAATCACATTGCCTGCAGCTACCTACAATAATCTTACAGCAATACTGCAGTGACAGCTCCTGGGATCCCTGATTTTTACTCAATGGAAATCAATGGTGAAACCCCAACTGACCTCAACAGAGCAGAATTGTGCCTTATGGGCATTGTTTCCAGCACCATATTTCCAACTAAAAAATGTGTGCATGTTTTGAGCCTCAATGCTGAAAATCAGACAGCAATATATAACTCAGCGCAATAGTAGAGCACTTAGGTTTGGGGCATAGGAAGAGGGATATAATCACAGAAATCATACCTACAAAGCTATATACTGCTACTTAGACTAGCTCTGAACGAATCAGTGAGAGTGCTCAGGGAATGTGCCAGATTTCCCAGAACACTGTACCCAGGCTAACATGCAGGGCCCCAACAGAGCTAAAACATCCTCAAGAGATTATCGTGTCACCATGGCTGTACTGCTTCCAGCATGACATTAGTTTGTTCCAGTACAACTAAAGTATCACTGGGTGGTGCTGCCTTGTCGGGCAGTGATTTAGACACATTTTTAGACCTTTACAGAAGTGGGTCTAAATATGTACTTGTGGAACAGCTCTGTAACTTTGATCTCCATTACAACCACAGATTTGGAGCACAACCCTAAATACTTCACATGGCTGAAAAGGGCACACAAAGGGAATGACCCTGCAGCCTGGAAAACTGGGTACTTTGCCAGCAAGGCGTAAAGTGGAATAAGGCCAACATTACACTTAAAGTTGTGCCACCTCATGTTAGATATAAGGCAGGCCCAATGAAGCACTACCACAGAAAGAAACAGCAAAATGTCGTCAGCTCTGTAAGTTCAATTCCTGCACTGATTTATAGATTTCACATAGCATTTTAGTCAAAGCACACTGTGAAAATCAAATGGAATTTAATGTTTGATGCATCTTTTGTGCTGGAGGGAGAGGAGTAAACTAAGGTGAAATGAGTTTCTTCTTCTAATACTTTACACACTGCACAAAATAAATACAATGCTCTATCAAAGTTTACAGAGTTGGGATTTTGCAGTGTTAGAAACGATTGCCCCCAGGGCAGAACAGTGGATTGCCTGATCCTTCTTCCTAAGATTTTCTGTAATTCAAATAATTGATCTACTGAGTCATGCTTGGTTTTTCAGAATCCAAGCTCTCATGTTTAGCAGATCACATAAGTAAGTAAATCTTAATTTTTTTTATTTAGTTTATGGTATTCCCATGAACAAGATTATTCAGAAATGAGGCCAGAGTGCAACAGGTTTTGGTGTATTATTACTAGGTGTTTACTGAGGTCCTGTGCTAACTCCAGATATTTTAATCTGTATTTCTTTGTCTCTGGACATGATGAAGTGTCTGCTCTGCCTTCCGGCCTCTTATTCCGGTTTGTGAGGTTCAGGGTCTGTGTCAGCAGCATGCACAGTACAGTTCAATGCTGTGGGTTCAATAGGTTTCAACAGCTCAACAACAGCTTTTTCTTCCAAAACCAGAAATATTTCCCTCAAAACCCTCAGCACATTCCTCTCCATCATTGCGTACTCTGAACTATGAAATCTTGTGCCCATTGTTTCTGTCTTCATAGATTCCATGACAAGGGTAAGACATCCTGCCAAAACACAATTTTTTCTCCTGAAAGTCTTGTACATCCATGCAAAAACACCAAATGAGAAAAGGTAAATAACCTCCTCTCTCGAAGCATTCCTCCTCATCTTATCAACGGCTTGTCAAATTTTGTCACCTCTTGAAAGAGACATCTCTTTACCTTCTACAACCTCTCAAAACAGTGGCAAGGAGAGATTATCAGGGGAATCCTTTAATTAGAAAAAAACCCAAACTGTCCACAGCAGGATCAAGAAGGTTCCAGAGCACATTAATAACATTTTAATAAACCAATAGAAGATATAGCTACAACACAGTCAATTTATGAGTTTGACTATTATCTTATAAAATATTAATGCCAATTAGTCATTTCAACATAAGAAAATGGAACTCCCCAAAATAGTCTTAGTTAGAAAGAAGTTCATATTCTATAAATTACTCTGAAATCAGGTATTAAGTATATACTATACTTTCCATGTATACTCACAGCATCTTTCTTTTGATATTTTTGATTCTCAGAATTTGTGATATTGTAAATATTTCCAAGAATTTCCTTGATTGATTTATATATAAAGTTCAATATTTGAGATAAGGGAAGTAGAAAGTTTTAACTATACTTTATTAGAGAGTGTGATTGGGTTGTAATTTAGGAGATTATTTGTTGCAGCTAAATAGATGGGATGTCTGAGGACAAGAAGCTCTCACAGCAGAGGCAGATATGGACTGATACTAAAACAGAAAATGAAAATATGTAAATGCCTATCAATACAGTAACAAAAAATATACAATAAAGACAATGACCTTTCTCCTAATGAGCTTCAGAGGGGTTGATTGCTGTTGTTTTGCTTTGTTCTTTTACCATACAGCTATCAGAGTGCAGAGTAGCAAACAGGCATCATCCTCCCTCAAAGAAGAGTGTTTAATGTCAGAAATGGGTCTTACTCTATAGGAAGAGATCCAGAACTTCCAGATGTGACTAAGAGAGACAGAGTTGAATGCTCAAATACACTTTAGATGCTCAGTATGAAAAGTTTGGGTCAAAGATTTCTGAATTGCTGTCACGCCTTGCCTGTAATCACTCTGTCAGCCACCTTAGGGTGGTTCAGTACACAAGATCCAACATTCAGCTCCTGACATTGCCTGCCCTGAGTGAAATCAGACACAGCTCCTCTCACTAACCTTTTAGGAATACTCAGGAGCCAAAACCTGATGTCTGCTGTCCACAGATCTTACATAATACAGATGCCTGGCCTGCGAGCCCCAGCTCTAGTTATGGTACACTGCTTGCAGCCAACTCACTGATCTCTAAACACATGGATAACATCCTGGTCAAGATGAAGCCTCCGGTGCCTCGAAGCAGGCACAAAGATGCAAAAGGTGTTTGAAGCCTCCAGGAAATCATGCCATGGTCAGGAGGCAAAAGACAGAGAGAAGACGGCAGTGTTGCAAGGAGGTTAGGCCACAGAGCCACCCTCCTCAGTAGGAGTGCAGATGGGCTTGGGCCATAAGAAACTCTGGCCAGCAGCTGGAGGAGAGGAGGGGATACGGCAGGTTCCCATGGCATGACCATGGTATAGATTCAGCTCATTCACATGTGGCAGAAATGCCACCACCCCTGAGCCTAGCTGAACAGAGCAGAGAGGTTGGTTTCAGGAGTTAACGTCCATGTCTAGGCTAGGGAATAAACCACTATGGAAGATCAAGGACAGAGGTGGAAAGGTCAGCAGCCATATGCGGGGCTGAGGGTTATAAATACAATCCTTTCTCTTTTCCAAGCTTGCAGATAGAAACCAGATATGAGCACCAATGAAAGACGCCCAGGCTGTCACACGACACACATGGTACTTTCACAGGCAACGGCACGTGTCCGCTGCAAGTTTTCAGCGCAGTGTGTCGAACACATTCCACGACAAGCAGGACTGCTGTTTTCTTCCCACAAGAGGGCCCTACAGCTTCACTCTCCAGACTAAGGAACCTGTGATACTTAAGGTAGGGTTTCTGAATAAGTGTAGTTCCACGTTGCTTGTAAGAGGCCACCATGGGGTATATATCATCACATACTCAGCAACAAAACAGTCCTGCCTGCTATGAATATGTAAGTCATCCCTATGAATCCTTCTGAGACAGAGAAGCAGAATTTGAGGCATACCAGGAAAACAAGCCTCTGTTAAAGAGAAAGAAATAGTTTTCAGGGACCTCCAGTTGCAGTTGAAGTTGTGATTACATGAGACCCATTTTCTAAATGCTGCAATGTGGGAGGGACCTATCCCAGCTTGTTATGTAGAGTTGCAAACAAAAGTAACCACAAGCTGGAGATAAAACAGGTGGTACAAGCAGGATTGATTTCAACAAGGCATTTTGCAGTAATGCTATCCACTGGCGGGATAACAGGCAGAAATGTTATAGATGTGAGACAGACGATCACAGCCAGGCTTGCGGGCATGTTTCCTTGGCTGGTAGCACTGACGTCGTCACTAAATTAAAAACAATTGGAAGAAGCACAGTGTAACCCTGGCTGGTCCCTCGCTCACCATCTCCTGGGCTTCCTGGCGGAGAAGAGCACCCAAAGAACATAATTCTCCTAGGAAAACTCAATCCCAGCTTCTTGCAATATACAGACACAAAACTTGACTCCTACTGTAGATCCTAGAGGCCAGACAGGAGCAATGTCTTAAGCACTGCAATGCTGGTAAAAGCTTTCCATCTCCCCAAGTGTTTTCTCAAACCGAGAGCTGGGTCCACGCCTTCCTACAGTGAGCTATAAGTGAAATCCAGCACAAGACATTTTCTCTCTGTTATTTCTTCTCATTGGTGTCTGCTGGTCATGCTTTATCTGAAAGGAAGCAGAATCGAACTTCAAAAATAAACTTCCAGACCACACAAATTAACTTCTTTTTTTCCTCTCCGAGTGCACTATTTATATTTAATACCAACAAAGAGATTCTTCTATGATTGCATTTTTCAGTGCTAGAGGGCAATCTAATGTCCTATCAAGTTTAATTCTTTACATGTTAGATTTTCAACTACATTCTTCTTTTTCTTAACTTCAATAAACCCCTAACTTCACAATAAACCCTTAACTTCAGTAAACCATTAAAATATTTTTAAGGATGGTTCCTGCAATTGGAGTCATACGCAATCACCCAACATAAGACACCAACCACACATACACCTTTAACTCTCTATGCCCTCTTGAACCTCAGTAACATCTTTTCAGCAAACGAATGGGATGGCACAACCTCAATCACAGTATAAAATTCCTCTTATTGTCCTGACAGTTATGATGACAGAGACATAAAGGGACACTTGCAGCAACTCTTAGGTCTACAGATCTGAACAGATCCTGACAGTGTTTGTAGAAGAGATGAACACTAGACTCTTGAAGAGTAAAACAAGTGAGTGGAACAGCCAGCTATGCTCAATACACACCACTCCCAGGAAAAATAAATGTTTGTACAAAGCTGCACAACCGGTGTTGTCACCCAGAGGCTTTTTCATCATGTGTTTCATATATTGACTAATTCCAAACATTTTTTCACTTGGGTTCACTTCCAGCTGCAAGGACAAACATCTATGTAACTCTAAACAATTAAGGGCTCATTTAAGCATGGTTGAAAATAGTCACAATTAAAAGCTTGTTCGAAGCTTGCAGAAGTGATACTGTTGCCAGACTATTGGTGTAGTGCATTTGCCAACCTTTTTCTGCTTCATTGCTGCATATTAAGTATTACTTTTGACACTAAAAAGTGCACATTTTTCTTTCTTTATCAATGATTGCAATGTTATTGTGGAGACCCAATCTGCAAAGAAGGACACTAACAACAACTCACAGTGATGCTATCTTATTACATCATTTGCTTCAGACTCAGGTTCCTGTTTACACATAGCTCATTTTACGTCAGCTGTGCTCACAAGCACTTGTTAAACACAATTGAAAAAAGTTATAAAAAGTTGCAGTTCCCTCTTCACATTGTGGTCCAAATTTAGGATGTCATGTCTCAACCACCTTTAGGCAACCAAGAATTTAAGACAGCATTTGTCTCTAAAAGCTTGGTAATGTTGCACTGAATTAAAAGTAAAGCATTGGCTTATGCACGGAAGTGCATCATCCATATGGCTGCAGGGGGATTTGGCCATTTAAAATATAATAATCTAATTTAGATTAGAGATTCCCCAACTATGAGGGAAAAGACATTAATCAATCTCCTTGACCATTGATCTGACCCATTTGAAACCCCTGCGTCAGGCATGCTGAGGGCTCCCTGGATGTGCCTGACTGCCCCTGGGGTGGTAAAGGAACAGGCAAGCCAAGACTCTCACCTCTTCCAGCTGTTGTCTCCAGTGTGGGGATATTTCTGAATGTTACCTGCCCCCCTCTCCAGAGAGGCAGGTGCTGTTGGGGACAATTGATCGGGTTTTTTTAAAGACTTCCTTTAGAAAGGATGGATCTTTTAAATAATCCATCCTTCTAAAATATGGGAAAGAACTTCATGACATAGAATCCAGTGCATTTATGTGTGCTATCCATTTTCTCAAGTAAAGTATTGCTTTGCAGAATCTGCTTGGCAGCAGAAAGGACCTTTAGAGTAAGAGGTCCCTTCAACCTGATACTATGTTCAGTCAGTGTCATCCCTTTAACATCTGCACAAAATCCTTTCTACTTTGCATTATAGAAGTCATGCTTGAGGTAGTATAAACCTAGTATGGCATCAAATCAAGTGTGCGTTTATAACAAGCAACTGGAGCTGGATGATGTGAAAACTTCACAACTATGATGGACGTCTCTACCAAGTCCACCCAATCATTACAGCAGAAAGTCACACACAGCTGGACACATCTCTGCCTAATAGCTGGACCTAGTTATATTCTACTCAAGATAGTCTTTCTGTTGAAAAACAGAGGACCCACATTGAAAGAATAAGAGAAATAGCAGCTTGTTCAGTGAAAATGTCAAAGGGATAGCTATGCTAAGTTCTGCCACTCTCAGTATCCTCTGGTATTTTGGCAAGGGGTCATTCGCACATAGGCAGACTGCCTTCCACAGCCACTTCCAGCTCTCCTTTATTAGCTTTTCATAGAAAGCACATGGTACAAGCTGCATAGCACTTACCAGCACTGAACAGAAAATGTAACAGGTCACTTTTTGGACCCATCTTTAATTTGGAATTTACTTCCATTATTTTATCAATTTTGTCTTCAACTCCTACTACTTTGACAAAGGTTCAGAAGCCTTCTGGAATAAATGTGTTATAAAGAGAGACTTCCCTGGCCTGTGCTGGCAAATTCAGAAAGCTGTTAGGAAAAGTGGAATCAATTGGTATTTAGAATAAGTTTCTAAGCACTTCTGCTTATTTTATTACCTCTAGACACTTTCTGACTGCTTTAAGAATCACTGTTGGTTATTTAGGTCAGGTTTATAAGCTAGTCTCATTCTGCACTTCTCTAAAGCATCCTGTGAATCCTGTGCAGTATTCAATTTGCTAAAGATTTATGAGTCCTTCCCATTCCGGAGTCATATACATCATATGGAAACTATTGTGCAATGGAGAGCTTCAAGGCAGTCCCTCCCTGGCTGTCTCCAGAACAGCATTAGGAACTAATAGCTTCTGCAAAGAATTACCATAACAGTACCATAGCCTTTTTTCTTGTTGCTTTTTAAATTTAATTTAGACCCATTTTGTCTTTGTTTACTAGGCAAGTCCTTGAAGGCTACCAGGGAAGCAGGGAAGGGAAAAGAAGATAGAAATTGCTACTTGGATTCAGCCACTGGCTCCCAGTTACAGTTACTGGACTAAAAGGTCCAAAAATGGAATGCCTGATATGGTAATCAGAATATTTGCATGTGCATATTCTAGCCCTCTTCAAATGCAGAGGCATAGTATAAACATTGCTTTATAATTATCTTACCTCTTGTAACCAAGTTGTTACCTTGTCTGCAAAGAATATGCACTCCAAAGAGAGCAAGAGATCAACTGCACTAGTAGCAGATTAGTTGAGCGTACAGATATAAATACACACTAGGGAGAGATCACCTGTAGTCAAACAACAGGTCCACTTAGTGCAGCAGCCAGCAGCGATCAGAAGCAGAAAGCACATTAGGAAAGAGGACCTTCCCCACCAGGTCCTTCTCCACCTTTACATCTTACTTTTCCAATCAAGCTATGACTTTTTCCTTTTTCTGATGTAATAGCTTTTGCACGTGTGGGCCAAGAAATGGACATACCTTGGAGGTGCAGTTGCATAATGATATATTCTTTATTACTTTCTGTTCCTTTGCTAATAATTTCTAAACTTAAGTTCCTTTTTGACCCCTGCTGAATTTAAGCTTTGCATGCCATGATTCCAAGACAGCCACAACAAAGCTCATCACTGTGCATTTTAGCTACAGTTGTTTCTTTTTTCCTCCGCTTAAGTGTATCATTTTACATTTACGACATTAAACTTCAGCTGCAATTTTAGCGCCAAAGTATCAGAAAGATTTCGTGACTTCAAAGACTTTTTCGACTATCCTAAAGCATGTCCTATTTTTCCCAAATTTTCTGCCTTGCATCTTCACTCCTCGTTTTATTCTTGATCATGAAAGAGCTGTGAATGACAGCAATCTCAGCATATTTCCTTGGGAGCGACCACTGGTAATCCTCTGCATGACAAAATGACCATTAATTCCCACACTACCATTTAATCAGATATTAATAATCTATAAAAGGGTGTTTCACCTCACCTTAAGATGATTTAGTAAAAGTCTTCAGTAAAAGTCTTTGGAAAACCTGTTCAACAGTACCAATATCATATATGATGAGTTCTTCAAAGAAATCTAGTGAGTGTATGTGATACAATTTCCCATTATAAAAATTCAATTGGATTCTTCCTCAGTCTTTTATATTTATGTATGTTTATTAATTCTAGTTGTTCATGTTATACCTTCACTAATTTGTGAGAAGAGATCAGATTTAGTGCTCTGTGACCTCAGCAGATTAACTTAGACCCTTAAAAACCCCTGGTGTTCCCTTCATTCCTTTAGTATATCAAAGGTAATTTCAAAGCACCCTCAAACTCTCATACTATTCTATTGTAAGTTATCTTAGAGACTTTCTTAAAAACAGCCCATGATTTGTAGCTGAAAGGTTAATTTTTCACAAGGGCTGAATCGCTTTGTGGATTAAAGTACAGTTTTTAAACTATGATTTTTGTAGCAGTATGACTCTTGTAGGGCTTTTTTGGAAACACAGGAAGATCTCATTGCAATATTTTATAAAAATATTTCAAAACATGTTCTAAAAGCAGAATTAAACCTTGTGAAATCACTGTATCTTTTGGATATAGATAAAACTGATTTTTATCATTGCCTTCTCATTCACAGGTGAAGCAATGACTCACTCAAGAGCACAAGAGTCAGTGCCAGAGCCAGAAATAAATATAGACATGCTACCATTCAGCACCTTGCACCAGACATTAGGTTGCATTTTCTTCTCCAATTTATTACATTGTGAGATTGAAGAAAACTGGAAAGCCTTTTAAGTGTGTCCCTGCTTTACAGGACATTTTCCTATGAACTTTTCCTGATTTTCATTAAGACTGTGGCTCATGATAACTGTACAGAAAAGAAAACATTATATTACTTTAATTCGATGTGCATAAGGTAGTCTTAATGAAATAAGCCCCTACCTAGGAATAATTTTCTTTCCTAATATCTAACTGACATTTTTACATTAGGCTGGCCAAATTTTACCTACAGTGCTATTCTGGCATATAGTTCTGCCAGCAAAGATGCTTTCTGACTGAGAGAGGGTATGAGTTGTTTTTTTCCCAGACAAAGCAACGCTTGATATGTACCCAGCCTGCAAAGTCTGGGTCAAAATGCAAGACTCCCTGTAAATTAATGAATGCAAATATGGAGTAGCAGCTCTGATTCTAATCTAAGTGCAAGAAGGGCCCCGATTAGCCTGCCTTTTAACATATTCAGAAATGTATTCTTACATGTGTTTAATGTAAAATGCTTATAACAAGAATTCTATATTTGCTGGACAAGGACATTTTGCCTTCTCTCTGCACAATCATCGGTAACGATGCAGAGCATGTGGAACAAGAAGTAGCTCAGACTGTGTATTTTTTATTGGATTCTTCTCAATTTGACGTCAATGAACCATTTATAACATCTCCTTTGGCTTTCTTTTACCTTGGAAGTTCTAAATTCCCTCTCTTCTGTGACAGAAAGCTTCAGGTGATCTGCCAAGTACTCTGTTCTTTTAATCAACCAGTGGGTATTTACAACATGTAGTCAAAACGGATGTATCATGGTAAATTGTACCAGCACTTCCAATTTGATGTACTGGCCCTTTTCCAAATGGTATAGCAGAACAAATAAATTTCTTATCAGATTTCCATTTTGTCCACTGTTTACATTATTAACTGTAGCAATATTTTTGCCAGGAATAACTGACTGCAAGTAGCACTTGCGTAAGATTCCACGTGCAATAACTTGATCCACATAACACTCTATATGGTTTGAATACTTTCATACTGTTCAGAGCACCAGAGGAACTATTGCTTTTCTAATTCTTACTACTGTAAGCCCTGGTCACCAAAAGAAGTGAAGCAAAGTTGAACACCAACCCAAAAAAAGAAAATTCTTATATAATATCATTTTCTGTGCGCATGCTTTACCTTTCTCCTCAAGGCTTACCTTTGAAGGTCAAGAGCTGCTGCATCAAAACCTTTTGGCTTTTTCAATACTAGCAAACGCTGCTCTGGTATCCCTGTAATATATACATGCAAAGGCTGCCAACTTTTAAATTCTATCTCCAGTCTCATCCTATTCTATAGCTTTCAGTCAGAAGGCCCCACTGGTAGAACAGTGAGAGATCTTCCCCAAAGGTTCAGCTTTCAGTTCTAAGTTAAGTTTCCATCCTCCCAAGGCTAGAGAAAAAGGCTTTAAGAGGAAAACCATGTGCCACCAAAGAATGGGGACAGAGTAGTAACTAAATGGAATCCAGAATATGCTATTAATAATAGTAATTGTTTGATTCTGCCAGGTTAGATTGCCCATGCATGCTTGCAGAGCCCACTTGGCATCTCTTAGTTAGGTGAAATGTGAAAAATTCAGAGCTACCCAGACAGTCCTCTTCAGCAACAAAAAATTGTCCCTAATATTTATGGGGAACTAAATGGATTATCTAAATTATCGTGTCACTTTGGTTAAAATCTGAAGAACATTCAAGTTACTGGATATGCCGTGCCTCTTACTTTAGGATTTTGGCTTACACTTGCTGTGCAGTTGGAAAGCAAATTTTCCAGTCATCCCTATTTACTATGTTAGCTCCGTCTGCAGAGTAGTTTTGGTGCACATGAACTCAACCCCTTTCAGGAGAAATTATACTGTGTGCACACCAGGCCCTCGAGGAAGTGGGAAATGTGACCATCTCTGCAGACAAAATCAATTCCCACACACAGAGGGACAATCAGGCCAGATGACAAGACAGAGCATAGTCCCAAGCAAAAGCCCAAACCCACAAAGTGCATCCGAAAAGCCTCACCACCCACTGCTTTATCTACAGGTCCTCTCCTACTGCTCTGAATTAGCCTCAACCACTAAGTGACTTAAAAGTGCAGCATATTTTGCTGTTCTCAATTTCACTACATGAAGGCAAATAAAGTAACTAAAAAAGCCACAAAATCGTCCTGATGCCAATCAAGCTTGCTCCCTTGCTCACCTCTTTCAGCCCTGGGGTAAAAAACCCAGCTGGACCTGTGCTGGGATCACCTCTCTGAACATCATCAGAGACAGAAAAATTCATCACTACTCTTTGGCATCTCAGAAGATTTTAGACATCTCTCTTTAGACAGCTGAATCCAACCCTGCCTGACTACTGTGGCAACGTTGCTGCCACCTGGAAATAAATACAACTGAGTTCTTCCTTCCTCACTTGGGACTACTAGCGGGGAATCATTAATATTTTGCCATGAAGCTTGTGCAGGATGAGTAGTCATCTGTCCCTCTGTGCTGTGTGTCCCCAGCTGTCCCCTTCTGCCCTCCTACTGCTTTATCCCTGCTCCGTGCAGACACACCAGGTGCAAGGTGGGGGATATTAGGGAATCAAGCAGAAGAGCATCTGAGCCATTAACTCAGATTTTCTCTTCTAACATCAGAAGATTCAGCCAAATAATTACAGCACACAGCTGGTGCCTGCTAATACACTTTAAATTTGATAATCTGTCCAGAAGTGAAGAAGATTTTTATTCAGTGCAGGTTGGAAAGGCAAGGCAAGACAATTGAATGAGACAAGGTATTTTCAGCATTATCTTTTTCATTACCTTGCTTCAGCTCTATTGACTTTAAGACTAGAGCAACAACTAGGCAAACAAAAGAGTTCTTTTTGAGAAGTTACATAATTTAACATTACTGTCTCTTTTTTTCTCTAGACTTGCAGAGTCTTAGCAACTCTTCTCTGTCAAAACAATGTCTGCTCTCAATGCCAGACTTTCTTAATTGCCCCACCTGAAGCAGAAGTGTTCCAAATGTGTTCTTGTCCTGATTATCAGTCAACTCACTGGAATATATCATAACAAGTGAAATTCACTGCTGAACACGAGCCTGTGTGACAAACTATTTAACTATATATATATATTAGAAGTTGTTAAATAAACAATCATAATAGCAGCTGAGAAAGAGAAAACAAAGCAGCTCTGTGCTGGCCTGGAGCTCAGTGCTCAGGGAGGTCCAGACAGACCTCCGTGTCCTCCTGGAGCCCCACCTGATCCAGGCCCTGCCCTCACAGAGCCGCTGAAAGCTTCATCCCATAGAGATGACACTTGAACTATAAATGACAAAAGCACTTGTGCAAACATTTATCCAGTCTCCTGGCACAGCTGAGAAATGGAAGCCAGTGTCACATCACTGTACTGATGGGCAAGCAGTATTCAGAGAAACAGAACAGAGAAACAAAAAATGTAGCAATTCCCATGAAGACAAAGGCTCCTGCCTGCATGTCATGTCCCTGCTTCTGTGTGATGTACCCAGGGATGGAGGTGTCCAGTGCTGGGAACCACTGGTGGGGTTGTCTGGAGATGTCAGCACAGGGTAACTGAGGGTCCAACAGACACCTACAGGCTACAGGCAGCCACTGCCAGGCTTCATAGAGGATCTGGTGACACCAAGCACTGCCCGTGAAGCTGTTGCTTGCTAGGCTTGCTAGTGATGTTCATTCACTGGGGAGGGCAAAGGAGCGTTGCAAAGCACTTCCCTTTGCATTCAGGCATAGGAAATATTTTAAAATTGACCTGCAGGATACTAAATGAAAGAAAAAAAAACACTAAAATTTGTGTAATGAAATTTAACCTTTGCTTAAGAAAAAGCTTTGCAAAGTTGCAGCAATTTGAAAACAGGTGATTTTGTAGCTGCGTGAAAATACTCAAAGGTACTAAGGAAAAATAAAGACATTTTACTTCATTATATCGTATATTTAGAGATCATTTATTAAATAGTCCTTACGGTTATTTTAAGTAGCCAAGCAAAACCACAGAATGTCATATCTAACTGGGCACAGACAATCTGTAGAGAGGTAAAATGACATCGCAAAGCTGCCCAGTTTCTGCCGTAATTGTTGAGGCCTCAGAGCTGCTTCCCCTTTGAGAGAGCTACTGGCCCAGTGTTCACTCAGCCTTGGAGGGTGAGCTCCTCCTTAGACCAAAGACTTTTTCCATACACTTGTTTTAATGCTTCTTTGCAGCACTTGCATGTTAATCCCCCATTTGCCAGAGACAGATCATGTAAGGGGGCAGTTTCTGGCACAGACCAGACGAGAAGCAAAACAGTTTGAGCTCCTGTTGTCCAGATCAGGGACATGAAGTTTGGTGTAGCAGAAACACTCATAGCTCTTCCTATAGAACTTAGGTACTTCAGTTCGAGTAACCTGGCTTTGTGCCATGTTATATATTCCCTTCACCATAAATCCCTCCCCTACACACACATACATGCAGTCCTTATCCTTGCAATACAGAACTTCCATTAATGGCAAGAGCCTACAGGACTCATGCTCTGAAAAAAAGGGAAAATTTACAATAGCAAACACGTGCAAACAAAAAAGAGACAAGCAGATGACTGCATGGAAAAATATTTTCCACAAAGCAGTGCTGAGACCATTTGTAACCTGGGGTAAAAAATCTAAAGCAGTCAAAAAAATGTGAAGCAAAATGGGGGAAGTCATCTTCACAACCAAGAAGAAGTCAGGCTAACTTCTGTGATCACAGCACACAGAGACCAGCAAACCCCAGCAGGAATAAGTGTATTTTCAAATTAACTTATTTCAGATCACTTTTTCCTTTGCTTATCTGTCATCAGAGTTTGGACCTAAGGCTGTCTATCATAGTAAATGATATCGTCATTAGAGCGGCTGAGGTAGCTGCACAGGCTCTGGAAGAGAGCTCTGCACTGCTTTGGGTGTTAGTGGTGGGCATGACACATATCTTGGCAAGTAATGAAAATTTTAGTTCGCTTTCAAAACATGCTTAGAAGTACAGTCAAATGCCATTTATCCAGCTAAACAAGCTTCAGCTCTCTTGATAGTTTCTCTGCTCCTACTTTCATTATTTATTAGTATATATTACTTGGTTCGTAGAAATGCTTAACAGCTTGAACCAAGAAGGAGTTCTCATTATCAGAGGTGTTGTACAAGCACACAGCAACAGACAGCTCCTACCCAGAGAGCTCCTGATCTGAGCAGGAAAACCAGGTTCATGCTGGGAAAGCCAAATTGACACAGGGAGGGAAAGAAGTTTGTTTTGATGCAGAGCCAGGAACGGTGTTTGGCGGCAAGCACCATTTTTACATTCAGCCACAGGGGTTTCAAGTATTTTCTGTCTCATTGGGTCAATTTCCATGTAGAAGACCCCACCCATGTTTTCCCACCTGGGACCAACTGTGATTATGAACATCACTAACAAGCTGGCTAAACTTATCATTCCTCAGTGCTTTTTTGTCCCACTTTCCAGCTGAATTGTGTCATTAATTTGTGTTTGTTGAACAGTCAGCTCCTCCCAAATAGTTTTTAAATCTTTTGGCTCACAATGGCCAAATGCAATAGAAGGGTAAACTTCTCAACCTTATTAAGCTTCTGACCAGTTCTGTAGAAGTGCTAAGTAATCAGAGAGAGAGGAGAGACCTCATTAATACCACCACTGAGAGAAGGACTATACTGTAATCTCAGTTCCTTTCAGAAACTGGTCTATTCCCACAAAAGTTCAGCCTCAAAACACAAACTCCTAGAAAAGGATTTCCTGTTAGTTCTGCTGTCCTTGGGACAATCTGGCCATGCAAATGCTGATATTTGGATGACTGGTGTCACAAACCAAAAGAACAGAAAAGCCATGTCACATTAGATACAAAGATATGTCCTTTTCCTATTTCAGGGATCCCATCCTTTCTCAAAGGAGATCCTGTGACAAATCCTACTCCTGGTTGCCTCAGGGAAATTGGAGCTGTCTCAAGGCTTTCCAGCCTTGTAGCAATAGTTGATTTTTCGAAGTCATAAGAGTAAATATATGCAGTCCTTAATATCGAGAGAGCCCCCAGGTCTGTTTTAGTCGTCATAGCAGAGCTGCTTCTCAGACTGTGAAAGGGAGGCTGTGGAGAAGGTAGTTCTGCTGGGTATTGCAGAACAGTGGATATTTCCAGTGCCCATTGTGACAATCTCATCTTTCCCTTCTCCCCAACCATCTCGTCCTGGATCCAGGTCTTTCATCAGAAGCTGACCACAACAGTCCGTGGTTCCCAATGAGTCTGGCCTCCTTTGCTTGACATGTAGAGGTGGTGGTGGCATGGCTGCTCCTTCATTGGGTCATGCTTCCGACCATCCCTCTTAGCAGCCCCCTTTGCTGAAAACTGAACTGTTCTTGGGTGCAATCCCACTAGAAGCAAAGTATTTCAAAGCAGAATTCAGCATGATGTGGGAATGCTTGCTCACGTGAGGATATTGGCTATATTTTGACTACACAATGTCTTAGTGTGCTCATTGCCATGCCTTGCTTCCTTACAGAGCATCCCAAAACACATCCTTCGAAGTGTGCAATGGATGCATCCCTGAAAGAATGCCATAAACACCACATGCAAACCATCTGCTTCCTCCTCCACAGCCAGAAGTGCTGGATACTGTTATCAAAGCTGCTGAGTAACTCTGTAATGCCCCCACTATTTTTTCAGATGCTTTGTGTGACACAGCAAGTTAGACAGGGAAGGGTTTGAATATGGAGCCCGCTACAAATGGAAACTCCTAAGAGTCACAGGGTTTTTAACATATCTTTTCACAGATGACTGTGCAAAGCATTTGGTGCAGGAAAGCAACAGCTCATCTTGGCCAGAAAAAAGTCATGCTTTGTGGGTGCGGCACAGAAGGATTTTGTATATGGGAGCCTTTGGGAAGGAAACTGAAAACTTGGTGTTATTCAGCAGAGCAACAGAAACAAACAGCATGACCAAAATATGCTGATTTAATGACAGAAAAAAGTTCAGAATTGAGGTACATTCTTATTCCTTTATTGTCCTGCAATGCTCATTACTTTCCCATCTATGCAACCAAGAACCTGAAGACCTCATGGCATCAGGAAAATTTTGTACCTTTGTTTCAGACAGAGGGACATGTTCTGCACACCTTCCATAGCAAATTTAAGTATGTGATACCACCTTCTCAGATCTGCTGACCTTCTTTGACAAAGCACTGTCCTCAGCGAGCAAGAAACTAGTTTCATTTCTGAAAAATAATGGATTGGAGGCAGGGAAAGGATTATGAAAAGGGAAAGGTGGATGGATTTATTTCTGCAAAACCTGTTCCGTTGGGTATTATTTTTGCTTTTTTTTTGCGAGAGTTCAGTTTGTCTCTAACATTTGGGCCAATCAGATGGGCAGTCTGGTAACTCTGAGGGATTTGGAGTAAGCAATTCCAGTACTGAGCTGTCTCCCAAAGGCAGCCAGCAGAAAGTGAGTCAGCCACTATACTAACAAAAACGAGCAAGAATAGGAAGCAGATTTCCAGTCTTCCTGCTTTGTAGCAGTTTTGTTCTTCCTTGCAATGGCAGTGGTGATTACCTTATCTGTGCATACCAGCCAACCACACAATCCAGGAAAAGCTACCATCCAAGAAATACTCATTTAATACGTCTCGGCATATTGAATGCAGACCCGGGAAGGCAGGATGCCGCATAAGAATATCTTTCTTCAGACAGGCTCCACAGTGACAAATACAAACCTGCAGATATGAAGTAAACAAAATTTCCAGGAAGGGAACGACCAGTAGGATATCTACTCTCTCTGTGAAAGCTTTGTATAAGTCCTCATTCTTCCTGTGGGTGAAAGCTTCTTTCTAGTCACTGATAGATATCAGATGATAAATACAGATTTTGGTCTCCAAACCTATATCCCAAGGTTAGGGCAAATTTTCAGTACCCAGGCAGACTCAGTAGATGGGTATGTGCGCTGTACACTCCTTCTAATGTCCCAGCTCACCAGGGGTCCCCATGGCTCTCAAAGAAATGGGTGACATCTTCCCCCATAAGACCTTCAACTATTTCATGTATGTGGCAACTGAAAGTTAACAGTAGCAGGAGACCTAGAAAAGCGTGTCCAAATAGAGACAGAGATTAAAATATTGCTCTGTATAAATACATCAGGAAGTTAATCACCAGTGGATGGGAAAGAGTTACTTAATGAAAAGACTATGTTGGCAGAAGAGCAAATGGTTATGAACTACCTGTCCGTGACTAGATTTAGGCTGGAAATTAGATCAAGGATTCTACTTATTGAGGAAGTGGGGATCTAAAACAACCCTAAAAAGGAATGACAGAGATAAAAATCCCAAGACAGGACCTGATCCTTTTAGGAGGGAATTACTTAAAATGATAGCCTGCAGCTGGAAAGGACTGGATCAAGAAGCACTCAAGGTACCTCCCCTTTCTGTGTTCCCATGCTCCTATGCTTGTGATGCCAATTTGAAGGGAAATACCAAGCACATATATTCCTAACTTCTTTCTTGTCTCAACGCTAACTATATGCCCTGAACCACACTTACAGGGGCTTGTATCTCAACAAGGAAAATGGAGAAACACAGAGAAGTGCTGTGACAGTCTAAGGATGTGGTGGACCACTTCCTCCAGCTGACTGGAGCACAATGCACATTATAGTGATCAGAAATTGATGCAAAAAAGATCCTAGAACAGGCACTTCAATTCTTGATGACTGTTTTACAACTGACAACCTATTTATTGAACTATAATGCCTATACATCAAGAAATGCTATCACTGAAGTAGTTGTTTTCCTTCTATCTCATTGCTTTCAGTCTTAGTAGGACATTGCATTTCTATTACTTATCTTTTATATTGCAGTGATATCTAGATGTTCTTATTATGTCAGGACTCCATGTGCTGAGCTACACACAAATACATGAGGGACAATTCTTTCCCTGTCCCCCCAAAATGTCCAAAGCCTACAGGATTTTACATCCATAACATTGTACCAGTTAAAACCCAATCCATGCAAACAGCAGCAGCAACAACCGAAATGTATTTCTACATCATTGTGGTATGGCCAAGCAGTCACTTGTGCTCCTACAGTAAAGTGCTGAACAACTCCTGTTTCCCATCCTTGAAACTGCAGGTTCCGAGCAAAGCCTTCAGCAGAGGTGAAGAAACATGCTTTGTCCTGCAGCAATATCATGCTGTCACTCAAGAAAGCCACACTCGGAGGCAGGACCACTGCATATTTCCAAACTGTTCATCTGACCTCACCATTTGAGCACTGCAGGAAGAGGCTTGGGCCTTCCTGAGCTAAGGTACAATGTACCTGAGAGGTCAGCATCCACACAGGGCTCCCAGATCTGCAATTACATACGTTTGCTCTGATTTGAGCTGAACTAAAATAACTTTAATTTCTGGTTAGATCAGAAAAAGACAAAAACATCAACAAATACTCGAATGCTGACAGAACAAGGTAAAAGTACCCCTGGAAGTGAGATTCTCCATTGCCTTCTTTCTCACAGAGTGGCTGAATTCTGCAATATGAATGGAGACTGTCTTTGTTCCATCAAGCAATGTTATTTACCGCCTTGCCCTGCTAAAAATGACTGTGTAAGGGTCAATGCAGAACTGAATTCAATATGTTTTGGCCCAGCAGAGTGTGCGTGAAGCCTTTAAAGCAGCCAAATAATCCCACCTGCCATCACCTACAGAAGGTTTCTTCCCACCTTACTGCAGAGGTGAGATTTAAACCTGAGCTGCATCTTTCCTGTGTTTTTCCTGGCAGTGATTACCCCAGGGTCCACTGTTGTTGGACATCAGCTGCTTAAAGAGAGCATCTTGGAGGAATAGTGTCTGAGAGTGAAACAAACCGCACAGATTTCTTGGGCAAAAAAACTTAATGCAGCTTGTCAGGGAAACAGATGGCAGCATCCCTCCCGACAGGCACCATGGGGGCTGAGTTTGCTCAACTCCCTCTTGCTGCACTTTGATGTATTCCAGCAGCTGTATGAAATTAATTCCAATAAATTAAACCTCTAGCAGAGACAAATGATCCGGATGAAAACTATAGCACTAGGGGCAATCAGCTATTCAAAACTCGGTGATTCCAGAGACAGGGAAGCAGCACCCTTTTGCTGTAAAGTCCTCCTTGTTGGCTGTATCATAGGCATTTGCTGAGGCAGCCAAAAAGTCTCTGTCAGCAAAGGAAAGAAAATCAGAATCCAAAGCTCTATAACCACAGCAGTGCCAGCTAATTGATTTACATTAATCAAAAATTAGTCCAGCATATCCAAGCTCAGAGAGCTGACCTTCTCTAAGGACCCTGAAGAGGCTTCTTGCCATAAATTTACCCAAACTACAGAGAGCCACTCCACGATCGATTTCAACAGGAGGAAGAGCAGCTCAACCTATTTGAAACCTGCAAGTCTAAGACTAACATTCACCTTAATATTTGCAAATTTAAGTTTGAGTGCACGAGTGTCTTTACTGCACTTATCCAGCTGGTTATGTCAGTTGTTTGCTCTGGTTTAGGACCACTCCAATGAGTATGACACTGTACATAAGACTCAGGAGGATGAAGGAAGAGCATCTGGAGCAGGTACTTGAGTGCTGTTGCTTCTGGGCTGTCAGCACCAATCTCTTCTCAGTTGTGCAGCAGGCAACCATTACACTCAGTAGGAATATTGAAGGATATTTTTTCTCCTAAACTTTAGGAGTAAAAGAATTTTTTCAGGAGCCTGTGCCCAGTAATTTGCAACATTTTTGTAAGCACCAGAGTAATGTGCCCAAAGATATCAAATCGTCAAAATGAGAAAGAATCTCTATGGTTTTTTTTCAGTATCACCTAATATCAATCTGCTTTTTTGAATGTCCTTTCATTTTTCACCCAGATGACCCTTTATAACTGCAGAATTGTTTATCTGGTATTGCATGAGGTGCCTCAATTGGAGAATCTATTCATTTTTCATAATGAAAATGCTGACATAAGTGAGGGATAGAGCATGAGAATAGTTGTCCCTGCCCATGACAACTGGGGAATTGGAACTGGATGATCTTTAAGGTCCCTTCCAGCCCAAACCAGTCTATGATTCCATGATTTTAAGCAGTCAGAAAACATTGCTGGCGATCATCTGCTTCAGTTTGCCTAGCTATTAACATGGTGCAAAAAGGTTAATCACCCGCTGGCAGAATGTTCTGTTCCTGGTTACGCCATACCTTAAGATTTGTTGACTGAAAAGTATGAGCAAGAGCAACAAAGCCCTTGCAGCTAAAAGAAAACTTGTTACTGTTTCCTGTTCTTTTCCAGGAAAACTGGGGCCAATATTCAAATTACTTCTCTTTATGTCCTGTTCTATACAGAGAAGATTTTAACTCTTCCATTTCCTGTAAGAACTAAGAAAGTATAATTGATGGGAAAGCATGAGAGATGATCCTCACGGGGACTATAGTGGTCAAATAAAGTAACTTGCCATGGAGAAATTCAGATCTTTATGGAAGCATCTAAATACAGACTTGTAAGTTATTTTTGTTATAATTTATTGTCAATAAATGTGGCAGGAATCATAAGCAAAAACTTTTAAGAATTGGGGGTTTGTGTATTTTAACATGGAACAGCATTTGAATCTGAGACCCCAATGGGGTCTATCCCTTCTTTATGGTACCCTGGCCCTCATTTTGCCTCACAATCTGCAAAATGATACACCTCAAAATCTTAGACCCCAAATCACCGAAGTATTTAAATGGGTTATAATTTTAAGCACCAAAGTCCCAATTTCCTATATGGATAGAAATGGCATGCATTTAATGATCTGCTTCTGTAACTCACTCACCTAGTGATGTAAGATTTTATATACTGGTATAAAATGGATGTACCAGTCTTGTTTTTACTCAGATGATCAGAGGTGTCCTTCTGAAACGACCATCTTGAATGAGGGTCAGAATACTCTTAACTATCTGAGAAATGAGGCCTCTGGACTTTGAGGACTTACTTGATTATGATCCATTTGAAGCCCTTCAGACTGATAACTCAGCCTGGTTGCTGGCTGGAGTGGATTCCTCTTGTACTAAAGAATATGACTGCCCTTGATGTTGTAGTGTCATATAGTGGATGCAGACACAGCGGAAGAAATATGAGTCAGAGAGATAGCAAAGATGACACGTAATGGGAAATAACCCTGCCCCCGATCCCCATTAACAAATGAGTACGCAGAGAGCAGTCGATAGAGTGTGACTGTGCAAACAGCCACCAATTACACAACTAATTGTAGTGCCAGACAGACAAGCTCTTTGCAGCACTTAGTCCTGCTCTGCAACTTGTCCCCTGCCCAGCAGGGATGTGGTATCTTGTGGCTGTGTCCCAAGAGCAGTGTCACCCAGTCATCTTTTCCTTTCAATTACTCTCCAAAAAAGGACAGGAAAAGGTGTACCATTTCTGTCTTTTTTTTTGTTATTATCCTTTCTCCTTTTTTTTTTTTTCGTTTATCCAAGGAGCCCCTAGAACTGCACCACCACAGCAGTAGGTGATTTGTCTATGGTGGGATATGTGTTTAAAGAGATCTTATTACAGGGTGGCAAATCTGTAATTTGGAGCTCTCCTTAACTCCTCTCTGTGAGAGGATGAGTGCCTTCTAGAAATTATTTGACAGCATAGAATCCCTTAGCAGCAAAAAATGCTGAGATATATTAAGGACAAAATCCAGCTATTTCTTATCATTGACACAGAGTGAGATAACCTGGTGAGCCAATGACTCTAAATCTTAAAAGATTTGCTATTCCACCATATCTGTGATGCTTTAAATATTGTCACTAACACTTTCATGTGTAGGAACATTTAAAAGAAACAATTAACCCAGAGTGCCTATGTCATTTCTTCAACAGTCCAAACACACTTTGTGTGATGCTCTTGCCCAGCAGAGTTCATAAAACTTTTTTAATTAGCTGTAATTTGCAACTGGTTTTGCAAATTTATCCTCTCAGGAACATGCTAGGACCAAGTTCAATAACTAACTGAGGCTAAAAGAATGAGACATGGGGAGAAATTCAGAGACGGGATCCTTAGCACTAATCTCAATGGCCCAGCTAAAACCTTCTCATAAGTCTGCACATGGGTGGGATCTCCCGCATCTTGGGCAGCCCAGAGCCTGCTCACTGCATGTTCAATCACTCAGACATTTTTCCTACAAGGCCTATCCTGTTTTCAGCTAGAACAGAGTTAATTTTCTTCCTAGAAGCTGGTATAGTGTTATGTTTTGGCTTTAGTATGAGAATAATGTTGATAACACACTGATGTTTTTAGTTGTTGCTAAGTAGTGTTTATACTAAGTCAAGGACTTTTTAGCTTCCCATGCTTTGCCAGCAGGGAAATGCGTAAGAACCTGTGAGGAACTATAGCCATGACAGCTGACTCAGGCTGGCCAAAGGGATATTTCATACTATATAACATCATGCTCAATATATAAAGTGGGGAGCTGGCCAGGGGAAGGGTTATCACTGCTTGGGGCTGGGTTGGGCATCAGTCACTGGGTGACGAGCAATTGTATTGTGCATCACTTGTTTTGTATATCCTATTATTATTATTATTATTATTATTATTACTATTACTATTACTATTGATATTATTTTTATTTTTATAATTTTTCTTTCTTTTTTCTGTCCTAGTAAACTATTTTTATGTCAACCCACGAGTTATGGGTGGTTTTCATCCCATCCCACTGCTGGGTGGTGGGGAGGTGAGCGAGTTGTTACGTGATGCTTAGTCTCCAGATGGAGTTAAATCGTGACAAAGTCCCATCAGGTGTTGCTCTCCAATATCCCAGGCTGCACACATATAGCTTTGGCAGTCACCACTCTCCTTTAAAAGAAGACAGACACGGGATGTGATAGTGTCCACTGTGTGGTCAGAGGAGTCACCAGGAAAACAGGACATCATGCCATTAAATATTTGATACAAGATTCCAGGATCTATCTTGAGATGAAGAAAAAGAATTATAGAAATTATTAAATTAAACTTAACCATAAACATTATAATTATAGGACAAAAAGTGTGATCAAGGGTTTAAAACTGAAAAATAAATTGAGATTTCTTGATTTCTACCAGTTCATCATTGATCTTGTGAAAGCCACTCAGTGTCACTGGTCTCCAAAATTATTTTTCGCTGATGCCCTATTCTTATTATATTATGATCATATATTATTTTGTCCAACCTATTAGAAATATTGCAACATTCAATGTATTGAAGCAGTCACAGACAATTCAGTGCAAATTCTGCCTGAATAAAATCCTCAGGACTTAGCTATTTTGACAGCCTGACTATGGCATTATGAGTCTGACATAAAAGTTAAAATTATATGGATGTAACCCATATAAATGATGTAATAGCAGATGCAGGGAAAATAAAGGCATATGAAGAAACAAAAAAAATCTCTGGGCTGTTCTCCAAGAGAATTCTCAGTGGATAAAACTATTACAGGAAAATACAATTAAATGTGACAAATACATACTTCAAAACACCAGGAAACTAAAAGAACAGAAATGTCAAAAAAAATAACTGTGAGGTGAAAACCTAGAGAAGTACCTGATGAAACCACCTATGCTCTGCTGCAAGTGTGTCCCTTTGGTCTGCCTGTAAGTATTGCAAAATCAATGTTACTGTTTGTTCCCTGGACTGGAGTTGCAGAAGACAGGCATGTGTGGAATGCCCTGGCCGTCTCCAGGCCATCAGCCTGCCTTGCTGCTTCCTTTTATTTTTCATAGACAGTGTGAATTAGTAACTTTGCATGCCTGAAATTGCCAAACATAATCCGCAGACCTCGAAATTCATACATATTACACAGCAGTATAAAACCTTTTTTCTGTAAATGAGTATGGTGGTGTTTTCATTCCAGATGACTTATAGCAAGTAATTAAAGGGGTCATTAGCAAAGAAGGGAAAAAAAATCCTTAAGACTCCCATGATCAGTTTGCTTTCTTTACAAGTGGAATTGACACATCCACCACCCCATTTAACGTAGGTTGTTCTGGGCATATATGACATTTTCTTTCCTGGTTTACGCAGATCTGCTGTGTCTGCACCTTGCTTGAGTAACAAGTCTGTCCTTACAGCAATTTACAGCTCTGTCAAGGACTTGCCAAGTTGCAACTCTGCGTAAACCACGCATTTTCTCTTTGCTCCAGTGGAACATAATCAGCTTTGTGTGTGCAGAAGCATCTGTTACAGGTGGGGATTGTCCCCCTAAAATTATCTCCTGTACGTAGAAAATAGGGGTTTCAACATCCCTTGGGTCTCCGGGCATTCTTGCAATGCAAACAATAATAGCCAAAAGATCCGCTGATGTAATAATAACAGCATCTGCCATGTTTCCTTAAAATAGATAATTATGGCCCTGTCTTCTGTTAGTGCGAAAGGAATGAATAACCAGACTATCCTTATCCGGCAGCAATACTATTGTGCGTCCTCACACTGTATTTTCGCAGCAGCTTCCCTGCCTTCTTAGGAGCTGGAAAATAATAATCTGATTCAGTCCAGCTGGAGCTGCGAAAAAACTGCTATTAATTTAGGTAGTCTCTTCAGAGTGGTTGAACTGTGGAAGTAGCTCTACTAGCCCTCTCCACTGCCCTCCAGTCTCCCAGTGGGCAGCAGTCACATTGCCACCAAGGCCGCCAAGGAGGGTCCCACGGTCTGGCATAGTCAGGAGCTTGGCTGCCTGCAGGCTTGCTATGCACAGCCCTGACCACAACAGGGTGCATGTTCAGGATTCATTACCCACTTTGAGACAGAGCAGCCATCAGCTGTATCTCTGCCTTCATCTCTGTCCTCTTCTGCAGACCTCCTTGTGATTCAGCTACACGTTGCTGCTCCAGCCCTCATCCAGGTCCCTCGCTCTGCACCAGCTCTATCCCCACCTCAACTCCTTTTTCCTTGGGTTTCTGTCTTGATTTCGTGCCCTCACCTTTGTGAAACCTGGTTTTGGCTGCTGGTGCTGTAACAAATTCATGATGTGGAGGTAATGACCAACCAGCCCTCTTGAAGGAAATGAAGTGTGACTGGTGGGAACTAAATGAAGGAAGGATAGGGCTGAAGCTGAATGTCCGCTTGGACATTAATGCAGGCCTTACAGCTTTAAGCCAGAATCATGTCAAGTCAGACAATAATTTAACACCTAAATCCATGATTTGGTTTGTGCAGTAACTTAGGTTGAAATACCCTGACCTCCTGAGCAAGTCCAACATGCAAAATAAAAAGCCAGTGTAGCACCAGAGGAGAAGAGAGCTCAGTTCTCCTGCAATGGGATGTCTTAGCTCCAGCACAACAAGCTGCTCAGTGGTGGGGCTGATTTTATGTGAAAGAAGGCATGACAATAAAGTCCTAAAATGTGAAAACTACAAGGGATGCAGTGACTCAGCCAACAGGTCAGGTTCACTGGCATGATACCAGTCTACCATAAAATGTACCTAAGCTCAACTCGGCCCCCAGCCGAAGACCAACCTAACTGGTGTCAGAACTTCTCCAGTATTGATAGCCCAACCCATGCCACAGTCTTGCTGGGCCAGAGCCAATTCAGTCATTACCTTACAATGCTGACCTCTCTCATGTGTAACAACACTTCTTACCTCAGGAACTAGATTCTTTGGACTTCGGTTCTTTTCCAGAGAAAGCTGTTCTCTCCTTTTTGCAAGGACTGTGGTTGTATATCAGGGTATCACTAATCCCCAAGTTTGCAGTTGGAAATGTTCTGTTCTGCTGAGATGGCACCAAGATAAGCAAAAAGCTGCTTGCAGTATGGGATACAAATTCAAATAATGTCAGCAATGAACAAAGCATCAGTAAGTAATGTCAGTGAAAAAAAATCCAAGCTTAAAGTTTTATAGTTTCTTCTTTTTTCACTCTTGTGGAATAATTATTGCTGTTCTAATCTACTAGTTTTACCCTAGTTTTTGTTTTTCCTTGACTGCATGAGCTTTTTTATTCTTGGCAATTTAGGAGTCAAAAACTTGTTTAATTAAATAGAACAAGTTACTTCAATTGGCAGTCCTGTTCTTCGTAAACATTTGCCCATGGCACAAAACCAGCTCACATTGTGACAAAGCTGTCAGGCAGGACGGTACAGGGAAAAGTGCTTCAGAAGCAAAAGGAAGTGTGAGGAGCATGTGGCAAAGAAAAGTCACTTCAATATTGACTGATGCTATACTTAGCCACTTCAGAAGCAAATTCTTGAATTTATACTAAATTCATACATATTTATTAATCAAGCACCTGGGCAGCAAGCAGCCATTCTGCTTGTAAGACCCAGGAGCAGTTAGGCAGCAGGAGCATCCTCGCTGGAAGCAGACAGTTTCCTCAGCCTGCAGGCCAGAACAGGGCAGCTGAAAGTCAAACCCCTTTTCCAAGCCTGAGATCTCCTAAGCAGCAGGGATCTTCAGTGTGGATAGGAAAAAAGCAGGAATGCATTGCTGGCTATGTCGCCCATGGAAACTGCTGTCCACTGTAAGCTTATAATCTAGTGTTGGTTCAGACTACTTGCATGGCTGTGCTGCAAAAACTGCCTTCAGTAACCATGTCTGAGTGATGGGATTTTGTACAATGTTGAGGGGAAGGAAAGGTTTTAAACATGAAAAAATGCATTTATTTCTTAAGTCAGGCAAAACATCCATTCATTCCTACTTGACCCTGTTTGGCAAAATCCATGTTGTCCCCCCTCAGGGTTTTGGCTGACTACAGGTTTTTGCTCTGTAAGATTTAGCTCCCAAATAGTGAGGAATTAATGACAGATAGTTTTCAATGATTAACTTATATAGTTGATTGCCATGTTCCATCCCCATAATTAAAGAGCTATTGGTGTTATGCCTAATGAGTGCTTTAGCATGAACTTAATTGCATATCCGCTCATCAATAAAGTGATCTATTGAAACACCTGTGAAGCAGTGAATAATTTGTCTTCACTTTGGAAGTGAAAACTCTGAGATGTGAAACAGTTTGGAAAATTCACAACCACTGTTACTATTCCTATTCAGCCACTCAGCATCCGTGTTTTTTTCCAGCTCCCCATATTTGTCCTTTGGGATTGAATATATTTCAGCAACTATCAGACTTTGCGTATTGAGGCAAAGGAGAAAGAAGAAAAGGACCAATGTTGCATTATTAGTGTCACTTCTTTCCTATTACTGTCTTCCTACTCTTCTGTCTGAAAAGAACAGTTCAAACAAGTTCAGAGCAAACCTTTGAAATATCAGTATCAGCTATATATAGGCCTTTGGGAGAAAAATGAACTTCTTTCCCATTTTTCACAGAACATATGAGCTTCCTTAGCTGTTGTATTATATCTTCAGAATATAATCTGGAAGCATTAAAAGATTATTTGAATGATCCCTGGTACATTTGAAGTGATCACACAGAGGATATATTTTTCATAAAGAAACTCAAAATGAAGGAAGAATTCCTATTGGTGAACATCTCATGGTAAAAAAATTAGCAGGGATATTGAGGTACATTTTTTTATTGCAAACAGGCAGCAATGTTTATGTTTGTTGTCAACCAAAGGCTATTTAAATAGGTTGTCTAAGCAAATTTATTTGAGCACATTAGAGCCTGTGAGCTGCTTGCAGACTGAACATTTATTTCTGGTCTTCAAGCTCTGCCCTAGGTCACCTAAGATACTTGATATTGATTCCTTTTCCAGTTGCAAAAGTTAATGTCTTAAAACTCTTACTATTTCTATGCAAAACAGATTTTATTTTGTCACCAATGTGTATTAGACCCATGATTAAACAAGTCCTGTTTGTGAGCTCAGGCTGCAGTCTTTCTCATGCACACATCCACATGCAAAATTTTCTTTGCAGAAATGGCCATGAAAAGTGCATAGCCTGAGTGATAGCAGCCACCTAGAGCTCATAATTAACCCTGGCCAAAGATGGGCTTCCAGAACCCTACTTAGAAATCACCAGAATGCCGGTGATTAAACATGTATTCCTGTACAGACAACTCAGACGTGAAATCAGGATGGCACTTAGTTACCTGCTTTTTATATGCATGAGTTCATCTCAGTGCTGACTTCGATTTCTGAGCAAAAAAATGAGAATATACCAAACACAGACAGCATTTTGAGGCTGTCACAGCACAAATTGCAGTACAAAACTCTGTACAAAACTCCAGCTGAGCCAATATCCTTCAGCTCCCTGAATTCATTATGGAAGATACATATGCCCAATGCCTTTATTTTTCTACAGAGAGAGAGAAAGGTGCACAGCTGAACTGAAGAGTGGCCGCTCATCTGAAATGGGAACAAGAAAAGAGGAAAAAGGAAAAAAAAAAAAAAGAAAAGAAAAGAAAAGGGAAGGGAAGTTTCACCAAAAAGTTTCATCTATTGCAAGCAGCAGAAGAAGAGCTGCTGCCTTTGGGATCAGTGGAGGCAGTTGGCCTCGGCCAGACATAACACTCAGCCCAGAGCACTACCTGCACAACCAAGCCTCAGAGCTAGGTTGCAAGGAGTGTTTGTGGAGGCATGGCAGCTGACTCCAGCCCACTTCCGTAATCTCTCGGAGCACCTGCTTGTGGGAAACTGCTAATAACCTTCTCTATCACATCTTTCAGTTTGTCTTTCCTTTCTCTTGTCTTTTATTTCTCCATGCAAAAATTAGAGTTCTTCCTGGTTGTGGTTTCATAATGCAAGAAATGCCCCTTCAAAGTATTAAATACAAGGCTTTTAATCATTCTGAGGTTGCAGCATTCTCTGCCCTGTAAAAATATGAAAAAGGGGAAAAGAAGCATGTGACTAACACACACAGAGTAGTCTGGGAGAGAAGTCTCAACCAAAAGGTCAACCAGTGATATTTCTTTCACTTCACTAAAAGGCATTTCGCTAACCGTAGCATCCTCCACTGCAAAATGTCACCAGCCATGCGGTCCAGGGTTACACTACTAGCTAGGGCATGATCTGTAATAATAACCAGAAAATAACAAACCCGAGGAAAAAGATATGTACTTTTATTCTCTGGAGGCTCTGCGAAGTCTGCGGTTTCAGCCAGAAGCTGCTTTCCATAGGAGCGTCAGCTGGCAACTCTTGCTTTCTGATCCTGCCTCTGCAGATGGTTCGCTGCACAGACCTCAGCAAGCTGTTCAGCCTTTCTACACCTGCCATTTTTCTTCAGCTTTTAAATTCTAATGTTTGTTTTTTGGTGCTTGCACTTCCCACTGTAAAAGTTCTACACTACCCTGCTCATTCTCATCAGAATGCCCCTCCACAGCAGATCAATTTATGTGTTCCTGTTTCAATAAGATGAAGAAATTGAAGCATGGAAATTAAATTAATAGTCCACACTCTCAGATAGCTCTGAATCAAAGCAATACCTTTTTGGTTTGTAGACGTGTCCTCTCGCTACAAGATCATTTCTTTCCATCTAGTTCAGAGATAACAATATCTCTGAAACTAATCCCTATGGTTGTTGTGAGAATCCGTCGTTCATTGTGTTGAAAATCTAAAGCAGTATAAAATATATTACTGATTAAAAATGATGGCAAAGTCACAGTGAAGGTGGAAAATGACAGCTGTTCCTCTTAATTTTCAAATTTTCATCTGTGGCAACATGATATTCTTAGCACCCATTCTGTGCTTTTCCAGAGGAGCTACACACGTGGACGCTGCTCAACAAGAGCAAGACAAGGCGTTCAAGACAAGGGGTTATTCTGAGCAAGATACTGATCTTCACAACAAGGAAAATTTTAACAAACAACAGAAATGTACATCATCAAGTGGAAGGGATGATGAGAGGATTTTCTATTCCTCTGACGTAATTCAAGATAAAGTTTCCATAGTTCAGAAAATTCTTCCCAAGCTTTCCTCCCCCTCCCTGCTGTGTCCCTCAAGGGTTAAATCACCAGGGCGGCTGCTCTGCAGATGGGACAGAATTCCAGGGAGCTTGTGTAAACCTCTGGAGAAACTAGAGGCAAGGGTTTCAAAATCGAGGAGGGCTGGGCTGCATTGGAAGGGAGGGATGAGGGAAGAGGTTGGAGCTCTGATCAGTGACTTTTAGATCCAAAACTAGAAATGACCCAGACTTTCTCCAGATGTCAGCTAGCACCTCGACTTGCTTACCACATTCTGCTGTCCCTGTGGTAGGGAGGGGGCCAGTTTTAGCACAAGAGGTTGAAAAAATCAAGCACTTTCGTATATAGCCAGATAGCAAGCAAATGTGTAGGATGTACAGCATTAATGTAAGTTTGCTTTTGTAGCCAGGCAGATGGTGTTAAATTTGGCTCAGAGTCCAGGACAGAGCTCTGTCTTGTCTATGGTTAAAGTTTTTGCTGGCAGATCCATGTCATTTGAGACTATGAAGAATTCGTACCCCTAAACAGCGCATCTGTGTATAGATAGTCCTTTAATAACAGGAATAATAAGTTATGTCACTGGAAATTGAATTTTTTTTTTCTCCCACTTTAATTCCCAAGTATTTTACTATGGCTAAATGAATTCTTAGAATAAGAAAGTGTACAGAAACCGCGTATGCATCAGGGGAAGTTTGCCAATAAAGCTGAACCATGTAGACATGCAAATCCTCTTAGTGGAGACAGTTTATAAAGGCAAAGGAGATGTATATCTAAATAGCCTGCTCATGACCGTAAAATCCTTCTAATGTAGACAAAACTACTGTTTATTTTGTTATCCTGATAAACCCTAGCCCATGATAAAATACTGAATTATTAGACTTGTAAGTTATTAAGGTTTGGCCTCTAGTTGCTCTGCCACTTGAGGGAACAAATCTTCCCAGAGATCCCAATTAGGAAGAAAAAAAAGGAGGGGAGGGAAATAAGACACTGAAATGACTTAGGTTCCAAACAGTTTCGACACAGACAAGATATGGCCTTTCATCTTTTTTGGAATCGTCCCTTTTCCAAATTGAGGATACAGCTGCTCAAATAGTGTCATGTCTGTTCCACAAGAAGCAGGACAATGTTCAAGCACTCGCAGCATCAATAGAGACAATTGTTCAGAAAATATTGCCATTGAAATATTATAAATGAGAACAGAATTAGCTTCCCATTCATCTTTCACTGTCACACTCTGTTTGTTTTACTGCGCTGTCTGAATGAAAGCACAGTCTCTGTTTGCTTGTAGGTCCCACATCACCTAACAAATGTCTTATTGTGTTTGCTGCTCTTCCCTTTCTCCCTGCTGAATTTCTAGCAGGGAGTTGGGCATTAACGAAACCCCTCCTCAAATTGTCATTTTACTGCTGAGAACATTATATAAAGCCTATTTCTCATTTATGTTATTTTGTGCAAAGCCCTTTATATTGCTCTTCCACTCAAGGTACAAAAGAACCTTGTTTGGCAGCAGACGAGAATCAAAAGAACATCTTCTTTCAGGTAATGGCATGCTTCCATTGATCGGTTTTCTCCCGTGAACACTGTGTACTCTGGTTCTTGCTACAAAAGAGAGTAAGATGTCAGATCCCAGAAGAAGTTAATCACACTTGACTAGCTACACTCTGTCCTGAATTATGAGTATCACAAAACAACACAATGAATATACTTTGATCACTCCATTTCTTTTATAGCATCAACCTTCCTCCTTTCCCATAACGTTCTTGCAGATTTAAAGCAGTTTTATCTCTAATGAACAGAGCATCATTCTCTTATTGACAGTAAACATGCATCTCCATTTTAATTAATTTTAGCTCTGTAGGATTTACACTACAGAACTGCAGATACAACAAAGAAAGTGTAATATGTGTGGAGATGAGTGTGCGTGTATGTGATGGAGAGCTGGAAGAGGGCAGAGGATAATTCTGTACTGAGCTACTACACTGCCACTAACACTGCAGGCTTTTTTAATCCTTCTGTTTTCACAGGACCTGCATCAAATCCCATGATATGGACAGGAATCTTACAATGAACTTCAGTGGGAGGTGGATTAGATAAAGGTCATTAAACAGTGTTGACAGAGAGTCAACATGGTTGTACCTATCACTTACTCATTTTCCAGCATTTGCTAAAAATAAGGAGGGCACAAGTGATACATGTAGTGAAGTGTGCCCTACTGACCTGTTGTCTGTGAAGAACAAGCTGAGTGATGTGGCTAGGAAACCACAGGTCATTTCTGACCCTATTTTCCCTTTGGCTAACTCAGAGTCACAATATCACAGAGCCTATAGAGGTCTCTAGTCCACCCTCCGGCTCAGAGCAGTGTTAGGGCTGGCACGGGTTACTCAGGGCTGTGTCCAGTTGATATTGTAATATCTACAAGGACAAAGATTCACAATCTTTCTAGGCCCCTATTTTAATATTGACCGCTCTTGCAGACCACCCTGGGAAGAGCTTGTCTGTGTCTTCTTTACACCCTTCTACTAAGTAGCTGTAAACTACGTTAAGAACACCCTGAGCCTTCTCCAGGCTGAACAAGCCCAGTTCCCTCAGCCTCTCCTCTCACAATGTGTGCTGCAGCCTTTGACCCTCTCAGTGACCCTCTGTGGGACTCACTCTGGTTTGTTAATGTGTTTCTTGCACTGGGGAGACTGAAACTGGTTACACTGCTCCAGATGCAGTCTGAAAAGTCTAACTAAAGGGGGAAGAATCATTTCCCTCATGTTAGCTGTGTTTTTTGTAATACAGCCCAGTATGTCATTGCTGCAAGGACACACTGTTCAACTACACCCCCAGGTCTTTCTGCGAAGCTGCTTCCTTGCCAGTTGGCCCCTAGTCTGTAATGGTAAGGTGGGTTATTCTGGTCCAGTTGCAGGAATTTGCATTGACATTTGTTGAACTTCATGAGAACCTGTCAGCTCGCCTCTCCAGTCTGTCCAGATCCATCTAAATAGCAGCACTTCCCTCCAGGGTATCAACTGCTTATCAATGAGCTCATTGAGAGTGAACTTTATCTATCATCCCATTAATAAAGATATTGAATAGTATTGGTCCCAATGTCAATCCCTGAGATACACCTCTAGTAACTGGCTGCCAGTTACTCCAGGCCACAGATCACTAACAATCTAATTATCTACCCGTACTGTTAGCCATTCATCCAGTCCGTATCTCACCAAGCAGGTGATTTTAGTGACAAGGTGATCATGGGCAACACAGGGAAACATACAGTTTGTAAAGATGGATGGGAGAAAATTATGGGGTAGGAAAGCACAGAAAGGGAATTTGCTTTGTTTATGGTTTTATATGCCTTTCTGCTACACCCATCTGTTGGACAGTGGTTCTCCCTTCAAAGCTTCCTAGGAATGCAGAGTAGTGTTTCAAGAAAATGAGTATGAACCTTGAATTTATGTTCTCTATTGGGGAAAACCTTCTGAGAATAATTCCAAGGATAAAAATAGAAGCATGAATCTTCTGTGTTTTTCAATCAGTGAGTCTCAACAAAAGCTGACACATTTTATCCTCACATGTCAATGCACTGAATGCAATGTCAACGCCCAAATGCAATGGCAGTTCACCACATCCAAAGCTGAGTTTCAAACAGAATCCAAAAGTGGTACGGTGACTAGGATACAGATCAAATTTGCAGTTGTGAGACAGGCTTGAAACCTGAACTCAGATCACCTGCAAATGACTATTGTGTGTGAAGGGCAACACTTGAGCTCTCCTAGGAAGGACTATCTTGTCCCCCACTATTGGTGCAAGAGCAGATAAGCACATGGAAATAGGCCTACTAAGCACAACATGGCAGGGTTTATCCTGAAGGAAGGTGAGATTAACATATGCGTATACAGTCTCTCTCCCTTCCCTAAATTGTCCTTTGAACAAACTGAACAGCTTGTGTTAAAAACAATCCCCAAGGACTGGGGCAGAAAAATGATGTAGACAGAAAATTTTGTCTCGAATTTGCCACAGAAATTGATCTAAAAGAGAGCACAGAGGTGGTCCCTCTTGTTTCCAGGGTCTTTGGCCCTCATTCCAGGGCTTCATTTGGGGCTCTGAAATAGTTTACCATTTCAGGACTTCCAGGCCTCCTGCCACGGAGCCAGAAGCTTTGAGTAGCAAGAGCTATGTAATTTAAGTTATAGATATTTAAGTTTGTCCTACAGTTACAACTGGGTGTAGTCAGTATCATGGCTGTTCCTCAGTGCACACCCTGTGCACTTAGGCATTAGTTTCCAAGGTGGTCCCAGAACTCCAAGATCGTCTCTGCAGAGATTGCACAAGGGACTGAACCAAGACAAGGTGACTGTTAACAGCAAAGCATTTGTAAAATTCCTGCAGGAGGTGTCCAGATGGCAAATATGGGCAGTGCCAGAGATCCTTATAGGCAGCTCCTACTGTGGATAGAACATTTTATAGGCAGTATTTGGTGTGTCAATGTGTTAGCATCTGGCCATGCTGGAGACTCCCCCAGGTAGTACCTGCGTCAGAACTCACTAACTTCTGCATTGATGAGCTACTCCTGAATACGCAGTAGAAAGTGTTCCTGCAGATACAGAGCTGGTCAGGTAGAACAGCCTTTTGCACATAGTAAAGATAGGAGAGTTAGAAGTTTTGCTTATAGTCTAACATAATCTACAGCAGTTTGTCGAGGACCCCAACTGAGTTGGACTACAGGAACTGGGCAGGACAGTGATTTGCAGATCTCACCTGATCCAGATGAAGAGACTGCTGCAAGGAACTTCGCAAGAGCAACTCCATTTGCCGTGTGAATAGTGAGCCAAACATCACACCTAGGAGATTTGATTTCCCAGGCCATCACTACCCTATGTCAAGACACCAATAAGTCAGGGATTTTCTTAAAGAAACAAACACTGCTCATGAGAAAACAGATGTTGAACATTTGTTGTGCAGATGTGCAAGACTTGAAGCCTTAGAGTTCTACAGTTGTCTCCATCTAGACTTTCATGTCCAGCACTGCACCAGGGATCATGGGAGCCCTGCAAATACCAGTGGGGCATGAACCCTCAGAGCTGCTAGACTATCCACATAAGGGCACACAAAAGTCTGTAAGTCTTGAGTCTTTTGGGGCTAGGGCTGCCTGGTTGTTACAAACCCTGGTGAAAATTTACAGCTGTTCAGATTTATAAATTTACAGGCCTGTTCATTCCAGTACCACTGACAGCAGTAGGTCCAGAGACCTTTCTGGCAGTGAAGGGAATTTGAATACAGTATTGTATGAACAAAATGTTAAAAAGAAAAGATCCTACCATCATGTTGTTTTTCAGCAAGCTTTACCTGCTACCCTCAGACAAAAGGGGAAAGCTATGAAAGACTAGCAGGAGTCAGCCTTCTGACTGCCGTATAACAAGTGAATCTTCATTCAGCAGCATGTGGTACATGTCCCCATGCAGGACCTTCATCGGGTCTTCACACTTTGCTCCTGGACTCACCCTCTGTTGCCCTGGATTGGTGATACAATCACCACGTGGGCCTCTCCACGGGGCTGAAGTTGTTTTGCCAAGTGTCTCCCAGGTCTGCTGATCTCATTTCACTGCTTTTACTCTATCCCAACCTTAAAACAACATTCTATACTGTGGATCAAAATCCCCTAATTCCCATAGGCTCAAAACAGCACTATCTTTAGGAATGTTGTATTCTATGGTCAAGCATATGCTCCAATTATAGAAGCTAATCACTGCTGTCATGAATGCATTTTTACTCTCATAGTAAATGCACAGCAATCGTGCTTTTATTGTTTATGTTCTAATAATGGATTGCCACCCAGAAAAAAATGAGAAACATTACTGTAGGCAACTGGGAAGTGGTCCAGAGCTGTGCTCCTGTGTGTTCTTGGTGCTAGATTTCAGAGGCTCATTCTTATTTGTCTCAGCTCAAATCGAGTAAGAAAGTTATTCTGTATTTACATTAGCATGAAGGAGCATATTCTGTTAAAATCACCCCTCTCCCCCATGCGTTTTGTCTCATTACACATGGTAAAACCAGTTTCCCAGAGGCAGTGTACTTCGCTAAATACCTGTTAAACACATTGTGTAGTTTCTGATGCTATTCTCATTTTAACAACTTGATTTTGATTTATATTACATAAATACTAAATAAAAAGTCAATACTTCAAAAAAACTCCCAACCTTTGAAACAATGTTTTCCATTAACAGTGTGTTCCAGTACAGTCTAATTAATGTCACCTAGCAAAAGATTAAACTACTTTTATAAAGGTGCAAAAAATTCACCTTCACCATGACCATAATTTTGAAAAAGATTCAATCTATTCCACCCTGGCATAAAAATATTCAGTACATTCCATGCTAAATATGATTTTTAATTCTGGAGGGTATTGAGTTTAAATATATAAAAATGCCTTTGGTTAGTAGGTTACATATGTAAGTCTTGTACCAGGAAGCTCGTGCCACCACAAGCTTCAAATCTAGGTAGGCCCTTTGGACAGAACCAGTGACGGTGGCAGCAGCAAGGGACATGTAGGATGGAGTCTATGGGTAGGGTAGGGTAGGACAGCCTGCTCCTGCATCACTTAACCAAAAGGGTGCACAGTGTGGAAAAGCTAATGGGGGTGTGGTTTGGCGGTGCGGGGTTGTGAGGAAGAGATTACATCTAGAGGTTCCTTCATCCTCTGAGACTTTCTCACCTTTTAATTCCATTCTGAATATTGTGAAATGTCATTGTCTAGCTCATATGATTGTTTCCATTACAAAATGCTAAAGTACTTTATAAAGAAAGTCAGTGTGATTATGCTCATTAATGGATAGGTCACTAGGATGCAAAACAAGGCTTTTTCCGTGGCCAAGTAGTTGGAAAGTGGCTTTCACAGCCTGCAGGCCAGGGCTTATACACAGAAAAACACTGACATAAAGAAGAAAAAAAACACAACCAAACCACAACAACAACAAACCAAAAGCCCCTAGCAACAAGTGCTTGAGAATTTTCCAGGTAGATGGGAAAAGATGCTAAAACATCTCTCCTAGGACCCATCGTGCAACAAGGGGGTTTAACAAAGAATGCCACGTAATGAATAAGACCTAGATTTCAGTGAAAAATACCTTCACAGGTAATCTAGGTGTTATTCATTATGTGTCATCCTTTGTCCTTCACAGGTTTTCAAAATAACATTTAAAGTAACTTTTTCTGTGATCTGTAAATATGATGGTTTTACTTCCAATACAAATCTCTGATTTAACAGAGAACTGGGGTTCATTTTACAATCTCAGCAGTGAACGGATCTGTTGTGTGTGAGGATCTGTTCCTACCCTGGCTTGCTTGGGTCCGGGCCTTCTTTTCTTTCAAATGATTCCTGCCCATGGAAAGCTAATTCAGACCACGCTAAAATAAGAACAATATTTTCAGTGTTTCCATTCTAGACATGCCTTATAATTCAGTGCAGGCAAATAAGTACATCATTGTCATAATTCCCCTAAGTGTGATAGTTCCCATTTCAATTATCTGTAGGCATTTTGTGTCTCATTTCTGGATCACGTGAGAAACATCCATGGAAGAAAAATACATGGAAGCTGATTCTCTTTTCACTGAGATCAGTCTTCCATTTCCCTCCCTGTACTTACACCTGATTTAGAATTCTGCGAGAAGAGAACTAGCACAGATATCATCTGAAGTAAGGGGAGGACCTAAGCCTTTGCAGAGCTCAAAAGGGAAACAAGAAGAACATGACAGTGCCACATACACAGAAAATATAATAATATTTTAGAGGACCTGAAAGTGAACACTATTATTCCCAGGGTTTCAGTGATAGCTTTATTCTATCTCCCATTCCTTGCTGGAGCAGACTTTCTGCCTGTCCATACATCGCCTCTGCAATACAAGGTGTTTCTTGGGAAATCCACTACTTTCCCTCTGATATTATTCTGCCATGTGATGGGTGGGATCCCAGTTGCTGGTCTGTGGCTCATTCATTCAGTCCAGAGCTCTCTTGTGATGGCAATGGGGAAAAATGCACTTCCGAAACACAGAGAATCAGGATGTCCTTCCTGCTTGGAATCTGTAGATCTGTAGAGCAAGTGCAGGACACAAAGACAAGAAAAATTCTGCTTTGCTGTACTGTAATACTACAGTTATGAATCTTTATTTTCAGGTTCATTGTTTCAAATGATATGTGAGAAATTGTTTGAAGCCAAAGCAAAAGATTCTATGGTTCTGAGCTTCATACCATCTATTTTTAAGTAATTTTAAAGGTAGCAGGAACCAGCCCCAGATCTGTACTCACAAGAAACTTGAAAGCTTCCTGGCACCTGATTCTGGGTTCACTTGTGCCACAGTTGTAACTGCAGAAGGGAAACATGTTCATTTGCAGCCTGACCCATAGCTCCCAAGGTGTGAGAACATTTCCGTAGTTTGCCTATCATCTAACATGTGATTTGGGAAGGTGTACATACACATACTTCTTTCATGTACACACAAGTAGGTTCCTGCTTTGAAAAACTGAATACATAAAGTGTTTGTTGGCAAACAGATATGCATTAATTTTGTTTATAAATGCCATGTGATGTGCATAAAAAACCTGGATAGATTCAAACTAGAAAAAGAAAAACAGTGCTTTCATAGTTTTGAAAATAAGCAATAATGCAAGCTCCAGATTATGACGATCTTCAGGCATTCTTGACATCTTCATAACCCCATCAATACCAATGAGTAATGATTGTTGCATGCTGACTTTGAAGCCAACAGGCTCCCTCGACACTTAGGAAGGGATGGATTGCTTTAGCGGATTAGGCATATTGCCAACCCCCCATCAGCAATGCCTTCACTATTCAAGTGGGAAATCCTACTGCCAGGCAACAGGGACATCTGCATCAGGGTTGCAGCCTGCCACTCCTGCATCCCATCATAAATAGACATAGGAGGAGCTGCCATGGGGAAATGAGTAAAGATAGTTCAGGCATATTCCTCAGAAGGACTTACTTAAACTTGGCTACTGCAGTGTCTGGGATCACTGGAGGAACTGGACTCCCTTTCAGCTCTCTCATTACTTGCAGAGTTTACAGCACTGGGATTCTGACACTGGGCTTCCTTCCTGTCTAGATCTGTCTGTTGAGCTGGTTGGTGTCAGGGTAACAACATGGAAATGTCATTATCCAGACTTGATTTTGTCTAACCTCTGTCATCTGAAACATGTTCAAGGATCACAACTCTGTACCCAGCTTAAATGAATTTTGGATAATCTGGCTTTGAACTCTCATTCCTACACTGATAATGTAAAAAAGGAAGAAAAAAAAACCCTAGAAGGCTTCAAGTGTTTCCCAAAAATCCTTTAAAAAAATTACACCTCTGCTATAGAATAGCACAGTCATAAAGAAGTCCTAGCTATAGAAAGATTATCTTATGTCCTTACCTTCTCCACCTAGAAGTAAGGTGGGAGCTGTGTTCCCTGCACTGCTGTCTGAGTGACGAGCTTGCATATGCAGCCTTGCAATGGTTTTGCTGTCAGAAGGCCAGCTGATATTTACAAAAGGTGTGAATACTGACCTCTTCGCCTTAAAACAGGTGCAAAAACTGAAGAATGGGTAATGTCCTGACTGTCTCCAATAGCTCCTCTAGTAAAGCTGAGCCTCAAGAACCTTCTCAGCATCACCCTCACATCCCTTTCTGCATTGCTTTTTCTGCAATTTTGTTCCTCAGACATCACTGCTGCACTTCTAATCTGGATGTTCTTTTGTGCTCCTTGTACCAGGAGGCAGTTCCTGAGTTTTCCAACTCCCTTGCTTCTTCCACTTCATGGAATTGCTTCTTTCATTTAGCCCCTCAAGTTTAGCTGAGCCCACAGTTCCTTGCTGATCAAAGACCTATTCAACAGCAGCTATTAACATTATCTTGCCTAACAAATTGTTTATACAGCACAAGTGAAAGTGGCCCTGGTCTAGTTCAAGTTTTTACATATCGCTAAAACACAAATGGTAAAAGATGACTTGTTTGAAAGGGCCCACTTTTCACAGCAGATCCTTTCAGAAGGGCAAGTGATGGAGAGAGATGTTTGCTAAGTCCTATCTGCACTGGAAGCCTTTCTAGCAACTAGAGATGGAAGACTGGAAGTATCGAGTGCTCTGCCCACCCCACTGCACATCCTGGCTTCCTCGCAAATAGTCACGCCAAACACTTCAATTGCAGATTATGTCAGAAACATCACCCTCAGAAGAAGCTTGTAGCTGAAATCAGGAGTTTGCATTCTGCCATACACTGGAAACCTCTAGGGACCAGCAGCTGACTTAGGAGTAACAGCTTTCTCTGTGGCAGATCTGAACATTCTACAGCTGCACACCTGGTCAAACACATTTTTATCTTCTGTTTCTGCTCCCACTGCATGAACCTGTACTTCAGAAACTACCCTTGCAGGTGACATTAGCAAACCTGAAGGGGGTAATGTTGGCAGGGGTATCAGTGGAGAAGTCTCAAGGCACCTTATCTTTCTTGCCCATAGTTAGCAGCCAAAAGTTGTTCTTGGGGTACACAAAGACTCAGGGTACACAAATACAATTACAAGCTTGCACTCCTAGGTCAGGGAATCACACATATCAGGTATCGATCACACTGTCCTGTGGTGGGAAGACGATCTGGTAGACTGTTTGCCTTGGGTCTGAGCCTTAGTGCCTCTTACCTTGTTTTTGCTTTTATTTTCAAGTCTAAAACATAACCTCTGTTTTCTTACAGCTCAAGGTGGGGATGAGGTGGAAGGAGGAGGCAATGAAGACTGCTATAAAGACATTTTTATTCCAGGGACCAATATATCAGAAGCAGGCTCTGGGAAACTTTATTATTTACCTCTGCTGGAATGGAAAAGTAAAATAGCTGGAACAAGCACAGCTCTTGGATACATGCAGTGCAATTGTCTATACAAGGCAGTTCATGGGAACCCCACTGGAGAACCAGACACACTCAGCAAACATGGCCGAGTACACAGTGTGCTGATGGAGAAGTGTGAGGCATTAAACATTTCCTTTCCTTTCTCTATCACCTTTTCACAACAGGACAGAAACCATCTGAATATTTTTTCTTCATAAATTTCCTGAAATTACTTAAAAAAAATACTTAGAGACACATTCCCATTAGCAGCAACACTGCTTCTTTACTAATTCATGAAGAAAAAATACGAAATAATTGGTAAGAGCTGATCCCTTAGGCAACAGAGATGCCTGATTTTATAACCTGGCCTGGTCACTTGGGCTTGGTGTTACACAGGAATGTGAGTGCATTGCAACACTTAATTTTTGCATGCCTGTCCTTTCCTTCCCATCCTTCTCTCACCTGCCTGAAGCTGCTGGAACCAAACAAGCACACTCACTCACTATGCCTGGCACCTGGGAGTAGGATTGAAAAAAAACCACCAACCGAAACATCCAGGGTCTCATACGTGAGCTACGTAAATTAGTCAGTGAGAAATGCTGAAGAAAAGGGTGTGTTACAGCCTCCTCCTGTCTAGGGCTTAGGTGCCTTGTTCAGGTTTAGCAGGACATACTTCTTTTAAATCTGGATTCACAGCCCTGAAAACTTAATTATAGCTTTTCACCTTGCATTAATTAACATGAGAAATGAAAAGGCCTCTCTTTGGTCTGCTTTATCTCCACCCACCCGTTATCCTTGAATAACCCACTGCTTGTGGGTTCCTGCTTTCCCTACAGCAGGGCTGCATTCCTACCTACAAGGAGGGACTCGAATGCAGTCTGGGTGAGGCTGTAGACGAAAGTGTGTTGAGGCCTCCTTCTGCCATCTTTTGGAATGAAGGGGATGCGTTTTGTGTAGCCCAAAGAGAGAGGCATGGTCTGAGAGACCCTACTAATGCAAGGCAAGCTTATCTGGGGATGATCTCGTTTGTAGGTCTCACGCTGAGGAGGCACATCCCAAGTTGCCCAGCCTACATTAACCTGGGACACGTGTGTGTGTTCCTGGGAGCAAAACCTTGGTGTCAAAATTGAATGGCATCATTTCAGAGAGGTGCAAGATGCTAACTTTAGGGGCACACATGATGCACGTGGCCAAAATGAATGGGACAAATAACATCACTGGCTACCCCAATGTCCCCCGGGTATTACTCCCACACACATCAAATGGCCCAGAACCGCTGGAATTTTCAGCCCAGCTTAGGAAGGAGCCAGAGCTGCTCTGTAAGCAGTAGAAACAAAGGCAGGCCAGGAACTTGGTGTTTGTAGTGTCACATCGCTGTGAGCCAGCACCCTGAGGCCTGCTGGTTAATCTCCAAACTGGCAATGTGAAAGCTTTGTCCTCCCTGGTGCCTAAGCTGAAGCCTCGAGTCCCTCATCAGGCACAGAGAATCGCTTCCCTGGAGGAAAGTGAGCATGGGGAAAACTGCAAAATGGGCAATGTGGCTTCCCTGGGCCTTAAAAATTTGTAATTAAAGGGTAAAGAAATCAGTTTCAAAATGTGCATGAGTACACACAACAATTATTTACCACCCTAATCCAACAAAGCCCTGAAACAACTTCGATTCTACTTTTATACAGTTGAAATTTAACTACCTTTGTGACTCCCATTGGTTTTGATCCACTTTATAAATCTGGGAAAAGCAAAGATGGATTTTCGTGGAGGTTTCTCTAAATTCCTTCACACCCCCCCCCCCCCATTCTTGCTGCACCCTGGCAGTGCAGACGGCAGCTCCTGGGGGCTGCCACCAGTGTGCCCCTTCCCTGCTGAATGCAGTCACACCCCTGGCTTGTAGAGAGCCATGACACAGCGAGGATGGGGCAGATACACAGACACACAGACACATGGGCACACAGACATGCAGACATATGCACACACAGACGCGTGGGCACACGGATGGGCGGACGCACAGACTCACAGACACATGGACATGCGGACACACCACGGATTTATGGACACGCAGACACATGGAAACCCTGTCACATATGGACACGCAGACACACGGAAACACTGTCACACATAGACACGCAGACACTTGGACACACAGACACATGGACACCCTGACACACACAGACATGCAGACTCCCTGACACACAGACATATGAACACACAGACACACACATATGTACACACGGACGTGTGGACACATAAGCACAAGCACACTGACACAGACACACGGACACGCAGACATACGGACACCCCGACACACACGGACAAACAGACACATAGACATGCGGGCACAGACACACACGGACACAAAGACACACGAACGCGCGGATACACAGACGCGGACACCTTGATACATGCGAACACACAGACACACGGACATAGAGACACACGGGCACGCGGACACACGGACCCGCGGACACACGGACCCACAAGCACACCGCCACCCGGGCGCGCGGCGGCAGCAGGCGGTGCCGCCAGGTGCGCCCGCCCCGGCGCGGCCCCGGGGGCGCGGCCGCGGCTCCTCGCCCCACCCCGGCGCGCCGGGCGCTCGCCGCCCCCCGGCTGAAGTCCGGTGCCACCGCTCGGGGCCGGGGGTGCCGCCGCCGCTCGGCGCTCCCAGCATGCTGCTAAGATGGCGGTAGCGGCGGCGAGCGGCGGCCGGGCGCAGCGCAGCGGCTGGCTGGAAGTTTTGGTGCGGGAGCGCTGGCACAAAGTGCTCGCCAACTTGTGCGGCGAGGCGCTGGTGCTGAGCGGCGAGGAGCGCCCCGACGGCGCGCAGCACAACGGGCTAGGCGGCGATGGGGCGGCCGCCGTGCGCACCGCCTTCACCGACCCCCCCGAGCAGGTGCCGGAGGCCGTGTCCAACAAGAAGCGGTGCGTGAAGGTGCTGAAGCAGGAGCAGGGCGGGCTGGGCATCAGCATCAAGGGGGGCAAGGAGAACAAGATGCCCATCCTCATAAGCAAGATCTTCAAGGGGCTGGCGGCGGACCAGACCCAGGCGCTCTACGTGGGCGATGCCATCCTGGCCGTCAACGGCACTGACCTGCGCGATGCCACCCACGACGAGGCGGTGCAGGCGCTCAAGCGGGCGGGCAAGGAGGTGCTGCTGGAAGGTAGGGGCCGGGGCATGGAGGTCGCGGGTCGGCTCGGCTGCCGAAGGAGTTGCAGGGCCGAGCCTGGGGTGCCCCTCTGCTTCCCATCGCGCTCCTCCGGGCGTCTTTGCAGCGGGAAGAGTTTATTATCCCACCCCCGAGCTGCTCCGGGACCCCCGACGGCACGCGTTAAGGACGAAGCCACTAGGGAAGGGACTGAGCGGGCTGGCGGGGAGCTGGACTTCAACTTTCCGTGCTCCTGTGAGCTCCGCAGCCCCATCTGGTCTCGGCTCCCGGGCTGAGAGCCCACACTCGGGAAAGCTGGCCAGACCCCTTCAGGATCTGCCACTTCGACGTTTTCGTAAAATCATAGAATGGTTTGGGTTGGAAAGGACCTTTTCGCGGTTTTCGCGGCTTTTCAGCCCAAGAAAGGTGGGGGGAGTTGGGTGCCGGGAGAGGAGGGGTTAAAGGAGTAAAGGAGCCCCCTCGGGCTGTAAGCGAAGGGATTGGGGGACTTTTTCCGGTGTCTGAAACCTCCCACTATCCAGTTCTGCCTTGCTGCCTTCCACCACCCCGCTCCCGACCAGGGTGAGGGAGGGGAAGAGGCTTGAATGGAGCTGGTGGTGCTTTACTGGGCGTGTTAACCATCCCTGCTAAGCAGCGGCATTCCTTTCCTTTCTCAAGGATGAGTTAAACAGTTTTGTAAGAAATAGCCTTAGAAACCGAGCCCGGAGTAAGGAGCAGAGGTTGGTCTTCATGGAGGAGGTGTGGAGGGAGCAGGTCAGATGTTGGGATAAGCATAAGCAGAAGAAGAGCCAGGTTCCCCAGGACAGCGAGTTCATGAGGAAAGACGCGTTCACAGGCGTTTAATCCGTTGCCTTCTCACAAGGACTAATTTAGTTGCTCCACCTGAGGGAATGAACAGCTTCAGAAATGCCCTTGGTGTGTGTTTGATAAAGTGATTACGTATTTGGTGAGAAGTTCATTTAACCGGAGGTCAGTGGCATTTGCCGCATGCTGCTGTGCCTTCTTCCCCTGTGCCATCGCCTTTCTCTGAGCCACAGGCACTCCCACCTTGCGATCTCTGTGGCCCTTTTGATACTGCACATTTTTTCCACGTTTGTCTTTTTGGTGCTTGTTCTAAGCACCTCTGCAAACAGAGGTTAGGTTGGTGCTGCTAGTTAAGAGGTGCAGCTGAGGATCAGCCATGAACAACCAACTGTGGCATGAAGTTACAGAAAAAGTTTGAAGGGGAGGGGAGGTGAGAAAATGCAGTCCGCAGTAGTGTATGCTGAGAAGCTATCTGGTGTTGTCCATGGGACAGTGAAAATGTGAAGAAGTTAGCACCACAAGAGGATTTAAGAAGCTGAGGGCAATTGTGTCTCTCTTCCCTGCATGGTCCACACTGCTTGAGGGACCGAAGTGTGTCTCATCCTCCTTTGCTGCAGCCAAAGCGCTTACAAAGATACATGTGAAGTCTTAATATGAACTTCTCTTTGAGGTCTGGATTGAGACTGTTGTTGAGAATTCTGTCACTGTCACTGTTTGTCTTTGCAGTTTAAGGGCTTCCTAGGATGCAGGCTAGGCAACGGCTGACCTTTGGTGTGATCTAATGAGTAATGTATATAAGTGCTTGCCACAGCCTCCCTCCCTCTGTGTAGTGCCTGCAGTAACAGCACCTGAACATGCTGCTACTATACAGGTCTTAAAAACCCCTCAGATTTCTTCCTGGTAGGAGCAAAGATGAAGCCGTTTCAGCATGGACTCTTAGCCTCCTTCTGTTTACCCCACTTCATTGTTGCAGCTGTTTTCTTGCATTTTTTTTCTCCGTGAAGGCTGATGTACCTCAGTGGTTGTTTCTGTGATGGAATTTTTATATTGAGAGCACACCTCAGTAGTCATCCCTTTGTAGAGTTAAAGTATTCTGAGACTAAACTCAGTATTTTGTCCTGCCTTTCTCTTACTGTTTCAGTGGAGTAACCAAAAGGAGAGTTGGCCGTGGCATTGCCCCGGGAGGCACTATCCCCTTCAGCAGGGAACTTCTCTGCGTGAATGGCTTGTGTAAATAGGCAGTTGAAAAATTCTCTGAGATTCGGTTTCCCACTTTGAAGCTCTTTCTTTAATAGCAAAGTCTAAACCACTTTTTTTATTACTAAAGGAAAATCCAAAAGGTTTTTTTTTTCCCTTTAAAGTACATGAGAGAGAGCCTTGATTTTCCTTTCCTTCCAGACAAAAGGAATTTACCATTTCCTGACTTCTTAGAGAGTTATGTAGTACAAAAAGCAGTCTGTGCTGGGGCAGGGCAAGACCCTTGCACATCTCCTCTCTAGGATCTTTCTCCAATTAACAAAGCAGTGCCAGCATGTGTTTCCAAGCTCAAAATGTAACATTACATTTCAAGGAAATATTGAGACTTCCGTGTGACTTCCAGACCAGGAAAACTGAATTTGCTTTGATGCAATTGCAAAGGCATGGTAAGGTGCGAAGCATGAGGAACACATTTCATGGTGTAACAGGGGTCTGGATATTGCCCAATGCGGTGTGTGTTCCTGGAAAGGATCTTATGGTTGAGCATTTCTGAGAGGTTATCGGCAGCAAAGATATGGTCAGTATGTCTCAATACACCCAACATCAGAGTGCTGGAGCCCATCTGTTATATAGTGTCCTTCCTAAAATTGCTTACTCAGTGAAATGAGGCATTTACCAGCTCAGCACTAGACTGTAGTCTCTCCTGCATTCCTATGCGGGGAGGAAGGGAGCGGAAAATCCCTCCCCAGCCTTCTGCACCGTGTGTGGGTGGCAGGGCTGACACTGGAGTGCGCGGTGGGAGGAGGAAAGTGTGTAAAGAGAGGAAGATGTGCAAAGAGGGGAAGGGATGGGGCAACGCTTCATTTAACACTTGCCCTTTTTGCTGCATTGATTGCTGTCTCTGAGCTGGTCGAAGTAGAGATTATTTGCTGAAGGGTTAGGGGAGTCGTAGCTACAGTAGCTGTGCTGGGGAGAGGCACAGCTGTAAAGCCCAGTGGGAGAGATCCTACTCTAACAAATTTAATAGCCGTGCTGGGTTGTTCTCTCATTTTCCATCACTGAAGGACATCAGTCTGATGCAGTCCTCACTTACTGTAGTCCAGGTACTAAGCTGAAGTTGTATAAATCAGTTCCTTTTTTACAGGTATGATCTGTGGGGTTGGCCAGGGTGCCTTGAAATCAGGTAGGATTTGATAAATGGAAGGGGGGGGATAAGGCATCAGGTAATGCTCTCATAGGAGGAGCTGTAAAGCAGAAGGTTCAAGAGCAGAGGGAGGTGATGGTGAGAAAAGACTAGAGCCCTAAGAAATCCTGCTCTCTCCTCATTTGCAGGGATGGACCTTTTCTGCCTGCAAGCTTTCCATCACAGCTTGGCCATGGGTGTCGGGGATCAAAGCAGCCAATGAGTAGGGTAGGGGAAGTGCTATTGTTGGGTTTGTCAGCCCTGGATGGCTTCTTATATGTTTAGCACATTAAGAAAGAGCTTCTTGCCAGCGTGCAGGAGTGCAAAGAATTTCCCTTCGTGAGAGATGAGACAGCCTTCTTTTATAATACTTGTTTGGAGGCATGGAAGGCAGTTAAAATTATCATGACAGCTATTGTTTGTACATGTAATTTCCCTGCGGTTCTGTTAAATTGGGTCTTCTTAAATAAGCACTTTGGAAAATCAAGCAGCCCCTTTTAGGCTGTGTGAAGCACATTACATTCAAGTGACTCTCAAGACACAAAAGGTGTTTGTTTTTATTGAAGCATCCTTGATGAGAGCAGTCCCTTGGCATGCTCTGTAACTGAACCAGTAGTGCTTTACACATATTCTTTATGTGTTCAGTGAAAAAATGAAAAATTGAAGTAGCCTACACTCATGTCAGACAGGACTCCTCTGGATGACTCTGTATTTGGATGTGAGAAAATCCCCATGCATTAGTCTGTTTCCGCTAGCTGGCTGCAGGATTTTTTTTCAGATTGCATCACTTCCTAACATTAAATGTGTGCAGATGAGCTTCTGATGGTGATGGAGGTGGGTATGCAGCAGGAAAAGGAGCATCTTCTTAGTGTTCCAAGTTTCTTACTGTTTTTGAGTGATTCTTGGTTAATCTACCATGGTTGCAAGGTAGGGGTTACAGCGCTCTTGAGAAGTGAACCTCACAGCCTCAGTTTGCAGAAATTTCTCACAGAGAGGCAACCCCCTGCACAGGGAATTTTAGCATATGGATAGTAGACTATAGTCATCTTCTGTAGCCCTCTTAGGAGTAATCCACAGCTTTAAAACAGTGTAAGTGTAAGCATGGTGCAATCTGTACCATAGTAGCATGCGTTAAAACATATTTCTCTAAGAATTTTAATGAATGTCCCCTTCCTGCTCTTTTAAAAATTTCTTTGGATGAAGCAAAGTGATTCTGCCTTGTGTGAATTACATGTTGAAATAATGCAAAATAGGCATGGGTTACTTCTTTGCTGTATTTTTCTATCTTATCTGTTTTCTTTCATGCTGTATGGGTTTTTTTTCAGTAAGTACTGACAATAGAAGATATGTGGGCTTTAACAAAATACATTATCCAAGAAAGTTCATCCTTTGCAAGAATATGGCAAAAATGAGGCACAGGGTACTCACTAAATACAATCAGGGCTGTAAGACTCAATGATTGCAAATTGTATGTATAGTTATTCTTTATGCTTCCAGTAAATGTATGGAGAAACACTTTACCCTCTTTTTTTTCAGTGCCAGCAAATATGCAGTTAGGGAAATGCCTCATGCTTAGGGGTTATACTGCATTTCATAGCCTGTGTAGTTGCCCTTGGCACACATCAGGTCGAAAGTGAAATTGAAAGGGAAAGGGGCAGGTAATCTTATTCTCAAGAATACCAAGTCTAAGCAGTCCCAAGAATCTTAGTTTTGATTGTTTCAGCTGCCTGCGGCTGATGGGGAGGCTTGAGTGGGAACACTTGATGTCTTTCATTGATTAGATTAGATTACAGGCTAATTTAGCAGTCCAGACAGCCTGTATCACCTTTCACAGATAAGAATCAGTACATCTTCTTTGCAGTAAAGCTGGTACAAGTCCTCTTTCCCATTTACTATAAAGAAAATAAGTCAATTGTGGGCAACACATCACTAGATTTATTTGTACCAAGTGCAGGTTTCCCCTTCAACCCCTGCAGCTTGGATATCATTCTTACATAGGACGTAGTAACAGCTTCTTAAGGGTGCTTGGAAGATTAAATATGTCTAAGGATCTAGGATTCAATTGCACATACAGAGCTGCATGTTAAGTATCATTAGGGAAAAAAAGCATTTTTTTAAATCCCAGCAGTAATTCCTTTGTGGAAAATTAAATTGCAAACTTGGTATAAGTCTTTGAAGAATCTTTAAACTATTAAACAGAGTGAAATTGAAAGCTGAAGGCTTTTGCTATAGTTATTAGAACAGATTTGTATCTTAATTTTGCCAAGGCAGGTACCTTTTCACCGCCCTCCCAGAAAGGCATTTTCACATGAGTGATTGCAGATGGCCGTGGCGTACCCCTGTGCCATCGCTGTTGCTGCCACCTGCTGCGTTTGGGTCTGAAATGCTTACTGTGCTTCCATATTGAGGGAGCTGGGGAGGAGTCTCTATAATTTGAACCAGGGTTTGCATTTGGGACAGCCCCATCAAGGCTCCTCCTGTGAAAATTCACGTAGTGTGCTTTGCAGTGTGATAACTAAGTGCTGATACCAGTGGGCTGATGATTTCAGATATAGATTAGGAAGGATTTTTTTGTTGGTTTTTTCTTTTTACTTTCTTAATCTTACTTTTTTCATAACACATGCTGTGGAGCTTCTCTGATAGTAATTTGTCTGTAGGTTTTAGTATAGCATCCATTTGTGTGCATTCACAGATTGTAAGTGTTGGAGGGTTTATCTATTTGTAATCTGTTCCAGTGGTCATTTACTTCCCAGTTTTAAGAACACATTGTTTCCATTCAATTTTTCTAATTTAGATTTCTGAGTATAGGATTATTTTGTACTTTATTCTGCAAGATTATGTTGCCATGGCTACCTGTTAGAATTGGTACAGCTTCTTCAGTAGAAGGGAAATTGAAGGAAACAGTGGTTCAAGAGAGCAATAGCATATGTAAATGAACAATATATGATGGGAACAAAGCTGTCCCATTACTGCACGGGAGACTCGGGCTTTCCAGGTCTGAAAAGAATTCATCAGGCAGCTCAGAAAAATAGTTGGTGAAGAAACAATGGTAGCGGTGAGTTTATAGAACATGCAAAAAGTCTTTTAACTACATATCATATAGGGTTTGCAAGTAGCCTATATAACAGTTCTGCTTGCCTTGATGTGGTGGATGGACACGAGTGAGATTCAACTGTCTTTCCCCCTCCTGACCTGCTGTTGGTCTCACTACAGCAGCTGTAGGTGGTGTGAAGACAGCTTCATTTGGCTCAGCTATGACACCTCTCCAAACCTTAAACTATGTCGAGCAGAGAAAAATACTGCTGTCAGCATAAGCTGTGTCTGTGCTTAGGGGCTTTGCCAGGACATCTGTACTTATAGCAGTCAGGGAGAGCATTGTACTCGTATGGCGGATTGGGAAAGAGCTAGGTCTCTGAATAGTAGGAATAAATAGTCTGTTTGGGCAGAGGCAACAAGTAGAAATGGGAAGAAACTTCAGAGAAGTGGCAGCATTGGATATATGCCTTGAGGAGCGTCACTGCAAGGATGAAGTTAGAAGATGTTCAAGGTGAGGCATGGCTGAATTGGGCTATAGAAGTTTGTGAGAAACTAGGAGATACGTAGAAAGTGTGGAGTGCTACTTGTCGCTTATATTACATGTTGGAAGGCCTCCTTCATGCTGTTAAATAAACAGCTATCAGCTGTATTTTGCGGGATCAAGAAAGCTGCTCTGTGAGGATTGGTCTCCATGCTTTGAAAGATGGCTAATGACCTCGCACTTCTGGAAGAGAAATGATTCATTGACATCATGTCATTCAGAATCTTGCAGCGTCTCAGGGTCCAGCAACACTAAGTAATGAATTAGCGCACAAAAGTTTTTTACCTAACTGCTTGCGGGGAAGTTGGGAAAAGACAAAATTCATCTGTCCATCGTCCACTTAGCTATCAAAATATGCTTTTCTCCAGAACGTAAGTTAACACACTTGGTTACAAAAAGTTTAATCAGCCATGAACAGTTCTTCAGATTGCTTCACGGCTACATACTGCCTTGCTGTTGGGTTAGGTTTGTTCCTTCATGTAAATTAAATTACGGGATGTAATTTCTGCATGACTCTGGCAGACTTGAATTTTCAATTGCTGCTACTGTACATTTCTGTTGCAGTCTGGCTTTAATTTTGTCTGTCTAGGATTTTAACTACTGAACTGGTTAAAGCTTTCACTGAACATATACTAAGGACATCACAGAGTAGGTCACTGCCAAAGCAGCTCATCTGTATTGTAGCAATTGGGTAAAATGGAGTTCTTAATTGTAAGGAAATGAGCCAGAACACTAGATGTGGAGAAACTGTCTCTGATTAGAAATGATTAACATACAGCACACTCCTAAAAATGTTGTACAGCTTTTTGCTGAACTGTTGGAAGTCGTTCTTGTTGACATAGCTCTAAAAGTCATGGAAACTAAGGCTGTGGTTATGTTTATTCCTAACCGCTCAGGGATGTTTCCATTTAAAGAGGCTATGTATTTGAGCAGTGAATATGCTTCAGGCAGCAAACGGGTGAGTATGTGTGTGAATAGCTTCTGTTCACTTTAAATGGCATGATGAAAAATGGTAAATTCTAATATGGTGTAGCTATGTGAGAAACTGTATCCTTTTTTCCAGTATCTGAAAGTTAGAGGCATATCATAACATAAAAATAATTTTTTTTTAAAAGGACAGAATCAGAATATAGATTTACTTTATGGCAAAGGAGACCCAAGTTAATTGATTTGCTCCAACAGATAACGTGACCTTATGGGACTATTTATAAGCCTCATGTGCCCTTTCATGGAAATAGGGCCATTAGTTAAGCTTTATGTTCCATTTGCCAGCGGCATATTCTGCTGGTGCAATACCTACTTTGGCTGTTAACATAACCATGTAGTTATGAGAAAGTATTGAAAGCTATACCATGGAAATATCGTATTACCACTTGTGTCTGAGTTATTTCAATAATAGCTGTTTTCAGGACGATTTACTATACTTACATGCGTGTTTTAACTGCCATTGGCTCTGCTTCTGCAAGGGGATAAAGAGGCAGCTGTCTGAAGGTAAAGATGCTGGAAAGGATTAGTGTTATCCAGCATGTAGCTTATAAGGCCGCTTTAAGATAATATTTTTAAATCTTACAGTGAGAGTTTTTCTGTTTGCCCCAGAGTTTGGGCTTTAATCGCTGCGAAGCAGACTGGAAGGAGAGAGCTCATAGTTAGGCTGGCACGATGGCAGTGTCAGACGTGATTTTCCTTGTACTAGGCAGCTTCTCGTTGGTCACATTCTTGCTGGGCAGGAGCCAGCGGAATCCTTCTCTTGCTGATGTGAAGCCTAAGGAGAGATTTAACTATTGAATATACAGGAGTATTTTCCAGGAATGTCGTGGGCAGGATTTGCCATCAGTACCTGCTACTTGAATTCTTTGTGGTTTGGTTTGTTTAGCGTTTCTTTTGGGGCAGGGGGGTTGTTTTGTGGAATTTGGGGGGTTTGGTTTATTTCGTTGTTTATGTTTGGGATGCTGTGGACAGAAAAAAAAGGCTTACGAAGTGCCATTGTTTCCTAAAGAACACATTATCCTTGGTAACTATCTGTCCGTTTTGACTTATTTGTCCTGTCTCATGCAGTGGCAGACTCTCCTGGTACACAGCATCCTCCATCAGCGATGCGTGAGCGGAATGGAGACGTATCTCCAGAGAACCATCAAAGATTCCTGTAGGATTACCTACCATATGAATACGTATCTAGGCACAGAGACACACAGCGTGAGGAGTGTTTATATACATACTTCTGTAATGAACAGCCCCATCAACAGGCATTCCTTGTGTGGGGCTTGACATTCAAATGTGCTTGAGGCCAGCATGGTTGTACTAACTTTAGGCTGCTGGGGTGTTGCCAGATTTGGAGAAGCTGAGCTGATGTCGGGGTTACTGTCAGATCTCTCCACTGTGAGGGTAGTGTGGTGTCCTGGCTTAACACTGCACAGAGAGGCTTTAGGTATTGCAGCCCTGGAAAACCTCTTCGAGAGCAGGGAATGTGGCTGGTTGTGAGCTTGGTTGAATAAAATCGGGAAGATGAGCTTTCTGCAACTGAAAGGAGCAAGCTTCAATTTAGAATGACTTGAATGATGACAGCAGGCTCTTCATGAAGAGCTCCAGGTGTTATTACTGTGCTTTGCTTAAATTAAACCCATCTAGATTTTAGATGCTCAGGAAAATGGCCGATCAGAGGGTTGACATTGCTCAGATTCTTCAAACAGCTGGCTGGGAGAGATGTAAGCAACACTTAAACTTGCTGTCAGACCAAGGTGCTAGAGATGCCACCGCTAATCTGCTTGAAACCACTGTTGCTTTCATGGCTTTTGCTGCCCTCTTCTTCGCAGGGGTAGCAGCAGGGTTACAGACTGATGCCAGGATGTTTGTAGCCATGCCTCTCATCTAGCCCTGGGGAGCAAATCTGTATTCCTGCCTTAAAAAGGTAAAAACCTCATAGTAACTTCAGTCGTCTTCTTCAGTCAGAATGTTTGTGGAATACTACAAAAGTGTCTGGTGAAAAAAGCAATAAAAGAAAAAAAGGTTTTCATTCAGCAAGAAGGGAAGTGAAAGCAACTAGTTTTAAGAAGTTCCTAGTCCATTCAGTGAACGGGTGGCTGCATAAATAAACCAGACGTAAGATGTATGAGGGCAGGTCATAAAGAAAACATTGCAGTAACAAACTAGTGTTATTTCCACTTAACACATTAAAATCAACCCTGAAGGACTCCATTAAGGAAAGTCATAAATTGAAGTTCTAAGAGACAGCGTATAAAATATCCCTAAAACTAAGAATGATCCTGTGTCACTTTTATATTTTCCTTTCACTGTGTTATGTCTGTTTTAATAAACACATGGGATAGACTGTCAAAAGAGTAGCACTTGGTCTGTGAAACCTTGAGGACATAAATATTGAGTCTGGGCATATGATAAATTTCTCCCGATAAAAATAAACTTAAATTGATTCTAGGCTTTGCCTGTGTAAAGACTGCTATCCTAGGGACCATTCTGTGTTGATTTTGTTTTGTAGATATATATTGAACTTTTCTTCTAGGCATACCTTGAAATTTTAGTATTTAATGCTTGAGTTTTCATTCAGGTGCTGCCAGAGCTTTCTGTCCATGCATACAAATAGTATTAAGACTTTAGAAAGATTTCAGTGCTCACTCTCTTAACAAAACATTGAGGAACAAATACCTTTTGGGTTTTGAGGGAGGAAAGGGAGAGCTGACTTGAAAACATACAGGTTTCTGTGGGCATTTTTAGGATGTTTTAATTTGAAATGGCATTTGATATTTAAAAAGAAAGCGGTTTGGTTTCAAAAGGCTGATTTGAACTTGCATTTAAAAACTTTTCCAAGTAGAATTTTCTATGTGGAATAGCAGAGAATTACCCAATGTATCTTCTCCTCAAGGAAAATGTTTGCAATCGTGGCAGAAAAATTTTGACCTACTCAATGCAGTATCTTTTTCCCATTTTGTTAAAATATGTGGTTCATTTCTATAACTGCAGGTATTTATTCTGTGCTTTGGAAACTTTAGACCTGCTGTTCTCCTTAATCACTTTCTTCTATTACTTTTCTTTCAATACACACATTGTATAAAGTGCATAAGGATATATGTTTGATACAAGCCAAGACATGTGCTTTCAGTGGAGAAGTTACAAGTGATACATTACATGAATTCCTGTAAGACATTTACATTTGATCTTTTCAGTTAGTCATAGTTCTAGGAGTACACTTCCTTATTTCTGTGAAACACACAGCAGAAACCTTGAATACAGAGGGAAATGAGGAAGAAACTTCTTGAGTCTCTAGAAGTTGCCTAAAACACCTTCTGGGTGTTTTAATATCTCCTCAATGCATCTGTAAATTAAATTGGTCCACTAGCTTTCTGGAACTGTATGTATATGAAGGAATAAAGAAGTATTCATGAAACCATAAAGGGTGGAAAATTGTTTCGGGGGGGGAATATGTGATGCATTATTTTGTTTCTTTATTTTCCCTTTCCTTTATTTCTGCTCACTGTTGTGTTGGTTGATGTTGGTTTAGGAATGCCTTTAAATGTAGCTGTTTACTTCCAGAGCTGACCTAACCCTGGTGTAGGCACAGCTATAAATGTCTATCAGCAATATTATATGGGCACAGGGTACAAGTTGGTACACACGTATAGCGTATGCCATGAGCTTGCATGTGTGTTGTATGTGCATTTTACTCATACCCAAGCAGAATTCGTTTGTTGTCAGTGGAATTTAGATTGAGTTAATTGCTCTATGAAAATGGAAATAGAGCCTTGATTATACCTGCACTGAAGGAGTCTCTGGGCTTATTCTTTTGCTGTAGTGCTTCACAGCTGGCTGCATGTGCAGTTTTAGTTTTTTCTCAGCGTCTGTGTTCTCTACCTGGACCCCACTGTCCATGTCCAGCTAGCTGTATGTGATGTCCAATGGTTGAGCGGGTGATGGCCAGGCTGATGGGAACAACCTGCCTTCTGCTAGAGAGTACTGAGAAAGGGGAGTGAATGTGGAGTAGAAGGTGATAGAGTGAAAGCTGCCTCCTGTTCAAGTTGGCATGAGCTGAGGAGGAACTGAGGTATTTTTTAGCATGCAATATTGATATAAAGCACTAACAGGGAAAAAAAAGATGCTGATACAGCTTCATCATGTATCTGATAACTAGTCATTAATTCTTCTTTAAAATTATATAGACAGATCTTTGGTCTTTACTGGGTGATGACTCACTTCGCTGGCTTCCTGCATGGCTAAAAAGACCTGCTTGCAAGCTTTTCAGTTCTGGCTCTGGGTTAACATGCTACTTTTCTGTGCTTAACAAACTTGACTTCATAGTCCCCCTCTGCAACCCATTTGGCTTGTCCCTCCTCCCTTTCCACTCCTCCAAAGCCCAATGAGCGAAAGGATTGTAAAGTAGATATGGCAGCAGTTCAGTCATTTTGTGCAATAATAATTGATTAAACAATCATTATTTCTTAATCTACTGTTCAGTGCTAATCAAAAAGGTTGAGTAATTCAGCTCGGTCGGATCTGTGCCTGAGCTGTGGTTCCTTGTCTCAAATCAGATAAACATCAAAATGTTACTTCTGCAAACCTGCGAAGTTTCTTTTAAATTCCAGGGTGACAGATACCTATATCAATATCTTTATAATGGATTTTTCAGGTTTTATTTCTTGTTCAGAGTTAAGCTTTGACCTCTGCAACAACAGAGACACACTAAAAGTAATGTTTCTCTGGAGCAGGAAGCAGTCATTGTTTTTGGAGACAACTGTGATGTAGTTTCAGGTGAACGCTGGTTTGTAGCATTATGTTTTTCTCCAAAAAGCTCTACCCAGCAGAAATTCGACTTCTTTCCTGTTGAACGGGAGGTTTGTAAGTGCTCTCGCACTCTCTATAGCACTGTCAATGTGTAGATGGTTCTCCAGGAGAAATTAGACTTTGCTGTCACCTTGGTGCCATTGCAGTGTATAATGCCAAACTGTGACAGTCACCAGAGATATTCTGGGTGTGCAGAGTACACCAAGATCAAAGCCTCTGTGCATCTTCACCCTGAACTGACAATGCAACGCTCTTCTTCCCCCTGTTTTTTTCTGGGTATCATTCGCCTCCTTTCTAGCTTCCAACTGCATCATTTAGGATGTGAAGCAACATCAGAAAAAGTTTGATGTTTATCAACCTGATTATGCAGGAAAACCTGCAGTTGTAGCTGAACAAGTAATTTCATAATCAAAATGTTAGCTTGCTGACTTTATCCCGGCTGACTGCTTTGTGTATCTGAACACTGGCGGAACACTACTGGGGATGAATGCTGTGTCCGGGCAGGCTCTGTCAGCGGCTGATGGCCACCTGGCTAACAGCCAAAGCTTATGGTTTTCGCTATCTCTAAAGAGGTGCAAAGTTGCAACCACAGTTTAAGAGTGATTGAAAAGTGACAGAATTGGTATCATCACAAGATGATACCTAAACTGGAAGTTCGTGTCTAAGGTCTTGGGAGAATTTGGGTTAGCTCAGCAGCCCTGAGGTCTCTAGGCCTGGAATGCAACTCAATTACACCTTGTGGTTTTTTCTCCTTTTAAATATAGGCATCATTAGAAAATACAGTGAGCTGAAACTAACCCTTGATTTTAAAACTGTAATCATAGCTCTGGAAAAATGTTGAAAAGAAAGATTTCACAGAACTACATGAGTATCAAGAGTATCCAGGTAAAGTATAGTAACGGATTCGCAAAAGTCAAGTGAGACGCAGCTCTGTGATGATAACTGCATGCTTTTTTGAACATTATTTCCTTGATAAATGCTACGAAAAGAAAAGTGTGAGTCTAATTCAACAGGCAGTTCATCTGCAGTGCCCCTGGTGTCGGCTCTTCTGGGGTTGGGTTCTGGCCGAAGGCTCCTGTCATGCAGCCTCAGACTGCTGAAAAGTCCTGCTGAAGATGTGTGTGAGCTGCAGTGTTCAAGGAGACTGAAGAGGGTGAGTGAGCCTCAGCTTTCTTGGGGCAGGGAGGTTTCCTTTTCCTCTAGAACCACTTCCTGCAATGCTCCTGTTGAATATGGGAGGTGGTGGAGGTGCATGAGAAGCGAGGGGCACTGGCAGCCCCCCTTGGGTCAGCCCTTCTCATGGCTGAATCTGCAGCTGCTGTGCACAGGGACTCCCTGCAAGTGCTTGCAGAGCAGAACTAGGTCACATTGTCTTTCAGCCTCTAAATAAAGTATTGTAACAACATATGAAAATAACAATATATGAAAATATTCTGCTTTGCAGGCTGAAGCAGGGTAGGCAGGGAGCAAGGACAGGCAGAATGCTATACCCAGTTCCCTGTGGTGTGAGTGTAGGCTGAAATTTTAGTGTGTGTAGGCTTCTTTCTCTATGCCCTAATCCCGCAACTATATAGATCCAGATGTCCTCTGCATACATCAGATGTCTTAATGTATTTAATTGGAGCTAAGTTTGGGTAAGGCTATGCAAGATGAAGACCCATGATTTTGTTTTCCCTCTCCTGGTTGCACTTATGTAAAGTTGCTTGCTGTTGAGCCTGTCACCATTCAAGGTGAGGAGAAAAAGCGTTCATGTTTTTATAATTCCTCCCTCCTGACCTACACTGCATCAAAACAAACAAGCAAATGGTAGCAATTGCCAAGGAGAGAAGAAAACTTTTGCAGATCATAGCTTTTTCTGCTATAAAAAATGTGCCCATGTTTAACTTCTTTTTAAAGAGTGGCAATGTTGAATATATAAAGTAAATTCCAATTTACACAGCTGAGATTTTCATGAGCACTTCACATAAGTATTCTCAAAGTGCAACATTTTAAAATAATGACATTTTCTAGGAACAGTCTATGGGGAAATGAGACACTGCTTGCCTTTTTTCTCTTCTCCCTTTGACGCCAGCCTGTCAGGCCAGCGATGGGAGCCAGGCGGGAGGACTGTGGCCAGCTCTGAACAGATCTGCTTTTGTGTCCCCAGCACAAATGTCCTTCTATCTGAGGGAGTGGGCACAACGGGTTGTGACCCAGCACGACTGGCTGCTGTGGCTTGTCCGTCAGTGGGAGAGAGACAAGTGCCTCCTCTGTGTCCCTGTTAAAACACTGCTGCAGAGCAAACCATTGAGCAGAGGCTTAAACAGTTCCAGTTGTAATAGGCCAAAGTTTAACATCGGCCATAAGGTATTTCAGCTGTGTCACAAGGCTGCCCAAGTTGCTCTGCAGAAGTTTTCTCCTCTGATTGGGGGCTGGGGGCTGCTGTGCTGCCCTGGAGCACGAGTGAAGAGCTGCAGTAGTGCACAGCAAAGCTGTTGCTGGTTTGTGGGGTTTTTGGCAGCTTTGAGTCTTTGAGTGTTTAGTGGGAGTACCTGCTGTAGGAACAAGTCAAAAATTTTAAAAGGCAGTAATAACCTCTGCCATTGTTTGTTACTTTGGAAGGTGTGCCCTCATGAAATTTAAGAGAAGAGCTAGAGTCTAATTCTGCCCTTTTGTTGATATGATGCCTTACACTGATACTATTCAAGTGCTTGGTATTTTTACTAGTCCTAAGTAAACTCTGTTCAAGTGAAGTTACTTCTCAGGGCCCAAGACCTCTTCACAGTGTAGCTTGCAGCACCTCTTACCTTCAGCAGCAGAGAGATGGGATGTCTGGGACTGTGGTTTCGGGCTTTGCCAGTGTCATTGATATGGCTCCTTTGGCTTCATCTCAATTACCCATCCGAAGAGGAGGAAGAAGACATTTAAAAAACATTTCTATCCAGAACACTGCTCACCCGCTGTATCAGCTAGGATTGCCTGTCCTCACCGTGTAGCTTGACACATGGTAAAATGCAGAGGTTAATCAGGCTGAAAGTATCTGTAGCAAAGCGTGGAGTGTTCCCATCATTACAGCCAATGCTTTTCCTACCCTACCCCCTGTGCAGGGAGCATGATCTGATCGCTGGATTTGCTAGTTGTGTTCCACATTCTTCTACCTCAGTTAATGGTATGAAACCAGGCTTGGGACTTGAGCAGCTACAGAGCTGGAGCCTACAGGAGATACAGACATCACTTCCAAATGTTTTCAGTCTTTTTATTAGCAGCAGTGATGATGTGCTGTGAGAGGTGGGCCCAATGGCTGGTTGCCAGGAAAGGCAGTATTATAAATGTCTAGTAAAACTAATTAGAAATTGAGTGCTGAAGGAGCTTTGTGCTGGAGGCAAAGTCCTTTCCTTGTTCCTCTAGCTTACTTGTTAGAGACTGATCCTTCTTTTCTTCTCTGTGGTTGTGGTTGGGGCTGGGCTTCAACAAACAAAGCCAAGTGAAACATGTCTTTTCAAGCCTAGTTAGCTGGCATGTTCACTTCTGGGTCATGTTTTTTGATGTTCATGCTGTAGAGGTAACAACAGAGGGGCAATATCCTTGTGACGCCTTAGCGTGTGGGGTCTTGGCCATATCTTCTGTCCAGGGTAGAGAAGCACTGAACCAGCACAGTGTGAGACTAGATTGTGGCTGTGAGGCTAATACCAGCCACCAATGATTATTGTATCCCATGGGGTAGGAAGGAAATGTCACACTGATCAGATGGCCATACCACAACTGCCAGAGATATCTGTTTCCTCAGTAGTTTCAGACTTGCTGGATTCCCCAAGAGCATCCTGCAGCCAGACCACAGCCCCAGCTTCTAGGTAGACTTTAATTTGCTATCAAGAGCTATCGTATTAATACCTTTTTTATTTTTTTAAGGAGTTATGAGGGAAATGTCATTGTTTTAGCACTCAGAGAGTGCAGAAAATAGCCCTTTACCTCCTAAATTTTTGACGTTCTTATAAGTAATTGTGAGATATGCTAAAAGAGGATGTGTTTTAACAAGGATGCAGAGCTAGAGGCCACATGGAGTGAAATTTTAATCTAGGCTTCCGTCAAGTTGTAAAAAGGCATTTAACTTTGTTTTGACGGGTAATATGTGGGACACAGTCTTCTCTTTTAAAGACATGTCATCTAATTAGTTTGCACTTATGGTTGAAAGATAAAAAATTCCCCTTTTTCTTCCTTTTTTTTTAAAAAAAGATTGTTTATAAAATGGACTTGCTTGTATCTATGAGTGCTTCCTTTTTCTGGTTTCATACTGTGTTTTTTTACTGATTATTTACCAAAATCTTCATTTCTAATCCAGAGCATTAGAAGGAAATAGGCAGAGAAAAGTGCTTGTGATTTTGCATTTGTTTTCCTGTATCTTGGGAGTGTTCAGGCTTTCAGAGTGGATTCTTTTTATGTTAGGCATTTAGGCTAGGCAAGCATCCCTGTTCTCGGGATGGGCAGCAGAGAGAGAAAAGGGCTGTGTGGTCTCCCTCCTCACTTACTACAGGGATATTAGCTTGGTGTCCAGTTGCGCCTCTTAGGTGATCAAAGTTATGTGACATGGCTCCCTTCCTTATAACATTTTTCCAGCTTTCTCTTTGCCACCTACAGATAGTTCTTTATTTCCCAGTTCTTACTCAGTTATATGGTTCTCCACAGCTGGGGTTTCAAGGGAAACAGAGAATTTGTGCAAAGCAGGATGCAATCCTAAGAGCAGATAGCTCTGTTGCAAGTAATATAAAAAAAGCATATATACTGTTAGAGAATATTAGTGTCTAATTGCCTTGTATGTTGGCCTTGGTAAGAAACTTGATTAAGAAAAGCACTTCCCTGTGCTGCAATGCACCTCTTTGTGGCTGCACTGATTTAATTATGTGCAGTGCCATGGCAGAAGCAGATTTTTTTTGAACTACATAGGCTAAAAGTATGCTCCAGAAAAGGTGTCATCTCTAGTGCTTGGGGTTTTGGTGATGGAGTTTACAGAGCATAGTCAAAAGTAGCTGAACTGGCAGAAGGGAGCCATGCACTCCAGCATGAGGCAGGAGGTGTGCTGAGGCTGAAGGAGGAACCCAGTCAGGTGGTTTTGTTGCTGAAGCCAACGTGTTGTGAAACCACAGCCTGAGCTGAGCGGGACTTTCCTGCCCTCCTCCTGGCCTTGGCAGCTCATTCCTGCTCTTCCATCCATCTTCTGACAACAGCTCCCCTGTGGCCATGCTGCGCGTTGGGGTGCTACAGGTCCCTAAGTCATCTGCCTGGGTGGCAGCAAGGTCAGGGAAAGCTTGAGTCATTAGACATCCCTTTTGGGATGTCTTATCTTTAAGATCCGTGTAGAACGGTTGTGAAACTGCACCCATCGTGCTGAGGCTTGTCTTGTTATTGTCAACATGCAGTGGATGAAATCTGGCCCTGTTGAAAGCAACTTCAAACACTCAGTGATGGAACAGGGCCAGAATCTCTCTCAGTGTTGCAAATTGTTGCACAGTTGAGAAAAAACCCCCATCTTTTTTTGGGAAATCCAAGACTATGCGGCAGTCTTGAATTTCCAGTGCTAATTGTGTCACCTGCAAGTTAAAGTGTGCTTCTTACCTGCTTTGTATTCTGTGTATCCCATCTTTTATGTAACCTTATGTTGCTGCACAAAGGATTGATACAAATCTTTCATACAGGCTATCTCCTGGGTTATGTGTGGGAGTGGGAAATTCTGCAAAAGTTGAACTACCTATCCCGAGCAAAGGCTGAGTTGATTTTATAGCAGAAGGGTTGATCTTACAGTTGAAGTGAGGAACAAGAGCCAGAAAATTAGACACCTTCCACTACCTCAAATGGGCAAGAAAATGGACAGCCCAGTCTGATAGTGCTCAGGAGCAAAACACATACTCAACTGAGATTCCAGAGTTGTGCATGTTTAAATGCTGATTTAGATTAAGGCAGAAAGGGAATCTAAAGTGCAGCAGCTTTACTTGTATACACATTGCTTAAGGAATAAATGCATCTTATTCATTAATGGTTTTACGTACAGATAATCCGTTATTTCTTGCTCTCACTAGCCTTGCATAGACATGTCTTGAAAGTTTCAAGTTCACTATATTCCCGGGCACGCTGAATTTCATCCAGACAATACGACTGATCACACATGTAAGTGTGAGACTCCTCTAATTTTTTCAGTGCTTGAATGGGTTTCAGATCTACATGACTTGTTCTGTGCTAAACCCAGCCTTGCTGTATTTGCTCTGCAATAAGGCCATTTAATTACGATGACTTTTCTATCCATTTAATATACTGTTCCCTTCTGTATTCAGTTCCTGTCTTATTTATAAACAATTTACCTTTTTTAACCCGTTGCTTATCACTTCTGTTGCTTATGCCTTCTTCCTTCCAAGTCTGGGTGACTCCAACCTAAATGTGCTGGTTCTTTGCACGTCTGCTGGTGTTTTGCTCTATTGCATGCTCTTCCAGAATATTAATTACTCTTGCAATGCTACTCAGACTACCAGGTGTTGTAATGCTTGAAGACTTGCTTTCTTGGAAAAAAAATATTTTATTTGAAACAAAATATTCAGAATTGTAAGACACTTACCTTCCTTAGCTAAATAATAAAATTGTGAAATGTTGCAAATATGAGGAAAGAACCAGAAAAGTTTGGGATTAGCAGGCTCTGAGAGTGCTGAAGGTATCTTGGGAACTCAACTCACTTCTCAGATTTTGGAAAGGAGTAGTGACCCTTAGGTTTAGTTGCAAGACTGACTGCTTCATACCCATAGGATGGCTTTGTATTTTCTTGTTCAGAACTTAAAACTTATTTCTTTGGGTGAGGTTGCTTTCCAGATCCTTGCTCTGCCTTTTCCAGGAGACTGCTGCACTGTGGAAATGCAATTTTGCAGGATCTAGAGACTTTAGTTTTTTGATCTGAGATGATTTAATGTATGTTGGAGAATTTGGGGAGTGGAAGAGGGAACTAGGGTTGTTTAGCCTAGAGAAGGAGAGGATGAGAGTGACCTCATCACTGTCTACAGCCACCTGAAAGGTGGTAGCGGTCTGTTCTCCCTAGTGACAGGTGATAGGACAAGAGGTCCAGAAGTTGCACCAGTGGAGGTTTAGACTAGACATTAGGAAAAATTTCTTCACGGAAAGGGTGGTCAGGCACTGGAACACCTGCCCAGGGAGGTGGTTGAGTCACCATCCCTGGAGGTGTGTAAAAGATTGGGTAGATGAGTTTCTCAGAGATAAGGTTTAGCAGTGGACAGGTATGGTTGGAGTCAGTGATCTCAAAGGTCTTTTCCAAACAGGTGATTCTATGATTATACATTATATTTAAAACTTTTCTAAATGATGGCTGCTGTAGTGCTGACCTCCTTCCACCCCCAGCTGTCTATTCCTGACTCTTCTTTGCATGGCTCTGCCATTATCTGAATTTCTAGCAGTCTGGTTCCGAGAATTAAACTAGCAACAATTGGGACTGTTGTGCTGGCCATGCAGCCCTAAACAGTTCCTTACATGAATGCTGGTGGATTTGCAATCAGATGGGGAGCTAGTTCACCCTGCTGAACAAGAGTATGTTTTCCTGTTGTTTCATCAACAGGGTGAATAACATTCCCCATCTGAGCATCTCTTCTGATCACCTTGCTGGCTCCAGCCCTGCTTGCCTTGTGATCAGAGTTACTGAATGGCACCTAAATGTTACCTCTAGACTTGGGCTGGTTCAGATGATCCTTTTTATAGTTTCGCTCCCAGTATAGTGCCATCAGCACAGCAGAGTGACAAGCAGTGACTCATGGATAGGATTGAGAAGTTGGCCTTGCACTTCTTAAATCTGCTAGAGAAATCACAATTACACACTAACCACCTTTAGCCTGGAAAGCATGAATTGTGAGCAGCAACTGAACCCATTGGTTTTGGTGGCAGCAGCCTTCTTCACATCCTAATATATTGTTCTGCTTTGGTGTTTTTATTTCTTTCCCCTTAACTGCTATGTTGTAGCATAATATCAATTTATATAAAACTTTCAAATTCTGGGAAAGTACAAGAAATAAGAACCATCGTGCCTGAAACAGTGACTAACTCCTTTCTGGGGGTTTATTTGAATTGATAGACATGACTACAAAGCACTAAAATGGGGAGGCCATGGAAACCCCTTGCTGCCAATCACCCAGATGACATCTCTCCCAATCATGGTGTGGGCAGATGGACTGCAACACCTCCTGTGTTCCTTTCCACGCTATTTTATTGTGGTTTGCAAGAAATATGTAGAAAAGCTTCCCCTTCAGGAGAGGTCTGAACTGCATCAACCTTTTCCTGAGACAGTTTCAGTGAGGAACTGGTCATTTTCTCAGGTTTTCTGTGAACACACAGCCAACAATGAAGGCAGCAATCCTGGAGATCAGCATGGCTACATGAGTTCCTTGGCCTCAGGTTGCCTTTTAAATATCTCTAAACAATGTTAGGCTGAGGGCCCATGAGAAAGTACAGACTGGAGGCAGTAAGAAAACCTTCAGGGAGCTTTGAGTGTAGAGCACGTGAATGGTGGCACTGGTTCAGTTTATCTTAACACTTGATACAGTAAAATCACCTTGTTTTCCCCTGCTCTCTCTCTCCTCGCTTTCTCCACCTCTCTCGGGTCCCCTATAGCTGGTGTGAACTGCTGGCATCCCTTTTGTTAAGAGAGGGGTGGTGCTGGTGACACTGGGATGGAGAGCATAGCACAGGGTGAAGGTAGAGGACCAGGCTGTATAGCTGTGATTGATGCACCCGTAAGGGTGGTATTTGTTTTTTCCTTTCCTTTTTTTTTCTTTTGTATGAGAGTCTTTCGTGCTGCATCCCTACATGTATTCCTGTAGTTGTTCCTGCTCTTCAGGCTATTTTACCTAGCTCTCAAGGCTTATTTCTCTAGGCCTCTCCTCCTCCCTTAAACTTGGCTTTTTCCTTTTTCCCCTTTCTTTAAGCTAGCTCTGGTCTTGATGCCTAGGGAGCATCTTCGTTTTCCTGTTTTACTGAAGTTGCTCCCTCCCTGAAAAGCAGCTTGGGCTGATCAGAGTCTGTGCCCTTTGCAGGACCAGGAGTGGCTCCTTGGCAACACCTTTCTTGGCTTGTGAACTTTGTGCATTAGTTACAGAAACTCCTCAGCCAAACACACCTTTCTCAGTTCCTTAGAGAGGATAAAGCTAGCGAAAGTTCAAAATTTCAGAGCCGATCAGTTTTGCACAGGACAGAGGAGGTGGGAGGATTTGGCATCTTTCTTGCCACAGTGAAAGCAACAGGAAGTGAAAAATGTGAGTTTGAGACTCAAAACATTTTTTAAATTTATCTTGCAATTAAACAAGCTGAATCTGGAAAGAAATTAAAGCATAAGTCTGCCTTAAGTTATTTCAGCAACAGTGTAAGCCCTCTTTACACCAGTGATGTTCCTGGAGAAACAGCATGGACCTCAGAAAGTATGGTTTCATGTTCTGTAGCAATTTGAATGTTTGAATTTTGGGGTGAGCAAGCTTAGCAGATAGGCTAACAAATGTGTCCAGTATTGAAACTTTTGTAAATATTAATGTTTACTCCTGCTGATAAATCCAGAAATCTCCTCCTTATATGAAGGTGCAGGTGGAGAGGTGGTAAATGTACTATTTATACAGAGAAGCATCTCTGAGAAAGGAAAAAATGTATCTCCAAACCCAGCAGAAATTAGAGATGAAGAGTCATGAGCCATCTAATCCAGAGGACCTGCCAGGGCAGAGCGGTAAAGCTAGCGGCTCACACTTCAGTTCAGGATTTCTGATCATTTATGCTTGAAAATACCATTCTTAATTTCCATGACAAAAGAATAAAGAGTTTCACAAATGTTTCCAATTCATACATAAAAACAGACAAATGGAAACTTCTACCATCTACTAAAGATTCAGAGGAAGTAGTTATGCTTAGTTAATTACTTTTGCTGTTCAAATATCTACAGTCCATCCGTTTCTGCTTTATAGATTTAGTAAAGAATCCATTACAGAAACAGATAGCCTGGGGGGAACATATCTGCCCTGTAAACCTTTTAGTTGATCAGTATTATGATTTTACGTGAAATGTCAGCTTTGTTCAAATGCAGAATAAAGAATGGTTTTCTAATGTGCATTCTCTCAACCATCTTGATCAGAGGTTTTGACTTCACAAACTGAAGCAGTAGGGAGGCGGAACAGAAAACAGTGTAGAAAACAAAAACGAGCCAAAGCAGGTTCTTTGCAAAATACATAAGGCTGATGCCCAGACAGTTTGGCAGTAAGGTCGTGCAATCAGGCTAGCAGAACATTTTCTTCATTTGGTCTGTCTGCATCTGTCAGATACTCTATGTAGTGAACCTTCATCCAAGTACAACAGGAGCCCAGCGATTCTATGTTTGCCTTTTCTCTCTGCTTTCATGTCTTCTGGGTCAGCATTGTTTGTATTTTCTTTTCTGGTTCACTCTGCTATGTATTGCCTGGTGCAGTGTCCTCATCGCAGCAAACCCTCATCATCTCTTCAACACTCAGATGCGATTAAGCAGTCTCTGATTTTGGACAAGTTGCTCGCATGACTGTATTGGAGCTGTTGGCGTGGGTTTTTTGTTTTTACTCAGCAGCCAAACTACTTAAACACCTTTTACTTTGTCCCTACACTTTAAGTTATGAATTTTCTTGCCATTCCTGTTCTATATTTGCTTCACACTAAATACGTAGTCATCTCTGCATTTGACAACCCTACAAAAAGTGCAATTTAAAGACCCAGTCTGTGTTTGAAGATTGGGTCTGTTACAAGCTGGCTAAGAAAACTGTCTTCATAGTATTTTCTGCTCTTTTTTTGCCCCCAGTATCTCATTTGCTGAAAAATATTGGGAGAATGTCTCCATCAAAGCAGCATATTACAAAGACAATATAAATTGAAGGCTGAAATTTTGCACACAGGTGTTTGTGCATTTCTGGGCACAGTTTAACATTTTTGAAGCTGAACAACAGAAATCTGCCCCCTTTTAAAATCAGCAGTTGTTTTCAATTTGTTGATTTTAATGTCAGTAAAGCACATTGGGGTTCTACTTCGAAAATGGAAACAAGAAATAAAGTCTGCAGAAGTTGTTCTGGCAAAGAACTGCGGTTTTAATAATGAAATTATTCTTTATTAAATTGCAAGGGAGCAAATATTATGCTTCATTTCAATGGGATCTTTAAATAATATACTTTATTTGCTCTAAGAATGATTTTTTGGTTGCATCTTTAGCAGAAGATCAGTTAGATTCCTTTGAATGCACTAAGATTGTAGGAGGTTAAAAATAGAGTATATGAGTTTTCTTGAGTCTCAATTAGATATTGGAACCTAATCCAAAGCCTTCTTAATTTGATAACTAGAAAGGAGTCTTTTCATTGACTTTAAATTTCTTTGGACGAGTCTTCAGAATTAAAAATCATTTGGACGATTTGTTCTTGTTACAAATATGCAAACAAAAGTAACGTGTGGAGTTACACGTTTTTTCAAATTTTTGTTTTCATTTGGATAGCTAGGAGACAAATAAGATTTTAATTCTGTGAAAACATGTGCACTCTTCAGGTAGGTACCTTTGCTGGTGAGTAGAATTTTGAACATTTTTTTCTTGTGGCCTCCTAATGGTCTATTAGGAATATGACATCTCAATTCCTTGGCAGATTGAGTGTTCTGAACTTGTAATTGGAAGACCTCGTGAGACTGTTCCTTACTTCTGGAGCTCTTAAATTGAAGTCAGTTGTGAACAATTGGGCTTTTACAGACTTTGTCTGTTTCCTCAAGGAAAGTTTTTTTTTGGGAAGTAGCTCATATTTATGTGGGGCTGGTAAGAGTATTGATATTTCAATCGTCTTTATGGTGACTAGGAGAGTACTAATTGCAGGACTTGTTTGATTTTGTCAGTACTTTTTCATTACTTGAAGTAACAAAGACTTATTTGAGGCTGTAGGTGGACCAAGAGAAAACTATTGCCTTGCAATAGTTTTCGATGCTGCTAGGAAGGGCAAAGTATTTTGTTGGCCAAGCCCAGCGGAGAGACCAGAGATGTATTTTGTCTTGATCTCGTTATTGGGAAGGTATGAGATTACCTCTGAGAGGGAGAAAGCAAGAGAGAAAATTAGTCTTGGGGCTTACTCAGCTACTCTATCTCCAGCTGAGTCATTTATATTTGTCAGTACAGTGTAGCCCGGGGGATTTTTTTGCACTTGTTAAAAATAAAGACAAACCTCAGGGGAGCACGGGAGCCTGGACAGCATTGCACTGGGGTGTGGGAACAGCGTGGGCATTTGGCCTTCTTGCGACATCCTGTCTCCCCAAGTTATCACAGCAAGTCTGTACTCTTTTTCCAGCCTCTGCTGCCTGAGTCTTTCCTCTCACCGTGCCCTCTTGCTTTTAGCTCTTTTTTTTCCTACCTTGGCTAGGAAGGAAAAGGACTTGACTGCTGTGTGCCAGGCTGCTTCTGCTGCTGTGCTGCAGGGGACTGGAGGATAGAGATTGGGGACCTTGCCTGGTGTGAATCCAGAAAACGGTGGCTGGGTCAGACCGCTAGAAAAGTATAGATTTGTGTGGGAAGAGAGACCTCCTCCTGCAGCTTTGCTGGCTGTCAACATCATATCTTTCTGGGGGGACTGCAGTTCACGAGCATCCCTGGAGAACATCAGTGAGTGAGGGCTTCACCCTGGCCTGGGATAGAGTGGTGAGCACATGTCCAGCTGCTGGATGGTCTCTGAAGGGCTTAGACTGGCAGCGTGTAAGAGGTGTACAGGGCTGATGATGATGACCAAGCCGCTTTCCAAACCTGCGATGAAGGCATCCTCCTCCTGCAGCTTCTCCTGGGCTGGGCATCACTCATAGCTGAACTCTATTACAGGTTTGTTCCCATATGTGGACGTAAAAATCCGTGCAGATATGGCTGGATCTCTGTCACCTTAGGATCCTCTCTCTTACACTGGCCAGTAAGCTGGTATTTAGAGGGAAAAGTATAAAAATCTGCCTCAGGGTGAGGAGTGTGTTCTATTTGTGTCCCCTAGACCTTTTGGCAGTTGGCAGCTTGGAACTTCTGGAGCCAAGCATTGTACCCCAGCCACTGCATGTCACAGCCACCACTGACCCAACTCCCATGGATTTGTTCGAAGTCTTCTTTTAAACCCAGGGATATCCAAAACTATGCCTGCAATATCTTGCAGCAAGAAAATTCTTCTCTTTTAATCCAGCTAGCTGATAATTTCACAGCATGCTCATTAGTTCTCTAGTAGGAAAAATTATGAACACTCATTGTTTTCTCTGTTTTCTACTATCAAACACATTTTTTCAACATGTCCTGCTATATTTAGTCTCCTGTTAGAAGAGAAGCTGGCACACATTTACAGGCATCCTTTTTATCCTTCTCAGTGCCTTTTCTTATTTTTCCAAATCCTTCTTGAGATGGAGCGATCAAGAGTGAATGCAGTGTTGGAGATGTGAGCATACTGTCAATGTGTTTCTTTCTCTTGCAGTCCCTTAGCATAAAGCTGATGTTTTCTGAGCCTTTTCCACTACCATGTATAGATTCCTTCTCTGAGTTGTAATAGCTAATGTTAATCTCATCAGTAATCCCTTATGGGACTATCTTGATGACTGTCCAGATTGGTTTAAAATAACCTTGAAAGACTTTTTGTCTTGCATAGAACTGGGAGATAGTGTCTCCATGAAGAGCTAAAACACCAGAGACTCTGGCAGAGGGAAAACTGGAGGGATTAAGAGTCTATGAGTGAATTTGACTGTCCTGTGAAGAATGCTGGCTGTGTTTGGTAGGCGTTCTAGAAGTAATACAGTTTTTCACTTCAGCCCTAGAATAACTTCAGTGGCCATGGTGTGAGGTGCATGGAGAGATTTTACTATTTCTCTGTGACTCCCTGATGTACCTCTGTCAGTGTTTCTCTAGCTCAGCTCTTCTGTCTCTGACCAGATCCTTAAACGCTGACACATTTGTCCTTGAGCTGTATTTGAGCAACTAAATAACACGAAGAAGAAATCGCTTTTGAATTAATTAAGTTGCATGGCGCAATTTCATCTTCTGTGTCTCAGTTTCATGGGGGACAAGGATGGAGTTAGACGGATCTGAGATGAGATGAAGTTCTTCAGCAGACAAATGGAATCCCACCGAGTTAGGGGCCTGGTCATGAGGGCTGCTGCCTGCTTTAACCTCCCAGCAGATTTCCAAGTACAGCCCCAAGTTCAATGACTTTAATGGTGTTTGCTTCAAGCCTCCTATAGCTTAGGTTTTTTAATTAATCTCTTGAGGGAGGAGGAGTAGCTAGAGAACTGGGAGGTGAAGGGGAGGCAGAACACCCTCTGTGGAGGCCCAGATGTGTGTGGAGAATGATTACATGAAGTTGCTTCTGGTTTAATTGGAATAGGATTTTTTTCCTATTTTAATTGAAGTTCTTTTGAAAATGCAGGATTAAAATTGGACAGTGTTTGCTTTCTGCAGAAGTTTTAAGGCAAAACAAACTGCAGAAGTGGTGGCAGTTGCTGACTTAGAAACCATATATTAGTCAGATGCTGAGAGTATGTTACATTTAGGGTGGCTGCACTATATAAAGTCCTGCTTTTGCATTTGTTGTTGGATCCTCCTTGCCATCCAAGCACAGTGACACAAATAATACATTTTAATAATTAGAATATTCATCCTATATTCATTTATCTTCTTACAAGGAGGAATGTACCAAATGTAATGTCACAGTATGTAACAGCATGCCAATATATTTTGATGATACAATGCTCACTGTTAGATAGTTTCTTTAAGAAAGTTATATCTTGAAAGAAAAAAAACATAAACTAGGATAAAAATGTGTTGTTCATTTAAGTCAAGACTACACAACCTTCATTGCACAACCACCTGTGCAGGCTCTTTCCCATCTTGTCAGTGAGTTGTGTGTAGTAATCTTTAAGCTTCTGAACAAGCTATACTACTTACTTAATTGCAAGCTCTCACTGGCTTAGACTAGTTTGGTTTTGTTGTTTAGTAACATCCCTTAAATAAATGAGTTAAGTCCTTCAGAGAGACTCACTAGCTTATCTGCTGCCTAGCTTCTGGCCTTGTTTGGCAGCATGGCCTGTCCTGGTTGGCTTATGGTATGCGTCTAAAACACCCAGTGAAGATTGGGGTGTCAGCATCCAAATACAGGGAGGAGGAGTGTCCCTTCTTCACAGTGCCCGTAGTCTAAATAAACTCGAGGGAGAGGGGGGAGGAGTACAGCATACATGTAAGTGAAGCAGTACGCAGTATGCACTGCTCCACGACTTCTATTCTATTTTTTTGATCCTCATTTTATGGCTTTGCCCTTGAAGTAACAGACTGCAGGAGACCACATAGTGCTCCAGCTGCAGCTTTTATGGGAGCAGATAAGGCCACAGGTGGTGCAGTGTCTGAAAACCAGGAGGTAGTCACCCTTCTTCTTTAGCTGATGCATGCAGCACATCTCTGCCTGGGACTTTGCAGAAGAACCAGATGCTTCTTTTTCTGTTCAAGACACACGGACTCATTACTGGGCAAACTGAATGCTGGCAGTGGAATTATCTCTGGATTGTTTTTTCCTCCTCCCTTTTTAGCAATTACAAAGTAATGGTTTGAAAATTGCCTCTCCTGAAAACAGCCCTTTTCCTTGTAAAAATGCTAATGAGTGAAAGTTGGAAATAAGCACTCAAATCCCTGCTCCTATGACTGTTTGCAGTGGCAGCAAGAAACAATACTCTTCAGATGCACTCTTGGGCACTGAATAAGGTAAAACTCACAGCTCTATTCCACTTCTATTTCTCTCTATGTTAATCCATCTAATATTGCTTTTACTTACAACTGGCAATTATTTTCTTCTTCATTGGAATCCTACTGTACTGGTGACCATGGCTATTCTGGGACGGTCTGTCAAAAAAGGAAATTTGGGTGTTACAAGGATGGTGCATTGCCCCAGCCTCATTCCCAGAAGTCTTGCGAGAGGGAATGCAAAGCCTGGTTGAACAGAGGACTCAGACTAAAAGATATTTGAGTATGTGCTTGTAAACAGTGCTAATTTGACAGCCCTAGAAGATGAAAACTTTTACCCCAAGAAATAACATGTTATGGTACAATCTTTAGATTTTCCCTTTAACATATCATAGACCTCATGTCCTCTAACCCAAAAAGTATCCCTTGTTCTGTTCTTGGTGCACCGAAGAGGATTTCATGGTTTAGTCATGAAATCAAGAGTACAAAAATAAAGCCTCCCATAGGCATTTCAAATTCAGTCCATGTTGGTAGTGACTGGATCTTATTATCTGATGGTTGTTCAGTGACCTTCACAAATTAATAGCTTATTTGGTTTCCTTGTAGTTCTCTGGTGGACAAATACCTGTGTTACAGGAGCTGCTCATTTATACTTTTGTAATTTATCTTGTGGTGCTGGGATGTGTGTTTGTTTTTCTTTCTCCTTCCTGAGGGATTTTGCCTGGTTTTTACTTTTGGAGAGAAATGGCCATTGAATCCAGTTTTAGGAATGGCCTCTCTATACGTGCTGAGCCATAGCCAGGGCTTGCTGAAGTTCCCATTACATTAGTAGGGAGGAGCAGGTGTTTGTTAAAGATGTGACACCTAATGCAAAAATATCTGCCTGCTGAGCACAGGAGAGGTGTGGGACAGTACCAAAACCCAAGTCTTCAGCTAAGGAGAGTTAAAGTTATGGTCAAATACTTGTTGCTGGCTCAGTGGGCTGTATCAGGCAGAGAGGGCTTTTTTGTTCTTTTATATTTGGACAGGTTTGCACTGTGAATTTGATTCTTATGCCCTTTTTCCTGCCAGTTGCAGACATGCAGCTTTTTTCCTGTCTTTTGAACCCAGGAGGTGGCCATATGTGTAATTACTCTTCCAGTCCTGTTTGCAGCCTGTCTGCTGCCCGCACCAGCTCCATGCTCCTAGACTGCTTGCTGGATTAGTCAGAGCACTGAAGAGCCCTATTGTTGAAGCGTAACAGGTTATGTAAGAGGTTTGAAAGTACACCCTCTAGCACTTGAAGTCTTTGAAGTGTTTAAAAAAAATATTAAAAAATACAGGCTTTTTCTTCTGGGGCCTTTTGTATATGAATAAGTGGAATCCCTGGTAACATTATGTTCTGCTCTCCCCAAAGGTCAGTGGCCAAGCTCTTTCTGCTGCATTAATCAGTGGTTTCATATAAAAAAACAGAGATCAGTCATATTACAGGTACTGGATAACTTGGACATGAACCATTTAGATATGGAGTGGGCTGACAGATCATAGGCTTTTTAGCATTTCTTTTTTGAGACAGAACTGGAAATATGAAAGTTACTAAGGACTAAATATTCTTTTCTTTTGCCATAACGTTTTGTAGGAAGTTTTTTATCTGGTTACAGAATTTAAAATGGAGTTTAATTCAGCCTTGTGGCACAAGAACTGTAGGTTATGTTTCCAGCTGAGAGACACAAGTTTAGGAGCAGGTGGACTACTTTAGAGCCACCTGCTATTATTATTATTATTATTATTATTATTATTATTATTATTATTATTAACAACAACAGCAGTAGAGCCCTTCAAAACTGTTTTAATCATTTGATTACCTGGTGTGTATTTAATGTTTTATTTTTTTTTATGCATAGTCTTGCTTTCTCAAGTAGCAGGTGATACTAATTATGCCTTGTCTGCGAATGGAACTGTGTTGGATTTGGGGGCCTTCTATCACTATTTCATATATAGTCCTAAGTGTTTTCCTATGAGCTGGTAAGTAAGACATCATCAAGCTGTCTGTTGAAATGGCCCAGTTCCTGCCGGCTGCATTATAGGTGTCATTTTGTCCGCAGTATGAGGCTAGATGGGCATAATGAACAGTAATCACAAAGTCAAAGTGTTGGTGGTGGCCATAGATATTCAAAATCACAGCTCTGCCCTGGAAATTTGAGGTCTTAGTGGATGACAAAATGCAGTTGTTAATGTAATTGAGGGACAAAGAAATCCAGGAGTCATGTGTCATATGGAGGTCATGTTTTGCCTGTATGAATTGGGCATGATTGTTTCTCCCTCTTTCCTGCTGTTCTGTTCATGCTAATGGGATGTAAGTTCAGACAGAAGTGTGACTGAGCTGATTGATCTGTTTAAAGTTTATTATAAAAATGTCTGTACGGTCTGACTGATCTCTAACACAGAGAACTGGAAGAGAAAAAAAATCCAATCACATACAACCTAAGTGTATGATACAAGAATTGTACTAGACGTTCCTGATGGAAATGAGGAAAAGAACAAACTTTCCGCGGCTGATTTATACAAACTAGTATATACAGTTTATAAATGTGACGTTCTTCCTGCTTTGTGAAATAGCTTTTAACATTGTCTTGCCTGTTTTTGTCCTTATTGCAATAATTAGAAGATGAAATCTTCTAATTTTTTTTAGAAAATAGAATTGTCAGCTGACATTATCTTGAGATAAAAATGTACTGGCATATTTTACTTGGATCAATATTACATTAGAAATTGCCAGCAACCTGTAGACCTGATAACTTCTGATATCCAGGAAACACTTGGCATGTGGCCTGCATATTTTAACAAAACTTTTGAAGATATTCAGACCAACTCAAACATTTTATTTGCTTTTCTTTTAACTTTGGCTTTTTAAAAAATGAAATAGTTCTACAGTTGAAAAGAGAAACATCGAGGACAAATTTAATGACCAAAGCAACTCAGGAAATTCTTTTGCGTTATTTCATTGCATCTGGTAATTCTTTGCATAATCTTCGCTTCAGAACTCTTATCTAACCCATGGTATCCAGGCAACATGTTTTGAGCCTTTAATCTTCAAAATCCACAGTGTGTGAAACTTAAAAATTTCCTAAACAGTCGATTAGAGGTAGAAAATGATACAAATGTGAACAAAGCAGATGCTTGACACAGCATTGACCCAAGTCCATCTTGGAGCTATGGCTGAAAGCTCTCTCCTTTCACCCTCAGTTGAAATACTCAGTTCAGCAGTGGGAAAAATGAGAATGACCATGTGTGTCTCCTCTACTTACTTTAGCAGCTGGTAGATGTAGACTTCTCTTAAATACTTTCCCCCCCCAGTTCTACTTTCCCACTTCTGTGCTGAGGAGTTGGGATTTGCCAACACTTGCAGATCTTAAGGCTTTGAATTGTCATAATTGATATTTTTTAATTTTGCAAGTTGAAACAAGGGAAATTCCAATTCAGTATAAGGTGGAAAATCTTCAGAATGTGAGGTCAAACACTGGAACAAGATGCCCGGAGAGTCTGTATAATCAATGTCCCTGGAGGAATTCAAAACTTGCCTGGGCAAGGCCCTGAGCAGCTGGCTCTTGACTTTGAGGTTGCCCCTACTCTGAGCTGGGACTGGACCAGGCAACCTTCAGAGATCCCTTCCAGCCTACAGCTTTGTAACTTTTTATCCAGTGATTAATTGAAGTCTTCTGCAGGCAGGTGAAAGGAATTCAGGATATTGAAGTACATGTAGGTTCTGTGGATTAATTTATCATTACTTTTATAAAAAAAGAGCATCCTTCTATCAGTTAGAGAAGAGGTTTTCAAAGAAGTACATGAAACATGAGGAAGGCAGAAATTGGTAGAAGGCAAAGTTTTGCTTCTGGTAATTTGCTGGTAAACACAGGATATTACTACAAATATTGCGAAGCTAGGGAAAAAGACTAATAATCTTCCTAGAGGAACTTGTATTTTCTGCTTTATTCAGTCTTTTCTTGGGATTGGAAGAGTTCCTGTAATTAGATTCTGTATGTCCAGACTGTCTCTGCAATCCCAGGCCTGGCAGCAGCCTGCCCATTGTATATACTAGCAAAGCCTGTATCAAGAGGATATTCAAAGTCTTCAGACTTGTAAAGAAGTAGTTTACAAATGCATGTCCAAGAATTCCTGCATGAAGCAGCAGCATTTCCCTGCAGGTTCATTTGTTCATAGCAGTTCAGCTGAGTTCTCCTTTCAGCTCTGGCTGTGACAAAGTTCTTTGTATTAGAAATGTGTATGGCTATTTTGTGACCTTCTCTGGAATTGGTGGTTTGTTTGTTTTTTTCCTCTGTGTACTCCAGTTTCATATTATTGACTTTGTATAGATACGGGGTGATTTTCTTAATTTGAAATGTTTAAGAAATTTGTTGAAGTTATAGAGTTACTTATACTGTTTAATTGTACCTTATTTTTCCATCTGGACAAGGTGATAAAGTCTTCTTTATTAGCTCTGGGACTGAATATGACCTTTCCTTCTCTCTTAAATCCCTTAAGCTGAGGAGTGGAGAAAATTCAGTAGTCTGCTGACTGATCAGTTGTCAAATGACAAATTGGTAATCAGTGTGGCTCAAAAGACCACACTTATTAGCTGTGTAATTCTACGTGGCTGGAGGAGTTGGAACAAGGTAGAAGGGAACCCAGGAGCAAAGCACAAGTGGTCCCTAACCAACTCCTAACAGCTGCAAAAATAAATGTGTCCCTATCAAATGACTCTGCATCCATAAAAAGGCTAACCAAAACATAGGGATGAATTAATTTTGATTCAGCCTCAGCAGCCCTATTGCATCCTCACAACTAACGCTTGGTCAGCTCTGCTGTTGTCAGTGGGGCTTTCACAGAGAGCACCGGGAAGGGGTGTATGTTTTGATTTAGCCAAGGCATGTAGCTCTTTGTTGGAGATTAACTATGATCTTGTTTCTATTGTAACTAAGAGACTCTCAGTGGAGGGGCTGTCTGCCCATAGAGCAGATTTGCTTCATTGCTGGAACAGCTTTCGGCCCCGGAATCTCTCCTTGTAGTTACTAAAGTAATTCCTTGGAGGTCTGTGTTTCTTTACCACCTATCCTTGGCTGAGATTATGGCAGAGAGGTCAGTGCCTTGGTTTTATCGCCAGGAAATGAAAAAGATTTACTATGCAAACTAAAATGTGTTCCTTCATGCTCTAGTCAGCTTAGACTTCTTTATGTTTTAGCATATAAAGTTGGAAAATTTTGGATTTTCTCTTAGTTGAAGAGGTTGAAGGCCTTGCCTTCTTTAAGGTAAATTTCTTATGTATTTTTCTCACAACCTTGTATTTTTCACTTTTTAAACACCCGTGTAACTCTGACGTTTGAAAAGTCAAGTTCTGTGCTCTCCCCTTCTAATTACGCTTTTTAGCATTTGGAAATGAAGATCTCCAGAATAACTGAGAATCTATATAAATGTGCCTTGTCTGCAAAAAAAAAGCCCTGAAAGACCTCAATACCTAGCTTATTAACTTAGACCTTGAAATTGTGCATATCAGATTGGAAAACATGCACCAAAGTGAGCCTGGGGAATTAATATGGTGAAGACCTCGGGCATAGATGCCAGTTGTCTAATGTGGCTGTTCAGAACAAGGTTCTCGTGCAGACACTTGAGTTTTTTGATGGGTAAGTGGGCTGACTCTGCTTCGAGAATACAAGTTGTTATGCTTGAATACCAAATAAGACTACATTCTGAAATAATTGTATTTCAGACTAGTGCTTGTGTAGTGTAAGTTAATTTATAAAGGATGAAGTATTTCTGAACAGGGAATAAGATGGTTAGTGTCCAGTTAAGACTAATTATTGTCATTTTACCATAAAAAAATGGAATAATGTGGTAGCTGATTGAGTGATGGAGGAAGGTTTGAAGTACAGTTTTAAGTTTTAGTTTGTATAAGTAAAATCTCTTTATTCTTTTAAATGGAATAAAACTTGAATTAAAACATAGACAACACATTATCTCATTCCAGTAAACATTTTCTTCTTTTTTTTTTGGTAATATGTTCTGAGTGTAATTCTTCCCTGAGGAGAGTCCTCACTCTTCAGTGCATGAGTTTATCAGTTTCAATAGTACAGTGCTTTGCAATAGTAACAATATTGGTAACAATAATAAGAGAAGTTAACTTAGTTAAATTTACAGAACTCTATTTGACTTGACTGTGTTTTGGCAGCTTGATCTCTCACCCATGGACTGGTGAGACTGCCTAGCACATGTGTTTTGCCTGTTCAGCTCTTGGGTTATTACATGTAAATTGCTGGTGCCTCATTTTATGATCTTTGATTTGTGAAGACAAAAAGCAGGACATTTGAAAACCCTCAGGCTGCTGTGAGAGATTTTAAAGGAGAAGAAGGCATTGCTATAGGGGAAGTATGTGACATGGTGGTTCCTGGACCATCTAGATGCCTGTTGAGTGGCGCAGTATATTACTTGGCGATAGGGATATAGTCTTGTGTATGAAAAAGGAGAATACATAGTTTATTCTTTGATGGTCATGATCTTTTAAATTTATCTTTCTATTTAGTTTTGCATCACACAGTCACTTTAAAAGATTATTCAATTTCACACCTGCTGAGAATAGTCTTTTTTTTATCATCCAACCCTCATTGTCTGTACAAGATACCATCAAAGTAAACCTGCCCAGAAGAATTCCTGAATGTCTCTGTTCTATCTCTGCCTGTCCAAGCTCAGTGTTGTAAACAGGGGAATACAGACCTTTGATTTGAAACAGGTTTGGGGAGGGATGAGAAAAGGACGGATGGATGGGTTCAAGCTACCTTTTTTTAAGATCCATTAGCTAAGACTTGCAAAACATAATGAACATAATGAAAATTGATTATGGTTTGGAGTCAAAAGAATACTGTATATGCATGTGATTTGGGTATGGTAATGTAGTAAAAAAAAAACTTATGGAAACTCCAGAGCATTTAATTTACTCTTATTTTCCTGTCTACTAAGTCTTTGCAGTACTACTTCAGCATTTACAAATTATAATTGGATGATATGACCTTGGATTTAAAATGCTTTATTTGATGCAAAATCAAATACAGGTTGCTCAAGTGTAGTCTCTTGGTCTTCTGGGTGCAGTTCATCCCTCTGAAATTTCGCTACGTGCTTGACAGCTAGCTGAGACAAGATACTGACTCTTCCCTGTTGTTAGCAGAGAAAAAGAAAAAAAATTGGCAGCTCTGAAAGCTGATTTCTTCCCACTTTACAATAACTGCTGCATGAATTGCCCTCTTGAGAGGTCTGTTTATCTCTGTGAACTATAGAGATTGCCAGTTTCTAAGGTAGTAATTTAAACTCAGTGGATGCCTCCCTTTATGCCACGTTGTTGGCTGTTCTTTTAATTTTAGATTTTTAAGTTGTGTTCGATCACAGTAAAGGCCTTCTTCTTGCTCCAGCCTTCTCATTTTTTAGTAATTTGATTTTGCCAACTTGATCACCAAGGGAATAACAGCAGCATGTGTCTATGAAAAGCTAACTGTGCCAAGGCAGCAGAGACAATTAAATCATCTCCTGAAGTCTTGGGAGCTCAGCCAGTGCCTGGTTTCTGCTCTACAAGAAGACTTCCATGTATTTTTTGTCTTAAAAAAACAATGTCACTATGCTTGGTTAAGCGTAGGGATTGATGACGTTGGTGACTCGAATCCTGTAGCGTATTAGGACCAGCTGCTGCACTGGGTTCTTGTGATGCTCAGCTATTGCCATGCCTCTGAACTGAAAGGCGCTTCTAAAAAGAAGGGATTTTATGCCTCTTCAGATCTCAGTTATCTACTCAGCTTCCATCAAGGGCTCCATCTGGCCCAGTCTGGAGCATTACGAAGTGGGGATGATGCTTTGTTTATGGGTATTTCTGGGGCGGACTTGACACAGGCTGAAGGCAGCGACATGTCTTATTCAAGTCAGGCTCTTTCCATTGCAAGGGAACAGGTTCCCACTCAGACATGTTGTTTGGGGCTTGGATTCTCTCTGTTAATTCTTCGATGAATCCAATGTTCTGATTTTTTGCTGTTCTTGTAATTGGGCTTCCTGATTGTTTGCAAGAAAAACGAAGTCTGACAGACCCAGAATTAATGAAGCCTGGTTTTCAGTGAATCCTGTTTTGTGGTTGATTGACTTCTTAATCTAATTAATCAACTAGAAACATTGTAAGATTATGTTGGGCTCATGTCTTGTAAACATTGAAGAGTCCAGGAGTGAGAGTGACATTCGTAATGTGCTAGTACAGGAAAAGTTTTACTGAGCTTTTGTCTCTCTTTACCAAAGAATCTGCACAGGGGAGAAAATGTTTCATACCATTCCCTTCTGTATATCTCTGTTGTCTAGTGAGGGTTTGCCTTTAATAAAGTCTCTCTGCTCTGCTGTGTTTGAGAATCTATCTGCCACTCTGTCATGTTTGATCAAAATTGATCAGTGGACACTGTTATTAGGACGGATTGATACAACATGACTGCACAAACCCTCCTTGCATGTGATACCAGCTAAATAAACACAAATTTGTTGTCATAGACCTTCCTGGCCACGCAACAACAGCTTTTGTTTGCCATGGGGCCTGCAGTGCTTGCTATCTTCAGCAAGGAGCGGGGCACCATGTGGTGCCCTGTTGCCTCTCTCTGCTGCCAGAGTGGACCTACTGGTTATGGACAATATGATCCAGAATCAAAAAAGCAAATAAGAGGACCTTGGGAAGTTCGGCATTGCATGGAGTACCCATGTGTGTCGCTGCTCCATGGTTGATGAGGGAACAGACTGCTGTTCTCTGCCAGGATGTGTAGTTTTCTGGCTTCTCTGTCATTGCTGTCATAACTTCTCATCTGTTTTCTGCTTGTGAGACAAAACTCATGATTTCTTGCGAGAGCAGGTGGTTTTAGGGGTTTTAGTCAATCTTCTCACTAGCAAGTATTCTCCCAAGAGAGTATGTAATAAAAAATACTACAGCTTCTCTGTATTTCCCCAGGCTTGGAAATCTTCATTGGTGGCACCTTGCATCTCTATTGGCCTTTTAAAAGTTTGACTTTTACATTGATGGCTGTCTCTGGTTTTGCAGTAAATCTCTATATTTTAGATTGTACACCTAAGACTTTCCAGCATGCTGAGTACCCAAGATATAATTCGATTTCAGGGACAATTTTAGAGCAAGGCCAGAGTCGCCTCAGATAATGTGGTGTTTCAGATCATCAATGTTTCTAAGATTTGTCTCCAAGATCCCTTTTGCTGTTAGTGTCACAAATGACACATAAAAATGTCTTGGTTTTAACTCTTAAAAAACAGGTGGCAGCCATGTAACTGAACAGAAGCTAGTGATTGTTTGGGGATGGTATACGAGTTTGTTCTTGCTAGCTGGCTGAAGTGGACTGGATTGGATTTCTGTGCTGTGGTTCCCACCATCCCACAGGATTTATGCTGATGTCATTGATGAAGTAGGAGCTCTGTCCAAGAGGCCAAGGGATTAAAGATGTTGAAGCAGAACTTAAAACAAGCCTTTGCATTATGCTATAACTTGACTTCACACTCTGTGCCCTGACTTCTCTTTTACTGTGACTCATACTTCAGGTGGGCATATAGGTTCGTGCATCTTGTATGTTTAGTATAAACAAGTTACAAGACTTTTAAACCTCTGTATGTGTGTGTGCACGTACGTGTTTTCAAAGTAATTTAAAAATATTTTTACGTATTTCTGTAAATTACATAGCAGTTTTATTTAATCTGAGTGTTTGCATGGAGAATGCAAATGCAGTTTAGGAATGAATCCAAAACATTCCAATAATCTACACTTCTCTCTGAACTGTAAGATGAAAATCGATACTGTTCTGAGTATTAGATTAAGTTTCCTTGACAAAGTAGTCTGAATAATACATATATACTTCTTTGAGATGCATATAGTTCTTTACACACATAACAAGTGAGAAGAACTAAAGTACTTCCCTTAGCATGGTGGCAATTTTATGCTTCAATTTGTGCAGATAACAGAGATGCCCAATAGGTAGGGGGAACAAAACACATAGCATGGAGAACTATGTGGGAAGCAAAGAGCTCCAGGCATTTCCTAAAACTGGAAGTTCCTAACTGTCCACAACAATAAGATGTCGCATATATCAGTACTTCCCGTATAATATATGCTTAATTTCTAACCTCATAAATGGAAAGTAACTTTTTCAGATCATAGAATCATACGATGGTTTGGGTTGGAAGGGACCTTAAAAATCACCTAGTTGCTATCCCCCTGGCAGGACTCCCACCAGACCAGGCTGCTTAAGGCCCGATCCAACCTGGCCTGGAACACTTCCAGGGAAGGGGCATGGAGAGATGGATGTGGAAATAGGTCTCACCTTTCAAGATAGGAGTAAAAGTCTCATCTGCACTATTGCCTGGTGTACCACAGTTCTGCAGCTTTCTTCATTCAGTGTTTGCTTTGCAGCAGTGTGTCATGGAGGACACTGTATTGGGTTTGCATGACAAGGTTTTGGTAGTGTTGGGGAGCCACAGGGATGACTTCTGTGAGAAGCTGCTAGAGGCTTCCCCCTTGTCCAGCAGAGCCAATGCCAGCTGGCTCCAAGAGAGACCTGCTGCTGGCCAAGGCTGAGCCAGTGGCAGTGCCTCTCTGATAACATCTTTAAGAAGGGAGAAAAAAATGCTGTGCATCTTCAGCCAGAGGAGGGAGAATATGTGAGAGAACAAGTCTGCAGACACCAAGGTCAGCAAAGAAGGGGGGGAAGAGGTGCTCCAGGTGCTGGAGCTTTTTGGTGAAGACCATGGTGAGGCAGGCTGTCCCCTTGCAGCCCACAGAGGTTAAGAGTGAAGCAGATATCCACCTGCAGCCCATGGTGGACCCCTTGCCAGAGCAGGTGGATTTGCCTGAAGGAGGCTGTGTTGCCATGGGAAGTCTGCACTGGGGCAAGTTCCTGGCAGGACCTGTGACCCCACTGAAAGAGGAGCCCACTCTGGAACAGGTTTGTTGCCAGGACTTGTGACCGCATGGAGGACCGATGCTGGAGCAGTCTGTTCCTGAAGGACTGCACCCCGTGGAAGGGACTCATGCTGGAGCAGCTTGTGAAGAGCTACAGCCCGTGGGAAGGTCTCGCATTGGAGAAGCTGATGGAGGACTATGTCCTGTGGGAAGGACACCACACTGGAGCAAGGGAAGAGTGTGAGAAGGAAGGAGTGGCAGATAATGTGTGAGAAACTGACAGCAACCCCATTCCCCATCCCCCTGCATTCCTGGTAGGGGGAGAAGATAGAGAAAATCAGGACTGAAGTTGAGCCCAAGAAGAAGTGAGGGGTGAGGGGGAGGTGCTTTAAGATTTGTTTTTATTTCTCATTACCCTAGTCTGATTTTTAATTGGCAGTGAATTAAATTGATTCCCCGGAGTCGAGACCAGTCTGCCCAAGATGGTAACTGATGAGTGATCTCCCTGTCCTTATCTCAACCCACAAGCCTTTCGTTGTATTTTCTCTCCCCTGTCCATCCGAGGAGGGATGTGATAGACTGAATTTCGTCGGCACTTGGCATCCAGCCAGGGTCAGCCAACCATCCACACAGTGTCACACGGAGGCTGTGATTCTACACTTTCTCGTCTTTAAAAATGTGGTACAGTTTGAAATAGCTTATCCCTAATATGGAGTGTGTTCACAAGAATGTATTGTTTTTATGTAGACTTTTCAATTTTTTGATTTGGTTATTCTCAGGGTAAAGGCTGACAAATATGTTTTCGAAGGCTAAGATTACAAGTCTATAGAATATATCTAAAGTATTTAATTGTTATTGATATATTGATTTATTCATTTTAATGATGAGTAAAATACACAGTTGGGAATATGCTCATGGAATTTGGTAGTGCAGTCTTACTCTGTTAAACTGAGAAGGAGCCATCTAAACTCTTCCTGCTGAAAAATATTCAGAGCCTTTGTGTGCCTGTTGGGCTTTTTTAAGAGAAACAGTTTTTTTTGTTAATATCCGTGGCCAGCAGGACCAGGCAAGTGATTGGTGTCCCTGTAGTCAGCATTGGTAAGGTCACACCTTGAATCCTGTGTTCAGTTTTGGGCCCCTCACTACAGGAAGGACACTGAGGTGCTGGAGCGTGTGCAGAGAAGGGCAACAAGGCTGGTGAGGGGGATGGAGAGCAAGTCTTACTAGGAGAAGCTGAGGGAACTGGGGTTGTTTAGCCTAGAGAAGAGGAAGATGAGGGGAGAACTCATCATTGTCTACAGCTGCCTGAAAGGGGGTTGTAGCAAGGTGGATGTTGGTCTCTGCTCCCAAGTAACAAGTGATAGGACAAGAGGTAATGGGCACAAGTAGCACCAGGGAAGGATCAGACTTAGACATTAGGAAAAATTTCTTCACTGAAAGGGTGGTCAGGCACTGGAACAGCTGCCCAGGGAGGTGGCTGAGTCACCATCCCTGGAGGTGTTTAAAAGACAGGTAGATGAGTTTCTCAGGGATATGATTTAGTAGTGGACAAGTACAGTTGGACTCGATAATCTCAAAGGTCTTTTCCAACCAGGCAATTCTATGATTCTGTCATGAAGAATTTGAATTCAGACATTTGTTTTTTCCTGAGAACATAAAAAACTCCACGAAGTCTCCTCCTCCTACCCCTTACCTCTCCTGCTCCTGGCTCCAAATTTACTTTGATTAGATTTGTCATTCACTGCAGTGGAAATTGGACTCCTTCACCAGGAGCAAACTTTATCCTCTGACATTTATTACAGGAAGACTGAGTAGCCTAAAATTAATAGTCTGAGTTTTGTGATGGACCGTGTGGCAGTTGACTTTATGATGCAGAAATGGAAATTTCATGTCATACTATTCAAATTTCTGCATGTTCTCATTTATTTTTATTTTACTCAGCTATCTGAGATACCACATAGTATCCCATGGGAATGCTCAAGGGAGAGCAGGAAGGAAACTGGCCAGGAATAACAGTGACACTCTTGATATCACCTGTGTTACAGGCCAGTTCATACTGTACTGGCACTGGTGGCAACAGGCTGACTGTACTGCATTTGTATTGGAAGAAGAGCAAAGTTTGAGCAATGTGTTTGGAGGTTCTGCTAAGTTTGGTTTCCATTGCATTTGTACGGAGTCAGAATTCCTGATCACTGTTTCCAAGGAGGTCCAATATATTGTCCAAGGCTTAGGTGTGTTTTCCTTCCTCCTGCCTCTCCAGGTGGAGTTGTTTGGACAGCTGTAGTGCTTACAACCCAAAAGCAGGATGGACATTTTCTCATCCCAGGAAACATCAGGATCGTATCCCGGCAATGCTGGGCAATGCAGAAGCACAGCAGGGGAGACAGTGCCTGGTTTGAAGAGATCAGCATTTAAAGACAAGGTGTGAAAAGTGTGTGTAACTATTCTTGAGAGTAAAAGAGGGATGAAAGGTGAGAATAATAGTGGGAGATGATGAACAAGCAATTACACAGACTTAGTTTTGTGGAATTACTCAGCCCTGACCTACCTAATTGGTTAATCATGGAAAACAAATCGGACCATAAAATAGAGCTAATCTCTGCTTTTCCCCCTCTAAGTGCAAAAGGAGCCTACTTTTCATCACAGTGCAGAGCCTGATGTATTTTCAGCAGAGTTTTGCTCTAGCACAGAGGTGAGGGGAATGGAGACAGCAGAAAGGGGACGCCTAGTCCATGTATGCTTGGGCCTTCCTTGCTCACCTTTCCCAAGGATGAAGAATAGACCCTGGTGCGAACAAGAACGTTTAAGGAGATTTGGGAGATGAATTTTAATCAGAAGTGTAGGGCTGAGGTGGTAGCACAGACCATTTTCTCCTCAGCCCTGTTGTTCAAGAAGGTCTCATTTACGAAGAAGGGCCCTGGTCACAAATTTTGGGGTAGATATACCTGTTCATTCTTGAGCTTAACTGGCAGTTGTCAGATACACACTCCTGCCTGTGTAAAATAGTAAGGTCATTAGAAGTGCTGTAGAGGTGGGGGGATGCATGGCTAGGAGAGGAGCTGTTGGTGGCCCTTTGGGTCAGTCTTGCTGGAAGGTGACACGTGGCTTAATTGCATGAGGCTTTCTGTTGGTTTGGGTTGTTTTTTTTCTTCTCCTGAAGAACCTCTCAAGCTTTCCATCTTCTGAGCACAGCAGGCGTCTCTGTGATTACTGCGGCATGATGCAAAGAGACAGAGGGAGAAAGCATCGACTGGGGGATCCTTGCAAACATTATTTAAACCATTGGAGAAGCACAGCAGATTGACTACACTCTCTGACTGTCACTGCTGATAATGCTGCTCATAGAGCTTGTCAGCATTCCAGCCTCACGTTTTTATAACCATTTAATTACTGCCTATACCGAATATAGCGGGAATTCGCCTTTGCAGCTAATGCTTTAGAAGTTCACTGTAAACTTATAAGAAAGTGGAGAATATCAAGTAGGCAGCCAGGCTGTAATGAGTTTACTCATCCTGTTAGGTAACGTCTCAGTAACAGCACCAATAACCATTCTGTTTATTCTGTTGTTTTTTCTTTTTTTTCTTTTTAGAATAGTGTCTTTCACTTGATTTCTTTTCCATTAAATCCACAATCCCTTTCTCAAAACTTAATTTGATCATATATTATTACATATATTCTTTCTTTAAATTAATTCTAGCTCCCTGTGCATGGCAGAAGGGGAATGGTGGGCCGTGCCATGGTCTGACACAGACGCCTCATTGCTGTTTTATCAGAGGCTTTCCTTTGCATGGAGTGGCACAGGTTTGCTCCCTCAGCTTGATCTGACCATGGTGGGTGCTGAGCCACTGTGAAGTGATCTGAAAATACTGATGTGTAGCGAATGCTCTGAATGCTATAAAGACATTTTGTCAGGAAGGCAGTATTTCTTTAATAATTTCTGGCATGATTGTGTTGGTGTCATTCACCATAGCTCAACACATAGCTCACAGGATGCTTCTGCTCTTGCTGCTGTCCTTTCCCATGTGGAACAGCTCTGCAAGACGCAAAACACAGCCCAAGAACATCCTTTAGCACCTGCTCCAGCACAGGGTGCTGCAGGGGTGGGAGAGCTGCTCGGGCCCAGTGGCAGTGGCTGGTCTACGTGTGCACACTCGTGCACGGAGCAAAGGGGTAGGTGGCATGGGCAGCCTGGCCCAGCAGCAGTGGTTATCTCTGTGCCTCCTCTTTTCCCTCCTTCCCCTCTGCAGCAGAGGTCAGAGGCTGCTGCTGTGGAGGGAAAGGGTGAAAGGGAAAGTGAGGCATTTTGGACAGGGAAGCTGGTAGCTTGGCACTCGGTGGGGTGGGTAAGAGAGGAACATGCAGGGTGTGCCTGTGAGAGGGACGTGGAGAAGGGACCGGGGCAGATGCTAGTGTAAAAGGGAGACTGCTGCTGAGCAGTTCATGCAGAGGAATAAATCCAGATTTGTTCCAGGTGATTAAGGGGTTAGGACCACTGTGATCAGGTAACAGCTTCTGGAAGAATGGGGGGGACAAAAATCTCTAAGCTTCCCATTCCAGCATCCTCAGGACATGGTGTATGTTGGGGAGAAGCTTGTATATACGTATATATTTGCAAAGGTCTATATATTACTATATTGCCTTGCTTCTATGTAGTTGGTGTGTTGCTATTAAATTATCTCCTTAACACTTTTGTTGAAGAAAGCTGCCTAGTAATTGATCATTAATGTCCCTGCTTGCTAAGCATAAACCTTATAAGCCACATAATGTGAGCCAGGTCTAGTGGTTGTAAGCTAAACGGAGGTGCAGGGATTGTGCAGTCAGCCTGGAGGTATCCCATGAGTCTTCCAGTCCTGCCTCTGAAGGAGAAGATTGATGGGCTGAGGCAAAGCGATGCTGTGTAAATGGTGTAAAAAACAGTCCTGAGGAAGCTGAAGTGAACTAGAAGCAATCTATTTACTGGCACATACTTCTGAACTGGTCTGCCCTCTTTGCAGTTAATAGGCTTGTACACTGTCTAATCTGTCATGCATTTAATAAAAGAGTTACAGAATAACCCTTGATTAAACAAGGAGCGTGTACAGTACTCCAGTGTTCTCAGCTCCTAACTTCTGGTGCCTACTGGGCCATTATTTACCCACCCAGGGAATAAGTTTCTGGCCCTTCCTATGGTAGAAGAGGTGTAAATGTCACACCTCCCCGTCTTCTTTCCTTAAATGTAGTAACCAACCAGGCAAATTGATTTGGGTCTTCCTTTAGGCTCTCAATCTGCCACCAACTTCATGTCAGCTTCTTACAGCCTCTGCAGTGGGAGTAACTGCAGAAGTGGTCTTTAAAAGGTTATAGATGAACACAGTATAAATATTGAATTGTTTGTCAGTTTCTGACATTTGCTGAATTCTAGAGTTTCAAAGTTGTCCTTTAACAACTGGAGCACGAACCTACTATGGCAATATTCTCAAAAGTCAGCTTACTTAGGTGAGTGATCTCTTCAGAGATACATCGATAGTATTCTGATGGCCTTTGGTGTGCACCGAAAGAAGAGTCACCCTGATGCTGGGGACACAGGCAGGTGGGTGTTTGTGATTTGCAGTGAGGCGTGGTCCTGTATGCCTGAGGTCAAAACTTTTTGCCAGTGGTTCCATTTGGGATATCTCGGTGAACTGGGGTGCTAAAGCTACTCATGTAGCTACCTGCTGGGATTAGTTTTCTTCCCATTTTCCAGTCTTTTCCTCTTTATGGCCTATTCACATCTTCAGCTTTGACCATTGGACCTGAGCTAATTCCCACTGAAGATGAACCCAGTGACTTTGGCAGAAGTTGTAAGTGATCCTCAGACTAGAGGCTCTTTGAGGCTGAAATTGTTCTTGATTTTTTTTTTTCTGCTGTATCCATCTGTGCTGCTGTTAAAAAGAAAAAAAAAACAAACTGATATCATCTGATCGTGCTCTCTGCAAGTAGCAAGAGAGATCTGCCCTTGAACTAAATAAAGCAAACAAGCCTCAAGCAGATAGTTATCCCTGTTGTGTATCCCCAAGCCTCTGTAAAAGCATAGGTGATCTGGATGGGAAAGCTGTGCTTTCAGCTTCTTTTTTCAAAGGTACTCCCACACTAGAGCATAAAGAAAACCAGTGATGCTAACGGCAAGCATGCACATACACCATCCTTTGCTTTTGGCCTGCCTTTGCCTTGCAAGCGTGTTTACTTTTGCAACAGAATTATTCTCAGGACTTATTGGACAGACACACAGGAAGGGTTTTTGTTTTGGTTTTTTTTTTCCTTTTGTGGGAACTGGGTTGAATGTGCAAGGCCAAGCCAGCCAGTGTGAGGTTCAGCAGAGCTGCACTTAATTTGCTTGTATATTGAGGGCTTTTCTTTGCATGACATATGCATCAAGTCCGGTCCCCCTCTCCATACAGGTTCTGATGGGCATCCTTGATTGTAGGTGCCCCAAGTTGCTTGAGCTTTCCTTGCTTCAGACAAACACTTGTGCATCTATATCTGTATGTATCTATATCTATCAGCAGAATTCAAGTTACAACTCCAATGCAAAAACCTTTTATGCCTGAGATAGTGCTGAAAGTTTAAGTCTTGATGGAGTCCCTGCATGGGAAGCAGCAGTGATAACACAGGGAAGGTTCTTGCCACTATTAATTGCAAATGCATCCTAGCAACTGTATCAACCTACTCATATTTCCTTTTCTTCCTCATGTTTTTCCAGTGTTTTTACAAACAGCACCTGCTACTGCTGTCTCGTTACAGGGCAATACAATACAACTGTAACAACACTGGGAGATACAGGCATGATTTTTACCATAGGCTCTTCTGCCTGCTTATTCCCTTGTCATGTCCCTATTCTCTCTTAACTTATACTTGATTTCTAAGCTCCTTGTGAGGGCACCAGCTTTTTGTTCTGTGTTTGCAAAGCATCTGAGGCTGTCATGCCCTGGTTCTTCGCTAATCCTTATAAGTGCTCCACTGGTACAAATGGCAAATAAATTTGAGATACAAACAAATCAGCATTCTTCTCACCGGTTAAATAAATGGTTTGCTCTGTGATGATTTGAACTGGAGTTGCATTTCATTACAGCCTTTTGGAAGCTCAGCTGGGAATTGCCAGTTTCTTTTCTAGCCTCTGTGACCAACCTGCTGTACTAGTTGACCAAAAAGTACTTGGCAGGCAGTTTGCAGACTCTGGAAAACAACAGGTTGTACTATTTTAACCTGGCATTGACCTATCCTGGAACAGTCAAAACTGGCATTTGGTGTAGTGAGGAAATGTGTTTTGATGTGCCGAGTCACTTGTCGTTTCTGTTCAGCTGCTACTGAGAGCAACCTGTATCTGTCTTGTCCTAAGAAGAGATGGGGGACCATGCTTGCCCAAGTACTGAAGAGGTGCCTGGCAAGTCTCAGTAATTCTCTGTAATAGATGTGAGTGAAGCAGGGAATTACTGTGCCCTTAAAGTGAAGATTAATGTGATTTTTTTCTGGGACAGAAAACATTGCTTGTTTTCCAGAAGGATAAAGTGTCCACTGAAACAGGATTATATTTACATTATTATTGCAGGGCCATCTGTGAAATAGGCTTTCTGTACTACAGTAAAGAGCTGTGACCCCTCACAGCGTTATCTTTTAAGCTGCGTGCTAAACCCATAGGGGCTTATGGCTCAAAGCTAATGGGGATTTAACTTCTCACTGGAAGGAATTTGAAGCCTAACCCTATTTAGATGCTCTTTGCTGTCATTGATTAAGTGCCCAGTGCACTGCAAGAACCCTAATGGAATCATACCTATATGAATTTTCCATCTGAATATATGTATGCTGGGGACCGCTTCATGCAATATTTATTACAAGAGCAGTGTGATCTTAAAAAGACATTTAAAAACAAAATATCAGCTTAGAGCACATTTTTTTTTTTTTTTTAGGGAAAGAAGTAAATTTGAATGAGAACGTATTTTTCAGAGCACCCCAGAAAACCATTTCAGTTTCTGAATTCAGGATTTTTATGAGGATTTTCACTGCTTCCCTTGATCCTTGTGATCACTAACTCATTTCTCAGATCCTGTCTGCAGAGCAGTTTTAAATGATGCTATTTAAAAATAATAAACCCAGGGCGGGGGTGGGGAGGAGGGAAGTGTTTCTTTTTACCTCCAGATTGCATTACGCACTGGAGTTCTGGGATGACCATATTCCATCAGGGATTGTTGGCATTTTTGAAGATACAGTAACTCCTCAGGAATGAGAATAGAAGAGCCATCATCTTTGTAAGAGAGTTTGAGGTGCAAAGAGTAGCACATGATGCCATAGTCCTATGACAGCTCATTTGGGTTTCAGTTGTAGCCTCTTTGGGTGCTGCAATTCTGAGAAGTGCTGAAAGTGCTGCTGCTTTCCGAATATCTTTCAGCCTTATTCTTTAGTTGTTGTAGTTTGCCGTTAAGGTTTCAGTGGCTTATTCCTAGAGAAAACCATATTCCGCAGAAGAACAGGGCTCATTCAAATGGAAGCTCAACACTGAAGGAGGAGGATGTGGCTTAATGTTTTGTTGTCCTTCTGTTTTCATCACCCTTGCTGGACATACAGTCCTGCTTCCTCCACCCCTTGAAATACTAGGGATGGTATCTTGTGAAGTCTTGTCTTCCTTTCGGTACCTCAGCAAGCAATCTGCTTCAGGTGGTTTTCTGCTAGTTGTAGACCAACAAGGAGGTAAGTGTGAAGTCAAACCTCATTCCAGGTCTGCCACTTGCCTGCTGGGTCATCTTGCAAATGTTTTCAGGTGTCGAAGAGGGAGTTTGAGACTGTACGTGGACTTCAGAACCAAGCAGATGTGGACTTGAGCTATCATTACACTGAAATAAATAAAAAATAGTTGCTGTGTTATATCCACCTCTGATCAAAAACGTCCCAATTCCCAATAATTTGCTTTAGAGACCTCCTTGCATTTTTGTTTCCTTCTTTTTCTTGGTTATATGGAAGTCTTAATACCATTGTAGAGCTTTTCTAATGTCTCATTAGAGAAGCTGTTGTGCTTCTCCCATTGAACTCTGATGGTGCAGTAGGCTGGAGATGTTGGCGTTTGATAGGGAGAAGGGATTCCCGTGGGCTTGCAGTGCAGAACTGACTGGATGCTTCTCCAAATTTACCTAACTGTTATTTCCAGTTTAAATAAGAAAGAGAGAGAGGGGTAGGCAGGCACATGGGCACCCAACAGGAATTTGCAGTCCAGTTTGCGGAACTTCAATAATGTTCACATTTTATTTATCTATCTGTCTGCCTTAATTTATATACCTATATACTTACAGATACAATTATTTATGGTCACGGACACTTGAGTGATCTGGATATGGCCAGTAAGTTGTAAGGTTAGTAATGTTGCAAACTAAAGGATTCCTGAAAATAAGGACTTGAATGATGATCTGATGCCTTTCTATGGATAGCCCAGCCACAGGAGATATGGCAAGTCCATAGGTGAATGCAGGCTCTGAGTTCCTTAATTTTCAAATCTGGTGTTGTCCAGTGAGGAATGAAAATAACAAAGTTTGAAATTTTGAAAGTGATTGTAGCCCTCTTCTTCAAACTAATCCCAGGGATCTTAGAACCTCTCCGGTGTCCACCCGTGGGGAGAAGACTGTAGGCATTGTGAATCTGGTTTTCACTGCCAGATGCCTTTGGGTTGCTTAAAAATCAGAAGACATAGAAGGGTAGAAATTGAGTGCTGCGAACTCTCTGTCACTACCTTACTGCATGACTTTGAGGAAGGCAATTTAACTTGCCTCAGTCAGTTTAGCCATCTGTAAAACAAGTACAATCATACACAGCATAATAATTTCCCTCAGTGAGTACCTTTTTCAGTCTATCCTGTACTACTTAATGATTTGTGTGACTGCTGAAATAACAGCATGCTCTAAAACTGTAATGCCCTTATGTATTTTTCACATAATAACTGGTGGTTGAAATATTTGTTCTGACACTTGAGATTACTCATGTAAATAGAAAAATTATAGCATGCTGTCGATGCCAGACACCTTGAATTCCACCTGAGCATGTGGGTGATTGGAGAGGGATCTATAAATACTAACAGAGAGGGGGAAACAACAATATGAGCAGCACGTGAGATATTCTGAATCCCCTTATCACAGAGATTTAGAGAAAAGACTAATGTACAGGATGTCAGTATTGTGTAGGAGTTAGTTCTTTGGACTAAGCTCTGTGAGTCCCCTGAAGAAATATGTGTTTTAGTCCATTTCCCAGCTTTACATGAAAGCCACATATTTCAGTTGCACTTTAGAGTCACAGGGAGTATAACGACCTGGTCCTTATATCGTGGGACTAAAAGCTCTTCTTTTTTCCTTTTTTAAAACTTAGGAAGCATTCTGCCTTGGAGACAAGAAAAGCTCCAATTTGATTATCAATGAATGAGTCAGAGGTCCCACAATGGTTTTGCTCAAAATGTGGCTGCTAATTTCCATGTTCAGATTCCAAATTGCCAGTTTCAGATGTTTTCCGCTTCCATTATGAAAGATTTGCATAGTTCTAATTGTTGAGTTCATAATGTCAGATAACAGTGTAGTAAATGAGCTGTGCTACATTTTGAATAAAAATGTAGTAAGTTATATAGCTACTACTTGCAGGTTTTGACAGTAGTCTTTTTCGATTTTTAGTTTATTAGATAAGGGACAGTTGTGCAATGTTGCTGCTTGTTCTCCACTGAGTGGTGTTTCTTTTGAGTCCGAGCTCTTCAAGATACTGACAGTGTCAATCCAAAGCATCCCTGTTTTAACCAAACCTTATACTTCTGGGGCTTACAGAGTATTTACAAGCTAAAGTTTGTTTTTCAGATTCTGAATAGAGACATATCTCTGCATTTATTTTGGAGAAGTTCACAAAGTTTTCAGAAGACAGATGAATAGTTTGTGTGACCTTGCCAGTAGAATTCATTTATCATCAGTGACGCATCAAAACCCAGAACTGAATACATACAGTTTACTGAAACAGAAACTTTTGAACTTAAACTAGATCACTTGAAGGAAATCGTAACACATTCAGTGTAGTAGGTATGAGTAACAGAAATTATAATGGCAAGTATTGAGCAACATCAACTGTTAAGGGTCTGTCTGTAGTTTATTATTTTGCAGTTTATTTTTTTCTGTAACAGATTACCAACAACCCGTGATTGCTTTTGGTTACTCCATCAGCTCAAGTGCCATCAAGTGTTATGTATTTAGAGCTCTGAACCAAGCCAGTGATCCAGCCTAAAGTTTCATTGCAGTTCCACATGACAGAAGTTTGTGTTTGTTTAATTTCTGTTAAGCTAACTTGAACAGAAACACAAAGATCTCACCCCAGCGTTGAAACTTATCCTGTTCCCTTAAGCATGTGTGCTGTGAGCCTCAAACATGGACTTTGTTATTAGAACCTGGTACTGTAACTCATAAAGGAGCTGAAGGGTTAGAGGGTTAGAACTGTCCAGCTCAAAGTGTCAGCAGGGAGAGGTGACTGGCGAATGCTGGTTGCAAGCAAAACTTTCGGGCTGTCTGTATTAGACTGGAGGGGAGTAGGTTGTGTGTGTTCCTTGTGCTTGCTCTATGTAGAGTATAAAACTGGAATTATAATTAATTCATATTTACTAGGGTTTGCAGTTGATAGAATGCTGCATAAGATGACATTCAAAGTCTTCACTCCCTAGAAATATTTGCACTGAGGAAACTCTGAAAGGGAACGTCAGACCTAGAGAATCAGTGGCTGAAAGTGCTCACATCATAGGCAAAGTCTCAGGAAAAGAAACTGAGGAAAAGTAACCGAAGATTTTTTGATGTTGCACAGAAGCATTGGGTAGCCTGGGAATGTATTCTCCAGCTCCACAAGTGTTGAAATCAGAGTAGAAAAGGAAGGTCCCTGGTACAGATGAGAAGGAGAAAGCATCTGCAAGGGCTGCTTGTGCCTCCTGCCAAGACTCACCTCTGAGTTTGCTCCTACAGTTTCTTGAGTTCTAAGACAACTTTGATGGTGAGTTATGTTGTTTGAGACCTGCTGTGGGTAAGACAATGTGGCTGATCACTGTGCTCTACTTATGTTATCAAAACTATGAGGTTTCAGACTGTACCCTTTCATGGCTTCCTGAGAGCAGCCTGTTTTCTCCCAGGCTTGTACGCATTGATCCCTCTGCGGTCTGCTGTCTGGACTGCCAGTCTTCTTACCTCATTGACAAAGAAATTCTCTTAACCAGACAAAACTGCCAACTGCAAGGTACTTTGAAGAGGAACTGTCCTTATTTTGTGGGTGCAAGCATCATGGTGCTTACAGTACTGCTTAACATTGCTCCACCTTTTTGATAAATGCAGCTGCTAATTTAAAGGAACCCTGTGAAGTAGTCTTTATCTTTTTAAAATGCAATTGTTGGTCGTTTTCACCTAGCCTATTTGTAGCCCACTGAAAGCTTGAATTTGAAGCCAGCAAGCCCATCTCTTTAAGAGATGAAGCAACATACACTAAATTCAGCTAATTTAGGAAAATGGTATATTCAACTTATTCTCACTACGGTGTGAGAAATGCCCAAAGCATAAAGGGGATTTGTATTCTCACAAGGTGTTTATTTTAACTAATTTGTATCATCTCCCAGAGGTGGAGATCTGATGCTCTTGGCAGATCAAGAGGTTTACTGTTTCAAATCCCTTTCAGCAGAGGGGAAAGCAGATGATGTTAATGGATATTCCTTGTCTGAATGTAGAAACAGATGTTTCTGTAGGAAACGGACTAGAAACAGTCAAAACCAGGATTGTTGACTGGTTTTTGGTTTATGCACATATTAAGGCTATTGAAAAGGGTCATATAACACAGCTTCATGAATCTGATTCATAAACTCTTTTCTTTGAATATTTGGATCTTAGTTTTGATGACGGCACCAGCAGGTAGGCAGATTCTTATCTCATCTCATTAGTGGAAATTTGATTGTTAATGTAAAAACTAGCAGGCAAATTCTGGTGTCATGGTGCTGAATTAATTTTAATACAGTAGAATTCTCTCCAGCTCTGTTAATATCAGTTCCATTGGCAATAGTGTAAAATACTTTGCATTTATGTTGACATTGCTTGGCACAGTTTTAAATCTTATGGCAAGATTTCTTCTTTCAGTTACAGCTGGCTTTGAAACCATTTGGGGCATTTGGGTTTGTGCCTTACCAAAACTGCTACACTGCAAAACCTGTATTTTAATGTTTTGTCAAGCAAAATGACACAACTGTGCTGAAGGATTAACTTGCTTGGCTGTTCTGCTCTTCTGAAGGCCACACACCTGCAGTTATTAGTTTGAGATTTTGCTATGGTCCAGGCTTTTTTTTTTTTTTTTCATGGTACAGTATCACTTCAGCAGCTCTTATAGGGCTCTGAGTTGTTAGCTTGGACTTGTAGTGGTGCTGTCTCAAACCTCAAAGTGTTTGTCTTCATTTGTTTCTTCCTTTCTAGATGGAAACTGTGTACATGCAGAATGGGTGTCCTCTGGTTCTGTGCCAGCAGATCTCAAACAAACCAAGAATCATTTTTGCAAGACAAGTTTTTGTATGCCAGGCTGCCCGCGATATCCTTGCAGATGGTCTGGTATACTCACTTCAGCACAGATGAGTCAAACAGTCCCTTTGTACTGAATAAACTGAAAAAAGCAATTGATCTCATCATGTTCAGTTTGTGAGCTTGAGTGACTCCAATGTTGATCACTATGTGTAGTCTTAAAACTTATAAAGTATGGTGGAGGGCTTGCCTAGCTCATCATCTCCGAGCCATATTTTACCCTGGCAGAAACCAAAACAGATGAAGATGTATTTATAGGAACTCTGGAAAACCTATCATTTTAGGGGTATAAGTATCAGTAACATTAGCACATCCTCTGAAAACAGCCTTAAGAAGTTTCTGGGTGATGATTTTACTTACCTTTGGTAATTGTCTCTGAGTACTTAATTAGGAAAGAACAAATGAATAAAAGAGCAGACTCTGTGCTTTTCCCCTGCAAAGGGGAATTCCTTGATCATCATTCTTTGAGCATATTGGAGCATGTTATTCCTTTTGCTTTCGTATTGTAAACCTACACATCCTGTCCTCATTCCTATAGTAACAAAAGAGCTTTACTGCGGAGTGCTGGCTTCTTCTCAGTGGTCTTTGTCTTCCCGCCTAGGAACCAGTTTGAAAGTGTCAGAAGAGTCTGGCCAAGAACCTGACCAAATTGGTCTGTAGTATTGCTCTCATTAAAAGCCTGCTTCTTTCCTCTAAAAAAACCCCGAAGTCATTTGTGAACAGTAACAAAGGATTAATTGTGGAGACTTGGGACTTGGCAGCAGTGCCTATAAATGAAGTGCTTTTTTGGAAGCTACATTGCCTGTCTTGCAGATCAAAAAATATCTGCAAGTATTGCAATGTGTATCACTGGATTAAATAATTTGATTGCCACTTCCCTTCCTCTTCTCTTCGTGGGGAGGGGTGCTCCGGAGATTGGAATTTTAATTGCTTGACCGCAGTTTCTAATTAGTGGTGCACCAAAAGGGCATGGATTATTAATTAGTACTGAATATAAGGATCTCGGAGGTTGAGCTATAGCATCAAGTGGATGAGTTCAGAAAACTCTGGACTGAGATTACAGTTTATCAGTAAATTGAGTTATAATAATGAACCATTAGAATTTTTACTTAGTCCCCACGTGTTGGTTTCTATGTTTGCAGAGTTTGTTCTGGTGGTCTTAAAGAATGTAGCATTTTTATATGAATGGATATTTAATATTTGTATATATATATTATACATATGTGTGTATTCTAAAGACATAAATTGCATGCCTATAGAATAGTTACCCATACCCAGAGTTGTTATGCAGTGGCATGTCTTATTTAATTTTATTAAATGTTTTGGGGTTTTAATCCATTAGGTATTTTCATTGGCAATATGTAAAAAAATATTCTCTACAGCCACTTTGTTTTTCAGTCAGTACCTGGATTTCTGCTACTGTAGCCAAAGGAAAATTAAGTTCCTGAGGGTAATGATCTGAGAACAGAATATTATCGCTGTTATTACTCTAATGTCCAATACTCTGTATCATGTATTTTCTGGTTTTAAAAATTGATGATTTAAGTGAATTGTATAACTTCAGTTATACATTAACATTGCTGTATTCAAGATTCTGTGATAGTGCAGAGTGGAATAGAAATATTCCTATAATACATACTGGTATCAACTTGCTTTCTACTAGGTAGATTAAGAACTGGGTAATGGACAGATTGCAAAATGTAGACCTGTGTGGGGTCACCATAAATTGCTGTGTGTGTAGCAGGGTTACTGGTACATTGGTATAAAACAGAGTGTTCTGTAGTATTTGCATCCAGAGTTTAGAGGTAAATAGGAAATAATTGCTGGTGAAACTTATGAATCATCTGTGCACTGTGCCTTATTTCAGTTAAATTCATAAACTGGACTTCAGTAATGGACATGTAATTATGGGAGTTGATGGAATAAATGGAAAACAGTGGCTCTGAAATTTGAATAATACAAAAAATTATATAAGTGGATAAAGTTTTGCCAACCTGTTCCACTGTGCATTTATATGTATCCATTTGGAGGCTTTTATAATATGAAACATGTTTGAATATGCAAGAGCCATAAAGTCTGTCTTGTAAAACCCAGCAGAGTCCAGTGATGAATCTAGGGAGCTGTGCTTGTGTTTAGTAGGAAGTAGAAAGCAGAAAAGCTATATTCACTGTTTTTAAATTCTTCTGTAGAATTTTGTAGGAAGATGGTGTTCAGAAGTTTACCAATGAGTCTTTATTCATGTAAGTTGCTGGGGCTGAGCAACCGTCTCCTGTTGAGAATTAGTAGAAACTAGATGACTGGGAGTTCCGAACTTGGCAGGAATTTTCATAGGACATTTTTCCTCTTGACTTTTGCTGTGTTTGAGACTTGGTGGAAAAAGAGGTTGTGTTTCTGCTCTCTCCTCCTGCCCCTGCTTCCTCTTTCATGGGAATTTCTGAAACAACGCAGCTGCCTGCCATGAATTCACTGGTGCGACACATGGAAACGTGGTTTCTTGGCACGTGGAAGGGATGGCTCTTTCTTTCTGTCCCCATCACTGGGGAATTAAATTCACATTTTGTGTTGCTGCTTAGGTAGAGCCAAATTTTTCACTTCAGCTTCCTTCCTCCCTCTGCCCCTCTCTCTTTTCCTTAATTAAAAGATTCTCAGGTCAAGTGCATATAGCTACAGTTTAAAAAGGATGAAAATAGCACAGATGAAATAGTTACACTGTTGAGACCTAGACCTTTATTTAGCATCACATTTGCTTGTGTGTCACTATAACGGGGTTCAAAAGATGACTGGATTACTTTTTTCAGCATGTTAATTGATAATCTCTAATTTTAAAGGGAACAAAATTTTGTTTGCAGTCAAATATGATTTTAACAGCTTCAACTGTTCCTCCCATCTAAATGAATGACAAAGTCATACCATGTTTGTTCCATAAAAACAGGAATAGACTAACCACATCTGTATGTCTTCAGTTGCTCTGTGAAGGCTATGAGTACATCGAAATGGAGATACTCACTGCTAAAACCAATATCTCTATGACACTGTCTAAAACTGCCGATCTTCAGCACGTTTGAAAGTCAGGTATAATGGAGTGCCCAAAGATGAGCACTGGTTTTGAAAGTTAGATGACACAGGTTTCTAGATATTGAATTACAGGTAGGTGTCTGCAAAAAGATTTATAAATCAATTTCAACACTTTTTGCCTTAAATATTTTCTGGAAGCCTGATAGAATTTCATGCCAGCCCTCTTCTGAGCAGGGAAGAAATGAATTACAAAAATTACTCAGAATGGTATGGGGCAAAGAAATCAGAACAGCAGTGTTGGAAAGGACAGTATTACTGATAAATTACATGTGATCCTTCTCACAGAGGAATATCTTGTAAAATATCTAAACACGGAAGTTCTTAATATTGAGGTTAACACTTTTTTAGAAGGAGGGAGAGATCAATGTCAAGAAGTGCACCAAGGAGTTTTAGAAGAAAGATTGCAATAGCTGCTTTTAGAGCCTGGACTCTAGTTTTGCACAGGTATCTCTCTTGGTAAAGCTGTTATGAAGTGCCTTGAAAATAGTTCTGCTGAAATTACCCACCTTGTCTATGATTTTGACAGAAACACCATTGTTGTTCTCCACTCCTCTGAACATTTCCCTCGATTTTACTTGGAACTTAAAAACTTCAGTCTGCTTTCCCTAATTGAACCTCCTTCACCACAATGTCTTTTTGTAATTTATCCATCTTTTTGTTATTCAGTCATTCCCAGCCTCTTCAGCCGAGCTGACACAATGATATGCGCTATTTCCTTGAAATTGTTTCTTGCAGTGTTTTAATGACTTTCTCAAAGAAGTTCATGATGCTTCTGCCCTTTCGGTTTGTTCAAGTCATGGGTAGAAATCAAGTGGCCATAGTTGGTTAGGCAGCCACAGCTGTGGACACTGGCATGTATGTGTTTAACCAGGGTGCATTTAAATACAATGTCTTTTCTTGACTGAGGTCCATCAGGTTTGTGGGGGAGACTGTGGCTGGCAGATTTGCCAAATGCATTGAAAACAAAAGTGATCTTGAACTGCCAACAGAATTAAAGAGAAAATGTTGCAATATGTGCCTGTATAAAGAGGGGAATACAAAGTGTAAACGTAAAAGACATATTGATCTTTGCATACATTAAGATTTTTTGCAAATCCTACATTCATTTTTCCATACTGGAAAAAAGTGTTGGAAGAGACTAAGAGACCTAATTTGACACCCTGACTCTCACAAAAGGCTTGAACTCAATTTTATTTCCCCAAGAGAAAGCTAAGAGGTGTATTGGGTTTTGTTTATTCCATATAAATATATATATGTACAAGTAAATCAGCTAAAACTACTTCCCAGTAAGCAGAAATAGCTGTCAAGACCAGTGGCAGGACACTGACAAGTGTGAACCAGAACGAGATGTGAATTTGGAGGACTAGGAGTATCACTGGAACATTTTAGGTAGAGGAATAATAGATTCACTGTCACTGGGTTGAATGTTTTTAAAATTTCCCTATACCTCAGCCAGCTCGTGGCTTCTGTGCATAGGAATTGCTGCATCTGGTCTTACAGCCTGTTGAGTAGAGATTGGATGGCTCTTCTGGCCTTGTGTTCTTATTTCACCCATTCTGATCATTTCCCTCATTTTACTCATTGCACCGTACCGAGATGGGCTGCAATCAGATCTCCATCTTCTGTATTTTCTCAGCTTCTGATGCTGTGTTGCTGGAGTAGAAATAATAAACAGTGCTGAGGGTTGGTAACAGTTCAAAGAACTCACATGGAATGCAACTACTCAATATCCATGTATTTATTACTTCCCATTTCTTTTTCTTTCCCCCATAGTGAAATACATGAGGGAAGCAACCCCCTATGTGAAGAAGGGTTCTCCTGTTTCAGAAATTGGGTGGGAGACACCTCCTCCCGAATCTCCTCGCTTGGGTTGTGCTTCTGCTGACCCCCTCTCGCAGCTTTCGCTCTCCATCCACAGAGACAAGAAGACAATACCGCTCAAGATGTGCTACGTGACGCGCAACATGACAGTGTCAGACCCTGAAAACAGGTGAGCGGGAGATTTGCCTGGGACTGGCTTTTTGCCTTCACCTTAAGTTGTTGTTTGCTTTTTCACCATTGCAGTTGGTGAACAGGAGCTGACAATGGGCTTTGACCAAATGCAGCAACCCAGCAAGGGGCAAGCAAGGACTGGTTTGGGAAGAGTGGGTGGTGGTGTCTGAGCCACGTGGTGCTGCTTTCAGCTTTTGGGTTGTACTAGAAAATCTTCAGTGCGGTAATCCAACATTTTTATTAAAAATAGAATTGCAGGTGTTTGGTTTTGTCCTGATTAAGTATCTGCTTTTGAAGGAAAAAGCACTGTACACTCTAATTGGTTATGTCTTCCGGGCTGGCTTAATTTGATTCCACTAAATTGCGTTTTCTTTTCTGTTTTAATGAATATTATTTTAAGAATGGCCTGTTTTGTCCATTCAGTTCTGGACATTAAAGTCAGGAACAGGAGAAAAGTTCCACTTACAAGGCATTAATGGGTGATTTCTGTGACTTCTTGGGTTTTTTTCATAATGCTAAAAATAGGATGAGCTTTTACCAGCCCTTATTTATAACATATGTGGAACAGCTGCACCACACCAGCACACTCTGTGATCCCTGCTCTAACAGCTGCTAATAAAAGAGGGCCCAGTCAAGTCAGTAATACAGACTGATTCTTCCATCCAAATAATGGCCTTTTTGTTTTTTTCTGCAGTGTGCTGGCTTGCCTAGAAGCTGGATGTAATGCCTTTTATTCTCAGCAGTTATGTATAGGTGTAAATAAAAGTTACATTTTCATTTGCAGAGAAGGATAAGGAAAAGAGGGGAGGAGAGGCGTTCCTGAAGAATGGGTTCCCCTGTAATCTCTTGCACTCCAATTAAGAAGCTTCATCAGTATCTGTGTATTTTTCTCTTTTTTATATTTGTCTGACCTTCTTTCAAGGGTTCCTCTGCCACCAGCTTTATTATCTAGTATTGCTTTGTTGCTTCTGCTCTTCATCTCACCAAGTGGTTACCACCATAGTCAGTGATAACTGACCACTACAGAACTGCAATTGTAAACCACCAGTTATCCTACCAGTCTTTCTCAAGTTTAAATCAAGATGATTATTGATATGGGCCACTTTTTTCACATATAGCTGTGTAGTTTAAGGTGTTGAGGTTTGACAGCTCTGTCACCAGCCTGAGAATTCGTGATTCTCTTTGCAACAGTGTGTTATAAAAATATCTACACGGGTCACATTGTTTGAATAAGCACAATGTAACGATGCTTTGGGCACGTTGGCTTCATTCTTTCAGCATTTTTCACTTCTTGTTTTGACTGTGTTGTAGTTCTTAGCTTCTGTCATTCTCTTGGTCCTCAGTTTTGTTTGAAGGACAGGAGGACTGATTCAGAGGGCAGTCACTTACTGCTCATGATACTTCTGTGATAGAGCTAACTTTTCTGAGGCATGCTACAAATGTGTGTGTTCTTAGGTGTTACTAGGAAGTAATGTGTGGGAGGGTCATATTGCTTATTTTCATGGTTTTCATTTTGTGTTGCTGTCATTTCCTGTGGAAAGAGTGACTTCTGTTTTTTTACTGTAGTCCAACACAGTGCAGTGTTCAGTCTAAGATGGATTTTCCATCCAAGCACACAGTACCTCACCATCATGCTAGCTGCAATATAATAGTACCATTCCATTGTTTCACATAGTTACCTGTTTCAGGGGTTTTTAAGAATTCTGAATGCTGGAACTAGTATTTCCCAGTAGAAATGCTATTAGAATGCAGTGACCTTTTCCCATTGGTATATATCCAAAAATAGTAATCTGATTCCACAAAAATAATTTTATCCTCGTTCAGAGCAGAGCCCAAATCATGTCCTTACATGCTTACGACACTTCATTTTCATAACCCAGTGACCTGACACACATAGATCTTATAACTGATGGTGCACTTTGCTGGACGGCTTTAGAAGAGCCCTGCTGGCAGGCTGCCAAAGCATATGCTGGCCATAAAAGGTCTCCTTTGGACTATAGCTGAACTAATTTTGATCTAAAATCAAGCGTGGACATAGAAAACATGAGTTTTCCACTGCAGATGTTTCTCCTGTGCCAGCTGGAGATCATGTCATAGCATCATTGTAGTTTGATGTTCAGCATGAGAAGATACCTATGATAAAGGGCCTAGGAGGAATTACTTCCTTGTTGGCCTGAGTCATTTCTAGATCTTAGAAAGCTAGGGTGAAAAGTGGATTTAACAGGTAAAGGGGAAGTTGCACATTTGCTTTTCTCAATAGAGCAATGCGTAGGTGGCCACGCATAGGTTTTCTGCTTCTCCTTGAAGACTACCCCCAGCTAAGAGATTCCTAGGTCTGTGTCTACCCTCAGATAGTTTGGTGAGCATGTTATTTCAGAGCATGAGTGAAGTTTGGTGCTTTTAGAGCCGGCGGTTTTCAGATGTCTCCTTCACCTAACCTGCCTGTGGAGTTAGGCAGTTTTCTTCTCTGTTAAGGAATTAAAGAAAAACCTGTAAGATACCAAGGAGAGAATCCTTAATGCAAACGGATGCCAAACTTAGTGTGTAGGAAAATTTTTTTAGTAGTGCAAACATGGCAAGAAGAGTGGCATCTATATCATTCTCCTCTAGACACAGGGGCTGTTGTTATATTTTAGGCAGGAAGAAACTAGATGAAAATAATTACTACTTAAATCTGTTGTTTGTCTGCGTTTTCACTGATAAGTGTCCTGCTTGGTGGTAGTATTAAAGTTTAATATCAGGCCTCACAGAGCACCGTCCCCAATCCCAATGAAGGGAATGACTGTAGCTAGTAATAGCAATAAGCAGTAAATTTTACTGCAGTATAAAAAGCTATTCATCAATTTCTGGTAATGATGTTATGAAAGAATAGGAGGAAAAAAAAAAGGCAATAGGTCTCTGAGGTGGAATTTGTTCAGCTGGTGCTTTTGAAGTCTTGGAACATAATACAAAGATACTTCTGTACACAGCACAGGAGACATGACATCGGTAGGAATAAAGCCACATTGTGTGGACTGAAAAGTTTTTCTCATCTGCTTTTGAAATCACCCTAAAATCCTGCCAGCATTTCATTCAGCCACACCCAGGAGGTGTGGGTCTGATCCTGCCAGCACTTAGTGTGCACAGGTGACATTTTTCCAGTAGCAGGAGTCCAGAGAAGTGCGATGCTTGCAGGGAACTTCAGCAGGGATCCAGTCGTAATGATTGAGTTACTCGTTGGCAGGATTTGGCCCCCTAATGGGAAAGGTTTTCCTTGGGTTTGAAGCTATGACAAATGAGCCAAGGAGGGATTGCCAGCAGGGTGGTGCTGGCTGCCAGCTGCCTGCCATGGCAGCACTGCAGCAAATACACATGCAGTTCGTAAACTTCATGCCAAGGACATGCGGAGAAACAGATAAGGAACTTTTCTCATCTGTTGGCTGTTTCAGGGTTGGACTGAGAACTGCAATCAGAAGGTAAAATTGAGCAGGTGTTTTTTAAAGGTTGCAGAGGAACTGGCTGTTATCCATTCTGGCCTCTGCACACTGAGCTGCATCTAGGAATTACCTGAGCTTCCTGGGACAATGGGGAGGTGCAAGACAAACTGAGACCTGTTTACTCCAAAAGCAGCTATAGGCGGTTTCATTGCTTTGAGTAAAATATTTATATTTTTATATTTTTGGCATTGGGAAGTACTGATTCACTGAAAGAAGTATTAGCAAGATTTAAAGCGAAGCTATTGCTCCCCAAACTGATTTCTTTTGTTTACAGTATTTTTTATTTTTTTTTCTTACATTATTTAATAACTTGTTAGTAATGTCCAGTAATGGAGTCAGTGAGATTTAATATTATGAATTGTGATTGGAGTATAAGCATGTAATTTATGTAAACGTTAAATATCCCTCTGTGATTCTGAAATGAAATTTCAAAATCTTAAAGGAAAAACAAATGCTGGTGAATTTGGATGTATGTCCTTTTGTTACAATTAGTTATGAAAACAAAAGTTGAACCTTCTTTAAAATACAAAGTTTGAGTTTCAATCGGATTTAATATGATACAGTAAAAAAAAGTCCTTGTGCCAAAAGACTTACAAATGTAAGACATTTGCAGAAGAGTGTGAAGGTGGAATGAAAAGACAAGCATCTTTAGAAGTCAAGGAGCTGTAACAGTAATATAGGACAGCACTGTCCAAAAATGGATTTCTGGAATGTTTTTCTGATGATGATTGATTATTTGTATAGGTGATGTCTTCGATAGTAGTAGCAACTCCATGCCTTTTCAGTAAAACTGCATGGAAGAGGATAGCACGTAGTTCGGGACCTGCCAGCATTCTCGGTTTCACTGCTGATCCAAAGCATGACTGTTTTTCTTTAAAAGGGCTAAAAGACTTGGCATGTTCAAACTTGACATCAGAAATCATTTCTATACTGAGAGGGTGGTCAAACACTGGAATAGGCTTCCTAGAGAAGTGATGGATGCCCTGTACCTGTCAGTGTTTAAGAGGCATTTGGACAGTGTCCTTAGGAACATGCTTTAATGTGGTCAGCCCTGAACTGTTCAGGCAGCTGGGCTTAGGTGATCATTGTAGGTCCTTTCCAACTGAAATTTACCCTACCCTACCCTACTCTACTCTACTCTACTCTACTCCTATTCTGTTTAGCTCCTGCACTTCTTCAAGCTCATGTTTGTACAATTTTCAGGCAACTGAGGGGGCAGGGAGGCAAATACTAGGCAGTGCAGAAGAGTCTGACGACTTGTTCATAAAAGAGTAGGCTGGCTCATGCCTCCACCCTGCCTATTTCCTGCTTGGTAAACAGAACCATACTTTGATGTTGCCAGGCACGAGCACTGGTTTGCAAAGCAAAGACTGAATTCTCCTCGAAGAGCAGCATGGTTTAGGTGTGCAGCTCTAGAGCTCATTTTTTGCCTTGCTGATGGGGGAGTGAATCCACAGGTCACATACCTGGTCTGGTTCTTGCAGAGGGCTGAGCACTGCTGTGGAGAGTGACCATGGCATGGAGAATGAGTTAAGGCTGCTCTTGCAGAGCATAGGTCTCATCTGTCTTGCTTTTTGCCCCTTGCCTCTTAAGAGGTGGTTTGATAACACTGGACTTGGGCAACAACACTGGCTACTGGTAGAAGGGTGAGGGGTGCTGCGCACAGACTAAACCCTGAACTCAGGATTAAGGAGGTCATGGACCGTTTCCATCACCGTTCTGACACCACTGCAGCACTCTGGAGCTGTGTCAGCCCTGGGTGAACGCCAGCAGTTTTGCAGGGCTTCCCGAGGAGGTGGAAATATTCCCTTCCTAATGGGCAGTACAGATTTGGCAGGATTGGCCTCTGGTTTAGGAAGCTTGGGTCTTTTTGTGCTGACATGTATTGTAGGTGGGCAAAAGAAAGGATTTATGTATGCATAGGGGGTAGAACAAAGGTAAAGATACTATAATGGGTGCATTACCAGCATAAAAAATAGTTCTCCACACCTCCCCAAGGAATTTGTACTTTGCTCCTCATGCTGTTATTGAGCTGCTGTCAGGCTGTAGACAAAATATCTGTAAAAAGGAGAGACCATACTTAATTCGCAGTGTTGTTGTGAGCTACAGCTTGAGGTCCTTGGATGAAAGTCATATAGCACTTAATTATCATTATTGGTAACAGACATGTTTTGCTATTTGAATATCAATACGTTCTTTGAAGAAGTCATTGAGGCTGCTAGAGTGAAAGTCCTGATTTATATCAAGAATTTTTATAACTATTTTTTTTTCCTGGTGGGCTGTGTTTATTATCTGTTCTTATTACTGTTAAACTAGAGAAGAAATCAACAATTCAACATTAAAGTAAGGCAACTTGAAAGAATATAATTCAAATCCAGAAAAGAACAAAAATGATGATAATCAGTGTGAAAGTCTGGTTGACTCTCCCCTCACCCTTAAACCACTCTGTTGTGCTAGGCTATTGCAGTATACATTGCCTGTTATAGAAGGATGATGTACCGCTGTGAAGCCCTTTACATCCTTCCTCACAAAGCGTAGTGAATTTAAGATTAAGGCAAATGTGGGGTTTTAACCTTAGCTCCCAATTATTTTACTGTTATGGATCCAAATGCTCCTTTTGTGAAAAGTTGGACATTTCTTGTGGTTTTGTTTATTTATGGTACTGTAACTACTAATCTGCCCCCAAAATCTGCTGTTTACTGGAAGAGATGAACAAGTAGGCAGCACCTGAGATTTTTGTACTGTTCTCTCTTTTCAAGCTGTGAGAAGTTGGCCATCTAGCTAAAAAGGCATTTACAACATCCTCTTCAATACCCTGAGGGTAGGAGAGGGAATAAATTTGCATTTCTTCTCTTATAGCAGAATTTTGGGGCAAATCATTAACTGCTGAAATTAATAATTGGTTCAGACTGGGCTGTCTGATCGTGAACTGTCATCTACATCACCTGTTTTCAGGCAGCCCTGCAATTGCTGCTGCATTTCAGAAGCTGCAGTCATCTGTCTGGCTAAGGAGCAGTTTTCCAACCCTATTGGAGCTGGAGCTAGTTTTTTTGAGTTTGGTTTTGGTTGGTTTTTTTTCCGTTATTGGGAATAATTATTTTCCATTGTTTGTGAAACTCCTCACCAACCAAACTGGTCATCAGTTTTGCCATGGGTCATGAACTTTAGTCTTAACTTCCATTTCTTCTCAGCATTCTTGGGAGCCCACTGAAATCAGACACCTCTGTAGGACTGTCCCTTCTGTAGAGAGGAGCGTTTTGGTCTCTTTTGAGTCAAATCACCAGCTAAGCTTTTTAGAAGAAAAAAGACCTCACCAAACAACCCAAATGCCATTTTCTGTAGAGCAATGTCAAGCATACTCATTTGCAAAAACACTTGGACAAACCAGGTTGAACTTTGGATGTTCACTTTATTTACATCAGATTTAATTTTTGTTCTGTTAAATCATGTTAAGGTAACTTTCCAATGTCCTAAAGACCTGTTGTAATCTCTGGGCAACAGTCTGAGAAGTTAATTGCTGGAGGAATGTGCCAGGATTTGCGTATACAGTGGAAATCACTGAGTTTTCCTGTAGAGTGTTTTAGATACCAGTGTAGAACTGGATAGTTATGGCATGTTGTGACTGACCTTCCATCTGTGCAGGTCCTGATGAATCTGGGATTAGTCATGTCTCATTTTCTTGAAAAAGAGGTTGCATCTTTTCCCCTGATGTAATGCCATGGGACTGTCTCCCCTCCCCATCCTTCAGGGATCTACAGGCAAGCTCCTGTCAAAGTGTCCCTCCCATCTCCAGCAGAAACTGAATGGGAGTGGTGAAAGCTACCTCACGTTTTACTTAAAAGAAAGTGTCTGCTCATGTATGTATATATGTGACTATAAATAAAACTTTATGTATGTGTGTGTGTCTGTGTGTGAAGGGAACCAAATATGACCTGACAGGAATAAAATGTGTCATGGTAAGTGGGTGGCAAGGAAGGATGTATGTGGTGTGGAGGTGGCAGTAACTGGGGCTGGCAGAATGCTTTCAGCTAGATTTTTGATTTATAAACTTCTAACCAAAATAATTATTTTCTGTGAAAATATTTAAATAAGTTAATGGAGAAAATGGAGATATGCTGGTGGGGTTTTTTTCAGCCACTGCTTGTTAGGGGAGTTTTTAAAGAGTCAAGAATTTTCATTTTTCCAGCCAGCTTCAACTGTGGAGGATTGAGCTGAGGAACAGAAATAAGAGCAAAGTAACTGGAAATTAATCAGGAGATGGGGGACAAGAAGAGGAAACTGCCTTGAGAAATGCATGGAGAGAAGAGAGGAGAATAAATTAAGAAAAGATGCTAAAGAAGCTAACCACAGCAGAGTGAAGCAATAAACCAAGAGAGTGAAAACTGCAGCAGACTTTACTTAGCAAACGTTTTTGCAAAAATGAGACAATTCAAAGCACTGCAGAGATGGAGGAAGGCAAATGCCCAAGAAGTTTGCTACAGATAAAAGGGAAAGGAAGAGTGGTATGAATGCTGCAGGGCAGGACAGAGGACAATGAACAGTTAATCATGGTTTGTGTGTGTCTGTATGTAAAGGTATGTAAGTGCTGACATCCAAGTTGCCTCTGAATAATGTTGGAGAGCAGTTTTAACACCCTGGAGGTCTACCAGACAAAGGAAGTTGATATGTAAGGGTTTGAGTCTCCTGCTATGCTCCTTGTCTTTGTATCCCTGCTTGGAGCCATTGACAACCTCAGGACCCTTTTTCCTTCCTGGCTGTTGTCCTGGGCTCAATGCTGGGCTTTCCTTCCCTTATCAGCAGCTCTGCAAATTGGATTTCAGTCTGGTAGCTCTGATTTGGCCTGACCTGCCATTAATCAACAAGCAGGATTTTCAGCTTGTCTATTCAAAGCTGTTTTCTCCTGCACCTTCTGCAGTCACTTGTATTGCAGCAAATTACAGCCACAGCGGGAGCCTCAGGTGATAGGCTGCTAGCAGAGGTGCCCCAGCTCGGTGGAAGGTGTTGAGCCTAGGCTTAAGTTGTATGCACAGACATTGCTGTTTTAATACCCTGTTGTCACTTCCAGCTTTCATATGCGTTTCTGCAGACGGAAATTCCTGTTTTCCTGTAGTAGGAATCAGGGAGAGTAATGCTGAAGTTGTTATTTCTTCTCATCACTTACATACAGCTTTTCCATTGATCTCTGAGTCTATTAAATGAGAAGATGAGTTTACTGCCAGAGTGAAAATACCAGTAGGTGATCCATGCCTGCCATCCCCAAAGAGGCCAGCAGGGAGGCTAGTTTCCCAGCTCTAAGAGGCCAATAACTGATTCAGAGGCGAATCTGTGGATTTGTTGTCATGGTTGTTGAACATTCTTTTTTTTGCTTCATTTGTCAATTAATTGGTGATCCCTGGCAATTTTTGATCATGTAAGGCAAAAAATTGGCTTATAAAATAATGAGACATTCAGACAGATACTGCTAGATGAGGTGGACCTGCTGTTTGTCTCTTCCAGTGAGACTTTCTCCCATGACAGTTCATCCATAAGACAGAGCTGTACTGTCAACAGTCCTGCTCATTTGTCCCATTTTCCTATTATTTTTTATCCATGCTCGTGGTTTGTGTCCCTTTTTTTCCCCTGGGTCCTACTAGAGCACTGCCTACCAGCAGCAATGACAGCGGTGTTCTTTCTCAGATAATATCTAATGCTTCTCCAAGTCCATGACATCTCATTTATGCAGCAGCATGAGACTCCAGCCTTATCTCAATCTGAAGAGGTCATTTGCCATTATTACCCGTTACAGTCAGGTGCTCTTTGCTTAGCCCAGATGCAGCTCCATCTGCAGAAAGTGCTTTGAGGTAGGCTGTGTCTTTGCTAGAAGTGCAGCTTTTGTGACTGGAAAAATTTCTTTTTTCCTAGCATTAATACACTTTCCCTTCTGAGGTGAAAGTTACTCCAGGGAGCTGTGGTCAATGTATTGACCACACCAATCACAACATCTTCTGATCTTGAAGTTGCAGGCGGCATCTTTTGAAGTTTCAATCAAATTCCTACTGTGCCTCTGAAATAATTCCTTTCTTTTCTTCCTAAGTAAATGGCCCCACTGTTCCTTGAAACAGCGCTTTTGCCATTGTTTGGTGCTGAATCTATTGTGAAGAAGGCTGGACTGCGTATTCCCGCATTACCAATATTCAGCACTGTTACAATCGGAATATAAAAGAAAATTTCAAGAAAGAAAAAGATAAGAGGTCTTTGGGGCAATACAGGGAAAGAGGTCTGCTCCTTAACATCCATAGACACTTAAAATTAAATGAATATTTTGTTGTTCTGGGTAGAAAAGGCCGCGTGTTATGTCCTTTGCAGATTGGTCAGCATCAGCACCCAGTGATGTGAGCAAGTCCTTTGCAGAACCAAATCCTTTCTTTAGTTGCATGTGGCACAATTCCACTGATAGCCCTTTTATTAAAGCCCAGCTGGTGGCAAATAGAAATTAAATCAACCATGACAGCTCATTAGTGATATATGCACACTCTGGTTGGACATTAGTGTAGTCCAGCTCCCAAGAAACGAGTATCTACATTATTTTTACCACTGTAAGTTGAAAGTCAGCAAGTAAGTGTTAGTACAGCGGGTGTACTTGTGACAGCAAGGGGACTGAGAGACTTTCACATAGAGAAATTCCACTTGATTTCCGAATAACACTTGCTTGGTAAAATTGCTTTCACTTCCACTTGGGTGCATCAAATGAAGATTCTTCTTCCCTGTATGCTGGGGAATTCGTTGCAAGTCTAACAATCTCTATGGAATACTTTTCTTCCAGACATAAACTCAAAGTTTCCATTGCTTAGTGTTAATATATCTTATTCTTGGTTGAATACTGCTTGAAAAAGAACTTTAACAATTTTCTATTGTATTTTTTAAGAAAATTTACAACTGTTTGAATGTTATCTCCAATTGTGTTCCTCTAAATCTCCCCTTGTGCTGGAAAGACTCACATATTTGCACACTCAGAAAACAACAAAATGTTTACCACAGTTTCATGTGCAGACAATGGTGGAAGAGATGGAGTGAGCAGTTTGGTCCTCGTCCCCTTTTTAAGTTTGTAGAATCAGTGGCAGAGTGTTTTGTTCTTGGCTATGCTGGTGCAAAATCAATGTAGTTTGATGGACTCAAATAACTCTGGCTCCAGCTTATCATTAACTTCAAGGGATTTACTCTATGCTTTAATCAGTCACTGAATACATAATCTGTACCAGGAAAAGGCACAAAGTGTAAGTCAGTGCCTGATCTGGTCCAGTGCTGGTGGGAGAAGTGCTTTCAAGAGATTTGATAAAATGTGTTTCTTGGATAACAAACACTTCTACAGAAGGAGACCTTATCAAATGTGGTCTATGAAACATTTGCTTTCAGCTTCTTCTGATCCTCTGTAAAGTAAAGCTCTGGATGATGCAGCGAGGGAGCAAGTTTTGCCTCTTACGTGCGAGGTTACAGAATTTGGATACGTGTGGTTTTGCCTCACCCCTATGTTCTGTGGGTGGAGAAGGGGATGCTGGAAACACTTTTCGGTTCGGTGGGACTCTTTGAGAAGGAGAGAGAAAATTACTCTTTTATTATACGGTTTGCCAAATGATCTCTGAGAAAATGTGATATCATTCATATGCATTGCCAAGCTGGAGAGATGCCGTGCATCTTGGCAGCCATCTAGAGCTAACATATAATTCCTTTGGGTTGGTATGAGCTTTATCAGAAACAGCTCCATATGCAGTATTTACATAACTGTGGTGGAGTGTGAGAATAAACACAGCTGTGGCATTGCCCTAAATATTTCAATTCATTGGGGAATTAAGGGAACTTTATCACTGAACTGCAGATAAACAGAAGTCAGTGGTCAGTTTAGCCAAGGAACAAATCAAAGCTACAATGGCTGGACTGCTGGAAACATTTCAGTGCTTTAGTGTTGGAGTTTACTAAGGTCATTGGTAATTTTACTTCTCAAAAGTAATGGAAATGCCATCAGTCAGCTGTTATACAAAATGCATCATCCAAATGGACTGGTGAATCAAAGCAGCACAGGCTGAAAGGCAGAAAAGGGAGGAGTTTTTAGGGACACAGTAGTTTCTGCATCTTATTGCAGCCGGAGCCCATGAGTTTCTGGGGAGACTGTAAGTTTGTTATTGTCTCCATCCCAAGTGACTGTGGAGATGGGAGTCCTGGGTCTTCAGCAGAAATCTGAAAGCCCAGTTTCTTAAAGTTTAGTGCCCACATCTTATATGAAGTAGCTAGTTACAGAGTTCAGGCAGTTGCAGATTTAGACTTTTGCACTTCAGGTGTGAATGAAAAAAGTAACCTACCTAGCAGCTTGCACAGGAATGATGCTTGCAGATGTATTCCTCAGGCTGAGCCAGTGCAGTGGATAATAAGATTCAGTTTGGACCTGTCAAAGCAGTATTTATTCCCATTTTGAATTCGTTTTTTGAGAAGTGTAACCTGTTTTGTCTAATATTCCTGTCACTTAAGGTAGGCTTCTGCTGTTGTTAGTACATCATCATAAAACTTTGATGACTGACAAGCAGTCCCCAAAATAACCCCATTAAAAGTCATTGAGGGATGATATTTTAAGAGTATTTTTGCAAGCATGGCTGATGTGTGTATGCGTATGTATACTAGAGTATGTATATTGATATCACAGTAGAATTGTATATATTACAGTATGCGTAGTTTAGCATCGCTTAATTAGAATTGTGAAGAGCTGTATAAATGTTTATTATTTTAGAGGACAGAAGTCTTGTACAAATACTTAAATAGCCACCATGAAGGGAAAACCACTTTGGTGAAGGCTCAAGTAGCAAAATACTTGTTTATTGGTTAATCCACTTGCTTTCGGTAAGAATTTAAGTGTTTTCCAAATTAGAGGAGAGCAAGTTGCCATTTGGAAGCTCTTTCAGTTCTAAATATTTTTAAACCAAAGTCCACTAAAAAGAAATTACACAAGTTTGCTGCTGTTCCTTTGCAACTGAAAAAGCAGCACATTCTTCTGTGTCTTCATACTCCTTGTTCAGCGCTTTAGCACACAATACGCAGCAACTTTGGAGGTGGGGGTTTCCTTATAGAAACCACAGGCTTTGTAAAGAGCATTGTTTCACACAATCAATACAGTGCTTTAACATTTTTCAAAAACAGCACAATGCTGTTGTGCTGTCCAAATAATTTTTGTCTTTAGAAGAAGTGTTAAAATGAGAAATAGAGTGCAGAAAATCCTGAGTGCTGCTCCAGGCTTGTTCTCTGCCTTGTCTGGGTTATGCACCTTTCCACTTCTTTGGCAATGCTGTCACAGACCTGGTTTGTAAAATGCTGTGAGAACTCCTGCCAAAAAGAGCTCTGTGGGTAATAGGCAAGGTTTCACTGATTGCCACAATGTAGTTTGAAAATCCAAGTCTGTATAGTTTGTTTCTATAGATAGCTGCCTAAAAGAACAAGTTCAAACTCAAGTTCATAAGGCAGTGGGAGAGTGGTATTTCTGATGGAAAGCCAGATCAGGCTGTACTAGCTAGAACAGAACAGTTTCAGTTGAAAGGGACCTACAACAACCATCTAGTTGAATTGCCTAAGCCATTTAGGGCTGGCATGTTATTGAGGGCATTGTCCAAATGTTTCTTCGACAGTGACAGGCTTGGAGCATTGACCGCCTCTCTAGGAAGTTCCAGCGTTTGACCACTCTCTCAGTACAGAAATGCTTCTTAATGTCCAGTCTAAACCTTGCCTGGCGCAGCTTCGAGCCATCCCCACGCATCCCATCACTGGATACCAAGGAGAAGAGCTCAGTATCTCTGTCTCTGCTTCCTCTCCTCAAGAAGCAATGGTGTCACCCTTCAGCCTCCTTTTCTCCAAAGCAGACAAACACAAAATATTTAGCCGCTCCTCATAGGACCTTCCAACCCTTTCACAGGCTTTGTTGCCGTCCTCTGAACACATTCAAGGACCTTCACATCCTTCTGAAGTTGTGGGGCCCAGAACTACACAGAGTACTCAAGGTGGGGCCAAATAAATGCTGAATACAGCAGGAATGCAAATGTGCATGTGATCTTAATGATCATTGGACACAAATGGCTAAATCATAAATGTTGAGGAGACAGCATCATGTCACAAGGAATTTTCCTTTTAGTTCTTGAGGCTGAATCCTTGGTGCATCATGGAGCAGCTAAATAAGAACCTTTATTTTCAGACAGTGCTGAGCTCCAGCAGCTTTACTGAGGAAACCTGCATTACTGGGTTGGCTCAGTGCTTTCTGAAAAATCAACCCACTTTTTAAGCTATCCAAACAGTGATTTAGGACCCTGAACAGTTCAGCTGCTGAGTTTGGAAAATTATGACCTTTTCTATCTTTAGAGCAGTGTCTACATGAAGACCTCCTCTTCCCGAAATGGACAAACACGAGATCAGTGATCCTTGCTCTCCCAGCCCTAGAGAGCTCCACAGATCAACTAACTCCCTGTTCTGGATTTTGCTTTGGTTTAACCAATTAATTAAAACCTCTTAATTGTTAGTTAAGCTCCAAATTGCAGGATTTTGTAATTACATAACAAATATTTGCATTACAGCACTGTCTTGAACCACAACCTGAATAAATTCCACTCAACTAATTACTTTTCTGCTACAGAAAGGAGTCATTGTGTGTCCCAGAGATCAGGCAGCAATACGCAGGACAGAAGTATGTGCTTAGGCTCAGATCCCAGGTCAAATTCGTGTGGGTAATGTTCAGGAGCAATCACTGCATGTAAAATAAGAAAGCACAAATGTGATACAAAGTTGAGTGATGGACAGTGACCGGGGCTTGGTTTTGTAATCACTACATAAAGATAAACCAGACTATTATTTAGTGGGTTATTTAACGAATGTTCAAGTAAAAGTGGCCCACAAAGCTATAAAGAACAAACAAAGCCCCACTAATAACTAATAACTTCACTGAGAACAGAGCTGAAATAGCTGCAGCTGCCTCTCAAAGAATTTTTGTTGTTGTGGTTGTTAGCAAAGGTGTTGGCACAAGTCCCATAACCATGATGGACAGCATTAATTTTCCTGAAAGCTGTGTTCATCTGTGCTTTTCAAACCACAGTGGTGGGACAAAAACCTACAGGATGTTCTAGTAAGCCTGGAGTTTTTTGAAAAAAGCCCATCTCTCTATACAGGAGTTTGGAAAACTGTAAAAGATGCCTACCAGCAGCAGTCAGGCAATTGAGGTTAGCACTTTCTTGCTGCTGCTGTGTTAGCATGATCTAAATGAAACATTGAGGATATTGGAGGTTCTGAAGAAGTCAAGGCCAGTTACACTGGGCTTATGGTTGATGCTTAGCGGTGTCACTGAAACCACAGTGCAATCCTAAGAAAACGCCTCAGTTTGTGATGAGAGTGGTTTTCATTTAACTCTGTATGCGTAGAATAAGCCTGCTGAGAAACTCTGGGTGTACCATGATATCCAGCTAAAGAAGGCAGCAGCTTATCCCCAGCTTTTTTGCAGTCATCTCCTGTGCAGTTTTGGATGGTTGTGGTGTCGGTGAATGTTAATGGGTGAATGCTTCTCTTGGCTTTATGTTTGAAACTCCTGTTGATGTGCTAGAAGGAGGGTTGCATAACCACTAGCAAATTTTCATCTCAAAGACTTCAACGTAATGCCAGAACAGACCTGTTGAGATGATCCTACCCTATTCAGGTGTTGTAAAGGTAAGTTTTTAGTGCTAGGTCTTGATATTAGTATCCTTTTTAACTCATTGCTAGCACTAAGTGAGGTAATCAATTTAGCTGCCTCATGGTATCTGAGTGAACATAATGTTTTTCCCCACGTTTTTCTAGACTTCTTGAAGTTCATTCACCTGATGCCAAGCACACCGTGGTGCTCAGGAGTAAGGATTCGGCTACAGCCCAGGCCTGGTTCAATGCGATCCACTCCAGTGTCAATGAACTCATCCCCAGGGTGATTGCAGAGGTCAGAGACCAGCTGGGTAAAACAGGGATTGCTGGAAGTCGAGAGATTAGGCATCTAGGCTGGCTTGCAGAAAAGGTAATGAAAACATTCTTATTTTCATTTCTAAGCTCTCTCTTGCTTGCTTGCTCTTTGTTCCTGAGTTCAGCCTTGTCTGGAAGGAGAGAGGCTAAATGAGGTTCTGTGGTTTGATTTAGCTTTCCATGAGGACATTTCTTTTCTCAATGTGCCAATTTTTGTGCCTTTTTTTTTTTTAAAAAAAAAACAAACAAAAACCCCCCAGAAAATTAGAAGGTGCCCTGAGCCTTCGCTTCTGTACACCACTTAGCAAAGACTTTCCTGGGAGATCGAAGGTTTCGTGTTCTGTCAAGTTCAGGCATGGGACGGGAGTCATGAAAACTGACACCAGCCTTGAGCTCCTCTGCTGTTATGTCTCCTGTTCACGTATATGAGGTGTCACCTTCCTTCTCTTGGCCTGGAAAGTAACTCGTTACTTGGTCTGTGGTTCATCCCTTCGTTGTACCTGGCTACTGGAGCTAAGCATCGTCTGGAGCACAAGGTGGTGACCCTGCTGCAAATGGGACCTTGTTCTTTAATTGGAACCCTGCATTTGAGCTGATCTTTGTAGAAGGCCAAGCTTGCAATTGCAACTCTTAGCCCATGTCTTGCACAGTTTGAATCTGAAAATATTTTATAGCACAGGGGAAACCTTGTGTTTAGTTCAGAAGTAGTTTGGGATCTATTGATGTGTGGAAATCCAACCCTTGAATGCACAGGGATGGTATCACTATGAGATGATCTAGTCTTAAATCAGTAGACTCAGAATTTGTTTTAGGCATTGTGCCAGCTGATAAGTTCAGATTAGCTACAGTAACAGCATTAGGACTGTGCCTAGAAATAGAGCCGCTCTGCCTCTCCCGCTGGAGTGCGTGGAAAAATGGCCACTATGTGCACACTGATCTTTCAACCTGTACATCCAGCACAGGTGTGGAAAGTTGACTACCTGAATAAGTACTGTACGTTTTAGCTCTGTTTGGGATTTTGTAGATGAAAACATGGGAGCTACAGGTGCAGGTGCCATATTTTTATCTAGTGTCCTTTAAGAAGGCGCACCACTAACTTTTAGCAAAATGTGGGTCAGTCCACACCATTTGTAGCAAGGCAAAGATTGCAAAACCTTTAAGGCAGATCTTGTGTGTTTTCCTGTCCCGCTCTCCAAGCTTGGAGAGTGTGGGGGACAGCACAACTCTGTGGCTTAGTGCTGTAGAAAATGTAAAAATTTGGAGGAATAATTTGGGGTTAAAACACCAAAGCATGAGTAAGTAAAATTTAGCCGTATTAAACTGCACAGCTGCGGGGTCTTTAATCTTATTTTCCCTTTCGTATCCCTTTCTATAAACTTAAGAAAAGCTGATTATAAGAGGCTTTCTCTGTTGCAAATCCTCTCCTCTGAACGGGTAACTGCTCTATAGCAGAGCTAATACGTAAAATATTCACAGACAATTTTAATCAGATACATGGCATGCTTCTGGTTTATCAGTTTCCTCACACTTAATACACAATATCATGTTCACATACTTCTTTCTGCTCTGTTTTTTTACCTTGGGGACTGAGATCTTATGTTATTCATTGTGGACCAGTTCAAGGTCCTGCTGAATTTGGTGATGATACTTGCATTGCCTTTAGGGCCAGGCTGTGGCTCTGTGCATGCTTCAGTGTATTTACAGTGGCTGTCATCAAGAATTAGCCTTGGGAGATTTGCAGTGACATTGTTACCCAAAAGTCAACATGTTTTTTGCACTAAACTAACCATCCAGAGCTGTGCAATAGTAGTGTAGTGAGGTCGAAAGTTCCCAGCTTCTCATGTTTGAAACCTGTTGGCAATTAGAGGAAATCACTACATATGGTAAAAAGCAATGTGAAATCGCTTTTATTTTGATACCGAACTATGGACTTTACAGCCTGGGTGAGACACAGATTATTTGCAGGGTGGGAGAGGAAGGTATGTGTACCTGTATATGCAAACTGTATGTGTACTGTTTCAGAGGTGTTCAAGGCAGCTAAGTGAGGTGCTGACCACAAGGTATTTCCTAGATGGTCCTCGTACAAAACCGGGGTTTGCCAGTAGGGAGAGATTAAATTCTGCAGTGATTTTTAGAAGCATACCAGGAATACCAGCTTTCTTCTCCTGGGGTGAGCTTCTTTGCCACATCCACTGCTGGTTTTTGTAAACATTGGAGTTTAGAAAGGAACTTCATTATTAGTAGCCACAAAATAAAACATCTGCCTTGTATTCCTCCTGATTTTACCATTAATTTTTTTTTTTCTCTGGTATTGTATGACATATTTTGCTATTTTTCCATAGACTGCAGTGGGAAGAAATCTGTTTTGAAAACCATCTTAGAGGGTAGCTTTCAAGACAGCTTTTGCATTATGTCACTTACGTAGCATATCCTCACAGTGAATTCTCAATAAAAGGGAATGACGCTAAGTGAGATGAATTCCTCTGCTTGTTTGGGGAATGCAAAATGTAATCCCATAGAAATTTCACTGTAATTTGCTGTGATTACTCTCTGCTTTCATTAAGCTATTTCCTGGTTTGACATTTTTATATGTCTCTGCTCTAAACTTAGAGCTAAACTTGAACCTTTATGGTACTACAAAAATAGATGCATTAGCGGAGCCTCCCTCAGGTGGTGACATTAAAATAAATAGTAGGTTATCTAAGGTACTAAGCAATTGCATGCTAACAGGGTTCTTCCTTCTTCACTGAACTTCCTTATGAAGACAGCCCTAAATTAGTGGTCTTCAGCATGAAACATCCATTTCTCAGGTACACCATCAAGTTCACACAGGGCTGTGCCCTGGTGTGGGCACTGAGGCTCAGTCTGCAGGTAAAGCTAAGAGCTCTGCATCACTTTAAGAAAGCAAATACTTACTGTGGCATTCTTGTAGGTAAGGAGAAAAATAGCCAGAAGCAGTCATTAAAGATGCCATATTCCCTCTTTTATTAAGGCACTAACCTTGTCCTGAACTTGACCTTACAGGAAGGGTTTCTGAAGCTGGCCAAGGATTAGGGAGTTGTGTTAGTCACCAGCATCCTAAAACTTTTCTGCAACTAAAAGAAATATCAAGTACTGGTTTGTAACAAAGTGTGTGTACTCCCCATCACCTTTTCTTTCTTGTTTTTGTCTTTTCACTTTAGCAAGACCTGTGGTATTAACAAGCTTGCTAAGGGGGAGGGAACAGTTCCATATATGTCTTTCCAGGTCTTTGCTTTTTTTAATGCTTCGTATAAAGACACTTTTAGTTAAAAAATACAAAAAAAGAGTTCGTAATGTCATCCTAACTGAGGAGTTTTTCCATGCATATGTTAATTGCCCCTCTTCTTTCCAGGAATCCTTTTAATCCTTGTAGAAATGTCTTTTCCAGCTCTCTTTTTCCCCACTTTTTTATAGTTCTACCCATCCCGTGGCTTATAGCGAACCTGAAACAGGCATCACTGCTTTTCTCATCACACTTATCCTTCATGAGGAGCGAATTCATCTCTTGCACTGAAGAGCTAAAACACTGGGGAAATGGTAGTTTATTTTATCACTTCGTAACGTCTGTTCCAAGATATCATTGGCAAAAGCTTTATCTACATTTTTGCCTCTTTAATGCAAACACAAAAAGGTGTTCTGGCAAAAGTGGTTTTGCAAAGGTAGCTTTTGCCAATTCATCTGTCAGCCACACAAGCCAAAGCCTGATGGATTTCAGGGGAAGCTGAAGCTGTAGCCAAGCGCCAGGCTTGTAGCTGGGACAGTTAAAAAAACCAACCTAAATGAAACCCTGAGCTCTGCATCTCTCCCTGTCTGTGCTCTGCCAGTGACACTTTAAATGTAGGCTTGGAAGAAAGAAAAGAAACTTCTACAGCCAGAGACTGTTCTTCTTTTGGGATGTCAAATGTCTTATAGGCAGTGGGCTTCTTAAAATGACCTCAAAGCTCCTTTGAAAAGCTTAAAAATAGGAGTTAGTGCAAGTTGTCTTTTGTAATATTGATAGTTGAAGCTGCCAAAAAAGTGCCCTTGTGGGCTTTTCTCACTAGGTTATAACCCCGCTGCTCGATTCCCGTTCACATTACTGTGCCTGCAGAGGGCAAGTGTGCCACTGCTCCTATAGATCTAGTGTGGGGGTCAGAGGGGAGAAAACACCTGATATCAGAAGGGAAATAACCAGAGCAGCACAGTGAATTGGAGTTGTTTTTCAGTTCCTGACACTATCTCCAAAATGAAAAGTGTGTTAATATATTACAGGCTGCTCAGTCTCCTCAAACCTTAGATAACCATATCATTGTGTTAGAGCTGAAGTGCGAGGCATGTCACAGCAGAGTCATCTTCTTCGGTATCAAGCTGTATATTGCAGTATTATATTTATCTTCCTGCTCTTGCTCTAATTCAGAGGAGGTAGTGATAACAGCAGGATTGTGAGCCGTGCAAGCTGTCCAAACAAGATTTAAGCAGATGACATAAGAGTGTATCTGAGGTTGTTTTTTTTTCCCTGATGTGAAATGAAAATGTTTCTGTTTTACCGTTTTCTTGGGAAACATATTCTCTGGTTAGCAAAATAAGTAGACAGCAACAGAGCCACATAGTTGAGTTTTCAAAGAATGTGAGAGAAGCTTCAGTTTTTAAATTTTATATACTTTCCAAATTATAAAAATGAGCTTAAAATATCTTTGTATGAGAAAACCACCAGCCCATCACATAGTTGAAACATTTTTCCTTTATTTAACATAATGAATATCGGGTTTTAACCACCTTCCCATGAAGCACAGAAGCTTCTAGGCTGCATTTTAAAAACCTTGATATGGCCATATCCGTGGTTCTGGCTTCTGCCACCATCCCTCTTAGCTCTCCCAGCTCTTCCATCATGGTTGGTGGCAGTGCTTGTCTGACCCTGAGCCAGATCAGATAGTTATGCTGGTGTAAAACTTGCTACTTTTGGTGGGGTAGTATTAGCTTTCTTCAGGTTTTATGAGAAATGCAAGTCCTTGTGCAAGAGAAGTAGCAAGAGCCTGTGGCAGAGAGTCAGGGACTGGGAAACAGGGCTGCCTCCTTAGGTAGTGTCTAACTCTTCCTCTGAACCAGCAGCGTGTTTAGGAATAAAATATAGATTGTACTAGTCCCCAGGTCTGTGCTCTGGCCCTGGAAAGTAGCTGTGTGTGCTTAGGCTGAGACTACAGTGAGTTATGAGTTGTGCTGTGCCTTAACCCCCAGTGCAAATCAGTGTATTTCAGTGCTCAGATCAATAACCTCCTAGAAACATGAGTGTTTGCTAAGAAAACTGTTACTCCAAATGCCTAATTTCTTTGCAAGGAAATTACGTTCCAGTAGTGTGGTCTCCTTTGCAATTTCTAGTCTCTACAGGGATGGTTTTGTTCTTTTCTTTCGATCTCTGTTTTCTTTATTAATTATTTAGGCATATTTGGAAATCCTGCCCATCTGTGATGCCCAGGAAAAAGAGCAAGGCAATTTGGTGCTGGCCTTCTGTTTCAGTGGTTGGAGAACGACCCCATTTCTCGTATTGATAACCTACAGCCAATATAATTTTAAAATTGATCTGACCTTTTGGAGATTACACATACGTCACATTTGAAAATCTTCTGTGTGTCCTAAATTAGAAATTGTACTTTTAAATCCCAGCTAATTACTTGCTGTGGAGCACTAACATCCAAGTGAAGAGTCCTGCTTTTGCCCTGTGTCACTTAACCTTGCAGCTTATTAAATCCGGAACTTATTTGTTTGCTTTGTAAAACACCACAACAGAGCACTTAATTACATTAACAGTCTTCATTATCTGGGATAACGATCAGCCTGTTCTTAGGAAAGACGTAAACCTGAAATAGCATGAAGAGTAATTTCCTCTCCCAGCTTCAGTGAGGTTCCTCCACAGGGCATTTTCATCAGCAATAACATTGTTCTCTTCTTGCTTTAGGTGCCTTGAGTTAATGGATTTATTAAGGAAAACTCAGGCTGAAAACAGCCATTTGATTCACCATACTGTTTTAAAGGCATTGCCAGTCTTTATCTGTAACACCTGTGCTATTTCTTCCCATGCCAATGACAGCCGAGTAAATGATAAATCTAAATCAGGCAGAAGTGCTCGGTGCAAGGAGACCAAAAAGAAGATTAACTGTAAATAAATCATGAAAAATTATAGGAATATGAAGGTAAATGCATGAAAGACCTGAGCTTGAAAGTCTGTATTTCTGCAATACAGTTTGGTTGTTGTAGTGAAGGAAAGTCCCTCTATCAGCTAGTTAGGGAGCACAGTTAAATAGTGAGTGATCACCATTGTGCCTTCCTAGCCTTCAGGTGCTAAATTATTCTTACAGAAATTGAGCTGAAGTGTAAACAGGGGCCCTGCATGTCCCCTCTCCCTTCCCATGAGGGCTGTGTTAGTTCTGGCTGGATCCCAGTAGAGGTGATCACATCCTGCTCGCTCTCCCTCTGCCCTAGTTTTGATCTAACTGTCCTAACAACTGACTTAACTTCTTCCACAAAATACAGCATATTGCTATTGCTGTTCCTATGAACCCCAGATATGAATGATGAGAAAGTTCCTTTTTAATGTTACGCTGCCATGAAGTTTTATTTAACTTCTTCCTTCCTGTGTCAGGAGGAACTATGAGCCTGGCAGCGTGACTCCTGCTCTGGCAACTGTGCCTGTATGGGTGGAGGAGGACATGGAGTACAGGTGGTATCCACATGGTAGACCATGACTCTGCTGCCAGAGGAACCTCTGCAAATGTCCCACCGGCAAACCTGGGGCGCAGGGTACAAGAGAGGAAGTGACTGGGCTGTAGCTTGGAGGGAGGAGAGGATGCTGAAAGGAAATACAGGGGAGTTCCTGCCTCACTGGGATGTGGGAGCTGCTTATCTCGGTTCCTTCAACGTGACATAGTGGTGGCTGTCAGAGCACATCACAGCGTGGTCCCAAGCACTGACCATTTTGCAAGGCACGGCTGCCATAGCATGGATGCTTAACTATTTCTTCTAGATAACTGAAACCTGAACATGGCATGGCTGGGCTGGGCTGGATTTTGCTGGACAAGGAATTTTCTAGATTTCAGTAGATGAGGGATATTTTTCAGAATGTTGCATCTTTTGCCTTGGCAGACGCAGTTGGATCTGTCCCAAAGGGTCCACCCCTCCTTGCGCACAATCCGCTTTGGCTCACCTTTTGGGGCCTCACAGGTTTAAAAGTCTGAGTTTGAATATATTTGCAATCGAGTTCAATTGGAAAAAGCAGGAAAGATACAGGTATGATGTGAAGGAAGACTTTGATCTCCTTCCTTCAGAAGCAGGTGGAAGGCCTTTTTTCTCTTAGCCTCTGACAGTAAATATTGCAAGAAAGACAGTGAAGGAATTGGAAACAGTGATGCTCCTTGGTTTTCAAATGCGATTTAAATGCAACATGAGCTTCTCCTTGATGAAAGACATGTTGCATAAGGAAGCAGAGACCTCTACTGAATCCTTATCCTGCCCTGCCATCAGTGGGGAGCAGAGGGTGACCTTCCCAGGTTGTCTTAAGTACTTAAGCACCAAAACAACTGGTCTCCTGCCTCAGTGTGTTTCTGCATCCTTCTGCTGGGGAAAGTAGGGTGTCGGCAATGGTGCGGTAGGAAAGGGGAGGACCTGTTCGTACCCAGCTGTGGGTTGCAGGGTAGGAGAAAGCAGACCAGCGCACTGGTTGGGAAAGGTGTGGAGCTCAGCCTGGGCATTTGGAGATGCTGTGGAATGGTTATCTGAGGCTTCTATGAAGGCAATGCTTTGGGGCGAACTCAGCTGAAACAAAGAGCAAGACAAATACTGAGCAATAGCAAAGCCCTGAGCATCTCCCCCGTCAACCACACAGACCTGAGCAGTGCTGTGGACACCAAGCTCACCCCTAGATTCCACTTGAGTTGTATGGGACAGACAGATATACTCTTAACATCCCTGGGGCTGATATACCCAGATTACACATCACTGTGACAAAATGGGTGCTGAGAAAGACAGTGTTTTGAAGGAGCTACGCCCTTGCACTGTGTCTGTCTGCATTTTCTGCTTACTGACTGCATTTAAGAATTTTGAAAAGAAAGAGACTGTCTATTTGAGAAAATCCCAGAGTTTTCAAACATGAAGTTTCCTGTCAAGCTATGTTTTCTCTGTTCAAAGTTACCTTGTTCTCATTTGCTGTTTTTGTCTCCCAAAGTTAAAAATCACCTTCAGGGGGAATGGAGGGGCCCATTAGGGGCACAGTGACCTTCAGGCTCTGTCCAGTATGAATTCCTTTAACCCCAGTCATCAGAGGTTTTTTCCTAGCACAATACTCCCATTTTGGCTTTTTGATTAATGACAGGATTAAATAGATTAGAAAGCAGTAGAACAGGCCATTAAAAAACCCTACTTCTCTCTGCTTCTGTAGCCCTTCTACCCCCCAGGACCCTCAGCTGATCTCCATGGAGAAAACTTCTGGCAAAACCAGAGCCGTTCCTAGTAAAAGGCACTAATTTAGAGGAAAGCATTTGAGGTTTTCCCCTGTCTTTTTGCATGGTGTTGCCCCATCTTGCTCACCCATTAGCTTGGAATCAGAGGTGCGTTTTCTCTATCCACAAGTGCTTCTATGACAGATGAACTGGTTAATGTTTGAGGGGTGTTGTGAAAGAGCAGAGTATTGCTGCTGGTACAGGCGAAAGTAATATATCCCGTGTATCCTGTTTAGCCAAACAACTGTTAACATAGAAAAATAAACAGATTTTCTAAAAATACCTTGAGAAGAAGCTGTGTTCTCTGTTGGAAAGAGGGATTGACCTTTGGAAGAACAGGAGAGTTTAAAAAAATAGTGGAGAGGGAAAAGTTATGTGTGTTATAATTTTCAGTGTGGCAATACATTTACTCATTGCAGACTCTACAAATCCAGTCCAATTTTAATCCTCAACCTCTGTTTATGTAATAGGTTCCTAAGGCTATTAATGCAAGCCTTTTACCTTATTATCGTATCCTGTAAAAATAAAATTATACCCATAATATATCCCTTACAAAATGTGCCATTAGACAATTATATTGCAACACAGCAACTCTGGATACTGCAGGGAAGTATTTCTCATGCAGCCTAATTGTTGTATCAATAGCGTTTTCAGCACCTTTGGTTACTGAGGAAGAAAGAACATGATGATACCTTACGTAAAATAGCATATTTTGAAGTACTGATTTTGGGGCCTGAGTGTGGCAAGAGTGTTTGAGTTATGAGTGAAATCCTCATGAGAACTGTACTTGAAACAAATACACAGTTGAAAAGTTTTCTTGTATCGTTCCTCTCCTCTCTCCCACTCTTAAACTAGTGTCTGTTTTATTTTAGTCATTTTAAGATGGGAAATGTTTTGACACTGGAGTTTTAACGAAAAGAATAAAAAAAGATCCTTTTATTCCCTTCCCCCAAATCCTTCAGTTCTGAAGATTTATTTCTGCCTACAGAGTTATCCTCTCTGCTTAACTGGACTGTAATTGATAGTGTGCATCAAGATAATTAGTCTAAAGAGTCTCCTAACCCCCAAGCCCACAGCTACCTTTAAGCTCTATATTGTCTTTACTGCAATGTAAATAAAAGCATTAGGAAAGGACTGAAAAAAAGATTGATAGCCAGGGAGCCTCTTTGCCCTCTCCAGGGGGTTTTCTCTTCTCATTTTTAATGAGGCCCATATTAGTTGTCATTTGTACCTTGCCTGATGAATAGTTTGAAAGAAAAGCTTTCTCTGTGCACAGCAAAATTTGTGCCAAGTTGCTGACCTTTGCTTTTGGTGAGACCTCATTTGAGTCACGGTCCCAAGCCCAAACATATTGTTGGATCAATCATGTTGATTTTTGGCTCAGATAGTAATGCGCAGCTAATGAGTTGTACGGTGTACACATTAACCTCAGACCCAGCAGCACTAATGCCAGGCACGTAGCAAAATCGCGTTGGGGCTGCAGGAAAGACACACAGTGCTGGCATCTTAATAGACGGAGACAATTAAAAACAGTGGAGCAGTATTGCAGGTTCACTGTTTGTGGGATGTAGGATTTAATCAAAGCAGGGAAAACAAACTGTCTTCTGTCTGTTCAGGGAAAGAAAATCTCAATGCCATAAAGGTGTTTTATGAACTGTGAAATAGAGAGGAAAGCTTGAATGTTTAAACAGTAAGATAATGATTTTACTACCAAAAGGGAATCTACTTGGGGGAACAACCATTGAATAACACTAGATTTAACCTTGTCAAAGATTACCACCTACTGATTATCATGGATTCCAAGGAATCTGAGAGCATTGCTGTATTTTTTTTTATTAGTAAATACCTTATTTAGCCATACTTCAGCAAAGTTCTCATGTAAGTAAAGTTTGCAAAAGTACACAAATATAAGTTCATAAGGCCTTGGTCAATTACTAGAAACAGCCAGCATCACTGGTTTTGAAAGCAGCTGTTTGTGGTCACTTCCAAAAGTAACACTTCCCTCGAAGGGCCAAGTTTTGATCTCATTTTACAATTGTAAATCTAGGGACACAGTATTTTGCTAATCATCTCCATGGAGAGATGGACAAAAATCCCAACATGCATAGTATCCTTCTCCTGGCTGTTTTCCTCACTTGAAGGATTAGGAAATGAAGGAAGAGTTGCACAATGACTACATAAGAAAGCAACATTTTCAGTTTTAATGTAAGTCCTAAATAACCGGCTGCAGGGGATAGAGAAAGAGACACAGAATAAATGTGATTTCTACAGGTCACACACCGGTTTATGTCCTCTTCATGCAATGAAAACTGATCAATAAGGCTGTGGAGGACTGTTACTGCTTCAAACAGAAAAACAAATGACATTGAATGGAAAAACCCGAAGTCCATAGAGATGCAGTCTTTGGTGTTCACATTAGACTTTGAATGCAAGATGGAAAAAACAGCCTGACCTGTAACAGGACAGGGTGAGGATTGGGGTCAGTGGATAAGAGGATCTGAACGAGGATCTTCTGGAAGAGGAAAGTTCCCTGAATGAAGGAGAAACTGCCCCATCTCTGCATCATTCCTGCTAGAGTTCTTGTACCAGGAGTCAGTACTTGCAGCATCACCAAGTCCTGGAGAAGGGTTAGCATGAGAGAAGTGAACTAGTTTCACATTCAGTTGATGTGTTGGGGACTTACCCTGTCAGATGTACCATAGAGAAGTTAGGTATTGTTGTAACACACCTGACCTCGTGGCAGAACCTGTTGGGATGACATTGGATTTTTTCGACACTACCACAGGACACACAGAAGTAATGCAATTTAAGCAGAGGTGTGCTACACCACCCTTGGTAATAACCACACACTTGTACCCATGGAAAACTCTGCAATCCATTTACAGTTGCTCTTGCTGAGATGTCTCACAGAGTCATGGCTTTTCCTGGTCTAATAGTGACAGTATCTTTGTCTTCTAACTCAGTTTTTTAATCAGTTTTACTGATGCAGTCTTTTTTTCAGAAAAGTCAGACAGTGGCAGTAGAGTCACAGGTATAACAAGTGATAGAAATTAAACTTTTTGGAGATGGGGATTAGAAGAGTCAAAAGAAGATAGTAAAAAATGGTAGTGCTTCAATGGCATCCTGTCAGCAGGTATAAATAGGGTGGTTGAACTCCAGCAACGTCAGCAAAAGCACACTCATTCTTACCAACTGCCAAACTGTTGTGGAACATCTCGAGGATCTAGATGGATACCCCAGAATCTTTATTTTCAGAGATTTTCACGGTGCACCTGTTCTGTAGACAGGGTACAAAAAGGGCCTGTGTAGCAAAAGTGGCTGTTTCTGTGGGTGTACATCAGAAGGAGACTCTGTGTGGGCGTTTGGACGTGCCTGTCCCAGTGTGGTGAAGTTGTTGTTGAAGACAAATGGACTTAACAAAGGTTTTCTCAGGTGTTATTCAGATTCCCCGAGTTTCAGATGCTCATGCAGTAACAGTAGCCCTGCTGGAAGGAAGCACCTGGGTTTTAATCGCTAGACGCCAACATCTGTTAGCCGCACTGAAGATTCCTGAAGCTATGTGAACACATCGTGTTATTGTTGGGGCTTTTTTTATTCATACATTTCTGCTGAGCAGATGCTGCTGTGCAAACATTCATTTGTTGACTTTGTGCTCAAAATAGTTGCAGACGTTGGCCAGAGTAGGCTGCTGATGTGTAGTATGGATATAATTGCTTTTGTGTGCTTCATACTGGAAATGTCAGTGATGTTTATGGAAATGGCTCTAAGAAATTCGCTTTGAGGAGAAGTCTGCTATGGAAATATAACCTTACCTATATGTTTATGGAATGAAACACTTGTGCATTATTACTAAAAGAAGTCTTTTGTGGTGTTTTCTCTGGCCTCATCTCATCATAAGGCTTTCCGCAGTGTTCATTCCACTTAAAAATGCTTGTTATCGCTATGTTCTTTGGATCTCTGAATCACAAAGTTAAAGAATACATTAATGTTCTCCCACCTAAAATTTCAGAACAGAGGTTTAAATCTGCATGTCCAAAACTGTAAACAGATGTTAACAAAGCAAAGGCAACTGGAAGAGATGGAAGAAGCTCGAGATGTTGCAAAGAGGAACTGTATGGAGGGGGATTGCACTGCTGCACAAGGCAGCGTGAGAACCTTCTATGTAATGTATTGTCTGAGACCCCCTGCTTTTGTGGTTTCAGGGAATGCTGGTTATTGAGGACAAGCTGACTTGCTGTTGGGTTCTTGCTTTGTTGTTGCAAGAGTCTGAAATTTGGAAGAGAGCACCAGCAATTATGGTGGTTATCATTGTGGTTAATAACATAATATTGGTAGTCATGTTAATATGAGAGGGCCTAGGATCTAGCCAGACCTCAAATGCTATGGTGCAAGATTGCAACATAAACAGTACCAATAGGAGCAGGTCTTGCTCAAAACTCTAACCGTCCAAATAGACAATGTAGAGAAAGGAGGAACATGGAATCACACATCAGACATTGTGTCACTGCTGTGATTTTTGTTCCTGTGGGACATGGTCAAATGGACGAGTACAGAAAGATGAAGAGAACCTGTGAGAAGGGGAGAGTGGAACAATACTGGAAGAGATTGGAAGTTGAAGTTGAGCTACGGGAGCCTATGAGAAGGTGATAGTGGAAGGAGCAGTACATCAATGCAATTCAGAGACCGCTGGTTGCAGACAGGTATAAAAATTTTTGAGTGGGCTGGAAGGTTTTGAAAGAGCCCCTGTTGGCAAGAATAAGACGCACCTTCTCCGAACCTTTCATAACCCTATAAGATTAAGTCTTCATAGCTGCCAGGAGACTTCAAAAAGAGGAATGTTAGCTTCCGTATCTTCTTTCACTTCAGATTGGATAGAAAGACTGTTTGTGGTCATTAAAGGTAATGTACATCATCAGTTTCCATTAGCCTGGGCACCATCAAGTAAAACTTCAGTCTCTGGCCCCTTCAAATAATTTGAAACATCTGTTTCGCTATTTACAAGCAGAAGTAGAAGGAATGGGTTGTGGTTGTAGGATCACATCCAAGTGAGTGAACTATTCTGTAAAACAGTTATGAGGAGCAAACCACTAACTGATAATGGTTATGCACCTGTGACATTGCATGGACCTGCAGAGGGGTTCAGAGTTTTGGAAGCAGCAGCATTGCAGGCATCTGTACTAAAACCTGAAATATAAGAATACCGATCTCAGAGGTAGCAGATCACAGACTGCTTTTCTACTTTTCTACTGGGGAAGCCGATAACCACCATGTTGTCTTGTGTCAGCCCCAGAGGTTATCTGTGTAGGACCCAGGATTCAGCATCAGGTTGTGAAGGTCATCTGTGATATGCATGTGCAGATGACAGCAAAGCAAGTTTGCCCCAGATCTCCTCTTTACCTTCCTCTTCTATGACTCTGAAGTTCTCCCTTGGCATTCCCCATCACTGATTGCCCCTTCCTCTGGCTTTATGTGGGTTATCTGAGGATGCATCTTGTCTGGGGACATGGTTTTGAATAAACAGTATTTTTAAACGGATGCTGGTTATATGCATGAAAATATGGTAATAGCTAGCCTGATTTCCATCTGGCATAATTTAGGAGTAAATCCATTGACGTCAGTAGAATTGAATGGATATAAATATAATTGAAGTCAGATCCTATATTTTTAAGGTTAAGCCTAGAAAACACTGTAACTTATTCTCCCCCCTCACTTTCTTTTCTCTTTCAAGCCCTGCCACAAATGTGAATGTCTTAATTGGGTTTTGAACTATTTCTGCCCAGTTTAATCAAAGATCTGTCAGTAAAGAATTTTAAGAGATGCAGAGGTGAAGACCTGCTGACCCCTCTACCAATCTTCAGAAAAATCTAGCTGGCTGCGGATTCTGAGAAACCTCTGCAGCAGTTATTCTTTCTTCCCTTGGTCAGTTATGTTAGGCAGCATATCTGTAGCTATGTTTAGTTCTAAGCACAAACACGAAGCACAAATGGAAGCATTTTGGCAAGCAAAGAACATGATTTTCAGCTCATTCGCACAGAATGGTGTTAATTAATAGATTGTTTTTTGACAAATAGTTAATTGTGCCTGAATGTTTTCCATATGGCCAAGGAAATAAAAAAGCCAATGAGGACATGGTATTTAAAAATTCAGAAATTTTGCTATGAAACCACTGGTATGATATCCAATCCCATTTGCTGTACTTCTGAGATGGGTTATATTAATATTTGCATATGACAGTGTTACTGGAGTACATGATTTCCAATTTTCTTTTTGCAGTTTTGTATTGGTGTTACTCAACTGAGTTACTTAAGCTTTTTCATACCTGTATACGTAAGATGTTTAGGCAGTACAAACTACAGAAGAGATCTCAATGAAAAGACAAATATCTATCTTCATAGTAGGAATAAAAGTTGAAGAAATAATTTGTAAAATTTCTGAGTGACTTCTGTGCAAATGCATTTCTAATACCAAGGGCAGAATTAGGTGTAGTCACTTTCATAATATTTGACCATGTTTGTCCTCTCGGAGTTTTCACTTTCTTGTAGCTGCAGAAGTAATAGCAACTGTATGATGTTCACATTACCCTCAGCCAGTTCTTACTGTAAATGGCTGGCACTTGCTGGCTGGGGTGATTTATTAGCTGGCAGCAGGAAAGTGTCTTCCATTGATGAAATCAATTGGTTCATGAGATTGTATATCTCTCGTGCCAAAAATAATTTCTCTTTGGATATGTGATATGTTTATTAAGAGATGTAAAAGTCTAATGCCGATACCAGGAAGTTCTTTATTTTATTAAATTATGTATTTAAGGGATAATTCTTAAATCTGAAAACTGAATTTCCCATCCTGGCCCAAGGGACATAACCTGTAGCATGCAATCTGTATGTATTAGCTTTGGAAATTAACTTTATTCCTCTCAAGTTTTTCTGCTAGAGGAATGTTCAGTTCTCAGTAGAATTGTCCTATGAGTAGTTAAATGCTGTGATTATTACAAAAATATGAAACACGGAGAATTAGAACCAGATAAAGAGCATTAGCTTTCAAAATTGCATAGCTTACAGCATGTAATTTGCTGATATTTGTAGGATTTGGGTCTGTAGATTGATGGCACTAATTGTGTATCTTTTAGTAATGGAGATGAAATAACATGGCACAGCACTAAATCCATTTGTCCTGTGTGGCTAATTTAAAGCTCAGCACAGATAACTGCCAAGTAGAAGGTTCTTTATATTTGTCTTCCTTGTATGGCTCTGTTGAATATTCATAGTTTCTGCTAACACATGCCCTTCAATATTTGCTAAGTTTTTGTCATAGGTAGTAGATTAATTAAAAGAGTTGTTGCGATAAATCCCTGGGTTTTGATCTTGTCAGATCTTTTAATATAAGCAGTATCATGTCTGGGAAAGTGATGCCTTTTGAGAAGTGGCAGCTCACACCCTGACCATAGGTTCAAACCTCATAGCTTGAATACTTTGCTTTAGGGATGTTTCTTCTATTACCATCTTCTGAAATCAAGAGGTTTTATGACAGGTGAGCTCTCATTTTTATTGTAGGTTCATAGTCACAGAGAAAAGCTTGAAGCCATGGAATATAAGCAAAGCAAAAAGGCTTGATGGATCAGCAAAAATTAAAAATGTATTTTAAATACCAAGCAAACCTTCGACTGATTTTCAAGCATCACTTGACATCCCCAAGGGAGCTTTGGCTGGCTAGAGTTGGTAATACTGGTTTCCTATTAAAGCCTTTTTCAGTTATTTTTGCAACATTAGGGACGTGTGTGCGTTTCTTCATGTACCAGATAGGTAGTGATGACAGCTGTCCAGCGAATCACAGGACCAGTGACAAACGGCAGTTATCCTCTAACTCTGAACTTTCTCTCCTGCATTCTTCCCAATTACCCATTTCCTCTGTGACCATCACTCTCCTGAATTGCTTTGACAGGGTTAGAATAATGATGATCTTAAAAAGACAAGTAGCTTAAAAAAAACAAATTTGAGTTTCCTATTAGTCTTGCAAAGCATGTAATGATATCACAGTATCCCCAGGACCACAGCGGCACGTGGCCCACCATGGGCAACAGTTTCCTAATGGTGAAACTGGTCAATAAGACTTCCAAATATTTCTCAGCATGTTCCAAATTCCATACAGATTTTATCAGTGTTTTTTGAAGATAATACATTTTCGTGCCGGCTGTGTAGAGAATTCACTCGTCTGCTTTAGGTCATTAGTTACATTGCAGTCCATCAGTATTACTGAATATTGATCAATGACACAATAGACTGAAGCGACACAGTATTCTGGACTGTCCTTGAGACAACAGAATAACAATGACAAAGAAACATCTTGTTCTCTCTGTAATGCTCCCCCACTGTTTCTTCTTCCAGCAGTTGTGATTTATAATGACCCTCGAGTAAAGTAGTCAAATCTGTCAGTCTTGAAAATGTACCCGTCATGATGGGCCATCATTTCTGAGGCTGAATATTTAGAAAGACAGTGTGATAAAGAAAAGCACAGAACATCTTCTGAAACAGATTTCAGTCACTGTAGTTTTAATGTAGACATTGATGATTACCTGTCCTTCACCAAACAGACACTCTAATAATTTCTAATGGCATTTTACATGTTTGAGCCATCATTAGAATCTGCAAGCTGCTTTCAAATCAAAACTCTACCTCCAGCATTCATGTTTGATTGGGTGCTGTTGACAAGTGTTCTTGAGCTGATGATTAGAAATCGATGCACTTTTACTGCATTGAAATATGAGATGCGTGTATCTTTTGAGGTAATGGGTATTATTGCTCATTTATCCTAACCTGGTACCTAGCTGATCAGCTGAAGTAAGATTCAATTGTAAATTATAGACTCTTTAGAGACATTGAGTTGAAACTATGGTATCTTTACATTGATTCTACTCCTGTACAATTACCATTATTCTCCACTGATGATGACGAATTCCCTCATAAAACGCTTCACCCTGGCTTCAACAGCAAAACTCTGGTATATAGCAACTTGCAGGGCATAGCAGAGAAGAGTCATTGCTCTTGGTATCCTGGAACATACCTGGGGGAAACTGGTTTTCCCTGCCACTCAACAGCTGTTAGGGAGATCTGGTAGACCTTCCAAAGCTCCCCATCTCTTTTCTTTCCTCTGACTCAAAGCCATTCACAGGTATAATCCCTTTTCTTCTGGGGCTGATCCTGGTGCGCAAAGTGGCTCAAAGAACGGAAGGTGAAGACCCAAGACCATGCCATGGTCTTTCTTAGTGTTTTCTAGGGCAAGCTTGGCTTACCAGAGGAAGGAGACTGCTCCATTTTAAAGGAAAGTTCATTGTTATTCCATCAGTACTAAGATTATTGTGCTTTGAGGTCTAGTGTTTATTTTCTAGACAGCACAGCTACTCATCTCTCCCAAAACTGAGCTGTGTCTTAGAACATCCCATATTTTAATTCTAACTTCAGACAGTTCCTAACACCAATCTTTCTGTGCTACATTCATGAGACATGGTTCAGAAAGCAAGTTTACAGCCACCTTCACTTGCAGGCTGAAGAGCCCAGACATCCCATAGATAAACTACGCGTGCTCAAAATGCATGAACACACAAGAGATGCAAAAGTGTCTGCTAACAGCATCTTAACTTTCATCCTGAATGTGTGGTGTGAGTGTGCTGGAAGAGAGGATTGCTGTGATTGCCTCTGCTTTCACAGATTGTGCTTTGTGCTCCCCTCCATTCTGAAGGTTTTCCATTCATTTGTTTAATCTGTGTAACTGATTAGAAAAGCCCGAGTTTAATGGTCTTTCCTTCCCTTTTCCTTTCTTCCTCTTTCCTCTTTGCCTTTAAGCGATACTTAAAGCGTAACCTCTTCCAGCACAGGTTTGTTCCCAAACTGACTTTAAAGGTCAGTTGAAGTGTAGCTGGTCTGTCCACTGTCTCTTGATCAGCCTCAGTTGCCAGTGCCAGCTGGGCTGTTCTGACCTTCCCACATGTCTGACTTACCTTCTGTCCCTGCCCTTGTGATGTGAAGGTTGGGCAGCTTTTCCTTGCCATAGTCCTTGAGTGGTGAAATGTCCTCTTCCCTTCCCTGCTCTCCCCTGGCAATTTCTGATAAACAATAAAAAGGGGGGGGGGGGGGGGGAAAGATAGAAAATTAAGGTTTTTCCAAAGAAACAATTTAGCTCAACTCTGTATTATTTCAGGGGTGCACCTTTACTGTTTGCAGAGCCTTGCTATCATAAATTACTACTATTTAATTTCCAACAGTACTGTCACGGTCTGAAGAAGCTGCTATAGAAGAAAATGTGTTTTACTCAGGAAGCATCAAAATACTTCTTAAACCATAGTAGAGTTTCTTTCATCTTCTCTAAGATGAAAAGCAGTTGATGTCTAACAAATCATGTGGGGCATTTACCATCTCCTGTATATACTGCCTGTTTACTTTCCCCTAGAAAGATTCCTGACTTTCTAATCCAAATCTGGACTACTACTTTCATTTTTTCTGATGTTCCATAGACTGACGGAATGATACAGGTTGGAAGGGAGTTATTATGGTTCAACCCCCCTGCTCTAAGCAGAGCCAAATAGACCAGATTGCTTAGAGCCTCGCCCAGTTGTGTTGTGAACATCTCGATGGGTGGACATATCAGAGTCTGTTCCAGTTTTTCCCCACCATGACATATTGAAAAAGCTTCTTTGAATATCAAATCGGTTTCCCTTGTTTCAGCTTGTGGATATCGAATTCTGTCCTCTCACTGTATACCGTAAGAAGAATTTGGCTCCATCTTCTCAGTAGTATGGGAGACGTAGCCCTGCAGGCTTGTTTCCCAAGGGTGTAGTCCAAACCCTGGAGTCATTAGAAAAACTGTGACTTCACTGAGATGCTGAGCGAACTTCCCCTACAAAACTGGGACTGAGCATTCTTGTTTGGCTCTAGGAAAGGTCTCAGATTACCTACCATTCTCTCATGGGTGAGCACAGAGGACTGAGGTGCTTATCTTGACATTTAGAGGTATTTGGATATGAGCCAGAGCTGCTTGAAAATCCTATTAGTCCAGGGAGTTAGGACATTGGTTTAAACATATTGCCACGATGATGTGGTTGACTCTGTTACTTTTGGCAAGAGTTGGCTTTTATCTTATTTTAAAGAATATTTAGAAGGAGTTCAGACTTGAACAGACCTGTCTGGAGAATGGGTGTCCTGTCCACACTCGGCAGTCCATGTGACTATAGCTGCCAGTGTATGCCTGAGCTCTGCTCAGGATAGGATCAGGATAGGATCAGAGGTGGATCAGTGTGGTCCCTGCTGTGGCTCCCCCCGACCTGTGTGGCTTTGGCTGCTCGCACAGCTTGCAAGTCAAAGAGCAAGAAGAACAAAACAGGAGAGATTTTCATTAGGTTTTTTTTCCCCTAAACAATAAGCACATTATTTCCTGTTTAAAACTACAAAGTTTAGTAGGAAAACACATCTCATCTGTATGTGGTGTGGGAGGTGTTGATATCCCCTGACTACTGCTGTCACTTACACCCACTCCTGCATTGCAGATTGCCTCCTGTCAAATGAGCTCACAGAATTACCAGTGTTATTTCATATGCTGGGAGCTGCGTGATGTATTTCTGCATCTCTGCTGTTCATCTTGCAAAAATCCTTTTCAGTCCCAGCTGTTATTTTGAGGAATTGACAAGTAGTTTCTGTAAATGAACCAAATTTATTCTGAATATGGACGTAGCCCTTCATCAAAAGACAATGAGAAGGCAAGCAATACATAGCAAAACATATCCCAGCCTGTATGGAGGCTAGGTCTTGTCAGCACAGACAGATTTTAAGTGAGGGAGGAGATAAAATAGTGAGAAAAAAGTTTCAGAAAATTCTGTTTGCTCCTCCTGCACTCTGTTTGAGGGAGGGTAGCTCTGCGTTTTGAGAGGACACTATGGATAAAGTGTTTATATCTCTTACTGTAAGCATAAACTTGCTGCCTTTACAGCAGTTCTCTGAAAGGCCACATTTGGATACTTGCTGCAAAGGAGTCTACTGGCAATATACAATTTGTTTACTAAACAGGGAGCGTAATTGAAATGCCCCTTTTCAGTTAATGAAAATATAAAGCAGCTTTCCAGAGTAGACTGAGGCCTCTAACTTAATTATCTGTGAGCCTCATAGATTAAAAGTATTCTTTCATCCATTCCTGACAGCCTGAAGTAGATGAATAACTGATACTCAAAGAAAAACCTTATGAAAAGGAGACCTGGCAGATGAAAGAGCAAAGAGCCAAACCGTTTGTAAAAGAATTGGTCTCCACTGAGATGCCCGTTGTCTTTACGGCAATTAATTATATGTGAAAACTATTAAAGATTTGGAAGCTCTGATACCCATTAAAGGGGCCAGGTATTCCCATTGGCTGCAGGAAAAACAAGTTGGCTCCTCTTTGAAATATGGTTTCCACATATCAAACGAGTTACTCTTCAGAGTATATTGCAAGAAATGATCTTAAGCATGTGAGCAGTTGCCAGAAAACCAGTGGGAGTAGTTGTACTGGTAGTGTTGAGCTTCCTATGTCGTTATTTGCAGAGTCAGTCCTTCAGACAACAGATGAGGCCATAAAGCATAGGCTGCAGCGATGCTGCCCACCACTGCAAAGAAATCCGGCAGCAGCCAGAGCTCAGGCACATCCTCAGTGCAGTCGGCTCTGGTGTGTCCTAATGCTTAAACACTTTTGCTCTTATATCAGCCAAAGACTGATGGACAAGGCAATTTTTGTCTGCCTTCACATTTATGTCTTCCTATTGTGTCCATTATAGCACTGCCTGCCACCCCAGCAGAGGCTGCAGTGTCTGTATGGAAACGCAGAGCATTTAGGCTGACTTTGCAGAGGAAGCCTGTGTCCAAGCAAGATGTGAACACAGGCCTCCTCTGGTGTCATCTCGTGCCTGCCATACATGAAATATTTTCTGAGTTTGGAAAAGTAAACTATAGAGGCACATATGGGAAGAAGAGAGGTTTGTGCTTCACCGGGTGAGTATATGAGGAGCAAAGAGGTTTGTGAGTAGCAAAAAGGATGCTTCACTGCCCTTCCGTTTCTTTTGTTAGTATATGTTCTCCATTTTCAGGTTTGTACTTGAAGACTTTGATCTGGAGGCACAGTGTGTCTAGGAAATCAAAAAAGCCAAGTATACTTCTGGTGTAAACTTTTACAGATTCATTGACTTGTAGTGGAATTTCACCTGGGAATATAAGCAGTGACCTTTTTTGAGATGTGCAGAGCACAGATAGGGGGCACTAAAAAGTGCCCAGAAGGCCAGCAAAAAATCTGCTGATCAATTATATTCTGGTGGGAGGTTTGAGGACTACTGATTTTTCATTTCTCTGGTTTCTCTAGATTTGAGCTCACATTTTTGACTTTGAAAAACGATTGAGTTTAAGAAGTTTTTTGAGTGGAGGGTGATTTGATTTGTCTGCCACACAGATCAATGCACTTTGAATTGTACGTGCGCAAGTGGGAACTGAAGCAAAGAAACTGTAGTGCAAGTGCCAAAATTCTGCAAAATTCTGGCTAAGCAGCTGGCCCTAACCAGCATCTAAAATCATACTTCTAAAATGTATCTCAAATGATACTTAAATTTACTCTTACAGAAATATTCCGTGTTATGTTTATGGTATGTCAGATTTTAAAACCTTTAAAACTTGAAAAAGTCCTTCACTTAGCTGCCTGTAAACAGCATGGGTTTTTGCTTTGTAGTCTGCTATTATACATAGTATGACACTTGCTTGATCTGGATTAATTTCCCATGCTGATTGTTCTGAATGTGCCCTGGAAGCTAATGGTGTATTTGCAGCCTCTCTTCTTCCTTTGTAAAATTTGCTATTACCCTTTACGGGACAGCGTGTTCTCTGTGATACTTTCCAGAAGTGCCAACTGCCTGTTGAGCAGCACAGCATCAGCTGTTAAAGCCTGATCTAAACCCCAATGAAATCAGGGAACAGTAATGCAATTCAAGGTTTTTAAGGAAAGGCAATATCTTTTATTAGATCAGCTGTTGCTCTTTGAAAAAAACAGACAAGCTCTCAGGCAGACAAATCCTTCTTCAGGTCTGAAATAGCAGCAGTATTGCTTACACCGGCATTCCTTAGCAGTGAGACAGCTATGATCCCAGCAAGGCTTAAAAATGTGTTTAAAAGTGTATATATTGCATGGCCCTTCTTACGGGGGAGGGCTTCCCAGCAGGGTGCAGGCAGACGTCCTTCTTCCTAATCATTCCTTTCCCAATATACACTACACCCTGCAAACACTGAATATGTTCTACAAGGAGAGGTAGTATAAGGTCACTCATTCTTGAGAAAAAGTCTTCAATGCCTTATGACCAAGCCATGTCTTCTCCACAGTCACCTTGCTATTGGGAAGCACCAGGGCAAATCTGTGGGCTTGGCTGCGCAGGTTGTAACCGCAGGATCCACGCTAGAAAGTCTGGCTCCCGATGCTTGCGGCTGTCCAGCAAATGGTTGTGGGAGCAGCTGGCAGAATAAATTTTATTCCTTTTCTTGTGATTGTTTTACAGGGAACAATGTTTCCCAAAGTTTCTGGAGTTACAGTTGGCTGACCAGCGCCTAATAACAAAGCTCATGATTGAAAATTCTACGCAGGCAGGATGGTTCTGCAGAAAAGCTCTAAGCAACTTCCCGTTGGCTTTGGATTGCTTGTGGTTACAGAACAATAACAGCACAGTATGCTGCCTGCTTACTTCTTCAGGTTAGGGATCTGAACGTCCTGCTTTTTCATCCTGTGGAAGATTTCATATTTATCTTCCTTTTTCTTTTCTGGAAATCTTCAAAAGTGTATACTGAAATCTTTCTAGTTAAAGAACACAGGCAATTGCTCAAAAGTTAAATGTTAACATTAGCCATAACATTTATTAAATGTTAACATTAACTGTAACATTTATTTCTCTATTCCCACGCTAGGAACTGGGGTGTTAACTCTCGTTAATAACTGTGGTATTAAAGAAGCTGAGGATGGTTTTTGCTCATGTGAATAGTTCCATGGTACATGGACTGCAAGAACTCTGGATTTTGTGTTCTTTCTGGAGTGTATTAATAGGTGTGTTAATTATGCAGCTTCTCTATTCAGTCCTATTTGAAAATGAAAAGTTGCTTTTCAAGAAACTGTCATCACAAGAAAATTGTAAATAAGTATTGATGCTTCAGTAGAAATTAAAAGGATGAACTGTTTATGACTTTAAGTTGATTAACACACAGACATGAACTAACATTAAGCAAGTGATGCTGTAAACAAGAATGTGTTTATTGGAAAAGCTTAATTCAGAAGGAAAAATACCTCTTAAAAATGGCGCAAGCCGAAAGTTTTAGCTTAAGATCTCCTCTGGGCATTGGTGTTCTGGTGTGAAGCTATGTTACAACTATCTTGGAAGTCTTAAAAGTTTAGAAATTTGTGGGACCCTGCCTCCACATAAAATACAAATGTTTCAAATGTGGCTCTCAATATGAATCCATGACTTAAGCCACATCGTACTTAAGGATTTGAATCACCATACCTGGCTGTGCAACTGTCAGCCTGGCCAAACTTTGATCCCTTTTATACATTTCTGGAGCTGATGATGAGCCCAGTGACACATGTCCATGGCGATTAACGTGGCATCAACTATAAAACAGCCTAGACAACTGCTTTTCTTTCCTGGTTTTAATAGAGGAATCATTCCCTTTAGCACCCAGCCAAGGTGTTTGAGTTTGGAAGCATGGCTGCGAATGTTACTGCATCATGGAGTTTATTTTTATTTATGTGTACCAAAAGGAAAACAATGAATTTATCTGTGTAAGACAAGAGCTTCAGTATTACTTGAAACTAAGACCCTTTCATATTCCCATCTATTTTAAGACATTTCTATGCTGCCAGAGTAGAAAACGTAATACTTGGTCCCTGTAACAGTAATTGTGAAGCCATGTGGGCTACCACATGTCTTAACTTGCAAAACATAATTCCACATTTGGATTGTGCAGCCAGTAAAAGGTTCTGATGTCCCAGTCTTTAGACATCTTCTACAGATGGGTTTAAAATGTGGATGCAGACCCATCACAGAGTCAGTGCTTCAGATCAATACCATGTTTAGGTTGGATCTCTATAAATTGACACTTGTAAAACTAGAAGAACAGTATGAAGGAAGAAGAAGCAATGAAAATGTGAGCTGCTAAGGAAAAGAGCATCTGTTCCCAAACTACTATATTTTACTACCTGACACTTTTATTTTATAGGGATGATGTTGCAGCTTTCTTCAGTCATGAAAATAGAAACAGTAGCAGTACTGTACAGCACTCAGGTTAATGTGCCAGCTACACATGAATGGTACACATTATAAATATACATTTCAGGTCCTTTCATACATACCACAGCTAAATAACAGCCAGCTCTGTCTCAATGCTCTTCCACTACTGCATTTGTAGAGTAGCCTGTAGTAAGGGGATGCTGCAAGGAGGACTGGAAATGGCAGTGCTAATGAGAGCAACAGAAGTCATTGTGCTTTACTCCATATCTGCTGCAGCTGGTTATAAATTCAAGTGGGAGATGTAAAAAAGCCAAAGAAATGGAACTGTCTTTTTTTCATTTTCTCAGCCAGGACTCGACGTTCATATCATCAGGCTTTCCACAATGATAGCTTTGTCTTTTGTTGTTTCACTGAGACTTTGCTCTTTTTCAGGTGCCAGGAGACAATGAGAAGCACTGGAAGCCAGTGTTAGTGGTCTTGACAGAGAAAGACCTCTTAATATACGAGAGCATGCCGCGGATGAAAGAAGCTTGGTTTAGCCCTCTGCATACCTACCCTCTGCTAGCCACCAGGTATCTGTACTTTTTTATTACAACCACATCAAGAGCTGCTGCATGGGTATATATTGCACTTGAAATGTCATGGTTTGAGAAGCAGATTCTTCTTCAGTGAGCCTATGTGCTCGGCTTAACTCTTCTCTTCTCCTCCGTTTCAAGTTCTGGGTGAGGCTGATGGCCAGAAGCACACCAGGGTGGTTATGGATGTGGCCATTTGGCCCAGATCCAGAGGTAGAAGTGCTGTAAAAGCTGAGAGCTCGATCTATTGAGATTTCTATCTCAGTGTGCAGACCTGAGGGCTTGGCAGAAGCACTCAGATTTCCAGCCACTTCTCCAGGCTGAAAATTTTTGCCCTGAGTTGGATGTGCTGTTGTGGCAGTTATGCAGCAATGGTTTGGGGCTTTTGGAGAATTGCATGCATGATGGAGACACTTAATTTCAGTACAGCTTATGTTCCTACTGCAGGAAAAATATTCCTGGCATTTTTTGCTTAAAATGGTGACCTTGGAAGACACATTCTTGAATCTAGGTCGGAAATAACCATCCACATTATTTCGAAAGTATCCATCAACACTAATTCAGAGAGAGCTTTCCCATGGTTGTCTTTATGCAGTGGAAACTGTCTGTGCTTCTTGATGTGAATCTTAATCACATTTCCCTGCCAGTATGGTCAAAGGGCTTGAGAAAGAGCTGCTGTTCCATTGTTTTGGCCTTGTTACAGGCCTCTATTATACCATTTTCAATGAGTTCTCCTTCAGAAGGACTGGTAGAACACAGCCAAAGCAGTGGGTCTCTTGCTGCACTCTCATTAGTTAATTTTTGTTCTCAATTCCTTAGTTCTCTCCCCATATGAACTGAGGCTTTGGTGCTCAATCATTATATTGAAAAAAAATAAAACTAAACTTGTTGAATTATGCTGGTTGTTGCTTTGTCCCAGTATTCCTACCTATGATGGAGTTTTCAGGCTTCCTGGGAAGCTGGCTCCTGTGTTACCATAATGTGAAGCAAGAGCCCCATGCTTTGTAGCTTGCAGCCTTCTGTGTGTCGTGGTAGTGAAGCTGACAATTCCAAGTGACAATTCCTGATGAGAACTGGGTAATTATTGGAGCTGGAGGCTATGTCCAGATGTTTCACTAAAGCCTTAGAGTTTGTGAATAGAGAGAGCCCCAGGAGGTAATGCAGCTCTTCCCCACTGCTTCAAGGTGTCATTTGTACATGGACCCAAGTCCACCTCCTTTAAGTGATCCTGCAGCATACCCTGTTCCCTCCTGCCCACACATCACCACGTGTGAAGCCAGCCCTTTGGTGGGCATTTCCAGCCCCCATCATCATGACCACCATTTTACTGAATCAAATGATCTTAGAGGGCCTTGTCTTGGAGGGCCTGTTAATTACTTTTTCTCAAGAGTTCAGATGTGATAGCAGACTGACATGCTCTGGGTGAGGATAGTTTTCTCTGTCTGATGGTATTTCTGTGTGAGTAGAGCAGCATCAGCCTTCAGGCTAGAGGGCAATGAGAAGCTGATCCACATGGGTGTCAAGCTGCTGAACAGTCTTTACTGTGTGGGAAGACAGATGCAGTTCAGAAAGGACAAGCACAAAGTTCTGTGCTGGGGAATTCTCAGCTGCCCTGGTTTGGGATGGAGAGTGACTGACAAAAGTATTTACTCTGCCAGGAAGCGTCTGGGCTGTGTGGCAAAATTGCTTAAATCTATGTTGTAATGTTTTTGGGAAATAGAGACAGTCATCTTGGGTTATAGCAGAAGTGTTGCATGTTGGGCAGATGCAGTAATCATACCTACTACAGACTGTGGGTAAAACCTTAGGTGATACACCACCTTCATGGGAAGCATTGTGCTTCCAAAACAGTGCCACTTAACTGTGGAAGGTCCAGAAGAAAGTAGTGTTGATGTAAGACCTTTATGACCACTGTAACTAAGGGAATATTTAAGAAATTGTAGTTGTTTAATCCAGAAAAGTCCATGGAAAACATGTCAGTAGTTCTAAAGTATGAGGATGAGGAGGGGGAGAGGGGATCATGATCTTCATGTCCCTGCTGGATACAACAGGACATAGTTGGTTGCATTTGTGGCAGGGGAGGTTAGGGGTATGTCCTGGAATAGTGTGCAAGCAAAGTACTGGATTAGGTTCTCTAGGAAAGGCATACGATCCTCATCACTGGGGACTTTGAAGGATGGGTGGCATTGGAAAAGGGGACACACCAGGTGACCTCCTGAGAACCGTTCCAGTCCCATCTCTGTGATTTCTTACTAATATTGCTGTGAATTTAACATGGAGGTGAAAGACAATAGGTACACCAAATTTGACGTTGAGAATGGAGCTGCAATCTGATAAATACATATAAATACATGAAACCCCAAGGTGAACAGATTTTATAAATTGCCAGATTCCCTAAATCATTACATCTACTGTTTTGGATGCTTTTGAATATAACATTGCAGAATTCTGCTTTTATGATCTGTCACACTGAGTATAGTTGTACCAAAAAAAAAAATACACAAGGTTTGCTGTCGGGATTGACTGCTGTGTTCACGCTTGGTCAGTGATTACTCTGCTCGTGACAGGGTTTTTAATCCCCTCTGTGCATTGATCAGTGCAATTTAGAACTTTTCACCTGGAAAGTTTGCAGACCACATGTTGTAATCTTGGCTGCTCCCATCTTTCAGATTTTTATGAGTCCTTGAGAAAACATTTTTGCTTAGCTAATGTGTATTTGAAAAGCTGCTGAAACTGGAAAACTTCAGTGCCAGATACTGTACAGAGTCCTGCTTAATCTACCCAGGACATAATGAGCAGAGAAAATTGGAAAGTGGCAGAAGGATTACAATCTTTGTACAGTACTTCAACAGCAAAATTTCAACATGCCCTTTCTGTTGTTGATAAGTTTGCCTTCAACCTATGGATGCTATTAAGACCTAAAAATATTTTGCAATCAGTCTTTCCTAGCTTTTGTGTGGAATATAAGTAATAGCTCAAATAAAACTGAGATCACGAGATTTAAGTTTTTGCTTTAAATCTCTGCACTGGGAGGCACAGCAGCTGGCTCGTAGCCCTGACTCCAAGGACCTTTTTGTCATAATCTCTGTTTCAGTGTTTCCTTATGCCTGAATAACAGTGCTTCCTTCTAAGCATGGGAATGGGGCTTGAGTAATTGCGTCTTAAGTGTTTGGAATCAAAATGTGTTATCTAATGTAGCCAGATATGAAGAAAAAAAAAAAAAAGCAGCCTATGTTGAACTCTGATTAAAGATCAGGTAAGTAGCCTTTTAGTAAAGTCGAGCTCTGTAATCAGAAAATATTAGAGCAGTTTGATAGTTAATGCCATGGAAAAATCAGAAGAGGAGTTTGAGCGAGGGAGCACTAGTGTCCCTGAGCACCTCAGGGAAGGTGTATGAGGTGCTGTGCAAGTTCTCCATTCGTCTTCCTGGGCAGTAATGTGCTTGTTGCTCCCTCTGGGACAAAGCTCAGATAGACGAAAGCCTGTGCATAGGTTTCCAAAGAGCACGGCCTCTCCAGAGCAGGTTTTAAATGCTAAGTCAGGGTAAGGAGTGGTTTCAATATAGGAAAGGTCAGATGATAGTGACTCTGCTGGGCAGAGCTGCATAACTGTTGATGCACTTGTATCACAGCCTCTTCTGAGATAAATCTCAAACGAGCAGCTGAACACTTACTTTGAATGTCAGGGCTGGTTTCGCTGTCCTTTTTGAAGAGGCCATTAAATTTTGCTGTTGCAATAAATGATTGAAACTCTTTTCATAGCATTCGAATGAGAAGCAGGTCCCAGTGCATCTCACCCAGTACTTCACGTTGGACCTTATCTATCTTGTTATCACACACTTAACTTAAAAGAATAATGCTAAAGAGATTCCCAAATCATACAGAGACAAGGGAGAAATTAGAGAAGATTAGAAGTGTCTCCCCGGCTCTCTGGAGCATGCCAAGAGTTGTGTTTTACAGCTGCTGCCTGCTAGCTACACGCTGTGCAAACAGACTTGATTGAGACCAACATCCTCCTGCCCTCTTGCGGCTCTGGCTGCTTGGGGGAAGCGTGTTAGGGCTTGCAGGTATCACAGAAACCTCCAGGGAGCCCAGTGACCTTCAGGGACTGCAGGGGAATAGTATTACACTAGAGCTGGCCCTGGGGTGCCGTTTCGGCTCTGGGGCGCAGCGTGCATCACACACACAGCCTCCACTGCAGCCAGTGCTACGGGAGGCAGGGGCGAGGGGAAGCCTACTGTGAAGTTTCTAAGACTGTTCTTTTGCCTTTTAAGGTATTTTTGTGGTCTTTAGGATAAAATAGCTTTTATGTAAATGAAACAGCTCACGTGAAAGCAATTTTATTAAAGCTTGGGAATCCTTTGACCTGTACCCAAATATATCAGTACTGACAGCTGATACATAAATACTATTAAATGTTCCCCTGCATATTTGTCTACTTCATGTGTAACTACATGATTTTCCAAAGCACAATCTGGAGTTGTATGATAGAAAAGGATTTTTAAATAGTGAGACAGAATTTTTAATAATGAGGGAATAATGAGAAGGCAGGCAAAAACCAGTGTTCATATTGGATGTGTGCATATTCTTCAATTTGTAAAGTAGTACATCTTATTATTATCCATATGCTGAAAAACCTGCAATGCTAGTGCTAATGGATAATGCATGAAGATGTAAGGGAGCGGGAGGCTGGACATGAAAGGAAATAAAACAGTGGAACCATCTGTCTGTCACAAATTCAGTATCACAGGTATTAGAAAACAAGTTTTAGGACAGCTGATGAGCACTGCATGAAGAGAAAAGATGACCCAGGGAGAAGCTGAGTTAGTTTTATTTTTAATGACAAACTCGATGTGATTCTCCAGGCGGTTTTCCTGCAATTGCCCATTCCCTCCCTCCCCAGTAGCAGAAGGCAGCGTGAATGCTGCAGCCCTACCTGCTTCTGAGGCAGCAGGAGAAGTCACTGGAGATTTCAGTTCCTGATCTCTTGCCTTGACTTAATTATCAAGATGCATCTTCTCTTCAGAGGTTGCACATCCTCACGCCAAGTGAATAAAAGGTTTCGGCCTGTTTATTTACCGCTGACTTCCCAACTGTAAAATCTGCCTGGGGTGCAGTTAGGAGACCCTGAGGATCAAAGCTGAGCAGGGCAGTAACACAGCCCTTCTGAAGGCAAAAAACCAAGCATTTGGAGAGGGAAGTGGCAGGGCAGCTTTGCCCAGGATACTCTGCCCCTTGCCTCCTGGTACCTCCTGGGACCATGACATCAAGACAAATGCTCAAAATCCAAATGAAGTTACCATGAACCTGAGCATGAACAAATCTCGCAAACCTTCTAGTGGGGTATGAAAGAGGGATGCATCTGTTTGGCACAATGCACATCCCTAATGTCAGCACAGACTTGCAGGGAATTGGGGAAAATTTCAGATGCCCTGTGGTTAGTGTTTCAGTAACTGAAAAGCTAAAGTTGTGCTTTTTCTTTCCTTTCTGCTTTTTTTCTTTCCTATTAAAACATCTTTGTTTGATGACATACTTCTACAGTGTCAGCTTACAGACAACTGTTCTTCCAGATGCAAAACAATAATTTGAGGGTGAATTAGCATTCAATAGATGATTAGTATAATCTAATGTTTTATGCTTCAGCACAAGTATTCTACTACCAAGCTATGTACTTACTTTATAGTTTCATATGAAGTACATTGCCTATAGAAAGGGAAACAGGAAACACAAGACAGAAACAAGATTTTCAGAAGAGTTTCTATGGTTTCATTTTGTGATTTCTGCGCCTGGGCCTCAAAGAGGCAGGAACTCCTCTGGATCAGTATTTTCATCTCAATGAGCAAAGTTGGTGTTCACTGTCCACAATTCTGCAAGAAAAAACCCCGAAAGGACAGTCTTAAAGAAGAATTAAATATTACGAGGTGTTGTTTTTCCTGCTCAAGAATATTCCCTGCAATTAGTGTTTGCCCAGATGAACAAGCTTTTCCTGGTCATGGGAGATCAGCTGTTGATGCCAGGCAAAAAAAATGTTAATTGCAGTAAAATGTGAGAGTATTTCTGATCACAAACAGCTGCATTTTGTGTTTTGCAGGTTCTTTGCAGGAAAATTATGCACAAGACAGTACTTTGGCATCTGCATATTTTACAGAACTTCTTACTTTATCCAACAGCATTTATCATTTGTAGATATTTAAGCTTTATGGCAACCACAGCCTGACAGTGAAAGTCAGATTCAGCTGCCTCATCTGAGTGAGCACTTGTATCTGTGCACAAAACCCTATCCTCACAGACCAGTCAGTGGTTTCTATGGATTCTACATCCAAAGGGATGTTTTTCTACAATTTGTTAGGAATTTAGGGCCCTCTGAGACATCCTCATTATCTCCTGCATGTCCAGCTGCTTCAGTACTCACTGTTTGGACCTTAACTCTTCTGCCTGTCACTAGGAGTCACTTTAGGCTCAAATACAGAAGAGATGCGAGTTTGCGTGCTCCCAACCATGTGCATTTAGGAATGTACACAGCAGAACTGTGCTCAGGTGGGGATTTTGGCACAGTGTGTTGTGTCAGTGTTACAATTCTCTGATGTGCTTTCAAATCCAATTGCAGGTTGGTCCATTCTGGCCCAGGAAAGGGCTCACCACAGTCAGGCATGGATTTGTCTTTCGCAACGCGTACCGGTACAAGGCAAGGGATTGAAACCCATCTGTTCAGGACGGAGACTAGCCGAGACCTCTCACTGTGGACAAGGAGCATAGTGCAGGGCTGCCACAATTCTGCAGAGCTCATCACAGAAATCACCACATGTGAGTAACACCTGCAGCACCATGTTTCCACACCTCCTCCTGACACTCATGGGTAGTCCAAGTTCCTCCAGCTAGAGGGGATTCATTTTAAAAAAATGTGCTTATTTAGGGTTCAACCCCTTGGTTTCTGAGCCAGTCCCCGCTGGTGTGGTACCTGTCATTCTGACTTTTGGTCTTGGTTTTGGCATGTTGTTTCAGACACAAGTCTGTAGTCAGTCATATAGGGCTGCATGTCACAGAGGAGGGATCATCAGAAGTTTATCCAGAAACCCACAGAAAATAGTATTTTTCTGAGATTCAGGAGACTCACAAGCGCCTGACGGGCGTTTCTCCTGCAAAGGGAGGAGGCAGAGAACCAGCACATTTGTAAGAGTGAACTGGTCATTTATTCACCCGACTCTGCACACTTGAGTTAAAAAATACAAACCAGTCCAAAGCCAGATTTTGATGGCTAGTCATTTCCCTCCCTGAAAATCAGAAGTGCTCAGCACTTCTGTACACGCAAAGTAAAAAAAAATCAGGTTCAGATGCTCTGGAGTGATGCCCAATTTGGCCAGGTAGCTGCTAGCCTGGGGTGGCTCTGGGGCTTTGAAGCTGTGCCTTTCTCTTAAATTCCCCCAGGATTTGGTAGTCCTTTCCCTGTAGCACCTACAGTTGGCAGGGCTGTTGAATGTTATTTCCACTCTTAGTCTAAAAATGTGAGAGCAAGAGCCAAAGCACAAAACCCCCACTTTATGGCAAAGAGCAGTGTTGAATTGATGAAGCTGTCAAAGCCCCTCCGTGCTGCTGAGCACGGGGATGCTGGCTTGTTGGCTGCCAGGCCCTGTGCCTCGCAGGGAGCTCAGGTTGCTTTGTAAAAGTCTCCAACATGGAAACCACCCAGGGTCTTTAGTGGGAACCACTGGAGGACAAGTCCATCTTCTCAGTCTAGAGACACTGGTGACTTTTTTTCCAAAAACAGGAGGAGGACATCAGCCCCTTCTTTTATCACAGTGCTTTTATCCCAGAGCCAAGGACCCTTCTTGCCAGAGTTGTCATAGGAAGTGAGGGAAAAGAGAATTTGGTATGTGAACACCTAAACTCTTTATTTTTTAATTTGGATCATGGCCTATGTTTCTGAGCTGAGGGGAAGATGCAGATAATTCTGCTGCAGAAGCTATTATATACATTATCTAGGCCCTTTTTCAATTACCACAATGCTAATGAGGACTCAGGAGTCTCTTCATCTTTGTCTAAATTTTGGTGCATTGTGCGCCACATTTATGGATTTTGGCTATGTATGGTCAGATGTAAGAAGAGGAGTAGCCATGACTTTGTCAAGGTTTGGAAGGAGGAAATGCCAACCTGATTCTTCTTAAACTTTGTTAGATTGGGTTTGTACCAGCACGTAGATGTACCCCGCAATATGAAGAATGCAATGAATAACCAAAAGAACTGACATCGGTACTGCTACTACTGACTGCAGTTTTAGTTTCTGTTTACAGCGTAACTAACAAACCTTCCTTGGACCTTGCACAGTAGAATCATAGAATCGCAGAATGGTTTGCATTGGAAGGGATCTTAAAGGTCATCCAGTTCCAAACCCCCCTGCCATGAGCAGGGACACCTCCCACTGGGTCAGGTTGCTCAAAGCCCCATCCAACCTTTTCTTGAACACTTCCAGGGAGAGGGCATCCACAACGTCTCTGGGGAACCTGGGCCAGAGCCTCACCCCCTCACAGTAAAAAAATCCTTCCTAATATCTAATGTAAATCTCCCCTCTTTCAGCTTAATACCATTACCCCTTGCCCTATCACTGCACTCCCTGATAAAAAGCCCCTACCCAGCTTTCATGTAGACCCCCTTTAAGAACTGGAAGGCTGCTATAAGGAATGGTTTCTGTTTTTTTTCCAAATCTGCAGCTTTACAGTTAGAGCCTGATTAGCCAGGTTTTAGGAGAGGTTAGTTTTTGCAAGATAGTATTAAGATCAAATGTAAAATGGAGATGTCTGCCCGCAAACAAAATTTGTTGCTTTTAGGAGTATTACAGACTAAATTTTCTTTCCTTCTTCAGCTTGCACATATAAAAACCAGGAGTGCCGTTTGACCATCCATTACGAACATGGATTTTCTCTTACAACTGAACCGCAAGATGGTGCCTTCTCTAAGACAATTGCACAATATCCCTATGAAAAACTGAAAATGTCCTCAGATGATGGGATAAGGATGCTTTATTTAGACTTTGGAGGAAAGGATGGAGAAGTTGTAAGTACTTCTTTAGCAGAGGGATGCACATTACCGTCTCTTTGATGATCTTTCAGGCTGTGAGGGTGGAGAAGCACTAATAACAGCTGTCCAGTACAGGTTCCAATACCAGTATAGAGAATCATAGAATGACCTGAGTTGGAAGGGACCCACAAGGATCATCGAGTCCAACTCCTATCCCTGCACAGGACAACCCCAATATTCACACTGTGTGTCTGAGAGTGTTGTCCAAATGCTTCTTGAATATTATCAGGCTTGGCGCCGTGACTGCTTCCCTGGGAAGCTGTTCCAGTGCTCCACCACCCTCTGGGTGAAGAACCTTTTCCTAATATCCAACCTAAATCTCCCCTGGCACATCTTCCTGCCATTCCCTTGGGTCCTATCGTGGGTCACCAGAGAGCAGAGATCAGTGCCTGCTCCTCCTCCTTCCCTTGTGAGGAAGCGGTAAACTGTGATGAGGTCTCTCCTCAGTCTCCTCTAGGCTGAACAGACCAAGTGACTTCAGCCTCTCCTCATATGATTTCTCCTTTAGACCTTTCATCAGCTTTGTGGCATCCTCTGGACACTCTCCTGATGCTGTACTTTTTAGTAAAGCATGACAGTCTGACTTTAGAATAAGATAAACTTAAGAGGAGATATAAAATAGTAAAACCATGGGAAGAGAAATGAAAGATTTTAGAAATTTTATATGTATCTTTTTCACTTTTTGAATGATTGCAGGTGGAAGAACTTAAGAATGAGATATTATTAATTCCAATGTACACATAGGGGCTTTATGTTATGACAACAAGTTATGTTTTAGACAGTTTTGAATATTTAGTTGCTGAAAAAAGTTGCAGACTGCAGATTGAGGTGCCAACTGTCTGCTTAGGCCTCTAAGTTAGCTGTCATATTGCCTAAAAGTATGGTGCTTATTACTACAAGCAGTTTAGATACCATAAATTATGCATGTAAACATGACCTTTCCTGCTGAATTTTTCAGCAGTTCCTGAGAAATTTGAGTGCTTACTTCTTCACCTTTGATAAGATACATTCTGTGAAGTTCTTTCAGAAGGGAACCTGTTACTAACTCTCAATAAAGTGGACACATGACTGGTAAACCTGCTGTCCACACTGACAAGTGTCATGCATAGCAAGTACGTGGTAAGATCACCTGAACCATGACTGTGGAAAGAAATCTCAGTTCAGTCTCACTGCCAGCTGTGTGAACAAAGGAGCAACTGTACAGCATCAGCTGAAGGTGCAGTATCCTGGCTTCAGCTGTGACCAACAGCAGATGCGTTGTGTATTAGATGTAGCAGTCCAATCCCTGCTCGGAAACAGAGTCTGAAGAATGGGTTGAACCTCTTGGAATACTGCTTGCGGTATGACTCCATTTTCTGCTGCGTACCCAGGTGAATGCAAGCCCAGAGCATCTCAGCTCACAAGCATCATCAGATGCTTGCAAGACGCATATTAATTACTTTTAGTAACCTAAGTATTTGCAGCTGTATGCAAAGGAAAGACAACATGTTGTAGTAAAGTGTTATTAATGGAAGTCTGTTGAAAATACCAGGCAGTATTTAATCTGTTAATGATTGCTTATTTGAGCTGTAATCTAATCTAATCATTCTCAACTTGCTGTCTTTCTGTACTTTCAGCAACTGGACCTTCATTCCTGTCCAAAACCAATTGTGTTCATCATTCATTCCTTCCTGTCAGCCAAGATTACAAGGCTTGGCTTGGTGGCATAAGTGGGATACATCTGCTTCTTCAAAGAATGACAGACTGACCATGCTAATCTGAAGTACCTTCAACACAGCAACCCGTACCAGCTAGCAGCGTACACCAGCTTGGGCTTCAGTACTGGGCCTTGGTCAGTTCTACAGCCTTCCAAGGCCCAGGTTTCATTTTGATCAGCTAAAGAGGTGGCATAACAAGAAAAACAGTGGATTTCATTGTAAATAATGGGATTTTAAAATCCCATATCAGACAGTAAAAGCATGTAGTACCATACATGTCAATGTTTCAGAATCATAAATTGTGCCTATTTCAGTGTACTTGTTCATATAGACCAAGTAAAGGGCTAAGCAGACAAGAGTGGGTCTTGGTTGCGATGCAAGCTCGAGATTGTTTGAGTAGAAGTTCTCCAAACAGGATTGTCCCACCACCCGAAAGTAAAACATTTTTTCCATGTTAACCAGTGCACCACTTACAGAAGATTTTTCTTCTGGGGCATCATCAAACCCTGTTGTTTGAATACCCAGCAGAGCATGCAAGTAGGCACCTTTGAGTCGGATGCTCTAAAGCAATACAGCTGTGGTCAGTGAACAGCTGGAGGGTCCCTGCCAAGGGGTACCGTCAAGTTAAATGATGTGGACATGGTGCATACATTGCCAGCGACTGACCCAAAGCTATAACAGTGTGTGAGAGCCAGCTGTTAGTGGAGCATAGGTAGGAGCATCCTTTGTTAGGCAACACACAGGTTGTATTTTTATAGTGACTCCCCCTAATGGCCTCATGAGTTTCAGCTACCCGGGACCCCCCAGCTCACGTAAAAGTTACCTAAATCCATGTTAAAGCATGACCTAAGCTTCTGCAGAGTTTTCCAACAGAAAGCCATGCTTGGCTTCCTGCTTTCCTCCCACTACTGTGTCACCCCCTTCGCTCTGCTGAGACTCGTTGTGTGGTCTTGACAGAAGAATAAATGTGAGGAAGGAGGAAGACTTCCTTTTCTGAGGGTTTTTCTAGGTTAGATCAGAAAAGTTATTCAAGCAGTGCCACCACAGTGAGGAGACACACTTGGGCAGGAACATGAGCTGCACTGCCAGAAAAGCCTTACTAAGGAAGGAACTTCTCCTATGAGCATCACTTGGCAAGTCCAGACTTACTGCTTGCTGGTGAAATGTAAGATGGTCACCTCTGTACCCATAACTTAATAGTTCCTGTTTTGCACCACAGATTACTGTTTAAACTCAAAACATTCGAATGGCTCAGTTTTTGCCTTGCTCACAGGTTGGGCACAAAGCAGGCAGCAGACAGGAATGCTGACTTTCACCAGAGATGATACAGACAGCTTGCACCTGCAACTCCTAAATTGACTTAATGTGGTTGGGTGGGAGCAGAAAAAAAAGCAGAACAGGGGTGGCATTGATGCTGCTGTTGTTATTTTATTAACAGAGCTGCGTCACATAGGGGTGGGGTTTTGTTTGCTCTTAGTTTTGCCCTAAATTCATACTTCGAAGGACAGGAGCTGTACAGGAAATAGTAAATCCGAAGCTTGTAGATGTTTGCTTGTCATGCTACAACAGTTCTTTTATCCTTGAGAAAGCACACAAATTTCAACTTAATGTGACTTGACTAGCAAAGAGGAAAATTAAAAACAGTTTGGTTTCTTGGTGTTTTTAAGCTCAGTCTTGAGAGTTGAGCAAAAGTCATGCTGTTTATTCGCAGTATAGGAATTAGTTTGTGGTATTTTCCATAGCTTTCCATCTTAATTATCAAAACTAATTAAAAATTTAAGATGATGTGCTGAATTTCCAAATGCAGGAAATAATGATTGAGGAGCAACAGCTAAATCGCCTTTTGGAAAAACAGCTGCACTCCCAGCACCTCCTACCAGTCAACAGCAAACCTGGGAGCGGATTCACCTAGCTGTGAACCTGGTTTTTACTGTCACAGTACTTGCACTTAAAATTAATTTCTTGTGTAAATTCGCAAGGTAGGAGATAACAGGTTACATAACTTACCAGTAATTTCCAAATGGACATTTCTCATTTAGCGACCACTGCCATCACTTTCTCTGGCAGTTATTTGGGTCTCCTTTCACCTGGAAGCTTCTAGAATGTCTTCTGAGAAGCTGAAAGCAGTCGGTACGCTGGGGGACTGGGTCTTTGAGTATGAACCTAAATCACATCACAAGTAAAACCTTCTATGGCGTTTCTGAAAAGTGATTCAGGACACTTTTATTCACGTTCCAAAGTATAACTTAAACATCCTGATGCAGGCTCCCATAACAGTTCCAGAGGTTAAAGTGAAAACTCGCATACTGTGGGGTAGGTTTAATTCATAAGTAAACTGTACTGCACTATTTCCTTATTCCTTTAACACTTACAAATCACTGGAATGTTATACTTAATGTGTATGTGCATTGTAAATATTACAAATTCCTATATTAGTACCAACAATTAAATGACACAATATGTAACCTAAGGTGCTCAGTACTATATGAAGTATAAGAGAATAAGTAAACAGTTTGCAAAGAAAATTCATATTATATATTTATAGAAAAATAATACAGATACTATTTCTTCATTTTCAGATTTTGGACTGATTCATATTTGGATGGGATAGATAAATGAAATATTGACCTACTCCACATTTATAAGAGTATAGTGAATATTTATATTTTAGAGGAAAAGAATATATTTAATAAAGTCATTTATTGGATTTTTGTGAGGTGAGCTTACTTTGTACCCAAACAAGCTGTTTCAAAGGCTGTACTTTGGTTTTGGGCTGGGGAAACTACATTTTAAAACTCAGTCATTCTGTAAGAATTCAGTTACTTGAGAGAACAATTTATTCTCTTGACAGAATGACATGTAAAAATTTGTAAACAACAAGAAAGTATTAGTGATTTGTCAATTGGTGCTTCGTATTAAATAAGCTCGGTGTTCATGTGACAGTAGTGCTGTTGAGAGGCTGAAAGCGTACTCACAGGGCATTTCTTTTGCTACTGGCATTTAAAGACCACAGGGATGTTCTGGGCAAGGTCCTTCAGACTCACCTGCTCAAGTTACAATGCTTTCATTGTTGCTTATGTTTAACTGGGCAGTTAACGGAAGTTATAAAAAAAATGAACAGAAACTGCTGCTCAAGCTTCTGCATTCAAGGATGGAGGCCAACATGTGCCTTGCTTAGTTCTTTTGAGCAGTTACGGAAAAAAGGATGTTTTTCTTCCCCTCTACTTTAATTCCTAACTTCATGGCCCAAATAGAAAAGCTAACTGCAGGATTTGAAGTCTATTCTTTCAGTCTTACCTGAGAAACAGCAGGCCAGTCTCGTGGAAAGCCTAAAAGGGAGTATCCTAGAGTTTCACTCTTCACAAAATCCTGACTGTATATTGAACAGTCTCATCAGAAGGGTTGTGTAGCAGCTCCACCATTAGAAAGGCTTCGACACATACTGCAATATACATGGTACTGGAAAAATGTGATATGTTTGTTAAAAAAAATTAATTAAAATAAAGCTGATCTGATGATGTTCAGGGAAGCATACTGGTGTTTCCTGGGAGCCTGCTCTTTAAGTGGAACTAGCATCTCTCTTATGGTACTTCATAAACCAGAATACACTTCTCTATGCTCTACCAAGTAAATCACTATCATGAACAGCATTAGAATTTGCATTAAAATTCATCATTATGAACTGAGTGCTCGCTCTTTCTGCAGAAGGTAAGTGTTCCTTCTTCCCACAGGACATGGGAGCACACTCCCTCCACATCTTTGCATTCAGAAGTACAGCTGATTTGAGGTAGAGGTTGATCTCATCTCCATTTGCAAAGAGACTTCTTAGTATTCTGTTAAAAGTTAATTGGAGCTTCTTTGATTTCAGTGGAAACAGATCCTGAACAAGCAAACACACTCCAGATTGTTATAGTGTCATTGATTTGTCAGTTTTTCTTATTTTCCATGAGTCAAACTTCCCACTTTATAACAAGATGTTTGCTGGGGCTAATTACTATATTTATATATAAACATATTACTCTATATTACCCTGTATGTACACACTATTTCTTCATACACAATTAATGTAAAGTAGTTGGGAATCACATCTACAATGGAAACTTTTTAATTAAATGGTGACTTTATGATTTTAAAGAGTGGATATTAATAATATACTAGCAAGATGTTAAAAAACCTCCCAGCCTATTTGATCAAAGTGAGCTCCAAGATTAACCAGGGCTAAAGTTTAATTTAAAAGCATGAGGGGAAAAAACATTAAATATTTAAATAATAAAGATTACAATCTCTTGTGAACGTATCAGCTACTTCTTCCATATTGAATTAGTTTTTAGGTTTGTGCCCTTCACTAGAATTTCTGTGCTTGTGTAAATAGAAGCAATAGAAAACAGCTCCCAGAGTCTGGAGAGTCTATGAATTTGGAAAAGTATTTGTACCAAGTTAATTTCTGTGGTAGCCCAGTGATATTCATCACACAATTGCTGTAATAGTAGTAGTATCACCAAGTATTCATGACCTCATCAGTGATGTCTTACAACAATTTTGTGTAAGCACATACTATTGATTATGGGTAGACCATACATGTACATTGGTGAATGTGACTTCTATGCAAACGCAGGAAAGTAAGCACCCAAACCTTCTACAGAAAGGTCTGCATAAGGCAGACTACATTGCAGGTTTGTCATCCACAAACAAGATGAAATTTTGAAGTTCAGAGGTAGAGTGCCATTATGTTTCTGTGCCATGTAAGTTAAGTTACTACACATTAGCTGAGCTGTGGGAACTCCTAGTGTGGGATTTTTGAACTACGACAGATGTTCAGGTATTTCGGTTAAGCACCGTTACTGCAGACCAGGTCAAATTATTTTGCGTGCGTTTACGTAGGCAAAGAGCAGGCACAAGGACAGTGATTACAGCTCAAATGGGGCACAGTGCTATTAAGCCATGATAATAAACTAGCTATCACTTACCCTAAAACACAAATATAATAACAAAGTGCAAATGATACAGCACTGAGAATGATGTTCAGTGCTGGGAATGATGCAAACAAACAATACATCAAAATGTTTATGCTTCCCTAACTGCTTTCCTGCTGATTAATTCAGGCCAGCCTTTGAGTCCATAGACTTAATTAAAACAATAACCATTGGGTTTTAATTGCTCATGAAGTGAGCTAGTTAGTATCCAAATCCAAGGCTCACTACAGACACAGTAGAGAGGTAAGGGAAGGATGAGAAATAATAAATATTTTTTTAAAGCACCTGTTTATTAAAGCCTTTCTATAGCTACATGCAGGTAATAATCTACCTTCATTGTGTTTCTCTTTCACTGAGTCAGTAAAACCCTTTAAATTATTAACCTGGACTCCATGAATGTGTGGCATTTTGCAGACAAACGTAATCCCACTGCTAGATGCACACTGTCACCCTAAAGCAGCTACACGGCTTTCCTACTGCTGCTCAGAGCACAATTAAAACAAGTAAACACCCACATATAAAAGGTCTTTAGAGTTCAGGAGAACAATACATATTAAATGCAAGATCCTGTTAGACATGCAAAACCTCCTTAGGGTTTGGCTTTACACAAAATAGAATTAAGCAAAGAATAATGTCACAAAATCAGGAAGGCTCTTTAGAGAATGAGTAGATTTTACAGTATTAAGTCTTAACTAAAACATGGTTCAGTTCAATTACATCCTTTTAATATTAGATTTCGTTTATATTAGTATTGCTTAATCCATTTTTCCTTCCAGGAGAATACAGCGAAAAATAACATTGCATCTCTATCAATTTTAATTATGTTAGTTTAAATGAAGAATAAGAAATCCTTACACTGAAAGCTGCTTGTTGAGGTATGAACTCCTCACATCAACATAACACTGACTTGTATAATGACAGCAGTACAAGCCAGTTACACACCTGAGACTTAAGGAAACTGAGGCCAAACTTAGTATTTTACTGTGCTTGCAGCTGAGGTAGAAATTGTTCTTTCCGTTACATTTCATGCCATCACACTAGGCCAGCTCTTTCACAGCTCTCATAGTTACTGCTATCATTTTGATTTTCTCCCCCACAAAAAGAAATCACAGAACTGTGTTATAAATTGTTTCTAAGGAGTGTTACAAAGTGTATGCAGGAAATACTGGAAATTCAGCTTGTAAAGCAATGATTCTCGCTTTAATGGGAGCTTGAATCAAGTTTTAAAAGACGTACCTTTTTTTTTCTTGTACTACAACATGGAGATAATTGTGACTCGGATTTTAATTATGTTTGCCTTCACCTGCAGAATAGGAACTGTTCTTAATTGTTCTATAAAATGTCAACAGTCGATGCTGTAAACAGCTGTTTATTCAACAGCAAGTATTAATAAATAGAGATCTCCACGCAAAAAGGTTTTGCTATTAAAATTAAACCTGGTGGGGTTTTTATTCACATAAAAAACAAATATACTGGCTGAAATACATACAAAGCTTTATCAAACCAATTCATCTATACTTCTTTAAACAACAAACCATAATAAATAGGCATATAAAATAAAAACGTTTTCATTTGAATTTTTTAAAAAATTCAGAACTTCAGTATAAAATGTTTCAAGACAACAATTGTGCTTGAGAACTGAGTCTACATAATTACACTGACCAAAAGTCCTTCCAGTGTGTAGATAAGTGTGTGCATGCATTAGGCACTTCTCAAAATCGGAAGTGCTCTTTCTCCGCAGTTTCTAGGACTGCATGGGTAGCACCCATTCAAGACCTCTACTTGCCAGTCTTCTCCAAAACCCATTCAATCACCTAAGAAAATAAATCAGAAAAACAATTTATGTAACTCCAGTTCTTGAAAGCAACTTCGGAACATCTCATATACTTTTTATCAATTCTTATCATGTTCTGTGTGATATTTACTAAACAGGATTTTAAAGTAATCCATTCAAAAGAAGAGAGCTGTTAATAAACTGAGAGATTACAGCGTTAACCAAGAATTGTATTTCATTTTACAGAATGCCTTGTCTTTAGAATAAAGGCATTTTTAGATCCCCTGAATGGAGCTACTTCACTCCTAGCAACATGGTGCACACCCCAGTGTTAAACAGCCAGTGGTTCAAGCACAAAAAAATCCCTAAAGCTGTAAAACAAAGGCTAAAAAATAACTTGTAGGCTGCTGTATCTGCCACCAGTATTACTGCTGCTTCCCAAACAGGGCAGTTGTTCAAACAACTGACTAGTCAAATTATTCTCTAATACAGGGAGAGAGGGCCAACTTCAGAGACGTCCAGTTTTAATGTATCTTTTGCCCAGAGCAAACCTACATAAAGCTCTGTCTGGCCTCCCCAGACAAAGATGGTGGTGAGAAACTGTGTGTCAGCTCAATATCCCAGTTCAACACCAAGCATCACAATCCATGTAATTTTTGAAACCTTATGACCTGTAGGAAGCAATTCACAAGGGAACACAGTACAGAATACAATAAATACTGTTCTCGTAGAATCAATTCCATGTCAATTGAGCAGTTTTCCTTCAGAGTTTCAGTTTTCTTATTTAACTACCACAGTCCAAATCCTTCCATTTAATTTATGATCTTGATAACTGTACTGAAAATATGCACAATACTTCTATTTTAAAAAAAAATCATGAAGTCATTTCAGCATCTTTTTCAGAATTTATATCAAAGTTATTTCTGGAGGGCAGAAGTATTTACTCCTGTCGTAAGAACAGTTGCACAGAGCAAATAAGCCTGACATTACACACAAATAAGCTCCTCTGGTATCACTTGTGCTTACAGTTATTCCCATGCTTAAAATTACTAATTTTCATTGCTTCTTTTAAGAAATGTATTGCCTTTTATATATCCCTTTATTACTTCCTAACCTTTGAAAAGAAATATTATTTCCTTCAACACAAGGAAAGAATTCCCTAATGACCCAGGCTTCTCTCAAACGAAGAAACATCTAATCCTTTTTTGCAGTGACATGTAAACACTTATCATCTTCATTTCCATTTCTCACTGTCGCACATCATATTTGCAGCTGTAATTAGAACACCATCTAAAACCTGAATATATACAACTGGAAATTTTGCTATGGGACTACAGACAGTAAGGAAGCTTTTGTGAGATGAGAAAGTGAAAAGAGACCCACAACCAAAGAAATATGTCTCTTCATCTCTTCAAGCTATGTACTAAACTACCCTACAAGCAAGCTGCTCCAGATATATTTAGCCTTGGCCAGTTAAAGGAACAAATAAACAAATGGTCTTACCTGTTTAGCATTGTTATTTGCTGTTTTCTTCATTTCATCAAGAAGTCCTCTGGAAGTTTTAAGATCCTAAATATGAAACACAAACCCACAAAGATTAGCAAACTCCTCCCTCTAATTTGGATTATAAGATGCCTTGATTGAAATATTATTTCTACAGAACCATGGAAATCAACTGTGTGCTTAGATAGCAATGCCAAGTTCTGGCAAAGAACAGAGAAGAGGACATGGAGAAAGAAAATCAGTGCAAGAAAGATAAAATTTGGAATGCTTTGTCTATTTCTGCAGTCCAATGAGTCCAACCTGATCTACTCTCTTAATAAAGCAAGCATGTAACTTTCCCTAAAGAGAAAGGAAAACTAAAAAAATTCTTTTACTACTTGTCTCCAAAAGAAAATGATACCTATGATATTATGCTTCTGAAGCACACAGCACAGAAAAGCTTTCAAAGGGCTCCTAGAGACTTGGGGCTGCAAGATAGTTCAGTAGAACAAAATCCTGCTACATGTCTCTAGATCAGCTTTCTGAAGGACAGGATCTCTTCAGAATGGAGCCATAAACCCATCTGATTTGCCCAGCTCACTTATCCCCATACACAGCTCTTTCTGATTTTGGATTAAGAGTTCTTCCTTCAGGGCATACTTCGGGGAGAGCTTACAGAATATGACTGCACAACTGTGTTCTAGCCATTTAAGAAGCTGGTGCTTATCAGCAAGATGTTGTAATTGTCTGCACAAACATTCAGCCCTCTTCAATTGCAACTTCATTTCGCTTCAATCACCTTCACAGAAGTTGACTAAACTAAATTTGTTCACAAATATTGGTAGGCTAAACGCACGCAAATGAACACGAACGGCAGTTCAGCTTGTGAGCAATACGTTTTAAAAACCCTGTGCTGTAATTTAACTTGATTTTGTGCCCAGACTAAGGAACATCGGTTCAAGCTTTGACTCATGAAGTCTCCTAGGTATTATGGAGAGAATTCTCATCTCATCCTAACAATGAGGTTGATGCAATTCTACACAGTGCTGCCAAGCCAGTATGTGTTAGATATTTGTGCACATTTACAATGTATTTACAAGGACGTCAGGGAATTAGAATTTCTGAATCAAGTGTGTATGTTACCTATTGAGCCAGCAGCCTTAGAAGTCACAGCTATAGCTGGGAGACAGCTCCAACAGCTGAGGAAGCAATGCAGTATATGCATAACGTTACCTAACAGACCACTGCTTTAATATGTTATTTACATGAAAGACTACTGCTTTATACGGTTTTAAAACAAAAACAATCCCCAAAATATACTGTAAAACAACCTTCTGCAGTTGACAAGTCCAAATGTTTATCCACACACTCCACACGCTATTAACACAGCACTAAGAAACATTAGCTTACTCAAGCCTGAATACCCCACAGTCAACCTCAGGAATGGATTCATTTAACCAACAACTGTAAGATCATGTCTTCTAGTTACCTTTAAGTAGAACTTTGATATCTCAAATAGACGCTGGCTGCACGATGCAAAGCATTTATGATCCTCTGCAATTCCATGACTTTGAAGAGTCTTAGCCACCACCTCCTTCAGCATCTTGGAGACAAGAGAAACACACTCAGAAGTTCATTCCAGTTATTGGCATGAGGAGTTGTCCAAGGGAGGGAAAAAAAATAGAACACTTGATCTTTTTTGATCTTGCCTCTGTTTTTAATTCATTGGCCAAATGCCATCGACCTACTGACCAAATTTGGGCAGCTATTTAACAAGCAATTTTCATTTCCCTCATCTCAAAAATTAGGGAAATGCGTACATGCCAAAGCAACGTAAAGAATCACTGAATATTCACATGAGGCTTGGAAAACAGAAAAAACCCTAGTGGCTTGGCTTTTCACTTCTCCCAAACAATACAACACATACATGCATATTGGTTTTGTTTACATTGACATTCTCGTGTTTGACAAAGTTATATTAAAAAAATAATTTAAAAAATCAGATACTAGAGTCAAATTAGAAAGTTTACTCTGACATTCTTTATATCAGAGATGTTTAAACTTTGCTGTAGATCTGAATGAGTTACACCAATTTACACTTGCTTGGATCACCCTAACTTCCCTTTGACAGAGGACATCAACATTCACGTAGCGTCCTCTCTAGCATCCTCGAATTAATTTAAAGCTATTATTGCCAAGCCAGATACAGTTTTGTGTACTGTATTTTAGAAGTGCCATTCCTAACATATACAGCTCTTTAATTAAACACTATTGCATCAAAACATTTAAATTTTATCTCAATTGATGGACTTGTACAACTATTGGACTATCTTTTTATTCTCAGCACTGTCTGTTCTTCCACAATGGCATTCAACCTTCCAGCACAGATATTTCTTTGGAGCCTTTAGATTTTATATTAATTTTCTGCACTTCATAACTCCTATTCATTAATATCCATTCCCACTTTTTTTACTCCTAGTTGTTACCTCTCTCAGTCTTAATTTCTTGGGTATGATATAATACTCCTTACATACTTAATCCCTCCTTGCTTCCATAGCACTCTCCTCAATGCCTTCACGATTCACTTACACAAGTGAATAGAATGAAATTTAGTAATAACACATAAAAAAAAAATCGGATAACATGGAAAAAAGTTAAGCTGATGTTTTTTCACCAAGCAAATAACTTAAGCCTTTACCCTTGTATGTTTCTGAGATCTCGATTCCTTAGCTGGCTTTGAAGTCTCGGGTTCGGTTGCACTTACACGACTTGTTGACCCAACCTTAGTCATCACTTCGTGGTGCTGAGTAGGCTGCTTCGCTGGCACTGAAGCTAAAGAAACTGATCTTTCAGAGCGCTTCCTTGTTACAGTGACTGTGTAGTGACTTCCACTACTTGCACTTGACTGAGGGAGGAGAGAATCTGTACTCTCAGATTTGGTTAGTCTGGAAAGAAAAAAAGAAAAAGATCACAAGAACTTTTAGATTTTGTACTGACTCTTTCCATGCCTTTGTTTATGCTAGAGAGGCTGCTGCTAAAAGTATTAAGTACTGTAAATTCTTGCTAACAGCATCTGAAAACTGCAGACAGGATTCAATTATGTAACCTTTTTTGTATTAGAAGAACACGTCACCAACTGATTTGGTCTCCAATACGTGCATTCATTGCAGCTCCACCTTAAAAGCCTAGAAATTAACTGAACAAATGAGATAACTAAGAAAAGAAACTCTTTGGAAGGAGAAGTAGTTTTGCACATGGGCCCCAGATAGCTACGAAGAGCCAAGGTTACTGGACTCCAGTCTCAGGAAAAGACAAAAGTTTTTAAAACTCTCTAATTTCTTTAGGCCCTATAGGAATGTCACAACTCATCTTTAACTATGGGAAGCTGAGCGTGACAACTGAAACACTGTAAAGCTTGATCCTTCAACTGTAAGCATGTTAGTAATTCTGAAACTCCAAATGAAGTGCTTAATACAATCTCATCTTCTTTTCTAACTATTCACTAAGCTGCAAAAGGTATGAATGTTCCTAAAACCATCTCTCTGTTAAAGGCTTACTGTGATTAAATTGTAAAGAAGAAGAGAAGTATTACAGTAAAAAGTAAATTCAGAAGTAGTTTTATGGTATAGCAGTTATTTTTTATTAATGCAAAGACTGCATCTTCAGAGTGAGGACAAGGTACAAAAGGAAGTCTTAAAAGCTACACTTTCAGAACACACTTGAATAAACAAGGCTGACAATAACTGAATTTTGGTAGGTCATCTTATACCAGCAGTTCTTTGGATTAGGAATTCAATTATTCTGTTTGTACAGTGCTAGGCTTTCTAAACCTTTAGTTGTTTATTTGCATGGCAACAGCACTGACAGTTTCGGTCCTAGATGAGGCTATCTGTCATCTTTTCAAAGGCCTTTGAGACTTTGCAAGATACAACCCCAGATCTCTTAAATAAAAGGTGTCTGAGCTGCACGAGTTTGATTAATTTAATGCTATCACTGAGAAGTCACACTCAACAAAAAAATGAACCTACAGCAAAGGATTAAACAACTGGAACATTTGTCTAGAGAGCTTCACAAAAAAACATTTTGAGATGAAAGTAGATGCATTTCACAAGAAACTACTGAAATATTTCATGCTAAAGATTTATTTCATTCAGTCCATTACCTTTTCTTGGGATAAAAGCAATCCAAGTCTTTTGATCTGCGTTTTAGCCTTGATGCCTCTGTTTTGAATTCACTTTGTAAAGATTCTCCATCAGGAACACTTCCAGGCTCTGACAAAACTGCAGGAGATGGAAGAGGGCTCAAGACAACGGGCACAGGGCAGCATTCTTTGGTGCAAGTAGTCTGAGTTTCATAGCGAATAAGACGAGTTTGAAGTTCAGCATATCCCACATCTCTCTCTAAGGCTCTTCTGTTATCCAGACAATATCTAAAAATGAAATTGGTGAGAAATCCGTGAGAGAAAATCTACACTTTATCACAATCAGAAAAAAAACAAGAAAAAACTTACTTTGACGATCTTATAATCTCCCAACCTTTTTTCATTTGGACTGGTCTATTTTTTTGAAAGACACCTTAAAACAGCCCAGTAAATTAACAGATGCCTGATGGATCTAGCTGTAGTTAAGCCTAACTCTAATGAAGAAGCTGAATTGTAAACCATTTGCAAGTCTTCATCCTGAGGTCTTATAAATAATATTTCCATGGGCATTAGCAGATTTTTTCCTTGGATAAGTGATGTATTAGGATACTGACAAAGGATTTTTTTCTCCATATCGTCAGTTCTATGTTACCTTGGTACCATCAGTCTTTCCACTTTAGATTTTACTGGTTTTCATATTCAGTCCATACTTAACGGATGTTATCCCTGTTAACATGCTAATCAGTGCGACAGCCCAATAAAATAGCGATGAACCCTAAATACATGATGAACCCAGAACACGGATATGGTATCTCCAGACCTCAGGCCCTGCAAGCATCCATCAAAGCTTTGAGACTTATATAATAACCTGATATTTTCTATAAATTATTCACTCTAATATGATAATATGATCATACAAAATTCCTCCAATTCTTCCTGAGGGAATGCAACTTTTCTAGTTGAAAAATTCATTGAAGCTAAACAACCAACCTAAGATTTATTCAGTGTATTTGTCATAAAAAGATTACATAGGAACAATCTAAAGAAAACATCCCAAAGTACAATATACATGATTTGCAAGTTACAGGTTCTTCAGGAATCCCAAAATGCAACAATACTGACATAATTTTAGGAACAGTCAGGTTGTACCCAAAACTAGGTTGCTGTGAGATTGTATTAATTGAGAGTAATTATGAGGAAGATAGGGTATGATAAGTGTTACACTACTAGTACAGATTCTTCGCTAACCATAGTCTTTGGAAATGCAACCTTTAGCTTTGTACAAGATAAGAACTGCTATAGGAGAGATTCACACTTTTCAAATACTAAAAATACGTCACTGAATAAGCACTAGTTTACCAGCTTCCTATTGATTAGAAAGAACAAGCGGTTTAATCAACCAAATTTAAGGAAGACACTGTATTAAATATGGTGGAGCTGAAAGAGAACAAACAAACAGTGCTAACTCAGTGAAACATGCTCATAAGATTACAACACAAATTGCACCCTAAATAACTTTTCTTGTGTAAATGATTTCCATGATTCCTCACAAGACATCAATGTTTCACCACCCAGAAACTTACATTACCTTTACTTAACAAACATTCTGTACAACGTGAGCCATCTCTCAGTCCACCCTCCAAACTACTTAGCAACACTTCCTACTCTTAGGAACTCTAGACACGTTCTTTACTTTTATCTCCTAACACAGACTCATGTTAAATTTCTAGATCTAATTTTTCCACTTTCTTAGCGTATGTTCATATTCAGGGAGAAATTCACTTTTCTAGTAACAGAGCGGTGAATCCATTTTTACAGCTGAGTAAGACTTTCCACTGTAAATAAATTCATTATCTGATAAGAGTAAGTTCTCTTAACTTACAAATTTCAAGGTATTTAATTTTCCTTATTTATATTCTCAGTTCCCTGAGTAATCACATGCCCTACAAAGATAAAAATGTTTTTATCTTTAGCAGTTGAATTGTCATTTTACTCTCTGTGCTTTACCAGCAATTACTTTCTCTTCGCAACACAGGATTTGAGTGTTTGGCACAGGTTCATTACATCAGAAATTTGATTTAATCATAAGTTCTACTCCTGGTTTTGTTGACAAGACTTTACTTCCAAATATAAACACAGTCACTATGCAGACAGAAACTGAAATCACAACTGCATGGTATAAGGGACATCAGCTCCAAAAGAGCATACAATACTTTTCTACAATACATTCTGGTCCTACAGCTGTAGGTTCTTTCCTTTCACACTGGTTTCCATCTCATTCTACTGCTTCCCTCCCCCACTGCTAGCACATTCCCCTTGTAGCATTAATATACCAGGATCTCCCTCCTCTCCAGAATATCAAGGCCTCCCTGTGGTCTCTGTCATATTTTGCTATGAGAAGAGGCTGTGCTGTTCCTAATTTGAATGCCCATGCACACCTGCTGCTGAGGTCAGGCAGGTCAGCAAGCTACCGCAAGCCAAGAGAAAACAGTCAAGTGCTTCCTTCCCACACCTGGGAGAACAAGTCTGCATTTCTCCTATCTACCCTGTTTCACCTCTGTGCCTTTTGTTACAAATCTAGAAAGGCTAACTGGCTCACGAGTTTCCACTTGGAAAAAGAGAAGAAAGATTGCTGAACAGACAGAACGACCACTTCACTTCCCTAGAGAACATGGCTAAAACTACAAGATACTAAACATAGGCTTAACCAAACCTACTTGTGCTGCTGATAGGGAAAAAAAAAATAAATACAAGCAGTATCATCAATCACACTCTGATAATTTGAAAGTGAAATTTTAGAAGGCGGCAGAAATTTGCGTGAAGACTGAACTGCCTGCTCTTGTTATCTAATGCATTTTGTAGCATATACTGTGTTAAGACTAAGAGTCTGTCTACACAGAGGAGATATGCTGAATTATCTACTCTAGTGTTTGTGAATGTTCTTTTCTTCTCCTCAATGACAATATTTACACTATCCTTAACAATTTTTAAACAGCTACACTATATGATGTCTGCCAATCTCAAGGTTTGACAAATAACTAACGTGGGCTGTCTGGGACTAAATACAGGTCTAATCATGTTGATCCCTTTGAAGATTCTTATCACTAACACTGGTTGGTGTTTTCAGGTTCCCAGAACACACAGGTAGCTTCACAACAGGTCTCATAAACCTCATGACTATTAGTCTGAAAGAGTACAAAATATAATATCAAAGTATTATAGAAATTGTGTATATAGTTCACTCGTGCTGCTCCAGGAACCCACTTCCCCTTGGTACTTCTAATTCCAAATTAAAATTTTTGGAGACAATGAGAAGAGCTACTGCAGTACAAAAATATCCTAAATTATTTTACCTCACCATCAAGGTAGGAATGTTGCTCTTTAAACCAGTGAATAAAATAAAAGTAAGAAAAGGAGAAATGGAACGTGCAAAGTTGTTCCAATGAAGGAAAAGGATACATGAAGTTTTCCATAATTAATGTTCATGTTGCTTGAAACGTTTCTAATTATATCTCAACCAGAAGCTGAAAAATAATTTTAGGAAAAGAAGCCAGGAAACTTACTCAAGTCCATGATAATAGCATCCAGCTGCTTTTTCAAAAGGCAAACCTCTGAGTTTCCGAGGAGTAAGCTCTGGCGTCAAAAAGAATGCATTTTCACTGAAAGGAAAAAAATACAGATCTATTTTAACTAGTTACAATCAGGTTAAATTACATTTTCAGATGTCAGAAACAAATGTCTTGACATAGGAAGACCAAAACAGCATGTCTTGTAGCTAAGCCCCTGGGGTACAGAATCAATGGAAAATTAAATCTTTACTTGAAGTGAGAATTTAGGTTCAACTAACTAATACCTATGGAGCTATTATTATTACAGGAGCTTTTAGAAATTTCAAACAGTTTGGAGGTCACTGACCCAAATAATTTAGGAATAAACCCAAGCAACTATAGTCTCATTTCACAATGGGGCACCTGAGTAGTAGAATGAACTGAGAGGAACTGGGAACTGACCTCAGATTTCTCAATCCAGTGCTCTGATCAGCAAATTTCTTCCCTTTACCTGCAAGTTGTCGTCTCACCTAACTTTGCCAGGCATCATAACTAACCACTTGTCTCCTGTGATATCTGAATTCCAGCTAGTAACTCTCTGCAACTAAATCATATGAATATATTTGAAAATATTTTATCAGAATAAGCCACAGCAAGATAGATAGAAAGAGCTTGCTGCCAGATCCTAGCATACCCTGTAAAGTCACATCCCAATTATCTTTAAAGAGGAGAAGAGATGAAGGCAAGATGCAACAGTATCTGAAACTCAACACATTGCTTCAAGTTTCATCCACGTAGACTGTCTCTGCACTATCACCACTAAATATCTGGGAAAACCATCCAGGAGAGATGCGATGCTGAATCTAGCCAGACGGTCATTTAGCAAGACTGTCAGCCAAAACTCTAATCTATCAAACCCCTATTAAAGCTCAAACATGGAAAACAAGAAAATCTCCTTTAATTCAACAGCCTCTCATAAAATCTTGTTTTTCCTTCTGTTTGTCAGGAAAATCTTTGGGTCTGTAGTCCCTGTGCTTGAATATCTACTGTGCAAAGCTGGCGATTATTCTAGGGAACCTAGCCAGAGCACCTGTTAGGGGGGCAAGCAGCTAGGAGTACAGAGTTCTGCTGGACACAACAGTAACAGAAAACTAGTGTGTCAGAAAGAGAATGGTTCACTGTCTCCCAGACAACAAACTATGGATTTTCACAGGTTTCCTGGTTTCTTTTTGGACGAAGCATTGGAATAGGCTGCCCAAGAAGTCGTGGAGTCACCACCGCTGGAGGCGGTTCAAAAAACATGTATACATGGCACTTCGGGACATGGTTTAGTAGGCAATGTGGTACTGGGTTGACAGTTGGACAGAGGTCTTTCCCAACCTTAATGATTCTACGACTCTTCTCTACGAAGCACAACACATAGGTGCAGTATAAGTCGTTTGCAGACCTTGTAGTCTTCAAGCAAAAACATTTAGTCTGCTTTATTATGCAGTATCTTGATTTTGGCTTTATACTTCCCTTAGATATCCACGATCTCGAACTATTATGAGAGAGACTGACAAGGCAGTAATATAGTACAAAGCAAAGGTTTTATCACCACCCTTTCTCATAATAATTGGCAAGCAAACTGGGTCAAACCCCCTCAAATTCAGAGCTCACTCAGCCATAGCTAAAAGCAAATCATTCAAGAAAATCAAAGTATTTTATGTTATAAAGCTTTTCCAGAGGTTTTTGAAAAATCCGGGATTAAAAAACCATTTTCATAGTGAACAAATGATTCACTTCTTTTCCACACAACTAAGTGGAATGAAAATATTTTATGTTATAGCCAAACCTCTAAATCATCTGCAGTCATTAACCAACGACTCTGTACGAGACTCTCTATTTTCACTGCATATTTTCTAACTTGCTTGGATTTGCCACTCAGAACATCTTTAAGTTAGTTTCAAAACTCCACTAAATATTTTACAGAAGTCTCGAAAATCCAGCAGTCACACTGCACAAATATTATAGGCTCTACTTCTACAAACACTATCCAATTCTTGCATAAGTTTGTCTTACAGATGTTCAAATCCTGAAATTTACTCCGTTAATTCCTTGTATCAGTCTTCCTGATGAAAAAGCAGTGGTTAATACACTAATCAGCAGACACACTAAGGATGAATACTTGCAAAGAAATCAGAGTAGACAAATTTCCTTTAAGGAACTTTTTGTCACAGAAGAATATCAATAGGAATACTGGGCTAGCATGACACGAGGCAAACACAGTTAAATGGGCTCAGCTACTGCCCTTTTTACACTTTGTCTTCTCACCTAGTCTCTCCTCCACTAAATGAAAGAACACACACCAATAAAACTAAAGTTCTGCCACAGTAACTTTTGCTTTGCTACAAACACTCTTTTAGAAATGGACAGGTATGGCAGTGGCAACTTGTAGCACAGCCATGGCAAAGGTCTACTGGCACTCTTTTGCACATCAGGTGATTATTTTGTTATTTTAAATGCTTAAGATCAACATCATCATCTCCGGCCACTTCAGATTCTGAAAGAACTCAAGAACAAAACCAACCAGAGGATCTTAGTTGATTTCACTGGCTTGCATGTGATGCAAGGATGTTGCCAGTTTCAAATTCAAATCTAGTTAGGCCATTCTGAAATTCTCCTTCTGTCACTATGCACATTTGCACACATGAGTTCTGATTACAGACTTCTGTGGTTTCAATATGCTGGATTCATACCGTTTGGGAATTTGTAGTGGCTGAAGATCACCAATTGGTAGCCCTTCTGGTGTGAAATATTTCAGTAATTCTTTGGCATCAAGCAATGTTAATGACTCCCGTTGGCTATCTTTATGCCCCAATAACTGCTCAGACGAATGTGTAAACATAGAAACTCTGAAAAAAGGAAGAGGAAAAAAAAAGACCAATCTAAGAATTTGTTTTCTTTTCAATGTAGTAATGTTGCTGTATCAAAAAAAAAATTAAAAATCAATGCTAATCTGAAGCAATTAAAAGTATTTCCAAAGCAGAATGAACAAGGTTGCTCCTTCAGAATGTTATTATAAACATTCATGATATTTGATGCAAATTCTCAGCCATCCTACTGATGAAAGTAATTTCTTCAAGATTTTATAGCCGAGTTACAAAATACAACATGGGAAGAATATTATTAATTTATTTTTTCTATTTATGCACCTGTAAGATCAAAAATTAATTCTCATTTTAAAAAAATATACAATATGCAGCAAAGCAACCATAAAGCCACTAATGCATAAAACTCTCCACTCTGTGTTATTTTTCCACTGTCCTCAATAAAGTATAGCAAAGTTCTCTCTTTTGTACTGTTAAGAAACATGCTGTAAACGGATTCAGGATAATCAGAAGTTAACCAGTTCAGAATAAAGTGAAAAATACATTAACTGACTATGAAACAGAAAGATCCTTCAGGAAGCTGTTCAAAAGCTAATTAGAAGGAAGAACTTCATCTATTTTAGAAACAAAGGCAATAATAATGATATTATGAGAAAACAGAGATCTAATGTGAAAATTTCTGACATGCAGAACTCCAATCTAGGCCATGGCCAACTACAGTATTTGAAAGACAGAAAGGCGATGGAAGTAACTAAGATAAAGGCAGTTGGATATCTGGCTCTAAAGGTCCGTCAGCAAAATGTTAAGACTCAGTAAAGATAATTAACTCATATAAAAGTGAGAGCTAAATGGAAATCAATAGGCTGTATTAAGTGACACAAAGATCTACAGGTTTGACTTAAACAGCACTGAAGGAAAAACAAAACTAAATATGCATTTGAAACATAAACCCAATAAGATCTTCTACTTTAAAATTACACGAGACCTGATACTCAGTCCTGACTATTTAGAAAACAATAGGAGATTAGAAAGACATGGTGACAAAAACTCCTTTACTATCTTTATTATTTACACCCTAGGTCACACTGTGAGAAAGAAAAGGTTTTTCAACTATGACTGCTGTTGTCTAATAGTGCCGTTTTCTTATTTTTAGTTTTGGAACTATGTTACTTTCAGCTGACTTTCATCTGTGTTTTGTCACTTATAATCAAAACAATACTACTTTTAATACCAAGAAAATACACCTTCGGAAATTGACAGAAACCTAGTTTTAGCCTTAAGCAATGTTTCCTCTGAAAGACTATCAATATATCTGAAAACAGTCTACAAAATGCCTGCCAGCAAGTACAGTTCCTCTAGAGCTGTTCAATGTTCATGTTCAACGGCCATTACAAAGAATATATCCAGTATTTAACCATTACCTCATTTTTTGTTTATTTTTTTCAAAGTTTTCCAAATTCTGAAGAACATGTCTTTCTGGCCACTCCAATGGATTTTCTGGAAGAAATATATGGTAGACAACCCTTAACAGAAGTAAAGAATCTTAATCTTTAAAGAAACATATATATATGTACAACTTTTTGTGTGTATATATATATAAATTTTATATATATAAATATAAATTATATGTATATATAAATTATATAAGGAAATGTAAGAAAATTGTGCCTCATGCTATGATAAGGAATGTTTTCTGCATAAATTTTTGTCAAAGAAAAAAAACAGTTAACGAGAGGGTAATTTCAGTTTGAAAAAAATGCCTAGAAAGCTACTTCATTTTCCTTCTATTTTTCTTTCTTTAGGTTAAATACTCTCCTTCTTTCAGCGAAAATTTGACAATAGGTATGAAAATACTTCAATACAGAATAAACAGTGTATCTTCTAAATAACAACACTTACCGGAAGTCACAGCACATGACCTGGTTTTATTGGCAAGCTTCTGTAGAACAGGTTTAGGAAAACTAGTGTTGCACTGGTCCAAAATACATTTTCTTGTAAGTTCTAACAAGTTTCTGAACTCAACAGTAGAAATAACTGGAGGCTGCTCAGTCAATTCCTTTCTCTCTATAAAAAGAAAGAAAAAGAAGAAGCTACTGCACCCACTAAGTAACAAAGCATAAATGGAGCCTGCTAAAAAACAAGCAAATAAAAAAATCCCCACCCCAAAACAACAACACAAGTTAGTTAACTTGACACTTACTGTTGTACCCTTAAGGAAGGCACGGGTGGTTTATTCCACAGGAAAATAAAAAAACTTAGCAGTAAGAATAGCTGAAATCACGCAATTCACCTTTTTACAGTTCTTTAATTTCTTTTTATGCGCATTTCTGAGTATATCCAGGTTTGAATCCCTCAGAGACAAACATCTGGACTGGCTGAACCTAAATATGAAAAGCTCAAGCATCCAGAGCCTCCTATCTATGTATTTTTACTGCCATTGTAGGAGTGCAGTCCAATTTAACTGACAGCCTGTTCCAGTCTCTTTGGTCAGAATACCAAGGGTCACGTAACTCTGATATCATTTAGAACAACTAGCAAATCCCAGCTGCTCCTATAAGTCTTCTTCCTAACAGAAATAGGTGACCCACTCAAAACAAACTAAAACACAAGCTCTAAGGTACCTCCAAGCTCAGAGTTAAAGTAGACAGGAATCTGAGAAAGAATGCAACTTGATGGGGTGAGGACTGCAAGAAAAGACTATCAGCAGAAATCTGATTGCCCTTAACCTGGTAAGAATACAGAAGTTAGTGATAATACACTTAAATTATCTTTACAGTATGCCACTTCCAATAATCCAGCCAATCTCAGAAGCATTTTCTGTTTCACTTGAGTCTCTTTGAGCAATAGAATTAAAAATTAGGACAGTCAAATATACTACTCTGCAAAGTCATGAAAATCTAGACAGGTCGACCTTTTCAGTTATTATTAAGAACAATGTATCGTGAAAAAGGTAACCAACCTCAAATATATAGTTCTCTGCTGTTTAAGACCTTTGCAAGGAAGAATAAAATAAAAACCCCTGAAAACCATAAACAGAACTCTTTATTTTTGTAGAAGGCACAGACAGCAGTAAGGGCTTTGGGGTAAAAAACGCATTAAAAAAACAGCAGAGAAAAAGTTAATTAACACAGTAGTCGATAACTATGCTCAAACTTTCAAAGTATTAGTGTAACAAACACCCATCAATTTTAAATTCAGCATCCTCTTTTCCTCAATATTTAAAAGTCATTATCTTACATACAATCACAGATATAGTATAAAAAGCTTCTTTTTAAAGTTCTATTTTTTTTTTGCACAAAGTGACCAACTCACCTGTATTCATTCTGTCAGAAATAAAGACCTTTTAAATACTAGTTTGAGAACTACCAGTGCTCTCCCCATTACTTACTGAGATATTCCTTCAAGGCAAACACTTGGAGACGAGACAATTTCTTTTCTCTCTGTACAATCTCTTCTTCGCAAAAATGTGGCAGAGACTTGATATAGTCAGCAATAGGAAAGCCTGCGCAGATGAGGAGAAAACCATTAATAAGATTCTCTCATATGACTTCGGAGACACCAATTCATTACTACTTACAAGAAAACATAAAACCAGAAGACATAAAAATTTCATATTCAAAAGAAAGAAACAGACTTTCAAATATGGCTTATCAAAACAACAAAAAAAGGAAATTAATTACAATCTAATTAAGAAACCAGGGAAATAACTTAAAATAATCAGTACTTTTAATTTTCTGTACAAAACAAATATGCTGACAACACAAATCACTCGGCTGACATTTAAAGGACGTAAAAAAGTCCTAAGTTTGATATCAGGAAAAGAAAAGTTTTCTCCTAACCTATGGTCAAGGACTTTCAGCCTTCTGGCACTGTACTAATGGGACTTTAATTAGGACAAATGGTGAGCAGGCAATAAGAGGATAAGATGCAGGTCACTGTGCTCTTTTTCTTAGTCAGTGTTACTGAGAGCAAATACAATTAGCAGAGTTACCTAGTATGTGTAGTTGTAATAGGACAACTATCCTAATTTATATGTCTACATAAATGCCTTTACCTAGTCAGCTGATCATCTGCTCGCTCATGCCCTAAAACACACGGCAATAATAAGGGTATCTGCCAAGTAACTGAAGACACAATCATGAACTTCAACTTGCCTGCCAGCCATGGAGATTTTATTTTAAATCATTGGTGAAATAGGCCTGTCAACAGATAGTTGCCTAGATGTTAGGCATGGTCTGGTCAGTCTTTGTGTCAATAACACATACTTCTCCAGGGTTTTGCAAATTTAATTTGCATTAGTATTACCTGAACAGCACTCTACATTTAAACATTTACAACTAATAACAGTTATGAGAAATGACTGACTACAACTTTATGTAGTTGATTTGAAAAATATGGTAGTAGTAAATTGTGTGAATAAATAAGATTTTATTATATTTTTTATCAATTTGAAAAAATATTGCTGAAAAAATAAAGATATTCATAAAAATGTGATGTTCCTCCTTGTTTTCTTCCTTTTAACACAGACTGGAAGGAATAAAATGAACATATAAATTTTAGTAGAATTTGCCTGCATTCAGATACTTATATAAGTAAGTAATAAGACTTACTTGACTCTGTTTCTTCTGCTTTTGTCATTAACTTTCCATTTACTGCAGCAAGAGCAGCGGTACCATTGATCTGGCTTGCTGAATGAATCAAGGTTGCCTTACATCCTCCAGATCCATTTCCTTGTAGCAAGAAATAATAACGGCAAGATTCTCCTTTCAGTTCAATTTCTGGAACTTAAAAAACATCAGAACACAACTGTGAAACACCTTCAGAAAAGCAGCTTTAAACCAAGCTATAATCCACCATCAAAATTCTTCCATTTGCTCTCTTCAGTTCTGTAAGAAATCTTACTATCATCTTTTTAGGAGACATACTAAGTACAGATGATATTTCACAGAACAACAAAATGATTTGGGTTGGAAGGGACTTAAAGATCATCCAGATCCACTCCCCTTGCCACGGGCAGGGACACCTTCCACTAGGTCAGGCTGCTCAAAGCCCTATCGAACCTGGCCTCAAACACTTAAAAGGGTGGGACATCCACAACTTCTCCAGGTAACATGTCTCAGTGTCTCAACACCCTCATGGGGAAGATTTTCATCCTCATATGTAATCTAAATCTCCCGTCTTTGTTTAAAGCTAATCCTCTTGTCCTATCGCTACAGAACCTGCTAAAAAGCCTGTCCCTTTCTTTCTTATAAGCCCCCTTTAAGTACCAGACATCACAATACGATCTCCCTAGAGCTTTCTCTTCTCCAGACCGAACAACCCCAACTCTCTTTTGTCTCCAGTCTTCTGATCACCATCGTGTCCATCTGGACTTGCTCCAACAGGTTCATGTCCTTCTTATGCTGAAGGACCCAAAACCGAACACAGTAGCTCATGTGAAGTCTCACCAGGGCTGTTTAGAGGGGCAGAATCACCTCCATCAACCTTGATGGCCAAGCTTCTTTTAATGCAGTCCATGAATAGGGTTGGCTTTCTGGGCTGCAACTGCACATAGCCAGGTCAAGTTGAGCTTCTTATCAACCACTACCCCTAAGCCTTTCTCCTCAGGGCTTCTCTTAATCCACTCTCCACCTAGCCTGTATTTAAGCTTGGGATTGCCCCGACCCACGTGCAGGGCCATTTAAAACCTTTCCAGTGCATATAACAAGTTCAGTGACAAGGCCTCCAAAGACAAGAAAAAAACAGGAAAATACAGAGGTTTCAAGGATACAGATCATCAACATTCAGCTGCACTAAGACAAGATAACAACCTGCCTGAAAGACAGAGAAGGAATCCAATGAACAACAAGAAGACCACAGACCCAAATATTACTGCTGGAACAAACCATTGTGTGAGGGGCAGGTAAATAGTCTGTAAAGATATAATTGCCCAGAGATTTCTTTGTTCATATTGGTCCCTCTCTCCAGAGTTGACCATGCTGCTGATCTTTCCATTAAATTATTCTATGAAATCTAATATCTGAGAGTCCACTCCATGAAACCTCAAATCCAGACTTCAGAGCTAACCGACCCCTGGCAGCAGACAGCAGGACACTCAGATGGAAGGTGAGCATAGTGGAGAAGCACATTGAAATGTTGAAATCATAGCTAAGCAATATAAAGAATAGGGTATGCATCTATAATTCTTTAGCTATTAACATATACAACCCTCATCCTCTCTATCTCTTAGCTATAAACCGCCATCAAAGTGCAAGACCAGGATTGGTACCAGTCACACCTAGACTCCTCTCTGAGAGCTTAGAGAGCACAATTCATTGTGACTTGGCAGGAGGGTCTCGCTTACCTTTCTGCACCCCCAGTCCCTGTGCAACACTTCACATTGATTATAAACCCATTCTTCATCCATATATTTCCCCCATGCAGTAAGAAATAGCATGACTTTATCATCAAACTCTATTAAGCCACACATATTTAAATACGAGTTTTATCTAAAAAATTCATTCGTGACACTGCATTATTCATTTGTTCACTGCTTTATACTTGGGTGTAGCCTGGGTCAGAGATAAACACATTCTATTTTTAATCACAGGCATACAGAACACAGTTTTGAAAATAAATGAACGTAGGACTTGACAGTAACATTGAAAGGATGGATTTGCTATCTTTCTAAACAAAAAATATTTTATAGCACCTTGGTAGATGCAGAAATTCAGAGAATGAATACTTCTTGATATAAGTTTTAAAGGTCAAATCACTTATATTTGTAGTACTGTCTCAAATAACTAGAGACTGACAGTTCTTCATATTATATATATATTTTAGTAATAAATTGTATTTAACATAGCCACATTACTGCTAGCCACTAAAAGTAATTTTCAGTTAAACAAGCAAATATGTTTCTTCTCCTGTTCAAAATTTTGCTCAAGAAGCCTAACAACTTATCACGTATTACTAACCACTGGACATCGTACAAAGGAGATCTTGCAGACATCAGTGATCCTGCACTCATTTGATTGCATTAGGATTATCTCTCCAATACAGTGTAAATACTGCTGTTGTGATCTTCCCTATAATTACAGTCTCTCTGCTCTACCCAAATCCAAACATTCAGAGAACATTTTGAATCTATAGCCTGACAGCACCCCTTCCACAGAATTAAGCATCTTGCCCTATTACATGTATCTTCCTGATTCTCTCATTTTTTGGCTATCTCAAGAGCTGAAAGAACATCAGTTTTCGTCAGCCATGCTCATCTGCTTGTTTACAAATGCTACCTTCAGCAGGCAACAGAAGTCACTATTCTTTGGAATATGTGTGAATGATATAATTAGATCACTGTATAAACAACAAAATTGCATAAGAAGGCAGAATCCTACATTTTATTCCATCTAGATAAGTACTTTAAGCACTGGACTACCACCAAACTCCTTTTAGTCCAATGTTTTCAGTCCCATACAAACCTTACACTTGTACAATGTCTCCACTTGCAGGACATTGTGCAGTATATTCTCACCCATAACGCTAGCTGACTGACAAAATCCACCCAGTCTTCATCTATGATGATCCTCTCACTTCCTGAATATGATTTCTAATTATTAGCACACTGTGTACGGAGTCGGCTGCCATCAGTATAGCCCCACAAAGGAAGGAGTCTATTCTCAACCACCAGTTCAGCACATTGACTCTCAGTGAATGGAGGCATCCAGCATTTCCTAGCATGTTTCTAGGAAGAGGTTGACATTAAACACAAGCGCACTAAAGAATCTCTGGAAACGCTTAAGTGAGAAAAGAAGCACCGAAATGAAGCACACTGGATTTCCACCAGCAGAACCAAACCTCTTTCCCCATGGACTGTACAATCACCTTAGAAAGGTGTGCGGAAGCTGGATCTTAGCTGAAAGATAGGGCATAGAAAAGGTTTAAAGGAGATGAATTGTTTTCCTAAAGCTTTCAACGATGTTATTATCAATTTTCATCTCCAATGAGACTGCAAAGCTGACTCACATTCACCAAAACTAATGTGTGTCAATGAAGATTACAATGGCTGACTTAACTTCGTTGGAGAAAAAAAGGGCATCCCAAACATATAGAAAAAAGTCACCATACACATATACATATAAGCACACCAAAATAAACCTTCACTCATCTTCCTTATACCTACCAGTAATGACCTTGGGTTTCCTGGTCATATACTCCTTCCATTTCTTGGTACTCAGCTGGGCAGGGGATGGGATCGCTACACTGCTTACATTACATGGCAATGTAAACAAAGCTCCTACCTAAATAACAAGAGCAAATACAATACATGCGGTATTATTGAAACCTATTTTACATTGCATTCTTGAACGATTGATTTGGCATTATTTCAAATGTACTTCAACTGAAGAAAAATATCTTTATTCAACACTTCTTTCATTCAGATCGAGAGAGAACAGCATTTGACACAGAAACTCTTAAAAATGGGCTTATTTTTTAGCTCCAGTTGAGATATCATTAACTGCTGAATTCCTATTTCATACATAAAAAGGCATTTATTAGCTATTATAAATCTTTCAATAATCCAGCTAAAAACACTTCTCCAGAGTGGTATACAGAATGAAAATACAATTCAAAGACACAGTTGGCATCAGTGACTCTGCTTTCTTTTGAAAATCAAGTGATCTTTTTCCTTCCTACATATTATCCTTTTCAAATAATCAGATACTGGACTACGTTTAAGGCTGTATGCAAATTTCAGGCCAACAAGCACTAATAGAAAAAATGCATAAGCAGTTGAATACTCAAGCAATAAAACAACACTTTTACAGCTATTGGAATAGTCTAAAAATGTGTAATATTACCAGTAGTAGACTGAAAAAAAAATCCCTAAGAGAAACTGTTATCCTGAAAACATATTCAATCCAACACGTGCTGACTCTGAAATGTCATCTGAGAATGTGGCTTTTTTTGCTTTTGCTTTTAAAGAACTAGAAGTAACGCAAACTCTTCGACTGTAAAAGAGATTTGATCAAATGTTCAGTATTCTCATGTAAAATGAAAATTACCTGAAATATTTACCAACATAAAACTATTGCAAAAGATATTTTTGATACAGCATTAGAAAAAGGACTTCCTTCTTTTCTGGCTAAGCATAATGGAGAATGGAGCGTCAGAGGAGGAAAGAAGTTACTAAAACCTAGTTAACATGCTGAAAATGAAACACAAAGCCTGAAAATGGAATACCATCTCCACAATAAATAAATAAGTTATTCATTATAACAGTACTGGCATTTTCACATTGCAGGGTTTGTTTTGATTGGCGTCAATTTATTTTATAAACACTAGAAAAACTTTCCTAAACAAGCATACATCACCTTAAACATAGGCCTGTAAATGTTCCAAGAACTACTTTTTTATTCAAAATTAAAATGGAAAAATAGAATACACGCATGCAAAATAAAAAATCTTACCGCTTCAGACTAGCTCGATATGTTTTGCAAGTTGTACACAACTGCCTTTTGCCACAAAAACCAGTTTCTTAATGATAGCACAGAAATTATTTGTCAGGATAGGATTAAAAGTTACTATATATTTTAGGAGACTGAAACTTAGCTAAAGTAAAGAGAAAAATGTTCAGTGGACTTACAAATTGTCAGGACTTGTATAGCCTGCACCTTTGAAAACCAGATCTGCTTTAGAACTAAAGACTTGAAGGAGCTTACACAGAAACTAGGTCTGGAAATATTATCTTGTATCTATCTTTCATGAGCAATATATATATATATCTTCATTTTTATGCTACACCTAAATAAAAAGATCTTACCTTCCCAGAAAGAGAAGAAATTTGGTCCAAAAGTAGTGTAGATGTCTTCTTGGTACTCTTTCTTGCCAGGGTTCTGAACAGAACAGTTTAAGGAATCTCATCTTCACAAAGAACTGTGTGCATCACTATTTTACAAATCACGTTACCATCATATTTCTAATAAGGAATGCAAGCATCTAATATTTGATATTCAAGTACCACAAATATATGAAACTCATCTTTCCAGGCAAAATATAATTTTGGAAATGTTATATGATGACACATACCACTGACATCTTTAACACAGGCAGGCATAACCAGATATTTGTATATTCAAAATCCTGGCAGCATTATACAGACCAAGCTACTATTGTTACACCAAGATTAGTACAGAAAGTACATAGATTTAAAACCAATAAGACCTCTGCAGCATATACAACTCAAGAGAAAATTCCTCTGCGATACCGTGCCACAGATTTTGCACCTACACAATAAGAAAACGACTTCTGGAAAAATGTTTCTATATTGTGAAGCTTGCTATATACAGTAATGAATAAGGCTTGGGGAGGGTTAAACTTACAGAGCAGCAAATATTTCTCTATTCATTCCCCACAAATACCATATACATCAACAGTCAAAGTATATGTGCAATGACACAAAAAAGAGATGGTTATGGTTAGTGTTATTTAATTTTCAACATTAAAAAAATCCAAGTGTGAAGTATCACTATGACTATTTTGGCAGGCTAGAATGGAATGAGTCCTTAGAAGTCCTCATGTATTGCGGGCATGGGTAGATCTTGATTGTTTTCTTTCTGCTATAGATCATTATCTGTACTAGTTTTAGAGCCTTAAAAAAGGATACAGTTCAAATTCCAGATCCGATATAAAAAAAGAAGGTAGATCAGAGAGCACCACCATCTGTAAAAATTCTAGTGCAGGACCATAGTAATGAAAAACCTGAAAAGAGATCAAATTGAAAACTCTGTAACACTATACGTGATGTTACCTCAATGGAACTTCCTCAAGTGTTTTGCTGGAGGACATCTGAAAGAGTTATAAAGGACTACAAAGACAAAAACATTTCACAGTACTGTATTATAAATAATTATATAAAAAACAAGGAAGATATGTAATTCTGTTAAATAGAATTTACTTTCTAGGACGTTAAATGCATGCAGCAAATGGGTCGTAGAATCACAGAATAGTTTGGTTTGGAAAGGACAGTTAAAGGTCATCTAGTCCAATCACGCTGCCACAGTCAGGGACATTTTCAGTGAGATCAGGTTGCTCAGAGCCCCGTCCAACTTGACCTTGAATATTTCCAGGGATGGGCTATCTACCAGCTCTCTGGGCAACCTGTTCCAGTGTTTCACAACTCTCATCATAAAAAAATTGCTTCCTTTTATCTACTGTAAATCTACCCACTTTTAGTTTACAACCATCATCCCTTGTTCTGTCACTACAGGCCCTGCTAAAAAGCCTGTCCCCATCTTTCTTGTAAGCCCTCTATAAGTACTGAAAAGTCACAAGAAGGTCTTGCCAGAACCTTATCTTCTCCAGACTGAAAACTCCAGCTTCCTCAGCTTTTTCTCATGGGAGAAGTGTTTGATGCCTCTAATGATCTTTGTGGCCCTCCTCTGAACCCACCCCAACAGGTCCATGTCGTTCCTGTGCTGAGGACTTCAGAACTGAACGCAGTACTCCAGGTGAGGTCTCACAAGAGCAGAGTAGAGGGGCAGAATCAACTTCCTTGACCTGCTGGCCACTCTTCTTTTGACGTAGCCCAGGATACACTCGGCCTTCTGCGCTGTGAGACCATGTTGTCAGCTCATGTCCAAATTTTCATTCACCAGTACCTCCAGGTCCTTCTCCACAGGGCTGCTCTCAATCCCTTCACCCTCAAGCCTGTATTGATACCTGGGGTTGTCCCGACCCAAGTGCAGGACTTTGCACTTGGCCTTGCTGAACCTCATGAAGTTCACAGGGCCCACTTCTCCAGCTTGTCCAGATCTCTCTGAACAGCATCCCATCCTTCAGGTATGTCAATCACACCACTTGGCTTGGTGTTGTCTGCAAACTTGCTGAGGATGCACTCAATCCTGCTGTCTATGCCACTGATGAAGATACTAAACAATACTGGTCCCAATACGGGCCACTGAGGGGTAACTCTTATTCAAATTCAAAGAAAAATAAAATCTACTAGGAAGGGACAAATGCAATCCAAAATGCACATATTTTAACAATGAAAACAATAATCTGCTAACTGATATCAGTTTTCATAAAACCTTGTTTTTGTTTTCATCAACCAACATGATTATGGAGTTCCCATCAAATATCTGCTTCGACTGGAAATCCATGAAAAAACAACAGTAATTATAAAAACAAACAAAGTTTTTAAAATTAAGTAGAAAAGGTTAGATATATATAAAGAATTCCTAGATAAATGACACATTTCAGGTATTAAGATTGAACAAAGTCTCAATTTCTACTTGAAAAAAATTTTGGTGTCACATTCCTAAAAACAGGATATTTTAAGGACCTGTTTTGAGAACACACATGAATAAAAGAAGTATTCCTCAGTCTTATACAATCATCACTTTTAATGTTTAATTTTCATTTCTGACAAAGTTTTCCCCAATTACTAATATTCTCAGGAAAACAAAACATCAATTCTAGTGGCTCAAAGAACTATGAAAAATACTTGCCTCTGGTAAAGCATCAGTGTTCCTCAATTGTTGCTCTTTCTTAACTGCAAAGGAAGAAATTAAATGTGAAGCATTGAATGTCCTTGCTGAAGTGCTCTTCATACAAAATTCTGGAAACTTAAGTTCTGATCCAAACTGAGAAAGAAAAAAAAAAAGGAAATAAACGTGTCAAAATAAAGAAAAATTATTTCTCTGTGGCCAGTTACGTGTATTATTATTTTAAACAATTAGTACTATATTTCTTTCATGCAGATCTGTAAAACTAGGTAAAACATTGGACTTGGGTAACCAACTACTATATCCGAAACGCTAATACTGAAAATGTAAACAATGTCTTTCGCAATCACAAAGCTATCAGTATTTGCAGAAATATTAGACGTGCTCACAAAAATGACTCAGAGCAGGGTTATAAAACTCACAGCTGCTGCCATTCTCCTGCTCCTGCAGTGTAACGCGCGTTCCACACACTGCACACGTGACCAGTGCGCTGGCACGAGTGTAGGGGCAAGGAGCTTGGCACTGCTGCCAGGTAGAAACAAGGTGCCAGGCTGGATAAAACAAGGTGGAGGGCCGGATTCAGACCGTGGGCCATGAGTAAGTTTGACATTCCTGACTTAGAGTTACTTAATAATGATTTGTGATAGATACAAAATAATCTAAGACTGAACAAGAAGTTCTAAGACAAATATTTCAGAGAAGAGCACCTCGATTTCTGAAATTCCAATCTCAATGCCTTGATCTAAGAGGGCCAATGGCATCTTGGCTTGTATCAGATACAGCGTGGCCAGCAGGAGCAGGGAGGTGATTGTGCCCCTGTACTTGGCACACACCCTCGAGTGCTGGGTTCAGTTTTGGGCCCCTCACTAGAAGAAGGGCATTGAGGTGCTGGAGCGTGTACAGAGAAGGGCAATGAGGCTGGTGAAGGGACTGGAGAACAAGCCTTACTAGGAGCAGCTGAGGGAACTGGGGTTGTTTAGCTTAGAGGAGGCTGAAGAGACACCTCATCACTGTCTACAACTACCTGAAAGGAGGTTGTGATGGAGTGGGTGCTGGGCTCTTCTCACAAGTGACAAGCAACAGGACAAGAGGAAATGGCCACAAGTTGCGCCAGTGGAAGTTTAGACTGGACATTAGGATGAAATTCTTTACTGAAAGAGTAGTCAGGGATTGGAACAGGCTGCCCAGGGAGGTGGTGGAGTCACCATCCCTGGAGGTGTTTAAAAGACAGGTGGATGAGTTCCTTAGGGACATGGTTTAGAGGGGAGACAGGTACAGTTGGACTAGATGATCTCGGAGGTCTCTTTCAACCTTATGATTCTATGATCTCATTTATCCTTTCATCACACCAAAAAAAAAAAAGGTTGTTCTGCCATCCACCCATCCACCTGGATACTTGCACATTACCTCACTGAGTTATACTGTCAAAACCAAATTTGCCTTAAAGCATAAAATGCACTGTACAATGCATGTTCTTAATGATGCTCAAAGAAAATAACCACAGGTGAAAAAAGTTATTTTACCTTTCTTTCCCATATCTGAATCTTTCCTCTCCAGAGTTCTTTTACATCAATAATATTCATGACATTATTTGAAGACACAAGGTCTGCTGATAGATAGTCTGCAATCTTTTGCCAGCTACTGTAAAAATAATAATTGATTTTATCAAATTTATTATTACAAATTAACATGCAGTGTGATTTGACTGAATTTAGCTATTACATCTTAGCACTGAAATAATTTTGTGTATATTAAGACAGACATACATAGTTTCATATTGCAGAAAGTACAAGATATACAATTGCTGTTTCAAGCTCTGTAAAGAACTTGCTCACATCCTCCATGAACATGACAGGAAAGAACTTTGTTAGATACCAGTTAGCACTGGCTATGGCAAGCTGCAGTAATGTTGAGTGCTAGAAGCTGGAGTAAAGCCAGCTTGCCATCACTGGTCCATCTAGATGGTTTGAAGTTAGCCTTGTAAGCAGATCTACAACTGCAGAGCAAGTATTACCCAAATTCAACATCAGAGAGAGAACAGCCAGGATCTTTGGGTCCTACTAGCATGTGTGCCTTTTAAGAGAAATCAGCACCATCAACAGCACAGGACAAATAAGTAAGAGAACTTTCATGAAAGAAACTGTATGTCCAAATGGCCTCATTTTACATAAAAGGCAGTAGAAAAACTTGTTCAGTCAAAATCTGGCTGCACAGGAAGGTATCAGTAAGCACCAAAATCAAGCACTCACAGAAGCCACTGCAGTAAGTTTATCTTCCTCCATATATATGGTCAGTACCCTGCCTATTCTATCCAACTACTGAGCACTCAACTTTTCAATTTTAAACAGTTTTATTAATTTAGGATTAAGCTTAACCACATATTCTATGAAGCAAAGATCAAACCCTTTTTTTCCCCTTAAAGTAATACCACAGGTAATAATAGGCAGTTACATATTGATTTCACAAAAACTGGAAAACTCCAATCAATACAAATTATTATGTAGCATAGCATATCTTCAAAACATCATATGCACACTGAAGCCATGAGTGATGGAAACTGAAAAAGAAAATATTTTACTTTCTGCTGTCATAGGACGAGGTACTTCAGGGTTTCCTTTTTGCCTGCCCCTCTGGTTAGGGCACGTATTTACAATAAATGAGCATGAATAATTCCCCCCTCAAACAGTAACAGAAGACAAATCTATGTATTTGCGAAGTATAAATGTAAAGTACTAAAGTAAAATGCTGACATATACTAACACAAAACTAAAGTGATCTTTTTTGTAGACCTAAAATAAAGGGCATACCCTTTAGAGTCATTTGTTGCAATAGTGATTTGTGCAGAGTGCCATTCTCGCAGGTGTTTCAGGGCACCAATAGCAGGTAAGCAGTCTTTCAACTTCGGTCCATCTTGTTCAACAGCCTGCAGTATTACATCAACCATTGCTCTGCCTGTAAAACAGTAATATATGACTCAAAGTACCATTATCCAGTAAACGATCCAGTTATTTATAGACAGAAAAGTACTGATAATCACCGACTGTACCAAAATGGCTTAGAGTGACTTTAAGTAACTTCAGTGTGATTTAAAACACTTTTCACGCATTTTCATTCGTCTCTTGCTGCTCCTCTCAGATCAACACAAAATAAAGTTAAATGTTTTGTGGTTCACTCAGTTAGAGCAGTTCTATACTTTTCTCCTCTTTTACTCAGCACTGTATTTGACAGATTCTGAGTCATATATCCCTGCCTCCAGGACAGCTATGCTATGCCATTTGCCTCCTTTTAAGATCTTTAAATTGCAAATTTCTTTCTTTCCACATTCAGATCCTTTGCTACCCCAAATGAACAACTGCAACTTTATGTAACCCCAACACAGAAGGTGATCTGCATCGCCAGTCTACAAAATCTGAACCCAATAGTTTTGATCTATGCTCCTGCGCAGCTTCTTGGCTCCCACCACAAGCATTCAGCTGGCAAATTAGATGTAAACCCAATGTTTATATCTTCCTTTTTCCCAGAAAAACTTCCTATGGTTGCATGTTGAGTTTCATATTGCTTATTGTCTATTACTACTTTGGTGCCATTTCAGATGGAAAAATTAATTATATAAATAGCTACCTTAATCTCTACTGAAATACAGCCTTCCAAAGGAACAAGCAGCAAACTACTCCATAATTTGCAAGGCAAATCGTGCTGAAGTTCCTTATACTACTTGCAAGAGCTGCACACAAGTTAATTCAACTAACTAACATCCTCTGGATTTTTCCATTTGCCTATGATTTTACCAGCTGAGTTTTTAGAGTAATAACTAACACGATAAACTAAAAAAAAGAGATTGCTCTTTTAAGAGAGATTACCTGGGGCGGGCAGTTTATCGGCTAACTGATGCAGACTTTCTGCAGCTTCATCATAGATACTGAAAAGGAAGAGCAACACAGTTGGAAACACAAAAGTAATTTCAAAATAAGAAGATACAGCTAACGGATACTACCTGATGTATCTTATATCTTTAAAATTCTGAACAAACATAACTAGGCAATGAGATAAATACATCTCCCCCTTTACTGAGGCAGAAGTAGGCAGTAGGCAGTAAAACTGGAAGTAGGATCCAAGACAGCCAGCCTTCTCTTACCAAGAAACTTCTTTTTGTATATGAAACTGTTATCTGTTAGGAAACCGTTCAGTTATTCTATAAAAATAAATCATAACTGAAAAAAATAAAGCTATGTTAAACAACATAGAATTATTTTCAGTGGTAGTAGGGGATTGTTCATAGAACTGTTGCTTTTGTAACAACTCTTACTTGTTAAATTTTCTTGATTCCCTTGGATTATTACTGTTAAATGTCAGATCAATATACTTCCAGTAAAAAGAATAATATGCATACTCAGTCATAGACAGCGACTCTCTACTGTTATTGTCTTCTTCCTCAAAATTTTGCATGGCTCCAAGGCATTCATCAATACTTGTTTGGTGAGCATCTTCATTTTTCTGTGCATCAAAATTTATTTCCTCCCAGTCAGAACTGCAGAACTAATCAAGCAAAAGGAATTTTGAACATCACAGTTTTAACCTGCACTAGAGACAGGCAGAGGGCTGAGGAACTTATATTCTCTCTTACCTGATAATAACCACTTACAACATGACTTGCAAAGTACCATTTCTTTACACTTGGAATGCCAGCAACTGAGCAAGCTGGAAAGAGGTAAAACAATTATTTTAAATAATCAATCCACTGCAATCTATTCCTTCTGTTATAACAAACATCTTTTTTGGAAGACAACAGAAGCCATTTAATGTGCCACAATGTTTCTACTTTACTTTGTCATTATAATTCACATCTAAACATATTAAGATGCACATGTCTAAGCAAGTGTCTAACTATTAATGATTCTCAGACATTCCCATGTTCATGAATTTTAACAGCTTATAGTGGTTCCCTCACATGAATCATAAATAGATGACAGCTGAGACAATGAGGTGAGTCTAGATATCATAAACATATAAAGAACTAAGAAAGGATTTTTTGTTAAAAACACCACGCTCAAAACATAAAAGCCCTAAAGAAAATCTTCAGAAATCTCTTTTAAGATGAAAAAAATATTTAATACATATTCATGGATTGGGGTTCTGAACTGCTACTCAACAAATATTGCTTTCACTGAAAAAAATTAAAGATATCATAGGAGTAATGAAAATACTAAGCTGCCCACTGACATGAGGAACAAGTCTTTTCCTACTGTTACTTGCTGTTAATCTGGATAGAAATTTGTCAGTCTTTCAAAGCACTTGTCTAAACCTATTTAATCTTCTCCTGATAGCTCAGCTGCTAACATGACATCAACTGTCCACAAAAATAGCAGCAGCAGGAGAAGTCCTGTCTGCAAGTTTACACAACTGCAGATGCTGGGTTTCCTGAGTTGTTTTACCTAGATCAAAATACGCCTAGGCCAATTCTTGGATAACACTTGCCCTACCTTACTGTACATTGCTATATTTACCTGGGAATGTGCTCAAATCTGCATTGATAGAAGTAGTACAGCTTTCTTTCAGGAACTGATAAACGTTTGCAGCAGTCCCAGCTGGAAAATAAGTTTTTTCTTAAATCCATTAATTAATCCATTAAACTGTGTTTTGCTTTCTTGCAAAGTCCAGTTTAGTATCAGAAACTTTTAGTTTGGAAATAAAGAAGGACAGGAGGGAGGGAAAGAGGAAAGGAGGAAGAGAAGAAGAGAGGAAAAGAGGGAGGGAAGAAGAGAGGAAAAGCGGGAGGGAAGAAGAGAGGAAAAGCCTGCAGGGGTACAGATCCCAGAGCAGCGATCGCAAGGAAAAGCCCCTTCGGTAACAGCTAGGACAGTGCCGCGGCAGCGGCTCCACAACCGGCGCAGCTCCCAGCCCGTCCTGTCCCTGTCCCTGTCCCTGTCCCCCGCGGCGATACCTGCTCCCTCGGCCCCGCGCTGCCCCCAGCTCAGGACCAGAACGTAGCGCTCCATGGCGTCCGTGAACGCAGCCACCACTCCGCGGGGCCCGCGCTGCGCCCTCGCACCGCCCCTCGCACCGCCCCTCGCGGCAGTGCTTCCGCTTCCCCCGTGCGGGCTGGGGCGCCACTCTATCGCCTGCGCTCAGCGGTCGCAGCTATGGCCGGGTTCACCAAGGCGGCTCAGGTGAGCGCGGGCCTCGCCCCCCAGTGCGGGCGGTGCTGGGGGACGGTCGCGCTGCCGCCGACGGGGAGCGGCCGGGAGGGAGCAAGGCGGCGCCGGGACGAAGGGACAGGAGCTGCCCGGGGAGGCCTGGTGGCTCATGGTCCTCTGCCTGCTCCAGTCTCGTCCTGATGGCCCGCTGGGTGCGAGAGGGCTGTGAGGGCCAGGGCTGCGGGCGGCTTGGGCTGCTCTTGCTGCTCCTCCCTCTGAAGAGAGACTGAGAGTAGGCATTGTTCAGCATGGAGAAGAGCAGGCTCCAGGGAGACCGTAGAGTGGCCTTCCAGTACTTAAAGTGGGCCTAAGTATGTAAAGGAGTGCTGGTTGATGAGGAGCTCAACATGAGCCATCAGTGCGCGCTTGCAGACCAGAAGGCCAAATGTGGCCTAGGCTGTATCAAGAGAAGCGTGGCCTCAGGGTGAGGGAGGTGTTTCTCCCCCTCAGCTCTGTTCTCGTGGTACCCCACCTGGAGTATTGTGTCCAGTTCTGGAATCCCCAAAGTGAGAAGGATGTCGAACTGTTGGAGCAGGTCCAGAGGAGGGCTATGGTCAGAGGGCTGGAGCACCTCTGCTATGAGGACAGGCTGAGAGAGTCGAGGTTGTTCAGCTTGGAGAAGAGAAGGCTCTGGGGAGACTTTATAGCAGCCTTCCAGTACCTGAAGGGCACTACAGGAAAGCTGTGGAGGGACTTTTTACAATGGCAGGTGGTGATAGGATGAGGGGCAACGGCTTTAAATTGGAAGGAGGAAAATTTAGGTTAGACATTAGGAAGAAGTTGTTCACACTGAGGGTGGTGAGCTGCTGGAACAAGTTGCCCAGGGAAGCTGTGGATGCCCCCTCCATGGAAATGTTCAAGGTCAGGTTGGATGGTGTCTTGAGCAGCCTGGTCTGATGGGAGGTGTCCATACCCATGGCAGGTGGGTTGGAACTGGTTGATCTTTAAGGTCACTTCGAACCCAAACCAGTTTCTATGATTATGAGAAAGATGGGGAAAGTCTTTTTAGGAGGGCCTGTAACAATAGGACAGGGAGCAATGGTTTTAAACTTAAAGAGGAGAAGTTTAGAAGAATTGAAGGGATTGAGAGTAGCCCTGTGGAGAAGGAAGTACCTGGGGGTACTGCTGGGTGAAAAATTGCACATGAGCTGACAATATGCGCTTGCAACCAGAAGGCAAATGGTATTCTGAGCTGCTTCAATAGAAACATGGCCAGCAGGTCAAAGGAGATGATTCTGCCCCTCTGCTCTGGTGAGGCCCCACTGGGAGTATGCATCCAGCTGTGGAGCCTTCAGCACAGGAAAGACGTGGACCTGTTGTAATGGGTCCAGAGGAGGGCCACAAAGGTGATCAGAGATCAAACACCTCTCCTATGAAGATAGGTTGAGAGAGTTGGGGTTGTTCAGCCTGGAAACAAGAAGGCTTTGAGGAGACCTTATTGCGGCATTCCAGTACTTAAAGGGAGCTTATAAGAAAGATAGAGAAAAACTTTATAGTAGGGCCTGTAGTGATAGGACAAGGAGTAATGGTTTTAAACTAAAAGAACAGAGGTTTAGACTGGATATTGGGAAGAATTTTTTTTAGGATGAGGGTGGTAAAACACTGGAACAGGTTGCCCAGAGGTGGTAGAAGCTCCATCCCTGGAAACATTCAAGGCTAGATTGAGTGGGGCTCTGAGCAGCATGACCAAAGATGACCTTGCCCATGGCAGAGGATTGGACTAGATGACCTTTATCGTCCCTTCCAACCCAAACCATTCTAGGGAGGCTGTGCCATTTGCTGAGAGGGAGAGAGGTCCTGGGCCTTAAATGGTCCAGGTTTACAGTTCAGTTAGCAGTAATGGAAACTTGCAGCAAGAGATCATTATTTTTGAAACCAAACCTTGAGTACTGGTAACTTTTCAGTGTTGTTACTGCAACTGTGTACAACAGTGGGTGTACCACGGTGTGTGGCAGTGATCTCCATTCATGGAAAGGTTATTTGGTGGAGGTGTTGAATATTATGATTTCTTCTAGGGTTTTTTGGAGTGTGAAAAAGGTGTTGATCCAATTAGAGAAGCTAGACTTATGTACGGCAGTGTTTTCTTTTATTATGTTGAGTACTTTGTTTCTTTCTCTTTAGCAATGGGCTACTTTTGCCAGAGCCTGGTATCTCCTTGATGCAAAGATGCAGCCACCAGGAAAAATAGCAGCTGCAACTGTAATCAGACTTGAAGGCAGGCATAAACCTATTTATCATGCAATAAGTGAGTATTGCAGTTGATAAAAGCACATTTGCTTTCCTTGAGTTGTATTTTTCTTCTGATATCAGTTTTAAAATCACATCTGATATATAAGGTTGTACTTTTCGGTTGTTTGTAAATGTCTTCTCATCTTTTGCAACTTTGTGTCATTGTCTTTACCAATCCATGTAAAGCTAATTATGAATTAATAATTGATTTTTAGTAGCTGAATTACAGTGGGTTGTGCTTCCATTTTTTTGAAAAAACTTGAAATGTGTTTTGCTGCATTGATTTTTAGATGTAAAGATTTAATTCACAGTGCGTGTAATGACACACTGATGTCATTCTTGATTAGATTTTCTGAATGCTACCTTCCAGTAGCTACACAATGCCATAGAGCCTTGAAGGTGTGTCATTCTGAATAAGGTGCAAGTAAGTCCTGTCTGTGTGAGGCAACGGGCACAAACTGATTCACAAGTTTCTTCTAAACATCAGGGAACATATTTTTACTATGAGGGTGACTGAAAATGGCTGTCCAGGAGGTTGTGGAGTCTCCATTACTGCAGATATTAAAAAAATGGTCCTGCATGAACAGGGGGCTGGACAAAATGGCCTCCAGGGGTCCTTTACAACCTCACGTTCTGAGATGATGAGGCTGGAACCTGTCTGATTCCTAAACAGGAGACAGAATTATTGTTGAAAGATTTCGTATTGTTTAAATGAAAGAAAAGTTCATCTTGCTTTTCTGCAAAATGAAAAATTCAGTAGTGAAGATGTATCTGTGATCTCTTTCATTATTTGTAATACTGTTGTGCTTGTCTTGTAGTGATAAGCATTTTATAGAGAATAAAAAGGTGATCCCTCCTGTTGATGGTGCACTGTTTTCTGTAATTCTCATGTGAATTTTTTTAAGAGACATTACTGGAAAAGAAGGATTAATCGTTGCTCATACTTGTAGAGTTTACATACAAAAATTATTCTTGACCTGTTTTTCATAATGAGAAGGCAGTATTTGTACTGTCCTAAAGAAGTTTTAAATACCAGAATTCTGCTGTTGCTAATTATGTTTTATCCACAAGATGTCACTGGAGACTAAAGCTGTCTGAAAAAGTAAAGCAGACACTGAGGAGAAATATTTTTGGTGTCCTGCAGGAAAGATCTTTTAAACTTTTATGTCCACAAGTTATAAAATCCTGGAAAGTCATTTCAAGGATAACTTTATTTGGTCTAAAGTGTTCTGTAAATCAGTACCAAATATCTTACACTTGAGATTGACATTGGTAGGTTACTACTACCAAGAGACACTTGATAGTCTCTAAGAAAGCAAAGTATTTATGACTTTGTGACTGGTGTACTTAACACTTCCTTTTTTTTTCTTTTTTACCTTTTCCTGAACAAATAAGAAATATTTTGGTGACTGTGAGATAACAGTATCTTAGACAGAATGACATTGTGGTGGGGTTTTTTTTTATTTTTTGTGGGTTTTGTTTTTTATTTGGTATCCAGTTACCATTCTGTAAATAATTACTTATTTCTGGTATTGAAAACTATCTGGAACTGAATTTAAGCTCTAGTTATGGAAGGAAATAAATTTGATTTCATTTATATTTTCTGTTTTAGTGAAAATATTTCATTGTTCTCCAGAGTCTCATATTTTTTGATGCTGTCAGATGACATGCCTTAAATAAGGGAATACAATCTTGTTCAGGAAGTTTGAATCTGGATTTTTAGGTTTCTTGTGCAACTTCCCTTCTCTATATCCTAATCCTCTCTGTACTATGCTTGTGAGCAGCTTCCTAATACAGAACCAAAAATAGCAGGGCAGGTTTTTTAAAAATTAGACACTTTGGTTCTTGATGTTGGATTGTGAGCAAGTGTAGGTGAGCCACTTCTGTTGCTGTTTTCGTCATCCTTAAAGGAGTATACTAGGCTGGATGGAAGTGTCCTGCAAACCACTTCTGGCCCCAGATGTTGCTCTAGAGTGCAGTGTTAGTTTAGAAGGACTAAAAGAAGCAACAAAGGCTTCTCTTCCTATGAAAGATATGTCAGGTAGTTTGACAGTCTTGTGAGCTAACAGCTGACAGTATGATCCCTACTTTTAACTGCTGTTTAGCTCTTAATTAAAAGCATGCATTTTTAAAGTGCAATAGGAATTAATGAAGTTGTAAAGGTATAAAATGGATTTACTGTGTCAGTTTGGTTTTATTTGAAGAGGTGCAATGTATATGCTGTTTTTAACAAACTGCATATGCCATAATGTAATAGAATATACTGGACTTGGGTTTTGTGTCTTTCTTGAGGAAAACATGGTTCTATTCTTCCTAAAAGAATAATTCTATATTATATTATGAAAATAGCTTGAAGAAAGAGTTTTCTTTCGTGATATTTTGTGAATATTTTTCAAAAGTAGGATGCAATTTGACTATTTGTGGAGACGTTTAATATTTTTGCTTCCTTCCTATTAAATGCAGCTGTCCCCAAGGTGATGGGAGCAACACTGTTTAAAGACCAGTGCAAAATAATGTATTTGTTTGTAATTTCGAAGGAAGCATTAGCTATGCATAAATTCAGTCTTTAGAAAGAACTGATTGCAGTCATTATTCAGGTAGCCTGCAGCTATCCTGGTTAGTTTTTCTGCTGGCTTATAATTGTTTGCAATTGATCTATTGGTATATGGAATTATTAATTCATAATAAGTGCTAATGCAAGTGGAGGACTCTTGGCAAAAATTTCCGTAGATAAACTTATTCTCTCATCTTCCTGACTGAAAAAAAAATCCCAAAGACACAAAATACGATGTCAGTATGTTATTTAGACATACGGTGGTTTTAGAACTGATCTGTCTGCTGTGAAAGGCTGCATCAGTGAAGATGTTTAAATTGTGGTTGCACTGTAGCTGTAGTTGAAAGTAGCACTTCAAAAGAACCCTGGATTAAAAATGGACTTCAATAGCATATGAAACTTGCATTGTTTAATTATGTGCTCCTGTAAAAAATATATGCTTAATTTAAGTCCTTTTTAGTATAGCTGCTTTGTTACTTACTCCAAAACGTTTTAGTCAAATGAGCCTCTTCAGATTCTTATTTATTACATATAGAACTTCAGGCAAATAATTTTCCAGTTGATTGAATGTGTAGTTATAGGTTATACAGCTGATCAAGATGATTACTTCTGAAATGAAAAACTGTTTTTTCATATTTTCATCATATTTTTGAGATAGTATGGGTTTTATTAGCAATAAAAGTAGATGCATTAAACTTCCTGGTTTGGGCAAGGTATTGGTGATAGTTTAAAGATTTTAAAATCTTTTGATGTGAAAGTTGCTGCTATAATACTAAACATATCTATATGTGCTGTAACATTCACTTCTTGATTGAAAAATGTAATTTTTCTCTGAACATAGCTGGTTTTAGTGTTTTAAGGGGCTTTTCTTTTCCAGCCTCCTTCTCTCGAGTCTTTTTGATTTGTATTTTTGGTACGAGGCTGTAACTGTAAATCATAGAATGATAGTATCACCTATACAAGATATTCAATCTTCCAGTGGTGCTGTTTTTAAGAGAAAAGTAAAATCAAGCAAATGGTTAGAACTAAGTTGGTTTTTTTAATAAAGGTGCGTATGCAGCATAATGTGCTGAATAAGATAATGCACCTGTCTGTAAGCCAGATTTCAAGATCCTAACTGAATAATTGCAGTGGTTGAAGTATCTAGTCTGTTGATGTTTTGCCTTCTCACCTGCCTTTTAACGTGACAGTACTAACAAAAATAGTAATTAAGACTTGTATTATTTCCGTGCCAATTTAGGTAGTGTAACTGACTGAAAAAGCTGAGATCTTAATGAAATGTGTATATATGTGCTATTACATATGTACCTCACACTTTATAGTTGTTATTTTGGTTGATTGCTTCTATGGTTTTCTTAATGCTTTCCACTAATTTCTACCTGTAGGTGACTGCGGAGATCATGTTGTCATAATAAATACAAGACATATTGCCTTCTCTGGTAACAAATGGGAACAGAAAGTATATTCTTCACATACTGGGTAAGCTTTATAGTAAATATTCAAATGAGCTACTGGTAAATTTAATGTCATATTTTCTTAATAGTTACAATCTTCTTTAGTTACAGTCTTCATATTGGCTCAAAAGAGAATTTCTACTTACATGTTTTGTTTTAGCATGTGTTGTGGTGTTTAAAACGATGCAAAACTTTTTCTTCTCTCTGTGTTTTTTTTTTTCCTCTAGAGTGGATGTTGTTAGGGTAACAGTCTACCTCAGAAGTAGTCAAAGCAGTTGAGTAATTTAACAGATTTGGTGAGCCAGGTTGTTCTGTGTGAAGCCACAAACCCAATGATTAGGACTATTCTACTTAATAAGCAGCAGAAGGCATTTCTTTTGGCACTGCATGTTTAAAATATATAGTTACCACCTTCAATTACTTTATCCTTCCAGTACCTATTTACCTAAATACAGCAAATATCAAGATTAATTATATTATTGAATCAGATGATGAAAAGCAAAGAAACTGGAAAAAGTGCAAGAAATTATATACTCTCAAGATGTACTGTTGTATACAGTAGTGTATAATATATTATTCTGGCAGACATAACTTGTTCATAGATGGAAGTGCAGTAGTCAATTACAAACTGTATGGCAATGATTAGTTCAGTCAAATAAGAGCAGTTACTCGTATTTTATGCAGTGACAAGTTACAGCTCTAGATAATAATCTTTAAGTGTTATAATATCCAGTTGGGAGATGAATAAATTGCATTGAGAAAGTTAATGTTTAAATGCTGAAATTCCTTTCTGTGGCTGTGATGGTGTTTTTAATAAGCAGTTTTAAAAGCATGTCCATCTGCTTGCGTATTACAGTGTTTCACAAGTGAATAAATAAGAAAGTACAAATAGCATTAAACTTGAGTACTTGGCAGGATAGAATCTTTCTGATACAATATAGTTGTTGGCCTGGTGAAAACAACTTCCTTTTTCAAATGGCTTGTAATACCAGTACACTGTTAAAGATTTAGTTAGATACTTGTGTTAACATCATGCTTGAGCATATAGCGTTGAGCTTGTGTGCTTTTGCTGTTTTTCTAGCTATCCTGGTGGTTTCAAACAAGTGACAGCCACTCAACTCCATTTGAAGGATCCAACTGCTGTAAGTTTTTCTCATTCTTTTTCATACGTAAAGCTGCTTTTTCTTTTTCATTTAACTGGTTCCCCTAGGCAAAAGGGATCAGCTCTCTGCTGCCTAAAGCTAAATTACAGATTGCTGTGGGCTCGTAGAAGCTTGACTTGTGACAGTGAGTTTAACAGCCTGCTTTGAGGGTGAGATTGTAGGTTGTGCATTTTCATGATTCTTCCATGCTGTCCAAATGAGCAAATCAAGTTCACTTGCTTTACTGATTTTTGACAGATTCATTTGCTTTCAGTTTCAGAGGTCTGACCTTTCTCATAATGAAACTGCCTCAAGTTAGACTTAGATAAATTGTACTTCAGTAAGTTGACAACCCTACTGCTTGTTTAAAAGCCAGCAAGAATAATGCTAATCTTGAAAATATTAGAAAGTACACCTGCCGCCTTCTCCCAGTAATTAATATTCAACTGTAGATTTTGTTAAATTAAAACCTTTTCTGCAATGCTGTGTGTTCATGGACTGGGAAGGAATTGGAAGTGGTGACTACGTTGAACTTAAGTCTCTTTACTAAATGTCTTATTAGACTGTTAAATTCTGCTGAACACTGGTGTTGACGTGTTTGTTACTGATGAAAAAACCAGGATGCTAGATGTGAACACTTTGGGATGTTGCCTTACACAGTTATGAAATTACTTTTACTAGAGTTTTGAATGATCAGCATTGTAGGACTGAATTTTCCGAGTACTAGTATTTCAAAACATGATATGAGGCCCACAGAGATTAGCAGATACCTGTTTAGTTTTGGCTTCAAAATTCTTTGGCTTGGGTCACCTTATATCTAAAATATAAAAATGCTTCTTCCTTTTCCTAGAGAAATTTTATCTCCTGTAAAATTCTTGGGGTTTGTTAGTGATTTTTTTTTTTTACCTGTGATTTAGAAGTCCTGATTTGTCTGGAGTCTTTTATGCAAGACATGTTAAAAGTTCTCAATAAAAACATAATCCACCATATGAATTTGCCTAGGTTTTGCAATTTATTTCTTTATTTAAAAAGAAATGAAATCCCATTGTTCAGTATTATTTTCTGTCTAGAAGTCTTCAAAATAACTTAGAGTCTGTTCTTAAAAGCTTTTAAGATAGATGCACTTCCTTTGGAAATTTTTAGCAGTTCCATGTCCGAAATGGATTCTTCAACCTTTTTACTTCAGCTTCAGGCAGACACTGTGCACTGGGAGGCAGTGTAACACAACTTGTTTGTTAGCGTCTGAAAACTGGGTGTTTTATAAATTACCTTCTGGCATTCATTCCAAAATACTTCTTGCCAGACCCATAGATGAATTTCTGTGCAAACGGAGACAAGGATTAAATGCATTGCCAATATCCAAAACATGTTGGACAGAGACTCAGTAAATGCTGATGTGGCTCAAAGCTTGCTCTAATTTAGCAACAGAAATTTTTTTTTTAAACAGAATTGTGGCAAGCCCTCAGCAATTAACTCTTTGATTCTGTTGAAGATGAAAGTGATTGGGTGTCCCTCTCAAAGTATTTTATGTATTTATCTCATATGTATTTTTGTCGTAATTACCATCCAGTACTATAAATTTGGCATGATATATTCTGTATGTGTAGCTATTGTAGGTTTTGACATGCAAGTGATTTTATGGCTAGAAACATGTACTTAGATGTTGAATTATTTTGGTATATGTTGTTGGTATGTGGTATATGTTTGGTGTACGTTGGGATATGACAAAGATGGGAATTATGATGGTGTTTTAGTAACATGTTTTATTTTTAACAGTATCTAGTAAAACCTGAAAAGGTATTAAGAGAAAAATCATGCCATTATTGTGGAGACTTTTATAAATCACTTTATTTCACTTCTTTGAATTAAAAAGGGAACTTTACTCTTTCAATGACATTAAATTCAATTCTTGTGAAGCCAGTGGCATTAGGTAGGCTTTAGAATCATAGAATCATCTAGTTGGAAAAGACCTCTTAGATCATCAAGTCCAGCTATACTTGTTCCCTTACTAAACCGTATCCCTAAGAAACTCATATACCCGTCTTTTAAATACCTCCAGGGATGGCAACTCAGCCACCTCCCTGGGCAGCTGTTCCAATGCCTGACCACCCTTTCAGTGAAGAATTTTTTGTGATGTCTAGTCTAAACATCCCCTTGGCACAACTTGCAGCCATTTCCTCTCATCCTGTCACTTGTGAGAAGAGACCAGCACTCACCTCGCCACAACCTCCTTTCAGGCAGTTGTAGACAGTGATGAGGTCTCCCCTCAACATCCTTTTCTCCAGGCTAAACAACACTAATTCCCTCAAGCCACTCCTTGCAGGACTTGTTCTCCAGCCCCCTCACCAGCCTTGTTGCTCTTCTGTGGACACGCTCCAGCACCTCAATGTCTTGTAGTTAGGAAGCAGGCTGTGTTTTTCTGTGGAATAAAAGTCTTCGTTCTGTAAAGCATTGTTTTCATCCTGGAGGCTACTGCTATTTCTCTGCCCTTGGTCCTGTTGTGTCCTGCTAACTCATCCTGGTAGTGCTCCATTAGATGAGTCAACATTATTTTTAGAAATAGTGCTGTTACAGGAATTAAGGCATTAAATGAATGGAAGAGACTACTTCCAGGGAAAAGGATGTTGACATAACATCTTATAAACTTGCCTGATGTTACATAGAGATTGTGTCATGGATGTAACTATTTTTGACTTATGTAAGAAATAGATGAAAGCTTTTAAGATTTCGTGTGTGGATAAAGTAGTACTGTGGTCTGTATAGCACTGTCTTTACTTACAAATGTCTAAATTCAAGCATACAAATCCCAAAGATAAATATTTTTACATTACAGTTTTGTTTAAGGGTAGTTTCTAATATACAGAGAGACTGTTTTTAGGAAACACTGGTACACAGCTAATAGCTAATTAAAAAAGTTAGAATGAGTAATTTGATGCAAGATGGTATAGTTTTATATTTACATGGTGGGGATGAAATTCATAAGTATAGCTGTCAGAGTTTAGACATGTTTACTACAGTATGGTTAGAGAATCATTCTTGGTCACTTCTAGTTCCTTCACAAGGTACCAAGAATAGGGATGGGTGAAGATATGATGTTCTCACTTAGGAAGATTTACATCATTGTATCTGTCTTACTGACTTCAGACCTTTATTTTCCTTGTAGGTAGCAGCTAGTGCTTTAGAAGTATCTGTGCTGAATTTTGAATGTGCGTGTACATTTTTTCATAGGATCATAGGATGATTCAGGTTGGAGAGAACATATAGAGATCTGTAGTCCACCCATAGATGAGAGTATTGAATACGTTCTTTAGTTGCAGCATAACAACTTGTTGCTGTAGTTTGAAACAGTCTCTCTGTTCTTCAGGGTTATACAATACCAATATCTGTATGGTATTAGTACTCTGTTAGGATATATTTTAGGGGACAGCATTAATTTCCACTGTAAGTTGCTAAGAAAAATCTGTTTGAAAGGTTTGGTATGTTTTCTTTTCCAATAAATACTCTTGACAATAAAGGAAATGAATAAAGCTTTTTATTTTGAGTTGGAAGCGTTTGGAATGTAGAGAAGTTTTAAGGTTTTAATGTTTGTTTTTAGGAAAATTTGCAGAATTTTTGTTTAGCTGAAAAAGTGCTGATAGGCATGAGACCAACATTTTCAAATTAGGCTTCAAAGTACTGATAGAAGAGTAAAAGTTGGACTTTTAACTGTCATAGGTTTGAGAGGGAGCAAAGATGCCTTGGAAGAAAACTTTCTCTAAAAATCTTGAGGCTTTGCATTGAAATGCCTGCCTTTGTGTTGACAGATCTAATCTATAGAACGAAGTAGTAATCCTGTCAAAGTTCTCTTCTAATTTTGAAAGTAAGCAAATCTTGACTTATAGTTTTTGGAGTTACTTTTGGCTGGATACCCTCACCCTCCCCTCCATCTCACCCCCCCCAGAAAAAAAGAAAAAGATGTCATGTTTGGCTAATTCCAAATGCTCAATTAGAGGATTGACCTTTATAGTATTCAGAGGCTGTGTTGCCCCTGACAAAGAAATAATAGGCAATAATTGTTCAAGATGAATGTTACCTGCTAGGGAAAATTATTAAGTGAGACAGCGTAGCTCTATGGAAATCTGCTGTAGGGAAGCCTCCGGGGATATCGGGGTTCTGGTTTGTTCAGCTGCTGATGCTGATATGACGGGCTTGAAGTTCTGATTCCCCCTTTGAATGCTGTTTAGCAACTGCTTGCATGTATGGACTTGCCAATATATCTGCATAATAATGATATTCTGAAGAAAAACTTGGACAGGAAGCAAGGTTAAATCTTGCTACTGGTATTTGAAAGCCTATTTCTTTGCATCAGTAAGGGATAGTTGATATTAATATGTACATACTAAAAGCCAGTTACTGAAACACCAGATACAGTGCCATTTTATTTTCTTATTAAGGAGCTGTGGGTTTTGATTAAGTAGAGCAAAACTTTAAAGTCTGGATTAGTAGGGACACTGAAGAATGGCATGGAGAGGAGAATGTTGTTACAGAACCTGCTATTGTAAAACCTCGTTGCTGTAAATAAGTCTTAGAGCTGGCTTGATCTGCTTAGAAGTAGACAAAAATAAATAATTCCTTATTTAAAAAAATCTTAATGCATTTCTTATTTATTATTTTTTAATTAATATTAATGTTATTTATTTATTAATTTAAAGAACACATCAAAATTGTATGTCCTGCATCTGGGTCAGGGCAACCTCTGGTATCAGTGCAGGCTGGGGAATGAAGGTAAAAGCTAGTCATGAGCCAGCAATGTGTGCTCACAGCCCAGAAAGCCAACGGTATACAGGACTGCTTCAAAAGAAGAGTGGCCACCATGTCAAGGGAGGTGATTCTGCCCCTCTGGAGTCCTCAGCATAGGAAAGACATGGACCTGTTGGAGTGCATCCAGGGGAGGGCCACGAAAACGAACGGAAGAATGGAGCACCTCTCTAATGAAGACAGTGAGATTTGAAGCTGTTCAGCCTGGAGAAGCGAAGGCTCTGAGGAGACCTTATTGCAGCCTTCCAGTACTTACAGAGGGCTTATAAGAAGGATGGAGAATGACTTTCATTAAGGCCTGTTGTGGTAGGACAAGGGACAATGGTTTTAAACTAAAAGAGAGTAGATTCAGATTGGACATAAGGAAGAATTTTTTTTACGTCAAGGGTAGTGAGGCACTGAAACAGGTTGCTTCATGTGAGAGTGATTTTTTTTTTTACTGCAGATCTTGCAGTAATGCATTTCTTGCCTTTGTGCCAGGTTATAGAAAGCCAAAGGAGTTCTTGAACAGCATGGAGACTGGCAGATGTACCAAAGCATCTCTTGGATTATGTTTATTGCACTTAGCATCCTTCTCCACAGAAATTATTATTGAATATATACTTATACATGATCATTCATTATCCGTTGTTGTTATCCAAGTCCTGTTTTCATGTTAGTCTGACCTCCTCTGAGAGTGTTGGTTTTACAGTGACTGTATACAATGTTGAAACTATTTCTTCATTGTTTAACATGGGCATATAAATCAGTCATTCTTTTCAGTGTAACTTTTTAATAGGCACGTTTTTACAACTGAACTATTCTCTTTGCAGTGTGGCTAAGATGATTACTAGGCAGAAGTATCTACATCCAGAATAGACAAGTTGTTCATCTAGTTCACTAGTTTGTTTCAACAGATGTGCTGCAGAGGAAGATGGAAAATCAGACACAAACATTGGTTGTTGAAGAAGTAAAGTATTTAACAATGTTCATGAAAGTATTTTGAAGTCTTCTTTTTATTAGAGTGAAATCATTAAATAACTAGCTCTGTATATCTCTAGGTCATAGGCCATGTGTTGGACTATGTGTATGTACAATTTATCAATCTAAGGAGTTATCACTGCTTCTGTCACAATCTGAAGTTAAAAGTAACTTTTATCTAAAAAAAAAAAAAATAAACAAATTCGCACTGTTATGCAGTATGTTGTGAAGTCTCTGGATCCATTTAGATCTGATGTATTTTGATCTTTTATTGGCTGTAAGGAAAACTATTGAGTAGGAAGGAAAATAAGTGCACAAAATTTAAATTACTGATGGTAAAAAGGACTGTTCACATGAGCTGTTGTTAATATCCATGTGTTCTCTTATATTGCAATAGTGTGAATGATTTTCAGTATTCAGTGAAGTAAACCAGTGGAGATTTCTATTCTGTCTTTGTCTTTCCTTTGTCTAAGCACATGATACACTGACTGAATTAAACTGTAGTTTTTATTCCTAAAAGCATTAGTTTTCATCTTCGTTTTTTACTTGTTTATTAAGATTTATTAGAGAAGATATCAATAGTATAAATTACTCTACCTGACCCGATGTATTTGTTCTGTCATCTTGATTTATTATATTTGTCAACAGATCTGTGGTACTGGCTGTATAAGATATGAAAATCTTCATAATATTGAGGCTTCTGTAAATGCCATCAGAGTGTTTCAAGGCATACAGTATATGTTTATGAGAATTCAAAGACAATGTCACTGTCTCTTAGGTGGCAAAATGAAAACTATATTAGGGCCAAACAATCTTGAATGTTTACTAACTTCAGAATCCAAGTAGAAATGCCTGCATGTTTAAGAATCTGCACTTATCATTAATATCACTTGCAACAAGTAATCATTCTATCCTAACTATGTTGTTCCAGCTGAGAACTCAGTGTTAGTGATTGTCTCTAAAATTTTTATTTAATTCCTTTAGTTTAATAAAAAGAAGCAACTTTGCACAGTATGCTTCTCAAAATATCCAGAGGTCTGGGAGATTTGTTAGTGCTTAGTGCACTGCATTTCAGTGTGACTTAATAACTTCAGCTTTGTTGGGCTAAGCACATTTGGGAAGTTCCTGATTTCGATCTAGTTTGTGTTTGGGTGGCTTGGAGCATGGGCAGAGTGGGTTTCCTTCTGCTTAGAAAATTGCATGTAGGGATGCCCCTAAATAATTTGTCCTTCATAAAACTCCTCTTATCTCCTGCAGTTGGATGCCTTGCTCACATTTTAAAATGTTCCTGCTTTGGGTGAACTCCATCACAGTGTGTTTTGTATTTAAATTACAGGCATCTATACTAGACTTCAAAAGAAATGCTGCTGAAATGTTAATTTTCAATAAGCATCATCTAGTGTGGATGTACAAATTCTATCCATTCCTGGTGCTTAGAAGTGAGATTGTTCAGCTGGAACTAATAGCAAGGGAATAAATTATAAATACATGTGTTCATTAATGCAGTGTATGGGTATGTCAGCTTTGCTTAAGATACTATACATTAATTATATAGGCATTTCAAACGTGGCAAAACTAGTTGCTGAGAACACTTGGTAAATTTGTTAGAGCTTGTTTTATTTATTTTTTCTCATTAAAATGTTTATATAAATGTGCAATACGATATGGATTTACCACAAGCTTCTCAATTCTTTTCAAAACTGAGTAATTATATGATATCATCCGCAATGCGAAATATAGCTCTTCCTAAGCTTAAATTTTCTTTATGGCGATTAGAAATAAGTGTTTATACAACTGGGAGTAAGTATTTCTTCTTCCGAAACAGTAGGTCTAGAGTACCTTATGAATGTTCTGCCAGAGTTCTTCAGCATGGAAGAAGTGGCAAAAAAGAGATTCAGTGACTAGTGGAAAGGACAGAGGGAAACACAACTTAGCTTTTTTCTTGTTATTTGTAGCATGAATCATTATTGGTTACTGTGTTATCTTTCCTCAGATTGTTAAACTGACTGTCTATAGAATGCTTCCAAAAAACCTTCAGAGAAGAACTATGATGCAGAGGCTTCACCTTTTCCCAGATGATGTGAGTAGTCACGCAACTGCATTTTCATTCCTGTGTGATTTGGAGGTGAGGAGGGAGGTATAGCAACAGCAAAACTCTTGTCTTAAGAAGGTAAATTAAGAAAAATCAAGCTGTTTTTTATTTATGTATCTAAATATAGTTGAAATGTTGATGCTTTTCTCTTTATTATTTCACAAAATTGTGAGATATTGGACACATGAGATTTGTCATCTGTATCTAAGTCAAACACTTAGGGTGTAGTAGTGTTGACAAATTCTGGTTTGGATTTAAGGAAGGAAATGATGGTGAGTTTTGAGTAATCAGATAGTTAAGACTGGCCTCACCTGCTTCAGGTTATTCCAGAAGATATACAGAACAATCTTCTACAAGAGATTCCTCAGCCACGTGCAGTCCCCAGGAGGTTAGATGAATATACACCAGAAGAAATTGCAGCCTTTCCGCAGATTTGGACTCCGTAAGTATCTTAGATTTGCTTAAAAAGGACACCTTGCCTATATATGTGCTATGTAGGCTTTTAAATTACCAGTAAGAAAAAAGTAATGTTTTTTCTCTTTATATTATCTTTTTTTGGAGAGAGGAGATCATTAAAGCAAAGAGCAGTCGTCTTAGAAGGGAGCAGTTGCTAAGCGTTTTGTATTTCTGGCCTTTCTTTTAATGAGAAAAGCTTTACTTAAAATCATACTTTCAACTTTTACCCAACTCATTTTGATGAGGTAAAAAAACCCTATTTGAGTTGTATGTACTCTACAATACGTAACTGTTAGCCATGGCCAAAAGCAACACCACGTGGCTATGTGAGGGAATGATTCATTGCGGGGGGGGAACCCTTCAGACTTTCTCCAGAGGAAGGGAAAAAATTCTACTAAATTAGACCTTGGAGAATGGATCTTTGGCAGGGAACATACCATGTGTTTAGTTGGATAAATGTTTCTTTTCCATATGGAAACTCAGTTCCACAATAGTTGTGTGGCATAGGAATGAGTGTTTGTTGTTCACTTTATGCCACTGCAGCACTGAGTCAACCGCCTGATGAAAATGATGTCTTACATTCGGGACATTTTCTGATTCGTACCAGTTTGATTTTTCTTGTGCTCATTTTGAGAGTCATGTTTAGGTTTAAGATCCCATTACAGTAGTCAACAGAGAAATTAATTTTGAAAGATGGCCCCTTTCATGGTATAGTTCTTCTCAAATTTCCCTACTGTAGCTAAGTATGGAGATGGGGAAAGGTTTAAGTAAGCTAACACCAGGACCAACTTGATGGTCTTATCTCCAGTTAGATGACTGGTATCCATATTTCTGTAGTAGTTTTTAAAAGGTTGGATTTCTTGTACAAAAGTGTTCCTGTATCCTTACTGCTACACTAATCCTAGCAAATAGACCTGGTATGAGTCTCAGGTGATCTGTAATCCTGTTGAGTAGTTCCACTGAACCAGATGGTGACTGCATGTGGACAGACGTCAGCTGCTGGGATGGTAATAGCAGCTTATTTATCATGAGTCTGATTAAGATACAGTCTCTCTGGTGTCTTGATAGTTGAATGATTGCAGAATGGCTGAGATTGGACTAGACCTCTGGAGGTCATCTGATCCAGCCCCTCTGCTCAAGCAGGGACATCTAGAGCTGCTTTCCTAGGAACATATCCAAATCATTGTTAATACGGCTAAGGATGGAGACTCCACAGCATTTCTGGACAACCAGTGCTCAGTCACCCTCAGTAAAAAAGGTATTTCCTGATGTACAGATGGTACTTCCTGTGTTTCATAAAGTCTTGTTCAAATCAATAGGGCTTGAAAGTGGCAGAACTGAATACTTGCAGTTTTTACAGGAGCATTTAATAGGTTTGACACAGATTTCAATGCCCAGCTGGTTGTAGAACACTGTTAGAGAATTCTCTGCAGCAACTACATGATTTGGATTTGTAACTAGTAGTGACTAGAGAGTAGAAAGCCTTGTACAGTAGGAAAAAAATTATCAGACAGCAGCAAAACCAGTAAGCCTCTTTCTAACAAAGAAAACCTTTAAATACTAAGAGAGGAGACGTTTTATGTAGAAAGGTAAAGTTAATGTGGAAGAGCAAAACTGAATTTGAATTAATGAAGTGAAGGGGAAACATGCATCTGTCAGCAGAAAGAGAAAGCAAATATTTTTTAGTGCATGGCCAAAATTGTCATCATACCTTTAAAAAGGACCTGATACTTTTTGCTGGTTAAGATTAATTTTAAAGGGATTTTTTGTGGTTATTTTAAAGTGAATTAAGCACTTTAAATTACAGGATGTATTTTCTCTGCATTGTAACATGCATGCAAATAAGGGCATTAAGCTTCATAGGTAGTGGAGATATGTGGACCAGAGGAGAACTGGTAATAAGATAATTTAAGTAAACACTTTAGTAGGACCTTGCACTTCATAAGTGCTCCTAATTCCTTTTATGGGCCAGCATCGCTCACTGCTTAAGGCAGAGCAATGTAATTTAGGAATCCTAGGAGTACATGTAGGACAAATTCTGTATCAGTTTTCCATATATTTATAGGATTTGTATTCTTTTCAGGGGAAAACTGAGTAATGTTCCATTGTTCTGTCACACATTTAATAGAAACCAAATTAGTTTTTTAGTGAAACTTCTTAATGTTAGTGGGCTTTTGCTTGCAAATCCTAGTAATTAATGGAGAAGGTTTGTCTGTGACATCTAGTCTTAAATCCAGTAACAGTGCCTGCATAGAACTCTTATTTATGTGTAATCTGTATTTGTGCTTGCACATCCACACGGTTGTCTATAGAATTGCAATGATTTTGCACGTCAGAGGCAGGATGAGACCTTTCATTTGCGGAATATTTTTCCTCCGCTTTAGTGATTGAACTTGGTGAAGCCTGTGATGTCCTGAGGGATGACAGTATCACGTGACTACTAAAGACACATACCATTTTGCTTTTGTCTTTTCAGGGCACTTTCCCTGTCTTGCAGGCAATGTATAGGTTCTGAGTAAAAAGGTTCAAGTGGATTAAAAAAAGGAAGATGTTTGGCTGTCATTAAATATGGTTCTCCAGATGTGACTTATGGCTCAGGAAGTTGTAAATATTGCTGTATATTTATCTCATCTCTTTAACTTTTTCCCTGTGCATCTGCCATTAAGATGATGGAACTTTGATGTGACCTATTGTAGAAGGGCAGGTCTTATATATATGTTTAGTAAATAAATGAGCAGTTGCTAAACAGCCTGTCTTATGATAAAATTTGAAATCTATTGAATTCCTAATGCTGGACTTCTTTTTTATTTTGGCACTTAAAAGAATTGTGGGAATGAAGCGAATAGAGTATGAACTGCAGTATTCGAGATGATCAGTACTGATGTGTGCTCTTGTGCTCATTTTAAGTATGTAGAATTTAATATGGGTTTGGTAGGAAAAAGTTAAAGATCAGGTGAATATCAGGAGAACACCTGAAGGAAGTGTGTTCTGCACACTGAAAAAAAAAGCATGTTTGTGTATGTAGACACTTCTTTGTGATGGTGCTTGCTGGATGTGGGTTGACTGAGACTTTTGTTCTAACACAGGGGAAGGGCATTGACAGCAGAGGGTTTTGAAAGGTGCTCTCTGTATAGAACCCTTTTGTCTCCATGCCAGTTACAGAAGTTGGGGAGTGCTGCTGCCTTGGAAGCCCTGCAGTTGCAGCAGATTTGCAGGCTTTCAACTGGGAGGGTGATAGTGCTTCTCCTATGGGATGGATGGGTAACTCAAGTGGATATTCTGGTGAGGAGAACCAGGGGAGTAAGTGGACCTGGGAGGAATGGAATAGAGGGTCTTCAACGAGTGGAGTTTGCGGGCTCTGGATGGGGTAGGGAGAAAACAAATGGCCGTTTGGGAGAGCTTCGAGACTTTGAGTGGAGAGACTGAGCCAGGAGTTTCCCTTCAGTCGGCTACTCTGGCTAGAGCCACTTTTGAAAGCAGAATGACATACCTAACACTGCTGGCAATCCTTTCCTGTGTTGGGCTTTAGTCCTGCCTTCTTTTCTGTTCTCAGGAACCGGTAAGTCCTAGCAGAGGGATCAAGAATGGTAGTGCTTATCTACCATCTCTCCGCTAGCCGCAGGGCTCATCACTCTATTCACCGTTGTAATTTCAGTTTCTTGTCCTGTCCTGCAACCAGACCACTGTGAATGTCAGGTATTAGTGTCAAACAAATGAGTTCAAATTTAACCTTCAGCTCACTTCTCTGGCAGTTTTCGTGTTGGGCAGAGCTTCCAGCTTGAACTAATGGGAAAAATAATAATGCTTTTCTTCCTGACTGAGCAAATAGACCTATTATGGTGATTCCCTAGCACTCAGAGTGCGGTGGGGGGGGAAAGGCTCAGTTGTGAGAGAGAAGATAAAGAACTGAGCAAATTTGGTAAAATAGCCCTCTGATGGAAGAAGTAAAACACAGAACTCTGTAAAAGGGGGCCTTGAAGCGAACTGTAGTGTTCACTATTCCAATTAAAGTGCCAGATGGAGCGACCGAGAATGGACAGCTGACCACCAAAGGCAGTAAAAGAAAGGTTGTATGGATATTCAGCTGCAATGGACTCTAAACTTATTCAGTGTGTGAGAACCCATGGAAGAAGCAGTGTTCGCATTATTCCATTCAAAGACTGTTACCTTTTTAGAGATCTACAACAAAATATTATTTTAAAACGAGTCAAAAAAGTGACAAAATACTGTAGACAACTTTGTTCAACAAACCAAGGAAAAACTGGTTAAAAAATGGTATAAATCTGATACACTTTACAGTTTGTGATGTACTAAAGTCTGATGTGAAAGTTGTTTCAGAAAAGTTTTAAATGAAAAGGGAATATTAGTAGTTCTTGGAAATCCAAATATTGCAGGAATATATGTGTACCTCTGAATGCAAACCTGATTTTCTATTCAGGTTCCTCATCATCTTATTCTTCTCCAGCTGACAGGCTGCACAGATAGGTTGTGGGATCTTCAGCCTTAGGAGATGCTGAGAAACCTGATGTAAAGCTGAGTTAGTCCCATTTTCAGTGGGGGAGTGATGCAGATAGCTTTTTGGGGCTCCTTCTGGTGCAAAATATTTTATAGTTCTTTATGATGAAAGTAAACAAACATAGATAGTAAAATAGATTAATATTTTAATAAACTGTGTTTAAGAAACCAAATGAATAGGTTGCTAGTAGTGATAGTCTTGTTTGGATTTTTCTTGGGCTGTTGTTTGTTAGTTTGTACCAGGTCTTAGAAGTCTTGGTGAGAACACTTAGTGCTAAAATGAGTAGCCCTTTCTTGTCCTCTGTGTCCTGCATTTAGGAAATAAAAGGCCTATTTGTTTACTGTTGTGTACTTTGGTCTAGGAACTTCTGCTGCACCTATAGATAATTTCCAAGCAGTAAGAGTAGTCCCGATGATAAACCAGAAGATGAAGGGTGCAAAAAAACTGTAAAATTAATTTTTTTTCTTCATTCAGGTGGTTTTAATAGGCCTTCCTGCCTTACATTACTTTTCATTTTAATTATTATTTATCACCTATGACCTTCTGAGCCTGGAGACCACTCTGTGTAACAAAGAGTAGAGGTTCAAAAGGGAATTAAATTCCTCTGAGAGTGTTAGAGAAAAAGGAGTTAGGAGGAGACACTCTTTGTGAAACGTCTTCTTTCTACAGAAAAGAAAAAAAATTAATTGATATTAAAAGTAGCTGTATCCTTTAATGGAACAGATAAATGAAAAGCGTAGCTTGTGTAAAGGTATGTAACACTAAAAAATACAGGTAAACACAATTATGAGAAGAAAGTTAATCTTCAAGGTTTTATATTAAGACTTACACTCAAAAAGTGTACCTCACTTTACCTACAATAGCTGTAAGACAGATAACAAGGAATGAATATAGATTACTGAATTTGTATGAGAAGTTACTAGTAATAGGAGGAAAAGAGCCTTTTTGTTTTTAATATGAAGTAACACAATTTTCATTTGAAATGTGACAAGAACTTGCTCAGTGCTGCTAATTTTCTCATTGGACTTTTAACTTATATTTTGTATCAAAATATCTTGCTATAGATGTTTTTTTAAAGGCTATTTTGCTGGTAATTGGAAATTGACACACCATAGACAAATACACAATATCCAAGTGGAATGCTAAAACAGAGTTTTTAAGGAAAGCATAGGTCCAGTGTAGAAATCTAGCAAATAGGTTGTTTTTGAGAGTGGAGAGCCTTCCCATCACCCCTCCTTTGCCACAGCAGAGTTCATGATTGAGCATCAAGCAGAATTGTGCTCTTTGAAAGCAGAGAATTAAATGTCAGTGTTTTTCCAGTGAGAGAGATTTTCTTTAAGCATTCTTTCCTTTTATCCCTAACCTGAACCGATTGACTTCCCAAGATGTGCAGAGTTTATTTCTTAAATCCTTGATGGAGTGGTCTGAAATATATGTGGTGGAAAGCCGTGTAGATGCAGGAAATTTAGAACATGTCTTTTCCAGACACATTTAGAGAGCAGAGAGATGAAAACCTAGTTCCTTTGACTGAGTTTGATTTTTTTTTTTTTTTTAAATTTTTGTAGCTTCTCACCATGAATGAAACCATTACTTCAAGTGTTTTTGAAGTTTTAGATGTCTTTTAAATGAGTTTTGAACAGAAATTGTCACAGAATTCACCAGTCACATATGACTAAGCAAACAGTTCTGTTCCATAAATGCCAGAATACATCAGATTCATGTGTAATTTTTCCTGTTATGTACTGTTTAAAATTTGTTCAACTGCCTGACTATATATATGGGTTTAGACCCTTTTAAGGGCAGGAAATTGTTTTTGAAGAAGTATTTCAATAAGAATGTTACCAAATACATAGAACAGCAGCTCTATGTTGTTCCAGTTAGAAGGATGCATTCCTGGGAGTTTCCCTTAAGAAAGCGGAGCCGTCTGATTTCCAGGAGTGCGCTCAGGCTGTTGCTGGTGTGCATACTGAGTGGTTGTTCCTCTGCCAGCCTTATGGGAACTCTTTTCAGGCCAGACAGCCTCTCACTTGTCTGTCTAGGGGAAAAGTCCTTGAACATTTTTGACGTTTTTAAAACTTGATATATAGTAAACTCTGAAATTTGGTTTAAGAAAACCAAACACCTTTATAATGTTTATTTTTCTGAGTAACTTGCCTGACTTCTGGCCCCTATGTTTACATCCTGCTTTGGGGCAGAGGGTTGCAGAACCTGACCTGAATCTGTTATTTGTTTCAGCTGAACAGCACAGGGTCCTGCTAGTGACACTGCATGTGACACACAGGTTCTTGGTAGTTATCAACGACACTCCATGGCTTTGGAATCAGAGAATCACAATGTTCTCAGAAATAAAAGTTTGTAGGTGGTGAAAAACAAGCATGTTGGACATGTAGGAACTGCAGATGGCTCCAGTAATCCTCTTGTACATCCCATGCTAATGATATGGTGATTACAACTTCCACTTCCAGTTCCTCCCTAGCTTTGTGTTCCTTAAAGCCAGCCCTGCCAACCTTGGGCAACTTGAACCCTACTGCTGATGAACCTAGAAAACAAATTTGTAAGGATTGGTAAACAGAAAGGCCTTTGGATTAAGAGATCCTCTCAGCCACAGACACCTTTTCTATTTATTGTCTTACAAGAGAACTGCAGCAGTAGTTGTCTTGCCCAGTTCTACAGTTTCTGGTGTAAGTTGCTATTTTTAGTCAAATTATTTCTGGGACATAGTAGTAACAGAGCTGAAAAAACCAGAGATATCCTGGATATGTAGCTGAAATGGTGTGATAAACAGGACTTTTATAAATGTAAGCTGCTTACAGTTTTAGTTAATGAAGTTTTTCTGTCTATTAATTTACTTACAACTTTAGAGAAAACCTACAATGCAAGACACCTTGCATTATATTGGATACAAAAATGATATTTGGAGTATTTCCAGTGATGTGCAGTGTTAAGAAATTTACATTGCAGTTAATACCAAGTTTGTAAAATTTTTTGTTCTTCTATAGTGGTATAATTAGTAAAAAACTGGGGGGTGGTTACTCCAGCTTTATAGAGAAACTCAGAGAGAAAACCGGGAATATTTCCTCCGAAGATAGTGAGGTCTTGAGCAATTTTTATAAGGACCATCTTGAGTTTATTTATGAACCTTTAAAAATTCTGCACTGAAATAAACATTTTCCAGCCATTTTCTTAGTTCCGGCTTAGTTGTAGAATGTTTCTGCAGCTTTTTGGGGTTTGAGTTGTGTTTGTAGCATGCCTTGTGTTGTGATGTTCAGTTCTTGGGCTACAGGGTGTTTCTGTACTAGGAGTAAGTACTGCCTCTCCAACTTGTATGTTCATCTTCTCTTACAAAGCAGGGCTAGCATGTATCAGTGTTCAGAGAAGAGCTGGCCAACACAAACTTCTCTGAAAGACTCGAGCCAGTCTTACTTTTTCCTAAAACCAGAAACTGTAAACCAGGAAAAAGCTACCCTGCCAATACAGCCCAGTCCTGTTCCAATGTGCTATTCGAGGGGTGCCTCTGGCAGTTCGTTTTCTGTGGGGTTTTTTTATTCTCGGTAGGAATTCCAGTAACTAACTGGAGATCATTAACCCCCATTAAAATCTGGAAAGTATCATTGGTAACTTTTTTTTTTTTTTTTTATAGTAACAGCATAAAAATATCTTACGATTTTATGTAGAATTTAACATAAGTCTTGAAGGTAACCGAGGGTCACATTTCAGGCTACCAGAGCTGGATCTAAATTCCCGTGGACAAAAAGCCACACAGATACTTGAGGAGAAAATTCTGTAAGTTAGGTTTTAACCACAGGCAGCAACTGGATACTGATTGAGAAGGGTCAGTAGAACAGTCATCTTAAAAATCCAACAAATTTGTGTTTAGATTGTTTAGCCTGTTTTTGCCCTAGCATGCATAAAACACACCAGTGCCACTAATTCTCATACCCTTTACCCAGGAGCAGCTTGACTTGTAGCCAAAAGTAGAGTTAAAGGTAAGAGGTTTGATAAATAGGTAACTGGGTACTTCAGCTGTCTGAAGACACTCTCAAAAAAAAGTTGCAAATATACTTTACCTTTCCCCTAAAATCTGTTGATCTCATATGCAAGAATAGAAATTAATGTGACTTTGACAAGCAATATGGGAATAGTTGTGTTTGTTACTGTTGAACTACTTGCCCAGATGAAATTATAATTAGATTTTTTTTTTAATTATTCATTTACAAATATCTAGATTTCCTTTTTTCACTTTGGGTGCTGACAGTAAGTCTGGAAAGCATTTCACCGTTCCTTTACCCACTTTTCTGTTTGAAGAATAACATAATTCTTTGGACAAAACAAAGTTTACAGTGCTGTTCTTTCTGCAGTCTTACATTTTTAGCAGAATATATCACTTCAAAGTCTTTAATTTGCGAAAAGCATCATCTTGCCAAGATGAAGTTTACATGTACGTTGCATTGATTTAATGTAAATCATTTTACAGATAGAATTCATATAATCCAGGTCAAAATCTGTGATTGACTGTAATTTTTAAACAGCTTAGTTAAGTTTTGCTTCATTTATTTTTGGGGAAACTGACATCAACCAGTTTATTTTAAATTGTAATAAGTCATTCTTAATTTCACTGAGAGTACCTAAATGCATATCGGCATTGGTTTAGATAACTTGATTTATGGACACTTTTTAAAAATTAAAACAAGTGCTACTTTTGTGTGAGGGGAAAGAACAAACTGCAGTTGAGTACCACGAAAGACTTATATCCTAAGCTTTGTGTGTGCAGGAAAGGGTTAGTCACTGTAGCTGTACTGGCATAACAGTACCAGTAAAGCCATATTTTCTTACTCCATTTTGTTACTAAATGCAGCTTGGTGTATTCTCCAAGTGAAATAAATTCTGTTTGTAGAAATGTTTTTAGCCGAGATGATAATGTGCATGAGAACTACACCAATATGAAAACAGTTCTTTGACTCCAAGGAAGTTCATGGTTTAGAATAGGCCAAAGTGGTTATTGGAAATTTAGTAATAGTTTAAATAAATATCATTAGCTGTTTCACTGATTATTTTACCAGAGGCATACAGCTGCCTTGGTACATCTTGAGTAGAAAAATGATTCAGCTCCCCCCCGACCTCCAGACTCTATTGGTATTTGAATGTAACTGCATAATTTGGTTTTACAGAGAATGATGGCTGTATCCTTGAGTTTTTATTTACTAGCGTGATTAGTGAAACAGATGAAATGTGTTCAGAAATCTCCTTTCACTATAGTGCATCCAGCTAATAGCTATTGACTTTAGCACAAATTGCGAAATACACCTGAAAAATACGTGTATTCCTCTTATTTCATAATTTACTGTAAATTTGTGTTGAAGTCTTTTTTAAAATTTGTTGGGGCGGCGGTGAAACTGGTTGATCTTTAAGGTCTCTGCTGACCCAAACCATTCTATTATTCTGTGATTAAGATACTCAAAGTTTTATAGCTGTGTTCATGTTTACCTTAAAAAGTATGCCAGACAGCCCAGAAATTTCACCCTCTATGTATTGTGCCACAATTTTATACACCACCCCCCCCCCCCCAAATTATTTGGAACTTTTGTTATAAGAAAAGGCTACAAAACAGCTATTTTCATTAGTAAGCCAATATGAAAGATGAGCTGTAGAATTATCCTATGTGAGCAGCCAACTGTCGTCAGTTAGCAATAATCCCACATTCCTGTGATTACAGTTCCCATAAATACAAAGAAGAACATTACAGTACTGCAGATCTGGTTTGCCTGCTACCTCAGAGTAACTGGATCATAGCTTGGCTGAGGGCTGGATACGAAGTGGTGTGATCAGTCCACAAGGTCTTTCCACTAATTGCTCCTCCCCTATCTCTTGTGTTAAAAAATGTGTTGTTTATGAACTCAGTGCAAGAGCCACATTTATGAGCCAGTGGCTATCACTGGATAACTTAACTAAAAAATTTGGGGATAATTTACAAGTACTTTAAAAATAATTGAACTATGTTTCTTTACATATTTTAGTTTTTCAGCCAAGTTTGGATTGATTTGATGCCTATTGTTACTTGGATTTCTTGAAATCTGTGTAGGAAAATAAGGCAGGGCTTCTCTAAGCCTATCCTTCTCAATTTTTGCTCTTGTACCACTGCTTTCCTCTCTTTTGTAAATTTATTAGTGGGCAGCATTAGTTAGCCTTAAGGCACTGACCTTTTACAGTGCTGATGCTGGTTTAAATCCTTTCTGAATGCTCATTGTTGTTGCTGATGAGATAGCAGAATGTACAGGGAGTTTGGGCTCTCTGGGTCACGTTCTCCAATGATGAGATAATTGCCTGCAGGTGAAGAGAAAAATGCAATTTTAGATCTTCAAAGCTTCCAGAGCAGGTGTGCATTGCTGAGTCAAGAGCAGGTATTGACAGGTCACTTCTGCAGCATCGACGGTCTCACGCCTTAGCTGAGGCAGCTTTGAAACCATTAGTTAGCAGTCATGAAGACGTGCTTGCAAGCACACAAATGGCTGTAGTAACTCCCATGAAATTAGACATTGTACAGTGTCTTTTGAAATGCATCAGAAAATACAGTATAACAACAAAACTAGTATTGAGAAATTGTTTATGGAGAGATGACTATCCAGGTTTTTTGAGCTTGAAAGAAAATAAGGTTATGTTATCAAATGATGTTTATCAGCAGCATGTGGTTGAAAAGGCAAGTGTGTAACTTCTTTTGGGAGAAGGAGGAAGAGCAATGTCCTATAATAAATTATATTGTTATAGCTAATCCGTAGATATTTAGAAGTTCTAAGAAAAAGAATATTTGGATTAAAACTTGCAGTTTTGAGGAAGTATTCTGAATTATTAAAAATTAAGAAAAAATATTTTTTTAAAGGATTGCATGAAAATTACAATGCCTTAAAGGATTGTAACATCTTTGCGTATAAAATAGACAATGTCATATATTACTCTAGAGCCTTAACCTTATTTTTTTCTTTGAGGTGAGTACTGCTATTTTTCACTTGTTTACTGTAAAGACTATATTAAAAGGTGTTCTCTCACTCACCTGTGATGTTGGCCTATATATTTTTGAAAACAAGAGTTGCAGTATGACATTGTAACTCAAACTGGTGATTACCTAGGTCTGACCTTCACAAACAGAATAACAGCCCTCTTATTTTTTCTGAGACTCTTTTGCCTCCACAAAACATTGCTAGGCAAAGGGAAGCATCTTTGCTGGAATGTGCTGACAAGAATGTAATGAAGATGGAACTGTGCGGCAAGTCTGTTCAGACTTGATGGAAATAAATGCTCACTCCAGGGGCTGACAGTTAAACATATTTAACTTTTGGAAAGGGTCTCTTTTCTGTCCACTTTGACAGGAAAAATACCTTAGGAAGAGCCCTTTTCACAGCATATTGAAAAAGAATATTGAATATTATGTGGGGGTTCCCATCATAGTTGCAACTCTACAAGTAGGTCTCTTTGTATGTTAGTTTGAGTTTGCCATCTGAGATATTCAGAGGCTGAGGTCATAGTTTCATGAACGTTTCTTTTGGCAAAAACACTGGTTTTAAGTATCATCCATCACTTTTCCTTCCTTTCCATTCCACTTGTGTAGCAATGGAATAGAAAGAATCGGAGAAGTGAGCTACATTAAAGATAACCTTGTTTTGTGCAGCTGCACAAACTTGTGTATGTAAGAGTTGATGGGGTTGTTAGGAGGAGCTACTTAAGTTACTTTTCTGTAATGTGATCACCAAATTTCAGTGTTACTTTAACACAGGTAGTTTAAGCTCCATTTGGAATAAATAAAACGGATCTTTACTTACAATGCTATGGGGAAGCCTTGCCTTTCTTCACCGACTTGAAGAAACTTAACCTCCTTAGGCTAACACTTGCCATTGTGAATTCTGTCTTCAGTATATCTGCAAATTTCACACAGTTACAGTTTTGTCTGAAAAGCAGTTTTAACTTCATTGTTGTGCTATACTGCAGATCAAATTCAATATTTGACAAAATGGCTGAGGTTGGAAGGGAACTCTGGAGGTTATCTGGTCCCACCCTTCTGCTCAAGCGTGGCCACCTGGAGCTGGTTGCCCAGGACTGTATCCAGATGGCTTTTGAATATCTCCAAGAATGGAGACTCTACCCAGCTGCCCTTGGCAACCTGCTCCGGTGCTCTGAATGACTTGTTTCCAAAGTAAATACTACATGAAGTTTTATTCTGCTTCTTAAAAAGTCATATGCTTGCAGTGTCACAGGACTGCAGTATGTTTAACTGCATGATTTATAATATAGCATTTATAGTACAGCAAAGAAGGCTGACAGGATGCTGGGATGCATCAAGAAGGGCATCACCAGCAGAGGTAAGGAAATCCTTGTCCTACTCTACTCAGCACTTGTCAGGCCACACCTGGAATATTGTGTTCAATTTTGGTCCCCGCTATACAAAATGATGCAATCAGTCTGGAGAGGGCTCAGAGAAGGGCCACTAAGATGATCAGAGGACCAGGAAACCTACCGTGTGAAGTAAGGCTGAGAGACTGGATTGGTTCAGCCTTGAGAGGAGAAGGCTCAGGGGAGATCTTATTACCATGTACCAGTACATAAGGGGTGTCTACCAAGAGAATGGAAACTCTCTTCTTACCACGAGTCACACGGAAAAGACAAACAATAACGGGTGTAAGTGGTTCCTGGGGAGATTCCAATTGGATTCCAGAAGAAAATTTTTCACCATGAGAACAGTTAAACATTGGAATAATCTCCCCAGGGAAGTGATAGATTCCTCTACAATGGACGCTTCTAAAGCTCAGCTTGACAGTATTCTGGGCCATGTCATTTAAACTATTTATCACCTAAAAATGTTGAATGACATGATCCCTGAGGTCCCTTCCAACCTGGTATTCTGCAGTTCATCTACAACAGTAGCAGTGCTGCTGTCTGTGATGGAGCTTCTCTAATGTGGGAGTTATGGTAGAGGCTAAAAAGATGCAAATGTGGGACCCTATAGCTGTGATTTTGATGTTTTAAGGAGGCATTTGACTTACTTCGTTACATAATGGGACTTGGTTTCAGAGGAGTTCTGTTGTTTGGGTTTTTTTAAATGCCAGCACATTCACTCTTGTTACTTTACTCTTTCTTTGTAGGCTAGAATGATTAATGTTAACAGCTATCATTGATCAAAAGATAAGTATAACAATTCTTTTCAAAGTAAAGGCAAAATCAAGACTATTTAAAAACCTGACATCTTGAGTAGCGCAGCTTTATGTAGGATGTTGGTTTACAGAGAGGTATACTCACGTATATGTGTGTCAGAGAACTCATGGTAATGAAACAGAGAAGATCTTAGCCCATGTTCTAGAACTTGGCTTAACCTTGGTCCTGCTTCTTGAAATGGAATACAGAGCAAAAAAGCTACAAAATTTCCCTTTAAATGGGAAAACTGGATCCATTTAATTTCTTCACTATTCAAGAGCATAGGACTGGCATCTGTATCAAAAGACAGAGTTTATGGGAAATTACAGTATCACAGTATCACAAGGTTGGAAAAGACCTTTGAGATCATTGAGTCCAGCTTATGACCCAACACCTACTCGTCATCTAAACCATGGCAATAAGTGCCGCATCCAATCTCCTTTTAAGCACCTCCAGGGATGGTGACTCCACCACCTCTGTGGGCAGCGCATTCCAATGACCTGTCACCCCTTCAGTGAAGATTTTTTTTTTCCTAATGTCAATCCTAAACTTCCCCTGACGAAGCTTGAGACCGTGTCCTCTTGTTCTGTCACCGGTCACCTGAGAGAAGAGACCAACCCCTGCCTGACTACAAACTCCTTTTAGGTAGTTGTAGAGAGCAATAAGGTCTCCCCTGAGCCCCCCCTTCTCCAGGCTAAACAACCCCAGCTCCCTCAGTCGCTCCTCATAGGGCTTGTGCTCCAGCCCCTTCGCTATCTTTGTTGCTCTCCTCTGGACACGCTGCAGCATCTCGACATCTTTCTTAAACTGGGGGGCCCAGAACTGGACACAGTATTCAAGGTGCAGCCTGACCAGTGCCGAGTATAAGGGGATGATGACCTCTCTAGTCCTGCTGGCCACACTATTCCTGATGCAGGCCAGGGTACCATTTGCCTTCTTTGCTACTTGAGCACACTGCTGCTGTTTCCTGTCTACCAGCACTCCCAAGTCCCTTTCCACCTGACTGCTCTCCAGCCACTCTGTCCCCAGCCTATAGCTCTGCATGGGGTTGTTGTGTCCAAAGTGTAGAACCCGGTATTTGGACTTGTTAAACCTCATCCTATTGGAATCCGCCCATCTCTCCAGCCTGTCAAGGTCCCTCGGTAGGCCCCTCCTGCCCTCCAGCAGATTGACACTTCCTCCCAGCTTGGTGTCATCTGCGAACTTGCTGATGATGGACTCGGTCACCTCATCCAGACCATCAGTAAAGATATTGAACAGGACCGGGCCCAACACTGATCCCTGGGGAACACCACTAGTGACCGGCCACCAGCTGGATGTGACACTGTTCACTATCACTCTCTGTGCTTGGCCATCCAACCATTTCCTAACCTAGCACAGAGCATTTCCATCCATGCCACGGGCTGCCAGCTTCTCCAGGAGTCTACTGTGGGAGACAGTGTCAAAGACCTTGTTAAAGTTCAGGTATACTACATCCACAGCCTTCCTCTCATCCACCAGGTGAGTCACACGGTCAGAAAAGGAGATCAGGTTGGTCAGGCAGGACCTGCCTCTCCTAAATCCATGCTGGCTGGGTCTGATCTCTTGGTCATTCTGCAGGTGCTGCATGATTGCACCCAGGATTACCCGCTCCATAATTTTACCTGGAACTGAGGTCAGGCTGACTATAATTACCTGGATCGTCCCTACGGCCCTTCTTGTGGATGGGGGTCACATTGGCCAACTTTGAGCCATCCGGGACCTCTCCAGTGAGCCAGAACTGTTGATAAATGATGGAAAGCGGCTTAGCAAGCTTGTCTGCCAGCTCTCTCATCACCCTAGGATGGATTCCATCTGGCCCCATAGACTTACGAGGATCCAAGCAGCTCAGCAGGTCTCTAACTTCTTCCTCCTGGATTACAGGGGGTTATATTGCATCCTGACCCCATCCACCACTTCAGAAGACCAGTTGTCCAGTGAACAATCGGCCTTAGTATTGAAAATGGAGGCAAAGAAGGCAGTAAGCACCTCAGCCTTTTCCTCATCTTTAGTTACTGTGTTTCCCTCGACATCCAATAAGGAGTGGAGAACACTGCTGCCCTTCTTTCTGCCATTAATATATTTGTAAAAACATTTCTTATTCTCCTTAACAGAAGTAGCCAATTTGAGCTGCAGCTGGGCTTTTGCCTCCCTAATTTTCTTCCTGCACGACTTAACGATATCTTTGAACATAACCTGACTTACCTGCCCCTCTTTCCAAAGGTGATACACCCTCCTTTTCTCACTTAGCTCCTTCAGAAGCTCCTTACTCATCCAGGCCAGCTGTCTGCCCCTACGGCACATCGGGACAGCCTGCTCCTCTGCCTTCAAGATGTCATTCTTGAAGTGCATCCAGCCTTCCTGGACCCCCTTGCTTTTAAGGACTATTTCCCAGGGTACTCTCCTGACTAGTTCCTTAAATAATCTGAAATTAGCCCGCCGAAAATCCAGTGTGGATATCCTGTTTATGCCCTTCCTTGTTCCATTGTTTATGGAGAAATATATTATCTCATGGTCACTGCACCTCAGACAGCCTCTGACCACAGTATCACCCCCCAGCCCTTCTCTATTTTTAAACAGCAGCTCAAGGAGAGCCTCACCCCTGGTAGGCTCACTCATCAGCTGTGACAAAAAGCAATCCTCAATACATTCTAAGAACTTTCTGGACTGCCTCCTCTCAGCTGTGTTAAGTTCCCAGCAGATATCTGGGAGATTAAAGTCTCCTAAAAGAACAAGGGAAGCCGAGCTTGAGGCAACTTCCAGCTGCTTAAACAACAGTAGGTCCACCTTAGTAGAGCTACCTTAATTCTGCAAAGTTTTGGGATGCAGTAGCGGTTACAGTGAGGACCACTAAGAACCTTTCTCCATAGCAAAAACTGATCCTGTAAACTGCATAGAGGTGCAGGCTTACCTATTTTTGTAAGGTTCCTGACTTACCAGTTATCAGAATTTTACATCCAACTGTATTTGCCTTGTGATAGCTGTGAGTATTCAAAAAAGCTGGGAGAATTTGAGAGATTTAAAATCTGTCATCAGAGCTTAGGAACAGCTCTTCAGTTTCTTTTACTCAGTGGTATTTGTTAAGAGAGAGAAGCTCTAAGAAGAATGGTGTAATAGGATGTTAATTTAATTTGCTGACTGTTTTGCCTAGAATTCACTGGACTGCATCATAATGCTTTTTATGTGCAGTACACAATATTAGTGGGACAAATACATTTTTACTTGTTTTGGTGGCAGACATCTGCTGCGCAGACTGATGTTGCATATTTTCACTGAACGTGTAATACTGTGCCTTTCAGCATTGATGTCAGAGATGCTAGTTCCCACGTCCCGTGTCCCACTTGTATTGGAAGCATGCTGTCAATATATAGCAAAATATTTTCCCAAGAATATTACTTTTTCAAAAGAACAAAGAGATAGAGAGAAGAAGCTATGTGAAGTCTTGCCTTTGGGTAAATTTCTGAACTATCTCTTCTAGGAGATATAATTTCCTTTCTTCAGAATGCATAATCTCAGTGCTTTGCTGAGGAAGAAGAGCAATCTCTTTCTATCGAAGAACACTCTCGCATGGAATTATGTCATTTATCAATGAACAGTTATCTGTTGGTGTTCACAAGTAGATCATAATTCTCTCTGAGTAGACGGGGGTTTGTGCATTCCTGTTCTTCATCTGGCAAAATACTTGTGACACCGTTGTCAAAGGCAGAGTTTTTCAAGGCTTAGGTTTCCCAGTGCCAAGGACTCTTTAAAAGCAGAGATTGTGGCCTCCAAAAGCCAAGTACTATTGGGCATAAAAACCTACTGTGGCATTAAAAAAGGCTTTTAAAACTTTTATATTTGTTCACATGAGTGTCTCGGTGTAGAAAATCGTGCCTTTAAGCTTCATTAACTTTATAAGACTGCAAACTAAGCATCCATTGTTTAATGCATTTAACTTTAGGACAACAAGCATTAAGATTGAAATACAGATTGCTATCAAGAAAGAAAAAAAAAAATGTGGATTTTCCCCTGGGAACAAAGTGCTATGAGATCTCTCGCTCTGCAGCACTCCAGCATAACCCTAGATTGTGATTTTAAATGTGCCATTCAAAGAAAAATGCAAAGTCCTTTGAACAATGTGCAAGTGGCTGAATGAGCCTATAAAAAGAGAGTAATAACTATAAGCTGCAAGACAATGTCTTCACTATGCTGCATCTTTGAAGTCCTTCAGCACAGGTCCACCTGTCTAGGAATGATCCAGTGATAAAACTTCTGTAAAGCCACTGCTTGGAATTTTTCAAAATCCTGCGCTTTTAATACACCACCAACAGTGTGATATAGTGAAATCTGTATTCTGATATGTAGGGGTGAGATCTGAGTGATAAAATGTGGAATATTTCTGAGGACTTAAATCCAGGATTCAAGGAAACATGACTTGACTGTCTAGTGCTTATTAACTGCCAAATACTGAGCGTGTTCAAGTCCAACATTGAGCAAGTATGAAAACAATGGGTATAGTGCTTACAGTTGTTCTTTCATGCACAAAAGATAGGAGTCCAAATGTTAATACAAAAAATGCCATTTAAATGGAAAACAGACAAGCCTTGTGATCCATTACACCATGAACACTAGCTTGTCCTTATGGTTGATCTTTAAAATTCATATAATCATCAGATTTTATATTATACACTTGAAATAGCACAGCCTGAATTCCAGAGTGGAATCACATAAGATCCTAGAGACTCGTGCAAGAATTGCATTAATGACTTCACTTTGCAGTGCTATACACAGAAAAATCCTAGATCTGCAATACAGGGTTTTAATGACTAAGTAATTGTTAGATTTCTGTGTGGCATCTCTGCAGCCATCTAAACTCTGTCTCTAAAGTGTTTCCATTGCTATCTGCTTTTAATTTGCATTGATGAACAAAATTAATGATAAAAATTACCACCATTATAAATTTGACTTGGTTTACTGGTATAGATTGCAGCTTTTCCTGTGTTCCAGACTGTTTTCATTCAACTTCACTGCAAATCCACTCACCTAGTGTCACGTTACATGTTAACAAAACCTTTGTTACTACATCTCTTGTTCAATTCTAGTGAGATACAGTTCATGTTATCTGTTCCGATTTGTAGATAAAGGAAGCGATCAGAAGAGTCAAGACTAAAGGGCTGTTTTATTTGTGACAGGGTGTATTGTTGCAGAGGGCTTGTTTGTGTGTGGGTGCAGTGTGCTGTGAAGAACAGCCCATTCGTATTGTGTGCACAGGATCCTTTTGGGAAGTAGACTTGCAACCTGCCCTCAAACCTAGCATTCCTCTGAAAACCATGATCAAGTCTGACCCCATGACTCATTGGTTTAAGGACAGTGTGGATGAGTGGCAGGCAGAGTGAGTGACATACGCTTGAATAGGAAATTGTAGAGTACGGGAAACAGCAGGCTGTTCTCTGAATGTTCTTCATATTGTTATTCAAGCAGAAAGGATTGCAGAGCCTTTAAAATTTAAAGTAGGTGTTTCTTTAAATCATCAGTTTTAATTATTTTAGAAGTGTTGTGGTGAACTATGCTGTTAGCTTAAAACTTGCTGTCTTGTGCACGGAGTATTCATTTTTTAAAAGTGAAGACAGATTGATATTAGTGTTTAAAGTCATTGTGAGACTGCATTCAATTAAAGATACTCTTGTTTTCTTAGTGAAGAAAGTAGGAGTGACTTGTAAGAAACACCTGGACCAACTAGTCTTGATGTCTGTAAATTCCTAGAGGCCTTAGTAAACTTATTTGATTTGTTCTGTCTTTTAATGTAATCCAGCAAATATTCATTGGCACAAAAACTCAAGCACCAGAACAAGCAAATAAAAATAGTTATTGCTGTCATTGTATCCTTAAAGCAAAGCTACTGCAGTTTCCATTTATTTCCTTAACAAAACAACTTTTTTCCCCCCTCAGACCTAAAGATTTTCGAAGAAAATAACCGAAAAAGAAGAAAAACTGCTATCAGGAACGTCTCTCCTCCTTGGAAAAAAAGTTGTTCTAACATGGAAACATCTCTGCACCTCAGTCAGCCTTTCTGTACAGAGTGGTTTGGACAAGTGTTAGCAAACTTGGTTTGGAAAGAGTATAAAAATTATTGCATTTGAAACAGCTAAGAATATAGATTATGTTTTGTATGACACCTGTACTCTGTGTTGTATGAGCTGGTGTTTGTTAATTGCATTTGTTTAAATATTAAAGAATTGATAAATTTTTAATGAACATTTACATGTCATGAAAACAGTACATTGTTTACCAAAATTAAGTATCTCACTCTAAAAGTTGCAAAAGTTCAATTCCAGTCAGTAAGAGCAGTGAATAATGATGGTCACAGAGCTCACATGAATAGCACACTGTTAGTAAATAATCTTATTTGCTTTTCTGGTAGAATGCACTTAGACAGCTCAATGAATGAGAGAATGCCAGTGCTAGTTCAGAAAAAGGAAACTGTGCATGTAGAACTTGTACTGTCTTTGGGGGATGAAAACAACCAGCGTCTTGAGCTGTTCATTCTTTCTGTACTGTATCGTATGGTTCTTCTGAAAGCCTTTTCTAGGATGCAGCAAGCCTTTACCATAGGAAATTCATGGTGGGATTTTGCTGAATGCATGTCTATATAGGTCTGCAGTTACCTTATCTATTCAGGTGAATACACCCACTGACACTGAAGTTAGAGGTGGTGGGAAGCAAAATAAAATTTATTCTAGAGCCAAATTACATTAGAAAAATACAGCTTTGCAGGGGAAGCACTGCACGTGCCGTGTACATGTGCATGGATACTGTAGTCCTGTTAGATATCATAAAAACGTTAGGAAATCATCTTAGAGGAATGAGGAGGGGCAGAGATTTGTGATGGTAACTTTTTATGTCCTGTGGGAGTTTTATCTTTACCAGCCTTCTAGAAAGAATGTTTCTGCACAACATACTTCAGCCTATAGTTCTACCAAAGACGTGTTTGGTCACCAACCATCATTTTTTCATCCTGAGGCTTTGGCCATCCCTTTGATAAGGTGTGCTTGGAACACCAAAAATTAAGCCAAGTGGAAAGCAGTTCATGCTTACAGAGAGCCCGTTTGTTAAAGGACAGAAGATTGCAGCATTTTACAGTGTGGTGCTGGAAGAGTGATGTTTCAGTTCCAACAGAACGTGTTGCTGGAATAGTGCAGAGCAGCAAAGTCATTTCAGAGGTGGTCCTGTTTGCTGGATTGCATCCAAGCAGCAAACTGCATTGGTGGGAAAGGTGCGCCTCCAGGAACTGCATAAAGAATGTAGGCAGATACTGAACAGCATGGGAACTGCTTTCTAATAATCTTACTGGTTTTCAGACTCTTGTTAGTCTGCTCTTAAACCCTCAGTGTGCTGAATTACAACATCAAGGTTGACTCTCTACTTTCTAGATGCTGAATTGTACTAAATGTGTGCCAGATCCTTTTTCATAAGATGTTAAACAATTGTCAACAGGAGACATGATGTCCATAACATTCTGTCTGCTGAGGAAAGCAGACAAGCAGAACACCTCTCTGTCTTGGCAGAGCTTTTGAACGTAGCGCACTTTGGACCGTCTGTGCTGTTTACCAAGAAACCCATGCAGTTGGGGCTGTATAGTGTATTGTCTGAGTGGCTCCCACTATAGGAGTAGGTCTGCTGACAACCAAACATAGTATAGGATTTGTTAAAAAGCTTACGGAAATATCAGCCAGAAAAAGCAGATCAGGTGGAGATAATCCTTGTTGTTCTCCTCTTAAGCCTAATCTGATTTTGATTCAAATCAGAGGAACACACCTTCCTTACTTAAAGAATGTATTGAGGAACGAAGCAGCAGCATTTTTGTTACGAAAAAGTGAAGAAACTAAACTTCAGTGCTGAATGATATGAAATAATAAGTTTAAAAAATAATTTTGCTTCTGCAGATTACTTCCCTGAAATTCATTGCTGCCATTCTGCACAGATGACCCTCTGGCCAAAGCTGTTGGGTAAATAAAGGGGGCATCTGTTGTTCTCTGTATAGCAGAAGATGCTGATATGACACCTGCCAAATTTTACTGGTTACTGGTGTTTTCTGTATCCATTCTGTACAAGTGTCATACAGGAAGAAAAATACATGTATTTATAACTGTATTTCATTATATGAAATAATGGTTCTCTATCGGGCATTTCTTTGGCATTCAGATGAGCTTATCCCAGGAAACGTTCCTGCCCAGTAAAAATGCAGACTTCATTTCCAAGTCAGTAACCACATTTAATTAACTAGTAAAAGTATTTTTAAAAGCAGTAGGGTAAACTATATGTACTGGGTCCCTACACAATAAAGAACATTTACTTGTATTGGTTGAGATCTGGGTGGCATCAGCTGTTCATCATGTGCTAAATGCTTCACAGTCAGCTGCTTAAGTTTCTTAGGCAGTCTGGAAAAATACAAGACACTCCTGATTATTCAGATTGTGAGTGCTGGAGAGATGTTGACCATATGTGTCTGTGTCTTTCTTTGGTGAACATAAAAATCCTGAATACTATAACTTGGTAGTGCCTACCAGTTATTTTTTATTACCAGGGTTTACGCAGCAAGTGAGGGTATGGCCAGTGATGCCTGGAGCATTCTGGTTAGAGGGGTGCCAGTACATGTCATTCTAAATATACAGTTAAAGCAAATTAACTTGTGCAATTAAAGTTTGTGCATAGTATATAAATTAAGTTATAAAATCGTAAGGAGTATGCCTACTGTGTTAACCCCAAGTAAGCGCTGTTTGTTTGATTCACTGCACGTACATCCCATGTCGGTGGAGGGGGAAGCCAGCTGTGTTGGCAGTCAGTCAAGTGCACAGCCCAGGCACACAATCCCCAGGGGCAGAAAGGTGCAGTGCTGCTTCCAGCTGCTCTCCACCCCAGAGCTGTTGGGAGGGGCACAGCACAGGTGACACCAACTGCACAGCACAGGCACACTCAGGTATGTGGTCAGGCTGTTGCTGTTCATTTCTAATATGGGGCAAATAAAAGTACCAGTTTGTCTTCGCCTCAATGAGCTAAGAGGCCAGAGGAAAGGCTGAGGTCTTGCCTTACTGAACACAGGCTGAACCTAGTCACGGGTAAGAGGGAGTACAGCCCTGGGATCCACAGTCCATTCTCTCTCCATGTCTTTATAGGGCTGGATTAAAATTGATCCAAATCTATAAAGTCAGCTTAAATGTATGAGCATTTTTGAACTTCTGTTTTAAATCCTGCTTTGATGCTTAGTGGTGTTCAAAGCTGGGTCATTTTATAATTTACCTGGTTCGTTTTAATATCACCAATTGCTTTGTGTTTTCAAGTGGCTGGGCTTTTCCTTTCTCTCATCATGACCTGATCCAAGTTGCCTTTGCAACTGTACCTGCCAGTCTTTTGACTTTGGCACATCAATATGCAAAATCTTATGCCCATAGCTGGTACGCGCACCTCATCTCATAGTTACTCTCTACACTTGTTCATACGTAATTTTAAAAATCAGGCTAATTATTGTTCATACTAAATGCCAGTATCCTTTAAAATAAAACCATTGCCCAGAAGCGTTGAAAAAAGAAAATGTATTTTCTTCTCTTAAACTTTCTGTTCCCCAAAGGCCTATACAGTTGTTAAAAGTTAAAAAATCAATCCAATACAAAATTAACATATAAAAGCTTGCCACTTTTATTTGCATAAAAAAAGAGAAATGAAAGAGGTTCACAATAAATTATCAGTGTGCTCCCACAGAAAATTCTTGAGTATTTATAGAACATGGGTTAAAAAAAGTATTCTGTTAACATAAGATTTCTTTGCAGAATGTAATAGCTGGGTTCAAGGAAACGTGATTGTGTGTTGTTCTCTGGTGAATTTAGTAGGGTTACTCTGCTAGTAAAGCAATTCATCCAAAACTAACAGAACAATCAACTGGAAAAACATGGATTAAAAAAACATTAACCTTTGGGAATGGCTCTATATACACCAGCTAGCCTGGTGCGCTTTTACAGATACAGTTTGAATAGTGCAGGTAACATTACTCCAGAGAAAGATCTACAAGTGACCTTTCATCATCATCTAGTACCAACCCACTAACATACTAAGTTTCTGGCATGCAAGATAATTAGCATTATTTGTTGTGTCAACTGGTCACGTACATTTTTTTCCCTCCTTTAGAAAAGCTTGTAAACATCTTCCATGGCAGGTTAGGCACCTGGACAAAAGGCAAAACACAGATGCACATAAAATGTTTCCCTTTCTTGAAACAGTTCATTGAGAGGGGTTTTTTCCATTTGCCCTTTCACGTACTGGTGTCTTGACACTCCTTTTGGCTATCCTCCTTGTGAAGCGACTGATTCCTGGGGATCTCAATTCAACGGCTTCCATCTCTTCTTGGACAGGAGTAAACTCTGGTTGAGCAAGATGAGGTGATGGATAGGAGGACTGGGAGTACGGGGATGGTAAGGGGTAGGACCCGTGAACTACATACGGCTGTTGCTCACCATCATAAATGTCCTCGGGGTCATAGATTTGGTAGGAGTTATGTGGCAACTGCACTACTGGGATGTCTTGATCAGTTGGCTCACCGTATCCACCTTAACCCACCACCACCAAGAGCATTCATACGGTTAACATGGCAGAAGGGGAGTAGAAAATTAAAGCACTCATTAGGAAATTGTCATTTTATAGATAGATATATTTATATATATGTGTGTGAGTATATATATATAATCTTTAAATACACATCTTTCATTCACATAAAGGAACAGTGAAAACATTTAACAAAATTAATAAGCTGGAGCAATTGGAAACCCATCAACAGACAGCCAAGTTAGTTGGAAACCACCACCAGAATCTGTCAAGTGTCCAGTTGTAATACTGTGCTTATTATACACTGCACAATGTGCCTGCTTTAGCTTATTCCAATTATGATCTAGAATATATGATGAACAGGCAAAAATGGGTCAGGCAATTATTTTTAGCAGTGCAAGGAAGCTAAGTGCGCGTACAGCAGCTAGTAAGTTCATTAGTGGTAGTCAATATCGTTGATGGAAAGCACAGAGCAGTTCAGCATCCATCTCTGACCTTCAGCCAAATGAGACCTGAACCAGAATGAGCCTTTCACCTTCTGGATTGGTAGCCATTGTAAGGGAATGGGCCTTAAAACAGGAAATGAACAACGGGGAGGGGAAGTGAGGAGAAAAGGATAGGAAGAGATGACAACAAAAACATTCAGGTAAGTAAAACATACAAATCAGCTCATGGGCAGATTAAACTGTAAACGAATATGCCTTATGTGTGACATTTGTAGTACTTGTGCTTTACTAATAAATGTTGATTTTAGGCTGGGCAACATAATTTTGGTAATTGTGTTAACTTCCTCCCATGGCTTCTCCGTGCTATGATGAGATGGGAAAGTAGGATACAGAGAAGATGTAGAAAGAACTCTTTTCTCGGGATTGCTTCACTGGTTAATGACGGACACGTGCATCCCTGTATCAGGTTACACTACTGGGAGTTTAGTACGGGTCATGCTGTCATGCCATTCAGAGGCACAAGGAAGGGGAAGCTGAGCAACACATTTGAAAAACTACAAATGTGAAAACTCTTGCTGTCACACACGTTAGGGGGTAGGGGTTCAACACACAGACTGTTGAGATGGAGCAGGCTCATACAACTGCACAAACATACAGGAAAAAAACCCAAACACTACACGAGATCCATTTTACACACCGGGATCAGATGCTGGACTTCCTTGAGTCACTACACTGGGGTCACCTTCTCTTCATGCTGCAGTCTCCCAAAACACAGCAGCACCGGACACACTCATTTTTAGGGAGCTACCAGGTTTTTAGCACAAAGTTCGCCATTAGCCTCCATCTTACTTTGGCTGTTACAAAATGCCACCCTGCCTCTGCAAAAACAGCAACCACCCCAACTCCAGGCTACTCACCTCCCATGCCGTAACTAGCGCAGGAGGATGGATCACAGTATCCCGGTGGGCCAGAAGGACCTTGAGTGCCTGGGGGTCCCATGTGACCTGCAGGACCTCGTGGGCCTGGAGAGCCTGGTGGTCCGGGGCTGCCAGTTCGGCTTTCTCCCGGAGGTCCTACGTAGAAGGGGCAGATGAAACATCTGAGCAGTGTCTTTCATAAAATCACCAAGTTGAGGCCACCTTGGCAGGCTTGGTGCTTGGAAAACATAGCACCAAGTGTGCTACAAACATTTCTAGCCGATAGCTCGAGCCGAGGAGCCGGCATCCTGGCTCTGACTCCCCTGGGAAAGCTGAGGGAAGGGTTACAGCCTTCCTCTGGCAAGGAAGAAAAAGCAGCGGCCAGAAAGAAGAAACCCACTCCGACAAGCCTCTGTCTTCCTTGCCAGAGACAGCTTTTAGACAGAAATTTATACTACAGCAAATGTTTCACCAAGCATTAGACATTCAGAAAGGCAGTTTTATGGGGGGAGGACAGCCCTGGATGTCTGGGTGGCTCTCCATCACCTGCTCCCTCTTGGGTAATACTGTGTCTTCATAGCAGTGCTGTTAAGGGGCAGAGTATCTTACTGAAGTCAATGCAATTTTACACCTGTTTCAACAGGACCTGGAAAACACCTTCTCTTCTTTTTCTGGAGGTAAATATAAATCCTTGTGATTAATTTGCTTAATTAACATACATTTGTCTGTGAAGTCACAGTCAGGTATAACCTTGAGTCAATGAGAAAACAAATGCAATTAATCTAGATTAATTTTTCTCCTACCAGACCTCACATAAGAAAATAATACTTAAAACATTAAAAAGAAGATTTTTGGAGAAGTTTATTATAGGGAAAAGGAAAATAATCATGTGGCTGATGGCAACATCACGTCACATCACAACGTCATATTACATAGTAAGAACAATATGACAAAGATGCCTGAACTACTGACTCTTCCACTGCTTAAGCCTTGGAAGTGGAGGATAGAGCCATGCAGGTCTTAACTGCATTCCACATGGGTTGTAATGGTCTAATACAGATGCCTCAAACATAAGAACTGTACCTGTAGATCCTGGTGGGCCTCGGGGTCCTTGTGTTCCAACACCTGGAGTGCCTTTGTCTCCTTTCTCACCTGGTAAACCTAAGGGAACAGTACTCATCAGAGTCACATTCTGAACAAAACTGAGTACAGTGTTTATTATTTAACCAGGATTACGGTTCCATACATTATTTTTCATCCAAAGACAGATGGCAGAGAAGGAAGGAGGTAAAAATAAAGACTTATTTTGTTCTTTTTCCCTCCCTTCCCTAACAGCTTCTCAAGGGAAACATGGCATTCCTGGGGCCTTAAACATTCCTGCTGGCATGGTGGTTTCATCAAGGTGGTATGCAGAGGCACAGGCCAGTTTCCAGGCTGCGCTTCGTGCTGGAAAGCGGCCTCTGGGCTATACCAAGGTAAAACTATTGTAAGTCAGAAGAATCCTCAGAGCCTCACAAAGCTGTATATAAATTACTGTCTGGCTTAGAAAAGTCACATTTTTAATGCTACAGCCAATTTTCTTTCAATATTTCCCCCACCAAACAGTGGTGCAACATACGACAGTTGTAGATATGGTGGGTTATTGCTTGCTAAAACGCAATAAATGTGTTTCAGCACAGTCAAAATCTGTCCCCTCAAATGAAGATGAATCCAAGAGTTTCCCATGAAACTCGGACGTTTCAACATTCACAGCCATTGAGTTGTGTTCCTGCACTTTCTAAACTTCGGTCATTGGGTCTGATCCATGTAGATCACAGATCTTGCAATCCAGAGAAGGTCCTATGTTCTTCCAGCTTTCCATCTCCTCCTGCACTACCACTATGGCGTCCTATAAAAACACTTGCTATGCACAGTGATCACTAAAGTAGGTGTCAAAACTGAAAATTCCAGACCCTGAGTTTCCACTAGCAACTTGGAAACTCTCATAAAGTCTGTGTTTGATTTGGATGGTAAAAAGACAAAACCCAGGCAGGTTTGTGGGACTTTCCCCCCATTTTCCAGACCTCCCAGCACTGGTTATTGCTCTCACTGCTTCACAGCTTCCAATTTTTCAGAGTGAAAGCCAGTACAGAGCACCTTCATAAAAACAAAGTAGAAAGAAAAGACCTGGTACCCTTGATGGGGCACTACAATTTCAAGTGACTCCTTCCTTCCCCTCTGCTCAGGTAACTATTACACCTTAGGGAAAAAAAGTCTGGAATACACCTTGTTCTTGCCAAGAGCCACAGAAGGTTATTTTTCCTGCCCCAGCGAATAGCTGATGGAAGCAAACAAGTAAGAACAAACTTTAACTGTGGGAAAAATGTCTAAAACCTATCACGGACAAAGAATTGCTCACATCGAGTTCACAAAGTAAAAGTCTGCTGAATTACAGGGGAGATTATATGCTGAGGAGCTGTAGGTCTTCAACAGAACTGATGGCTTCCAAAACTATCTATCATGTAGCCCAATCTTCTAGAAAACACAGGCCACACTGCTGCAATCAGTAACTCCATATTGAGCACATTGTTTTTAACCAAAGCATGATGAACACTGTCTCACCCCTACGTGGCATTTTGAAACTATTCTGGCATTGTTTAGGTATTTCCTGTTTCTCTTTTGTATCTTTTGTTTCCTTCAATTGCACAATTTTGGGGCAATAACCAAAACACGGTGGAATATAGGCATCAAATTGGATCACAAGACCTTCTCCCAGTGGTGGCAGTAGGTAGGAAAGGAATGCAGCTTCATATTTCTTGTTTATACGCTAAGCATTTAGCCAGTGGAGAACAGCCAGAGAGGAACTAGCAACAGCATCTCTCCTATCACGCCTCCTTTCCATCTAATCTTCCTACTTCCTGCCTTGCTTGTACACCACAGCTTTCTCTAACAACTAGATGCCTACCGGCCTTTTGCAGGTAGATATTGAGCAACCTCTGGCCAAACTAAAAAATTACTAAAAGCAACATGACTAGGTTGTTGAAACTGCAGCCTTGAGCTAATACAACTCAGTTGCTAAGGAAACACTCAGCATCACATTAATGCAACCACTTTGATGATCTCAGAACAACAGCAGAGCAAATTTGTGTCTGTTTGCTGTTTACTAACAAATTGCAGCACACCTACCTTGCTTCATGGTTGTACGAGGTACCTATTAGTCTTGTTCAGGCTGGTTTTAGACTTTTAGATTGTAAAATGTCCAAAAGGTAAGTGTTAGAAATTTTATGTCCTACAGTCTTTGGAAGAAGGTCAACGGGTCTTATGTGTTTAAACTACTCAGAAAACTTGAAAACTGCCAACATCTTTTCTTCTGGGATTCTCAGCAATGTAATGCATAGGATTCCCGTCAAAGACTGTCTTTCAAGTCCATTATGAACTTCCTGTTTGCAATCCAGCATTTGGTTAGCACAGATCGGGGTGTCAGTCAGAAGTGCTATTCAGAATCTCTGATGAATGATTGCATTGCACAGTGCATGCAGGTAGCAGTCCTCAGTGGCAGAGATGTGCTCTAACCTACATTTAGAGAACTGGGTGGAAACTGCCCCAAACCCCCATCATCAATGGAACCAAGTTCCATTCCTTTTAAAGAAAAATTTCTCATGCATACCTCGTCCTGTATTCCATATGCAGGTCCCAGATATCTAAAATCTGCTTAGCCCCAAATTGCTTCAACCATATGGAGAGACTTCTTTGTTGCAATTCAATATTTTTGTTGCAGTGTTTTTAACAAGGTAAATCCATCTAAATTTTCCTTACAGGGCATGTATGGTGAGAGACATCCTTGCCGTTTGTAAAAGGAAGTCTGTTTATGCAGATGGCTTTGGTCATAAGAAGACTGGCCCATGGAATCTACACAGATGTTTAGTGCAACAACCCCTGATTATCCTACTCCATGATAACATTAAAAGGTGACTTCAAAGACAATGGCCACGATATTTACAAATCACAGCCTTCCATGCAGTCAGTTATTCTTTACACACAGAAGAACACACCTGTATGTGATGTTCACAGGAGAAATTGCAGTAAGAAACTGTAAATACGGAACAAATCTACTCAGGCTAAGAATAAAATCTCCATTCTGGAACAAGTTAAGAAGCTCTTGCACAGGGCAAACCTCCTTTGAAATCACATGGATATCAAGTTCCTAAAGCAAACACATTGAAGGCCAAGATACAATTCTGCATCAGGTTTCTTTTGGTCTAATTTACAGTAAAGTTTACCCAAGTGAAAGAGAACATAAACACTGAAGCAAAAATACCCTACTCCTAAGGCAAAATTCACGTGAGTTGAAATCGAGCACTCCATGAGCTCCCCTAATGGATTTTCCAGCAAAGCTCTTTAATGTGAGTGAGTTAACAGATTCATAGACATCTTGGTCATGGTCGATGGCTCCCTCATAAATGACAGAAGATGCAGAGTTCACCCATTTCACTTCTACCAAGGTTATCTTTGTATTTCACTACAGCATAGCTTACAGAAACTCAACCATACAAGGCAACACTCCATGTAGGTTACTGAAATGATTAATCACTCTCAGGGATAAAAGTGTGTGTCAAATTTTGTCTTTTGAGTTATAATGGTTTCAAATTCTATTAACAGTCTTCATATTTGTGCTCTAGAAATACTTCAACAATACCATCAAACTGTTTCTCCCCCTTCGTGCTAACCATCCAAAATAAACAATGGCTTGGATTTAGCCCCATGGAGACCACAAGCAACCGAAATAAATTATTTCCAATGCTCTTCTAAAGATACCTCCAATAGCATCAGTTATTAAAAACAAAACGAAGATCATGAACTCATTCTCTAGAAAAGAAAATTAAATGTCCATGGTTTCTGCACAAAAGGAAATCTTTGTTTCTTTAAGAGAATACGGTCCTTTGAGAAGAACTGTATATTGCAATTAAGAAAAATTAAACTGCTTCCAAAAATGTCCTCTTTCAAAGGTGTTCTGTTGTAACTATAATGTATGATAACATAGGGTGGGGTTTTTTTAATCCAGATGAAACTGAAATTGGAAATAAAAATATCTAATTGACTCAACTGGCTACAGTTCAATTTAATTCCTTTGGAACTTTGCCATCAGGGCTGTAAACATGTGGCTTTTGATATTTAACTAACACTTTCATACAAAGCCAGAAAGCAAACATGGATGAATCTGTACTTGAGAATAGTGACTTTCTCAGTGACAGCTTAGGTATTTTTTATATTTTAATCATAGTGGGATACAGTGAGTAGTTCTAAGTTTTGTGCTTCACTTCAGGACACATCATAAGAACAGAAGTCCACTCAGCAGTAAAACAACTACATTTTCATAGTACTTGAAATCTAGCAGTGCCTCAGCATAACTTTTACTACAACTTCTACATTTTTTCCTCAAAGGTGAGAGAAGTACCCCATAAAAATAACTGAAAAAAAAAAAAGAATAAAACACTCTGAATCTTTGCATTTTTATACTATTTTGCAGAAGTCAAACTATGTCCTGAACATTCAGAAGTCAAACACTAGTTATTTAAGCCCCAGTTCATAAACATAAAATCAAAACAAAAACTGTTTGAACTAGCTGAAATAAAACCCACTACCAGTGCTGTGAACTAGTTAAAATTGAAATAGAGATCAGTGCTGTGAATAATTCCTATATTCCTATATTTATGTAAATATGTAAGAGAGGAAAATTATAGTCATTCATCTGGGATTATGTACTATAGGGCACTGATAACACTACATGGTCTTAATCTTTAAAACACTGGTACAATTCAACTGGCTTGTTGGGGCACCAACAAAATGTTAATATTGCTAACAAATACTGAGATTGCCAGAGAGGTTTCTTTTTCACATCATCAGAAAAATACAATAAATAAGACTCAACAGTGTACAGCTAAACCAGTAATGAACAAGGAAAAGAAAATAACAAATGCCTTAGTGTGATCCTATTCTTATCATTTATGTCTACACTGGAAAAAATAGATCCCAGCTGGCAACAGACACAGTGAACTGAATCTGTCAAGAGAATGACTTATCTTTTCTCACTGAGGTGGTCTTTCTTAGAAGGACCAACTTGCGTTACTAGTGAGAGAATACATCCAGGGATGGGATGCACTAGACCTAGAAGTTCAAATGGAGGTTTCTAACAAAATTCCAAATCACACTCTCAATCCAAGCCTCCTTCCAAAACATCTGATTAACACTTGGCAGAGTGACAAGGTAAATGAGGGAAAAGAAGCTATTGGCCAGGCAAGTTAGCAGGGAAGTTCACTGATGTCAAGATCTCTCACTGCTGACATTTTCCAGTAAAGTTCTCTTTGGTACATGATTTCTAACCAGTTCCACTCACTCCTTTCAGAAGTATCCCCTTCTCACAGGTTGGGATTGAACAGGTGTTGGGCAAGAAAGGTGAGGAGGAGGCAACATCTGCCCTTTCCTCACCTTTCCCTTCTCACTCACACCTTGCCACTCAACTCAGAGCTAGTTGCAGGAATCTCAATAGTTTAAACTTTGAGGGGAAAAAAAGCAACACTACTAGATAAACAAATAGATCTTTTTTACCTTTTTTTGTCTGTTACTTTTTAGTACACTCTATGGACACTTCTGTCACTGTTGCCATGCATTTCCTGTACCTCCAGGTCAAGGTTGACTCTTTTCAGAGTTGCCAATCTGGCACTGGTTTTGTACATTATACTGATTTTATATACAACCAAAATGCTGATGACATCAGCGGAAAAAAACACATTGTTCACAAAGACTTCCAAGTGGTCGGCTGGAGATCTTCAGGACAGGAATATATATCGTGACTTGCTAAACAAGTTAAATAGAAACAGTGCTTCAGAACACAGCACTAGAAACTAAAAACCCTTCCATTCATAAAAAGAACAATTTCAGCCTGCTACTTCACTGTGTGATACGTAGTTAGGAATCCAGTGAGAACTGGGGATGCACTAAATACTTCCAATCATTCTCAAAAGGCATGGAGCTGGTAAAAATATTTTTTATATTTCACTACTGCTTTGGAGGGTTATTTTAGAGCTACTTCTTAGAAATGGATTCTGAAATATTCCAAGCTCTGTACAATTCAAAAGGCATCTTTCTGCTAAAGAAACTGCTACTACATCAAGCACATACCAATCTAAAATTATAGTTGCTTCTGAAGAAATTAAATCCTTAAGAACTAATAAATTATTATATATTTTACCTAGATTCTGAATGACTGACTTCCTCTTCCTTCCAGCTTCTGTGCAAGGTTCCAGTTACATGAATGTCCTAAAATCTATTTTCACTCCCAATAAACTAGCAAATTATTTTGTCTTTAAGTCTACACATGCATTCTTGATTCTTTAAACAATATAATCTTAAGCTATAAATACCGTAAAACACTGCTAACATGTGGGATCACATTTTACGAAAAATCTGCAGAGAGCTCTGGCTGACCGATTACAGTTCTTGAAGTATGCTCGGTAAGAGTTTGCTTTCTACCAAGTATGCAACTCCCCACAGGCACTACCTGCCAAAATCAGTCCTTTCTAATACCAGTTATCTATATAGAGGAGAAAATAGTAATATCATTTTTTAATGTGTTTTTACCCTTTCTGTACTCACTCTGTTGTGAATGCTGCTTCCCAGATATTATCAGCAGTGGGTTAACCCACATCATATATAAATTTAATGACTGTATCTAAGCCCTCTGTGATTTCATAGTAGTATGACATGCAGGTCTGGGCCTCAGCACAACAGATAAAATGGAAAATACATGTTAAATGCTGGACAGGCTTCCCTATCTGCAGTCTGGCATTTTGATTCCTCCATTCCTGAAGCCCTAGCAAAAATCTCTGTGTGCTTAAACAGTCCCTGCTTGAGAAGCTATTTAAAATATGCTAGTATTCGTTTGGAAACAACTACCCTGAAATCTGCATTCAGTCTCTCCAGGTCACCACTTCTAAAGTCAGTTCCTCACTTGCTGCCTCTTCCAATTTTCTTTTCTACTTGTTTACTGCTCCCTCAGTCCTCCTCCTTTCTCAACAGTGTCTGATCTTTGCTCAGCTGGAGTAGACAGCAGCGTGACTGAGAGGCCAGAACGCTAAACTTCGCCTCTTTTTTCATGAAGGTAATTAGAATTACAGTCCTGAGAGGAACAAAGGACCCACAGATTCACAAATTCACTCAAAGACTTTCTTTTCAAAACAATGCTTTAACTCTCACTATGGCTACTGTGAACTGGAACTATTAAGTTCCTGAACTCACAGTCTTCTTAGTAATTAATCTTTAAAATTCCAGTTAGCAGATTTTTTTAACAGCAACACCAATTCATTTCTTCTGAATATCGTATTTGTCTGTTGGATTTTTGGTCACTTCCTTGTGTGATGGTCTTCAAAGCACTTTCACAATTACAAATCTACTCAGTACTACTGCTGTGAGGTTAGTGTGACTCTAGTACACCAAGGATTGCCAGGGTTGCAAAGACAGAGAGTAAATTAAAATGTGTAGCTTGTTTCTTTATTATACAACATTGGTGTAGGAAAGGAGAAAGGGAGTTAGCCTACACGTAAGAATACAGAAGAAAATATTTGTTAATGAACAGTTAATTGTATCTGTTCTCTCTGACCTCACTGCTTCCTCCCCTTGATCCTCTCAGCCTCTCATAAACTAGGATTTTTTCCCTCCTCTTATCAACCTTGCTCCTTTCAGACAGCCATAACTTAGAAATATTCAGATTGACACATTTCAACGTTAGCAGAAAACCTCAATCATTCCCCAACATGGACCTATCAGTTTTGCAGGTGACTTTCTTAAAAAGCTCCTTTGCTTGTACATTTAGAGATCCAGCTCACTTTAGAGTCCTACTAAGATGAAAGCATAATGCAACAGGATGTGCCCAATTACATGCCACCGATCTTCAGCAGTTTAGGCATTAAACCTCTGTTTGATCCCACCAAATCACACTCATCAAAGCTTGCATTATCTTCATGATTGAGAATCTCCAGAGCTTTCAGTCTGTGTTGAGCTCACCAATCAACTAGTGAAAAAATTGTTCTCACATTTAGACAGGAGACAAAGGACATCAGAATCTATCAGGAAAGGGATGCATGTTTTTGTATATGTGAAGTACAAAGCCTACCTCTTTCTCCTGGTCTTCCTGGTTGACCAGGGCTTCCTGGAAACCCTTGCATGCCTGGTGATCCTTGCTCACCCTGTGGTCCTGGAGCCCCTGGCCGACCTGGCTCACCAGGAGGTCCTGCAATGGTTCGTACTGAAACAGACTGGCTTGGAATCTGGTTCAGAATCGAGTTGTATCTTGCCATATGACCTGTCAGAAAAAGACAGTCATCATTTTCAAGTTACAGTTAAGAATCTGGTTCAGCTGAGTTTGAACAGAGCACTGGCAGGTCCTCAAGGCTGTGGTCTGTCATGCTTTGATAATATGAAGTTGTGCACTTGTGGGTGGAGAAATAGTGGTTTAGAGAATACACAGAAAAATGGAAAAACTATTGTGCAGAATTTAATTTCCTTGCTTTGGTGGTTTGTGGTTTTTTTGTATTTCATGTCTATAAAAATTTAGAATTGAAACAGCAGTACTTCTTTATACTATAATATCTTGGAGTCAATTCAGGGTTTTTTTTAGATGGCTGATGCTAATCAGCTCTAGTTGGACGTAAACCCAGGTGGATATAAATCTACTTTGAACATAAACCCTGACTATCTAACCTAAAACAATCAGATCTCCTTGGATGCTTTGAAAAGCATCACCTTTGTAAGTAATTCTCATAGGAAAAGATGCATTCTAGAGAGTGAAGCATATGAACTATCATTGTACTCACCCTGAATGAGTTGTTCACACACTTGACGAGCAACAGCACGCACCATTGCTTGGGACTGGAGATCGCCCTGGATAACAACAGCAGCAGTGTCATAACACATTTTCCTTTGCATCATTTTTGTCCTGAAAACACTTAAGAGTAATGAAAGGCATTTATTATCCCTGACAGATGATATTCTCACAGATGAGGAAAAAAGCCAAGGAAGCTTTGGACTTCCCTGGTTCCCATTACTGTTTTTAGGCAGCAAACAGAGGTCTCAGAAGATGACCCTAATGAGAGATTTGGGAACATGCTTAATGCTGCATACTTCTCACTTTCAAAACATTAATGTAGCTATATATAAGACAATGTCTGGAAAAGAAGGAAAGTTTGCTTGATCACACAGAGAAAACTATTGTGCCTGTAAACACAGAGAAACAAATTGTTGGATAAAACTTTTTATGAGACAAAGGGCCAGACAGGAAAAAAAATGGTAGCTAATATGAACACAGACTTACCCTCTCACCCCTTTCACCCTTAGCTCCAGGAGGACCCTATGAGAAGATTAAATACAAAATTAATTCTCATTTTGTTTTCGTTCAAACTTTTAAATACCTAAACATTGCAGCATCACGGTAAAAGGATAAAAAATAAACAAGGAACAAGGTTTCAGGAGGCCATGTGACAATAATGAATATACTTTCTCCATTTTGGTACTTAGCAAAACATTCACTTTTGGCAATTACATGGCAAAAATTACCTTCTTGGGTGTTTGTCATATACTGAATTCCCTTGTTCAAAATGTCAGCAAGGGCAGGCTACCAGATGATGCATTTCACATGGCTGAAATGGGTCTAAACATCACTGAGCATAAGGAAGAGAAAGATGATGGGAGACAAAATATCAATCTGAAATTTGTGGCAATTGCTGCACCAAGACTCTCTATCCTCTATGAACAGATTCAGCAATGGGATTAAACTGCTTAGAAGAATAAGTATGACATTAAAAACTCTGTAATGTTGTGATGATGATCAGGATCATTATTGTTTGGAACAGATTGTCTAGGGCAGTTACAACTTCACCAGTGGTGGTTTTGGGGTGGGCTAGACATCTCTCAGGAAATCCTGATGTGAGGAAAAGTCTACATGAGGAAGTAACCAGCTGACAGATGCGTGGTTAAAGCACAGCTTATTCTATCCTGGAAAGAAGAAACTCCTACAAAGACCACATGATTGTCTCTAGGCCTGTTTTCTACTACTCTGCCTTTTGGGAAAGACAGCTATGTATTTACCCACCCAGCTGTTTTTTCAGAACTACTGGAGTCTAAACATTCACAGCAAAGGTCTTACATGACTTACAGGAATATCTACACTCTGGGATATCTAGTTCAATATCTGGAACATGTGTTTGGACAGGAAAAGAACAGTCAGAATGTTATACATTTATAGTAATAAGTTCCATAGCTCATCAAATCTCCTCAGTAGATTTCATGATTACACACAGAAACTATGCAGAAATGGGCATTAGATTATTATCTTTGCTTATATATCAGCCATTTCATTTCCATTTAACCAAGTAAAAATGTTTGCATTGGACTAAATCTCCAAACCAAACTGGATTTTGAAAATAAAAGTTCTGTTCTACAAATCAAGTCAACAGTACACACTGTCATAGTCTGATGCCTTTAAAATTTAGAGCATTAATTGGGAAAAAAATGAGCAGGCTTTTTTTTTTTTAATAGTTGTATTCCTTTCTTCTAGTTAAACTCTACGTTTATTTTATAATAAAGAGAATAATATCTGAAAGACAAACTTAGTATTATAGGTTACTTATACTTATTTTTGGTATAGAGGGTGTAATTTTCCACTCAATGAAACTGATGTTGGAATTTATAATAACATTCTAGAAAAAGTCCAAAGTAGTCATGAAAGCCAGTTTTTTATTCATACAATATTTTCACAGTTTGAAAATCAGAACAATATTTTGGAAATATTCGGGTTAAAAAATGGCATGTTCCAATTTCCTGAGAGTTGCTTGAAGTGTAAAGAAAAAAAACCAGAAAGTAATTACACACAGACTACAAATTCACATACCATTATATTTTCAACATCTGTGTTTTAATCTTGTGTTTTGGCTTTCTAATCCCTATATTCCAAACATTGGATGTAGGATCAACAAATAAATTTAATTTTGAGGAATGAACAAAGAAAGACCAATATGATGTTTCACTTAGCCATTAACTGCAAACAGATCTTAAGCTATAAATATTGAGGAGTTTTGTAAAACAGTGAAACCAGGTTCAGAAAACAAATAATCCACAACAGAAAATATAAAAATATTAATTAATTTTACTCACAGGAGCTCCAACATCACCTTGTGGCCCCTGGCTTCCAGTAACACCTGGAACACCTGGAGCACCAGGTATGCCCTACATGGAAAAGAGAAAGAAAATACTTAGTGGTGATAACAATCAACATCCATGCATCCTGATGGGAGAAAACTGTGATAAAGCCCACAAAGCAGAGAGTATACCAACAGTTCTACAAGTCTAAGAATGGAGATGCTGGGAGCCAGGACTAAGTAGTACACGTTGCAGGAAAAAAGAGCATGGAAAGTACAGCTCTGAGAAAAGCACTCAAGAAAAATGGACTTGTGTTGCTTGCTTCCCGACACAGCACAGATTGTTGAATCACAAGACTAAATCCTGTGACAATTACTACTGTTTTCAGGGGAGATGACTCAGAACATTCTTTGCAAAAAGAACAAGATTAGAATCATAGAGTGCTTTGGGTTGGAAGCAACCTTAACAGGTGATCTAGTCTACCCCCCCTCCAGGAGCAGCAACATCTTTAACAAGATCAGCTAGATCAGAGCCCCATCCAACGTGACGTTGAATGTTTCCAGGAATGGGGCCTCCTCTAGTTCCCTGGGCAACCTGTTCCAGTGTTTCACCACCCTCGTTGTAAAAAATTCTTCCTTACATCCAGTCTAAATCTACCCTCCTTTAGCTTAAAACCATTATGCCTCTTACTGTCACAAGATTCTCCAGGACTGCTTGGAGAATGCTCAGTACCATCAGCTGAGTCTTAAGTCTACCAAGAACGTATTAACTTTGCCTAGCTGCCCTAACCAAGCAGGATGACACTAATTCTGGAGGCAACATGTGTCTTGCTTCAAAGGATGAATGCGGCCTCTGCCGTCTCCCTTGGTTACTCTACAAGAGCATTTGAATACTTACACTCAACTCCAGCCTCCAGATCAAGCAAAGTTTGGCAGTTCACTTAAACTAACAATCCTAGCTGGAATTTCTTACAAAAATAAAGAGTGTTTCAAATTTTAAAAGCACTAACTGCCTTTACATAGTGCTGTTACTTGACTAAGAAGCTATCATGACTAAGAAGCTATCAATCTACTGACGGAACAACTGTGTCCCATTCCCAAGGGAGACATTTTTTCTTGAGTTCAGAAAGAAATTACAGTGGACAAGCAGCTCTCTGCCAACTCCATACATCATGAGAATTTTAACTTCCAAGGAGAACCTTTGGTCTTGGTCTATCCACTGGAGCCTGATAACAGTGACCTACAATTCTCCAAAATCCTGCTGATTTTTACAGTAATGAACTCCATGACCAATACTCACGGTTGGGCCAGGGGGTCCTTGGGGGCCTGTCGGTCCATCTTTGCCAGGAAGGCCCTATTAAAAGATAAATATATGGAATTTTATCAGATTTTTATAGGTAAATCATGAATCCATTCCATTTCATCTAGAAGATTCTTTTTTTTCCTTATTTTTATTTTTTTTCTTTGTTTTCTTTGTTTGTTTAAATTAGTAACTGGTGGTAGTGGTTTCTTAGAAGAAAATTCCCTTATTTGTCCCAGGAAGAGTTTATTTCTGCAAAGGAGCCGTAGCACAGCTGATATTTTTAAAAAACCCAACCAGTATAACAATACTTTTCAAGTAAGAAGTAGCAATGCAAAATTTCTACTTCTGAGCAAGTTTCACTTATACTGGTGTAATGAGGTAAATGAGTGTTTACTGTCAAACTTCTCTACCACAAGATGGGTCACATTTCTCTCTACATCTGTGTTCACTGGTTGCAACTATTCCTAGTCCCACTGATTAAGTGCTGAAAGATGGCAATTGAGACTGTATCCCTCTGCCCAGCAATACTGTACATGTGTACTAGCTATCACCACAGCCCTGGTTCAGGAAGCAGCAGGAATGCTCATGTGGTTTACATTATGGACGTGCTTCAGAGATTCCAGAAATGAGAGCCAAAAAGTAAAGATAACTTGGAAACTAGAAAGCAAGAAAATTACAGGGAAAAAAAGACTGACCAGATGTAGAAGAAAATGCACTATTATTAAAGTACTCTTGCAAATTAACCAATACACACATTTTGTGTCCACATGCTATAAAGCATAGGTTTCTGAACAGCGTGGTCATAAGTCAATTCTTCAATTACTACACAGACTTTAAAGGAGAAATGTGATCTTATCTGTGGCTCAAGATCAAAATATGGAAGTTAGAGTGGAAGGAAAGGAGGGTTTGAAACTGTTCGTGCTGATACAAGTAGTAAAGAACATTCTAGGCCTCAGTTATCTCACAGAACTTTTTTTGTACTTTTTCCTGAAACTTCATTTCTGACACAGTTTTAGTAATGAATATAGCATGAACTACTGGTTTTATGCTTTACGTAATTGGGAAAATATGATTCAAACCTGCTATCATATGGCATTAAAAAGCCAGCTGGGGAATATTATGTATCATGTACCTGTAAAGGATTTTTTAGTATTGCACCAGAAGGGTGTTTCAATGATAAAATAAGGCACAAATATAGTCAAATCATTATGTCATCTATACATTCTTAGACCTGATAAGGAAATACTTTCCTGTTTCACAGTGTAACCAGATGGTTCCCGAATCTTCAAGGACCAAAGCAGCTCCCCTATCACAGTAAGAACTAAAGCAAATATAACAGCTGTCATTGAAATAAGATACTATTAGTATCTCTAACACAGTAGTTTTAAGGCATATACAGAGAAAAGGTTGCAAGTCTAGCTCAATTAAATAAATTTGCAAAGGGAAGTATGTTCAGTCTTCAAAGTTGGTGTTTCTAGAACAAACAAAGGTATAAGGAACTTCAAAATGCATTAAAAATACAAAATAGGCTCTCTGAAGAAGCATTTAGTTGTGAACAATGTTTTGAAGAAGTCAGTGATGGCTATTCACAGTTTTGTAATAACATGGAAATCCCTAATACATAATGCAAACTAGACTTACTTTTGTAACAGTAAAACCTTCAGGAAGACTGATACCTTCATATTTACAAAGTATGTTTCACTTTTTAAAGCAAAGATTTAAAGTCTACATTTATTTTTCATCAGTCTTAGAGCAGGATGAAAACTGGTTGGACCCTCTTAAGGGCTTAATTGAATAGAAGGAGGGAAATACGGAGCTTTCTACTGACTTCTAGGATCTTGTGTGGAATCACACAAACTTCTAAAGGAAAATATTGCTGTATGTCTCTCCCTTCTCCTATCCCAGTCAAAGAATAGAAATGAAAGTATGATATACTTCACAATTTCTTTCTTCTGAGCAGTATTCTTACTCTTGACTCCTCAAGAATCATCTCCTGTCTATTCTTCTGAGATTCATTTCTCTTGGCACTGTGTCTGTATCACTTGGCCACAAAAAATCGCCTCCTACTGTATTTGTTAGATGTGAACACTGCTATTTATAAATGAAGTTAAAGAGAGGTTTTAGTTCAAGAAATAGTATGGCAATATGTATTCTCTCATGCAGGTAAAAAACCAAAGACACGTGGTTTTGTTCCCAACAGGGTTTGAAGATGATGTTACTCAGACCATCTGATGGCCGGAATGGGTCTGATACTCATTCTGAACTTGTGAGTGGTGAGCAGAGATTAGTAGGTACCAAGAAATTGGCAGGAAGATTGGGAGTGTACTTCTTCTGACTCTTTCTCCCATTCTTTTTGGTCTGTGTAATGTCGAAGTACACAGAGCACTGTGAGAGTTCACAAAGTTGTATTCGGAGCACCGAAGCCTTAAAGATGTTATTTACTCCCCTGTTCATTGAAGTCTCCTCTTTGCTTAACCATCTCCAGAATGACTGGGGGAATTACATTGCACAACAGCACTTTCTCTCTGACGCAGCCACATCCAGAATAGGAATGGCTCTGTAAAGAGCCACTGAAACATGGAGCCACATGTCTAAGAGAAGGATGGGACAGGTTTTGATGTGTAACCTCAGATGTAGGGTGATTTAGAATCAAGATGTGCATTATTTTGTAAGGTTAATTTAAATCAGGACATATTTTGCTAATGGCATGAAAAACATGGAGAAACAGTATAGCTATGACAGAATTTTTTATAAATTTTTTTTAAGGGATTTTTTTTTGCCAGAATACAAATGACTTCACAGAACGTAGGCACCACCTAAATCCCTGTAAAACCTCAAGTCTAGTAAAGTCAGTGGAGACTGCTGCTGATGTCACTATACACTCTTTAGCTTTTAGTAGCCTGGAGTTTTGTTTGGGATAGTTGCGGAGAAGTGATTTTTCAAGTAGGACTGGCAAAACCTTAATTGAAGCTTCAGACATCAGGCTTGAAAGACTTTCATATACAGCTTTAAAAAAACCCCAAACCCAAAAAACACTCCAGCCTGGGACCCATGGCTGCCTCATCTTTTTCTTTCTTTTTCTAATGAAAAATTATACACATATTCCTCCTCTCAAGATTAACCACTGTGCCCATCAGAGAAATATTACAACCAGTATCTCAGTGTGTTAATTGGAGATGTAGATTCTGCACCAACCGGAACTATTTTACATTAAAGCTGACCCAGAAAAAGAGCAGAAATATAACATGTTATTTGAAAAATTGCTCAGAACACACAGACCTTATGTTATCAAAATAAGCTAGTTCTGTCTCTGTCGTAACACACAATAACTACGTTTCTTCTCTTACTTGTGAAACTACTACTGCTATTTACAAACTGATAGTCTGAACTTTTCAGATTGATAGTCTGAAATTAGTTTACTATTAATTCTTTCATAATTTAAAACATATTTCTTGTATACCTTTCGTTAATCAGTCATATATCTCTTCCAGTATTTTCAGTGTACTATTAAGATTAATATCTGAAAGATAAAACTTTTCTTGTGTATCTGTATCCTTTTGATTATGCCTTTCCTTGTAAATTAAACAAATCCTTAGAGAAAAAGATGTGACACAGCTTATATCAACACACATAACTGAAATTCTGTGACTCTGTGGAAAAGAATCGGGCATTCCTAGGGGAGACTAGGTTGAAACTGAGTCATCAGCATACCTCTCCAGCAAAGGCAGCCAACCACAATCTGGACGTAGGAGTACCGCTGGCAGCTTCAGCTGCAGATTCAGGGAAGTGCTCCTTTGCCTCTGCTGAGCGCTTTTAAGACTACCTCTGGAGTGCTGTGTCCAGTTTTTGTCTCCTCAGCCCAAGAAAGATTGGAATACTGGAGCAGGTAAAGTGGAGGGCCACCAAGGGGCTGGAGCACAGGACACAAGAAGAGAGGTTGAAAGTAGTGGTTTTGCTCTGCTTGGCAAGCTTATTGCTGTCTAACCTACCTGACCAGAGGAAAAAGACATGTAACCAGACTCTTCTCAGAGGTGTACAGCAAGGCAATAGACACAAGTGGGAACAGGGGAAATAATTATCATTACACACTAGGAAAAAAAAAATATTACAACAAAGATGGTCAAGTAAATACCAATAAAGGTTGCTCAGAGACATGGACTCTTCATACTCAGAGGTGTTCAATATTCAGCTTAACACGGTCCTGAGCAACCTGATCTGATCGGGTGTGTTTTGAGCAGTGTTGGACTAGATGACCTCTGAAGATCCCTTCCAACATTAAGTCTGTGAATCTACAAATCCCACTAAAAGACTGTTCATTTAAACTGCCTACTGGAAATGGCTTCTGATATATGCTGTCCCCTGAATCACATGCTTTACACTTTTGTGGTAACTGTTCCAGCATAACACTGCCAAAAGGAATGATAAGCATTAGATTACATAGGTCATCGGCCAGTGCTCAAAACCATGTCTGGCAAAAGCTACTTTACTCGTCTAGATGCAGACTTTGTGTCTCACAGCTGATCCCTCTGCTCTTCTGCTCTGAACAGGAGCCATTAGAAGCTGAAGAAATGTTTAAGAGACTGAAACGTCCTCTCTCTCATTTAGACCAGTGTCTTCAATTGGGATAAGGTAGTATTGGTCGGTGCTTCTGGACTCCAATCTAGCTGCAGCAGCTGAGGGAGAGAAATCAATCTCTTGACAGTTTAACTCCGGTCCCACCCTGACAGACATACAGGGAAAAAACTTTTTAACCTGCTGAAGAAGACCGTGCTGAGGAGAAACCTGACTGAGGAGAAGCTTGGCCAGAAGAAGACACACCTGAGGAAACCACCAAGTGAAAATGAGCAGTGACAATGTCACAGGCACAGGAGGTACAAAGGTGAGAGTAAGTACGATGGAGATTACTCCCTACACTGTGTCATCAAGCAGAGCATGCCTGCCACTCAGGATGATATATCAGGCTTCTCTTGTTGCAGCTGTGCAGATTTGTTCTCTCATGTGGCCTGCACTTCACAAGAAATAGCAAGGATTGCAATTGCGACCTGAACTTGGATAGTAGCCATCAAGATATGGGAAAAGGAAGACTTCCCCCGCTTCTGCCTACACATGTGAACAAGTATCAGTCTCAGCCTTCTTCCAAACTTTATATTCTTGGCTGAACAAGATGAACCAAAAGCATGAGATAGAGTGATTACTGTCAACGTAATCACCAGAAGCAGGATGTCAGTTTGAACTCTCTCACATATGCAATTCAAACTATATATTTCTACACGATATGCTTGGGAGAGCTGGTGGAGAAACACAATCTGTTCTCTTTAGTAAAACCTCTTTATACTGCCAGCTACAAATCTGGGACAGTAATAGAGGATACCAAACAACCACAGACCCAGCCATAAGATAAAAAGAAACCATTTTCTCTTTTATAAAATCTTATTTGACACTCATTTATAATTCAAAGTTGATGAGAGGGGAGGGAACTGTTCCTAGGGTGGAGTCTGAAACGTAGATTTAAACCAGTTACTAGACAAGTTTAAAAATACTATCACAGATATCCAGTAAAAGTTTTTTTAATCTGATTCGACCTTCCCATGGTGTTTTTATTATATCCTACTTTTCTTCACAGTGAGTATATTATGAAAACAATCTTTGTATGAACTCACACAACTGACAGGGGAGATGCTCTATTTCAGAATGAGGTATTAGACACGATGCAAAACAAATAATTCAGCAGAAGTTTATAAATACAAAAAGAACCTTTACGGACTAATTGTTGAATTAAAACATTAAGAGAAAAAAAAGGACTATTTCTCAATTGATTTCAACAATAAAACCAGAAATCATGAATGCTAGAAACAACAACAAAAAAAAACCCTAACGAAAAGAACTGTAAAGTGAAGTGATTCCAACTACCAGCAACTGGAAGGAAAAAATCTCCATTCCACGACTTCTTTAGTCTAATAACACATTATTCCCAGTTCAGCAAAGCTCTCTGATATTTCCCAATAACTATCAGTCATGTGCTTAACTCCCATCAAAATGAGTGTGATGTAGCCATCTGTTTAAGTATTTTACAGCACTGGTATCACTATAATTAAAATATTTTAATGAACAATAAACTCTAATGAGGAAATGATGACTAAGCCAACAATAACGTAGACAATTTCACTTATATTAGTATAATAGCTGCAAAACAGTTTGGCATTTTGGCTAACAGGAGGAAGCCCAATAAAGGGAACATTATACAAAAAGGCAATTTACTTCACAGGAATTTTCCAGTTCCCCTTTGCTGTTGCTGCAGTTATGCCCTTTGGAATTAGGCTTTTCTCCAGTGCTTAGCTTTCAAAGAAACTGCAGTGAAATCACTGGTTTGAATCTTCACCCACTAAAAGCAATTTTATGTTGTCATAACATCACAGGAATCAAATGAGTTACACCACCATAAAATTAGTATAACATCATTATTTGTTGCCATAGAAATAACTCCTGCAGGACAATATTGCACAAAGATCACACAGAGTCAGTAACAAGCTAACAGACCTTATTTTATGAGATCTAGGCTATTTACCCAGTTTCTTTGATTAACACCAGAAGAATGTGAACACATGAACCAACTATGATTACCATATCTATAGAAACTGGCAATTCATATAAATTGCCCTGCCTTATGATAGACAACACTGGGGTCTTTCTACAGAACAAGCACCAAATGACCTTTCCAGGCTGTATCAAAAGCCTTTGTTGCACTGTTCTCCTGCAAACGTTTTTCAGAAATGTCATCTCTCTGCAACAACCTGCTGACTTCCACATGGGAAAACTAGATCAGTTCTGAACTGCTGGCTGACAACAAGGCATGGCTGAAGACCTTCACTGCCAAATATAAAGCTAGCTACAGAATAAAGTAAAAACACATTTCTCTTCTTGAATGTTGCATGTCCCTCATGATCAGGAATGCAGAAAGCAGAGACATACACAACTCACATGTACAACATCTAGTGCCAAGTCACCTGAACCTGGCCATGACCAAGATTGGACAAAATAGGTTCATGAATATGTAAATCTTGTTCAAGTGAAACTAAAAAGTCATATTTAATAATGATCTTATCTCATAGAAAGTAACCTAGTATTATGCTAACAGTAATATTCCAGTGCCTAGCTAATAATGAAACAAAAACCTCCCCAAGGAGACCCAAAAGACTTCTTACATGTTTCACTGCAGGCAGGAAGATGCTTTTATTGATTCCTAGATGGATTGTAAGTATCTTCATTTGTTTTACCAAAAGCAGAATAAAGTTGACTAAAATTTGTAATATCAAATACTGTGAAATACTTCACTTTTCCCTTGCAGCAGCAGTTTATATAGGTATTGTTTTGTATTCCATATTGAATTCCCTTGTAGTTTTGTCCGCTAATTAGCGTGGATTGCATGCTAATTGGGAACCATTTAAGCACCATCTAATTTTAAATGTATAAGCAAACAAACTAATTAGCAGTGCTGGACACTAGTGACATCTATTCCTATCAAATGCATTAAATACAAATGTAGTTTATGGCTCCTCATCTAGTATTTCTCAACCTTGATGTAGTAGGTGGAAGGATATTGCACCCTATCTCTGTCTTCTCTACTGACTGGCACAGAGATATGGGTCTCCAGAAGTTATAAAATATAAGTAACATACCTATAATAATGGAATAATGGAATAATAATGGAATGAAAACTCAAAACAAATGCAAAACATGTTCATTTGACCTTACCCTTTGACCTTGACCTCCATCTCTTCCAGGTGAACCTGATGCTCCTGGGACACCCTAAGCATTATAAAAAGGGAGGGCAGGTAATTAGATTAAGTTGATAGAATCCAGCTAAACCACTTCCCAGTGAAATTTTATGACATGCTTTTGGATAAATGTTTTGGATAAACGGAACTAGGGCATTTAATAATGGGCAACGCCATAGAAGACATTCAGTAAAGAAGGTATGTCCTTGAAATGAGACAGTTAAACACGCATTGCTACAATGCACAGGTTTCATTCTCCCTTCACTACAATCTTGTTAAGACCACTGACAATTTTGTCCAGCCAAGCTTCCTGTGCTGCTAAGTTAAAGAGAGCTTGATTTCCTACACCATTCCAGTGTCATGTCAGTGTAATTCCACCGCATGACATCAGTACCTTAACCTAAATTTACAACTGCTAGTTCTCTCTCAGTGCTAAAATGGATTCTCTTGCCATGTTGTTTGAAGTCAGTACAGTAATATCAATGGGAAAACCCTGCCCGAGCAGGACTGCAAGTTATGTCCAGCAGTTTCCCATTGTTCGAATGAAATGTTACTCTCTGGCTCATGAAAGCTGGAGAGCAGCAGTATGGGACCATTATTGCAATAGTCCAGAAGGCTAACAAAATTGATCTCCAAGGAAACACAGTATGAGTTTACAATCCCTAGCACATACAAACAAGAGAGGGGAAGCTGTTAGCAACCAACAGATGCTGGAAGGATATCATCAGCAGAAGAGGAGCATATGAAAAGGCAAAAGCAAACGATCCTAGAAAGCAGTAATAAATTGGAAAGCAAACTCCAGACTAAATAGTAGACACCAAACTGAGTAACTGACTATTACAGCCTTTCATAGATGCCGCTGTTGTGAAAGATGGCATCAAAAAGATTAAGTGCCTGATCTGCCCTCCTAGATAATCCCAGGAGGAATTTAATGGATTTAAAGAGAAAACATGCAAAGGCTACTTATTCTCTGTGTAAGCAGAAATCTAAGAGTGGATAGTTTGAGTCTATAAAGATGCAATTTCGGTGTTTAGCAAGGTTAAGAAAATAACCTTTTTCAGGTCCTGGATGATTTGGTCACTGCACACCAGCATACCTTAGAGTCTGGACACAAATCTCCATTCAGATTCTCCCCAGCAAAACACTCCTCAGCAGTTGTGAATATGTCCCCTAATTCACAGTAATGTCAATTCAACATTCAAACCTAGTAAATGACAGGTTAAACAATAACTTAAGAAATACCTGCAGTCCAGGAAAACCAATATCTCCTTTCTCTCCCTTTTCACCTGGTGGCCCCTGCAAATTAAGAACCATACATAGTAAGCCAAATACATGGTTACATTCCTACTCTTAATAGTTCCTTTCATCTTCCTTAGAAATGAACAACCAAGCAACCAATAAGAAAACAGACTATTCTTCCTGCTGAAAGCAAATAACAGACTCTATTTGCAAGACTGTAAATGAAGAATTTACAAAATAGATCATAAAATAAAACTAATTGTAAAAGACTTCAGAATTAACCTGACGAAAGTGTAGCAGTTATGTTGGAAAAAAAAAAAAAAAAAAAAAAGTAGTTGTTTTATTTTCCCCTCAAAGGAATCTGTGTTCAGATCTCAAATATTTCCTATAATGATGAAACTAACAGTTTTCTATGGAAACTAGCCATGTTTCTGCAGTATGTATGCACAACAAAGTTATATTTTTCCAGATAATAAACTAATTGTAAATACATTTTATGAAGAAACACAATTTCTCTATCAAATAATTGTTCTTATAATTAATGTATTCTGTATCATTCTCTGAGGATAACATCATCAAGAATATACAGTTTTGGTAAATCACTTCATTATATTGTATAACAGTATCACATAGACAAGGTAAAAACAAGAGATATGCATCTACTACCTTTCAAGGTTTGTCTATAGTCATCAACAAGGGACATATAACAAGATTAGTGCTGCTGTTTCGTTATTCTACCTATGTTTCTATGTTGAAATTCTGAGACATTTCACAACAGCACTGCAAACTCCAAGCCTAATCACCTCCTCTGATGATAGACTCTAATGCAGTGGATACTATTGCTTAATTTTGGCAGCAAATATGGCATTCTTGCTTGGGGATACCTTTCAAGTCAGAACTGATCTGCGAGAGCAATATTACAACCAGAAAAAGATAAAATATTAACATTTTGGGTTGGGGCCATGTTACAGCTATCACTGCAATTTTTTTTTCCACTTGCCTTCAGGGTTGGATGCTAATACCTGCAGTCAAATTTCTTCAGTTAACTAAAAGTTCAGATACAAACAGGAATGCTGGCATTGAATCCATGTCTACTATAGGTTAAACACAAATCTGTGATTCACTTCAAATATTCAAATTCAGATTCTAATTAGGACACCAGAGGATATTTCAGTCTAGTCTAAGATATGTGCTGTTCAAAACATCACAGGAAAGGATCCTATAGATTTTATAAGTCTCACTGGGAGCCCTTGAATAGAAAGTCCACTGGGTCCTTGTGGTCCTGGAGGTCCTTGTGGTCCAGGAACACCAATTTCACCTCGAGGTCCATCTGGTCCCTAAAGTAGCACAGGACATAAGTTAAACTCTTATCATATGGACAAAGGCGGCTTCTGTTTGAAGAATTAAATACCAATAGTCTCAAAAACATCTGAAATATGGGTTAACATTTGATTGAGCCATTAGGGTTCAATTTAAAACTGTCTGGTTCCTTTATAAATACAAAAAAAAAAAAAAAAGAGAGAAGATTTATGCTGTGACAGCAGCATTTTGAATTTTATATCTTTTAACGAGGAAAAAACAGGACAAGCAATTGTTTTGAAGAGAGACACACCAAATACCAATGGCATTTCACTGTACTTTTTCCTCAGCAACATCAGAAGCAATCTGGAATTCATTTCAAGGTTTACATGCAGCAGCAATAAACCAAAAACTTGCAGATCTGTCAACTGTAAAGTGCTGTACAAAGTACCTTTGGACCTGGATCACCACGATGACCTTTGGCACCTCTGACACCTGGACCACCCTGTGAATCACAAGCACATGACTTGCTGAAAATCAAAACTCTCAAATAAACAAGAAAGAAATCCAGAGAAGCCGAAGAGATTTTTCTTGTGTTCAGGAATGAGTGAATACCCTGTCCATACCCTTCCACTGGAGTAATTAAACTGAAAACATACTTAAGTGTGGCCATACGCAAGAACAATATTTAAACACAGATGTGACTACTTTATAGAGCCAAGAACGCACACCACGTAAGCATCAACAGCGAAAGCTACAAAAGGAAAGGAAATGTATACATGTGGTCACAGGTTCCCTTCCAGTTGTTGAAACCTCCTGAACATCTGTGTGTTTTCACCAAAATCACCATAATGTTAAAGGTTGAGTTTCCAATGACTCAGGAATATTTTCCAGCAAGGACAATTCCATGATCTACTAGATCTACTAATTTGGAGCTTCTCCTAGGTAAAATACTCTTTTGCCCATTTTTTTTTTCTTTTTTGTGTGCTTTCTTCAGCGGTGCCTACATCTGTTAATCATTTATTAACCAACTATTGCCTTTTTTATTAGTATCGTCTGAGACACTGGAGTTGCATATATCTATGGATGCCTGCCATGAACGTGTTTTGCATATACATACTGCTTTGTCCTCTAGGACAGCATATAAAGACTCTATTTTTTCATTTTTTTTTACAGATCAATTTCCTTTTTCCCCCACCTCAGTATATTGTTTAATTTCTTGGAATACAAGCTTTACAGGGATTCTGGCCTTCTTTGTACTCCTTAAGGACCTTGTACAACTTGATACCATAACTGAATAATGTTCTTTAGAAGCTACAACAAGTACTTATAAAAATAACAGCAGTTACATCAAAGACAGAAAACCAGAAAATATGCTTATCAGATTCAATGTACATGTAGTACCTATTAGACTTTAAATAGGAATGCCAACAACAGAAACTTTTGAAAGTACCAGAATACTATTGCTATACAATGAGGTATGATGGTATAAACTCCATACACATAATCACAGAGCAATTTTCTACTCCTTTTCTCAGCTCCTTCAGTCTTCTCACTTCCATCCCACAGCTCTATGGCCATGGCCCATTCCACCACAGTCAGCTCCAGCCCTGAAATTTCATCCCACGCTCTCCACACAACCATGTTCCAGTTGCCAGCTCCCAAATCCCAAGTCCTCACATTTCTGCATTCCAGCCTAGTAGCTCCCTCTGCCCTTTCTCCTGCCTCTGGTCCTTCTCCTGCCTCTCTCTCAGATTGAAAATTCCTCTGCAAATACTCAGCAAAATAACTGCAACTTTTTAACATAAACAAAATCACACAGATTTCTCCCATTTTTACTGAGTAAGAACATATATTTAAAAATAGCTGATGCTCAGCCATTAAATCATATGCTTTGAGATTCCTGCTAAGTTTGGTACACTCATCCATGTTTTGAACCCAGTAACCTTCGTTTGGTAAAAGAATAAGTTCCAGAAAAGCATTGATGTAAGATGAAAACATCACAAGATGCTCGCTTATTTTTCTCATGAAATTATTTATGTGGTTATTCCCCAGCATTGCAAAGCTTGTAAAATTTGGAATTAATCACACATTTCTTTGGTTTCTACTTCTAGCTAAGAATTCCTGTTACACCTTTTTATCTTATTTTAAAGGACTTCTTAATAGCCAGAGCTTTCCCCCAGAAACAGCTCTCACTCAGCTGTATCAAGTCACCTCCTTATTTCTTTTAATAGTTAAAACCTATGAAGCACTGCAAGCTTTTCTTTGCAATTAAACTCCAGTCCTCCAGTATTCCTTGTCTCCTTCCTCACCTTCTCTAGTTTTGCAGTACTCCTTTCAAAATGCAGGCACCAGGTTTGTGTGATAGCTTACTTCTATTTTGCATGGGGAACTTCAGACAGTATGATCAAATTCTGGCAAAGGTGAAGCCATAAAATCAGTATCCCATAATGAAAAATGTCAGATAATCTTAAGACTAAATGACACTTTGTCTTACCCAAAATGACCCACTTCCTAAAAGAGCTTAAAAATATTTCCGGAATTACCACCACAAAAAAATGGAAGCCTTTTATTTGGAGTCTTTTTAGACTAAACTTTTTAGTCTAAACCTGACTACCTGGTAGAATGCTGATCACTTAAACAGAAAAATCCTTGGCTTACAGAAAAGTCACGTGGCATTTTAACAACTTGGAGCAGTATTGACCAGACATAGCACATGTGACTTTCTGACTTTTGGTTGGCACAGAGATGAATGCTGACTTTATTCTTTTGCTCTGCTTTTTCCTAGGCCTTTTACTTTTTTCCAGAGCTATGCCATCTGTCTGGCAAAAAAGTATCACTTAAAAGAGGCCGAGTTCCAGAATCACATACTCCCCTGCCTAGGCAGGGCTTTTTTTTTTTGCTTGATTTTAAGCCTCCTCTTGCATGGCACTATGCTACTCAAAATACGGTTAATCCTAAATGAAATAAATAGAAGTACATTATTTTACTGCTGGGTTAAGCTTTAGCAATTCCTAATCTGTATGTTTTGAACTACAGTAACACACATCCTTCCAGTCAAATAATTTTTAAACATTTCTCATTTTACCATGAAATGCGGTCAAACTATGCAATTTCAGTTGCATTTTTCTGTGAATTGTCCCATTGTGTTTTCACAGACCACAAATTGGACACCTCTATAAGGAAATTAAAACCTTAATCCACATTTGATTTATGAGTTGCATTCAAATAGGAAAACAGAATACTTTTTCTTTGTTCAAGATACATCTCTTCAGTGAATTTTCTCCCAAGTTCCTTTTCAAGTTCTTGTACCAGAGCACGAAGAACAGTTCTTGCAGCAAGACTTACTTCTTGGTTGTTACTAGGATAAATGTCTGAAAGGATCTACTAAGTAAATGTCTTATATGCAAGTTAATTTTGCTGTTGAACGTGTAATTCGTGCGGTGTCACCTTTTCAGAAACTTATTTTCCTTCACATTCTTTACTCTCTCTTTCTCTTCAAAACACACTCTTGGAGCATCCAGGACACAGTAAGAGCAGATAAACACGCAGTTCAAACTTGTTCACAAGAGGATCTCCCCTCAAGCTAACTTAACAATCAGCATTAAGATGCCAATATCAGAGTTATCAATCTAGTTGTAAAAGAAAAAACAAACAAAACTCGAGCATTCTACAAACATCCCAGTTAGGATTCTCATTAAACCCAGCCAATAACAGACCATTGCAAACAAAGCCTATAGCTCTTCTAAACTGCTAAAATTCAGCCTTGGGATGTGAGACTGAGTTATCTAATTTTAGTGACCCCTATCTCAGTTGTCTGATCTGATCCATTATCTGAGTTCTTCCACATGCCAGTAAAGAGAAAGATTTATCCCACCTTTCTAAGGTCCTAAGCTGAGATGAAGGAAAGTTAAATAATTGTCATCTAGAAGAGACTATTTAGTTCCACTGGTTATGCAAGGAACTTAAATATACGCTGACTTTATATTTACACAGTAAACATTTAGATGAGCTCTATCAAAGTAACACCACAAAGTATAGGTAAAAGTTGTGACAGTGTGTATTTCATCATTCACTGGCAAGCTAGAAAAAGTTTAAATTGAACTTTCATCAGAGGCAACTCATTTCATCCACTCTTCCCTTCGTTGCTTTTGTGTACTTCTCTGCCTCCAGGAGCATTCAGAAGAACGAGCACTTTCTGTTCTGCTTTCCAACAAAAATTGTACTTATGTAGAGCTTTTAAGAGAGAAAAATCTTCTTTCATCATTTATCACACAAGTGGCACTTTCATACTCCATATCTTTAACGCCTAATATTGTAAACTGAGCATTTCAAAAAGCTGAAATCCAAGCAACATTTAATACACATGCACTAGAGTAGGCAGACAGTTGATTAATATTTGAAAATAAATGGCACTATCTACGACTAATGCTACAGACAGGTAACAGGATTCAAGGTCTAAAGTCTTCCCTAACTATTTCAGGTCTGGATTAAATCATTAAAAATTTGGCTAACTTACTGAGTGTGAAGTTTTTTTTACAGCATATTATTTTGCATCTTTGCTACAAAATGAATGAAGTTTTATCCCTTTGTCAATACTTAAACCTCTAATTCAACCTTAATAGTTACATAATGGCAGTATATTCAACATGACTTGGAATAAAGGTGTCCAACAGACTATGTGGCACAGTCAACTACAAATCTGAATAAAACCTTACCGGTGGCCCAGGAGGTCCAAGGGGACCCTTATTAGCTTCTGAACAGGAACATGAATGAGGAAGGGCAGGGCAATTTTCCTCATCTCTCTAAGGAAAGATGAAGATAAGAAGAGAATAATGTCCAAAACTAATTCAGAAGAATTTTATAAACCTAAAACACAATACTATGTGGATGTCTCAAAATTATCACCATGATTTAGAAACATACATCATATTGACTTTCAATAGGATAAAGTAATTCAAGTAGACTTGTGCTTTTTTGGAAACTCTTAACCATCTATTTCCATTAAAACATTTGTCTCAATAAAGGTGGAATACGAAGGTAAATTCTACAGTTATTGAAAAAGGTTTCTTACCAAGGCAGGAAGCTCACAGCATTTGTCCCGATTGGCCCATGAGGTAGCACAAACAATGTCAAACATCTGTAACTGCAACTGTTTCAAAACAAGAGTGGTGTACAAAATGACCATTAATTGTAAGATCAGTGCAAAATACAGCCATCAGCAAGAAAAGCTACCTTGAATCAAGCACTCAGATTAAACTGAGGAAAAGCTATCAACTGAGAGCAGCGAGCCACAAATATGCCAACTTAAATGGCAAAAGGTTTGTGTTCTAACAAACTTGTCCAAACTATCAGATATTATCTGGATTCAGCAAGCTGTTCAAGGTTAAATGTTGCAGGCATTTGTTGTATTATCCTCATCTACTTGATTGAATTCCTAGTTTTGCCCAATGGTACCTTCCGATTCTTCTTTTTCTAGCAAAGGAGGGGCACCAACAGACAAGCAAAAAAGAGCTCAGCTCTCAAAACAGAGCTATTTCTCTTAATATACAGCTACGGTTCTCAGATTTTATCTGGGACAAGGTCTCCTATAGCCTGTTACTTACACTGGAGCTGCGCCACAAATAATATTTATCATCTCCAGTTTTATTTTGCTTCAGAATATACCCTCTCTTATCCGTGTTATCCCCAGGCAATGAAAGTTAAGGATGGTAAAGAGCTTGCTCAACACCTAAGAACTCTGGGCAGAAAAGAAAATTCCCACCACGGGCCTGGGAAAATGGTTTGGCCAAGAATCTAATTTACAAGAACACACACATTTGGTAAAAATAACGGCTGCTAGATATTCAGAAACAATATACTAAATAGGATTCAATGGTGAAACCAATTCTCCATTGCTGCCTTGAACTAAACAACGGGATCTAGAGAAATGAAGTTTTCTCCTGTTACTATTTCTATTCTTTTCCAGGCCTTATTTATATGCACGTTGAATTGAGAGGCAAATGGAACAGAACATCCCATTAAATTAACCCCACACGTCAAAAAATTTGAGGAATGGCTAGAGATAGAAATCTCTTTGGTTTTGCTCCCATTATTATTGTTAGTGGCATTATTTTAAAACTAGAACCGAAGAGTGGACTTAAAGTCTTTCTTAAAAATGCACTATTTCTAAAGCTGTTAAAGTGAATTACATATGTGCACCTTTGGTTTTGCTCATTTTTTTTCCCTACCCAAGTCAGCTATTATATTTTAAACAAAGGAATATCTTCATATACATAGAAACACGTCTTATCTGCCAGCAGATGAACTGATTTGTAGGTATGCTGTACTACAAATGCAGACACACGTGAGCTGGCTCCATGCTAAACATTTTAGACAGCCGAAGTACAGCACGAAGGCAGATTTTGGACTCTCCTGAGTCCAACAAGTCTGCATCCCTGGTTATGTCAAATGCAAGCTGGCTTCATGTGGAGTCACTTAGATGCCTCTTTGCTAAACATCCCAAGGCTACAAATTCTAGGACTACTCATTATCTTGAGGACAGTAGGACATGAACGTGCGCAAACATACTACACTGGGACTTAGAGTGACCCTGGGCATTTGCATGATACTACCTTTAGGCAAATAAGATCCCAAAAAAGGAATACAGAAACACCTGAGCAGAAAGCTGTTTTGCAGAAACCATCTTATGTTCTGAAGTAAGTAATAGTTCTATTTTTCCATAACACAGTCCCTCCTAAGCTATTCTGTTATCAACAGAAAGTTAACGCTATTGACTATTTTTACACAGTCCTACATAGGCAGATATGTGCATTCATTTCCTCTGGATCGTACAGTCTGGAGAACTATAGTGATAAAGCATGTTGGTATAGAATAAAGAGCAAATAAACATCCCCTGAATTGCTGTATTCACCACCCAAATGTTGAATGACTCAGTATACTTATTTTAAAATATTAAGTGGGTTGCTCTGACTCAAGCTAAATAACTGAACAAAGCTTTCTTTGCTACTATTAGACATTTATCCATAATTCTCTGCATTCATACTGATTTTGCTTTCTAAATATCGAGCCCCACAAGCAGAACCAGTATGACAGAAAAGTCTGCCCATCCTCATCTTATGAGAGGAAATGGCAAGTTGCACCAGTGGAGGTTTAGACTAGACATTAGGAAAAATTCCTTCACTGAAAGGGTGGTCAGGCACTGGAACAGCTGCCCAGGGAGGTGGTTGAGTTGCCATCCCTGGAGGTGTTTAAAAGACAGGTAGATGAGTTTCCTAGGGACATGGTTTAGTAAGGGGACAGGTAAGGTTGGACTCTATGATCTCAGAGGTCTTTTTCAGCCCGATGATTCTATGATCTATTCAGGCTACAGTTCTGCAAAGTTTTCTCAAGAGCAGACCATGTCACACAATACTATTCTTAACAGTACATATAGAGAGAGGTAAACAATTGAAATTTAAAAGAAAAGGAAATATTAATGGAAAGGATGTTTGTGAATGTTAAATAAACAAGGTTTTAAAGATAAACTTCCATTAAATCCCACTGACAGAATAAAGAATATTATTTGCTGCACATCATGGTCAGGTTTCATTGCTCCAGCTGGCTGGAGTGTGGAATCCAGAAATGCTGCACTGTTAAGGGATGCTAAAAGGGCTTGGCATCTTTAGTTTAATTGCCTTTTTGTCCTATCTATCTCTGTTTCTGCCTGTTCATTTAACTGCTGCATACCATATGCATCGATGGGAAAAAAATTCTGCTACAGCTATATTCCCTCAAAACATCAGTTTTATAGTTCATTTGAACAAAACCAAATTTTTCAGTGAGTAGGCAGTGTGACTTATCTTTTATAGATTCCTGGGTTCTAACAAAAGGCATCATTTCTTTCCACTTCTTCACAAAGCCTTCTCTAATTCCAGCATCTCCCAAGTTTGCCTTTTTCTGTTTCTATTGGTATGTGACTACAAAGGTTTCTCTGTGTAATTGTCTTTACAGGCTTCATATAATTATTATCCATAAGTCTGAGCCTAAAGCCTCTTTTTTGTACACAGAGATATACTCTGAGGGCTTATTTTTTACTAAACGAGTATTTCCATATAGTAGCAAGTAAATACATTTTTGAAACCTCATTCCTTGAGCCTTGAGTTCAAGGTTCACATTCTCTGCCAGCCTCATTTTTAGGGGCAAAAAGGTTCAAAGAAAATTAGCACATGGTACTGCACGGCAAAGAAGCCTTCCTAAGATCATCATTGGATTGTCAATTCTTCCTTCAAAAACTAAACCTACCTGAAAATCCCAAATTAACTTTTTAAATATAATCTTAAGTGAAATGGAAAGACTCCTATGTGTTCCCATGCAAACAGAATTACTGCTTCCAGGAAAAATGAAGGACTACTTAATCCTAGGAAGGATCTTTCACATTTAAAATATTTTATATTATAAAAGAACTAGATTTACTAATACAGGGGCTTTTGGAAGCCATCTGTGTTAAACCAGTTCAATTATTTAATGAGCAGACAGTGACTCTGGTGGCAAACAAAGAATATGAGACATGGGGAGTAATTATCACTCAAAACAAATTTTAAATGATTCCAGGCAAAGGAACTACACATTGTACTACTCTGTGTAATGAAGTTAGGAACACAAGCCATATCTCAATATATCGACTGCGCTCACTTATGTGTTTGAGTGTAACATTTGAACGATGGTGATCTAGTGATTTTATTTATCAGAACAACCAAAAATAGACTTTGCCCAAATTGAGAGCTACAGCAGTCTTTTGCAGAATGTCTGAAATGCTGGAACTCTTTCAAAAATGAGTTCGCTCTGCTTCAACTGAAAACTAACTGCAATGATGCCAGACACTTATTTTTAGGATATTTTAAAGGGTTTAAAGAGTTTTTCTTGTACTACTCACTGGCGCAGAGTTGTCTCTTGGTCCTCTGGATCTGACCATTCTCCCCAGCACTTCTATGCCATCAGAGCTAATATTACCTGCTGCATTAATGGTCTTCTCGCCCACTTGCTTGCAGTCAATAATTATTTTGGCCGTAGTCTTGCTGATAACAACATGCAACTAAGCAAAATAAAAGGTGTTTTAACATACAAAGCAGCACATAGGATGTATTAATTTCCTGGGAAAGGGGGCATTTTTTGAAATGAGCTGCTAACTCTGAGTTTGCTAATAAAAATCAGAGAATAATCCATAGCCAATAATCTAGATGAACCCTAGAGGTCAATTCCAATCCAAATTGTTCACAATTCTAATCTGTTTGATGAATTTAGCTTATTTATCTGTTTATGGACCATCTGCATACAAATTGTCACCTTACATAGTTTATTCAGTGAGAAATTAATTTGTCCCTGACAAAAGATCTACACAATGTTCTACCACCCAGATTCCAAAACCACCTTGATTGATGTGGTCAGTAATAATATCTTGGTTTTGTATGGTCCTGCTATATAGCACTGGATCTCACAAATTCATCCTTTATAGCCATTTGCAAAAGCCAAAACCAAGCAGTAAAATTTAGCCTGTAAATTATACATTAACCACATAGCAAAACCTTTCACAGTGAAGTTTTACACTGAAGAAAATGAAATCACTTAAAACGCAGTACAGAAAAGCAGAACACAGTGACAAAGTTACTTTCTTCTGTCTTGACTCACACTTGGTTGTCCACCACTGATACAGCCAAGACATTCCCAGCAGAGAGGACAATCCTAGACACAATTGTCCTGTCATGCAAACTCTCCATTAAGCAAAGGAAAGAACAGGGAGTTTTTGCAGGGGCAGATCGGATTAACAGCTAGTAGAAATGCTGTATCTGATCTGTACCCATAACCTACTTGGAGATCAGAGCCCAAGGTGAAAGAATGCCAGTAAGAAGTTCTGTAGTTGCTTTGCTCTGCGCTATGCTGGAACTAAATAACTGAAAAACTGCTACTTATTTGGTCTCCTGTGCCTTTCAAACACACGTGTAGCAAGTGTACCACTGCAAAATGCAAATATGTGTTACAATCCCAGCACTCCTTCATCTGCTTTTGGAAAGAATGTTACAAGTTCACTAACAGCCAAGAAAAGTTTGACATGACATAGTCCTTAAAATATGTTTAAAAATAACAGCTCTGGTTAAAAGAAGGATAATTGATTTTGCTGGACTTTTTCCTTTTAATTTTGAGTGACATTTCCAATCTAATCCTTAAAAGGAAAAGTCTATTTATTTCTAAATTATTTTTCAAGGCAAGTACTTTCAATCAAATCTAAAATACAGGCACAAAGCATGAGATGAAAATTAATAAAATCAGCTTCATCATAAAAACTATTATTTGTTTAATGTTAATTCAATATTGCAAAGAGTCACAAGACATTTGACATACGAGACATTTGGTACATGATTCTGAATACGCTGAATACATTTCTTTTGGCAGTGGCTGACCACATGAAATAATATTTCAAATCATGAAAAACTCCCAAGCCTTTTCTTAAAGTGGGTTTTTCACTGTTACTAACCTTATGAAAACTCCCATAAAATATCTTCTTTATTTCAGGACCTTCAAAAGTCACAGTTTGAAAATCTCCTTTGTAGTCATAGTTAAAGAAAGTCAAAGTTTTACCACCATCTGTGTAAAAATAAAAATAAGGGCTCTGTGTTAGAAGAAAAGGTCTGAGACAGTATTTGAAAGGATCAATTTTGTGTTAAACAAAGACCACCAAACATGTCAGATCAGATGTTAGTAAAACACATCCATAAGTTATATACTGACCGGCAAGTATTACAGTAAGCTCTCTTAGAGAAAAACTCTTTCCTGGCTTGATAAGAAGGATGAGGCAATAGCTGGGAGTCTACCTGATCCTACTCTTCCACTAGTTTTCTGTGGGACTTGGACGCACAGATCCTCAAACTAGCTAAATGCCGAATTCCCAACTATTTCAAGGTGATATATCTAAACAATTCTAGGAAAGATAGAAAGATAAGTACTTACATGACTTTTAAAATTGGCAGCTATAATGAATAACTATCATAGTATCTACATCTTCTCAACAGTAAATATGGAAACCTAAATTATAATCCCTGTTTTATGGCTGTGGAAGTCAAATCAAGTAGAAATGAAAGAGTCATCAGGAGTTCATGTCTCTAGCTCTAAGAGAGCTATCTACAAGACTGCATTACATCTTACATACACTGTACTATCAGTACCACTGGTATATAAAAACAGTGGAAATTACAAAACGTATGAGCAGCTCCTTTAGGTCAGTTGACATCCAGTACATTTCCAGTACATACATTTCACTATCACTGCTCCTACTTTAGAGCAGTATACTCAAAATTTGACTGTACGTCCAAATTAAACTCAGTTAAATTAAATCTAAGACACACCCATTAAAGACTACCACTTTCCAGATTCAGGTAGTTGTACTCACAGAAGATTAAAACATCAGTAATAATAGACCTAGATACAGAATGAATCATTCATACAGTTAGAGAAAAAAAAAAAAAAATCACTGATAGAATACAAAATACATACTGTCTAAAATAACTCCAACCAGGGGTTCATATCCTTCATTTAAAATTTCCCAAAGAGCAAATGGCTCCTGAGGTGTGTCAGGGAGTATACGGAAGAGAAACGTAATTGTATAATCAGAAGGGAGACCTTCAGGGTGCAAATACCTGCAAGAGACATCATGTTTTTTAAACCAAATCAAACATTAAATCTAGCGATTTACTCACCAAGTGTTCACCTAACACATTTTCTACTACTCTGTATGTTTCTTTGGAAATCAAGAGTGAGAAGATACATGAATAAGTGTTTATAAAATGAACTGAACTTGGTAACTATCAAAAGAATGCTTACAGAGAAAGGAGAAGTAGTCTTTGCCCTTCAAATTTACAAAATTGCCCTTAATTATTGATAATTTTTTTAATTTGAAGATCATATCAGAGGTCAGTTTGAAGTAAAGCTGAAATTAATTATACTAAAAGCTTTTAACAAATAGTAGCCACACACAAGACCTTTGCTATTGTCTGGTTTAACAGACAATGAAAATAGAAGTTGCCTGGAAGACCAATCTCAATAGACATGTTCTTTATCATTAAACCATCACTAATGGATAGAACTTAGAAACAACATAGGCTGTTACAGGAAGCTGTATAATTTATAGGAAATGTAGTTTATACTTTCAAAACCAATATATAAGAAAGTGAAGTCAAAACAGACCGTATATACGGAAACAATCTGTTTTCCTGGATTTTTTTGTGGAAGAGAGGAAGTTTATCACATAAAAGCAGTATGTTATTTTATGCCATTTCCTAAAATTTGTTGTTTAGTACTTCCAATTGAATTTGAAGTTCCATTATCAAATCCCAAAGTGGAACATTTGGATAAATGTCTGAAACTACTGACTGTATTTTGAAAATGGTAATTAACCCAATTTCTTAAAATGATAGTTAAGCAATTTGAAAGAAGCCTGAAGAGGTTAGCTAATCAATTTCTCTCTCAAACACAATCTATTCCTTTTAAAGTGTTTCTGGCACATTTAAGATGTATAGATAAGAATCATGCTGTAAGTGGAGTTAAATGTGACATATAATCAATATATTCTGCACAGCAGTCTGTAGCTCACCAAGCATGATATTACACTGCACATTTCCCACAGAGAAGGGAGAGAGGGAACTCAGTAGGTGTAAAACCCTACCAGTCTGCCCATTGTACAAAGCACAAATTAAAGAAAATTCAGTAAGCAAGGTAGGGGTAACACAAGTTTGGGGGATACCGCACTCAAAAAGGAAAAAAACATTAATAACTTCTAGTGCACAGATGAGATGACAGAAACAAGTGATAATTTTCAGACATACCTGTAGATCACCAAGAGAAAGGTATTCTCTGAACCATGAAAGGGAGAGAAAGCCTAATGAAGCATTAAGATTGGGCTGAGATGGCAGCTAGAGAAGAGTGTATAAATGCAGCAGGTCCGATTAAAAAGAAGCAGAAAGGGAAAAAGAGGTGAGAAATGCTAATTCTTTGAAATTCCAGTCCGTTTAAACCCAGAAAGAAACTAAACAGAGAGAATGTGAAACAGCTCCCAAAGTATATTTCCAACTGGGACATTACAGGGTAATCACACAAAAAGGGTAAGATGATATCCAATATAAACCATAGAAGTAATTTCCCACTGTTTTTCTTTCTTATTTGTCTCAGCTAAGAATATTTTTTTGTTACATCTTCCCATGTTTAATACAGCAGGGACACTGCTTTGCTCTGGTGCTACTTAATACAAAGTGGAGCACTGGACTGAAAGGAACCAAACACAACATACACACTGTTCATAGAACAAATGGAGAGGTTCCAGCCCTTCCTCTCTGAGGAATGACCGTAAAAGTTCAATGGGAAGTTTCTTCATTGCCTTCTCCATACCTCTCCCAGGACATAGTTCTCATGACTGAGCTGTGTCCTACCTTCCAGGAAGACACTAGATGGCATTCACGCAGACTTATTTTAAAGTAAGGAGAAAATTTTCCCTTGTAATCAATGAATAGACATAGACTGCAATAAAACTGACTGAGGGCATCTAAAGCAGATTCTCATTCTGACCCATGCTTCAAAGACATTCTACTTCTGTGAGACTTCAACTTGCATTCCAGAGGAACGTTTCACAAAGTACTACATACTGGAATCTGCCCATACATACACATGCATGAAATTGCCCTGAAACTGGCTTACATGGGAAACCCAAAATAGCCAGTGGGCTTACCTACTTCTACCCACAACTGCAATTTTTGAATGAATCTGACTGAAGACTCAGGATACCAAACACTCTTTCTATTCATTAGTACAATGTAGATATACACTTGTGTCTCTGCTCTTCTGGCATGAAAATATTGGTTACTGAAATGAAAAATTGCCTGTGCTGGAAAATTATCTTCAGATGCTTTATGAATATTTACATGTTAATACATACTTGGTAGGCTGGGATACCAGGGCATCCTTGTGCAGTCTGTAACACGGGTAAACGTTAAATGTACCAGGTTCCATTGAAACCCCTTCCACAGCTGAAAACTCCTTTTCAACCAAACCAAACATTTCCATCATTTTAAATCCTGAAAGGCATTGAAATATACATCTTATTAATTTAGATTAATATCACATTACAGTAATCAAAAAAAAAAAAAGAGCCAGTTGCCTCAAAGAGTTTCATATCACCATGCTGCGATATGCAGTTAGCATGAAGGCAAATATATTGCCTAATATTGTGAAAATTAGGTAATGAAAATGATTCCATAGATCAGGAACAAAAATTAACAGTTTTTTTGCACTGTACCTGCAAAATTGTTGCCATCTTTAGTTACCAAAGGGCAGGCTGGAAAATAAGGAAAGAAATATTTAAGGATACAAAAGATGTCCCACTGGATCAGAACAATGTTTCACTCAGCCCAGTATTCTATCCCCAACAGTAACAAATGGATGAGATGGACATGCAAAAGGGCATGCAAACCTGGCCACTTCATATTCCATTCTGTCAATGTTCCTCAGGATGCACAAGGCTTGTAGCAAATATATTAAAGAGTACATCCTTGTGCATTCCATATACTATCCTTTTATGGATCTGGTATCCATGACTTTGCCTAATTCTTCTAGAATCTGCTTTCACAAACTCTTGTTGCAACAAATTCACTGCCTACTGCACAAAAAAGTATGTCTTACACTGGATTTTAACCCAGCACTCCCGAACTCTCTAAATGTGAGCTTCTCCAGCCTAACTCCATATCAAGATCAGTTACTTTAGCTGGCTTTCTCTGTACCTTTTCAAACTCCAAAACAGCCTTCAGAGACCAGAACTGCACACCTATTCTAACTAGCTGTAAATCTTTTATACTTTTAGTCTAGAAGGGAAGAAGTACATGAATTTCTTGCAAGAAATATGCCCTGGGAAATCAACAAGCACCCCAGGATACTCATATTCAGAGATCACTGTTAGAATACAAGCATAAGTGACCAATAAATGCTATTATTGAGTATTCTCAATGTTCAAAGTTCTCTCTATCACTGAAGGTAATTTCTGATTATACAAACATTAATGACTAGCTCTCCATTATTAAACCATAAAATAGTTTGGGTTGGAAGGAACATTTAAAGGTTATCTAGTCCAACCTCCCTGCCATGATCAGGTACATCTTCAACTTGATCAGGTTGCTCAAAGCCCTGTCCAACCTGACCTTGAATGTTTTTAGGGATGGGGCACCTACCACCTCTCTGGGCAACCTCTTCCAGTGTTTCACTGTATTCATCATAAAAAATTTCTTCCTTTTATCTAATCTAAATCTACCCTTTTAGTTCAAAATCATTAACCCTTTCTTCTTTCTACAGGTCCTGCTAAAAAGCCCCCTTTAAGTACTGAAAGACCAAAACAAGGTCTCCCTGAAGCCTTCTCCCTCTGCCTTCTCCAGGCAGAACAATCCCAACTCTCTCAGCCTTTCCTCACAGACGAGGCATTCCATCTCTCTGTTCAATTTTGTGGCCCTCCTCTGGACTTGCTCGAACAGGTCTATGACTTTCCTTTGCTGTGAACTCCAAAGCTGGACACAGTACTTGTGATGGGGTCTCACCAGAATAGAGTAGAAGGGGCAGAATCATCTCCCTCAACCTGCTGGCCACGCTTCTTTGGTGCAGCGCAGGATACAGTTGGCTTTCTGAGCAGCAAGTGCACATTGCTGGCCTTCCATCCACAAGTACCCCCAAGTCCTTCTCCACAGAAATGCTCTGAATCTCTTCATCCCTCAGCCTATATTGATACCAGGGGTTGCCCCGACCCAAGTGCAAGACCTGGCCTTCTTGAAATCATGAGGTTCACAGGTACCCACTTCTCAAGCATGTCCAGGCCCTTCTGGCATCCCTTCCCTCCAGCATGACAACTGCACCTCTCAGCCTGGTGTCTTCTGCAAACTCGTTGAGGGTGCACTTAATCTCGCTGTGTCATTGATGAAGGTATCAAACAGTACGGGTCACAACACAGACCCTTGAGGGACACCACCTGCCACTGATCTCCATCTGGATATTAAGCTGTTGACCACCACTCTCTGGATGCAGCCATCGAGCCAACTCCTCACCCACCCAAATAGTCTATCCATCAAATTAATCATGTAATTTGAGTAATAATGAATGTAGATAACTCTACTTTCACAGATGGTTAAAGCAGTCTAGAAAATAAAATACATCCAAATTTTTATGACTAAATTCTGAACCATTAACGGTGTTTCAAACCTGAAATAACTTTTTGACAATGAATGGATGTATTCTGGACTTATATAAAACAACCATTAATTATTTTGAAGTGACAACACCTTGATTTCCTTATTATTTTATGGAAATAACATTAGTTATAACATCTACAGTAAATTATGTTAAAAAGATCAATAATACCTCTTAACAGAAAAATAAACTACACACTCCCCGCCCCCTCCCCAGTATTTAGCACTTTTTAGAAGCAAGTGTAAGTTGAAATTTCTAACTTGCTGATGCAGTTTCACAAACAAAAGTGATCAGCTCATCTTCAATTTTTGCAAAGGCATCAAAGTCATCCACAAAGAAGACATGTCTTTCACTGGGCTTGCTGCCAATATTAACTAACTCTGAATAGTCAGCATCAGCTACTCCAATAGCAAAAAAGGTGAAACCTGCAAACCAAAAAAGAACACCTTTGAGTCATTCATTTAAAGAGCGGAAATAGAATATGAACACAACTGTATTTACACCGGTTCCTTTCCTAATACAAAGGTGCAAATTTTATTAATGTCCTATAACACACACGCACACACAAAAAGTCATGCATGCAATCTGAAAAAAAGGTAATACATTCTTTTGTGAGATATTTCTTTTGGCTATTTATGCTTAATTAAAGTTAATGCTTAAGTGTTTTCTTGAAGACACGTAAGACTACTCAGCAGTTTAAAGTTTAACAATACGTTTAAATGTTTTTCTAATTTAATGCCATACTGAATTTCACACTAAAATATTCATATATCAAGTATATCATAAACACAAAACATAGACATAAATTTCCTGTAGGTCTTTTATAGATTTTGTTCTGTGCCATACATCAATTAGTTTTCAAGCCATTGCTGCCTCATGAGTGAATACCGAAATAAATTCATTCTTATTTCATCAGCAGCATATCTGCACTAGTTGATTGTGTTCTATATATTCTGCATTAATTTATTTTGAAATTTGAGCCTGACTTTGGAGATTCAAATAACACAGCTAGTTTGCTGCTCCTCAAACATATAGGATACAATTCCTAAGAGTTTTTCAAAACTTTTCTGTCTATAAATGCTAGAAGAAAAAACATGTCTATATCAGGCTGCATATTGTTAATGGACGTACTGTTCTTCCATGGCTCAGTCCCAAATTTGCTGTATATTGTCTCTGAGTGAGGTCTAGAGGCATTCATTACCTTCTGCAGAGTTATTAGCATAACAAAACTTTGACCTAATATCTTAACAAAATCTTCATGTCTCATCCAAGATCAGCACCTCTTCATGCCAGCCTCTATCATACATGCAAGTCAGTACCTGCTCCAGCCTATCTGCAGCCTAAGCATGGAGAATTCACAAAAGGAAACAGAAGAGGGAAAGTCATTCATCCAAGGTGACACATCTCTTGGGTCAGCAACTGACACCTAATTGTATGCCATCTCCTCTTGATGTCATTGCCAGTCTAATAGTTACTAATGCAACTACAAGTCTTACCTGATAGTTGAACGCTGTTTATTCATCTTAGACATAGACTCCAATTTAAACAAAAATATGAGGTTTTATTGATTGCTATTTAAAACAAGTTATATATGCTCTACTATTTCATGATATGCTTTTATTTATGAAGGCATTGCACTCAGCTTATAGCAACAATACAAGCAGGCTGCCAAGCTCAACAATTGCACTGAGTTTCAGGAATCAGTAATATACGTTGGTAAATTTATTTGCCTTTAGACTTCGGCATCTATGAAAAAGCACAAATGTAATTTCTTCTTAGGTCTCCTCACATTAAAAGGATGATAGCTTTTCTCTTTTGTCCTTTAATTTTGTTCCATGTGGCACACTTTGGGTTATGATAAAAATTTCAGTGTCAAACACATCTACAACCACTAACTTGGTTGTTATGCAGCCTGACTGTGTGGCTGCTTAAAGCTCTGAAACTGGGATTTAAAAAAAAAAATTCCTACAGGTAATTAATGTAACACAGCAGCAGATCAGAATCAGTAAAAGAACATATGAAAAAAAAAAAAAAAGGATCTTTCGTATATAAAACTAAGCAGTTCAGTTTTGTAGCAACCACAGGACTGCAGAAATAATGGTCCAGATTCTCAGGATTATGTCCCCTATATTATTTTGTCACTGGAGTAATTCCATTTACTACTACATGATTTTAGCACTGCTGCCAAAATGAAAAATGGTAGTATTAATCACCAAAAAAATCCAGAACCTAACCATATCCTAGTGATATTCTGAGTTTCTTAGCATTTGCTCACCGTTTTCTTTAAACTTGGAAATCTTCCTGGAGCAAAAGTTACCCTTATCTCACGTCCTCACTTACATAGTTACAATTAATGAGAAAAAGGAAAATGTGAATAGCTCTTCAAATTGCACATTTTACCGTCTAGCTGCATTTCTCTGGAGACTTTGTTCACATCATCTTGTGATCGTCCATCAGTAATGACAACCAAAACTTTCGGAATACCCCTTCTCATGCCTGACTCTCCAGTAAACAAGAATTCTCTTGCATGTTTAATGGCTTTGCCTGGAATAAAAAAAATTACAATATACATTCACTGTGACATAAATCCCATTTCTATTGACTTCTCATATCCTGTGTTAGACATCAATAAAAGGAGATATCTCCCCATACTTTCTCAAATGCGTCTTCTCAGAGCTATGATTTAAGACCTGAATAATTATCATGAAACCAAATAAAGCTGAGCACTGAGCTATAAATGGATTTCAGGAAGAGCTGTTGGGTCCTCAGCAGTCTAAATTGGTGCATTCTGTCAATACTAAAAAAGAGATTTAGAAACATTTAATTTTGACCCCTAATTTAACCCCTTGAAAATTTGATGGCTTCAGTCATCTATTTCTTCAATCCAGAAGATGAAGTTCAAGAATGTGACGTGTGGCAATGGGTTAGAGACAACAAACTCTTCCCTTACTGGATGATTTAGGCCACAGTCCAGGTAACGACTGCAAGTGCCATTGTAGTATTTTCTTGAGTAAATGGAAAATGTATTATTTTGATACTACGGAGACTGGATGCAACGCCACAGCTGCAAGAAATTTCTGTGCAGTCTGAGAACCATAAAACATATGGTTTTCAATTAAAACAGATTTTAACCCTTTTAGCAGTTATCTTTAATTTCTTGACAATAGAAATCTATCTTAATGGATTAATAAAAATCTAACTACATTCAGGTAACAGATATCTTATCTTAGCCCAGTTTTAAACGTACCACTGAGAATTAACAGTCCTGGCTTATAACCAAACAGATCCTCAACTCTGTCTACCCTTTTCCTACACGCTCCCTCCCACCTTCTCCCTCCTCACATTTTTCCACTTGCTATACAATTTGATTTTGCTCCCCATTTCACTTTCCACAATCCCCAAAGCCATTCACTTATGCCTAGCTGCCTCTCTCCCTTCCTCCTGATCCTTTACCTTACTGTTGGTCACAGGGGTGAATACTCAGCAGCAGGGGGTGAAGGGTGTACACTACGTATTATGAAGACTTTCTAGCTTCAAAGCCCAACCTTTCACCTCCAGTGTGAAGATACCATGTTCTCGTTGTTTTGCACTGATGTATTAAACCATTTAGCAAATGCGAGAACAATACTGCAGAGAGGAGCAGGGAGAAAACCTGCATCATAATCACAACCCTTCTCACCTGTTTTTGTATTTCCTCCTTTGTAGGCTATTTGCTGAATAGCTTCAAGAAGAGTCTCTTTTGTTTTGTATGCATTCAATTTAAATTCTGTCCTGGGATCATCACTGAACTGAATTATTGCCACCTGTGAACACAGGAGATGTCCTTATTACTAAAGCACCACCCAGTACATAAGCAAAAGTAAGTGAATCAGTGCACTTAAATCAAGGATTTATCTTGTAACTTTGCTTCATCCTTATACTGAAGCCAGAAGGGTTTTCTTCTCTTTAAGAAGCTTTCACTAAAGTTCATTTTACTCTATGCACTCTTGGCAGCCACCTAGTACTTTCTGGTTTCCTTTTGCAGCAAACAGGATGAGAAAAGTAATACCCGCTTTGGCAAAAGCACTCTCAGTCGAGCCCAAAAGCCAAATCCTAGTTATAGCTGCTCACACGTGTACAGTTACTCATACAAAGAACTGCAGGGACCTCATTCAGCCTCCACAAATTAATAGCTGCACATAAGTAACTTAAGTTAGGGAGCAATACTGAAGCAAGTAATGGAAATATGCAGGAACATATTTTGAAGTATAACAGCTCCCAAATACAATGCTACATTAGACCAGACCTTCTATTTGAATCCCCTACAACTCACCAAACACAGAGGAAACTTCATATTCAGTAAGTAGTGTCCTGATTTAAAAGGACCTATTCACATGCTTAAGCTTGGTGCATAAGTTTCTGAAGCACCATGGACTACATTCTGGCAAAATAGCTGTGTAGCAAGAAATAGTAAAAACTGAGCTTTTCTCAGTGTTTGAACAAGTTAAAAATAATTTTCAATGCCATCTCAAAATGCCTAAAAATACAATATTACAGTACAATATTTGTCAATAATCTTTTATGAGGCAGATTCAAACTTCTCTAAACAAATGCATAAATAGAACAATCATTGTAAATAATATTTCAAGCAGTGTAGATACTATTTTAGCATGTGTTTTTAAACAAATGAACTTTTAATTTTCCTTATCAATAATATTTTTAGCTTATTTAGAAATAAAAACCACATTGAGTACCAATACCAAAACCATTAACACAAATCACATTAGAATGACTTAGCGGAGACTGGAATGATACTTAACCTTCATGCTAGAGAAATCCACATCATGAATTTCACCATATAGTGTGTATTAAAGAAGATATAGAAAAAATGTTGCCCCAAAGCAGCTTATGTTTTAAAAATAACTATGAAATGATGTTAATGAGTTTTAGACTTGTTTCACTTCTGGTGGTAGTTAAAAATACCCTGTTACATCCATGTGACCTCTATCTCTCTACATGTTGCTTACCTGTGTTCCATCAGGACCAATCTTATCCAAAGCTCCAATGGTGCTATAGAGAAAGCTAATTATTTTATTGAAATTGTCATCTCCAATACTCCATGATCCATCCACAAGGAATGCTAGGTCAGCTTTGGCTGCTTTGCACACTGATAAAGAAAAACAAGTATTTCATAGTTATAACAATGTCTCAACTCCTCATGATATCTCATAAATCACTTAGGAAAATGCAACTGTCATGAAAAGTTCTTGTTTATTGTTAGTTAATAATGCTTTAGCTGACAGACCTGTTGGCATTGACTTCAATGCAGGTGTACAGCCAGCCAAGCTCTGCAAGGGTTGAATGGTCTACATTGACAGTCTTATCATAGAATAAACTTCAAGAACATAACAGTTCCTTAAAATCTGTCTAACCATTTTTATTTTTATTTAGGATGTTAAATAAAGTTACACAGGAACTTATACAATCCCTTACTGTTAGCATGACACAGTAAATAAGATGAGAGAATCTTGACTGTGGAAGTTCCTGGTGGAAAACCAGTCCATTCAAAAAGTTACCCTATGCTCTGCAGTGCCCAATGATCATCCTTTTAACTGCACTATTTAGAAGCAACACAGGTTTCCCTCATCTGATCTTATTCCAACATATTCTTAGGCAAAATGGTCTGCAGAACTGTACACCTGCTCTTGCTTGCTCTTTCATGAGAGCTGGGAACCTTCAATGCTCTACAGAATCCAAGTCTATTGTTTGGGGTCAGAAACAAACAGTCTCAAAGCAAAGACATGTTTTTCAATATATTTCAACTTCAAGAAAAAAGTTCACCTAAATCCAGAGAATAAAATAGGAAAGTATATACCCGCATTTCTTGTTTTCTCTTAATTGCTCCTTGGATTAAAAAAAAAAACAATAAAACAAAACCAAAATCAAACTAAACAGCTGCTGCTATGCAGTTCTAAAACATATACATAATGTCTTTTATTCCTCAATTACTATATGTCAGCTTGATCCACCAACTTCAAGGTGACAGATTTAACCCTCAGCCTCCAACAATAATGCTCCCCTCACAGATATATTTCTGATATTATGTACCAAAAAGTACATATTCAAACAATAAATAGAAGGAAACCTACATTTAAAGAGAAAAGAGACTGAATACAGGCAACATTTTTCTTCTTATCTAAAGGAGACGTATTTTTAAAAATCATGCTACTTTAGAAGTTTAATTACTCTAGGATGTCTGCTTCAGTTGCAAAATATGTATGGTTTAGGAGTTCTGGAGAAAGAAAATATCACACATACTAACCTTCCTTTCTGCAAATTTCAACAATACAGTAATGATGTCAATTTTGGGGTCATTAGATTTAAGACAGCTGTCTTAATGTTGCTGTAGCAAATGCATTTTGAAATCTGATCCCTACAGGTCTGAAAGAGTGTTAGAAACAGAAAAACACTGCACCAACACCTTATGATTATGAACCCACACATGCAGCACTTACCTTCTTTTGCAGGAGGGATTGTAGGTGGTGGAGGTGGTGTTGAAGGTGTTGTTGGTGGTTGAGTTGGAAATGGTACTGGAGAATAAAAAGAAGGAATATTAAAAATGCTTAAAAGCTCAATATATTTTATTTATAGTAAACATCATTTTCGAGTCATCTCTGCATTTAAAATTCATTATCTCTAATCAACAAGTTTTGCAATGGGAGAGAAATGTAGGTGAGCGTGTGCATGCACAATATCCTCCTCTACTGAACCCTGACAAAGGACAGAGCAATTCATGGCTGTATTTCAGTGTGAATGACAAAACAATACAACTCAGCTACTACTGGAACTGCCCGTTCTGGGGTTTCTCTAGTGCAGCTGACCATGTGCCAGCCCTACTCTTGACTTAATATCCATAATTCTTATTGTAGAAGGTCAGCATCCTTTTCCTTTCAGACAACAACCAGTCCCTCGTCAGAAAAAGCAGGTCTCTACTCACCCTGGAAGGAAGAAGATACTAGTCCTGCAATCCAAAATAAAAAAACCAATGCAAAAGCAAGCCAGCACTCAGAGCAGATCACAGCCCTCCGCGATCAAGATTATCCTGAACTCAGTGGAAGGCCTTGTTATGTTTCCAGCTAGAAATGCATTTCCAACCACGACTCTACAGGACTGTGGCTTTGTTGCCTGCAGCAACTTCTACTAAGGTTACTATATAAAGTTTCCGAAAACTTTGGAATGAAAGCCACCCAGAAACTTAGCTGAATACATCACTGATCTACAGCTTTGTGAATGCAAGAGCTCCATTTAGTGCCTTTCAATACAGCCTTGCATGAATTTTCAAAGACATCATACACATTTTGACTTCCACAAGTGAATCTGAGGAAAAGCTTCCACTTCCGTTCAAGGAGATTTTTTCTATTTTTTTTCAATGCAATTAGCATAAGCCACAGGTGACAGAACAACATTATTCAAGTAAGACTATAACTATTAGAACAAATAACAAGTAATGTTTCTAGACAATAGATAGAGTCTGAAAATGCACTATCTTTCGGAAAGATTACTGCAAACAGGATTCATTACAAGCCTCATGTCCACATCCAAGCTGACTCCCACTGCAACTAATGCGGGCTTTCCCATTGGCTTCAAGAGAAAAGGTCAAGACTCAGAAACGCCTACAAAAACCTAATGCCCAGGACTTTCATGGCCACAGTCAGACAAGGAACAGACCCATTTAGAAAGGGTGACAGCTGCAGTAAGGTGACTTGAAAGGCTGATCTCTAAGCACAAGACAAACACAGTTCACCCTGAAGAGTGTTTTCTTCTAGATGGTACAAACCATCTTTCACAAATGTACATGTAGGCCAGGATATGTTCTTCCTTATGTGTGCTAACTCCCTGAAATGCAAGAGCACACAAAATGCACTCCTCCAAAATCCATGAGAAGCTTGGTGTGTTCCTCACTGCTCTGAGAATAAGCCCTGGACAACTGAGAAGTAAAGTCATGCACTACAAGTTTTTCCCTAACTGTGGGAAGGTTCACTTGAAGAGGAAATTTATAAACAGTATGTATCCTGAGAGAAGGTTAACAGCAGTGTGGTTTATAGTGATGTAGTATGAGAAGAAGGCTATCACTGAAATTGAAAATGGGCTTAAAGAAAGAAAGATAATATTAAAATATTCACTCTGCTCATTCTGTATTTTATCTTGCAGTATTTTGAACTTGTGAGAGCAGGATCTTGTCTTCGTAAGCAGCTTTGAGGGGTTTTTTTTGCCTGTCTTGTGTTCTTCAGAATAATAATAAAATGGTTTGTTTGTTTGCAATACATACATAGATTGGTTATCAAGGTGCTATTTAACTGTAAATGACTGAAGACACAGGTGAAATTTTACTATATAACAAGAGCTGCAGGATACAATATTTTCTCTGTTACTCTATTTGTTTCAGGTTTTTCTGTTTGATTTTGGTTTGGGTTTTGCTTTTTTTCCAAAGTCAGTCAATTTCAGAACATCCCTTAGTGGAACTTTTAATGAAGGAGGTTAAACCATCCTCGCTTTTTATTCTCATTAAGAAGTCAAATACAGTTGGTGAATGTGACTTCAAGTAGTACACAGCAATGGGGTAGGAATCCTGCACCTCTGCAGATGAGTCACAATCCTGAAGAACTGAAAACTGAGCTAAAGAACACTGCGCAGGAATAGCACATTTGTGGGTAAAGGCCAACATACAAGAAGGAATCACGACTGGCAGAACTCCAATCTATTTTACTCACATGTTGTCTCCATGATGCTTACAGCAGGGCCCTCTATCTCCTGAAGCTGTGTGTGAACACTGATTTTATATTCAGTTCCAGGCATCAGCTCAAAGAAACAATGTCTAGGTGTTCCTCCACCAAGATTCACTTCTCGCTTTTTCCCATCTAGAATTATAAAAGAAACCATTAAAACATTTCCATACTGTTTTATTGAATAATGTAATTTAAGTCTGGAATAAGAAGGGGACATGAGAGCAGATGAAGAACAAGTGATTGACATAAATTAATAAGCCACATGCTCCCTTTATTCCTGGAAATTCACCTCTGTGCAGAGATCTCTAACATTTCATTTTTCACATTAAGTATGAGCTGAAGAATGTGTCAGACATCTGCAGGAAAAAAAGGTGAATTTCACCCCACGCACTGAAATTAATAAAAATCACTAACTGTCATCAACAGCCTTTGGATGCGGTCCTAAATTATCACAGTCTAATGTGGAATTATTGCAATATGCAATTCTATGGCATCCTTTCTCTCTGCCTCTGGTTCTCAGAGTCAGTAATGTGTTTAGTAATTGTGAGGGAGGCTGAACTAGATATTGTATTCCAGCTTCCACTAGTAGCCACTTAACAAGTTCGTTAAGGAATAGTATTTACAGGGTTCCAAAATAAATTCTGCTAAATTCTGAATTGGAAACATGTTGACAATGGGAAAAGTCTGGGTACTGGAAATAGCATAAGGGATATTTTAATAATAAGAAGAAAATCTTCAGCACAATTCATAATCTGTAGCAAAAAGAAGTGAAATACAAGCAACTGATCTCACATTTTACAGCGTATATATAAAAAATGGCAGCCAGTCATTCACTGCCAAGGAAAAAACACCTGATGCTTATCAGGAGGTGTTACATTAGTATTAAAAAAATTGATCACTGCCTGAATGAAAGACACATCCAATCTGACAATCAAAACTCCTCATGACAGATGTTAATAAGAAGGGACTGTTCACACTTTAGCTTGTTCTGCTGACATTCAGCCTCTTTTGGCTCAGTTAAAAACAATTCTGGCAGTTCTCTATGATGAAAGCAGAACATTGGCTAGCTCCCAGATGAGAAGGAAATCTGTGCTTTGTGCCAGCCAAGATCTCTGTTTTCTGAACAGCTTGTTGGTGTATCAGGCCTTCAATTAAACCTTATCACCATCCAATTGCTATTTCACAGAAAGGTCATTTTTTTGCAACTAAATGAGTATTATTTTTCATGATAATTTTGATAGATCCCATTAAATGTTATTAACTGCACTTCTCTCAAGTTATCCAAATTTTTAATTTGTCACCATACAAAAATCACTGGTCTCTACAAGGGCTAAGAGAGTTAGTCTGCTCAAATAGTGACTTCTCCATAACTCCTCCTGGCTACATCTGAGAATCAGCGAGACAGAAGAGGCTGTAATTGACCTTCTACACAGATAGTGCTGAAAGATCAAGACACCATGTGCTGCCACATAAAAATATCTCACGTTTATCCAGATGAATAACATTACTAAGCTAAAATTAACAATTAATGGAATGAGAGCCATCAAAACTGGATGCTGTTCTGACTCTGTGAGCATGGCCTGGATTCAGCCAGAGGTTTCCCTACCCTTCTGCCCTTCTCTTACATCCATCCTACTCCTACAGAGCTACCACTGATGGTTTATTTACAGTTTTAGATGTATTCAATTCATCCTTTATCCATTTTCTGTCCCTCACACCAGTGAAAAACTTAGGTAGTCACTTATCTTCTACTGAGAGATAAAACTCCCTCCCATAAATAAGACAAGTTATCAACATATGTTTGATGCACAGGAATGCTATTTCTGCTTCTGAAACTTTCAATGTGTACACAGCTCTTTCTATCCATGATTTCCAGTGGTTCAGGAACCAGTCTACAGGTATAACTTCTTAACTTATGCAATTCAGTTCTTGGGGTCAGGCTGTATCTGCATATTGAATGATTTAGTAACTTACCCACAAGTGATTCTATAACTACCCTGTATGCAGTGGCGTGTCTGTGAAGCTGCCACTGAGCACAAAGGCTAGTCATGCGGACCTGATAGGAATCCAAATTTGTCACACCCAGGTACACTGAAAATCAAATACAAAAAAATTAGATTTACTCCTCTAATAAGACATACAAGAAAAAATGATAAAAGAACTATAGTGAAACACTTGCTCCAATTAATTTTTACCAAATGATTTCAAAAGCTGCTTAAAAAAAATGAGGTCAAAAAATTAAAAATAAAAAAAAAATAAATATAGTGAATCTTTAGACCAAGGGTTTAGAACTTCAGTCAATTTAGTTAAGAAAAATTATGAAGCTGTTAAAAATTCAGTTACAACAAATAAGTGTAAAAATATCATTGTAACACCAATAGTTCTGCCAAAATCTAATTTAAAACTGAGCTTTAGATACATAAAGACTAAATCAGATTACACATATGGAAATAGAAAATAAAGGACTACATAGACTTATCATTAAGGAGATTTATATCTACTATTAGGTAAATAAGTTTAGCTGATAAATAGTAACTTCTACTTTATGACCCCTGTCTTGCTAATGTCTAGTAGATTATATTAAAGCTTATATAGTCTGACAAAAAAATAGACTTGCTTTGCAGGAAAACAATTTGCGCACAACTGAGAAAGTCTTCCATGCAAAAATTTATTCAGGGAGCTGCACAAAGCCGTAGTTGTAGCAAAAAATAGCCTTAGAGATCTGAACAGCATGAAATCATTCTTACAGGTCTTGGCTATGCCTGTTAGGGCATCACTGAAGCCTGTTGAGTATGAAGCAAACACTTTAACACTGTACTCTGTTCCACTGAAGAGATTCAGAATGAGAATGGTATTAATATCATCCCCTACAAAGGTCTCCAACGCAGGACCGGGAACTGCAAAAAATGAAACAAATTAAAGAATCATTTGCTCATCTATAGAATTAGCAGGTAGTTAAAACAAATGTTAAGACACCTACAAAATTACATGTGTTCCTAAAGTTACAGCTATTTTTTTGCCTTTTTTGTTTGTTTTTGTTGGGTTTTTTTACCATACACCAAAACAAAGACACTCTGCTTAGTCTTTACATGGATAGAAGCCATAGCACACTTGGGAAATTCAGCGGTGGGATTCATTAAGGCAGGGCTAGACACTGGCATCTGTTAAGACCCTTTTGTTCTGCTTCAGTGACTTACTACTGCCCTAAATAGGCAGCCAAAGATCTCCTCAGTATGATGGTGTGCCAGGAACAACAGGGGGGACAGCAGATGCCAGCCAGAAGTACAGTCCCTAAGGGGTTCTTATACAACAGCATTATTTAACACTCTGCAAAAATAATAATCAATATAGAAAAGAATAAAACTTCCCCAAATCAAAACTGCAAACTGCTCCTTTGTAACCTCTCTTAGTTATTCTGGATATAATTCAGAAATCAGGCGACAGTATTGTCTTTGGACAGTATTTTTAGCCCTTAACGGCCACACATATGTGTTTTGGACTCAGAGGACCGTGTTTTTCTAAAGAAATTGGAAGGTGCTTGAGTGCCTTATTTAGCTGTGATGTGCAGATGGGCAAAGAATGCAGCACAGGCAATATGGGCAATGCATAAAATAGCAAGTACTTGGGAGGTGTAGAGTGGGAGACAAAGTGAAGGAAAATAAACCTTTGTTTGCATGATTACGGGAAGGAAGTTGAAGGATAGGAGACCACAGAAGAAAGAAACAGGAAAAGAGCAAAGGTAAACTCTGAAATAAAAGTCATGGTAAAATGACATAAAAGGACAGATTCAAAGATGGTTTGATCAGCCTTAAGATGGTAAGCCTATGGGGAATCTTACTGCTGCCTACATCTTCCTAAAGGGAGGAGGTAGAGAAGACGACAGAATCTCTCCTGAGTCAAAAAGGAAGATGGTAAGAGAAAAACAGACAAAATCTGCAATACGGGAAATTTTTATTAGGTATTAGGATAAACAGTTTCACCATAAAGGTAGTCAAAAACTGGAACAGATGCTTACAGAGGTTTTGAAATCTCCATCCTTGGAGGTATTACAAACTCAACTGGACAATGGCCAGCGAAACTTGTTCCAAACTGGCCCTGGTTTGATCAGGGGATTAGCCCAGATGATCTCCAGAGATCACTTCCAATCTGCATCATTCTGTGACTCACACTCAAAACCTGAGAGATCTAAGTTAACAGCAACTCCAAGGCTGTAACTGCAACTGTTAGATTTAAGTACAAAATTCAGCAAAAGATGTCAAGACATTGTACAGTCATAAACAAATGACTAAGGAAAAGAAAGAGTTTAAGAACTTACTGTTGATAGGTTTGTAGACAATTCTGTAACCCATTGTGGGTGATGGTGGGGCATCCCAACTGATACGTAATCTATTGTACCATTCATCTGAGACGCGTAAATTTCTAGGAGCAGACAAGGGTACTAAAAGGAAACCAGACTGAGCTTTTAAAAGTTTATTTCATACAAGCACATGCATAAAACTCAAGACAAACAAATGAAAATAGTGTGATACCCAGTACGCTCAGATTTACAGGTAAAACTCCCAGGGTGAAAAGCTTTAATCAAGTTCATCCTTGGCATTACATCCATGGATTAAGGTTGATGTATTTAAGAAAGCTATACGAAGTCATACTAAGGGTTAATTAAGAAATTTGTTTAACAAACAATGAATTTCCAAAGTAATTCCCAACTTTGTGCCTAGATTTTTTTCAGTGGAAGACTATTTAGAGATAATTATCTTCTATTTACATAGTTTCTTTCAGTCTCAGTGCACTGAAGTTTTTAATGTATAAATCATTCTCTTGTGAACACAATGCTTTCAAATGGAATCAAAGGAATGATTTAGAAGTGATTGCAGTGCCTGCATAAATAGTACTGCAATTTAGGCAAAATTTATGTAAATTAGGAGAATAATTCAATAAAATTATACTGTGATGACTAGCAGTGCACAATGAAACGATTTTTTAACAACATACAGTAGAGAGAGAACTTAAGCTACAGCTGAGTAATCTTTTGGTACTTGGTCAGAACTCTAGAGATAATGTAATCACTTTTATAAAAGTTCAGAAGCATTTCTAATGACCTTTAGGAAGTAATGATCTCACACAAAAGGAAATTGAACAGTACAATGGTTGGTTTGATACTATCCTAGCAGGCATTGCTTACTTTATTTTCTGCATTAGTTGGCTTGTCCTTGGTGGGCAATCTATCAAGGTCTTACCAGCTTTATTACCCATCTTGCAAACTCACAGTATTTGAATTTAAAACACAATTTGTAAATTAGAAGCAACTTATTTTTTATAAAACAATAAATTGAAATTAATATAAAGCTCAAGTCATATAAGTCATGCAAAATAAGCCCCCATTTATACTAAAATGTATTACTACAGCCAAGGAAGAAGCGGCCAAAAAAGTAAGCCTTTCTACATGCAAAGACAAGCAGAAAGTCTGTACTTACGAGTTTTGCCAGGAGCTGACACACTGACTCCTTCCCCATCAGAATAGATGGGAGTGATTGTAACTTTATATTCTGTATCAGACAGCAGAGGCTGAAGCAGAAGCATGTTTTGTCTCCCAGGCACCATCACCTGGATGGTCAGAAAAAAAGAAAATCACCAAGCCATTTGGCTAGAGACAAAAATCTTTGTCTATCTTACATGATTTCTGACACCATGTTGTACTAGTATCGCTGTATAGCCAGCATTTTTAAATATTTCTGATCCTATATGGTAAAATAATTAAATTATCCACCCTTTTAACAGATCTACTTGTTACACCTGAGTAAAATAAAAGAGAATATGACTATGGGATAGTTCAGTTTTATATTAAACCTATGAGCTACTACAGCTCCATAAGCCACAAGTACTGCATGGATAGTTGGTATTTAAACAATTTTACTCTCTTATTGTTTTGGGTTTTTTTTTACATTAATATGACTGTCCAATGTTATGCCCATTAACAAAGGTCGATTGTTATGTTCTTTGAGGCCAGAAAATCCTCCTTCCTTAGGAGGAAGGAAAATTAATTCAGGAGATCAAGATCTGTCTCATTTGCCCCTGGTCTGGGAACACAGGAAATGAAAGTAGTTGTTCAGAAGAGGAAGTAGGAGTACATCCCATAAATAGGAGAGGATCCCGAACTGCCATGAAACATGGAAGATCTGCAGCAGAAATCCAACCAGACAACCCAGCAGAAGCAAAGAGCTGTAGAAATCCCTCCAGGCTGGTTGGACTGTGCTAGAGCAAATGTCTCAAAATGTCAAATTAAGCTTTGCTTCTTTTAATACAGTACAAGGTTTCCCCATAAGCAGCTGAAGAGTCCTGAAACTCTTCAATAGACTACAATATTTTAGACAGAGCCAAAAAAACCAGTATCATAATAGCTGTGGTAGAGGTGCCCAAGTAAAGCCTTGCAATCTTTTAAGCTGTCAGTAAAATTTTAATCTCCAAAGACCGAATGGGAACTATCTAGCACACAGAGTGGACATGACAAAAAAGAGAGACCAATCCTATGTTTCCTGCACCAAAGGTATGCTCTGAAGTGATGTTGAAGCAACAGTCCCAAGGTTCAAACTCATTTTTTGGACTCTCCCTAGCCCACATCCATGGTTTGAATCTATCACCTGATCCAGCTACTGCAGATACTTGGCAAGAAGTCAGGAGACCTATAAACCCTTTAAACTCAAGGGAAAAGAACAGAAACTGAGCCTAAAAAGTATTTTGTTGTTTCAATGAAGATTGATGCATGTGATGATGGCAGAGCATATACTCAGAAAAGAAGGCTTTCACCAGTGTTAACGCTCCAGGACACATTCAAACTCCTTCTAATTTTGACAAGTGATACACAGAAGGAAATTAGTCTAGTAGAACCTGGTGTTGAGATTCATCAAAAAAACTTCATTCGTAGATCAAAACTAGACAAAACCATCTAAAGACGTGCGTGTGAAAGATTAATTAGCTAAACTCTTCCACACATATACTCAAGGCTCACAAACCGAGTTTCTGAAAAAAGAATAAACAACTAATTTTCTTTTTCAGGAGAGGGAATGTAAGCATTGAGAACTCTAGCTTTTCCACATGTGCACATCAGAGGTCTTCTACAGAGCAATACAGCTTACAGCAATTGAAAACTTTCTTGGCTTTAAGGAAGAAAAAACACGTGATCCTTCCACCATGTACAGCACACCCAAGAACATCCATGCAATATAGGGCCTGACCCTGTTGTACTGAAAAGCATTCCATTACATTTTCTGGTGCCTGGTTTTCAGCCAGTTGCATCAAGAATTAGAAATCTTATTAATATTTTTATGGAAAGGGAGGAGTAACTGAAATTTATATCACTGAAATCAGAGCCAAGAAACTTAAGCATGCACCACAGTATTGTCACGCAATAGCGTATTTAAGCCCAAATTCCACAAAACATTTGGGTTGTGCTTAAGATGTATACTTAAAGATATAAATGATCCCCTAAAAAAATGTCTGTGTTGTTTTATTAACATCTGGGTTGCACCTTTCAGGTGCTTGAAGCCACATGATAAAATACATTCTTTCTGTTGAAAATGTACTTAATTTTAAGCATAACCTCACGTCATTCTTCATTCAGTCAAGTATTTATGTATGTGATTAATTTCAAAGATTAAACATGTTAATCTGTTTGCTGAATTCTGACCAAAGAAAATAAGACTTGAGAGTGTACTTAAAATTAAACAATTTGTGGAATTCGATCCAAGATACCTACCTAATCTTATAATTTTATAATTTTCTTTAATGAGCTTTTGAGTCAACTCTAATATCCTTCCAATATTTGAATACCTGTCCTACAGTTTTAATTTCCTTTTAAAATAATAATCATTGAATACTAAAACAGAACTACATATATCATCCAAATGAATTTGATTACGTTTCCCAGAACCAAAACAGTAAATCTGGGATTGGAATTTCAGAAACTTTATTTTATTGTCAGAAGAACAGTAAAACTTGCGCCACTACATTGTGCAAGTTTGCCTATGTACTGTGTACTACACTATCATTATGTTGAGGTGAACTCAAAAAGCATATTTTCCAGTCCAAAAGGAAACCACTACATTGAAAGATCATTTTCAGATTACAGTTGAAAGAGACTGCTAAAAAGTAATTTTCTACCATGAAATGAAACCAAAATGGAAAAAACATATTAAACTAACTCCTTTTAATACCTTTTATTCTGATATAAGGCAAAAATGTCAGCTGCTACACATCAAACTATATTTTCAATATAATTGTTCTATGAACAGAAGTGAGTCACATGACAGAAGGAGAATCATATGGGGAATATTTTTGTATTCTGACCTGTTTACTAAGAAAATAACCTCAAATGATGCAATTTAATGTCTTAAATCCACATAGAGCTATCTCAAAATTTTATAACTTATTTTTTGTGGAAACCAAGTACTACAATATTAAGATTTCCCCAGCTGTTAAAAAAGGCACTTGGCCTCACAGAATTCTGAAATTCTCTCACAAAATGTGAAATCTTAAAATAATAGAGCTAGGGATTCCTTTTTTTTTGTTATTTGCCATATATACAAAAGAGTACGCGTAGGATTCTTCATTCTTTCAAGTATTTTCCAAAATCTTAATCACCAAAATAATTTTTGTGTGAGACAATTTCAATTTTGATCATCAAATGGTATCAGGAAAATAACAAATATTCTTAGGCACTTAGATTAAAAAGTCCCATCCTTATTGTGACATGTTAGGGTTAACAATCTGTATGAAAACTCTGCATTTGAACTTTAATTATACTGTTTTAGCATACAAAGAGAATTAGGGAAGGAGCAAGATTCCTGAAGGGGAAAAAAATTACTTACGACTATCCCGTACAAATATGTAAGAGCTGTCAAAACGCATTCTCAGGATAGAAAATGGCCTAGGAATAAAAAGTCCCAAAACCAAGAACCAAAAAAAATCCCCCCCAAATTCCCCAAAAAACAACAAAACTTAGACAAATTTTAAAAATTCAGGAAAAAGAAGGCAGCCAGTCTTTTAACTGTAACTTCTTTAAACATCTGTGTGACTGAGCCTTTATCTCACATTTGACTGTGGTTGCCTGCAGCACAACAGGTGCTATGTAATTGCAACTCGGGATCTTTTACACAGGAGCATCATATAAGGAAAGACTATGCCTTGGCAATTATTAAACAAACATTTCAAGCTTATGAAGCCGTACACAAAATCCATACAGACCATTCTTACCGCTTCCTCAGCACGGTCACCTTTTGCAGTGAGATAGGTCACTCTGAACTGCTGAACATTGTAATCTGCAATGTCCCATTTCACCCTCAGACTTGAGGTTGTTTCATCATCAATAGCAAGATTTCTGATTCCTGTTCGAAAAACTAAATCAAAAAAGAATTTAATTAATATTTTCTCAACTTTATTTTTAGATTTAAAATTCTGCTAATTATCACCAGGCAGCTACAAGCTCTACTGAAATCATGGTGGGTCTGCAGATCCATGGTGGGACAAGTGCATACAGGTCAGTCGTACTTGGGCTTAAAACATAAAAACTTTGACCATTTAGTAAAATTATAATTATACTACACTGCTATTAATATATATTACCCTATATCTTTTATTTATATTACTCAGCTTATGGAGTTTTAGAGTAATCAAAATTCCAATGCAGACAGAATGCCACAGGAGAAAAATAACCCAGAACTGTTTATCCTTAAAAGTCAGTTTTCTAATTCCAGGGAAAACAAACAGAACCCTCTAAACTAAACAAAATTCTAAAGAGCTTCCAAGATTGTATATATAAAGGGAAAGAGAAAACAGAGCTGAATTTTCCAAATCAGTCTTTGTATTCCTATGTAATACCACTGGTATCATTCAGAGTCCCTACACTGTGTTATAGGGTGGCTCCTCATCCACACGTAACATATGCAGGAAGCTGGCCACTTGCAGAAGGGTGGTGTAGGAGAACCATAGTCTGCACCTTCCACCAGTGATGTCCCTTGCTTGGGGTGTACACCTCCACAAAATCTGCCATGGTAGCGTTCTAACTGTATGGACCATCAGGAACTGGGATTATCAGGTTCTCAGTGATCTCACAGCCCTGTGCCCACATCTGGGTGTGCTTGCGGAAAGCCTCAGCTCTTTGTATTTAAACAGCATTTAAAATGTTGATATTTATTCTGTTTACCTGCTGTGGTGGGCTTAGAAGCTGTGGTACTGGTGGTAGTTACCGTGGTAGGTATTGCAGTAGTCCTTGCAACTGAAAAACAACGTTCAGCTCACTAACAATTCAACAAGACATGGAATTCATGGCATTTATCTTGTATTCCTAACATTCATGACAATGAAACTATGTGCTCACACCTACAAGTGTCCCACACACTTCAGGCATTTCAGAGACTACAAGGGAACTATTCATTTAGTTTACTTTAGGCACATGCATTTGCAGGATTAGCACATAGATCTACAGATAAGACATAATTATAAACTGTGCAATTAAGTAAGAATGCATATAGTCTCCCACATTTCTGGCTGAACTATGCATAATGACCTCCACTTTGACCACTTTTTCAGATTGTCAGATTAATTAAAACTTGAAAGCTTTTTAAGGGGCTTTACTTCTGCCCAACTAAGAAACAGAAAGTATACTCAACAACACCAGGCAACATCAGCATCATTTGGATGGCTAAGGGCTTCCTGTCTTAATAGAAGGTTCAAAATTAAGCCTGCAATTAAACTACAAAGAATCAAATAATTTTTTAAATTTACAAATGGTGTAGTGCCATGGTGTAGTTGACAAGTAGGAGTAGGTGTAGTTGTTGGGTCATAGGTTGGACTCGATGATCTCAAAGGTCTTTTCCAACCTTACGATACTGTGATACTGTGAAATGAAAAATATAGTTCTTTACTTAATCAAGTCACTATCCATAAAAAAGAATGGGTAGAGCAATCTACATGGAATGTTGGTCAAACATAAACTACAAACTACATTGTATGTGATTTCCAAGTTTTGTCTTTGCTATATCCATGTTAACGCCACAGGATGCCTTTGCAAGGTTTTTGCACCACTATTTCAGCCAAGAGTGAATTCACCTCTAGTGTGTATAAATTACAATAAGGAAGAAAAGGGTATATTGTAAATTCCAAAGACCTTAAATGAAATTCTTGTATGAGAAATTATTTACTTTAAAGCATTTGATGCCCCCTAAAATCTAAAGTATCTTCTCATAAGGAACCTTGTTCAAAGACTAAATGTTGGAATGTAGGATAGAAGAACATCTACCCAGATGTAAATGTTATTAATACCATGGCTCAGACAGGAAAGCTAAACTATCATTTTGGTTCAATGCCATCTACCACAATATTAAATAAGAAAAGCAAAAAATACTGTCAGCAAAGTCCTGGTGCTAAACCACCACATTCTTCAATATTACAGCTATCCAAAGATGGAATACATTTGAAATATAAGATAAATGCATTAAATTTAAATCACTTAAGCATCTCAAAATTACAATAAGGAGTTGGTCTTACATGTAGCTCCAAGAACAGCAACAACTTCACTTTCACTATCATCGTCAAAAACTGCCAGCAAAGAAACTTCGTATTCTGTGTTGGGCAACAAACCCTCAATAACATAACTGTCTGCGTCTCCATTTATTACAACCTAAGTAACATAGCAAAATTAAAAGAAAATCAGTTCTGCATTTGATTACTTTATATGAATTGACTGAAATGAATAAAGGAAAATTGATTGTCCTTTAAAATAAATGAAATCTACACTCAGGTCTGCCCAAAGAATTTATTAGCTATGTTGAAATATGAAGTATTACAGTGTACATCTGGAAAAACCACTGTTAAGAACACCTAAAAACACTGTTATGAATACTTAAAATGTATTCATTATTTTGTGGCTGGTCTGATCATTCTAGTCTTATACTTTCACCCACAATTAATCAACTGCTAAAGCTGACCATACGCATTTCATTTGAAAACCACTAAAATTCAAAACATTCATTAAAGAGAGCAACGTAACAGGGTAGACGAACTTCCATTCATATTTCTACTACTCAAGAACTGTTACGACAACTGTATTCAGCATCTCCACAGCCTTACAAAATGCTTTTCTATATCAGAATTATAATCCAAGTTACGGTTCTCTACATCTGAATATGACTTGAAAGAACTTTTGCTGCAGACTTGGAGATTATGGGAGATGTGCTGATGAGAAGTCTGGTATATAGTGTGACATCTAAAATACTGATTCTGCTTTTTCTACCTATGACAGTAGCAGAAGATTCACATGTGCAATGTTAACCGTAAGCAGAAGGTTTCACTTCAGATTTTTTTCTTTTATTTTACTGGGAGAGATCTACAGATGGGCAGGACTTGGAGCTACAGGGATTATAAAGCAGAATGCATGAAGCAGCAATTCTGGTAAGATGGGCTGACTAGTTTTGGGAACAGTTTTTAGGTTACACAGATACTACAATCCCTGGAATAATACCAGCAAGTTTTCAAAGGTGGCCACTGCGTGCACAGAGTCAGAGTAAGTCTTATCATGAAAATCAAACAATAGCATAAAATCTACCACAGTGGTTAGCAGAAACAGTGAATCCCACTTTATACTTTTAATTATCAAAGGAGATTTCCTGATTTGGTCTTGGGGAAGAGGGACTCATAAAACAATCACAGGCCCTCTGAACTCAGTGAGAGAAAACAAAAGCAGAAACAAATTAGTTGGGACCATGTCTTCTCCAGCTATCAAATAACAAATTAGGCACATCATATTGCACAATTTCTGACATAGATTTTGCGAGGAAAATTTCAGGAATAAGCTTGAGTGAGTCTAGCTATGTTCTAAGTAGGTATAAGTAATACCTTCTTTTCTAGTTCCCTGGAGCCTTTAGCCATGTGTCATATCATTATAAAATATCTATACACAGTTATTATCTTACACATAACTTTGGCATATTTTCTGAAGTATAACTTCCATCACATTCCACTCGTTGCTAATTTAGCCCTGAGTAAAGACCACAGAAAAAGAACAGAAAGTGCTGAACCTTCAAGTGGAGGGGACAAATGACAGAAGCAAGAATAGCAGCAAGCACATCAGTATAACAGCATGTATTCTCTACTGTATCTTCTATCCTAGAAGTAAAAGGCCACTCAATTTCATTCGGGCTCTTTAGCACTAGCACCCCACTAAACACTCCTGTTCCGTCAGCATCGGGGGTGAAGCAAGACAAGAGGTGTGTAATTGTCACCACCACCCCACTACTCCAGCTCAGCTAATTGGCAAGCTGGCTTTCGGGAGGACAGAGGGAACGCACGTCATTTCTCTGCATGACTGATCACTTAGCTTGGAAAGGAGCTTAAAGAGGCAATAACCTGGAGGTATTGTGCTGTCCTAGGCCTGACCCCATTAGAGAGGTCATGCAAGAACAAGAAAGCAGCTTGGGCATTTTTAATATCTCAACATACTAAAATATCAGAGCCTCCAGCAGTCCTTAATGAATACAATGAACAAGTGGAACCTCAACTGTTCAAATATTTCTTTATCTTTTATTCTCACACTCAAAGAAAACAGATATCACAAATCTCACTTAAAAAATGCACTTGGCTTAAAAGTGATTCACAACTCACTGGAACTTCAACAGAAACAGATTAGTTCCCCTACTACAGAAGAAAATGCAAGGGGATGACCTATGTTCACTCACTCATCAGCCAATTCCTTCTTTTCCCTGCTCACTCCTGTAATTTATTTCTTTCTTGCATGACTACCTCTAGGTAGGTGACAGTGAGGAAAGAATCAGGTTAAGCTAAATTTAAAAAAAAAAAAAAAAAAAGCCACGTAACCTAAGCTGAAACAACTGCTTTTCTGTTTTAATGGATGACTACATGATGCATGAAACATTGGGCCAGGAGGAAACTGCCATCTGCCCCACTGAGTTCTGTACCCAGATAAACAGTTTGTGGATGTGGTCTCTCTTCATAGAGCTGATGCCAAGATAACAAGATGTGTGAGAGAGTCAATAAAGATTGAGGAGTACAAAAGAAGGTAAAAGAATGAATAAAGAAAGAAAGAAACAGAAAGAGGAAGAGAGACAGACTACACAAGGTGAAAATTTGGGAAAGGGAGAGACTATGTCTGTCTTTTTCTACTTTGAAAATTAAATAAAAACAGGAAAAGCTAAAGTGATAAATAATTTAAAAATTCAGAGTGATGAAAATGGCATTATGGAAAAGAGCACAAGGGCCTAGAGCAAAAAATACAGCATAGCAGGGCTGAAAGAACCATAAAGAGGAATAAAGGAACAATCTAGTATATTAACTATGTGTAAATTTTTCCCTTCGTAACATTACATAACTAAGCCTTCCTAGGCAATTTTACAGTGGCCAGCATATCAGATAAATGTGGAGCCTTAAGTGAGGATATCACTGCTCTGACTCAGCTACTGTCATTATTTTCATGGCAAAGTGAAGAATGTGAACCACTGAAAACTGAAGTAGCACCGCACAGCAATGCTAGTCTTATGGCAGTTGGCACATTACAGATTAGATTGATTATTCACAAAAGATCTCTTATTTCCTCATTTTCTGCTAAAAAAGAAATGGAAATATTGGTTTGATTTCAGTTTAGAAAGCATTGCAGTAGGGCAGACTTTGATACATATCAATCAACCATTTTTAATTGGCAAAATTTGTAGCATAGTTGCCCTCAAAATGGAATTCTCTGTTCCATTTCACACTCTCAGAAAATCAAGGCAACTCACCTCATCAGAGTCCCCCCCATCCAAAGGAATCCACGCTAATCTGTAAAAAGCTATATCTGAGGAAGTGGGCTTCCAACTGACTCTAAAGCTATTTGTTGATGCTTCATCAATTTCCAAATGCTGGGGAGCCGGAACTTTTTCTGTGAAGTATTATGCAAAAGAAAAGTGAGAGTAAATTATTCTGAGACTTGCATAAATGGCAACAGCAAGCATGTACCACTTTACTTTCAGTTTGTTACAAAGAGTATACCATGGGAGGTAGATAGCAAAGGCTATATTTTTTGCACACTTCCTTGTACTTAAGGAAATGTTTTTGTAATTGGGGAAGGGAATACACACAAAATAGGCCTTAAGGAGGAGGAGCCTTAAATGTCTTCTATTTTATCCTTTTGATGTCCCAGTTTGTATGCATATAAGGTTCTACCCTTTATTAGATAGTTTGCTGGTTAAATGTATGCGTCAAAACTCACCCCACTTCAGCCATCAGACTGAACGATGCTTCTGAAAGCTGGGGAGATAAAGATTTTACCATCTAATTTTAATAAAATATGCTTTAAAATGGCTGATTGTGGAAAGATTTAAGAAATTAACCTTATCCACACAAATGTTTTCATGATGCCAAGAGATTATTCTCATAAGTAAGGATGCAAAAAAGTCAAAAACTCCAATGAAAATAACAGAAAGTATTCCCTATATCTGAATTCACAACCAGAGACACTGTTACTGGTCTTGCTTTCCAGTAAAACAAGAGAGTATAAAAATTCTTCTTGGAAAGCCTTCAAAAGATCAACAAATACTTACTTGTGGTAAAGCTGCCAGTAAGTGGTTCAGACTGTCCTTCATTATACAGGGAGAAAATAGCTACTGTATACTCTGTAAGGGATGTCAGACTTTCTAGAGTATGTGTTGAAACAGGACCAACTTCCACCTAGAGAAAGCATAATTTGCAATAGATATTGATCATACACTTCACATTATTAGCGTCTGAAATTCTGCTGGGTAACAATGACACAGAGAGAATATAATGTAATTAGCAGAGAAATTCTGTGAAACTATGAGCAACTATTAACCCAGGGCCTGACAAAATCAATTAACATAGACAAACTAAAGAAAAGGAAAATTTGTTTATGATAAACTAGAGGAAAGGAGAAATCAGCCTGAGCAAGCTTAACTCACTAGCTAACATATTGGCACTGCACAGGAACCTAGAATGGGAAAGAACTTTCTGGGCTATTGAATCTAGTCCCATATCATGGATAATTGCATAACCCATTATGTTTAACATTTATCAAGAGAAAAGATGACAGTTTCATCCGGTCTCTATCCAGGCTGCAGTTAACATGATTTTGCCAGGGATATAAAACTCAAAGCTGTATAAACTGACAATTTATCAGTCCAAATATTCAGTGTCACATTAGCTCGGCACCACAGGGGAAATGCTACCAAGGCAAAGCAAACAAAAAAGCATCACCAGCAATTTGAACTGACATAAAGGAAAGGTTGAGAAGTAGATAAAGCCTCCTGAACGTTCACCCACATAATAAAATATATTATCACAAGCCTGAAATGTTCAAATATCACTGGGAAGAGCACAGTCAGACATATTATCTAGATTAAGCATAAATAACAAAGAGTTCAAGTGATTTCTAAATTAAATTTCAAGGGACCTAGCAAGAAAAAAGGACAAAACATTGCACAGGTATGCTCTCTTCTAAACTTGGAAACAGTTTCTTCAGGTTTAATACAAATATTCCTTGTAGGGATTAAAGGCCAGATATGTCTCAGAGAAACACAATTACACATAATTATTATTAAAGACATTTCTGGACTGCTCAGTTATCCATGAAAACTTCTTTTATAAGAGATCTGGCCTGTTTTTATAATTGGAACTATTTGCTGCAATTATTTTTTTCAAACTTCTGTATTACTATCATTCCATCCTGTTTTTCACTCTGTCACAGAACTCATGCTGGTAAAAGCTATTATAAAGCACCTTTAGGAACAAGGCAAAACTAAATATTGCACAAGTAAATTATTAAGTGCAGGTGTCTAAGTTAGAACATCTTGGTATCATCTTATCATTCTGTTCAAGCCAAATCCTGTTTCTAGGATGCGAGTTCTCAATATAAGGAAATGTGACAAAGCCTTCAGATACTCTTTTTGAATGAATGATGTGTCATACATTGAATGATTTGTTACATGGACTGAATCAAGAATAAATATTTCCACACCATACATTTAGTCAAGATCCTGCACTTACAAACCATTGTTCACTTGAGTAGCTTCCTTCAGTTTATGTGTGCCAGCAATGACGGTTCAGGCCTGGAAGAAGTTCAGAGTACTCTCTCCTACACACGTGATCCATTCCAATTGTATATTTGCTATTAAGTTGCACTAAGTTTCAGAATTCTTTGGCAAATCTTACAGCTTGCAAGGTAGCTTTTGTTTATAAAAATCACCCATAATAATTACAGAAGTTTAAGGAGGCCTGAGACTGGTTAAGGGAAGGGAGTGGTTAATACTTTACCTCATTTGTTTCTGTTCCATCTGTTTTAACGTACATGATACGATAGCCATTTACATTTTTGGAAGCAGGATCCCATGTCAGCTTAACAGTACTGTGTCCAACATCAGAAAACTTCAAGTTTGCTGGTGGACTTAGAGGCACTTGAAATGGTAAGAGGTAAAAGGAAAGGTGTAAAACCATTAAAGTGAAAATTTTTCATGCCTTGAAAATAAAGAACACATTTTCCAACCAATAATTTGTACCACTAGTATTTACATTAAAAGATATACAACGATGGACTTATACAAGTGTTTTAAAGGCAGGTAGAATGGCTTAGCTCTCTGCTTAAACAGAATTTTCAGTCTTGCTAAATGCATTTCAACTAAGACTGAAAAAGAAAAAAATTATGCTGTCGTTCATAGCATATATCATAACAAGGTGTAACCTACAAAATACTTGCAATAAATTTGGGTAAATTATTTTAATTCAACCATATCTTTATCTTATATGCATTTGTTTTGCATGAGTATCCCAGCAAAAATATTTCACGACAGCAGTATTTTGGCAAAAAACCCTTTCTGAATCCTAAAAATCCCTGACATAAGGGTAAGTTGGTCAAAAAGCATAACTAGCCCAGAAGATCTCCAAAGATGCTAATTCTTTTGCTTCTGCTTAACCTTTCATCTTTTATTACACAAAGAAGCTGTTTCCTAACAGCAATTCCAGTTAAAGCCATATTTATATACTATCTATTCCTTGACTGTCATGAGCTGAAGAAAAACTAGGTCATGCAAGAGGGAGTGTCAGATTGAGAGGGAGTGTCAGAAAGACTTTTCTTTCACACCAGAGAAAATAATTTGTGCTGTCTGCTGCTCTCGGTAGGTTCTATATTAGCCCAACATCTGCTGATTTCCTCTGAATTGTGAAACCTTTCAATAGCCACCCTGCCTTCACTCCTCAGCAGTCCATGTGGACAGATAAATATCACCACTTCGGAAGCTATTTCCCTCAAACAAAGGCATAGGAGAAAAAGCAAAAGACAAACCCCATATATATTATGTGGGATCTTTAGTCAGGCCATATATCAACTCAGACTCTGCAAGCAAACACCTAACCAGCTTAGGAAGAGTTATAGTCAACTTGGCTATAAGGAAAGAGAAGACAGGAACACATTGGAATTGTATTAGATGGGTTTGCCATACTTTCTGGCATTCAGTATATTCCTCAGAGTCTAGCAAAGCAAGTATCATGAGCTGGCTTTCCCTTCCACCTTGTGTTAGTCATGAAATGCATTTCATTTCACCATCCAGTCATACCACAAAATGCTTCAGTCACAGCTCTTTTCATTTGGAATCAACCTCCTGACATCACTACCAATCAGGCAGTCCCACTGCCAGAATTACAGGATATTTACAGTAGTCCTGGCTAAATCCTGGCCCCAAAAAGAAACCCCAGCCCAGAATAAGCTTGCTGATCATGCCCCTGTTTGGCACAGGAAAAGGTGTCACAACAGTAACTGAGATAAAACAGTGTGTTAGAATAATGTTATTTACAAGGTACAGAATATCAGATACTACACATACTACTACTCCAAATTAGGCAGATCACTCTCTAGGCAGATATATGTTCTAGGAAGTAAATACTAGGAAGCCTATTCATTAGTTGGAAGCCAGAAATAATCACACTGAAAGGGGGAGGGGGCAACCAAAACACCCTCAAAACACCACCCCCAAGTAACTTAAATCTGACTCGGGGGGGGGGGGGGGGGGGACGGGACGGGACAGACATTATCATTGAGCACTGACCACAGGTGAGCTCATCAAGAGTTTTCTTCCCCACTGCCCCGTGAATCAAAGCCTGTTAGAAGAGGCTTTGTTTGAATAGCTGCATATGGAAGGTTAGAATCACTCTTCTTTCATATTGCAGTGCTTTCACATTGCAGACTAGTCAGATTTGGCTGCAATGAGTCACCCTAAAAATAAATGAATGTTACAGAGTAGCTAGATTTTTTTTTTGTTCTGGTCTGGTAACAATAGTGATGATGGGCTGACTAACATATGTTACTAGCTTCTGTGGTCAAACACTGCAGTCATGAATCCTCAGCTTCTGCCAATATATCTGGAATTTGCATGTGATCTTCCATCCAATGTGTTAGCCAGGTTTAGAGCTGTGAAGCCTCCAAGATCATACGACATGAAGTGAAGTCAGGCTTGCAGTGTCATAAATGACAAACTACTGTTTAGGATAAATGAAAACCAGATATTGGGCAGATATTGACCAAAAGCAACAGGGAAAAAATAGGAGAAGGAATGAGAGATGAAGACCAGGAAAAAGGGCTAAAGGACCAAAGATTCAATTTTCCAAGTGTTAAGATTTTCTACGCTTATATCCACAAACAAGCCCAAGTTGCAGTAGTTCGTTATTGGCTCTTGTCTGTCTACAATCGTCCTCTCAGAGATGAGCCAATTGAAACAGCATTCCATGAGCTGCTGACCTTACAAGCAATCGCTCTGGCATTTTTCTTAGCACTTGCATGCCTGAACTTCTCCCACCTATTAAACGTAAGTGACTTTCACATTGTCTTACTCATGTCAGGAGCACAAACTAAGAGGAAGCAATCGCTCCACCACTGACAGCAATGGAGATGTTGCTGAATACAGTCACAGAAATATCCCAGCAGCACAATCTCCTATTTTCAATTCCTTTGTCTTCCAAATGCCGAGGCTATTTATAGAGCTGACATACAGTGCTGTGTACAGTTAGCAGAGGACAGAATTTAGCTGGCAAACCTCTTGCTGCTTATTAAAAACACACCATCATGAGTGCACAGGCACTTTCCAATCCTTCGTTTTCCAGATGTTAGGCAGCAGGGATTGGACAGAAATTTTCCTTTGCTTCTTTTTGCTCTCTGTTCTACTACAGAGCCAGGGGAATGAACTTCTGCATCTGAGTAGGATCCCCCAGACATCTGTTATTCTGGCTACAAGAGGCTAAACAGAGCAATGCCTTTTTAGCTCTACGTGGTGACCTTTATTCTTCAACAAGTTCAGAAAACTGTCAGTAGTTCCACCAAGATCAACAGGGATGTCCATTGTACTACTACCAACAAGAGAGAATAGTTCACAATCCTATTCCAAAACCAAGTACTTTTGTAGAAACTCATATCCTCAGTCTCTATAAATTAAGTATCCACACTGAGAAACTTATGCACAATTAAGACCTTGCCCTATGGACTATTCAAATCAGATTTTAAAATCAGATGTCTGCTCTAATACGTGCAAAGACTATCCTGAAGTTTTAAAAACACTGAAGTGAGAACAGATATGTGCTACCTACATGTAGTTTCTTGTCCTGTAAGGGGATCACTAGCTTCTTCTCCAAACATGGCATAAACTGTGACTGTATATTCTGTGTTTGGCAATAGTCCATCCAGTTCAAGATAAGTTGAGGCCTCTCCAATTTTTATCTAAAAACAACAGGAAGCAAAAAAGACACATTATTTCCAAATTAATTCACTATGGGGAAGAAAACTGTTTACACACAAAACTAGGTATGTGATCAAGTGGTCTGCTGAGCATTTGTCTGATACTGTGCCAGCAGTACTGAGCCCAAGATTTTAGGATTTTAAACAATAATCAAAAGAACAAAACTGTCAAAAAGTCAAAAGTCAACATACAGGTAAAAGGATATTATAAGTAACTAGTCACGTTAGCAATGACAAAATAGCCCTCTCTAGAACATGCAGCTACAAAGACCTTTTAATTCCCAGCCACATCGTGTCTCATCTTTGGTCACAGGACTGAAATTTCGTAGGAGGAATTGATTTCCGTGAAAGCTGACATTCAGATTTGTTGATTTAGGGTGTGTATGATTTTCCTCCTCCACCTCTTCACTGACAGCCGCATTAACATGGACTGATTTATTTATTGAAAAATGTACTTCTTCAGGGTAAGGCTTAGTCCTCATGATCCAGTTAGTTTTCAGGGAGGCCCTGTTTTTTGACAGAATTATGTGCTCACAGCCACTCATTTAGCAGAGAGCACAAGTCTATGCGAGCTTTCCATAACTTCCTACACTCTTCACAAGTATGCGTGCTCCTGCATGCTTTTTAATGTTCTTCGACAGAGATGTTGGATATTATCTTAATTATATGTATTAAAACTTGAGCATAAAATCTTTTTAAATCCCAGACCGGAAGTTCCGTTGGAACTAAGCTAGCAACTTCAGAAAAGTCTATTATCTTTACTATTTTAGTAATGGAAGACTGGATTTTATCTTGTCCCTCCTCCTTTTCCTTCTATAAATACCTACTAAAAATCACTTTTGATAGATAGCATTTAATTTAGGTTTAAAACTAAAAGCTGAACAAAACCAAAAGAAAACCAATAAATGTCACAACTGCGAATTTTATTTACTTTAACGGTCCTGACAGAAGCAAAGGCTAAACTTCATATTCTTCTGATAACACACTTAGAAAATATCTTAGTTTTACTTTATTTTTTTCTTCCTCTGAGTGTTAGTTTTATATGATAATACATTATCATCTAATATAGAATTTCAAAAGAGTCACTTTAATTCAGCTGAAATTGCCACATTCTCATGGCAATGACACAAAAATAACCAACTGATACTTGCACTTGATTCCTAGTATGTAACACATACAGTACTTCAGGCAGCCACGGAGAAAAGCCCAAGGTGTTTGCTGATCAAGTGGGAGGCTAAAGGTCATGTACTAGCTTATTCTTTAAAAGGTTTATTTTTTGAATAATTGTTATTCAAATGAAAGCTCAATACATCACCTCCTTCTCATCTGCTGCCAGTCCTTCTGTGAGGGGAGCATATAGGATCATGTAACCTGTGGCGCCCGCTACTCCATTCCATTTTGCTCTCATGCTGCTCTGTGTCACATCATATAATTGCAGATTGGATGCCATTGGCAAGGCAACTACAGTGGAACAAGAGACAGACACTTCAGTTGTCTCACTTGAACAACCAGTTATTTTTCAAACAGTTTATTTTACCCCAGGAAACACAATGGAATACAGCTATCTCCAGTCATGGAAGTGCTGTCTGTATGCCACAACTGTGAAGAACTGATTAGTACATAGAAGAATGCAGAATTAGAGAAACAAGGAAATGATGACCTAACCAATTCTAATGCCAGGACAGAGTTAACCCTTACAAAACATTTCAGCTCTTTGTCCTAAATGGCTTTGAACATTTCAAGTTGGAAGATTTCTGTTCTTCAAGCACCAGATCACTCTGTTCAGATTTCACCCTTCCTTCTTGGATCTGCATGAGGGTGACCACTCACTATCAAAGAATGGGCGTAGTTGTTACTGCAAACAGGTAGCAGCCCCCAGAGGTGTCTCTTTCTGGCAATAGGTCCCAAGTCAGAGCATGGGAGAGAGGACACCCTAAAGGAAACCCTGAATGAGCACATTGCATATGTCAAAATATTTTGATTACAAACAGTTGTGTGTTTAAGGGTTGCACTGTCCAAACTATGGGCTGTGTCAGTGGGATTATGCAAATGTTGGCAAGATCATCCAGCACAAATCATGGCAAATGCTAACCTGCAGAGTACAACTAAGCAGGCTGAGTGAAATTCAAACATTATTAAAAGGTCTACTTATGACTTTAAGTTACTGGTACTGTAACATAGCACCAGTCTGAATATTTCTTTGTATTTCTGTAACTCTTTAGAGTAGCATTTTACACTTCTCTGATCATCCACATTATCTCTCTCTTACTGATTAACATCCCAAGGCCTCTCCACTGCTGTTACATCATTGATGGATCCTGCAAAATATCTATTCACTGAAGAGCTATAAAGGAATTTTGGCTGCTCCTTTGGAGCCTCTACAGTGAGAAGAGCCTCTAAAATGACTCAAAGGGTTTGAAAAAAACCACAAGGGAATTGGTAATTGATGTGAAACCTTTCCTATTAGAAACTCAAAGAGACTGTAACAGGCTGGATGTTAAGCCTCTACAGAGTTCTGCTCTACACACATCCTGGTTTGAGCTAAAACAAAACTAATTCTCTAACTCTTCAGATAAACCTAAGTGACTGCATTTTATGAAGTTAACATGTTTTTTCAGGCAGTCTCTGCCTCTAGAAATAATAACGCTTGATATTTATAGTTATTACTAGCTAGCAGTATGGATAGTATGCAGGAAGGTCATTGCTGATACTTACTCTTATAAAAAAACAAGGCCACTGCTAAAGTTGGTGTAATCCTGTAAATCAAAGGGCTAAAAGGGTCATATCTTCAGGGAAGATTGGAAAAGACAGGTGACCCCAAAATGACCAATTAAGTATTCTATTCCATATACATCATATTCTGCATAAAGCTGTGGGATCACAAGGGTCCAACTCTCTTCCTCTATGGCCAGTGTCTGAGGAAGATTCAATCTGTTTTTTCTGTCTTCAATGCCAATCCATCCACTCTGTCTGCCGCTAAGTCCAGTCTAGGACTTGCCAGTGAATGTACTGCAGTGTCAGTGGTGATGCGATCATCATCAGGGAGCTCAATATTGGTTATGTACGTAATTTAAATTATTTCTTTTTTTTCTTAAGAATATTATTATCTTTTTCATTGTTATTGTTTCATTAAATCTGTTTCAGTTTTTTCTTCCCAACCCATAAGTCTCTCTGTCTCTCTCTTATTCCTTTTCCTTTTCCCTGGGGTGGGGGAAGAACTGGGACTACACTGCCCAGTGTTTCAGCGGTCAACCAGGGGGTTAAACTAGGACAGCATGTTTCTGAAGAATCTGATCTGCAAACATAGCAACTGATACTAATTACAACGCTAATACTTCACAGAGCTTCTCTAATCTCCTTGTCCAAACAAAAATTGCAGCCTGCCTAGTTGACATCTCCAAGGAGTAGTATATCTATTATGTTTAACAAGCACTTCAGAGCTCTTTATGCCAATATAAAAACATGCCAGCCTTGTCCTTTCTTGTTTGTTGAGGCCACCGACTCAGTCTGTTGTTCAGGTTTCTAAATATGGGCAAAACTTCAACCCAGGCCTTTCTTTAGATTTCCACTTCCAAGTTACCCATCTACCTGCATTTCCAAGTCTTTCACAGCCTACTTCCATCCTAATTAAACCCTTGTTGATATGATCACTTATATTCCCACAAATTCCCACATATCCTCTAATTATAGGGAGAAACTACCCATAAATATTCTCTGATATCTACAGAAAGAAACTACATGTTGAGCTATTCCAAAGGCACCATCTACCACATGGTTTCATTCCTATTGAAACTGCCCCAAGATCACAGAGTATCCATCTTCTGTCCTTTTCCTTCTTTTTATTCTAAAAAACTAGAAGAAAAGTAGCCTTTAACTCTAACTTATGACTCATAATTCTCAACAGGAACTCCTAGATACTCTGGCAGTATAAAAAATAATGAAGAGGTGAGTGGAAATTAAACAAGCAGTGTTTTTCTACTGTAAATATCCAATAGACAATGCTGATTTAAATCTTGGACAGTTATCACAGTATCCCACTACTCTAGTAAAAGGGATAAATTAAACCTACTAAAACCCAAGCAGAATAAACTAGAAAAGGCACAAATATATTTGCAGCAAGGTAAAATGCAAATGCATTCATACTTACACTTGAATCTAGAAGTTACTATTAAATCAGAAATCTTTCTCATTATCTGTACATCATGCAGATAGCATTGAATGTTTCTAACTAGATTTCACATACCTGTAAGCTATTTTCAAAGTTCTGTATGAAAAGATGTGATTCATGACTATTTTAATCTGTCAGTATCTCACACAAAGGCAGGAAACTAAACTACAACTTTCCGTGGTTTTCCATTAGGATAGTAAAAAATACTTTCAAACTGCAAGTATTTTATCATGTAGAGTAATTAATACTTGCACATATGAGACTACTACTTCCAGTACTCTATCAAAGATATCCATATAAAATGCTTGATGCTGCATGACCCCCTTGGGGTGTGATCTGATTAGATCTCAAAGCCAGCAGGGCTGGGCTCCGTCAGGACTTGACTAGGTGACTTCAAAGGAATACCAGGTGCAATACAAAAAAATCCTGTTGGCTCACTATGTGGCTGTGTTTTCTCTGTATCAATAAATTAAACATGTCCTAACACTGTAGTACCGAGTATAATATAGCTAGAAACGACATTTTAGGTGATTCCTGATTGGGACATCAGCACCAACACAGAATCACAGAACCACTGAGAATGAAACACACCTTTTGAGACTTTCTAGTCTAAATAATTTCCCTTCAGTTAGCGTCAGCTGGAGCAGGTTGTCAGAACTGTGTCCAGTTGAGTTTTAAATATCTCCAGAGACGTAGACTCAACAATCTCTCTGGACAACCTACTCCCATGTTGGACCACCAAGACAATAAAATTGTCTTCTTCTGTTCAGATTTTATTTCATGTTTCCTTTAATTTTTGCCCATTGACTCTTGTCCACTAGTAGGCAGTGGTAGGCACCACTGAGGAGAGTCTGGCTTCCTCTTCTGCATGCCCTCCCATCAAGAATTTTTACATATCAGATTACCCTGTAAGATCAGTAAGATTAGCCTGAGTCTTTTCTCCTCCAAGCTGAACAGCTGTAGCTATCTCAGCCTCTCCTCTTACAAACAATGCTCCAAGCCCTTAATCAACTTTGTGCCCTTTTACTGGACTCACTCCAGCAAGTCTACATCTCTCTTGTACTGGGCAGACCAGCACTTGATCAAGCATCCAAGTATAGCCTCATCAGTGCTGAGCAGAGGGCAAGAATGACCATCCTCAGCCTGCCGGCAATCCTTTTCTAACACAATCCAGGAGGCTCTTGGCCTTCTTTGTAACAAGGGTGCATTGCTGGGTCACAGTCAGCTTGTTGTTTTATCAAGACTCGCAGGTCTTTCTCTAAAGAGCTGCCTTCCGTAGGGGTCACCCCCAATGGTGTACTGACACATAGGGTTATTTCTCCCCAGGGGCAGGATTTTTTACTTCCCTTTGTGGAACTGCATGAGGTCAAACATGTTTTTCCCTTCACGTATCCACATTGATTGATTCAAATCACCTCTTTGTCCTTCGTGTGTTTGGAAAAGGGTTTCAAGGACTAGTTAATCCATCACCTTTAGGGACTGAGGTGACAATGAACAGACCTGTAGTTCCCCAGATATTACTTTACAAAGGACTGACATTTGATTTCACAGTATCACAAGGCTGGAAAAGACCTTTGAGATCATCTAGTCCAGCCTATGACCCAACACCAACACCTACTCATCATCTAAACCATGGCACTAAGTGCCTCATCCAATCTCTCTTTAAACACCTCCAGGGATGGTGACTCTACCACCTCCCCAGGCAGTGCATTCCAATAGCCAATCACCCTTTCAGTGGAGAATTTTTCCTAATATTGAGCCTAAAATTCCCTTGACGAAGCTTGAGACTGTGTCCTCTTGTTCTGTCACTGGTTGCCTGACAGAAGAGACCAACCCCTGCCTGACTACACCCTCCTTTTAGGTAGTTGTAGACAGCAATAAGGTCTCTCCTGAGCCTCCTTTTCTCCAAGCTAAACAACCCCAGCTCCCTCAGTCGCTCCTCACAGGGCTTGTGCTCCAGCCCCTTCACCATCCTCGTCGCTCTCCTCTGGACGCACTCCAGCATCTCAACATCTTTCTTCAACTGAGGGGCCCAGAACTGGACACAGTATTCAAGGTGCAGCCTAACCAGTGTTCAGGAACTTCTCCCAGTCACCAGGACTTATCAAGGATAACTGAGACTGTCCTCATAGAGACATAAGTCAGCTCCCTCTGCACTCACGGGTGCAGACCATCCTGTTTTATCGACGTAGTTGTGTCCAGTTTGCTGGATCATTTGAGGAGCACTAGTACATGGAAGCTGTTGTCAAAGCACTGTAGAAATACTCTACATGGCTTGAGCCTTGCTGTGTTTTTCTTATAGCAGATAACAGCTATTGATAGATTACTTATGGACTCCCTGGCTCCTAGTTTGATCTAGAAAGTTGCTGTTTACTTCCATTCCTAGTATCTGTAATATTTACTACAAAAGTAACTGTATTTTGTATAGAAACACATAAATTTGCTATAATCAATAGCAACACATTATCTCAGATAGAATCATAGTTTTCATTACAGAACCCAAAATTGTAAAAATATTCGTCCTAACAATATCCCAAGTCAGTATTTTACAGACAGAAAATAACTGAATAATTGCAAAAGGAACTGACAAAATTTACCTTGAAATCTTGGCAATGGTGGGAATCCCATGCAGGTATTTCTGGCCCCACCTAATCCTTTATTCATGAGATCATATTCAGTCACAAATCTAATTAATAAAGCTTGGCTCCACACACAAAGAGTAGGAATGTTCTGATTTAGAGTTCAATACAACCAACCTGCAGAGAGTCAAATCTGTAATGAACATGATAAGAATACTTACGTGTAGTTTCAGTTCCACGGAGGCCCTCACTAGCAGCATTTGAGTATATAGCAAATACAGCTATCTGGTATTCAGTTAAAGACATCAGATTTTTCAGAACTGCTGTTGATGAGCTTCCATCTACCACAATCTGTTTAGAAGAAAATTCAGTTCAATACACATAAAGCAAACTAAGTATATTACTATCAATCCCTCTTTTGGACAATTTTTACACTGGCATCTAAGAATCAACATACTAAATTCACAAACCAAATTTGCCTTTTCTACCTTTCTGTACGCTAAGGTGACTGAAAAAAGAACAGCAATTACATATGCAACCAAAATGTTTAGCTGAAGTAAGTAGCCATTTAGAACAAAGGAACTGCTTAGATTAAGTGTATAGAATATAGTTTAAGAGTGTATATCGGGTATTTTTGGTATAGTTAATATAGTATCATAAACATTCTTTTAGAACCACATATGTACACACACAGTACTTCAAACTAACATTAATATATATCCATGCGAAACAAGTTTCTAGTACAAAAAGAAATAAAATATATCCTTGGTTAAATACTTTTGCTCTTCTACCTTTCCCTTCAATTTTGTAAGTTGCTAGCTGAAGATAAAAGCTGGTTCTACTGCATTTTTTCCTCATCTCCAAAAAGTCTTATTAAAATAAAAAATACATAAATAAAAACCTCTCTCCAAATTTTCAATGTCCAGTTATAGACATTCCAAAATATACACCCGTATCATCTTCCTTTTATGAATTAATTTTTCTTAGAACTGAAAAACTGGCTTCCCATCAGCTCCTGCCTCTTCTAGTCTTGTAAACAGAATAGCGTGGGGGAGGTCTACAGAACTGGTTCAAGTAACCATACTTGTAAGCAAAAGTGTCGACAGTTCACCCCATCCCCTAAAAGTGTTCATTGTTATAGCACATTTCCTTTAAATTACATAAGAGAATATCAGCTTGGCTACTACCTAACCTTCCCCACCATTCAGTGTGACAATATCTCCTTTCTGTAATTGGTTTCAGAGCCCACATAGGGAATTTCAGGGTAGATTTTGAAGTCTATGGATTTTGTGTCTAGTTAGTTCTTCTTCTTGTATTAAAAATTTCTGGGAAGCTTTTGCTCCTATTACCTCTTCCGGTTGTCCTCCTCGAGTAGGATAGTACACAACCCTGTATTTTTCCACTTTGCCCGGTGCATGAGTCCAGCTAACCCGGAATCCTCTAGCTGTTACCTCAGATGTGACCAAATCCGAAGGAGCCCCAAGTGAAGCAGCAATTGTTCCTAGGTTAGAGACAACAGGAACTTTTTATACCACTGCAAAATAATTATTCAGTTTGTTATATTTGCTGAAGCCCCAGAGATCACTCCTAATCAGAAAATCAAATAATTGGCTGCTACACATTTATTTAAGTCATTGTCAATGGAAACAAAGAACTACTAGTAGGAATGAGTATGGCACATGGAACAAAGCCTCTCTGGTCTTTCGTAAATCTTTATATGAAAGAGACAAAAATACAAAACTACACCTTCCCTGGCCTTCCTCCTATCATTCTTTCAACCTTTCTTTCTGCTGTGTTGGTTTGGGTTTTTTTCAGGTTGCCTTCCTCCCAGCCACGAAAACAATCCAAGTACATATACAGCTGTGATCTCTTCTGCTTCTCTGCAGGCTGGAAACTGATATGCTGCCCATCAGCAGATTGAAGAGATGTAGTGAACGGTCATGTTCTTTGGCAATTATTCCTTTCCACAAAGATGTCTTGTCTCTATGGTTTTTCCATCCTCTCCCTCTCAATTTCCTAGTTGACTACTTACTCCCCCCCACAAGACACAGCTAATATTTTGTATTTCTTTCAGTTTCTAGGTGAGTAAAAGAGTAAAAAAATGGAATGAAGCTTCACTAATACACACTTTTTCATTGCACAGGTAGAAATATGTGTGAAGACAGCATTCTTTCCTGATGTATATTGCAAGCTTATTGAAAAAATCACTCAGCATTTCTGTGATATTATAGAATCACAAACCAAGCAATACAAATGAAAACTGCTGAAGCCTCTCAGAAAGAATTTCCCCAGGTAGGACTGTTTCTCTGACAAATTCCAACATTTTTTTGTCATAGCCACTTTTTTTGTTCAGAAAAGAAAGTAGTCAGAGAAGGCTTTTTCCAATACAAACAATCTTCTTCACCACTGTCTTTTTTATGCTCTGAAGTATATATTTTGTGTATTAAATAAGAAATACAAAAAAAATTCCATCATCAGGAAGGGACAAAACAATCTTATTGAAAATTTTGAAAACTTATTAGACTATTAAAACAATAAGTTGGGAGATGCAAATTACAGACAAATGTAACTGTTCTATGTGCAGCTGTTAAAGCAATTAATCTCCAAACCTGTGTATTGTAAAAAATTTTTCCTTACCGACCACTTGGAAATATTTGCAGCAGAATGAATGTATATGTTTGTATTTTTGGTACTACCAAATACCATAATACTTACCACTATCAAAGACAGAAAGCAGAAAATCGAAGATAGCAAAGCAAAAAGAAAACATACTTAGGGTGATAACCTCCCTGACAATGTACTTTCTTGTGAGCATAATAATATACAGTACGAGTCAAGTGCTAGAAATCAGCTTAGAACTGCAGGTATTTGGAATGGGATTTGTAGCTCTAAGTGCATATTAATATCCATTAAACCCTGTTTATTATTCACCTTTGATTTCCTTTTCCTGTTCCTCAACTCGTGAGCACACTGTTCTGGTAAGACCTTCAACAATAGTATGCATGAAGTTAAAGTCAGCAACATTGTAGACATGTGTGCTGTCAGGTTCAGAGGCAATCTCTTTGAGTTCATTTATATCTGCATTCTTCACACCTTGCATTGGAAAGAAAGATAAAGAAAATATTTGCAACAAAAAAAGAAAAACATCTTGTATGCACAGGGATTGATAAAAAAAATACTAAAATTCAATTCTTTCTATTTGTTTTAATAACTAACTACTGACTGCTCCATCATTAAGACGTTACTTCAAGATGTTAATTTCTGCCAGCTTAACTGGCATTTTTTCAGTTATGTCCTGATAATGTAGCATCCATGTATACTGTTAAATTCCAATTATAACAGCAATGGATTGGATAACATATTAAAGAAGATTTCAATTAATAATGATACTTATTAGATACAGACAGAAAAGAACATTTCCTTAATAAAAAGTGCAATAGATACAAATACATTAGAATATAATGGGATGCAATACATGGATATAACAGAATACACACCAATAGCAAACAGCTCAATGCCAGCATCTCGTAGATTTTTAGCAGGAGGGATAACATCATCTTGGGACTTTCCATCAGTGATTAGTATACCAATTTTAGATACTCCGGGTCTTGCACCTGCTTCAGGCCTAAAGCTGTTTTCCAAAATGTAAGTTAAGGCAAGACCTAAAAAAGGAAGCATTTTAAAGGACTTTAATAGTGAAAAGTGTTCATTACTTTTGCTACTATCAGAGCATTTGTCTTTCCAGGGAATTAAAACATCATGAAAAACATTTTGATAAAGAATAAGTATAAAAGAGGAATTTATTTACTGAAATATTAAATTTCAATAAGCAATCTAAACTACAGAGAATGTAGCACTCATCTTTAGCAGCCTCTTGACCAATCAATGTGTTTTAAACTGCCTATGGGAACCTAAACAGATCTTCACAAAACAAATTAAACACATCACCTTTTCTTTCTAAGTTAGAATACGAAGTCGCCTCTCCTTCTACCTGCATTACTTATATGAAAGCACATGCTCTAGATAGCCTAGTAAATTCTCATACTGCATATAATCTTACTTTTACTTGTTTGCTTGTTTACTTGTCTTTTCCACTTTACAAACTGAAAAAAAGCTTAAATAAAGCCTAGTGAGAATCTGATTTTAAAGTTGCTAATTATTTAAAGGAAAGGAAGAATAACTCCTGAGGACAAACTTATACATCACAATGGGATCCTATCGGAAAACCCTTTTAAATCTCCCTCAGTAAAGGTTCTCAACTCATCTTCTTCTAACATCCATATGAAATAATTATGATCATTTACTACTTGTTACTTCACAGTAATCTCATTCCTAGAATCATATTAGAGTCATCCTGTCTTCTGTCCCACTGTGAAGCAAAGGCAGAGTCATTTGCTTTCTTTTTCCCTTTCTCCATCCATCAGAAAAAAAAAGGCAAAAACTAAGGCAGCAATTTACTTAGAGTCATGATTGGGTCTTTGGATATCTCATTGTACTGGCAAGACAGTCAATATTACTAGCTGCTGCCAAGTGATCACTTAAAAAGTTATTATAGCCTTTAATAAAAGGCAAAAGCTAAAACATACACACTACCTGTTAATGTATTCCCTCCTTTATATGGCAGATTACGGACTGCATCCAAAACAGCATCTTTTGTGCCATAGGCATTCAAATGCCATTCAATTCGGGGATCACCACTGTACTGTGCGAGACCTAAAGAACCAAAAATTAAGGTAATCCATTAGACAATAAAGCATTTATTTCAAGTATCTTCATTTTACGTACTTGGTAACTAACGGTTTACCGTAGTAAGATTATCGTAAGTAGCTTTGCTAGAATACTAGAAAAACTACATTGCTTAGTGGCAAAAAAGTAGTATAAAAGTTGTTCTTAGCGGCAACTCCTCAACATATTTTCAAAACCTTTCTTTCAAGTGCTAAGGAAAGTAAATGAGCAGTGCACAGCTTTTTCAGAGTTTAGTAAGATTCCAAGTTTTTTTAAAAGAATGATTTCATTAATATGCTTTTGAAAACACTACAAGTAGCAGAACAGAAATATAACATTTGAGCCAATTTAAATCATGAGAAAAGTCATCCACTGGCACATTCTTCCTCTAAAAATTAGACTGCAAGGGTTTGATCTAAAGCTGATTGAAGGTCAATAAGGCTGTTTCTACTATTTTTTCTTTTCCACTAACAATTCATCAGAGTTTACTTAAGCTAAGTATCACAGAAAACTACAAGGAATTAATTCGACAAACATTTCAGCAATATTACTCTTAAGATAGTGTTGGTTCCATGTGAGACTGAATCTTGCACAGATAGCATTATCGTTAACTATGCTAAAATCATGACATTTTTATACCGCTACAGAAATATTAAGAAAAAATGTGACACCTTACCTACTCTTGTTTTCTCAGATCCTACATTGAAAGCAGACACCAGATTTTCCAGGAATAGTCGAACAAGCCTGAAATTGAATCTGCCAATACTCCAAGAACCATCTACCAGTATCACAATATCTGCAATTGCTGGAGTTTTACAGGTAAACAGGCTTCCTGAAAAGCATTGAAATAAAAACAATATTGTGATTTCAACAATAAAATTGTAACTCAAATGTATACCTTCTTCCTCCCACTTAGCTTAATACTTAAAGCTTTCTTCCACGGCCAAAGTGGGAAATAAGCAAAATCACTAAACATATTTGTTTTAAATTCAGTAAAAGAACGATTTGGCCATTATCTGATTCAGTTCTTCCATTAAGATGTTCGAAATTACTGTTGGGAGAAATGCTGTTTCTAAAAATACAATATGTCAGAAGGAAAAAACCATGATCAAACCAGCAGTTCATTTTCATTCTCAAGAATATACATACACAGTATGCAGTTCATGACACTTAACCTTAGGCGTAGACAATGCAGATAAAGCTACCTAGAGATGCAGACAAACAAAACAGTTAAAGACCCCTTTTATAGTCAAGGGGGTTTTTATACTCTGTAGAAAAGCTTCTTCAGCTGCTATTGTAGACTTCTAAAGCTAGAACTAAATCTCACCCTGGGATATTAGAGTAAAACTGAAGGTCAACTGAATATGCTGTATTAAACCTGAGTAGGAGATATCCAATACAAAAAAGGTAAAATGCCAAGACCTCAGATTCAAATTCACCATCTCTATAACTAGCACCACATGAAGATATAGTCTTACAGATACATGGAAAAGTATACGAAAATAGAAGACCATTAAAAAGCAACAGAAAAAACCTGATTAGAATTAGCAGAGATGCATATTGATAGTCTCTAAGGTTTACTTAACCAACACGGAAATTAGAGGACTGGGAGTAGAAATTAGAAACAAATTGCAAGAGTAGTCAATGAGAAGGGTTTTAAGGATACAGATTCATAAGAAATTGAAAAGCTTGAACAAAAGCACCTCATTCAGTTTGAGAAAATGACAGAAAGGAACGTAAGAAAAAGTAAGAGCTTTCCATAACCATATCCCACAGGAACAGCTGCATGACTGTGAAAGTAAGGTTGCTGAAATAGTGGATTAATTTTCTATGGAGGGAAAATGAATGAGTGATGTTACACAAGTATACCTCAGAAGAGCTTCAGTTTGAAGTATAAAAACAGCAAATACCCCTCCAGATTGACGGTAGAAAGGGGATGGAAGTAGGAAAGTCAAAGTGAAGTATGTTAGTAGAAAAGGTATTGCACATCACAAACCATTTGTGGATGAAAATCATGTCCCTGAACACAGTAAAAAACCTGCAGATTAGTGAAGTAAGCTGCAGCCCAAATTTGAACATCATTTTTTCAGGATCTACAACGTATATTAGAATACAAAGGATACCAACATCTAAGGTGGTACTAACAGGAATCACCAAGTTCATTGTTAGAAATAAACTAATTTTGAGCAGATGCTCAGCAAATAAAAGTAATTCAGTGAGAAATAACAAAAAAGGTGTTTGCATTAGTTCACAAGTAGCTCTCCTGTTACAGAGAGGGAATAAAACATACAGCTAGTAATTTAAAACTTTAACACCATTTTATTAATGACAATCTTTTCACTAAAGACAAAATGATAGTCTCACAGGGAAACCAATCTCATGCGCAAAAGGACTTCAAACAATTGGTAATAATTAAAGAGTTAGATTCATACTGTCGTGTAAATCCACTGAGTGAGAACACCAAACCATAAAGTTACAGTTAATGTCTTGAACGTGTACTAAAAGTGGTTTTGGAACAGCAGGGAACATTTCCTACGTGCAGCTAGCAGTGTAGAATAAGTTCTAAACACATGACAAAAATTCCACTTACAGAGATGCCAAAACAAATATTTTATTTTAGTTTTTACAGTACAAGACAACACTATTTGAATTGGCAACACATTTTAATGTATAAACATCGAGGAACATCTAGTAAGCATGAGAAAAACAATCTTAAATTGGAAGATAAATCCAAAGGAGGTCTAAATCTTTGTATCACTGAAATTAACAGGAAAAATTCCCTTGCTTTCAGCAGGACTGGAATCTGGTTTGCGATTTAATAGGAACTTACTGGTCGTGGCAAAATTCATGTTTTAAATATCTTTGCCAAATTAACTTCCTGTTAATCAACCTGCATTACTTGCAGTATTTGTCTTCCATTAACACAGAGTTCAATTGTGCCATTCTCACATTGGCCATGATGAGCTTGTTAAGCTTCAAAAGAACTATTGGCAAAGCAAAACGCTACTCAACACCAGTAAGAATGATGGAACTGGATCCCCGATTCACTTCCAAGCAGCTGTACTATAGCACAGATGTACCTTTTCAGTATGATCCCAGCAGCTTAATCATATAGCTCACTGAGGGTAACAGGATTTGTGCGGCTGTATTTCCCTCTCTACTTGTAAAATCTTATACTCACTATGAAACCCAGTTAGCATTCTAGGTCTTACTTGTTTCAAATCAACAAGTTTAGGCTATAACGCTTCTTTAATCCTGTAGTGATGGCTTTGTGAATAAAACATTTTATTTGTTTTAGTAAATCCATTCAGTGCAGCAACAACCAAAGAATAAAGAAAACAATAATGGTATTCCTTTCGATATTTTATTTCCACATCATCAGATCAATGCAAATAGTATCATTCAATTATTTCTTTGTTAAAGTAGCATGTGTGGTTTGATCCAAGATTGCACTGCAATGTCACAGAATGTGAAAATTTGATTCGCTCTTCGTAGATAGGAGATACTTGTTGAATCTTTCTGCATAAAACATTTAGGTTTTTACTTCTGTACACCCACTATCTGCTTATGATTTCTCCTTGTTGTACTTAACAGAATTGTAGAAAGTTCCCTAAAATGGAATAAACAACAGTGAGATATTAAACAGAATAACGTGCTGTACAGAAATCTTTAAAACCTGATAGGAATATAAACACCATATCATCCTAGTGTATAAAGCTACTCTAAAAGACACAGCGTGTAGCAAATAATTAACCAGTTTCCATTAGCAGTTCTAGCCAATCTCTTTTTCAATAATCTTTCCATACAACCATATGTGGTCATGGATTTCTATAGGGTTTGAGGATAAATTTGAACATATCAGCTACCTAAATGCAATGTTAATAAACAATTTTCTCAAAACCATTTCTTAAAGGAGGATGACAGCATATAATTTCACACAAAAAAAGCTTCCAAAACTCAGTGCTTTAGTCCACTAAAGGTTTCAATACTGTGATCAGTTTGTGCATATTTTCCTTTCACTCAGTTATCTAGAAAACAGTAGTGAGAGAAGGTATCACTTCCCTCTGAATTATACAATACTCACCAGTTTCAAGAGCAGGACAGTTGGGAGGAGACGAGTTACCTAATCTTGTATAATGTTTCCTAGTGTTATACAGATACATTATTTTACTGAAAGTGCTGCATTCCACAACAAGAAATTAACAGAGCCTGTGATTTTTAAGTTAGAGAAAATGACAGAATTGCAAACATCCTAAGGTCAGAAAAAGAGCTTATGTATTTTACACCAGTAACTGCCTGCAGTGCAGCCACAGTGGGTAGAGAAATTTGATGGGGAGAAAGTAAAAAAAAAAAAAAAAAAAAAAAAAATGGCCTTGCTATAACAAATTTACAATCTTCCTAGCGTTATTTGACAAAAGGAACTTGCCACTCTGCCAGGAGCTTGGAGGAAAGGGCTTGGTCTACTCATTTCTGCATGTCACAAATGAAGGCATGGGTTCAAAATTTCACCTCCAAAGACTCTAGCGTACAACTGAAGGCTACCAGCAACGTATTAAGGCAAGATACTTGCACAAAGCCTGCTTCAGTATTGCCAACAGTCTCATCATCATCAAGAATTTTGGTTCCTTTGTTTTAGGGAAAGCTTACAAAGAATAATCAACACTGGAGGAATTTTGCATGTACGAAATGAAGCTTCCTGCCTTTGATCCTCAAGCCCCAGACATTAAAGGTGACGCATTTGCATGCAATTGCGGTGTGCAAGTGCTATAGCGCTATCAAGACCCATGTCAGAATTTGGCTGAAACTGAAAGCAACAATGGCAATGTTCATTAAAAGATCCAGCTAGAACTTTCTGGAACAGAGGAAGAGTTATTGGCGCCTGAAAAACATGACATTTGAGATGTCCTATTAAAAGGAACAGAGTAGAGTGAGGACTGGGAGGGGCTCTGGCAGTCAGTACAGGAGATATACAGAACAAAGCAGGATCTGCAAGCTTCTGTAAGTACTCACCACCTCTTTGCAGCTACATTTTCAACTTATTGTTTCATAGATACATTAAATGAGAAAGTGGACAATGATGAAAAGCAGAAGTCTGACCAAAAACCTGCAAAAGCCTTACTTAAACAGAAATACAAAACTATGATTTTTAGATTTGAGTAGTAGCCATATGACTCTTGGAGTTAAATCCTACTACTCTTTGAAAGTTCTTTGAAAGACAAAAGGAGAATCAGCAAATACAGGCGCTGCCACACGAGAGGACTCAATGCCTTAGAAGAACCAGTTCAATTTGCATGCAGTTATGATATGTTTTGCAGAAATACATTTGATATTTTGTCTCCCCTTGGTATGAAAGTCTGTTCTCATTTTCAAGAGCCAAAACACACAGTTCTGCTAGAAGCTGTTAAGACTATAATTCTTTCTGAGTCTGCAATATGTCATTTCCTTTCTTACTCCCTGTCACATTGGAAAAGTCGAATAATGTGTGTGGAAGAAGAGGAAGAAAGTTCAAATAGAGGTTAGTAATGATACTGTATGAATGGAAGACGCGTTCATGGGGTAACAAAGCACAAAAGGCAAGAAGCCTGATGACAGAAGAGAGTGAAAAATACCTTGTGAATAAAGCATGAGTGACAGAGAAAAGCCAGTCCTCCACAGTGACTGACAACACCACAGCTGAGCAGAAGCACCACTGAGGACAAGGGCAATATAAATCTACATCAGCAAAATATCACTTCTTTTTAAAAAAAGTTAAAAAAATATAGAGACGTGAGGCAGTGTTCAGCTCCAAAAATCAGCAACTCACTAGTCCATGCTTCTGACATTGATATTATTGCGCTGTGCTGGTGATATCATCATTGCACTTAGACCTCAGTTTAACACATCCCATATGTCAGGCTACAGACCAGACAAATGCATACAACATAACTGCTCTCCTTTGAACTAGATCCAACCATAGCTTGAATTTGAAGGACTTAAATGCTGGAACATCATTAGGTTGAAAGAGCAGCCCAACGAGGTTAGAAATTTGTCCCTGCTCCCTAGAAAAAAATAAAAGTAAAATAAAGCAGCCAGCCCTTTCCCATGTACCTTGTTTTGTGCCAGGAAAACAACCTAGCCCATCTGGCAGGACTACAAATCTGGTATTTTGGGGAGCTGGAATATTAAGATTTACTGAATCTATTGTGTCTAATCATGTCACATTTGATTGTGAATGCTATAGTTAAACAGCTGCTTAATAATCTTTTGCTTCTTTCAAAAAGTACACATAAATAAATATTATTTAAAGAATACTTCTGAACTTAAAGCCACAAAACCAATTAAAGCAGTAGCTAATAAAACACGTCTACATATACCAGTGATAATTCTCAAGTGTAAGAAAAGGAAGGATATAGCCATTTTCTATGCACCTTTCCCTACACAGTGATAGCTGTACTTCTGCAGTAAGCAGTCACTAGCTAAGAAAAACTGTTAGAATTTTCTTCCTACATTTTAACTTATTAATTTACTTAGGAGACAGAGTAAATATAAAAGGTAACTACAAAAGAAAGAGCTAATATTTTCTGGCAGACTGTGGCTGATCGATACCACTCAAGCACCTGATGTCTGCAGCAGCTTCCCAAACAGCAACACTAAACTCTCTTGTCTGTGTATCTAGTTAGAAAAACATATTTAAAAATCCCTCTGCATTTAAACTGAGAGTTCAAAACATTTATTTTAATTTTTTTTCCAATGGGCAACATGTCAACACAGAACAAAGCACACTGCTGAAATCTTGCCTGAAACTGAAGTTCAACATGGCCAGATCCATTTAGCCATAATGATTTACACTGACGATGGTCCACAGCCCTCATATAAATTACATGAAACCTAAGAAACTCTTCTGTAGATTACAGTGATAATTCTCTGCTATTCTTTGCCTTCAGTTCTGCACCTGAGCGCATGAATGCTTTAAATGAAACAGCTGTCTCAAAGCTTAAATGACTTTTCAAGGCAGAAAACTAAGTTTTTATTAATATGGTCATATTTATCCACCATTTCCATGTAACAAATACACAGGATTTAAGAGAGTTATTTTTTCTTTTGCTTTAGTGGATTATGAAATCCCTAAGACAGTTTTCTCTGGCTATATAGAAAGTAGTTAACTAGGGGGCTGCAGATAAAATTGGCAATCAGAAGTCCTTAACATTAATTAAGCTGTACATATAAACCCCTCTAAACCATGATAAAGAGCTGGTATGTGCCTGAGCTTGTAACTGTGTTACAGCTTTAACACAACAGGTACAGTAACAGACAAGAGCCTTCCTGAGAGAACAATCTTGCACCTATGAAAGCCATTAACAAAGAACTAATTAAGAATTAGTTGAAGCAAACTGCTACAACACTGTCACATTATGGCCCAGCATTACAGCCCCAAGTACATACGATGTTGTGGCCAGCGTGGCCAGAAAAGAAAAAAACAAAACAAACAGTGCAGTGCAGTTACAGCGCAAAAGACTTTCAGATCAAGTCCCTATTTCATCTTCATGCATTTCCTGAAACAATAATGTAACCAATGTATGCGCTTGTATAAATATAAATATGTGGTGATCTTCAGAAGCATCACTAATTTTGGATGTTATGTGTCAATCCAGAAAAGCTCAGGATGAAATTCATTCCCTCTTCAATGTAACAACTCATCTTTTGCCTAATTAACACAGATACCTGAGTGAACACTGTTCTGAAAAATCTAACTCCCATAATCACAGGGCAGGGTTTGACCATCCTCACAGTAAAAAAAAAAAAGTGCTTTCTTTGGCTAAATGGAATTTACAGTTATTTCAGTTTGCATCAACTGCCTCTTGTCCTTTGACTGGACACCACTGAGAAGAGTTGGGCCCTGCCTTCTTTACTCCTTCCAATGCGTATTTTTACACAATAAAAATGTATCCTTTAAGCCTGCTGCACTCCACACTGACCAGTCCAACTGCCTCAGCCTCTTTTCTTATGAAAGATGCTCAAAGTCTTTAATCATCTTCATGGTCCTTCCCTGGTAAGTTCATGTCTTTCTTCTGCTAGGGAGTGAGCCCAGCACCAGAAACAGAACTACACATGTGGCCTCACCAGGGCTGAGCAGAAGAGAAGGATCACCTCCCTTGACCTGCTGACAACTTTCTTCCTAGTGCAGCCCAGGAGACTGCTGGCCTTTGCTGCAACAGTGCACTGCTGCCTCATGGTCAACTTGTCTACCAAGACTCTCAGGGCCTTTTCTGCAAAGCTGTTTTCCAGCCAGTCAACCACCAGCATGTCCTGGTTCCTATTCCTCCCTGGGGGCAAGATTCTGCACTTCACCTTGCTGAACTGTGTAAGGTCCATCAGCCCATTTCAGAGCCTGCTAATGACACTCTGAATGGCAGCACAACCCTCTGCTGTACCAACCATTCATGTCACTTTTGCATCATCTGCAAACTTGCTGAGAGAACATTCTTCCCTATCATTCCAGTCCTCGTGTAATCATAGGTTGTCATTTCCCTCCCACATCATTCCTATGTTAAAGTTCTTTTCACCAGTTTGACCAGACTGTTAGCAAACATGATTTTGCCTCACTTAGACAGAACGCACCTCTTCCAAGCAGCTACTGAAACTCAGAGGATTCCATCGCCATAGAAACCTAAACCCTGTTGCTGACAGCAGGAGCAAAACTAGTCGTTAACCTATAGGATCTGCCCAATCCTCCTCAGGCCTCTTCCCCTCATAAACGGGATCATGGAGAAGACCATCTGAATCCTCATGCCCTTGACCATTGTCCCCAGAGCCATGTAGTGGATAGTTTGCCATCCAATGCCAAGAGACTTTAGCAACATGATTACCATTATTAGTTTCCACAAATTTAATTCTCAATCTCTTAAAATATGTGCTACTACTAAGGAAAACCAGACAAATATTAAAACAAAAAGTTTTCCTTGGAGGATTTGTTTTGTGGTTGTTTGGCTATGTCTCAATGAGTATTTAAAAGTAGAATGCCCGAAGAACTGATCAGTGGGCTAAGCAGCAATAAACACACCACAGATCTCTTTTCCTATGCGAGCATTTAAGATAACCTTCTATTTCTTTTCGTCTAGTTCACAGACTCACAAATTCCTCATATCCACTAAAGTAGTTATTCCTGACCATAAACAAATTACTAAATAGCCATGTTTCATATTTTTCCCCTCGGGCAGATCACACTGATGTCTTCAAGCCTGCAACGTTTCTTTCTGTCAGAGATTCCAGTCTCTTTCATTCACTCACTGATTCTTTAATCTTGTATTTAGAGTACAATCCACATAGACAGATGAACAATGTATCTGGACACATCAGTTACATGATATATATGGTGGACAGTTGAAGAAATTTTAAAACTACAGAAGGACTAATAATAAATCTCAAAATAATGCACTGAATATTTTCTTCCATTTAATGCCATTTATAGCTATTTTTCTTCATACGGTTTCAAAGGCTTTAAAACAAAACAACAAATCTTGTATCCAAAACCAGCTGCATTTTTAAAAAAGGAAATGAAAAATCTAAAGCAGAACATCATCTTAAAAACTTTAGTACAGGGATTTTCTTAACAATTTCACTTTACAGAGGAAGGCAATTTTTTTTCTTTAATTTGCACACATATGAGAAAATTACTAATCTGATTTTATAGAAAAGTTCTGCGTAGAAAGCGATGGAACCCTAATGATTACTTTTCATATGCTATTTTTTAAAACATCTTCCAGAAACAATGGCAAATTCTAAATTTATAAGAGTGAATTTAAAATTTACACTGATGAAAAGACAATTATTTTAATACATCCTGACAAATTACTGGCCAATATGCAAAGTATACAACTGTTACAAGCGCTGTCAAAACCAAAGGAGAGGCCTGTCACAAGGTACAGACTATGCTCAAACACCTGGTAGCTACTTAGCAATTTACAATAGCCATAACAAAACTGAAACTGCGCACACAAACACTTGAACTACCCTATGCCTGAAAAGCAGGGTGAGGGCAACCATATATAAAAAAAAATTATTAAAATAGTTCTGTGGAGTTCAACAAAAGATCTTTTTCATTTGTTTTCCGAAGAAAAAATGTTCAATATTCAATAAATAATTTTTCATTTGTTCTTGCTCATTTTTTCCAATAAATAATAGTTGTTGTGGAATTACATTCTATTAGATCAGTTTTAGAATTTCTCCCCCACCATGTGTTCCTATGCCCAGATTAATAAAATACTAACAATTGCAAGGTAGGCAAAGGACCTGTGATTCTGCAGGTACAGAACTCAAGCTTGTGGGTGTCATATTCTTTTTTTTACAGTATAGCTAAACAGATCAAAATCATAAAAGTGCCTCAACCAACCTCTTACAGATACATCATTATTTCTTGCAACTGATGCTTTATTACTACTTCATAGAGAACAAAAAAAACCCCACTGAACATGATGAAGCTCTTATGACAGAAACATCTGCCACAGTTTGACACTACCTCCCTGCCCCTAGGTATTGAACTAAATTTGAATGTCAGATACAGGGTAGAGAGATGAGAGGTGAGATAGGAGTTGCATTTCACAGGCTACAGCCAATTTAGTCTTTTTGAAGGAGCTACCATCCCTAGAATAATAATTTATAGTCATCTTTCCTTTAACATACTTACTAGGAAAGATTCCAGGAGAGCTTAGTACAAGAAAACCATGGCTGCACTTATGGGGGAATAAAGAACCAAACACTTCACGAGACAAAGACATACACATGAAACCCAGAAGTCAGATAAGGAAACAGGGCTCCCTCATTATAAGCAGATAGACTGATATAATCAGTACAGCTAACCAGACAGGCAAAACAGGTAGGAAGACCTGTGAGGTGGAAAACATGGACCACTTCGTAAGGTAAGTTAGTTCTGTTTCAGCTACTAGCAGCTTTTTAATCAAGGAGCATTGCTCAGTTGTAACACCACGGCTTACTCAGCACACAGTGCACCAGGCAAAGGGCGTTGACCATAAGACAGCCCAGAATCAGCATGTCCTGCCACAACAGGTCCAGAGGGAACACAGAGACCCTCAGATTATGCAGTGAGGGTGGAAATGACCCTGAAATCATCTCTCCTCACTACAAGCTCCTGCTTTATGCTGATCAATTAACTTACTATCTGTTAGTATCAGATAAAACGTTTGAATTGTCCTATGCAGAGACAGGAGTTGGACTCAATGATCCTCATGGGTCCCTTACAACTCAGGTCATTCTGTGATTCTATGATAAAAGAAACAGGCTGTGAAACAAACTCCCCGATCCTAGACGTGTAAATAACAGCCTTGAAAGGAAACTTGTACAGCTGACAGCTGAAAAGCACAACATTCAGCATCTTCTAGTTGCATTGAGACAAGGCCATCTAGGGATCACAGTCCCTAAAAAAAAGATACCTTATAAAAAAAGATTAACCTTCATCTCCCATTTTGCTGTCCAGAGCGTAAAGCAATGCAGCTTATGCATCAGAGTGTTCAATAGAACCGGAACCCAAATCCATGATGATGATGAGTTTGCTGATAAATGCACCAGTCCTTTACAATCGTAGCTTTCTTACAAGAGTCTTCGTCTTGCACTTCAGTGTTTATTAATGAATCTGTCTGCTATCACCTCCCTAGATCTTTTTTGGTTCTCCTTTTAAGGTTGCCATACAAGTTTTAAAAACTGCTCAAAGTTTCAACTTGTTACTATGTAGCTTCAGTTTCAAAGGCTGGGTAATGCCTTATATCAAAGACAAGTATCATTCACTATACGCCAAGATAGTTGCCTAGAATATACACAGTCACAAGCAAGCTTACAGGCTTCAAATTATGAGAATTCATGCTGTCATCTTCATTCATAATGAAGAACTGTTAAGCAGTGTCTCAGCAGGGTGGTAACAAAACTCTTTCAATAATGAAACATGTTAACACGGACACTGAATTCAACTTAGGGTAACAGTCTCTTGCTGCCAGCAGGATCCAGCCATGCCAGTGCACAGTGGATTGGATGGATTCTCAAGAGCTAATGACTTGAAGAGATGAAAAGCAGTCTGAAGAGAATGAAAGACCATTCATTCAGAAGAGCTCCTATTAATCAGTCATTCAAGAATGTGAATAGCAGTCTCCAACTAAAAATAGAGTGCACAGAAAAAGGACAGTGCCTTAGGGAAAGCTACCATCACAAAAAAAAAAAAAAAAAAAAAAAAAGAGCCCAGACAGGAGGTTTTTCAGTTGGAAATGGTTCAGACTTACCAAGTATCATTTACATATTTACTGTGCAGAGATACGAAGACAAACATCTTATATCTCAAGGGTTACAAACCTGAGGATACCCATCTTGTAATTCAAAAGTTATGAACCTGCGCATCTCTGATACTAAGAGCTGGATGACGTCATGACAAAATTGAAACCTATCTTCAGGTCCAAGAAAGGCCACCTCTCTTTTTCTGCTCTGAGAGAAAAGGTTTTCGGTTTGTTTTTTTCTCTGAGCTACAGATTCTCTAGATATAGATATCAACACTGTATCTAATTTTCAGTGAAGCACATATGTTCAGGAGGGACAGGGAGGGAGGCTGTGGATAACAGAAAGGCAATCTGTCCAACCTCCAGCTTCTGCCTGGCCTGAAAGACTGTATGAGAGATAATGCACAACCACAATAATTTATGTGATGTTATCACAGTATCACAGTATCGTAAGGTTGGAAAAGACCTTTGAGATCATCGAGTCCAACCTATGACTCAACACCTACACCTAACACCTACTCCTACTTGTCAACTACACCATGGCACTAAGTGCCTCATCCAAATTCTCTTTGAACACCTCCAGGGATGGTGACTCGACCACCTCCCTAGGCAGTGCGTTCCAATGAACAATTACCCTCTCAGTGAAGAATTTCTTCCTAATGTCAATCCTAAACCTCCCCTGGCGAAGCTTGAGACCGTGTCCTCTTGTTCTGTCACTGGTCGCCTGAGAGAAGAGTCCAACTCCTGCCTCACTACAACTTCCCTTTAGGCAGTTGTAGAGAGCAATAAGGTCTCCTCTGAGCCTCCTCTTCTCCAGGCTAAACAACCCCAGCTCCCTCAGTCGCTCCTCATAGGGCTTGTGCTCCAGCCCCCTCACCATCCTCGTCGCTCTCTTCTGGACACACTCCAGCATCTCAACATCCTTCCTAAACTGAGGGGCCCAGAACTGGACACAGTACTCAAGGTGCGGCCTGACCAGTGCCAAGTATAAGGGGATGATGACCTCTCTAGTCCTGCTGGCCACACTGTTCCTGATGCAGGCCAAGATACCATTGGCCTTCTTTGCCACTTGAGCGCACTGCTGGCTCATGTTGAGTTTTCTGTCCACCAGCACTCCCAAGTCCCTTTCCGCCTGACTGCTCTCCAGCAACTCTGCACCCAATCTATTATACTGACGACTAGACGAAAAGCAGCTCCTCCTACTGAAAGGAGGAGTCAGGACATAAGTGCAATCCCTGGATAAGAATAGAGACTGTTCATACAGCCACTTTTAGGTCTTCTCTGAAAAACATACTTCTCTCTTACTCTGATGATTTCAACACAAGTAAACTAATGGTTATTTAGTTTGGCCAGATGGGATATGTAAATGCTACAATCTCCAAGTGTAGCTTGCTTGGTTCTCTCCAAAGCAAGTACCAAAATGATGGTAAAAGAAAAGTATTTAAGAATTGTACTCATGTCAGTGCTGGCCAGGTCCAGAAAAGTATTGCCATTGGAAAAGGAAATCCGAGTTGCAAATTGTACTCAAAGGATATAAAAGCTTAAGCTATGTTCTCCAGAGATGTTCATCTGACAAACTCCTGGAATAAACATTGATCACCCAAAGCACAATGAACTAAACTTTTCAAACAGTAAACGGGAGTGTATCCAAGAGTTTCCTAGCAGCAAAGTCCTCCTGGAAGTTCCCCAGTGACTAATGAGGAATTCCCTATGTACAAAGTTCTGCATGGTGGCTCACAGGTTCATAGACTAGGTTGTAAACTTAGTAGGTGCCTTTCATCAAATTCTATCTTCTGAGAAGCACAGAAACTGACATGGTTTGAAAAGGGGTATCATAAATACATATGTCAAAGAATGCAATGGTATTTTCTGATAAACCTATTTCATTTCCTGTTTTTAAACAGAAATTTCCATCCCCTGAAGTGGAGTCACAGAGAAAAAGAATGAAAAGCCATCACTCACACAACACAAGTTAAAAAACGGTCACTGTTAAAAACTATGCTTCGCCAACCTTGCATGGATGAGGACTTGCAGATAGGACTGCTATGAAGGTTCTAACTGGAGTCCAGAGCACAGATCTCTTAGTATCACAACAGAGTGGCGATATGACCAGCAGTGAAACCACAGGCTGTCTGCAGCATTTAAGTGAGAATCCCATTGGCAAAGATCAGATGATCAGGTGTTGCCTTCACTAGAGAAAGATGAGATAGGATGCATGGTGGATCCTCTGCTTGGGCTAAGGCTGGACAGAACAAAGCCAAGTGAGTTGAAAGTCAAAGTGACAGTCTTGAAACAAAAACAGATCTATAAAATTATTCCTGGGCTAAGCAGCTTCAGGGTGATCAGAAGAGTGTAGTGAGTGGACCAATGCTATAAGTGCTTGCCAAAACTCTGTGGCAGCCCAAAATGTTCTCAGAATGCTGCAGCACAGTCCAAGCATTCCTTAGACTTCTCAAGGGAAGCATAGGGATCTGAGACCACCCTCATAAAGAAGCCTGCTTAATAGACTCATTTAATGTTCATGTTACCTTTAATTGATTAGAAAATGCTAGAACAAACAATTATACACCAAGGAGCTTTTCATAATCAGGCCTAAGGACTGCATGTCATGACATGCCACACAATGCTGAAAGTAATTTTTGGTAAAGACTACTAAAATACTTGTTAACACAGTAAGCACAGCACTCAAAGTAAACTGAAAAAAAAGCAGTCATGAAGTAACACAACAGCCTATACAGAGCACAGGCCTCTAGCTGTGAAGCAGCTAAATTACAGCAAGCGTGCATCTTGCTTCAATACAGGGCAAGGTAATGCATCCACATACCCCGTACAGACACTGCAAAGATGAAATATTCCAGTGTTAGTATAATGTATTATATACACGTTTTTTAGGGACAGTAGCGTATAATTTAGACAAATGCAATCAATAGTTCTCAACTTGTTTGGCCAAGCCCTGTGCTTGATCACTCCATACCTACTGCGACTACACGCTCTGTACTGCTACTGGTTGGATATAAGGGCATGGAGCTGGGCAACCCTGCGTGCTTCTACTGGACCACAGGATTCAGTGATCTCTAGCACAAGACAGAAAAAGAAATCATATCAACAGTGGAAGAGCCAAGTACTTTTCAATAAACTTTGTTTTGACCCTCAGATTGCAGAAGCAGGTCAATGTTCGAGGGCTGAACAGATAAGGACCATTTAGGAAGAACAGAATTGGCCCACACAACATAGTTACAATCTTTTTCTTCTGCTTGATTATAATAAAAGAGCTAAAGTGCCCTCCAGAAAACTTGGGGAAACACTGTCAGTGAGGCCAACTACAGATTGCTTAAAGACATAGATAATGAGTTCCAGAGAGAGCCTAGGAGTTCATTAAGTAACAAAAAATAGAAATATATAATGACTAAAACCAACATTTGCAGTTACATTAGCCAGGATGAAGTGAGTAAACTATGAAACACAGCCAAGAAAGCAGAAGTTCAGAAGGTATTCGTTCCTGTGGCTTAGTCAAATACCTCATAACATTCATTTCACACCATACTTACTGAAGCATCTGACACTAACTAAACAGATAGAATGGTGTGACAAGAAAGCAGTGGCAGAGAAACCACTACACCCTGATCATAATCCCTCAACACTCCTTTTGCACTGCTTTTATCGGCTCTGAAGGGACTTGGACTGAGTGTAACCTGCAGTGATAAGAAGGGAGGAGGAGAGGAGTCTGAGAGGAGGTCAAGTTGAGCCTGGGAAAGCTAAGAGGAAAACTGTTGTTTTCATTTTGGGGATTTTTGTTTCCCACTACCCACATTAGCAATTTTTAAAAAATATTTTAAATTAAGTAAATTTTCCCTTAGTTGACTCTTTGCCTACCATGGTAATCGCTAAACAGTCTCCTTGTCTTTATGTCAACCCATGAGCTTTTTCATTCCTGAGTGAGCAAGCAGCTAGGTGGGAGTTCAGCTGCTAACGTAGGCAACCACACCACGCCTCTCAACCAAAAAAACCCAAAATAGAGTCTGCAAACAAGATAATAAAACTGGCCTTCAGTGGGGTTTTTTTTGTTTTTATTGAAACAGATGGCTAAAAACATTTCAGACACACAGAGAAATACTCTGCAGAGAAAAGATAATCACATATTTGCCACCGGACATAGTCAAAACACCACAGTTCTCCCCTCTCCGAAGCTTCACCAGTAGAAGCTCTTAGAGAAACTGTAAAGCATCTGAGAAGGTACAGAACGTATTAACCCCTGAGGCTGTACAGAAAGGAGCTTTGTACATGAGGGAGTTGGAGAAGTGCCAGGGTACAAGTACTCAAATGTCAGTGCATGCTGAAAGAAGCTGAGTCTGGGAACTTTATCTCAACAGAGAGAGAGAGAGAGAGAAAAGGCTCCTGACACTATTAATATGAGCATGCACAGCAGTGATAAATCACTAAGCTGAAATCTGAGAGGTTCTAAAAACACAGAAAGAAGCTTCAAGACTTGAGAGTGGTTGTGCAGAAGAACTAGAGGATGTTTCTGGAAACAAACTGAACATTTGATTGATGAGTGCTAGACGTAAAATCCTGAAATAATTTGGCACAATGAAGTTACTGGATATACACTGGAGGTTTGTTTGAGATAAGAAAATGGTAATAGATATTTTAAAACTGCTTGAATTGGCAGGACACAAAAGCCAGAAAATTTTAATCTAGGTTATTGAAGCTGCCGGAAAAATTACTAGTATGCCACACAAGCCAATGACAGAGTTCCATAGAGTGAAACTCAAATACAAGTTAATTTTGAGGCAGAAGAAAAAGGTAGATTTGGGAGGACAGATGACATCCACACCTTTCAGCACTACCTAGAGCCTTAGACAGTTGGTAATCAAACAGCGGACAGCATTACAGAATCAGTGCTCCAAACCACAGATGAAAATAAGAGTAATAATCTTTGAAACCATATGGAATCATTAATACAGATATCCATCTTCTTTGTGATGAGATGGTTTATACAAGTAGGAGAGTTATGATGAAATCTTTATCCCACTGAAAATGAATTTTCTGGGGTTTGTTATGCAATACAGTAGCTAAGTATTTATAATTGATAAATTTACATGATTATGTGCCTTTTATGCCTTTCAGAAAAATCAGCATATGTGTAGATCAGATCACAAGAGTTATCATAATGCATGAATAGGATGTTGCATTATTGACAGAGCCCACATTTTTTCAAATATTTTACATTAAATATATATAAATATATAAAATATACTTTCATATGTTTTGATAGTGACTGTGTTCTAATAGTTTTGTCCCAAAACTTTGATTTTGGATTATCTAGCCTGTTAAACGTTAAACCTGTCAGACAATTCTCCATATACAGGAGAATGACTGATGATGTTTGCTTCTCTAATTCTTGCAAAGACACTCTAGGTTCTACTTATATAAACAATGTTCTGTAAGAAGTTCGTCAATGTTCACGGAAGGCATCCCTTTACAACAAAACCTGACCCTTAATACTTGTAGAAATGGTGAAATAGGCTTTTGTTATTTTTTCAGTCAAAAGAAGAGCAGAAGCTGCAAACACTGGCATTATCAAATTGGACAATGGTTGTTTTCAATTTTTTTGTGGGCAAAGATTGCTCTTGCTTTCAGATAAAACAGTATACTACTTAATGAATTCTTTTGTACTGTTAAGTCCCAAGGTCTTATCAACTGGATCAAGGATAAAACACAGCCACACCACATATCAGGGTTGCTATTAAATCCATCAAATTTAGCCATATATTAAATTGTTATGAAATCAATTAACTGCTGGCCTGAATTCATTTGGTCATACTCAAATCATTTCCTGTCAAACATCTGCAGAGGATCAAGTTGTTCTTCATGAGTTAGCCATAAAATTTTGCTCTACTTGAATTTATTTTTTCACAGACTCTTCCTGATTTTTGTTTTTATCTAGTTTCAATTTGAGGCACAATGGTCTTAATATATTAACCTAGGAAAGTTTTGATACCATTACTCTTCGTGTATCCATACTGAATTCACTTCTATCACAGCTACATATTTTTTGCTGATGCTGTTATTTCTGCATAATGTTTTTGCTTGGACTCTCACCCTGCTCCCACTGAAGTCATTCAGTTGGAATTTCCATCACTTTGGATAATAATTATACTGTGCAAAGGGAAGAAATATGCAATACCTAGACAGTAGGGAAAAAGTCTATTACTTTACATTAACATATGGCTGGATTGGGAATAGAGCTAAATAAAATCAGGAATTAAAAAAAATTTGCAGTGTTTTTCTTCTCTTTGTCAGTTTTGCATATCAAGAAATTTGTAGGCTCTGCCTTCCTTTGAAACATATACCCCCATTTTCTAGTAAAACCTGCTACAGTAAGCGTAAGGCAATAGCTTTTCACAAGTTCTAGACGGAAGTGTATTTTTTGTAATACGAACTACTCTCACACAACTACAGAGGAGTAAAATGTGCATGAGGAGGAGGAAAGCAATTGAGCTAAAAACTCTGGGAGTAAACAAGAATCCTAAAACCAGAAAGACTGCAGATACCATCTCGTCTCACCAACTGTAATTTTGCCCCTGCTCCATGAAAAAACACAAATACTCTCCCATAGTCAGGCAGACACCTTCCTCTGTCTGCATTAAATCAACATTTTCCTATTACAGGCTCAGTTTTCCCTTCAACTTTTATTGTTTGTCTTTCATTAAGAAAACAAATCAGATTTTCCTTCTTTAGTTCTCTCATTTCTTCCATCTCAGTCTTTCTGCAGACATGAAAAAGATAGTCATGCACTAGCAGGTAAAACTTGCTTCTTTTAAGTGTTGTAAATACTAGCTAACATTTTCCCCAGTGCACCCAATGTGATGAAGTCAGGAGTGTTTCAGCTTGAGAAATGCTGTATGGAAACAGATTTGTATAGTGTTAATAAATACAACATGACACAAGCACGTATGGTTGGAAGAAAAACCCACTGAAGTCAGAGAAATCTGCATGGGCTTCAAGGAGCTGTGAGTGAGGTCTTTGATATTTGCATTAATAGGAAACAGAGCTAAAAGACAGGAGAAATGGGATCCTTGAAACTGTGCAATTTATTCATAGAGAGACAATTTACGGTCGTATCAATCTTTTCTCGTATTTGTTCTGTACCTTGTAAGTAACCACTGAAGAGAATAATTACTGTTGGGGTTACTTACTAAAGAAGATAGTATTTTAATTTTGGAATAACAGTAAATGAAGCTATATAAAAAGCTTGAAATAGATTTTACTGTCCATATTAGATGAGCTTCTCATGACAAGCAATACTACATTTCACCAGAAGATTGGCTCCTAGCAGCCAGACAAAATCAACTCCTTATTTTCCCCTCAAAATATTCCAAATGTTTTCATGTCTATGACCTATATTAGGACAGAGTTATCAAATTATTATTTTCCTAACTGTACAATAACACCAATTTGACCTTAGGTGGGGAATTAATACTCTGTCTTGCAGACAAGATAATATGAAATTATTATGTATACACACACACGTGTGTGGGCAATTCCTTCTCTGATAAAAGTGCACTCAATGGGGAAGTACAGACAACAGGATTTTTCAATGTAGCTTCTATACTGTTCTTGGTGGTATTTAGTGCTTACTGTAAAAAGTAGTAAAGGAGAACACAGAACTAAAAATGACACCTCTGTTGTAGCAACTCTCCAAAATTTCTGAAAATACTGATTTTTCCCTTCTGTTTAACTTAACCCTGGGAACTAGATTTAAAATACTGACTTAAAGAAAATCTATACAAGGCCAAGTTAAATAAAAAAGTTGGTTATTTTGAGAATATCACACAACTCATGTTATGATCTGACCTTCTGGAGCTGGTTTACTTGCGTTTGTTTTTTCTGGATCCTTCACCTTGGTTTTACTTGTTTCTTTTCTTCTCTCTATATCTTTAACTGAAAAGTAAGGGGGAGAAAATAATCAATCAAACTAGAAACAGTGTATTCAGAAGCATGTAATTTTCTTCTTCCAGATAAAAAAAAAGTTGCATACAACATCTTGCAATATTCTTAGGTAACAAGTGACTGTTATTGGGTCTTCCCTCCCTTTGAGTCTATTCTTTTTATGAATCTTTCCCCATCCTATCATCATTAAAGTTCTCAAAAGTGACTCTCCTCACACAGGAGATTCCAAATACCATGACATCAGCACCTAAGCCCACGCTACACTAGATCCAGCACTGGAAATACAGTCCAGAAAATTGGCAAATCTATCTGGGGAAAGTCCAGCACTGCAGAGTTCCATTCCAAGTCATTCAACACAAAAGCACACAAGCCAGCTGTTACATTATCCTCTTTAAAAAATTAGCTTAGATCCCATGCCCAAATGTGTGTCCAGGGCATCAAATACTCCCATGAAAGCAAAGTTGCTCCAAAGCTCAGACTTCCAACCCTTTCATGTCCCACAAGTGGGTGGGATAACACCCTTATGTCCCATATCTCTCATAACAGCCAAGCAGAACCCAGCTTGATTAGCACTTATTAATATCACATTAGTAGCCACTATCACTCTACTCATAGTCTGAAAGATTCTGGCAAAATCATTGTTAAAATGACATATTAGAAAAAAAGTCCTTTTAGAATTTCCTAAGAATGCTAATGGTTGTCAGGACCCCAGGTGTTTATAATGGTCAGGAACAGCTTAAAAAAAAAAAAAAAAAAAAAAAAGGAAAACAGAGACTATCTTTCATAAAAAATAAAATTCTACTCCAATTAAAATCTTTAGTTTAGCCAGACCTGGATTTAGCTGACCAACATTCATCCAAGCAGGCAATCAGTCTTACTCAGGATCAATCTCTGTGCTACATCATTCAAAAAACAATGTAAGAGAGTGAAAGGTTATCTGTCTCTTGAAACATACAATATAAAATAGGCAATGCAAGTATTCTGTTTTACAGAAGTGGAACCAAATGGAAGAAGTCAAATGGATTTTTCTAATTTACCCAATAGTGTATGCATTATTTGAAACAGCCAAGGGTGTTCTAAGTTCCAATCCAAAATATAATCACAAGACCATTCGAAGGTCTTGAGAAGACCACAAGCCATTGTCAAACGTCTCAGTGTGACCTTCTCAGTGTGATAACCCCCACAGAAAATATGGCACTCACCATCCAGGTAAAGAGGTAGGAAAAATGGTGAAAAAACCTGAAATTTTTACTCCTCTCCTTACTTAACACAGCATGTGTACTTTTATGTCACCTCTACCTTTTAGCAAACAGTTGTGAAACTGATTCAGAAGCAAGTTCAGGTCCACAAGGTTGCTGAGGAGTCAACTTTTACGGAGGTAGATCTTGGTTATTAGTAGGGTTACAGCTAAAGCCATGATTACACAAAGTCTTACTCAGAAGTCTGGGTAAAAAGTCTCCAACTGAAATAAAAGTTGAAATTACCAGAATAGTACTAGTCAAACAGGATGTCATTGGCTAGTCTTATAAGAGTATTCCTTTGAGAAAAGGGTAATAGCAAGGTAAGGAGCTGCTTGATGGCCTCCTCTAATGCTAGTGCTGTTGAGCAGAGAAAGTACAAAGGTGTGAAAATGCTTACAGGAGACAAGTTTGTCACATCCTGACAAAGATTTCTGGATTTGGGAAAACCATTTTCGACTGTCAAAATTCTAATCACATAGGAAGAACAGAAAAGACAACAGTAGTTTTACTTATGTATTTACACAAACAAAAAACTTATCTAGTGCACATATTTACAGCTGCATTTTAAAAGGAAAAAAATTTCCCAGTGATCTTTGATAATTACATACTATGTACAATAACTTACAAGTAGCACTAGAATAAGAAATTATACTTGGCTATATAAAGGGAAATGCTCTTTTAACAAGAGAATTTTATCATAGGTTTGAGAATTCTTTATACATTAGTTACAACTCAGCAGCATTAAAAACATACTTTCAATGCACTAAACCAGAGGATATTCTCAAGTCTTTGGATATGTTTGACCTTTTTTCATCTCAAGAAATAGTGACCACTAATAGCATAGCAAAAAAGAAGGATTTGTATACAAAAAGCTGTTATCTGTTTTTATTCATGTAAGGCACCATGTTGTCAAATGAAACTCCAGCCTCATTGAGTACAAGATGTTTTCACCTGCAGCAAAGAAAGCACTAAATAGAACATAACGCCCATATTCTTAAATCAAGTTGTCAGCTTCACATTTCCTGAAGAATCGAGGCAGTTTAAAAACCAGTCACACCTACAGAAACTGATGTAACTTTCTGTGGGCTGTTCTTTAATGCTAAAATAATCTGTGGTTTTATGGGTTTCCTAACTGGGACAGAACTTAAAGCAATAACCACACAATTGCAGTGACAAAAAGCTAGAAAGACAATGGCACACACCACATCAAGCATTCAGCATATATGTTATCCACAAGAGGGTAGTTTAGCAATGAGTGAGGAACATTCAGTCAAGGGAATTCAGTAGGCTTTAAACTGTAGTCTGAGACTGTCACGTTTTTATCGACCAAATCTTCACTGATCATATTTAACTGAACTATTTAAGATGCAGATCAAAACAAAGACATCAGCTAAGACATACATATCACTATGATATAGACATTAAGATTATGCGTAGGTCAGGTAAAAAATTCCTCAGCATAGTTTCTAAAAATATTTGACAGCTGAAGACTAGTAAGAATTTAGCCTTTCATAGTATCATTGCACTAGTAACTAGTTGCCAGTTGGCACAGCCATAAGAAAGTTTTAATAAAAAGTTGGATGAAGGGAAGGAAATTTTTAAGTATCAGAATACAGCACTTCCCTTCTTGTTTCCACTCACTGAAGATTCTCCTCCACAAGATACTGGCTAATTTCATAACAGAATGGGGAAGAAAGGAATTCCAAACCAACAGAAACAAAGATAGCCCAAGGTAGGAATCTCCTGTGGAAGAGTGACTGAATTATTCAGGCCTCATGCTGTATATATATCAGTTAAAATCTGTTGCTCTGATTAGCCTTCCACTGAAGAAGAAACTTTTTTCCATTGTCCCCCTTTGTGTTAGGCTTCACTATAATTTCATAAGTTACATGAAATATCTGATAAATTCTGCACATCAGGCATAAAAAGACACGTACTTCTGAACTGGCCTTGTGCCGGCTTACTCTCCTCATCTTCACTGAATGCAATGATCTGAAGGGCATAATTTTGATCTGGAATAAGACCTTGAATAATTGCTTTGGTTGCAGTGTTTTGTAGAATTAATTGATTGGTTTTTCCACCTGTAAGAGAAAAGAAAAAAACCCACAAATGCATAAACTTTCTTTTCTTTTCTTATAACACAGTAAATGTAATGACTTATAACTACCTCAAGCACTATAATGACTGAAGCGTTCCCACTTTTGAGACTACACATACAGCCAGGCCAGAGGATATCTTAGAAAAGCAAGAAGTCAGGCTGCCTGACCAAAGTCACAGAATAGTGTTCTTAAATAGAAACATTCTTAAGATCAACCCATCAGCCTTTGTGTCTGGGCTTCATGGAATGGCCACAGTATCCAGCAAAACTATTAAGAAAAAAATAAACATTTGTCAAAAAACTGTCAAGTTTAGTAACATCATACCCACAGGCTTTCACACTGCTCTGTGACTGGCTGCCAGTTTTGATCCCATCACCTCTAAATACCGTCTTTGCCCACTTCCTTTGGGCAAGAAAACTCTCATGGATAAATACAAATATTAAACATTTCTATGTATACATATATATATAACGATTGTACACATGTACAAATATGGTTTTTAGCTATATGTTAAAAGGATATCTATGCCTAAATTTAAATACGTATGTAAGTAACATCTCTACACAGGTAGCCTGACAGCTGCTTTGTTTTCATACAAAAAAAAAACACAAAAAAAAGCCGCGAATTTTTTTTTTCAAGTTTGATCTTAAAACTTTTTGGTCCTTCCAGGGGAGCTCACTATAGGAGAAGGTCCACAGAAATTCACCTTCAAAGCTCTGACTGTGACAGGTTTCCTTGAACAATTCATCTACCTCATCTACCAGCAGTCCTGGCTGATTGGGGAAGTGCTGCTTGTCTGGAGACTGGCAAATGTTACACCCATTTACAAGAAGGGTCGAAGGGAAGATCCAGGGAACTACAAGCCTGTCAGTCTGACCTCGGTACTGGGGAAGGTCATGGAGCAGATCATCTTGAGTGCTATCATACAGCACACGTGGGACAAACAGGTGATCATACCCAGTCAACATGGGTTCACCAAAGGCAGGTCCTGCCAGACCAACTTGATTTCCTTCTGTAACAAGGTTACCCATTTAATGGATGAGGGAAAGGCTGTGGGTGTGGTGTACCTGGACTTCAGCAAAGCCTTTGACACCATTTCTCATAGTATCCTGCTGGAGAAACTGGCTGCCATCGGCATGGACAGGCACACCCTTTGCTGGGTTAAAAACTGGCTGGATGGCCGGGCCCAAAGGGTTGTGGTAAATGGAATTAAATCCAGTTGGAAACCAGTCACAAGCGGTGTTCCCCAGGGTTCAGTGCTGGGTCCAGCCCCGTTTAACATCTTTATCAATGATCTTGATGAAGGCCACCCTTAGCAAATTTGCAGATGACACCAAACTGGGGTGGAAGTGTGGATCTGCTTGAAGGAAGGGAGGCTCTGCAGAGGGATCGGGACAGGCTGGATCGATGGGCTGAGACCAACAGGATGAGGTTCAACAAGGCCAAGTGCAGAGTCCTTCACTTGGGCCACAACAACCCCATGTAGCAGTACAGGCTTGGGGAGGAGTGGCTGGAGGAGTGGCCTGGCAGAGAAGGACCTGGGGGTGCTGGCTGACAGATGGCTGAACATGAGCCAGCAGTGTGCCCAGGTGGCCAAGAGGGCCAATGGCATCTTGGCCTGTGTCAGACACAGTGAGGCCAGCAGGACCAGGGAGGTGATTGTGCCCCTGTACTCAGCACTAGTGAGACAGCACCTCAAATACTGTGTTCAGTTTTGGGTCCATCACTACAGGAAGGACATTGAGGTGCTGGAGAGTGTCCAGAGAAGGGCAACGAGGCTGGTGAAGGGGCTGGAGAATAAGCCCTGTGAGGAGCAGCTGAGGGAGCTGGGGTTGTTTAGCTTGGAGGAGGCTGAGAGGAGACCTCTACAACTACCTGAAAGGAGGTTGTGACGGGGTGGGTGCTGGGCTCTTCTCACAAGTGACAAGCGATAGGACAAGAGGAAATAGCCACAAGTTGCGCCAAGGGAGGTTTAGACTGGACATTAGGAAGAATTTCTTTACTGAAAGAGTGGTCAAGGATTAGAACAGGCTGCCCAGGGAGGTGGTGGAGTCACCATCTCTGGAGGTGTTTAACAAACAGGTGGATGAGTTTCTTAGGGACATGGTTTAGGAAGGAGACAGGCATGGTTGGACTTGGTCTCTTCCAACCTAGTGATTCTACGATTCTTTGATTCCTAGGCTCCCTTACACTCCACTGGAAAAATGTAAAGACAGATGACAGCCTTAGGATGACAGTCCTTTCATCTTTAAAAAAAACAAAACAAAAACCAAAAAAACCCCAAACCATATAGACTTGCATTTTACCTGAACTTGGAGTGACAAGAAGCTTATATCCACTGAATTGCCCTTTTGGGGCTTTCCAAGAGATCTGTACACTGTCAGGACTGACTACGTTATATCTTAGTCTCGTTGGTGGGGAAACTGCAATTTGGAAAGAAAACAACATTTAATTTCAAATAAAAAGCAATCATCAACTCTAAAGAAACATAAAAATAAACATATAGGAAGACAACACAAAAATGTAATTATAAAGGATGCAAGTTATTAAAAAAGTCACATATATCAGTTTATTAGTTTGTAAATTACATCACCCAGGTGCACTACTCCCCTCAGACATATCTTTTATTTATTACCTTTATAACAACAAACTAACAACCTAACAGCAGAGTACAGAAAGACAAACAATGTTAGATGTTAAGACTCTAGTTTAGCAGGCAAAGCTGGTAATAAATGCTCTTTGTTAATATATGGGAATTAAAATTGCTCTCCTTGCTTACATTGAAAATATGCATTATCTAGGCTCCGTTACTTCTCATTACTGTGGGTGTTTCCCCACATTTAAGGTCACTCAGGGCCAAATTTTCAAAGCCTTGTGAAAACACAACAACCAAGATGAAAAACAGGCATGAAGAAGGCAGAGGGAAGTTCCACTGCTCAGTTTGCAAACCTGGCCTAAGCAGCACACGCACTTGCCCAGCTGCAAACACTGCTATCGTCTCTTCAAGACTATTAGGCAGGCACAGGCTAGTCAAGATTTAGACAGGAGCAATTGGTAAGCAAATCTGGCTTCTGTTTATATTGTGCAGTCACTTATGTTGCAAATGGAAGCAGCAGGTGAAATGAAAAGCATGAAATGATTGAGAAAGAGGTGATATTTCAGTGAAGAAATGCACAGAGGAACAATGGAAAAATCCATCCTATGTTGTTACTGCATTATCAACAATATTGTACCTATGTACATTAGTCTTTCACAGCTTTGCATCTATCTGCTCAGGCAAGTCCAATGATATTGAGCAATACACTACGTAGCATTTGTGGCACCTCTGCTCTCCAAGGGAGCCACAACTGAAGCTGAGTTGCTAGGTGTGCAGCCTGTGGTATCCAAGGCTGTCAATAATAGGAAATTTTTATACATTTGAATAGGGTTTGGCCCACAGAGCACTAACTGATCTAGAGGGAAAGGCAGCCAGGGAAGTTATCCAGAGGCTGAGCAACAGAAAGGGCCAGAAAGCTTAGCAAACTCTTCCATCTACCTTAACCCTCCTACTACTACTACATCCACAGCTTTCACAAACTTTCTCCTTCATTTTCCAAACCATTGGTGCCTCTACCACCACTGCCCTTCTGTTGTCAAGTCCAAGACATAAGGGAAATTACCTGAAGGGGAAAAATAGGCCCAAGATAACTCTTAATTAACTATGCTCATGCCCACAGTTTGTTGGCCCACTAGATAGAAATATCATGAGAACTATTGGCTTATTATGAGATTCAAACATTACAGCACATGGAGCATCTGAGTTAACAGACAGAATGTGCTATCCAGCAGTCTCTGGCCTCTTCATTTGACCTGCTACAGTCAATGCAGCTCTGGCACTAGCAGTCGCCATCCTGACCCATCCTGAGCTGATTACTTTTTCCTACATGCTTCTTTTTCCAGTAGTTTGGGTAAAGAAAGAAAAAGGAAAGAGGCAGGCTATAGGGTTTTTTTGAGATGTGGGGTGGTGTTTTTTTCATGCCATCTACAATTACAAACATTTTGGTACTTGGAAGTAAAAATCGGGCAGTTCAATACAAGAGATGTATTCCTCTGTATGCAGCCTCTCAATCCATACGGGACAGTTTTGCCAGAGCAAAGGCAGGTTCTGCACTTAACATCAGAATACAGCAAAAAGTACATAGGCACCAAGACAGTAACACCTTCACACTCTCAAAGACTTCAGAGAACAAGTTCAAGAAGAGAGGCAAGAGGATAGAAACAGTAGGTAGCACACCAACTCCACATATTCAAAACGGTTCTGATTCACAGCACTGGGCTTCTACCCCAACAGTGCATTTCCCCAGTGGCTGGGCACAACCTTCTCAGCCCTCGTCTTCAGACTGCCTGTCACCTCCCTGAAGTTTAGAGAAAGATAGGATGCAAGCAAGAGTGTGTTCAGGAATCACTGTAAACACAAAATCAGTTATTTGAAAATTTGGCCCTTGTATTGTAATATGTTTTACTGGGCAGGTTCCTGCAAGAACATTCAGCATGCTATAATTACAATAAAATTACAAAGACTACGGCAAAAAGTTTTGAAAGCCAAGCAGACTGTAGTTATGGATTACAGCTTTTAATTCATTCTCAAGATTCATTCTGCCTGAGCCATGCATAAATCACAATTAATTGGGACTGAATGAACCAGGAGTGACAAATCATACCCAGAAGTTTGCAAAATATGCAATTCCTTTTATTATTTGTTTTGTCTAAGGAATAGTGAATAGACTCCAGACAATGATAGCAAGCAAGTGTAAAAATGCTGCACTTTTTACCATGGTTAAGGGGTAAATTTGTATGGGAATTAAGAGGCAGAGTAGAGAGCAACAGAGTAACACCAAATACTGACAAAAAAATCTTGTCTTAGAATTTCAGAGTTTGTTTTCTCTGCCATCCTTCTCCTGCCATTTCATTCCATCCTACTTTCAACAGTTCATGAAAGCACCTTCTAACAAAGAAGCATAGTTCTGACCTAAGAGCTATTAGCCATCACCAAACCAGATAAGTTTTGGGAGCCCCTAAGAAACAATTAGACCTTACAAGCAAAGAATGACACAATCACCAAAACAAAAATTATTCTGTTTACTACAGAGTCACGATGTGAAAGACTAGAAAAGTTGTGCCAGTGTAGTCTTTACATAACCAATCAATTTTCTCTGGGTACTTTTTCTATGAAAAGTGGCAGTGCGAGACAGTAAACATTCCCACTGAGTAATTAACCATAAGGAAGAAAAAATTATTCACGGGACAGATACTAAACTGCACTTTAGTTGTGCAAAGACTAACATTCTGGCATAGAAAAGTACATATAGCTAAGGAAGTTAAAAATCTAACACTTGAACAGACAACAAAATATTGATGGGAATTACTACACATTCACCAACCTGAAGAGGATATCTTTATTTCTTTGGACCTTTATTGTCTGTGGAACAAAATCTCACTTCTTGCAGAAAGGGAAAAAAATTAATCCATGCTGAGTCAGTTAACTGATAAAAATCAGTAGCTAGAGCTTGTTAAGTGGTTTTACAGGAATGCAAAAGTGAATGGCCGTCAGCAACATTAGAGCAGTCACCCAAAAGAAAACTGCAGACAAGTTCAAGGCTTTGGTTTATGCCACTGGATAAATTAGCACTCCAAATCCATTACTCTTGCTGACCACTAGGGATAGTGTGGTTTGAACTATTCAGTATACCATAATTTGTATATGTGCAGCTCTCAAGACACCCAATAGTGTTAAGACTGGATACTCATTAAACCTTGTGGTTTCCAATTTACTTTTGTCTTAAGAACTGAACAAGTTAATGTGCACTGCAACCACTTAGCAATTACATTAGTAACACGTGGAAATTATAGCTATACAAAGAAAAGTTTCCATCCTTAAATGCAGAAGGAAAATTCTTAAAGCAAATTACTTTATGAATAAATGGAAAATTCTGAAGTATTTTTCTTGCCCAGCACTAGTTTTCGTACTATATAAGAACACAAGCAGACAAAAGCTGAATGGTTTTTATTACTGTTGTTTAAGTGACACTACGCTGAATGAAAAATAAACAGCAGTGATGAAAGAATAATTGTTGAGTAAAGACTGAACGTCACTATGTGGTTTATAAGACATTTGGGCAATAAACGAGACAAAACCATGTAGTTCAAGGCAGATAACTCCTCAGTTGAAGGAATAAGTTGTAGCTTCAGGAATGCTGAATTCAGTTTCCCAAACATATTCTCTTTCACAAGAAGTCACACCACACACCTTTACCTGAGCATCTTTGCCAAAGGAAGGAAACACAAGCTGGAACTAATATCAGCTCTTCCTACTCCTTGGCAGAGTGTAACATTTCTTAAAACAGGCAAATATACTCTTAGGACAGTATTAACTTGTAAACAATTAGCCAGCTGCATGAAGTGTTTACTGCAAGGGTGGCAACCTTGAGAAAAGAAAGGATTTGAGAAACATCTTATTACCTTACATGTAGCAAGAGATATTTTTATTCTGTGAACATGGAACAGAGATTTCATATCACTTCATTCAATAACATAACAGTCATTTTCGGCCAAGGCAACAGTCCACTTAGCTTAGTATTACACTGCTGACAGCATTCAGCAGCTGATACTTGCTGAAAGAGTGTAAGAACAAGGGAGGTATTGTTCTTTATTCAACAAGTACACCAACTCTAGTTTCTGCTGGTGTGATGACTGTGGAAAAAACTCTCTCTGACCTTCATTTCATTGTATTAATAGTTTGAGAGTTTTCCCCCTTACATATGACTGAATAAACCAATGTCGGAAAAAAAAAAAAAGGTGGGGGAACAGTATGGTTTTCCAAGGTCAAGGAATTTTGCAAAACTTTCTGGAGATGGATGTCAATCCCCAATACTCTTTTGCAAATCTTATCCATATGTATTAGGACTGAAATAAAACAGAGAGGACTAACCATATATGCTTCACTTTATTGGCTCACTAAATTACTAACATTCCGGACCTCATTTCTGCCCAGAACTGATATGTTGAACATTGGGAACATATATTTCTTCAGTCACCTCACATCACCCACACTAAATGTTACTGCTTACATGTGTCCCTAAGTTCTGGGAGAGGCTTGAAAAATGCTCACTGATTCCCAAACACCCAAGATGCTATGCTTCCCCAGCACTTGAATGCCACACAGACAGGACAGCACTGCTACTTGCATTTACCAGAACTTGGAAAGCCTCAGGTTGCCACTACTCTCCTGAATGTGCTCATGAATAATGCATTATACAAGACGCTTTAGAAGAGATCCAGGATCAAATTCCATTCCCAGTTATGCTTATGTAGTCTCATATCAAAGGGTTTACATAAATATAAAGTTGAGAGAAACGTCTGTCTTTAGACATGATAAACTCATTGGCATGCTTCCTCCCTTCTTCCCCAAGAAATAGGAAAAATTTTCTCCAGAAGTCAAATCACTGTCAAGACGATCCAACAAGTATTTAAGCCTAACAGTCTCAGCAATATCTTTTAATATCCACAAAAGAGATTTTTTTAAGAAGCAGTAGTCTGTTACATTTAACAATCCTGTGCAATACTGTATGATTTGAGTGTTACAATAGCTAATGTTCCAAGAAAGAAAAAATTATATATTCCATACAAACTTAGTATCATAGCTGGTCCTTCAAACTTATTTGATTACATAGAGGATAGTCATAGCAATTTCTGATTAGTACTTCCATGTAAATAACAGTAAAAAACCATGTCCATATAACTCATTTTGGGACACCTGGATTTGCAAAAAGATCTATGCTATTTGAGATACTGCGTTCAAAGAGCACATGTGAACACATAATTCTACTCCCACCCCGAGGTCAGCAGCAAAATTCCTGCTTCGTTTCAGTAGTACTGGATCCACATCCTACTAAGATAGAAGTAACACTTGCATTTGGAATAAGAGAGTCTATTTCTGCACATCAAAGTGAAAGGTTTCATCTTCTTATTTATGACTCACCTTGGGCCTGGGCATCACTGATGAAGAAAGCTGTGACAGCTAAAAAGGCCAAGAAGAAACAGCTCTGTATCTCATGCTGACGAGGCATCTTCTTCCCCTCAGTACACAGTATCAGCAGGTCTGAAAACACATAGAACAAAAAGAAACTTATTAAGCCTGGAAAGATAAGGCATTCGCTTTAAAAGTGTGGGCAAAATCTGGATTATTTTTTAAAACTCAGGAATTTCCCATAGGCATTAGTGGAGTCAAGATTGCATTGTGATAGCAGCTTTATAACCAAAGCATATGTAACCTGAAAAGGACAAAGAATCCCATTTGGGCCACTCAAGAGTTCTGAAAATTCGGCCCAGGGAGAAAACTGATATTTTTTTGCTAAAAATGAGTATTGGATGTAGATTTTGCCAGGAATAACAAGGTAAAATGGGTATTTCTATACAATACAGTGTTGCAAGCATCTTACCAATACATGTGATAGAGAACTATGAAGTTCTAGGTAACAAAGTAGGACTAAAACTATTATCTACTTCATATCCAGAAAGCATCAAGAATGGAATGTCAAATTATGCATTTCAGGGTTATGTAATAAAAATAAAATGCTATAAGAACTGTCCTGTAAGCCTTGCATGATAGAAAGAATGTCTGTACTCAAAAAACTCTAGTGAAATAATCATTGATCAGTTCAACTAAGTAATTTTGCATATCAATTCTCAAAAAAAGACAGAATTTTGCTCTGAAGAAACAAGTCCTTTGCTCACTGTCCTCTACCACCTACTCTATTTTTCCTTTTTCTATCTTATTCAACTTATTCTGTGCTCTCTGTTGTACCACCTGGCACTTACAGTGACCAAAGACGACACAGCTCTGAAGGCATGCAGGGTATGAGATGAATAAGTGCTAATTCTACTTAGATTAACTATTTTTGACTTTTGAAGAAGTTCCAGAAGGGATAATTTATCTGTCCAGAGAAGCTGGGTTTAGAACAGTATAAATTTCATTATCTGATCTTGGCCTTTAACACTTCCAAGTACAGTTATCCAGCATATACAGAAGCACTTCTCAAGATACATCAACATGTCCATAACATTGTGCTTACAAACATCTATCACTCAACTTTACTGTACTAGTTTTATTCAATTTTCTGGGCAAGGAAGAATAATTTTTGCTGCCCTCTCTTGTTAGTATTTTAATAGGAGAATTAAATTAATTTCATTAATGGTAGATTTCTTGCTATCAACAAAGAATCTGCATTTGAAGGTTTACTCTGGTAAATTCTATGTAACGTATTTCTGTGTGTAGGTCCCTTCTATTTACCTCCCGTATTGTTTTCTTTAACACACCACCATTGAATTTGCTTTCCATATTTTCACTGTTTTCAAAGGAAGGCACAAAGCAAGTGGTTCAACCACGATACAATATAAAAGTCAGACTGAAGTAACTCAAACATTATTTAGCAGATAAGAGGATAAGACTACATCTCCTCTTCTCTTCAAGTATTTACACTTTGTCATAGTAATCCCATCACAGTGATGACTGCTGGATGACACCTAGAAATAGGTAGGGGGCTATTGTGAATTCCAACTCCACAGGAGCTTACCTAAGTTTTCACTGAATTATCAACAAATTTCACACTATTTGAACAAATATTTTGAATCCTTCTCTTATAGTATAAATCTCTCAAGACAGAGGCAAATGGATAGATCCAATAACAGAAGCATGCATCAAAAACTTAGGTATTGCTATGCCAGTTCTTAGGACACCCTCCACATGGAATTCAGAAACCCGAGCAAAGTGCCCAGACTTCCTACTTCATGAACACCACAAGTCAGACACCCAAAGACTGGATTCAGATGAATTGGCACAGTCAGCAGACAGTTGCCTAGTGACAGGCAATAGGAAGAATGAAGAGAGTGAAGTCTTAACAGTCCGAAATCCACCCCTTGTGGATCTCACACTGGGTACTGATGCTTCTCCCCTTACTCAGGAATACAACCTGGAACAAGGAAATTTAACCTCTTTAGAGAGTAGCATACAAGTCATTCTTCAATACAGTCACCACTGATGATGCGTGGATTTCTTTCCAAATAATAACCCAGACATTAAAATACTAACTCACAGTGACAGCTCCATTTTCCATCTGCTAGATTTGAGATAAACCCTTCTCACAGATAAGGGCTATAAACACCAACCAACACATAATCCTGCGTAGAAACTCCCTCTACTGCTGCTTTTAGACACAAGCCATTGTGTAGAGAAGTGGGATTTATTTAGACACACAAAATTGGTGCTGGATAAACAAGGCACAAGTTCCCCTCTGCAACAGCCTGTGCTCCAAGGGCCACAACTAGGAAAGACAACAACCAGTCTGCAGCTACCTTGTACCTGACATCACCTGGGAATAAAAAGAAATATCCTATTCCTTCTACTCTTTATGTATTTCATCTTTTATTACCTATTTGATAAAACAGTTATCTGACAGAATAGGCCTGGCAGTAGCAAGCCAAGATCCCTGCCTGTGAGAGGAGCCCCACCTCCCCATCAGGTCACACCTCGCGCCCAGGATGCCTGCATGGGCCTGGCAACCCGGCACGTTCTCTCGGGGGAGAAAGCTCCTTGGCGATCTCCTGCTTGAAAACCCCAAGTTACAAAAGGGACAACAGGGAGTTTGCAACCCATGCCAAGGTCACAGAATGACCTGAGTTGGAAGGGACCCACAAGGATCATCAAGTCCAGCTCCTATCCCTGCATAGGCCAATCTCTACATTCACACCATATGTCCAAGGGCATTGTCCAAATGCTTCTTGAATATGGTCAGGCTTGGTGCCATGACTGCTTCCCTAGGGAGTTGTTCCAGTGCTCCACCACCCTCTGGCTGAAGGTGAGGGACGTTCCCTGCAAGACGCAGCGGCCCACCAGGACCCCCCTGCAATGGCGCCCTGCAGCGCTGGCCGTGAGGAGCCGGGGGGGGCGAAGCCACCCGCCCGAACGAGGGGAGGGAGGGAGGATGCACCCGAGGGACGGAGGGAAGGAGAGAGGGAGGAAGGATGCGCCCGCGGGAAGGGAGAGAGGGAGGGAGGATGTACCCGCGGAGTCACGGGCAGCAGCGGTACCTTCCGATTCTCCTCCATTCCCTCCTTCACCCAGCTCCCACCGGGACGCCGTCTCAGGGCTGCCTGAGCAGGCAGGAGGGCAGCGCTCCTGTTCCTGCCCTTGCCCCTGATGGGTTTAACCCCCTCGGAGCCAGCCCCTTCGAGGGAAACGAAGAGGAGCTCACACCGACCTGTGCGGGCATCAGCAGGGTTGCAGCCAGTGTGTGTTCACGCGGTGCTGCGAGCGCTGAGACGGCTGCGGGAGAGCCGCTTCCCTGCCCTCTGTCCGCGCCGCATCCGATAAGGAGAAAGGGTAGGGAAAGGAGGCGGGCGATTATAAAGCAGAAGGTGGAAAGAAGGGGAGGAAAAAAAAAAAAAAAAAAAGAGGGATGAGCGCTGCGCGGGATCCACCCTCCGCACCCACCCCGAGGCTGCGCTGCGCCGCGGGGGCGCGGCCAGGTGCGCGGGGGCAGGGTCGGGATTCGGGCTGAGAGGAGGGGGGAATATCTGTGCAGGTGCTGTGCTTTTCGGTGTCCTCTTTCTTCTGGTGTTGCTACCTTCTAACTCATTCTCCTCTTTCCCGAAGTTTCTCGTTGGCTTCGTTTTAAATGATTTAAAAGGTGCCTGCACGGCAGCACGGCTTGGAATGCAAGAATCCCCCCCGTGCCGGGCATTGCGATGTGTGGATTAATGATTCATTGGGGAACTATTTATAGTTAAGCGTTCCAGCACTTGTCTGGCATAGTATAAACCTTGATTAAAAGTGTTGTAGTACATATGAGAGTTTTTGCCATATGCATAGATACTGTGATGGGGACTTGGAATTGCAAAATCTGTGTTCATATAGAAATATGAGTCACTCTTTGGTATTCCTGACTGAATTTGCTATTACGGCTACTATTCACCCAAGTCTGTATGTCCTGAGAATTTAAGAGGTGAATAAAAATATTCATTACAACGTGCCTGATCATCTGTATAAAATCGCAAATGAAATCACTGAAGGGCTGCAGATAAGAAATAACAGGCGTGGGTGAAAAAATATGTGCATTCCTTTCTTAGAGTAAGTAGGAGACTCTTTTCGGGAAGGGAAAGGCGGCAAGTCTCAGGGAGACAGCTGTGATTAACTGTAAAGCAGGACCCTCTGTTGCTGAGTAGGATTCCCTGTCCTGCAGACTCTTGTCCAAATTCACAGTGCACAGATAGCCTTTCACTGAAACTGCTTTAAAAAAAACCTGTTTAAGTCTAGCTGTTTTCTATAGCAAAGGTTAAAGAAGTATCGCTAGATCTAGAAAGCATCTCGCCACTCTAGGGATCTGGGATATCTGTCCTCTGCAGTTATTCTACCGTACTGCCAGCTGTGTGCAAGCGCTTTGTGCCAGTCAAGAAGAGATTAGTTTGCAAGATAACAGTTTCCTAATGATTGTTCTGAAGCAATAAGATGTTCAGCTCATTGATGTTGGATGTGACAAATTTGGTATCTTTTCAGTCCCCAATTTATGCGTTTAGCTAAACAATAATATCCAAAACACAAGGAATTACGTGGATAGGATTGTTTAAAATGCTCTGGAAGACTCAGTAAATGTAGAGAGATAAATCATCCGAATCCATGACTGCTTGCTGGCTCATGTGTTTCAGGGCAGGACAAGGAACAGCCTGCCAAACGGAGTCTGGATCCCTCCCGCTTTTGGGGTTTTTTTTTCCCCGAGTGATGAAGTAGCAGGTAAAGCCCACGAGCACCATCCTGTGGCTGCATGTAGTCAAGAGTACTAGGACTCAGCGAAAAGTCCGGAGGCTCCCACTCAACAGTAGATTCTGAAACGCACTGCAGCCTTCGAATGACTGTATACTTTGGGTCACCTGTTTGCATCAGAAATGAAACAACTATTTTAAATTTAGGCAAAGTCCATGCTTTCAAGAGTAACTCTGCTGATTTTATTTGTATCAGCTTATTTTCCTGATTTACAATGTTATTTTCACTCCATTTGTCCATTTTTTAGAGGGAATTATGCTTGATACCATTGAGCTTTACTTAGTTTCTTCTGGAAAGCACAGTAGATCTCTTTGCATAATTAGAAGGAAGAGGTCACGTTGTTCAAAAATTTAAAGCTAAAAGTTAAACTGTAAAGCTTCCTTTAAAAAGTTCATACAAGTTGCACATCTGGAAATAGAGTAAGATCACAACATGTGCAATATTAATGTACAAATGATTTACCAATGTTTAATTCTTCTTTTCCTTCAAAAAATCCCTAGAATTTTGAGAAGAAATTTACTGAATGTGGATTTGCCCCATGAATTTACCTTCCACTGTTCTGAGTTGTGATTTCAAAAAAGCAACAATGACTTACAGCCACTTCATTTTACAAGTATTCAAACCAACAAGATATTGATCATCCTTAGCTTGGCTAGTATAGATTCCACAAAATTTCTATAAATAGAGTTACACAGGAATTATATTGACAACAGTTCCATTAGTCCAATGCCAATACCACAAAGAATAGAATTAGCACAGGCTGGTGAGCTCAAAGTGAACCGGGCTGAATATCTAATGGTATGATTGAACCAAGGAATGGATCACTAACAGCAGTATTTGTGGGAATTGACCAGCAAACAAAATAATAGGTGGAGAATTATGGAGAATTACTCTGCAACTATGAATCCATTTGCTTTTTAGGATATACTTAGAATATTTTTCTGAATTTTTCTGATATATTAATGAATGCAATGTTAAATGTGGTCCCGTCTTTTATAAGACTTTTTGGAAATAAGTATATGAAGTTTGGGGATCTTTTTAAATTGCAAATAATTAAAAAACTAGTCGTGTCTCATATTCTTTTATTACAATGATGTTCTTAAAGGTGACTAGTGTTTTTATCTCCTAAACTAATATATCTTACAGAGACATACATTTTTAAATATCCTCTCTCCCCCAGTGTCCAAAAACTTAGTCACATTCAACAATTTTGATTATGGTAAATCCATTAGCATAACTCAAACTAGTCCCTAGGCCTAACAATGATTACTAGAATTTTGGTTTTGCTATTAAAAGAATACAAAGACAGAAGTAATACTTGAGGTAAAGCATAGCTTTTGCTTTCAATGTTGTAATTCTTATTAAATATGATGGTACATGCAGTGCTCTTTGGAAGGTGGTTTGCCAAGATCAATCTGTCAACACTTGCAATAATTAAATGATGTATGAACTCTTGTGCTGAGAGATGGGATAAGAACTTATGACTGTATTCATCCCAAAGTAAAAACACAGAAAAATATTTTAATGAAAACTGTATTTGTGATACACTGTCTCTAATACATTAGCAATGCTTACTTTTTAAAGTGTCCTGTCTTTATAAGGTAACACAATTTCACAGTTATTTTGTCATATTACTATGCAGTGAAATGACTTGTGAAAACTGTAGCTATTTTTTTGTGAAAGATTATTTTCTAGTGACTTCCTTTGTGCTACAGGTGTTTCTCTGATACCAGCCCCACAAATGTGATTTTTTACAGCTCTGTTTTGAGGCAGGAACTGCCAGAGTAGTCCAGCTTTTCTTCACTATCAGTTGGCATGTCCAAGGAGTCATATTCATTTCCTTGACATTTTTTAAAAGATTTTAGTGCTCTCAGCACTTTAGTGAGTTGCTAGATTTTTTCATCTGAAGTTTATTACACATAATGATGTAAGTGAAAGGGATATGTAGGAACCCAGATTGATGCCATGGCCATTGAAGTGTAGCTGTTCAAGTTTAGTATTGGTCCTGCTACTCCAAACACACAGGAATGGGAGCAAAACTGGGCAAAGAGAGCATAAGGAGGCAGAAAACCACAAATGTTTCTTGATCCTGTATTTTTCTGTTCATCTGTCAGTATGAGCATTTCGGAAGGTAATGGGAAGAATGATGAGTTTAGTGTTTCATAAAGTTAGGTTTTCATTCTGTAATCAAATTGGATCTCTTTAAATTTGTGAAGTGAGATTCATCTACCCTGGGTTTACACTTCGACATCTGAGCTGGTGTCTGAGCCCCTTTCTGGGCAGTGGAGGAACAGACATGTCACCTGAATGAGTCTGGAGACACAACCAGGAGCTAAACTCCCTCCTCTTAGCCTCTAAAAAGTGTAGCTTATCCAGATCCATTTAGGGAAGGAGTTGAGCCACACATTAAAGTCCCTGAGTAGCAGGGAGGCTGAGTTCAGCCTGCCAAGAAACTAGAGCACCAGGTGCTAATTCCTGCACCCATGGCCTTCTCACAGTTCAGTGAACAGGCAGTCCACTGGAGAAGGACATTACCCTCTCTGATGCGCATGTGTGCTCACACAGTAGGAGCCTACCTTACCTTACAGGACAGGGAAAGCTCCTGTGTGTTTATTCTCCCTTAGGCTGCAAGGAGAAGGAAGAGTTTCCTGGTCTCCTGCTGGGCGATGTTCTGGACACAGGAACTTTACACAGGATCACATAATCACTGAGGTTGGAAGGCACCTCTCGAGATGGTCTAGTCTAACCCTCCCTGTTCAAGGAGGGTCAGCTAGAGCAGGACCATGTCAAGTTGCTTTGGAGGATCTGCAAGAATGGAGACTCTACAACCTCTCAGGGCAACCTGCTCCAGTGTTTGTCCACCTTCATAGTGTGTGTGGGAAAGGTGTTAGCTTGTATTCAGATAAAGTTTCATATGTTTCAGTTTGTGACCATTGCCTTTCAACCTGTTTCTTGGCATCACTAAGAAGAGTCCTGCTCCCTCTTCTTCCTTCACTCACATCAGGTATTTATCCATATGGATGAGATGTCCCTGAACTTTCTATTCTCTTGTGGAACAGTCTCAGCTCTCTCAGCCTCTCATTTTATGAAAGATGCTGGGAGCCCTTAAACATCTTTGTGAACTTTCACTGAACTCACTCCAGTAAGTCCATGTCTCTTGTACTAGGGAATCTCTGCTAGCAATGCTCCTTCCCCATGCAGACCAGGAAACAGTTGGTCTGCTTTTCTGTGAGGGCACATTGCTGGCATAGCTTGTCCATCAGGACCCCCAGAGCCTTTTCTAAAAGGCTGCTTTCCACACAGTTGGCCACCAGTGTGTACTGGTGCCACGAGTTATTCCCTCCCAGGGGCAGGACTTATGCTTCCCTTTGTTGAACTTCATGAGATTCGTGTTTCATCAATTCTCCAACCTGTCAGGGTCACCCTGAATGGTAACACATCTCTCTGGTGCAGCAGAGGTTGTTACCATCTGCAAACTTGTTCAAGGTGCACTCTCCACCATTGACCAATTTATTAATGAAGAGGTTAAATAGTATTGGCTCCTATCGACCCTTGGAGTACACCACTAGTGACTGGCCTCCAATTGGACATCATGCTGCTGATCATAATCCATTAAGACCAGCAATTCAGCCAGTTTTTAATTCCCATCTCTGTCTACCTAACTAGCTCGTGCTTCATTAATGTATCTGTAAGGAAGTTATGGGAGAAAGTGTTATGAAACATAAACACTGCAGTCAAAATACAGAATCTGTAACCACTGCTCCTACTTGCTCCCAGAAGGCATGCTGAGACTTTATCAACCGTCCCAAGAGAATGCTGAGTTTGATGGGTAGGTCCTGGGACGCTGCCAGCATGGAGGCAGACTGCCCTGAGGGAAGACCAGACTTCATGATATTTGGCTCTACCAGTAGCTGGAAATAAGTAGGTACAAATACAGCATTAGACTGGCAGAAGGTTTTTTTTCAATGGGTAATGTTGCAGTACGTATTAAGTTGCAGCTCAGCAATAGTACAATATAACACAGGGAAAAGAGGGTTCCCCCCATTTCTTACTGCATAAGCAGAAGACCTACAGATTCTGATTCTTTGTACCAAAACCAATTTTCTTTGGAAGGAAATCCAGGCTGAAATGAATATTTAAATCAAGTAAGACATGGAAGCAATACCACTGTGGTCTCTGCAATATATACATTAAGTAATGAATACAAGAGATGTCTGGAACAAGGAAGAATTCCTTTCTGAATAACATGTAGCTTAAGATATTACCTGAAAGAAGCAGAGCTTCTTGCCTATCTCCTACTGAGCTTCTTGTTTGAGCTCGTATCCTATACACTCTTGAACACTATAATTGCACATCTCTGGTCTACCTCAATCTATTTTAAGTACTTTTCTAGTACTTGGATCCAGGAGAGTAAAATTCTTGACAAGAGAAGCAAGATTTTTTAAATACTGCCTAATGATCCCTTTTCCCATCTTGTCAATTAGTGCAAAACTGTAAACTTTTGGTTTTTCTAATTTGCAATTTTCAGAATAGCATGTCTGTTCATTAAACTCTGAAAAATAATTACAGAGCTGTCTCCTAGAATAATGTGTGACAACACATGGGGTTTTTTTACCACTGACTAAACATCAAAACAAAACTGACCTTTAAGATAGCACTTTATATTGCTTACAAATTTTATTCATCCAAACCGTATCCTTTTTTCAGTTTTAAACAGCCCGATTCTCGTTGCTGCTTTTGCTTTAAGGGATTTTAAGTGGACAATAATATTCAGAGATGGGTGCTTTGTTCCCCTACACATTTTTAAGCATTACAATTGGGATTTTCAAGAATAGATTTAGTTTTCCAATATTTACTTAAGCATATGTTAAAATATATAACATTTCCTTTCCAAGAGCAAAATATTGAATTGACTTTAGCAAAAATTTTATGAAAGATAAATGGTACTGCAATTTTTATTTGCTGAAAAAAAAGCTACTCTTGTAAAAAAAAATGTAGCCTCTGTTTCAGAGTGATTTTATACAAAATATTAATGGAGAAAGCCAAGAGAGGTATTCATATTTTATTTGTTGCAAACAGCTCAATAAAATTGCTCCCACTCAAATATTCATTCAGTAAGCCTTCCATTTTTATATTTCAGAGGCATTTTAGCAGCTGAAATAACTGTCAGTTAATTATGCCAATAGATATTAATGCCAGTGTACTGGAAATCTCACTTTATCAGGTACAAGAAGGAGAATTTACAGCAGTTTTAAACATTTGTTTCGTTTGTGAAGCAATAACAGATGGGGGCAGTCTTGGACAAAAATCTCTTTTGTGTATTAGCAAAACTATAACTTCTTAGCTTCTGTGTTTTGAAATGTAAGTACTGTGTCTAGTAATAAACCCGTTTTAATTGTCCCCAAACTCTGAAATACGTTATAAGATTCGAGAAATGATCAGCTGTATTACTCAGCTTCCGTGCAGGAGGCTTCTGCTCAGCCAAAAGCAATTCATATAAAGCTGCTCTATGAGAAGAAGGTGCACCTGCGCGATGGACTGTGGTGCTGCTCAGGATTACAGCTGAAGTTTTAGAGTGGTACCTAGAGGGCAGGACAATGTCTGATTATTGTCAATGAGCTGTCCCTGAGACTGAGGTGGCCTTCTGCTGCCTGAGATTTACCAAGAATTGTTGGGATAAAGGGAAGACGGAGGCAAAGTTTTAGTTCTGCTCTGCATGTGTTGCAGAACCTGCTTTCTGTGTCACATACGCACCCGGGAAGTGCTTTAACACTTCCCATTGAACATGATTGAACATGCCTTAAATATAAAGCCACAAATAACAGGAAATTACACAGGAGGAAAACAAATGCATATACTAGCCTTAAACAAATAGCCAGCAGTAATTATGCTCCAAAGCAATTGATCTGATGACTTAAAGAATTATAGGGTATTGTGACAAAGAATGTGCAAGCTGAAAAAAGGAGAGGCAATAGTCTACAACCACAAAAAGCAGATAACATATCAAAAGTTTTTGGGTTAGCCTTTTTTTTTCCCTCACTCTAAACACTCAGAGACTATATCTTATGCAGTTGTGAAAGTTTTTGCAGCGTCTGGATCTTGCACTGAATATCACCTCAATCACACAACCCAGGTAAAAATAGGATATTTAACAACACTCCATCCATGATGCTACTACATTTTCCAGTATTTGTTCATTTATCTTTAGTGACTGACATTTCATCTAGGGTTTTTTGACAAAGTACTGTAATCTGCATGTCATCTCTTTTTTGTTGTATCCTTTAGATTATCAATATTTGGGACCTAATGTAGTATGTAAATTACTGGTGGCATCCTTCATAAACACTAGTTTAAATGTTCTTGTGATATTGGCACTGGCTGCAGTAATGGTCTTTTATCTTATGCTTCACAGAAAAAAAAGCTGGTATAAGGCCTGTTTAAATTAGCACAGTGCTTAAGGTAAATCAGATTGCGACAGGGGCCCAAGGAAAATAAAGCCTTGAAGAGCACAGTATTTCTTATAGCATAATCTTCAGAGACACTGACGGAATACTAGATGTTCTTCACTTTCTAGCACAAACAAAACCTCTCTCCCAAGGTTTGCAGTCTTGGAAGAATAACCAAAACATCTGCTTTAGACCACAGGGCATTTCACGGCATTGATAATAATAACAATTATAACAATAATTCAGCACACAGAAACTGTGTTACTGCCGTTCGGAACATCAGCCGATCTGTTCCCTCTAATATTAGCAAGGTTTGACTTGGAGAATCAGTCCTTAAAATCTGGAGGCTCTGAATGCTTTTGCACTTAGAAGTGAGCATGTGAGTCCGTCTAATAGCAAACCATATGTTTGTATTGCTTCTGCATATGCTGGTCCATTGCAGCTAATAGTGGCCTGTATAAGAGATCGAATATACAGATAATTAGGTAGCAGATCATTTAAATCAAGATGGATCATGTTCCTATTGTAACTTGTTCACTTCTGTTTTATTGATGCCAGTCCAAGGAACAACTTGCCTCCCTGTCTCCCATATACTACAGGTAACTCTCTGTAGGGAAGTCAGACTATTCTTTGACTGACAGTAATCTTTGGAAATCTCCCCCTCTCGTGTTCCCTGCTTTCCATCATTATTCAGACAGCCAGACTGGGAAGCCTACCTGGGAATCTGAAAAGGAGAAAAATGGGGTTTGGGGGCAATGAGCCTTTCCCAGTAAAATAATTCTTCACTGGATCAAGACACGCAAACTATAGGAATCTACAATGAGGACTTGAATCTATGTAATAAAAAAAGCAACTTGATTGGGTTTTGACTGTATTCCAATAAAATCAAGGGCGAAATTCATTGGTAGAGAAGAGGGAGGATAGGATCAGCTTGTTTCAAAGAGTTATAAGCACCTTTGAAATTCAATAGGCTTCACATTCAGCTCTCGCACACAACAGGTCTCTCTGAGCAGTTCTCCACTGGGTCATGCAGAGCTATCCAGATGTCTTTCCCTTAGCAGCGTCTGTACTGTGTTGGTAAAAGAGGAACAGGCAGTAACGATGCATTTTGTTACTGACATCAATTGCTAAACATAAAGGGGCATTTCCTAAAATTGTGTTTCTGCCCTTCTCTACAGTCTTCATTTTCTTTGCATTATATCTGCTGATAGCTATAAAAAACTTGGGTAGTGATTGCCTGCACTCTAAATTAGAAAGTAACTGGAAAAAAATGAAGAACAGCTTTGTTTCTCCAGCATGGTCCATCCTTCATATATTTCATCTCTTAGAAAAAATTCCACCCATGGCCTTTTACCATGTTTAGAAAGTCTTACAACCACAAGACAGGGCACGTAAGTTCAGGTTGCTGTGTACAATTTGTTAATTTTCAAAAAATATTCCTCATAAAACTTATAAAACATTTGATAGTGTATGACATTTTCTAAGCAGAAGAGAAAACAGGTGAACATTACTAGAGTGCAGTGGTGTGGTTCATTTCTGGGTTCATTGCATTTAAAGTAATCAATTAAAATAAGTGCCTGAACAAGACTTGCTGCTTTAGTGATGCTGAGTAACCACCTTCTGTATCAAGGGAACAGCATAATTCTGTACTGGCAGGAATCGCAATGAGCATCTGCACTCTTCTTTGCGGTCTTTTCTTCTAGAGTGATTTAGAGAATCAGATATTCACATCCATGCTTCTCAGATTGAATATTTCATATTAAACCAAGGCTGCATTTGCTGGGCAAATCCGGATCAAATTTACAAAATAATTTCCTAAATAGAAATTGTCTTTTATCTTTCTGCTGTTGAAATCAACCTGACAATAAAAGGTCAAACTGTAATTCTACTTCTGCTCTTATAGTCAAATGTAATTTTTGTACAGTTAATGGAATTATTCCTGATTTTCAAGTCAGTAAATAAAATGGAAGTTCACCATAAATATTTATATTCACTATTGTAATTTGCTTAACTGCATTCTCAAAGTATTTTCAACATTATTTGTTAAGCTAGTGTTAATTTTCCTTGCTTGCCCAGCAAGTGTGTAAGATTCATGTGGCTTTCTGTATGTGATTACTGTCAGTAAAAAAATTAGAATTATTGATAGAGGTGAAATAAAACTTCTGAACTCTTCATAATTTGCAGTCTTTTTACACGAGCAAAACCCATGTATTACAGTTGTCATAGTTCAAAGGATGTTAACTTAGCATACTTACAAATTCCCACTTATGTTCTTTTAATAAATATTATAAGATCTGTAACAATACTCATTATTTTTATACTCATTATCTTATTCTTTTGAAAAGCTTGTGGGCTTCCTGACGGTTGCTTTTCAGCGATAAGCAGGAATGTGCCAGACAAATCAAGCCCTGAACTGAATGTGCTGTTGATAGTGTTTTGTGCAACTGACTTCTCTACGAACCGCAGACTGTTTTTGTGGCTTTACTTGGGTAAACACGGTTCTCGTTACACAGCCCCGCTGCACGGGGCCAGTTGCACAAGGCAGCGTGCCGTGTGGCCTCCACATCCTCCCACACGCTGTGCTGAGCAGTTGTACCGTGCCCCGGGACCAGGGCCTGATCCGGCCCTCAGCGAGCTCAGCTGGCAGCCTGCAGTTTGGCACTGGGGCTGGCTGCAGAGGGAGCCTCTGGCTCGTAAAGGTGGGGAGGAAGGGGAGCTTGGCAAGGAGCCTAGGGAGGACTGTGGGGCTGAAGAGCTCCCAGGTGGACTGCACACAATGGGTACCTGGCACGCTGGTGATAAACACCTGCCAAAACTGAACATACAGGGTTGCAAATAACAAATTTACAGCTATTCAAGATGCAAAATACATAAAGGGTAATATTTTTCCACAACTATGGATCCCATGGGTTGCAGTCAATATAGGGGACTGCTGCCTTTCTGTGTTAGAGAGTCTGTGCTTTGCTTCCACTCTAAAGCCTGTGGAGTTAAAGGGTTGTCCAGTAAGCAGCAAACCTCCTGATGTCTTGAGAGAGTGAGTGTCAGCTCTGCTTCTCCACAGACTTCCTGGATGACTTTAGATATTCAGGTTGCCTATGTAGGTTTTACCTTCTCTACTGTGGATCTAGGAACTTGTCTGGTGACACCTGCAGAATGGATGTGGGAGTGAGGGCCTAACGATGTGCTGCCAATTGTAAAACCTATTGATCATGAAGACATATAAGCCAGACAGGCTTATAGGGCATACGGTCACAGCACATTAGGTAGCTACTGGTGAAATCTGCTGTGCTGATGACCCTCTAAATTTGTGTGGGCTAACAGATATTATTGATGAACGTTTTTTCTATGTCAGCACCTAAATTCTCTATAAAGAGAATATAAATATAAAATTTCACTTTGAATTCCTTGACTTAAAAACAGTAACACCCGAACAATCTGAAATATGCAGACAGTAATTATGTATGGCCATTTATATAGAGATGTTACAGCTCAACTGACAAATGGCTCTGGTCCTGGTGACAGACTGGTGACAGACACTTCAGAGAAAAAGCTGTCCTTGAGTGAGAGGCCACTTCGCAACTTGAGAAAAAACATAAGAGAAAAGTAGATGCATTTCTTGGGACATTTAATAATGGCACATCATTCCAGTCAGTTCTGCATGTTGCAATTGTGCAATGACTGCTCAGAAATCGGCTGGATAGCCAAGAAGTTCTTCCCCATCAACAGCACTAGCAGGATACATAGCTGGGTAACTCCAACAAAATTACCAGCAATAAGACAGCTGAATATTAAGTGGTGATTATTAGAGATGTCATTCAGTTGTTCAAACATAGTGTCCAGTGCCATTCAAAGTATCTTACGGAATTTAAGACATCTTCAGGGACTTCAGCTTCTAGATGTGATTTCAAGGGATGTAGGCTTCCCAATAGGTCCTCTCTGTCCCACAAGAATGTCTGAAATACCCTAAGCCATCTTTGATAGCACTCAACATTTACGTGTCCAACAGAACCAAGATGCTGGTTTCTGAGTTCAGATTCCAATTAGATAAGTAGAAGTAGATGCTGTCACCCTGCTGCAATGCCTTTTCAGATTATCTGTAGATGCAGGAAAAAAGCACTGCATTAGCCCACATGTCAAAGGTCATCATTGCAATTACAAGCCCATTGTTAAGAGTTAATCATGATAACTACTGGAAAAGGGCAACATCAAGAGTCCTTAAAGTATGGACAATTTGACTTTGATTATAAGATTTTTTATTCCTGCATTATGTGGCTTTCTGAAGCTCTGCATATTAAGACAGCATTGTCTAGGGTTTTTTCAAAAGAAATAGCAATCAATGAGAGTTAAGGTAAATGTTTTCTGTGCCTTCACCTTCTAGATACAATTTCCTACTGAACCAGAAGATAAGATTTTTTTTTCTGTAACTATGTAGGAAATGAGGTCAAGGGGATTTATATTTAAATGGTCTCTGGAAAGGAATACTGATACGACTTTAAGGAAGTTGAATCAATAACCTCTGGAAAACAATCTCTTAGGAGAATGAACCATAATACAGTCATGCAGGTACATGTACAGAGGGTAATGAAACAAAATTTGTGAAGTGTAATACGTATTTCATCAGGAAAATCGAATATTTAATAGGGTAACTCAGCACCCTTTTGTAAATGCTTCTTTCAAGCACATTTTGTAGTAGACTATTTGCCTGCTTATGTCTAATGGAAACTGAAATATTGATATTTTTTTTAATATTCAACAGGATCTTGTTGATTCTGGCAAAACAAACAAAGCATACACACAAGCTAAACTACAGTAACAAACAAAAGGGCACAGTTAGTTGGTTATCTTCAAAAATCAGCTGAGCTGACACTGCTTATGAAACAGAACAGGCAACAAGAAAATGCAACATTAAGTTCTTAAATATTGACATGATTCTTCCTTTCCAAGTTAAGTTCCATCTGCAATATTTAAATTATTTAAATCTTACATTTCTAGAAACACTTCTCTGGTAAAGCAAGGCTGTTGGGGCACTTTGAGAATAGAAATTAAATGGATTCCTGGTCCTCCAACCTACTAAACTCTTCTTCTGGGTGGAATCACTTAATATTTCCCAGCCTTTGCTAACCACCGTACTTCATTAAAATTTTGCTAATAAACATGAGGAACCCAGTTTAGCCCCATTGTTGGACTCTATTGACAAAGCAGCTGTTCAGTCAAGCCTGCTTATCTGCATGTGTATTTATTTTCAATCAATGCATGCAGTGTTTGCACATTTATATAAATATTTTATAAGATTTTAGAAATCAAAGATATGAAAAAATGTTGTAATTACTTCACAATGTAAATGAAAATTGTTTCTTTAAAGGCATGTTTTGTTCAAGTAGTTTGTTGCATTTGAAACTGACCTATTTCACAAGTATATGTCTTTACTGAGTCCTTCTCCAGTGCATTTCATGCTTGAATGTTCTTAAATGCAAAAGTGTTAATGTCAGCTTTTCTTATTGGGAAAGCAGGGTTAAGAATGTAACTTTTAAATTCAGTCATAAAACTATAATCTTTTTGTCCTGTGTGATAATATGAAGAAATATAATGGGACATAACCTTTCCATACTACACCCTGCACAGGATGCCCTTCTGGGTTCTACATCCATTTTGTTTTTAATTTAAAATCATCAACAAGAATTTTAAAACAAGCCAACTTAATTTTTTTGCAAAAACTAATGGTTTGTTTGTAGCATGTATTTTCCAGCTACAACCTAGTAATAAGCATCATATTGCAGATTTTGCTTATGTAAGATTACCCAGGGAGACTCCATGGAGGGTTGCCTGGGAAGTGCAGGTAAGAACTAGTATTCCTTGAGTTATGCTTGGGCATAAAAAGCAAGTATGATTTCAGTTCATCACGATTTCCACTGGAAACATAAAGGGGAAAATGAGCATCTCCTAATTGGAAAAGCATGGAACAGAAGGAGAAAACCATTATTTTTTTCTGTTTAATACAAGATGCTCTAAAATCTGAAGAAGAAAATATAAATTCTAGTGATTAAATTCTCCGGTCATTTACAGTTTGAAGTGAAGATGTGAGTTTATGTGATTCTAAACCCGGCTGTGGTTGGGAGATTGTAGTCCAGATGGGATGTGATGGTAGAAACGAGCAGAAGGTCTGTGGTAGCTCATCCAGAGGACAGGAGGAAAAAAAGAGACCTTTCGAGGGCTCTCATCTTTTCACTCTGTAATCTGAGAGAGTCCGTGAAAGCTATAGCCCATACTGTGTTATGAACCATATGAAGCTTTGTTCAGAGTACATGTGGTGGTATTTTATATCCCAAATGGATTTTATTCAGTGAATTTGTCTTATTGTGCTCTCTTTACCTCAAGGCCTTATTTGTATGTTAGTTATCATTTGATAGCAAACCAGCAGCCAGTTCACCTGTTTTCCTGAAATCTTAGGGGTGATAAACAAGTACTGCTAATTTATGAAAAACAAGCGATGATGTTCATGATAAAAGCCACTCAAAAACAGACTAGGAAAAATGCCTAAGAAAGCAGGGCCATCAAGGCTGTCAAAAACCAATTTTTGAGCTGGAAGCAGGAAGTGGGACCATTTTAACTGTGTGGCAAAGGGAGCAGAAGAACAGGAAATAAAACAGAATACAGCATGGTGAGCACAGCCTGTCCTTTACACCAGGAATCCCTAGCTTGGCTGGCTTGGGTGCATGCAGCAGCAGCAGCAGCAGCAGCAGGAGCATTTCACAGTAGGGGAGGTGTATGACTACTCAGGAGAGATGTAGACACCTCTTTGAAGTGGCCTGCATGCCTCTAGCTGTCCAAGTATGGTAATCTTGAAACCATTCTCGAGAGGTCTCCGAGTAGAAGCACCTTGGGAACAGAAGCAAGAAGTTGCGTGTAAATATCACCTCTAATCACCTGCATATTCTGAAAAGAAGTAAGATTATTCTTTGACAAGGCCACACAAAAGCCAGTAGGCAACTACTGTACTCTTAAGTTTAGCAAGAGCTACAGTGAGTGAGAAAGCTATGCATGTATGGCAGCATTTTTCTATGAAGCAATGTAATGATTTGTGCTACTAGTGCACAGTGCCTGCTTCAAATGCGTGCTCTCAAAGCTGTGTTTTATTTTAAGTGTGGGCTTACGCAGCCTGGGTTTCAACAGTACTGGAAATTCACAGCTCCCATGGACAATATAAGAATAGATACCTAACTGCAAAACAACCACCATTTTTCTAGAGGACATTCTGTTTGACAGTTATAGCTATTCCCTTCTGAATATTTCTGAATTATACTGAGGAACTGCAAATGTAAAGACTAAGTACCTGCACATGAAACACTGTCTTTCTGGTATAAATTCATTGTGTCATTGAGTCCTGCAACATTCTTTGAAATTCTGGGATTATCTCTTGTATTAATAGCTCAGTTAAAAAAATAAATGTGTAAATATTTATGTACAAGTTTATAGTGCAAGTTTATATACAATCCAATAGTTTAAGATCACTTGGCTTCTCTGGAACATCAATGATATTTTTATCTGCACTGTGTGTGTACAAATGGAATTATTACATTGGCAGTTACTATTTCTGTTTGTAGAAGTAACACATATAAGTGAAAAACATAAGCCACATCACTCACCAGATAAAGACAAATTTAAAAAGTGAGATTTATAGAAACCTTTAACGCTGGTTTTATTGTAAAAGTTTAGAAGTTCTCTCACTTTTTATGAAGAGTAGTGTGGTCTAGCTTTACTTATACATCTCATAGACACATACTTTTTCACTTATACAAGTGGTCTAGTTCTAATTATACACTGGGAAAAAATACTCATAATTGCAACAATTGATTTCTCAGTCTGTCTTGCAGTAAGCAAACATTTTTGCAAACCATATTGTCTCAGTTTTTCCTCTCTCAAAAATTAGAATAATTGTTAATTAAAAAATTAACATTAAAAATAGTATTTAATTCCCACTATTATCTGAAATTCTTAGAGCATTACCCCACAATCTGATCATTCTGTCTCCATCCACAGGGAAAAGGAAACCTCCATGTGTCATAGCTGTCCATTCAGATGAAGGAAGAAGTCAGTCACTCAGTCTTCTTTTTCCTAATCCTCAGAATACTATGATGTCTATGACTATTCCCTGGTCCTAAGGCCAAGTGGCACAAGACAGCCCACACCACTATGTCCAAATTCTGATCTTGTGTTATTCTCTGAACTACACTCAGGAAATTTTCTCAGAGGTCTAAGCAATGCTAAGAAGACATACTGATCATTAAACCAGTAATTGTGGGACAGTGTTTGACACATCTTTGCACTCTGTAGTTATTAGTGAGAATATAACCAGAACAGGAAGAAGGTATCAAGATAAACATTTCTCCCGCATGACTTATTCCTCCCAAACCTCTTCCTGAAGGTAATCTTATAGAAGAGGGTGGTAGGACAGACCCACTGGAATTGCAGGTGCTGCTAGGACAATATCTTTTCAATGCTGACAATTTTATTTTCAGCTTCTATGGAGACCTGAAATCCAAACAATCAAATTCTGATACATCTGAGGTGGATTATTGCACTATTTCACAAGTGAAATGCCTTCCATGGGACTAGCTGAGGGACCAGTTGTGTTCATAATATACTCACAGTATTTAATCTTGGTAAAGGTAATCAAAATTATGAATCTTTTAGGAAATATGACAGGAGATGACAGGAGAAAAACTGGAGAAATACAGTACTGAATTAATGTAGCTTAACTGCTACTTGGATCTAATTAACTATTATATCGCTTGAAGATGTTCCATAAATGACTTGCAAATGTACATGTGCAGAGGAGTGTCATTAATCTGCGTTATTAAGACATAAAGATTTATTAAAAGGTCTCATAAGATCTATAGTAACCAAAAATGTGATCACAACAGAGGGTCTTACAAAAATGCCTATCCTTTTAATGAATCTATTACTGCTGATGCCAGGGGTTTTTTTCCTTTCTCGTTTCTTGATTCAGTCTACATTGTGATATTCATGCATCTCTTGAAATGCCTTGCATCTGTGAATAATCTTACATTTGGTACTTTGCAGGAAGCGAGGTGCTCTATTATGTCCAAAATTCTATGCCCTCTGAAGTGCATGAGAGTTTGACACTGAGTCCTGCGGGATGTCTCGGAGAGTATCTATCACAATGTGCAGACAAACTGCAATTTAATTGTAAATGATACATTCCATAGCTTAATTGTTATGTTCGCATCCTGCTTTTACAAATACTTTCTGTTGCAGAGATAATTCGAATACCTTTGTCACACTGACGAGGGAAAGAATTAATTCAAGTCCAGATTGCCAATCAAGTTGAGAACACAATATGGCAATCCCCATTAAACAGCAGGCAAGGAATGGGGCTCAAATTGCGATAGAGACTTGCAAATGAAAATGCCATCTACAATCTGTAACATAATGATATGCACAGATTTTTCCCTGCCCCCACCCCCACTCTATTTGCTCAAGTCTAAAGTGCACTCTGTAATGCATTATTAAGCTAAATTCTGACCCAGTTTCTTAATTATCTGTAAGCAACAGGGAACTTGTAGCAGAATATTAACTAAGGCAAGAAATGCAAGATGGAAGAATCCACGATGGCATTAATCATTAGCATTTTACTAAGAAAATCCTTCACACTTTAATATTTAACCTAGCCTAACATGTAGAACTTATATTTTAAAGCACTACAAAATATATACCAACCAAGCCACTAAAAAACCCCAGGCTAAATAGAAAATAAAAGTGAGGAAGCACTCCTGGATTCACAAAATCAAAAACCTTTAGCATACTTGACACATTTCTGGGGCAACAGGATATTTTTGCAGCCAGTGGATATCATCAACAGTTGTTACGATTTCATATATCATTATGTGCTGAACAATATATTTTAAATCAACTGTCAAATATAATCTGCTACGGGTTATATATGTGTATCAAATTCTTTTGGGGGTGCAACAGGGATAAACAACCATCATACTAAATGACACGTTGGAAGAATCTTCCAAACACTTTTGTGCCTGGTTAGTATCAAGTTAGCGGTTGTAGTTTTACACCTCCCTGCACTGCTGCATATTAGTGGGATATGAGAAGTTTTCAACCTGAAAAACTGACAACAGATATACTAGATCAGAAATAAAGAAAGCATGGACTTTTACCTACAAAGCTGCAAGCATGTGTGATTTTGAAGACTTGCTGCCTCTGATGTGTTTGAGTCAGTGAAAAACATACTGCAAGAGCAATGCATTTAGTGAGAACAATTTTTAATATAAAACATATTTCAGAATTATTTGAGGAAAAAATAGGTTCCCCACCCCATAATGGAAGTATCTATGGTACGCTCAGATAGAAAGTCAAGCTTTAATTGTAAAATTTAGATGGCAGAGAAAGTCTGCATATATATATTTATATTTTTCTGGACAAGGATGTATGTATTCAGTTCAAAGATCAAAGAAAACCCATGCAGTCGAATTACCACTGAGTTGAGGAGTCATCTAACTCAGCAAAATATGGATTTTGTATACAGATTTTTTTTAAAAAAGATTTGTTTCATTAATTCAAGCAAATATATTCTACTATTTGAAAAAGAGCAAGAGTCAGTTAAATACAATATTTTATTAGTAATAGTGTCAAATGCAACTCATGTAGCAAGTCTGTAGTTGGCAAAACATTTGATGATTGGAAAGTGCTAAAAAGGCTTAATGTACTTTCAAGTACATTGCTTCAATTTGAAGTGTACTTTCCCTACTGGATCATCTGGATGTATCATTGCTAATGCTAACACTGTGAACTTCCCACTTCAACCCACCAAATATTCTTCTTCTAAGAATAAAGGTGACCAAAACTTCTTCAAAGTGACAAACAACAAGACTGAGACACCTTTCCTTTACAGAAAAGGGAAAAAAAAAAAAAAATCAATATTTTATGCTTGAGCACCTAAGCCAGCGTGCAGGCATCTAAACGAATAGCCTGGTTTTCAAAGGCCAGATTTTGCAAAAGTACTGCACACTTTTCCATCTGCATGTCTTATATTTTTCTTTCTAGAATTATCTGTATGTTTGGTCAGACCCAAGCATTCATACCAGAGAAAGAACACCTTTCTGCCATGCATTTGCAGTTCGTTTGAGTTTGATTGTAATCAAGCCAGCATTTAGTCTGCTGTCCCTCGATCTAAGGAGAGAGCAACTGCGGCAGCACATGCTCCTGGGACAACACCGGACACCATGAGGATGTTTCCCAACGTAAATATGTCATGCAAGCCATCTGTGACATCCTGACCCCACAGTATTTTGTTCTTTCATCTCCTGAAGTGCTTTGTTCCAGTGGTGGATTGTGAGGAAGTCTGCACAATCTCTTAGGTGGAAAACCATTCTAACTAACACAGACATGTCTGGAAAGACAACCAAAAGGTTTCAATCGTGTCTCCATTGGGCAGAGAAGAGTCCTCAGTGAAAATATGCTGGTGTCTATTGTTCACTTCTTGGCTTAATCACCAGTGCTATTATTGTTAAATGAAAGAGAGGCCCCCTCCCCCAAAAGCAAAATCATCTATTTAGACACAGGGTCCTTGTGTCACATCGTTCCATGCTTGTTGTGATTTCTCTCACAAAAATGTCCAGTAAGTATGTTTTTTTTTTTCTTCTCAGGACTCTATTTCTTCCATCACTTCCATCACAATCGTTCGTGGACCGGTCAGAATGAGGTTGCTTACTGTCCTGTAATCCACATGGAGAACGTTGAGGCCATTGACAGACACGACAAATTGGCAAACCTGAGGAGAAAAGCAAACAGCAAAAAAAGTTATGTATTAGACTTGTTTGGTATGGTTGTTTACACAGATGTAACTGTCAACTCCTGGGCATGCAAAAACTCCAGAGCTCCTCATACCACCTCATTCAGCACTTTTAAGAAAAACATATTTCTTACAATTAAGATGGCAAGTCATTTTTCCATAAAATTATTTAAAATATCATTGCAGCTTTCAAATCTGTGGAGTTTAAAAGTCCTACATCAATCAGTTTTCTTATGATAATGATAGTTTTCTTATAAGAATGATATTTTCTGGTATCAATGGTGCTTTGCAAACAATATGGGACATAACAGCTCTGGCCATTGGAAATAGTCTGTTATCCTTCATTTGTCTTAAATACATTAATAGAAACAATTTTAGAGCGCTCTGGGTAGTCACAGTAAAAATATGCATCGCGTTTCCAAGCTCAGAGCAAGGTCTGGATGATGTTCACTAGATTCAGAGCCAGAATCTCCACCGGTACAAACTGAACTCAAAGGATCCAAATTCTAGGAAATAATACCCTGGAAGATTAAGTCAGTACTAGGACAGATTAAAATGCTACTGCCATTTTCAGGAGATATTCCTACACAGAAGTAGTTCTTTTTACTCTTTATGTAAACATTTTTTTGTTTTCTTAAACAAGTTTGGCTCATTAACTAATTTCAAATACGCTACTATTTTGTTATTAAAAGCCATAAGAAATTCAAACATTGAAAATCTTGAATCATCAGAGGCTGTTTTCTGTCCAAAAAGTTGTGATAGAAATATTATGGCCAACACCAATGTATATCTTAAATGAGTCAATCAGAGAAAAAGTCACAACATTGTAAAAAAGTGGCAGGGAAAATAAAGATAGCAATACTATTCTTCAAAATAATCAAGCCTTCTCTGTACCTAATCATCATATTACAGTCTTTGGTAAAAAGGCAAAAAATGTGTAGTGTGTAGATCTGTGTTTTTAATCACAAAAATATGGAGCCTAAAGCAACAATAATATCATCCCGATGTTCCAATGAAAACAATACACACTAGAAGGTTATCTTGTTCAGAAATCACCTTGAGTCTGTAAGGAAGAGGCTATGTAGTGAGCATCACTAGAAATTTTTACACCTATTTTCTATTTTTACCTTTCCTATTTAGGCAGAAACACACCACAGAAATGTATGCAGGAGAGGTGGGAAGCAGCTCTGGTGTCTTCCAGTGCTAGCTCCAAAACAGATTTTCTTGCAAGCCAAGATATTTAACTTCTGTACATCAGCCTTCCCTCTCAAGTAAAATGTGTGGTGAAACTCAATTTGTATTTGTTCAAAATGTACAGAATGTAGCAATCAATGTTCTATTTTAGGAAAATTATAGAGGAAGCAAAGCCAATCCAAAAAATGTAACATTTCATCAAAAATGGTACCGTGATTTTAATCTCTGCTCCTTAGAGCCTCAGCACAGGAGAAGCAGCAGCTGCAGTCCCTGAAAGAAGGGCAGACCTCTCTCTCGTACCATACCCCTTGCTCTCAGAAATCCTCTGCAGAGCTATAGATCCTGGAAGTCAGCCTTACTGGTGGTCTAAGTGATCACCAATATGGCAATCAATCAGCAATACCACTTAGCCAACTTCCATGGCAGTATGGATGTATCTTTCCTATACATTTATATGCTATATTTCAGCTGCAAGTAGCTTGGGAAAATGGTTCAGGTTTTGCCTTCTGATATACAAAGCCTTCTGATTTTAAGGATTTTTGTTGAAAAGGTACCCTATCATCCTCTGCAGTGTGCCTCAATTAGTGTTTAAGAGGTATGTCTAGTTTCAAATGCAGATTATTGCAATATCCATAGGTCTGTCAACTCCCAGTGGTATTTCCTAATGCTTTCTATGGCTTTCCAAGATTGTATCCGGTTTTACTGAATTATAGCTCTGGCTCCAGAAGAATATTTGGGTTGATGTAAAACAGATCGGCAGAAATAACCTTGTATCTCCTATTTTAATGCAATTTTTGGAAGTTGAATGGCTGAAATTTATTTTACTGCTGTATATTCTCACATTTCTTGAGTTACTGGAAGCCCAATGTATAGGATTCGTGTTGGGGCAGGGACAAGCATGCAAGTGTGTGATGGATAAATCTGCATGCTGGATCATGTCAGGGGCATTTGAGGGCCTCTGGAGGACATCCCTGGCAGAGGAACAGATTTTCCAGAGCAGCCAACCACTCATATCACAGCTGTAACAGTATAAATGTGGACAGTACAGGCACAGCAGTAGTGAGCAGCAATGCAGATGCCAAAGACTGAATTTATTACAAAAAAGACAAGAGTTGACATGTCTGCATTCTCAACGTGTTTGTTTTAATGTACGCCCTTGGCGGTATTATTAATCAGCAACACGTATAGGCTGAGAACTGTCCTCTTCGTGCCATTCTTTGCCAAATGCCTTATTAGTTTCACCATTTCCCGTGAATAGGATTAGATACAAAAATTCCAGCCAAGACAGATAAGAAAAGAAATGAAGAGAGGAAGACAAGGCACAGAAGAGTGTACTTCTGTCCTAAAATTTCATTGAAAGACCCATAAGGAACAGGAGATGATAATAAAGAGCCAGTCACTGTGGGGGTATAAAGCTCTCTTCATGGCCATCACTTTGCCAGTGCCCCCAGGGGCTAAGTCTTTGCAAATTCCAGATTCAGCTCCCTAAGGGATAAAGAAATGTGCAGCCATTTGCTGTGTCCTCCAGTCCTTATGAGGAGAGAGAGGTTTGCACAATCTAGAGCCTTTCAGTATGCTGAGTGCCCTTGACTCACCCAGTTTTCTTCTCCCTACACTGATTTTCCATCCATCGCTGCATCCAGCAAGGAGAAATGAAATGGGGTGCTGCTTCATGCATTTTGGCCATCATAAGTCCTGCCCACAAAAGGCTCACTTTATGCATTGCTCTCTTAGTAGACTTATCAAACAAATGAGCAAACCAGTACCCACAAACCAGCCCTGAATGAGTATATCAACTTACATATTATCATCTCAGGAATTTGCTTAAGGAGACTAGTTTACAAAATATGATTTAATGTTACATTTATAAAAACACATTTCAAAAAGCTGTGAGTGTTCAGCTCATAGCTACAGCTGTTAAGGGCTTTGTAACTATAAACATGCAAAATTTCTCTGTTGGTTTCCACACATCAGTAACTATAATAGATAATAAACGAAAGTTTAAAGAGCCTCAAAGAGCCTTTTATTGCTCGTTTCCTCCTAGCCCTCCAAGAGCTTGACAGGAAATAAGCATCCATTTTTATCCCTCACACTTTAAGAAATGACAAAGCCCAGAATAAATTCCAACTATTTAGTTGATCAGGATGTGGTGATCTAAAACCCACAGAAACAATAACAGTTAAATAAAGAGACACCAAAGTGAAAAGGCTCGCTTAATTAAATTCAAATATTTGAATGTTACAGTAATAAACATTTACTGCTACGTATTTCAGTTTCCCACCCTGGGATACAGCAGCCCACAGAAGCACAGACAGGAGAAAAGGCACCTTTCCCTTGCTGTGGGTTTTCACTGGCACATACAGAACGTTTAACCAAATCCAGGTGTTCCCAGGAAAAGGAACACTTCAGCATTTGCACAGAAAGGATCTTGAAACTTATTGCTTAGAGGAGTTTGCCAAGATTTGTCATGACATTTATCATCAAACTGAAGATGACGAGAAATTATCATTAGTTACAATAACCCTTAATGGCCAAAATCAGAATTGTGCTGTACTTGGAGCTGTACAACACTTCCTCCCCCTCACTAGTTATTGCTCTTTTGGCTGGCAGCCTTTCCTTGGTCTTGCCAAGCTGCCCTGGAGACGGACATCCACATCCCCCTGATTTTCCTGCTGGGAGAATTGCAGGCTGGCCAAACCAAAGCCCTGCTCCTGTGCAGGGGGCTGCCTGCACCTGGGCTGGAGACTGAGCCAGAACGGTTGGTCCGGAGCTACAATGAGGATGTCTGTGGGATGCTCCCAAGGGATGTCAGAGATTGGCTGCAGGCAGGGGCATGGAATTGCACAACTACCTTAAGGTGAATTATTGAATAAAAACTTTGCATACCTGTCACCAATTCTTACTTAGCATTCTGCCTCAGGGCAACCTTAATATTTATGACTGCTACAGGAATATTATTTGAGGATAGGCAGTTAGCCCAGAACCTCAAATATTCAGACTCTGTTTGTGCTGGAGGCTTTAGTCACCTGTCCTTGTGGAACCAGACCTTGATTGCTGGACTTTCTTCAATTTTATATTAAACAAAATCCTGAAAAAAAATTCCTTTCTTTTTTTTAGCACACTTTTTAGAAGGGTGATGTGAAAGATCATGAAGAGCTGGAAATTCCCACTGCAGAATTTGGCTTAAGTGATGATTGCAAAGTTATTTGGGACAGCCCTAAAATGCATTTGACTTTACAGGTGCAATGAGCACAACCGGTCATCACTGTTCATGAAGCAAGGAAGCAAGGAACAGCAATGCAGAGTCAACAGATAATATACTTCAAAACAGCAGAATAAGAGCATGATTACACCATCACTTTAATTTTCCATAATTTTTTTTAAAAGTCCAAGAAGCAGAGGAACACAACCGCCTGCACCAGCACAGAGGAGAGGCTGGGGTGGCTGGGGGACTGCCCTTCTCCACAGCAGCAAATGCATGGGTCCTCCTTCAGTGGCCATGGGTTAAGGCTCTAATACTCAATGGATTTATCATTTCCACTTCAGTGGCAGCATGAGCACCTGGAATCCACTCTTTTTTTTAATAACTTTTCTTTGAGAAACAGAGTATAAACACTAATACTAATAATGCTCTAATAGGCACCAAAGAAATCAGTGTTATCAAATATTATGTAGGCTTGAAATTCTTGAATGCAAAGGTACATTATACAATGACATGTTAGTGGCAAAAATACTGGTTTTCAGCAGTACTTATACTTTACCCAGTTATCTGGGCAATGATGGGACCATTCAGGATCTAAGACTGTAAAGCACAAACTCACTACCTGCACACTTGAGTTTTCTCCTCCACCACTACCAAGGTCAACAAAACAGCAAGGTTTTCACAGGCTGTTTGACACTGCTAGCGGCTCTGCCATCAGGTGTTAACAGCATAAAGACTGGCTGAAAACATGGCCATCAATTCATTCTCATTGAAGGTGTGAATATTGCTGCACATGTAGCAACTGCACAAACAAAATCTTAGAAGAATGCTGGGGAGAGAGAGTAAAACCCAACCCTGTACTCATCTTTCACTCCAGAGCAGCCAGGATTTCACCCCTGGACTCTGTGCAGAACTGAAACAGATATCTAGCTGCTGGCAGCTCAAAACAGGGCCACATCCTTTGAAACCAAGGCACTTCAAAAGCTATTAGCACACTGCACAGCAATATGCAGTTGCTGGGAAAGCTGTGTGTGAATCAGGACTGGCTCAGTTGTCCATCATGGGACAGACTGGATTTAACCTTCTGCACAGTTAATAATTTGTATGCACACTGACTTACATACAATTATCGGATAGTTTAGGACACGCTCCCTTGACTGCTATCTCTTCCTATCACCTGATGTGACGTCAAAGTCACACAGGTAATTTTACTTTAATACAAGCTATACCCAAAATGCATGTAAAAGCCATTCCCAAAATGCATGTAAAAATGTATTGGTTTCTTTTTGTTCTTTTTTTAAAACCTTATTAGCATCAAATGGAAATTATTAATTCAGGCAAATGTAGGAGTTATTTTCAACCTTTCAAAGTTCTTTAGCAGTTTTACTAAGAACAAAAATAAAGGCTTCCAAGCATAGCTTCTTTCAGAGCTGTCTAAAGAAAAGTACATTTTGACAATTCTACAGAATAAATTTGATAACAGGATTGCCAATATAACTATTTCAAAAGGGAAAAAAAGAATAGTCCACTTCTACAGGTTTTGACTTTCTTCTTGCTAATGAAAATTAAAATGAAATCCATTACACACACAGCCTGCTTACATTTCTGTTCTAGAGATATCCTCGATAATTCTAAATAAAAGTTTATTTTCATGTCCTACTAATCCTGCAGGGACAAGAATCATCTGGCAAGTTTGAGTAGCTTAGCTTATAATTGTTCCATTATGGTATTCTGAAACTCACTGTGATCTTCCAGAGTAATGGTTCTTCATGTGTGGTTAGCAAAGTCATTTATTTTCTACATGTAATCTGCATGAGAAACCTGTGAGCTCCTGATTTCTATTATAGCCATGCTATCAGCCATAACCCTTCCTTACAAGCACCGATGCAAACTGGGGCTGAAGGATTAACATTTTGTAATTGTCAGTGACCTGGATATGTCTTTAGCAGAACACCCAACAAACCAAGCTCTTCACACTTTATAGAGACTTTTTAAAACTCTAGGCCAGTTCTAAGACAGAAAACTTATCAGTTGATTCCTGTGGCATGGTCACAGCTTTCACCTGTGAAGGTTACTGAACTGCTAAAACTGAGAAGGAAAAAGCAAAGCAAAAAGAGAAAAGACATTCTTTACCATTTAAAAAGACACTGTATCTTCTTTGGCTTTTCTTGCTGATAGATTTTGGCAAAATTTGGAGAAAGCTTAGGTGCTGCAAGAATGTAACACCTGAAACACAGCTTTCCATGGTTCAGCAAAGAGGCAGGGGACAGCCAAGCTTCCAGCATTTTAAAGGAAGAGTTATGCTTCCAAAGGGATTTCCTCCCCTCACATTCCCCTCACTCCTCTGGGGATGCTGGGAACCACTGCTCTCATTTCCGCCTCCTAAGCACCACTGCACTCTCAAGCCAACAGATGAAAATCAAGGCATCATTTTAAAAATCTAAACTAAATATGAAATAGGAAGAAGTTAAGAGATGGATGAAAGTAAATACTCCAATCTAAGGCTGTTATTCTGACACAAAGGAACAAAAAAGGCACTGGTTCTGCAGAGTTATTGTTTAAAAGGAGTATCTACAAGTGAGTAACCACACAGGTTTGCCCTGCTGGTTATTAGATCTCTCAAATAAATGTCCCGAGATAATTACCCACATCATCACCTTCTACCTCACACACTATGCTGTGGGTTTGTACACAAAATCCTTTGTGACAACACCAAGGAAGGAGGTCTCCCTAGGGATTAAAGAATGAATCTTACTTTTAAAAGAAATGTGGGGAGAAAGAGATTTGTTTATTAAAAGCTGGAGCAGTAACCTGATCTGGGACGCCACAAGTCATTCTGCCGGCAGAGATAGATACATTCACCGTGAATTGCCAAGGACTCTATGGATCTGGGTATCAAACCTCTTCCAAAGGGGAGGAGGGTTCACAGCAGGACTTCATGCCTGCACTCAAGAGGTGCTCCTGTCCCTTTGTGCTGTCTCAGGAGAGAAACGTGCCAAAGCCAGGCACCGCTCCCTTTTAATCTTGTGCCAGCAAAAATAAATAAATGAAAGGACTTGTCTCCAGGCAAAATAAGTTCCCTGATGTGCATGACATGGTTGGAGGAAGCAGGCGATAGATACATATCTGGTTGGAGGCAAAGGGAAAGAAGGAGATTAAAAGGAGGTGAAGATAGGATCAACCTTTCTGGCAGCAGCTTACACTCAGATCAGTAAACTGCAGCTTAAGGTTTCAGATAACTTAAATCCCAGTGAAATCTACAACAAGATGGCTGTTAACGCAAAAGGAACAAGTGCAGAGAAATCTCAGGCAAGAGAACAACAGTGGAGAAGAGAGGGTTCAGGGCTCACCTTTCTTTAAGCCCTTACACACACAACTTGCATTTACGCTGATACAGGAGCTCTTTTATTTTAATAGGAAACCCATAGCCATAAAGCAGAGGAATCCCCAGGCTCAGCAAAGAGCCCAGGCCACAGAGATGCTGAACATGCTGCCACAGAAAAGCCTAAGACATGAGACTAACCTTCTAAATAAAAGCAAACGCAGGCAGGACTGAAGTATTTGCTCACATTCTGCAAAGCTTTACATTGCTATGCTGAAATAAAGAAAAGAGATGAAAATCAGAGGTCCTAAATGTTTCTAGTTAGATTTCTATCATGCAATCTTGCTAGGATTTGTAGATGAAAGCTGGAACCTAACTATCCAAAACCTACTGCATGTCGCCAGAAGGTTAAAAAAATCATGCAATGTCCTTTTCTACACAATTGAGGTTACTGGATGAAACAGAAAAATTGCAGCTGTGTATTCAGCTCTGTAAATATCTCTAGCAAATGTGTAATTGGCTGTGGAGTGGGTGGTGTGGGAGTAGGCAAGTATCCAGGTCTTGCATAAACACAGGATTTTCTCTCTAGAGCGATGCGTTTCTTCTTCGGTGTTTATACCAGCATTAAGCTGGCTCATTGTCCCATCAGTGGGCTAGAAACTAGGGACTAGGAGAGCGTGGTACAATGCATAGCAGAGAAAACCACTCCATTTACAGAATTACAAATCTAATTGTGTAATTCTGGGTCTCCATCTTGATCTGACTGCAGTCTGATATGAACAGTTTGTCTCAGCAAGGCTTCACTATATACTTTCATTACATACATTCATTACATACTTCTTTTTTATTTCAAAAAGGAGTTGAATTTTTGATAGTACTCCCAAACTCACAGGCCTCTAATTAAAAAAAAAAATCAGAAATTAAACAACATAATATAAAAAGTACATAATATAAAAATAATAAATAAATGCATAATATAAAATTAATAGATTCTCAAAGGGCCTCATCATTGGTTCAGATAGTGTCTTCCTCCCTCTTCACTGAAAGGAATCAATGGAAACTTTAATCTTTTTTTTTTCACTGGGAATAGAATGAAGCCATTGCTGTGCAAACTCCACAAATAGAACAGATAAATTAGAGGGGGAAAAGAACTGACCTAATAGCCCATGAGAACAACTCTTGTTTTGGGGTGGACAATTTTCAGTTTGCTTGCAAGTCTCAGCAGCAGAGTTTTCCCAAGGAACTGACTGCACAGTCAGACAAAAGCCAACAGAGCAAATGGGAATTACTCACGTAGGTAAATTAAAGCTATCATCTGTAAATATCTGGAGGGTAATAACGGTAAGGATCTAATACTCCAAAATGCAAACCTTCCATAAACAGGGGATATAGAAAAATAGGTCACTGCTTCTCATGGCCCTAATTGGGAATTGGTGTGTAAAATGACTGACTTACTTAATCTAAGTCCCAATGAGAAATACCCACAGGTAAAGCCAAGCTGGGCTCAGCCACATCAGGAAAACAAGCCAGTGACTGCATGGTTAACTTTATAAGCATTTTTATTGTATACTGCAGTTTGATACCTACCACAGAACAGAACCCAAAATGCTAAATAGCTGAACTGGCAAAATGTGGCACTGGGTGAAATACTGCGTCAGATGGAGTTTTAACTCAGAAATACTCTTTTTATGCTTGGGTTGACCTTTTAATGTTTTCTTTTTTTCTGGAATATCTATACCTAAACTAGAGTTGCTGAAAGACAAACATACATAAAGAACTTAAAAACTATTTATCAATCAGTTCATTTACAAGGTCAAATATAATTAAGCTAAATTAACTAAAAGTAGTTGATTTAAGACCCATATTAGTTAAAACCAGTTCTTAAACCAGCTCAAACAAGGGAGTTAGAAGGGTAGCCAGATCTATGCAGGGCACCCTCAGCACCCTCCAGTATCAAGACTGTAATGAGCAGGAAAGGTCTGCGCCGTTTGAGACAAACAGCTGCTCTCTGTTTGCACAGACAAAAGTGCAATTGTTTTTGCATGTGTTTGACTAGCTAAACAGAGCTTTGGCTTTAATGCAACATGTTTCCGAAATCATCCAGTTACATGATGAAAGGAAGCCAGCTTGTGTGTTGAGAAGCAACAAGAAAAGAGACGGAGAAGCGCAGGGGAGGGTCAGTAAAGCAGGCAGCAGCATCCCTAAAGCACTCAGGGCAGAGCACTGCGATAGCCACCATGCTGTAAAGCCAACAACATCAGAGGACCCCTTCAAGGCTTCAAGTGAAATGGATATTGCAACTAAAACGAATAATACAAAATACTTTTCATCCTTAATTGAGAGCAAAAGCAGTTCAAAATTTCTCTACACTGGCCTCTAATTTTATGTCTTTTTTATAGCCATGTAGGATATTCTTTTTAAGATTTCAGTCATTCTGCAGCAATCCATCATTGGAATAAGTTTTTTTCAGATGACAGTCCTCTCTTTAGAGAGCCTGGACTACCTAATAGTGACCTGCAATAGCCTAAGAAAGCTCAAGCAAGGGTAAGGTCCCAGCTGTGCTGGCTGGCACTAGATCTCACCGTTCAATGGCCTGTAGACCACACTGGAATTTGGAAGCAGGATCAAAACACAAGCAGAGCCCTGTTTTACAGTGCAGCTGAAACCAAGACTGCTTTCTCTCTTTCTGAATAGCTACAGCTGTAAGACTTCAAAAACAATCAAGAAAGCACTTTCATAAATGCAGGATATTCAAGTATCTGAGTTATGCTGCTGTAAAACACCACTTACTCGAAAAGCCTTTTAAAACTTCCTTTTTTAAAAAATAATGTGACTAAATTTAAAAACCCTACCAACAGCTAATTACAAACTTGCAGGCAATTTTTTTTCTGAATTGTATTTGCTATTGATGAGACTGAGCCAATGTACAGACACAAGTACAGCAGGTCACTTACCACCCATTTTAGGTGACCAGCCTACAAACAAGTTCAATTCTAATGTCAACTACACTGTTGTGAATGCAGAAGAAAGAGCTCCAAGGTATTATGAAACTTTCTGTATTTGCATAAGGTTTCAGTTGCTGTAAAGAAAAAAAAAGTTATTTTATTGCCCAGTAAAACTCCCTCTCCATTAAAATAGTCTTTAGAAAAAATCACACAGAGTTATTGGAAATGTAATACTGTTCTGCAGGCCAAAACTCAGGTGTGAGATAAGCAAGTAAAACCTTGCTAAACCTGTGTCCTGTAAACTTAGGGGGAGGAAAAGGAAATTAACTATTAAAGGTGAAATTTCTACTCAGAAAGTTAAACACACTCATTTTATGTTTTATGTAGGAATTCCCACTGCCTTAATTTCTTTTTCCATAGTAACTAACATGGCTCCTGTTGTTTAAAAACAGGACTGAAAATCATAAAAAGAATTTTCCTCTGTTCTCTTTTTTGTGTGTGTAGTTTGTGCTTTACATCCTGCTGGAGTGACATTTGAGCACTGTGTGGGAGTGAACCTTCCCCATATTTTCTATACTTCAGGTAGCTAAATTTTCACAGGCTGGGTTTTCATTTCTTTATCATGCAACAATCCCTGATAGCCCCAACAAGCACCTAGACTCTAGTCCAGTATAAAGGTGGCTGATTTTTTTAGATGATTCTATGTCCACTGACTCAGAAGAACAGAACTTCATGGTTCATTGAAGCAAATGCAGTCCTGCACCCCTTCTACTTGGTGGTGATTGTGCACTCAGAGACATCTGCACAAGGGTGGAGTTCACTTAACCATCCAAAACTACTTCAACAGAAGTACTGTGGGCTCAGAAGAGATGTCTTCAAAAAAACCTGATCCTTAAAGAGTTCTGTGGGGAAAGGAGCAAGGCAAACCAAGGAAACAAGCAGAGAAATGAAGATCCACCAAAAAATAGCATGTAGGAATATAGGATGAAATTCTGACATGTCTGAACACTGCAGGAGCTTTATAATGGCTTTAAAAGAAACAGAATATCATACTTACAATCCAGTGGCTTATTAGTGGAGAACTGGAATATGGTGGCATTGGAAATAGAAAGCCTCCACTCACCCCCAGAACAGTTACAACATAGACAGGGATGATATGTCTCAAAGACAGTATCTGGAATTGATGCTGACATAAATTCCTCATCAGGAGAAGAATGATGGTTTAGTAAGAGGTCAGTTGTACACACTGAACTGTGAAATTGGAGCCTGTGCTGATGCAATGTCACTGCACAGGAGCTGGAAGATTCAGTTTGTAAATCTGGATCCATGTGTTGCTCTGAGACTGGGACACTGAGACCATATGCTGTGACCCACAGCTTCAGGAAACACAAGGTTACTTTAGCAAACCTGGGGCGAGTTTTGTTCATTTGTACTGGTACAAAAATTGCTACGTCAGATTTGTCGGCATTTTCCATCTGCCTAATCCCACAGTACTTTACAAGAATATCTATGTATTCTGGCAAGAAAACCGTCCATGACAGAATCATAGAATCATAGAAACATAAGGTTGGAAGAGACCTCTGAGATCACTGAGTCCAACCGTACCTGTCTCCCTACTAGACCATATCCCTAAGGAACTCATCTACCTGTCTTTTAAACACCTCCAGGGATGGTGACTCCACCACCTCCCTGGGCAGCCTGTTCCAATCCCTGACCATCCTTTCAGTAAAGGGTAAAGAAAAGTATCCAAATCCAAATTGTGTCTTCCCTGGAGCCACCATGGGGCAGGTTCCACCAGCAGATCAGTGGTAGTGTCTCTAGGATACTGTCCTGTTACCAGAGAGGTCCAACAATAATAGAGCTTCCTGATGAAGCAAAGGAGCAGAAGAATGACTGATTCTCAGCTTATCCAGTGCTGCACTGGGATTCCCAATGATGAGGGGAAAGGAAGAAAACATTCCATGATTTCCATCAGCCAAGAGACACTGTGATAATGCAAAGGATGATCAAGGCCATAAGGACTCTGTTGTTGCGCTAGCAGGATTCTGTAATGAAAGCAAAGGAGAGATTTGCCAAGCCTTGTCTCCTTTTGGCAACTAGACAAAGTTCTGGCAGTAACACACAATGCAACTCCCCAAATCATGTTTTTCTTCAGTAAGAGAAGCCCCTAGTTGATGAGATGGTTGAATTCACAAAACTCTCAGACGAGCAGATGGGTGCAATGCAGCCTGCTGCCCAATACTTAAAGAACTGCTACCATCATAATTTTGATGGCAATAATCCCAATAGAGTACCAGGGGTATCAGGGTAGGTCCAACCTACTGAAAAGTGGCAACAGGACTCACTCTAAATAATCTGGGAATTACTAATTGAGGTTAATCAAACACACCCACTGGAAATGGAGACTTTGGGACAGTCACAGAGGCATCACCACAGCGCACCAGCAAACTCAAGCAAATGATGACCACAGATCAAAAAAGAGGAGGCAGGCACAGACTCAAAACACCCTGGCACAGACTCATGCATCGATCAGCAAAGTATGATGATTGCTATACATGCTGTTAAACAGTTGTTAGGGACAACCAACTACTAATCCGTTTTTCACATTGATGGCAGAGATGCATATTTTCCCATTTACAAATTCTTGATCTCTTCCAACTTTTGTTGAATAAACATGCTACAGAGTAGCAGAGCTATCTTACTAAATTTTCCTTTAGAGTCTTTTAGAAAGAAATTCACTAAAGAGCAAATGAAAGAAAAAATTAGCACCCACACTGTTGACCATTATATTCTTACTATGCTCTTAATACATCCTAATGTGACAACCAGTCTCCCTGAGCATGACTTACAAGCTGTTCAAAGCTAATGGCTACCCTCCTCAGCTCACTCTCTCCAATCTCTATGATGGAGAGTAGCACATGAAATATGAGGTTCTAGGTACAGTTGCATAAAGTGAAAGACAGAGCTACAACTTGTTTGAATTTTATTTGATTTTTTAAAAACAGAGTTGATTTTATGGTAAAAATATCAAATCTGATTTCTTAAAATTAGATTTCTCTAAAGTGCTTGAATACAGCTCCCACATTTCTCTGGGGGAGAATGGACCTTTATGTTATAGTTTATAAATCAATACTATCAGAAAATGAGGCACTCTCTGATGGAGACATGTTTGAAACTTATATATACATCTATATTTAAGCCCTACAGTAGTGGCATTCATCGTATGCAATGCTATGCGCATTTAGCTCTGCTGCTTCTCTATTTATGGACAAGCTATGAAAGCAGTTTGTCAGCAACTTTTTTTTGAGTGTTCACATTACCAAATACATTCCTTCTGAATTCACTCTAATGTAATTATCAAATTCAGCAGTGAGCAGATAACACAGCTAAAGGAAAATACCAACCTGCCTCAGTGTTTTCATGCTGTAATTGAAAACAGATGGCAACTTGTGTAATTTATGCTTTTCTACAGTCTGTAACATGTTGGTATAAGAATTCTAAGACTGAATTGCATCTGCTTCAACAACACCATATGCTAGTGCACAGTATAAATATTTATCCAAACCTACTTCATCTTCTCATTTAAACCTCAGTCAGGAGACAGTGGAAGTACCCTTCAATTAGCACTGAAGCATCTCCCCTGTGCTTTAAAGGGTTAAAGTCCCAGCACCAAACACTGAGAGATCTTCCCTTTCCTCAGCTTCATGGAGAAGGTTAAATGGAGGCATGTTCATTGTGCCTTATTTATATACTATAAATTCCAGTCTTCAAGCTCCCGCTAGACTGCCTTTAGGAGTCACAAAGAAGTTTCTCACTTACGATGTCCAAGCTTCTTTACTTTTCCCACTATCCTTTGATACACTGGAGACTGGCCACAGCCATAAATTGAATATCTTTCCTGGGGGAACAATTTTTTTTAGGATTTTTAGACTGATTTATCTTGCTTGTCAAGTAGTTAAGCAATCAGTAGTTTTGAGGTCAGACTATCAAGGACCACAGAATGGGGTTTGCATTTCTCTGCAGCATGGGGTACATTCAACCTCCCGAGAACGTCACAGTTCGAATTTCTTCCTGTTGCAGGAATTGAAGGCGCTGGTGATTCCTCTGATATTCCATGCTTTGGGGTTGCTTTTCCCCCCCAATTAGTCTATTTTGTGACTGCAGCAGTATTTGGACTCTGTGGACTAATCGGATAGTACTGATATTCTTTTGATTGCAGGGAGACTGGGCTTGATGACCTCGATGGACCTGACAGCAATCTTTTCCATGAAACAGTGGCTACTCATTTACATTGGAAATGTGGCTCTTATTGTGTAAGTGAAATCATTTGAGAACCCCAACCTGAAGTAATCATCTGTGAGCGCACAAGATGATGGCACAGGCAGAAAATTTATGAAGCTGACCTCCTCTCTGCATCAGCTTTTAAAGATCAGAAAGAGAATAGAATCATGCTGAAATCCTGGCCATATCCCCAAGCAAAGCTCAAAACAGAAGGGGTTGGTACTAGTAACCACATGTAGTCCCCCAAACTCCCTGCTACTAACTGATACAAAAAAGAACTAGAATACAACAGAAAAGCTTGAGTGGCCATTGGCAATTTGTATGATACAAAAACCCTAGGTGTAACAGCTATAAACACTAATTTGCTCAAAATCAGTTGAAAGAATCAGATAGTCTTTAGCATTCCTCAAAGGCTGGAGCTGGGCACTGATTTCTCCTGCCAAAAGGAAGAGCAGATAATCATTAATTTGTCTCTTTCACAAGCCTCACACTAACCTAGGTCTGCTAGTTTTGTCACACTGTTGCAGTGATGTCACACTAAATAACAACATGTGATGCCTATTTAAGTCACTAGTTTGAAGTCAAGTTGTGTAACTTTTCAAAAAATACTTGTACCTCACAAACAGAATTTAATTTACAGAATAAAACACTGAAAAAAAGAGGAAAAAATAGTTTTCCTGACAACAATTGGCAATATTTAGCAGTGACATCTGCTGAGACCTGAATTTTGCAGCCAATCAATACTGAATATTAAATCAATCTGGGAACTACAAAATCCTGCTGATCCTGTCTTCCACTACTGACGACAGCGACAGCAAAACAGACCTGCATATAACTCAGAAGTACGCACTGCAACACTGACTCCTTTCATAGCCCTGCGTCGCCTCCAGCTCCCATTTGTTAATGCGCTTACTGCAACCATGCTCTTCACAAGGCTGTCACAGGCAACTGCACTTCAACAAATCAAGTCTAAAAATACTTTAACAAAGCTAATTGACAAGATATTTATTAAATTATTTGCTCAGCTTCATACTTGAAATCTCAAATTGTAAATGGTAATCCTATTTACTAGCCCCAGAAGAGGTATCAAGACTTAAAGCCAAAAACGTCACACCTTCTCGCACCTCTTCAGCAGACCATGCTAATAGGGATTTTCTCAGAATTAAATTGCCTGAAAATTCCTCCAGAAGAGGATGTCACATATAACAGCAAGTGCTACCATGCAGAGATGCATATGTGCAACCGAGACCAGTGCATCCCAGCACCACACCCACCGCACAGCCACTGTGTATGGTAAGAACTCTGACAGGTCATTGAGATTTCTACCGAGACTCCAAATTCACAGCACTTTGGAGCAGCCCAGGAACTCAGCGAAGATCAGTCTGAAAGCAAGACACCACAAGGTTCTCCAGCTACATTGAGGCTGTAAAGTTTAATGCTTTACGTAACAAATGGTGGAGTTTTAAGTTCACAACGTGAGGTCCTAAAATGAGACTGTAGGCAGCAGTCCACTCTCAAATTATCCAGTCTAATGCAAAGACAGGAATACAGTGCTCTTCAAGACAGATAAGTGCAAGATCACAAGCTTTACAAAGGCCATTCCAAAAACGATTACACTGGATACATCTCCTTCGGAGGAAAAACCCTGCTGCTACTGCCAAGAACTTTTCTACAAACTGCAACGCCAAGTCTTGGCTCTTCTTCAAATTCTTGCCCTTTTCATCATAGCCAACTTTCCTTGTTAGCGCTTCTTTGGTGTAGCGTTCAGAGCAACACTGGCAGACAAAATCCTCTTGCACCAGCCCACCAGAAGTTACCGGGTCTAATCGTCTATTTTTGAAGTGCCCCTCCCACAGCTTCCACACAGGGGAAGGTTTATTTTCAAGGAGCTGTCATCTAAAGCCTGTCAGTTCACTACTTTGAATTTTCCAGATTGAAGAGCTTCATAAACAGATGGATTAAGTGACATAGATTTTTAAAAATTTCAAATATTGCACTATAATTTACATGCCTATTACCATGGGAACATCTCAACAAAAACCCTTATTTTCAAAGAAAACTGGCATTTCTTTATCACGGACTAAAGGCATTCAGCATTTCTGAAAATGGAGCACAAATTTTGGTGTCTAGACAGGGACTTTTCTAACATACGGCCATGATGCTTTATATGTAATTCTACTATTAAAAAAGACTGTATATAAAGATAGCACTCTTGCAAATAATCAGATCTGTCCTTTGTGCAAATTCAAGGCAATATATCCCAGTTTTTTTTGTCTAAAATACTGATTGCTTCCCTCAGGGCAGCAGATTATTTTATATTCTTATATCTTGAATCGTTTAGGTAAACCTCTGTACCCCCATCAGAGTACATGAGCACATGGAGCACAGAAATGCAATACATGAAGACAGAAATTGGTATATAAAACCAGTTTCAGAGGTGGAATACGAAAGAACCTAGCTTAACTGACATGTCCTAGTGTACAACCACAGGGCTACCAGGATGAAATGAAAAGTAAAACTAAACCAAAGCTCTAAGCTGCTGAATGCAGAAGTGAAATTTCTAAGATTATACATATGACACCAAAGTGTTATTTTTATAAGCCAGGTTTCAGAATAGATCTACTTTATTGCTTGCTGCTCTATTCAGAGAGTAAAAGATGCTGTGAAATTCTAAACTCCCAAGCTCAGGATCTTGAACCCACAAACGAATAAATTCGTTATTTTAAAATTTTAGGCGGTATTACTTTTTGAAAATTATAGTCTTCATATAAAAATTGTAACTGCTTATTTTATTTAGGCATTGTATAAAACATATAAAAATATTCAGCTCCCTCAGAAATCAAGCCATTCGCCAGAAGGATGTGTTAGGGTGCCGCGTGCACCAACAGGCTCTTCAGCTGCCATTCCCCCTCCCCAGGGTTTGCCTGCTCATAGTCAGAAAAAGTGAATGTTTCAAAGACAGTACAAGTTTCTTACAAGTTTCATGAAAAACACCCATCAGCCAGAGAGGAGAAAAAGCCAATAGTGCATTTGCTAAGGAGGGTGCCATAGCACCCTGGAATTGTGCAGCCTGAACACTGGAGTAGGTGTAGGTGCTTTACAGTAAACAGGTTCACTTTTAATAGGTAGTCTGACTTCAGCTCTTCCTATATAGGTAAAGTCCAGAAGCTGCATGCCAGCAACCCAGAAATTCCAGAGTAAACAGGGAAGCTAAAACTGTGTAGCATTGCAAAAAAAGGTGAACATAACAAAAAAATCCCCATATCACACCCCCACCCCCACCAAAATCAGCCAACCAAAAAAAAATTAAACCAAACCCAAACTTAAACCCAGAAAGATCAAAAAGCAACCTGGAAAGAATAAACATGTTTCATGTGGAAAAGGGACTTGAAGAATCTCAAGGACAGAAGAAAATAAGAGGAGGCTGAAAGGCAGAGGAATTCACTGTGCACAAATGCCTGAAACCAAAAGCACCTCTCCTTCCCCAGATACAGGCAGACCAATACCTTCACTGAGCCCCACAAATACGCTTGGTAAATCATCCCGTTTTGAGAGCTCACCTTCATCCCAGCTGCAGCTGCCGGCCCGCTGGGGTCCACAGCCTGGATGTGGCAGGGCTTGCTCCCCCGCACCACAAACCCCCAACCCACTGCGTCACCGACGATCTGGAAGGAGGAAAGAAGGACATGATCACCTTCGGGCAGCCTGGTGAAACTTAAGGTTGTAACATCTATATAGTTCAAGACATAATTTCAACGTGTCTATATTTCCAGCACATAGTAAAGGATGTTGTGTAGAGGCTGCTATATCACTCATGGGAAACACTCTATCCAAACAAATCGGCTTGCTTTGAATGAAGTTTTTTTGTTTAACTAGGAGGTCGTAAAAAAATGCTTCCAATGACTACGTTGAAAAATCTCTTTACAGAAAGGCTTTCTCTAATAGTGAATATGAATCAAAATTTCTGTCCCACCATAATCTAGAAAGACCCAAGTAGAAAATTTCAATTTGGGTAAGTAATCCACTCCTGTAGTATTACCAGAAGCACAAAGTCTAGATAACTCTGTATAATACAAATGTTATTGGCTTTACGTAATTTTACACTCCATTTAAGTCAGCAGTTCTACACTGGCATAAAGACAGGATAAACAAGTGCAGAATTAGACCTAAAATGTGTGCAAGTACTGATAACGGAATTAGGGATTTTAAAGTACAAAACTCAGCAAATGCAAATAAGCTCTAATTATCTCATTAGAAAGTGTCTGTTTGGACTACCTTGTGCATACAACACGTAGAAAATAAAGAAAAATACTGGAGACCTACCGTAAAAGTTTTTCTTACATATGGGGCTCCAGGAATCAAAAGCTCATCAGCAGTCACGGGTCTCTTTAATACTGTGGAGGTACACAAATAAACATTCAATATAAAGGTTCTTCTGGAATATCTACTAATAAATAAGATGTCATTTTGGGATACAACACCTTTCGGTCCCACTTTTCAAACATTGTTTCAGTTCTTGCAGACTTGCTTAGAAGTAGTAAAAGAGCCAAGGAAAAGACAGCAGAATAACTCTGAGGACAAATGATGAGAGCTTTGGAAAATTAGGGCATTTAGCCAACAGACTTTGTCATCTGCAATTAAAATCCACTGAACACTATCACAAACATCAGAAGTGGCTGTTCCTGTGTCCAGTGTTGAAACGAGTGACCAACCTTCCTGACGTGAATCAGCTTTTCTTCCCATCTCACTCCATGCATGTTGGGTGCTCTCTGATGTTTCACCTGAATCAATTTTTAATCACAGAATTAAGAAATAAGAAAATTCTGCTTGGGTTGGGCATTATCCTAGCAAACAGAGTTCTGCAGTTGTAGGCACAGACATCTAACTGCATTTTATTCCAGAACAGCGTAGACAATCTATAGCTGGCTGGGATTTCAAATGAAAGGAAATACCAGCGAGTTTCTGCAGGTGATTCCCCATTGCCTTGCTATATAATGGGGTACTTTTCCTGTGAACAATGTAAACAAAGTTCTACCAAATCAAATAGACACTATTTCGTGTACTACTTTTTATCCATTTATAAATGCTTCACAAGATGGAGGACAAACGAAAGATGTATGTTGTTCACTGTGTTTGCCTGCTTCACCTCTAAAATTACAGCTGCTTTTCTTTTAGCAATGAATCATTTTGATGTTGTCTGCTTTTTAAGTCACAGGTAGAAGATAAGATTTCCCACAGATGGTATTTGAAGATATTCATGAGTTTCTTAATAATAGTCATGGGAGCAAGGAGAATTCTAGCATATAAACCAATATCTATTTTTTTTACTTTCCCATGGATTTTGACAAACTGTCACTTAGCCAGCGTCACACTTTGCAGAGCATGCCTGGTCCATGTAAAAAACCTCAATGATGATGCTCATTCAACAAATCAGAATCAGGTAAATCATCCACGCAGGACTCCCTTGTGTGCCTCCCTTCATTATACCTCCAGAAATATTTTTTCATTTGATGATTGTTTTTCTACATGATTGGTGAAGTCATGACCTTTTTTTTTTTAAAATGTTTGCCTGACAATAAATACACCTGTGTCTTGTGTTTATGAGCATGCAGTTCACTGATATGCTCTGAGTCTGGATAGCAGAAAACTACTTGTGAAAAAAATCACATTATAGTTCAGCAAAGGATTAAGAATTCCTCTAAAACATGTGCATCTGACAGCCTTATGTTAACCTCTGCGAGACGATGTGTGGATCCATACTTGCACTATGGGAGAAGTTACCTTACATTGCCTGCAATTGTATAATTACTAAAAATAAGATTGTTTATAAGTCCATTACTGTCTTCTTTCACCTATGAGCCTGTTAAAACTATTTTGAGTTTGAAAACTAGTCATAAGAGAGAATTTCTTTTAAAAAAGAACAAATTTATACAAGGGCGACATCAGCCTATCTTTTTTCTTCCAGTGTTGTGTAATTAGCTGCATTAAAATAAACCTGTTCTCACTACTCGTGGGTTTACACTTCGTATATAATCAGAACCATAAACGAATGGAATAGTCAGCATACTTCAGATAAGGCACACATTTATGGAGAGCACATGAATGCTGCTTTATCAGACCCAGAAATTTTCCCAGGATATAATTAATGATGTACTAGGGCCAAAGTCCTCCCAATGCAAAATGTATTGGACCATTTCTAGGAAATATACCTAAGAGATATTCTGCCAAAGATAATGCAGCACACTTCAAACAGGGGCAAACCCATTGCATATAGGAGTAAAAACATTTGAAGGTGTTGTCGAATGCCCAATAGCAGCGTACTCCAAGGACGCAACGACCACCAGCACCAAGAGCGTTCCCCTAGCCTGGACAACAGGTCTGGCATAGGAGGTTATGGCTTCTGGGCATGCAATTCTGCTGGGTCCTTCACATTATTTTAAATTAGAGCCTCATACTGAATTCCTAGTAGACTGTAAGGAAGGAAATGTGCTTAAAGGAGAGAGAAAGAAAATATTCCCATAACTAAGCCTCTTTCTGATGGCCACTCTACACAGCAGGAATGAAATGCACTTTAGCTCAGTCATCTCTGGATTAAATTGTCAATGTTTTGAACAGGACTCAGAAAGTGCTTTAGGCACTCTCTAAGAATAACTTCAAATGCCAGCATCCCTTTGAAAGCAAAGCTTACACATATCCACTGAAGCCTTCCCCCATTGCACAACGGTCCTCCCACTTTCAGCAGAGGCCCGGTAAATTTGAAATAATAAAGAGCACAAAGGGGAGCAGGCACTCTGCTTTGAAATCCAGGGCTGTTTCTGAGAGAAACAGAGAGCTGAAACAATACTAACCTGGTTTGTTTTCCCCTTCCCACATGTACAGTAAGCAACAATTTTAAGTGAACTGTGGAAGAAATGGTATGTTTAATCTTCCGGTGTGGGATAGGAAATCCTTTCAAAAGGAAAATAAGCTTCAACTCTGCTTATACCTTCCTAAACAGACTGGTGTAAGACCTAAACAAACAAAAATGCTGAAATGGTCCCTGACAGGCTGAAACAATGCTGCATCTTTCTTTAGAGCCTGCTGGTTTCTGCGTTGTGTTACTTCATAGCAACTCAAGCAGCCACCGGACAGTTAAACTCTCCCCTGACTTGCACCAAAAGAACATCTCTAGAAGAGATTTGAATTGTTTCAGAGCTTGGCAATGAAGAGGCATATCTGTGTCTCTGACTGTACGTCCTCCTAAGAGATAAACTGCAGTTCAAACTACAATTATAGGCTTGATGCAGAGGTTATTGCAGGAAGATGCCTGGCTTGTGTTCAGCAGGACTTCAGGCTAGAAGATTACAATAGTCCCCTCTGGCCTACAAAACCTGCAATGCTGTGAATTTTTAATGTCTCCTTGAAAAGATAAACTTAGATGCGATGCTAGGCATGCTTCATGTTGCCTTCTGCCCAAACAGATATCTGTATGCTGGCTCCTGTGCACCGTAAGAGACGCTGATGCTCACCAGATTTCGGGTTGCAGAGCACCGGGGGACTGCTGCTGAGCGTTGGGCTACTGCTGAAGTACCCGCTGCTGCCACAGCTACTCATGCTGCTCCTCCGTACTGCCGACACGATCTTTATCTCCTTGGTGGGACTCACTACAAACAGAGAGAAAATATAGAGAGAAGAAGATTCAATTATTAAACCCTTCTCTCTGGTTTCTTTGAAACAATAGCAATAAGCCATGCCTTCACTGACAACATTGGGAAGGAGTTAGTGTGTTTTACATTGTTAGAAGAGCCATGGCATGAGTATAATGGTGTAGCTAAGGTGATGGCTGAACTGCTCCCGTTGCAGTGTCTTCTAGGAGGCACTTCAATGACAAATTACTTTGGGCTTGGGAGACTTTAATCAGTTCTGTTTGTTCACAGATACTGAATTTTGATCAGCATCTGAAATGCTATTGATACAGATAAAAAAACACCCCAGGGAGCTAAAGATTTGGTAAACTGAGTAAATGGACAATCCCTATGAACAGGGACATGATACTCAACTCTGTGCTTTTTCAGACACTGAAACCCCTTAACCAAAAAGGCTTTTGTTAACATCCCCTGGAGTCTCCCTACAGACAGCAGTATAGTTGATGAGTCACCTGAGAGAAAACTGGTGTGTTTTCTGTTGTCATGGTTCTGCTTGCGCAGGCAAAATGGGCTGTCCTGGCTTTCTGGCACCAAGCGAGATTTCTCAGTGAGGAGCTCCATTAATCGCCGCCGCCGCCGGAAATTCATTCTGCACTGGTAGAGTAAGTTGCTGTCCATAAAATGGTGCTTGTTGGACACTAGGAAAAGAAATAGAAAGTCTATGCCTGGTAGGACTGAAATCAGAGCATACCTATCTGCAATGTGTGGATTGCACACGCTGATGTCAGGAAGCAACACCCAGAGCTCTCTCTTCCCCTCTGCAGACTCAGAAAAAGGAGGAAGGTAGTCAGCTTCATGCACACAGCTTCAATATACATGCTTTTATAGCATCAGTAATCACAGAATCATAGAATCAAAAGGTTGGAAGAGACTTCTGAGATCATTGAGTCCAACCGTGCCTGTCTCCCTACTAAACCATGTCCCTGAGGAACTCATCTACCCATCTTTTAAACACCTCCAGGGATGGTGACTCCACCACCTCCCTGGGCAGCCTGTTCCAACGCCTGGCCATTGCCAGGAGGAATATTTTACACTACTTTGATTTATGACAAACACTTCTTATTGTCATATGGAAATGGAAGTACTTTATCTTTCTATGACAGGTTGCATAATCTTCACGCATGCTCCCTCTGTATGCCATTTGTTGCTGCTGGTCACTATGAATCAGACTTAGCTCCTTACATCAAGTGTTTTGTCAGTCTAGGGCGGCCCCTGGGAGCTCTGACTGACCACCTCGTTTGGAGCTTCAGGGCAGCAGAGAATTGAGACCTGTGTATTTCCTCTGTCTTGTTCACCACAGACACCGTGTCCCAGACACTTCCTGCAAGCCACTTCCTCCCCTTCGTACGGATACGCAAGGTTTGGGAACAGGCACCTGGCCAAAAATAATTTCTTACATAATGAATAAAAGTCTTAATTACAACCTGTTTTGACACTGAGAGCAAATTCCATGTTGCTGGCGTCAGAGCAAGAGCACCAGTCCTACCCACAGACTGCACCATCGCCATAACATCTGTGTGTTCACTGCCACTGATGCTGCATCTTAATAGTGATAAAAAACGTCACAGTTGGATGGGGCTCTGTGCCACATCCAGAAAGTGCTCGGACTCCTTCATGGCTTGATCACAAGAAATCCCTCAGGAGTATTCCTGCATTAGTACTGCAGGATCTTAAATAGCTGCAATAGATATTTTAACTGTTTTTTCTCCATCTTCACCTGTGAACACATTCCACAGACATGATTTCCACAACTGACCTTTTCCATGAAGGATCTAAATTCTAGATTTACCTGGTCTGTAAATTGCACTTCTTCCAGTACTGAATTATGAGAAATGGTAGGTTATATGTATTTATATGTAAAGTGTAAACAACCACATAGATATGCACTCAGAGGTCAGTCAAGTCTTTAAGTACATAACTCAGCCATTTGGCCTCATTCTCCTACTGCAGACACTGATTTTTGGCCTTGCTCTTTGCTCTGCCCAATATGTGGGGTCCAAAAGCAGCAGAGCCCAAGGTGCTACAACCAGATCCAGAGCATGGAGACCTGTTGAGTCCCTCTCTCTTCGTCCTCTTCCCAAATACATTCTTTCTTGCTCTCATCCCTTCTTTATACCTCTGTGTGTCTCAGATTGCTCTCCGTGAGCCCCACAGAAACATATCACATACATGATAGCATTGCAAATAAGACTGTACTCAGACATAAACTGCCAGTGTGTCATTTGATGCTTATGAGCTGAAGGAATAGCCTCAAAGAGGAAAAGGCACAATCACTTTCTCCTGCAGACAGTGGTCTTGGAGACAATATTCATCCAGGGATGTCCAGTCATTTAGATAATAAAGAAGATGCCAGTCTTAGCTGTGATTCTCAGTGCACAGCCCTCCATACGGAAATAGAAACTTACTTATGGGATCATCATGTCCATCTTGCAAAGAAGAATGTCTCGTGGGCCACTGTTAGAAAGGAGACAGTACAAATGGACTTTGGGACACTAGGAATCATCAGGACACAGGAGCTTTCTGATCTGCAAGCCACCATGCAGACTGTCTGACCCAGAATCTCGCAGCGTGGCATAGGCTGAAAGGCATTTCTTAGAGCAGGGGTGTCAAACTCACAGCTCCCACCATTCTCCTCCTCCTGCTCCTGCAGCATAATGCGTGTCACACACACTGCACATGTGACTAGTGAGCTGGCAGGAGCGCAGGGGCAAGGAGCTCAGCGCTGCCACCAGGTAGAAACAAGGTGCTGAGCTGGATAAAACAAGGTGGAGGGCTGGAGTCGGCCCACAGGTTGTGAGTTTGACACCCTTGTCTTAGAGTTTTGAGGGAAGGTAGAGTTTTGGAGCTCTACTTTTTCTCCTGAATAAAGCAGAAAGGTCATGTCAGTCAGCCAAACTGCAAAGCTTCACCTACACAGAAGACCTCTGTTACCTAGGCTGTCTGGTTCTGTTGAAAAGCTTCAGAACAGCCAGTACCAACTGCCTTTTCTTTGCTTCGTTTCAGTGCTGAACCTGTTGTTTCCTCAAATCAGCCATGTGAATCCTTCAGGAGACAAATGGCTTGGCTAAGTCAATTTTAACATTGCAAGCAATTCGTTACCATGTTCTGATACATTAATTATTGCGGCACACACTGCTGCTGTGCTCCTCATTTTGGACACACATAATACACAATGCTATTAATCAACACTTACTAACAATTACTATTTTTGAAGAACAGAAATAGAGCAGGAGATATCTGAAGACTTGCCTACATCCACAAAAGAATTTGTGATCAGAGGCAGAGTTAATATGTAGGTGTTTACAGCTACAAGAATCATTTTCAGATCACTGACATAATACGTAAAAGTAGCAATATCTAGCAATACCCTACCACATTATGAGAATAACCTGATAAAATACAAAAAAGCCTCCTGTTTTTTTAATGACATCTTAAAGAGTTTCCTGAAACATCAAAAGACAAGATCTGCTTATTTTGGACACTACTGGGTTTCATAATCTTAAATGAAAGAGAAACCACAAATATTCCCTTGGAAGTAGAATTACTGTTGCCAATTGTTTGCAATGTAAAAAATATCAGTATGGTTTCTGATTCAAGTTAAATATCATGACACCAAAGTTCTTTATGAAGACTATTCTGTTCTGTTTGTTAACTGAAGTGCTCTTAAAATCTTCAGAAATTTTGATAATCAGAGATCAACACACACTCATGCGACGTCATAAAGCACTCTGAAATTCTAGAACTATTGATCATGAATAACAGAATCACAGAGTTGTTTAGGTTGGAAAAGACCTTTAAGATCATTGAGTCCAACCCTTAACTTAACACTGCCAACTGCATCACTGAACCATGTCCCTAAGGACTACATCTACACATCTTTCAGTAACTCCAGGGACAGTCACTCAACTGCTTCCTTGGGCAGCCTGTCCCAGAGCTTAACAACCCTTTCGGTGATGTAATATTGTGTAATACCCAATCTAAATCTCCTGTGGTGCAACGTGAGGCCACTTCCTCTGATCCTATTGCTTTCTACTTGGGAGAACAGACCAACACCCCACTTGCTACAGACTCCTTTCAAGTAGTTGTAAAGAGTAATAAGGTCTCCCCTCAGCCTCCTTTTCTCTAGATTAAACAAATCCAGTTCCCTCAGCCACTCCTCCTAAGACTACAGAACTACATACGACTACTATATATTATGTGAAGCTACATAATATGAAGTTTATTTGTGTCAAGGTAGTGGAGCATATTTTAGAATAACACCACTTGTTTTGACCAAAATATTGTAATAATATATACTTAAAATAGCGAAGCTTAGGTCTTTGTCACGGTTTAGCCCCGGCCCAGGCAATTTTGGCAGATAAAACTGAGCAATTGGGCTCCCAAACCCCTCCCCTCTTCTCGCAGGGAAAGGGGAAGGGAAAATGAGAGGAAAAAGACTTGTGGGTTGGAAACTAAAACTACAATTTCAATGAAATAATAATGATGATGATGATAAAAATAATTAGAAAGTAATAAAATATATACAAATATATGAAATTGTACCCCCACCCCACCTCTTGATGACTACACATCACCATGAATGCCTGCAGAGCAGACTCGAGGGAGAGGGTCCGAGGTTAGAAGGGAGCTGGACTCAGGAATGCACGGATCTGGGATCAAGAGCAAACAGATGAGATCCTCACTGGACATCAGCCCTCACAGACGATAAGAGCAAGACCCTCATGATCTCTCATTTTTACACTGTGTATGATGTACATGGGATGGAATACTTTGTTGGTCAATTTGGAGTCAATTTGCAGCCTCTCCCTGCAAGTGCAGCCCTTTTTGCCAGCTCGAGGATGGCCTTGGTTACTATAGGAATAAGAATAAGCATTGGCCTTTCTGCATATCAGTGCCTCACGTTATCACTTCTAGAGACAAACACTGTCTAAAAAACCATGCAGCTAACTTTCAGAAAATGAAGTTACTTAGACGAGAATTAGCTGAAGTCAGAAAACTAATTCTACTTTAGCTCAAACTACAACAGTCTTCCATTGAAGTAATGCATTGTCAGTGTTACTATTTTAGTTCAGGGAAGGGAAAATTTTTATACAATAAATTAATACAAGTGGAAAAGGTAAGACCCATCACAATACGTTGTAGAATATTTGTATATGATTTACACAACAAAGGGTTTGTAGACAGAATTCTTATGACATGTAGTTATTACAGCGTCTGGAGTGCTCGTTGATTTTCATAGTTTCATTGTTTGTTTCTACTGATAGTTCACATTTCATTTGAGAGTGTTAGCATGTGTCTCAGTTTGAGCAAGTAACATATTTGTAGTACCATGTAACTTTTTGCATATTATCACAATATCACAGTAGCACAGTATCACAAGGTTGGAAATGACCTTTGAGATCACTGAGTCCAATCCATGACCCAACAGCAACACCTACTCATCATCTAAACCACAGCACTAAGTGCTTCATCCAATCTCCCTTTGAACACCTTCAGGGAAGGTGACGCCACCACTTCCCCAGGCAGCGCATTCCAATGGTCAATCACCCTTTCAGTGAAGAATTTTTTCCTAATATCAAGCCTAACCCCCTCCCCTTCCGCCCCGCCCCCCCCGAAAAAGCTTGAGACCGTGTCCTTTTGTTCTGCCACTGGTCACCTGACTAAAAGGTAATACTTATGTACATTTAAGGATACATTAAAAAAATAAACAGGAGTATTTTGCTCAAACTGTCTCCTTGAACATACAACATCAAATACAATATCTCACTAAAATTATTGGTGAGCCCTCTGAGGCTTTTTTATTTTTATGCATCAACTTTCTGACTTATTCATGATTTGGGATGAAATGCCCATGCTGGGACTCTGCCTAAGGGGGATAGTTTCTGGAATGGTGTGGAAAAAGGCGATTTCCAGACTGCAGACCAGAAGGAAGATGTTGAATAATGGGAGGCAGACACAGGTTCAGACTGCCTCTGAAGCACTCTTCAGGTGCAGTGACTGACTTTCAACATTAACCAGGAGGAGCTACACATGCTCTAGTCCTTGATAAGTCACAATTATCAAAGAATCATAGAATTATCTGGCTGGAAAAGACCTCTGATGTGAATTTTGGATGCAGAGCATGCACAGGAGGTTGTTTTTGCTACGCTTGGTACATTCCGGGTGAGAGGTACCAGCACAGGAACGGTGCTCAGCTCTGCTTCTGTAACAGTCTGGTTTTGCTGAAATCATCAGAGAAAAGCGGAACTGTAAAACTTTTCCAAGCTGATTACAGAATGCTGAAAGGACTGCAGAGACTTGCTTGGGAAGGATTTCTTTAAAGGTAATTTTGAGGTTGATACCTCAAGTTAACATGTAGTGTTGCCTCAGAGGCAGCAGCAGATAAACTTATACTGCCCAAAAAGGCTCCTGCTCCAGCTATCTGTCCCTCTCATAGAAGTTGCTGTCTCCCCATAGGTATTGACTTAACTACTTCTGAATTAGTTCACTGACCTTCATAATGCCGCATAAAAAAGCAAACTGGAACCCATTTCAGTTTGTGTTAAAAAGTTACAACCACAGCTGACAAGTATCAGGTCGTATATTTGTCCACGATGAGGGTGATGCAAAGAGCAAGGTGGGGTGACCTCATGGCTTTCTCATTCCAATTTAATTCACTGGTGCTCGTGTGGCAACATGTTCATGTTACAATGTGCACCTTATGAAACAGAAAGGAACTGTACCAAAGAGAGTGAAGAAAACACATGGCAACTGACAACCTCCAAAATCACAAAAAATAATTAGAACTTCTGATCCTGGAGGGAAAGGCATCAACAGTAATTTATAGCCACCAATGTCAAACTTTGGTGGTAATGTCACAATCCACCGGTCTAAACTCCCACAAACTCAGGCCACAAAAATTCTCTCAGAAACAGAATTAAACAACTCTCTGTTAATCTTACAAAACCATAGCTCAATCTTACTTATAGCAGCCTGTAATGACCACTTTGCTCTTTACCTTATGAGCTGTTCAATCAAGCTTTCAGTTACTTTCCCTGCCGGGTAATAAAGATTTAACTCAAAGCTGTATTTGTTTAACTTGAGCCACTAATCTGTGGACTTTATCACACCTTCATCAGAAAGTTACATAAGATCTGGTCAGAAATCTTTGTAAAAGAGAAGTCTGTGATGTGATGAAGCCCACTCTCAAACATATCTTTGATCAGCTGAATAAATAACACCCCTTAAATTCTGACTTTGTTTTAGCTCTCCTCAAGTCTTCAGATTTTCTTTATCCTTCCTAAAATCCAGCTTATCAGAACTGCACGCTCACAATTCCAACCTCACTCCCCTTCTCTTACTTGCTGTCATCGTTTATACACATCTCAAGCTTGTAATAACAGTTAATACAACAATACCGCATGAAAAGCCTAAGCTGCAAACAACTGTATCTTCTCTTTTCCTTGCACAGTGTTACTACAGACCAATAAGCAGAGCCTGTATTTTCATTTCCTATATGTATTGCCTTCTAGTTATACCATTAGTTATATGAAAACACACCTCTTTTTGGGTAAAGTTCAATTATTTGTTTACTGTCTCATCTATACACAGAGTTTGCAAACTTCATCAGCAAGGACTTTAGCTGGTCATTTGCCATTGACATTACTGTTAAGAAAAAACACACTATTTACTTTGGCATTTCTCTGATGGGGAGCATCTACTGTTGCAGCTATAGTGTTCTTGTGCCTGGCTGCTTCATAGTTTCTGTCCAGATGCATAAAATATAAATTGCAATGTCTATGCATAAAATCCTGGAATCTGCATAAGGCTCAGATAAACTTTTCGCTTCTTCTTTTGCAAGGAGGCTACTGCACAGCAGAGATACAAAATGTAATTTTACACTGATTTCATAGAACTGAGGAGGCTTTAGAAAGCACAAAAGCCTATTTTAATAATGATGTGACTCATGTCTTAAAAATCAGGCCATTTTCATAACTGGCTTTTCCCCCAGATCCCTCCCACTTCTTCAGTTCCCTATGATTTTTAGCACTGATAATCTGTGTACATCTCCACTGCGGTGATTAATGCTTTCTACCAGCCAAAAGCTGCAGTTGCCAGTAGGCCACATCCAGTGGTGCGCTCCAGCTGCTCTGCTTGTCCCCAGAAATGCGACACTGTCACAAAGCAAGCCCATGACTGGAGCTGAACGGCCACTCCATGTCAAATGAGCAGTAGGAAAGAGATCAAAGCCTCCTGAGAAGCTGGATGAGTAGCTCTTCTCAAGAGAGCAGAGGAGATTTTGAAGTGTGCACTTGTTTGTTTGTCTGAGCATGTACTTGTGCTAGGATTAAGAGGAAGAGGTTATAAAAGCTTTAGCAGAGTATACAGAGTTTTCAGTGCTCATATGTGATGTCTTTCCTCTCTTGAACACAAAAGCAGCAGTGAACTCTTTCCAGCAGTGCACAACACGTTTCCAAGCCTTTCACTGTGCAAGGCAGCACCCCCAGTCTATTAACAAGTATAGTTTATCTTTTTACTGAGATAGTTTCGTCTATTAAAATGATGTTAAAGCCAGTTCAAAGCTGCAGGAGATCGTTGTGAACCTTCACTATTACTGTCTGCAATGGTCTGAGCCTTCATATAGCAAGTCACAGATGACCATACCAGTTTTGACCTCTAATGTGGCAAGACATTGCCCCAAAGGAGCTGACATCATACCGAGAACAAATGCAGGATGACACTCATGCTGGTGGGCTGCATGGAAGGCGTAGGAGCTGCTGGTTTATCTGAAGAAGAACATGGCCCAAGCTGCACCCACCAGCTTAAAAAGCATGCCTGGGGAAGGGTCTTGCTCCAACCCCATGGCCTTTCACTTCCTAACCCTAACCCTCTCCTATGCAGAACTGGTGTTTAAATGGGAAGGAAATAAATCAATGCTGTAAAATAATAGTTCCTTAAAAAAATGCTTCTCTGTGCACGGCACACAGCTTGCTGAGCCCGTCTCCTCTGTGCCTCAGGCCTTTTGCCAGCTCTGCTTCAGTCTCTTGCCAGAAAAGCAGTGGAACTGTGTGTCCACTTTGGCTTTCACAGAGTAAGGATGAGCCCACAAGCTTGGTAAACACCAATCAGCAGCTGAGACCCACACAGCGTGGCTCCAAGGTTTTCCGCTGCTCCTCACCCGAGCTCCATCCCACCCACCTCTGCTGCACAACTCTGCCACCCCTGCACTATCCCTCTTCCACTCCTGCCTTGCACCAACACACGTGCAGCTGGAGGAGAATAATCAACACTTTGTTCTGCATTGGACAATGCTTTTCCCACTCCCCTCAAAGCCTTCCTGTTTTTCTAAAGCTAATCTGGCATCTGCAAATGCATTTTCATAATGGCACCTATTCAGATTAGTTTCCTTTTACACATTGATGAATTCCACCTGCTTGGAGCTCCTTCAAGTCAAGGAAGAGAGACTACAGATGTTCATCGAATATAGGGTCTTGGATTCCCTGCACCTTGTAAACATGATGCCTCCATTTCCACCTTTTATGAATGTATATATGCTACGTAGACTGTAGATAAGCCCACCTGCAAACGTACTCAACCAGCATGCTAAGCTCTTGGCAGTGCAACTGCTCTAAAGAGTATTTTTTTCTTATTTGAATTACGAAACATTCACTTTGAACAGACAATGAATCTAAGCTTGAACTGCTGTAGTTTCCACTAAGCCTCCCACATAAAACTGCAAGGTAAATCCTGGCCCTGAAAAACAAAATCCAAAGAGCTGTTCCAGCTCATCCTAGCTAAGGGCAAAGCCAGTAAGTATGTCCAGAAGTAAGTAGGTCCTGAATCTGTAAGCAGGTCCAGAAAAAAAGCTGTGTTATAACTAGAGAATCGTCTCATAAGCTGTTTCAATGAACTGTGGTATATTTTGCACGTACTGCAAAAGAAGTGTAGACTACTTTTATACTGTCTTTGAAGCATGAGGATTACAACAGACAACTGTCCTTGGGAACTGAAATACAGAGCATCCTGCTCTTATTGAAGCAGTACATTCTGCTCAGTGCATTAACATTTTTTTTCAGTTGTCTTAAAACAGGTAGGCAGAGAATTGTTTCTGTGTACATTTTGTCTTCCCAGTAGGTTTGCCATCTCTTTGCAGACTATTTTCAAATATATGCGACTTACTCCAGCATGAAAAGTCAGCACTGAATCACATGTATTTCAACAGTCTTTTCAGTTTGTATATGAGGATTTATCGTCTTTAATTTAGCAAGTTTACAGAACATAGCCAACTGCTTTTCTTTGCTTCCAAATAAAGTGTGGAAAGTACAGACTGTGGCAAGGGAAGCAGAAGATGAAAAGGCCCATCTGGGTATCTTCTTTCTGTTGCAGCTGTTAAAAACTGAAACCTATTCTCTGTCAGAAAAACATAATTTGGTAGTTCATATGAAAAGAAATCTTCACATGTTATTTCTATAATGCACAGAGCATGTGGCTTTTTCAAAAAACAAACCCGTTCCTGCTTTAGATAAAGGTGACTGCAAGAAAAGCCCAATGAGAAGATGATGGAAGCTGGAAGGTTATACAATTGCATACAAAGTTCTTAAACTTTACTATCAAGGCAAAATAATGAAAAATATGCAGACTGGTCTCTAGATTTAGCTTAAGCAGTTGAATTATCATGGGTGAAGTTAGCGTCCCTGCGTATGGGAACTCCTCAGGAAGGACTGCCACACAAATAAATGGCATTGTCACAGGGGGAACTGGGCTTACAATGAAAACAAAGTTGTGTTGCAGGACTTCAAAGACTAGCTGAAAGTTTGTGTTTTACTGAGATAAACCAAAGCACCATCTGTAAAAATGAGATGTTTTATAATTTTTAGCATGGAGTATACACAGTGAATACTTGGATATATCCAACAGCTGATGTGATCCAGGTATTAGATCAACTAGAAAAATGATATTAAAAAAATCTGTGTTAATTTTATGTGTTAAAATCTATGTGCTAATCTATGTGTTAATTTTAATCTCCTTAGGGACATGGTTTAGTGGGGAGACAAGTACAGTTGGACTCAATGATCTTGAAGGTCTCTTCCAACCTTACGATTCTATGATTCTATAATTTAGAAGAAGAAAACCTATGACTGTTTAAGTCAAAGATTTTGAGCTAGTTCAATGGCACTTATAATCTGCTACCTGCAGTTGATATTTCCAAGCAAAGGGCTTCCAAAGAGAAATGTCAAATTAGGTAAGAAGTATGTATTTCATGTATATGGCAAGTTTTCACTTACAAAGTAATAACATCAACTAATCATAAGCAATCATACATCTGAGGTAAATGTAAAAACACCACAAGAGAGGGAAAGCTTGTCAACAAGAGCAAAAGAAATCATACTTTGTTAGATATTTAACCTACTTCCACAATTCTAACAAACTTTCAACTGTATCACGTATCTTGATACTTAAAACTAACGCACTGGTCATCGTGCTAAGGGAAATTTTGCAGTATGAAAGGTACAGTCCTTGCAAAGAATAGGGAAAATTAAATCCACATTTTAAGATTTTTCTGCAAAGACAGGGAGATAGCATATGTCAATATCTATTGTTCTCACTAAGTCACTACAAAATGTTTGTTTTCATCTCTGAAAGTAATTTGCACAGGGGAGTTTCGCTGATGCTAAATTGACTCTCGAATGGTGGATAAGCACCTGACTCCGTGTTAAGTCAGCAGAACATGTGCCTCCCTGGAATGCATCTGGTCTAGCCAAGTGCAATTGACTCAATAAAACTACTTAAAGCTGCAAGGTATTCCAAAGGATTGTGGGGGCAGAAGACACTTACATCATGCCTAAGAACTCACTCAACCTCTCCTCATAAGAGAGATGCTCCAGTCCCCTAATCATCTTCATGGCCCTCCACTGGACTCTCTCCAGTAGTTCCTTTTCTTTCTTGAACTGGGAAGTCCAGAACTGGACACAGGACTCCAGATGAAGCCTCTTTAGGGCAGAACTGACAGAGAGGTGATGCCATCTCCTTCTCTGGAGATATTCAAAACCCACCTGGACACGGTCCTGTGCAACTTGCTGTAGGTGAACCTGCTTTAACAGCTGGGTTGGACTACATGATCTCCAGAGTTCCCTTCCAAACCCTACCATTCTGTGATTCTGTGACATCTTGCCACGTATTTACTATCATTTTAAAATTCTAGCACTGACAAAATGTTTCAAAGGAAGATACCTGCTAGCCAGTCATCTCCAAAAGTGATTCTTTCCATTCCCTCACTTGTTCGCTCTATGGCCTTTCCAGAACCCATCACATGTGTTCCTCTGTTAGTCTAAGGTTGAGAATCTGCATCCCGACCTCCCTGGAGGAGAGTGCACAGCCATGCAAACCGCTTTGTGATGAACCATGCTGCAGCCACCGCCTGGGGAAGATGCTGGAGGGGAATCAGAGAGCAAATAACACCAAGCACATGCACTTGAAGGTAAGCAGCACCTTGGGGAACAGTAACCGCAAAACAGAGAGGAGGTGACCTAGCATGGGATGGCAAACGCTGCAGCTCGGACCCACATTTCTCATAGTCACAACTAGGAGAGCAGCACACACCGTAGTATCTGCAGGGCTGTGCAATCACTACGCGTTTACACTCCACAACATATTGAAAAGTATTTCTAAATGTGCTATGATTTGGTTATTGCCACAGAGGAAATGCAAATATTCATCTTGTGAAGTGTAGGTGCTATCCCAAGAATGCATAGATTCCTTATAACAGTATTAACCAGATTCTAAAACGGAAAGTATTTATCACTTGGGAGTCCAGATCTTAAAACTTTCTGCAAGGTGAGCAGACATTTCTTCACTCCCACAGCTTCCATACTCAGCGAGTACTCAGAAGAGGAAAGGAGCACATAGCGGGTTATGTCAGTGGCACTCCACTGGTGAGGCCAAAGCTGTAGAGGGTAAGTACTGCAGCAAGTGCTATGAGCAAGTGTGAACCAAAACGTTATGCCAGAAAGAGCTCTGTGGATACCCTTTTCCTTCTTGGACACCTCAGTATCTCTGTTTTCCAGACTGACCAAGAGCTGTGACTCTGTGTGGATATTCATGCTCTCCTCTGCCTGCCCTTAGCCCATCCTCATCTTGGTCTGATCTACCCTGGAGCTAGCAGAGAATTTCCTTCTTCTTTTACTGCATTTGAATTTTGACCACAGTAGCTAATCTGTCTCACCATTTCCACAGGAAGAAGAAGTTAGAAAGATCTATTCTCCTAGAGGAAAGGCTTATCTGTTAATATTACAAAGCTCTGTGTACTTCACCATACTAGAAATGGGCTTTTCCACAGCTGAGAAATGTACTCTGTGCACTTTTTTGTCCCTGTCATTGAACCTGCATCACCGTGTTTATAACTCTTCACACAATCTTTATTCCTTTATTCTTGTGAAGACATCAGTGTTCACAAATGCAGAATAACTACTGGCAATTACGCTGCCAACACAAGCCTTCAGGAAATGTACAGTGCATAACACCCTACTACTTATATATATATATTTTTTCAATTCCATAATACCTGGGGTACCAGTCTATAGAGAACATCTGGCTCCTATTTGTGAAAATGGTGGTTAGTAGGTTATGAATTGTATGCGCCAGCAGGATTTTGGAAGGAAGCAATTCAGCACTTAAGCACGTTTCATCATTTTCATGTATGGCAGGGGAAATATGTATAGTTACATATGCCCAAAGAGATCAGGAAAATTATTTTTAAACTGAAAAATTTGATGTTTTTATAGCACTTATACGATTCCTCTTAAACCGCTGTTTTCCTTTTTAAAATTATCATCAATGTTCATTTCCTGTGTGAAACCTGGTTTGTGTCTGACCAATTAAAGTGAAGATAAATGTGACAGGAAGCTGTTTTGAATACAGTACCTCAGCTGCAGAATACAGCTTCTCTGAGTAATTGAAATGAAAGTCAGTATCAGCAAAAATAAATTACAGAATTCAGTTGTTGCTGGAAAATTACTACTGAGACTGGCAACTCAATGCAACTCTTTCTATTACTTTCTATTGCTTTAGTTAAGGTAATAAATACTTCATAAGAATAGAACAAGCTTTATTTTATTCCATATTCTGGATATCAAACAATACTGCTAGCAAAAGATTGCCTTTAGGGCAGGAAAACGTTTTACTCTTCACTCCTGCACAGTCAAGAGTTTTTCTGCTGGTTCTGCCAACAAGGATGCCAATTAGTGTCAAGTAACATTTTGGAACTGCTGATGAGATACAAAACAAAGGGAGTGCAGTGTGGTGAAATGAATTTACTGTACAAAGAGACAGACAAACACCTTTTTTTTTGTAATTCGACCTACAATTCATGAGATGAGGGAAAAAAGAGAATATCACTCCTGCTGTTTTACAGTTTATATTCCCTGTTCCATAATGGGAATTCTTATTTCAAACTCCCTTCTGAGAGAAAGCCAGCATTATATAAACCTTCAAAATGCACAGATCATACCTATTTGCTAATGTGAACCCCAGATCAGCTCTGTGTTAATACTGCTGACACTTTCATCAACATTCCTAGCACTATCTAGACAAATTGTTTCAGTGACATCCAGAGAATTAAATCTCCTGCTTAGAAGCATGCACAAAGCATGCCCACTGCTAAAGATAAATCTCAGTGATATCACTCAGGTTTTATTTTACTTCCAGCTTCCCCATGAAGTGAGTGTGAAATCCTCACTGAGTTCCCTTTGCCCCAATAACAGCAGAGTGAGGAACATGATGGTACCTTGGAGTGAGAAGGTCATTTCCTCAGCAATCAACTAATTCCCAGCACCACGTTTATGACCACTGCATGAGTTTCAAATCTCTTTCTAAGACAGTGCTTTTTGTGTGCTCTTAAATTCTAGAAAAGGATAGGCAGGGGATAAATCTGCAAAACTGGCCAGGGCAATCCATGAAGGTGAAAGGCTCCACTGTCGTTCGGAAATACCCCAGAAACCTGGCTTGACAGATGCAAAATGATTTCCCTGCCAATATGCATTGGTGACCATTCGCCTTCACTAATGAAACAATGGTTGATCTGCAACGAAAGCCACATCCTGACTTTCTTAGCTCAGCAAAGATTTCGGCAGCAAAGTAAATCCAACTTTGCACCAAGTTATCAAGTCCTGACTTTATTTCCTCTGCAAAAACATTGACACCAGCGTAAATCTCACTTTGGTCTTTTATTTTTTCTATTTTTTTTAAGGAAGGTTTACCTTATCTATAGTACACAGAAAATGCTTGAATAAAAATAGGAATGAAATAATTGCTGTTATAAAGAAGAGGGGTGGCATACCTTCCCTGTCCATCAAGCTCCAAGCAGTTGGCACCCTATAAATCATAGGAAGTACAGGGGTAATTATAGAACTGGAAGCTGATGACTGTAAACATTAAGAAGTAGCTCCTAGTCATCGGAAGATAAAGATAATGCGAGGATGATTACAACCATGAAGGAACTGTGCAGGTCACTTACACCCCCACTTTTCTCTATTCCTTAAAACTAGATTTTCTCACAAAGCAACAAGCAGCATAGTCAACCTAGCACCTTGTATATTAACAACCTGTTAATCTGGTGAATTATTTGTTCTCTGACAGAATTAGGGTTGATTTGAAAACATTTGAATCACCAAGATCTGATTACTTTCCCGTTGTGCGTTAACAGCTACTGCCAGTTTGTTCTGTCATCTCCTAGCACCCCTTCATCACTCCCAGAAGCACCATGAAACATTTGAGGTTGAAAATGCCTGCTCAAAGAAGGGAAACTTGCACTGAGAGAAGATATTGGCAACATGTAAAATGATTTTAGAGCCAGGGGCGTTCGTTTCTTCACCCTTAGGGCAGTATGGAGAGAAAACTCTATATCCTCCACCCTTAACGAAGGAAGCTCCCTGGTGAATGTACATTTGCCAGACACATTGTGCTGGATCATGAAGAAATATTTGATTCCTACGCCAAAGAAGTTACACCACCAGGACAGATATAACAACACTTCAGCTGAAAGCAGTACCCTCTTTCTTGGCCAAACTACTAGAACAACTCTACAACATGACCAAGAGGAAAAGCTGTTTTTCTGGCATAAGATTGTGCTCTGCTTCTGTCCTCAAGTAGAAACCCACTATTTTTATTCTACATAGAAAATTCAGTTTATTTATGGCTCTAATCCCCACTTGATCCTTACGAAGCTATTTACTTCAATTACACATATTGCTGATAATAAGCTCTACAAGTTAATTACCACAAGTGTAGAAGCATTGATTTTCGCCCACATCCTCATGTTGTTATTACACAATCCCAAATTCTAGCTGTATTCTGCATTTGAGGCAGAATTTTCAGAAGGAAGACAATGAGCTTCTGAAATAGCCACTCTTTTATTAAATAAAGTTACCTAGACTCCTACCTGAAATTATTTAGAACTAGGACGTATTATGACCAAGAAGTCAAATGCCCCTCCACGTGATTTGACCTGAAGAAAGTGCTACAAAAAGTGTAGCTTTTGCTACCTGGCAGTAAATTTCTCACCATGCTGTATAATCCCATGCTCCAAGAGTCTGCGGCCAAGTTGCTCTGCTTCAGTTCGTGTTGTGGCCTCTCCTTCCTGGATCAGCCAGTCAATGAACTCCGATGCCACAAAGGTCCGTTCATACTTGACTCCTTCCTCTTCCCTGGCTTGCAGAAGAGTGTTTTCGGAACTCATAAGCCTGGTATAAGGGGAAAAAATTGGTAGGAAAAATGGTTCTTCAAATAAGCAACTCCAGATTTGTTATGGCAAATCTCACTGATACTAAGCAAATAGATGTGAACCTTTCACTGGCTCACTATATCCACAAGCTATCAGTCTAAACTTAGGATGTGAATTATAACTGCTTAGTCAAAAAAATTAGGTTTTATATCTCTATGTGAAGTTAATGATGTCTTGTTTCATCCCTAAAAGAAAACAAGATTTTTCAGTTTCACATTTCCCCTATTTAGTTCTTTAGCTTCTCTAAAAGTTAATAATCACTTTGAAACAAAATTAATCTAAAAGCACCACATCGTGACTGATGTGTTCAAAAATTCCTAATTAATTTTTACAGTTAGCAAGACTATGCCCCAAAGTCATTTAGATGATTTTGAAAACTCTCCACACAAGCTCTGAAACAGCTGCAGAAACATTCAAGAAAAAAACAGTACTTCTGTGGTTTGGATGATTGATAAATATTTAGCACCCAACATCCAGTGATGCAGCTGCAATCAGTGAAGTTACACGCCTGAATATGTCTGAGTCTCAGAGTCTCTGTGCCTCAGTTGGCTCTGAGGAGCTCAGAGGAACATCCTGAGGTGTCTCTAAATCTCCTAGCAATTGGTATGCACCTAGCTTAAGTACACTAATAAAATTCTTCTCTGTTCAAGTAAAACACACAAATGGCACACTATTAAAAAAGAAAAGAAGAAAAAAAAAAGCCTCAGTATTTTGTTAATGCAAAGGCAAGGCTGACAGTTTGAGAGAGAAGACAGTTTGAAAGAAAAAATGAGGATTGCTCCCTTTCAATACAGAAATCCACTATTTTTTGCTTTGTTAGAGACTGAGCACCATAGCCTCCTTACTTACTAATTTCATTTTTCTTCATAATTATTTTATTTATTAGAGTTTAATAATAGGACTAGTGGTGAGACTTTCAGAATAACAGCTCAAGAATGACATAGTCTGGGGGTTTTTTTCCATGCAAGACTAATTTTTCTCTGATATTTTGAAATTAAGGGCACAACTGAACTACAGCAGGAAAATTCTGAAAACTTTGATCAAAAATATGAGTTTGAATTTGAATCCATACATGGGTCATCTCTTTTGAAATGCCAGGATTTCCAAAGTTCATGGAATATAACATCACTTCCTTTGGAGGCATCAGAAAATTCTGTGCCATAAGAAGAAAAGGTAATGTTTCATTTGGAATTAAAATGAGGAGGTTTGACAGGACCCAGCCCTTGCAGTTTCACCTCAAAGATTTATTCCCCTGACTTTAATAAGAACTACCCAGAAGCCTGAACTGACTGGATCTGACCACCACGCAGCAGATCATCAAAGCAGGCAAAGGCTGCTCAGCCATGGCTGTATGTCAGTGGCAGATATAATGAACTGCTCATTTTGATGTTGGTGCATCCTTGCTGGCACCTCTGAGCTGAGTAAGAACTAAGACAGTCAAAATAAGCTGAAGTCAGGGATGAGGCCAAAAGCAAGAACAGGCGCCACAGGGGACAAGGTATTGACTCCAGAACCCTTGCAAAGACTTTATTCTTCATATTTTGATTTACAAGCACCTGCATGCAGGGCAACATTTTGTCCCACACTAACCACATCTAATACAGACAGCACTCCAAGGGACCATCTTTAAATGTGTCTCATTCATTAGGCTTTTTCCTCTCAGAAAAAAATGCAAACTGAAAGCTTGTGTCTTTCCAAACCATCTGCTGCATGGTTACCCAGAACTGGTTACCCAGGCTCTGCAGGCACTAAAAAAAAAATTCATCAAGATTGTGTTAATTGTTCTTTGATGAGTGTATAATTACTTGACCAGCTCATTGAAGTTGTAGATAGAGAGGTTCTTGAAAAAGAGATGCTAATTATTAGATTTTTAGAGAGACACAAAAGAAATTTGGAAAAATATCAAGTGGAAAAACACTCAGCTTGACATTTCACACCCTTCTGCATGTGCTCAGAATAGCACTGCAAAGGATTTGGACTTGTGAACAAACAGACACGACAAACTGTCATTTAACAAACCCAGAAACAGTAATCCATAGGCTTACATTGCTAACTGAAGTAAATCACTGTAACTCCACGGCTGTCAACAAAGCTGTACTAATTTACACCAGACAAAAACCTGACCTTCCATTAGCCAGAACTGGAAAGTGCCTCTACCTCTTACATTTTCTCCCTGTTCGAAAAAAACATGCGGCTATTCATGTCAAAACTTATTATTTGCTAAAACTGGTGTAATCCTGCATTGAGAGAATGTATTATTTAGCTAAACATTGAAATTCAAACCCTTTTCAAAAGAAAGTTTTAACCTCGTTTTATGTAAATAATGGCACCAGAGGATAAATTTGACTTAACCACTGATGAGTTAAAATGAAAGTGATTCAAAGAATGTAGTCTCAAAATTATCTGAATGATTTCCTGAAATTAAAACCATAAATCTGCACTTCTTTCACTGTGAAATCTGTTTGAAAAATCTCAGCTGGAGTCAACATCATGATATGACTTACAGCTCCTAAACCCGACTGCATCAGAAACAACAATCCTGCGTGCCTGACCAAAACCTACTGAGAATGGCAAACGTCATAAAAATAGCATGTCTGCATAACTGGATTTTTTTAAAGAAGCTATGAGAGGTCTGTGCTGGTTTTATTTAAGATTTGCAGGGAGGGTTATGTTGAACAGGAAACATTTATCTCATTCAATCTATTTGGCCTGTCCTGTAGAGTATGAAAACTGATACTGTCCTTGGCCCTAACAAACTATTCAACAATTTTCAGACAAGACTGTATGAAATCCAGTAGGTTTCATATCTAGTTATAAACTTGAACCTCAAAGTATGTTCACAGGAAGGATTACCAAAGTTTGCATTGATGTGCAGGCGATCTGAACTGATTTACAATATTCAGTGCAAATGAAGGGAGAATAAACTCGAACTGATTTTAAATCTTCTAATTGCACAGGTATGACCACTGAAGATTTTCACAGTAGGTGAAGGAGGTAATGCCACAAGAAAGGAGAATTTAGGCTACAAGGTGCTTTGTGGTCACACAGAAGGGAGACAGGTAGAGGGAGCTGCAGTAGAGGGACAGTCCTAATGTTCCCGTGTCCCAGGGGAGAGTACAAGGCATCTACCCTAAACAGCTATCTGAATGTATGGAATGTGCCTATGCAACAACATGCAGGTTCTCCTTAAGCATTCTTGAGGCTACAAATCTGCACAGACTGATGCTGGATAACACTTCCACAATTTTGGCAAGCACAAACTATGCTGGCTTCTGAATGTAACAGTACTCCAGCCCTAATGCAGTGGGAGTAGAAGAGCAGGAAATAGTATTATAATGTCTATGTTAAACCAGCAAAGTCTAGTGAAGACCAGCAACATCTACAAAATTAAACACAGATTTTTAAAATATCTTGGATTCAGACGGATGTCCTTTGGCAGAGCTGCATATCTCTTGAAATTAAGCCTACAGGCATTTGATAAACAACTTGAACATACTGGTGAGTGAGTTCACCTCTGTGAATGAATACTTTTCTCCAGTTGTTGTGATTTAATAACTATTTTAATTGCACTGAAGTAGTATTTCCTTTCTCAGCACTAACAGCAAACCAATACAACAGATTTATTACACATTCACAGATTTCATTGTAGAACGCTTTCTGTAGTAGTCTGATTCTCAGTATTAGAGTTCAAAATGCATCCAATGAAACTGTGGAGGTATTGCTAATAACTGTGCGTGGACAAGGGACCTAAAGAAATCTGGGTGCTCTGCAGGCTGGATTTGCTACAATAAACAAGGTGAAGCCCAGATATCCTAGGTATGCATTCTGATCTCCCATGAATATAAAATATTTCCAATGATCCATGGAGAATTTTGACTAGCTTTGACTATCATGCTGTTTTTGAAATGCTGTGTATTTTCAATCTATGCTATATTTAACACTCAGGGCTGGTTTTAAAAGTTTCTGAACCCTTTAGATACGTTGCCTAGGAGTCACCCTCTCATGAGGATGCCGTTATATTTAGATACAGGTAGTACCTTTGGCATTAACTTCTTTTCCAAGGTGGCAACAATATATACTGTTATGAACATTTTTCTGCTAGAATAGTGTTGGACAAACTGGACACTAGACGTTGGTCTGGGGATAGTTCTCCATGCAGAGAAATGGGGATGGAAGTAGACACTGGTAGAAGAGAGTTCTTCCCACCATGACTCCTTTCATGCAGAGGATTGTTATCAGCCTCATCCATAAAAAATTATTTTTCTCACAGAAGAATTGAAATAGAAATATAGAAAGCAAATAGAAAGCAGGTTTGCAACTGCAGACACACTGATCAGCTTTTCACAGTATAGGCCAAGCCCGCGGACACTGTGTGTTACAGTCTAAAGGAGCAAATGCTGTGCTTGCAAAGGCACGGGAGATTTTGGAGATGGGTAATTCAATTCATCTCTTCCAGCACATCCAATGGAAGACTTTTTTCCAGTGGTGTATTTTCTTGTGTCTTATAAAGTATTTTCTTTTACTTTAAATAGTCAAAGTCATCGAGTCTCGGTTAATTTTATATTATGGGTGCAACAAAACAAGTGACATTTACAATTATTGGTTAATATTTCATTTTAATTGGCCATTCACCAAATTGACCTTCAGACTTTTCTAACCTGGAAAACAGTATTTATCGTTGGCTTTTAAACCCCGGATTTTCCTGAGTGATTTGTTCTAAGAGGGAAACAAAATTACTCCAGCCAGAAGACACAGCATCTCCCGGTTGCTGCATGCTTCTGCAATGCTTCAAGCTTTTTGTTAAATAACATATCATAACTTTTGCATTAGTTTGTAGCATATGCCAACATGCATTTTATTCACTTTCCTTGAAAGTACCATGTCACAATCTCTGCACTCAGAATAAGAATGTCATTATTTATAGATTGAGAAGTTTGGTTAAGTTGATGGAAGTAATCCAGTGGGATATGCAGTATCTCAGGATAATCATCTGTTTCAAATCTTATTTATATGTTCTTAGCTGGGACTTTTTTCAAACTGCATTTAATATAACCTTTCTGATGTAGAAGCTTTGCAGACTGAAACACTGAAGATAAATTTCAAGTATTATTTAAAATCACACCTCCTGGTAAACACAGAGTCTCAACAGATATGTAGCCACTTGTTCAGGACATGTTGATATACTAAAAGCTTAGGTCTTGTGATAATAATTTTACAATCCATTAGCGATTATTTTTACAGAATAGAGTTCAAGGGCTTAAATTTATATTAGGTTCTCATATAGGATGTATTCACAACCTAGAAAACAAGAAAATGCAATTTCATTTTAAACAAACTGCTACAAGTGAACATGAGAGGAAAGCAAAAGAGAGAGAGCAGGGTTATGAAATAAAGTCACAGGATTACCCAGACCTTTTACTACATGTTTTAACAGCCTCTGCCTATTAAAAAAAAGAGTAACAAGTATCATTTGCCTCCCATGGTACTGTTATCAACACATTAAGGATACTGAATGCAACATACTTTTCATACAGTCTTTGTCCTCTCATGAACACCTTCACCTCATTGTCCAGTGGAAACGTCCCGTCATCTTTTCTGAAGCGGTAGAACAGTTTGACATCCTTGAATTCCTTATGCTCATCACAGACTGAAATGTAAAACAAGTTTAAAAAGTCTTCATATAGATGTTAAGGAGCTGAGGATCCATTTAGCCGATATCATTGCTGAACTTCATAGCAAGCATGTATGGAGCCTAACCCCCTGTGTATTCGAGCATACAGCTTTATTCCAATCTAACGACTGATGAAAAGCTGGAGGAGACTTTCAGATAGGTAATCAAATATCTAGGTACAGTGGATAAATATTCATCAGTTTTGTAAGCATTACTGCCAACATAAAGAGAAAAAAGTTATTTATCTACTGTATACCCAGAAAACCTTTTGATGAATACAGTCTGTTAGTTTGGCTGTTTAAAACGCCACCAATGTAGAACACCCAATAATTTAATGATTGATAGAGTCACTTTTATCAGGTAAGCAATGCTGTAGGAAAACTGAGACTGACTGTAGAAACAGCCTTCTGCCCTCTCAGAATTGTCTCGATTGCTTTGCCATGCCAGCTAGTCAAAGGTAGGTACAACAGGAGCACACTGAGAAATGCTAAATACAGATTTATAAGAGAGCAGTTGATGATGGACTCTTGTAAGTGCAGAACATCAAGGGCATAAATTAATGGGAAAGACATCCCAACCAAGCAGCTCCTAGCAGAGCTGTCAGCCACATAGATGGGCCCACCTTTTGTACTAGAGAGGAAGGAACTGGTACCCTTTTCACTTGACACAGGAGTTGAAAGGGTGTTCTGAGCATCCTGCAGAACCTAACTAAACCTCTCTGAATTTGCCTGAGCTCACTTCACAATCAATTTTATTAGATTTCAACGCAACACATGAAAATTTTCAAGAAATACTTCTCTGTGTTAATGTATAGACACATATAAAAAATTTGTATGGAAGTTACAGTGTGCAATTATATCCTGAGGTAGGAAACTTTCGAAGGTTGTTAAAGCTTTAAACAAGCATTCAGCAATAAAACATCTATTGCTCAATTAAATTAAGTCATGCATCCACGAAACTCTTCACTGACATTTTCTCAATAGAGGATTAAGTAGTCAGATTTGAATACCCTATAATTACTTTATTCTTTAACTATCTACCGTGAGTCCCAGTTTCCATAACAACCCAGAATTTTAATTTAATAGCCGAGTAGAAGCTGTAGAAGTGGCACTCATTCAATATGTGCATTTCTTCATTTAATTAGGGTGGTGTTAATGTATTGCAGATAGCAGCAGTATTGCTGCACATACAGTGACCTCTGCATAAAGTCAACATTCATCTGTTTGCAGTTGCTCTGTTTGCTCTTAAAAAAAGAAACAACTGGTACATTTTGCCTTTTTTGAAATGGGTAATACTTTATGCTTGAAATCAAGGCCTTGGATCTTCTTTATTTGTGTGTTTCCTAGTGTTTTTGTGCACCAAAAAGCAACTAAACACTACCACTGAATTGGAAGTCTTCTTTTCATCAGTGTAAGTTGTTATTCAAGAAGCTGAAAGGAACAGTTCTCAAATAGACAAGTTTAGGAGCAAATTAATTGAGGCACAGTTGGACCACTAACTTTCTTGCAGCTGTACCAGTGCTAATGTTTGTGCAGCTGGTGTGAGGGACAGGGCCAGAGAACTAATCCACGTGAGAAAAATGATCTTTTTTTGCTGGCTGATTTTTCAGATGGGTTTTTCAGCTGGAAAACTGTGCACTGGGGAGCAGGGGGGTGAAGTGGGGAGAGAGATGACATGTTCCAGCTGGGGCTGCTCTGAAGGCAGGGAAGTTTCAGCACAGCCTCCAGTGACTTCCCTCCCACCTTATACCAACATGGGTAATGTCACTACACACCTTTTCAGCCTCTCTTGGCCCCTCAGGTCACAAGGGACCTTGCAGACCAGCACAGTTCAAGGGAGATGATCCCATTCTGGCAGGGAAGGGATCCTATCTGTCCTATATTTGGTTGAAGAGCAGGGGCAGGATTTCTTTGTTTCACATCAGTCAATAAAACATAGCTTAGAACTTTTTAGCAGCTGATATTGCACTTACCATGGTGGATAATGCTGTGATCCAGTAATTTCTGCACCAATTTAATCGCCGTCTCTCGGTCTGAGGCCTCTTTGTGGTCAATCAGCCAGTCGATAAGCTCTTTGGCAACAAAGCAATTTGGGTACGTCTTAAGGTGGTGACGCCGATCTTTAATGACCTTTTCTTCATGCAGTCGGAGCCTGGGGTTCAAAGCAACATATGAATATCACGTGTAAAGACTGGAGCAGATGCACCCAAGCCCTGCTCACAGGATGAGCTTGGCAGGTGCTGGATAGAAGAGGAATAGACTCAGTCACACGTCTAGCACTGGCATCTGACCATGAGGCAATTCACAGCAACCACTCGTTTCAACTTTAAATCTCATATTTGGAAAAACGGTTTTTCTGCCCAGTGGAAAAGATTTTAAAAAATTAAGAACAGCACAGCATATTAAGTCCATTAAAATACTTCCTTTAGGTCAATTAAACTGTCAATAACTTGGAATTAAGTTTCCTATATTACCACTAATATGTTCCATGTTACTCTTTTATTTTATGGTATCACTACCATAGATTTTTTTAGCTGTATTTTCTTCCTTTGTTGGGTAACTCCATTTTGCCTCCAGCCCTACAACAAGCATAGCATTTATTACTTAAAATACAGGCGCAAAGCTATTCCAACACAATGTTATCTAGCTTGAAAAAGTTGCCTCCTACTCCAAATAAAGAAGAACTGAATTCTCACTTAGAGAACTGCTGGTAAATGCTATCTATTTGCAAAATCTCACCCATCATCTTGAAAGCAAGCTAGTCGGCTGATTTTCAGATGCTTAGGTCAGAACCCCTGATAAGGGTATTATTACCTTCTTAGTAAGTGTTCTGGCATTTTACATCTTTATTTTTAGTCTTTTTCTAAATAAAATGAGTAACATCATTAACTTAATGGCTAGACATTTTTTAAAGTTTTTTAAAGTTTTCTGCTTTCTTGTTTTTATTTTAATTAAAACGTTTAGTAATACTGATTTTGTAGTATCAAACCTATTCGACAGTACTGAAGAAAGCATGGAAATCACAATGCTCAGGCTCCTATCACAAACAAAAATATTGTCTTTCATTTCCAAGTGGCCAGGATCCTACCTTGTAAACAGTCTCACTGGCTTCAAAGAAGTTCTGAGTAATACTATAATAATTGTAGGGAGTAAAACTATCTCTGTTTTCTAGAGAGGGAGACAGCACAAAAGGGTCTTAGCATGAGCCTCAAGAAACACAAAGCATGAGTTCAATTTTCCTCTCACTGCAATTCCAACACGAAATTATTTCTCTTTAGAATCAAAGAAAGGGAAAATTATTGGCTGAAATCAGTGAAGAAAATACTATTAGGGCATTAAGCAAAACTACTTTTAGGTTCTACCTAAAAATAGTAGCAAAGTAATGGTTTTGGTTTGCAGTACTTAGCCTTGAACTACACTGGAATGGCCAATCTATAATATGCATTCTATACCAGCTTTGTAAACATTATATATAAAAAAGGATGACTTCTTCATTAAAAAATATTGATAAATCAGATTAGTATTCTAGAAAGAAATGCTGGGGTGGGGTGGGTGCTGGTTTCTTCTCACAATTGACAAGTAATAGGACGAGAGGTAATGGCCACCAGAGGAGGTTTAGACTGGACATTAGACAGAATTTCTTCACTGAAAGAATGGTCAGGCACTAGAACAGGCTGCCCAGGGAGGTGGTGGAGTCATCATCCCTGGAGGTGTTTAAAAAACGGGTAGATTAGTTCCTTAGGGACATGGTTTAGTAGGGAGACAGGCACAGTTGGACTCTGTGATCTCAGAGGTCTCTTCCAACCTTATGATTCTATGAGTCTAAGATTCTAAATATCCCATGTGTTGTGAAACTCTCTCAGCTAAAATACCTTTGCTTAAAGCATATTTTCCAGATGTGCTCTAACAGCTGTTCCCATACTTAGAAAGAAAAGCCTACACAGTTTTAATAATAGAACATACAATTATCAGTATGTCTTACGGAGCTTTTAATTTAAAATATATTCCAAGTTCTGTTAATGTTCATCCAGTCTTATGTTGCACAATAATCAGCAAGAACAATACTGGGGAAAGAGGGTATAATAGACATGAAGACAGCTCGACCCAGCTTTCAGTCATCAGTGTTAAGTCTAAACGCATGGAGTTCATCTGACACAAGCGGGAAATCTCCTTCTATGAAATTCTTTGTCCAAACATCATGTAGGAGTGTGCCAGGACTGGTCTGGCATTCCACAAACAAATCAGTAGCCAAGTGCCCCAGAAAGTAGTATTTATGTCTTAAATTTTGACTGAAGGCTTTCCTGCAGTTGGTGGGCTTATAAATATTTGCAGTTCTCTGTTATGGCAAAAGACATCAGTTCCCACTATAACCCTTTTTCTGACTCAGAGCACTTATAGGGTCTGTCTATTTACCTTTTTGCCTATATTCATAAAAGTCATAGACATTTCATTACCTTAATTAACTCCACCCACTGGATAAAGTGGATCCAATTTGCTAAGATATTATCAAAACATTGAGTCAAACAGAGCATGACCACATAAACCTCAAGAAACCTGAAAAAACAAATTTATCCACAATTTCCAAATGAGAACGTGAACTTCTTCTGCAGTCTATAGCAATTGTAAGGATACTGAATTACATCCAGGCTAATTTACTTGTAATAAAGAGCAGAAAGGGAATTCAGATTTTCTCCCTGGTGGTGCATACCGTTCTGTCAAGGTTCCCTCACCTCTACAAACCTGCTAAAAACTGTATGGAGGAGAAGTCGCTCAATAAACTGAAACTGTATATAGTATAAACTATAAATATAAAAGCCTCAGGCAAAGTTATTGGGCATATATTGCGGTATGCAAATTAAAAAGTTTAGGCAGGAATTCTAAAAATGTGTCTGTGTTCAGAAATATTTATCAGGAGCCAAATCAAATGGGATAAATGTAGCAGTCACCGTAATAATGCACTGGAATCAATTTTCAAGTGGTAAATTCTTTATCCATTGGCACTGAGAAACAGGCTCTCACCAAAAGACCTTGATGTTTTCTGCTTAATGTTAATCACTTATCATCAGTTAGCCTGTATAATGATTGGAAAAGAGTTAACTTGACAACAGTCACATTTCTCTCCCAAGAGCTGCTTAGGAGACTTAGCTCACTGACAAACCCTGACCAGTTTGAGAAACAGGGGGAGAAGGGAGATGGTGGACTCCAAGGCATGATCGAAGACACCTCAATTCAACAAGCCTTTAAAAAGTTGTCCTTCTTTCTGCAACTTAATTGTGTAAAGCCAGAAAACAATCCTGTGTACACCACATCATCCACATATAATTCCATATATTATTCAAGATTACATGTGAGATTTTGCACTTGAGGTCACAATCTCCTCTATCTGCACAAAATAACGTAAGAACTAAAGCTTTTGAGCAATTGCCTGTGAACAGTAACAGGCACATGCAACACTTCACTATTTACAAATTGATATCCAGGCTCTTATTCATGCTTACAACAAATAAAGTCAGTCTGTTTGCAAGCATGTGTGCCAGGACAGTCTTCGTGGGAGCTTGTTTAAACAGGAGTTGCTCCTCATTGACATGTAGGGTCTCTTGCTCCAAAGAGAAGTGCCTTTCTCCTTCTTAGCATGGAACAGGCTAACCCAGAACACACCGCTCCTGCTTTGCAGTAAACCTGCTGAGAGCTAATCAGGAACAATGTTATTTGTTGAGCAGCCATTAGGCATTTCCTTTGCAAACTGTAAGAAAAGTCATGATAATGGAAAAATCAAAACTTTTGCCAAGAAATGAAGGACCAGGCACTAACTTTCGAAGAAACTGCTCTCACAGTGACATGAAATCTGCATTTTGTTTTCCACGAATGAAATTATTCATTTTGAAGTTTCTTGCATCTTTTTCTGAGACAAGGGGTAAGGATTTTGCAAAGGCAGTGCCTGCAAGAGAATCCAGATTTCCTTTCAAACCCCACTGGCTGAAGACAGTAATGATGTCACTAAACAAACCATGGTCCAAATATCTCACCCAGCTATTTCCCTCTATTAAGCCTTGTAGTTTGTGCTTGGCTAATACAGATCTTGCAGAGCACTATCCAGTCCTGATTTCTATGCATGAAAAGACAAAAAGCTTCCCGTTTTCCTTGCTAATTTCCTGAATAATTCATCTACTATTTCCTAGTGCATCCTAGTCCCTAAGTTTATCTTAGCAAGGTTTAGTAAAAATGTGCAGGGAACACATTTGTTCCTGACACTTGATAGACAACAAAAATATGAAGGCTTTTATATTGTGCTCTACTCATTCCCCTCTTTTAACCTTCCTGAAGCAATCATACACACACACACACACACGCATATATCATAGAATCATAGAATCATAGAATAGTTTGGGTTGGAAAGGACTCTTACAAGGTCATACAGTCCAACATCCCTTAATTTTAAAAAGTTTCTTCCATATATCTAGTGCAAATCTACACTTCTAGTCTAAAATCATTACCCATTGTTCTATCACAACAGGCACTGCTAAAATGTCTATCCTCATCTTTCTTGCAAGCAAGCCCCCTTTAAGTCCTGCAAGACTGCAATAAGCACTGCCTGGAATCTTTTCCAGGCTGAATAGCTCAACTCTCCCAGCCTTTCCTCATAGGAGGGGTGTTCCATCCCTCTGACGATTTCTGTGGCCCTCCTCTGGAGCCACTCCAAAAGAACTATATCTTTCCTGTGCTGAGGACTCCAGAGCTGGATGCAGTAATTCCAGGTGAGGCCTCAACAGAGCAGAGTGGAGGGGCAGAATCACCTCCCTTGACCTCCTGGCCACGCTTCTTTTGATGCAGCCCAGGATGTTACTGGCCTTCTGGGTTGCAAGTGCACATTGCTGGCTCACGTCCAGCTTTTCATCCACTCTTGAAAATTAACAGTGATAACCAGAAGGGAAAAGCATTGCAGGTGCATTCTACCATCTTCAAATTCATTAACAAGTTGCATACATTTGGAACTTGTGTCAGAGAAGGATTTACTTATTTCCAAGCAAAGCAAGTCATGGTGTCCTTTGTGACAGAAATATACAAACAGAAAAATATCTTGCCAAAGATGAGGACAATTCATGGAGGCTAAAGAGCAAGGGTTTTTCACACCTCTTCTCAAGGGAAATCATAGGTGCTCCATTGCCAGGTAGAATTGCCCCTTTCTGTTGCAAACAGAACAGTTTTGTATCCTCTCAGAGGTCACAAAATTTGGCTGTTTTCTGAAAGAAAGCGTGTATCTGTCTACAGCACAGTAGACAGACATCTTAATAAAAGATAGCACGATTCCCACCAGTTAAAACTTACAACTCAGCTGCAGACCAAATTCATTACAAAATAAGTGAGCATATAGTGACATTTGTGTATATATACACACCCAAGAAAACGCACATGACATCCTTTACACCAAACATTTGCCTTTGCACTGTCAGCAACAAAATTAAAACAGGCCACTTACAATACAAACTTTGTACACACAGGCAATCATGAAGATACTCTGCAAATGGGATGTATATGGCTGGAAGAAGCATTTCCAGCTGGGCTTGCCAAGGCTCAGTTGAAGTGTCAGCAGTTCACTGCTCCCTGTTCCTTTTTCTATTTATGCTTCAGCTCTGCAATCTCTTAGTTCTGTTACTTGATATTCAGAGGAGCTAAAATACCCTTTAAAACATGGGGTCATACTAGAAATAGGATGAAGATATTTCTGTGTTGGCATCAGCGTCAAAGAAGGAATTCTATCATCTGAAATAGGGTTAGAGAGGGTGTCTTCAAAGTATCTCCTGATATCAGCTCTCACCACTGTGTTTATCGCCACCTTTTTGCCCAAAGCCACATAGCCAACCTGAGGGGATGCCAGAATGCAGACCCAGATAGACAGATTTCAGATAAACCATCTCTTGGTGCACTGCAGAGGAATGCCTGACGCTTCCAAAGAAGTGATGGTACACCAGAGCCCCTGTAGCCTTAAACTGGGTCTTCCTCTTATATGACGTCCTTTTTTATAAATTCAGAAAGTAAAAAGGTCAGCAAGCCTGCAACTGAGTACACACAGGGACATCCCCAATACTCATTACATCTTACTAACACCGGCAGGAGTCAAAGCGAGCTCTGGGGAACAGACACAGGCATGGCTCAGGGTCTAGGACAAAATCAAAATGACGTCTTTTGAAGACACTCTTTCAGCCCACAAATTTAGGCCAGAAATTTGGACCCACAGCCCCTCTCGTGACTGCTCTAGACTGCAGTGGAAATTAAATCTCTGTGTTTCTATTGATCTGTCATAAAACAAGAGACCAATTAAAAAATGAAAGTTTGTATTTTTAAACCTCAAAGGTGTATAATCTGAGCCTTTTCAGGTCTTCATTTAAAACAACACAACATCAACAATGTTACGTTGTTGATCTGGTAAAACAATGAATGTAAATAGGATATTTCAATAACTTTTATATCAAGTTTTGGAATGCTTATGTTGGCATTTTTCTAGGGTTTGACCCTGTAAGGGAAAGAAACATGATATACCGACGTGTGAGGGCATCCTAACAGTATCACCAAATCAGAACAATATTCGCTCACCTCTCTTTTTCAAGAAGCAGAAAAACTCAGCATCTTGCAAGGTTACAGATATGATGACATTTTCTCCTTGTGTCCACAGGAAGCTGTGAAGTCGCTGATCTCACTGCCTGCCAAGCCATTTAATTTTCATCTCACTTCAAATCAAAATGCATATAAACATGAATAATACTTCCAACTGCCTGCACACTTGAACCTTGAGAGCTTCTGTCTTGCTGGAAAGCATAAAACTGAGTTTTGCAAAGACAAAACCACAAAATGCAGGCAAGTCATTATGTCACCTGCCCCTAGTCATAAGGAAGCAAAGTCTGCCTATCTCACTCTGGCTGCTTGCTCTCTGGGCTGAAGTTGTCAGAACTCAGGAACCCACACTACACCTCTACAAGGAAGTCAAATACAATTGTGCTTCTCACTCATCTATGGATGAGCTGGGATGCACACAGGGGATAAGTACATGCAGGTCCAAGGTCTATGTTATACTACTGTGCGGATCCCCAAAAGAACCAACGTACTTTTCACTGAAGAACAAGTCATCTTTTCTTATGTCCATCAACCATGCTTTATTCACATTATTTTTCTGTGTCTCCATTGCAAGGATATTCTCAGGATTATAAAATCCACGAGTCAAACAGTCCAAGCCCTACTGCTACAGCTATTCCTGTAGCAATGCCATTAAGGAACCTGGAGAGACAGACTGGGAACTGGGGAAAAGGATGCTGGATTATAGGTCTGCATCACTGGAATCAAGAAGAGGGGCTGCAGCAAAGATACAAAGGGTTGTGGGTGCCAGAAAGCCCTGCTGTGTGAACAACTACTCTCTTGGATGCACATTGCACCCCAAGGGAGTAGGGGAGCCAAAAGTCCCTCAAGCACCATAAGCATCAGACATCTTTATATGCTTATCCATAGGGGAAAGCAGAGTATAACCTTGGTATGCTCTTGCACCACATGCAGCAAGTTTCAGATTTTCTGAGAAATTAGGAGGTCTTTCTACCCACACAAATCCCAGCGCATCTGAGGAAAAGCAGATCCATAACACTCTGAAAGCATCACAGTACTGAACAGGTTTGCACTGGGAACAGTAAAAGGTGTTGTTATCTGCCACTTGTAATGCATGAAATCCACAGAAGAACTGAAATTAATGAAGTGCCTTATCTCAAGTGCAGTTGTGATATTTCTCCCACACTGAGTGATGTGTCAATGAGTTTTGCTAAGATGTTTTATGGCTTTGAGTAACTCCTGATCTCAAAGTCCTTCCCATCATCGCTGCTCTCTGCCTGAGCACTGCAGACCTGCAAGAGATCTTCTCTCTAATATCTGATGCTTCTTAGAGGGACACCTATTCTTTGCACTCCTTTCAGTGATCCTTGGCAACTCTGCTGAAAGCAAGAAAAAAAAATTCTGCCTTTTTCATTAATAATATGTCACATTGCAGTAATATCTCAATTGCTTTTAGCATTTGTTTGCCATCTCCACACAAACCTGTTAACCAATTACCATGCTGTGTAATCGTGTGTCATTAAGCACAAATACTCAGTACCCGAGAGGTAATAAACTGAGTAATAAACTGCGTAGTGCTATGTACTATTGTTAACAAACCCAATTTTAAATTGATGCTGTGATTTAGGACTTCTTACTCACTTCCTACAAATATGGAGGTTCATCTTAAAATTAGTATAGATGCATTACTCTTTCAGTATACAGTATGTTGTACTAAAACCATCACAGTTTATCTCTTCCAATTCTAAATTAATAGCTTCCTTTTTTGTGTGTTTACTATAACTGCATTACTGAGCTTTATTTTACTTTGAAGGAAACTGTGAAAGCAGTAAGTGAAGAAATACTGACTAGAAAAGGCACTCTGTATTGAATTTCTTTAAATAAAACAATTATCTGACCATATTTTGGCACTGATTCATACTTTTTTTACCGCCTACCTATCATTAGCAATACTGCAATATGCAGTATGTTACACTGACAGAAGACATGATTGAAAGGAGTTCTTCCTATTGTCTTCCACAAGTCTATTGAAATCCAGTGGTCAACCACTAAACTATAAAATAAAACTGGAACTAATGCAAATTTTTAAACAATGATCCATTTGACTGAATCACCTAGAGATGGTTAAATTGTTCATGGATGACCTGCACAGTGAAAAAAACAAAAACGGAGGAACAGGTAAGACTATAAATGCAAAGTTGTGCATTAACAAAATTCTCTGCTGAAAACTGAGAACTTAAGTAGACGTTGAAAGGAACAGACAGTAAGAAACAGCTGAATATGTAGTAGCTAAACTTTCACTGATTACAGGCTATGAACACTACAAAAAACAAAGGCATTCTTGAGGTTTTCTGAGATGTTTTGAGAAATTATGGGAAATGCAGTTGTTCATGACATTGTATATGACACTACAGGACATCATCTAAATATTTTGTATTGTTCATGACATCTTCATTCAAGAACAATAAGTTCAAAGAGATACAATGAAGCAGTGTTGCACTGATATAAGCAATGATGAGCCAGGCTAATGATTAGAGAGGAAAAGATAGTGGCTTGGGACACTAGCCTGATCTAAACAAAAGTGACAGGAACAAAATTGCTGTCTAAAATCTTTCAGGTAAGTTAAATGCACAGTGCAAGAAAAGCTATATAAGTGATGCCAAGAGATCCTAATCCAAAAATTGGAGAATTTTTTGAAGCAAAATTTTCTAATTGCCACTTGAGGCAAGAACTTAAATAACTTTTAGAAAACCATAACAAATATGCCAAAGGATTATGTGTTATAATATTCTGCAGAAGACCTTCTAGTCCCATGTCTTATAATTACATGATTCAGACTGATATCTGTGAACAAGCTTGGGAATAATACAGGGAAGAAAAATATCAGAGGCTGGCCTTTGAAGGCACTATACCAGGAGTCACAGCCTTTCTAAATTCCTGTTTCATGTCAACCGCAAAAAAGAAAAGTTTGAGTACTGCCTATATTAAGACATCTGCTGTTTATATTAAGGCTTTTATTAGAAGTGGGTATGCAGATATATAGACATTGTTCATGTGCTTGCCAAAGCACAGGAGCTGTAAGTATGATGAGGGATGCTCATATTTGTGAGCATGCACTGCAACAGGATATTACTTGCTCTTCATTTTTACTGTGCAAGTATACAATAGTCCTTATGTGGTTGCTTGGAACAATAGGTATTTAACTGGCCTGTCATTACCATCCAGTCAACACCAAGCTAGTGGCACGTTTTCCTCCAGTGTCTTAGGGAAATCCTACAACCTTTGTGACATACAACTATGTCAAAAAATGGCTGCGGATCTGCTATGAGGAAACCCCATCAGTTGGTTAGTAACACACACAGAGGCCAAGGGTGTGGTCTGCTTCCTTGCTAAATCAAAGCATAGAAGCAGGAGGAGCTGCACTGGCAGAGGATCCCTCTGCCAGCTCCATGGCCCAACTCTGCCTTTTACCCTTGGGTGAAGTCTCTACATGTCTCTACTCAGTTTGCTTTCCTGCCTCCATGTGCAACACCCACTCATCCTGCTGGGATCCAAATCACCAGGTTTGCAGGAACCACCAGCCCCTCATCTGAGATCTCATGAAGCTACCACAAAGAACCCAACTGTACAGTCATAGTTATCCCAGACTTCTTAAACCTCTAATTTTATATAGTGGCACGTGATTTTTTAAAAAAATTATTCATGGAAATAATATAGACTGTGTAATTATTAAAGTAAATAAATCAAAATAGGATAGAAGCCTAAACAGACTCATGTTACAGCTTTTTTCAGTTCCTTAAGTTGTCATGTTTGCTTAAGAAAAACATTTCTCTGAGTGTAAAATACAAGTATGACCTTCACAGCCAGCAGGAGGTAACAAATCAGTATAATCCTAATTAGCATTCTGCTCTTTTCCATTACGTTTTTCTTAAAGAGAAACCTTTTAACATCCAATAATGTTTTACTGCAAGTGCAAAAAGCAAAAGAAAAAATTAATGACCTTCTACAGATAAAAAATGAAAAATATCTTCGAAGGCTATTGATTGCCCTAAACCACACCAAATTAATTCGAAATGCATAGAATCATAGAATGGTTTAAGTCAGAAGTGACATGGGACTTTATTCCGTACGTCAGAAGGGGTCTTAAGGATCATCTAATTCCAACCCCCCTGCCATGGGAAGGGACACCTCCCACTGGATCAGCTCAAAGCCCCATCCAGCCTGGCCTTGAACACCTCCAGGGACGGGGCAGCCACCACTTCTCTGGGCAACCCATTCCAGTGCCCCACCACCCTCACAGTAAAAAATTTCTTCCAAATATGTAATCTAAATCTCCCCTCTTTCAGCTTAAAACCATTCCCCCTCATCCTATCACTACACTCACCAATAAAGATTCCCTCCCCAGCTTTACCGTAGGCCCCAATTTTGGGAGAGCCCCTCCAAGAGACGGAAATGTTAATAATTACCTTCTTCCCTCAACATGGGACTGAAAATCCACTTTCCACAAGCATCTATACCAAATGATAACAATGATTTCACTCAATAATTCTACAATGTGACACTAGTGTATTGATTTTTTAAACACCAAAAGAATTGCTCTCTGAAACGAACATTTTAACGATAAAGAACCTCCCTATCTGCTTGAAATCTCTTTCTTTATCTAGGTCATACAAACATGTAACATGAAGAACTGTGATATAAGAATTTAAGAGGACAACTCAGTGGCATGAAGTTACTGCTTAAATTCTGACAGACTAATGAAGAACTTCATCTTTAAAGAAAGTGTATTAGTAAAAATCCAAGTAAAAGATTAATTCAATTTAAATTATTTCACTTTTGCAAAAATCTAGCCTAGGGATGGTTTCTTTTGATGAGCTCAACATTTTTCTACATCTGATATATGATATGAATGGATACACAGCTGTTGCATGACCACTCTTTATGATTAGCTCCTTCTGTCAGGACACTATCAAGGACCTTGTCTTGTTTGATTAGGCCTTGATAAATGTTCACAAGTAGATGAGCTTTGAAAAGATAAATATTACAGAAGCATTCTTCCTCTGCTCTTAAGATTAAATGGAAATTTTTCTTTAGAATTATAAATTAATCAATAAGGCACCCAGAGAAGATCTGCTGCCCTACCAAACAGCTTGCTCCCATTGCTGGGCCATGTGTTTGCCATTTCTCACCCTAGGAAAAATTCTCTCTCTGCACATGCAGGTAGCTCAGTGAACAGCTATTTATGTGTTCTGACAATAAATTCAAACTGTAACTTACTACTTTAATAACTCAGAACATGCACCCTGGACTTTATTTACCAAATAATGGCCTCAGCTTTATATATGATATCAGCCTCAGCTGAATGCTGGTAGACTTAGATTATAACAATATGGTTATGTTTACAGCACACTCCAAATTCTGGGTCAGGCCTGAACTTGTAATCCAAAACACATGTTGCACAGACAGTTAAGGATAGGCTTCAAATAGACAAGAGGACAAGAGGAGGTGAGAGGTTAGGGCCCACACAGACATTCACCTCCTATGAGTGTAAATGGCCCAACACTGTGTGTTAATCTTGAATCCAATTCATTTACTCAAGATAAGCCTTGTATCACCCATCCTGAAGAAAGACAGGATCTGCAAGAGCCTGGGTATGGTTCCTCAGGTGGTGTCAATGACCATGGCTGGGCAGACAGACCACGGGCACTTTTTGCTATAACTACCCAGACATGCGGAAGCACGTTCTTTAGCAAGGCTTAGTCCATTACTCGCCCTGGTCATCAAAACACAATACAAACAGTGCCAACTAGATCTTAATTTGAACATAACTGCAGAGATTTTTAAATGCTGAACTGTATGAGATTTCAATTGACGTGTAAGTAGTCAGTGCTTACATGAACTGCTGAAACTGTAAAAGGTTTGTGGCCACTGAAGACATGGAATTATTGACCAAGTGGCCAAAACCTTTCTGTGCCTTTTTCCACAGATCTATAATTTTCTGTGGTGGAATACTGATATTTTACATGAACAGATGTGCTGTGACAGTCCAGTCTGCAAGCAAAATGTCACAATTTCCAGTCTACTGGAACTTTTCTTGAGCCACTATATGTTGAAATAAATTCTCCTCTATGTTTTTACTGTGCTTCTCCTAGTTTCGCAATCCTTTTTTCTTCCTCCTTTGCCCCAGTAATGTTTTTCCCAAGAGTACCGTTGTTACTGGCTTCAAATAAACTCAGATGTTTCATATTCATCAGAAAAGAAATCAACACAGAATACAGACATGCTTCATGTGAAATTATGTAGGATACACTGTTTCAGCTGGTGTTGATTTACAGATTTAACAAAAAAGAAGTCATATGAAGTTCTTAATATATTAGTTTGGAGCAACTCTAGCTTCTCTGCAGTCAAAGTGAAAGCAAGCAATTATCTTTCCACCACTGTTTCATTCAGCACAGTAGTCCCAAAGTATAGAATTTGGAAAAACCAACACTTTATAGGAACATAAAATGATTGGATTTTCCCCCCGTTATAAAATACTGTTAAAGGATCTAGGCCTTGCAGCACTGTGATAAAGCACAATAGCATACAGAGAAAGCACAAAATCTCAGTGCTTTGTGTACGTTGAAAGAAATGTTATTATTTTTTAAAAAAAGGTCAGATAGTGGTTGGGCATATTGCTGATTTAAGCATGTCTTTGCATCTGTAAAGGCAAGGGAACACATCCCACTACCTTTCAAATGGATTATCAGATGAGACATGCACCTTCAAGGTAATAAAGTGTTAACAGTTCTAATACCTTCTTCCCTCAATATGAGACTGAAAATCCACTTTCCACAAGCAAAGTTGGACTTGTGGGACTATGGAAACCCAGGAATTTATGCACACAAATGAACTCCCAAACTGGGCCCTTTGTGCACAGTGTGAGGGGACCTGAGAGCGCTCGGCCATTTGCTGCGTTGTCAGGCAGACAGTGAGAATGGCTTGCCCTGAGCTTACTGTTCCTTTGTAATGCCAACACAACATAGCCAGCAGGATTTCTGGCACTAACGTGACCTACTGGCCTTCCAGCATGTATCACCCTGTACACTGTCTCTAACTTCTTTTCTCTTCTCATCCTTCAAGGACTGACATCAAACCATTATGTCCTAAGCATGTGCACTTTGGTTTCTGTCACCCAAGTTCTTAAGAAATAGATCTACAGATAGATAACCTCATAGACACCTTGAAAAACTCTCCTGGTGGTGGGAAGAGTTGTGATATTGGCAGTAATTCAGGTTAAAAAGGACCTCTGGAGGTCATCTGCTCCAACCTATACTGAAAGCATGTCCAGTTAGTACAAGTTGCTGAGGACCATGTCCAGGCAAGATTTTAATGTCTCTGAGCTTCTCTGGGCCCCTATTCTAATTTTTTACTTGCCCTAACAGTGAGTAATTATTTCCAAATATCTAATTAGAAATTACCTTGCAAATTTTGCCCACTGCCTCTTATTCTGTTTCCCTACACCGTCTCATTTAAGCAGTTGCAGGCAGCACTAAGGTCCTCCTGAGCCTTCTCTTCTCAAGGCTGAGCAGACACAGCCCTCAGCACCTCCTGGTACATTGTGTGCTTCAGCTCACCCCCACCCTGAAAGCCAGTCCTCCTTGGCGCTTACTCCAGTGTGTCAGTGCATTTCTTCTATGAAGACATCTTTTCACTGTCTGTTTTAGATAACTGCATAATTTTGTATAAATCAAGGTTGTGATAATAAGCATTTAACAAACCTTGTTTTATTTCTTTTGTTCAGTGTGCTTTTAAGAGCCTACTTTCATTGCCTTGTCTAATTAGACAAGCAGTAGGATCACACCAATGGCTCCTATTATGGACCCAATTTTCTCATCACAGAGATTTATTAATTTAACCTCATCTATTTCTACCTTCTCCCCAAAGACTTGAAAGGTCTGAGCTTGTCCATATGCTATTAGTTTTGAAAATACTTTAATTGCCCACAACAAGTCTTTAAGCTGCTAGCCCCAAATAATTCTTAAAAAGCTATTTGTACAATCTCTTTTGGGGTTTGTACATGATAACGCTACTTTGAACTTTTTCACATCACAATCTCCCTCTGTTTGTACTGACTGAGCCGCGAAATAGCAGTTTGAGCTAGGGTTCTTTCTACATCTTACTAAATCTAAATTAATTTCAGCTAGAGGAAACTATAAGTTAATTACATGCTGAGCATCAGGAAACAATTAACAGCTTTCTATGATATCACCCCAATTTTTAAGCTATGCAGTTATATGCTACTGCAGAAAAGGATGTGTGATTATCAAGAGAAGGATCTTTTCTGCAAAAAGTGAAAGGAAATCATTCCACCGCTGACAATCAGCGCTACCAATAATGCTTAGCTAGTATCTTTTCAGAAGTCATTTCTATTATCTGCTTTGCTAACTTCGATTGATGTGTTGGCCATGTGTTGTCAGATTCTCTTAGAAAAAAATAAAGGATAAATGTTAAGTGCTGGACTCTTGATTCCTCAGACAAACACTTAAAACTTCAACTTCCTGCGAATATTCTGCTATACTCATTGGAATTAAATCAGAGCTGACAGTGGATTGTGAAAACACAAGGGAATACACAGGCTTGTTTCACAAAGACCCAGCACTTTGAATACACAAGTAATAATGTGAAGACCAAGGGATGGATACAACATACAATATGAACACTTTCTAAACTCCTGCCAATAGACTCATTTGGCTCAATATGCAGGAAAGTGGTGCAAACACAGAGCAAGCGGATTGTACAACAGTTCAGCTGAACACTAATGAAAACATTACAGCATTATAGCCATTTCAGCAGTGGCCCTTGGTGTAAGAAGCAGTGAAATGAACTCACATAAACCTCCGTAACTCCAAGTCGAAGGCCACTGTGCTAGAAGGCAGCTGAGTTACTGGGGGTGGGAGAATCTTCCCAAGGCAGGTAGATTATATATGACTCATAAGAATAAATATGATAGTACTGCTTAATCAGCAGAACAACTTCAGTCTCTACGGATTCGTCATGGAATGCACCTCCAGGACAGCTATACGTCTCCTCCAGAAAGTTTAAGTTCTATTCCAAGTTCTCCTTTCCTATTATCTTACACCTCAAGTCTTCTTCTGTGCACTGTCCTTGACAAACATCATCTTGTCTGGTTCTTACCTAGCTGGAATGCTCTTGGAAAGAGCTCTTGATCTCAATAATGTTGCCTGATTCCTTCCACTACCTCCTCCTCTTCTGTCTCATCAAACACAGTATTACTGCGCTTATTTTCACTTTCAAGCTCCCACCATTGCTATCACCATCCTGCAGGTGGCGTTGGCTTTTGCTCTGATCAGCCATTTAGTTTCAGTTTTGCCATTTGGTTCTAAATCCTCAAGCGAGCATCTTTGTGCTCGCTGCCGTAATGCCCAGAAGACACCTTCTGCCAAACAGCCACAAAGCTGTATGGATGTAGTCCCCCATATCCTGTCTAGCATTGCGAAGTTCTCTACCTGACATCTAAACAGGGGTTGGGCAAGGGAAGAGCTCCTGGACTGGCACATTTGTGCTTTAATATCAAGGTCTGATTCTGCGAGAAACCAATCTCACTGTAAGGGTGACTCAGTAAAAGGAGGAGGTCCGTGGAGGTTCTCATCCCTTGACCGCAGGCACGCTGACCTTATCCCTTGCACTGTCATTGGAGTCAGCTGGACACAGTGGTAACCTCTCTGAGCTCCCCAGACTGCTCACTATGGAGTCAGACATGGACCAGTGCAGGTGCACCAGGTGCCTTGGTCCAGGGGAGCTGGGCTGCCCTTTTCTGCAGCGGCAGCTAGACCATGTACAACATTCAACAAGACCAAATGCTGGGTCCTGCACTTTGATGACAACCACCCCATACAATGCTACCGGGTTGGGGAAGTGTGGCTGGAAAGCTGCCCAGCAGAAAAGGACTTGGGGATGCTGATGACAGCTGGCTGACTATAAACCAGTAGTGTGCCCAGGTGGCCAAGAAGGCCAGTTGCATCCTGTCTTGCATCAGAAATGGTGTGGCCAGCAGGAGCAAGGAAGTGATTGTACCCCTGTACCCAGCACTGATGAGGCTGCACCTCAAATCCCGTGTTCAGTTTTGGACGCCTCACTCCAACAAGGACATTGAGTTGCTGGAGAGTGTCCAGAGAAGGGCAACAAGGCTGGTGAAGTGTCTGAAGCACAAGTCTTCTGAGGAGCACCTGGGGAAACTGGAGCTGTTTATTCTGGAGAAGAGGAGGTTAAGGGGAGACCTAATTGCTCTTTACAATTACATGAAAGGAGGTTGTAGAGAGGTGGGGTCTGGTCTCTTCTCCCAAATGACAAGCAATATGATGAGAGGAAATGACCTCAAATTGTGCTAGGAGAGGCTCAGATGGAATACTAGAAAAAATTTCTTTACTGAAAGAGTGGTGAAGGATTGGACAGGCTGTCCAGGGAAGCAGTGGAGTCACCATCCCTGGAGGTATTAAAAAAATGTGTAAATGTGCCACTTTGGGACATGGTTTAGTACGTCTAGTGGTGTTGGGCTGACAGTTGAACTTGATGATCTTAGAGGTCTTTTCCAACCTCAATGATGCTACGTTGGCTCAACATGCTGCAAAACCCACAGCATGATTTACAGTCCCCTAGCTCTCCACAGAAACCAGAAAACTCTCATCTGCCTGTATATCCCTGTGACTTAGCTGTGGTAGCCCATGCAACCACCCACACAACTGCAAGGAAATGGAGAATTACAGTCTTGTTATGGGAAAACCACCTTCTATATTTGCTCTGAATTAGCAAGCCCTATCAGGCATACTTTTTAATCATTTGTAAATGCACCTTTGAGATCTGAATGCATGTATTGGATTGAGGCACTATTAAGAAGGAAACTATTATACAAAGACCGTAAAATTACAAGGCTGCTAATTAAGGCAGGGGGTTGCATTCTGTCACATAGATAGCACTGTGATCTGCTGTCACATAAATTACATAGTACAAATTTCAAAACATACAAAACATCAGTGTTTGTCTCTATTCATGCATAATTTTCTGACAAGAGTCGAGAAGTAAACTTTGAAAGAGAAATAACGCAGGCAAACTGCAAGCATAGTTTCTGTTCCTATGTGGTAACATGTGCATTGTGCATTTAAACTCAACATGATTTTTGTAGTCTGTCTTCTGGAGTCTGAATTTTTTAATGGGAATCTAGCGAATGTTTGACCACATTGAATTTAGGCAAATGAAGTACTGAAGGGGCGATCAAGCAAATCCAGCAGTGGCTGCTGCCACCACTCCCTCTCTCCATCCTTGACCGCGCATTTTAGCTGTCTCCCTCACCCCATTGCTGGCACTGGTCGGACCTCACACTGAGTCTGTTTAAAAAGTTACCAATTTTTCTTATTTGGCTTCAGCTGCTTTAGTTCCCTGAAATTCTGATCCCAGATGAACAGCAGTGTGAAGTGCAAGGGAAATGATAAGAGCAGGGCAGTAGCAGCCTGCAGTTAGTGCTGCCATATCAGAAAATCGCAGGCTTAAACCATAGTTCAGTGACATGGGGTGAGCCAGTACCCATTTCTCCTCCCCTGTACTTCTTCAGAGGAAGCGTTTATGTGGTCATGCGGTAAATCACTTTGTTAAACTGACTCAACTGAAATATCAGCTGTCCAAAATCCTGCTGATCTCTTCCCCTTACAGTGCAGGTCACTGTACTGTGATGGTCCAGAGATGCTTAAGCCAGTCAGAAGGAGGGGAAGCACGGAGCAGGGAACAAGGAGGCAAAACCAGCTATGTCAACATGGGTATGAGATAGAGAGGATAATTGCTTTCGATGGCAGCACTAGCTTGACATTTTAGCCATCCAAACTATTAGTCCCTCTCCACTTCTCCAGCTTCAGGCATACTTTGATCCCTGCTTAGTCATACCATGACAAAGAGCCCAGCCAAGGAACAGAGAAATAAATGTAGTGGAAGCAGATCTGCTGATGATCACTGCCTGAGGAGGCTTCTTTAGCTTCACAGGTTTCTTTAGAGTCTCAGTGAGCCTGTGACACAGTCTGTGAGTTATCTTTTCTCTTTTTCCATGCTTCCAGGCAACTCAGTGCTTCCGAGTTTTAAAAACATAAAAGAGGAAGACTGCACACTACTTCCACTCCTGCTATATAGCACTCTCCTGGCAGTGTAGGTTTAAATATTTTATTTTGCTTTAACTCTGAGATCAGTTCTATTCTTTCTGATGCAATGAACTAAAGCACATTCACAATACAGTCATTTCTTCTGAAGGCCACAGCAAAAATGTAGGATTCAAGGGAAAGGCCAAATCTTCCGTTAAAAAAATATTAAAAAAGTAAAAGTCACGACTGTTGTTGATATTTATGAAATTGATTAAAAATCCCATCTGGCTTTCCTTGTGCTAGCTAGTGGAGGCGAACTGCCTTTGTAAATCTACCTCTCTAATGTATTATAATACCAATAGTCTTAGTTGAATCAGTGTAACTAATTGAATCAGTGTAACTTGTGAGTCTGTGTTCAAATAGGTTTAAGTTGCATTTAATTCCGGTGGTTTGTACATTAAAATTGTTGAAAATATATGGGTTTTATGTCTTGCTATCGGTTAAAGAAAAAAATCCCAACAACCCATTACTAACGTGAAGTGCATCTTCCACTCAGCAAATGCCAGCGGTTCTGACAAGACCTGCAGATTCTGTCTTTATTAACATGTAGAGCCTCGATGCAGTTTTTCTTCAGGGACCAGGTACACGAACCAAACTTGCTTAGCTCTTGCTTCGCTCTCAGTTTTTCATCCCCTTTGCCAGTTCTTCATCAGTTTAATGTCTTCCCACAGAAGTTTACTTTGAGGAGATGACTGTATTCAACTCTGGCCTCAAACACAGGAATAAAAGTATCTTTCAGTAAGCAAAAGGGCTCATGCAAGCCTGCTCAGCTAGGAAGAAAGAGGCAAAAAAATTAAGATAACCACAAAAAAAAGAGTTAGGAAAATAAAAAGCAGAATAAATGGCAAGAAAGGTAGAAGGGCCCAGAGCCTCAGGACAGAATGTCTGTTTCCGAGAGCAGACCCTAAGACAAGAGCTACTACCAAAGCCAGCACTCAGTGCCTGCACACTCAGTGATAGAATGAAGAAGGCTAGTCAAGAATGTAGATGGACTGTGGAGAGGCTAACATTTGCTGCTGTGACAATATCCTTCAGTTCCTTAAGTTTTACATCACAGAAACCACTGGAATTCTTAAAATTTTACACTTAAAAACATACTAGAGTCTACAGATATAAGAAATACTTCAGTTAAAACGAGATGCACAGATTCTTCCCTAATCCTTGTCCATTTATCAAGGAGTGAAAGCTGGTCGACCTCCCTCCTGGCTTCAGTCTGCTCTCTCACTCTACAAGTGTGCCTTTGGAGGTAGAAAAGAGCAGATCCCTTCCTGAACATCGTACCCAGAGCTTCCCACCCATTCTGGCACACACAGTTATTACCTCCCCATCTCCACACTTGGGAGCTATTTTTCTCAGTGCTTTTAGGATGCCACCCTTGAGCTCGGTGTCTGACCTCCCAGACCAGAAATCCCCATCTCAACAGAGTCCGACTTTAGTTCTCCAAGTTTGGCAGTTTCACATAGACCCTCCCTGAATGGCCAGAGCTTGCTACTGCTGCAAGAAACAGCTATCAATAGCAGCCAAGATTTGTGTCGCAAGGGCTTTATTTTACTTCAGAGCATACAGTGTCTGCCCCAGCTGGGACTTGATAAATAGCTCAAATTCCAAGGCGCTATTGCTACACAAACAGTAAATAATAAGGACAAGTGATAGGAGGACTTCTCTGTCATGATGCCAGCCTAAGGCCACTGCCCCCACAGCAGCAGGGATCATGTAGTAAATGCAGAGCGAGTTTGCTTTTGGCACATTAATTCTGCCTTCCTTGCATAAGCATCAACATCAAAACAGTTTTCTTCACCTGTTCACAGGCAGATCCTCTGATGCAAAGTAAACAAAAAAAACCAAAACTTGTGCATGCTACACACATCTAGGATCCTTTACTTGCCTCATGATCTCTGCTAACCTGAGTCAAATGTTAATGATTGACACAATCTGGAATGGAATACATAAAATATACAGCACAAACCACTTGTTCAACATCTGCCTTCTTGTGTACATAGCAAAAAGAGCAATCCGTATTTGCACACGCATTGTTAACTACTTGATCTCTGAGTAGTGCTTGAGGAAAGCTGATGATGGGAATGACTTAATTATTAAAAGGAATAGCTTAAAGGAAAGAACTGAGCAAACAAAAGCCTTACATCTTGATTTCTAGAAATGTTGAATAGCCACAAATTTCACTGAAGGGCATGACAAAATTGAGATTCCTGGCCCAGGAATCATATACATATATGTGCATATTATCTGTGCATGCATGCTTATATATGAGACTTGACATCATTAAAATTAGTCCAAATAGGCAAGATTGAAACACATGAGAAGGTGCATCGGGTATCAAAAATTCTAGAGAAAATAAATATATACATTTGAGAGACGTGCTTTTTATAAAACTAAAATAATTTGTATTAATTAAAATATATAATTTAAAGTGTTGTAACAGGATAGAGTTAGAAGGAAACTTCTTGATGATAGATCACTTCATTTCTCGGCTTTACCAAACTTGACTTTAAAATGTTTTCGTTCAAAGTATCACTCTGGTGGAACTTCATAGAGAAGACTGGCAATATTTTGGTTACTTGACTTTGGGAAACAAATTAATGAAAGTCAAATTATTTTGACAGAGACTTCTGAAGCACTCTGTTCTACAGTGATCTGATGATACAACCTCCTGTGTCCTATCTGCCCTGAAGAAGTCAGTAGACAAGCCTTCTCAAATGAGATGACTGAAAACTAATTTTTTCAGGGTTATTTTTAAACCATATTGGTAGCTCTTGGCTAAGAGAAATGCAGCCACTGATGGACAACTAAGGAGGCTACAAGAACAAGGTGCCAGGGAGAGAAAAACCCATCACCCCTTTCGGTGGAGGTACAATATTGAATTGGCTTAGGCAAATCACAAAATCCCATCTTAATGAATTCTGTCTCTAAAAATTGCATATATGTTTGTTTGACATCTGAACATGGGTTAGGATCTGACTTGAGAGGAAGCTACCTCTAGACAATCCTTTATCTTAAATCCTTATGTTCCTTTTAGTGTATGAGTTTACACAGTTGTAGTAGTGTATCACTAGTGTGTTAATAAACTTCCAAACACAGTGATAGCATTTAATAAATTCTGTAATTCTACAGTTAATATATTTCTACATTATAGCAATATAATAATGCTAGGGCTTTCTGATTACAGTTCTCTAGAAACTGTTATTCTTATGTGCCCTAGATTCTTTGCATCTTAGAGTGCCAATGAACTTTTGAACCCTACCCCTGTGAAAAAGGTTGACTATTTACTACTCAGAATAGGAAAAAAATTTATGGACCTGTAGGTACTATCATTCCTCAGAAGTTAATGACTCTGAAAGTTATGCCGTCCAATATGTAAAGAAATTTTCTTAAGGTGATATTCTTCCTGAAGCGAGACCTTTGGAAGACTGGTGAAAGCGGCTTTGACTTGTCTTGCAGCTTCAAAATGTATAGCTGTTTACTACATAAAACCCCTCTGTAAGATAAAACTCATCTACAAATTCTGATAAAAGACAAACAAGTTTCTGTGAAACCCTATCTTGCATTTTGCCTCTTCCAAAGGAAAATCTTTAAGAAACATGCTTCACAACTCCTTAAGCAGAAGAAAGAAGATGCTGAATTATAAGAACTGTTCTGTCAAAATCACTGGCTCTTCTAACAAGTTCCCTAATTATTTATTTGCTCAACTATTTAACAGAAATTTGAATCAGGAAAGGTTTTGTGTCTTGTAAATGCTGGTGATAAAGAGGTATCCAGAAGTCTGCAGAGGCATTAAATGTCATTCAAGTTACATCTACTGCAGAGAAATGCCCCACAGATAAAATGGCAATTTCTAGTCTAAAGAAAAAAAAAGGTGCTCTTTTAATATTGCTGTTTGGTCAGCTGAAGCCTGAAGACACCTTGAGCGTCTATGCATATTTTCTGCAAGAAATTAAGGACTCTTGGAAGACATATCAGATTTTGCTGGCAATCTGGCATTAAGAAACAATTAGCAGATAAGGAAGATTTCGGACACCTCTGACTTGGAAGTCAGGCAGCCAGTATGTATATCAAAACATGCCCATTGAAACTGCTTTTGATTGCCAGAGGCAAGATCAGCTGTAAGTTAATGCTCAAACCCAGGCAGAGGTACTTTAATCCTTCTGCCAAACAGTGCTGAAACAGGCACAAGCTGTTGTCTTCAAGCAGAAAGGAAATGAGCTTGGAGTTGCTCTGCTTCCAGTAAAATTCCTATTGACTTTTGTAGTGTTGTTATACATTCCTGTTATTATGTTTCCAACTATGATTATCCAAAGCATCAAGGCTGTGATACCTTCCTTCAAGCACACCCAGTAATACAAAGGAAGCACATGACATTCACTTTCCCAGGGCTGACTCCTGGCAGGGATTTGCAGGCAGAGATATAGTGGGGTGGAGGCTTCAAAGGGCTCTTCTTGTCCCAAGGAAGCTGAAGGCCCTATGATCCTCTCAAGCACAGCTTGCAGTTTCTTCAGGAGACAGATCCATACTCATCACTTGTAACTTACGGAGTCTTTTAAGGGCAGCTCCATTGCAGCTGTCCTGAAAAGAAAGAGTTCACCACTGAATAGCTATAGGGTCTCTCGTACAGAAGCAGAACAGACGGAAGACCTGGGTTTTCTGGCAGTTGGAGCTGTCAGACAGACAGAGCCCTGGCAGTCTGACCTTGCAGGTCCATCAGTGCCTGAAGAGCCGCAGTCTGATAGCACCCATCCCAGCTCTTGCCTTGCTGTTCCTCGTCTCCTGCATGGCAGGGAGACGCTGCTAAGGGTCTGTCCTGAAGTGTCACACCACTGAAAATTTCAGCTTTGTTTCATGGCTGTCATCCTGATAATTTAAAAGGCTTGCCAAGAGCCAAACTGCAGAAGTCCACACTTTAAAAAATATATCTCTATCAATCAAAAGTGCGAGTTAGTTATTCTCTCAGCCAGCTACTGGATACAGAGGTAAAGGGCACTACTGGATGTAAAAATTTATCATGTTAGCTAAAATATAGCTCAAGATTCTGTTTCGTTTTCCATAAATCAGCCACCCATGGATCAAGATTTCCATCACAGCCTCGTCTCCTGCAAACTGCTCATAATTAAAGCTGGTGGGTACAAGCCCAGAGCTGGCATGTGCCAGCAGCCAACCCCCCAGGTGCCTGCTGACAGAACACACACTGGGGCAGAGGCTCCTGACCTCACAAGGGAGAAACACATATCACAAGCATCCAAGAGACAGTACAAGGAGTAGGGAAACACTCCCCTACCCAGCGTGCATTTGCCTGGGAAGGGGGCAGAGGGCCTCCATCCCCACTGCTGGTGCTGCCAGTGTGCAAAGCTAGTGTTGCCAAGGTACTGCTTAGATGACTTCAGGCCTCACTGCCTGAAGAAGTCCCTGCCAGAGAGGAACAAATATGTAACAAACAGGTCACAGGAATGGGGGCTATGAGGCAATGCGTGAGGCTGGGATGAGACGGGTAGCAGGATCTCCGTAAGGAATTTAAATCAAGTAGCTCTCATAAGTATTTGTGTTTAGACACACGTGCTGTTTGGTCTAGTATAAGAGTGCTTTAAATACCCACGGTGGTTTTGTGTAAGGCACACCATGCTCAGAGTTTCATTTTACACTTGTATTCCTAAGTCATGCCTTCATCTTGCAGTATGCAACACTTGCTCATATGCACTTTCACCCAAATACGCATATAATCACCTGTCTGGCTGCATCACTCCCCTGCTTATCTTGCATTTGTAAGTATCACTAAGAATAGAGTACAATATGCTTTCTTGAGAGCATGCGTGTGCTGGTTTTCTATCATGTTTGCCAGCCCCAAAGGCTGCTGAGATAGCCTGTCTTTGATCCTGAAAACCCTTCACGTTTCCATTTAGCCTTAACAATTATACACTTATCTTGGACAGGAAAAGGGAAACTTTAAATGCAGGGTTGGCTAAAACTTGTCTACTGGCCAGTTTTCTACAGCATATTTTGCAGATTTTATTGTCTGGAAATTTGAAAAAAAACCCTAACCCTTTGCACAGAGTATTCCAACAGAGAAACAGAACAAAACTAAAAAAAAAATTAGGGAAAAGAGGCAATTTTGGGTGCAGCTCCACAAGACAGTTCCAGCTGACCCAACAGCTCACTGCTGCCAAAATGGGAGATCTCACTTCTCCTCCACTACCTCCTCTTCCTCCTCCTGGTTCCACATTCCCACAACTGATCTTCTGTGGGTTCTGGCAGACAGCAGCTCAGAAAACTAACCTACTCGCTGTATTGCCACATTGGATCTGCTCCCAGGAAGGTGCAAGAAGTACGCAAGCAGGCACGAGGGAGGAGGCCCAGGAAGGTGCAAGAAGTACGCAAGCAGGCACGAGGGAGGAGGTGGGACTGCAAGACAGAGTGGCAAGGAGGAACAGGGTCAAGGGGAGAGCACAATTCCTTGTTCAGCAGTAGCTAGACATTATGCAGGCTGAATTGTCCATGAAACTACAGTCCAAGGGAATGCAGGCCACTTTGTGCAGATTAACAAAGCGACGTCCATTGGTAACTTCACAGGATGGAGAATAATTATTTTGTATCTGTAGGTCATCCTGCCCCAAAATAGCACCATGTTTCATTACCTTAGTAAATAAGATAACAAATGTCATCTTTGATTATGTGACTAATGACCTGATTCGAGGAGCCAGATTTATTGAAGTTTTCCTCTTCTCCTTAGAGGAAAGATTGCATTTGGTTTAGCATTTAACTATGAGGTATACAGAAAGATTAATGTGATCTTAACAGAAATTTTTGTATTAGCCTTGAATCTTCAACTTATTGTGAGGTAAATTAGGAAGAGCAGGATCCTCATCTGATACTGGGATAAACAACTCTGCTCCAAGTCCACCACGCAGAGTCTGAATGCCAGTGTACCCTGTCACCTTAGGTTTCACTTCAGGCTACTCTGAAGAGGAATCTCAAGCTTGGAGCAGAGGCTGGTATGTACTGGAGGCAGACCATGAAACCAACACTTACTCCCCAAACATGGATATCACTGGTGTGCATCACAAGGTGTTAATGGTCCTTACCATGTGGATTTGACCAGTAACATTGTCAGTGTCTATACTAGCAGCACCTCTCCAATCGTGCAACATTTCTGTCATTCTACAGTGTTTGGCATTTGAGTAAAAAAAGTTCAAAGAAAATTCAGGCAAAAACTAGTGAGGAAATATTTCTATGATCTCCTTCTAGTTGCACATACGACATACAATAATAACAGGGTTTTTCTTCCTGAATCACAAGATGTTCCATCAACAAGATGAAAGCTTTAAAATTTCTTTTTCTCCTAGGTAGTGTCTGGGTACAGATGGCACACTAAATACGTCACAGAAATTAAAAATTAACTGAGTCAGGCATTTTTGTTTAACGGTTTCTGTGCTGCACACAACTCCAGTCACACGGCACTGTTAATTACTGCTGGCACTGACGGTAGGGATCCCCTTCCATCTGCTGGGACCAGCTGACGGAAAACAGAGAAGCCCTTGAACAGGGTGCAGGTTCTCTGCCCGGCCCGGCTGCTGGAGCTCCGGGTCTGTGAAGGAGCGGTGCCCTGTGCTCCGCTTACTCCTCGTTGAAGTGCTCAAACACTTTATTGCTAAGGGCTTCTTTGGGGATTTTAAATCTTTAAAGGTGCACCTCGCCTCTGCATCGCTCCATCCCTTCAGCGGTGCAGCAGCCTTTCCCCCAGGCGCCTCCTGTCCCAGCGGGAACCGAAGGTGCCCGGGGCAGAGCCCCCCGAGGTGGTGACTGCCTGGGAACGCCGCTGCCATCTCCCCTCCTCCTCCTCCTCCTTCTCCTCCTCCTCCTCCTCCTCCTCCTCCTCGCTGCGGAAAGCGGGGCCGGAGCCCGAGGACGCGCTGGAAGCGGGGCAGGTGCTGCGATGCAAGGGAAGCCCAAGGGGACAGACCCTCGCCCTCCGCCCCGCGGATTCCCCCGTCCCCTCGCCTTCAGGGGGTGCTGCTGCTGACCCCCGCTTACCGGAGCTGCTCGCCGGTGAGCAGGACCTCGGCCATGTGCTCCAGCTCCGCCGCTTTCTGCTGCATGCTGCTCATGCCCTCCTCCATCGCCGGGAGCCTGCGGGCACGGCGCCGGGTGGCAGGGGACCGGGACCCGCGGTGCAGAACTTGTCACCGCCTGTTGTCACCGCGTGTGGGGGCACAGCGGCAGACTTCCCCCGCCGCTTCGGCTCACCTGAGCGGGCAGGTCATTTGTCCCCTCGGCGGGCTCGGATCCCCGCTTCCCGTGTTATTGTGTCACGGGCAGGCGGGGAAAGGCAGGGCTGCAGCCGCCGCAGCCGCAGCCGAGGCAGCAGCGTCCCCGCCCGGCTGTCACACGGCAGGCTCGGCGCTGCCGCCGCCCGCCGCTCCGAAGCCCTCGCGGCCTCCTGTCAACGCGGGGCTGCCGGGAGGACAGGGGGAAGCGCGGCCGGCAGCAGCCACACCGGCTGCAGGCTCTGCTGCGGCGCTGCTGCCGTGCCCTCCTTACCCACGCGGGGAGGGGGCTGAGAGGGAGCGCTTGGCCCGGATTTGCACCATCAAAAACTGCCGCTGCTCTCCCAGCGTCCTGATTTCTGCTCACCTGACGCCCTGGGGTTGTTTCCAGAGATAGGTCCCCTGCCCACCTCACCTCTTTGTCTCCAGGTGACGGCGGATACAGAATTCCTGAGAGGGCAGAGGAGCGTTTTTCTCAGCATTTAGTCCTGCCAATGGGAAGTGAAGTGCAAGGTTATGAGCGCTGTTGGTCAACATATTTGATGGGGGGAAAAAAGTCCTGGAGGCATCTTCTGCTGTAGTCCAAACATGGTTTTCATTTACAGCCACGTGCAAATTAAGATAGACCTTGATCGCCCACTCATTGCCTTTATTTCTGCCTGCAAATACTCTGTGTGCAGGGAAACTGCATCTGCTTAACTGTTTGCAATATTGACTAGACCATGGTTTCGGAATCAAGTGAACCTAGTAGAAACTAGGCTGCATACAACGGGAAGGAGATGGTTCTCTGCACATCTTGTAGATTTGCAGTATTTATTAGCAAAGGATACTCTGGGTATAAAAGAATGGACTTGGAGTCAAGCAAAAAAAATGGACTGGAAAATAAATCTTCAGGGGGTTACTAAGCAGACAGCAGCCACATCCAGGTCAGGAAATTATCTGGACTAAAAATAATTGGAAGCTGGGCAAGCACTTCTGAGGCATTTCATATATGCTTTCCCTGCTGTTCCCTAAGCATCTGTTTATAGCCATTTGTGAGATTAACAATGGACTAGATGGACCCTTGGCTTAAACCAGTATAGTCATTTTAATGAGCACCTTTTGTAGAATCATAGAATCATTGAATCATTTATATTGGAAAAGGATGACCTTTAAGATCATAGAGTCCAACCCTTAACCCAACACTGCCAAGTACACCACTAAAGCATATCTGTAAGTACCACATGTACAAGTCTTTTAAATACCTCCAGGGATGGTGACTCCACCACTACCCTGACCAGCCTGTTGCAATACTAGACAACCCTTTCAGTGAAGACATTTTTCTCATTAACCAGTCTAAACCTCCCCTGGCACAACTTGAGGCCATTTCCTCTTGTCCTATTAATTGTTACTTGGGAGAAGAGACCAGAACCCGTCTCGCTATAACCTCCTTTCAGATAGGTATAGAGGGTGACTATGTCTCCCCTCAGCCTTCTCTGACTATAGGGGAACAATTGCTTCCTTTTGTGAGTCTCTAAGATCACTACAGATGCATGGATTGCATAGGGAGAAAAATGGAATCTGCCTTCATTTCGTTCATGAAGTGGACTGAGAAGAGCACATTAGGACTGTAAACACTACAGTTTGAGCTTGCTTGATGGAAATCCAGACAATATGTATTTAATCTGAATACTTGCAAACACCCTCTAATTCCACTCATACTGCAAACATACAAAGTACAGATTCACAGTGCAGGAAACAAAAAGGGAATTGAAACAACAATCTCATTTGACCTTATCTTTAGGACAAAGAATTTACACAGTAATTTTTATCAAGCAATTTAATACATGACTGAAAGAAAGACAATTTCAAGAGAATGTGATTGTACAATGCAGACCATTTCTGGGTAAGCCCTCAGCTCCATCATCTGGTTTTGGCTGATTCATCTGCTTTCATTTGCTTTGGCTGATTCATCATGCTTCTTGGCTTTGGTGGCAAAATCTGCAATGTGTCTTATGCTCGTTCTCCCACTCGTAGGACTTCTGCTTGCTGCAATTCAATTCACTAAATGAGCAGAAGAGTACTATAGGAATTGGAGAGTTTCTTCTGAGAGAGCGAGCAGAGCTGTGCAGATGGCTGTAGGGTCCAACAAGCGCCAGAGCTGGAATGGAGGTAGAGTGGGTCTGGGCAGCTGGAAGCAGGAACAGAAGAAGAGGAAGAGGGAGCGGAAAAGGAGGAAGAATCTGTCTTTGGACAGTGACAAGCTATTAGCTTGACTCAGAGTGCTTGAGGAACTGCAGCTTGAAACACATATATTTTCTCACATAGTCTTGCAGCTTGAAAAATGTAGGACAGTGCAATTTCCTATACTGAAATATTTAATGATTATATACAGCCATGTTTGCCTTTGCGCACTAATATCCCACATGTTCACAGAAATTTCTTACAGTTAGAATGTGCCTAGCAGAAGGATATTAGGTATCAGTTATCCCAAATTTGCTGTCACCCAAAAATGGTTAATTAACCTCAAGGGTCACGTTTCAACCAAGAGCCAGCAGTGAGCTACATAAAGTAAGGTGGCTAAATGTTTGTATCTTGTTTTTCATGTACAGACTACTACAGAACGTAAGGTCTAGCAAAACATTAAGCTGTCTTGACTGTTCCTCCCAGGGAAGACTGGTTACCAAGACTAAGATACTCCTCTAAGAGATGGGATAGCATGTGCAAAGCCTGAAATCCTGACGAGAGACACATCCCTCTGAGGCAGGAAGTAGATTAATTTCTTTTTTTACAGATATAAGATCAATTTTAGGAGTTGGTGTCTATTTTAGATATGAATTCGTATTTGCATTTTACCTTAGCATGGCTGGAATTAAGGGACTTGAAGGAAGCTAGCTAACAATAAGGCATTCTTCAGCCAAAAGCATGACAGATCTCTGAGCTGGATCCCTGGGGTACTTTAAAACTCATCCTCCACAATGTCAAGAATGTAAGAAGTACTGCATTGGTCTGGCAGAGACTTGGTATCACAGGCATGAGAGAAAGATCAAGTGTCTTCCAGTGAGTTTTGATTGTGCTGGAGCCTCTCTAGCATGCGGTAAGGTATTGTGCTACACATTTGAACCCCCAAGGTCATGGCACTCTCTGGAACATCATACATGAATAGGGACATTGTATTAAGATTACTGGTGTAAGAAAACATTATAGTGATTTATATAAATTTTCTTATCACACAGAGTAAATGCCCAAGTGGTAAAAAGCTAAATGTTTACACGGTGAAATAAGAATATTGCTTTCCCTGCTTTAAAGAATATTGGATCTGCAGCCTACATCTTGATTTCATAAATTATTCCAAAATGTGTTAAATTAACTCTTTAGTCTCACTAATTAATTTTCTGCAAACTTATTTTAGCACAAGACATTCATATGAAAAAATTACTAATATTCAGGAGTGTACTTCTCATTTCTCCTACAGCATTGTTCTCACATCAGTTTGTCTTTCCCTTGCTGCGATGACTAGATCTTTTTAAATGGGAAAATGACAGACAGATCATTAGGGCATTCTCATGAAAAAAGATGGTGAAGCACTTGAGGAAGAAAAGGCATTAGCAGGTGAGCTGTTTGATGGGTTAACAGTTTCGTTTTTCCTAACAAATTTTGTGTAAGAGGCAGCATTATGTAAACAGCAAATTTAAAAAAACTTAGTCCCTCTCTTTTTGAGGAAGACAAAAACAAAACAGGGTTTTGGCTTTTAGTTGGGCTTTCATTTAAGTAGGTCTTGCAACACTTGTGGAATATCAGTGTTTTTTTTCAATATTCCCATGCTTATTTGCAAAGAGAGCTCACTTGTCTCCGTGTTTCAGCTGGTTCACTTCCTAAGCACTAGGGGCCTGGCAAGGGGAACTAGAGGAACTACCAGGTATTGTCCAGGCTCCCCTCCTCTTTTCAGGCTACATACAATAGTGTTTCCCATTCTTGGCAGTGCACAGATTACATTCATTGCTGCTCATTTGCTGCTTTAAGTTCAAACAACATAAGTTGTCTACTAGGAACCGGTCAGAAGAATCAGTGCTTGTGCGATTCAAAGGACTGAATGCATCTGGCCATTCTAATTTTAGTCTTGTGATAAACCACAGGAAAAGTTAGTAAGATTCCAGAAAAAAACCCAGACTGCATGTTTTAAACTTCTCCTTTTCTATCATAACATCCAAGTTCCTGCAAAAGCTACCGTGGTGAGATAAATGGAGGAATTTTTCACAATCTGCCCAACATTTCGGCACGAGACTTACATCTGTTTATATTCTTATATTTCATGTGGCACTGACCTGGTAATCGTTATCATAGTGAGCTGAAGTGCAGAGAAAAAGGCATTTTGATTGTGAGATATGCAAAGACAATCTGAAAGGAGCTTTCTAATCCTGTCCTTACTCAGGTTTTCTACTTTGTTTAGGCACTCACTGGGCCAGACAGTGAGATTCCTGTGCAGATTGACGGCAAAAGCACAACCAAGAGATGAGTACATGTTTTACTGCTTGCTTCTGTGAACAGATAAATATTTTATGGGAACAAACAGCTTCAATAAGAAAAAGATCAGAAATTCACATCAGTTGAGCAGATCCAGTAACTCAAGTTGACAGTGCTGTCTGCTAAGCCAGCATTTTTCACTATCCCATGCCAGTGATGCCACTTGGTCTACATGCTCGAGTCCCTCTACTCATCTATTTTCTAATTCCTCATTTTTCATATATTGAGCAGTTTTGCAATAATTTCTAATTTTGAGCATCACAGAAATATTTGTCTGTCAAAAGCACCTGTAAAACTGGCTGAACCTTTCAATCTTTGAAGATCTCATGTGTGTGTCCTGTAGTTCTTTTTTCAGTTTGTTTTCTCTTTATTTTATTCTGCACTCAATAGATATCTATTATGAACTCATTCAGCCTGAGCTGTCTACATTGTATGTTTAGCCCAGGTTGTAGTCCAGGGCTTTCGTAGAAACCATCTTAGGGGCACATGCTGGGAGGTGTGAGTCAGCTGGGAAGTGTGACTAAGAGCTGAAAAGGAGCTGCTTTCTAAACCACATCTCAAGTGTGAAGGCAACACCTACTAGCTAAGAGGTAAAAGCCAGCTTCTTATGCTGTCCCCAGCTCTATCTGTGTTAATGCACTCTGATGTCTGGTTGCAAGATCAAAAAGGTTTATTTGAACCACTGTGGCTTGAACTGATGGTTTGACCCTCCACTGTAACCAACCCTGAACACTCAGGCACTTTTTTTACTCCTTTTGAACCTAAGAGCTGAGATTCAGTCTAAGACACTGTTCCTTCCTACTCTTTTGCCATCTATTCCTGATCCTCAGACCTAGTTTCTATTGACCTTTCTGCACTGTCTGTGATGAAGCCCACTCTGCCTTAGGTGGTCTGGCTCTTCTGTGCCCTAGAGTGAGCACCACAGCCAAAGTTTGGGGTTGGGTGATGGGTGCAAGCAGTCAGAGCGCATGTAAATGTGGATATGTGGTGCTGGTGGCAGGAACAGGTGCAGACAGTTTGACAGGATGCCAAACAGCTGCTGCCATGAGATACAGAAACAAACACCCCTATGACTGATGAGGCTCTTAATAAAGTCTTTGTCAAACATTACTTTACAAAGCAGAGGTTTCAGCATTGTCTCCATCCTTAACCACATTGAATCCTGACATTAGGAAAGGCTGCACGGTGCACAGAGACATCCCGTGGCTGAGGAACACACGCCAGCAAAGCTGCTCCTCTGACTGACAGGCCTCTCTGGGGCACAGTTGGCAGGCACAGCACACTGCAATTATGCAACCGTTGCTGCGAGATGTCAGAAACCCTACAAACTTATGGCATCACTCAACTCCACTGGGATAATTACCACCAGCAGCTACTCTGGGTCACCCAGCTTCCATCTGTTTTCATCTGTGAATTAAATTGTTTCCAGTAGGTATGTGTTTAATCACTCTGCCACCCTGTGGTCCTTTTAGGAAATCATGAAAATGCCAGTTAAGAAAATCATCATGAATTGATGCTCAACAAAAGAACAAGACTGCTAAATGAAGCTAATGGTAATTTTATAAGTGGATAATCTTTAGTCAACATATATTTTGCATGGGATTACAAATACAACCATACTTGAGTCCATCATTAATTTCCCTCCACAGTGAACACCAAAATAACTAGCCAACCTGGACAAAATTAAAAATTAAAGCCAGTAAAATACTAGATAAGTCAATATTTACTTTTATGAAAGCAGCTCACAAGAAGTGTTTGCTGGGCCCTCCAGGCTCTCAAAATATTTGCAGATCTTTTGGAGTGCTGAACTGATGAGATAAACTACATAGAATACATTTCTAAAATAAATCAGATACTGCATTGCACTGAAATATATCAAAATGATTAGATATGACCAGTCCCTTTACTGAACAAAAGAGAAGGTAATTTTGGTGCTACAGAGAAGCAGAATTCTTTGCTGCAGCTCTGCATCGGGGAAATTCGGTGCCAAAGGAACTGGTGGAAGGAGGCACCAACAGACACAACTGGGATGAAGCAGAAGAATAGCAAAGTTTTCATACAGGAACAAATTTGGGTCCCTTGAAATACAGAACATGGTAATAATATTGCCAAGGCTGAACTGCACTGGGGACACTTTCCTTCTCAAATGTCTCAGCAGAAAAAAAAACATCCAAGAGCACAAGTGGGACTTGAGATGGAGAAAAGAAGGGGAGAGAATCAGGAAGGGAAGAGAAAAAGCTGGAAGCAAGACAGCAGCAGCAGAGAGAGGCTGAGGTAAGATGTGGAAGAAATAAATTGTTTTTGTGATATCCCTCAAAGCTTTTCCCCTCTGTATTACACTGTCTTCACAGTGGGAATCTGCCTGTCTCCACAGCAACCAGCAGAGAGATGAGACCTTTCCTCCCTGTCTGCAATGACTCTTTTCTCTGGAGAGAAGCCTTCCAAGTTGTCACTCTTAAAGATGTCAGTACAGAAGATTAGCCTGGAAGCACATGCTAGAGACCCACTTACTGCACGTCCCTACCAGGGAACAGGATCAGCTACACCTGTACTTCTCCTATAACATAATTTGGCAGATCCCAGCACTCACTCCCCCAGGAATGGAACTTGCATAGACTTTTTAATTAAAGATTTCTAAGTTTCTCAAATGCCTTTAATGTTTATCTCATTCAAATCAAATTTGGGAAGAAAACTCATTTAGCTCTCCAAAGAGGGCTTGAAGGGCAGTACCTCCCCTTAAGCCTTGCACAGCAACTTTCCTCAGGCAGTTCATGATGAAAGCAGCCTCACCATCCACTTACCAAATGATTTCCAAGGAAAGGCCAAAACTGGGGCCTTGGTTTCTAGAGGGGAGAAGATGAGAGGGCAAGGATCTCTCCTAACTGCGCAGGCAATGAAGTGATTTTCCAAGTGGAGAGTTGTTGCAGATCTGAGAGGCCAAAGCATCAGATGAATGGAAAGTTACTTCTGCTGTCCTGCTATAGCTTACCCCATGATGTCGAATTGTTCAGCATCTCAAGACATTGACATCCCTTGTGATATACTCACTACTAAACATTACTCACAGAGCTGTAAGAAAAAAATTCTAGCAACTCATTGACACAAGGATTACAATGGGAAAATGTTTGGCCTCATGACAAGCTCTGGTATACAGTAGCAGGAATAAAAAATGTACAGAAAAAAAAAGCATTGATACAGGAACATTTATGCTTTGGACACAGGCCCTAGTAATACCTGACTGGGGAGGGGGGCGTAGATGAAAATCAATACATTACCTACAAAAAACTTTCTGAGATTACTAATATGCAGATACCAGTCAATCAAGTAGTGAGCCGATATGATAACTTGCCAAATGACACATACTGATGTTTAGTATGTCACTGTCAATAAGGTCTCCAAACTGAGCCTTGAAATTAGGCACAAAACACACTGTGGAGTGGTTTTCTTTAAAAAAAATATATCTAATTCCATTTATCTGTAGACATATATCTCCTAGATACTAATGATAACACTATCTCAAATCATTTTAGCAGCAGGTGTATTATGTGATTAAATTTTAGGGCCCACAGTAAAGTACATGTGCTGTCCTTGCAGAGAAATGACACAACAACAGAACAGGTATCTTAGTGCTAATTGTCTCTTAGACATTGAGCATCTGGGTTCTTGTTTGTCACTGTTGTGTACTGTGAAAATCTCAAAGTAATCTTCTAAATGTGTTGATGGTGTTTGTGGTCCAGATATTTTGGTATGTACTCTCCAGCTCCATGCCTGAGTGTTTCTTCTCCAGTGTTTGGAGCACAGAGCCAATTTTATGCCACTGAGATACTCCAAAATATTGTATAGTTTACAAAAATATTTAGGTTTGGTTACAACTGTTCATTTTCTTCTAATTTGAATGTAACTGGTTTGCATCTCACTGTTGGCCTATTAAGAATGACAAGACAGCTCTTATCTGATGTAGCAATGTGCTATCTGCTGCTTTATTGCTGGCTAACATCATCAGGTACGAGGTTTTTACTGGGACATGATAATACAAATTAACTAATGCCTGGAACATAGAATATGCAAGTCTGGAACAAGAATATGCAAGAATATGCAAATTTTAGCTATTCATTAAAACTAACAAGGAAAAATATGTCTAACTCAATAACCAGCTCCAATGGACAGCAGAAGAGTATATGCTTTGGTGATTGAGGTGATTTGAGTTTACTTATGTTCCTGGGCTATGACCAAAACCAGAACATTGTGATTAACAGAGATAAGGGCATGTAACATTTATGAATGGGTCTAACACTTTTATGGATCACACTCATTTCAACTTTCACCACATCTCACAACTTCTACAACGTGTTTTATAGAAAGATCTTCTCTCCTATCATTCATAATGTACTTTCTGTTCACTTTAATGGCATTCCCCGGTTCTTACATTCAAGACGAACTAGAAAATCATTGTTCAAGATATGTATGCACCACAAATTCATACAATGGCTTAAGTATGTTTTCTGGTGGTTTTTTTCTGTTTCTTGTTTTTGCAGGAAGAGAATGTAACATATTCATCATAGACAGTTATTCTGCCAATGTATCACCTGTGTCTGGGGCATGCTGAAATGGCATTCAGAGTTCTTGTGCTCCAATTCCAACCACACAAGTCCAGCTGCCAGGGTTACCTTCTGTATTGAAGTACAGTCAGCACGTCCACTGGCAGGTATTTATACACAATGAGAAACTGACATTTAATGGATGAAAATGTAATATAAATGCTCATTTTAAATATTGCAGGTGGCACTTCAACTTAAAAAATAAATCCTTGAACTAAGTTTTGTGAGGCATTAATCAAACTGAGCTTCTCTTGTGGAATAATCTCCAAGAACCGTAACTGTGAATTGTGTAATTATCACCTAGCTGATAGCATGTTACAGTATTCAACTTTGGTGCAGTGCCAGTTTTTCCAGTGCTGGCTTTATTAGCTTTTCATTTTCACAGCTACCTCTGTTGTGCTTTGAAGGACATTCAGTATTGTAGTGTATACATCTTTCTTTGACATTTAAACACCTCATTTTGTGTAGCCCAATTTTCTCACTACATTTTACTGTACAGCTTGCAAGCACTTCAACTGAAATTACACCTGGAAAGTCATCTTCCTTACACACTGCCTGATGAGTAGAGTTGGGCACTGATACAGTGCACTGTTATATATGCTGTTATTTCACAGTTCATTGTTTTATGTCTTAGTTGTGGAGCTTTGGAGTTATTTGAACTTCCTTTCTTTGATTTGTCACAGCTGCCCTTCATATATTTTGCTGTTCACATCTTTGATATTTGAGCCCTGGGAAACCTTATAAAGAACCACGAACTTCAAAGGCAAGACTATATTAATCTCTAACAATCCATTTTCTGTTTGCTAACTTCACTCTATGTTAGTCAACCAGATTCCACTAACACTAATTGTCATTAACATTAGTCAATTGAAAAACTACACCAAAGATTATCTTGCTTGAGACTTTACTTCATTCTTGCCTCTTCTCTCCAGCCCAGCTGAGGATGAACTATTTACCTGTTCAGTCTACTTCTCCCTTATACTGAGACTTCTAAGAAGAAATGTACCTCTGAGCGGTACACCCAGCCGCTTGAAGCCTCAAATGTGCACCTTGGTGGGCTGACTTCAGTTGGTGATCAGTTAAGGTGGGATGGCTGAATTAATTGCTTCATCAATTCTTTCTTCCATTTTGCTACAGGAGAGTTTCTCCCCTTCTTGTAACACAATGTTACATTCTCCTGAACCCTGACAATTTCAGCCAGTACTGATTTACACTACAGTAACTTCAAAGCAAATAAATAATCCCACATGATTATTATAAAATAATTTCCGGATCCTGCTGAACTCCCTTACCATACCATACATGTCCTTACAAGTTGACAGCAATATTGATAGTTCAGCATCTTCTCATTTTCTCTGTAATCCAAATTCATTAAATGATTCATCTGTGTTTCGAAAAACTGACTTTATGGATTCCTACACAAATTGGTTTTTGTCACTTAGGTCACTGCTCTAAAGCATTCTAAGTGAAAACAAAAGCACAATACAAGTTGTTTCCTGAGAAATAAACCATATTTCCTACAGATTTGTGACCATGTTTTTGCTGATAAGCCAGTTGACTGCTGCCTCTCAGAATGGATCAAAGCTGCCTTCCCATAAGTAGGAGCTCCATTATAGTGTCCGGCCACTGACTTCTACAAAACATCTAGTAACTTTATCTGTCAAATTTGCCTGAATTTGAACAGCAATTTCTAGAGTGCTAAGTGAGGACCAGGCAGAAAAATATGTCAGGCAGCACACGTATATAATTTTAAACTCCTTAGGAAACAAGTTGAACAGCATCTACAATCAGAACTACCAGCATAAACAAAACTGGTTAGAAAAATTAATAACTAGCATAAATGTTGGGCTCAGTCTCAAATATTCCTGACCATAGATTGATGCCAACTCCTACATAATGCTCAGTTATTTTCTTCCCACTGGGTTTCTGATACATACTAAAGCTCTTGAGATACAAACTCCATTAATTCATGCCTTGGATTCAGTTTCTTGGCTATGTCAGAATCTCTTTATATTCCACAGAGTGAAAAGCCGGAAGGAGAAACAGCAGACATGCAAAGTCACTGGAAAATTGCACAAATTAAAGTATAAATTAAGATACTATCTAAACAGTAGGTAAGTGTGTAAGCATTTACTTGAGTGAACAGTGATTTTCTGGTTTAGCTTAGAGGTGCGCAGGAACAGATTTACATTAAAGCCAAATGCCACAGTCTGAAATAAGACCATATGTACCAGTTTGCACTAATAGAAACTAGCTAAAGCCAAAGTGCCTCAGGTTTCCTGTGTACACAATGACTGTACTTTCACCTTCCAGTAACTGAAATAAAACATGAAAAGATGATAGATGGCTGAGTCTTTGAACAAGTCACTGCACATGTGATAAAGGTAACTGCCTCATTACTTCAAAGTTTTCTCCAAGACCAACTGCCTCATTGGCACCACTCAGGTAAATGACCTTCTGAAGGCAGAAGATGCCCAACCTGATCGTGTATAACAACAATTGCTCTCTTCCAGGCTGGATAATGAACCAAGGCAGCCTCAACTCACCAGTTTCTGCTTCTGGTTCCAACAGAGACATGGTACAATCTCCTTGTCTGGGTCATTTAAGGCAGGCTTATACCAAGCACAGAGGGATTCTGCAAGCAGATATACACAACTTACAAGCACAAAGAACTATTTGTTAGCTAATGCACACAGCAGACAGATAGCGCTAACATGCTACTAGGCCAAGAGTTAAGATGACCCACAGCAAGACCTTGGGGAGCCTTTGTGGAGCTAGTTGTCCTGAATGAAGCAAGGAAGAGCTGTTCGATGCTCTTCCTTGTAGAGGGCTGACTCCTGGTGGTGCTGAGTGACTGTCTTCTGAGCCTGTGCTTTAATTTTTTTCTCCTGGTTTAAGGATGTCAGTAGACTTGCCCTTGAATCTGAACTGCAGACTATTTCCACTGCAATAATCATGCTTGCCTATGGTTTTTACTCATCTGTGTCATGGCTTTAGTTCCAGCCCCTACTCACAGCATCCACAAGCAGAGTGAGTCCAGGCAATGCTACAGTGCAAAGCACAGCCGGGCACTAAGTCTCAGAGAGACAAACCTGCCTGTAGGTGCTGTGCCATCCCTTACCTAAAGGATCAACTGGTGACAAGAGTCAACAGATCCCTCCCATCATTCAGACTATCTCCACAGATGTCGTGGGGTGGGAGATGCCAGAGCATGCAGCTATCTCACCCTGTGTCTTCCCACCTACAGCCTGGTGGCTGGGTCAGTCTTTCTCTCATATTCTGCTGTCAAGGGAACATCTCAAGGATGCTGCCTCAGTCAGAGCCAGGTTGTGACTCCCATATTGGGCCTGCTTTTGCTTTATTTCATAGATATATTTTATTTAGGCTATTTTATTGTCATAAAAAGAAATTGTGTTGAATCACAGAATGGTTTGGGTTGGAAGGAACCTTAAAGATCATTCCACCCCCTCCTTGCCATGGGCAGGGACACCTCCTACCAGACCAGGCTGCTCAAGGTCCCATCCAACTTGGCCTTGAACACTTCCAGGTAGGGGGCATCCACAAGTTCCCTGGGCAACCTGTTCCAGTGTCTCACCACCTTCATTGTGAAGAATTTCTTCCTGATGTCTAATCTGAATCTCTCTTCTTCCAATTTAAAGCCGTTCCCCCTCATCCTATCACTACTTGCCGTTGTAAAAAGTCCCTCCCCAGCTTTCTTGTAGGCTCCCTTTATGTACTGGAAGGAATTTCCAGTGCAATAATTGAGCTTGCCTGTGGTTTTTACTCATCTCTGTCATGGCTTTAGCTCAAACCCTTCTTCACAGCTTGTGCAAGCAGACATAGCCCAGGTTTATTTTATAAATACATTTTATTGGCACAGAGAGGGCTTTTATTGCCACCTAGCCAGGCTCTAGCACAGCCATACAAAACTGGAAGGTTTGTCCTGAAGCAGATATAGCGATGGAGCAGCAGTCCTGTGGGATCAGTCTGCAGAAGACCGAGGGGACACCTCATAGCAATTTACTGCTTCCTGACAAGGAAGGAGGAGGAGCAGGCACTGATCTCCTCCTTGGTGACCAGTGACAGGGCTCAAGGCAATGGCAGGAAGATAGGCCAGGGGAAGTTTAGGTTGGATAATAGGAAAAGGTTCTTCACCCAGCGGGTGGTGGAGCACTGTACAGCTCCCCAGGGAAGCAGTGATGGCACCAAACTTGACAATATTCAAGAAGCATTTGGATAACGCCCTCAAGACACGTGGTGTAAATTTTAGGGTGTCCTATGCAGGGGATAGGAGTTGGATTCGATGATCCTGGAGGGTCCCTTCCAACTCAGGACGTTCTGTGACTCTGTGCGCTGTGTTGGGCAGGAATCGCCCGCCGCTGCGCACCGCGACTCCCCTCAGTGGAACCCCGAGCTATTGCCGCCCTCACCGCGATCAACCAGAGAATCAACCCTGCAGACGCCAGTCCTCCCCGCCTCCGGCCCCGCCTCCGGCCCCGCCTGGGCGAGGGCGGGCCATGCTGTAGCGCGGCTTTCGGAGCGGCTCGGCCGGTCGGGCGCCATGCGGAACCGCGCGGAGGTGGATGCCACGTTGCAGACGGCTAAACTGAACCCGGCGGAGCTGCTGCCGACCGTTCACTGCCTCAGCTTTGCTCCGCAGGCTGGTGCCGGCGAGTGCTGCCTGCTGCAGCTAGAGCCGGGCCTCTGCGCCGAGCTGGAGGCGGGGCGCAGGTAGGGCGGTAAGGGGCGCCTCCTGGAGGGCGGGATAGGACGCCCCGTGGAGGGCGGGGGTCGCGCCTCGCCTCGCCTCGCCTCAGGGGTACCCCTTGAAGGCCGAGGGATCTGGACTTGATGATCCTTGTAGGTCCCTTCCAGCTCAGGACGTTCTGTGATTCTAAGTAGCTGATGTGGTTCCTAAATGTGGCATTTTCGAGCCTTTAATTCTTCTAATACGATTTGCATGAAAATGAAACTGTCATAGAACCACAGAATGGTTTGGGTTGGCAGGGACCTTCAAGATCATCCAGTTCAACCCCCCCCAGCCATGGGCAGGGACACCTGCCACAACACCAGGCTGCTCAAGACCCCATCCAACCTGGCCCTGAACACTTCCAGGGAGCAGGCATCCGTGACTTCCCTGGGCAACCTGTGCCACTGTTTCACCACCCTTAGCGTGAAGAATTTCTTCCTAATGTCTAATCTAAATCTTCCTCCTCCCAATTTAAAGCCCTTCCCCCTTGTCCTGTCACTACTTGCCCTTATAAAAAGTCCTGCCCCAGCTTCCTGTAGCCCCCTTCAGGTACTGGAAGACTGCTATAAAGTCTCCCCAGAACCTTCTCTTCTCCAGGCTGAATAACCCCAACTCTCCTAGCCTGTCCTCATAGTAGAGGTGCTCCAGCTCTCTGATCATAGACCTCCTCTGGACTCATTCTAACAGTTCCATATCTTTCTTATGTTGGGGATTCCAGAACTGGACACAATACTCCAGGTGGGGTCTTGTGAGAACAGAGTAGAGAGAGAGAATCACCTCCCTTGACCTGCTGACCACACTTCTTTTGATGCAGCCTAGGATACTTTTGGCCTTCTGGGCAGTGAGTGCACATTGCCAGTTCATGTAGAGCTTCAGGGCTTCTCCTCCTGGGGCTGCCTGCTGTCAGGTCTATGCTGACCCATCTTTAGTGTTATTTATTCTGGAGGTCAATGAGAGCCTGCAGAGGAATCTGAACAAATTGGAGAGCTGGGCAATCACCAGCTGCATGAAGTTTAACAAGGACAAGTGCCAGATTTTGCACCTAGGATATGGCAACCCTGGATACACATACAGACTGGGGCGCGAGAGCCTGCAGAGCAGCTCTGAGGAAAGGAATCTGAGGGTTCTGGGTGACAGCAAGTTGAACATGAGCCAACAGTGTGCCCTGGCAGCCAAGAGGGCCAGCTGTGTCCTGGGATGCATCAAGCACGGCATTGCTAGCTGGTTGAGGGAAGTGATTGTCCTGCTTCACTCTGCACTGGTGTAGCCTCACCTTGAGAGCTGTGTGCAGTTTTGGTCACCACAGTATAAAAAGCATATGAAGCTACTGGAGAGCATCCAGAGGAGGGCCACAAAGTTGGTGAAGAGTCTAGAGGGGATGTCGTATGAGGAACAGATGAAGTCACTTGATCTGTTCAGCCTGGAGAAAAGGAGACTGAGGAGAGACCTCATCACAGTTTACCGCTTCCTCACAAGAGAAGGAGGAGGAGCAGGCACTGATCTCTTCTCTCTGGTGACCCATGATAGGACCTGAGGGAGTGGCAGGAAGATGTGCCGGGGGAAATTTAGGTTGGATATAAGGAAAAGGTTCTCGACCCAGAGGCTGGTGGAGCACTGGAACAGCTCCCCAGGGAAGCAGTGATGGCACAAAGCCTGACAGTATTCAAGAAGCATTTGGACAATGATTATAAGTAGGTGACATGTCTCTTAAATGTGGCATTTTCCAGAGTTTTGTGAAAATGAAGCTGTCATAGAATCATAGAATGGTTTTGGTAGGAAGGGACCCCTTAAAGGTCATCCAGTCCAATCCCCCTGCAATGAGTAGGGACATAATCCACTAGAGCAGGTTGCTCAGAGCCCTGTCCAGCCTGACCTTGAATGTTTCCAAGGACAGGGCATCTACCACCTCTCCAACCAACCTGTTCCAGTGCTACACTACCCTGATTGTAAAAAATTTCTTCCTTATATCTAGTCTGAATCACTCCTCTTTTAGTTTAAAACTGTTATCCCTTTTCTTATTCCTATAGGCCCTGCTAAAAGGTCTGTCCCCATCTTTCTTATAAGCCCCCTTTAAGTTCCGAAAGGCCACAATAAGGTCTTTCCAGAGCCTTTTCTTCTCCAGGTTGAACAACACCAACTCTCTCAGCCTTCCCTTACAGGAGAGGTGTTCCATCCCTCAGTCCCTTCATAGAATCACAGAATGGTAGGGGTTAGAAGTGACCTCTGGAGATCATCCTGTCGAACCCCTCCTGCTAAAGCAGGTTCACCTAGAGCTGTGTGGGAACACATCCAGGCAGGTTTTGAATATCTCCAGAAAAGGAGACTCCACAACCTCCCTGGGTGGCCTGTTCCAGTGCTCCATCACCCTCACAGTAAAGAAGTTTTTCCTCTTGTTCAGGTGAAACTTCCTGTGTTCCAATTTGTGCCCATTGCCTCTTGTCTTGTCTCTGGGCACCACTGGTAAGAATCTAGTCCCATCATCCCGACACCTATTGTTCAGATATTTATAAGGATTTATAAGGATAAGGTTTCCTCTCAGCCTTCTCTTCTCCAGGCTAAACAGGCTGAGCTCACTCAGCTTCTCCTCATAAGAGAGATGCTGCAGTCTCCTAATCATCTGTGTGGCTCTCCGCTGGACTCTACAGTAGTTCCTTGTCTTTCTTGAACTGGGGAGCCTCCTCACTAGGACAGAGTAGAAGGGGATGCAACCTCCGTCGACCTGCTTGCTACACTTTTCTTGATACACCCCAGGATACCATTAGCCTTCTTGGCCATGAGGGCACATTGCTGGCTCAGTTACGTTGGAAATTAAAAGGTAACATTACCTGTAGGAAAGTTTTTATTGGGTTTTTTCCCATGTGGAAAAGTTGCTTCTGAGGAGACTTCCGGCCAAAACTGAGAAGAGTTTCTTTTCAGGTATCTGAAGATACCTGAAAATCTAAAAATTTGGGTTTAGGAAAGGAGTTTATGTCGTTAAAATAATCCTTCTGACTTCTGAGATTTCCTTACTGGAACTTTTGAGGTTGAGTAGATGGCAAGGTGCCTTCAAGTTAGACAAACAGAGCAAAGGACGTACAGCATTAACATAAGCACTTGTTAAGGTGGTTACATAACATCCTGTAACTCTGGACCAAGAACAGATCTAGGTAAGATTTTTATACTGTTTTAAAATTTCTTACTTTCCTGCAGTGTCAGTGACATAACGTACTAAAAAGGTTTAAAAATTATACAATATTAGAACTCCCTCTGAGGTAAATTGTCCTCAGAGATGTATGTTATTAAGCCTGTCCATCCTCAGGGCAATACTTATGAAGTGTCATTGTTTAGAGGTCTGAGTTGTGCCACCTGGGGCATGATGAGCTTTGTTCCTCCATGCAAGCTTTTGGAGGCAAGAGGAGCAGTTTGATTAAATCGAATGGGAGCACTTAATTCAGTGTAGCCTGGAAGGAAGTGAATGTTTTCTGTTTGTGGTCCTGCTTTGCTATTATCATGTCCTCGCTAAGAATTCAAATCAAACCTGTGAGCTGAAGAGGCTGCATTGACTTTTTGTCCTGAAATACTCTAGAAGGGGGTTTTCTCTTCTGCTTCAAATTACTTGCAAGAAAATGTGTACGTTTTTGAGAAGGAATTATATGAAGGGTGATGCACACCAGAGAATTTCTGTTTGCTTTCTTGTTTCACAGTGGGCCAGTTTGAGTCCTCATTAAGGAACAACTCTAGTTGTAGTCTTAATTTCTAAGATCAGTGAACTAGTCCAGGCTTTAAGCATCGCTTAATCAGTGTTTGAGAGGGTGTGTATGAATAGGCTGGTGAGGTGATTCAACTGTGATCTGCATAAAAACCTTGAATAATTGTCTTTCAGAGGGGGAAAACTCAAAAAGGAAAGAAAAAACATAGTGTTAAGATATTTGAGATGTATAGACAATCATGTTGTTCTATTTTGATTTACTGTGACTGTGCTACCAAACAGAATTGCAGTTTATAACTTCCTTACCAGTGTATAAATGTGAAAAAATAAGTTTAACAGATTTTCATCCTGTAATAGAGGTAAAAATATACCTTTATTTTTGTGCTGTTTTTTTCCAGCCTAGTAATCCGTGGTGAAAAGGATGAACAAGTAGTGTTGTGCAGCAAAGATAAAACTTACGAGATGAAAATAGCAGATACCTCAAATATGCTGCTGTTTATTCCTGGTTGCAAAACTCCAGAACAACTGAATGCAGATCATGCATCTTGTAATATTATTCATTCAGAGGTATGTCCTTCTGGGTTTTTGTTTGTTTGCTTTAATTCTCTGCTTTCTTTTTCTCTATAATCTTTTATTTTATCCAAGATGCATATGTGAAACCTGGCTGGGATTCAGTTGCTTAAACATAGGCTTCTAATGCCATTTTAGATGCCTTGTGGTATTGGCGTAGCTACAAGTTGCACTGCAGAAGGACATGAGTCTCCTGTAGGTTCTTTTTATATTGAGCAACCTCTGGAGGATGTCTTTATAAATACGCTTTATACACAGGGGCAACGCTATACCTTAGAGTGTCTAAAATGGCTCTAAGGCCCTTCTTTAGGAACTTTATAATGTATGATAATTATTGTTTCTAAGAAGTTAAAACTTTGATTTATTTTCAGTGGGTGGTAATTACTTGTGGTAAGTATTAAAAGCTTTCAAAGAAAATCTAATTTCTCAGTGTTAGCAGCTTTTTTTAAATATAAGCTGTTTGCAAATTCATTCTTAGGAGAGCTTTCCCCAAAAGGCAGATTGTACCATGTCATGCCTGAATATTATTTTTTAAATACAGAAATGTATTCAAGGGTGACTTTCTTTCAACAAGCATCTGCAAAGATTTGTTCAAGTGAATGATTTTAGAGTTCTCAGTTTAAAGAATTCATTGTTCTCTGCTCTTCTGAAGCATAGTTAATAAAATTCTACTAAAAATAGTTAGGCAAATATTATAACTAGGTCATTACTTGCTGTAGTGGACATTATTGAGGAGTAATCCTACTTGTCCTTAGATGAACATAATAATCAAAACAACATAATTTATTCCGTGAAGTCAGCAGTTCAGCTAATACAAAAAGTTATTTCAGGCTAAAGTAGATGAATGAGAAAGTAATATTCTTCCATAGACCCCAGACTTTGCCATCCACTCAGCGCAAATCCATGTGAGTCTGTGATAGAGCAGGCTTTGCTGCAGCTGGAAGGCCTCGCTGGTGTTCGAGTTGTCTACTGGACAGCCGGAGAGGCATTCTCTCAGCTTGATGAGCAGCTCACGCATCCCCTCCTAGCTGTCCATCTGGGCAGCAAAATCAGCTTCTTTGAGGTGTTTTGTGTGCATCACTGGGCTGGTGACTCCGGCAGGACTCTGCCGTTAACCTCCATGGGCTGCAGTGGGACACCACGGGCTGCAAGGAAAACTCTGCTCTGGAGGCTGGTGAACCTCCTCCTCCTCCTTCACTGACCTTGGTGTGTGCAGAGTTGTTTCCCTCACATATTCGCACTCCTCTCTTCTGCCTGCTCTTGCACAGCAGATTTTCCCTCCTCTTTAAACTCGTTATCACACAGGCACTATCACCCTTGCTGCCTGGGCTCGGCCTTAGCCAGTGGCAGATCCATCTTGGAGCCGGCTGGCATTGCCTTTTGGACATGAGGGAAGCTTCTAGCAGCTTTTCACAGAAGCGGCCTCTGTAGCCCCGCTGCTACCAAAACCTTTCCATGCAAACCAAATACATGTGATTTGCTTAGGAATTATTTTCAGAGTTTTATTTCTAAGAGATATCTTAATGTTTTCAAAAGCATTACATGGTGTATTGACACTGCAAATTGTGAAACATAGCAGAAGATACTACGGCTATGCAGTATTTTGTGGCTTCGCTGCCCTTCTGCAGTCTAAGTGCTGCTCTTTGTATCACTTGCAAGGCTAATACAGCCAAAGCATCACTTCACATAGACCAGCTCCAGTTATGATTTTTGGATTATATATTAGAATTATTTATTTTCTTTTCTATGCAGAGTACCTTCTTGCTTACCCAATTGCTTAGAAAAGAAGTTGGCAGGAAAAAACATCTAACACTTAGGCTATTTGGCATGGAGGGGGAAAAAAACTTACAAGTTTATCAGGAAATTAGTCTTACCTGAATTTTCTGCCAAGCAAGCTATGGAATATTTAGATTAAAAACTGAAAGCTTTCTCTGTATTAGAGAAGGTGGCTTGCTTATAGGTGATTTAAATGGAACAATATTTTCGAGTTTCAGGTTATTTTTAATGGATAACCTTAAAAAAAAGTAGTCTGATAAAGCATTTAGGGTATTTAAAAATACTATTGGGAGGCCTTTTCATGGAAGCTTTTCTGCAGGGGACTAGTGGTTGGGTTGGGACTCACAAACCCAGAGCCTGTTCTGCCTCTGCCATTCTGTACCCACGTTGGTTGGTTTGGTAAATGGCAGAAACAATGCTGAAAGGCCCCCAACACTCTGTCCTCTTTGAAGAATCTTCTAGGATGTCCAAACTGTACCCCATGAAGGTAAAGTTTTATTTGATTAGTGTTGTTGAGTCAATTACACCCGAGCTTCCTGTTGCACGCATTAAATTTGTGTGTGGAATCAGAGTAAGGAACAGAGATGTCTTTTCAGTTGTGTGCAAGTGTAGCTTCCTGTCTTACTAATGTCTGTTTTACTTGAGCTAGGTGATAGATATTTAAGCTAGGTGATAGATTCATTAAGGTGTGAAAAGACCATGAAGTATAATAGATCCCAAGAATGGGAAGAAGTGGGGAAGTTGGAAATGGGATAATACAGGAGGGGTTTTATGGCAGTAATAGAACTTAGTATTAAGAGAAAAAGAAATATTGATGAGGATTGTGCAGGAATATATTCCATTACACTATTCTGTCATTTGCGTGTTGCCTGTCATATGCACGATGAACGTATTTTTATCAACCTACGATGGATTTTTACTCTTCATTGCCTGCATTAATTTTTTTATTGAAAATATTGCAATTATTATTTCATCTTTAATTACCATATTAATATATTCTTGTTTTCAGTGGCCAGATTAACACTTTTTGCTGATAATTTTGTTAAGCTTATTTGAATCCAAATGGTAGATCAGAATGTTCTAAGAGTCATTGTTTGTTCCTATAGATTGCTGGCTTCTCCAATAACTATTGGGAGTTAAGGAGATGCCGACCTAAATTGAAGAAACTGAGGAAGCTTCTAATGGAAGATCCATATGAAGGGCCAGATAATCATAAGGATCAGATTTCGACATTTTCAAAGGTAAATCAGCTACATAAATTACTTTCTTGTAATTTATAATAGGCAAATTGGAGATACATGATTCTAAACAAGTTGGTAATTATTAGCACTTCCACTGAGTAGCAGGTAAGCAACCTTTTTTTTTTTTTTTTAGTGAAAGGAAAAGGAAGGACACTGAAAGAGACGGGGAATTTTCCTTTTTATGTGGGGAATTTCTTGAAGACAGTCTTTAGAACCTTTTGTAAATTCCTTGAGAGTTATAGGACTACTAAGGTGTAATGTAGGCTTTCCTCCTTCTTTGAGGCTGTTGTGTATGACGTCGTGTATGAGCTAAGTAAAAGGTCACAAGACACCCACATACAGGTAACTTGCCAACCAGTAATTTATGATGACAAGGAGCAGCAGGCAGTTGCCAACAATGAGGAGGATAAGACAGAGAGTAAGACTGACACTACAAGAAGGGAAAACACAAATAAACTCCTGTCCTGCTGCCGTTTTATATTTCTAGGAACTCCAATTTAGGATCTAATTAGTAATGCAGAGACCTGGACTATGTAGCATGTGATCTTAGATAAAAGGCATATAAAAATCCTGAAGTTTTTTTAGCTGGATTACCTTTTCACTTTAAAAAACAGAAACAATGCTCCGAAGTATTTTACACTGAGGCTTGATTGAAACTGGTGCTAACAAGCCACCTATGTGTGCTTGCATGTACAAACACAGATGTTACTTCTCTCCTTTGGAGTGAAATGCTGTTTCTCTCTATGTGATTAACAGTCTGATTTCTGATAAGTTTCAGAATCTTTCCCCCAGCATTGCCTTTTTCCCCTTTCATTTTTCCTTCTTAATCTGGTCTAGGCATAGGAGGACATAGCAACAAAATAAGGAATGGGAGCAGGAAAAGGGCTTCATTTTGCAGAAATTATAACTATTGACAAAAGCTATCATCACAAAAAGATGTCATATGCAATAGTAGTTACTGATACTATTTACTCAATTTTATAAAAACATGTCAGTGTCCCCCAAAAAATTAGTGCCTAAGGAGAATGTTTCATGTATCTGCTCACTGGAGAACAACTAGATATAACTGATAAATGTAGATGAATCTGAAGTATGCTGCTGGTGAAACTTGGATCTGAAAGGTCTCCATGGGAAAGCTGTTTTTTCCTACAGGACTAATTTTCACTAGAATGTCAAACTATACGTGTGTAGCAAAATTTTTTCTGTGTTGTTTGCTTACACTTAGTATTTATTGGGTGCTGACAATATATAATCCAGCTTTAATCTGTTTGAAAACAAATTACTGTAAACTCCTCACTCTTTCCAGTTGTTTGTACTGTGTCATAGACATAACTACAGGAAAGGAACCATACGGAACTATAGCACTGTAAGGATTTACTGAAAAGAAGGCTAATGGATAGTGATGTAATTTAGCAAACTACAGGAAATTTAGATACAGGCTAGTACACAGCCTGCTTGGGATGCGCCAAATTCAAATCCTGGATTTTACAGTGAGATGGCAAGCCATATTTAAATAATTGGATGTGTCTGAGTTAATGTATTTAATATGTTTCTTATCCTTATCTGGAAATTGCTGGTATGGCATGATGTAAGTCAGCCCGTTCCATTTTATATTTGCAAGGGTAATACAGCTGATAAAAGCATCATTGCTGAGAACAGTGATTTCTTAAAAAAGTTGTTGGAGTACTAGCCAGGCCTCAGGGGGAACAAATGCCAAGGAGTCCTGTGCAGGGTCTTATTTGAATGGCAGTATCTAACTCACAAACACACTTGTGTACTGACCTGGGGATTTGCTCTAAATTGCTACTAGTGTTTTTTAAAGTACTGTATAATATGGTCATACCTTGCTGAAATACTAATGTGAGTTAGTTCTGCTTAGGCTGATGATGTTTCAACATATTGTCTAATAGGAATGGCATAGAAGGAAGAGGATATTTTTCTGTATTTATTAAATGCTTTTTTTAACGTGGATGTTGCAAACTTAGTGCTGTGTTTGTTCCATTTGTGTTCCTATGGTCTAGTAGATCTCAAGTACTTAATCTGATTTTTTTCCGCTTTGATAAGAAGTATTCTTACACTAGAGTCAACAAAACTTTAATATTATATATTAATCAATTCTAAAATTAATTAAAAAGGCTGTAAGGTGAATAAAGGAATTGATAAAGCCCTATTTCCTGTGTATTTACTAGAGTATGGTGTTCCTTCACTTCTCATGATACTTCTTGTTCTTCCTGTGTCTCCTAAATCCTTACCACAGTATCTACAGCACCCTCACATCTCACCAAGTAACCATTTTGCCAGAAGCGGGTGAGGTGTGGCTGGGTCTGTGCTACATCGGGTTACAGACACCAAAACAGAGCACGTAACTGTTGTGGCCTTAGCAGAGGAGGCTTTTCCTCAGCAGAGGTGCTAAGTTAGAGTTCTGACTTCTCACTTATCTAAAAGTGATAAGTGATTTTTTTTTTTCCTTTTGTTTGAATCTCAGATAAAAATACATGATTTAGGAAAGACAGAATACAGACACTTTTCATTCTTGCTGTGATACTTATGAAGCCTGCCTGTGCTAGTTTGACATGCTGGGAATACAAGTGTATTACTTATGCATGGCAGAAAGACTTCCCTGTAGTTAATCTGTTTTTTATATTGAATAACCCTTTGAGAAAATGTAAGTTTACAGGAAAAGTTTTGGAGAGTGTAGTAAACCTTAGCAAATTCAGAGTCTGGGGAAAACAAACATTAGTCTTGTAAGTGTTTCATTATATCTTGTGATGCATTTAGCATGCTTACTGAAGCAAAGGAGGAATAAAAATAACACAGTTTATGTCATTTTTTTCCATCGTTGCAGTATACAACAGAAGATTTGTTAAGTCTTATTCAAGCAAGTGAAGAAGAAATACTGCACCACTTGCAGGCTATAGATGCCTGCAAAATAGAAGGTATTGGTCTCTAAAGATTATTGCCTGTGAGGAAATAACCCTGATGTTTTTCCCCAATCTATGTGTCTTGTTTTTCTAAAGCCCATTCCGCATCCTTATCTTTCAAGGTGCATGTTATTTCAAAGTACTAAGATCTGCTTCCATATTTCCTATATCCTCTGCTGTTATGAAACCAGTCAAAACTGAGGAGGCATCTCCCAGTCTGGCTCTTTCCAGGGCAATTCCTTCTTTGGTTCTACAAGCACTGGCATCAGAGTTTCCTACCCATGGCAAGAATTTTTTTGGCTGGTTTCCCTCTTCATGGATGAGTCAGTACTGCGTTTTGCAGTTCTCGAGGCAAAAATAGCTGATCCTTAGTTAACCGCAGCCCTTTCATAGTCCTTTCTTCCTCCCAGGCTGGAGCAAGAATCTAACCTTGGGACAGGTCCTCCTCATCCTGTACTTGGCCAAGCCCAAACCCTCACCTGGATGGATGCCAGGTAGCAGCAGTCCTAGAGTCAAAGAATAATATAGGACTGAACTGAACTCTGAAGATCATCAGATCCAAACCCCTGCTTTAGAACAGGACCAATCTGGAGCTGACTGCTTAGGGTCTCAGCTGGTGAAGTTCTGAGCATTTCCAAGGACTGAGATTGCACAACCTCTGCCCAGGCTGTTCCAGTATTTGACTGTCTGCAAGGGGAAAAAAGTTCTCACAGTAACCACCTGAGATTTTGCTTTTTGCAACTTATGCTTGTTGCCTCCTGTTCCATCACTGAGCACCAGTGGGAAGACTTCTGCTCTGTCTTCTCTATATCATCCCATTAAGTAGGTGAGCATCTCACAGATTACTTTCCTTGTCATTTACAGCTGCATAGCCCCATTGCAGCAGATCTGTGCTTTGTCACATGTGCATTTCTGTGGACTTGGCTGGACCTGAACTGCCACTTTGCAGGGGCAGTGCAGTCAGTTCTATTCATGCAGTTCTGTGTCTGAATTAATTATTACTCTTTCTAGGTGTGATTCATCTTGGCATAGGATTTGTAGTGTCTTTGTATCTGTGACAGTTTATCTACATAAACAGTTATGAACAACTGAGATGATTTAGTTTCTGTCTCCTTTACGTTTGCTGTTACTATTCTGTTCATTTTCTCAGTTTTAATCTTGAAAAGGACAGAATGCTGCTGCTGTATCTTGTAAAATTGTGACCTAAATGTCCAGTCCAGGCTCCTGTAATGTATCTTCAGGGGAACAGAATTAAGGTGTTAATGTTTTCTTTCTAACACTGTTTTGTGGTTTTCTGTGTGTTTTGTGGTTTTTGTGTGTTTCTCCAGGATATTGGAGAATTCTACAATTTGACTATCAGATGAAACTCTTGAATCACGTGACTCAGCTAATAGACTCAGAGTCCTGGTCTTTGAGTAAGGTTCCTTTACTTACCTGCCTTGAGGAACTTGGATCTTTAGAGCCCAAGTAAGCAATTACTTTTAGTACTTACAATTGTCTACAATTATTATTAACTATTACTAATTGCAATCATTATTATTTATTAGAATTCTAGTGTTATAACTCTGGATTCCAGTTACTATGGTATTACTACATAGTGTTAACAATTCTTTGGCTGTAAAATATGCAAGGGCATTAGTATTTTAGACAGACAGGTTAGTAAACTCTTGGTAATATTTCCATTGATTCAGTAGTAAAACCAGCTGAATTGTAAATGATGGAAGTAGCAAGTATTTAAACCATAAATTGCTGACCATCTTGAAGGACTTGTTCTGAAGCTATAGCTAGCAAAAAATATTTAATATAACTCTTGTGTAATGTGTGAGTTGGTAGTATCTTTTTTGGCATAATACTGAATTCTGATCTTAAGAGTTGAGTTTATTGTACTGCCGTTTGAAGTCACGAAATAATTTTAGATTACCATTCAAATAAAGTCTTACCAAATTGCCAAGTTTGTGACTTGTTTCACTTTTAATTGGAAAGAAGTGACATTGCAGGAGTCTCTTTTCCTTATTTTCCTTGTGCCTTTTAGTCTTTGCTAGTTATAACTAGAAAGTGGAAGAGACTTTTGAGGATTGAATGTTGAAATAACTTTCATCTGCCCTCTTTGTTCCCTTTTGTCCTCTTTTAACTTACTTACATGTTTTCATAAATTTGTTCATTTTAGCCAGGAAGATGTGTCTCATCCTTCTTTCTCCTTGATTTTTTTTTTTTTTACTTTACCTGTTCCTTCATCTTCTTCTGGGTAACTGTTTCTGTAATGTCCTAATGAGCAGGTTTAAACCTTGGCTTCTGATTTTATTTTTTCAGAGAGATGATAGAACATACTCTTTTAAGCTATGGAAGGAAATACATTGATAATGGTAAGTTTTGGAAAGCATGCATATTTTAATTTTGCATAAATGAGTTATTCATGAGTAAATGCACATTTTAGGAGGATGGCCCAAACAATGCCAATAAAAAGAGGCAGCGAACGGTGAACTAAAAATCAGTAAAATTGTTAGAGAAAGTTTCATAGGAAAAAGGAATATTATACTGTAAAAGACAGTAGGTAAAAATAAGGAACTATCAGAGGTACCTTAAGTGATTTATTAGATATCTACAAGCCATCATTTTGTGAATAAAGACAGATCACTAGTAAAATTTGGATGCAGTCTTTCTTTAGATACCTTAGGAGGCTTCAGATGTTTAAGCAATTAATTGTGCCATTGTGAATGATCAATGGCATGTAGATCTCCCTGAATCCATTTTGCCTGAAGTAGAAATCTGCCTTTGCTCCCTTGAACTGCATCACAAGATCCATTGATTGTATTGATTAAATCTCCACTGCCCATCCCACATATAGACAGAATATTTCAGTGCCTTAATCTCAATCTGAATTCTTCCCTACAGTTGCTTTCATCTGACCTTTGGCTGAAGAAAGAGTTGCACTTAACCTTAAAGGACACAGAAGTGACACAGATTGTCTTTTTAATATATTTAGGCAGGTTGCAGAAGGAAAAAGTTTGAATTGCAGGAAGTCCAGATGACTTGAATAATGGAAGGAAATATTTACATCTGATATTGTTCAGCAAATTTTAGCCAAGTCAGTGTCAAAGAAAATAAATTCTCGTTATTTCCTTCATAATCTCATATTATAAGGATGACTAAGGAATTGAAAGTTTCATTTAATTGTTCATCCACAGACAGCAAACACTTTAATACAAGTCACTCAGAAATAGGAATGAAAGCTGTATGAGAAACAGTGTTACTGTGAAAGGGGAAAAGATGGGAAGCAAATACATTTACTGTATGAATACTGTCTCTCAGACAGTGCTGCACACGCACATAATAATGTGCTTAATTTGCTCTTGAGAATGAGAAGATACCATCATTTATCCAAAGTAATACCAAGTCAGGTTTCTCCCTGAAAAGAAAAAACAGGATACTTGGTTTGTAGAACAGAATGGAAATACGAGGCTGTTCTCTGTTCCTTTATCAAAAAAGCAAGAACCCAGGATAACCTGTTTTTTGTTTCTCAACAGGGGAAGTTTACTTTGAAATGTGTGAAGATAAAATATGCAGAGCTTTAGGACACATGCTCTTGCAAAATGCAGTTAAATTCAATCTATCAGATTTTCAAGAAGTCTGGCAACAAAGTGTCCCTGAAGGGATGACAACAAGGCTTGATCAGCTTAAGGTAAAAACACAAACAGGTGTGGATTATTTTGAGTAGGCTGTTAACTCATTTGTGTCATATGTAGATTTTAATGATTAATGGGTACTGATGGTGTTATTTCTGTCAGCTTTTGAGTTAAAGTACTTCTTATGATTTCCTCTGTGAGCATCAGGAATCTGGAATCATAACAGTTCAGGTTTCTAAACTGTATCATGGAGGGATTTGGCCAGGGTGGGCAGCTGCTGCTTGGGGACAGGCTGGGGTTTGGTCAGTTGGTGGTGAATAATTGTAATTAATTTGCATCACTTGTCTTTCTTGGATTTTATTTCTCACTGTTTTTGTTATTTGCCTTTTCATTACAATTATTGTATCTTGTTTCAATTAATAAACTGTTCTTATCTTAGCCCACGAGTTTCCTCACTTTTACTCTTCCGATTCTCTCCCCCATCCCACTGGGGTAGAGGGGAGTGAGCAAGTAGCTGTATGAACTTAGTTGCTGGCTGAGGTTAAACCATGACAGTTGGTGTGTTTCACTGTTTGGAGAAAAGTTGCAGCTGAATAGTAAATACTTGTAACTAGGACAGAAGCTGAAGCTTCTGTCAAGCAGGTTGTAGTGACAGTCAGGAGAGTAGTAAGCACTGTGGAAATCCTTTTGCTCCAAGAAGACAGAGAGAGATGCTGGAACTCAATGGATTTCCTCCTCTGTCACAAAGGAAATGATAAATACTGCTTGTAAAACAGTGCGTTTATGATACTTTTTCACTTTGCCTTTGTGCAGTTTTGGAACACTTTGGATGTCAAAAGGGCAACTTTGTATAAATGATTGCCAGATAGAAGCAAGTTTAATTGTTTTGTGTTTACTTAACATTTTCTCTCTGATGCTGATTTACAGGGCTTGGCTCTTGTGGATAAAAGCTCAAGACCAGAGACTATCTTTCTGCTGAAAGTAGAAGACTTACCAGAAGACAATCAGGAAAGATTCAACACCTTATTCAGCATACGGGAAAAGTGGACAGAAATGGATATTACTCCTTATATAGAGTAAGGATATATTTCTTTCTATTAAAATGTAATTAATGTTATATTCTTCCCTTTTTGCATAGCTGACTTCTTATCAGCTATGATTGCCTCAAATACTATACTTTCCATTTTAAATTAATACAAATTCTTTATGAAAAGAATCCCCATCCCTGGGAGTTCCCATAGTTATATTCATTAGATTTAAACTTGTGTAGAAAGCTGATCCTACTAAAGTTATGTGGGTGATAACTCTTTCTTACTTGATTGAGGTAGACTTGACTCAAAGGATGAACTTCCTGACATTTATAATCAGTCCCTATATTTACAACTCAGGAACTACAAAGCAATAGTGTTTCCTGTACTGCGTTCTTTGTTCTTCTAGTGATTAACAGTCATGCTACAGTGCTATCTGGACAGCTCAGCCAAGATACACTTAAGCAGATATAGATCATAACCCAGAACTAACTGAATCAAACCTTTGAGTGGCTCTGAATTTGCTGTAATGTTACTAAGTAAATCAAAACTAACCATTTTGGTGGATTGTAAATCCATTAGAGAACAGTAATAATAAAACCCAATTAATTTCCCTAAAAACAAATCCCTTTGTTTCTGAAGTAAATCACAATTGTTTAGGTTGGAAAAGACCTTTCAGATCATAGAGTCCAACCATAAACCTAATACTGCCAATTCCACCACTAAAGCATGTCCCTAAGTGCCACATCTACACCTCTTTTAAATACCTCCAGGGGTGGTGACTACCACTTCCCTGGGCAGCCTGTTCCAATGTTTGACAACCCTTTTGGTGAAGATGTTTTTCCTAATATCCAATCTAAACCTCCCCTAGCACAACTTAAGGCCATTTCCTCTCATCCTATACAATAATTTATTAAATAATGTCATTTTGACTGTGGCTTAAATGTCAAGTTCTGAACTTTAGATAAGTAAAAGCATTATGTGACAGTTACAGTAGTTTGCTGGAATTTTTTTCTCCCAGTACCTTAATCCAGTTTATTGCTATATTTACAAGTATTTCAGATTCATTTCCTATGAGAATGTCTCTAATGCCAATGTAATCTGCTTTATTTCCTCTATAGAGACTTATGTGCAGAGAAGCAGACAGTTGGTGCTCTTCTGACAAAATATGCTCGTTCCTCAATGCAAAATGGTGTTAAAGTTTATAATTCTAGAAGACCCACCTCATAACAAGTCTTGGTTTAAGGACTGAGAGTACGGAATGGCGCAACAGTGACTGTTGCTTCTTCGTGCCTTCTGGGGAAAGGAGTTGTCAACCAGTATTATACAGTTTTATGGGGTTTAAGCAGCTAAGCTTCTTGAATGAGTTGTTTCCTGCTCAGCTAAGTAGATGTGAGGGCACTGGCCTCTTCTAAGAAACTACAGTGTCAGCAGCCCATGCCCAACTTGCTTTGCCCATCGTCCCTTTCCCATCACCTTTTCCCTTTGTGTCTGTAGCTATGCCAGGAGTCAAGATACCTTCTTGACTACGATTTAACTGTCTATCCATAAGATGAAGTCTGACATTAAAAATTAAAACCTCCTTAATAATAATTGAATCAATTTAATTGATTTCAACAGCAAAATGGAGTGCTTCAGTCTTTTGCCCATTAGTGAGCATTCTTAAAGATCAAGATTTTGTTGCAGTGTTGACATTTTGAATATTGCTTTGAAAAGCTCATGAACAAATTATTCCTGACTGAGCCTACACTAATCTTAATTTTGGAAGGTAGCTCTTTTTATGTCATGTCTGTGAATAACGCAGACACAATAACAGTGTGAATAACACTGGCACAAGCTCTTGACACTCCAACACTTGGCTGAATTGCCTTTTATTACGAAAAAACAAATTGCAGTCAAGTGTAAAGAGATGAGAGAATAGTTGGGACATTGTATTATGAACTTCCTTTAAACTGCTATTAGAATGTAGCTGACAGGTAAAATTAATGTTTTACAGAAGACTACTCTTGCTTTTTAAAGAGAATTTCTAAAGCTATGTAATATGATTATTTTTTTAAAGCTTTGTTATAGCAAATGACTGCACATGAAAATTGTGCCTTGAAAACTATTCCATGTAGAGCAATGAAACAGTATATTTTTATGATAAAAAAGGTGATGTCATAGAGTGCCTGAAACTGACATTTTGTAATCAATAGAAAAGACTGTTTGCATTTGTCAGGGAAACAGTTTAATATTAGAAATTTTTCAGATTTTTTTTTTAAATTGAACAAATGTAGGGTCTTTTATATAAAAAGCATTTGCTGCATCAGATTCAGATGTAAGGTATGAAAAACTGGAATTGCTAGCATGCCAAGTGCAGAGCCAGCAGGGAGAGGAAAGAAATTGTAAACCCAATGTAACTCTTAAGGTGGATGTGTGCATTCTTGGAATTTTGTTATAGATAAAAATCTGAATAAAAACTGCTTCCTGAGATCTGCTTATTGTCTGCTGATTCAAGATCCCTGTGCTGCACGTTGCTGACATGTCCAAGTGGGGTGTTTGACCCAGCTGTGTAGAAACTCGGATGGCTCAGAGAGGCCCTCTGCTGTGCTCAATGCCTTGTGTCAACAGCTGCACTCCATTTAATGGCAACAGAAGGTTGGCTCTCTGAGAGCTGAACAGCAATATAAATGGGAAAGCCTTGGAAACAGCTTCCATTGCATCAGATGAGCTTCCTTTAGTTGAAATACGTAACACAGTTAATAGCCTTGTACTGTGCCGTACAACAGTGTATATTTACATAGGGTTTTGTTTGTAAAACAAGTATGAATTTAAGTATTATATGTGTAGAGCTGTATCGTAACACCCTGGTAATGGTTCAGGTTTATCCAAATTATTTTTGTATGTGTAATCATTCTATGTGTCCACAGTGCTTCTGGTTTGTTTTGTTAAACATTGTTTTGTCATTCAAAATGAGACGATTCTTTCTAAATTCCAAGAACTGATGCTGAAAGGCCCAACTCCATCAGCTGCTTTGATGCAAGCATTTATTTTAATATTAAATAGCTGAATCAAAACTTGCTTATAATAGAGCAGATCTGGGTTACGAAGAAGCTTCATATTGTGTCCTCCTGATCCTGGAACTGAACCCATTCTGCAGCACAGCTGAGGTGGGAGGGAAAATGTCATTGGACCTGACCTCAGCATGTGGCTCGGTGCTGAATTCCCAGCAGCTTTGTTGCGGTCTTAACTCCGATTCAGGAGTGATTTGGTGTTTCCCTGTGACCGTGCCGGGTGTGTGCTGGTGCCTGGCAGGTAGGTCCAGGTGAAGCATCTATCGGTACCTGCTGCTTTCCTGGGCCACAGGCAGGCGGGGAGAAGCGCGCGCCCGGCTGCGCGGGCAGGTTTGGCCATCAGGGAGGCAGCTCTGCCGTGGGTCATAGAATCGCCTGGGTGGAAAAGACCTTTGAGATAATGGAGTCCCATCGTACCTGTGCACTACTAAATCATATTCCTGACCACCTCATCTACCTGTCTTTTAAACACCTCCAGGGATAGGGACTCAACCACCTTCCTGTTCCAGTGCCTGACAAGTCTTTCAGTGAAGAAATTTTTCCTAATGCTTAGTGTGAAGCTCTCCTGGTGCAACTTGTGGCCACTTCCTCTCTTCCTGTCACTTGGGAGACCAGCACCCACCTTGCCACAACCTCCTTTCAGGGAGTTGTAGACAACGATGAGCTCTCCCCTCAGCCTCCTCTTCTCTAGGCTAGGATCGGTGCTCCCCTGCCCATCTGCGGGCACCTCCCCGTCAAAGCCAAGCTACACTACAGACCTGACCTTCGCCCGCTACCCCACGCTTCGGGATGGAGCGGCCACCACACAGGAACCGCCTGAAGCGAAGCACAGGCAGTAAACTTCTCCCGCCTTCCCGCCACCAGGAGGCTTCACCCCCACCCTCAGGCCCCGCCCCTGTTCCGCGGGGCTGCCCCTCGACTCAGGGCACAGCGCGCGCACGCGCAAGCCGCGGCCCCAGCGCGCCTGTAGGGCCCGTAGTGCGCATGAGCGCGGGGACGTGACCTCGCGCTGCGTAGGGCTGCTGGATTCTGTTAAGGGGTGTATTATCTTTCTTGGTATTTTTCCCCATGGCAGCCTATGACCCCCGTGTTCCGCCCTCCTGACGGACAGCGCCCGGAGCGGGTTTACATCCTGAAAGCAGCAGAGCCCCGTTCCTTCCGCCGTGACCTTTCAGCGCGGGGTCAGGGGTCGCGCACAAGATGGCGGCGGCTGCCGGCAGGACGCGAGGTGGTGGCTCGCGGCGGCCAGGCTGCTGAGGGGATTCCGCGCAGCGCCCTGGGCTGCCCTTGCCCGCCGGCCCTGAACCAGAAGGAGCCGCGGAAGTGCTCAGCGCAGCCGCCGTGCGGCGCAGCGCCCGCGGGGCCGGTAAGGCCGGGCCGCGGGGGACTCCGCACTTGCCCCCCCGCCGCTGCCTCTGCCGCCTGCCTGGCGTTGTCTGCCCGACCGCCTACTGGCTCGGTGGCTCCCACCTCCCCAGGCTGTGGGGCCTTTTGGTTTGCCTGGCTTCTGCGGGAAAGCAGCGCCTCTGAGCTGGTACCGTAGCCCCAGTGGAGAGGGGTTGTACGCTGCGTTAATAAACGGAAAGGCTGAGCCCTGCGTGTGCTGTAACTGGTGGTTGTTGGAGCTGAAGATGAGCGGCTGTTGGGAGTCGCAGATGCACTGGGGAGATGAGTGATCGAACACGGCCCGACACAGGGAAAATCCGAAGGATCCGTGGAGCAAGGATGCTGTTGATGCCAGTCTGACTGTCAGCAGAGTGTTTAGTCCTGCTGTTCAGGATGAACAGGAAGAAAGGCGACAAGGGATTTGAGAGCCCAAGACCATATAAATTATAAGTATTCACTTTTTCTAAAGTTGCTATCATTGGGACCAGTGCACATTTGAAACCAACCACAGGCTGATAAGTAATTGTTTATCTGAGAAGGTTGTAACTATTGCTTAATGGTGTAACTTGTGCTCAGAAAATATGTGTGGTAGGTGTATGTTTTATTGTATAAATGGACTTACTCATGGAAAGTGAGTTTGTTAACCATACAGTCTCATAAAGATATTTACATTGTGTTCTTCAAACTTTGAGGATCTCTCTGCACAGTATCTGCACTACAAACCGTGCTACTGTGTTTCATTCTTACTGCTGTGTCAAACCCTTATGACTTAAGGATTTTTTTATATATTAAAAAAAATGCTTGGGTTTGTGGCAGGCAGCTTTGTTAAGCAAGTTGTCATTTCTACACATTCATAATTTTGGTTGTAACCAACCTGTAAGGCATTTGATTGTAGATTTCAGTGGATCATTATGTATTTCTGTTCATACCGCCTTCGTTTCTTCAGAAATCTGTAGCACAAATGTATTTCTAAATAGAATCGTTCGTTGTCATATATGTTTTAATGTGTACGTAATGTTTGAATACATCATTGGATACTAGATGTTATGATTCTCTTGTAGGAATTTTTATTGAACTTGCTTAGCTGAAGCAAAGTCATGTTTTAATGCACAGGGTACATGAGTATGTGCATATAAGGTGTGATGCAACATGGAAGTTAAATTATGACAGGGTGGTATCTTGAGTCATGAATAGCACTTCTGTGAAGTGTGAAGATTTCACCTTCTACAGAAAAAAGTATAGAAACCACTTCTAAAGTTTTTTAGAAGTTGGAATTATTATTCTTTCTTCTGTTTTTTAAATAAGAATACCTTTGACTCATTTAAAATACCTATCCTGAATGATATGTGACTATTATTTAAAATAATAAATTCTTATGACATACTAATTGTAAAAGCACATACTGTATCTTTTTTCCTGTGTAGCATCTGCTGACAGAAATTATGTATGAATATCAAGTCACCAGATAAGTTTTCCACAGGTTACTTGTTGCAAACATTACAGTTGCATACGGTGTCTAGTATGCACATCCTTAAAGTGTTAGAACTTGAATCTGTACCTTTACTGGTACTATATTTTTATATACTGTTACGTGATGTTCAAAAGCAAAGTTACATTCCTGTATTACTAGTAGTAGTCATAGTGGTATGATTGTGTGCTTTGGTTTTATTGGAACTTTTTTGACCTCGTGTGCAACTTCTGTTATTTGTTTTGGACTATATAAGAGATTTAGGTGATCATGAATTCTTCTTACGTAAGTATATACTATATGCAGTATTTATTTATATGTACATACATCCTGTATGAGCTCTCTGGTTTTTTAAAACTGGGTTAAAGTATTGTTTGAAATGCTGGCATTTGTGCAAAACCTTACTTACTTAATTTTTTTTTTTTTCCAGCACAACTCACCAGGTAGTTTGTATCAACAACATAAATTTTCAGAGAAAGTCTGTTGTAGTAAGTATTTTTTAATAAAATATGAAAGTAGAAGTTGAAAGTCTATATTTTCTTCATACTGTTAGAGGCAGCAGCTGCACACACTGCTAATTTTGTTCCTTGGCTTCTGTACATTTTATGCTTTCTAATCTGATGTCTCTCACAAAGTTTTCATTCCTTGAGATGGGTCAAATAAAATACATTCTAACTGTGAACACTTGAAACTCTGTAAAGAAAAGCTTTGTAAAAAAAATCACTGCCTTCTAAATAATATTACAAAGCAATCTGCAAGTCAAAATTGACCTTTCAGGCTGTTTTAGCTGGTGTTGGGGATAGGCTTATGGAGTTCTCTAGCTCTGAGCTTTGAAGAGACTTTCACAACTTTGGGCCTAAAGTCATTGAGGCTTTTTCCGAACATAGATGTCTAACAAAACTGACTCTGCCTAGATTTTAAAAGTCAAGTATCAAGTATCTCAAGTTCAGATACCAAAACCTAAATCATAGTGATGCTAGTAACTTGAAGTCTGATCAGTAGAGGCAGGTTATTTCTGGTAAAAGAAGCGTGGTTCACAGTCATTTTGATTTTTTTTGTTCTATTTCACAGCTGGGAAAATTCACCCGTTAAGTGGTATGAAAGAAGATATATTCTAGACATCAAAAAGGGCAAACAAATTTCCTTTTTATTTAAAAAAATTAACATTTTTTACCTACAATTTTCCTTTGAAATACATTAATGAGAAATTTTTTTTATGTATCTCTTTTATGGGTTGGTCAAGATGTTATACAAGGTTTTGATTTGTGTTTTCATAGGGTTATGTGGAACTGACCATATTTCCCACAGTTGCAAACCTTAATAGAATCAAACTGAACAGTAAACAGTGTCGGATTTACAGAGTAAGAGTCAACGATTTAGAAGCAGCTTTCATCTATAATGATCCAACGCTGGAGGTTTGCCACCATGAGTCAAAGCAGTAAGTGATGTGTTTAGAACCCTGCAGATGTAGTATGTTCTGTTGCTGTTAAGCATGGCCTGTTTTGTTGTACTGGCACATGTTACCTCGTAATTTCCTAATGGTAACATAAGTTTCAGACAGGAACTGTTAACTTTTGGTATGGTGACTTAATTTTGGAAAAATATTTTGGCAGTAATTCTAACGCTTACTATTCTTCTTTAGAATTTTTTCTTCTTTAGAATTTTTTTACTAACACTTCTTTGTATTGTTTTGTACAAGTATCAGAAACTTTTTAAAGTACTTTATGGAGAAAAAAATGGTGGATGCCTGTAGTGTTCTTAGTGCTTTGGGAAATGGTTGTTCTTGTGTGGGGTTTTTTGTGGTGAGAAGATATGTTTGGTTAAAAATGTTTTATCTTTGATAGATTTCAGGTTTATCTATGCGCAATTTTTATGCTATTGTTGGTTACATAGTTATGACAATTGCATTTCGTTTATGTTCTTGTAGAAGATATTTTATAGTGCTGCAAATACATTCATACAATACATTCACGTGAGAGTGTTGCCCGTAGTTTTGGATTTTGTGGGCGTTTTTTGTGGTTTCTTTTTTGTTTGTTTTTTACTCCAGCATATTTGGTTAAATCAGTTTGGTTGCATCAGTATAATAATACATAGACCAAAACAATTATGTTCTGATAATTTGTCTGCAAAAAATTGTCCCTGTTTTTATGATATCTCAGACTGGATTATCATTTTTGTTCCTTTCTATTTTTAAACCTAAGAATAGTCATATGGTATCAAAGTTCTTGGGACTATTTCCTAATAGATTTTGGTAAGAATTATTTCTGATTTTATTAACTATGTCTGGGTAGCCCTGTATATAATTAGCTTATTACTTTGAAACAAAAAGAAATAAGGCAAATCATGTGACTGTATCAGATTGAATGTGGGACTAAGATGTTTCTTATTGTCCTTCAGCTATTTGTTGTGTCACCTTGGACAGTGATTGCCCCGAGAGATTTGCTAGCTTGAAAAGATGAAGGAGGCTCAACCAACAGCTTCAGAGGTGATACCACCTTGGTTAGCTCATATAGCTGATGAAGGCAGATGGGAACTAGCTAGACTCATTCTGAAGCAAGCTACAGAGAGTTTGTACAGTCCTGCTAGTTAGATTTGTGAGAACAGTAGAATTCTTAAATGATGTAGCAGAATCTTGAAGAGGTTGTCTACTCATTGCTAATGGCTAGAGCCTTTGAGATGTTTTTTATTCCATTTAAATTTTCAGGTTAAACCTGACAACTTCTCTGACTGTTGTCTGAAAACTAGAGTATTAAGGAGAACTTCTGTTGTTCAGTTACTGAGATTCAAGTTCTGTTTTTATCCTGAGTTAGGCATCCTTGGTTTTGAATTGTTTGTTTATGGCAGATACCCTATATTCCTTTATTCATCACGTGTGCGAGAGTTTCAGTAATTCAGTTTATCTGTCTTGTGACTTTTTTTATTGTTGTTATTCCTGTTACTTGGTAAGTCAAAAATTCAAAATCATCATCACAGGGGATTCTGGTTGTTCTGAAGAGCTAGAAAGTAAACCTTTTGATCTTTTCTGAGTAATCAAACTTTAATTTTTTATTAGCATTGTAGATTAGAGTGTAAGTCTTAGCATGTTACCTAAGTCACTTCGAAATTTGAAAGGAAAAGTTCCAAATTTATTCACCATCTGATACTGAAGAGCAAGTATAAAAACACGTAGCTTCCCACATATTTCAGGGAAATAATATGGGAAGAGACTTTGGTAAAAGTCTCTCATCTGCTTGGTTTTTTGTAGGAGAAGCACCCTGGGCAGATATTTTTGCTGCATATTCTGTTGTGATTTTACTGAAACTTAAGTTCATGTTTTAAAACTTTTTTGCCTTTTTTGTTTAATTCACAGTTTGCTGAGTTGTTAAAGAATTCTAATGAAAACACTACATATGTTTAATAATCGCCAATATGAAATCAGAGTCCTTTAGTATCCTATTAGGATGACCATCCAAGCCCCCAGCTCAGGCGGAGTCAGCTAGAATAGGTTGCACAGGGCTGTGCCCAGTTGGTTTTGAGTCTGTCCAAAGATGGGAACTTCAGTCTCTCTGGGCAACCTGCTGCAGTGTTTGATGACCTTCACAGTAGAAAAGCATTTTCTTGTATTCAGATGTAATTTCCTGTGTTGTAACTTGCAGTGGGCTCAAAATGAAACACAGGAGGTTCCCTCTGAACATCAGAAACTACTTTTTTACTGGAAGAGTGACTGTGCAATGGATCAGTTTGCCTGGAGAGATTGTAGAGTTTCCATCCTTGGAGATATTAAAAAGTTGCCTGGATATTGTCTTGGGCAACTGGCCCTAGGTGACTCTGCTTGAGCTGAGGGTCTGGACCAGACAACCTCCAGATATCAGATGCAACCTCAGCCGTTCTGTGATTCTGTGATAAATGAATCCTGAATGATGGATGATGTGAGAAAGGAACAGCATTTAAAATTATCACAGTGAGCACTCTATTACCTTAAGAAAGGGATCGTGAGAGATAATTCTATCACCAGGGAGTTGATTTTGCCCCTGTACTCAGCGCTGGTGAGGCTGCACCTCGAGTGCTGTTTTCAGTTTTAGGCCCCTCACTACAAGAAGGACATTGAGGTGCTGGAGCGTGTGCAGAGAAGGGCAACGAGGCTGGTGAAGGGGCTGGAGAACAAGCCTTAATAGGAGCAGTTGAGGGAACTGGGATTGTTTAGCTTGGAGGAGGCTGAGGGGAGACTTCTTCACTGTTTACAACTACCTGAAAGGAGGTTGTGACGAGGTGGGTGTTGGTCTTTTCTTGCAAGTGACAAGTGATAGGACAAGAGGTAATGGCCACAAGTTGTGCCAGGGGAGGTTTAGACTAGACATTAGGAAGAATTTCTTCACTGAAAGGGTGGTCAGGGATTGGAACAGGCTGCCCAGGGAGGTGATTGAGTCGCTATCCCTGGAGGTGTTTAAAAGACCGGTAGATGAGTTTCTTAGGGATATGGTTTAGTGGGGAGACAGACACGGTTGGACTTGATCTCAGAGCTCTCTTCCAACCTTCTGATTCTATTGATTCTGTGATGTGGAGCAAGTGAGCTTTTTTGTTTAGCGTCCTAGTGATATAGTGGTTACTATAGTATAGTTACTATATATATATAGAGAGATATATATATATATATATACAGATATACACCTAGTTGTATAGTCGTTACTATAGTATAGTTACTATATATATACACACTATATATATAAAAATATATGTATTTTTCTCATCCTGTTTAAGAGCAGTGAATGAATTTTGAGGACAATGCGTGCAAAGTTAAATCCTGTCTCACAAAGGGCTACAGTGACCTGTGGTTCTCACTGCTGCAGGTTTTCACATTGCTATTTGAACTTAGTACAAGTAATTGATAATTCCTGTGTTATGCGCAGTTATGAAAGACAGAGGTCACCAAATACGATAAAAGAAAACCCAGTATGTGTCTTTCTTTTGTGTCAGAAGTCAAAGGCTATATGGGTAATGAAGCATTACATGAGATGTGTAGTTATTTTAGTTGAAATACCTGGTCACAGTTGGGTATTACATGTGATGGTGTCTAGCATTTGATTACATACAGCAACTCTGCTGTTAAGGCAGGATTTCAAACAGCAATGCTAGAAATCTAAAACCTCTAGAATTAGTATTTGGAAAAAAAAATTACCAGTGAGTTTTCTCTGCCCTTCTGTAAAAAGAACTGTTTCTAGAACAGCAGTGGTTTGTAGTAATCTTTATCATCTGTTGATGCAAAAGTTATTGACACGTGGTCTCTGTCATTTCATGTTTGAAAAGTTGCAGGAAGTGAAACAATTTTTTTTTTGTCATATATTGTCACTTCTGCTGAATGACAAAAAAATCCTCACTAAAAAGGTAATGAAAAATGCATGAATTTTGTAGGAAGTGTTAGAAACCATTAATTAGTGTGTTAAATATATTTTCAGCTTTGATGCTATTGCAAGTTTTATCTGTCAGTCCCAAACCATAATTTCAGGTAACAACTGAACGAAATTTAAAAGCTTTATCTTGAAATAAAGTCGATCTTCCATGTTGTCATTGCCTCTGGAGGCTTCAGGTGATCATATCTTCTTCATGTCAGAATAAATAGATGAGCTTACATATTGCAGTCGCTTCTGTCCAGACTGAACAAACATCTGAACAGTGCTGTAAAGTGTAAAACAATTCACATGGTTTTACCATGTGTACACAAGGTGGCAGAGAATCCCATTTTACTCATATATTTAAGGAAGAGTTTGAGGTCTTGCAAATAGTGTTGGAGAATATCTGTTTGGATGCTGTCTTAGGACTGTTGTTGAGTGTTACAGCTGTCTCTGCCCTCTTCATTTTGCCTCTTTTCCTTTTAAATTGTTGCCTTTTTGATTCTGTCAGTATGAGAGAAGTGGGATTTATTTTTCTGGGCTGTAGTACAGAGAAATCCCTGACTACTGATACTGCCTGTATCTCAGACTCTTTTACGTTAAAACAGGCAATGGAAATGTGTTTTCTTAATCCTATAGGTAGGATTGAAACTGTTAAATAGCTGCAGCAAAAGTTTTGAGTTTTGATGCAGTGTTTGATCTATGGTAAGTGAAAATTGTGATGATCCTGCTGTTGCCTGGTTATGTACTTAACGTTTTTGTGATAACTGTGGTGCAGAGTTTAGAAGCTGTTTAATTTTATTATTTCTCTGTAAAGGAAGATACGTTTTGGTACAGCTAACTAATGCACTTAGTGCTTTCCTGTGCATAGGTACTCTATTCAGTGTATTTTTAACCTTTGGTAGTGTATACTTCTTCATTCACTAGTTCAGCTTTTTCTTCGTTTTTGGTTTCGGGGTTTTTTTGGTTTTTTTTTACCTGAAGACTGTAGGTTTTAAACATTAAAAATTAAAAATATGAAGATATTTTGATGTCCTCCAACTTCACTGTTGATTTAGTTAGCAGCAGTAATCTGAGAAACGCGATGTGGAAGCCTTCAGGGGATGTTTTGTCTTTTGAGAAATCAGTTATCAAGCCCTTTAGCCTATGCGCAAAACAGAAAAAATAATAGTGGACTGAGTGTTGTTGTTTTACTGCAATAAATTGCCTTTGTTTCCACTGATATGATGCTTATCTAGTTGTAAATTCATGATAGACCAAGTGCTAATTGCAGCTGGGGAGTAGTAAATGAATTACAGGTAGTGGAGCGTTAATGAATTTAACGTGGATCCGATAACTTATTTTGCCAAGTTTATATATACTAAATGTTACAGGAATGAAGTGGTTTATAGTATGTAAGTTTGGGCTGTGTAACAGTTCCGTAGCACCACTGCAGCTAGAAGTGAAAGATGCTGTGAAAAGTTGACATCAAGGTATTTGGAATCAATAAGTAGCATAACCAAAAAGGATTGCTTTGATTCTATACAGTCAACAAACATGAACTTAGGCTGTAACTAAGTGTTTTGGGGGAATTCTGATAATAAAGTGTATTTCTACAAAGAAAAAATGTGAATGCTTATCACTTATTGTCAATCTACACTTAGCATTAGGAAAACTTGTCTGTTTTCCTTGGAGTGTAAGTTTTGGCATATGCTTTGTTTTAGTAAAATTGCTATATCCAGTTTATTGAGAATAGTTCTATCTATGAAAATTATCTGTGATACTAAGCGTTTGATGGATTCCTTTTACAATGAATCACCCATTTGAATTGGAACACTTAAAAAAAATAGAAATATCAGAATAGACTTTTCCATAAAATGTTAAACACTGTGGAGTCTACCTTTCTTGCTATAAAATCATAACCTTTTTCTGTCTTATGAACCCACTGATGTTCAAAATGTAACCACAAACTCATCACAGTCCTCAAACTTGGAACAAACTCTCACTGATATACTGGAAAGGGATCCTCTGTAAGTAATTGTGAATTTTTGGAATCAGTTTAGGTTAAAATGAAAACTTTTGCGACTTTACAATCTAAAACAATGTTACTATTGTTTTCTCTTGCTAAATTTTTTAATTGCTAAGATAAATTTTTAATTGCTAAGATAGTTTTTAGTCATGCAATCTTATTTTAAAGAAAGTTTTTTCCAATGGTATTTGCTTACCTTCCTGGGATGCTATTTGAAGACAGCTTAAAGGAACATCAGTTGGGCTGGTTATGATCCTGTGGACAGTCTTTCGTGCCTCAGGAGAAGCACTTCTTTTACCTCAGTATGTCAGATTAGGAAGCTAAACCAACAGAAAGCCATCTGAAAGAAAAGACTTGTATTTTGCACTTTCAATTGCATCACCACAGGGTCGGATGAACAGTAGTCTTCTTAATGAGTGAGGGAGCAGGAATGTGTAGCTGAAACTAGGAGACAGTGCATCAGCAAAGTTGAATTGTTCCGAAACCATAGCCGAAGTTATAGTATATTCCAGTAAACAAATTCGAACTTGTGCTTTTAAAACTTGCTGGTATTATATCCTATCTTTAGGTATACTTCAGCTATGAAAAAGGAATAAATATTATGTATTAAAACAAGGGATTTGGGTGTGTCTGTGCTCATATGCTCCCATTTACTATTCACATCCTATTTTCAGAAACTTCCAAGCAAAGCAGACGAATTTACTGCTCTTAACATTTTCAGTCTTGTTAGTGGTGCCAGGGAATTTGTGTACTATTATTGCCAAAGATCAAGAACTGCATGAAAATATGTTCTCAATATATTGCAGTGTTTTAGCAAAGTTTTCTAGATGTGGAAGGCTAGGAACATAAGGATCATGTTTGACATACCTAGACTTAGAGGATGATCCTGGCATAGTTAATTACCCTTCATTCTTCCAAGTAAGGTACTGTAATTTGAGTTGAATGCTGTTTTCTCTGTGGGTGGTGACTAGAGAATGGTTAGATGAAAGTAAAATCCCCAAATGAGATCATGTCTACTTTCAGTGGACTTCAGATTCCATGGAAGAGCGGAATCCACAGCCAAAAGTTAATTTTCTCCATTGTGGCGCTGTGAAACTGCAGAGAGCTTTATGCTTGATTTTGGCTCTGCTACCACAGTGGTTGGATTCATCAGTGGTACACACCTAAATGCTTGAAATTCTGGAATAAAGATGATCGGTAACTCAAACATTTTTCTCTTCAGGTATAGAATTGTGCAAGCTTTTGAAGAACTCTAGAGAATTAGAATTAAGAAAGGTGGTGTTTCTATGTGTTAGAGTTTTTAAAAATCCATTTTGAAGAAGTATGAAAGTTGTAGTCTAAAGATGCACAATTAAGGTTGTTTTTGAACTTGACTGGTCAGTCTTCCAGTATCTGGACTTAGTCACATTAAATAATAAGAAGATAACATACTACTCATAATTGCTGTTATAACAGACACATGCATGTTCCTGCATATTACAGTAGAAAACATTTAATCTAAGCATAAACGGAAGGAATGGTATTACTTTGGAATGAAATGTGCTGTTAATTAGCAGGTAATATATAGTAGCTTAAACAGCTCAAACCTCAATACTAAATTTGTCTGCAACCTAAATAAGTGAATGATGATAACATTTAAAAAAAATGTTTCTAGGGACTAAAAGCTATAATACCTATTTCTGTCTTTTAGTGTATTAAAGCCAAAACTCTAGCATCAAATATTTTATGTGATATTTAAAAAAGCATAAAGTAAAATTATTCCTATCCATCAAGCGAAGAGGAGGAAAAATACCACTGCCAAGCTAAAATCTTACTGCATTTGGAAAAGCAACATAAAAGCAAAACTGCAATATATGAGGGGAAAGATCTTAAAGACTGATCTTTATAATAAACATACAAGCTTAATCCAGAATTCTCCAACACAAGAATTTCTAATTGCTGTCCCAGTAAGTGCAGATATTATTCTTATTGGGAAGTAAAGAACACTGAGCATTTCTCATTTAATTTACTGGAGATTATTACTGCTTAAATCTTCTTGATCACGTCTTTAAGAGCCTAGTTTTAAGTTCTGTTTTTTTCAGATCTGATCTTTAGTCCTTCTTTTTCCCTTCACTTCTTTAAAAACACAACAGAATACTTGGTTGAACATGCACTGTGAAGTTCATTATAAAAATCCTGTAACTTCTAAAGTTCTTTTTGAAGTCTAGCCTGTATTTAAGAATTAACTGGGTATTTCTGACAGGAGGAATCTGAACTATTTTTCCAATGCCTATGCTGCTGCAGTCAGTGCTGTGGACCCAGATGCTGGAAATGGAGAGCTCTGCATTAAGGTTCCCTCGGAGCTGTGGAAACATGTTGATGGTAAAGAGACCATATTGAAAGCTTAGTTTAAGATGCCATAGACTTGGTAGCTGTGAGTTTGTATAGAAAGCTAGTAGATTTAAATAAATAGAAATAGCATTGCATTAAGAAATGGTGGTTACTGTTTTGTTTTTCATCACCTGTATTTTTCCAGCTGAAGTCTGAAAATACCTTCACATTTCTTGGTAATATGGAGAAGTGATTGCAAGATTTCTTAACACCCTTTACAAACTTGCTCTTGGGTGGTCATGAGCCCAGAAGTACGCATGAGGATGCGGATGTAGTGGAGTATGTTGGGTGCTAAATTATAACTGTTTGAAGCTGCTTATGATCTATGTAGAACAACAAAGAAAAGCATTTACAAGGATATGCCTATATACGTGTTGTTTAAAAAGCTGTATTAATTTTTTGCCTTCTCACTTTTAAGAATCGTTGATTTAAATCTGATTCGATAGTGGGAAGTAGACTACTTTATCAGCTGATATACTAGATGCTGAAACAAGTAACATTTTTAGTAAATGATCCTCCAACATTGATTGTTTTCTTACATGAATTTTTTTAGGTTTTGTATAAAAAACAACTATAAAAAACCAACTGTAACATAGTTATAGGCTTGGGGAGGAGTGGCTGGAGAGCTCCCTGGCAGAGAAGGAGGTGTTTGTTGACGACCGGCTGAACATGAGCCAGCAGTGTGCCCAGGTGGCCAAGAGGGCCAATGGCATCTTGGCCTGTATCAGAAACAGCGTGGCCAGCAGGACCAGGGAGGTGATTGTGCCCCTGTACTTGGCACTAGTGAGGCCGCACCTCGAGTGTTGTGTTCAGTTTTGGGCCCCTCACTACAGGAAGGACATTGAGGTGCTGGAGAGTGTCCAGAGAAGGGCCATGAGGCTGGTGAAGGGGCTGGACAACAAGCCCTGTGAGGAGTGGCTGAGGGAACTGGGGTTGTTTAGCTTGGAGGAGGCTGAGAGGAGACCTCATCACTGTCTACAACTACCTGAAAGGAGGTTGTGATGGCATGGGTGTTGATCTCTTTTCACAAGTGGCAAGCGATAGGACAAGAGGAAATGGCTGCAAGTTGCTCCAGGGGAGGTTTAGACTAGACATTAGGAAGAATTTCTTCACTGAAAGGGTGGTCAGGGATTGGAACAGGCTGCCCAGGGAGGTGGTGGAGTCACCATCTCTGGAGCTGTTTAAAAAAACGGGTGGATGAGTTTCTTAGGAACATGGTTTAGGAAGGAGACAGGCACATTTGGACTTGATGATCTCTGAGGTCTTTTCCAACCTTACGATTCTATGATAAAGCTGACTGACAAGGTTGTCAGATACACCCTAATGGGAAAGATAGTTTTGTATACTTTAATTTTTGTCTAAATTCCTGTTGTGTCATTTGCAAGCTTAGAAGGGAAAATACTCAAACTAGTATAATTTTTATTTTCAAAGTTTGAATGAAAAAATATTATGAGACTTCTTTGGTAACTTTCACCCTGTGCCTGAATTTCTTTACTTGCTCTCCTGTTCATAGATGAGGTTTCTGTTAAGGTAAACCAAAGCAAAGACTGTTCATTTACAAGGAAACCTTTGACTATAATAAGAGGTTTTAAGAAGCTGCAAATGACAATAATGTATCTATTAAGAATGTGCCAGTTACATCAAGTTTTTATAGAAAATTATTTCAGCAAGTTACAAAGGAAATAACACTTAGGGTACAATCACTGCATAAAGATTCTTTACTATCGGGGAGTTGGAAGATGAAAAGTAACTCCTGTTGCAGTTTTTATTAATCAATAAAGATTCTTATGAATTCATATCCTCTAATTTAAGCTTAAGATATCTTAGTTTCATAAGCTTTTGAGCTGTGCTTTGTAAGTGGACCTGGAGGTCCGTGGGAATGGAGTAAACACATAGTCTTGAAAGACCAAAAGTCCAAAACTGAATCATTATTCTGAAATAACTTTCCTGTAAGTTGTATACATTTACTCTAATTTCGTTCTTGGTGCTGCAGAGTTAAAAGTCCTGAAGGTGCACATAAACTTTTCTCTGGACCAGCCAAAAGGAGGCCTTCATTTTGTGGTACCAAACATGGAGGGCAGCATGGCAGAAAGAGGGGCTCATGTCTTTTCATGTGGTTATCAAAATTCTACAAGGTAAGAAAACTATCTTTGAATGTTAGACTGTATTTCTGTTTGATCTCAAAGCGTAGCAAACACAATTAGTTTCTTTGAATTCTTGTAAATTTGAAAAATTGTGAAGCTTGATTTCTGCTTCAAAGGAGCTAACAGATGTGAAGTAACATTGAATGATTAGTAATTAGAATTTCTAGCCTTTATAGCTCAGCAGGAGGGAATAGCAAAGAAACTTATAGTGCTTTATAAAATTAACATATAATAGGAGTCAGTACATCAACGTTCGAAGTATTTAAGAATATGGCTTGGAATTTGAGAGAAAAATTATCTGTGAAAAAGAGAAGTGTAATTGTTAACCATTTTTCCTCCAATCCTAACTTCCCAGATTTTGGTTTCCTTGTGTTGATTCGTATTCTGAGTTGTGTACCTGGAAACTTGAATATACTGTTGATGCTGCAATGGTGGCTGTTTCAAATGGAGATTTGGTGGAAACTGTATATACCCATGATATGAGAAAGAAGACTTTCCATTACATGCTGACTATTCCAACTGCAGCTTCTAACATCTCCTTGGCGATAGGACCTTTTGAAATCCTTGTTGATCCATATATGCATGAGGTAATAATCTTCATAGAGGCCTTTTTTTTTTTTTTTTTGTGAAGAATTCGTTACTACTTTCATTCTGCAAACGAGTATATATTGGTCAAATACAGGTGTGTCTAGGTACGACCTCCATTAGTACAGTTTATGTTAAAACTTGTCTAGTAATGCCTGTATTTTAATGTATCTCCAAAGTAAATCCTTTGAATGAACAATAATTCCATTTATGCCTGAATTTATGGGACTGATTTAGTTGGAGTTGGTAACAGCGTATTTCTTGAAATAGCTTTAAAACCCTCCTATTGCTTGTAGAAGATAAAATCTTGCTACACAATTGAGTAATCTTCTGAACTAAATTTGACATTGAATTTTTGTCCTTAACGAATTGTTGCCGTAATATTGAAGTCCTCCAGTTTGTTTAGATCTGTAGTTTCAGATTGGGTAAGGATGGACTTGTAAGGCAAGATAAGTTACCAGTTTAGCGTGAAGATTGTCCTATATATTCTTCTTTTGAAAGGGAAGGCAAAGTCACGTTTTATTCCTCTGCAATGGTGTTTTGTTGACTTTTACTGATGGGACATTCTCACTTGTGAAAGATAGTAGCTGTTAAAAAAAATATCAGTTATTGATATATGAAAAACCCAAACTCTTAAATTTCTATAGTGCTTGACTACTGTAGAGTGGACTTGAAGTTACGTATCATTCTCAACTCAGTTCCTGTGTCACTGCTGAAGTATTATTGGCTGAATCATAAGTTTGTGGAAAAAAACAGTAATATCAAATGTTAAATGTAGTTTTAGCTGTAGAAATCTTCTAAACAGTAGCACTGCTTAACTGTTTTGAAAATAGCTAATTCTTTACTACAGGGGTGTCAAACTCACAACTCCCATCATTCTCCTGCTCCTGCAGTATAACATACGTCGCACACATTGCACACGTGACCAGCGTGCTGGCAGGAGAGCCGGGGCAAGGAGTTCGGTGCTGCTGCCGGGTAGAAAGAAGGTGCTGGGCTGGATAAAACAAGGTGGAGGGCTGGGTTCGGCCCATGGGCCGTGAGTTTGACGCCTCTGTTTTACTGCATCAAAAAATTCTATCTCCAAAAGACATTGAATTGCAAAATCAAAGAAACATGTCGTGTTTTTAAATGATAGATATCACTAGGTAGACACTCCCATTACATGTCTGCTAAAAATAATTTTCCTATTGTTGCTCTCACAGTTAAGATGGACATCCTGGTGCACTTTTCTGCCATAGATAAACATTATTACAGCTTGAAATTTTATTTTTTTTTCTGTTAAATTTACAGCAGCTGTATTTTTGTTGTGTTGTGGGTGGGGTTTTTTATGTAACATAATAGAGATTTCTGGATTTAATTATATTCATCAGTCTTGTACCAAATTTTCCTTTTTTTGTAGGTGACTCACTTTTGCTTACCACAGCTTCTCCCATTGCTCAAACACACCACATCATACCTTCATGAGGTGTTTGAATTCTATGAGGAGATTCTTACCTGCCGCTATCCATACTCCTGTTTCAAGACTGTATTTATAGATGAAGCTTATGTTGAAGTAGCTGCTTATGCATCCATGAGTATTTTCAGGTTAGTATTTGAGAAAATTACACCTTCTAAATCCACAGGCTTTGAAGCTCTAGATCCAAGACTACTGAGAAATACGTGGAGCTTATATTATTTTTATGGCCTGAGATTTAGGCTCTCTAGTTTGAAAAGGCTGGCTTTTTTGACTTTACAAGCTTTTAACACTGTTTCCAATTTTATCTGTTTTAAAAGATGTTGGATGTATATCTTCTTTAAGAAAAAATTGGCAGTGGTTTTCTTTCTGAATGAGAAACACTGTGTGTGTAATATTTAAGATGAAATTAAGTGCAGAATTTTTATTATATTTTATTTTTCTTCAGCTGGGATAGGGTATCAGGATTCCAAAAGAGTTTCACCAGTTAAAACAAACTACTTTGGTTCTATATAGAGTCTCAAGTATAGATTATAATAGCAGGAGATCTGCCTGGATTAAGGGTATTAAAAAAAAAGTTGTTAATATCTCATTGGAAAACCAGTGAAGGCATTATTTTATTTGTTTTGGCTTTTAAAGGTAGGTCTCTGGTTTTGTTTCTTTGGAGCTTGTGCTCATATTGTGTCATTTTCTTTTTGTGGGGGTCCAGCACAAATCTTTTACACAGTGCAATGATTATAGATGAAACTCCACTGACACGGAGGTGCTTAGCACAGGCCTTGGCCCAGCAGTTCTTTGGATGCTTCATATCCAGAATGTCCTGGTAAGTGTTTTACCATTGTACTCTCTAGAAAATGTGAAAAATCTAGGAAACTCAAATTTAATTTCCATGACATATTTTATCAGAAGAGTAAGTGAAACAGTAACTGTAGACGAGAAAAAAAAAAAGGGGAAGAATAATAAAACCAGCTCAATAAGTGAAAACAATCAGGTTTTTTTTTTTGGTTTTGTTGTTTGAGAGGGTAATGTGAGATATAAAAGTTCCAAAGGCAGTAAAGACTGAATAAGTCTTCTCTCAGAAATTGTTACTACTGAATGTTATAGTGTTTTGGCACCTGGAAATTTAGAGGGGAAACTGTATCATCAGTAAATTTGTCAGATATTTTGGGTGAAGAAATTTAGCCTGCATAGGAAGTACTTGTGGAGCATGGAGCTAATAAATTATAAAGAAGTTCAGTGTATGGAATGCAGAAATTGCTATGAAACGGGCAAATTCATTGGAGTGTTAAATTGCTTGTACCTCCCTCCCTCAGAAAGCCTCCCCCAACGGATTCTTGCAGTTCTTCTGATCAATGTATTTTAAAGCCTTTTGTATATGCTTTCTGTATTGGAGAGGAGCTCATTACTTCTTTTCATGGCAAAAGTGTATGTCCCAGAATATCCTTGGCTTAAAAAAAACTTGTGTTGTTAATTTGGTGTTTGAACTATAATGATTTCTCTTGCTTTCTTCCTTATTTCTAGTCTACTTCCATTGTGAAGACATTTTTTTTCCTCCCTTAATGACTCCCCTTGTGTCTTTATTTTATTCACTTTGTCTTGCTCTGTGGGTAATTCTTTCAGAATTTTATTTCATTATCATTTTGTAGGTTTTGTCCATATTTTTCTCTTTCAGATCATAACTCTCAAAAGAAGTGTTTAAATGCGTATCCATCATGTGATGTCCAAATCTTTTGCATTGCACTGAGATGGTTGTCATGAAATTAAGATCATTAGTAGTTGTTCTATCTTTGTGTCCATTTCCTCTGTTTCATTGTTATTATTTCAGCTAAAATAGTTTGGGTTTATATTTTAATCTGGGCTTCTGTGGTAAAAGTTCAGTTTTCACTGGCTTCTCAGTTTCATCAGTCCCATCCAGGTGCCAAGTTACATAAATTGGTTCACAGCTCATCAGACTCCTACTGACTTGGAGAAGTTATATAACCTACTGAAATTTGTGGCTATTTTGAGCTGGTCAGAAATACCACTCCTTACGAAATACCTTCTGAAGTGCTATAATTCATGCCTCTTTCTTATTATAGGTCAGATGAATGGGTACTAAAGGGAATCTCTGGTTATATTTATGGCCTTTGGATGAAAAAAACCTTTGGTGTTAATGAGTATCGCCACTGGATTAAACAGGTAACAACATAATAGCAGTTTTCTATATCTTTCAGACACTTTACATCAAATAAGATGCAATATAAGACCAAAATATAAAATAGGTTTGCATTGCAATCTAAAGAAATCTTTAGTAGTGACAAAACCTAAAGCTAAAATATTCTTACCGCTTGTTGCATGGAAAAACACCAAACATATTAACCAAAATGTGGGTGCCTTATGAATAATTTTAATTGTCTCTCCATGCATTTAGTTTTCATCTTTTTGTTTGGGCTTTTGCACAAAAACAGAAAGAAAAACTCAAAGATAGTACTTTTTTAAAGTGGAATAGAATATGGGGTTCACAAGGAGATGTATTTGGTGAATTTGTTGTACTGTGATGGCCATTCATATAGCTTAGAAGGGCTTCAGCATTATCTTGGCTCAGTGGTGGGTCAAGTATCTTTTAGTATCATGTGTGTACTAAATGAAATAATAAACCAGTAAAAAATCCCTGTTGAAGGGATTTCCTCTCTTGGAAATGGTATTTCTGTCTATAGTTTACATTTCCAAATGTAATGCTCTGAGATTAGAGGAACTCATCTCAGCAGTGATAGCAACAGTGACTCTTTGTTCTTTACTAGTAACATTCATTCACAGACAGACATATGTCTTCTTCCTCTCCCTTTGATCACATTCTCTTATCTTTCCTATTCCAAAAACTAGATCCCTAACTTGATGGGCTCCATTTACATCCTCTACTTGCATGGGGATCCAATTCCATATCCTTACCTGCCAAATGTACATTCAGCTCACCACTTTTGTGCTGTCTGTGCTAGGCGTGTGGGTGCTATAGAGGAGAGCAGAACTGGGTGAAGGTCTGTCTCATCAGGTTCACTGCTGCGTGTGGCAGAAGTTGCTTTTGGATATTAATTGCTTGTGATCTTCTCTGTCAGTTAGTTAAGTGCTTCCACATAGAAGTAAGGAGGTGCTGCTATCACAGACTCCAGTTCTGCTCTTACTGCTTTGAATGTGGGTGTAAGTTGATATCAATCAATAAATATCAATACATATCTACATTTAGAAATTCCTCGACTAACACAGGGTTGCAGGCTGACATCAATTCACTCTCCCTATGTTCAAGCTGACTTGATGTGATCCAAAAGCCACATTGACTGTTGGGTGATGGTGGACCCACATGAACATCCTGCCTTGAAGTGTGCTTGTTAACATTGGCACAGCACCACACAAATTCAAATTCATGTTCCAATTTAGAGCTAGATTCTGTTTGGCTTGAGCATGGGTCAAGGTGAGCTTCCATATGCTGCAGTCTGATCTGCAGATAATACCCAGTGTTACTTTCCACTGCAAGGTGATCACCCATATTTCTTTTGGTCAGAGACAACTTATTTATTGAACAAGGATTGTCTTTAGATAAATTGTAGTTAAATATTTTTTGGGTTGACCCACAATCCATACCCAGAACAAGTATTAGCTTTGCATTTCTACTGTTTTATTATTGTTTGCCATGCTGAAGAACATCCTTGATTCTAAAATTATCTTTGTGTCTGTGAACAAGTTTAATTAGGAGGTGTGGCTTGAACAATGATATGAAAAGCTATTCTGTCGTCTTTAAATAATTACTTTTCAAAATTATGGTTGTTTGTGTTGTACTTTTTAGGAGTTAGATCAAATAGTGGCGTATGAACTGAAGACTGGTGGAGTTTTACTGCATCCAATATTCGGAGGAGGAAAAGAGAAAGACAAGTATGTTTATTTAAGCCGCAAGTCGTTACAGGGTATGTTTTTATGGGGCCATTAATATATGCCTTGGGTGTGTTGTGTAGGACAGTGCCAAAGGCTGAAGAACTTCAGCTGCCCAAGGCATGTATTACCAGTCTCATAAAGTACATCTTGAGTATATTGTGTCACTGGTGTTTTATTTTTCTTTCAGTTTAAATTTTGAAGGGAATGTAGTATAATGAATGTTTTTTAATGCTGTTACGAAACTGCTTCTTAGTAAAAGAATAAGAGAGAATATGGAGCCAGAATTTTGACCTGAGCTATTTCTGGAGTGGTTAGTAATCTTTAGGCTTTTTACAGTATCATCAGTTTTCTTTTTATTTGCTCTTTTTCTTTCCATGCTCAGTTACTGCCTTGCAATCTTACACTGAGATTTCTTATCAACTGAAAAAAAACTATTAGATTAGCATCATCTGTGAAGTACCATTGGTAGCTGTGCACTGGCTGATTTGTATTTGTCCAATAACTATAGCATCAGTACTGCTAGCTTAGGAATTTTCCCCTTACCTTTTGTGATACTCCTGTATTACCCACTGAGTAGTGCTAACCACCGGAGGAAGTAAGTATTGCTAGAAGACAGATCGGTGAGTTGATCCAGATTTTGATGAGAACCTTTTGCTGGGGTTTTATTTTTTTGGATAAATTCATCTGGATATGTTACAGCCTGGCAAAGAATTGCCTTTGGAAACTCAGGAGCAGCACGTGCAAAACTGAGGCTGAGCATGTGCAGGTGGAGTGGGAATATATGTGAATTTCTTATTTTTACTGCAGCAGAAGCCCCCCTGTATTATGAAAATATAACTGACTCTGGATTTGCTCACACTGGTTTGAGAACCACTGCTGCAGTCAATTTGTGTTCATTTAAAAGTAAAACTCTGAATTTAGAACTGAATCAAGTATACAAATAACCCATTTAAAATTTGAGTAGTGATATTTTTTGAGATGAAAAAGAAGAAACTGTTTCCTGTATCCAGGAACAGACAAAGTGGCTAGTTTCCCAGCCAGATAAATCCTCAATGACTGTGTTTTCTGGATGTTGACAATAATCACAGATGCAGCTTGTGTATGGGTATGCATATTGGTATGCCAAGCTGTTTTCTCAGTTTTGCTTGCCTGTAAATGATGGATTTTGATTCAGTTCACTGTTCTTTCTGTTAGTAAAGTAGACCAAGTACCCAGATGCTTTTGTTACTTACAGAATCGTAGAATCATAAGGTTGGAAGAGACCTCAGAGATGAAGTCCAGCTGTGCCTGTCTCCCCACTAAACCTTGTCCCAAAGGAAATCATACACCCATCTGTTAACCATCTCCAGGGATGGCGACTCAACCACCTCCCTGGGCAGCCTGTTCCAATCCCTGACCACCCTTTCAGTGAAGAAATTCTTCCTAATGTCTAGTCTAAACCTCCCCTGGCGCAACTTGCAGCCATTTCTTCTTGTCCTATCGCTTGCCACTTGTGAAAAGAGATCAACACCCATGCCATCACAGCCTCCTTTCAGGTAGTTGTAGACAGTGATGAGGTCTCCTCTCAGCCTCTTCTCTAAGCTAAACAACCCCAGTTCCCTCAGCCACTCCTCACAGGGCTTGTTGTCCAGCCCCTTCACCAGCCTCATGGCCCTTCTCTGGACACTCTCCAGCACCTCAATGTCCTTCCTGTAGTGAGGGGCCCAAAACTGAACACAACACTCGAGGTGCGGCCTCACTAGTGCCAAGTACAGGGGCACAGTCACCTCCCTGGTCCTGCTGGCCACGCTGTTTCTGATACAGGCCAAAATGCCATTGGCCCTCTTGGCCACCTGGGCACACTGCTGGCTCATGTTCAGCCAGTTGTCAACAAACACCCCCAGGTCCTTCTCTGCCAGACAGCTCTCCAGCCACTCTTCCCCAAGTCTGTAACACTGCATGGGGTTGTCGTGTCCCAAATGGAGGACTCTGCACTTGGCCTTGGTGAACCTCATCCTGTTGGTCTCAGCCCATCGATCCAGCCTGTCCCAATCCCTCTGCAGAGCCTCCCTTCCTTCAAGCAGGTCCACACTTCCACCCAGCTTGGTGTCATCCACAAACTTGCTGAGGATGCACTTGATCCCTTCATTGAGGTCATTGATAAAGACGTTAAACAGGACTGGACCCAGCACTGAACCCTGGGGAACATCGCTCGTGACTGGTTTCCAACTGGATTTAATTCCATTTACCAGAACCCTTTGAGCCTGGCCATCCAGCCAGTTTTTAACCCAGCAGAGGCTGTGCCTGTCCAGGCCAATGGCAGCCATTTTCACAAACAGGATACTATGAGAAAGGGTGTCAAAGGCTTTAATGAAGTCCAGGTACACCACACCCACAGCCTTTCCCTCATCCACTAAGCGGGTAATCTTGTGAAAATCAACTTACGGCTAGCAGCAGTCATTTTAGGTATCTTGTTGGTGGTGGTGCCTTTTTGGGTTTTTTTAAGGAAAATTTGGGGTACTGAATTAGGTGTTGGTTGTCTTTTCAGTGTGCTTGTCTATACAGAGACAAAATTCAGATTAAGAGGATCAGGTGAAATTAGAGGGAAAAGGGCACCTTTTTTTAAAAAAAATGAAATTTACTATAAAAGTCTCTTTGTAACTGTTAGTTTTGTTAGTTTTATTATCTGTATTCTAGATTTGAACACAAATAATTGGAAAAAATCCTTTTCTGATGTCTCCTTCTACCCGATGTGACACTGTTTTAGACACTCTGTTTTGACATCAGTTTGACTACTTCATTATATTATGGCTTTTTAATAATAATGTTGCTTAAATATAAAGTAAATTGCTGTTTCTTGTAGACTGCAAAGTTCCCTTGTATGTTAATCAAGTATATGTTCCTCACTGTGGGAAATTATTCTCATTTATGGAAGTATTTTCCTAATGATGTCTACAACATTTCTCTCCAATATATTCTTTGGTTTGGTGTGGTTGTTATGATAAGGTTTACTCCTCAGCATATTTGCGTTACAGCAGTCTCACATAATAATATGAACAAAAAATTAGATTAATTAATAGTCTCATTTTCAACTAAATTAGAAGTAGATTATGGAAATGAATCACTAGGGAAAAATAACTTTTCAGACACGTGAATTCATTGTGCAAAACACAGGTCTAGCAGATCTTTCTGTTTATGTCTAGTCAAACACAAACACTACTCTCTAGAACATTTATTTTAAAACAAAATATCCTAGAGCTTGGGAAAATGAAAGAAAGGAAACTGCAGGTTTTCTGCTGCATCGATGAGGGTTTCAAAACAAAGCTTTGTGGTTTTCACATTTTAATTTTGTGTTCTCCTCTCGCAGATTTTGGTTCTCTTTAGTCATTGATTGTGCTTGTACCACTGTGTCATAAATATTAAAAACATCAACAAATATTTGTAGAGATATTTCAGATGGAAGAACCGTATTGGCAGGTTTACATTGAATGGTTGGAGTGTATTCGAGAGTGTCAATGTTACAAATTTCCATGGATGAGCTAGTTCAGTTTTCATTTTGACAAAGGTTCTGGGTTCATATTTTTAATTTTTTATTCTCATTTGGTGCCAAGTTTTAGATGTATAATAATTGAAGAAAAATATAATCAGAATAAATGTATTAATATTGAATGAACTGCAAAACAACTGTCAAATGCAGACTTGTCTCAGTTGTGATTTGTAGTTAAATAATGTAACCAGTACCAAAATCAATCAACGCCTAGTAAATTTAAGAAGGCCAAGAATGTGGGCCCTGGCTTGGTTGTAATTTTCAAGAACAGAACTTTACCCAAGTCAATCAACTGTATAATTTGATGCTGTATAAATAGTTTTATACTGAGACCAAATTTTTATATTATGTCTGAACCACAACCTAAGTTTCCTCCTTGCATTTCAATTCTTTCATGGTTGGTAACCCTTTCCTACCTCAGAATAGAGAAGTATCCAAGAGAACAGGATGATTTTTGATAAAGAGAATTTCAGCAACTGCTTATGAACTGGAAACAGCAAGTAATAAACCTAAGTACCTTCTTATTCATACAGTCAGTATGCCTGGGAAGGGTGGTACTTACTTAAATTTAGAAATACTATTCTTTATTATCTTCTTGAGATGGTTAAACAGACATTCATGAGGAAAGTCAAGGGAGTCTCCTAGTAAATAGAAGGATGGAAAAAATATTAAGGTGTTGCAGCTGCTTTAGTTCTTGCCTGAAATTCTAAGAGCTGCAGATAAGGAGTTAAATGCTGGTCCTGTCCTGGTAAAAGGCTTATTGCTGGCATATGTCTTTCAGCTGCATGGAAGACTGTCAAAGTTAAAATGGTTTGCTTAACAGGTCTTTGAAGATTCTGAAAGACCAGTCTTTTCCGGAAGTATCTGACATGAAAGATTGGGATTGTAGTGCTTATCCTTGATCGTTATAATTCATGAATTATTTCATTCTGCCTTGCATCGTCATCTTCTAAAGTCTTTGTACAAATTAGGTGCCTAGTCCATCTGTAAATAGTTTAGCTAGGTTATCTACAAGTGAGAATCACAGGGGAGGAATCCAATTTTGAGCCCAGAAATTAAATTTTAAATATCTGGCATTTTCTATGTTGCAATGGCTGGTTTGTGATTCTCCACCAACCAGCGTAAAATATCTTTAGATTCCCCCTTCTTAAGAGGTTGGCCTGACATAGTGTGGGTCCGGTTAAAGGTGTTATTCTTTCATGGAAAACTCAAATGTCCTGTGAAAAGAACTAAAAGAAAGAAATACAGTTGCTGCAGACTTGGTTCACCAGTAAAATAAAATCCGACTTCTAATTATCTCCAATTCTCAAATAAGTCAAAGGGGGCAAAAAGGTCTAATTTTTCTTGAGAATTGTAGTATTACAGCTACTTTTCTGCATTGAAACTGGGCTGTAGGTCAGAATGTTTATGTCCTGAAGTGTAAAACTTGGTGAAGAAAATTTTAAAGCCCATCAAAATTAAGTCTTTTCGTGTTTTATTGGTGTGCAGCCACTAAGGCTATCCAGAAATTACTTCTGGTTTTGGAAGTTTTAAGGTTTCACCATTTGTTTGTCTTGTGACAGGGAATGAAATTAAACCATTTAAAATATTTTGCCTATACATGTGAAGGGTATGGGTGAAGGAGCACCACAGATAGTTACGTTACAGAGACCCTGTGGCAGCTGTAACATGATGCTTTGCGTAGTCTTCCTTGGCACATTATGTGATTTAGAAGATACCTGTCTGCCAAAGTATCAAAAGCATAAAGTTGCTAACTAAAATAAAAAACAAGCGATTCCTTTGGCTCATCACGTGAAAGTCTCCTGTGAATTTGAAAACTCTTACTTTTCTATAATTATTTACTTAAATATAAAATATTCACTATGTGTAGTTAAATGGAAGGTGGAGCAGGAGGAATGTCAATTCGTGAGTAATTTCCAGACTCAAGTCACAGATTCCTTGTTCTGGTTGCTACTGCTACCACTGTCTTTACAGCAATACAGAGCATGCGTTACCTGTCATTATTCTCTATACAGTACTTGCTGTCTGTGAGGTAGATACGCCAGTGTCAGCTTACTGTAAGATTGTATGGTCATTTTAAGTATGTCATAATTTATAACTTTAAAGCAGTAAAAGTCATCCTAAATAACTGTTGGTGCAGCTATAATCTTGCATGCTAGGATATATTTTAAGTTTCATTCCATAAAATGCAAAATAGAGAGCTGGAGTTTTTTTATTGTTTTTTTCAGCCCTGCATCCCATTTACATTTTTCTATCAAACACCCTCATACATTGTCCTGGGAGTATTACACTATGTTCCAGTGTAAAGCACATCTTGTTATGAGACTGATTGAGAACAGAATTAGCATGGAGTTCATGTTACAGGTGAGTATTTAAATGGTTATGTGGAATATAGACAACTTTTTGTCTTCACTTGCATTTCTACTCATTAAATGGAGTTTAAGGGAGAACAAAACAGGTCATCATAGGATTCCATAGCAGGATAGAACAAATGTAAAACGTAGGTCACTTGTGTTAGCATAAGGTCAGCTGTAATTGTTATCCATAACTTGAAATGCTTTTTGTGTCTTGCATATTCATGCTGAGGTATTTCATTACTATGAGTTGTTGTGATTGGTTGTTAACAGAGGACCTGTTTTACTGACTCTAACTGAGCTAATGTTAATTGATTTTTAAATAGTGAAAGTAATGAGAATCCAGCTTCTACTCGCTCTGCTGTGTAAAAGTTTCAATGCTAGAATGAGCATAGTGAGAAACACTTGAATAGAAGATTGTCTACAGTTGAATAAAGATTGTAATTTTATTCTGAAATGCTAGACTTCTGCAGAGTTGTTTTTCTTCTTTACAAATACTTTTTGTCACACACCTTAAAGAAGATAGGGTGGTATAAACACTCTGTTAGAAACTGAGTGATACCTTTCCCTATCAAATTCAGATTTGGGGTTTGGTTGTTTGGTTTTTTTTGAAAGCTGATGTGTATGTGCTTGGGCCAGAGCTATTACAAGCAGTTGTCAGGTTGAAAATACAGCAAATAAACCTTTTTTTAAAGCTTTCCTTACATAAATTTTAATTATTCTTTGCAGGTTTTAAAAAGAAATAGCAAAGCAGAGAGCCTGATGACTTTTTTTTCTAAAAAGCAGATATAGTCAGTGGTCTGTTTTACTGTAGAGGATTTCTTAAAGCTGATGGACTTATAATGGATTTTGTGTATATATATGTAATTTTGAGGAAGTAGTTCTTAGAAAAAGCTTAGGTGGAAAGAATTGATTAAAAATGCACCTCTTGCCCTCTGCATTATAATTTGGTAAATGAGGGCCATGCCTGCCTGCAGTGACTGCCCTCACAAATTACGTGAAGTACAGAGGTGCTTAGAACTCAGAAATGGATGCCAAGAAGTGTTTCTGTATTCCACTTTGAATTCGAGTCTTTTAAAAAGCTGCATGGTAAGTTATACCTGAGCAAAGAAAACATTTTTAGTTTTTGTTACCATTAAACATTTCTCATGTAAAGAAGCTGGGGTTTCAGAGCTTTTCTCAGCATTGTGGATGATTTACTTCAAGTAAAAATATGTTTGTCTGCAAAGTACAATTTCTAATATAGACAAGCAAATTATTTCTGAAATGTCTTTATTTTAAAAGATGTTTTTTAAGGCCAGTTACCAGAAGATGAGTTTATTGACATTTTATTGCAATTTAGCTGCACCTAAACAGAAAAGCTTGTTTTGAATATTGAAGTATTTAGTTTAAATAATAACTTTTGTATCATTTTAGGTTTTCAACAAGTTGTTGAGTCTGGCCAGCACTGCTTCATCTCAGAAGTTCCAGTCACACATGTGGAGTCAAATGTTGGTTTCCACATCTGGGTTTTTGAAATCTATCTCAAATGTCTCTGGCAAAGACATCCAGCCTTTAATAAAGCAGTGGGTGTATCCTTTTTTATTCTTGGTCTGGATTGTTAATATGGGGAATGAACTTGTTTTTTAATTGGCACTGTTAAAGGAATGTGAAGAAGGGTATGAAATACCTTTGCTTAAAATAGTTAAGTACATTATTCTTTAAATTAGAAATAGATGTGAGCCACAGGTCCACACTCCTCTCACAGTCATCTGGAGTATGCTTGCTTTTTTGGGTGTTCTTTACTAGAAGGGATTTCATGTTTTTAAGTTTTCAAAGAAGCACAAGAACTATGCTGGAATTTAAGGCCAATTTATACTAAAGGGATTCCAGAGGACACTGCCCATAGAAATATGCTGAAGTCTGACATGGAAAATGCTATAGTCTGGTGAATTTTAATATTTGATTTCCAGTAAATCACCATGAAATAAGTAAACTGAATTGCAGATTGATAGTTTAAAATACTCTTAACATCTACTAGCTTGGTAGCTTGTTTTAATACTACCATTTCAGTAATATAAATGTCTGTGTTGATTCTTCAGATTTCTGTGGTACTAGTCAAGAAATACACTTCCTTATTTTGATTGACACAAGGGTAAATTTGAATTTGCTACATTTAAAAGGTTTAATTGATAGTTTTAATTAACATGACTGCAGACCAAAAGCAGACATGACTACAGGAAAACCATACCTTACTGTTCTAACAGAAAAGCGCATATTTATATTTAGACATGATTTATTTGAGCCGGCTTAATAACATTCATGCATTTCAATATCTAATTAAATCCACTGTATAATTAATATTTATAGAGTAATTTGAGAAGTTAATATTTTATGTGATGGGATCCAATATAGTTTTTCATACTGACTTTTTTCTTACTAGGTAATTTTCATTGTACTTCAGTTTTTTCTCTGCAAGATACATTAAAGAACTTTAAAGAAAAATCTTTAAAAGTTCATGAACAAACATGGGTACTTTCATCTCTGGATTTTCTTAGGATGGGAAATTCTAGGAATAAATTATCATAAAATGAGTGTAGAAATTGATAATTAGGTTGGTTTATTGTTTATAATCACTGCACTGTGCACTACAATTCCTATACTACTTACCAGGGATCAGAGCGGAGTGGTAAAATTTTATGGCAGCTTTGCATTTAATAGAAAACGGAATGTATTGGAATTGGAAATAAAACAAGACTACACATCTCCCGGGACTCAGAAATATGTGGTAAGGTCTATTTTCCACATTTTTACCTACACATACAATTGCAATGTATACATAAGCATAATTTTAATGTTTATAACAAAATCTTGTGAACTTGAAGGGTCCTCTTAAAGTGACAGTGCAAGAACTTGATGGATCATTCAACCATACATTGCAGATTGAAGAAAACAGTCTTAAACATGATATACCTTGCCATTCTAAAAGCAGAAGGTAAGAATTAAAATACAAACTGCAGGTACTTTTAGTATGTGTATATGAAAGCATGTAGTACATTGGTAAATATATGCTTTTTAAATTTTGTGTCTATATGTTGTTCATCTGACTGACTAAGATTTACCTGTAACGTTAGGGGAGAAAATAGAATTTACTGTTTACGGACAGCAAGAAACCTTGCCTTTTATATGCAGCTCTTAATTATATGTAAAGGTCTTAAAGGTCTTAAGTTTTATGAAAAGCTTGTTTATATAGAGCAAGTTGAATGAAGACTCTTATTAAATCAAATTATTCAAATTGCTATTGAATGGGAAAGACAAATTAGAGGGAAGACTAATGTAGGCCAGAGGAGTATCTTAAGTGAAGATACATGAAGGAAGTACTGGCATAGTTTTTTCTTTTCTGTCAAGAGTGCTAGGGCTGTTCACTGAACTTAAAGAGCAAGAAAAATAACATACTTCCCACATAGATTCTCTCAGTTTCCTTATGCATATGAATAACTAATTGCGCTCTGCTTCGCAGATTTGTGTGCTTATGTGTAATGGTAAAAAATGGTGGGAGTCAAGTTTAGACCAATGTAAAGTACTGGTGATTATTATTTAAAAAAAATTGATGCTTGGCTCAGCTTTGTGAATATTTTTTGCTGGAGAGAGCATTATTTTTTGGTGTGTTGAAATAAAATACTTTTGCAGGCTTAAGCTTCATGTATAAACATATCTTTGCTAGTATGTAATTTTCTAAGTACCATATCTTTCTTTTTCCTCTTTTTTAAATAGAAATAAGAAGAAAAAGATTCCACTGATGAATGGAGAAGAGGTAGACATGGATCTTTCTGCTATGGAGTAAGTGAGATTGTTGGAGTTTCTCAGTGTGAGCCTTGTCTAAAGCATGCTATTTTCTAGGATCTGACAGTAATGCTCTACTTCATTATATGACTGGCAAATTTGAAGACTATACCACATTTCTTTACCTTCTTTAAAACTCCTGCAGCTGGGAAAACTCTGGTGAAGCGTAAAATGTATAGGTTAACTATTATCAGATTTCTTAAAAAAAAAAAAAAAATCTTAGGCATTATAAGATGAAGGAATAAATGACTTGATTTTTTTCTTACATATTTCTAATTATATCTTTCATCTGACTTTATAGTTAAAATGTAAACAAAAATTTGCTTGCAACAAAGTAAAAGCAGTTTTTGTTGGACCTTGATGAAGATCATTTAACTGGCACTAAGACAGACGAGTTCCTGAAATCTGTGGTTAACTCCAAAAGAATCCTTTTAGATTGAAAATGAGTGAAGAGCAGCTCCATACTAAAATTCGTAGTGGCATTAATTTCAGTTGGAACTATGTCGCTCTTCGGAATCAAATTCTTTCTCAGTGTAAATACCTGCTTTACCCTGCTTGTGTTGGAGCCAGTAGTGCCCTCAAATACTGAAGGTATTGGTAATTTGTTTGGTGGCTAAGGAAAGTAAATAGTATGATCCTGAAAGCTAATGGTGTCTCTTTGAAGGAGACTAGATTGCCCGTCACCTTGAAAGTGTTGGAGGTTCTTGTACATTTAACTTCATCTAAAATACGATGAGAAATAATTTTATAGGAGATATTTTCATTGAGCAATTTACTGTTACCATTTCTGTGTGGTAGTTGATATTAATAGTTTTAAAATTGTATTTAAGAGCAATTAGCATGAATATTTCTGAGTAGTTCTATGTTCAAGTACCCGTTGCATTACACTGAGCTCATACCTTAATGATATTTTTAGAACTACCTTTGAACTGCTAAATTATTTTATGCAAGTCACTTAAGCTTTGTTTATCTGCTAACTTTCTACTCTGCAATGCTGTCGTTCTCTTATCCAGTTTGGACTAGTCTGCTCCAAGCAAATATGATAATGTTCACTCTTGTCTATTTTTCTAAGTCCTATGTATACACTTTTCTTTACAGTAGCGTTTCTTACCATGCTGCTATCTTGATAGTAATTCTAGATAATCTACGAACGTGTATAGAAAGACTCTTATTTATAATTATGGTATTTTCATAATTCCAAACTCTGTCCTAACTCCCTGTCTGTATTTTGCTGTTACCAGTTTTATGTGGAAAACTGAGCAAGAGACTTTTAAGTTTGTGCTTGTTGCTCCTATAAATGATTTCTGCAGTTAAGGTGCTGTGTGAATACTGAAGTATAAAATGCTTCCTTAGGTGGAATACAACTGAGTAGTTTTATCTGTAGGACTAAATCTTTAATGCTATGTGTTTATACTTTCACTTTTATCAGCATTGGACTTGGCAGTTGGATGCATTTACATGCTTACCATTGTCATTTTTCAACATGATAGCATGTGTGTGTGTTTGTAAAGCACTTTCATATCTGTTCATAGTATATAAAAACCTGGGTGTTTACCACTGGATTTTCTCTCTTGAATTTTTCTTTGGTATGAAAATTATAGTGTCTGAGAAAGTAAAATTAAGTATATTGAGATTATAGAGTAATTTACCAGGAACTCAGGTCTGTGTTAAAAATACTAAAACACTATTTGCTCTGACTTACTAGAGGTTTGGACAGATGGCCCTGGGAGGCTACAGAATTGCCACTCTAGAAGCAGGAGATTGGACCATGTGACATTCAAAAGTCCCTTCTAACTTTGATTCTTTTATGGTACTTTGACTCTAAATACTTTGAAAATAACTCATAACAAGTTAGAACATTTTTTGAATTTCTATAGTCTTGAAATGTTGTAAGCTATTAATGTTTTTCATGTCTGTCTTAGTGCTGATTCCCCTTTGCTCTGGATAAGAATAGACCCTGATATGTCAGTACTGAGGAAGGTAGAATTTGAACAATCTGATTTCATGTGGCAGTATCAGCTTCGATATGAGAGAGATGTGGTTGCGCAAGAAGAAGCCATTCTGGCACTGGAAAAGTTTCCTACTCCAGCATCACGGCTTGCACTGACGGATATACTAGAACAGGAACAATGTTTCTACCGAGTGAGAATGCTGGCCTGCTTCTGCCTTGCAAAGGTGAGGTTGTGTGAATGGGAATAAGGAAAGAAATCCACTAGACATTGTAAATGTTTGAAAATGGGTTGAAACTCATCACAGTTCTTAAACTGGCTTGATATTTAGCCTCTTAAAAATACTTGGCAAACACTTTTAACATGACTGATTTGAAAGGAAAACTGTATTATTTTAGTCTGTAAAATGAGACTGCGGAAGGCTTTCATAATTGTCAAAATTGAGATGTCAGACATGAAAACCACAAGGGATTTTTCCAGATTTCATCAAGTGGCAGAAATAAAACACTTTTGTTTAATTTTCTTCAGAGCCAAAATGTATTTTTTAATTTTGCTGGGCGGTTCCTTGGCCTGTCTGCTGAGAACTCTGAAGTGCTGAAATTCATGTCTGTCTAATGTGAATTCAGATTGCTGGTTTAAATTGTTTCAGATTGAATAGGGACACAAAAGACTCATCATGTTGGTCTGCAATTAAACATTATAAAGCCAAATAATTGCCTTGAAAAGGGAAGATCCTTTTCCTTTAGACATACAGTTAGCATTAAGAATGAAAATTAGAGAACCCTATAAAACAACTGGATGGAAACACAGAGGAATAAGAAATTCTGAAAAGGCGTGTTATTAGCATACTTTTATGGATGTAAAGGCATACATATTGACAATTTGTAGAGTTCAGATTATTGGCTATAGCTTGCTTTCTGCCATGTATTTTTTGAGAATAATTCATTATCTATATAGAAAGAAATCCTTTGGCCATATCTTGAAAATCAAAATCCAATAAATGTTTGTGTCCAAGTATTTTAATATTATGAAACACTGATGTAATACTATTGATGCCTGTGCTAATGTTGGTACTGCCAGCATCTGACTTAAAATGTGCATGTTTAATAACAAATTACTTGGAATATTTACAATTGCATTCCACAGGTAAATAGTAAAAGAGCAGCTGTTACAGTGTTTGAATGCAATAGTGATTTCTGTCTTTATTTTGAATTTTAAGGCAATTGCACTGCAGATAATCATAACCAGTTTTGCTCAGTTTTAATTGTAAGAAAAATCTAGAATCTACAGATAAGGTTGTTGACTTACAGGACAAATATTATAAAGTTAAGCAAAAAGTATGTCTGTGACATTGAATCAAGATGAAAGAACACAGCAGGACAGAATTGTAGATATGTTTATGTAAGTTACCTAGGAGGAAAGTGTAATGTATTCTGCTACTAGGACGTTATAAGAGTCACTTCCTGTTGCCATAAACTCAGTTTAATTTTATCGGCTTGTAAATATTCAGGATTCATATTCTTTATATATAAAAAGCCAAGTCCGTCATGTTTATTTATGGGAGAATTATTTTTTGTTGGTTTGCAACTTCTAGTTGGATTGTGGTTACTGTTGTAAAACATTCTTGCTGTAATGTTGATGCAGAGAAACAATAGGTTACAATGCAGTTATAAAACTGAATTTACTTCACTTTTTAAACATATTGTACACTTGGTTTTGAAACAGCACTTCAGTCTTTCCGGCATAAAGTTTCCAGGTAATATATTAAATCCTCACTGATAAAGAAGGTAAAAGGTGTGTGTGTGTATGCACTTCAAGTAGTTAATGAGAAATAACTCTACAGAGAAAGAAGAAAACAATGTCATAGTATTAATTCCTAGAAATATGCAGATTAATTTTCCTGTTCAGATCCATTCCAATGTTGGGCGTGTGCTATTAAGATTTTAAAAAAATGACACTACCACCACAAACTCTCCCCCTCTCCACCTTACATCTTAGGCCATTTTTTATGCTATATTGAATTGAGAGTTGCAGAAATAATAGTGTGCCTGCCATCTTTTTATGTGGAAATAATGCAAAAAAGGATCTTGCGTTATCGTTTGGGGAATATACAAATACTTTAATTCAGAGTATGTAGTATAAATAGAAAATGTGGATTTTATTATTAACTATTGTTGATTTTATTTGAAATACAGTTGATCTATAGATTTTGCAAAATGAAATGCGTAAAGTTTGTAGAAGTTAGAAAATATTTTAAGATTTCTACCCCGATTTTAAAGGAATAGTGAATATCATGTAAGTACAGTAACCTTTAATATTTTTGGGGAAGGGTTTTATTTTACACTGGTACATAAATTTAATATTTAAGTTCATCATCATGTTTTCTAAGCAGAAAAATTTGTTATGTTCCTTATGGAAAAATCTATACCTGCATCTTTAGTTTGAAGACTTCAGTTATTGCAAAGGGAACGTCTAGTCAGACCACAATATTTCCTCTAACTTTCCTTTGAGCCTGACATAGCGGGAGGATGGCTTCCAGTAACAAAGCACCCATTGTATGTAATGGCAAATGGTCAAATGGGTTGCTACCCACCTTGAGATAGCCGCTTGCATCTCTCTCTTACTGCTTATATAATAGCCTTTGAAACAAGCTAAGTAATTTAGAAGGAAATTATCAAATTTGTTTTCTTCTGTGTGAGAACAGATCTTTCGCTACTTTGTGGTTGGTCTGTAGCCATGTGTGCACACTCTCATATGCAGTTTGTCATCAGGCTTAATCCCTCATCAGGCACAGGTGTTCTTGTCCACAGGCTTTCATTGCCTTGTACAGCACCTGTATGGAACCCAGAATGCTAGGAAGGCATAAAGGCAGTTCTGGTTTTTTGGAACCTTACCCCAAAACAGACTGTAACAATAAATTCGTCTCCGTGCATATTCTCTTTGTAGGTTGCAATTAAAGTTAGAGGTGTCTGACTTGCCTTTCACTTTGGGGGTGGTCTTTTAGTCTTAGGGTGGCTGAGGCCTACTTAAAGTCTAGGCTGAGGTTACTGGCAGGGTAAATTTTGGAAGTTAGTATTGCAAAAGCCTCTACCATAGTTGGCTTCTGTAGAGTCAGAACACTTGGCTTAATAAACACAGATTTTTCATCTAGAATATGAAAGAGAGAATAATTAAGAACAGAAGTTTATCATGGAAAGATAATTAGTTGCAGACATGTACCAAGTGGAACAGTTTTCATAAAATTTACCTTTAATGGAGAGACAATATATTAGGGATGACAGTAGTATAACATATTCATGAAAATATGTATTGATTTGAAGGACAGTAGGTTCTTGGCAGTTATCCCTTTTGATTATGGGAGATGTGTGTTTTTCTACAGCCAAACTAAACTTGCAGTGGTGATGTTAATACCACTTCCCTTCCTCCCTAATTACACAGATTGCAAATTCCATGGTAAGTACTTGGACAGGACCACCAGCCATGAAATCACTCTTCACCCGAATGTTTTGTTGTAAAACTTGTCCAAACATTGTGAAGACCAACAACTTCATGAACTTTCAAAGCTACTTTCTGCAAAAGGTAACTTTTTGTTTTACTGAGTATTTTAAAAGAAATGTCAAAACACAAAAATTTTACTATGGCTGACAACTAGAGGAACGTGCATAGCACAGTCCTGCTTTACTGCTTCATAAAAATCCAAAATAATTTGTTGCTTCTTCCCTGGCATCTATTTGGTCCATCTTCATCAAAAGTTGGTTAACAAAATTTTAGCTATTTTTTCTGAGGTTAAATTAACAGTTCTTCAGAAGAATAGAGTATGCATAATAATTATTTGTGAATATTTGGGAGCTCATTCTTAAATAGCATTTATTGCACAGTAGCAAAGCTACTAATTTTGTCTTCTAGGTGAATTCAGCAGCTGTCTTTATGCCTTAATGGCAATGATATCATACTGCAAATAAAAGCTCATAAATTTAATCTTAAAATTACTTCAAGACACTGCATTAACCCTTCTTGCACTATTAATTGTCAGCATTTTGCTGCAGCTTATTTTGATGTCAATGCAGGGCTTTTTACTGGGAACTGTAGTTGTTTGTTATACAGTGGATAATAAAGTGAACTGCAGTGGTTTTCTCTCAAGATTTACTTGATAATTATTGGATGATTTAGTTCTTATTTCACAGATCTCATATTCCTGATTATGGAGAAAACTCACATTTTTTCTCTCTCACTCCATCCAAAAGTGCTTCACCTTCTCCCCATGTATTTTTCTGCCCTTTTTATCATTGCTTAGTCTTTCCCACTATATTTCACACTTTTTCTCCAGTTTAATCCCATGTCCTCTCCCAAGTTTATACATCAGAGTAAGACTTCTAAATCTATGTACGTGGAGCCTAGAGAGCTGCTTAGCTCATTCTAAAATAAATGCTTAATCACCCTAATACCTTTCTAGTTCATAATTCTTTAACCTTCACTGACTGTGTTGGATCTATATCTCTCAATAGAAGCTTAGAAATCACACAAAACCACCCAAATCACATGAAAATACCCAAAGTCATTGTTTCAGGATTAGTTCCATCATAATTGTCTGTTTCATTACTTTTCATTTGTTACTTTTTTGATAGCGCCTTGACTTGAATCTTTTATTGGATATAGATTTTTTTCAAATGTCTGCACTGTGACTAATTATAGTATAGACCAACAATTACAGTTTCTTTGATTTGAAAATTATATAGCATGTGGCATGACTTTCAAATTTTCATGTAACCAGAGATTTGCGGTTGTAAAATTATTAATTTCTCATTTTCAGAATGTAGCTCTTGTCAGGGTGTAACTATCATTTCACTAATTTAAGAATGATGTTAGTGTTAATTTTATTACACAGACTATGCCTGTTGCCATGGCCCTTCTGAGAGATGTTCACAACCTCTGTCCTAAGGAAGTTTTAATGTTTATTTTGGATTTGATCAAGTATAACGATAACAGGAAGAATAAGGTAAAGAATGTGTTTGTCTTAATCTCTCACTTTTTTGTTGAAAAAAGTCTTTGTTAATATATAGCATGTGGTTTATGCTGCTAATGTAAACATCTGGCTAGGAGAGTTGGTAAAAGGGTGATACATTAAACTAAACAATGTTCTGTAGCTGACATTGCTATGGCAGCATTTCTTGGATGTTTCAAAACTCTTTGTGCTTGTTCACTTACTGAGGACCTGCCTGTCTTCATTTGCACAAATGCTTTTCTTGCTTTGCTCTTTTTCATTCAGAAGACCCATATGTTTTAAGAAAATGTGTGTGAGGCTAACATAGCGTGCAAAATTAAGCACTGGTTTGCTGGAGCTTTTTTCACCTTGAGAAGAATATTTGAAAGAGCAAGGAGAGGAATTAATCCTTTTTTTAAACAATATACAGGATTCTGGGTTCTGAATGGCAGCTCTGGTTCACAGAACTGGATTGTCTTCATCTAGTTAAGTAGCAGCTGAAAAATGTGTTAATATTGTTCCATCAGTAAGCTGAAGCATCTGAATTGGAAGTGTTGTCATCTGAACTTTCTTCCCACACAGACCACCTGTGAAGGATGATTAGATGACCTTTAAGATTGTGACATGATACAGTTTTACATCTCCTTAGCTAAAAAGGAAGTTGCAACTGCTAGGAGCCTAGCATAATCTTCCCAATTAAGTACCCAAAGTTAAGTGGAACAAATCAGAAGCCTCCTAAGTCTCACTTTAAGTGTGGAAACACGTACTGTAAGAAGACACTTCTTACAAGATTACTGAAATAAGAGATGATAGAGAATGGAGATGTAGAGTTAGATACTTTAATGTGATCATCAATATTCAGTGTTGTGAGTTGTGGTAACATCTACCCACCACCAAAGAAGAGATCCTGCCTCACTTCTGACATGTTCCTTCCATGCATGTATTTGAGACCTTCTGCCTGATATTTGGTTTGTTTAGATTAAATAATATTCCAATGTGGTACTTTTTTCTGGTTTTTAAATTTTATACTTTTTGCTGCTTACTAAATTAACCAACACGACGGCCAGCGCAATGGAAGAAGATGAAACTGTGAGCCCCAGGTAAAAGGGGCAAATGAAGAAGCAATAATTTACTCACTAAGCAGCAGTGAGCCCATTAGTTCACCTCAAGCTTGTGAAGTTGCTGTCTAGATAAACTGTCTGATTTTGAGGTGCTAAGCACCCATTAACCTTGGTGCTGGATACAGACACAGGCAGGTATTTGTAGATGCTCACATTTAGAAATAATGGCCTTTATTTTCCATATATGGAAGATTTTCAATGCCTGACTTTTCCATTTTTGTAAAACAATATATTATTATTAATATGCTGGTATTACTATCAGTATGCTTATATTAGAGAGTGAAGGTCACTGATTGATAGCGTTGCTGCTTTCTCATTCACTCTCATCTATTTTCAGAACTAATTCATTCCTGTTTTCCTTTCTTGTATGGTTTCTCCCATGGTTTTTGTTCTAAGATCTTGTTCTGCAACAATGCTTCAACATTTCTGAGTTTTTTAAGAATACTGTTGTATTTGCTTGTGTTTAAAAGCTGTTTTTATCTAGTTTTCAGACAACTACTATCGGGCTGAGCTGATTGATGCCCTAGCCAACTCTGTAACTCCTGCAGTCAGTGTGAACAATGAAGTTCGAACGCTGGATAACTTAAATCCTGATGTTCGGCTTATTCTTGAGGAAATTACCCGTTTCCTAAATATGGAGAAGCTTCTTCCCAGTTACAGACATACCATTACAGTCAGGTGTGGTTTAATAATTGTATACATGAAGAAAACAGGCACATTAGTGCTTCCTTTTGGGGTTTTATGTACACTTCTGTAGTTAGTATTTGAGATTTTAGCTTGCATGTCTTAAATGTCAAATTCCTTCCAATTTCCAAAAGCAGATAGCGCAAGTTTATATTGATTGCTTTATTTTTCAACATTAATTTCTGTCAGTGTAGACTACTAATAGCAGGCACATGTTGGTCATGCTTGCTCCTCTTTAAGAAGAGCTTTTATGCAAGTTTGGCAAAAGATAGCCGTGTAACAATATCTGTAGAGTACACAACATAATCTAAGCTGTGTTTTCTCTGTAAGTTATTAAAGTTCTACTGAAACTAAGGAAAGGATTTGATATGGTGGGGCATTTTGTGTTTCTGCATAATTAGGAGTTAATGAGAGCTATGTGATAATGCTGTGGAAGTAATTACGCTAATTTGGATAATATAATTCTAGTAGTTGATTTTGAAGAAAGTAATTTTATTTTTCTTGGCCGACGTTCCTGAAACCTAATATAAATTTCCTCTTTCTGCCACATATAGCTGTTTGAAGGCTATTAGAGTGCTTCAGAAGAATGGTCATGTCCCAAGTGATCCCACTCTCTTCAAGTCATATGCAGAATATGGGCACTTCATAGATGTCCGAATAGCAGCATTAGAGGCTGTCGTTGATTACACAAAAGGTATTTTTTCAAGTATTTTGCCACTTTATAACACATGATATAGTAGAAAAGTGCAATACTTACTCATTAATTATTCATCAATATTGGGTTGAAAAACTGTCCACCAGATCAGCTTGTGTTATGACAGATGTATTGGTAAGAGGCTGTTAATGCTTTGTCTTAGAGAATGCAAATTTTATGAAGATGTGGTGAGCACTGTTTTTCGGAGTCTGCAAATTGAATCAGATACCTAAGTTTTGAAATAATGAGTAGAAAGCACAGTGAGTAATGGTAAAGAATTATGGTAATTTCTTTTACCACTTCATTTTCAGTGATCTTTTGATTCAGTTGAGTTCTGCCATAATTGCTAGTCAGAGATCTTGGGTTTGCTTTTCCTTCTTGCTAATCTCTTTAGTTTACTTTTTGCAGGTATTTTATATTTACGAATTTTGGAAACTTAAATTATTTTAGTGGCTATGTGTTGATTCTGCTTTGCTATTCTTTATACATAGCTTATGTTTGCGAGATGTTTCCATTCTTCTAATATTGTCTTTGTCTTAGTTGACGGTTACAGGTCCTTTCTTAAATGCCATTTGAAGCTGAAATTCAATCCTGACAGATTTTCTGTCAAGATTTTTGCCATTTAGAAATTATAGCTTTAATGATTTGCATTTTATAAAATCAATTTAGTGCTATGTTAGCCTTTTCATTTATGTGGATGAGTTTTTCTCTTCTCAGCGGATTTCTGACAGCTCTTATGTTCAAAGGGTTATCCCTATCAGAGTGGCCAAATCCCTCAGTTCTTCCTCTGCGAGCTGTCTGGTTTTATTGCTTTGGACAGAATGATAGCAGTAAGTTCGAAGACTTCTCAACTAGATGGGCAATGGGATCTCTTAAGGCAACTGGAGTCTTTGAGTGAGTGCATCTGGTGCAATTCGGACATGCGTTTGCAGACTTAAACCAGACTGTCATACAGAAAAACAATTTACTTCAAGGCAGTCTGTGCACTGAGCATCAGTCTCGGGCTCAGTCCTCAGTCTTGTGATTTACTAGGCACTCTGCTGGTGCTGTGCGTCTCTCTCTCTGTTTTGTTCCTTCACAGAGTTAGTGGAAAGATTTGCTGGAGAATGGAAAGCTTACTCATCAGCCTGCTTTCTTTAGAATAATCTCCTCATTATTTCTGCCCATTCTTTGGAAAGACAAACTGATAGAAATAATGTTTTCTCATTAAATTCTTGACCCTTTATGGATGATCCTTATAGTTAATAACTGACTTGGATGAGAAAGTGTACTGCAAGGTAATATAGTACATCTTTAAAATAGCTGATCAAATGGGTTGCTGTATAAGCAAAATAGGATAAGGAGCTTTAAATACTCTACAGAAAGACAAAACTGTAATGGTAAAAAGTAGTAGAAAGATTGCTTGAAGAAGTTGGTGACTGAACTGAATGTAATTTTTGACTGAGCTCACTGTGAGATCAGGAAATGATGGATTAGTGACTGTACCTAACTGCCATGCCCCTTGCTGAGGCCTTTTTGTCTGATGGAGATGTAGCAGATGCAAATATCTATCTGCTATAAACTCACCACAATTTCCCACACAGCCTACTATCTAACTGATGATCAGTATTATTTCTCAAATGCGGCCTTTCAGCACTGAGCACATTAGCTTCTGCTACTGCAGAAGTTAGCAGTGCTTGTCTCGCAGAGCTCTAAACCTTGCTTTGGAAGGAGAAATGATTTGCCATTTATTGCCAAGAGGTCTGATTCTTGTCCCCAGTTACCTGGTTTCCAGTTCATACTGGATGTAAACCAGCAGCTATCAAATGCCTGTTTCTTATTCCAAAGCTGGCTTTTTAACAGTTCTTGTAAAGGAAACTAATAGATTTTCTAATTTCCATAAAAAGGAAAGTCTGTATTTTCTGGGACAGTGTGAAACTCCCATGTTTTTCTATAAACTCTCACGTTGGAATAGCACTGCCTTTTTTTAAGTTACTTTAAAAGAAATAATTTCTCCATGGAACTGAATAAGTTGTTTTCTTTACTGTTAATAGCAAGGCTTTTTTTTCAGACTGCTAACTCTGTAAAATGCTTGAAGCAACATATAAGGACTTGGACAATTGATATACATACACTGGCTTGAAGTGAATAGAGTTTATTAACTTCTTAAAGTTAGCTTCTGAAAGTTACACGACTATTAGTAGTCACACGTATACATCAAAGCAGTTGAATATTTATAAAGAGGGAACAATAGACAGTTCTAAATACTGATTATTTCATGATTATCTAATCTCATGAATATTAAAGTTCAGGGTCTCAGAGGCGCTCTGCTGTAATTGAGAACTGAGCCACCATCTCTTGTAATTTGAAAAAAACGCAAGATTTTTACTTCAGAAAACAGTCATTTGGTTTTATGTCTATTAGAAGTATGAAAATATACACATCTTTCTTTTCCAACAGCCTTCTGGACAAACTGTCAAGATACAGTCAGGATTGGTGGTCTGTGAGATGAGTAGGAACTAGGGTCATGTGCTGCACTCAGAGGGTCACGATCAGTGCTTTTTACTCAGGCTGGCAGTTTGTCACAAGTGGGGTAATACAGGCTAAGATTTCTGTGGCTGGGGAGCAGCATTCCCGAAGTGGACTGGGGGGGTGCTGGTGGACAACAAGCTGACCATGAGTCAACAGTATGTCACTGCAGCAACAAAGGCAAATTGCATCCTGGGCTGCATCCACAGGGGCCCTACTGGCAGAGACAGAAGTGGGATCATCCCACTCGATTCAGCGGTAGTCAGGCCACACCTGGGGTACTGTGTTCAGTTCTGGTCCTCACAATTTGTGAAACACCTGGGCAGGCTGGAGAGAGTCCAAAGGAGGACCATGAAGATGATCAGAGAGCTGGTGAGCTTGCCGTCTGAGGGAAGACTGAAGGAGTTAGGTCTTCTCTCCTTGGAGAAGAGAAGACTCTGGGTGACCTCATCACAGTATTACAGTACTTAAAGGGTGCCTACAAAGAGGATGGAGACTCTGTTCACAAGTAGCCACATGGAGAGGAGAAGGGGGAACTGGTACAAGTTGCACCAGGAGAGATTTCATCTTGATATGAGAAAGAAATATTTCACACTGAGAACAATCATTCACTGGAGCACTCTGCCAGGGACATGGGGAGTCCCCATCGCTGGAGGGGAGATACAGTTGGACAGGGTGCTGGATAATCTCATCTAGGCTCCCATTCCCATGAAAGGTCGGACCTTTTGGGGTTCGTTCAAAACTGGGCTGCTGTATGATTCTGTGATAAGATTTGTTCTGCCCAAGGTCAGATTTAATTTGTCATTGCTCCCCAAAACCTTCCATAAGTGCTATGTAAATTTGAAGAGCAGGTTAAATGTAGCAAAGCTTTAAGTCTAGCAGGCCTAATTTACATTATAAGGCAGACAGCAGGGATGACTTAATTTCAAGCACAAATAAGTTTAAGAAGAACAAAAGACTACTTGTGCTTTTTAACCACAGAAGGATGGTATTTCTTGGTTCTGTTATCCAGTACTATCAGCCTTAAGGATTCATCTGCTAAACTTCTCATTTTCTAATCAAAAAATATTTTTAAATCCCTTTTGTTAGCAGTGGAAATAATTGCAGCTTGCTTGTGTCTGTTTGCCATGTTGTGAGTCTTTGCCACATGGTTAAACAATATTATTCTTTCACACAAAACAACTTTTGCATGCAGCATTTACCTGCTTTCTACCTCAGGCATGGTAGCTGCCAGGAAAAGCAGCAGTGCATGGAGTTGAGCACAGGCAGCCACCAATCCCTTAAAAGTACATCCTAGGCATTGCTTTTCAATGATTTCTCTTGATTTTTAAGGCAAATGTAAGGTTGTAGTTCTGGTCTGTATGGATACAGTTTTTCTGTGGCATCATCCAGAATTGTGTAGCTGTGGTCTAAGTGGTGCAGAATCTAAGCTAATGCAATCTACCACTAAACAGGGCTTATCAGTCCAGTTCAGTGCCTCAGCAGTAAAATCAGTTCTGTTCTGGTTGGATTGTAGGAACAGCAGAATTGGCTTACCAAGAGGTCTGCAGAAGACTATTCAGCCATCTTCCAAGTAATACCATAATGTAGTTTTTAATTGTTTGGCTGATTCCTCCCAACCCAGGAAGAGATATTATGTTATAGTTGTCCAAAGTATTTAAAGAACTTCTATTAGAACTCAAGTGCTGATTCTCATAATGTCATTTAAATACTTCCTTCTTCCTTTAAAAGCAACTTCCCCAAGTGAAATAACAAGGGAATAGTAGGTATTAGAATTGGTTAGACTAAAAAAGTTGTATTTAAAAATTTTTGACTAAAAATTGACTGAGATCAGGAAGGGAAGTTAAACTGAGATATTTAGAACTGAAAATACAGAAGGCTTGGGGAAGAAGGAAATCCATTGCTAGTATTACCAAATGGAAAGCAACAGAAATGTTTTTGGAGCTTTCTAATCAGGAATGATTAAGAAAACCCAAATTCTGAAGTAAAGCAAAGCCTAAGCAAACTTTTCATTGTTTTGAGGAAATTAGCAGGGACTGCTACTATGAAATCTTACAGTTATGCACCTGAGAAAAAGTTTACATAAAAGTTCTTTTGGTTTTTTGTGTAATCAGTGATGGTTATATCCCATGTTGTTTCCTATTTTGCAGTGTTACTCTGACAATCAAAGGAATTTTGTAATGTAATTTCAATTTTAAATTAATAAGCTGATTTTGTTTCCAGCAACAGAGAGGAGTATGCTTACAGTTCTGCATAGTCTGTAGTCTTTCTATCCTATTTACAGATAATAGTCTTTCACAGATTCCTATGTATGAGAATTGTATATTCTCTATTCCCTATAGAAAATATTATACTTCTGATTGTTGAAAGGATTCATTTTCAGAAGCATACAGTATCAAAGTTATAATTTACTCTGTGATCTTCCTAATCAAAGCTCACAAGTGACAAGAGTTACCTGCTAATAGTTGAGTTGGTGGTTATTGGACAATTGAGGCATGAAGTAGTTTTGTACACATTCCTATTTCAGTGTAAAGTAAACCATGTTTTACTTCAAATTGCACAATAATTCATGAAATCCATCTTTACTTGCAGTGATTGAAACTCTAATTCAGAAACTTCTGATTGTCTCAATCAAAATCCTTCCAGTTTATGTGTATTTATACCATTTTTTTTCTTTACAGTTGATAGGAGCTATGAAGAACTACAGTGGTTGCTTGCTATGGTTCAGAATGATCCTGTACCCTACATAAGGTTAGTGAGTTAATAAAGAGACATTGTTTTTACTAATGCCGGGACTACTAAGTAAATTCTTGGCCTGGAATGACTGGAATAGATCAAACACTTAATTGATTAATACTTCTTCGCAAAACTGCTTTTGTTCTTTATTAGTTTATGTAATTGAAATTTGTTTTGATATTTCAACAGCTCACATCTCAAAATTAATATACTGTGTTCTTATTCTCCATTATTTTTATCTTTATTATTCTAGTCATTTCCTGATCATGAATAAAGTGTGTAAATCTGATGTTGCATATGACAAAAAGGCTTTGTGATAGTTATAAAAGACAAAGATTGAGACATAGTGGGCACAATATTTTGCCAACAAGGAGTGTAAAGCAATTGTTAGACTGTAGATGGGGTGAAAGGATAACAAGTGAAAATATGGTGTAATTTCTAGTATTGCTTTTCTAAATTCTGTTCTCACCAATGAGCAATTGGGTATTTTAGCACACTTATTATAAAACTTGGAACACCGACTTTCATAATCGTGTTTTTCCCCAACACTTCCTTTTTATGGCCAACATTGAAATACTGAGTTTCAAACATTAATAGTACTACTTTTAGTCTCCCTACATAGGTGATCACTTAAAAGATCAAGATTGTTCTGTATTTTATTTCTGTCATTCTTCTCAATGAAAGTAGATGCCGTTAGGCCCACTAGAGGTGTTTTAGTTTCAGTCCAGGGAGGGGATATAATTTGATTCATAACTTTTTAAATAGGAGCTTAAATTTTTAATTGAGTGCTATGTGTAGGCCTCTTCTAGCCCATACATGGAAAATAGTTAAAAATAATTAAAATTAATCGGTTGTTCCATTACTTATTTTAGCATTCATAAAATGTTTTCAAGACCAAGTTAAAAAAAAGAAAGTGGAGAAAAATTTATCTACTTTCAGCTCAGCGTGTAAATATAGTAAGCAAACATGCTGAGTGCAGAATTTTTATACACCACTGTTTTAACTTTAAGAGGTGACAATGTTCCTTTCCTGAAAAATCTGCAGGTCACTATTTTTGGTCCTGCTGTTTTGTCAGTCATGAACATTTAGTTATTTAAAAATTCTTTGCTATCAGTTTGCAAGGAGTTTATTTGCAAGGGTTGCTCCATCTTTGTAATTATCCAGACAGTATGCATAAAAGATTGTTAATAGACAGAAGAGCGTAATGCAGCCTACAATTTTGTACGCGTTAAAAATTGTCTAATAACATCCTACTGCTTTGCACCTTTTTATCTATAGATTGTATTGCTGATGGTAAATCTGTGTCTGCTGACATATATTGACAATTTATCTGTCCATGTTGCAAACAGAAAGAAGAGCTAAAAACATAAAACCTTGATTAAAATTTTGGAAGAAATCCTGTGTTTGATAAGTTTGTAAGAATATTGCAAACTGAACGGTTTGTAGTGTATTCATTTGGATTTTCTATTTCTTCTTTAGGCATAAGATTCTGGATATGCTGACTAAGAATCCACCTTTTACCAAGAACATGGAGTCCCCTTTATGTAACGAAGCTTTGGTAGATCAGCTTTGGAAACTGATGAATTCAGGTTGTTTTTTTCTTCACTTGGTGTGAAATAAGTGTTAAAGAATTCCTTATAAATATGCTAAGAGCTTTTCTAGTTTCAGTAGGAACTGAAGTTTGAGTCTCAGAAGTTCGATGCCATGTACGTACTTCCAGAACTTTCTCAGTGACACAGGGTACCAAACTTTGTTTTTTGTTATTCTGCCTACTACTATAGTGTGCTTCTACGTGCTTTGGCATAGAACAATTCTTTGAACCAGACATTCAAAGCAAATGTTTCCTCAAATGATGGTGTCTGTGTTACCCTTTTCTTTATAGTTTGCTTTAGATTAGATAGTCTGTCCTCTTTTACTAAACTTTGAGAGAATATGAGAGGATAACATTTGTGTAGGTCATTTAAACAAGATTTTTAGAAGTGTATTATAAACCTAAGACTGAATTCCTTATATGATTAAGAAAGATCCTAATGAGAGAAGGGGTTGCATCTTTACCATTGACCTGTTTTGCATTACTGAAGCAATTTTATCCAGTCTTCACAAACTGCCCTTTAACATGTGGCATATTACTACATAGATGACATATAAATGTTTATATAGCTTGTCTAGGTCATTGAAGGCTGTCTGTTCTCTGTGCATCATTCTTTTTAGTGTTTAAGAGTTTACAGCTATACTTCAGGGGCTGAAGTGGAAGACTGCTAGTAGTTCAGTTTAGTAGGATTTGTCGGGTGTCAGGCACAAAAAATAAACAATTTTCATGTTCCCATTAGAGAGTTTCGTTTTCCATTTTCTTGAGAGAAGACTATGTGCAGTGTTACTCACAACTGTTACCTCTTTTTCCAAGTACCAAATAGGGTATACATTCTTATTACGATGCATGGGGCTTTAAGTACTTAAATTTCTACAGATGAAGATGACACAATGGTTCACTTTATTTTCTGTAAGGGATAACTAACATTCCAGGGTGCCTAGAAAAAATATTTGTTAATGTGAGACAAGTTGGTAGGCAGGTTTAAAGCTGCGTGACTCTAGAATTGTGAGTTGCCTTCATTTAGCATAAGCACATGCAGTAGAAAGCAGACTCCGATTGATGTATGTATTTGGGTTTTTTAATTCTGTGTTACTCTGCATTAGATTGATAATGCTTCAAAGATTGCAGAGAAGTTCAGCAACCAATTCTGTTTAGGCTTAGCTGTTCTGCTGGAAAAGGAGAGAGATATTGAGTGGGAATTCATCATAGCATTTTAAGATGTACTAGTTTAAGCATTTGAGTAAATTATAGAATAATTTTGAAATTAATGATTTGTGAACGTGTCATTCCCTGGAGAGTATTTTAATGTTAGGAATATCCAGATTGATCTATTGCTTTCTCCTTACCCAGCTGTTCATGAAACTTACTATGTTACAAGTAACTCTGAGTTTATATACAGTGAAGCTTACTCAAAACACTATTTAGCCCCATGAAACTTAGTATTTATAGGGATAGGTCTTGTAATTTTGCTTGGTGCTAAGTCTTGCTCAGCCACACTAACATGGCAATTGGCACATCTGTGTCTTGTTTACTAGATATAGTTCTATTCCTGCTGTGGAACAATATGTTCAATAAACTTGCAATCAGTCAAGAGCTGGGCTGAGTTAACAGCAGAATTGCTGTATTTGCAGCATTGCACCAGATGTTAGATGTCTTTCTGCTGTAATTGGTGCCAAATGTGCTTTGACTATTTGTGTAAGAAGATATAAAAGCAGTACATAGTTTGAAGTGAAAAATAAAATCAATGAAGCATTGCTTCATTGCTTCATCCAGTATGAATACAAATTAAAGTATTGACTATCCAGTGAAGTACGTGACATTGTAGTGACATCAAAAAGCATGTTTATGCATTGCTGGTTTGTGTTCTTTGTCAGTGTGGTTTCTAAAAGGTACAGATCTCAGTCGTGCTTAAGGCTCCCACTACATTTCATGGAATTCATAGGCAAGAGCAACCAAATCCACAGATATGGGAAGCCAGTTTGGTAACAAAACGAAATATTTAATTGTCCAGTAGTAAAACCTCAAATGAAACTCGGAAATTATCACACCCATACACTTCTGTTTTTACTTTTATTTTTCATTATGCTATTACAGGACTTAGTTTCCCAGTCTTGCTCTACTATACATGTCCATCTTATGAACCTTTTAAACAGGATATGGCAGGTGAGATTGAGTCAATAAGAGGCAGGAATAATGAGGGAAGTTTATCTTAAGCACAGAAAATGTCATAATCTGTCTTTTTTGTGGGGGGGGAGAAGGTTGTATCTCTGTTAACAATAATCTCTTTTGGATTTTAGGAACTTCACATGACTGGAGATTACGTTGTGGTGCTGTGGACCTCTATTTCACACTTTTTGGCCTCAGCAGACCTTCTTGTTTACCATTGCCAGAACTTGGACTTGTTCTTAATCTGAAAGAAAAGAAGGCTGTACTTAATCCAACAATTATCCCTGAATCAGTTGCAACTAGTCAGGAACCTGTGAATACTACTAACAATCATGGACAGTTAGTAGGATTTCAGAACACCGTAAGCACACACTATCTGCATTCATCCCATTCATCTGACTCCAAGTCCTTGCTTTGCTTGCTAATTTAATTTTGTATTATATTCAAGCTTCTCATGCTTTACCTAAGATACCACCACACCTTATTACTCTTTATTCCTTCCACTTGAAAATCTGGCATATACCATAACTTCTTTGACTTTATTAACTGTTTTTCATAGCATATGCAAGTTTTTTATATTTTTTTTTTTTTCTAGTCTCATCATTCCTGGTCTTTATAAAACTTTACTTTTTCTATATTGCTTGTGAGACGTGAAGTGATCCACAGAAATGTTTGATGCTGTGATGAAGACTTTTTTTTAATTAGACTTAGAATATTGGTTATAGGCAAGTTATGTAATTTTACAAAACAAAACCTTTCATCAGTAAATTTATTGCAACTTAATTATACATAGATATATCTCTTTTTAAACAGCTTTGAAACATCTTCATTGAACACTTGAACCTGACTACTTAGCACTATGCTCTGAAGGATTTGTAACAACTTCTGAAAAATTACGTACATGAAGTTTGATATCTTTCTGGCTTTGGAAGCTTCAGTCCTAACATATAATCCATTTGTGTAGTTAGAAAATGGGTCTTACAAGGTATTCAAGTCATACTGTTCTTAAGAACACAACTGCCATTGCTGCAAGGCTAAGTCTTTTTGTTGGACAAATTTAAGTGTGAGGAAAAAAAACTCAGCAGTCATGGAAATAATGAATAATTGTCTTACCAGTTTCAAAAACTACTTTTGATTGAAACTAATTATGAGTATATCCCGAAAGAGATCGGGAACATGTGGTCAGGATGCTTGAAACTCTTTCTATGCTTTTGAAAGCAATGGTTTACTGTTAGTTTATCAATCCCATAGTTAATTTCTAAATTGTTTTTATTCAGACGTATACTGAGAGTGCAAATCATTACAGTACTTTGCAGGGTATTTCCAGTAGGGGGAGAAGGTAATGATGGAGTTGGATACCATTAGAGCTCTCCTACATATTTACAGAACATTTAGTAAGTCCTAATTTGCTGCACACAGACATCAAAATTAAATAGCAGGAGGCATTTTGTTGGTGGATTGTTAGGGTGCAGTTCAGTGAACATGCAAATTTTTCTAAGCAGCCAGACTATCTTAATCAAAAAATTTCCTCTTAACTGTTGTTTTTCCTATACTGTCCTCTCCCTTCTGCTAGCACAGTTGTTGCTGCTTAGCGAGCTGGATCAAGAGAGGATCCAGTTGAAAGTACCTTTTTTTATGAACGGATATATCCTGCTGGGTCAGCTTCCTGGTCCAGTTTGTCATGTAGTTATAGAAATGCTTGTGGCAGCCCAGGACAGAAATGTGTGAAGGGGAAGAGGCTGCTTTTATTTGCAGCAGTGCACTGGCTTACACTAGTCTGAAAATACAGCATTAGAATAAGCCTCAATTCACACTTCCTCCCTCGTATCTGCTCCTGTACCTCATCTCCATTGTCCTGTTCCTTACTTTAGGGTTACCATTTTCACTGTAATTCCCCCCAAATTCAGGGAACTGATTTTCCTTATAAAAAAGACAAAAAACAAAACCAGTGATATAAAGCAAAGACTGCCTCTCACATCAACCAAAGTTTATACAAAAGTGTTTCACAACAGTAGTGTGTTTTGTTAAATAATAGTGATGAAAAAGGGCAATATGTGTTTGAGGTAAAAAATAATTAGTAGGCAATAGATTACATCAGATTAAGTAGCTTCTTTAAAGTAGACTGTATATTCTGAGAGCATGAATATTTTAAAATCAGTACTAACAGATTTGCGACACTGAATTTGCTGAGGATGTTGGAAGTTACTTCATAAATTGAATTTGAATTGTTCAGGGGAAGAGGTTATGGGGTTGGAGTGCCCTTTGAAGGACAGAAGAAGAGCAGTTTAGTGGAGCAGCATATGCTCCTGAGAGTCTATAATACAACTTCTATCTAATTTTTAGTGGGCTTTTAATTATGTTTGCTTCTGTAGGGACTTTATTTTCCCTTCTATATTTTGTGTATTGGATTTCTTGGAACGCCTGTCTCCTATTTTAATGACTATATGTGTAACTTAGTAGAGTCTCCTGCTATTTTTATATTCCTTTGACCCAGTGGTTGTCAATAACTTAAACCAATTCATAAATCACTGCTTAACTCAAATATTGTTTTGAAATTAAAAAAAAAGTTGTAAGTGCTCATTATTATGATTTGGATTCAGCAAAGTAAGCATTAGATCTTGAAGCTAAGTAAAAGAAGATTAGCTAAATCCCATGTGTAGATCAGAGGCTATCAAAGGTTTTTCAATTGAGATTTGGACTGAGGAGAGTCTGCAAGGCGCAGAGTTATAGAAAGGCTATTCAGAGGCAGCAAATGTTGTTGCACACCAACAGTACCATGATTGTGAGAAGGGACAGAAAAGATGCCAATGCTAGATATGCAGAGGGAGCAGGGACAGAAGTAAAGAGAAACTATGTTTGTAGGAGAGGTTGGCACAAATCCATACAGGGTTTTAGAAAATACTTTTCGCCAGAACTACAGGGAAAACTTTGTTCAAATCACCCACATAGAAGTGTTTTCAGCTATCGGGTCTCTTCTAGGCTGAACATGGCTCTTGCTATCTTCTAATTTTGGTCTTTTAATACTGCTTCAGGAGGATGATCAACTTATTAAGGAAACAGCATCCAGCATTTCTGGTCATCAGCAGGGGGTGAAGAGGAAGGCTGATATGCCACTCGGGTCTCCATTGGAGCCAGGGCAAATACTAGAGAAGAATGAAGACAGTAAAGTCAAACTCAAAATCAGAGTAAGAAATGGAAATTCAACTTGCACAATATGTAGGGTATTCAGAACAATAGCAGTGGCTTCTGCTGACTTTCCTTAAAGCTGTGTTCCAACAAAAGACATGTTGTATATATATGTACTGTAGTTGTTATGCTTACTTTGGCAAAGTCATTTCCCATCAGATTCTTTATTGGCTTGCAAGAACTAAAGTCGAGTTAATGCTCTTGTTCACACAGCTTCACAGTAAATTAGAAAGAGGAGAAGACACTGACCTCTTAATTTTATGGAATTTTTATTCCTTTGCAGTGGTAGATATCACTTCCTTTCCCTCTCACCCCCACTTTAACCTCAAAAACAAAATAGTTTGTTCTATTTAGTGACGTTCCTATGAATTATTAGCATCTGCTTATTTTTTTCCTGATATCTTAGTTCTCAAACTCTCAAGAAGAGGAGGAAATCGATATGGACACAGTTCATGACAGTCAAGCCTTTATTTACCATCATTTGAATATGTTGGAGAGACCATCCACACCAGGTATGAGTAAATCTATTGGTAAAATGGAAGCATGAATTTTTCAGCTGTTTCAGTTGTGGAATGTTTTTTGCTACTGCTTATTCCCGTACATACAGGGCTGGTAAGTGTTAAATGTTAACTTAATTAAAGGACATATATAAAGGGTGCTTAATAACATTTCTTTAGCTTCCAGTATATTTATAGATAACTGCATACATGTGTATTTTCATACATAGGGAAGTATGTATCATGCTTATAAAAGTGAAAAGCTAAGGAATGACTAAAATAACATAAAACTGAAATAGAACTCCATAAGGAATTAGGGGAAACTTATTTTGCTATAGTTGTCATTTAAAAAATAATTACTTTTAAGATTACTTTTTTTAAAAAAAAGACTATTCAGATTAAAAAAAGTATAATCTTAATTATTTATAACTTAATATCAGTAGTTAAAAACGTACAAGACTCAAAAATGCTTAGAAGGGCTTTTCAAAGTTTAAAAGGTTGCGTCTGAGTAAAATAGTTTCATTTCAAGCATTTATTTTCTTTTACTACTGCTCTTAGTATCTTTTTCATAAAGTACTTGACGAAATTACTTCAGAAAGAATAGTACCTTTTAAAAACCTTAACACAGACTGAACTTCATTGATGGCACTTCCACCTTGTTTACTTATCTGTCACTAGCAAAGGAATTCAGTGGTTAGTCTCATTTTCTCAAAGTGTTTTAACCAAATTTGTTAACTTCAGTTCCAGGATGTGCTAGTGGAGCTAAGCTGAGGTGGGGTGGCTATGTAACAAGCATTTTGAGACCTTCAGTACATCTCCAAAACAAGGATTTAAGTTAGCAGTACTGCAATGTGTTTTTGCTTGTTTTTCTGTTTTTATCCAGTGGTTGCCTAATGTAAAACACAAAGTAGACCCTTAGCAGCAGGATCTGGAATGTTGGTTTCGTCTTGAATGCCCTAGGTCCCGAGCTGTGCTGACAGGTGATCTCATCTGCTTCCCCTGTGACCTAAAAATTTAGTGGCCCCATTTGAGAAAAAGGCTGCTGGATGTTCCTTCTCTGAGTATCCTGCGGAGTCCAGAGCCTTGGTTCTGGCTGGGGCTGTGAAAGCTGTAGGCTCATACTCCCTTAGGGCCCAAGTCTTACGTTTTTACTTCCTTGGCAGATGCTCTTGCCACTAAGGGGTTTTGTGTGAAGGTAACTGCTGTCATTGCTCAGCTAACAAATTAAGTTCATATGGGAACATAAAACACAGGGAGGTCTAGTTTCTGGATACCAGATGGCCTTTGGTTGGGGACATATGTCTGTACAGCAGTCTCCACCAGAACAGATTTGTTGTTAGATATGCAGAGTAGCAAAACTCACAACTTTTTGGCTAAATTATAGGCATTTTAGCAGATTAAAAGGGAAGGCTTGCATATAGGTTGCTCTCATGAGCCTAGGAGCCTCATTCTGCGCAGCCTTTACTTTAATCCTCTCAGAGCCGCTTTGAATTTTGTTGTAAGTGTTATGGTCAACCATCACATTTCTGTTACGGCAAAGAATGACACATCCAGGGCATGCGAGTGCAAAGCTGATCCAGTGAGAATTAGTCTTTATAACTCTTACATGATATGTTGCAATAAATTTTTTTACTAGAGTTAGCCACTCTACGGAATATAAAGTCATAAATAAAACTCTGCCAAATGCTTCACAAATAGGACTTACGGGACTCTTTGTACGCCAGCTTTGTACTCCAGAACTGTTGCATAGTAAGTTTGCACTAGAGTTCAGAAAGGGTAAGGTCTGATCAGGAGGGGAGTAATGGCCAGTTAACTGCTGCTTTTGTAGATCTACACCAGACAAAAGCTACTTCTAGTTTCACTTGTGCACTGAATGACCTTCTCACCTCTGCCATTTAGGCACTGAGCACACTGGAATAAATTTTCTTTCCTATGTAATAAAGAAGACAAATGCTGAGTTTTTTTGCCACAGGTTTAATTTTAGATCATAAGCTTCTGAAAAGCATTATTTTGAAACACTTCAGATTAATTTAATTTTCTTTGGTTTGTGCAGTTAGAAGCAGTTCCACTTCAGATATTCTTTGCTTCTAAAATTTCACCTGTTTCTTATTCATAGCATTTTCCTTAGAAGCAGAGTTGTATGAATTTCAGATTGAGGAAATAAAAACAGTTCAGTCTTTAGGAAATGGCATACTTCTGAGAAGAAATGCCAAACAGATGGGGAAAAATAAAAGCATACGTAAATAAAGTTGTTCAAACAGAGGAACTGTTTTACAAAGGAATCACAGCTAATATTCCCTGTGGACTTTTGAGTTTTTGCAGCAATGACAGATGATGGGTGCACTTCAGAGAGTGTGATTATTGTGAAATAGATTTCCAGCAGGTTCTGAAATGGTCTCGGTATCTTGTTAGTAAATCTGTAAGGTCTGGTATCTGCCTCAGTTGTGTGACTCTCACTTGGAAGGCAGTGAGCTCTTAGGCCATACTCAGCTTTTCTCTCACAGCTGTGGGTTATGTCCCCACATGTCACATGAAGTGTTAGGTCATCAGCCAAACACAGCCTGCAAACAGCAGCTGCCAGGAGGAAGTTCATGTTGGGTTTAAGTCCTGCTGTATCTGTGTGTGCTTTTTTTTTTTTTTTTCACACTCCCTGCACCACCTCGAATGATAATTTGTATTTGTTCAAGTTGATGCAACCCCTATAAAGCCAAGAAAATATTATTTTCCTTTAAAAGCTTTTTTTTTTCTATGTTTCTGCTCACGGATGTGAAAGGTTAGAGTTGAGACATGCTGCAAGGGCAAGAAAAGAAGTCTTGCACTATAACTTCTGCAGGATTATAGGTTTCAGTACTATAATTACAGTACCTTTTGTAGTTGTTTGTATAGGAAATGTTTTAAATGCTCCTAAAGCATCCTGTCTACAATAATAGAACTATGGGCTCTGGTAGTTATAAGGGATTGTGTGCATTTTTCAAGAAATAACTAAAGCAAACAAAACACCAGTTGTGAACTGTCTGAAGAATACAGTTGTGATTATTTGTCTGCCCTAAGGATTAGAAACCTGGTAGCCTCCTTTGAGCTTCTAAAGCTGCGCAAGGTTGCATTTCTAATGCAGGAAAATATTTTAATTTGCTACTAAATTATCAGGAATAGCAGTAATGCTACCTACTGTTATCTTAGGACCAAAAGAATTTCAAGATCAGATTTTGTGTGAGCAGTAATTTATGTGAGTCTCGTTTCAGACTGTAATGTAGCTTGTCATGCTTATTAATTTTGGTGAAATCAGATTAAAATACACTTTTTTTTTTACTTTAGTATTTCACTCATCTGATAGTACAATACTTCAAAATTAACCTTGAAAAAGTTCTGCTGTATGTGTCAGTGGTTACCAGTTGGCCTGTTCTTTTCTGCTTCCAAAATAAATGCCTGTCTGTAGCCCACATGATCTACCAGTGAAGTTACACATCATTATGGTCATCGTGGATGAACATTTAGTTAGAATTTTCCCAGCTGTTTTTGGTAGTTTGATAGCTGGTACAAAACAGTGTCCAACTCTCTCATCTTTTTTTCTACAAAAGAAAAAAAAAAGCATATACAGTGATGTTCTCTTTGTGCGCTGGCATAGGTATAAGGAATTATCTATCTGGATGTAAATCCCCCTAAAAATATGAAATCAAGTGAATCTGTAAATTGGAACTAGTTAAGATTTTTACGTTGGAGCCAAATTAACTTATTTGTTTTAGCACATCTTCAGAAAGCTTTTGAGTGTGGGATTTCTGTTTTCTTTTTTTAACTGCACCCTTACTTCTCCCTCTCAAACTTTAAACTTTATCACATTATCCTCTTGCATTCTGGAAGCTTGCAACTATTTATTCTTGGCAACTTTCTGTATATGTTTTGTTGATAGTTCAACAGATGCATGAACACAGCATAAAATTGAACAGTAGCATGCCCTGGATGTTTCTAGGGTACTACTAAAAAAGAAAAGTAGAAATAAGGAAAAACAACCTATTTGTCAAACAGTTTTCAAGATCTTTTCAGGTTTTTTAGTGTTCTCTCTTTAGAGAAAATGCCACCTAGATCTGCAGTTGAGCTGCTAGGCAAAGAAAGCGCTTTATTTTTTCATTAGCAAGCTTTGTTTGGATTCTAGAAGAAACATATTAAGTGCTTGCATGCTTGTGTTGAAGTCTTTCTTCCCAGAGATGGTCGGTGTCACGTTCTGGAGCACCCGCCTGTCCTCAGTTGGAACAATGGAGCCATGGACCTTACCCTTTGCTGTAATTTGTGAAGTTGGTTTCTCTCTCTCTAATGTTTGAATAAATCAGAGTGTTAAATGGGGTTGTTTTTAACAAATGTCTGTTTGGAGAAGCTCTACATAAGCCAACTGTTGTAAATAGATTGTGCATGCAAAGAAACAGACTTTAAGTCTGTAGTGTCGTACACTCCTCACACAATATCAGAAATATAGGAAAGACCATATGGAAAATCTTATGAAAGCTTGTCTCAAATTACATGTTCCCAAATTGTAAAGGTCAATAGTGAGAATAAGTAAAGCACTGTATCCAACATTGTTCTTCAGTGTTCATGCATCAGTGATTCTTAAAAAGAAAACTTACCCTAGATAATTGTTGAAAAGGATATTGTTATCATCTGACTGATTTTTTTTTTTTATGACAAAAAATGTTACTTCAAAGCTTATCGAGATCTAAACCCGTTGCGTTCTAAAACTAAACTGAGATCTGTGTTTTCATATTTTATTCTCTTACAATATCTACAGCACTTGCATCAGTCTCTGTGACAAGGTGAGCACGAAGTTACTGATCTTTGTTCCATGGGATAGTAATCCAGTCTAATTTTAAGCACCTACCCAGCTAGCTGGAACACCACAAAACCAATAATTACATTGGAATCGCCACATCTCAAACACAAAGAGATCCAAGTGGATAGACACATTTATGTCCATTTTCTTCCAAGGAATGCTACTAACCACTTCAGAATTGAGCTCCTGGGCTCACCCTCCACTTATTGTGTGTTTCTGTGATTTTAGAAACCCATGTTCCAGTCCTGCTCCCTCTGCCAGGAGGAAGTGGGTTCCCTGCAGGAAGAGGGAGTGCTCCATGCCTCCTTGCAGCAGTTGATATGAGGATGGTATTAAGTCCCTGTAAAGGAATTCTTATTTAGCCTTGCTTTCCTAGTTTGCCAAGGTCCTGGCATGGGCTTTAAGTAGATACTAACTAAAAAGGAATGAAGAAAAAGCTTTCTGCACATATAACAGTGAATTTTATAGGTACCAATCTGTAAATTTTTTATAGAGCTTTTACAACTGTGTACATCATACAGGAAACTGAGTTTGGTAGTCTCTATACATCCTTTCTGAGCCATCATCCAGATTCAGTATATTTGATACCTGATTTCAAAGCATTATTTAGTAGCAGGAGGAAATTTTCCGAATAGGTTTTATTTTTGCATTTAGAAAACCAACAGATCCTTTACATCTATGAAGAAAGTGCATGTGTACTGGTTCAATAAAGGTGGATTTTTGTATTTACATTCTTTTGTTATTGATGTTTGTGTCATGTTGCTGATGTTGACTCTCTCCTTAAACATCAGTAGCCCTTGAGTCACAGTTAGGTCCCATTTTTCCCCTTCATGAAGATTTTCCTGCCTTTTTCAGTTTCTAGGTGCTCATCACCACCCACTCAGTCCTGTTGACTTAAGCTACTGTTGTACTTGCTGCCTAACTTGCAGCAACTGTTCCAGTCAATAGTGTTTAACTGCTTTAAGGAACGAATTTTGCAATAACCCAGCAGAAATAAGAAGAGATAAAGGAGACTTAGCAGACTGGTAGTTCAGTGAAGAGCCCAAAATTTGCACAAGTGGCGGGTGGTGCAACAGAGCTTGGAGGGTCTGCTTGATTGCATACTTGGTCTCCATTGGCACTTGACAGTACTGATACATCGTTGATGCAGAGTTAAGCCTGTGTCCTTATTCTGGTTATACTGGGTTAAAATGTTTAAGCTCAGAGGCTTAACTTTGGTTTGAGATTGTTACAAATGTAGTGTCTAGACTTACAGGTTCAGTTTCCTTATAAAAATAACTTAACGATTTGGAACTAATGGAGCTATGAAGTTTTAAGAATTTCTGTCATGTGTGGCTTTTTTTTAGTTTGCCGTGTATATTTTAATGTATAACGTGCTGGTAGCTTGAAAACGTGAAAATCTATTCCATACCTTGGATAAACTTTCATACACGCAAACACTGATCAGTCTTCCTCAGGCTTTTTGCCAAAGCGTTTATTTCTGTGTTACTAGAAGCTGTATCTGTTACTGCCACAGCTCACCTTTAATTACTTTAAGGTACTGTGTGCCTCGGTTATCTGAGGCACAGCCTCCAATCCTTCCTTTTCTAATAGCCTGGGTCAGATATGCTCTTTGTTCTGCCATTCTGTCTTCTGTTTAATGGCTGGTTTTGCATGCTTACAACTGCTAAAGAAAATTTACTTACTTGGCTAAAACCTGTATGCTTTAGAGCAATGAACTCGGGCTAAAGGGATACGTTTAAGTACAGGTAGAAGCTCTGTAGGCGAAATATATTTAGAGGTGGTTAAATTGTGAAACAGTCTTTTACCTTTTTGCATGAAATGCAGTACACTTGCATGCTGTCTCCATTTTGGAGCTTTGCTCCAGGTAATGATGTAGAAAAGTTGTTATAGTTGTGCATGGAAGTCACCAAGGAGAAGTCTGAATTTGTGTGCATATCCTCAATCTGCTGTACTATACACAAATAAGTCATTGTGACTTCTAACAATAAAACTTTGCATTGATAACAGGTTCCTAGTACTGCATAGTTCTTATGAAATAAAAAAAGTTTTTAACAATATTTGCATGCTAGGGATTTTCAGTCTATATGAAACTACTGTTACTCTAGTCAGTCCTCCTTTGTAACATCAGCAGAATTTTATATTGCACCATATTCACATCTTACAGTTGAGTCCAAATGTATTTTTAGAAGACATCACTTTCACTGTTTAGGACTTAAGCAATAGAAATTCCACCGTGTCCCATAGGAAGTCATTGATTATCCTCACTGTAAAAATATTTTGTATTTCTGTTCTGACTTCCAGGCATTGCTTACAGATGTAGATTTTTGTTTTCTCCAGCTGTATTTAAAAACAAACAAAAATAAGAACAGCTGTGCTGTCTAGAAACCCTCCTATATATGTACTTGATTGAATGAATAGCATGGAATTCTTTCTTAGTGCTTGTTTGTCATGCTGCAGGGAGCTGGCTCTTCAGACTTCCAGGAATCATTACCATAGATGAATCATTCTTGTCTGTAAAGATGCAAAACCAACCAAGCAAGCAAAAAGATATATTGGGGGAGGGGGAAACCCCAAACCCCCATTATTTTTGAATATACAGAAAAAGATAATTACAAAGTATATAATGTTATTCAACAGGGATATTTTCAGTGAAAAGTGGAGGAGGAAACTACTTCTTAATGGATTTTTTTTAAGAAAATCCATTTTTTAATCCAGTTTAAAAGAGTAGTTGCTTTTAAAAATTTGATGATGCTTTTCTGCATTTGTCTGATAGTTAAAGCACATTCTTGCAATGTGAGTCATTTAATTCAATTTCTGCCTGAAGGAATTCAGCCTTCCTACTTTCCAAGTGTTTCCCTGTGTTAACAATGTTACTCTTAGATTGCTGCCCTTAATCCCTAGTATTGAAGCTAGTGCAGTTTATGTGAAATAATAAAATATTAAATAAACCAAAGAGACAATGAGAAAGTGGTTCAGGAATTGAAAAGATCATGGATCAGATTTTCTCCTCAGATTCAGATCCATGCTTACTCAATATATAAGCAGTTCTAATGTGTTTGTGAAATATATACTAATAAAGATGGTGGAATCGTCCTTCTTGGAATTTGCTTTTTGTTTACAAACAAAGCTTTGTATAATATTTCAAATAGGCTAAATTGGTTGTAAGATGCAATTTTTGGAAAAAACTATTTAATTCTTATGTTCAGTATCAAAAGATTTGTACATTCTTACAGGGAGCTTTAGCTTCTGTCTAAAAGGCATCTGCATTTCAAAACTGCACTTTAGTGTATCCCAGCCCTGCACTTTATATCGCAGTTTTCATAAGCAGTTACATTTTCATTATTCCTAGTATAGTGACCTTTCTACTCTGGGATACATGTATGCTTTATGAGGGTGGAAGGAGTTCCTCTGTAAGAATTGTCAGTAGTACAGGAGCACTAATGGCGTGTTCAGAGCCTTTTCTAAAAAAACAGAACGCTAATGGTACAAATACGGTAACAGATTCTGTGTTTGCATGTTTAAATTATAATGTAGGTTTGATCTTTGTTTCAGAATTTCTTATGTTTGAAAACAATGCAAGTTGAACATTGATTAATCCCACTGTATGTGTTTTTTAGGTAAAGAACAATCTTCAGGAGAGGTGAACATGCACCCTGTTTCAGCGGCTCCGCTGTCTGTGTTTAGTAAAGAGTCAAACTCCTCAAAACATAGCGATCACCATCACCATCACCACCATGAGCACAAGAAAAAGAAGAAGAAACACAAGCATAAGCATAAGCATAAACATAAACATGATAGTAAAGAAAAGGAAAAGGATCCATTTGCTTTCTCTAACAGTCCAGCCAGTGCACGATCAATCCGTTCCCCGTCACTTTCAGACTGATATTAATGGCTTCTCTGGAGTTCAACTTGCAATATTCTCTGAATACTTAGAAGGATGTATATAACTATAGCTTCTATCTCCTTTTTATGGAAATAAGAATATGCGAATTGCCTTAGCAATTCAGAAGCTCTGCCACCATCCTCTTTTGAAGCCTTCTGTTTGCATATGCGGTTGTTGAAATAATGTGATTCAAAAAATATGTTTTATGATTCTGAGTCATTTTGTATTTCACTGTTCTCCACACCTCCCACTCTTTTTTCCATTTTAAACAAAGAAAACAGCCCTTTATGTAAGGGCCCCATGTCCACTGGCAACCCCCTGCACATCATGCTGACCATGTGTGCTGCCAGAATCAATTATGGTTTAATGCTTTGAAGAATGTTATGAGGCAGACTATGTTTTAAGGAGAAGCCAATTGCCAGACCTTTGGTGAAGTGCTGTTTCCAGAGTGGTATTGTATAACCAGTGTAGACCTCCTGAGAAGTCAAGGATTTTCTGTAGTCTTCAATTGAGCTGTTTCTTGCTTTAACCATTGCAATGTACTCTCAGAATTTGCCTTTTTCAGATACTAGAGCTCTTAAAAGAATTTCACGCTGCTTTTAAGCTGCAGGTATTTATTATAAACATGACCCTTGGAATATAATGACATTCTGCATTTATGGTTTTTTGAATTTTAGAAAAATGCTTAATGCATGTTATGTCCTGTAATCAGGCTTTTAAAAATCCAATAAAGTTTGCAAATTATTTTGACAGAGGCAGAATTTTTTTTTCAAGCTTGATATTGGAATATGCTTTTGAAAGCTGACTTTGCTAAAATTAAAAAATTATATATTTTTGAAAGGCTTAAAAATTAAAAGATGGAAAAGTATCTATTTCCTTCTGCTGAGGAGTGGGTTTTTTGGAAGCATTCTATATGATCAGCTCATGAATCCACAGGAGAAATACCTAGGAGATTAACCTAGGTCTGGGACTTTAAATGATGAATACATTTAAATTTTTTTAGCTGTGTTTTATGCAGTGTACTGTTTACACCCAGGAAATGTTTTATTTTAAAACTTAATGTTTTAGAAGTTTTGATAGTAGAGATAAATAATCTCTACCACTTTTTATGTGTTTTCTTTATTTGTATGTAGAGGCAGGGGTTTTATTTCCATCCACTGATTGACTCCTGTTGCCCAGAGTTCACATTTAGCTTTCTAGAGGATGGATGTATTTGGGTTAAATATTTTTTAAAAAATTTTCCCAGGTTCCAGGTTCCTCCTTTTTAGGGCAAAGAGAGATGGTTCAACAGGGACCCAGGAAGACTTTTTTTTTTAAGCCATATTCTGTTTCATGGAAGTTAATAAATACTTTTATATTATATACCTGCTGTTGAATCCTGTAGTTTTTGTAATAACAAATTATGTGTAGAATGGAAAGTTGATAGGTATTTTGTAATACACATGTACTTATTTTATTATTCTAACACCATTTCTCTTTAATACTGAGTGGATTGTTGTTCTCATCATTGTACTTGGAACACGTGTTAGGATGTGTTTGGGCTGGATTTAAACATGATGGACCTGGGTAGCATTGCAGCTTCTCCCCATCAGCTACCCTGCCAGCAGCTTTTCACTTTAGTTGAAGCCCACCTTGGTGTGATTTGTTACCTCTCTAGCAACAACCGCCTGCTCTTACAGCTTAGATGAGCTAAAGGTGCAACAGGAACAGGAACACACCTGCGTGGGGGTAGAATGAGGTACTGAGCGTGGGCTGGGTAGGACATCTACATGTGCAGCTCAGCTACCACCCCTCTTGAGCCAGAGAGCTGTTATGTTAGCAGCATGAACTGTGAATTGCAGGGAAGGGTTGGGAGGCTATAGTAATAGCCCAGTGGAAATATTGTTACGTGTTTTTCCCTTGGCTAAGGAGTGAGGTAACAGTGCCAAAGGTGTTTGTGGGAGATCTGGGCTAATAAGCAATGAAAGCTGGTGTTGTTTGGGAGAGCAAAGGCAGATGCATTTATGTTTTAAAAATGAGGTCATGGATAATTTAGGCTGGTGTTTCTACTTTTAGAGATGGGGATTTACACTCTTACACTGAGGGGAAACGTATTGTTTGGTGATACGAACACAGAACTGAGCGCAGCTGTAACATGGTAATTCTAGTGTCATATTTGGCTATATGACTTTAGGTGAACTATTGAATATATGCTAAGGAAATATGGCAAAGATACTGTTAATAGAAAATTGGAGGGAAAATAAAAGGAATTTTCCAGTGCAGTTTCTGAGGTTATATCATGGTCCTCACTCAGAATACTCATTAATATATTTGGTGGAACAGAAAGTAAGTTTGAGGTCTGTGGGAGTACTACATGGTCAGGCAGCGCTCACAAGCTGGTAGATGGGCTCAAAAAACAAGTTGCCCAGGGAAGTTGTGGATGCCCCCTCTCTGGAAGTGTTCAAGGCCAGGTTGGATGAGGCCTTGAGCAGCCTGGTCTGGTAGGAGGTGTCCCTGCCCATGGCAGGGGGGTTGGAAGTGGATGACCTTTAAGGTCCCTTCCAACCCAAACCATTCTATGATTCTATAATCAGGCAGGTTGCAGCAAGCTAAAATCCAGTAAGAATGAATGTGAAATACCAAATAAAGTGCATGATAGCGAGCCATTCCCCATGTCTTGCAAAATGCAGTGAGGGTAAAATCCATTTGGTTGCACAGAGGTGAGCAACTGCATGCTATTGGAGAAAAAGCAAATCTCACATAAAGGTTAGCAGGAATTTTTTATATTAGATGTGAAGGTCATTATTCTATCAAGTGCCAGTGATTTGGGGCAACACATCTTCAGAGACTGATGGACAAACTCCCTTAAATGGGAACAATAGGTAACGTTGTTCACAGGAAAATAAATAAAGGGAACAGCGTATCCCAACATAGAATGAAAGAAGTCTGAGGAAGGAACTCTTCCCTTCTCATACCAAAAGATTGCTACAACAAAGACTGTCTATCAGTTGTTATTCATATTTCCTGTGGAAAGGAAAGGAATAGCTTCGTATGCAAGAAAAATAGTTTTGTTGAATTGTAATATTGAAAATAGCAGGCACCTGATGGTGATGTGAGAGCTATCTTTTCTTGGTTTGTAAACAGCAGATTGGCAAATGTCTGGGGGGGGAGGGGGCGGGTGCTTCGGCCTGTCACACTGTGGGGACCTTGCTGCTATCATTTCTTTTCATGGATTCTTTCATCTTCCACTTTTGTCAGTGAAATTACCGCGGTGGCTCCCTGGATGTGATGGGCACTTGTGGGAAGCTTAGTAAACTGAGGCCTTTGCCTGCCAAAGATCTGACCGATTGCGGCTTAGCTTGGGGTTTTCTTCTACTGAAAAATCGATGACTCTTTCCAAGTTGTAACCTGACGTCAATTAAAGTTAAAACTTGTTATTTGGATGGTGGATTGAGCTCCTTGTCCTCACCACCTTCAAACCTTGTAGGCTGGCTGTAACCTGTGCAGGTGATTTTGGTCTGGGTTCTGGCTTTTGGTTAAACCCTCTGGTTTGTAGTGCACTCGAAACAAAAGGAGAAAAAAATTATTTAGGTGTGGTAATACCCAAATACTGGAAAAACATGCATTGCACATGTGAAGAAGCAATGCGTGTGGTGTTGAAAATGTGCAGAGAGTTCAAAGCCTGGAGAATCTATTTCGACATCTCAGTTTTTAACATGAATTCTTTAATTTTGTTCATTATAAACATGATACACATAAGCATAGGACAAATATGTAATATAAAAAGACCTATATGCATTTTTAATTATAAATTTTCATTCATCTTGCTTCTTTTCTCCTTCAGCATAATTATAGAATGAAATATCCATAAGTAACTGCTGCAGCTGTCAGATTTGCAGACATGCTAAAGTGTCTAAGTAGGATATAGTTCATTTCCATAAGCGTCCCAGGTAAGCATTCGATCCAGCTTTTACCAGTTTGCTACCAGGCCCTGTCAGTCTCTTCTGGTGCTGTGGAGGAAGGACAGCAGGATGCGACTTCTTGAGTTTTGAGTGAGCTTGTACCATCTTTTTGTTGTAAGCTGTGCTGTCCCATAAAGCGCTGCAGCTGGAATTAGGATTTGTATCAATGATAACAAGGTATCTTACAACGTTTAGCTTTTTAGAATATAAGAGCTGTTTGGTTTTAGTTGATTTCATATTCATAGAAATGTAATATTTTTTGTAAATTTTACATTAAGGTATTTTTAATTACATCAATATTTTCAGTTTCTTAAGATAGTTTATTCACAGAAAATTAAGAACCTGCTTTTTAATGAAGAATCCGTATTGCACAAGGAACTTAAAAAGCACAAGGCAAATGGAAATTTTTTGTATGCAATTTAATTGCTATTATAGGTTTATATTTCTATATATGCATAAAAATATTTTTTATTCATAAGATATATATTTGTTTCCTGGTTTTATAATTTCAAATGGCAATAATATATGAGTGTTTGTGTATGCATTTAGCTGTAGCAGCTAATATTTGAAGTATCTATTATTCCATAGGTATCTGATATTGTAAATATATTTTTTTCTGAACATATTTCCAAGGTTTTCTTTTATTATTATTTTTGTCCAGATAAACCTACAATGTTAATAACCTTTATTGATGTAGATGAGCAACAATTTCATTTGAAAGACTTTGTATTTTTTTGAAAAATACTTCACTGAGCGTGGTGCGTAGGATGTGGTAAACATCATAAAGTGACAGCAGAAATTGAAAGCATATTTAGCTATATTTTTTTCATTTCTCATTAAAAGTGAAACTGCATGGCTGTGCTTTGAGCTGCTCTAACAGCTTGCCACCATTCCAGCAAGGAACTGTTTTTCCCCCCAGCTTCTGAACCCTTATTTCCAGGTTCAAGTTTATGGGTGCTAATCTTCTGGGTCCTGGTTATAACCCAAGAATTTTATTCTAACCTGCAAATAAAATGGGACTAATTCTTGCCATGTTAGTGAGCTAAAACTTTTGGGCAGAGGCTGAGTAGGCAGCCAGGCTGATGCACAGCTTGTGGAGGCGAGGGTGGAGTGGGGAGAGGGAGGGAGTCGCAAGCAGGAACAAAACCCTCTTTGGCAGCAGCAGCCAGTTAGTTTGGCTCTGCTGCTCCTTGCAACTTCACTCCGAGAAAACAATACGATAGGGTGAATTCCAGGTTTTACATCTGCGCCTCTTTGGGAGTCTTAATTTTTTTGCAAATTGGTTACGTGAATGTTTTGTATTTGATTAATTTTGCAAATTCTGGAAGGCTGGAGTGAAATGAGTTTACGTGACTGGCAGTTATTTTTTTTCTTTGCTGTGTTAAAAATAAACAAGGGATGGTCTCAACAATACAGGGCAAAAGAAACACTCTTCAAAAATTATTCCAAAGGTCATTTCAGGTCAAATAGGGGTTTTTAAACTATTTTTATTTTTTATATTAATTACTACTCTATTCCTATTTTACTTTTATTCACAACATTGAATTTCAGGAGAGTGTAATATGTAGCATTTCAATCTGAAAATGCACTTCTCATTTTCTAAATATTCCTTTATTTTATAAATAAATCGTACTGTATAATACAAGTAACTGATAAACTTCTAAATTAAAATGCACCCTAAAAAGAAGGAAAGAGGAATGAAAGAAGGAAAGAGGAATGAAGGCACATTTCAAGACTTAATTGACTCTTTCCCTTTTCAAAAACTTATTTCCCTCTTTGGGAAGTTACATGCTCCTCACCTTTCCAGGAAAAGGAGGAATGACTCAAACTCGCTCACGTTTTAAAAGCTGTTTGAATTAATCTGAGTAATGCTGTGTTTCTCGTGGATGCTGGAGCAGCTTGTGTCTGTCTGGGTGTGGGTTTCAGACCCAGAGGCACCATGAGAGCAATGGAAAGGTGGCCATGGTTTTCCTTCAGCTACAGTGCATGTAGAAGCATTCTTGGACTTGATTTACCTTACAGTACTGGTTCTGCTGAGCTTCTAGTCACTTGTTTTGCTAAATGGTTCAAGTTTTTGGATTGCTTAAACTTCGGCACTACAGAAAAGACTTTGGTCTTTCGTAGCTTATCTCCAACCCAGGAGTCAAACTGAAGCATATGGAGGAAATGAGGATTTTTTAGCAGTTTTGGACATATTTGAGTACAGTTTTTCATGTTGATATGAAAGTTATTGACATTTTATTGCTGGTTTGCTAGTTTTAGTCACTTAATTTCTAGTTTTTCCACAAATGGAGGTAGGGAGGAGGCACTGAGGTGGCAACACCACAATGAGGAGAGGCTTGGAGAGACTGAATGTCTCATAACAGTTCCATCACGTGCCTTCCCAAGGCAGTTTCAAGTGGTTTGGACTTGCCCATGGAGCTGCTGCCATCTTCACATATTTTCTTCCATTACTTTAACCTCAGTTCTTATTCCAGTTTAGGGGATATCATAGTCATCTGAGAGATGTCAAGCATCAAGAAAGGCAGCTCACTCAAAGGCACCCACCAAAGCAGAGAGTTTAAGCTACTTTGAAGCTGGATGGTGCCCTAGGCTGGGGGTTAGAATCTTTTCTTGTGTTTTTTCATGATCCGTTCCCAGCTCTATGGCCAGCTACAGATTATTCCTCCTCCAGGCATAGATTTTCCTTGTCCCTTTTGGATATCTCACAGTTCCAAGTCTGCACAACCATATTTCTTTCTTTTTCTTGTGTATGGAGCAGTATGTATAGGAAAGTTTTCTCTATCTGAAATGATTCTATCAAAGTCTGCAATCATTTTGAAATATTGGAATTCGTATGTCTTTTATTGAGGACTTGACTAATTTAAAAATACTGAACATTTTCAATTGCTTTAATTTTAAGACTTAGATTTTTAAAAATAGACATTTGGTTTTACAGTGCTGAAAATCTTCCAGGTGCTTAATAAAACACTCGGCTCTTATAAGCTAGAATGAGATACAGAGGAGGAGAGAGAGCAAAACTTTTTGTATATGCCTCTTTATGGAAGAAAGAAATGCAATTATTTTATGCAAGAATTGATAAAGGAACACAAGGTTTTGGTTTTTAACTACTGCTAATATGTAGGAGATGTGAAAATCTAAATAAAATACTATGGGGAGGGCAGTTGAATACAGTAGTCTTTTTTCAATAAAGGTTCAACAATTTAATTGCAGAAAATGTATTTATAAAATGAAAATAAGACACTGATAATGTGTATAATTTACAAGAGCTGCTTAATTTTTTACCTTTGTCACCCCTCCCCTTGCTCTTGTGCCTGCCCTCTTCCTTCTTCCGTATTTTCTTTTCTGCCACCACTTTTTTTTTATACTCAGACACAAGCTGCTCAGGATGTTGAGGTTTCAACCCCATCAGAATGAGAACCAGGAGATGGAAGTGTTTTTGCGCAGAAGACATCAGTACATGCCATCAAGTAGTCTTCATGCCCTTGAGACAATTACAGAGGTGATTAAAACTGTATGTGCATGTGTAGAGGTGAGGGTAGTCTGCTAATTAACTGCTGCCCACTGCCATAGCTTGTTGTCTTACTTTTTCATAGGTTTTGACTTTCTCCTGTGTGTTTTGTACTGCCCAGACGCAGGACATTCTACCCTTGGCTGCCCAGCACAGCTCCAGTGCAGTGGGGCCGACTGGGAAGAGGGGTCAGCATTGCTGCCTGGCACGGCTCTGCTTGCTGGGCTGAGGGTCACTCTGCCACTCCAGCAGCAATAACCAACTTGTTTGATCAAAACATAGGCAGAAATTCACCTCAACATGCAGCTCGTGCCCAGCACCATGTTTACAAGCTGCCCTGTGAACAGGCAGCTGAGCAGCATTCTCAGTCTAGAGGAAAATAGGAACTTTTGCTTAGAATTGGGCATTTTTTTTCTTTTTAAAGGCTTTAAAAAAATCTGTTAAACATACTAAGCATGTGAAATTCAGCTAATTGTGTACTATGTCCGTTCCATTCAGAGACTGCAGAATTTTTAATGTAAAATTTGTTGTGAACGATCGCAGGATTTTTATATAAATTGACTTTACATGGCACCAATCATGTCCTTTGGAGTCAATAATGCTTATATTAAGGTTTGATTCTGAAATATAGCAAAATCTCAGCAGGGCAAATGGAAATGAGAGGCCCCATTGTGAGCTAACGACCTCTGTGAATGAACGAATATGTCAGCACTGTAAAATGAGATACACTTAATGGCCTTTAACAATGGATACTTGTATACGATACACATCAGCGTACTGTGAAGTGGCTTGTTATGATAAGACCATAGTACAGAACTTTTCTGTTGAAATGGTTCTCTCTCCCTACTTCTTGAGAAATATTTGTTCAAATAAATATGTCGGTTAGTGAGGTAACAGATAGTTATTTGTCTCTCAAGTGTGAGTAATGTAATATGAACAAGCATTAATGACCTAACTCCTTAATTCAACAGGAGTTCCTTATTTTTCTTACACGCTAGCTTATTTCTTAATATTTTGGAATCCATTGCTCAGTGTGTGCATTGTGTATTCCCAGGGGAGCTGACAGTCTTTGGATAACTCTCAGTTCTGCTCAACTTTATATCTCTTAGACTCTCTTTTGGACTTCTTCATCTCAGTGGCTGGCAACTGTGTATCTGCTCCCTGAATCATCCACTGATATCTGCCTGGACTAATAAAAAGACTTGCAGTTTTTACTAGATATGAGAGGTAAAATTGGCCAAACCATTTACGCTATTTAGAAGTCTTTGCCTGGTTTCCAGAGGAGATTCCTCCATAGCAAAGTTGAAGCACTGTGAATTTGTGTGAGATGGGCCACTTTGATCAACAGCTGAAGCAGTTCACACAAGCACTGCCATGAAGGCAGAGGCAGCAGAAGGGAGCAGGCACTTTGGGCTCAACCATTCCAAGGTGAGGTCTGGTGGTTTAGGCTGACCCTGATGAAGGTGAATCAAATGTGAAATAGAAAGTTAAGCTAGCCCAGGGAGGGGGAAAACTAAGCAAACGTATCAAGCGCTGGAACAAGGAACTGGTGACAGAGAATAGTGTCAAAGAAAGATCTGAGAGGGAACAGCAACATGGGGGAGAACCTGGGCATCAAGGGACAACAGGCAAAGATAACTAGACAAAATCATTTAGAGCCATGGTCCATTCCACAAACTGGATTGTAAACAAGATTCAGAAGTCTCCTGGGCAACAGATTTCATAGCTGTTTGCTTAAAATACTTTCTTTATTCCTCTGTAGATATCTGTTATTGAAAGGATGGCAATGGACAAGAGCTATTAGTTGCCAGGTTTTTACCACGTGCGAACCCAATGCGTTCCAGTGCTGTTCTTGAACTATGAAAGAGTCAGTATGCATCACATCATCATTGTACTAGAAATTGTTCTTCAAATTCAATCTTTAAAAAAACCCAAAACAACCACAAAGTACTCTCTTCAGAGAATAAGATTAAGATTTCAATTCAAGTGGACATAAGACCATCTGGGCAACTTTACTCGGCCCCTTGGCATCAGAACACGACGAGACTATCTCAAAGCAGCATGCATAGGGAACGGGGCTGCAGTAGAAATCAGGTTATGCTGAGATCAGCTCAATCTTGTTCTGGAGAGCTGAATCCTGTTTCCGTGTCTTCATAAACAGAATTATTATGGGATGCTGCCAGTTCATTTCAGGTATAATTTTCAGAAAAAATCATTTTTTACTTCTCTGTTCAGCATTCAGCTTGAGATGCATAACTCTGATTAGGAGAACTGCTAAGTTTTGATGGCTTCAGCTAGAGACAATGGATCTGTTCTGCACTCATTCAGTGCAGCAACACTCTGGTAGTGCCTATTACAGACTGTAGTAGTGCTGCTGACTCGTGCTACGAGTTCTAGAAATTGGGATTCTTGAAATCTTAAGCCAAGCTCTAAAAATTAGTGGAAATGGTTTGTTAATATGTCTGTGACTCATCTGAAAATGAAGATAATTCTGTCTTATACCTCAAAGGAGAGCTGTCACAATATTTTAGAAACTGCCTGGACAGTTTAGCAAGGGTATCTCTGGATCGTGTCCAGAGAATAGTTTTGAATAATTCATTTTGAATAATTCGACCATGCTTTGTGTTGCTGTTGGTATCATTGGCAGCACCTGGAAGATTCAGCTGGTCCTGCAGCCCCAGGAAGCAACTATGCAGCCTACCAACAGAAAGGGTGTGGTACTTTTCCCCTTTCTTCCCAGCAGCATTTAGCATTGCAAAATGGATATGACAGCAAGCTAGCTCAAAATTTCTGATCTGGAACAGCTCCCTCACTTGGTTTGCAGTGTGGTATTGATGAGGGGAAGCAGATGGAGCAAGGATGCTATAAGACCATCTGCTTGTTGCTGAGGATGATGTAATTTGAAATGGGGGTCTACAGCACCAGGACCTATACAGAAAGCACCTGAATAAACAGGACACACTGGAGTCAGAGCAGCAGAGCCGTGAATCAGTGTCTTGCCAGGGGATATATACCAGTGGGTGAGGGAACCTACCTGGGTTTGAGTGATTTTGAGTACATTTTGGGTGATGTATTTTGCATTTAGGTGATCATGTTAATACCTCTAACAGCACCTTAAAGCTGATTGTTGCAGAAATATTAATATACTAAAAGGTGTGGAGAAATGTTGGCCTACGTTGTTGTCTTCTGAGACACAGAATTGGTCACTGTCTTGATCAGGCCCTCAGCAGCAGAGAAACATACAACCAGCCGTGAGCTCCTGTAGAAGGCAGGAGACTGCCCTTCAGTTGTACTGCAAGCTCCCTTCAGCCTCGCGCTGCATGTTGAGCACCATGTGTCTTCTCAGTATTTGATCGCTATTTGTATTTGACAAGCAACCTTGAAGCTGGGATGAAATATAAGTCACGTCAGTGGCTGCTTGCCATCCCTTGTTATATCTGCATGCTTTAAGGTCATTGCAAAACTTTAGATGGACTTTTGGTAAAAATAATTGGTTTTTTCTTTGGACAGTGTTCCAAATTTAGCACATCCTCTCCGAAGCTTAGCAAAGCACTTTGCTGGAGCTGCATCAAACCCCAGTGTTTAAAGCTTAGTGTTAATGCCTGTTGGAGATGATGTTGTAACAGTTAGAAGCCCCTGTCACACTGAGTGATGGTCTTGTTTTCTGGAAAGCTCTCCAGCATCTTGGAGATGTCAAATTTTGGAATCAAATGCTGACTTTAATGCAAGAATGTTCCCCTTGGGCCCTGACGTTTTATCCAAAAATCCAAATCTTTGTATACAATTGTTGCTTTTGATTTCCAGTCTAAGGGATTGTCTCAAATTCCCCCCAAGTCTGGTGTCACCAAAAAAGCTCACATCTCTTTGCAGCTAATCAGAGAGAAGGGCTGGGTACTAGGAGATCATCTGAGTCTAAAAACATTGAAGGAACCCTGGATTAGTAGCTCTGGAGCTGAAGATTTATAAAGTGATTTTATGTATTAAATTCCTTTTCCTGGAGGGACCAAATCCCTCTCTTGACAAAATGAGACATCTCTTTTCTGCTTCTCTCCATTCTGCACAGTTCATGCTCCCTTAGGATGGGAGGTGTTCCTTCAATGAAATATAAACAAAAAAAAAAAATCACGATTTAGTTGCTACATGGAGAATAACAATTTGCATTTTCACAGTGAATGTTTAAAACCCTTTACATGTTTTAACCCTCTTATTCTTGTTTTCCAGGTGAGGAAATCGATTTGGCTTAAAATTCCCCAGAAACGTCTGGGTAATCCTATCTCTGAAACACAGAATTTCTTTGAGTAATGGATAGAGCATGGGATAGAGAGCCAAAAAGTGCCAGCTCCTGGATTGTTTCCTCAAACATTTGTTATGGATATTGATTCATCCAGGGAACTTCTTGGTTTTGTTATGAAACGTGAACTCTGCTATCATGTTGTTGCCCCTCCAGCTCAAAAGCATTCTGATAGAAGTGAACCCTACATAAAGTTCAAATCCAAGTTGCTTTGTTGCACCACACAGAGGGTAAGATTTAGTGTCAGGTAAAGAAAAGAATACCTTTTCTGAATAAACAGCCCAGCTGTGCATTACTGCTGTGCCTATTGCTAATATTATTTCTGATGAGGCATGTTTACTTACTTTCACCATGACTGTCCGGAAATCCCATGGCAAGGAACATCAGAACATTTGCCAAATCACTGCTTCACCCATCAAGCTGATTGTTTCATGTTATTCGGTCTGGTTCACATTAAGGGTTTGCTCTATTGCTGCCTTTTGGGGTATATTGATTACTTGTGGTGGGTTTTATAACAAACAGCCCTTTTTTGAGGGATTACTCCCTCCATTCTCTCACTGAGCCTGTGGTGTGTAAGTAAATACAGTACTAATCTCTTCTACTTCAGACACAGTCTCTCTAAGGCAATTCATCCAAAGGAACCACAAGCAGTATCCACCGGTTGATTGTTGTAACGTCTTTTGCAAAGCAAATGAGAAAGAGCCTTCCTATAAAAAGGAAGGAATGTAGTAAAACTGAAAGGGTTTTAATTTCTTCTCCTGACAGGTATCTTTTTTTCGCATACGTCAAAACTGATGTAAGAAAGAGAAGTCCTGCAAACACAGGCAGGCCAGTGCTGCCTGAGAGCCAACTGGCTGTGTGAAGGGAAGATTTGGCAGGCTGGGGGTCCGGCTGGCTTGGGGGGCACCATTGAGCTCCCTCACGCCAGCACAGCCAGGGGGGCTGAAGGCTCCCCAGGGGGCTCCTGCAGAGTGCAAGAGGAGATTTGACTGATAAAGACAGGCCTGAAAGGCTGTCTCAGATCTGCTGTCTGCAGTCCCCGTGAAACTCTGCAACGGACAGAGGGGGCCTTTCACAGCCTGGGCTTGGAAGCCTGGCGTCCTCCCCAGCCTCTGATTTAACAATTTCATCTTACTTCCAACCCTAGATGAATGGGGATCGGAGAGAGAGAAGACCGTTGATTTGCAAGAGAGAGGCAACACCTTCTTGGAAGCCTTTGCAAGTTATGTTATTGCTGCTCTTATTTACTTGCACAGTTCCACATTGATCTTGCTGGTTTTACCTATTGGTAAAGAATGAACTTAATTAATAGAGGGGTGAAACTCTTCTGGAGAGGACGTGCTCCAGTAATAAGCTTTAAAAATGGATTACTTGTTTTATTTCTGCTCTGCATGTGTTTACACATAAATTGCCTTTTTGTTGTGCTTCAAGAATTCCTAAGTGTCTTGCAGGCAACTTGAAAAGGAAACAAGAAGAGAGTTGTGCTTTGTACATCCTTTATAATGTAGGAAAGAACCTTGAAAAGTTGTCTTTTAAAGTATATTTTGTGTTTAATTTTACTGTTGAAATTCATATTGCTCTCCTGGAAGATATATGAGTACTGATAGTTCAAACAGCAAAATTTTGCTTCAGTAGTAATTACATGTTTTCTGAAGGCACTATGAGCACTGTGTAAAACACAAAATGTGGAGTTTGCACCAAGATGTTTATATGCTAAACTTTTTATGGAAATGACTGGCAGTGGGGGAAGAAGGATAGGTGCTGTCACCTGTTAATTTGGGTCAGGCTTCCCTAGGCTTGTTCTATTAAATGCTTCTCTCTTTCTGAAGTAAGGAATTTATGGGTGAGATGATAATAAAAGGCGTAGCAGAACGATCGTGGAGGTGTTTTCAGCTTTTGAGACATGAATAATGGACCTGGAGCAATGGTGGTACTGAACCTTAGAAATGAACCACAGAAGTCTAACCTGAAATTAGATTGTGATTGAGAGCACCCTGGGGTTTTCTGGGCCAGCTCAATAGCTCTTAGATATTGAAGTCTGACATATGCTGTTTTCAATATTGTGATGTATAACAGTAAAGTCTAAATGGAAGCAGGAAACTCAGCTGAACATAACTTGTCAAATTCCTGTGATGTCTGCATTGTATATGCTTTTCTGGCTATTAGAATATGTTGCAGAAGAGGTTACACCAACTTAAACCGTAAATCTTCAAAGCCTTAATGCAAGGTTTCATATTTGAAACGTGGAGGAAGGTTCAGCTCTGGTAACATGCTAAAAAATTAGAGGGACGAGCTGACACTACCTTAGCTGGATTTGAGATTTTGTTGGCTGAGAAGAAATAAGCTGGGAGAAGACCTGAGAAAAAGTGTATCTCTGGTAACGGGAAATTGTATTGCTTAGACCTTCTACAGGGACTCCTTGCTGTGCTGTCCCATTCCCTGGCATGCAAGTCACGAAAGCAGCTGAGAGCAGTCAAGAAACACAATGCCAAGAGACAAGAGATGGCATGTAAAGAAAATACGGGCATTCAACACTCACCTGCCCCAGGCCTCTTGTCCCTCTTCCAGCCTCACAGAGCCCTGTCCTGTGTGTATGGACCACAAAAAAAATTTGAAAAGAACCCCACAGCTGGAGAAATGGCTTTCAAACCCTTTGTTTAGTAAAAGGTGGATAAACAAACCATCACGATCACCACCTTAAATTTACTGTATAGGTCCTTGTCTCTGCCGGGAAGTTTGGGAATCCAGTTGAAAAAGATTGACAGAAGTCGCATTGATAGTAAGAGATCCTACAAGAACTAAAGCAAAACCTCAGGACATGCAAATAAACATCCATTTCTTGGTATTCCTATATACTTACTTGCTACTGCTTGTGAGCAGCATGATGCTGCTAAGAAATCTGATCTCATTCCTCAGGTCCTGCTTGCTCTCTACCCTGCTAGGAAGGGATATGGTGCCATTGACTTGTTTCCTTCGTTTAGGCCACTGTTCTGTAGTATTTAAGCTCATAATACAGCTAATTAAATATGCAAACACTTACTATAAATTATGGCCTGTCAGTGGGAAATTTCTGTTGCAGATAAGTCTCCAAATTTGCTGTTGTAAATCTTGAATGGCTCACTGATGCGTGGTTAAAACACAGCCATAAATCTCTTTGAGACATGTGGTGAAGAAGGAAACACACGGGGCTTTTCATGACAGCAGTTACAAGGAAAAGGCTCAGAGCTCCTTGCTATTGCCAATCTGACCCCTTTGGTGTCTGAAGTAATTAACAAATTCCTGGTTTTGTACCATGGCTGGAAAGTGATAAAAAGAAAGAATTGAGTCACATCTTCCTTGATTCCTGTCACTGAGAAATACAAACACCCTTCCAATGTTTCTTGAATTGAGTTCAAGTCAAACATCACAAAGACTATGGTTCCCATCCCCTGCTTTTTGATCTGGAATATGATGTAATCAAACAGTTTGCATCTTTACCTTAAAAGTAGGTGTATACCTAATGTATGCCAGCTTTGCATGTTTAGATGCTGCTAAAAATCCATCCGGGTGCAAAAGTTATGATTGTTTTCAGGAAATCTACACTAAAATATTTTCTCTCATTTTTCTGTTTTAAAATGCACATACAGAAGAGAAGGTACAGGGAAATTCAGTGAAGGAAGGATATATGGAGTGGCCACTGTCTCTTTCCTATTTAGGGTATGATTTACAATTAGTTAACCCAGTACTGCTGAATGTGGTGGTCCTGTCTTCCTCCTGCCCCACTTCTGGGGCTTCCTGTGCATCAGCCCAAGAGGCTCACCTTGATGGGGTGAGTCAGCTTGCTAAACAGCTAGAAACCAAATCCAAACAGAATCAGATGTTTTGTGCCTTTTGGGGACATAAATTAAATCCCCTGGAGGGAGAGTGAGGGCCAGGATGGTGCAAGGAAGCAGTGCCAGCTGGGGGCTGCCAGCACCCAAACCTGCTGGGTTGCAGGTGAGACCTAATTTTTGGGATCCAGCAGGGACCAAGACCTGTGGGAATGCCAATACTTGCTGGTGAACAGTACTCTGAGAACCATAGAATCATAGAAAGGTTTGGGTTAAAGATCATCCTGTGGGCAGGGAAAGCTTCGGCTAGATCAGGTTGCTCTAAGCCCCAGCCAGCCTGACCTTGAGCACTTGCAGGGATGAGGAATCCACAGCTTCTCTGGGCAACCTGTTCCAGTGCCTCACCGCTCTCACAGTAAAAAATTTCTTCCTAATATCTAATCTAAATCTCCCCTCTTTCATCTTAAAACCATTACCCCTTGTCCTACCACTACATGTTCTTGTAAGAAGTCCCTCTTCATTTCTCTTGTAAGGCCCCCTAAAAGGTACTAAAAGGCTGCTGTAAGGTCTCCCCAGAGCCTTCTCTTCTCTAGGCTGAATATCTCAAATTCTCTCAGCCTGTCTTCATAGGAGAGGTGCTCCAGCCCTCTGATCATCTTCATGGTCCTCTTCCGGATTTGCTCCAGTTGGTCCATGTCCTTCTTATGTTGGGAGTCCCAGAGCTGGACGCAGTACTCCGGGTGAGGTCTCACCAGAATGGAGTAGAGGGACAGAATCACCTCCCTCGACCTGCTGACCACGCTTCTTTAGATGCAGCCCAGGATACAGTTGGCTTTCTGGGCTGCAAGCGCACATTGCTGGCTCATGTTGAGCATCTCATTGACAACACCCCCAAGTCCTTCTGCTCAGGGCTGCTTTCAATCAATTCTCCACCTGTATTTGTGCTTGGGATTGCCCCAACCCAGGTGTGGGACCTTGCATTTGGCATTGTTGAACTTTTAGTTTCACATCAGCCCATCTCTCAAGCCTCTCCAGGTCCTTCTGGATTCCCTCCTGCATCACACATCTTAGCACCATCAACAATGGTACTTAGCAAGTTTAAAGGATGACGACTCAAAGCTGTGAGATGGAGGCAGCTGAGATGAAACGGATTTTGCAAGTAGGTTTGGAAGAGAAAGTCAGTGTGTTTTTGAACTACAAGTGGGAGGCTGTTCCCTGTGTTTAGTGTGGGGATGCAGCTATATGAAAGGAGGCATTAATCGCGAGTGTGGCTGCCGCACTGGTTCAGGAAAGCTGTTTGGTGCTCACTTACATCCCTTCCATTTCATCAAAGCTCGTGCACTTCACTGAATAAAGGCATATGGGACCAATAAAGCAGATTTAAGGAGATGGAGTCCAGGTGGCAAAAGGGTATAATGGGAAGTGACTTATGGGAAAATGTTGCATTCAAAACTATTCTGTTGGTTTAGGTGACCCTGTAAATCCAGGTCCTGCTTTTAGTCAATAGGATTACTTACGAGAGCTAAATTGTTTATGTTGCAGAACTGAGCCTACTAAAAGGAAGACTTTTCAAGGAGGTCCAAATAAATGTTGTAACTCATGCTTATAGCGCCCTTGTTTTTTAGCACTAACCCAGTTGTGAAAACAGCCAACTGATCCGCTGTAATTTGTGTATTTGATTGGCATGTTTACAGAGATGAGATCTAGATTTATTTTAAAGAACTACTTTGCTTCTGGTTTCCTATCCTTACCTTAATCCCTCCTCACAAAAGAAGTTCAAACAAAACCCCCACACTCTCCCTCCCCCCACCTAACTGAAAACTTGAAAGCAAACCCAGCACAGTGTACTTTTCATATGCACATAGGTACCTTGCAGTGAAATGAGAAACAGCAGAAGGGCTTCACAATAACCATGACCGAGTGGGCAAAGGAAAAACAAAAAGTCTTCAGTAAAATACTGCTTTGTTAGATCTTAATAACAGAAAAAGTCCCTCTAGAAATAAATCCTCAACATGATTCTCATATGAAAGAGAATCCTTCCACGTTTAAACCAAATGTTCAAAAGCTCCGTGCTTTGTTTTATTAATGCCCATAATTTATTCTTCTTAGAAAACACCCCTCACAGGCTGCCAGAGCTCTCAGTGTGGTGTACATCATAATAAAAACAATTTAGAAGGCAAAAACGTTAGAACAAAAACAAAACTCTGAAAGCTTTAGTGAATAAAACCATGCAGGGGGGTCTGGAAAAAGGACACAGATGTTGTGAGGAATCAAAAGCAGAAGATAAATTATAAGCAGGAATATAAACTGAGCTTTGCAAACAAACTGGAGTAATTTTAGAAGTCTCAAATAGTTATACATAGAATTCAAGTCAGAGATCATTTTTCTAGACCCAAAACCTTCACTGCACACTGGCTCCTCTTTGCAGTGTCCAAAGGCAAACTGGCCAGTTTGCTCTCATTTTTTCCCCAGAATTGAGTGCATTTTGATGCAGGAACAGCTGTTACCATGGTCGATGCCTGCTCAGTCTAGCACTCAGAAGGCCCTAAACCACATTGCAGTTGGGCTTGTAGCTTTCTTTGACAAAGGTTTTTCTATGGTCTTCAGCCAAACTGCTTGGAAATGCAACGATGAGTTGAGTATTCACTTGACTTAGTTTTTATGCCCCAATTGCAGGTGATGAGAATTAAGAATTCTTTTCTTTCTTAAAAAAAATCAACCAATTTCCCCACCCCCCTCCAAATTAAAATGTTTATGTTCTCTCCAAAGTATAGCTTTCTTTTCAAGAAGACGAATATCCAGGGCTTTATGGAAGTCAGACACTATGGTAACAGTGGCCAACCTGCTGATCTTGAATTCAAAATACCACACGGGTAGCCCAAGTCATGCCACAGCTGTTGGACCAGCAGCTTCTTGCTGGTGGGTGGTCGCCATGCTTCAAAGGCTGGTATTGTCATGTGACTTGCAAATCCTGCTTTGCATCCAAACCCTGTCCTGCAGCAGAACCTCTTGGAAGTTATCATCACCCCTTCCTCTGTCAGCCTTTTCTGCAGTTTCCTGACTCCTCAGTTCTGTGGGGTATGCTGGTTGTATTTGTGGCTGTGTTTGCTGTTTACCTTCACCTATGAATTGGTGTTCTCTGACATTGCTCTTTGATGAAAAGAGTAGTTTGTGGGGAGTTTGTAGCTATGCTATTGGTTCATCATCTTTTTAAATTTTATTTCACTATTCCTAGTGAAATATCTCTTTTCAAACCTTTACAGGCAGTTTTCAACACTGGATTTTCTGTAGCAGATAAGAGCAGCATTGAAACCTGTGGTGTTTCCTTTTGGAGCATACGTATGTCAAATTTCTTGAAGGATTTTATTAACTTGATCCCTAGTTACAATTTTTGAGCTACTGTTTCATTTAAGAAATTTGTGTGTCTTGGTCAGGATGTGGAATGTGACATAACTTGTGCATATTGTACAAGCCAGGACCTTCAAAATGAGATGGAACTGTATCCGTGCTAGATTTCAGAGATGATGCTCAGCATAGGGCATAGGTATTGGCCTAGGGCAAGAAAACCAGTAGGAGAAAAGGAGGATAGGTGGTGTAGAAAGCAATGCTTTAGTGATACAGAAAGTCGATGAAGGAATCATGGTGTCAGCCCTCCATACAAGGAACAGGATCTTGTGTGATGCTTGTAATACTCTGCTCTCCCCTACAGCCCTTTTCTGGTCTTATCCAGGATCTGGAGTGCCCCATATGATGGCTCAATTGATAAAGGTTTAAGCAATCTCAGCAAGTTCATGCTCTCTCAGAGGAAACCTTCAGTCCATGCAGAGACTTTTTGTGCTGGTCAGGGAGAACCAAACTTTAGTTAAGATCTTTACAATTCTTCACATATCCACACTTCATTGCCCTGTGCACGTTTACCCGCAACTCCAGTTTATGGCCATTTCTCTTTTATCCCAAGCCACTTGTGGCAGATACCCTTGAGGAGATGGATGCTGCCGGTGCAGGTTTGTAAAGCTGTGCTGTCTTTAAATGTTATGTACATATCCCTTATTCCTAGTGACAGATCTTTTTTCAAACCTTTACATCCAGCTTTCAACACTGGATTTTTTGCAGCAGATAAGACCAGCCTGCTCATAGCCTGTATACTGTGGTTAGAAGAGCTCAGTGAGGGGGAGTATTAATATTTTGACAGAAGATCTTCAAAAATTCTGGGTCTGATGGCTTTTCAGAGTGAAGATATATTTTGTATAAACTGAGGACAAAGGATGTCATAACATCCCTGCTGGTGGGCAAAGTCTAGTGGAAATAAACCAGTCTTTCATGGCAGGAAAAATGTTGTTGAACAAGAGAAGTGGTAAACCTTTGGAGCTGGAGCAAAACTGTTATGTAGCTGCAATACTGTAAATTAAGGGTTAAGAAAAGGAAAATATGCCAAAGGAAAGCCAGAGATGCAAGACCACATCATCCACTTAGACTGCAGAAGGGGTAACTCCAGCCATGCCTAGAAGGTAGCCGGACAAAGTATGTTTTTTCCATTAGCTCAGCTCATGCAATTATGCTTGTACAGAATAACATAGTTCTGCAGACTTCTGGCCACAGAAGCCATTTCTTCATGCTCAGACCTGTTTGCAGGAGGTGAAACTGAGCCGGGACATTGGAGCTGCAGAGAAACTCCTAATGAAGCGAAACCGCATGAGGTTGTACTTTGCAGGGGGTGGATGGCTGGATTAGGCAGTATATTAAGTAATCCCCCAGGATATTTTTGAACTGTAATTCACGCTCAATCATCAAATATGGAACAGATTAACAGGAGGAGGGGTTGTATACTTCTTGTAAGTCATAATCTTCTTTTATTTGTAACTATCTACAGTGCAGATTTTTTTTGAAGTGCTGTTTTTATGGTTGACCCATGGCATGGTTAACTGCCAGTATAATTTTCTCATGAGTTTGTTTGCAACTATACTGTTTAAAAATGAATGCAGAAAATGAAAGGATTAAAAGCAGTAATGTTCAAAAGATCTTTATTTCTAGAAGGATGAGGAATCTGTAAACACAGCCTTTAAAAGTAGGATCTTAATGTTAGCTCTAGAAATCCATATATAGGTGCTCAATGTGTGGCCTGATTTAAGTATATAGCTACTCCCTCTGAATGCACAAGATCAAGAGATGTTCAAATTTCTGATTTTAATGAGGAGAACAACTGCTTGAAAGCTGAGCCTGTATAATCTTTTCTCCTGTGTGGCTGCAAAGGTTCAGGCTCACCCACTATCATCTCCTTAAATTCCGAGTATTGAAAATGAAAGAATATTTTTCATTGTTTTCATTACCCTTCCAGTACTGTCTGGCCTGGGCTACATATGAAAGCACAAGAATATGCTCCTCAGTAAGTCTCCTCAGTGCATTTGTTGTAAAATCAAATTCCCGAATGCTAATTTCTGAACCTAGTATATCTGGAAACTTGTGGGTTTGGTTTTCATTAAACTGGATGTTTTGCAATATCGAAATAGGGTTTTGGTGAACGTTTAATTCCTTATTCATGTCTTGCAATCCACTCTCTGTCTAGCTGAGCTGCTCCTTGAAATGGGAAGTAGCTGCCTGCCACATCTGGAAATTTCCTAAGCGCAGCAGCCAATTACTGTGCATGTCCAGCCCTGCCCTGATCTGAGCAGCTTGTGCCTCACTGCTCCCTAAAGCCAAGTGCAGAAAGCAGACCCAGCAGCTCCAGTCATAGCTCACTGGAGATACGCTGCAGGGAGAATGTTTGGTAAATGCAGTGACGGCCACAGTCTGCGTAAGAGTGGTGGTGGCACTGCACAGATCCCCTCTTAGGGGTCTACCTCTTCAGATACATAGGTGGAAAAAAGGGTGTGTTTAGGGGTAGAAATCCATTTCTGAAGCCCATTCTGTGCCTTTTGGGCCCTTTAGGACAGACACTGGCTTCCCCTTCCAGTGTTGTGTGCTCCTCTGACTGTGCCCTGCCTGGGGCCGCTGCCCCTGCTTGAACTGTGCTAGTTGGTGTGCATTAATTCTAACGAAACATTATCTACAGCCAGAGCCACTGCTCCCCATGACATCCAGAGACAGCAGCGTCTGCTTTGCCAAATAGCCTTGAGTTTGTTTATACAGAATAAGAGAGAGTTTACTAAGATTTATTTTAACAGAGTGTGACTCAAATGAGTCGATAGCCATATGACTAAGAATGGTGTGGTGTTGAACAGGGGTAAATATCTACCAAAATATTTTTAGTTTGCAATGAATATGTTGGTAAATACAAAATCATGCTAATTCCTGCTAATAGTGCTGAAAGGAGACTGAATGGGGAAGCCTGTTCTTGTCTCCAAACAGTGATAATGCATACACTCTGTACATGTAAAGAATTTGCTGACTTTGTTACGTAAACCTTTCTTTGATGAGCAAGCAGAACACTTTTAATGATGAGTTTAAGCCCCTGTGCTCTAGAACTGATGTATTGTTTGGGCGCAAAAATAATGAGAAGTGATAAGCTGAAATAAAAAATATGAACAGTTATATTAAAGTCAGATAGGGATCAAAAGATGAAAAAATTGACAACTGGCACTGCAGGCTTCACATTAGCTTCTACGGGATGTGAGAGGCATCTTCTTTTAAATGAAATCAAAACAAGTATTAGGGAGCACAATGCTAGGAACAGCCTGATATAATGTGGGGACCTCTGTGAGTTTGCTAATTTGTTTCTTCTTCTTCTATACTTTTTTGGCTCATTCGCATTAGGATGCTTGGATATTTTGCTTTTAGTAGTGCAGAATACTTTTGTTGTAAAAAAAATTTCTTGCACTTAGGACATATATAACTCTAATTGGATTTTTATCTAAAAGTATTTAATCTGACATGTAAAAATATTTACATCGCATTTTAAGATTTTGAAATCAAGCACTTGAATCTGTCCGCTCCTGGGGTCTCTGTGTATTATAACATACTCTATGCTGTTTTTCCAACAGCAGCATTTCATTTACAATATAGGAGCCACCACTTACTTACTCAGCAGCTCCTCAGAGCTTTTATTTTATCCTACTGTTCAATGTTCATTCTCTTGAAGGACTGATGGTGAGGGAAGGGGCTTCAGGGAAGGCGGGTGGGGAGTCCATGGGGGGATTCCACAGTGGGGTTTGACTTTGTCTGGGGGATGGGGCAATATTTATTTCGGGACAAGAAATCCCCTTCCCCAGCATGCATAAGCACACAATTTTTACAGGAGAGATGTGGGCTCTGTGTGCAGCTGTGCTAGGGAGTGGGAGGGGAGTGTATGATGGATAGAGGGACACAATCCTACTCCTGGATCCTATTCTGAATGGGAACACTCTTTAAAACTCCTTTCCCTTGAAATGAGTTTACAGTATGATCCATGCTCTGTAAGGGGCTCAGACACACCTGGAGAAGGTGATCTTCACAGAGCTCAGCCATGAAGCGTGAGCAAGCAGTGCACAGTGCTGGGCATAAACAAAGATCTCTGACCAAATCTGGCTGGAATTTGTTAGGAATGGGTAAACATCTTCACTTAAAAAAAGGCCACTCTTCCCTGACCCCCAAAATCCAATCTGTTTCTCTACATTATCTAAGCCTGAGATCTGTTTATAGAAAGGATAGAGAATTTTGTTTAACATCAGTATAGCAGAGTATACATCCTTTATTTTAATCTCAAAAATGTTTAGGATATTTTGCCTTAAATTAAAAATAGATTAAAAATCCCCACTCTTTACACCACAGAAAATGATCAGTGCAAATATTAGTTTATCAGTGCAATAAACAGCAAAATCAAGATCTTACAAAGGAAAATGTTGGCTAACCTTAAAGAAGCACACTGCTATTACCCCTCCTTGCAACCTAACAAAGATTCACTCTGAGGGACCTTCCTTTCACCTGCCACAGCTGCAGCCTTTCCTACAGGATTATAATGCAAGCATGATAAACTCCATCTTCACCTCCACCCACTTCCAGTCTATCTACAGCAATATTAGGATTTCATGTATGCTAGGTATGACAGCTTCTACTTTATATGCAGTCAAGTAGGAAGCCTTCAAAATTTTTAAAAATCGTAGTCAAAATAAATTATTTTTTAATAAATATATGCATTCTAGCAAAGGTGGCCTGAGTTTGAAAGTGGCTTGTAGCATGGCTCAGGATATGGGATTGGAAGTTAGGGTACTCTGGTTCTGTAGTCAAATTGCTAAGAGCAGATAAAAGCATTTCAGTTAGTAGATTCTGCTAAAAGACTTTAAAAAACTAAAGAAAATAATCCTACCCATAAATGAATATCTCTATTAAATTATCAGAAAGGGCTCCGCATCACCTTGTTATCTGCACATGACGTCTCCTGAGGCATCTGTGCCAAAAAGAAAAAAAAGAAAAGAGAAAAAAAGGACAGATTAAGCAAGGGCTTCTGAGCGCTGCATTTGAAAGCAGAGCTTCAGGACAGGGATGCTTTCCATAGAGTCATTTCAGGCAAAGGTCACATGCGTGCATATAAAATCATTCCTGAAAGCAGTGCCTTTGTCCCCCAGCCATCTCCCAATGGAGCCATTGTCCCGCCGGGGCAGCTGGCACCCTGACTTCAGCCTCAGCATCGGGATCTCAGGTCCAGGGCAGCCCTTTGGGAGCCAGCCCAGGGCCAAGGTAGCCTGCGACCTCCCCGGGCAAGGGCATCTGCTGGGAGCTGCTGCTGGGGCCAGCACGAAGCGAAGTTTTCACGTCAAACCACACTCATGGAGAAAAAAGACTCGCTGGTACGGTAGGCTAGTCCTCCTTCCCCTTCTGTCCCATGTGCTTTTTGTGGCTTGTTAAAGTAGTCTTGAATAAATATAATTACAAGCAAAGTCAAGCTATGAAGTAGCATGAATGTGTTTTTGCCAACTGCAACTTGGATTGGGATTTGGCAAGTTGGAAGTCCTTACAATGTGCATTCAGGGGTGATGCTGGAAGGGCTCAGAGTCATAAGTGAAGTGGAAGGTATTATTTAATGCAGAGAGAAGAAAATGTCTTTTAAAAAACACAGATCTCTTATAGCTTGTTTTGCCTTCTGAGGATGCCTACTCTTACCCTTTAAAATATAAACTGTCTTTCATATGTTACCTTATAGCAATGTTAAAATTAGCTCCCAGCACAGGCACAAGAAAAGTATCTTCGATGTTGCTTGCATTTACCTCCTACAATATTAATATTATGCAAATACATAATTATGAGTTTAAAACCCCCAATTCACTTGGCTTTTGATTTCTATTAAAATTTCCAACGTTAGGAACTTCACTGACAAAGTCCTGGGCTTAAAGGCAATCTGTTTTAATAAGGTTCCTATTACAGGCACCTCTATATAAGCCTTTTTCTCCAAAAGCAATATATGTATTCCTTTAATCAGGGCAATAATACCTCCAGGATCTGTGATGCTCTTCATAACTCTGTATACCACAAATGTAAAGTGCAGATTAGAGAGGCAAGTTGATAAAGAGTTAATAAAACAGTTCATGCCTTGTAGCTCCCCTCCTTATGGTTGGAATCAGAATGGTTTTGATTACTCTGATTGTGTAGTATTAATCATCGGGTCGCTCTTTTGCGTTTCTTTTGCTTCTGATTTGCTTAGATTTTAATTCTGATTTGCTTCTAATTACTACTGATCTATGCAAGCTTCCTGTCAGCATGCGTCAGCGCTGTGCAGGCTGCTCCTTATTGCCACCACATCTGGGATGGAAACGCTGAGCTCTGCAAGTCGAAGCTGGGTGCTGACTTGTCAGATTCCAAAAAAAAGGGGAAATAGGGCATTTCTGTTACGAAGCAGGTTTGAAAGACTGCGTTATTGGAGCAGTGTCGAGGCTATATGGGCAGCTTACACAAGTGCTCGTGCAGTGGGGAGGTGGGCTGGGGGCTGGCAGAGAGCAATGGCTGTGACTGGGACGGGGGTTGCCTGTACCTAAAAGAAAGAGGAGACTGATGCTGCCCCTTACCAGCGGCTGCCCACAGGTGACCTGCTGAACTGTTCAGGCACAGCTATGAACATTTTTAGATACAGAAAGTGCTTCTCATGAGGTCCAAGACTGTAGAAGTACTTCCTCCTAGCAGGCCTGTATAGGATGTTAAAAACCCAAAACAGTGCTCCATTTGTGTAGCAATATTTGTTCTACAAAATCTTGCCTTATTTCAGAGGATGTAATATGATGGTTAAACTGTGATTTTAAAGTCACAGTGCCAGCTGAGTTTGAATGCCAGATAGCTAAAGATATGTTAACATCACTCTTGAAAGCTGTAGCTGTTAATAACAGCGCTCACCAGCAGCCTTTATCCAAGGATGCCAAATGTAATCCTTCGCATTAATTGGACTGGAAGCAAAGGTAATGAATATTTCTGAGAGATGAATGACAGGTGGTGGCATGAGACTCTCCTGGAGTGCTGGGGCTAGCACCGCCTCATCCAAATTCCCATGTGCTACTGTAAGTGCTTATTTATGATGCTTCACAAAATGAATGTGTCACTTCTTAGGAAAATGCAGCAAAACCTGATATTGTTGACACACCAGAAACAAAAACTGGATTTCATGTGCTTATGTAAAGCTGGAAGAATCCTTGACCTCTACCAAAACTTGCTTGACCGGGGCTTTCGAACATCCCAGTGACGCTCTTCTCATGCTATCTATGCCAGCCCAGCTGGGTGCACCATCCCTTGGGCTCTTCACTGGGTAAAATGATGACTATGTTTGCAGGGTGTTTGACCAAATGATCTCACAGGCTTTCTTTGTCTCAAAAGTCATGAAACTGTGTGCACTCCATGTATTTAATGTAAAGGAGAACAGGGTCACTGTCAATTCGGTACACAAAGAAATGTAGATATAGAAATAAATACATGTGGGCTCTATTGGCATTGGGAACTGTTGTGTACTGTTTAAATTCCATTGCTCAGAAGTTCCAGTTGCAAATGCTGTACATGAAAAATTAGACAAAAGATTAAAAATAATAATAAATAATAAAAAATAATAGCAGGTATGCTCAGCTTCTATCATCTTGCCCTTATCCAGACAGAGCTCTTCTTTTATTGCAGATGGACATTCCTTACATCTGTGACAGAGACAATTTGTCTCCAGATGTCTCCTAACACAATTCCTGATCAGCCACTGTCTCTTTTCACTTCTGTGGGATTCATGCCCTTCTTCCATTCTTTTTATTGTGAAGTCCCTCAAAAGTTTAATCGGTAAGATTTCTCCACTGTGCATTTAAATTCATAATATCTTATAGAGATGGTTAATAGGAAGCTGTGGTTGGTTGACCTTGGCTGGCTGCCAGATGCCCATCTAGTTGCCCTATCACTCCTCTTCCTCAACAGGACCAGGGGAGGAATTAAGATGTGAGCACTCATGGATTGAGATAAAGACAGGGGAATCACCAGTTACTGTCATGGGCAAAACAGACTCAATTTGGGGAAAATGAATTTAATTTATTGACAATTAAAATAGATCTAGATAGTGAAAAGCAAACATAAAAATGAAACCAGGACCTTTTCCCCACTCAGCCACCTTTTCCCAGGCTGAACTTCACTCCTTCATTCTTGACTCCTCCACCTCCTTCCCACCACCCTGGGTGGTATGGGAATTGTGATCAATCCATAATAGCCCCTCTCTGCTTTTCCTTCCTCCTCATATGTCTCCCTGCCCCAGTCTTGGCCCTTCTTACAGGATTAACCCACTCCACTGAGATGTCTCCATGGGCTGTGGGGGAATCTCTGTTCCAGCACCTGGGGCCCCTTCTCCCCTTCTTCTTTATGACCACGGTGTTTGCAGAGCTGTTTCTCACAATTTTCCCCTCAGTCTTCACCACCTGCTCAGCACTTTTTACCCTTTCTTCAAATATATTTTAGCAGAGGCACCACCACCACTGACGATGAGCTCAGCTGTGTCCTGAGGTGAGTCGGAGCTGGTGGGAATCTGCTGTGTCTGGCATAGGGCAGCCCTGTCCTCTCATCACAGAATCTGCCCTGCAGCCCTCACTGCCAGTGCCTGGAGACAGGCACTCAATACAGAAGCCATAAATCTTGACCTCACATCTGCAAAAATAATGCACAATTTTAAATGCTTCTTAACTCTCGCCTTCTGATCTTCTGTTTCTATGTATTTTTTGGCTATTTACAAATTTTAACCTGAAGAAAGGAAGATCTTTCGGCTGTGTTCATGCTGTAGCAAAAGTTGTCTGAGTCACTGCAGGCAGGACATCTCCAAAAGGGCTCCACGGGGAATAACTCCAGGTGTTATGGAAAGCCCCATGCAAACCCGGGACAGGATTTGAACACCTCCCTCAGCACTTTGCAAGCAGCATAACAAAGCAGAGGCGAGGAATACCACCTGGGGACACTCCATCCCACAACCTGTGTTTTCAAAGACTTTACTCCAGCAGTTCAGCTCTGCAGAATTGCTTCAAACTGCTCTTTTTAAGTGCAAGTCCTTGGGGCAGGAGGAAGCATCAGTACTTTAGACAAATAGCAGTAAAAAGGGCAAAGAGAATAGAGTGAATTTCAAGGTATAAATTGTTATCTACAGAATAGTTGCTTACTCACTGCTATGTATTTCCACTTGCAAGAAATCTTTTTCAGTTGTATTAGCTGTTGATGAATATGACAGCTTGAAAAGGTTTTCTGGCCATGGAAGGATATCAGAGAATGAGCCAAGAGCTAGTGGGAGTTACTGGGGTTGGGACAGGACAGTGGCGAGGAACTGGTGTTTTGGCAGCAGCAGAGGGACTTGGGAGATCAGCCCTGCACTAAACTCAACACTGGGGCTACGAAAGCTGAGACAGAGAAACTCTGATAGCAGCTGCAATGGTGTTAACTAATTGCCAACCCGCTCCAGTCCGCAGTTTGGTATGTCAGATGGCCTCGGACATGAGTGAGGTGATGGGAAAAGGTCAAGGCAGCCCGGCTCTCATTTATATCAGCATCCGTGAACAATGTTGTGTGCAATTCTTTGAAAGATTTCATAAGTTGCATAAACAGAGCAGGTGGCTTGTTTCAGCCATCTTTGGGGAAGGAAGAGTATGAGCTTGTGGCTGGGATCTGGTACCTGCAGCAGGTGACTATGGTGGGATCTGGAAGATGGGGACGATGGCTACTCTGTACAGCTTGAGTGGGTGGCTCAGGGCAGGAGAGTGATTCCTCAGAGGCTCTCTTTCCACCCCCAATAGGAATTCTGACTGAAACAATCAAAAACATCCAGTGGATGAAAAATACAGCACTACGAGAGGGTGAGGAGAAATGTCCTGATGAAACAGCACTTTGTAATTAACTAAGTTGCTATCATCTGTAAATACTTGCTTTCCTTTCTTTCCATGCTGAGGCTGCACAGCTAAGTTGGCAGTGAAGACAACATGCAAACCCCAAACAAAGTCACCTTTTCACAGTGGGACAGAGGGAAGAGGTCACTGATATAAAATTGGATGAAATTCCCTTGGAGCTGATGACTCTTCATTCAGTATAAATGTAAGAAGCCATTAACTGCCTCTTGGATAGCCAAGACAATAGGATTCCTTCCCCTGCTCAGGGAAACAGCATTTTTTTGTACATTCTTTGCAAATGACGGGATTGTACTAAAGAATTGATTGATGCCGCAATCTAAGCCCTCTCTTAAAGGAAACAACCTGAACTGGTTGCAATTTCAGCTGGCTGCCAAGTTCAAAAGGTTTCATTACTTAGGCCATTTGTGCTTGACCAGATAAACTCAATGCATCTAAATAGGCTCTAATTTTTTAATTTCCCTTAATGTATATTGGACTTGTGCAGCACAAGCGAAACAGAGTGTTAACAGCATCACAGAATCCCAATTACTATACACCAGAGATGACAAAGATGGTTTTCTTCTTCCAAACCCCACCACAGAGGGCACAAGTCTCCAAAGCTTTGTTCTCCCAATGTATTTTGTCTCTTTTTTTATTCACAACACTAAGATGTCTTCTTCTGCCCTTCCATTGCTCTGCCCATCCAGCCCAGCATTTCCCCACAGATGGTAGGAGACAGCTTGGACATGGGACACTGGGTGCCCTTCATCTACAGTGCTGTCCTGGCAGTTACTGCTGGCAGTGTCAGGCCTGGTTTATTTGCTGAAGCTGCTGTCTCTCCAAAAGCCTCCCACATCTGTGCCCTGTGCCCTCTGTCCTGCAGTCTCACTGCGCTTCCACCTGCTCTTATACAACGGGGCTTTGGGGTTGGCTTATTTCTTTTATTTATAATGCATCACAGTATAAACAAATAAAAGCAGAAGCTTTCCTAGGGTCATTTTTTTTAATCCAATACCTTCCAAACGCATCTACCTGCAGAATCAAGCAGTTGTTTCAGCAGGCTTAGGCTGTCTACAAGCTGGTGTGCTCTAACATCAGGCTATAGTCCAATATTCATTTTTCAGAACAGCTGTCGTGGTTTAAGCTGGCACAGAAAAAGCTTTTATGTGCTCCTGCTCTGTCTCAGTGCAAAGTGAACCCAGTTCACCCCAGGGGTATGGGTGCTCCTTCTCTGCTGACTTCAGCTGTCTCCTGAAGATATTGTTACTCCTTGCCTGTTTCCATCATCGGTCCTGGCTTCTTTACCCGAAGTGTGTTGGTTTGTTTTCTTGTTTTTTCAAAGGTGATTTAATCACAGTGTTCCTTCGCACCAGGCTGGAGGAAGATCACCCAAGCAGTGAAACTCCCGTGACTGATGTAGTGCAGTGCAATGCAGAGCAGAAGGAGAGGCAGACAGGCTGGGCTTCCTTTCCTCACCAGAAAGGAAGAAATGTTGAATTCACAGACCCAAGTGGGGACAGCAGGCACTGAAGGCCTCTCCTACAGCTGAGAAAGCTATTGCTGGAAAAGGAGATGTCTCCACTCTCTTCACCAGAGGGCTGGTTTACTCAAGTCCATTTCATGTTGTGTTGGATTGGATGTTGCTTTCAAAGGTGTTTGGTTGCAGCACCTTAGAGAAGGGTCAGCATAGACAGTGAAAGAAGGCTAAATTAAATAGCCTCAGCTGTTTTGCATGCTTTCTGTAGGTACCTAGGAACATCTGTCTCTGTTCTGACAAACTTCAACAAATATAATTTCAAGCTGACTTTAGTCTTGTCTGTTGGGAAAAAAGAGATTTACTGGGGTGGGGAGCCTTCTGTGAAAGCTGAGTAAAGCAGAGCTGCTTTTGTTTTACAGCAGTCAGCAATCATTAACCAAGGAACTGATATTTCTGAAAATTCTGTATTGCTAGATAAAAAAAAGATGAGTTAGGGAAACAAATTTTAACTCAGTATGAATATTTGCTTTAAAATATTGAAGAAATCTATTAATATTTCCCTGCAGTCTATGTGTTTAACCCATTAAAACCAATTCTTTATTCCTTTTCAAAGTTTTATGCTCAGAAGGTGAAAAAAGTATTTACATCAAAAAACCTCCTGATAATGTTTATGCAAATCCATGCGAGCACAGAGTTGCATGGTGCAGCGTGCTGTATATGGGCTAGAGCAATCCCAAGCACAAATACCGGCTGGGGGGAGAATGGATTGAGAGCAGCCCTGAGCAGAAGGACTTGGAATGTCAACTGATGAGAAGCTCAACACGAGCCAGCAATGTGTGCTTGCGGCCCAGAAAGCCAACCTCATCCTGGGCTGCATCTAAAGAAGTGTGGCCAGCAGGTCAAGGGAGGTGATTCTCCTCTACTAGGAGAAGGGGAGGGAGAGGGAGAGGGAGAGGAGAGGAGAGGAGAGGAGAGGAGAGGAGAGGAGAGGAGAGGAGAGGAGAGGAGAGGAGAGGAGAGGAGAGGAGAGGAGAGGAGAGGAGAGGAGGCTCCAGGGAGACCTTATTGCAACCTTCCAGTACCTAAAGGCGTCCTACAAAAAAGCTGGGGGAGGGACTTTTTACAACTGCAGGTAAGCTGAGAGTAGATTTAGCTTAGATATAAGGAAGAAATTCTACATCGTGGTGAGGGTGGTGAAGCACTGGAAAAGGTTGCCTAGAGAAGCTGTGGATACCTCAGTCCTAGAAGTGTTATAGTGCTATAGTCAGGTGGGACAGGGCGTAGAGCGACTTGGTGTGGTAGATGTGCTTGCCTGAAGCAGAGGGCTGCAACTGGATGATATTTAAAGTTCCTTCCAACCCAAACCATTCTAACATTCTATATTTTTGATTTCTTGCATTTGTTTTCATTGTTTTTTTATAATACATTTCATTCCTACAGAGCTCAAAATCTATTCAGTTACACATTAAGATACAGGTTTAAAAAAATAATCTATCAATGGACCACATTATTTTGTTCTTGAAATGTTGCTAATACTTTTTTCACCCGGAGAAAACAGGGAGTATTCTTCCAACAGGATGTTTTTCCCTTTGAACTTACATTTGTCATCTCTGCACTCGGCTGTAACCAGAAAAAAAAAAGTTGGCACTTGACTACAGTGGTGCAGGCATGGTTCAACTTAGGAAAATCTCTGACTCTTGGAATGCAGCCCATCTGTCCAAAATGACCTAAAAAGTAATATGCAATTGTTTTACGCTTTTATGTTTTGCCACTAGAACAGGCAGCAGCAGATGCATGTTAAGAAATGTGGAGAGCTGAGCATATGCTGCACTGTCACTGCTCCTCTGGGAGTAGCAAGTCGAGGGGAAAGAGAAGAGCTTACCTGTGCTCTGCCCTTGGCTTCGCTGGCCACTGGATGCCACTTACAGTAGCCAGCTTGGGGTACAAAAGCAGAAGTAGCTTGTAGCTCACTGCATCTCACAGACACACTGCTTTTAGGGCTGAGGACCAGAGCAGGGAACTCCTCCAACTGCAAAACCTGTGAAAGGAAGGGCATTTTTTAACCTGTTTTGGGTCACAGTGTGGCCCTGGGAAAGGTTGTTTGGGGTGAGAGGGAAGGAATTGATGGCAAGGACTATCCAGTCTTCCAGGGCTGCTAGTAGGCGCTTGGTATCTGGACTCTACCTGCTGGTTTTATTTCTGTTCTGAAGGAAAAGGGCAGAAAATCCAGTTATTTGCAAGTTAATCAAATATTATACCTAACTCCTCTCAGCAGCTGGGGATAGTTTAAGCTTGTGTAAGTTATAAAGATGTATCTTTCAAATGTGAGATAAATCAGTACCCCCAAAAAGTGGTTGCAGATTGGCTGTGACAATGTTATCTGTGTCCTCATTTTATGCATTTTTCTTTGGGCAGAAGCCTGTGCAGTTCTAATTGTATCTTTTTCCACAGAAGTGTTTATGGGGCCGCTCAGTGAATTGGATTAGGGAGTTCAGCCAACTTGTAATAATTGTTATTTTTCTTTTTCAGAGGTCATCTATTCTTCTTCAGCTGTCCTTGCTGTCCTTATTTCTTCAGGGTTTTTTTTTTTTATAGAGGATTTCCTTCTCTTTATGTTGGACTGATTGCATTCAGTGGTGCAGTCTTAACAGTCCCTATGAAAATAAAATAGCTCTGAACTTGAGTTGGACTTGTGTTCATATGAAGAAGGTTCAAGCCCCAGAAGGCCCATAGTGGTTTTTCTTTGTCTTAACTACAGCACTGCCACAGCCTGTCCTATGGTCATGCATTTGTTCACCATGCCCAAAAACCTTTCATAGGCAGAGGCACACATAGGTGACCATAACAACAGCCAATTCTTCAGCCCTGAGATGACTCATAACACGTAGAAACAGTAGAAATTATGCCTATATGAGGGCATGTCCCTCCCTATTTGTTTTCCTGCCTATTCCACTTTGCTCTTTCTCCAGAAGTATTAGTGCTGCAGTGCATGGATGTCCAAAGCCTCAACTGCAGGCAAGTGGAGAACAATATTCCTAGTGACATATCTCTTTAAACTGAAATCCAACAGTGTTTTGCTATTTAGAAAATACCAGTGGTTTTTTTAGATTAATGAGAAGAAAATTATTAATTAAAATACTTTTTTGATCCAAGTGCCAAAAACATTTTAAAAAAGAGAGATTTAAAACAAACAAACAGAAACTCTTGTTTGGCAAAGAAAACAATCTCAAAGTAAATAAAACAGTATTAATTATATCCACATTTTTCCTGTAGGGAAGAGCTTAGCACTTGGAAATCTTTTAATCATATCCAAGCCTTGAGCTTGAAAAGTTTGTCAAAAAAGAGTTTGGGATGAGGGTAAATATGTCTAAGTAGGAGAGATATGTCCCCACAAGAAGTTTTATATACCCAGGGAATTCGAAGTTGATATTCTACTGAGAAAGGTTTGAAAATGGTAAAGGATGTACGAACAAGTTACACAAAGAAACTAGGGACATGATTTGAAGTCCAGAAAACCTGCTTTATTGCATCTCTGTTCTGTTTTGTTTTGTTTTGTTTCTCCTCTTTTAGCTTTAACTTGTTTCTAAAGGGCTGTGGGTTTTGTGGGACAAAATAGGTTGTATCACTTATAAAATTCAAATAAATTAAGTGTGATTGTGTGCGACACATAGAAGGTACCATGCAAGGCCCTTTAGTAATCCAGGCTACTGGCAGGGGGTAGGGGGGTGATTTTCACACCACTGAAATCTACAGCTCTTTTAGAAAGGTGGATGAAAAGCTGTTGATGTGCATCTGTGATACCCGTCACCATGTCAAACAGAGGAAAGAAACGATGAGAACCTGAAGATATCCTTAACTTTTCTTTGAAGATGATGAAGGTATACATGTTGGACTAGTGTTAAAGCTGTTATTGTCATACGTGCGGTTCACAGGGAGAGGTGTAACACCCTGTGTTGGAGCAGCTGGTCTGTTAGCTGTAGTGCTGCTAGGAGGACTGAGACAGGCATTTAGTCACACACAGCTTTCTTCAGGTCACTGAAAACTTTTTCCAGCTAATCTACTGCTCTGACAAAAGAGGTGACCTTGCTTATAAATCTTGCTTTGCTCGAGTGTGGACACAAATGGTGATAGTGTATGCAGGATGCACTTGAGCTAAAGCCCCTCCACAGGCATCAGAGGCAGCTTCAGGAGCTGCAGTGCTCTCACCAAATCCACAGCCTTAATTCAGCCACCAAAGCTGCAGCATCTGATGTGTGGTATGGAAGAACTTATCCCTGTACTGCATTTTGTCCTTATTTTCACCAGGCTGCCCACCTGGGTTTCAGTCCTCAAACCAAGGAGTATGTAAGTGTTTACATGGGTAAAGCAGAGATTGGAACTTGGGCTCTCTCTTGGTTAGTGATTCCTCTTCTCTCTCTGGGTAAGCAGAGCATGTAGGCTTAGTTTTAGGCAAGCATGCACTACACCTGTGTTCTGTGCAGGACGTGGTTTGGTAGCCGTGCTGGGAGGGCACTTACAGCAGGGTGAGGTGAGGAGGGATGCGACGTGCTTTTCTGGTTGTCCTCAGTGAGGTTTAGGCTGGATCTAGATGCTCACCTCCCAGCCCTTTGAACCCTGTAGGCGTTATGTGGGGTGCTCAGAAATGTTGATGGGCCCGTAGCTGCCTAAGGCACTTGGTGCCTCAGGGATTGGGCTGCAGCAAACTGTAATTTTGAAGGCTTTAATTTATTTATAATTGTTCCTGAGAGTCTGGTATGCCTTCATGGAACTTTCTGGCCAAGAAAGATATCCTCAGCACACTCCTCCAGTACACCAGGCACTATGGTTTGCATACCTTCCCCTCAAGGTGGTGATGAATAGACAAATAATTGGTGACTTTTCCTCATGCCTCAAGGTGCTGTTGGGTGGTGTTTTGAGGGGTTGCAGTGAGCAGGGTTTTCTTTAATGAGGACAGCCTGATTTGTGAGTATTCCCAGTCTCATGGAGTGGTAGTGGGTGTGGTGCATCTCCTCCATAGCTGGTCCTGTGCCCTTGGCCAGCGAAACTGCCTCCTTAGCAAAATGCAGCTCTTATGTGAGTGAGAAAAAAGATACTTGCAGAAGCTGCTTCACATTTCACAACATGTCCTAAAGCTCAAGGAAGGGACAGTCTGGCCCTTGTCTATGCTAACAGCTTATTTTCCTTGATACCCTGCCTGTTCCCTTAATGCATCCATGCAAGTACTCGTGTCCTCTCCTACCCTTTATGATCAGATTGTAATTTTTTGTTTCTAAGCTAGCTTGCCAACCATTTTAAAATCTATCGCTTGCTGGAGTGTTTTGTCTCCATCAGGTAAAGAAGACCTCTCAGTGACTGTATTTTGGGGCCTTCAGTGATACTCTTACAAGCTGAGCAGATCTAGGTCCCTTATCTTTCAGTAGCTCTTGTGTATTTTTTTAATGCATACTCAGGTTGGCAATCACTCCAGGGCTCCTGCGTGTGGCTGGAGCCTGGATCCCAGGCTGATCTCTGCTGAGGGACTGCTCATCACAGGTCACTGCTCTCCTGCACTGATTCTTACTCTTCTCAATGCTCTCTTTGTCATCAGACTGCTTACCCTAGCTGGCTTTGCTGTTCTTTTGCTGCCCTTTTGCTATCCTTGCCCTCACACACTCACCTTCCTTCCCCTCTCCATCTTGTTTATCAGACACTGCTCTGGCTGAGTGCCAAAGATATTTGGTTTTGATTTATAAAGTACTATAAAAATATTATAAAAAAGTTCTTTATACACAGGAATCAGCTCTTCTTGTTATGTTGTGACTCATTGTTTTTACTAAAAACCCTCAGGATGTTTTCAGTGAGGTTCAGTTTTCACCTCTTCCCATGTTCTCCTCAGCTGCTGGAAGCTTATCTGGTTTCACAGTGCTTGTATCTGGGGAGACTTGTTGTGGACACTGCTTGAACTTCTATAGCTTATCAAAAGGTTTTATTCTTTGAAATTGCTATTTCATGTACCTCACTGATTGTTTTTCCTGGTCAAAATATATATATATATATATATATGTGGAAGCTACATTTGAGGAGGGATGAGAGCTCTGGGACACTTTGGAGAAGCCCGTCACCTTTCTGCCTTTCACGCTGCTGTCAAGCATACTGGAAGCTTTGACCTTGGCTCCCCATCACCCATTGTGGCTACATCCAGCAGTGCAAAGTGGAGAGGAGTAGCTAAAAGAGCTAATTTCTTTAAAGCCCACTCCATCCTTAACCTCTGTCTCAGTCAATATACTTGATTCCTCTGTATTTTCTTTCCTTAGTAAGAAAAGCGCTCAAGAAAAATCAGTTTTCTATTTTTATGTAAGACTGAAAATATTGCCTTTCTTATATTAACTCCTTGGAACAGCAGAATAGGAATGCTTTTAACTGTGGGAATGTTACAGTATGAACTTCTCATTTAAAGTGTCACCTAGTGGATTGTTGGAAGTTTTGCATCAAGTTAAATAATAATCAGTATGATCACATAAGCCATAAAAGCCAAAGGCCAATTCCTGTGCACAATAATTGATGAAGAGGCATTTAATATTCTATTGATCTTATTAAAATTCCTTTTTAATGTGTTTCATTTAAGCCCTAAAACTTGCACTGAACTGCTACATTCTTGGACTAGCAATACATTATTTCAGCTTTGGTCTTTTCTATTCTGATGACTAAAATGGCAATTGATTGCTAAAGAAGTTAATTACCAGTGAGCTAGCAGTGAAATTTTGCCTGAACAAAATCATTAAACCTTGTTTATGCTAATGGGTTCCTTGTGCGTCTGCGGGGTGGCTTCAGGCAGAGTCCTTGGGACAAAAAGATGATTGTGCATCTGAGTATGTGGTCAGTTCAGAGCTACTGGAAAATGTGTCTTACATAACACATATGAAAAAGATTAGCAGTTTCAGAGTCATCACCATCTATAGTTCTAAAGGATATTACAAAGGAGGTTAATTAATATAATATCCTTCTAGTATGGACCAGAAAACACAAAATGAGCTCCTCCATTTATGTGGAATTGTGCAGTTTACAAGCTCCAGAGAGGTTACATGAATGGAAACATGAAACATGTATATTCAAACCAGCAGCAGTCATCTATGTCATTGTATTTTCCAGTTTTGTTTTTTTGCTTTATTTTTCTGGGTGGCTACTTTTAACTTACGTGGGAATTTTCTTTCAAAATACCTGAGACTCTATGTATTAGGAGGATATGCAGGAAAAGCAAAGGCTCAGTATCTCTGAAAATGGGGCTGGATGCAGGGACTTGTACAGTCAAAACTGGCCTCCAGATTTGGAAATTCAGTTGTGTTTAGCCTGGGTCACTCGGTGAACTGAGGATCCCAGGCTGGAGGAGGGCTTGGGACTGCTGATGCCCGGGTGCCCCCCATCAAATCATGAACTTCTTTAGCTGAGATAAATAGGCAACAGTATTGAACAATTTTATTTGTGACAGCTTTGGTTTCCCTTCTGCTGCTGTCACACACTGCTGTACTTACCTAGTGCTCAGTGATAAAGCTGTTCAATCACAGGACATACCACACACTAAGGGTGAAGAATTTTATAAGAGCAGCTACTAAAAACTTCAATGATTCCTTTTCTCTAGACAGAGTTGTTTTGTCTATCTCAACCTATTTCATTTTCAACCCAGCTAGTGATGAAGTAAATATTAGAAGATGAACCTTAACTTTACATCCTTGGTGTGTGCAAGGGAGAGATGACCTGGTGTACCTAAGATGTAGGTTTTCTCAGGCTAACTTCCCTGAGGCTTGCACTGTAAAGACACAGATGCACAATGAAGCCACTTTTGGTTAAGAAACTGCACAAAAAAGGATCAGCTCCTGGCAAACGTGGCAGCAGATAAGACATGGTGAGCAAAGAGGAAGGCTTTTTAGCTGCTGCCCTGTAAGTCTGCAGGGTGGGAAAGGACAGATATTGCAGCAGGTAAAAGGTACCACTAAACAAAGCACAAAATTGAACATGTTTAATATTGCAAGATAGTTTTAAGTAAACTGTACTGTTTCCTAATGCCAGTATAGGATATGGGACACGTTCCAAGGGAAGTTCATTCCACCCCAGGGCTTATGAACCTTGACTTTCCCTTTAAATGCAATTGTTAGTGAACACTTTAATGAAAGAAGCTTTTATCAGAAAAAAAAAAGTGTCAAACCACACTGGTAAATAATTTTCCTTGACAAATAATATTTCAGCCACTGATTGGAACCGTAATTCTGGTCAGTATTATCATTTGCTTTGTAAATAGAAGTGCTTATCTAAACAGCCGAGCTTTCTGTTGTTGTTGATGATGGAAATGGGAAAATGTGGGGCAGAGGGAACGTGTCACTTCCCTTCCTTTCTGGAAGGGAACTGCATGCGTCTGTTTCCATCGATCCGAGGCCCGCACCTATAACGGCGTGGAAAAACAACGCCGCGCTCTGAAGGTGTCCCCAGGTCTGGGGGGGGGAAACTGCTCCACGACCCAGTTAGAAACTTCAGGAGCCAACTGGCAGAACGAGACGGGAGGCTGCCACCCGGGTATTTTCCTTTTGCAGTCCCGAGTGAGATCTCCCCCTCTTTATTCTCTGAGCCAGATGGAAACGCATTTGGTTTCTCTTTTAACCATGTTACTTTTGCGAGGGGAATGAACGGAGCAGGAGCAGCTCTTGGCCGCAGCAACATCAGAAAGCGCCGCTCTGCCAGAGGAAACCACATAAAAGCCAGCGTGTGTGTGTGTTTGGGGGGAGGGCGCAGCCAGGGATGATGCCTGGAGCTTCTTGCTCTCGGAGCTGTGATTTGTGAGTGAAACATGATGAAATCACCCCCTGGACAAATCACACGAGCCTGTCAACCTCACCAGGTGGGATTACTTGTAGCTAATAGCCCGAACTCCCAGAGCAAACAGAGCTCGCTATAAAGAAAAGGCGACGGTGGCGCGCAGGCTTTTCAAGGGCTCTGGTTATGGCTCACAAGGGCTGCGTCCACTCGCACCAGGTAGGGGAGGAGAGCAGCGTGTTTGCTTTTAGAGGAGGAGCAGCCCGTCTCTCCTGAATAAGTGCCTACAAAAAGGAGCGTTTCAGCTTCAGAAAGAGATGTTTTATTCATGAACCCTTTCTGGTTTGTGTTACTCTCAAACAGTGACGCTGTCAACTGCTACTCCAGTGATGGGAACTGCAGCGCTGGGGAGCTCGAATGTACAGGGGATCCTCTCTGCCCCTTCACCCGTAATACCCCCAGCTCCAAGGTCCTGCTTTTTGCACGGTTTGCTCACTTTGCTGTTTTACTTTTGCAGGTTATATCTTTATTTGCTTTTGCCTTTGGAGTAAATGTCTGCATGGGATTTACAGCAAATCGATATAGGAGATCTGAAGAATGGGATGAGGGCCCGGTCTCAGGTACAGTAACAGACAGAAATTGTACATCATAATACCCTTATGTTATGTACTGTGGTTAGAAACAACTCCTACTCCAAAACTGTAGTTTGCTTGTTCCTTTTCCTTCTAGGATATAGAGAAGAATAAATAACTTGCCGAGCCTGAGTCGGTTGACCTTTGGGACTCACCTATAGGTCTCCTATTTACTTAAACTTTTGCTCTGTGTGCATGTGACTATGGAAAATCCAGCTTATTTTAGGACTGAGCACTGTCAGTCTCACAGAGACCGGGCTCCTCAGTTCCCACGTACCGTTTGCTGTGTTTCGTGCTCCTCACAGTTTCCTTTCAGAGCTAAGAGAGGCTCCCCGATGGGTTTCAGGGTACTGGTTTTATTTTGGTAGCTATTGAAGCGTTTTCTAGAAACTTGATTAATGCTTTCAGGAGGCACTGGTGAGAAAAGCTTTTGGGATTTCCGCGGCTCCTGAAGTCATGCTGGTCTGTGAACAGTAGACGGCAGACATCTAACGGTGGAGAGGGCTGGGGAGAGCAGAGCAGGTGTTTGCCCAGATGTGCTGTCACCGAGTCCTCTGGTTTTCTTTTGCCTCCTACTTTTTCTTTGGAGGAAGGCAAGAACAGAAGTCCCCACAGAAGGGACTGTTGTTTGTGTTCTGGGGCAGTATAGGGTTTTGTAAGCTCAGGCATAGTCCAAGTGGAAAAATATATAAAATGGAACACTAGGGGTTTTTTGGGTTTTGTTTTGTTTTGTTTTTAAAAAAGTAGGCTTGACTTGCGTCTCTGTTCCTTCCTTTGGCAGGAGAAAGGAAACCTGTGGTCATTGATTTAGAGTTGGTTAATATGACTGAAGTGAATGGGTTTCATTGGTAATGCCTGTCTGTAATGATAGCTTGCGATTTTAAATTATAATATTGTTCATTATGACCTGAGTTTGTTGCATTCCTGGTAATGAATGTGTCCCTCTTCCCTCCCCCCCCAGGAATTAGTGTCTAATCACAAGCACAATCAGGGCTGCTGATCACTGAGTAGAGGCATTTTAAGTAACTAAAAAGAATAGTGGCAGTTGCTGTTGAACTTCAAATAACAGTAAAATAATTGCTTGAAAACCTCATTTATTTCTGTCTTCTAATATGTTAACTGTAGAGCAATTGCATAGCATGTATAATAGTGACATGAAGAATTTGAATGTCATGTCTTCAACGTCTGACTTGCCAATCGTTTGCTTTCAGTGGTAACTGTCTAGGCTTTAGGACAGGGCTGTTCAGTTGTTTTTTACTGAAGTCCCAAAGATCTGATCTTGGGGACCCATTGCAGCACATCAGTGCCAACCCTGATGAGCCAGCCAGCACTGTTCGACATTGCCAGGACTGGAACCAGTAGCTGTCTGCTGCTTCCAATACCAGGAGGTTTCACTCAGCATTAAAGGAAAATAGCAAGAAATATAGGCTCTCTTGCCAGAGGGCAGGAGACAAAACTTTTGGTAGGCTATTGAGAATTTCCTTACAGGTGGGATTGGACCAGCACCTGGCATTGAAGTAGTCTAGTCTACAGTGCTACAATGAGACATGGGAAAGTGCAGAGGATTTTGTCTCTTCTGTGTTTATGCAGCTTGGTTACTTTTGTTGTAGAAAAAATCCAAGGACATGATAGCAAAGAATAAAGCATTATAGTCACATCTGTCTGAAGGAGAAAGTAAAAAGTTACACTGAAGAGGTGCTTTTCTTAACAGACGAAAAACACTCTGAGCAAAGAACCTTTTTAGGCTCCCCTAATTGCACGACTTCCAGCTATAGTTCATGAGAAGTCCAGTGCAGTGAAATAGCCAGAATAAAAGATTAGTGTAGTTGTTTTTTCAGCTTCACTTTGTCTTGGCTTATTTATTTCCAAGGGTTTAGAGTTAATTATTTTGGATTGACAAAACACTTTCTTTACCAACCATTGCTGTATAGATCAAGTTGTTGTTTCTCTAGAGGTATACCATGATTGTAAGTAATTTTCAGTTTTCACGTAGCATAGAACTCCTCTGCAAGTCAAAACCATCGGTTTTTTTTCCTAGTGCCTTATAACTGCATGTCAAAGAAGTACCACAACACCTAAAATTCCCCTCCTATTCTTTTCTTAGTGTTGTATAGATATATTTGCCTTTATTTGAGATGTTTAATATTTGTACCCAACAAATTATTTTATTTCAATAATTTTTTTACTTAAAGTTTCTAAAAGGCATTAGAGAACCAAGTTTTTCATAACTTTGCCTTTGTAAGTTATTTGCTTTATCAGTTTCCTAGACATCTTAGTAAGCTCTTTCAGGGCAAATGGCCTTAGTAATCTCTTGAAGCAGGTTCCTTGGTCATGAAAGGATGATAGCTTAAGTTTTGGAAGGAGAAACTGTTCTTCTTACTGAGTTTTTAAGCATGTCATTAAAAATGGAGTCATACCTTTCTTGAATTGGAACAGTTAGGGTGTATTTTTTGCTTTATGTGACTTTTCATTGAAATTTTACTCATTGCAATGGCATTCTGCAAAAATGGAATGCATGTTCATCATGTGACTACTATCTAGCAAAACTGGTGTTCCAGGTATTTTGTATAGGTGTTTGATCTATATAGGACATGTAGGATCCAAAATGGTGAATTCTTACCAGGTAGTCTCCTTCCTGTAGTAACTGTGTAAGCATGTCCATATTGTGTAGTCCTATGATTGAAAAACTACTGGAAGTAAATGGATTTCATTTTTTTTTTTAAAAAAGAAAATATTGTAATCAGCTAGAATCAGAGCAAGCAGTTTGATATAGCATTTTCCAAAGTAAATATAATGCATAATCAGTGGAAAGGTAATAATCTCCATGGACTGAATCAGGAGGACACTATTGCACTAAGTAACTTCTCTGTAACCTATGACGTTAGAGACAATCCTTAGATGGTTGTTTTGAGCTCAGTTGGCCTAAAAAAGAATGCATGGAAAAATGTGAAGAGTTTTATATATTAAATAAGGAGGGGAGGACCTTCATGTTAAGGTCCCTCTGCCTGCTGCATGGTCTTGATTATAGGAGCTATGGAGGGATACAGTAATTTTGAAAAGGATTTTGAAATTGAGGTAGTGTGTTCTGTACAGAGGCTTCTGTTAATTTGAAAATGCTTACAAGGGATGGACTGCCTGATATATTCTCAGGCTATTCTGCATGCATCAGTACCCATGCCATGGCATTGTGCACGACCTGAAAATCATGGTCTGGCTGCAAATGCAAGGTCAAGCAGGATAAACAAAGGAAAGATCTTGATGTATTCAGAGATCAGAGGAATTAAAACAAGTCCTCTTTTGTGTTGCTATATAAAAAGTGTCCTACATTGACTCAAGAGGTGTGACTTGAATTTGATAAGTAATTTGGGATAATTTGTCACATCAGTAATAAAGTGGTTGCCAACAGATTTGAAAAAATAACAGATTAGGCAGCTGGCAAAACCTTTCTTATGTGAAATGGAAACCTAACTTGCAGTTATAGAAGGAGGACTGAGAGGAGGACGTTGAACAGCTATGTAGACCTTCTCTACATCCCAAGACATGGTCAGTTATTACTGAAGGGCTCCTGACAGATCTCGGTCTAACCCGTTCTTGAAAATCTCCAAGATTAGAGATTGTACAGGCTCTGTGGGCAATTTGTCCTAGTGGGTCCCTGATAAATGAGCTGTTCTTTACAACAGACATTCTTTGAGCTGCAGTTGACTCTGTCCCTTAGGTAATCTGCAGTCAGTTTTACACATTTTCTTTCTTAAACACGTGTTGACATGTGGTTTTTTACCTTTTAAAATGATCTCCCTCTCATCCCTTTGAAATGAAGAGACGAATGCCAGTGTAAGGCATACATAATCTATGTAATACCTTTAAGGTGAGTCTATAATACGTTTGATTTGCAGCTTACTGGGTATGTGATTATATATTATATAGCTTCCCCAAAGGAGAGTAGTAGAGGAGGTTAAATAACATGGATATATTATTTAGTAACAGATTTTCAGAAGTATTTGGCAGGAAGCAACTGTCAGTAAGAATAAGGAACAGGACCTCATAACTCTGAAAATCTGAGTGTTAGCATGCTTTGAAACAATTCTCACATGATGAATTTCTAGCATAGCTTTCTGGCCTATTCATGTGAGCAAAAAAAAATACCCATCTGTGTGTTTCCAGCTTGTAGCTTCTTGGAACTCCAGATGGCCAAAATATTGATGGCTCATTAAGAGGATGGTTGCAGAGTATGTACCTACACAGTGAAACTTCGCTGTGTGTATGATGTTACTGGCTCTGTGCATTACTGACCTGATTAAAAAAACAAACCCAAAAGCAGAGGCACAGTTGTCTACTACTGCTTTTTCCAGCAGGCATGTGAATGTGCCTTGCTGCTGCAATGATCCATGTCTGCAGCCATGATAGGTCTGGTTTTCTTACCCATTACCTTGCTGTAGGGTTGATTTGTTGTCATATTTGCTCACTGAGGTGATTAATGTTGGTGTGTAACCTGGGCTAGTACCACTCCAAGGAAGGCAATGGAGCAGTGGTGCTGGGCATGGGAGCTGGTGGGACATCAGCTGCTACAGTGTCACCTCCAAACTCTCCCTTGATCTTCTTTTCTATTTTATCACACTGTTAGGGTAATGCCGTCTTGTTTGGAGAGAAATTTCCCCTCAGTTTACGAGGAGACTAAACTTATATGTAAAAGATTAGGGGGAAAAAAATCTATAAGAAAAGATCAGAGCAACTGTTTCCCACAAGTGTCCTTGCATCAGTCCTCTTAAAACCATCCTGTTAATCATGGTGAGGTTTGCCAAAATCAAATCCAAACTGTGATCTAAAAGAAAGCATATCCTAAGACAGTTTCAAAGACTCAGTTTTAATAGGTCTCTCAAGGAACAAAAGGCATTGTGAAATTTTCCTTGGAATACCTCTACTTTTAAAGAATAACATGTATTCATTGTTTTATTTAATAAATTACTATTAACCCTGGAGAGTAGTACATAATTTTCCTGCTTCATGTAAGCTGCTATGTAGAATTTTGTTACAGGAAACTGTACAAAATGTATAAAGTTTTGAGAAAAGAGCAGAGAAGTATGTATTGGCTTTGACAGTAAAGGCCCTCACTAATAAATAGATTATTGAAGTCTAATACATTATTCATGGTTTTCAGACTGGCAGTCCTGCATTTAGTTATACACATGAAATATATTGATTTCTTACATACTTTTGTATTTTATTAAGTTTTAATTATTTAGTGCTCTGAAGAAGCCCACCAAAACACCTTGTCGTTAATTTATAGAGCATCTTACAGTTTTCTTTCATGCTTGACATTGATTTGGCACCTTCCAGTATAGGAAATGAAGTCCGGCTGACTGCATGTAGATTAATTGCAGTCCTTTCCTATGCAAACTGCCCAGCCAGCCATGAAAATGTCACTTGGCTTCTGAAAACAAAGGCCGCCTTCTGAGGAATAGCTGCAGTTCCTGGAATGGGGCCTTGGAGACTTCAATACATTTCTGCTAATGATCTCTTGATTGTTACAGAGGTAAAGCCAAGGCTGTTTCTTTGCAGGACATTATCACAGCATGCTGCTTCCTTCTTGTTTTTTTCTTCTTTTTTTTCTTCCTCCTCAAAAAGAGCAACCTTTTTGGAATTTGTTCCTTTTTTTTTTTTTTTTTTTTTTTTTTTTTTAAATTTCTTCAAGCAACTCTTCTCTTCTTCCTGTTCCCTTCCCTTCCCCAGGGCAGGCAGATGAGGTTTTGCTCATCCAAGAGGCGTGGGGCTGAGCCACCCTTCCCAACACTGCCAGCCTGACAAATGTTGCCCTGTTTCTTGTTCCACACAGTCCTGTCAGATTCCCCCTGGATCAGTACCTCTGGCTCCTGCAAAAACAGATGCTTTGAACTTCAAGAGGCAGAGCCTCCTGGCTGCCGTTGTGACAACCTGTGCAAGAGTTACAACAGCTGCTGCTTCGACTTTGATGAGCTGTGCTTAAAGACAGGTACGATGGGTCTCCTGTCCCGCACTGCCAGGCACTGCTGACACCTGGTTTCTACCAGTGGTCGGGATTTGCCTGATAAACCAGCGCTCCCTGTCGTAATCTGCATCTCCTCCTCACCTCACCTTGACTTGCTGGGCAGGCTCAGTTCAGCATGAAACGTGTGTCCCACATATTCTTGCAAGGAGTAGTAGAAATGCGTACTTATCGCTCCTCATTTCTGAGCTTCAGCCATGGTTTCTAGGGCAGAAAAAGCCATCCTTTTTTCTCCTGAGGGACACTTAATATTGGAGCAATTCATGCTCGCCTGTGGGCTATGCATGGCAGATACTCGTGAAGGTACATTGAAAGCTGGGAGTATTGAAGAAGCAGTGCAGGTCCTCTTTGAGAGAGCTGCAGGTGACAGGCTGGGCTTCTTGCCTTGCCCCTGGCTCCAGTTTCCAGATGTCAGTATGTGTGTAACACACTGGTAGAACTGTTTGACTTCAATTCATGGACCCTGGGGGTTGGAAATAAAACACTGGGTTAATTTTCTTTTTTTTTTGAGTCATAGGCAAGGAAAACTTGAGGACCATGAGTTTGTATTTTACTTCTTAACATAGTGCATTTAAATAATTAGTTGTACCCATCTCTGAGTGTTTGCACAGTGGTCAAAGTTGACACAGGTGCCTTCTACTTTTGCCATTAAATATTTTCTTGCTTTATCGAAGAATTGTATTTACTAAGCAACCAGGAGAGAAGTCTAATAGTTAAAAATAGCATTGGCCATGTATGTACCATGCTTGAGATTCCTGCCTTCCTCAGTTCTGTTTATAATGCTGTAATTTTAGTGTCTTAATACCAAAAACTGATGAGCTAATCCTGTACCAAAAACTACTTTGGTTCCAGGTCAAAAACTTTTGAATTTTAGGCTGACGCTATTTTGCCCCTGGTATAAATAACTGCAGAATGAGACCTTCTTTTTGTAGACTTTGAGCACAATATAAGATATTTGGTACCTAAGGGCAGAATTCCAGTTCTTCAGTCACCTCCAGTCCATGGACCATGTCCATATATGTGTATGGATACCTGCATAGCACCTGAGTGTTGTGTGAATTGCCATATACTCCCACAGGCATTTATTAAGTCAATTATCGCATGCACAATATGTAAATATTACTTATACTATGCTAAAACTGTGCTAAATGAAGGCAAGAAGAGGGGAAAAGACATTGTTGATGTGGTGTGTCTTTTACTGGGTGCACATTGGCTAAAGTGATTTTTAAAGTTTGGGGGCGGGGGGGGGCAGGGTATGGAAAACCGAGTGTTTACATCCATATTCCAAAGTGTAGCAATGTACTGCCCTTGAGAGAGCACCATAATTTTGGCCTTCAGATCCTAACTTCATTCGCAAGATGAGAAGAGCTGGAGTTGTACAGCGGCCGTGCTACGCTTTTCCTTGAACAGCTCTTGTTCTTGTTAACTTTGCAGTTGGTACTGTATCTCACCCTGTGGGTGAGGAACTGATGGGGAGTAAAGCATCAATTTACATCCACGTAGTCTCTTTTCAGCTTTCTCTTATTTCCCGTGGATTTATCTAAAAGAATGGATTACCCAAGAAATACCAGAAGTCTTATTTTGTGCTTCAGGTCCCACCATTTCTCTGTCAAGGTCGTTTCTTGTCTTCTCTTTTTCACGCTTTCTAGCCTGCGGGTTGTATAAACCCTGCTGTACAACACCCGAGGGTAGCAGAAGCACTCGTGTGTGAGTGGAGGAGCCGTCCTGCTCTTGGCAGGACACAAGAGTCCTTTCTGTTTCTGGTTGACGTGCCTACTTCAGAAGTCTTGAAATCACTAAAATGTGGCTATAAACTTTACATTCAACTCTAACGACTAGAGTGTTGTCATTATGGCTTGTGTGAGTACTTCTTGTTTAGATCATAATCTCTCATTCTTGCTTACCGTGTGAATATTTTAGCTCGGGGCTGGGAATGTACCAAAGATCGCTGTGGAGAAAGCAGGAATGATGACAATGCTTGTCACTGCTCTGAAGACTGCTTAAGTAGAGGAGATTGTTGTACTAATTACCAAGTCATTTGCAAAGGTACGTCTATGGGCTTTCTATCTCTTATCTTTCCAAAGTTGATTGAAGACAGCCCTGTGGGTAAAGGGTTTTCTTCTAAGGGGCAATTTTTTGGGCACTAGCAGAGCACTTCTAATTTGTTGATGGTAGAACGACATCGTCTTTGTCTGTAGAGGTACTCATAGAAAAAGAGGTAGATGAAGAAATGTTTAAAGCAAAACATAGAAGCGTTCCAATGCATATGTCTGCATCACAGGGGAAGCAGGGATATCTGATGTGGTCTGAGCAGGAACAGAGCATTCCTAGATGTTATCTGTGTCTCAAAGACCTCTCCCCAACCCCACCACAAAAGCTCCTGCTCATACTACTTGACCTAACACCTGTAGGCTTTGTTTCTTGTGGGAAAGGAGTTGTGAGAATACAAGGGCTGTAACTGGCAGATGACCATGCTGCCTTCTAGATGAGCTGTGGGTGCAGTACGGCCCGCACCGTTTGGTGGGTGGAAGGGCTACTAAGGCTTAATTTTCTTCCTCTACCTGATCTTTTGGAGCATGTCCTGCTTGTATAATGTGTCTCCCATTTAGAACAGGCCTTCTGATCCTTGTTAATGAGCTCTAGGTGTCCTAACTTTTGTATCTCAACTAGTTCTTAATGTTTTCATTAATTAACTTTACTAGTGGAAGGGTTGCAGTTTGAAATTTTATTCTTCCACACCATTCTGGCCAACTGCATAAGTTCAGAAAACTGTAATAGTCCATATCCATATACTGAAAATGAGTTACTTGAGTTTTGCAGTTGGGAATCCACATGAAATATGAATCTTCCAACAAGTCCCCATAGATTGAGTTCTTCCCCTTCCCTAAGAAACCCAAGGCCGAGACCACTTAAAAACTGTTATAGTTTTTAATTCCTACCTTTTTTGTGAGCTCCCTGTTACAAGGGTCAAGACAGAGGAATTTGCATGTCTCCAACTGTAATGTACATAATCTTTGTTTAATTGGCTAGTAACAAATTATGTCAATGACCCTGGCACTCAAACAGGAGTAAGCCTTATGTGAGAACAGTGTTTCCTCTTTATTAGGCCTTTGCCTGTCTAAGGATAGTGTGTTGGGGTTCCCACCCCTTGGAAATTGTCCTCCACCTCCTGTCATGCTCAGTTGGAATCGCTGCAGGACACATTTCCCGCAGATCTTTTCTATGGTCCTTTTTGTTTTGTTCATTTAATTGAACTGCAGTTCCTTTAATAGTACTGGGTTCAGGAAGGGAGCCTCATTAGCTAATTATTTGTTTTTCCATTGACCTGTGAAAGTGCAAGTCATAAGCCACTCTATAGTCAGCATTCAGCAGTGAAAACCTTAAGAAAATAGTTGATTACATAAAGTAATTTTAACTAATCTAGTTCTGAAAGAGTATTAATGCTTTTTTTAGCTATGTCTGAGTCTCACCTGATCCATGAGCTGATCAGCTCTCTAAACCAGCTGGAAACTATTTAAGGTTGTTTTTCTTCCCTGAAATGAATTTTGTTTTGTGTCTTTAGCCAGCTGAATCGGCTCATGGAGACATCAGAGCTTCTGGGGAGAAGGATGGGAATTTTCAGCCAGAGGCAGCACTACCTGTTTTTGACAGATTGAAAATAAAAAATTAAAATAGGTGACCACTGTGCCTAAAGCATTACCACTGTCTCCTGCAGTCAAAGGACACTTCTAACTCCAGTTTTAACAACTACTTCTAGGAGTGCTAGTTGTTTAATAGAGTATAACAAGATTATTTGTTCAGCTTTGTGAAAAGACCTGCTCATTATTCATGGGAAGTATGACAAGACAGTCTATTAACTGGAGCTAGGCTTCATTTATTTGACATTTTCTGTAAAACTTCTAGCTCTGTCCACAAATTTTTAATTGCTGAAACTCCATTGTGACTTTTCTGGTAGGAGAAACACACTGGGTGGATGATGACTGTGAAGAGATAAAGGCTCCCGAGTGTCCAGCAGGGTAAGTGCGACTGCAAAGTCAAATGCAGTAAGGCAAATGGTCCCCAGCTCTGCCATGGACCTATGGACTCTGCATTTCTGCACTGGCCTTGTCACACAGGCTGAATGGCTGTGAGTCAGATGCTTTCCTGTTCTTCACCATTTGTAACACTAGGCTGATAATATTGTAATGCATTTGCTTGTGACCTGTTGGATGAGTGGTGGTTTACGATATGTAGGCTTGATCTCTTGGTCTTTGATGAGCTGCTGATGGGTTTGCCTGCTTCACTTATGGGGAAGGAACACCTCTGAAGTCAGCGCAAAGGTTTAGGTTTTTACAGTTTCAGTAAAATTCAGGTTGAGCCACGTGTGAACACAGTTCAGGCCTTTTTTATTTAAAAAATTATTATTTTATGCTTTTAGTGTTATCTTCCTAAATGAAAGTATTTCTACACTGCAATGGGATAATTGCTTGTCTTAGTGAGGGATTTGAGCACATAAATAATATTGAGAAAGTTGGCCCACTATTATCCTTGCAGGTAATAGTCTGCTCAGGTGCTGTGCTGGGCTGTAGCTCAGTCTGTGCTATTAGGATGATAGTTCGGAGGAGGTAGGAGCCCCTGCTTCTCCTGGTGATAGTGACAGCTACTTACCTCTGCAGCAGGTGACTAACATTAAGGGCCCAAATGTGTCTGTCCAGAACATATCTCTGCCTGCTTAGAGTCAATTCCCAGTAGCAGTAGTAAAAAAACCAACTGATGTAATAAAATTAACATGAAATATTGTCATCCTTAGAGAATGAGCTCTGTCTCACCGAGCTCACTCAAAATGTCACATGGACTTTTGTTTGTGAAGAGAGAAGACAAGCTATCATGAGGCGTGTGGTTTTTAACTACAGATTGTATGCTAGGGTGGGTGCTCGTGCATACTATTACTTTTCCCATCTCTGTCTCCTTCTATAAGTACTTGCCTGTTTGGGCTGTGTGCTTTTAGCTGCTCAGAAAGATGTCTTTTATGTTGGAATTCAGGGCTTCCACTGACTTGAGTCAATGCTGGATGTTACTGAGAGTAAAGTTTATCAGATTGTGTTCATCTGTTAAGTAAACAAAAAATTATAGATATATGGCATATACAGTAACTGTACTTTAGATTCTCTGGAGTCTCAATGAGCAAATGGAAATAAAAAAAACTTATGAAATGCTGCCTTAGACTCCTGCTGCTTTTGCTTTTAGTTTTGTTCGTCCTCCTTTGATCATCTTCTCTGTTGATGGTTTCCGTGCATCATATATGAAGAAAGGGAACAAGGTCATGCCCAATATTGAAAAGCTGAGTAAGTACATCTGTGTTTTTGCAATAAATGAAAGACAGTCTCTTGCAGACCAGTTGTTTTCATTGTTTATTGAGCAACAGAAGTCAGCATGGAGCTGATGGGTAGAAGGGGTGTGCCAAACACAGGGCTCCTTTTTTTTCTTTTTCCTCCATGAAAGTGAAATGGCAGAAGTCCCCTTTAGCTTAGATGGTATCAAGGAGCGGCTTGAAAGCACCCTGGCTAAGTCAGTGCATAGCAGTCAGAGTGAGTAGTGAGCTGCTGCTTTGAGGAGTGCTGCTCAAAATCGGTGACCTTCATATGGTTTTGTCAGCAAACAAATGCGTCTTTAGTACATTAGATGTATTATGCAATCGTACAGACTAGTTAGGAGCTGCCAACAAAATCTTCTGCTTGATTCAGAGATGTTAAAGATAGGGGCAAGTGGGTGCAGGAGCTGTGAGTGTGTGACAACTGGCTGGGGACATGCTCCAGCCACAAGCATCCCTACGCTTACCTTGGGAGGAGTGGGCACCCACTGGGGTTTATGGAGTACTGGTTGCAAAGTATGCTTGAGCTTCTAAGTACAGCATTGATATTTTGTGTGTGCCCATATCCTTGAAAGGTAGGGTTTGTTCATTCCGCCCTCACCCCTGAGTTTGTGCTGGCCTTCGTATTTGTGTAGCCATCTGGAGACTTGTGGCCAAAGCCCATTGTGAAACTCCAGCTTTAGTATATTTGTCGCTTAAAATCTGCTTGCATTTTCTCATGTTGTTTTACTTAGCAAGACAGATGAGTTTGGACACCGGGAAGAGGCTAGCTCTGAGACAAAAAGAGTGTTAGAAGAGTAGTTGGTTCTGTAGTCCTCTGGCTTCGTATTTCAGGTGTTTATAGTGAAGTACAAAGAGTGCATGAGTGGATTTAGTACTGTCTCACCGGAAGACCTGCCAACGTTGAGCAGCAGAAAGTTCATTTAAATCAGTTAAAATTTAACCAATCTCACCAGCATTTTAAGTCACAGCAAATGACTCCCTCTGTTTCTATTTTCTGTGTCTGAGTGCTTTACTTCCTAATGTTTGCATTCCCTATTGATTTTTCAGGATCTTGTGGAACACATTCTCCTTATATGAGACCTGTCTACCCTACAAAAACCTTCCCCAACTTGTACACCCTTGCTACTGTAAGTCCTTGGGAAGGAATTTTTGGTGATAAAATGTTCCATTGCAGTAGAAACATGGGCTGTGGGAAGACTGTTTTTAAATAAAACTGCTTTGCTGTCTGTGTTTTTGGCCTTCAGTTATGTTAAGCATTTTCCTCAGTATTTTGAAATTCTGAGATAAAGCATATCTCACCATTATACACTGTGTTTCAGCTTTTCTGTGTTTTCTTATGCCTATTTTTGCAGTTATTTGTACTGCTGTGTAATTGCAGGTCACAGTTTCTCTAGGGGGAGGGAAAAAACTCCCTTGAAATCCTACCCAGAATACAACCAGCAGTTGTTCCTTTATGGGAACAGCTGAAGTCATGCTGTCCCCACCCTGGGATGCAAATGCTCCTGCATGATTGTGACAGTACTCCCAAAGCTGTGCTAAGGGACTGCTTTACCTGCAGCTGCATTTTTTTTTTCCCCCCTTCCTTTTTTTCATGTGGCTTCTGCACAAGTGTTAAATGGGAAGAGAAGGGAGGGGAAGGAGAAATGAATAGCTGGGAATGGGAGAGGGCCAAGAGAAAGGGAGAAGAACAGAAACTTGTTCCATTGTCTTTACTGCTGGACCAGTTGTGATAAGGCCATAGCTTTGGGTGACTTGCCTTATTTTTTTCCTTGGAAGTAACTCTTATCTCACAGAGGCTCTGGTGAAGATAGAACATTGTAAAATGGAAATGTTAAGTGTTACTTTTGCAAACCGAGAATGAATTACTGTTCCCAGAAAGGGAATTCTTGAAGAGGAACTGAAAGTTCCAATTAATCTTTTCATAAATTTTTGCTTACTTTAGATGGCCTCAAACTAACTTCTAACCAGTGTGAAAATACTTTAAAGTATCAAGTAACAGGCATTTTTGTGCTTTTTAGCACAATTCAACCATCTCCTACTGCTTTCATTGCTAAAGCCAGTTTAAAATGTGCTTATCTTAAAGTTGCAGCCTTTTCTGGTGTGCAGTTACAAAGGTACCTATTTTAAAATAACTTGGCGGTATTTGCAGATGAAGATGAAGAGCTGGATTTGTGTGCATCAGGGTTGTACTAATTAATCTACTTCTGTACAAAGGGACTCTATCCTGAATCACATGGAATCGTTGGCAATTCGATGTATGACCCAGTGTTTGATGCCAGCTTCAGTCTTAGAGGGCGAGAGAAATTTAATCACAGATGGTGGGGAGGTCAACCGGTAAGTTTCACATTCCCTCCTCCTTCCCTCCTCCCTCTGCTCCCCTCCCTCTGTGCTGTGGAACGTAGCCAATAATAATAATTAAAAAAATACATCTGTGAACAATTTGTACCTAATCTCCCCCCTGTCTCGCCCTGTGTCTATCGATTTAATGTAATGTTTTGAGTTGGCTTTTGCTTTTCAGAATAATAAAGCCATTGATTATGGAAAGGTGCTTGCGTTGATAAGTATAAATTAGATGTGGCTAGAAAAAAAACCCCTCACTTAGACAGCAGTTTAACACAAATTACTACATTTTTGTCACCTTGGCATAATGTTTCCTTTTCATTATGGGTTTCTCAGGTTTTCATCCCAGTAATGTTCTTGTGGCAGTTTTAGTATTAATGTTCTGTCAGAGTAGCATGGCACAGCTTCATAATTATTAACTCCACAAGCGATCACTGTTACCTGACTTTCTGTAGAAGTTTGTGAGTTAATTTCTGCCTTAAGCACAGCAGTGGTGGCTGACCTAGGTCCTCTCTTTTGGATTAGTGCTGGACTTGATGGTTTCTCTACCTCTGAATCTTTATTCTGAGCAAGGAAACGGCCTCCTTCAACGTATTCTGTGTTGCTACAGTTAAGGAGGTCCCTTGGTTCTGCTGCACTTTCCCTACTGTTGCATGCTACGGTGGCTTCTTTTTTCAGCAAAAGTGGGTTTAAATTAAGCTAAGAAGTTTAATGTGCAAGCAGCCAAGGTGCATGCACATTAATTGCGCTAGTAGCTTAGGGAACTGTAGTTTAAAAGCTCCCTGACTGGTTAACCCCACAAAGAGAGTGAGGTGATCAAAGTGGGGAAATCGGAAGGTGTTTTGGAACACCATAATCTGTCATTGCTCTTTGCTGAAGTGCTCAGTGACCTCCCCCCAAATCTCTTAAGACAGAAATATCTCAAGAGACAAAAGGAAGTTACTCAGATGTTTTTAGGCTTAGCAAGTGTCTGCATGTACTTGTCTGCATGTGGTTTTAGTCTGCAGCAAATGCAAGACAAGACAATTTAGAGCTGCAGGCAGATGTGTGATGGGCATATGTGTCTGGCTGTAGCTAAGCCAGAATAAGGTACATGTGCTCTTCTAAAATTTGTCAGCATCACAGTGAGTGTAGTCACTCCCTTGCCCAGCTATGACCTGGATTAGCTTTTAGCATAGGTTGAGTGGAGAGGGTGAGGAGTATACCTGCTATTGTCCTTCCAGATGTGAGCAAAGAGACAGGATCAAAATGAGGAGCAGTGAAAGGGTGGCAGTCAAAGCCACACAGCTAACAAGCCTTGCCTGCTACAGTCAGGTTCATAGACCATATTGTGGCTCAGCTGCTGTGTGACAACTTGCCAAGCAGCTGTAATTTAATTCTGCATTGCAAATTTAGTTGTGCATCTTACCTTAATCACAATTAGGTAGGAGTTAGTGGGGAACTAACTACTGGGGATTGTACAAATGTCTCTGGTTTTGTAAAGTAGGATATTTTTAAAGTACAATATAAGTCTATAAATACTTCGTCACCTGCTATGTTGAGTGGAGAATATTGGTAATTCCCCACCCATCCATTAGAAACACTTATGCTGCTCCAGAGAATAAATTTTTTTCTGGATTTTAAACAAGGGTCATGAAAAATGTCAACTGAGACGAGTTCAAAAAAGTTACACAACAGTGGATGACACTGGATGTAATCCTCAGAAGACAGGAGGGAGTGTTGTGTACACAAGTAATGACAGTAAAATAAACCAGCTGATCAGAAGAAATGTTAAAAAGGAAAAACACACAAATAATAAACTGGAAATATCTTTGGAGAACAGGAAACAAATGCATAGAGGAAGGGTTATAATTCAATCCCCACACACTTAATGTGACGGAAACCTGTAAGTTTAGGAAATCTTGTAGAGTGGCCGTAGTGGTTGGGCAAGGATGTAGTAGTTCTCTTGAAATATATAAATTATACTCTCTCTGCAAGTGAAAGAACTGCACATTTGATAAGAAAATTGCAGATTTTGGTAAGAGAAAAAAATTTTCTTCATTTATGTATGGATTAGATACAGTCCCTAGCTCTTTTAATAATTTTCTCTAAATATCACATTGACACAACCTGCCAAAAATAGCTGAGTATTGAAGGACAAGACAGTAAAAGTAAGGAGTGGGGAAGTAAAATCTGGTCTGTGTATCACAGAATTCTTGTATGTCATAGCACATATGCATCTTGTTGTTTTAAGTTCTTTGATCTCAAACTGGAGTACTCAAACAGCATCAGAGTGGTACTTGGCTTGCACAGAATTGAGATTTATTATGTTTCTGCCCAGGAAGGCAGAAAAAGTGTCTGGGACCACTAATTCTGCTAAAGCTGCCCAGAGAAGAGTGTCATTTAGTGTTGATAATTTCTGAAATACTTTCTTGCTACTGGAAACTGATTTTGTTAAAATGTGGAGGGTTTGGTTTTTTTTTTTTAATTACTTATTCTAATACACAGCATTTTGCTGGAAAACAGCCAGATTACCATGGGATTACCATGGGATTTGGCAGATGAGTAGCTAAATGTTCCTACACTAGGAGATACAAGAAATTGATTTTAAGAACATTAAGAAAAGGAGAACAGGGTGGAAGGTAGCTGGGAAGTGTTTTGACATGTTCTAGCTGGTTGTGGGACTTCCTGAAACCTGGTCTTCTGATTTAGCATATAACTCTGCTTTATTATATAAGATTAAAACCACCTTGTTTTCAAAACAAAAGTGTTTGATGAAAACAGCCACAAGACCACTCCTATTGCTACAGCATCTCACAGAAGTGATGAGCATCAGGGCTCATTCTCCCAAGGGGAAAACTAAGATTACTGCTCATTTTTGAAGTCACTGAGATTCTGTTTTCATCCTGAGTAACTTTAAGTACTAAATTAGGCCCCAGCTGCCTTTGGCTTCTGTTAAACAGTAGTTTTCCATGTCTTGATTTGATGTAGTGATCTTAAGATTACGCTACAGACAATGCATTGCATTTTTTAGTAATCTTAGAAATAATCCATTGGCTTCTCCGAGGTCAGAAGATGACAGATCTAAAACTGCCAGTCTGTGGTTGATGGGGACACAGAGGCTCCTTCAGAAGGGAACTCAGTTTGCATCTGCGTTTGGCTCCAAAGAAGCCTCTCTCTTCAGGAATATCTTGGTTATAAAAGTATTGAAGGTTGTTTAAGACACCTTGTATGAAGCTTTATTTTCAGTATTAACCTTTTAAAGAGAATACAGCACTCGGAACTGGTTCAGCTTGAGATGCTGAGATACTCCTTAAAAAGGGCCATAATGTTCCTAGATAAGTAACAGCATGTTGTGAAGCTGTCTTTTACAGTCTAAGGTATGCCTGTAAACACTGAGCATCATTGCTGCACATCTTAAGTGGATATTTAAATTTCGTATTCAATATCAGTGTTTGAGATACAACCATTTTGATCTCCTGTTTATTGGGATTTTGTTGGTTTTGACTATTTAACAATTAAAGAAATAACTTATGTTCATTTTCTCGCGTAGTCAGACCACGCATTGGCAGGATTTTTACATCTGAGGAGCCTAGGCTCTGCAGAAAGCTGTCATCTGCCTTTTAGTCCTGAACACATTTTGCAATCACTTTGTTGACTGGTGGGAGAAGCAGGAGGCATGTCTATAATTGTCTTTTACAAGTAAATTTTTTTGTCTGGCTTGAGCCATGAACAAGCAACAGGGCTCTTAGAGTCAGTCTCATTATTTAGTAGGCTTCTTGCACCAAAATCTTCCATCTGGGCAAGAAGGCAGTGTTGTCAATGCTGTGAGATCATTTGTGTCCTGCTAAAGAGTAAGAATTGTGGAAGTGGCTTTTCTACATTTTACCTTTTTAGCAAGACATGCAAATGATGCAGGAGTAACATTTTGTACCACCCACTGTGGTGTTAATTCCACATTTTCACTGATCTTGCCTGTGTTTCTTCACCTTGGAAATGCTGTGATTTCCTCCTTCCCAGCTTTGCCTGGACATGGAAGAGATTTTCCAGTTGTGCATTACCAACTGTCTGCCACAGTGGCTGTATGTGCTTTCTCTGCTCCTGACATGAAACTGCTTCCCTGGCTGGCAAGCAAGAGGCATGTTTCTACAACCTGGCCCAAGGGCCCTACTTCAGAACTGTCTGTCCCATCAGCCCTGACCTGAGATGTGCTGCTGGTGGTCCTTTCGTAGTGCAACAAATATCGAGTAGCCTTTGCAAAGTCAGGGGCTCTTATTCATTCATGGAAGATTAGAAGTAGAGAGATGCCTCACTTTATGTGCAGATTTTCGAAGAATTCAACAGCTATCTTGAATAACTCTGAATGTAGTATCTGCACAAACATGTCTAGCGGTCAGAAGAGAGAACTTGGGACTTCCGTATTCCATATGGCATTACCCCTTAAGCTGTTGCTCGACCTGTGTGTTTATCCATAAATAAAGGAGAAGAATAATTCAACGCAGAGGATATGAAAACAACAGTAATTTAACTTACAGGATATGTTTCATATACATCTAGAAAAGCATGTATGTTATTCTTGATGTTTGCCAGTGTACTAGGGTCCATAATTTTACAGGTCTTTCTATAGTGCAAAAGTCAGATGTTCTCTGATTCCTGTGGCATGGTATTAAAGACAGCAGTTAATATTTTATTTTTTGGAAGTATTTATTCCCTTCCTTTCTGTTTAAATAGATTATTTCAGAAATACGAACTTTATATAGCTTGTAGTACAATAAGGCTTGCCACATATGCAAACCAGGGAGGCACATTTGACACAGTTAAACAGCTGAATATAAAGTTCTAACATATTAACAGTTAAACCCCATGTATTTACATATGGCAAATAAATTTCATAAGCTCACAAATGGTACTGACCTTGCAACACCTAACACAGCAGACTTTCTGATAAGTGACCTGAACAGATGTGACCAGACCTAGAGTGTATATAATGCATTGCATTTACATGCCCAGTACTGGAACATCTAGGATTAATTAACTTCAAGACTGGGCCTCTAGCCAACAGAGAGGAAATGGAACAATAATGCTTATTCGCTTCTTAATTTCCATTGTTTTGGATGGACAAGTTTCAGAATGCATCAGCTAACTTTTTTATTCTGTCTTGCTGTGATTGACAGTGTAGACTTATGTTAGCCTGCAAGAAGCCTGACTTGTAGTCAGCCTTGAAAGCCAATGAACTGGGAATTTTATAACAATGAGAGATGTTCACTGGTGACTAGGCTGCAGGAACAGTTTGCTGTGCTTTTCTGCTAAAGTTACTGTCCTATAGCTGAGAGTAGGAAGGTAACACGTGCTTCTATCAGTTGCACAAATCTGTTTTCTTTGCTGAGGCAGTAAAGAGTCTGGCTAACAAGGGGAGCTTCTGGTAGAGATTGCTACCGTTAGATTCATAAGCAGCAGCAGTCATAACTCTAAAACACACCAGAAATTTTATTTAAAGGTTGTGCAATGCAGGTAGTAATTATTCCAACTAAATGACTGCTGCTTCTCTGCATGCATGAAGATGCCTTCATGAATGTATTGTTATGAATAGCAGCAGTATGATGTTAATTAGTGTTGAACTTTCTTATTTTTTTAAATAAACTAAAAGCTTATTATTATTATCATCATCATTATTTTTCCCCTTAAAAAAAAAAAAGAACGGAGAATGCACAGTACTATTTTCTTGTGACCTTGAATTGAACCAGGCTCTTCCTGGCAAAGTCAGGATAGAGTAGCTCGGACTCATTTCTCAGATGTTGTGGTCAGATATGGGCCTTTTGATTTGCTGGTCTTTCACTTCAGCAGGACATTGTCTTAGCTATTGAGCTCATTCCAAGTGCAGCAGACATCCGAACACTTAATGCCAATGTAAATGACTTGGGAGCAGGGAGAGTGCAGTTTTTCCCCAACTGAAACCAGTCTGGGTGCCTTTGGATACCTCTACCCTTGCTGCTCACTTAGGAGTGTGTAGCAGGGAGTGGTCTCTGCTTACTTGCATTACTCTTAGTTCAGAAAGGCGTTCATGCTGTTTTCACGTGACACTCATGAAGCACACTATGCTTGACAGGAATGAAAAAAATACCTACTACTCCTTTCTTGCAGGCGTACTGGGTGCCTTGGCAATGTACATCAGACCTAATTATTCATCTGTCAAGTTAACTACTGTTTTAGTTGCTTGGTCACTGGCACATGCTTAAAATCACTGCCTAAAATAGGGTCATGGGTGATTTTGGTAGTGCTAACAGTCAGGAGCAGCACAGGGCAGTTTCAACTGTGAGGGTGGAACTTGACTGGACCAGTTGGATCTGTGCAGGCCAAAGCACTAGAAAGTCAAACTAGAGTTAACAGATGTTAAAATCCAAATAGTGAGTTCCCTGGACTTGGTTTGTTGGTACCTTCCCAAAGATATCTGCAAAATTATTTAAACTTGGAAGGAACACAAACACTTTCGAAGAAAATTAAATCTACCACAGCTCTGTAGGGACAATGGTTTTCCAAGTACAGCAAGACAAAGAGCATAACAGCAGTGGAGCTGACACTCCTGGTGCTTAATTTGTATTTGACCTCTTTTTCTCTACCATGATGGGATTCTACTCTAGGAGTAAAGCTGCAATGCTAGGGAAAACATGACTGCTTTAAAGTGGGGGTCATTTTTCACCTGGGAAGCCCATAAACCACTGATTAATATAGAGTAGCTCCTGCCTTAGTTAGACACTGGGTCCAGGCTGAAGTTCTATACCCCGTGCTGATTTATATGACACAAACAAGCTTGTGGATGCATCCTTGCATTGCAGTCACCTCTCTAATTGCAGCATATTGGCTCAGTCACATGATGGGTGGTTTGCAAGCACAATCCTTCATATATCCTGTTCACCTGTATCCTTCTGCTCCATCCTGTCAGGGCTAGTATTCTGCGAGAATTTGGAAACAACATCCCTGTTATTCAGCAATTCAAAACCAAATTCCAGTATAAATTCAAAGCAATGGTTTTCTTTTTTGGGTGGAAGTTTCTTTGTGGCCACAACATCTTGTGGTCCTTGTAGACAGGCAAACCACAGTGCTGCTGGAAGGCTGACACAACAGAGGCTGAGGAAGATGGTTGAGGGAATCCCCGTTTTGATGGCAGCTTGAGCATAGATTATGAACCCTGAAATCAGGCTCGATTTTCACCTGAAAACAGAGGAAGTTGTGCTGCATATCTGCAGCCATTCTGCTCCTGTTCTTGTTACATTTACTTAGTAAACCACCATTTCTCCAGAGTTGTCATGGATGTATTCTTCCCTGGAAAACAGAATGCATTGCCAAAGGATTTGAATACAATGGAAACAAATGATCTTTTATAGCTGTGATTTTAATTTAACTGAATTGAGTCCAGTAAGATGTGGAAGAGTAGAATATGAGAGATAAGTTAAAGGGTGTGTTCAGGACACAGCAAAAGCTAAGATGACAAATTTTCCCATAGATAACAATATCTACTTTTAATTGCAGTTAACTATAGCTTTAGTATGCAGATGGTCAGACTGTGCCAAATTAATTTCATTTAACACTGATGAATAATTCAGGCATGACATTTGAATGATGCATGCTTAGATGACAGTTGATAAGTGCCTGTTTGAGCAAGATAGACAGGCATTGAATGTATTTTCAAAAAGTTGATTTAAAGCAAATGAAAGATTTTGCAATTATTAAGTAAGGTAACTATGTTTTGGCATAACTGCTTGTGAATTGGGTAAATTGTAGTATGCATAAATAATAGGAAGAAGTAATCTAGTTGTATACATAATGCTGGCGTTTAAGCTGTTACCATTATTGAAATTAGTTTCGAGATAATTTTAGATAGCTGCTTTCAAGAGAAATTTAGTTTTGTAGGGCTATAAACTCGTATTGTTTGATTTCCTTGATTGTTGGACCTTTCTGATGTTTGGTCTTTATCATTGCCCTGCCTTGTATAGATATTCATAGAATAGAAAAAAGAAAGAGGGGGAAGGAAGAGAAAGAGAAGGCAATGATGATAACTAGGGGTATGGTATAGATTTCGTTAGAGAAAGATCAAACAAACCAAGGCTACTTTACTCAAAAAGGAACAAACAGAAGGAAATATCATGAATGTGCAGAAGTGGGAAGAGCAAGGACTAATACCTGTTCTCTGAATATGAGAACAGTACACTAACCCCAGTGAAACTGGCAGGTTTAAACCAAACAAAAATATACATTCACACAGTGTGTGACTGCATTGTTGAACTTCATGTAGCAAACTGATTTATGTCCAGAAAAATATATGGGTTTCGAAGGCTGAAAGAAAAGATCTGAAAAATTCATGGAGATCGTTTCCATCATTTCCATCAATCACCACTTCGGGTGAGCTCAAAAAGTTCTTATGGAGGAATGTGTCCATCCTTCCTTTCTTTACACCTCTGCCTACTCATCTGCCCCTTTTTTTGTCTACTGTTTTTTTCTAACACATTTTCTGTTGATGGCTACTGATGGTAGAATATGGGAAAAGAGGGACATTTATGCAGACATTGAGCATTAAGCAGTGTTCTTTCCTAGCTGAGTATCCTCCAAAACCTGAACACTAAAAGACTCGGGTGAGTAATGGCTGTTTTTTTGAAAATTAAAGGGAATATTGGAGAAATTCCTGGCTGTGAAACTTAATGCTTTACATGTAAAGCAACAAAGAGATTTCAAGGTGAAACTCTACAGCACAGCAGCTGATCTACTGGTACAGAATTTGCACAAGTTTGTCACTCCATGTGTTTGAGTTAGGGATGCAGGCTGAAAACTGCAATTTTCACTTATAGGCTCAGGGTAGAAGAATGTGTCTTGAAAACATTTTCTTTTGATTTCAGAGGGTCATTAAAGACCTGAACTTGCATTCTTAATCCTCTTATATTTTCCTCATTAGATTTGGATTACTGCAGCCAAGCAAGGAGTGAAAGCTGGCACGTTCTTCTGGTCTGTGTAAGTGCCCTCTGTTTTCTGGAGATTTGTAACATATAATTCAGATTTAATTCGATGCATGTGTTTATTAAGATGTTTTCCTTACTCTGAACACGGCTTGGAGACTGTGCTTGTAACCCTCCCTTGTTTCATTTGTTCAACGTTTCTGATAATGAAAGCTGTCGCTACAGTTTACTGCTTTAAGTTAATGTACTAATTTTTAGCAGTTGTCTGAAGTAAAGACACGTAACTATATAAAAAATTACTTTCTTTCATTTCATAGTGTTTTGTTCTGCCTCCTTAGCATTGCCTGCCATGTTTCCTAGTCTTCTGAGTTTTTGTGGAAGACTCTTTTTATTAACCTCTTATGTCGACTAACATCAACAGCCTAATTGACTCAAAAGCCTGATTCATTCATTTTACAATCCAATCTGACCTTTGAGTAAAATATTCAGTTTTCCTTTCCTTAAAGACAACCTTGAGGATCATTGCTCTTTATTCTTTGTTTAATGGTTTCAAATTTCTTTCCCTTTTCCCAAATAAGACAAACCTTCTCAACCAAAAGTGGATGAATTTTGATAATTTCTGAGGAATTCATGTGGATCAACAGTTCTACTTCATTTTAGTGGCAGGATTGCAGGAGCAAAGAAAATGGGCAAACTGTCAAGATTGAAGCACTAAAGGGCTTTGCTTATTTTTTTTTGTTGTTACATTGGGAATAATATTCTTTGCTATTCTAAATATCATCTAGCATATGATAATAAATAATAAAATGTACTGTGTACAGAACTGATGATAGATTTAGGCTTGCAAGACTGTTACATGATAGACCTCCGATCTGGTGCTCTACAAAACAAAGAAGTCAATGTGATTCCTAGGCTTTATAACACATAGTCACCATAAACACCCTGACCAATGCATGCTTGGGGATATAAAATGTTACGGAAGATAGTCAAGGATATGTCATATTAATGGCAACAGTAAGGGAGGGAGACAGTCGCTTTATGTATGAATAATTTATATGCCTTAAAACCATGTTATTTAATTTGGGAAACAATTTTTGGGGGAGAATTTTCAGACAAACTTTTTTAGGAACACAGAACTGTTAAAAACATCTTAGTCACAAGTGACTTAATTGAAGTAATGGAATTTGTTCATATAGCACAAATTAAAAAAATAAGATTGGGCAATACCCAAGATTATTATTCTACTTTATGATATTGCATTGTTTGCAAATTTTAGCATAAATTCTCATTTTTATAGTTCTTTTACAACTCAAAGTTCTCTATGTAGTTGCAGACTGAGGGCCATTGTACTACAAAATATTAAAAACTAGCTTATTTCAAAGTGGCTGTTGGCATCTCTTTTTCTGTCAGACATTTCCAAAGAGTGCTCAATTCAACTCAACATGGTGAATCCAACCAAGATGGTTGTATTTGATATCTGCCTTGGGATTCTGCTGTTGACCTCATGGAATCTGAACTGACTATGCTATTGTATTAACGTACCTGTGTGAGCTTTCTTAAGATGAGCCCTCTGGAGCTTCTGTAGCTTTTTATAAAGTTAGTCATTCTCATAGCATGAACTTGGCCTTAGCAGCCAGGTGAGAAGTCTCAGGATACAAACACTGAAACCGGATGAGTCTGCTCTGTAGAGTGAGAATTTGTCAAAGTTGCATGAGTCATCAGGCTGATGACCTGGTGTTTCAGATGGCTCTGTTTTGATTTACACCAGCCTAGCCCTCAGTTCGGTTATTAAATCAAAGGGAGCTTTTCCAGTGTCTTGAAGATACCAGAGCAGGGGGGTTGTTTAAACCTGTACTGATGTGAGCAATTTCATGGTTTTTTACTCATGCCAGCTATCCAATGTCAGCACCATTGTGCATAAAAAAGGTTTGTGTGGGTTAAAGCTACCAGAATGGATCTTTATTCACTCCTGTTTAGACCACTTAGATTTACTGCCTTGAGTGCTGACTCCAGTTACAAACATCTGATAATTGTTCCTTTGGAGTATGTGGACATTCAAGAGATCCAAAGTGATTCTGTTTGCAAAATAAGTATCAGTATCAAGCAGGAAAGAATATATAGCGTACTAAAAGCAAATGATTTTGTTATGAGGGGAGATCTTATCTCCCTCTCCACCTAGCTGAAAGGAGGTTGTGGTGAGGCAGGTGTTGGTGTCTTCTCCCAGGTGACAAGTGATAAGACAACAGAAAATGGTTATGCAAGGGGAGATTTAGATTGGATATTAGGAAAAATTTCTTCACTGAAAGGGTTGTCAAGCATTGGAACAGGCTGTCCAGGGAAGCAGTTGAGTCACCGTCCCTGGAGGTGTTTGAGATATGTAGATGTGGTGCTTGCGGACATTGTTTAGTGGCGGACTTGGCAATGTTAGATTTACAGTTGGGCTTGATGATCTTAAAGGACTTTTCCAACATAAATGATTCTGGATGGATTCTGATTATGTTAAAACCAGTTCATAGCAAGATTGTGGTGATTCTTTTTGTATTCTCTGATAACAAGGTATATTTTTGTATTTTGTGGTCCAGTGTCATCCCCCATGAGCGCAGAATATTAACAATACTGCAGTGGCTAACCCTTCCAGACAGTGAAAGGTAATTCTCTTATTGTCATCTTCTGTTGGATAACTGCTAGCTTGTCTTCTCCTTAAAAGTAGCTAGAAGAATAAAGAAAAATTTGTTTTTTGAAATGATTTGTTAGTTATGCACTATCACTGATTTAAGGATTCCTTGGGGCTTGTGTGTTTTGTGGTTTTGGTTTGGTTTTTTTTTTTAATCTCAGCTTTTAGCCACGAGCATTTTGATTTTTCATAATAAATGTATGTTATGAATTTATTTCTTATCAAGAAGTATTTTGTTACATGGATTAACTTGGATTGTTCTTATCCTGCTGAGTCTGATATGATTTAACAACCTTACAGGGAATGGCAGTTGCAGAACTGGACCCTGAGGACTGGGAAAATGTTAAGATTTTAATTAGGAGTATTTTTTAGTATACAAGTTCCCACATGCTGCTGGCTGCAAAGCTCAGGCAAACTGCTTTGTGATCTCTCCTACAAGACTTAAAAAGAGTATGTGTCCTCAGATGGTAACCCATGTGCCTCCCTGCATGTGTTCTTGGATTTGATAAAACTGTAGAACAACTAATTGCTTAATCATACCAAGGAAACATATGACTGAAAACCAGTTCTTTTTCCATAAATCCAACTCTTATTGGAAGGTTGACTTGATTTGACTTGACCTAACAGGTCTAGTGGTTTTTGTTGTTGAAGGAAAGCTATCCTGAACAAGACTTTTTTTTTCCCCTTCCCTTCCCTTCCCTTCCCTTCCCTTCCCTTCCCTTCCCTTCCCTTCCCTTCCCTTCCCTTCCCTTCCCTTCCCTTCCCTTCCCTTCCCTTCCCTTCCCTTCCCTTCCCTTCCCTTCCCTTCCCTTCCCTTCCCTTCCCTTCCCTTCCCTTCCCTTCCCTTCCCTTCCCTTCCCTTCCCTTCCCTTCCCTTCCCTTCCCTTCCCTTCCCTTCCCTTCCCTTCCTCCTCTCTTTCAGGCCTTACGTTTATGCTTTTTACTCTGAGCAACCAGATGCTGCTGGACACAGATATGGTCCTTTCAACTCAGAGGTTAGTACAGATTTTGCTCTGCTGAAAAAGCATATGTCTCAAAGACATTTTTGGAATAATTGCCGTGGCTCAGGAGTAAGATTTTTAGCAGTTTTTTTCCTCTTGTTCCTGTGGTGTGATTCCCTTCTGCCAGAGAAAGCAGTTAGTGTCTAAAGGATTTATTGTGTGAGATTCACTTCTGAGAGAGGAAACTGCCTGTGCTTTTCAGGAAGATATTTCTCTGTGTGATATGATAATGCAAATGGAAAGATTTGTTTGGCAAAGACAGGAGTATATTTGGGAGCAACTTTCCTCTAACAATTTATTCTTCTTAAAACCAGTAAAAATATAATGCAGAAAATGTTGAGGAAGAATGCAGAGAAGAAAAAGCTTTGTTTAAAGCTGACGGCCTGCAGTAGCCAAAGTAATAATTCCAGTCTGTCATGAACTGTTATAAGCTGCTATTTCCAGTTTCATATAGACCCTACAGGGGTTCAGAAGGCTTTGCCAGCACTGTTCCCTCAGGACCAGACTACTGAGTTTGGAAAAAGTTTTGAAGCACCATGAGGTATTTTAATGAAAAATTAGTTGCAGAACACTATGGTGGTTTAACCTCTTATTTGAGCTTTGGGTAGCTGACCGGGACTGATGAGTACTGCTTCCCTCCCAACACTGTCCAGGGGCCGAGAACTTAAAGGCTACGCGCTTGTCTGGGATTTGTGGGGAGGGAAAGTAAATTCTGCACCCAAATATGCTACTGCTTCAGGTGGCTGGGATCTGGCATCTTTGATGACATCTGCCAAAATTCCTCTAGAGTCAGTGCAAATGTATGCCTGCAGATCGTGAGATTTTATATATGCTTTTTAAAGGGCAAACAAATGTTTACAGGTCTGGTTTACAAATAGAGGAGTGTATCAGATACCTGCCCTTTGGAAGCTAAGACAAATATCCCTGAGCAACCAGTTACACAGCGATAGTTTCTTACTTGTGCAGTATACATTTAATAGCTGCTCTCTACTGATGAAGAGAGCAAAGAGAAGCAGCATTTAATTCAAATATATTAAAAAAAAAAAAAAAGATATTTGGACTGTTTAAACAAGTTTGTAGTGGGTGTGAACCTGTTGTGGGTAGCATCGCTGCTGGAGCAGTTTGAGCCATGGTCCTAGAGCAGTGAGCGTGTGGAATTATTCCAAATCAGCACTGAGACATTATACTGGATAGGAAGAAGTATCCACTTTTCTGCATAAGTGGTGGTTAAATTCCGTTAACACTTGCTAAATTGACAGGCATTGATATTGTTATTTGGCTCAGAACAGGAGAGATGTCTGACTCAGTCAAGCAAGGTACCGGTAATGAAAGTTCTCTGATTCAGGGATATATTACTCAATGATGCTTTATAGTTCCTCTTATTGAAGTGTTACAAATATTGTGTGGCTTATGACTGACAACTATTAATTTTAATTACCTGTAGACAACCTGTTTCTTCTGAGCAGAGTTGCAGGGTTCTTTCCATGGACTTAAAAGAGAATACGAAGATGATTACATTGAATTTGTTCTTTAAATCATAGTTTTTAACAATTTTTTAGCATCTAATGTGGGAATCTAGTTTCAGATTAATTATCAGTATCTGAAAAGTGAGGTGTAATTGTATCATCATAGGAAAAAGTAATTATAAAAGCAAAAAGCCTCCTAAGGCTCTCATTGTTTAGAGTCTTCTGGATAGTTATCTGAAAGCTGAACTCTAATTGCAAGGCAAAGCTTTGAGTCTTAAAAAGTATCAATAAATAGCTTCTGAAAGCTTTGCAAGTAAATTGATTTATGCCGTTTTTGCTAAATATAAGAGCATGAAATCGATGTTTAGCAAATTGAGAACAGATGAGTTAGCAGATGATCAAGTATGAGCTTGCAGTTCAAACAGTGGCTGTAACTTTGTGAATGGAAATTCGAATAAATGAATACAGCTGTGTAAGTATACAGATGCTGAGATTTGCTAGTTGCCAGATTTCAGGATAGAAAAGCTGAAAAGTACTTTAAATAGTTTCTCTTGACACTGTTTTCAGCATAATTTTTGGGAGCTGTGAAATTTACATAAATCAGCTGGGAAAGAAAGTCCTAAAAGGGATCCCTTTCAGCTGCTTCCTTGATACTGAGAGCACAGCCTCCCTGTGAAATCATTCTTTTCTTATATACAGCTGACAGCAGTTAGACAGTTGGAGTAGTACTGACCACTTCAGTTTTCTTCATGCAAAAGTAGATCAAACGATAATGTTTAAAAACAAGCTCTTAAGATGGGCTTCTTACCTCTTCTTTGAAAAATGAAGATTTTATGCTGTCTTTCTTACTGCATTTAGTAGCTTGAGGAACAGTTTTATACCTTGAAAACCTCCAAATCTTGCAAATGTCTATTATAGTAAAGTAAATATTTATTGGAGCTTATTATGCCAAATAATATTCTAAAATGATTTTATATGTGTAATCTTAATGGTCTAATGTGGCGTCCATTACTCATAATTTTCAGCTTCCAGACAGCTTCAGCAGATAGCACTTAAAGCTTCACAGGATATGTACTGCATATGTACTGCCTGTGAGCTGCAGCATCTTAAAAGCTAGGAAAAAAGTGACCTAGATGCACTTAAATATTATTGGTGAATTGCCAGTGTTGTTGATACAAATGGAATACGGATTACGACTAGTGTCCACTAGAATAACTCTGCATGTCCTCTAACATTATGAATTTCAGTTTAAATGAGTTGGTTGTCTAGATTTGTGGGGGGTTTTTGACTTTGTGGGGTTTTTTTGGCGTTGTGGGGGTTTTTTTGTGGGACATGAATAAACTTCACAAGTATTTCAGTGAGTTCCATTGTGTTTCCTGGAATGGTTACGGGAGTTATCAAATATGTGCTTGCTCTTGATTTACTTCTGCATTTTTTTTTTCTTTCCCTCTGTGCTTCTGCAGTTGAACTCTGGTAGGTTGGTCCGTCCGGGTCAAGAAGCAGAGCTTTGGCTGGCTAGTTACCCTTGTGATGTTACAGTTCCCTTCTGTAAGCAGGGAGGGATTAATTTCCCTCCTCCATAACTCTGTTCTGACTTTTCTCAAGCAAGACTAAGATTTGGCTGGTTAATAAGAACTTGGCTTTTATTTTTTTTCTTCCTAGCTAACTTTTTTTTGAAAATAAAATATTCTAGAAATATACTACCATAAGAGCTCTAAAACACATCGAAATCTGGCATTGCTAAGCCGTTCCTGCTGCTCCTCTAACATGCTGTCTTGAGACGGCCATTTTCAGTGTTCAGACCTGGGTCTCCTGCACTCGCGTGTTTCTGGCATTGTGGAGCTCTGGCTGAGCCGGTTCAGAGAAAGTAAAATGAGAATCCTTCCTTTCCCTGCCGCTCCTCTCATCAGGACTGCACAAAGCTTGAAGCGTTTTAAAAACAGAAAACTCTGATCCTGCTTTATTAAAATGCCTTTCTGGAGAGAGACGAATGAGACTGGACTAGAATCTCCTTTCCAGCTGCTTGCCTTGGAAGCAATGAAACAGCATGGCAGATGGTAACATCCCCTTTCTTCCCTTCCCTGTTTACATAGCTCTGTAACTGAACAACTGAGAAGCTGCCTAAGTACATAGAAGTTAAATATCATCATAAGCCTCTGACTCTTCTCAAGCCCACTCAGCATGCTTCGTTACACAGCACATTGTAGTTAGTATCTCCTAGTAGGTGTCATCTTTCAGCATTTCACATGCAATGCCAAGTAGGGCCAAGAGCCTACAACTTGTGTTACAGTCAGTGAAAGCGGTACAGTTTAAAATTGTGAGCAAGCTGATTAATGGGATTTTTTCCAGTTATGTCTTAAAAAAAAAATTTCCCTTCTATAAGTCTATCCCAAGTATTAATGCACTTATGAACAATAACATTACCCAATAAGATGCCACACTTAAAAACACTAGGAAAGTAAATTCTCAAATTGCCCATAGACCTGGCAATAAGGTAGCGGTGCAGCTTTGTGATGCACTGTCACTGACATACCCTGAGTAGCTGATTTGAGGGATACAAGTCTCACTTTTGTAGCCTTGTCCTGCAGACCTGCAGTCCCCAAATAGTGGTCGGTGTGGTTCTGGTGATTTAAGTGAAGTGTGTGGCCTGGCACACAGTGGTCGCACCAGCTAATGCTAATGATGGTGGTACCTGGTGTCACTGATTAAACCAAATGAGTGTAGAAAACCTCACAGAAAGCTGTTTGGACTGGTCATGCTCTAGCACTCATACCTGAACCATGATCCAAGTGTAATGCTGTGATTCCACCAACATTGTGCTCATTAAATTGTATGCGATGAATTTTACCTAAATTGGAATTGTCTACTTAAATTTTCATAATATTAATGGATTGACATTTGATCAATAAAACCTTCCATATACCTATATATTTTCAAAACAAGAAGCCCCACTTATCTTCTAAAACACCATTGTCATTTGCTTTTATGCTGGCCACTCTCATAACTGCTGTTCTGCTTTCAGTACAATTTGGTGGATTCTTCTTAAAAAGAAACAGATCCTAAATTTGAAAAGGCCACACTATTTATGCTTTAGGATTATGTGGCACAGGTAGCTTTGCTATCTGATGTGGGTTGAGACAGGCTTTTTTTCTGAGTCCAGACATCTCTCCTCGCCAGTACAGGAGAGTAGTTTTGGCTCCCCTCTTACTCCGCCTAAGAGAAAGCTTCCTCCTAAGAGGAGACAGGAAAGACCAGTTGCAGCTCCAAAGAAAAGAAGAAGAAAAGTACGTAGAGTGGATCAATATGCTGCGGAAGCTCGTCGGAAGAAAGTAAGTTTACATACATTCTGAAATTTTGTGATCGAAGTGCCACTTTTTAGGCACTACAGGCTCTAGCTTTAATTTTTTTCAACTTGGGAGTTCACTCCATGCTTCAGGTTGGGTTTTTGTAGACAAAACTTCTATAAATGTATTGAAGGACCCAAAGGAAAGCAGCCAATCTAGACCAGGTCTCTGGGAGCAATGTTTTTCTTGTTTCAGGCTCTGTTTGCATTAGGGAGAAGTCATCTTTATAACCTTTTTGTATTTTCAAATCCAGCCATTAGCTGGAGGCAAGGTTGGATAAATCCCTGGGAAGACACTATGTTACTAACCCTTCAATGACGTATTACAAATTCTGCAATATGTTGTAGCCTTCTTAACGCCTCATCTTATGGGAGCCTGGTGATGATTTGAGATATTCTGTGTGTAGTCATCATGGTTGTGGGAAAATGTGACTCATAAAATCTAAAAGTAAGAACTTTAAAAATTGTTTTGAAAATATGTATTGTAAAGCCAGTTTGTGTCTTTGGAGGGGAGAGTATTCTTGATTACATGATTTATGAATGCTGTATTTGCAATAGAAATAGTGTGTAACTCTTATTTTCACGAGAAAAAGGTCAAATAGAAGTTAATCTGTTAGGAAGTGGTGCTAGTGGTGGAAAAGGCTAATCTTTAGTGAATTGTCTTTCTCTACCTGGCACTAACATACATGCTGGGAGGGGTAATAGACCACTTCAGTATTAGTTTAATTTCAGAAATTTAGCTAAATAATCTCAAAACTTTTCAAACAAATAGCTTAAATATTTCTCCTTTAGGCTTTAAACAAAAGCCTTGATGCTCCACTGTAGCCTTCAGGAGGCTATAAATACTCAATAGCCTTTTCTGGGAGTGTTTTTTGACTTGTGGCATGATTGAACTTAAAAAAAGTTATTTTGAGACTTTTTCTTTTAAGTATAAAATCATGTCAGACACGGACATACAAAAAATTAGCAGGTATAAGGAAACAGGGATTTTCCGAGAACTTCTGACACAGATTTACTTGAAAGAAGAACTGCTAACTGCTATGGATGGTATTGCTATTATTAGTTTGCCATTCCAAGTTATACCCTTCTGGCATGAAATACATTAGGTAACTTCTTTCATTCCTACTGATGTAAGGAATTTTTTTTTTCTTTTTTTCCCTCCTTTCTTTCCCTGGATGAAAAAGTCATCCAAACTTATTGCTAAAGAACTCTTCCTGATAAGTCAACTGTGAAAATTCATCGTTTCAGAACAAAATCCTACTTTTACACAGTAATTCCCATCATCTCTGAGAGCAATGGAATATAGTACAGGCTTGATCCTACCAATTTAAATAACAGCAACAAAAAAGGATAAAGAGAAATTCTTTCTTTTAATCAAGCTTCTTCTAAGGGAAACTGAACAGAGAATCCAGTTTTAGTCTGTTTGTCTCAGATCTCACATCCAATGCTTTCACAATAGTATTAACTCTCTCTTGTAGCACCATCTTACATATACATGTATCTTGGAAGATAAAATGTTTCTGTACAGCTTTCCAGGGTCTTGATATCAGCATATTAGGTGAAGAAAGGTTTATGCAAGAGTTTTATTTATTTTCCAGTAACACTTAGGAAGTTGCATCTGGGGAAAAAACCATGAATTGTCAGAGCAGCATGTCCACACAGAAAATCCTTGCCTGAATGTGGCACCAACTGCCAACCTTTAGACTACAAAGGCCATTTGGGAAAAACCTGAGTGTCATATAGAATAGTAAAAAATAGCTGAATTTAAAAATTGAAGTAAGACAGAATGCAATGACATGAAGAATTACTGACGAGGGCCTAAGGTCTGCTTTGAAAACAGTGAAGTAGAGAAAACTGTGAAGTTGAAGGGTCTTTTTTGTGGTTTTCTGTGTAAGTTTTATTTCTTTTAAAACCAGGATTTTTCATGTATATTGACTTTCTCACAGAGTCAGAAATGTCTCTGCAGGTTTATAGATTAAATTGATGGAAAAGGTAGCTAAACAAAATTACCATCAGTTGAAATCCTCGAATCTCTGGAAGTACTGTTTCTCTGTTTTCTTTTTATTATTAATGTGTAAAAGAAGCTTCAAGCCTCCTGACAGAAGTAAAATTTAATAGGATATCCATCTGGATTTCCAGCTTCCTTGAATAAGCTCTGGTTTCCATGTAAAATTTTTGTTTCTTTATATGATTGATGTTATACAAATAGAGTTTCATAAAAATGGAATTCCCGTTTGTTGAAGAAATTCTTTGTATTTAAGAGTGGAAGAGTGCTGAAATAGACAGTTTTTGAGTTTAGAAAAGAAGAAATGTTTCAAAGTTTTAGCTAGACTGACTACTTAGGCTTTCCTGAATTAAAATATTGCAAAATTTCACCCTTTGCCTGAACCACTTCCATGTGTTGCAGAAACTGTTCCTTTTGTTCCCCACCGTGGTTCCACCTCTCACCAGCTACTTCTCTGTGTACTTAGGGGAGATAGGTTATGAGACAGGAAATGCCATCAGACTTGTTTAACATCCATCCCTTAATGGCTCAGACAGAGGGAGAGTTTCTGAACCATTTCTTTCTGGGTCACTCTAAAGTGGTGTTTATTTTTTCTTCTCAGAAAATTCTGCCAAAATCTAGGTTCTTCTCATCCAAAATTTGTTAGCGTTTTGTTTGTCGCTAGGAGGATGTTTTGTTGAGCATACTTTGACCAGCCAAATCAAACAGACAAGCAAGGAGGAAGTTGGCATATACTGACAAGAAATGTTTTCTTCTGAAACCCAAAACAAAACCTTGAGTCCTCTGCCTAAAATCTGACTTTAAAAAATTTCCCTCCTCTGTGCCATCTGGTAAAAAAGGTTTCATTTTCTTATAGCTGAAAATGCAGTCCTGTGAATGTGTCTCAGTGTTTTCCATTTTGTTTCGTAATGAAAAGGAAACTTAAATGAAGCAATCACAGTACTATATCCATGTCTTCTGGGGCCTGTTGACAATTTTGCCAAACTGTCATTTGAGATGCTGGAAACTCTTGGCTTTGACACTGAAGAACACTCCATCTGAGCCCCATGTGCTACTCAAGTGACTTGCATGTTGTCATCCTAGTGTCAGGTGTCCTTTGAAATGAATTTTAAGTGACTTGGCATGTCAATCCCAAGTCCAAGGCCTCATTTCATGTTTGTGTTTTAACTAAACCAGTCACATAAACCAGCATTTTGAAAGTATTGCTGTTTATCTGAAACAAACTGAACCCCCAAATCACATGAGTTTTTTATATATATATATATATATATATATATATATACACTTTGTTTTAGTAAATATACGTGTGTCCATGGGATGTGTAGGATCAGCCATAAAGGTCTTTTGCTGTCTTGCATCAACATCTCAGCAGGGCTTTCTCATGAAATCGCAGTATGGATATAGCAAAGGAAATTGTGTGATAATTGTAGGAGTAACAGCTCAGCCAAGGCTTTGCCTCTTGACCTGGATGGTTATCTTATCAGAGTTTTGCCAAAGGACCTCCATTTGTAGAAAGAGGGAGAACACTGCAATGACAAAATTGACTTTTTCCCTTTATGCATATTTGTACAGATGATGGTGAATCCCCTGAGAGAGATTGACAAGACAGTAGGACAACTAATGGATGGACTGAAACAGTTGAAACTACATCGATGTGTCAATGTCATATTTGTTGGTGATCATGGTAAAATAAACAATATTTTTTTATCAGTATGTAAGTGCTTGAGCCATAAAGCTGTGCATATAGTAGGTGGCTTAAATGGAAGTTCCATTTAAGATATTTTCATGCCTTTTTTTTTCTGGCAGTTTAAAACCCCCAAACCAGGAAGTTGGTGTGGACTTGGCCACTGTTAATTGTCATTGCAGGACACTTCTCTTTCATAATGGTGATCTGAATATTGCAACAGAAATTCTACTTAGCATTTTTCAAAGCTTGGCATTTTTGATATCACATCCAAATGCAGCTTTCCTTACATGTATTGGAAAGCTATAATGTGCCTAGAGTAATCTTTTTGGCAGCTTTCATGGAAGGAAAATGTTTGATGTTCGCTTTTTCATGAGGAAAGTAATAAGACTTTAGAGCAAGACATTTCCATTGCAATTAGTGGTCAGGGTACACTACTAGGAGAAGGACTGGAATGTCTGTAAGGGACCGTGTCCAGCTTGGATGGAAAATGACATCAAGATAATGGAGGAAGTAGGAAAACGCTAAAAAGATATTTCAAGGTCAGATGGTGAGTCACTCTAAAGCAAGAGATATTATTGGTAGGTCTCATTCTTTTGGACATCAGAAGAAACTTTATAATAACAGAAACAGTAAATATTAGTGAAGACAAAAAGAAAAATAAAGTTTTATTATAGAAAAATTTGACCGTGTTAGAGAGAAATCTGTTCTTACATAACTTTTTAGTGATATTACAAAAGGTCCTGTTCTGTATAGTCTTTTGTATGGTATCTCACAATAACTGCTACATTAGCCAGAAAATGGCACGTGCCTCCTTTCTGGCTGCGAGGAGAGAAGGGTAAGGAGCAGGAAGGATTTCCAGAGGAGGCAGTTTGGGGCTGAGAACTGCGTGTGGCTGGCAATACATTCCTTCCCACCACAAACGGCTGTAGGAGAGAATTGTTTTATCTACAGCTGCCTTAGAACAGACCACTGACAGACAATACCTTTTGTGTGCAACTTCTCTTAAAATCCTTTGTTTAAAAAAAAAAAAAAAATCCAGAGTAGTACACTAAACTAGAAACAGACTTTGATTTTTCCATGAGCTTAGTTTGGAGTTGTGTCAGTGCACACATGGTATATGGAGTAACTGTATCTACAACATCGAGACTGGTATTTCTCTTGTGTAGGCAAGTGCTAAGATCAGCCCTAGTTTGGCTCCTATCAGAGTACAGTGTTGGAATTATATGACTGGAAAGACAAAAAATAAGATTAGTCATCAAAAAAAAAATTACATAGGCTGTTTGGAGTCTCTTTCTGTGCTGTTTTGGAAAATATGATTATTTTCAAGCTGGATTTATTTTGCATTTTCCTTCTGCAGGGATGGAAGACACTACTTGTGAAAGAACTGAATTTTTAAGTAACTATCTGACTAATGTGGAAGATATAATTTTACTGCCGGGATCTTTAGGGCGAATTCGCCCTAGGTCTAGCAATAACCTAAAATGTAAGTTAATTGAATTGTACCTCTTCTGTCCTAAAAGCTAGATTCTGTCCCTTCCTTTGGCTGATGTTGTTCAAAGGGTGTAAGATTGCAGGGTATTGGTGTGACATTCTGAGGGAAGGCCTTTGAAGACCACATGCTCACTCCCTTCCCAGTCTGGAGTTCGCACACCCCCATAGTTGGAGAGCTGTGTCAGGCGGATGGCTGAAGTGTTCTGGGTTAAAACCCATCCTTTTATAGCAAGGACAAGTGGTAATTCTTACAGCCAGTTTCACATATCAGCTTGCACATCATTGAGTTTATTCCTGCATTTCTTCCCTTTGTTAACGAAAACGAGACGTGGCGGATATCAGCTCTGCACGGATTGGATATAAAAAAGGTGTCTGAAAAGGTTAATTGTTAAATATGAATTCAGTAGCATCTTCATGCTTTTGGCACAGATGAGAAGCAGCGTGTGTTGCTAAACAGCAACAGGCTGGGGATGTTGAAGAACAGAAGGGAGATTTAGAGCATAGATTTAGGGCCAGCGTTGACAGTTAATACTTGCTAACATCAGAAGTTCACCTTGACGTGGTGTTTGAGATTAGCTGATGTTCGTTGAGAGCGCTTGGGGTTCAGGTAAGAGGCTTCTGGTGAAGCTGACTGTAATTTAAAGCATTACAGCCCCAGCTGCTCCACAACTGCTCTGCTGAGGGTAGCAGTATGTGTGCGAGCGCTGTAAACTGCTCTTGTTCAGTGTACCAGGGCCAACCTGGCTCTGCTAGTAGCTTAAGCTACAATGCAAAGTGTGAAACACATCAACTAACCATATGTACCTACGTTGCAATGTATGCTGCAAGGCTAACTCCTTTTTGTAGAGGGGAAGATCAAATAGTTGGAGCAGCCAAGTGACCTCTCCTAACACTTCAGATATACCTCAGTTAGGGACAGATTTCACAAAAAATTAATCTTTGAAGATTTAAGATTTTCAGAGTAGTAGTAGAAATCAAGAATGTGATAAAACTTTATTAGATACTGATTTATGGATACATTTATTGTAATATAAGCTAATTTACCTGGGTATTTATGCTCTAGGAATATGGGATGAGTGTGTAAAGATCTGTTCAAAATAGTGTAAACATCGATACAACTTACTAGACTAGCATAAAGACTTAATTCTAGCACTGCACAGGCTGCTGAAAACTTACTTTTCAATTCTGAGAATTTTATTTTTAAGGTCTTTCAATCCTTGAATTCCCAAATTGCTGAGAAAAATTAGTTTTCTTTGGAGGATGAATAGCAGCCTCTTCCAAAAAGGGCAGCTAAACTGACTGACCTCTGAGTCATGCTACTGGTGTTCCCACAATACCATTTTCCTCTTTTGGCCTCTGTCCACAGCTTCCTAGTTTGAATATTTATGATTGCTTATAAATCAGCAGTTTGAACATAGAATAAAGAAACACATTGCTTAGTTTTAGAACTGAGATTTGACTCTTTAAATGGCAAATTACCAGCTTTTTTTTATTCCTCCTTCATTTTCATATTGGTAGCACTGGCTTAAGGGTGACAGATGCACATTCAAGATTCTGTAGAGTTCATTTCAGGCTTAGCAAGATCGTGCTTAAGCAACCAAAGAAATAATAGTTAAGCAAGAGATTTTCACTTCCTAAGATTTTCTCTTATCCTGTTTTTATCTCTCAGAACTGAAAAATGCTTCGCTTCACCACCCCGACTCATACAGTGTACTTTCAGTAAAAATCAGGCAACTTTTAGGAAGATCGCGTCTGTAGAATTACATTATTGCCTTGAGGGTTTTTTCTGCAAATTGTTCATCTTTTATATTTTTGTCTTTTTTTTTCTTTTTGCTTGACAGATGACCCTAAAGTGATTGTTGCCAACCTTACAGTAAGTATTTAGGACTGGAAGGTAACTCTGTCTGTATTGCACTGCTTACTTCACATCTTAATTTGGAGCATTATTCAGCATTCTCTCTTCAATCTTTAGGGGAGGAAAACCAATCATTAACATGAATAAAGAGTGTTTAAAAAGGTGCCCTTCATGAGTACAAATTAATGTTTGCAATAAATTCCACTGTTTGCTGCTGTAGTAGCTTTTATAACCTTTTTGGTCAGTGCAGAGCCAGAATATCCCTGACTGTCTTGACTCCCTGAATTGGGTCTATTTATCCATTCCTTCAGAAATGGAAAAGTAATCTTTTAGGGTAAATATTTTACCAGCACTTTGAAGATGCTGAAAATGTTCATTTGATAGCTTTAGTATAGCCTTGTTTTTTATGGAAAAAAATATTTAAAATAAAAGCTGATTAAAAAATATATATGTATAAAATTTTGTAACCAGGTGGCTTTAACTTATTTTGAGCATTCACTTTTGCTCTGAAACTAAAGCTTTGGTCTATTTAGAATAAAATTCTTCATCTGTGAGCTAAGTAAGTGTACTAGTTTGATGCTTTCAAAAAGACTGTCATGAGAATTAACCTTTCCAAATTCCTCTTTGAGTGACACTCTGGGCCATGGTTTTAGGTAAATCCGTTGTTCCGTCCTTTCTGTGCAGTATCCTAGATGTACACTTTGTTTTCAAGACATCAGTAATGATCTTAGCAGCTTGATTTCTGTAGCTCAGGGTTTTATGTGCATCTAAGTGAACTGACAACAGTGTCCATTGTAACTATTTATTTTTCAGTGTAGAAAGCCAGACCAGCACTTCAAGCCTTACTTGAAACAGCACCTGCCTAAACGCTTGCACTATGCCAACAACCGAAGAATTGAGGATGTCCATTTACTGGTGGATCGCAAATGGCATGTGGCAAGGTAAACTCTTGCTTTTGCTTCCATCCTGATTTTTAGCCCTTTTTTTCTAAGGAAATGAGACACTTGGGATTGCCCTGTCTGTCAGCATCCTGGTCCTGTACCCCAGAGCAAGAGGAGGTTTAAACTCCTGGCAAGGTTCAATCACATTTGATGCAGGGGGATGTGGCTCAGAAATGAAAATTATTTTAAAGTTTGGAAAAATCAGTAGCTGGATAGAGTGTAGAAACCCAGATAGATTTTCTCAAGCAGCTGTGTGGTTTTTGACTGGCCATCAGTGTGCTGACAGTGTATTGTGTTGCAAAACAAATCCATGGAAACCTAGGATGTTTTAGTTCTGAGAAAACCTTGGTTTGGGTTCTTCCCCATTATGCCTCTGAATTTTCAGTTGCAAAATATAGGCAATTTTTAATATTTGTAGTTAGCTAAAAATTGAGCAAGAAAAAACAAGTTGGCACAGGAGAGGAATAGCTTTTGTTTGAGTAGCGCACCCCTTTCTGGTTTAATATATGTTCTTTTTCTTCTTTGATCTTTTGGCACATGTTATGTATTACAGTAGTATGAGAATGGCTGGGTCCTTTGCATAAAGCTTACTCAGTGGTTCTTTGAAGATGACACAGCTTTTGGCTCATGGTAGTCTGCTAAGAGCTTTAAATTACGGTAGGTTTTTTTGCCCATATAGCTGCCAGGCAAACACACGGTAGTGTTGTAAGTGCCTTTTGACATCTGTGCCTATCTTTCCGTGGATTACGCAACAATCACTCTGCTGAAGCAGTGAATGAGAAACCCCAATTGCTTTCTTGCATAACTCCACTAGCTGGCTGGTTGCCCCGTACAGCTTCTGTGCCTAGGGTTCATGTACCTTTCAAAGAATCACACTCTGAGTTTCAGGCCTGTAAAAGTTCTAGTTTTAAGTATTTTACTGGAATTGATGGGTTGGCCCAGTTGATTTAAATGTAGTAATTTATTATTAATTACATAAGACTTTTTTTTTGTTGTTTATTTTTTCATTTTTCTGAAATCTCATTCACCAATAATTAATTTGTTAAAGTAACTGTAATTCACTGTATATTTACAGCCGGAAAATGGCAGCCTCAGACATGATTGCTATAAATCTTGTAATTTACAAGGCCAAACCCAGATTTTGGCTGAGCATCATTTTATTACAGATGAAGAAATTAAGTTGTAGGATAATCTGGTCCCTTCCATGCATTGCTTGCACATGGCCTTCAAAAAAATATAAAGTGTACTCTGGAACAAGCTGGTAATTATAAATACTGTGACACAATACTCATTTTTCCACATATTTTGTAAAAAGAAATAGTAACAAGGTGATAATTATCATTCCAATGATGCAGCACTTATTTTTTCATCCGTTTATCTTCATTGCAATCTTTTTCTTTTCCCTCCAGCTTTGTTTCTGCTCCCCATTTTTGTTTATTGGGTGGAAAGGAAACAAATGAAAGCACTTTACAGCATTGTATTACATTTGCAGCATTGTAACATCACAAAAGTGCTTTTATAGAAGTCAGTGTCAGACTTCTGAACATTGGAAGAGTATGGTCCAAAATACCTCCAGTCTGTAGGAGATGATGTGATATGGGAAAGTCTGAGAAAATAAGCAAATAGATGCTACGATTGTTATCAGTGAGAAAGAGTTGGCTGTTAGGTTTGCACCCTATTATAGTGAGAGTAGAGGGAGAATCCTGTGGTGCCTTCTTGCTATTCAAGAAAGATAAACAAGGCACTGCTTATCCAGGATTACTTAGCCTGGAGAAGAGGAGGCTGAGGGGTGAAGTTATTGCTCTCTACAACTACCTAAAAGGAGGTTGGAGCGAGCTAGGTGCTTTTCCCAAGTAACAAGTGATAGGAGAAGAGGAAATGGCCTCAAGTTGCACCAGAGCAGGTTTAGATTGGATATTAGGAAAAATTCCTTTACTGAAAGAGTGGTGAAGCATTGGAACAGGCTGCCTAAGAAAGAGGTGGAGTCCCTGTCCCTGGAGGTGTTAAAAAAACATGTAGATGTGGCACTTCATTGCATGGTTTAGTAGGCCTATTGGTGTTGTGTTCATGGTTCAACTTGATCTTTCAACTTTATTGATTCTATGATTCTTGTAACTTTATCCCTTCTACCCCAAAGTACATTGTCAGGTCAGCCACCCTATCTACACCTTTGAGGAAATTTTGTAATACTTTTTCAATCTAGGAAAGCTGTGGATGTTTACAAGAAACCAACAGGAAAATGTTTCTTCCATGGAGACCATGGCTATGACAACAAGATAAACAGCATGCAGGTATGAGCAATGCAGAAACCTTTGTGGGAAGGTCATTGAAGGCAGAAGAAATTGGAGGTCTCTAAAATATAAGTATTCATTGAGTAAAACCTTGCCTTTTAATACTTCTGTATTGTCTCTTTTTTTTTTTTTTTTAAGACTGTCTTTATAGGTTATGGCCCTACATTCAAATACAAGACTAAAGTACCTCCTTTTGAAAATATTGAACTTTACAACGTCATGTGTGGTAAGCTATGTGCTTGAGGAATTTTAATTTTAATTTAGCTAATTTAGCTAATAGGGTTCCATTCAGGCACCCGTGAGCTCATGCCCTGACTCCTAGCCTCCCTTCCCAACGACTTGCATTTTGTCCAGGAGGGCTGCTTCTATGACAAGGTTACCTGTTTAATGGACGAGGGAAAGGCTGTGGGTGTGGTGTACATGAACTTCATTAAAGCCTTTGACACCGTTTCTCACAGCATTCTGCAGGAGAAACTGGCTGCCACTGGCCTGGACAGGCACAGCCTCTGCTGGGTTAAAAACTGGCTGGATGGCCGGGCCCAAAGGGTTGCAGTGCACGGAGTTAAATCCAGTAGGAAAACAGACACAAGCCGTGTTCCCCAGGGTTCAGTGCTTGGTCCAGTCCTGTTTTACATCCTTATTAGTGATCTCAATGAAGGTGCTGAGTGCACCCTCAGCAGGTTTGTGGATGACACCAAGCTGGGTGGAAGCGTGTATCTGCTTGAAGGAAGGGAGGCTCTGCAGAGGGAGCTGGACAGGCTGGATCGATGGGCTGAGACCAACGGGATGAGGTTCAACAAGGCCAAGTGCAGAGTCCTTCACTTGGGCCACAACAACCCCATGCAATGATACAGACTTGGGGAAGAGTGGCTGGACCTGGGGGTGTTGGCTTACAGCCAGCTGAACATGAGCCAGCAGTTGTGCCCAGGTGGCCAGAGGGGCCAATGTCGTCTTGGCCTGTATCAGACCCAGCGTGGCCAGCAGGAGCAGGGAGTTGATTGTGCCCCTGTACTCAGCACTGGTGAGACTGCACCTCAAGTGCTGTGTTCAGTTTTGGGCCCCTCACTACAGGAAGGACTTTGAGGGGCTGGAGCACGTCCAGAGAAGGGCAGCGAGGCTGGTGAAGGAGCTGGAGAATAAGCCCAAAGAGGAGCGACTGAGGGAACTGGCATTGTTTAGCTTAGAGGAGGCTGAGGGGAGACCTCATCACTGTCTACAACTACCTGAAAGGAGGTTGTGGTGAGGAGGGTGCTGGTCTCTTCTCACAAGTGACAAGCGATAGGACGAGAGGTAATGGCCTCAAGCTGCGCCAGGGGAGGTTTAGACTGGACATTAGGAAGATTTTCTTTACTGAAAGGATGGTCTGGCATTGGACCAGGCTGCCCAGGAAGGTGGCGGATTCGTCATCCCTGAAGGTGTTTAAAAGACCAGTAGATGAGTTCCTTAGGGACATGGTTTAGTAAGGAGGCAGGTGCGGTTGGACTTGGAGGTCTTTTCCAACCAGATGATTCTATGATTCTGTGAAAGCACTTCTCAGATACCTCAGTTCGTTCTACTCTAGGTGCTGGCCAGTAAAGCCCATTAACATAGTTTTGCCGCGTGCAGCTTGGCAGAAATTGAATATGCACCAGTGCACAGTATGGGCCCCACGCCTGATCAGTCTAGGAAGGAGGTTTCTGTTCAAAGACTGCTTCTGTACCTCCATGTCTCATGGAGCATCTCAGGGGCATTGCTTAGTTTTCTATGACATCTCCTGGTATGATTGTTTCCTGAACTTGTACTGTATCCATGAAGAATCCGATGATATATACATTACTAGGGTCTCTTCTTTACTACTGGTTTTCCAGGACAATAAAACTTCCAAATCAAAGGAATAACTCAAATATTTAAGTTTTTTTCCAAACATGAAATACCAAAAAGGTAATTATTCCTTATCTATAAAGCAGGTGATTAATAACACTGTGTTCCAGACAGTTGGTATAAGGTCAGAGCATTGACCATAGGTTTGCACTGAAAGCTGCACAAATACTTTATTATAAAACTGTTTTCCAGTGTCTCAATGCAAATTAACATTCTTGTCATAAAGGGTACCATACTATTCAGGCAGCATCTGCAGTGTTATAATTTGGACAAACAGTTGGTATTTTTATTACATTAAAAGCATTTGTTAACATGTGTGTAAACATTATTGCAAATACATGTCTTGGATCAGTAGAGATGTTGCTGAATACATGTTTGCAGTATGACTTTCATTCGTCTTTGGTGGTTTTCATAGATCTTCTTGGATTAAAGCCTGCTCCCAATAATGGTACCCATGGAAGTTTAAATCACCTGCTGAGAGCCAATGTTTATAAACCAACTGTGCCAGATGAAGTTGCTAAACCACTCTATCCTGTTGCTCCACCTTCTGCATCAGATTTTGATATAGGATGTACATGTGATGATAAGGTAGGTGTTTAGAATCTGCTGATGCTTCCGCCACTGGACGTAGTTGCCTAGTAAAGCTGTAGCCACTTTTTGTTTTGAAAGGGTTTACTCTGTGAGAATTCCCCAGATCCTTCCTGTGAAGTTTGTGCCCTTTTGCAGCAATTATGGCTTTTTGTAAAACAGGAAACAAAAAATTTGTCAGTATTTTATACTGCTAGTTTTGTTTTGCTAAATGCCTAGTAAAATGAGATGTCAGTGATCCTAATCTTGTTCCTTTTTTCTGTTCTTGAGAAGAACAAGTTGGATGAACTCAACAAGCGCTTTCATGTCAAGGGAACAGAAGGTAAGAGCCTGGTGCCTCAATTGTTAAAATCTATTCTTGTTGTCTTTTGCAAGTTACTTTGTGTCACTGATACCAAAGAAACTCCTGATTTGGTTTAGTTAATATATAGTAAATTGTCTTTTCAAGTAACTGTCAAAATAGAACATAGACTTACATGAGATATGTGGGCAAGATTAAGAGCTGTTCACATGCGTGAGTGCATGCTATCTTTTATTGTAATCAGAACTAAAGTATCAGTCAGTTATATGAGTTTTAGTTCTTCCCTTCCATCACCTTTGGGAGGTTTTATCTCTGCTGTGGTAGCAGAGATGAGGACAGTGAAGACTGCACAAGCTGTAAATGGGGTAAAATAAATCTGCACACTGTTTTACTGATGGTGTTCAGGCTTATGTTTCAGCAGGTGTGTGGTAGAAAGGATAGTACAGCTGCTTTGACAGTGCCTGTCTGAGTCCTTAATGCTTGAGATTTAGGGTGCAGTTATTGTCTGAAGCAAGTTCAGAAATGTGCGGCTGGTTCTGGGAAGCTTAGCGTAATTCTGTCCCTCATCAGCGTGTTACTCCCAGAAGAAAGCATTCCCTGTTCTCCTGGACAACAGTTCCTGTACACTTCCTGCTGTATGTCAGCATTGACTTCTGTGTGGCTGCACTCTCAGCCACATCAGGGCTGTGGTCCAGGTTAAAACCTAGCAACCAGGACTGGAGGGGAGGGGATCGGAACTGCTTTTCTGAGCCACAATACTGACTGAAAGGCACAAAAATAAGAAAAGCTTTCCTTCTCACAGGTGTGATCCTTTTCAGTATAATAATTCACAGCTTTCTCCACACCGTAATAATTGTCCAAATTAGCAAATTCTGAATCTTCAAGTTTAGACGTGGACTTTTGAGGTACTTCAAATTATACCACACAGATGACTAATGAGGCTACTTCATCAGTTTTTCAGTTGTGAACAGGCAATGGAGCCTATCCTTTAGTTTCTAGAGGTGAAATTATTCCATTTCTTTGAGTTAATTTGCCGTTCTGCAGCTATCATCTTGTTAAACTGATGTTTCCAGTTCTTGAAGTGCCCATTATTTAAACAGCAAGCAGTTCTTCTATGTGCAAGTTATTTTGTTGTATTTTGTACCTGTAGCCTGTAGCACCTGTTCAGGAATCTTCCCATGTTTAGTTGATAATTCCCTTCTCCTTCTTCCCATCTCCATGCATATTTAGCTGGTGTTTTATGCACATGCAGAAGAAAAAGGTGTCTTCAGCTAGTGAGTAAAGCTAGTTTATCATCTTTGACCTTACACAAGGCTTTTCCTACTTTTCTTTCTTTTGTCCTACAAAAATGTCCTCTATTTGGACTCAAAGTAATAAACCACGTCCTTTTCTTTCAGGTTAACTGCTTATCTGTGAACAGTGTTAGACTGTTTTCCTTGTTTCTATGTTTTGACTTCCAAAAGCGAGCCAAGCATGTTTGCCAAATGGTTATCAAAATCAATGAACCACCCAGCACAATGCAAGATTATACAGGAAATTTATTTTTCTTCTGTCTCTTTCAATGATTTTTTTTCTCTTTTTAGCTCTGGCAGGCTTGCTTATGTCTAGCAACATTTAATCATAACGCATCACCAAGACAGAATAAAAGCAAGTTTTGCAGAGTTGAAGAAGTCTTTTTGTAGACAAAGTTAGGAAAAGGATTTTTTTCATTTGTTCGTTTTTTTTTCTTTGATACTACTGAGAGAAAATAGTGCATCAGTCTTCAGAACATCATCTGTATCAGCCAAGTGGAAAAAAATACTCTTTTAGTGAGCAAGCACTTTTGCCTCATTTTTAAGAGGGACTTTAAAAAAAAAAAAAGAAATCATAGGAAGGAAAGCAAGTCTGGAGAAGAGCAGCAGGCGTGATAGGATAAGGGCTGCATTAAAGCTACAAAAAAGTGCTTATCACCTCACGTGGGACTGAAACGTGGACACAGAAATCCTTGTGGAGTCTCCTGTGTTTGGAAAAACACCCTCTCTCTATGCTACGATCCAACAAGCTTTCAAGTGCAGAAGGGATTTTTAACCTCAAAGTGGGTTGTGAGCCTGGAAGGGGGATCCCAGCCAAAAGTATTGCAGAACTATTGCTCTCTCTGTTAAAAGATTTCCCTAGCAGTTATTCAGGGTCAGTATCCCAATAAAGATCACTGTAAAATCAGCATGTGTTGGAAATCCAACCCCTTTTTTCCCCCATCTTTAAGGTTTTCAGTAATAAATGTAAATGTAATTTCTTCTGATCTGTAGAGAAGCATCTTCTATATGGGCGCCCTGCAGTACTGTACCGCACAAAATACAATATCTTGCATCACCATGACTTTGAAAGTGGCTACAGTGAAACATTCCTAATGCCTCTTTGGACTTCCTACACTATTTCCAAACAGGTTAGTGCTGTCTTTCCTCTTGAAAAAGTGCTTTAAAAATCCTAGAGAACTCTGTCCAGTGCCTGTATTCTTGTAGTCCTCAAAATTCCCCTTCCCCAGGTAGATTTCCCACCAAAAAGTATGTCAGATACCATTGTAAACAATTACAACCCTTTTTTTTTTATTCAGGAGAAAATAGTTTTAAGACAAAAGGGCTGTATATTTATTTTCCTGTTTCCATTTTCTTTCTGAGTTTTTGCAGTTTGGTTTTATCATGAGGAATAATTATTGACTCCAATTGAATTACTACACATGGTGACTTCTGCTACATGAAGGAGGTGCTCTGCAGCAGATACAGGAGCAGGGTTTGGTTGTACAGCTAGATGGTTTATTTTACTCCACATGAGGTCCTCCATGTAATCTGTTGACTATGTGAAATCATTTTCTTTTATCTATAAATGCTGATATAAATTTTTCTGTCATTTCTGTGTTCCTCAATGCAGGCAGAGGTATCAGGTGTCCCAGAGCACCTGGCCAGCTGTGTGAGGCCTGACCTCCGCATTTCTCCAGCAAACAGCCAGAGCTGTGCAGCCTACAGAGGCGACAAACAGATCTCCTACGGCTTCCTTTTCCCTCCTCGTAAGTTCAGATAGCTTTTTAATACGTAGTGGTTATGTAACTTTCTTTTTCTATTAGGGAAAACATTAGGTATGAAACCTCACCGCACCAGATATGAACAGACTAAGGGGTTTTTGAGGTTGCTGGGAAAGAATATAGGTAGGAAGTGTTTAATTTCCCCTCTCTCTGGGGTCATTTCCCCCTGAATATCTTCTTCTTAGAGGAGCTGCTCCTGCACCCAGGAGGGTACCCAGTGGGATGGGTACAGAATTCTTGTTGCAGTTGCTGAGGACTAAGAACCCAGTGCCACAAGTTGCCATCACAGCTGTGGTCCTTCCACTCTCCAAAGAGATGGTCCAAACTGCTGTCCAACTTCATGCACTAGAAAAGAGAAGTGTCCCAGTTTAGTTAATAAAGGTGTACAAGGAATTGCACAGAGTAGTAGTACAGGCTAGAAGACAGTCTTCAAAAGTTGGCCCTTTAAAGTCAGTGGATAGATACCAGCTTATATGAACTGGGAATCTAGTCAAGAGTTATCAATTCTGAATTCAAACAGCAGTAAGATAAGCGTATATGTATTTTCTAAATCCAAATTAGAGTCTCGCATGCTATAAAAATTTCTACCATCCTATAGAAAGAGTGTGAATAGAAAAGCTGTGTAAGCGAGTGTCCTGGATACTCCTGATGTAGTTACTTCGGTTAAATCTTGGATCAGTGGTCTTCTGGGATTAGTAAATGTTCAAGGGACACAACTCTTTCACACTAGTGAATTTCATTTCTCTGCCTTCCTCACTCAGTGGCTGAAATATTTTGTGGTTGATTTCTGATATGGAATTGCTCAGAACTAGAAGATAATCCCACGCTCCTCTCCCTGGAAATTGTTTGCCTTTTTTGTAGATGACTGCAGAACAGCTCTCTTTTGAGACTGCAAAAATAGATGAGCTATAAAAATACTTAGAACTGGTTGACACTTGAAGCAAAGATAGTCTTTACTTCCCATGTTCCATAGTCACATTAAAGACAAGTTTTATGCATATAATGTGCACTTCTGAATACCACATTGAGATTGCTGTTTAGATAACGATATTCCCTTTGGTTAGTCTCTGAAGCTATTTTTGAGAACATTTTTGTATTTTTTGAATTTCTGATATTTCATCTTATTTTTCTGTTTTATTGTTTTCAGAATTAAGTTCATCTGCAGAAGCAAAATATGATGCTCTGCTAATTACAAATGTCATTCCAATGTATCCTGCCTTCAAAAGTAAGTGCCCTTTCCAGGGCTTGAATTTTTTTTCCAAACATGTTTTTTTTAATGTGTGAGTTGGACTATGAAAAGAATTGATGGGAGTTTAGAACATAGCCAGCAGATAATACATGTGGGCACCAGTAGAGTTCTAGGTATGGGAAGGCAAAATGCCACAAGAAAGGCTTAAATTTTAAAAAGGGATTATTCACTTTGGCGTTGGACTAAGATAAGAGCACAGATGAGCTGTAGTTCAGCAATATTGCTTCATGCCACAGTAATTCAGTTTGTGCAAGACCATTGAAATTTTCTTGTCTGTAGCCTAAACTAGTGCAGAACATACATAGGCAACCCATGTTTACTTCTCAACTGAAGCCACTTGGCTTGTTGTTTTAGTTCAGGGACAAGTGATTATTTTCTTATTCTCCTATCCATGCTCTTAGAGAGAGACCAAACATGTTCATTACCTACAAAGGAAAAGGAAGAGGAAAACAAATTTATGGAAAAAGAGGAATAACGTAAGCCTTGTTGAAACTTTCAGCATTGCAGGGATATAGCATTAACATTTCTTTTGTCTGCACATCCCTTTTCTCTCTAGTTTTGCCAAGAGGTAGGAAAACCATCAGACTATTCTGGTGGCATTTTTGGCTTGGCAGGAATTGAGAAGCCTTGGAGGAATCTCAAGAGCCTGTTCTTATGAGATTTCCAATTCAGATTTCAGGCCAGAGAGGTTTGGATAAACATCAAAGCCTATAGGAGGCCTTTTCTTTTTAACCAGAAAAGAGTGTTTTGAACTGAAAAACCTCTGGGTAGGAGCAAGTGGTGATGTTTGCTGGAAATTTGAGCAAAGACAACTGATTACAGAGTGCAAAATTACTGGGGATTTCCCACTCTCAAATCACTTCATAAAAATGCTCTTTATGCTAATGTTAGTCTAAGTAAATTAGCTGAGATGCTAATCACAGGAGAACAACCCACCACCAGCAGCTCATTTTGTCTAATGTTCTTCCTTTTCATCAGAAGTGGGCAAAGGATTTGTCCCTGGGAACAAATGCCGGAACTAATATCATTCCTGGATAATTATGAACCACTACATATGTGCAGGTTGCAATGCTGAGAGCTGCTTATAAGCTCATTATACGGAGCTTTTTCCACAACAGGGAAAATAGAAGGTGGCAGTTCTACGCTATGGTGGCTTTGTTGGTAGTGCTCGCTGCAGAGGCCCCCCTCTTCTGCTTTGTGTTTTTAATTCACTATCCCATCCTATCCCTCCAGCCAATAATTCTGTTATCTATGTTTTCTGTAGTGATTCTGGCTTAAGCAGCTCCTGCTGGAGCTGCAAGATGATGCCCCTGGGCTGGTCTCCCTGTCACACTTGTGTTGTTGTCTATGTGGCTACAGTGGGATCCTAAGTGGTGAAGTGATTCACTGGAAAACCGAGGGGGGAAGCTTTCTGTTTTGGACTATTTTTGTTGTTCAGGCTGATACATTGGAGGAACAAGTAGCTGGAGGAGTAGTATTTTTTGCCAAGTGGTTACTGGAGCTGAGGTTCTTGTTGGACCATGCTCTCTGCATGAGTCCAAGCAGGGAGTTCATGTGGCACTGAGCAGTCTTAGGATAAAGGAGTACTGGGGAACCTGCTGAGGCTGGCGTTGTTATCAGGGCTGCGGATCCACGGACTTAATGGTCTGAGCTGGCAAGAAAAATATTTGACTTCTACAAGTTTGAGGTGTTCTGTTTACAAATGCTTCTGTTAGTGTTAAAATAAAAAGGAAAACAGAAGGAAAAGAATGATATAACTGGAGATTCCAGTGTGTTTCCCGTCCCTGCAAGCATCTTAACTTGTTAAGGTTTAGGAGGGCATGGTGGATAAGAGTGTCATGCTCTTCCCAAAAGTTGCTGTAATGAGAGGCCGTGCCATAATTTATTCATCCTTGACGGCACCTGATTTAAAAGTTAGATGACTTGTATCCAAGAAGGCCGTAACTGGAAGAATATGACCTTTGTATTTCCCTTTCTTTTAAAATGCTTGGGGTTTGCTTTTAATTATGGTGCTGTTTCCTTTTTAGCATTAAAAAAACCCCACAGCACCATTTCATGTAACTAGATAAGAAAGACAAAGGAAACGTTTACAAAGACATAAAAGCGCGTCAATAACTGTTTCTGTTGCTTGGTGAAGGAACAGTGGGCTCTCTGTGCAATGTCTAGGGTAATGCCAGGCTGGGAGTGGTACCATCCATTTCCTTTATCATGGTTTGGGGAAAAAAAATCAACAGAGAACAAAGAAGTCTGAATAGGCTTTATTGACCAGACTGAATGAAGCTGCAGTAAATCTGTAACACCTAGTCTTTGATTTCCCCTACTATCGTGTGAATAATGTCTACTGGATTTTTATTTTCATGAAGAAAAAATGTTTATAATCTTGACATGGTCTGACTTATCCAATTTTGGGGAGTATTTTTGCTTTTTTTCTCCCTCACAGAGGTATGGAACTATTTCCAAAGGGTTTTGGTGAAGAGATATGCCACTGAACGAAATGGAGTTAATGTCATAAGTGGACCAATCTTTGACTATGACTATGACGGTTTACATGACACACCTGACAAAATAAAACAGTAAGAGTTTGTCTTTGAATTTGTTTGCTGTTGCTTCTCTTAGCAGTGGATTTATCTTAAACAATTTATTATCAGCACATTATTTGGTTTTAGAAGATAGTTTTCTATCTCTTTCTAAAATTATTGTTCATCAAGACTGAATCCCCCTGTAGGTAGAACAGTGAATTTTTGAAATGATGTGCTCATTTATCCTTGAGATGAAGCTAAATTATGTTCCAAATAATATTTTCTCTAAAATTCTACTGAACTTAAGAGGTGACAACTGGATACCAGAGCAAACCAAAGTAGTGTTATTGAGTTAGATATTCAAGTAATTTGTTAATGCAGTAATGCTTTCTCTCTGTGTCCCTAAATTGAAGAAACCTCTCAGCACTGGTGTGTAGTATTTCTAGAGCACAGTAGCAAAACATGAGCTAGTTGAATGCTCATTTTCAGATGGTGTTTATGAATCGAACACATCTCAGCAGCATACGTGTGTCCTCACATGTAGGGGAAGAAAGACTATCTTCTTTGTGTAACCTTCTTCCAAACAAGTTTATCCTTTGTGGATATGTTTGCTTTATTCCCCTAGGTTTGTGGAAGGCAGTGCCATCCCCGTTCCTACTCATTACTATGCCGTCATAACCAGCTGCTTAGATTTCACTCAGCCAGCTGACAAGTGCGATGGACCACTCTCCGTTCTCTCATACATCCTTCCCCACCGGCCTGACAATGATGAGAGCTGCAATGTAAGTTCTGCTGCACTACTGTAGTCCCGTGCTAAATGTATCTCTAGGACATGTGAAACCTCATTACTATTAGGCTCTAGTGCTCACTGACAAAAGCACTCCTCCCTGATACCAGAGAAATTGCGGAACTATAACTGCACTTAAAATAGTCTGGAAGAAATGACATACAGTTGGTTGGCAGTAAATAACTAGTAGGCTTCTATGTTTTGGCAGACACTGTTGGAGTAACCTCAGAGCAGACTGGGGGGAAACTGGATTGTGTGCGTAGTCATATTGTGCTGGCAGCCGGCCTGGTGTTTCTGTTGAGGTCTATTTCCATGTGCAGGTACAATATAGTCTGTCTGTTCTGGCAGTCTGGGTGCATCAGATAGCATAACTACATCCAACCCACACAGTATTAAAACCATATACTAAAACCTGCTGAGGCTACTGTGCCAGCTCTTGCCATTTCCAAACATGTCTTGATTCAAGGGAAAAGTTTGGATTCTTATTAACAGAGATGACCAGACACCCTCCTGGCTTGTTTCCTGTGGTCCTTTAGGATGCCAGATGCTATAGTGTAAGAATCTTGAAGTACAAAGGTTTTGGTCTGGTCAGCACTGCGGAAGGTAATACCCACACTCAGCAGCTGATCGTGTGGCAGGAGAGTGGTCGAATCCCCTGGGCTCCGGCGCTCTGCAAGGACAGTGGTCTTCCCAGGCAGCTGTATTTAGACTTGTCCTTCCGTCTGAACTTGTTCTTCATTACACAGCCGTGCAGATTCCTCCACACAGACGCTTCACTATAGGCTGCCAGGAGACCGTTTCCTGAATGAACGCATTAATGTTACGAATTTTTTATTGGCACAAAAAGTTAAGACTTCTATTCCAGCTACAGGCAGAAATAGTCATTCCAACTCTGTACACAATTCACCTGGAACACAGTCTCTTTCTCATTCATCAAACATCGCTTGCTTTCAGGTCCCTGTTTTTAAAGCCATGCTTTTGGAGCTGTATCCCTCTCTTGAGCAGGTCTGGCTTCCCCTGTTTAGACTCTTAACTGTTAGGGCAGCGTTGTCTTCCACCAGAAGTTTCTGAAAGCCCCACACATATTTCATCGTGGTTCTTTTTTGGACTGCTTTCCTCTGAATCAAGATCCAGTTGATGATCTGGAACTACTAACCTGGCAGTTACTAGTGCCTCTGTCCTTGTATCTCGGCCTGTATGTAATTTTAAGACAAAGTCAGTTTTTTGCCTCCCCGTATTGTGTGACATAGTCCACGTAAACTGCTGAAATCCTTTTTATGACCTCCTTAGAATAATGACTTCACTTACTCTTTGTTTTCTTATTCCAGCCCAGGTTTCTTTTCTCTGCAGGTCATGCTATTTATGGTGTGTGTATGTACAGTTCCAGGAGTAACTTAAGTGCTATTGCAAGGTCATTAGCAGATATTGATCTATGTTTTTTACATGGTGAAGAACCACTTCAAAACTATTTAAATGTAGCTCTTGAATGAAAATATAGCCAGGCAAAATTTTGCCATTCAAATGCCATCTTTTGCACATGGTGTTCCATTTGATTTGTTTAGAGAAGTGATTGTGTAAAACCTCATGTACTTCATGGATGAAGTGCATGGAATAATATAAGGATTTTTCCTTAACTCCTCCACAGCTTTCTTTTAAGATCTGAAGAAATATTAGCTTTTGCCCCACTCTACTCTTGTTGCTCGCACTTTCTCGCTCTTCACACAGCCGTTGGAGAACACCACTCTCTTCTCATTTGAATTTGTTCCATTTCTAAACTATATTGATTCATGGCAAGGTTATACCCATTTATTTTTGTGTCAACATTTTTCTGTGGCTTAAATAGCCCTTCACTGGGCTTTACCAGGGATTTACCCTAGTGATGATTTATGATGATTCTCAAGGTGGATACTAATTCTCTCTGTTCATGGGAGACTCAGTATCTTTTCTGCTCTTCTTCTAAGAATGGATGAGTGTTTTAGTAGCCTTCCTATGCATCTGTTTCAGTCTGGGATTCTGGGAGGGATTTTTTTGTGGGTTGTTTGGTTTTTTTTCCTGGTGCATGGATGAGATAGAGTACTGGAGCTGAGATATCAAAGTGGTTTTACTTTCCACTGGACACAACACCTCTGATACTATCTCAAATTTGCTTTTTCTATAGCTGTGTTATAATGGTGGCTCACAATCATGCACAACCAGTACACCCAAGTCCTTCTTTTTTTCCTGATGCTTTCTTTACCTGAGAAGCTCCCAGCTTAGCAGAAAGTTTTGCTTTCAATGGGGATAGTGCAATTTCATACTATACCAGGCACTCTCTCATTTGCATCCTCCAGTATGCTCTTCCTGTCTTGCTCTGTATTGACAGGAGCTCCCAATTATTCTGTTGTGTTTGGGGTTGGGTTGGGTTTTTTTGTACTAGAACACTAATGACCTTGGCACAAAAGGCATGTAACAAAACATTACACAGACCTTTCCAAGACCAAAGCTCAAGAAACCCTGGTAGAAACTTCGGTTTTCACTTTCAGCACTGTTTCAGCACTGTTTTCCCTTTCAGCAAAAGTTGAAAATTTCTCTTTTAATAAGAGAGTTCCTCAGTCACCTGTCTACACTGTGATCATCTTTAGCTGTCCAGCTAATAATTTGATATTCAGAGAGATTCTTTTGTCCAGACTATCTGGTATCTTTTGCAGTGGATTTTAGGTTAGTGTCCCAATTGATTGACTATTTCTATTTACCTGCATACTTTGAATTGTTATCCTTTTAAGACTCACTGTAGTATTGAGGTGAGATTAAACAGCACAGATAGAGAAAACTATCATTTTCAATGTATACACTTCACTCACTGTTCTGCCATAATATAACACCGGGTTTAGCTGACCGCTGTGTTTAAAATCCTCGCCGCTGGACCTGACATTTCATAGGCCAGTTGTGGAGTGGAAAAACTACAACCCAGACCAGCTGATTGATTATGATGTCTGGGTAGGTGAGAGGAGAGCAGTGGATGTTGTCTACCTCAGCTTCAGCAAGGCTTTTGACACTGTCTCCCACAACATCCTAGGTGATAATCTTAGGAAATGTGGGTGAGATGAGTGCACAGAACTGACTGGATGGCAGAGCTCAGAGGGTTGTGATCAGTGGCACAGAGTCTAGTTGGAAGCCTATGTCTGGTGGTGTTCCCCAGGGGTCAGTACTGAGTCCAGTCTTGTTCAATGTATTCATCAATGACCTGGATCGGGGGACAAAGTGTACTATCAGTAATTTTGCTGATGATATAAGGCGGGAGGAGTGCCTGATACACTGGAAGGTTGTGCTGCCGTTCAGTGTGATCTGGACAGGCTGTAAAGCTGGGCAAAGTCACACTTTATGAAGTTCGACAAAGGCAAGTGTAGGGTTCTGCACCTCAGGGGGAATAACCCCTGCACCAATACATATTAAGGGCTGGCTGGCTGGAAGACAGCTCTGGAGTTCTGGAAGACAGTAAGTTCACCATGAGCCAGCAATGCTCCCATATGACCAAGAAGGCAAATGGTATCCTGGGGTGCATGAAGAAGCATGCGGCCAGCAAGTCGAGGGATGTTATCTTCCCCCTCTGCTCTGCCCTAGTGAGGCTGCATCTGGAGTACTGTGCCCAGTTCTGGGCTCCCCAGTTCAAGAAAGACAAGGAACTACTGGAGAGAGTCCAGTGGAGAGCTACAAATATGATTAGGGGACTGGAGCATCTCTTGTATGAGGAAAGGCTGTAACCTGGGTCTGTTTAACCTGGAGAAGAGAAGACAGAGGGGTTTATCAACATTTATTAATATCTAAAGAGCAGGTGTTAAGAGGATTAGACCAGACTCTTTCCAGTGATGCCCAGCAACAGCACAAGGGGCAATGGGCATAAACTGGAAGACAGGAATTTCCACCTGAATGTAATGAGAAAATTCTTTACTGTGACTGTAACAGAATACTGGAACAAGCTGCCCAGAAAGACTGTGGACTCTCCTTCGCTGGAGATATTAAAAACCAGCCTGAGTGCATTCTTGTGCAACCTGCTGTAGGTGAACCTGCTTTAGTGTGAGGCGTTGGACTAGATGATCTCCAGAGGACCTTTGTAACCCCTACCAGTTTGTGATTCTGTGGGTTCATGCAAATGTTGGCTTGCTGGACTTGGTTTAAAACCAAACTCACAGTCCTCTGATTTATTCATCTTGCAGATCTTCTGCAAACTTTTAGAAATCCTCCCTGTATTTGAAAAAGTTAGCTGTGTAGCAATAAGATTTCTCTCCGAGCTCTGTAGAATGCAGGTTTTCCTGCTCAGACAGAAGGCTCGAATACAACAGAAATGTCACAGTGATTGCATTTGCACTAAGAAACCTGTCGAGGCCTGTTTACAGACTAGCAACTTCATCTGCAGGCTGAATGCTGAGCAGGAGGCGTCACATAAAAAGAGGAGTGAGGAGGGCATGCTCCCTTCTCTTCCCTCTTAATTTGATTCTTTCTTTTCATGTTCCAGACCTGATTTTGTACCTTAGGTTAAGTGCCATAGAAAGTCAGTTTGGAGCTGAAAAGCTTCAAAACAGACAAGTACTGACTGGGTCATGGACGTTTGCTTTGAAACAGCCAGCTGTGTTGACCTGTCTGGTACTTTATGTCCTCTCTGTGCAAATGATCACACTCGCCCTGTTGGCCCTAGCAGGGTGACTCACAGTGTGGACTGTGGCACGTCTGCTGTGTTGGGTAGGCTCCAGCATTGCTGAAGCTTAGTCTTGAATGATGAGAGGATCACTTCTTAGGAGGCCCTGGGTGAGACGGTCAGAAAGTGGCTCATTTTCAGGAGTAAGCCTAGAAATAGTTTTATCAGCAAGATTTCCAAGACCTACGGGCTCCAAATGTCCAGAGGCTCAACCCTCCTTTCCTACCTTGATTCCCCATGTAGACATACCAGCCTGAGAGGTCAAAGGGGGAAAAGTCCTGTTTGTTCTGTCCTTTTTCCCACGTTTGCTCCCTGCGATGCAGTTACCAGGGCTGGCTGCAACACTCATGGGACGTGTCACTGAGCTGGTTAACACACTCAAACAGCCAGTAACTGCAGTGTTTTTCAGGGCTGATTTTCTGATGTGAGTTACGTTAGTTTGTGGATAGCTCCAACAAGCACCAGAGCTGGCATGAAGCATACAGCAGGAGCAGTCCCGTAAGAGAGATTACACCCACACAACATGACCCCAATCACTCTGGCAGCATCACCTTCCTGAGGGTTTTTTTTTTTTCTCATATTTGGAAATGCATAGTGAAAATGTTTTCTCTATCAGTGAATAATATATATGTTCTAAAACCAGGATTTTTCAGGTACCAACATAAACCATAGACCCAATTGTGTAATGAATCATAATGATATCCTAACTGTAAAGTGGAAAGATTAAATATTGTGTTAGATGAGAATAATGTGTAGGGGTAGGGTTCAAAGCTAAACAGCGTAGAGTTTGGGCTTTGGTAATACACAGCTGATTGATACGGAGCTCTTTTTTCTGTGAGATAAAGACAGACATAATGATGAATAGATCTTCTAAAAGCATATGGGTGTTCTTCTGAAACACGTGCAATGTCTGGTCAGCTTTTCCTAAATGACTATGGTCATTGTCTTGACCCTGTCCTAAAATGGGTCCCAAAACAGAACTGCAGGAATCATCTTGCATGTTAAGTTTCAAATCCATTTTCTTGGATTTTGTTTACCTTAGTCATTCTTGAATAGGGTACAGAGATTCTTTCAATGGACCCAATGTTAAGAGAATCTGCATTTGCTTTCAGAGCTGATTTTTGAGATGGCATGCTATAAAATTGTTATTGCTTTTATGTTTCAGAACTTGGAGGATGAATCAAGGTGGGTTGAAGATCTTCTGAAGATGCACACTGCACGTGTGCGTGACATTGAACAGCTCACAAGCTTGGACTTCTTCCGAAAGACCAGTCGCAGCTACACAGAAATCCTCTCCTTAAAGACATACCTGCATACATTTGAAAGTGAAATTTAGCATTCTAACCTTACTCAGTGCATCCTTTTATCAACTGGTGTATATTTTTATATTGTTTTTATATTTATTAATTTGAAACCAGGACATTAAAAATATTAGTATTTTAATCGTGTATCAAATCTTTAATATTAAACCCTTGTGTCATTTGTTTTGTTTCTCTAATGTTTAACATAGGTATGTCTCTTGGTTTATTTAGTGGCGCTTGTAATACTGCAGCTTGAGTCCTTACTCAGAGCTTTTAAGTGGTGCTGCAGGATTTGATGTGTGCATCAAGGAAATATTAATTTCCCATGCTACTTTACTACAATTGTAGTCCTGTACTGTGTATGCAAATACTTAACATGTAAAATTACATTCATTTACTGTTAACTATGTGAACAGACATATTTAAACACTATAGACAAATAGCATCTTAAATATAATAAACCACACATTCAGTTTTTTTAATGTGTTTTGATTTTTTTTCACAGGGGCATTCAGAGGCACTTGTGAGCAGCTGAGTGCTGCCAGATCTCTCTTATTCATTGGGCAGAGCCCTTCGCAAGAGATTAGGTTGGTTAGTAAGAGGACTGCCAGGAGCCCAGGTGCCCTGCCCTGGTACTCAGCAGTGAGATCACAGAGACACCCACAGTAGTTATTACTAGATTTTGCCATAGGAGTAGAGCTGTGGGAGAGAAGATTGGTTGGTGCCCCACGCTTGAGGTTACTTGGCCCTGCTCTGGAACTGTGGGGAGAATGTGAGGTAACAACATCCCCTGTCACAAGTTAGGCTGTGTCACATCCCATCACCACCACCACTGCTCTGGACTCAGTCCTAGGATAGCTGTTCCATTATCTTTTGCTTTAACTTTGAGGGAAGCAGAGGTAAGGCAGATGTTGACAGAGTTGACATTGCTGAATACCCAGCAGTGAATGTTTACCCAAGTGGAAAAAATTCAATTTTCATGATCTTGTTCTCATGGCCAGAATTTGCAGAGTTTTCCCCTAACCTGAATCCGAGTCTGAAGCTTCATGCCAGCCCCTCGTTCTCAGAGGAAGCCGCTTGGCCTGTTTGCAGTATCTGGTACTGTGAAGCCCATACATTGCACATCATTTAAAACTACCACATACCTGGTCAATTGAGTCAAGTCTTTGCTGGCTATCTCTGTGCAGTCACAGGCTCGTAGTCCTGGCAAGGCGTTATGAGTGACAGTGGCACAGTCCCACACCAACGGAAGAGGCACTGTTCTGTAATTGGTATCTAGATAATCACAGAACCATTTAAGTTAGAAAAGACCTTTCAGGTCATCAAGTCCAACCATAAGCCCAGCACTGCCAAGTCCACCACTCCACCATAACAGCCTGATTTGGCTTGAACAGCTTTTTCTAGAAGGCATATGGTATGGAACATTAGTGTTAGTGCAGTTAGATGATGTACAAAAATAATTATTGTTTAGAATGCTTCCAGAGACTGAACCCACTAGCAGCGGTGTCAAACTAGTTTTCACCGGGGGCCACGTCAGCCTGCTTCTGCAGCGTAATGTGCATCACACATTCTGCACATGTGACCAGTGCACTGGCAGGAGAGTAGAGACAAGAAGCTCAGTGATACTGCTGTTTGGTAGAAACAAGGTGCTGGGTCAAATTTGGCCTGTGGGCCGTGAATTTGCCACCTGTGCACTAGTGGCATTATGAGTTACAGATCTCAAGTTCTCTGCCAGAGTGGTTTGTGTCTATTTTCTCTTTGAGGGTTGCAAATGTTGGAGGGAAGTCGGAAGAGCTGGAAAGTATATCTCAGCCATGTACACAGATGAGCAGCCAGGTCTCCTCAGTAAAATTAATTTGGCAAAATTTTAGCAACTTGCATCCATATAAAAGAAAGTAGTAAACCAGAATTAATCATGTTAACATTAATGATAAAGTTCTTGTGAGCAGTAGACAAATTTATTATTCTAGGTGCCAAATTCTGTTTAAATTTGAAGAGCACAAAACTTGAATGCTTTAAAATCCTCCCAAAATGTTAGGATGGAAATTCTAGTAACTGCACGAAGCTCTGGGAAGCATCCTATTCTTGCAACTTAAAAATTGTCTCTTGTGGTTGTCTGGTAGCACAGAAATATTTTTCTGTAAAGTTTTGGCAGGGCTTCCTGCCATGATAAACTTTATGTTCTTACATGTGACACAAAGGGTATTTCCTCTGGATTTAAAACAGCTTTCAGTTAAGATCTAATTCCTCCAACACCAACTTTAATAATGATATCTGATTATTCATAAGCTAAAGAACACCACTACTCTTATATCTGTTGCTTTGTTTGTTTGTTTAATTAAGTCTAACAAATGATGTAACTATTTCATTTTCTCCCAAAATGACATTTATACCAAAGGAACATTTAAGCTCTGAAAGATACTGCTCTTCTATTCAGAGAAGTATGCTTTTGAAATACAGTTAGTGGTGATTGTTGGGAGACATGATTTAACTCTATCTCAGTGTTATTAAGAATGACAATTAGTGTGTAGGGAAATGTGATTTTTTTTACTCAGTTGCTTACTGTGAGAATAAATACAAGTAATTTACTGCTACTTGCTTCTCTTCAGTCGTTGGCCATGTGCTCTTGTATGGTATTGCTGTTTTATTTTACTATGCTGGCAAAAGTAGCTGTGCTGGGCCAAGTTTATGGTGACATCTGTGAATAGCATAGGGGGTTTTTTCCTGTTGAAAGATGCCTTATCAACACAAGAACTCCAATGCAAAGTTAAAGCCTTATAAACCCCTCTAAGCAACATGAGCTCTGTAGGAGCAACAGACATTTTTAAGGAAACTTGTCATTTCCCTTTGGTATCCATCAAAGTGAATGTCAACATGAAGGAAGGAGTCCTTCTGCTTTCTATTGCTGTTAGATCATTTTTAAAATATGAAATGCCGCTTGTTTCTGTGATATGTTTCCTTTTCTTGTTATTGCTCTGGCTTCTGCAAGAGGTCCATTGAGGAGAACAACTGATGGCTTTTTCTGTTGAGCAAACAGCAGTTTTGAGGATTTCAATAATTACTATTTGCAATTGGTGATGTAAATTTTAGGCATGTTCAATGAGTTAGAGTCAGTTCAGTTGAGCAATTGTCAAGGCAACAAAAGGTGTAGGGGTCCTGAAAACGTAACAAAGTCCTTTTGAGCTGGGAAAAACCCTCCAGAGGTAGTTATGTAACTGGAATATCCCTGCTGCAGGAAACCGTTACTTTTTTAACTCCTTTTTCAAGATGATGTATGAGAACAAAATCCAAAATAGATAAGCACTGAAAGCAGGTCAAGTAACCTGACCAACAGCATGATTAGGATGGCAAAATAATAGCAAAAGTCAAGATTCTTAATTACCACCAATTATATTCTGTCCTGCTCAGATGACAGCTTGATTATATTGATACTTTCTGCTTGCTGCTCCTTCCCTGTTCTTCATTTCCAGCTTTTAGTACCTTTATGGTGTTATGTGCAGTGTTTAACTGTTTCTGCACTTGCTTGGACACCGGCACTGTTTTGGTAAGAGCAGATCAGTTTTTACAGTGTTGTAAAGCACTTTCACCTCCAGATGAAAATTGGAAAAAAAAAAAATCCATCAGATCTGTGCTGACTTGTGAAACTTTTCCAGTATTCACAAGGGTATTGTTTGAGTAAATTTAATAAATATATTTAATTAGGCCAATTTTGCTGTGTCCCTGGAGGCTGCTCTGAAATAGTCCTGCCATAGTCCTCAGCTTCTCAGTGCTTCATAGACATACAGTCACTCAACTGACTGTGTAAAGATTCTACCAAATTAAAAAGTGTACTTCTCTTAGGAGAGACCAGAAAACAAAAGCAGTAATAAAGATATAAGAGAGGAAGTTTCCCACTTTAGGGACAGAAGAGGCTGAACAGGTTGAAGGTCCGGGACGTGCTGCCAGAAGGGAACTGGGGCTGGTGAAGATTTATTTGGCAGGTTTATAAAGTCTCTGCATCCAGCATTTTCCAGTACATCCGTCCTTCATGTACAACAGATGAAATAGCTCCCTGCTTTTTGCACACAGCCGAGATGCGGAAAACTTCCTAGGAAAGTTGAAGGAGCGGCACATGAACTCCAGAAGTGTTGAGGTCTGTGCAGTGAGGACAGAGTGCAGGATCTGACCTGAAAGAAACAGATTTGTAGCAGCTGGAGCTGACATTCCAGCAGTCCTTTCCTTCAGTCTCACGTCCACCCCAAACATCTTTAATGAACTTAAGCACTGCATTACAGAGCTGTGCAGCTTACCTCAGCTGCTCCCTGCAGGAGACAGAGGAGATATTGCTCGTGAAAATTCTATTTTTTGTTGTTTGGGTTTTGTTTTTTTTAAATAAAGCTGCCACCCCCTCCCCAGAGGAGGGCAGCTGCCCTTCTTGTGCCCTGCAAGAGAGATGGGAGAAAACTGGGCTTTCCCAGGGCAGGGGCATGTGTGGGTGCTGCAGGCCTCCTACCTCCCCTCTGCTCTGGTATGGTTCTTTTCAAATACATTTTGCACTTACAGCAGTGGAGCTTATTCTCCACCGCCTTCCTGGGAGCAGTTGTTATCACAGGCATAGATGAAACTGTGGCACAGAGAGGATGAATAATATGTTTCAGGACATGCATATTGTATGCCCAGTAAATATGACCACAGCACTCCTGTATGGGGTTTCATATCTGGTATTTTTAAAATGCTTCTCATAGTAGTACTACTTCTGGGAGGGCACAGGGTAAGCAAGTTTTGTAAAGCAGAAGCCTTGGGATCACGTGGCTGAAATTAACTTTGAATATAGGGCTATAGAAACAAAATTCCCCTTTTTTGCAGTCAATAAATCATGCTGAATTAGTTTTCTATCAGTCTCATCCATCAAAATGCTTTTGATAAGCCTAGTTCCTAGGGGCACCACGCTATGTATCTGTCCATCCTATCTGTATATCTAGTTCAGCTTAGTTTTGTGACCCTAGTCTCCATTTCCCTTACTGCAGTCTGAGACTATCATTGCACCTCACCTGAGGTACAGAGTATAGTTGGGGTAGAACAAGTATATCTCTGGTCAGGGCAGACCCTCCAGCAAATGATTAGTACTGCATTAACTGTACATCTTCAAAGTGAGACCATATGTGTTTGAAATGTTTAAAGTTCAGCCCTTGTTCAAGACAGGAGAAAAAAAGGCATTTTAAACATTGTGGAAAAACACCTAATCTCCTTTCTTTGCATTTGTTATGTAAATAAAAGATAAGAGCCGTATTCCCAAGGTTACTGCAAACATCCCATCACTACAGAGTACAAGCTAACATTTACTAAAATGTGTGTTGACATAAAAAGCAGCATTGCTACAGTCAACTGTGGTAAACAAAACCACAAGTTTCTTTGACTTCACAAGTCAAAAGTTTGGGATGTAACCTATTCAGAGTTGCCCTCACAAAGAAAAATCCCTGCCCTGTTGCAGCATCCACAGTATGTGTGCAGTTGTTCTATCTTACCTGCTGTTTTTTAAATATAGTAGGGAAAAGCAGATGGAGGTCACCCTGGTTTCATCTGCGGGTTTCACCATCAAGAGACCAACAGGCAAAGTTAGTAATTGTGGATTAGCACAGCTGTAACTGATTGACCCTAAAACTAGAACTTACTAGAAACGAGGTGAGATTATTTGTTATCATAAACCCTCAATGGAAAAGGAGGAAACTGTTTTCAGGGGATGTTTTTCTGAGATGTTTTCTCTTTCCAGGCTATGTATAGAAAGTGTTTCATACATATTTCATCTGTTTTATGTGAAAATCTGATCTATCAGAAGAGGCTGGATGCAGAGGAAACAAGGATTTCATAAACCTGTCAAATAAATCTCCTCCAGCCCTGATTCCCTTCTGGCAGCATCTCCTGGATTTTCAACCTGTTCAGCCTCCTCTGCCTCCTGAGGTAGGAAACTGCCTCTCTTATCACTTTATCACTCTTGTTTTTTTTCTTTTTTTCTGCCCTCGCAGTTTTCTTCCAGCTTTGATCTGTTCATCATCTCCAAATAGCTCCAGTGTTAGCTTAATCAGTGCAATTTCTGTACATATGCATATCTCTACATTGTGCACTGCTGCCAGGTCTCCCAGCTCTTAGCTCTATTGGATCTTAACAGAGAAGACACAGAAGATTCTGATATATCCCCAGTTTCTTTTATAGTACAGTTAAATTCCCAGGACCAGCTTTTGCAGGTGAAAATCCTCTTCAGAGTGTTTAGGGTGACGATCTTTACCTTTGTGTGTGGCTTTGTTTGGAGGTATTTACTGTCATTGAGCGTAGGGCATCAAAGGTGTGACATATCAACCAGAAATTCTGCACACAGGCCATGACCAACCAAACTATGACTAACAATCGAGAAAATTATTGATTAGTAACTTAGGCATTGTTTCTTCTGGGGATTGGGAGGTTCAGGCCACACCAGAGACCAGGATCTGTCTCAGTGTTGACTTCAGTGGGAACTGTGGCAGAGAATATACTCTGCTCACCTGCTCTTTTTCACCTAATGAAGTCCCTGTGACGTTGGTCATGGCTGTAGTTTCACCCACTCTTTTCCTGACGGATATTGTCATTTGTCCTTTAGTCTTTCTTGTGTTTCTTGCTGGAATTTGGAATGTGGTCTGAGGTGCATGAGCATGCTGTTCTGGGAACTTCAGGATCAACAGCAAATTCACCCTTCACTTCCTCCTCCATTGCACAACCACACCAACAGTTGTCTCTGCCCACTTCACTTAATCAGATGTTCATCTGCCTTCACTGCTACTGCCTCCCCATGACCAGGGTCTCCTGGATGAACTTATGGTCTACATACTGTTTACTGGTCATGTCTGTAGCACCTAGACAAAAAGACACTAGCAAACAGGTCATGATAACACATCAGACGATGTGTTATCTTCTGGCAGGCTGTATCTAATTTGTGTAGGCTGCAGCCTGTTTAGAGGTTGACAGTCTTTTCCTGTGTGAAAACAAAATTGAATCCCCAAACATTGTTCACTAGTAAAAATTTTTTTATTTCTAATATTCTCCTTACTGGTAACACCAGAAGAAACTTTGCTGCCTCAGGGATCTAGCACCTGACATTTTCAGAATGATTCTTTTATGGCAATAGAGAAAAAGAAGTTTGCAGAGAAAAGGTTCCTTTTGTTTCTCTACTTTGTTACAGAAGAAAGCCATTATGTATGGTGTGCTCAGATGTCCTAGCAGGCATCTAGTCTGAACTAAGGACACAACTCCATGGGTTTCATCTTCCACACCTCACGATCTATTTCTAACCTTTGTCAAAATATTTCCATATGCATTCGTGAAACCTAGGAGCCCTCCTGTGGTCAAAATCTTGAGTTATTAATCTTCAGATTGTTACCCCAAATGTGATGTAGTCCTTAATCCAATTTTAAACTTTTTCATTGGCTTATTCATTGAGAAAAGTTTTAATCAATCAATTAATAAAGAAAAGAACTTCAGATTTTAGATTTTTGGGGTCTTTGGGGGGTGAGGGGGGGTATGACCTTATTACACCTAACTCCCCTTGGCCCTTATCTGATGCTGTCCAAATCTCGTTTCCAAGGTTAGGGAACTGCCTGAAAATCTGTTTATTATGACTTCATATTTCTTCCCTCCATACTCCTCCTCCCTGTTTTCTATCCTTGGTAAGCTTCTGCTCTTCTGCTCTGATATAGCCAGATTCTCACCATTAGTCTGTCTAAGGACCTTCCAGTCCTTAAGAAATGTAGTTAACATATATTCCATTTCTATTGTCTTCCAAGTTGGAGAAGTATGGGATTCAGAGGGCTCAGTGTGCTTGATTTTCATGTGGCACTGAAGCTGGAGAAAACAACTTATGGTTCCTTGGGGAGTTATTTCTGTGCTTTTTGCCCAGACCCTCAGGAAAATTCTATTTCCTGCATGGGTAATTGCTTGCTTTTTAACAGTGCTCCATTGTACACTAGAAGCAAACCTGTCAGTTATCTGCAGCAGGTCTGTGAGGAAGGAGGAAAGGGTGAGGTGAAAATGGGGAAAGGTGTGAGGAGTAATAGTCCTTTGGCTTTTGCCTTTAAGGGGGCTAACACTGTATGTTCTCCCCCGCTGCATAACTAAAGAGGGGAACAGCCACACGGTTGTGATATCTAATACCCATGACATCATGGCTGTTTGTGGTCTACACCGCAGGTCACAGGGTGATCTGCTGGAAATGTTGGATTCACTACATAGAGTAACTGTCAGGGAAAGGCTGAGATTCTCAGCTCTTAATAAGCACCCTCTCTACCCTGGAATATGCAGATGGATATTCATGAGGGTAAATACGTCAAGGGTTGTCTTTTGTAATATGATACAGCGCATTCTACAAGGGCTTTAAGAAAGGTTTGAAGCTTCTAGTTTGAAGCTTCTAGACTGCATGACTGTTATAACATTTGAAGACATAGAGGAACATGGCAAATCCCACCCAAATCTTCAGCATCAAGTATGAATTCAGTAAGTCTCACAAGGCAAGGATGGGCAGAGTTTGGAGCTTTGTTTATAACATAAGCATTAGCTGACAGAGCAACAAGTACCCACAAATGTGCACAAATATTTTCAGAAGTGAGACTTTTTCAGATTACAGCATCCCAACTTAACACTGAAGGTAGCTGATCTAGGAAACCACCAGTAAGAACTGCAATAAGCTGTAGCTCTGGCAGAGTTAAGCTGTTGGCCTCACTGCTCTGACTGGAAGCTAAATCAAGACCCATAATGATAAAAAAAATGACGAGTCTAAATGTGTTCATGGCCAGATTATATTTTTCTTATTCCGTTTGTGTCAACATCATTCTTATCTTAACAAGCTCACCTTTCTGACTAGTATTTAAGTAATCCACCCACTCCTTCCCAAAACGTATTTTTGGGGCGTTGGTTTTGGTTTTCTTTTAAGCTGCAAAGCACATCTCTTCTGAATAAGAAAAGAAACCATTGCAACTGATTCCTGGAAAAGAGACTTGTTTCATTTTTGTATTAATTTTATGGACTTAAATTTATGGAAGTACGTCTACATTTTATGCCTTAAGTGCCTTTGCTTAATTCTAGTTTTACAATACGGATGTCATAGAGAGGGCTGTATTTTCCATTCTTATAATTAAATGTTCACCAGCAAATAAAGCTAGCACAAAGATAATGATTCTCCAGGAGGCCCACATAGTTTAGTGCTGGGTTTTGCCTAAGGATATGTTCCTGTGGGACTTTCTGGAATGGTTTAACAAGTCACCAACTCCAGCAGAAGGTTAAATTTCTTGGCATTGGAGAAGTGGATCATGTGATGTTCCTGGGCTTTGGATACAGACTTTTTTCAGCTGCACTGAGCTGGATGAAGAAATTACTGCCTCCTCTCCCTGCAAGGATTATTGTTTCTTCGGTGCCTACAGAATTGCTGCACACTAACCCACTCCAGCTGCGGTAACAGATTATTTCACTGAACAATTTAAAAGCTAGAGATCTACTCATGTGGATCATTTTACTTGGAAATGGGTTGGGAAGCAACACAGGATATGCTTAGTTAGAAAAACCAAAAAGATTTAGAAAACCAAAATTAGTGATGGAGGGACTGAATTGATCTAATGAGATCTGTAGATATTTGCCTCTGGGACAGCTGGAATTAGGATCCTTCACAGTTCTTGTTTGCTTCACATGCAAAGCAGTATGGTTAATTTACATCACCTTTACTAATAGTTCAAACTAATCTAGTTAACCCACGTTGGTACAGGCTTGTCCTGTAGCGCCACGAGGCAGCCAAGCCTGTTAAACTATGTATTGCTACCCATAGGTATGGTCTTACAGGCTTTAAGATTCTGTGTGCTCTCAGCTCAGCCCATCCATCTCCCGGCACTTCATCCTGCAGATGCTTTTTAAAGCGGTAACTGGCAGCTCACTCAGGGGCTGTCAGGTGTTAACAAAGTAAACCTCTACTGCTGTCCATGAAAAGTAGAGTATATCCATGTATCAAAGAATATATCCTTAGCTGCAGTGGAGCCGACTTATGCAACTTCATTTTGCTGTGCTCTCTTCTAGCTAGCTATGTCCCTGCTCACTGCAGGGGGGGTTGGACTGAATGACCTTTAAAGGTCCCTTCCAACTGAAACCATTCCATGATTCTATGATTCTTGCTTAAGAGAACTTCAGTCCAAAGCATGAGAACTTTGCATCTGCTGAGGGCATTATTTTAGTGTTTTAAGGTAGCTGCCTACCTATTTGTTCAAGTAGCCACATGACTTGATTTTTAATGGTGCTGGCTCCAAAAGGGTTTATTCCTTGCTTGTAAGACCCAGACTTTGCTGACCTCTCTGTTCACCAAAGCATTTCAGGAGCTGCCTAAGTCCATGTATGCATCAGTGTTTGACGCAACTGCTGACACAACGTTCCTTTCTAGAAGACCAAGTATTTCTGGCCTGGTAATGTGATCATGCCATTTACATGATCTCCTTCCTTCAACAGCCTTCATCTCCGTGTACCTATTTCAAATCAGATAACCAGTGGGTAAAGGTCTGAAAACTCTGGGTCCAAAAGGTGTCATAAATATTAGTGATGGTTGGCCCAGTGGTCCCTTGGGAGAGGACCTTTGTAAAGTAACATGCATGAATTGGCAGGTCACAGACCTGTTAGTGAGGAGGAAGCAGAAGATGCAGACAGTGGGGATACATTCTGACATCTATACATTTTTGTATGTCCTGCATACGCCTATTTTCTGCAAGGAAACAACCAGCCATGAGGAAAAATGGGCTGATAGGATGCAATTTCAGCCTTTTCCACTGTACCAGACACTAGTCATGTTAGGTGATCTCATTGTTGTCTGTGCAGATGTTCCCTGCAGTGTGTTCTTACTTCACTTCGAATGACCGAAAGGCTGGGGTTTAATCACTTCACTCACAGTCTCTTCCCCTTCCCCACAGGCCTCCTTGTTGGGACTTCTTTTTTTGCACCCAACATTTTCTTTATTGTTTCACACCTTGCTTCCTGCTGAATATCCTGTTACTAACTCCTTCCAAGCCCCTTTTAGGCAATGGCATTTTTTTCTATTATTTTTTTACCTTTTTAGTGAGTATGTTTGCAGGGCTGAAAGAACAGGCAAAACCTTTTTGCAGCACTTCACTCTAAGCATGACTGTATGCAGGATCACTTCTTCAAAATGTGCTTAACATTTGAATGAAAAACTACTATTATCTGATTCATCTGTGGTTTTTTTGATACTCTCTATTTGCAATGTAAAGGGTAGCATTTCCCTCTGAAAAGTGCTTTATTTCTTTCTGCCTTTCACCCTGGTCTTATACTGAATTATCTTTAGATTAGTAGATTAGACTCTTCACTGTGTGTTATTTTCTTGTCCTCCTTCCTCAGGTAAAGCATTGCCAAGCAATTTACTATCCACATTTATTGAGGGAACAAGGAGATTAGTTTTACATTGGATCCTACTTGTGGTTAAATCTCAGGATTCTCCTGGTTACCTAAACTATACAAATTAGCAAATTTAAAAATATAGAACCATTCCAAGAAGTTCCTTTCTAACCAAAAGGAATGCCAGTATTCCAGACTTTTCTATGAAAGATAACTATTTTACCCTGCACAATGTTACATTTTTGTGAGGATAGAGGAACACTGACTTTAAGAACCAATTGTGTTAAATAACAGCTACTTCTTTCTGGCCTGGCCAGTCATGCAAAACTCTGGAGTCTCCAAGACCGGTTAAGTTAAGATAAAGAAATTGTAAAGTTATTCATCTGATACTTTCTATTTCCAGGGGATTCTCCTGTAATTTAATCTGGGATTTAAAAAGACAGGTGCAGTGAAGGACAGACTGTCTATGGCACACAAAAAAACCTGCTTAAGACTCCTGGATGCTCTGAACATGTTGAAGCCATCAACACAGCACCCCAGTACATCCCCAGGCCCCAGGCAAGATGCGCAGGACAAGCATGCCACATCTACTGTCTACTGGGACAAGAGCTGTGTACAAAGCTGCTGAAAGCCATGACTGAGAGGCAATAGTGACCAAGCCTTCAGCATGAAAGCTGCCTCGACAAACTTCCCAGACGGAAAAAGAGGAGGCTTTGCAGGAAACATGTCCTTAAGGTAGCTCTAATTGAAAAGAAATTAAAAAGTTGTATTTTTCTCGATAAAGAAAAACACTAGGAAAGGAGAAATCTCTTCACAGTGTCTATTCTTTTCTAACTCTTTTCTACAGGCACCTGTCCTTTCGCAGAACAGGATACTGGGTATTGCGCCTGGTTGCAATGGATATGTTGTACCATGCAACTGCCTTGGCTTTAAACGTCTGTAATTTGAATGTGGATTCAATTGTTCACATCAAATCTGTGTTGGTGTGTAATCCAGCAGCGTGTACCTAGCTTGCATCTGTGTACTTTAGTTACTTTGAATTTTGAGTGCACTTGAGCATGTGTTTAAAGCTGTAAAGCATTTTTCTACATTAGGTTTTACTTTGGAGGAGAAGTATATCGGGGTGTTGGAAAAAAATATTTATAAAGAGCAAAAGTGTTGATATCTCTTGGCTTGCCTGCTGTGCCTGCCTCCTCTTCCACAAAGCAAAGTAATCTCATGTACTTTTGCTACAATTTTGTGAGGATTAGACAGTGCTAAACTGCCCTTTCTAAGCATAGAATACCATGAGCTAACTGCAGTCCCAGTGTAGGTCTCAGACTTGACTGAAGTCTGCTCAAGGATAATTTATGTTACCATAGTAACAGGAGGCTTTGTATTAAAATACATTTGGTCTTTTACACCATGAATTATAGGACTGAATTCTTCTGCATAGTGATACCAGCTGTGGCTATGATACGTGTTCCCTTTGGAAAGAAGTTACAGTTGCCAGTTTTCCAAGTCTATCTACCCATATCCTTGGCAAATCACTCAACTGTTACTCTAGTTTCTGACCTGTACTAAAAATAATGTAGAATTGATTTTCCAGAAATGGTAATGTATGTTAGAAAACAACCTTGATCTTTATAAGTAAGTATTATGTCTGTCAGCTATAAATTACATTATAAATTTACTTGCCTATTGCATTTCTGTACTTCTTCTATAGTCTGGAATAATAATTGTTTGCTCCACTGGCTATTTATTCCGAAGTACATGGATTTAGGGAGCTTCTTGTTTATTTTACTTTTAAGTATTCTGAACTGCAGCAAATTCTTATATTCATTGATGATGCAAGATAAGATATAAAACAAAATTAGAAAATCATTACTTATTTCCAAGAGTGCCTGCAAAACAGCCGGGATTAAAAGGCTGATTAAAGGTGAGTAGTGGGCAGTGAGCTTTGAATTTCGTGACCTACCAGGTAATGAGCTTTCAGAAAAAAACAAAGCAAGCAATCTTTGTCTGTTGATGTGATGTTTGGTATCATAAACCATCCAACAATGTAAAACTTGCATTTTATTTTGGTTAGATAAATTGCATTGACTTGAGGTTGTCCAGAAACTTGAGAAAATTGTTTCTGCAAAGCTTGGATGAAGGAGGGAAAAACAAAATAGATTTTTGGCATTTTGACTACTATTTTGATATGGGCCGCTGACACATAAGTTTCAAAGATTAATAAAGAATCTCTTATAACTCCTCTAAATACATATATTTAACCTGCAAATGTCTTTCAAAATCTGTTATTTTTTTCACTGTATTTTTTAAGCAATACCTAACTGATTTCTTCTTTGTGTAGATGAAATTCTAAATGTTGAACCGTGGAAATTTTCTAAGAACTTAATAGTCAAATTAGTTCTTAAATGTCTGTAAATGTTGAATTAAAATCTCTATTTACAATGAGATAAAAGATAAAATTCGGGTGTAAGAGGTATTAGTGTTTCAAAATGTTTAAGTGATATCCAGACCAAAGATATGAATATCAAGCCAGCACCTTTTTCATATATGTATACAGCTCAGTCAATTTTTGACCTGAGTGGGGAGGCTCAAATCAAGTCCACTTTTTTTTCCAGGTTAAAACTATAGTTCAGTACAAAAATTCCTTAGTTTTTCTCAACTTTTTAGTCAAGCAAGTGTCCCAGATGAAATTTTCTTAAGCAATGCAAAGCATAATTTAGGGTGATAAATTTTCATTGAGCAATATTCCTTGAAATAGCTATTAGGGCAATAGTAATTGTCTGCCTAAATAGGACTTAAATCTGGCAGCATGTCTGAACAGTTTCCAAAAAGGTGCCCAACTACAGTGCTCCCTAATCTCTTTGTCTTTCTCTGGGAAATGCTGTTGCAGCCCTCTCTGCAAGGTAAGAGGCAGAGATGAGAGAGCTCACAGAATAGACCAGTCATTAAATCTAAGAACAGAAGAATGTCCCCAGAGGTGAGGGAATCCCCTGCAGCGGACCCCACCAGCAACATCACTGCTTGAGGAGGCACAACAGTTGCAAATAAAACCTAGGAGAGATTTGTTTTCCGGTTTCTATTTCTATGTAGAAATATTTCATAGAAATAGGATTGTATTTCAGACCCCCCTTACTTCTAGGGCTTGTATGCCCCTCTGAGTTGTTTGCCCTACTGCCCTCTGAGGGTCCTCACTGGGGTGGCAGCAGCAGAAACACCTCCCTAAAATACTGGCTACCAAGACAGAGAGGAGACAGATCAAGCCATGCTCACATATGTGTTTGCATTTTATTTTGGAAATCCTAGCTCATAGGCAAAACAAAAAAAAGGACTTTGCATCCAACCTGTAAGAAATTCTCAGCTCCTAGCTGGAACTGCCCAAGGGCATTTCCATGGTGGAGAGCTAGGGCAGAGACTCCAGGCAGCCACAGCCTCAGCTTGGCATTGCAGTGTCATAGAATCATAGAATTACTGTTTGGAAGAGACCTTTAAGATTGTGAAGTCTAACACTAATCATTTCCTAGCTCTTTCTTCTATGACCGTCCCTCAAATGTGGCAGACACAGACAGCAAAGCCCTGTTTTGCAGAAACACCTGTGGTTGCATCTCTTTTTTTTCTAGCCAGTAACCATCTTAATATGCTTTTTGTTGTTCATGTCTTTTTGTCTGTTCCTGAGGAAAATGGACCACAAAAATATTATTTTAAGGTTTCTCATAGAACAAGGTAATAGGTTTTTTGTGATTTTTTGTTGTGTTGTTTTGTTTTTTTTTTCCGAGTCATATTCAATGTAAAAAAACTTGCCTGGACAGAGTGGAATTGTGGCAATGGGCTTGTCTGGGTTTGAACTGTGTTTCTGTATGAGGTTGGCTGTGAGAAGAGCTGGTGACACCCAGTGCTCTTGGGACAGTCTGTGCCTTTTCCTGAGAGTGAGCACACCTAGATACAGGAGAAGCTTGTGAACTCTATGGCCTGGTTTTACTGGAAGAGAAATTATGGCAAGAAAGCTTCAAGAAAATTTTGGATTAAATTAAGGTTTGTATACAAATCTTGCTCCTGGTCATTCTGTTCTTACAGACAAGTCTTTTTCTTCAAGCCTGGGCTTAGTCCTGCCACCTCATAAAGGCTTTTCCAATTGCACTGAGCCCTCCCGGTCTGCTCTGGACATCTGGAAGAAGCACCTGGCTGTGTGTCCCACTTTCTGTTCTGTTGAAGGGCTTCCATTTTACCAAAGGAGGGATGTTCCCTCTGCTCACAGCATCATCCTGTCTGACCATTTTCTCCACTTCCCAAGATTTTCATAGAAGACATTATCTCTCTTGCCTATGGATGACTCTGCCTGACCCACAGCACAGCAGCCAGGACAAGGCAAACTGGTAGTCTTTTTCTCTGTTCCTCAGCCAAATCCTTTCAAAAGAACATAATGTATTCACATACAACCATTTGTGAGCAAAATATATACCATCTGGCACAGTAATTTAAAACCACTGTTCTCTAGGCCTGACTTCTTGGAAGTCATGATAAATGCATGTATCAATTTAACATAGGAGCTTGGGCTTTGCAGTCACTTTAAGGACGCCTCTTATAGGGCAGACGAGCATATTTCCAACGAGCATTAGGACTGACATCAATAGTCTTTCAAGGGTGGAGTTGTCAGGCTCTATTAGAGGCTAAATGAATGGGCAGGAAGCCTACAATACCCAAGTGATCGTGTGCCTCTGTAAGGTCCCAGGCCTTGCCAAGTTGGAGACTGTGGGAGCGTGACACAGAGGGAGAAGGACTCTTTGTGCTGGCCCCACTCATGCTATACACCTCTGCCCGATCTGCTGCTCCCAGCTGTGGGGACCAGGCATCAGCATACAGTTCAGGGGCCTCCATGCAGTGTTTGACATGTACAGCCTTGAGCGGATCTTACTTAGGCAGGTTTGTGTGTTCCTGAGGTACTCAGAGACCAGCTTTGTAACTAAGCACATAGTCTATTCTACTGTGGGTGTGGTGCATAAAGGTGGACAAATCTGCAGCATGAGAGGGGGGAATCTCCTTCAGAACATCTCCATCAGCTTGCAAAGCTGAGTAATGTGGCCTTTACCTCCTAACATGCAATCTCTGAGACCCCAGGGGCACTGTATACCTGACAGGATCTAAGGTGGTACAGGGCTGTGCACACAGGCAGAAAAGGTTCCTTCCCTGCCATACACTGTCTGGATTCTGCTGGCTGTCTCAGAGGCACTGAACAATGCTATGTTGAGTAGGCTCTTTTGAACATATTTAATGTGCACCAGATTGAATTTCTACCGTTGTGTTACTGTTCCTCTGTTCTTCAGTTCTAAATCAAAATCTCCTTATGGAGATCTAAGTACATAGTAACAACATTATGACCTTTAGCAACAACATTTGTGCCCTCAACAGAAAGAAGATGTGTGTTTGTTTGGCAGTGTCAATCTTTCATGTATCTATTGCCATCAAACTGTGGTTTCTGCCTCCCTTTCACTCCCAGTTCTTTACTAACTCAGCCTCATTGCAGCTGTTCTGTTATTTTGCCTGTGCTCGGTGCCAGGCAGATAAGTCTGTAATTGCTTCAGTTGCTCTTGGTCTCCTCCTCTGAAAACTTGCCAAACTTTAACTTTCTTACTGTCCTGTATGTTTCTTCATACTCTAATAAACTGAATATCATTATTTAAAAACTTAACTCCTGTGTGACACATTTGGTGGAAAGTGATGTGGGCTTGCCGCTCTATTTAGGTTTATTTTTCATCACCTTGTTGTTGTTGTATTCCACCATCACCCCAATCAACACAGTACAGAACTAAACTAAGAAATTTTTTCCTGCAAATGGAAAAAGAGAGAAAAAGAAAAAAATCCTAAAACCACGATTCATAGGTCCTCCACTTTAACCATCTAATAGTGACTAATTGTTATTGTTAGGAGGCCTTTTTCCTCTGTCACACTTAGAAGTCCCTTCCTACTGTCATTCCAATGGCCATACAACCTCCTTTGTATCCCGTTGCTTACTATCTCAGTCATCTACCTTTGCTGGCGTCTGATATACATTTGTTATCAGCGGTTTGTTCCTCATTCATTATGCTTTTTATTTGTTTAAAATTTCTTGAGGATTATTTGTGGAGATTTTTACAAAAGCTGATTTAATTTCCTCTCTAAGCCCATTTGTGCTTTTGTTTTGTTTTGCTTTTGGTTTTAGGTCCATTTGACCTCCGTGTGCATTGTGAGAATGTGCCTTTTGGAACACTTACAAAATTGTGTTTAAATAGTTCCCAGTTATCACTCATATTTTTCCTGTTTAAATTATTTTTCTGAAATAATTTGGCTCATAATTGTTTTCAGCTTTGTGTAAATTGACTTCTTGAAAGTACTACGTATATAGAATTGGTGGTTTGGATGTCATTCTGGTTGCACGCAATTGACATAAACCAGCCTTTCTGATTCCTTCCTTTGTAACTGTTAAGACTAATATAATACTAGTACTACCTCGAGCTGGGTGCCATACGTATTCTTATGTAAGAATTTCTGTAGGTGCTGTTACATGTCTATTCCTGTATAAAATATATGCTGTCTGGTCATTCATATCATATTTTCCTACTTGTCCTTGGGGATTCCCCTTCTTCCTTCTTAAACTGAAGGTGTTTTGTCATGCTCTCTACCATGAACAAGTGGGTAAGAAATATCCTTCCTCCTGCCTTTTTTTCACTGCCAATAAGGAGCACCATGAGAAGAATGGATAATCTGTGATAGAAGCCATATTAATGTTTGTCCTTGCCTTACTGTGGTCACAGTAGAAAAGGAATTGTGAATCTGTGGCTTGCTGCTTTTCATAAGAGAACTTCCCTTTTGCACAGCCATTTGCTGCAGGAGAGCAGTGCATTCCATGACAGTCGCCAAAGTGATTGTTATCACTATTCTTTGATCCACTAACCTGGTTTGATTTTTTGGCTCAACCTCCCTCCCACTCCTCTTTTTGAGCATTTGTCATAAAGAGGAACCACAGCAAGTACAGTCTGGAAAGACACACCCCCGCATGAGGCAGGAAAGGGGTCAGTATTGGAACCAGTCCCTGTGAATTGGTGGTGGGGACACCATATTCAGTTCATTCTTTCACTTGAAGAGGTCTCTACTTCCTCTATACCCCTCTCCAGACACATACACCAGCCCTTGTAGTAAGGGCAAACTACTCCAGGATATCCCTGGTGCTCCTGCTGGTGCTGGCTCCCACTGTAGGTAATCCTACTGGATTCTTGCAGGAAGAAGAAGCAGTAGTCATTCCCCAGCTTAGTAGCAGTGGTTACTTGTGTTCCAGATGTAGTGAATATTTCAGTAAAATAAATTGACGTGTTTATAAAGAAAAGAGGAGATCCCATTCTAGAGCTTCATGTGGTTGCCTCTGAGTTAGAAGGGAATTTAAGTCAGCTCTCCAATGCCCATGTTGGACTTATGTCCCTGGATGTTCCTGAGGGCTAACACAATGTAACATTTATCCAGCCACATAGTATTTATTTGCTTATTGGTTTTACCAAGTGATTAAATTTTTCTTGTGTGCTTTTAAATTTCTCTCCTCAGTCATACTTCATTGCCAAGCATCCAAGATTTTAATGTAATTGTCCTAATTTGGTCCATAAAAATCTATGTGTTTCATAGGAGAAAACTTTCAGGCCAAAAAGGACACTAATGAAAGATGATAGCAGCCTTGCACAACGAATGAGGTATGGTATAGGGTGAACAAAAACCCCTTTTACAACATTTTAAAACTGCTCCATTCTGTTTTGCTTAAGGTTCTATTCATTTGAAACTGAATAGTGTTCCTAATTCTACACTCTCTAATTTTTCCTCCTCTGGGAAGGCAGTGATCAGTACCATTGCTTGGGTCACCATGTCAGATCTCAAGCACTGCTACTGTTTACTCCTTCTCCAGAATGCTAACTTCGGTTTATTTACCCACCCATCATTAGTAAGCCCTGAGGTTTGGCTATTTTTTCCAAACCGTATGATGAAAGTAATTTTCATTCTGCTTGGAGTAAGAAGGCCACAATGTCTTTAAAAGCACAGCTGCTGAAGCCATCTATTCTACATTTTCAAAGATGAATTTGTGTGATTTACACATCATTACACAGCAAAGGCAGTTGTAATAGTTACAAGTTGATCTGTCCAGAGTTCTTGGTTTTGAGTTTCTGGACATAGCTGCCTAGGACAAGTAAAAAGTATGAATAAGCATTTGAGCATATGCTAGGGAAAGCCCCAGTGCTTGCTAAACAAGAAATATCAGTGGCAGTAGGTTCTTAGAGAGTGGGTTAAATAAGTAACAGCTAATATCAACCATGATAAGGGAAACTATGAACAAAAATCTGTGTGGTTTAAGAATTGTCTCAGTTATGACTGTCTCTGTGTCAGAAAAAGCCTTTGGTTCCCAGTTACCAAATATCCCTGTGTCCTGGTAAAGCTGTTGCAGATAGCTAAAATCTGCTAAGAGCTGTGATTTCCTCTTGACCAGTTTACTCTGGTTTCAGGCAGGGGTGAGCTGAACCAATGTAAATTGTGGTTTCAAGCAAATTTTCGTGCATAATTAAGAAAACGTTTGAACCACAGCAGCTGCAGGGGCTGAATCTTGGCTTTTGAATCCCCCATCAGCCACCCTGGCAGTGAGAGGGGCAGCTGAACTCTTCTGCAGGCCGTCACTGCTGTAGGGATGCTGGAAGGATGGGTTCTTGGTGGTGCCCAAGGTCCTCCCCTGCTGCCTTTGGCTGCCACAGCCCAGGGTGAGATGCAAGGTGAGGACAACCACCAGACAACGGGAGCAGCCTGGGGGCAACCTGCCCTGGAGTTTCCACCCACAGCTTTGCTTCCGAGTACAAGGGATACTGACTTCCACAAGCGGTTGTTCAGCTGCAGTATCACTCCTGGATAAGAGTATTGAAGAGTATTTATGAAGTTTAACACACAGGAGGAGGTGGTGTAAGCAAGGCCTGAGCAGTACATGTGGAGAAGTGTCTTAATCTCAGCAGGTTAAAAAATGTTCCAGAATGTAACCATTTTGAAAATTATTTGCTTTGGAGAAATATAAATTAAGCCATTTAGATAAAGCTTGACCTTCTTGGAAGGGAACATTTCACTCTTTATTTTAAAAAAGACTGCTTTAACATTAATACAATGTTTTTAAAATATGGTATGCCACTATTTATCAAATGAAGCAAGGCAATTTTGTTGAAAATATGTATCTTATGGTTCCAGAATGACCTCTTAAATATTTTTTTTCACATAAATATTGACTGGGTTTTAATAATATGGAAAGAAAACTGATACCCAGATGTCAAAATATTCCTTGGAATAGGGACTTCTTGACTTTGCGTGGCTGTACATTACTGTTTACACCAGTTTTTCTTTAGTTATTGTAATATCAAAGTGTTTTTTCACATTTAGTGTAAGTTTTTTCATAAGAGAAATGGCAAGACAGTAATGCGTTGTTTTGAGTCAATCCTCCTCAGGATCCTTTCCTTTTTTATTAGAAGAAATTCGGCTGAAGTTTGCCGTTATTTCTCAACAATTCATTATTTCAGGCTTTTCTATTTCAGTGCAGTTAGCCAAAACCTTCCTCTCTAAACCTCAAAGCATTCAAAAAAAATGTTGTTTTTTTGAAGCAGAAGTGGACTTGAAGCCAATATGAAAATTCATGGAGGGGAAAAAGTAGTAATTTTAGCATGGGAAAAAAAGCCTTTCCCTTTTAGGTCACTGGTTCACACTTTGCAAAGAACACACTGCCCTCATCTCCAAGTCAGTTAAATGAAAACTCATGATGTCTCACTTATATAAGCAGGTTCCTGAGCTACATAGCATATCATAGCCTGCCATACATCGTAACATAGTCTGGTGTCTAGTCACAGATGTCATTGTGGGTCATCACACTTCACAGCAGTGTGGGTATGAGGGCTTTAGCCTGATGAAGACCACATTGCACCCAGTCTTCAGGCTCCTGTTCTTCCACAGACCTCACATGTGGCCTTTACTACATTCTCTGAAGTTATAGCAAGCGAATTGCCAAAGACTGATAAGGAAACCCCAGATGAATGTTCCAACTGCCTCGTCAGTAGAGGAAGAGAACAAATCACCTCAGGAGCTCAGTTCAAATATGCCCGGAATAGAGAGCAGCTTTGAGCCAGCCCTTGAAGATCAGAGCACCTTTCTGAGTCTGACACTGGATGAGGTCTGTCTACTGAACTGGGATTTGCAAGGTTGGTCTTCCCGTCCTTTCAAATTTTTGCTTTTTACTTGTCCTGTGGAGTGGGAATTTGTATTTCCTTACTTCACAAGCATGCTGTGCCACAGGGAGCAGAGAGGGGTGGGGACACAGGATGATATGCTGTCCCCTGTATGAGCATCCCCTTGGCTGGAGGTGTATCTGAAGACCTCTGTCTACTCTAATGGAGACAGATAAGTCCCACACAGAGACTTCAAAGAAAATAATTTTTTGTTAGCTTCCTGGTGGCTATGAAAGCTAACAGAAAGCTAACTGCTCCTTGGGAGTTCAATCCCTTTCTTCTTCTGAAATGGAATTTTTTTTTCTGGATTAAAACTAATTCAGGAGGAAATTATTTTGAAAAATTGTGGCAGGCCTCAGAGAGGAGAAAGTGTGGGGACACTAAATCAGCTGCTGGGATGTGTTGGAGGAACTATTTTTTCCTATGAAAGTATCTGCATTTGCAGATCACTTCTTAATCTGATTCCTTCTAAATAGTCCTCTTTTCAGTAGCTGAACCTCCAGATGTGCTGTGACTGGATGATACCACTGTTATTTTATGGGCATATGACTTCCTAATGCACTAATAATGCAATACAGATATATCCATTAAGTGCACTGGAATATGAGAAGTTTGCACTAGAAAATGGGTTAACAGGCTTAGCAAAAGGATGAAAACAACATTGTCAAGAGCAATATCAGTACCTTTTACTTGACTTTAGTAATCTGAAAAATAAGGGAATGAAAACTTTTAATTTCATTTTGGAAAACAGAATGAACACTTGCATCCAAAACCTCTCCCCTGTAATAAGGAGACAAACTCACAGAGAAAAAAACATAGTCTCTTTATCCTGAAAGGTCATTATGGGCATAGTCAGAGATGGAAGGAGTTACTGGTCAAGCACGTGGGAAAAGTAAATAAGGAGAAGAATGCAAAGGGATAGAAATTAACTAAATATGCATCACTTAGTGCCCTAACAAATGGCAAACATCATTTATGTATCTCTGTGAGTCATAAGACATTTCAGGAAATATCACCTCAGTGAGCAGTGCTATGCAGTAGAGAAGCATGTGTTTACAGGAAACCCAAATAAAGCTGAATTTCTTTGTCTTTCTTTGTGTTTCTTCTCTTCTTCTCTTTCATTCCCTGTTTGTTTTTATTTTTTCACAGGCTTTTCAAATCCCTTAAGGAGCTTCCAGGATGAAATAAAATGAGATTAGGTCTGGTCTTTTTGCTGTACTTCCTCCAAGCAGCATCTGAGGTATCATGAGGAAAACAGACCTCCGGTTATTTCAGACCCATAACTCCCAGACTCCAAAAACAGTCTGTGAAAGACATGGAAAAAATATATGTATAAATGCTAGTTCACATGTATACCCCTGTCAGGAAGCAAAGAGCTGGCTGGCTCCTGCTAAAGAGCTGCAAAGCTGCAGAAGGACATAGAGCGATTGCATCCCTGGAAGCTCACCTGCTTTACCTTCAGATCCCTGGCAGAGGTGTTCTATCCCAGCACACAGGAGCTGGTGAGCAGTGAGACATGTGCTGCTGCACTCTGCCATGTCCCAATGGAGCTCTACTTCCGCACGAGCAGCTTTCTGCAGACTGGCTCCAAGTATGGGAAGCAAGGTTTATGCATACCTCTGAGTATAATAGGTTCACTGGAAGCTTGCACTGGAAGCAAAAGAAGAGAAATTATCTTTTTTTCTAGAGGAACTTAGGATTGCTTCATTAGATGTCAGATTAATTTCTCAGTCATGGAGGCTGAGCAATGTTGGAATAGCACATCACAATGAAGTGCAATGGGCTATGGCAAGCATTAGCGTCAGCATAGTGTTAGTATAAACAGAGTATATCTGCATGATCTTCCTTGTGTAAGAAAACAGATCTCCATGGCTCTTCCGTCTCCTCAAGCCATGGGCTACTGGTGTATTTTTTCCCTGAGTACAGCTTTGTCCAGCTCTACTTTCATATTTTTCCCCATAAAATGTCAGGGATAAAGAAGAGTAAATCGAGTTTCTATTACAACCAAATAAAAATTAGTTGGTTTACTGGCCCAAGGCTATTCCTGAAGTTACTTTGTCTCTTTCCTTTACTGATGTTGCACAAGAGATATATTTGTCTCCACAGGCTTAGCCTGGGAAAACTGCTGCTGTTTCCATGTGACGAGCAGCTTTTTAGGGGTGGTATGCAATGTCTGCCTCTCTGCAATCACTTTTCCAGATTTTTTAATCTTCCTCTTCTTTACTCCCTCCCTCTTCTGTGTTTGCTTAAGTGAGAGATGCCTTTTGCAGCAGTGGGATGCAGGCATAGGATCAAGACAAGAGAACATGTAATCAGCTCTCCCCGCCTTGGTTTTTGGCCCTGGCACTGATTTGCTGTGCAATTTAGACCAACTGACCCAGCCTTTCTGTATCCAAATGATAAATGCCATTTGCTTCCCAAGCAGCCATAAACACTGTCCAAAAATCCTCACCAAGTCCAAATCAGAAAATGCCAAAGATGGGTTTTGCATAAAAATGTCTTCCGAGCCTTTAAGTTCTTTTGCAAGGGTTCACTTTAGGAATGGTCAAGGAACTCTAAAGAGACTCATTCATCCCTTCTGGTAGTTTGAAATCCTTCCTTCATGCTTTCTTGGACTTTGCTTTTTAACAAGCCTATTGCTACCTGGGGACTTTGCAGTTTTGTGGTGCTTATTTACCTCTCCATGAGAGAGTGAGGACTGAATGTGAATTTTCCATTCCAAAGGCACCACAGAAGTATGTAAGCATGTTAGCAGTAAAGAATATGTCTCTTACTATATACTTTTAATTCTCCATGAGGTTGTGGCTACACTATTAGTAGTAGTATTTGAGTAAGCTTGTTTAGAGACAACTTGAACCTCTCTACTTTGTGGTATCTACTGACATCAGAAATGAAAGGGCTGGCCTTTAAGGTCCTCCAGATTTCTCAGCACGGCTCTATACAGTGCTGTGCAGTCCTCAGCAAGGTCATTTAGAGATAGTTAAAACATTTCTGCACAGCACCTCACTGTGTCCTGTAGATAAACCCTCTGTGTATGTGTGTTCGTGGGTGTACATTTATATTACAGCAGATTAAACAAGTATCTGCTATTCAAAGATCAATATGTATTTAGAGTTTGGATGGACCTAAAAACATAAACCATGAATTCAAGAATGCCCAAAACATATAAAAAATCTGTATTTGGACAAGACTTGAAGTAGTTATTTGTGGCTAAAGATTTCTGGTTTACATTGCTCCACCTCCTGTATGTGAGGAGGAGAACCAGTCCTTAAAATACAGACCCACAAGACTCAGGGACTTTGAAAAAACAGCTCAGGCTTGTAACTAGTTAAAGAAAGAAGCAAACAAGAAAGAGCCCAATTAAACTATTTTATTAAATGTAGGAGAACCATCAGTTGTGAAATTTACTGGTAGCCAAGTTTTCCTCCCTGCCCTACCACATATAATTATACCTTAATTGTAGCTACTGGCTGTGGCACAAAGCTCACGCACATAAACAAGTCCCAGGATGTCCTGCAAAAAATACGCTGAAAGGAAGGCATTAGCAAGGAGACAATCAGAAACTGGAACTGCATTCCCACATGGAAGGCTGCAGGTGGTATAAAAAGCTCTGTATCCATACGGTTAGTTATTTGTAATATCTTTGTAATGTCATTAGTACCCCATCATTGCTTTTTCTGGCATAGTTCTAGCCTTGAGTCACTTGGGCCGATAGTTACCAAATTGTGGTCTGCAAGACCACTGGTAGTCCACAAGCTTATGCTAAGTGGTCCACAGCTGGACTGCAAAACAAAACTGAATAGCTTTCAGTCATGTTTTCAATTAAAAGTTTGATGATACAGGCTACATAGTCATCCACAAGAGGGTCCTAGCATTAATGGTGGTTCCATTATGCTAAAAGCTTGGCAACACTGGTTTAAAAAATCATGCAGATCAACAGTCTATACGAGATACGTTGTGTGAATTTAAATGTTACAGCATGTCCTCTCCTTTCATGCATGAGGAGCTGCATTGCCTGCTCTGCTCGTCTGTTTTAAAAACAAAAATAGTGTAGTGACAAACTTAGAGGTCTACTTTCCAGTTTATGATTTATTTAGCTCATCATTTCATATATTTTACTGTAGTTACATATCAGAAGCTTTTGGCCCAAGAACTTGCAGTATTTTGGGAGGAAAACAAAATGGGTGTTTTTCATGTTTCATTCACTGAAGTGGAAGCTGGGCAGTTGTGGGGTTATAGCTGAGTAGCAGAGACACACTTTGGAGAGACAGTCATCACAGTCTGTTCCCGGAGATTAAGCTGAGATGAGTAAGGAGATGAGCTTCATTTTCTGTGGAAAGTTTTGTTGATCCTTTTATTGCTTCCTTAGGTTAAAAATTGGGAAACTGTATAAAAGGAAAAGTACCTCAGTTTAGACTGGATGTTTAGGATTGGGCAAAGGAAAGAGTCTGTTCATAAGGTTTTTTTGATCTTTATAAACTCTGGCTAGAGACTTACAGCTTTTAAAGAAAGCTGTCTACGGATTTGTCAGCTAGCTTGTAGGAGCAGCCCAAGGCTATAAAAAAGGCTGGTTCCATTCTTGGACCTGGAGACAAGCTCCAGGAGCACCTCAGGGGCATTATGGAGAAGGCACATGTGGCCTGCTTTATCCATCAGAGCTGGATATATGTGGGACAGGCTGCCTCATTGCTTGGCCCTTCCACATTGAGTTTCTGAATGCTACTGCAGTAGAAGGTCCTATTGAATTCCAGGTGTGCTCCACGGGACAGAGACTTTCAGCTTCATGGAGCAGTGTTGCTTCAGATATGTATATTCCATCCACAGCAACCAGTAGGATGTGCTGAGGACAGGGGCATGCTCCTCCCTGAGGCTTACCATGGAAAAACTTCCCAGCTCATTTGTGATCCTTAGTCTAGAAACACTCCCAAAGACTGTTTCCTCTGAAACCGGTGTGCCTCACATCCAGCCAGGTGAAGATGAGACATACTGCAGAGATCCTGCAGGGCATGGCCTAACTGCATCACATGTCCCACGGCATACATCTGTTGATAAATAAAGAGAGGAGGATAGAGCATATCCATACTTGCTCTTGGTGGTTATAACAGTTTTCTGTCTTTCAAAACCATGATTCCCCCACAAATAGAAGCCTCTTTGTCACCAGCTCTAGACTGTTCTACTGGGCAAGTTGCATTACTCTTGAGGGAAGTGCAGGGAAGAATTCAGGATGCATTGGAGGAAGGAAGGACTTCATCATGACCTTTTAGTTCAGGGCACAGGGCATTTAACTGGGAAGGAAGTGGCCTGCCTTCTCCTCTCTGCTCCCAGAGCTGTTTTCATATATTATCTGAAGTCTGGTAACATTACAGAGAGACTTCTGGGAGCAGGGACGGTTTTTTCTGCCTGCAGACGTCTAAACTCCTCTTGCCTTCTCTGTCCTGCTGAGCTATGTGGTCCTTATCCCTCAATGAACATGGGTCAGGGTGAGTTCTGAGTTCATATATCCTGTTTCCCATACAAATATTTTTGGTGCTAAGACGTAACACATAGGAGTGCAGCACTCCTGCTGTTGTCACCTCAAATAAATAAGAATTGCAACTGTGTGTCTAGGTAGCTGATATTGCTTGGTTGGTGGTTCCAGAGTGAAGCTAATAACTCAGCCTGAACCTCTGAACTACTTTAGGAGGAGTTAAAGACCAATTTTGGCATCCTAGTTAAGTTCAGGTGTCAGTGAAGTGCCCAGCTGCTTCCTCTGGTAAGACTGTGCATAGTTAGGACTCAGTAATGTCTATGTCTGTAAAGTAATCTAACCTCAAACTTAAGTCATTTGCCACTGCAGTAAAACAGATGTTTCAAATGAATTTAACAAGCACTGTCCTAGAAATAAGTTGGGGGTTGCGCTTTTTCCCTTCCTACTGGAATGTCCTGCTGAATTTCTCCATTAGGAACCCTTTTTAAATTTCCAGCCTAAATTTCTTCACTGCCATTCTCTGCTCATGTGTTCTTGGACAAGCTTTTCTAGTTTACTTTATTAGCTCTTTTCCTTCTCTGTTTGTGGTCTGGTTTTCTGTGTTTACAGAGAGTAATCACAGCTTTTCTCCATGAGTGTTGGCTTCAGGCTAACCCAGACTATTCTAATACTCTCTTGTAAGGCAGGCATTCCCCTCCCCTGTTTTCTCCCTAGCTACTCTAGCTTAAATTCAGCCTTACTGAAAATGGATATTTAAGAAACAAACCTGCATTCCAAATAATATTCCTCACAAAAATTCCTTTACCTATTCCGTGCAAATCCTAGAACATCAGGTATTATCTTTACTTACAGAAATATCTCTCCATGTATGTGCCATAACACATCCCCCACTGCCTCACTGTGGAAGCTAGGATAAACGTCAGTCATTTTCCTCTGATGTTCTCAAATTACCATCCCTTGGTTTCTATCAAATATTCTTCTTAGTTCTTAAAACGCATGGCTTTGCAATGTGTAGTGCAAAGTTTCATCCTGTTTCTGCTCCTCCAGCCTCGGGGTTCAGCAAGACTCCCTTGGTACAGCTTTGCTTTTGCTGTAGGCTGATCAGGGCTGCTGCCGCCAAGCCATCAGCCAGGCTCCCTGGCACACTCCACATGTTGGTGAGAGCCAGGGCCAGATGCCCTCAGCATCTGTACCTTACTGCGATAAAAAGAGCGGTATGTTCTAACAGTAGTAGCATTTGAGGACAGTAAGGCAAGGCTGTATGAAGTCACTTTATAGGAACTCCCTGTATAGACAAATACCCTGTTTTAATTGGGCCCAAACCAGAATGCCCTTCAGTTAGCCAAGATGACAAAGTATTTGCCAAAACACAGTGGTTTTCTTGCTGGATCTGAATGGCTTCACAACTTTTAAACTCCCAGAGGTCAGGCAGTTTCATGTTTCTGTTGGGCACGAGAGCCCAGTTTCAGGAGTTCCTGGTGTTTATGTGGAAGTTATTTTCACATTTCATCTACTATTGTTATCAATTATCATTATCTATATTGCCTCAGAGCTGTAAGTATAAGCACCTTCATGCTAGGCAATACTGCAAATATTTGCAATACATGTGGAGAAAGATTGTGATGAGATTTTAATCTTTCTCGTACTCAGAAAATGTTTTCCATGAGTCTTACAATTTTTGTTTCAGCTAAGCACCTACTTTGTATGTGCCACTTCATACTGCTTCTTGACAGAGAGGGCAGAAACAGTAAAACTCCAAACAGAAACTCAGAGCCAAAATGGTTCAAAGTTAGAAGAGTCTACAACATGGTAATGTTAGGGGTAAGTTTCTTCTGGTGATAACTTCATTGCAGTCTATGAGGTGTTATGTGTCTTTATTTTGGCTGAATCTTACAGGTATATTTTAACAGAACACAGAATTTTGTTGTTTGCTTTGGTTTGGATTTTTTGGGGGGGGTTATGCTGTTCTATTTTTCTCTACCACAACTAAAATACTGACCTGTTCTATGAAGCAACAAATATTTTTTGTACAATTAGCTTTTATTCAGCGCTCTTGAGACCTACAGGAAGCAGATAAACTAGTACTGCTCTGCAGAGAGATTATAAGAGGCAGTGACAGGATTGCACCCAAGCTGATGCACTACCCACAGCATGTGTGGGCACCGCAGACCAAGTTTTATATCCTCTTTTGATGCTGGTCAGTCTGAACAATGCAGTCTTTAGAGGCTGGGCCTGGGCTACATCATATTTGAGATGATTTCATAATCCTACTTCTTATTTATATATACAGTATGATTCTGGGTCTTGCAAAGTGGGTAGAAGGACTGCCAGGAAACGTAATGTGTATTAAACCATATCTTGATACAATTACCTTGTAATGATTTTCTGGATGCAAATATCAAACAACTTATAAAACCCTTGAAATCAAACAGTGGAAAGCAGACCTGCAAATGGCATACAACAGAGTGAGCCCTGAAGGCTGGAGGACTCATTCTCACTCCTTGCATCTCAGCTGCCAAAGTCATTTAAGGGAAGTGTCTTCTGTGTAGAGCTCCTCTATGCATACAGGATAATTTGTGAAGATTCCTGTGGTCCTTGGTATCCTTTTCACTGGATGACTACCCAAATAACCTTATTAATACATTTCTACCACTTCTAGCTTTCCAGTCTCCTATTCTTTTCTCATACTCTCTTGTTGTATTCCTAGATGTGAAATGTAAATGATATCACCATCTGAAACACAGAAACATCTAAAAGGACCTTGTAAAAGCAGAAAACCCAGGCAGGCTTTATGAAAAGATCATTTCAAAAAAATGCAAGAGAATAAAAAGAAGCTATGAGGGGTCATGGGAGCTAAGATGTGTCTGAGGTTACAATTAATGGAAAGCCCTTCCGATGGCACATGCCGTCAGATTACAATCCATATAACCACTGCCTATTTTAATAATTGTCAATCACTGCAAGTAATTTTGGCTGTTTAAATGCAATAAAACTGTCTGAAGTTATTTAATTAATTCATTTTTCCAAAGGGTCAAATTCAAGCATTAATTCATACTTCCATGAGAGGACTTAAGTTCCAAAGCTGTAGAAACCAGAAGTGCTTTAAACTGGGTACGGTCTGCATATGAGTCCTGTGTTAAGAACAATGAGGAGAACATTGTTAAAAAGTTACTTCCTCTCTTCCTTTAGCTACTCTCTGGTGGGTTAGCAGGAACTGAAGACTTTGGAGGTGCAAAATGTAGATCTGGCAGAGAGAAAATGCCCAGAAGAGTCAAGACGATGTTTCTGTGATCACTCAAAAGTGGCTGTAGCATCCACTGACCTTTCCCATATTTGGTCTATAGTCAAGAATGACATCTCCACCACAGCCATGTCATCTCCTGTTTGGCTGATTTCACCTTATTTCAGAGGTAGCATAGAATGTTTGGATCACACATTTTGCTTCCCCCTCTCTCTCTGCAAGGGTAAACCAGCTGCTACTGCCTTGGCCCCTGTCATCTTGGTTTGTCATCATAGAGCCTCCTCCAGCTGCTATTTCGGATCCCATCTGTTATGCCCATTATCTTCAGAGGAGTGGTCTTGGTGTTCACAGTAGTTGCTTTAAACACAGATCCCAGGTAAGATGTGAATTTCTGGTTGTTCTTGTGGGGAATGTAACATTAAGATTCAACTCCTAAAGCAAGTAAGAGGTGAGACTGATGAGAGAACCTGTTCAAATCACACTTCACATGGGCAGCTTTATTGACGGAGGGCTTGAATTTTCAGTGTTGATTATTCTGTTTTAAAATGGCTTTAATTTTTAGTACAGATATTTACTTCTGTTGCAGCCATTTTTGCAGGCTGATTGCCTGACTTCTGTGCATCTGAGAGTCTCTGTTGACTTTCCTCTGTGATTTGAAGTAATATTCAATCAGAATAAGTCCTAGTGTTGCGCTAGGATCTACCTTTCTATTGTCCCATGTTCCAACATGCCATCTGCATGCCCTTTACTGTTGCCTGCAATTCGATCTTCCCCACAGGCTTCCTGCAAATTCATCTGTGTGGTTGCTTATACTTCCATCAGAAATCAGACTGGATGCAGGATTTTCATTTTGTGGTAATACGGAAAATGACTGTGTATAATGGGATGAGACTTTGCCAAGTGACACTATACAGCTGCCCTAGGGTCCAAGAAATTCTTCCAAGATCTCTTTTCTATGAAATTTACTCCAGGCTGTGAGACACCACCTGTAAACTGCATGGATCACAGAGTGCAAAACCCACACATTTCCTGGGGCTGGCTTTGCTGCAGACCACGTTATGCAACTTCAGGGGTGAAGATACCTTTTCGATGGTGACATATTACAAAGGTTACGAAGTTGTTCCCCATCATAGCTGCTGTATGAGACTGTCCTGGCTCTCTGTGGTTCAGCAGGCTGCTCCTATAGCTGTGGTCACTAATACGTGGGAGACAGCTGGGCAGCTCAGCAGGGTGCTGAGGGAACACAGTTCCTTGTCCCACCCAGTTAGTGCTGTGCACCATGGCCTCAGACTCTCCAGATGGGGTGCTGCTGTGGGATCTCCCCTCACCACACCGCTCAGCATGCAGGTGCAGCAACATCCTGCAATTAATAAGTGTCACACCTTCCAGCAATCAATCCACTATCCACAGAGTAAGGTTGGTCTGAAAGCTGTCCTTCCCTGCCAGGAATCCTTGGAACTCAAAAATATGTGATGATGAATTTCTAGAAACCAGCACTTTTGACTGTGGTTAGCCCCCTTGACCTGATGGGTGTGTTGAGCAGCCCTGCTCTGGGCTTTGCAGCATCATCCTGCTCTACAGCACTGTTGCAATCCCTGACTTTTTATGCCTTGGAAACTGAGTCAAACAACGACTGAGTAGGCAGAGCAGTGCTACACAGAAAGCCTGTGGCAGAGCTGGGAACGGAACGCAGACTTTCTGACTCCCAGTCCTGGACTTCAGCTACCCACTGAGCTCTGACATGGGACAAAGTGAATGTCACCAGAGACATCAGATAACCACAGTTTAATTTGGTTTCTCTGTGCTCTGTACCCTGGGGAGATAGCAGACCTCTGGCCACGAAAGGCAAGCTATTGAGAGATTTACTGTTAATTCCTCCTTATGAGGTCCATCTTGTTATGTTTGGAGTTGCCATAGGTTTCTGTTTGTTTTGTTTAGGTTTTTTTGTGTGGGGGGCTTGTGTATTTTACTAAGCCCTTGGCTAGTATCTTGTGCATGTTTAAGATTTTATAAGGGTTTCTTTTGAGGTTACTCATTATAGCTTTCAAAGGTGGCCTATTCTGCAGGGTTGCTATTGAATGCCAATCTTTGATAGCCTGGTCTTTCAGACAGGGGAGAAGACCATTTCTCATACACTCATAATTAGTGTTCCCAAAGGGTTGCCCAGCTGCTTTTCATAGCTTCACATTCACATTGACCTTGGACTTTGAATGCTCCATGCTTTGTTGAAGTACAGTCATCAGAGTGAGAGACTGAGAGGAAAATCTTCTTTTATTTTCATCACTTAAAAATGAAAAGTCATCCAAGAGACACCTTGCTAATACCTCATATTTTTCTAACTGCCACTGATTTGTTGGAGACCATGTGGAAGGGAGTTGACCTCTCTCTGCCTCATTTGTCTTTTTTCTCTGCCTTGTCTGCTGGTGCTGTGGGCACTGGAAGGTTTCTGGTGAACTTAGTTATCGCTCTGAGACTTTTCATATTCTTAGGTTTTGATAGTTGTGTCCTTAAAAATTCTATTTCAAACACAGCAAATTAATTACATTGAGGAACAGACTTGGAGTGTGTAGAATATTCTATTTGAAAGATACAACAGGTACTTTTTTTATTACAATGATGTGTTTTTTCATTCAACGTGCAGTATAACACATCTGAAAGTTAGCAAGATTTTTTCTTTGATCTACTTCATATTAAACATGCATCATAAATTTGCTGGTTAATCTAAATTCTATTTCTATTCTATCTATTATTTCACACCATACACAGAAGCAATAACATTGTTTCCATTAGCAGAGTTCCTTTCTCTGATAAATGCTGAATTGTATTCTAACTGGGATTAAAAATATTTAAAACCACAAACTTTACTTAAAAGGATATGAATTGAAAACAGCCATGAAAAGGTTAATATTTTCTCTAAACCTGAAGTCAGATTTGCTTGCACTCTTTCTGTGGCTGTCCCTGTGTTGTTCACACACACACACACAAAAAGTGTTCTAAGAGTGGATGTCTGATAATTTTTCAGCTATCTCCCCCTCGTGGTAAATCTGAAAATACTCTTCATGGAAATACTGAAAATCTGGGTAAAGCTCAGCATTCGCATTTCAACAGATTCTCTTTGGTTTGGTTTTGTTGTTTGGAGTTTGTTGGTTTTGTTTGGCGTTTTAGGAGAAAAGGGAGGGAGTTTTAAAATGCTGAACAAAAGCAAATTAAGGCAAGAACATGTCAGCTCTTTCCAGGAACCAAAAGCCCAACTCAGCTTAAATAAAAGAACACAGATTCCTCAAAGAACTTGGTGCAACAGCTGCAACTGGCTTGAGGCTTTTTCTGTCTCTCAAAATTATGCTCTTGTCCTTCCCTCTCCTCCCACTTCAGGCAACCTGAAGGCTGCAGCAACTTCTCCTCTGTTCTTTTTTTTATGTGCCAAGTGCCTGGGAAGCAGGAAAAGGACTCATTCTCCAGACCTGGAGGTTTTCATTGTCTCTCTCCAGAGTTGTGGTTCTGCCACTGTACACAGGCTGCAAATACTGATTCCCAGGCTTTGTAGGGTTTTGCACATTGATATGGAAGCTAAAATATTCACTACAGCTTGGAAGAGGAAAGATTTGGCAACCACATTAACTAATGGTCAGTGTAAGTGAGAGAATGAAACAAGGAAGTGTCCATAAGTGTCCACTGGACTTTGCAAATTGGTATTAAAACTACAGCTGACTTTGAAGTATATTCCCTTGACTTAGACTTATTCAATGAATTAAAAGAGAAAAAAGAGACAAGAGACATAAGAAGTGTATGGGACAACAAAGAAACCACACAGCCCTTACGGTTGTTCTTTTACTGAGGAGCCTTTGATGAAACAGAGAATAGAATCTTAAAATCTATTTTAAAAACTGGTTCTTCTACTCCCTTTCTTACAGAAACTATTGTCAGTCAATTAAAAAGCTTTAGGCTTTGTAATTATAAACATTATCTATAGGAACGTTCTAATAAAGACAGAGATTTCTCTGCTTTTCGGTGCTGTAACACACCTACATGTCAAAGCCTTTTCATGATCAAACTGTATTGGCATTTGGTCAGACTGGCAGTTGGACCGAAAGATTGTTGTAGGTCCCTTCCAACAGAAATATTGTGAGGTTCTAAAGAGGTTTTAGTAGGAGTCTGGAGCTTTCTGTGAATACTCAAACAACAGATATTTGAGAGTCCCAAGGAGCCTGGAAAAATAAAAGCAAAATTCACTTCCTACTTCTTTAACAAAAACAAAGATAAACTTCCCTATGAAGGGCACACAAACACAGTACTGTGCTGAGAAGTACAAATGCAGAGAATTATGAATATACACACATAAAATGATATTACAGATCTACAAAAATTTACCTCCTCTGGGTCAACAGGCTTTGTAAATGCTCTGAAACGTCTGTCAATGGCAGGTCTATGAGTCACATCCCTTAAGAAAATCCTGAGTTCACGCAAGGTATCCTCCTCCTCCTGCTCCAGCTTTCTTATTTCTTCCTCCGTCAGTTCTCGAGGCTTAGGTGGTGGTGCTACAGGCAGTACTTCCAATGTCTGCCAAGCTGGAATTGATGAGAACTTTGAGTCAATTTACGGTACTCAAGTACAAGCATATGAGAAATTATTGATAGAAAACTACCACCAAAGCAAATTCTGTATAGCTATTAACTTACAGTTAGCAAAATTTTATATACAGAATATCCTCACCTGTGTCTTTTTTTGATGCAGAAGGTTTAGCAGCTTAATTTATAATCAAGTCCTCAAAAAACATTCTTCGTTCTGCCGCTTTAGGAAACTGGATTTTGAAAACTTCATTACCGTTAGAAAACAATTCTCTTACCTAAAGCATGAGAAAAACAGATACTTCAGATACAAGGCTATACCAATTCATAATCTATTCCAAAAAGATGAGTTCTTTTTGAAATTAAAAGGGATAATCATGTGAATAAGAAACTACAAAAGGTTTTCTTCTTCGTCTTAACAGGCTGGATTTTCATAGGTGAACACGGCAAATGAAAATATCTTCTCTAAGGAAAACCTCTAGAGTTAAAGCTCAATGAAGGGACCATACAATACACCGATAAAGTGGTGACATCCACCCTCCCCAAGACTGCTTATTTTGTATTTACCTGCCTTGCTGTCCTTTAGTTCGAATCTTTATTACAGTGTTAGAGGGAACGGGCAGGGTTCAGCAGACGGGTGTGGACTTCATGGAAGATGTTGTTTGGTTTTGGAGGGGCGGGTTTGCTTTTGGTCTTTGTTTTTTGTTCTTGTGTTGGGTTTTTTTTTATTAATTTAAATGAGGGGTCTAAAGTTGCATACTTCCAAGTTTTACTCCATTTTTCACTCTCTACTACCAAAAGGTATGGAAGGAATTTCAATACTTGCGTTAGAAGGAATTTATTAACAGAATAAAAACTTCTGTAGGAAGTCAAACCTTTTCAAAGCATTTGATGACAAACACAACTAGGTAAGCCCCCTCCTCTCCCCAGTAACTGAGACAAAATAATCAAAGCCACATATTCACATTTTGAACAGCTTCTTTTAATGCACTCTCTCAGATGTCTAGAAAGCTAAGCATGAACTCTCACTGAATTTTGTTAAGGAATACAATTAAAAATTTATTTCCAAGTTACTTAAGGAGAAGTTGGAACTTACAGCTTTCTAATTTGTAAAGCTTTCGCTTATATAAAGAAATAAATTGAAATTTTTATTAAAGAACTCAAATTTGAAGTTACATTGCATCATTAAGGGTGTGACCACTGCACTTTTTCAGGAAAAATACCTTTCACTGCTCAGTAATGATGTTTTCAGAAAACAAGCACCCTATATTCTTGACTGAGCACATACCCAGTCATCTTGAAGTCACTGGAATTATTGCCTGAAGTACATTGCTACATCTGTCTAATAAGCATCAATGTGTAAGAAGGCAAAAAAGTTTTAGACAAATGGATATGTGGGATACAAATTATACTTGGTGCTGTTCTTTGAGCTTCTCGTATCAGCTGGGAAAATGAAAGCTTGGATAAGAAACCTAAACCTTGTAGAACAGGTTAATAAATAGTTTGACTGACACGTAGTTATCACATAAAATAGGAATACACAAAGTCAAAACATCAAAAACCAAACCAACAAAAGAACAACTCCTTAAAAATAAGGTAAAACTGGCACTTTGACTCAAACACAGAAATTGCTACACAGACAGAACCAGACCTGAGTCTGTCTGATTTTAAAACCCCTTAGGTGTAAGGTAACTCCTAAAAAGCCTCTCAACTCAGCTGGTGTGGTTGTGTGCCTGAAAAAACAAGACTAACTCTTCCGCAAGATGTGTTAGTCTGGGTTAATGGCTATGTGACTGCATCTACACCATTTTCAGTTCTGAGAGGGCACGTATCCCAGTCTGTCTGGAGCATGATCTGAACAAAGCCCTGTGTGAAAAGATCAGGACTGGCCCCGTAAAAGAAGCCTGCTTACAATTCACGATTTCAAGTACATAAGACATGACCTGTCTTCTTCCTGCCTGAACAGCTTCATCACTCAGCCACTCATCACCAAAGGATCCATCAGACAAGGTGAAGTGCTTTGCCAGACCACAAGTCATTGCCTGCAGAAGGTACCTCAGTCATGGAACATGTGTCTGTTGCATGAGGAACTGGCAACAGTCCTTCCAGGTGACAAATTTCTCCATGCACTCTTTCAGATTATCAATATTCAGGGAGTTCCCATCACAAGATGGGAAGCATACGTCGCGTATCCAGGTAGCAACTAGACATGGTAATTAAGTGACTGCAGATACAACTGTCACATAACAAAAAAATGGATTGTTCCTCTTATGTGACAGATGAGCATCCAGTCATGTGACACATCTGTCCTTATTTGTACACTCTCAAATGCTGCTACCAAAGGTGAAAATATTTGAATACAGTGATGCCAAACAACAAAATGGATTTACTGCAATAAATCTGCTTATATTTAATTTTCCTAGTTAAGAAAAACACACCACTGTAGAAATGTAAGTGTTCCACGAATTTTAATACTTTTACTGCATATAGCGCAGCAGTAGAAGCTTTATATGGATAATTAAAAAAAGAAACATTTCTTTGCTCAAAACCTTATTGCCTTAAAATGTAATTAAAAAGGTAGATACAAAAAGTGCATGGCATGCACTCAGGCTGATGCAGAGTCCTCAACTGGGAGCACAGACTATTAAGAAGCCATGAAGACAACTGTCTGGATCTCACAGAGACGGGCATAATTTCTTGCCGTAACGAGGGGTTTGTCAGCAGCACCTCTCAGCTTCGTAAGTTGCTAACAACAAGCCCACTGCTTCATTTGGAATAGAAAATACAGGCAACAACATCCTTATCTGGTATCATTCAATGTAGAAGACAAGTGAATTTTCAGTAACAGCACATTCAGATCAACTCCATTAAGAATTAATTTTCCTTACTTTACTAATTTACATACAGTTCATGAGATTAAAGAGAAAAAAAAAGGATGCCTGTGACACTACCAAACAGAAATAAGTCTAATGAAACTTTTCCATGGCATGTATTACTGTGGGTGACAAATGAGAACCTTGCCTGTGTCCTGGCTCTCCAACAAGCAAGAGCTGGGGCCTGACAGACATTGGTTGGTTATAAGCATTTCTAGAACAGCAAGAAGGAACCAAATCTAAAAATGAAGTGATGAATAGGTATGCAGATGTTAAAGCTTTTTTCCCATGCACTTTTTTTATGGTATGTGTAGATACTCCACATATTCTAGCAAATAATAAGCTGCTCTGTGATCAGGAATCACAGAATGGTTTGGGATGGATGGGATCTTAAAAATCATCCCATTTCAACCCCCCTGCCATGGACAGGGACACCTCCCACTGGATCAGGCTGCTCTTTCAACCTGGCCTTGAACATCTCCAGGAATGGAGCATCCACGATTGCTCTGGGCAACCTGTGCCAGTGCCTCACCACCCCCACACGACCTGTGTGTGAGGTGAGATGACAGAACAGGAGTGTGTCATGCCACATATTTTATCACAACCAATATAAATTTTTCTTCTTATAAAATTCATCTTTGCCTTATTAATTTTTTTTAAAAAAATAACCTTTAAATTAACTGAGAGAGATTTTTCTCTGGTGCTTTCAAGAAGCACACATCTTCAGAACAGAGTATCGCTTTGCTTTTCCTTAAATATATTTATCACCAACATTATGTTCATTTTTATGTAATAAGCAGGTAGAATTCTCTGCAGGTAACTAGAAAGGTATTTACAATTCAATTCAAGTACAAAACGCCTGATGGGCAACTAACGATTTATAGTAAAATACAGTTCTTCAGTATCAAGATTATTGTCATTAGATGCAAGACAAAACTTACTTTAGAAAGTTACAGTAGTAAATCTTGCTTTGTTTCAAGTTAGGTTTTTTTGACAAAAATATGCCATAGAAAAAGTCCTTTTGTTTGTGGGAAGGGTGTTTCTCCGACATCCTTTCTTTAGATTGTTAATTCTTTGAAAGCCTCTTGAGGTGCTGTCAGATAATTTAAAAAAAAGAATTCCTCTGAACTGCATTAAGAGGTTTCTAAAGGATTTACCTTCCATACACCAGAGTTGGTCCAAAATCTTTACAGAAGACGTGATGGACTATACAGCAACACAGACTGCTTCAGAAAAATGTAGTCTGACAAGTTGGAAAATAATGATATAAGTTTATTATCAAATTGTCAATCGTTTTCTTTTAAAGAGAAATACTAAAATTACTGGGGAGGTGTTCAGCTCTGCAGCATTCCAAAGCCAATCACATCATATAAAAAAAAAAATTACTTATGGAATGAAAATATATTTCATCTTTCTTAATAAATTTCAATATCTTTTATATATATAAATACATATGTAGAAGTAAACTTCACAGAATTATGAACAGACAACAAAATGCAAAGAAAAAAAACATTATGGAACAGAAGCATGCGAGAATCAAGTATCATTGAAAACAACTGAATGCTGCCATTTCTTTCTTCATCTCCGAAGAAGAAAAAAGACAAAAGTATCAGTCAGCACAAATAAAAGCTTAATAAGCCTCTTTATTTCTTCATAAAAAGAATAAAGATTGTGTACATCCGTATACTCATTAGTTGAGTTTATCTAATACATGTACTACCACCATCGCAATGTCTTTCTCTACCCACTAGCTTCAAACACATCCTTACGCATCCAAAAGAAAGAGGGCTAGGGACTGTATGGATCTGTCTCAAGGGACTATGGATCTGTATTAACAGTGGTTTCAACAACCAGAAAGAAAAGACAGTTCCTGAAAAGCCACACCTAAAGCTGCAAATGTTATTTCCTGCACTCTGAATAATAACTTGCTAAAGTCTATCTAGTCTTACAGTAGAGCTTTCTCCTGACCAGCTTGCACAGTCATTCTGAATAGGAGATATCTTTTGATAAAACTAAAAGTATAGAATCATAGAATCAGAAAGCTGGAAGAGACCTCTGAGATCATTGAGTCCAACCGTGCGTAGAAGTCAAACCCAGGAGAAATCAAGTCCCTTTGGATTTAAGCATTAAAAGTTAAGCCACAAAAGCCCACAAGCCCTGATATAACATAAATAAAGCCCTTCTCATGCTGCAACAGATCATTCTACTAGATGAGAGAAGGGTACAGTTCTTTCAGGAGTGGCCTCCCTGAATCCATGGTTTCCTCACAGTTGCACAAACAGAACGCAGCATCCATTCTGCCTCTGTCACATGTGGAAAAGATCGAGATGACTAGGGCCACAGAGAAAAGGCTTCCTCTGTGTTAAGGCAGATTGAGAGGCATAAAGAATTCTATTTATTTTTGGGCACAAGCATCTCTGACAAGTGGATTGAAGGACCTTGAATCTGAAGACTGAATATGCAACCTATCTAAATTGACTCAATACTGGGAGTGTCTGCCTGGGACCACGGCTGCCTCTGGAAGATTTCTGCTGTGATCTGACAACTCACAAAGAAAGAGATGAGAGAATTTGACTCATTAGCATTAAGCTATCACAGGCAGAAATCTCTCCATACGTCAAATCAAAGACGCTCGAGCCATGCTAGTTAAACAGATATTACGAAGTGACTAGAGAAAAGTCTCAAACTCTTATTATGTTTCCTACCTAATTTCTTTTCAAGAATGGAGTGACTACTACATGAACTATTAACCATGTCTGACTGCTTATAAAGGGAGAAAGAAGAAGCGGCAGACTGAGAAAAGCACTCTCCTTTCATAGCCCCCCACCCCTACAAATGTTCTGGAAAAGAGATAAACTGCTTTGAGAGGGCCATGTGAGTGGACCCACTGTCTTCAAATGCTAGCCAATTCCCGGTGAAACTGCCAACAATTATGCCAAATACAGTAATGGTTTTGCAATAGGGGTAAATGTGCTGGGTCCAGTCATGTTTAACATCTTTATCAATGATTTTGATGAAGGCATTGAGTCCAGCCTTAGCAAGTTTGCAGATGACACCAAGCTGGGTGCAAGTGTGGATCTGCTTGAAGGAAGGGAGCTCTGCAGAGGGATCTGGACAGGCTGGATCGATGGGCTGAGACCAACAGGGTGAGGTTCAACAAGGCCAAGTGCAGGGTCCTCCATTTGGGTCACAACAACCCCATGCAGCTTTACAGACTTGGGGAGGAGTGGCTGGAGAGCTGCCTGGTGGGGAAGGACCTGGGGGTGTTGGTTGACAGCTGGCTGAACATGAGCCAGCAGTGTGCCCAGGTGGCCAAGAGGGCCAATGACATCTTGGCCTGTATCAGACACAGCGTGGCCAGCAGGAGCAGGGAGGTGATTGTGCCCCTGTTCTCGGCGTTGGTGAGGCCGCATCTCGAGTGCTGTGTTCAGTTTTGGGCCACTCACTACAGGAAGGACATTGAGGTGCTGGAGCGTGTGCAGAGAAGGGCCACGAGGCTGGTGAAGGGACTGGAGAATAAGCCCTATGAGGAGCGGCTGAGGGAGCTGGGGTTGTTTAGCTTGGAGAAGATGAGGCTGAGAGGAGACCTCTACAACTACCTGAAAGGAGGTTGTGATAGGGTGGGTGCTGGTCTCTTCTCACAAGGGACAAGCGATAGGACAAGAGGAAATGGCCGCAAGTTGCACCAGAGGGGGTTTAGACTAGACATTAGGAAGTATTTCTTCACTGAAAGGGTGGTCAGGGATTGGAACAGGCTGCCCAGGGAGGTGGTGGAGTCACCATCTCTGGAGGTGTTTAAAAAACAGGTGGATGAGTTTCTTAGGGACATGGTTTAGGAAGGAGACAAGCCTGATTGGACTCGGTGATCTCAGAGGTCTCTTCCAACCTAGTGATTCTATGATTCTATGATTCTAAGAGGCCAGTCTTTGTGGTTAAGGCTGTAGATGGTGACTTAAGAGAAATGGGTTTGTTTCCTGGTTTTACAACAAGATATGTGTGGTGAGAGAGGAAGCTACTCATATGTTGATAGAAATCATAGAAAGGTTTAGGTTGGAAGAGACCTTAAAGCTCAAAAATCATCCAGTTGCAACCCATCTGACATGGCAAGGACACCGCCCACCACATCAGGCTGCTCAAGGCTCCATCCAGCCCGGCTTTGAACACTTCCAGGGGCAGGGGCAGCCACAGCTTCCCTGGGCAACCTGTGCCAGTGCCTCATCACCCTCATATAGAAGAATTTCTTCCTAATGTCTAATCTAAATCTTCCCCCTTCCAGTTTAAAGCCCTTCCCCCTCCTCCGATCACAACGTGGCCTTGGAAAAAAATCCCTCTCCAGCTTTCTTGTAGCCCTTCCAGGTACTGGAAGGCTTCTATGAGTTCTCCCCAGATCCTTCTCTTGTCCAGGCTGATCAACTCCAACTCTCTCACCTGTCCTTATAGGAGAGGTACTCCAGCCCTGTAATCGTCTTTGTAGCCCTCCTCTAGACCCATTCCAACAGTACCATATCCATCTTATGTTGGGGACTCCAGAACTGGACACAACACTCCAGATGATGTTTCAAGAGAGTGGAATAGAACAGGAGAATCACCTTCCCCGATCTGCTGGCAATGCTTCTATTGATGCAGCCCATGATATGTTTGGCGTTAAGGGCTGCAAACGCACTTGAGCTTCTTGTCAATCAGCACCCCCAGGTCCTTCTCTGCAAGGCTGCTCTCAATCACATCATCCCTCATCTTGTATTGAAACCGCAGATTGCCCCAACTCAGGTGTAGGACCTTGCACTTGTCCTTGTTGAACCTCATGAGGTTCACATAGGCCCACTTCTCCAGCTTGAATGCAAGCATCTGGCCAATTCCTTACCCACTAAACATTACACCATCAAATCCATATCCCTCCAATTTAGAGCAAAGGGTGTTGGGGGGGACCATATCAAAGGCTTTACAGAAGTCCAGATAGATTGCATCCATTGTTTCTCCCATGTCCACTGATGTGGTCACCCCGCTACTAGGTTGGTGAGGCAGAACTTGCCCTTGGAGAAGCCATGTCGGCTGTCTTGCATCACCTCCCTGTCCTCCATGTGCTTTAGCATAGTTTCTAGGAAGATCTGTTCCATAATCTTCCCAGGCACAGAGGCGAGACTGACAGGTCATTAGTTCCCAGGGTCCTCCTTTCTACTCTTTTTAAAAATGGGTACAACATTGCCCTTCTTCCAGTCACCAGGGACTTCCCTTAACTGCCATGATTTTCATGTTCTGAGCTTTTAGTGCCTTGTGAGCTAATCAGAGAAAAAGACTTCCCCTTCATCCTTCATGTCTTTCCCACTGAACTGGAAAGTCTTTGGGATGAGAAACTTTATTCTGCATTGTGATCTACAACAAGGTCCCCGATGGGGCTGGGGCCTGCCGTAATGATAATAATGATTTGGATACACTTAAAAATCGTACAGCTATCCAGGCTTCTGTTGTCCCTCTCTGTTAATGTCTCCACAACCAGTGACAGTTGTCATAAGAAATGATGTCAGCTGGCCTCATCCTTTTGGGTGCAACCCTACTTTCTGGATCAGACCCAGAGACAGTTTCTGTCACTGAAAAGATGAAATGACCTGCAGCCACAAGGTGTCCTCCTTCTCCATGGTTTGGAGGAGAACTGAACCACCTCACTGAAACCTGTATCTTATTGTAAATTTGAAGTGAAATGCTGCTTGAAGTTTTGGCCCCAAGTGATGGACCCTTTTGTCTTCCCTCTAAGCAATGCAGTGGTAGAAAGGCAGTCCTTAGCACAGCCCTTAGCGTGGTTCTTGCGTGAGACCAATAGAGTTTAATGTGCAATCACAAACTCATATGCCACAAAGTGAGAACATTGGGTACACGCATTTGAACAAAAGGTACACACTTTCAAAATATCAGAAGTCTGATTCTTTTCCCAATTTGCGTTTTCTTTCTGAAGTGGTCAGCCTAACATTACAGTCTGAAGATACAATTTTTGCAAAGTGAGGAGGATACAACTTTTCAAGGATTTCCATGATTGTAGGTGTTTACGAATGCAGTTCGGAGGATTTAATTTTGCCTCAATCTACGCAAGGATTTCTGGGATTTGCTTCTTTTTACACAGGAAAAAAAACATTTGTATTGAAGTGTAGTTCTTTAATTAAAAAAAGAGGTAGGGAAAAGGCAAAACAACCCAAACTGGCAATCCTCCCACAGGGGCTAACATGTTTGTTTTTCTGTCCTGATTGTTACAGCACAGTCCTGGGTTATATGCAGGCTCAAGCCTCTGTTTGGCTTAATGGACAGATTATTTCTGAATTTCTTTGAAACAGGTAACATGGGATGCTAAGTCTGGATTTCTAATAAGCCAGACCCAGTGGTACAGGACAGCAAATCTTTTTTTCCCTTAAGAACTTCTCCTCTTCAGAATACCCTTTACTATATCTCTTAAAATATTCTTTATCCTTTACCTTCAGCAAAATTAAATTGTATATAATTCAAAAACCTCTAGTTAGCTCCAAGCAAATATTTTTGTGACCACAATGGATATAACATCTACCCCGAGGGCTGCAAGACTTATGGGGAAGGGAAGGGGAGAAGGCAGGCTGCAAGGGATGCTTGAGGTGCAGCATGGGGAAGGCCTCTGGCAACGGGGCATGCATGTTTAATTTACCACTTGAGGGCACTGTTGAAGTGAATAATAAAAAGAGGGCTTTGAGAATGGGGATAAAAAGAGCATTTGGAGGGGGAAAGCATGGAAAAAAACATCGAAGAGGGTTGAAACCAGGCTCAGCACATGCTGATAGAATGAGATGCTAAAGAAGAGGAAAGACAGCCTAGGAGAGGTCTCCCTGCATGAACTGAATGCAATATTTTGGGAGATATATTTTATTTTGACTTTGAGAATAATAGCCATGAGATTAACATCCATCAACACTGAAGCATTTTAGGTCAGTGAGGCAGGTTTTTTCATTATTTTAGTGTGACCATTTGCATGTCCAGGGCAGATAAATCTATTTCTTGTGATATAAGTAAGTGGTTTTTTTCTGTTCACTAATCTACAAATCAGTCCATCAACAATGGCTATTCCCTATTGTTTCTCTGAGTGGAGAGGCTTAGTGTGAGATTAATTTCATGTTATTCTAGCAAGCTCACTGGCAGTCAGTCAGTCATGTGGGCTCCTTAATCAGTCCATGGAGAGAACATGAGATTTTAAAGATGTGCTTAACCATAAAGAAACAGGCTACTCGCTCTAACTTTGCACATTTAGTTAACGCTTTGCACCGAGTTAACTGCAGGGATTTGAACTGGTAGAATAGAATAGAATAGAATATATTTAAATAGTTAAACATAGTAACTAGATGTTATCAAGTGAACTGTTCCTTTTAAAGCTGCTTGACAGGTATCTTAACTGATATCAACATAGTGTATTCTGGTCATAGAAAAACTGCTCTTATCTATGTAATGCACAAATTGGAATTGGTAATGGGAAAACTGGAGCAGAATTTTCCCACAGCTTACAGGTCACACTAAATTTGTTACCTGCACTAGAAAATTCATACTACAAAACTTACATGGTAGATATAACTACTATCTAACTTCATTTTATTAATGAAGAAGGCTTTGGTACTAAACAAATATTTTATTATTCCTTCAAATGTTTCTTCAAATATTTTATTATTCCTTCAAAAAGTAAGAAAGTAAGAATAAAAGTAAGGATAAAAATAAATTCCCATGTAGTAAATATTCAGAAATATTATGGCTAGAAATAGTAACTGAATTCCTCTTTGTCCATCTCCTCACACAACTATAAATTACTAAAAATAAAAACTTGGACTAGAGAGAAAAAAATAGGGACGTACTATTTTTTTCCTGAAGTTTTTATTGTAATGTTCCTGGAGTTATGAAAAACAGAAAGGGTGAAGCCATAATCATACTGAAATTGAATGTAGAATTTTACTTACTGTGCAGTTTTTACTACAATGTCAAGCATCCAGTTGAGGAGGCTGACAGCTGGTCTCCTTACATAGTCAGTGAAGGCAAAAAAAAGAGACATTTGCAAATAGAATCATTAAGGTTAGAAAGACCTCTAAGATCATCAAGTCCAAATGTTAGCCCAACATCACCATGCCTACTAAACCATGTCCCAAAGTGCCACATCTACACGCTTTTTTAACACCTTGAGGGATGGTGACTCCACCATTTCCCTGTGTCAGTGCTTGACCATTCTTTCAGTAAAGAATTTTTTTTCTAATATCCAGTCTAAATCTCCCCTGGTGCAATTTGAAGTCATATATGTGTCTTTGTTGGCTGCATTAGACAAATTCAAAGCAGATTAAATGCAAGAAACACTACTATAATGAAGTCCTGGCAATGCAATAGCCATGGAAGTAGCAACAAGTATCTCTGCTGGGTGTCTGTGCTGTAGCAGGTAACACTGGCTATCATCAACTTCACTTACTGAAGGTGCCCATAGCCTACCAGTTACTAAGACCAAAAGCTGTTAAGCTAAATGAATAAATAAATTAAAAAACTATTTTCTAACCAACTTAGTGTTTGGACAGTCTTTGACTGATAGTAGTAAAGCAAAGGTCAGTTTGTTCAGGGAGAATGGTATGAACAAGTCAGCCAGCATATTTTGTGCTTATTCCACTAACAGATTTCTGTAGGGACTCATACACTGAACACCAAGTGATATTCCCTGAAATGCTCAGATGGGAATCCTGGGACATACGATAATGAATTGCTGACTTTTGAATAATTAAATTTTGTTCAATATGAATAATTTAACTTTTTTTATTTGGAAAAATCACATCCCTAACCAGGAAAGTTCAGGATTTATCATTAGAGTTTGCTTACATGAATGTCAGATGTTTGACACACCACTGTTACAGTATCACAGTATCACAAGGCTGGAAAAGACCTTTGAGATCATTGAGTCCATCCCAACCCAACGCCAACACCTACCCGTCACCTAAACCATGGCACTAAGTGCCTCATCCAATCTCCTTTTAAACACCTCCAGGGACAGTGACTCCACCACCTCTCTGGGCAGCGCATTCCAATGACCTGTCACCCTTTCAGTGAAGATTTTTTTCCTAATATCAAGCCTAAACTTCCCCTGATGAACCTTGAGACGGTGTCCTCTTGTTCTGTCACTTGTCACCTGAGAGAAGAGACCAACCCCTGCCTGACTACAACCTCCTTTTAGGTAGTTGTAGAGAGCAATAAGGTCTCCCCTGAGCCCCCTCTTCTCCAGGCTAAACAACCCCAGCTCCCTCAGTCGCTCCTCATAGGACTTGTGCTCCAGCCCCTTCACCATCCTCGTCGCTCTCCTCTGGACACACTCCAGCATCTCGACACCTTTCTTAAACTGAGGGGCCCAGAACTGGACAGTATTCAAGGTGCGGCCTGACCAGTGATGAGTATAAGGGGATAACTTCCCTAGTCCTGCTGGCCACACTGTTCCTGATGCAGGCCAGGGTACCATTGGCCTTCTTTGCCACTTGAGCGCACTGCTGGCTCATGTTGAGTTTCCTGTCTACCAGCACTCCCAAGTCCCTTTCCGCCTGACTGCTCTCCAGCCACTCTGGCCCCAGCCTGCAGCTCTGCATGGGGTTGTTGTGTCCAAAGTGTAGAACCCGGCATATGGGCTTGTTAAACCTCATCCTATTGGAATCAGCCCATCTCTCCAGCCTGTCTAGGTCCCTCTGTAGGCCCCTCCTGCCCTCCAGCAGATCGACACTTCCTCCCAGCTTGGTGTCATCTGCGAACTTGCTAATGATGGACTCAATTTTGTCATCCAGATCATCAATAAAGGTATTAAACAGGACCGGGCCCAACACTGATCCCTGGGGAACACCACTAGTGACCGGCAGCCAACTGGATGTGACACTGTTCGCTATCACTCTCTGGGTTTGTCCACCCAACCAATTCCTAACCCAGCACAGAGCGTTCCTGTCCAAGGCACGGGCTGACAGCTTCTCCAGGATTCTGCTGTGGGAGACTTGCTGAAGTCCAGGTATACTACATCTACAGCCTTCCTCTCATCCACCAGGCGAGGTTATGTTTTAATTAAATCAATGTCATGACCTTTGCAGAAATACTCTGAAACTGGCCCAAAGTCTAAGCTAGTACTTGTCCATATTAAAGTAAACCAAACTTAAATATAAAATAAATATAAATAATAATAAATAAATAAATATAAATATAAAAAACCTGATACCAGATGAAAAGCTATATAAACCAAGTTAGGGTAAAACCAGCCACTGAATGGGTATTATGTGTATAGTCTAAAAGACAGTGGAGAACTTTAGCTCCCTTTTTCCAGAGGAAACGTTTGTGTTCCCTTCCAAAAGATATTTTTCTTGCTGAAATGCTACAGTATTGTAAGAAGCCATTGATATTGGAATAGTCCTGATGTTAATAATGATAGCTAGTAAGGATTTGAACACTGTAGCACTTCTCTCTTACGAAGCTTGTAGTGCTCCTAACAATGCAACTCCCAAAGTGGGTTTAAGATGTGGAGATCACGTAGAGCAGCACTAGGGAAGATTATTGGGGTCATTTTGGCAGTGAATGTGTTGTTAAAGATGCTGGAAAAAAGCCTATAGAGAAAAGGAGTCACTCAAGTTATAATTGAATTCATATCCCATAGTTCACGTAGGCCTCTTTTCAAAGGATCTCATGGACAAGCCACAAGAAGTGTCTCACTAGGAGGCTGGGTTTATGTCTCTTCAAAAATATTAGAAATTAAACTCCTGTCATCAGAGGGCAAACCCCCCCAAACTAAAGAGTCATGAATCATCTTAATGTACAAGGGGCCTTTCAGCTTGCAATGGGGAAGCTGTCTATTGAAGAGCTTCCCCTGGTGTCTGGGCTTTGCTTCTAAGAGCCAAGAAAAGGCAGCTGAATGTAGACAATTGTTCTCAGGACCTGTTTGCACAATCCCATGTTATATGTGATTTAACACATGTGAAACTGCCACCCTCTATATTCCTTGGGGATATTGCCATACAGTATCTAGCAGAAGCAGGGTCATGGGCTACTTTTGTATGGCAGAAATGCTGCAAGACAAAATCAAATACTTCATTAGTACTTCAGAGCCAACTCCAAACTCCACATCACACACTTATTCTTCCCCATCAGCACTATCTTTCAGAGCACACAGCACCCATACCTAACTTTATTTACACCATCCTATCTCCAGGATTTGAGGCTAACTCACTCTGAAGGAAATCTTCCTTCCAAAGTATGTCTCAAAAATTCACCCTTCTCTGCACCTGTTAGGATAGCAACTACAACAAGGCACACTAAGAACATCACAAGATGGGGTCTTCTCCTTTTAAGAGTCTGCAGACCCTTTTTCTTCCCATTGCTTTTAGCTGTTAAAAGTTGGTAGTTTAAGAAAAACAACTCTAGGAAAAAATATTTTGAACAACATAAAGTTTATCTGCTTAGTGAAGTTATATTACAATATATACAGTTTCTATTTACATATACACGTTTCTAAGACATGAAGCACCATATGATACAGTTAGTATTTTAGAGGAATTTACAGAAATTTTATTTTTGTATCCAAATAGTTATATCTACAGACAAGACATTAGTGAGAACCAAGCTCTCCTAAGAAGCTGACTTCAGTGGGTTTTGGATTAGACAGCTAGTGATGTTACCAAAAAGAAATCTAATTGCTGTCAGCTATCAATCTGCTACGCTTCAGGATATGAGATCTTAGCTATGTAATTTCTGGGGCTGTGTGCAACTCTAATCCTCAGAGAACAACAGAGATACAGATAGAAGGTTTTTCATGAGACACAAGAATATAACAGTTCCATCAGTAAGATTTTTACTGTCATCAGGAACAGAATTTCATTAGAATGAAAAAAAAAAACCACCGGTTAAGTGCTTATAGGCCGTATGTAAAGTGAAGTGAAAAACCTGGAAGCTTATGTGATGTGGTCGTGCATTCCCCAAGGAATCCATTTACTCTTAAAAGTCTTACAGCTACTGAAACTGATGGCCTAATGCCCTTAACTCAAGGAGAAAGACTGTTTTGTAACCTTTATGTCACCATCAAGAAAAAAAGAAGGCTCTGTCCAAGGCACAAAATTTCCTTCAAGTGCATATATAACATTTGGAGGGGGGAAATGTAAAACGAGGTATTTAATAAACTATAGGAAAAAAGAAAGCGCCTAGACTGTTTTGAAAAACATCTCAGATATTTTACATATTCAGCTGTTACATTCACCTGATTGTGGGTCAAGTTTCGTTCAAGCAGTACCTTTTGTGCTACTTAATTTATGCTTTTCATATTTTTGCTTCACTAGATGGATCTAATGGTTGGAAGAAAGCATTGTTACTCTGAGGACAGTTATTATGACAGACACAGGTGCTGATCAACATCATTGGCTTTTTTAGGACTTTACTCTGAGGACAGTGAAACTCAACTTGAATCGTTTTCGTGTTGTGTGGGGTGCAGCATCGCCCATCACGGCAGAGGCCACAGTAACGAGGTTTATATGTCTGCACACTAGTGCAGTTCTTGTATTCAAAGCGAACAGCTTTCACGGACTTCTTTGTTCGGATACATTTCTTCCCTTTCTAAGAGAAATATGAAGAAACATTAGATACATCATTGCATAAGACAGAGAAAGCAATTAAAAAAATGTCATGCAAGGTTATAGATCTACTCTGAAAACTTAAATCTGTTGCCTTTGCTTATTAAACAGCAATAAGACTCTGCAGCTACTTCAGCAATTACTTACAGGTAACTTCTGCAAGATACGCCCTTTGACACCAGTGTATTATTGGGCCAGTAATAAAGGACAAATAGAGCCCATTTCTGTCATATGAGACAAGCAAAACCAAAATTCATTATGAAACCATACCGTACTGGAAAACTTCTCAGGCTAATGTAGTTCCATCAGAAAATCAGGAACCCAAATGAGCAAGTTACAGGAGTTAGATTCAGGAGAAAAACCAAAGAGGGCTAAAATGAACCTCAAAATCATAGCCTGTGGCAGAATCAGCTTTATCCATGTTATTCTTAACAGATGGTTGTCTAACTTGTATTTTGAATTCTTCAGCGACACAGACTCTGTATCTGCCCCAGACAATCCTAACCCTTCACTGTTCTCACTGCCTGGAAGTTTTTCACTCATGTGAAATTTATATGCAGTCTAAACTCACCATTTCTTCTTGTATTCCCCATGGACTCAGAACAGGCTGAAATATCTCAACACAGTTAGGAGAACACATCTCCATTCTTGTGCATTCAGAAAAGAAGTTCAGTTCAATCAATTTTTCCCTAGATGAACCTGTTTTCTAGACCTATGATCACTCTTTTCAGTTTTCAAAATACAATATTTAAAACTGCACAGAGTACTCAGCAAAGACCTAAGGAAAGCCTTCCAACACTTAGAATGTTATATAAAGTGATGGTCCTTTTACCTAGCTACATGTTATTCTCCCTGACAGTAACACTTGCATAATGTGTAGGAGCAGCAAAAAGTCAGCTTCCTTAGATACACATTTATTGCACCTGAAGTGCTTATGTTGGATTTGCTTTTGGAAAAAGTATCATAAGGATTAAAATAAGGTTTAATTTACCAAGGCAGATTTTGCAGGATTTCACACACTCTGCAGTTTCAGATGCTCAACAGACTACAAATCTGACAAATCCATTCTGGATGATTGAAGCAATTCTGAAGTATACATTCAGGTAGTACAATTGCATTTGTGGCAGAAGGTAGACTGCTTGAGCTGCCAAAATCATCCACGCATGCGATACATTTGATGTGTTTGGGATGACTCAAATTATCACAGACTCATAGAACAGTTTGGGTTAGAAGGGACCCTTTAAGGTCATTCAGCCCAACCACCCTTCAATGAGCAGAGATACCTTCAACTCTTATCACATTGTTCAGAGCCCCATCCAACTTGACCTTGAGTGTTTCCAGGGATGTGGGGCAACTACCACCACTCTGGGCAACCTCTTCCAGTGTTTCACCACCCTCGTAAAAAGTTTCTTCCTTATATCTACTCCATCTTCTTTTAGTTTAAAACTACTATCCCCTGTCCTATTGCAACAGGTCCTGCTAAAAAAGTCCCCAGCTTTCTTATAAGCCCCCTTTAAGTACTGATAGGCTGCAATAAGGTTTCCCTTGACTCTTCTCCAGGCTGAACAGCCCCAATTCTCTCAGCCTTTCCATACAGGAATGGTATTCATCCCACTGATTATTTTTGTGGCACTCCTCTTCAACGGGTCCATGTCTTTCCTGTATTGAGGTCTCCAGAGGTGGAAACAGTACTCCAGGGAGGGTCTAATGAGTGTGGAGAAGAGGGATAGAATCACCTCCCTTGACTTGCTGGAGATCCAGCACAAAGCTACTGAGCAAACAGAGCAAATCTAATGCTTACAAAACCCACTGAGCTTGCTGCACATATGCTAAAAAGTGAATTTACCAGCACTTCCATCTGAAGCATTAGAATGATAATGATAGACCATAATATTGCAACCTTGAAGTTACAGCTGAAGAGACTCTGCTCCCTTACCACTCTTTGCAGCATACCTTATCAGATGGCTCTTCATTTTCACAGGGTCTTATCATGCAAAGCCGCGTCTGCCTCACCATCTCACACTGCTGATTTCTGTTGGTAACACGGGTGGAAAAGCCCATTCCACAGCTTTTGGAACAAGCAGTCCATTCTGTTGTCTGCTCTATACAATTGGCACTTGAATCCGACACATCAATCCCGAGTGTGGCCTCCTGTCTGTAGGCTAGAGACAAAACCTCACAGAATTTTATTACAAGACAAACTCATGTGAAAACTCAGTATCTAATAGAGCTCTACCAAACCTAGGAAGAAAAATGTGAGACAAAACAAAGGTCCAAAATCCATGCTTTTGGCAGATTTTAGGAATTTTAAAACCTACCTTTTTAGGAGCCCTGGATGGTAACTTCCTACATCTAAAAATAACAGAAAAGTGTATAGCAGTGTAATCAGCAAAACATTTAGATTCAGTTCACTGCAGCTGACAACTGGAAACCATTTTTTTAACCAGTTTAGGACTCTAATTTAATAGCTCTTTATTCCTCACTCTTTCTAATGGTAATACATCACAAATCTGTTCTAAAGCTACGTCATAAAAATATTTATATTAGATATGATTTGAGAGAGGCTGAATGATTTATCTAAACTAATAAACAGCATGTAAGTCCTTTACCCTGACAGTCATAAAGTCACCTGACCTTGTCAATTATTGACAGATTACAGCCAGGGTGATGGCGGGGAGGGAGGAAGAAAGTAACTTCCAGGACTTATCACAGCTACTCAAGGCATAGCCAACTCTGATCATCGTCCTGCCCTCATGGCAGGGTTAAGATGTATTATGCAAATATCACTAACTGTATAGTTTGGTTCAGTGGTTATCACAGGTGTAAACATGACTGAGCCGTCAGTCACAGCTCTTGCTGTTAAGCTCCTCTACACAGAAGTTTTGCCTTTTGCTGGCTAAATCTCCAAAATAAGTGGCCTCCCAAGAGGGATGCCCATTGCTAGAAAGAATGCAGATAATTTGTCTGTAGGCATTTTACGGATTAGCCTGTCACTATCGGAGAAATCAAAGTAAAGGAAAGGTAGTAGAAAGGTGACAAGCTTTTTGTTTATACCTTATGTGCTTTATAACTGACACTTCATAGCACTCTGAAAAGTCATTAGAGCTTTTCTTCCTGGATCCTTGTTTTTGAAATGGATTAGCTGAGTTTCAGCATAACTAACTGCTTAAGATTTCAAAGAGCAGTGACTGGAAGAGAATGCAGTGCCCTCACTGCTCAGTAAAAGTAGCTTATTATTCATATTGAACTAATAGTCTAATTTAAAGGGGATGGAGAGACATAATTCAATAAGAAAACAGGAGGCAAATATTATATAGCTTTTTTCAATCACAAAAGCACTTTATGAGTTTTGTGTTTTTGGAAAGGGATGGGTTTTCTCAGATTCACTCACTGTGTTTATAACACCTGCTTCTCCAAGTACTTTGTAATACTTTCAATGCCAACAATAATGATGTGAGCTCTAGCAGAGACAGGCAGAAACTCACTGGCATTTTAGCTACCATGCTGACTGCTTGTAATATCTGGGGAACTTAGGGGGGAAAAGTGTCTTGTGGACTAAACTGTTAGAGTAGTATTTATGAATATAATAACATATTCTTGCAGAGCAACTTAGCAAGACCACAGCTTTGATTTTTTTGGGAGGGGGGAAATATTTGGAGGATTATGAGCTTGCCCTTGTCTTATTCTACTGCAGAGGTATTTATTACCCTGTGTCAGCTAAAAAACAATTTCAAAACTGGGAATTCAAGCTAACTACCTGTTAAAACTACTATGCACCTATACCCATTTTCTTTTAGATGTTGAGCTCTGTCTTTATTCATAACCACTGATATACTTACTAGTGACTTTAGATGAGAAAAAACATCAGAAAAAAATGACCGCACTAGGCAATGTGTCTTAGATTTGGCAACCCCATGGATATTTCCAGTATGATATCACCTCCTCCTCACAATGCCTGTGATACTTTTAGTTTCCTCACCAGCCATAGCAAAACCTCCCAAAATCACTTCATCTTCAGGGTCACAGATCCACTTCTCACAGCACTCTCCAGGAACTTCGACTTTCCTGGGGAAAGGGCAGTCGGGGCCAGGGAGCAGCAGGTCCAGGTTGCAGCGGGGCAGGCAGCCGATCTGTCCATCTCGGCAGGTACACTGGTACTTGCAGCTCGGCTGGAACGTTTCCCCGTTGCGATAAATCATCCCATCAAACACACAGTTGTCTCCTTCCAGCACTAGTGGGAAGAGCGAATGGATGAATCTCCAACGTAAGAAGGATATGGAACGGTTGGAGCGGGTCCAGAGGAGGGCTTTGAGGATGACCAGAAGTCTGGAGCACCTAAGCTATGAGGACAGGCTGAGACAGTTGGGGTTATTCAGCCTGAAGGAGAGAAGCCTCTACCCATCTTTTAAATCCTTCCAGGGATGGGGACTCAGTCACCTCCCTGGGCAGCTGTTCCAGTGCCTGACAACCCTTTTGGTGAAGAAATTTTTCCTTATGTCTAATCTGAACCTCCCCTGGCACAACTTGAGGCCATTTCCTCTTATCCTAGGTACCTCACCCGAGGGAAAGCAGGAGACGAGAAAAGCAGCGGCCCTGCCATGGGGCGCAGGGTAGGGAAAGTCTCCCCTCTGCCGTGGGGAGTGCAGCAGCTGTCAAGGTTGTCGTGCTGCTCTCGAGCCCCGCTGCCACCTACCCATGTAGATGTCAGCAGCCCTACTGTCACCTACCCCTGCAGATGCAACCCTCTCCCGCTACCACTTACCCACGCAGATGCCACCCTCTCTGCTGCCACCTATCCAAACTGACGCTACCCTCCTCACTGCCACCTACCCATGCAGATGCAGGCAGCCCCGCTCCCACCTACCCATGCAGGTGCTACCCTCCCTGCTGCCACCTACCCATGCAGATGCCGGCAGCCCCGCCGCCGTCCTCGGGGCCGCGGTCGCAGTAGAGGCCGCTGCTCTCGTCGCAGGGCAGCAGCGCGGAGCAGCTCTCTCCGCGCTGCCGGGCGCACACGAGGCAGCAGGAGCAGCCGTCCAGCACGACGGGCACTCCCGGCGCGCAGCGCGGCGGCTCGGCCGGGCAGCGCCCGCCGCACGCACGGGGACACGCGAGCTCCCGCCCGCTCACCTGCGGGGACAGAGCGGCCCCGGGGGCCGGGTCACGGCGGATCCCGGCCACCTGTTCCCTCTCACCCCGCGCCGGGCTCCCCGCTCTTGCCTCGCACAGCGCGAGCAGGAGGAGGAGCAGCACCGCGGGCTGGCCCTGCCCGCCGCCCCTCGCCATGGTCCCGCCCGCTGCCCGCCGCGCCGCTCGGCTCTGCCGGAACAGCCATTGCAGCCGCCTTTATAGCGGCCGTGTGGGACACCCACCCCCCCACGCCCCCTCGTGCCTCCCCGCGGCGACAGCGCGGCCGGGGCGGGAGCTGGCGGCGGGCCGGGCGCTCCGCTCCCCTTGCTCCCCACTGCCCCCGCTCTTCTGCTGCTTCCGCCACTGCCCCGTCCGCGGGCGGCGCGGGCGGGAGCGGCTCCCCGAGGCGCTACATGAAATCATAGTCATAGTAACGCCTGATTGGAAAAGAACTTTTGAGATCGTCGAGTCCAACCGTACCTGTCCACCACTAAAGCATTCCCTAAGCACTTCATATACTCGTCTTTTAAACGCCTCCAGGGATGGGGACTCAACTAATTCCATGAGCAGTTCCAGTGCCTGATGATGCCTGATGGCCCTTCAAAGAAATTTTTCCTGGTGTCCAAGCCGAACCTCCCCTGGTGCAACTTGAGGCCAGTTCCTCTTATCTTGTTACTTGGGAGAAAAGACCAACATCTGCCTCATTACAACCTCTGTTCAGGCAGCTGTAGAGAGTGATAAAGTCTGTCCCCAGCCTCCTTTTCTCCAGGCTAAACGACCCCACTTCCCACATATGCTCCTTATAAGACTTGTTCTCCAGCCCCTTCACCAGCTTTGTTCCCCATCTCTGGACTCGCTCCAGCACCTCAATGTCCTTGTAGTGAGGGGCCCAAAACTGAACATAGGATTCAAGGTATGGCCTCACTAATGCGGAGTACAGGGGCACAATCACCTCCCTGGTCCTGCTGACCACACTGTTCCTGATACAGGCCAAGATGCCATGGAGAGAGAACCAAAGACCACAGGGCAGATCCGGCCCAATCCTCGGGGTCATGCCAGTTTAGCACCTGAGATGAGAGGTCCCTCGGACCAGGGCTGCCGTCCTCAGCCCGGCCTTGCAGTCCCACAGCCCACCCTGTGTGCCTGCAGGCATCGAATCATAGAATAGTTTGGGTTGGAAGGGACTTTTACAGGTCATTTAATCCACCCCCCACCTTGCAGTAAGCAGGAACAGGTTTAACCAAATCGGTTTGCTCAGAGTCCCATCCAACCTGACCTTCAATGTTTCCAGGGATGGGGCCATCCACTACCTGGACAACCTGTTCCAATGTTTCACCACCTGCATTGTAAAAAATTTCTTCCTTACATCCAGTCTAAATCTACCCTCCCTTAGTTTAAAACATTACTCCTTGTCCTATCGCAACAGGTCTTGCTAAAAAGTCTGTCCCCAGCTTTCCTGTAACCCCCCTTTAAATACTGAAAAGCCACTATAAGGTCTCCCTCAGAGCCTTCTCTTCTCTAGGTTGAACAACCCCAGCTCTCTCAGCCTGTCCTCATAGGTGAGGTGCTCCAGCCCTTGAGTAATTTTTGTGGTCCTTCCCTGGACTTGCTAGAGCAGCTCCATGTCCTTGCTGTGTTGAAGGCTCCGAGCTGAACGCAGTATTCCAGGTGGGGTCTCACACCAGAGATGAATAGAGTGGCAGAATCATCTCCCTTGACGGGCTGGCCAGGCTTCTTTTGATGCTTCTGCCACACAAGCTGTGCTGCTATGTGGGAGCAAGCACAATGCTGCCTCTTTGCTGTCAAGTGACCACCATAGCCTCTGAAATCATCTTTGTTGTTGGGCAGTTCTTGGTGTCTGCTGCCCCAAACACAACTGTCTCTCAGGACTACACTGCTTCTCACCCTGGCGTTAGGCCTGTGAGTTTTGCAGGCATTATGGAGGCTGCAAAGGGACACTGTGAAGATAAGGAGTTGTGGGAAATAGTGTGTGCTCCTCAGTAATTTCTTCAGTTTCAAGTTGCAGGCACTGTTTTTTACTAGATGGTTGTGAGTATATCAGCTGGGTGGGCAGCAGAAGTTATACAAAGAGCCCTCCGTGCTCTATGCAACAGCATGAGTTGAAAGGGTAACAAACTTCCCAGAGCTGGCATCATATGTGCAACTGAAGGAGATATGGATCCGATATGTCTGGCCTCAGGAATTCTTTGGAGAAGTAACTCCAGGGCTCTGTGATGTGCAGTTATTTTAGTGCGTGCAGGACGGATTTAGGCCAAGTGCAAAGGAGACTAAATCTGTTAACGGGTTTTGCTTGTCAGGAATTGCCTTCTGCCCAAGGCAGGCCTTCTTGGGTTTTGCTAGGATACAGAGATTCTCTATCCCCAGTTGTCTGGGGCAGAAAATATGCACTGGATTCTGTTGTGGCTTGTTAAAAAGAAAATATTTGAAAAATAAACAAAAGTTGTGGACAGACTAGTGAAAACAAGATGCCTTGTAAGTTTAAAGCATGACACAAGTGGTACTCATGAATTTACAAGGCTGGTGTAGCTCTAAGCCAAAGCAATACTCAGCACAAAAACAAATCCCCAGATATAAGTTTTGTTAAGGAAAAAAGGTCACCATTCCTTTCTTGATTCTGAACGGAAACAGTGGGATTTCTGGAGAAGCCTGTCATCCTAGGCAAAGCAGAATTCACCAGCACAGAAACATATTATCTCTGGTCATATATTGACCCTTCATTTTCTCTTTCACAAGCAGCAGGACCAGGCAAGGGGAACACTGTGTTGCTCAAGTCTTATTAGCAACTTGAGCATGGGTTTGAGGTTATTGCAGTGATCCACTGCCATACAGGTAATTTCACTTTCATTATCTCCTTTTTGGTTTGTGGGGTTTTTTTTGTTTTTGTTTTTTTTTTTCTTTTTTTCCTTGCTTCTTTGCTTCTTTCCTCTGATTTAGGCACTCAGCGGAAAGCCACTTTTGCAGTACCTTGCTTATGGACAGAATGACGAATGCTTTTGACCAAGCATTAAGATTTGCTAAAGAGAACCAAGGCTGATCCTGCCATATTCCCAGAAGTGGGACTATAAATCAGAGGGGCACATAAAAGAGCTGGTTTTGCCTGTTCCTCCATATGTAAATCTGATGAGGTTTCAGTGCCAATAATCATTCACAGCCCCTGAAATTCAACTTCCCTTTCAATGACATTGCTTCACACCACTCTTGAGTGTCTTCTGGTCTGTAAGGATGCTTCACCATATGAAACTGCATAGAATCAAAGAAATGAGAAGAGTATTTGCCAGTATACTTATTTTGAAAAAAAAAATAAACTAATGGTTAACATAGATTTAATAAACGTATTAAGTCTCCATTTGTTTATAAAATGCCAGTTATGAAAATAAGGTGATGCTGCAGTTTAGTATAATAGAGCCAAATACCTTTTCCCGGACATTGTAGTCCATCCAAAAGCATGCATAATTTGGAATCCATTGGAACTACCAGTTCTAGGATGCTGCTTTTTCTTCCAAACAGTGAATCTTTTTTTACAGCTTTTTAAAGGGTAAAATATTTTTCTTATTATATGGAAAGTACCCTTTGTTACTCCTCACAAAGTAAAATAATGATCAGGTGGAGATGTTTCTTTACAGCTCAGATGGCAATGAGTAGCGTTTATTCATGATATAGAATTAGTATCTACAAATAAATACCTTAGTTTCTCTGGGTTTGCTTTTTTTAAAGAACTGTATTTAGGTGAATTAATATATGGATTGCCATTGTAGCTCTAGCTGTAACAAAGAATAATCCCTCCTAATATGTAAAGAAATTAACCTCTGCTCTTTGCTTTGCAGGAAGACACAGTCAGAGAATAGCATTCAGTGGTTTGACTTCAGGAAGAGTACACCAGTAGAATCCCAAATTAAGAATATCCTTAAGGGATTTCTTGTGCCAGGATCGCGGGCAAGGAATTGTTGTATGGTAGCCAGTAAGAGGAAAACAGGTCAGTAATATGTACTTCTGACCATTAGGGACAACCTAGGTGTATAACCTTATACACCCTAGGGTGTATAAGGGCTAACAAGGGGCTGTGGAGGATAAGAAACAATCATGTGCTCTCTCATCTCAGCTTTAAAATTCGGCTTTCAGTTGCTGTGAATGCTTAAGCCAGGGCATGTGTCTCATGTTGCACTTAAACACTGTGAAGAGACGAAGTGCTTTTCATCTGTCTTTTTTCTTTAGAAGGGATGCAGCTTTATATTTACTGCAGAGAGAGTAAGCCCAAAGTCAGCGGCAGCTGATATGAGCTTAGCCAACATCAGCCTTTGCAATCAAAGCTTTCTCACTCTATTTCCTTAAGTCTGCCTTGGCTAAATCTCTGGCGTGGTTGTCTGTACATGATCTTTATTCAGATCTTTACCTCCATAGAGCTTATCTCTCTAACTGTGTCAATTTTACACATCCTGTTTACTTCCACACCACCAGATGGGTTATGTATGTTTTGCTACCCAAATGCAGAAGGAAGCTCTATATAAACACTGGAAGCAGAGGTTACAAATAAAATTGACTTAACTTTTAGTGAATTTCTAGTTGTTGATCATATTGCTATCCAGAGGTGTCTAGGTGTGTATCAAGCATTATACAAATTCAAACATTCACGGTAACATCCTTCTTTTTAAAGCTTCCTGTTCAGCCTCCTGTGAAGGCCACTTCTTCATAATAAGTAGCTTCACAGAATTCTCTTCCATTCTTTGTGTATGGCAAGTGTTTCAATTTTTAGAGAGTTAAACTGTCATAAATACCAAAGCCTTCTCTTTCTACTCTTTTGTCCTGCCATTTCTTACCAGTGCAAGTGTAAGGTGGATGATTGATGCTTTGCTCTGCACTGTCTCATAAGTGCATGCCCTGTCTAGTAGTCTACTAGTCTAGTAGCCTGAAAATATTGTAATTTTGGATTTTTGTCTGGCTCTTCTCAGCTCAGATGACAGCTATAAATTCCTAACATTTTGGGGGGATATTAATGTTGCACATGATCTTATAAATGCATATGAAATTATATAATCACCCCATTAAATTCATAATATCAGTGGTATTATCAGCTTTCCATACACATTGAAGGGAGGTTGCACCAATGTGTGTGTCAGTCCCTTCTCCCAAGCAATAAGTGATAGAACAAGAGGAAATGATCTCAAGTTGTGCCAGAGGACGTTTGGATTGTATATTAGGAAAAATTTCTTCACCGAAAGAGCTGTCAAACAGGCTACCCAGGGAAGTAGCTGAGTCACCATCCCTAGAGGTATTTAAAAGACATGTAGATATGGAGCTTAGGAACATGGTTTAGTGCTGGATTTGGCAGTGTTAGATTTAGGGTTGGACTCCATCATCTTAAAGAACTTTTCTAACCTGATTGATTGTATGATTCTATGATATATCAATAGAAAGCTGTCAGACTTGGTAACGCACTGAATTGGTGCCTCCCTCAATGTATGGTAGCAGCGTAAGAAGTTCTTCAGCCACAGATGAAATGGCAGTAACTGAAACAGTCATATCTGTCTGAGCTAGTAGAGGTGCTGGAAGAAGATTTGTGAGGAGTGAGTCATGTTGCTCACTTGGACAACTGAGTACCTAAACTAATATTTAGGATCATCCAGATGGTCATTCTCACCTAGCCTGAGCCATTCAAATTTATCCTTGCAGACTACAGCATGCTTTGAGGTATACACCACGGTCATTGTTGTTCAGAAGAAATCTACCCAAGGTTCACATGAGTTCTTCCACAGTTGTTTCAGCTTATATGTCTAGCCTTAGATGTCTAGCTGTTTGACTTCATGAGGTCTTTGTTGTCTGCCTCCTTGACTTCTGTACATGCTACTAGAAGATATAATCTAGCCATGAACATTTAACTGGCCTTTTGACTTAATCCTCAAGATTTAGATTTTTAATATTTATGGATGATGTTATTAAGTTTGAAAATGGTACATGAACTACAAAGCATTTTTGCATAAAATTGAAAAAAATCTTTGGAAGGAAATAATGTTTCATTTAAAATTGAAATATCATTTAGAAACATGTCAAAATTAATTTTGTGATTCTGTGAATTATGTGGGGTTGGGAAGTTGCATCATTACTTTTGACTCAGATAATTCTATGCTCTCAAAAGAAATTCACAAAATGTTCCAGTTTATTCCAATCTGCAAATTCCACCCAAAAAGTTCCAACAGTTCCTCCAGACCTATTTCAGCTATAGACTGTGCTGGAAATACTGCACAAGTTGCTAGGCAAGGTTGCTAGATATGGCTTTGTTATTTGGGGGAACATAAGAAGAATTTAAGATTTATAGGAAAGCTTCTATGATTATTTTCTCATTTCTAATTGTCTCTAATGTCTAAAAGATTGTGGTGAGCTGCAAGAACATTTATGCTTTGCAGTCAGAAGAGTGCAGGTAGAAGGGTTTGCTATGCTTTTACGTGGATTGAGATTTTTAGAAGACAGGCAAGAAGCACAAACATGGTATCCATACTGTTACGAAAAGTACAAATAATAGCGTAGGAATGGCTCATGGCCACACTGCTTAGGGTTGTCATTCTTCAGAGCAGATACTCTGTACAAATTAACTAGCTTTTATTTTTTTTCAGCCACTTGGATTCTCTGTACCCTCATGCCCATAAAACATAACTATTAGTTTGAGAAGGGTGGGATGACTGAACAAAGCACTTGAAGTAATGTAAGGGCTGTTCTGCAGCCCACCAGAATGTTGTTTGTATAGAAGGAATCTGAGGGTAGGTGTTGCGTGCCACTGGACTGGGATATGGATGCCTGCTACTGTTCATAATGGCAGTAGGTGTGTATGTTCAGTAAAGTGTACTCTGGTGCTGATTTCTTCTTTGTTGGGAAGCAAAGACATAAGACTTATATCAGAAGAGAGTAATTATTATTTGCTCTCAAAAGAAATGAGATAGTCTTTATTTGTTTATTTAATTTCATTTCGAAGTTTATTAACCCTAAATATATAATTATGCTTTGTATCTGAAATTACCAGATTGGCATTACTGAGAATCTTAGTTGGGTCATTTTTACTTCATGAGGCGATAATGGATAAACAAAATCAGGGAAATTTTCCTTTCTTTATTCACTGAGTGAAATTATTTTTGGTGCAGAGGACCAGTAAGATCGTTGAGGAACTTATCACCTACTTTATATCTGAAGAGCTTCAGGAAGAGATATGTGGACAGGTCATGTCTCTTCCTGGCTGAAACAGCTATTAAATGGTTGCCTCTCGGATTGCTTTTCAGAATAAGAATACTTGTGTGAGTTAGGGCTGGAAGAAGAGGCTGGCAATTTGAAGGACTTCAGGGTGGTAAAATGAGTGTTATGCAATCAGAAAATTAGTTCATCGGAGTGAGTTTTCCCCGTCCTTTTTTTGCTCTCTAAAGAGTAGATGATCTTCAGGGTGTGTATGAAAGAAAAGGGCTATGGCTAATGAGATCCTAATTCATCAGACTGACAGTTCCTGACATTTCCAAGTAAGTGTTGTTACCACATGGCATGATTTAGGGCTGTTCTTTGTGCCTGTTTCCCATAGCCTCATTGGTCTCTGCCAAATGCTGAATAATCTGGCCATAAGGAAGGAAAACATATTGTATAGTTCTCATTTCTTTTTCCAATATGCTTTTGTCATATTCTTTTGTGGCCATAACTGAAAAAGAAGAAGCTTGGGAGAATACAGTGTGTTTTGGGAATGAGCTGTTCCAGAGATTTTGAATTAGGAGAGCTCCGAATTAGAAACTGTACACTACTGAGAATGTGAGGCAAGGAAAACTAATGAAGTACAATTAAATTGAACCTTCTTAGCTTGAGCTCTTTTAGTAAACTCTGTTGTTGCTTTGTGCCACTGGTGTAGGGGTAGTCTCAGAAGTAATCGTTGCCTATTTAAATATTTTAAGGTTGAAACTAACTTTTTCTCATAGAGCAAATGACTGGCCAGTGAAGGCAGAGAAGTACTTCTCTCATTAGGACAAGACGAAATGGACTTAGGTTGCACCAGGGGAGGTTTAGATTGGCTATTAGGAAAAATTTCTTTGCTGCAAGAGTGGTGAAGCATTGGAACAAGCTGCCCAGGGCAGTGATGGAGTCCTCGTCCCTAGAGGTGTTAAAAAACCCACATAGATGTGGCACTTTGAGACATTGTTTAGTAGGCATGATGGTATTGGTCTGACAGTTGGACTTGATGATCTTGATGGCCTTAATGATTCTATAGTTCTATAAGTACAAGAGTAATACATTTCCTACAGATGAATACTCCATAACAAGCTCTGGCCCGTTGTGTAGTGTCTGCACTCTGTGAGGCTTCTTAAGAGTGCATGACAGCCATCCTGTCTCAGACTGAGAAGGGCAGGCACTGAGTACACATAATCTTTATAGGTTGTATCGGGGACATACCTGGCACGAGGGGTTCCTTCATCTAACTGGAATAATCCTGAAGACCCTACGTTTCAGTTCAGACATATGATTTTGAGCATCTGTCTTTTTTCTTAGTCAGAAATAAATCTGTCTTTTCTCCGTCACCTATTCTGAGTTTCTGCCTTGTCCATGAGTAACACATTTTGGGCTGGGAAGCTGGATGCCCTTTAGGGAACTGTTCCCAGCCATAGTTCCTGGACCAATTGTATGATCTTCCCAAAAATCTCTTTGCTGTTTCCGTAAGTTAGGGCTTGAAAATGCTCTTAAGGAAATACTGAAATTTCAGACTTGTGATAGCCAAGCCTTTACTGCTGGCACTCCAAAGAGATTTTTTGTCCTTTAGACAGCCATATGATATCAGTGTAGCATACCATCTAACTGCATGTACTGGTTCTCGCCAAAAGAAACATGCTGAATTGAGCTTCATCCACCCAGAGGAGTCACAAAGTCCCAGCAGTTTATCAGCCATCCAGCAAAGAAATAGAAGGCATGAGAGATGGAAGAAAAGATTGGTCATCTAATCTCTTTTTCTGTTTTTGCTTGTCTGGTTGCCAGGGAGAGACTGTATTAAAAGGAGTGGTCCACATATTCGCTTCACTTCTAAGCTGCCTCATTGTAAAAACAGCATTTAAAAATAAAGTTTAAAAATACTTGTGGACTGAAAATGCTATTGTGTCATTGTTTAGCCAAGCTCAAATAATTTAATACCTTCAGTATTCATTGTGTAAGATACTTTCATATTTTTTTATGTGTTTCTCTAAATTCTATCCAGGTTTTCCTACTGAAATCCATGGAGCAGAACATGTCTATGAAGACCAGCATGCTGTTTTTTAATAAATCCAAGTCATGGGCTTGTTTACAGAGAGAGTGCTTTAACATAGTTCATTCCCTTTTCCCATTTTCCTTTCTTTGGTTGTTCTAAAGTCTTCCAGACTCCTTCTGTTTTCGCTTCTGTGGAAATGGAAGCTGGATAGTAGGGATGCAGGAGATTCTGGAATAGAAGCGGTCCTTCCCCATCAGAAGGTAAAGCCCCATTCCTGGGCAGGTCTCATCCTCATAGTACATACCATACACCACTACGGCTTGTGTAGCTGGGGGGTGGTTGCCAAAAGAGCATTGAAAAAATTCAACCCAGATGGTTATTTTATATGTTCATTTTTAGAGGTGGTGTGATTAGAAGCTCCAGAGCAGTGTTTCTAACTTCTAATTGTTGCTTCTGCCAAAGCTAGAGAGAGTACCAGAGGGAATTTACCAAGATGAAAGGGTTGTACAGGTGTAGCCACCTAGTCTGGCACATAATGCTGGGTCTTGTGCGAATTCAGCACTTTCTAGTCTTGAAAGAAATTTTTATCTTAACAGACTAAGGCTGGACACACAAACCCATCTGCTTGGGACCACTACAACCTCAACATTTTTTGCAGAGGCACATGGAGTAAGACATAACACTGTCCCATCATACATTAATTCCTCTAAGTCATTTTGCCTGGGCCCAGATCCTGTTAGAAATCAGACATCATCTCATTTGCTTAATGAGTTTTTTAACAGATATAGCTGTAAATTAAAGCAGATGTTAAGCAAATATGAATGTCTAGATTGTTACTACATATGGCAGTTTTTGCAATGTGCTGGAAGTGTCACCAGCCATTACCTACAGCTAATGAAACAGATTGAAAAGCATTCCTGATAATGTATAAAATTACATTCATTGACTTTCATTACCTCCTGTTTCACGTTTTTTGAACATTTTTGTGAAGTATTGATGAGAAAATTAACAGAAAGCTGGAGCATTCTGCATTGGTATTCATTTATATTTGAATTTGTGTGCATTTGCTCTCTAATTATAAGTTTTTGCCCCATTGAAAAGCTCTCATGACTATTCCTGTAATATACAAAGCAGCTGGAACTTAAATGATTATGTGCAAACAATACTTAGAAAACTGCAGGACTCCCATTGTGAGTTTCAGTGGTTGGCTTTTTAATGCCCAGATTATGAATAAATCTAGATTGCATGCAAGCAAAAAAAAAAAACAAAAAACAGGAGGAAAGCTCCAAATAAATATTAGCAAGACAGTAATTTGATTACTTCATACAGCTGTAATAAGGTGAGATTGGATTGCAGATCTTAGATCCAGGACAAGAATTGTACTGGACATCCTGTGGGACTTTTGTTGGAAGAAATTAGGGACTTGACAGTGTAAGATGGGGTCACAAGATCCAAGAATGGAAAATCAAACCAGATTGTGAGCAACTGTCAGATTGCGTTCTGTACCATCCCACTGCCACAATAAAACAGCAATTCAGAAATTGATCCTTAAGGATGTAGTCATCACAACAGTGATCTGAATGTAGATTCCCTTACTCTTAGAAAAATGTGAAACTTCGAATCTGCTGAAGGATGATACTGTTTGTCCTTGATATTAGTTGACTCTGTTGGATGATGGCTCGTCAACAAACGTAAATCTAGATGAAAGCCAAAATATTACAGCAGCTGCGGCAGTGAAAAGTGAGAGATGATAACAGGAGGAAATTGGGAATTGTAGTTGAATGTAGCAGAGAAGAGGGTACCTTCACAACTGATACTCAGATTTCAATGTGTGAATTCTTTAAGTGGAACAAGCGTAGCTGCATAATTGCTGTAGTGTAGCACCAGCATGTTGTGAACATATCTGACAAGCAGTTAAGAAACTTCTGCTTAGTGAGGAAGACTGAAACATTTGGTCAACAAATGGCCATTCCCTTGTTTGTTTAATTAAGAGAAAAGCCACCTCCTTCCAGGCTGCTTGCCATCTCTGCATAATGGGATTTTCCTGTACCCAGTCTGAAAACAAAACAGGGGAGAGGAAGAGATGATAGTAAAGCAAAGCAGTGCTGTGATCTGATCTGTCTTCTTTTGTCTGATAACTCTGCCCTTTAATCTCTTTAATAGGTATTAATGAGATTGGGAAAGGCCAGTGTTGTCTCCTGCCTACTGACACCCATTCATTCTTCAGTACCCATGCCAGACAATTATACATGCCAGTAGAGTTCTTTTAGTTCATAAAAATTTCCAGAAATATTTTCTTCAGTATAGTTTTTAATTTGAAATGCTGCACATCTAGTAGCCTAGATTATGTAAAGTTTAAATTTTAAAACTGAGAAGTCAGTGTCTTCTTTAGTAAATACGGATTCTACTGGCAATTAAACAGATTGCTTGTAAAAGGCTTAATGGAGCAGCAGTCATTTTTATGCGGTTAATGTTTAACAGAAAAATGAAAGTATTAACTGTTCTAGTATATGGGCTGAGTAGCAGTGAAAACTCTGTGCTCTCTCTGATACAGTGGTTATCAAAGAACATTCAAATTATGAATTATGAAGTGGAAAAACCTTCTCTTGTGGATTCTCTGTATGTTCTTGTCTTTTAATACAAAGTATTAAAATCTTTAAAGCCAAGGTACTAAAACATCTTAGAACATATTAAATATTAATCAAGAAACATCTCATCATCAACCAATAAGAGTTGCAGAAGGAGTGAAAAACAGCTCTCAAGAGTGGTTCAAAACCAGTGGCTTGCTTAATCTGTTTCACGCTTCAGCTCAACTTTCAGTGATGTACTTAAGAAAGGATGTATGTGAGTGCGTTTTCATAGCTCAATGGTATTTCATGCAGAAGTTTCTGTACTGTCGTGTGGGTGGAAAGTTGATAAGGTCCACTAGTCTTCAGAGATCCACAAGATCTATATGAGCAGCTCACTAGCTGAAGTGTTAACCTCCTATAACTCCTTGGGGAGATTTTTCTCACTATCAGATTTTGCTGAATGTAGTCTTTTTGCCTTTCTTGGTCTTTAGTACCTAGAGAGGTAGCTTTGGCTATGTTAAAGAAATACTTGGAGGAGACAAAACAGTCAGGGAAGAAAGCAGTGAAGGCAAGGCTTGAAAATACGTCTCTATATTTCAGCAGTTCACTGTACTGAAAAAATGCCTTTTGTTTAGTAAAGGTGCCCTTTTTTTGTTTCCTCATTGAAACGAGGGGAAATTGTGTTGAAGACAAAAGAGAAGATACTGGAAGACATCATAGAATTCTAGTCCTACTCAATGCAATAAATGGTCTCTGTGTAGGGTTCATATAATTTATGGAACAGAAGCCCTCCTTAGACTGAGATAGGTGTCACAAATCTACTTCAAGGAGTACTCTCATATCTCCTGTACTTTAGATGATTTATTGTTTTGCCTGACCTTTCTGTAATGCAATGAAAGGTAGGGTGTGGAGTGGTAAATTTGGGCTAGGTTTTAGGGCTGAAACCATTGTAACTTATCTCCATCTCCCACATCTAGCAGAATGGTTTAGGACACTGATGTTGTGTAGCTTTTTTCAAATGTATGCAGTGATCCAAAACTAGATCTATCAGGATTTTCACTGCCTCACAGGTGGTAGTGCTCTGACTGCCCAGCTACCTGGGAATTCCAGGAACAAGAGATGGGATTTCCTGTAAATATTATTTTATTGAGGGAATTTTTGTATGATAATATTATGCAATTATGTGATCAATGTCGTAATTCTATTCTGTCAGCTCAGGTTTCGAGTCTACATTGAGTAGAGCCAAAATACATTTGGGTTTTTTTTTTTCTCCAAGTAAAAATGTGCTTTTTTTCTCACACAAAGTGTGTAATGGCTTGAATATTTTGATAGCTTTTTAATATTATGGTGTTTGATTTCATACAAGAGAAAATCTTTCTGTGAAATTAAAGATCTTGCTTTTCAAGTAGCAGGATCTTGGTGATGCTGTATCGACTTAAAATTGAACTGGCTTTAAAGTATTCTGTTTTATAACAACTGTCAATTTTTAACAGTCTGAACAGCAAAAATATAAACATATCATGCTTGAAATTTCTTCTGTAGCATGCAGTTATTGGAGGAAATATTTTTCTTTTTAATGATACTAATTTCTACATTTTCCCATATTTTCCAAACTCCAAAATACTCTGCTTTAAAGACCAGTGGTTTTAAGGCCCTCACATTGTAGGTTTCCAAATTAACCAAAAATTTTCACACCTATTTTATTCTTTCTACTTTTCAGATTTTAACTTTGCCCAAGTAGACATTTTTTCTCACAGTACTGTTCAAGTAGTTTCATGGTAGAAGAATGGATAAAGTTATTATTATATCTTACTGTGAATGTTTCAGTTATCCAAATCTCACTCTCAATTTCAAAGCTGCTGGAAAATTTTAGATATGGAAATCCTCTATATCCATCCCATGGATTTAACACTGCTCCCAGTGAAGTCAGTACTGGTCATGTTCCCAATTTTGGTGTGAGTGCTCCAGCCAATATATCCCGAATTAGCCCAACCTGTGGATCTTAACAACCTGGTCACCCACATTAACAGGGAGATCTCTGTATAAGAGGGAGAGACAGACTTTTTTGAAAACAAAAGGGTGAGATACTTGAACCTAGAGGAGGAGAAAAATAGGGATAAGGAGGTAAAAATAAGGGAAGACAATAAGAAGGGCAACAAGAAGAACTGACCTAGTTGTTTTGCTTATGTGCAAATACTTGGGTGCAGCTGAGAAGTCCTTCCTGGAGTCAGCAGAAAAACTAACTCCAGGACAGGGCTCTATTGACCATGTCCCTCGTCTGGCTGACTTGCTTCTGTGTGAGCCAAACCACTGAAGATGATGGAAAGAGATGGAGATGCCAAATATTGGGATGCAGCTGTCTGAGTTTTCCATATAAAAGTCAGGGAAATAGAGATCTACATATTTTGGAAAACTTGATCTGATTTCGAAAGGAAGGTCACAGAATTAAAACAAACACATCTCCAAGCATTTACGAGTAACAACTGGATTGGGTTTTTTGTTCTTCGTTACCTGAGAGATGGCAAGCCCAGCACATTTGCTGATCTAGGAAAAAAATCAGCCCCTCTCCTTACCAGCCACAGAGAATATAGTTCATACCCTGTAAAAAAGTTTCTTATTTATCTGCTTTAAGATAATTAAGTCACTAAATCACTTCATTATTTACTGTACTTCTTGGGATTCAGTAATTTTGTAATTCTTTGATTAACTCCATGACCTCTGTTCATGTTTCCTTTTCTCTTTCTTAACTGATACTTCAGTCTTTTTGTATTTCGTTCAAAAACATTGCTTCTCTGAATTCTTTGACGTTCTGTTTTTCCTGCTTCGTCCAGTCACCACTCCCACTCTGAGTCTTATCCAATATCTGTTGATGTTAATAGAAAAAAGTTCCATCAAAATCAGCAGATTTGGGACAAGATTGTTCTCTAAGGTATTAAATAACAGCAGGTAGGAGGCACATGTGTGGAGTAAAACTATTAGACCATGAGGAAAATCCTGACTTTTCCAGACTTCCTGCAATCTTGAGGAAATCACTTAAAATCTTGGCACTCTTAGCTCTTCCATCTGTCATACTATCTCATACTAATGATGCTATTCACCAATATATAGAAGGTAAGGTCTTACAAATAAAATACTACATAAATTATGGGAAATATTATTCCTCCTGAAGGATAGTCCCATAGCATGGCCTAGGAAAGTGGAAGTTTCTCCACTCTTATGTGGACCACAGAAGACTTTTTAAAAGTTGCTGCACCTTATCGCTTGCCAGATTAGTCATTATAAAATACGTACCTAAGTCCAAATTGATGGCCTTCCAAAACTTCAAGAGCCTCTACTGCAGAGGAAATCAGTCTGTTATCAGTGAGGGGAGGGGAGCAAGGAGTAATGCTGAGAAATGTCCCAGGGTAATATGAGGTAGCACATTAGGTGGAACATCAAGACAAAAAAAAAGCAGTTAGTGGTTTAGAGGAAAGTTACGCAGCAACTTCATGTAAGAAATCAAGGAGTTATTCTTTTCCCTGTTGAAGTGGTAGTAATATAGAAGTGTATCACACTGTAGCTTACAGGGCTGCACAGATCTCCCCAAGATAGCTCTGAAGCTAGGAGTTGATTCCTGGATTAATCCACTTTTCTATCTACTGGAGCCTGCATGTAAACCTAGCACCAGCTCCTTATTTTTCCCCAGCAGAATGAACTCAATCCAATGAGAAAGTCCTTCATGTACCACTGGGTGTCCTGTTGTTCAGGGAAAGGGGCTGTTCTATAATAATAATATCAGAAGATGGCAAAAGAAAAAAAACCCAAGACTTTGACAAGAAAATTCCAAAATCCATTTGTTGCTCGAGATGTATCATTGGGGTCCAGGTATCCATTGCAATGTTTTTCCAGTAGAATGACTGGTCAAGGCAAAAATAGGCAAAGTGACTCTCAGCAGGACAATAAAGTTATTTTTATTTTCTTTCCCTTTTTTCTTCAGAATGGTTTCTGTCTGTAAGAATGCAAAGTAAAGCCAACAGTCTCTAAGGTATCTTTTCAACAGACTTCTAATCTGTAATAATGGCTCCAATTGCCAAAATATTTAAAAGGCCTCTTAAAGTCAGACAGTACAGATATAAAACCTTTTCTCAGGCATGAAGAACTAGATTATAGTATTTTTATGGAAAACTTGAGAATAGGACCATAAAAAAAAGGCAGGGATGAAATCCTGTCTCTTTTTCTGCTAAGTAATCCCTCTCAGGAAGTCCCTTGCAAATTGCATTTAAAACTATTTTGGCACCTACCTATAGCATTTATCTAATTTTTCTTCAAGGTACTTCTGTCAATTGAAAAAAGATTTTCTGGTGGCTCAAACTGTACTAGATTCATTAACCTCTGTGTTAATACAACCCCAAAGTTTGTGAAGGTCCTTCTTCCTATCTCAGCTGTTTAGTGACAATTTTTTTTGTCTTTCAGTCTCAAGCTATGTTATGTGGATAGCAGAGGGAAGGGCACATAAGGTTACTGGTTTCCTTGTAGATGGAACAGGTTTAGAGAGACCCGCTTGATAGAGAGGGTAAGCATATAAATAAGTCAGTGCACTGATAGGAAAAGATCAGTATGTTTCTCTTATTGCTTCCCTCATTGCCAAACCTAGGCTGTGGGTTTAGAGGGTGCTCCTCACCTGCTTTGGTTTGTGTGCACGTGACAGCCATGCCTTGGCTACATGTATGAATGACATGACACTTTTCTCCCCTTTCCTTTTGTTTCTAGTGGGAGAAGATCTAGGCTTCTGGGCTAGAATCTTATTGTGCTCCAATAACTCTTTGGCTTGAATGGTCAGGAGATGTAATCTACCCTGTGGTATTCACCTGGTCTGCAATTTAGATGAAGATTATGAGGTTAATGCCAACTCTCCTTTTAGGGAGAGAAGACGAGAAATACCTTTTCTAGCTCTACTATCTCTCTAGCCTCTTAGCTGACCTCTCTGTCGACTGTGCTCTTTCACTTCTTCACCAGTCTGGTCCCAGCACTGACAAACCCATTTTAGCGAAGGGGAAAGAGGAAGAGCTTGAACCTGATGAAAGTGAGAAATCAGAAGCCGTTGAAGATGATGTAGTTAAGTAAGACTGAAGTCCAGCATATGCTTATGTCAGCCTGTTTAGAGGCTTTGGGGTTTTTTTAATATGTTTATTTTCCTATCGAGTCTTTAATTTGTTTGTCCTGGGTTTTTTTCCTTACAAATTAACCTAGTGTAAAAGCAGTGGAAGCACCACTATTGGCAAAGGATCAAAAGAAACGAAAACTGGCTCAGCTTTATTCATGCTGATCCCTTAAAAGAATTTCAAAGGAGATATCAAAGCTTGATAGGAGACTTTGATTAGACAGATCATGAGAGACAGATAAAACAGATATTATTGTTTTAATGCAGATGTTTAAAAAAATGAAGAATGAGGAAACCATTCTGAACACTAGAGTATAAATGCAATGCTTATACAATTATGGCTATATTGGAATGTTATGTTTTACTATTATGTCTGTTGTCTGGCATTTTAGTACATACAAGAGGAGTGGACAGTTAACTAGACTAGACATTCCCACTACCAGTTCTATAGAAAAGGCAGAACTTTGACATTATGATATCAACAGTTAGCAACTGTTTAAAAAAGTAAGTTCTCATGGCAGAGGACGATGAAAACATCCCTGGGATATGTTTTTCTGATTTTGATTCTAATCAAAAGAGAAGCTGGCTATGAACATGAAAGAGAAAGGCAATAACCATGGCAAAGAGCTGGTGATTTCCTTTTCCTAGGAAAAGGAGAGGCTCCCTGAGACCAGGAATTGATAAACTCAGGATTTGTAGATAAGATTTTATGAAGATATAAATGGCAAATGATGTTAAGGAGGTACAGCAGGTTTCAAAGAAAATACTCTAAAGAGATAAGCACAAACCATGCAAAAATGAAGAAAGCATAAAAAATCTAAAGCAGCTCTGGTTATATGTTCTCCACTGACATCTACGTCTAGGAGCAAGCACACAGGGGGTTGGACTCAACATTAAAGGTCTCTTCAACCTGTACTATTCTATGATTCTACGAATTGGGAACTAGGATTGGATATAAATTAACACTATTAGCCTAAGTGCAAACCCCATTATATTTGGCTACGGGCAGCAGAGTAGCAAAAAGACATTCTATTATAAGTTAGTATTATTAATGTTATATGTTATTAATTTTATATTATACATTAATATTAATTTATATATGTATACACTAACAGAAAGACCAATGGCATTTCTGGTTTGCTGTTCATTAGAAAGGAGAGCTAACAAAAGGTGGTACCAAGAAGATTCAAGTGTTTTCCGCATCTCTTGTAATTTAAAATATCAGCAGTATATAGTCCAGTATAAATAAGACCTCAGTCTAGAACAAACTTGAAATAAATTGGAGAATACTTAGGTGAGCTGGCTATTTTGAAATCATTAATACTGGAATATGTGAAAACAGCAAATATAACAGTTATCAAGGAAAATAAAGAGCTGGGAAATTCTAGCTAAGCTAAAGTGTTCTAGAACAAATAGATAGTTAAGAAAACAGCCATAGGCATTTGGAAGATAACAAGAGGATAAGAAACATGTTTTTTTCAAGGAAGATTCATATCAAGCTCATCAAATTTCCTTCTACAATGAAAAAGTCATTCTAGATGAGTGAAGCAAATGACAAGATAGGTTAACTCAGAGACAATTGAATTGTATGAAAGATATAGTCTTGCTGAAACTGTTATGCAAAGAGAAGGTATCAATATGTTGGAATATGGAATAAATTACTTGAGTGATGGAGCAGAGAACTGTAGAGCTAAGCTTTCCAAAGATAAGCAGCTGGGAGAGAGTTCAGAAATGCTGAAGGATAGGATAAAGATTCAAAGAAATTGTGAAAAATTGGAGAAATCATCAAAATGGTGTAGATCATTATCAGGAACAACAAATTGTATTAATCCAGGATAGGAAGAATTGTCTCGGTGACTGATCTTTCAAAATGCAACAAAGATTCAAAATGAACATGACCCAAAGTGTCACGGAGTTGGTAAGAAGGCAAACCTCATTCTTAGATTTATAAACAAGGGTGTGGCCTTCAAAATACAATAATCCTGGTGCTCCATCCAGCAAGGATCATACAGTGTCTAGTGTTGGGCACTGCCTCTGAAGAAATGTGTGGATAACTGGAGGAAGTCCAGACCAGCAAGGATTTGTCAGAGGGCTGGAAACAAAGATGTATGAGGATAGGATGACTTATTTTTGATTCTTTAACGGAAGACTAACAAGGCTGTGTGAGGAGGTAGGTTAATGGTCTTCCAAGTCCAAAAACTAAGGTATTATAATATCTGTAGTGAATAGGCCAAGAAATTATCAGCCTAAATCACAGCAGGAAAGGTTCTGGCTAACATTGGTATAAAATTTTTAACAGAAAGGATTGTGAAACTTCATGACAGATCGCTTGAGGAAATGTGTGAAATTGCCGTCGGTAGTGGTCTTTAGAAACAACCCATAATAGGCATTTATCTCCCTGTGCTCAGACACTCTCTTCCTTACTACATGATTGTGTGCTTTAGTTTCTAACTAGAGAAAGAATTCCATACTCACTGCAGTAAATTCTTAAATGGTTGTGGCACGGTAAGTGCAGAAATAAAATAGAAAGTAAAATGTGGTAATATAGAGAAATCAAAAGAGGATAAATATTAGGTTGTTGCATATTTTTATAACACCTTTAATGCCCAAAACATGAAAGACTAAAGGAAGAGGATCTGTAACATCACTGCAGTAAGAGTCCAGGAAAAGAACAGGAATTGAGAGAGAGCGATTTATTCTTGTGACTGAGGTGCAAACAACTGATATTTGTCCATAAATAATGTGCTCTGTGGCAGAGATACTTAGAAACATAAGGTGAAGCTAGGAAATCTTGTACTTGTTGACATTTTCTCAAGAGGATATGACACTGCCTCCAAGTACTAAGCTTCCTGTTGTCATATCTGCAATCACTTTGTCTGCCGCTCGCTCAGAGTACTGATCTGTGCTCTCAACTTTTGCAGTCCTAGCTTCTCTCCTCAGTTTTGGCCCTAATGCTGCCTGTTGAATAACTTCATCCTGAGTGCCATAAAAGCTGTAGATCTTTTTCAGTGTTGGATGAAAGCAAAGAGAGTGTGTTCTTTTGAAGAATTTCATGCTAGGCTTGTCTATTCCCTGTGTTGTGATAGATGGCAGAGTCAATGCCCATTTGAGGGTATATTTATGAGAATTCTGATTACATCAATACACTAATTGCCTTCAAAGGATGTTTCTGCTCACTGCTTCTTATGAACCATCTACAAACTGGAAGAAGCAAGGCAGGGACAATTTCTTTTGTGTTTGTACAACTCTGAGAATGCCTACATTATATATTATACATAACTTTGAAAACTTAGTACCTCAAACTTGCTTTCTGAGGTAGGATTTTCTCACTTGTTTTATATTTAATGCATTAGAACTTGTCTTCTGAAATAGTCAAAAGATAAATTTTGTCTCTTTTTCTGCTCTATCTGCCAGACATCCCTCTAGCAACAGCTATGCCTATAGGTGTGCTGCTGATGATACAATTCTAACGTTATTGCATTAATATAATAGAAGATGTTGTTTTCCTGAGAAACCTGTTTCTGATGTGTATTACCTTCAGTGCATAGTAGTTTCTGCAGAACGATTTCACTCCATATTGGTTTTTGGTTATGATTACAGAAATCATCATAAAATAAGTGAAATAAGAATCTTTGTGTTGGTGTCCCTCAGGTGTCTGTACTGGGACCAATGCTGTTTAATATTTCGTTAACTATATAGACAGCGAGATCAAGTGCATCCTCAGCAAATCTGCAGATGACACCAATCTGAAAGGTGCAGTTGTCACCCTAGAAGGACAGGATGTCATCCAGAGGGACCTGGACAAGCAGGAGAAGTGGGCCAGTGTGAACATCATGGGCTTCAACAAGGCCATGTGCAAGGTCCTACACCTGGGTCAGAGCAATCCGCAGTTTCAATACAGAATGGGAGACAATATGTTTGAAAGCAGTCCTGAGGAGAAGGACTCGAAGGTGTTGATTGATGAGATCGACGAGAGCCGGCAATGTGTGCTCACAGCCCAGACGGCCAATTTTATCCAGAGCTGCAGGAAAAGAAGCATGGCCAGTAGATCAAGGGAGATGATTCTCCCTCTCTGCTCTCTTGAGACCCCACCTGGAATATTGTGTCCAGTTCTGGAATCCTTAACATAAGAAGGATATGGAACTTTGGAATGGTCCAGAGGAGGTCTATGAGGATGATCAGAGGGCTGGAGCACCTCTGCTATGCAGACTGGCTGGGAGAGTTGGGGTTGTTCAGCCTGGAGAAGAGAGTGATCCAAGGAGACCTCACAGTGGCCTTCCAGTATCTGAAGGGTGCTACAGGAAAGCTGGGGAGGGACTTTTTACAAGGGCAACTAGTGATAGGACAAGGGGCAATGGCTTTAAATTGGAAGGGGGAAGATTTAGATTAGACATTAGGAAGAAATTCTTCACAATGAGGGTGGTGTGGCACTAGCACAAGTTGCCCAGGGAGATTGTGGGTGTCCCCTCCTTGGAAGTGCTCAAGGCCAGGTTGGATGGGGCCTTGAGCAGCCTGGTGTGGTGGGAGGTGTCCCTGCCCATGGCAGGGGGGGTGGAACTGGATGATCTTTAAGGTCCCTTCCAACCCAAACCATTCTATGATTCTATGATTAGATATGTGTAATTAAAGATGCCAAGGATGTATATATTTAGTTACTTCCCTATCATGCTTACTAATGTCAGACATGATCTTGTTCTTGGTGTTAGATTTTTATTTATTACAATTTACCATTTAGCAAATTCTAGTGAGAAATCCAGTGCTAAAAACATTCCATCAATGATTTAATCAAAATCACAAACTGCTACATGTTTATATTCTAGTTATGAGTATTTAATCTCCAGATATGCATAATCTGTAAAAAGAGAGGCACAAGGTACTTGCAATTTAAGACCATTGTGGCTAATGCACATGAGGTGCTTCTGGTGGGGTCTGAAAACAGAGGCAGATAATGTAAAGAATGCAAACTCAGTGGCAAAATACTGAAAGCAACTTTGCTTTACCAACTTTCTTTTGACAACCTGTAGAAGACAGAGAAATAATAGCTAAAATAATTAATAATTAATGATCTTGGTTGGTTTAGATTTTATTTCCCTGCTTTTTTTAAGGATTAATTAAAATATTGAAAGAAAAAGGGAATAATTTTTGAACTAAGATAAAATAAAACAGAAGATTATTTATACTGACTTGTGCGTCTTTTTTTTTCTGGCTCTGATTTTAACATTTTTTCCTAATGTTCTGACTAGCAAAATGCCACTACCACTTTGAAGAGAGACAAACTCATTCCCTTATGACACAGCAGCTATGACAACCTCTTTTATTGTTGTTTAATGGAGTGTTCAAGAATGTCAAAACAGCTTGCAAATATTTCTGGTTTTGCTGTTTCAGGGACATGAAAACAGCAGCTTCAATTGTATTGAAATATTATTCAGAACAGCTTAATACTTTGGGAGCATTTCTTGGCACCAGTGAGCTTGCCCATATTTCTAGTGATAAATTGTCCACTGGTCTTTGAAAAGTTAGTTCAAAACTCTTTAATACAGTCAAGTCAGCTATAGTCAATAAAAACATAAGTGCCATTTAATTGGATGTTGAGACTAAATGTTTGGTGGGGATTATTTAAATTTTCATTTCTCATTCACAAAAATCAGAGAATAGCCCAGCTCATCATGACTTGTGTTTTCCATTTGAAATGACTGTGAATGATTGCCCACTTTGATATGAAATGTCTTCTGAATGATTTTTGTGAAAGAGGTGCCAAACCATAAAAATCACCATAAAAATGACACATCAGCAAATTTCAGCAGTCAGAGGAAGGAATTTGCTGGAAACAGAAAGTGAAATTTGTTTCTGGAAATAGAGTTTAAAAAGATTACGCAAAACTGTTATCTGCTCTCTCAAACATATACTTGGGGAAAAATGTATTAAATCATAGGATCACAGGAATATTTGCATTGGAAAGGAACTCAGGAGGTCTCTATCCCAACCTCCAGCTCAAAGCTCAAAAAAGGGTCAGCTCTTAGGTCAGACTGCATTGCTGAAGGGTTTGAAGAAACCCAGTTGGGGTTGAGCACCCTCCCACCCCTCACCCCCGATAGAGACTGCACAGCCTCTGAGTCATCTACTTCAGTGTCTGACAGCCCTCAGGAGAGAAAAGTCCAGAGGTCTGAACCTCTGAATCTAGGAGGAGGAGCCCTTTTCATCTGAGTTCAGGTGACATGTATAGAGTTAGGAAATAAAGTTGTGATGGACTGCAATAAAGTAATTTTCAGGTTCTGTTTTGGCTGCAGGCTCATCGCAGCACTCAATGAGACTTTGACACAGTGGGAGTACATCCTGAGCCTGGTGGAGTGGCTTTTGCCTACATCTAATCTACAGTCGAATCAGAACACTGCATCTTTGACCCTGCTCCATACTCCTGACTTTGTTGGGAACAATTCCCAAATCTAACGGTATGTAACAGATTAATGTTATTTTAATTTCAACTGTCCTTGATGGATTTTTCTTTGTTAGGTTGAGAAGTGAATATAGGTATTTCCCAATTTCTTTTACGTGATTAGTGTGCCTTGATGATTACACAGAAGCTTAAGAGTACTATGTTCCAGGTCAGTAGTATTGCTCTGGGTCTAGTTATAGTTCCAACCTTCCTGCCATGGGCAAGGACACCTCCCAATATAACTATTCTATGATTCTATATTCTTCCATAATCTACCAGCAGAAAAATTTACCCTTCAAAATTGCAACCAACAGAAACATGAGAAAGAGGTCTTACTGTCCAATAAGCACTTTGGCTATCTCTTTTTTTTTGTTTTTCTTCTAAATAATGATATGGTATAGAGTGACACCCACTTTGAGCACGTTTTCCCATCACTGCTCTACCAGCCTTGAAAACTACTTTTGTTTGGATATTGTTATTATCTGCTAGAGACTGATAGGAATGTGGAGTCACTCACTGAGAAAGGGAAACACGGTTCTCATTCAGAAGGAATGCAGCTTCATCCACGCGGTTTACAGCACAGTTGTATTTGAAGTTGAGCTGCAGGATCTTGTGGCAATAAAAATCATTGTGATTTATAAGAAAATGTCACTCTGGACGTCTCCTCTATAAAAGCTTTTTACTACTCTTGTTGTATATAAATCAGAATTATGTGGCCAACAAAATAATGGTTTTGGCAAAATATTGTGAAGACAAATAATAAACGGGTTTGAATTGTCTTGGCTTTATTCTGCAGAAAGATATTACTGGAATTTATTGCCTTGCCAAGATCAATATCCTTGTCCTTAAAAATAGGTGTGTATAACTGTATGTCTAAATTCATATCCAAATTAATTTAAGGATGTTTTGCCATGAAGTTTACCTTCAAACCACAATAACAGTAGATCTTTACTGCTTGAAATGAAGCTGATGGAAATTCAAAATCTCATGCTGATCATATTTGTAACACCAGACTTCAATCTGGGGGGGAGTTTTGTCTCTTTCTAGGGGGAAATGTGGTGGGTTTCAGCATATCAAACAAACTTTAAGCCATGAATTTAAGCAGGAGATGAACCTCTCCTCCCATACTGCATATCGGTTTCAATTCTAAGGAAAAATATGTGACAAGAAATAAATGATCAATGAATTCATTTTTTTTTTCAATGTTTCTGCCTCTGGAGTGAAGCTGGTAGGAAAATGAATGAGCATTAGGGGAAGGAGGCCAGGAGACAGCCAGGAGAGGTGACAAGAATTTGAGGCTATTTCTGCACCACCTCTTTCAAAGCCCGGGGTTGCCAGCCTGTGGCATTTTAGCCGTGCATGGTTCATGGATGTGTAGTCAGTGTGGTTGCCTGAATTTGGCTGTGGACAAACTCTGACTATGGGGACTGCAGAGACATCTTCAGCTTGCCCTGAGATCCAAACAAGTCCCAGCTGTAAGCCATTCCTGAGTGGAACAGAAGGATTCATGGAGACCTAGGGGAACTCTGTGTTTGCCACATACAGGTGCCTGGGCTAGACAGAGACTGCAACATTTCCTTTTGGCTTTTATGAGTTCACAGGTCCTTCCCTGTACTTAAAAGACCTCTGCTGCTGGTAGCATAGCACCTGTGCATATCATCTGTTTGTAATTAGTTGTACAGCAGTTGGAACAGACAACACTCTCCTCACTGGTAAATTATTTTGCATATCCAGTTCAGAGTGGTGCCCTGATCAGAGGCACCACCAGAGATGTACAAACCACAGAAGAGCTCGGACATGCAATGTCTCTCCTGTCCTACACAATTCGTTGTTTCTTGGTAGTCCAAATCTCAAAGAATATTGAGCGATACAAGAGCGTAGAGGGCGATAAAATCCACCAATTGCTTCTGCATCAATATCAATAATGTTCTGAAATATGAGACATAAGGAGTAGCCCCAGGCTGGGCATAACCTTCTTCTAATAATTTGTTCTTTGTTGATAAAGTATCATCTAGGCATGACTAGTAGAAATAGTGCTCTACAGGTGGCTCACAAATGGAACAAAGAATATTTCCACCTTCAAGTCATAAATAAAAGTGGACAGCAAGATGATTTAATCAGAACTGCAAAATGACTGCATAGGTTAGAGTTGATATGAACTTAAGAAGCAGCATATATTTAATATACAGAAATGTGAATGTATGTGGTAATGAGTCCTGATGTACTTTTATTCCATTCTATTTGCTGTGCATGAAAAATGCTGGTATAGCTCTGTGAAGAGTTGTTATGGCATTCCTAAAATATAGTGATCCATTTTAACCACTCTGCTGAGTATTCGGGATTAAGTGATACAGGATACTGACTTCTGAATTAGAGGTATGTTTTGTGATACATTTTTGCTTCAGTCTTCCTATGTGTGCAATGGGGATAAAGCTATCTACTTTCTTCAAGTAAGCACTGGTAGGATTAAACAGTTAAAATTTATTTAGGATTTTAAAAATGGAAAAGATGAGACAAGCACAAATTGGATTTACTATAACTGTGCATTTCTTGCCCTACCTACGAAGTGAAAGGTGTTTCTCTTTGCCTCTATTATCAGATGATTGCAACAGTCCAGAACATTCAGCAAAAGCAGTCTCAGATGTTGACTACACCCACATATTTCTGAAGGTTTTGGTGATAAGTATGCAGTCTGCATACCTACAGGAATAAGCATGCACTGGTTCACATAGAAAATGAAGACATAGCGTTTTAAATCAAGTGCTGATGAATTGTGTCTATCCCCCTCTAGCTATTTGCCGCAATAAAAAAACAGTTATACCAGTACTTTTGCTTCTTCTTCCTCAAGACAATGGGCTTTAATTCCTCTTTTATCATACCAATGTATCAAAAATGTCAATGTGATATCTTTCAAATACACTTCAGTGGGATTAGATATTGAAGATCAAACTGAGAAAGGAACTGGAATGAAAATGATGTTGAAATCTGAATAATACAGATAAGTTTAAATGTTAAAACTGTTCAACTCCTGGAAGTTTGTAGTTAGCTTCTGTGTTAGCCAGTACTTCTGTCAGGAAGGGAAGCAGGAATATGGATAACTATTATAGTATGGAGAACTATTATAGGAATTTCTTCAGTCTTTTCAGAAACAGGTTCATGCTTAAATTTACTGCATGAGACACATGATAGATTAATAAGAGCCCACAAAATTTTCGAGGTTTAGTCTGTAAAATCCATTTTTTCAAATAGAAGGTTTTAAGTCCCCTGGCAAGCAGATTTCATTGGTTTGAAGGAATCAGTCTGAAATTCAGAATGTGTGTTTATTTAGTAATTAATTCCTGGATTTTGGAAGAAAATATTACTTACCAAAATACAAAACCACTTGGCCATAACAAAAAGTGCGTCTTGTTGTTTTCTGTATAGTTGCCTTTGCTTTCAAGCCTCATCAGTGACAAGAGTCACATGAAACCAGGAACTAAAGCTTTCTGGAACAGCAGCTTTGCAATTGCTGAGCCCTTATTCTGCCTATAAGTAGCAAGGTCCCAGGTTCTTGCAGTCAGTTGCAGGCCTGGTTGAGCCTTCTTTTCTCTTATCATTTCCCTGGTCATTTATTAATCACACAGTTACATTTTGGGGACATAGTTACATTCCTTATGGTTTAAAGTTATTCAAGAAGCAGAACCAGGCACTGGCTCTAGTTTGTGCTTGCTGTCAGATTGCAGAACCTCTCTTTCATTCTGCTGAGGATGGAGAGCCTGAGATTAAACCATTTTCCAATGTCAAACTGTATAGAGGAATGTGATAGCAGAACAAAATGAATTTAGCAAAATGTCTACTGTGACTAGCAAAAGAAATGTACAACTGCAGATAAAATAATAAATGCACAGGTCCCATCACAGGTCTTGTTTCTTTGCTGTTGGAGAGTGTTCTGGAATTTTTAATTAACACACATTACAGAGTTTAGAGTCCCTCTCCTTTCCAATGATTGTTATAAATGGATTTCCTGTAACATCTCCTTTGGTTGATAGGGTCAGATGAAGGATGTTTTAGAAGAGATCCTCTGATGCCTACATCAACATTACATCTAAGCTATCCAGTCCAGAAACAAGCCTATAGTCTACTGTGCTTCCAAGATCTACAAATTCTACATATTCATGTATATAGATAGATACACATGTTTATATCTGTATGTGCAGCTTTAAATTTAATTTGGATTTATGAGACACAGGAAACCTAAATAGAGACTTCAGCAATCTATGTATCTTAGTGCGGGGTGTCAGGGAGATGTCCTAAGAAAGATTTCCCCGTTTATCCTCTCCAGTGGGTGATTTTCTGTCTGCTGTCAAACATGCCCTGCAGGGAGAAAAGCATAGAGAAGGCTGCACTAAAGGCTGGTGGCCATTACCTTCAATACACCTGAAACCAGAGCAAACAGCCAGGAACCCTTCCTCTTAAAAAAATCCAATTAATTATCTCAGGAAGAACTGAAATAGTCCTGAGGGCAAATAATACAGATAGGTGTTGAGTTTGGCTTAAAGCCCAGCCTTATGACTTCTCTTGCATAACAGAATAGATGTAACCATTGGGTCTGTGGCTATTCACAACCTTAAGAAAACTGTAGAAGAAACAGTAAGAATGTAGACTGTCAAGATTTGGTGTTTAATATTCATAGAGTTGTAGCAGAACTTGGTTTACTAGCACATGACACCAGGATCTCTCAGTTTATGTTGAGGTAGATATGAAGATACAGATAGAATAGGAAACAAGAATTTCTACAGAAGAAGAGAAATCGCTGTGATATTGTGGCTTTGTGCAGGTTTAGAAATGTCTAATAAATATTGGTGAGTACTGTATATTTTTTTACTTGACCCTTTGGTGGGCCACATAATCGCAGTGCTTTCAGCTGTCCTGGCATTCCATGCAGGGCTGGGTAAGGTACACATATGTTCTGCCATTAAAAATATCCTTATGAGAAAGAAAATAACCTTTTGGAATCTGAACTGAAACAAAAATACATGGGTTTTGCCATAAGTTGACCTAATTTGGCTGTCTTATTAATCTTCATAAATCAAATTCTACAAATAGATTAGCAACATGATTTTGCTGGTAGAAGGAGTCTGGCATATACCTGATAAGATCCGAGCTAGAGACCTGTGTTTTCAATGCCTTCTTATTTAGAGACTCAGCTTATCATGCCTCCAATTACACAAACTGTAGCTAGGAGGAGTTCTGCCAGTGCTTGGGGCAAAATTGTCAGAAGTGAAAGCAAACCTTCAGCTGTACCTGCAGAAATTCACATGTACAACCACACCTGCATTTGTCTTTCACAGCACAGGTGATGGAATTGCAAAATGCATTACCTGGTATGTTCTCAGGCTGGACTTGAAAATAGGAGCCAGATTCTGAAAAGCTGAAGACAGAAAACTCTGGAAAGCAGGTTCTGTCTTTAGGAATGGGCTATGAGATAGCTCATAACTTCACTTTCCCTGAGGATTGTGCAACAGGAGTCATTTTCTCAAACTCTTAGGGGTACGTAGCAAGCTTATTCTGCTGTCATGCTGACTTACCTTCATAGCTAAAACCCTGGAAGCAAGGTCAAAACTTCACCTACTGCCACAGGTATATGAGCAGCAAACAAGGAGCTGAGAGGACTGAGAAGACTGGTTATGTTTCTTTGCTCTCTCCTCATTCATTGTGTGTTGTTGAGATTTGGCGACACAGTACAGGAAAGTGTCTGTGTAGCTCATGCCCTGTTATGTTCCTACAGACTCTCCAAAGAAGCAACCACAATATAATTCCAGGTTAAATTGCTGTGTTAGAGCTAATTGGAGAGAGCTGTCAGGTGCTGTTGAGACACTAAATTTAGTTCTGCCACCAATTCAAGTGGAGTGCTGGGCTGCTTTCCTCTCTGGATCCTGCTGAAATAATCTCTGCCAGAAACAACTTATCACGAGGTATTACTGAAATACTCCCAAGGAGCATATTTCTTTCTTTCTTATTCTTGGCCTAGACCAGGTCACAAGAAATGGGAGGAATTTTAAAGAAAATTCCCAGAAGTGGATGCCAAGAGTATTCCTCTTTTTGCCCCAAAGTCTCATCTTCCCCAAAGTCTCATCTTGCTTAGTGTAAGCAAGCCAAACATGGCTTTTCTTCACCCATATCCACCCTGATCTGTCATCCAGGAGCAAATCATGAAGCAACGTGCTTTGTGCAGGTAAGATCAGCTCCCTTCTTGGGGAAAGAAGTGAGAAAGCATTCAGACTCTGCAGTCTCCCAGACAGCCTGGGTTAAAACAGATGGATTGTTACTGGGAATTCCCTTGTTTAAGATTTTGGCTATATACATATATATATATGTATATATATATATAATAAGTATTCCACCTGCTACATTTTTTAAAGACTTTCTGGTAACTTGTTCCGTCTTCCTGTCTCCTCCACAACAGGTCCATGGCCAGGTGACCTCTGCAATACAAGAATTTAAGCGCTTTTCCATAGCTGCCTCTCCCAGAAGCTTTTGCCAGCTCTGACCATTCAGCAGGTCTTTGCTCCAGGGCAGGACCCCAGAGAGGTTTGACAATGGCTCCACCAAGCATTCTACCTCAGCTCTGAATCCCTGGACCCATAGCTGGGAGCAATTTATTTCCTCTTCCAGCCTTGTCAAGCACCTGGCTTATGGCTTGGAGTTTCTGTACTGAATGCTTAACCAGAATCTAGGATAAATTATTACATATTTGTGGTACATGCTAAATGAATATAGAAGTAGGTGAGGAAAGACTGTTAACAAGCCTTCCTCTAGACTACTGGAAAGAAAATGGCAAAAGTGAGTGGACAATTTTCCTAGAGGCAGTACCAAAAAGCCAGCAAATATTTGAAGTAAACTAGTGATGATAAAGGGCTCATTATAGATATTGGAGAAATTTTAATAAAATGAATGTGAAAATTCCAGCTTTTTAATTTTTAGAGTTAACTCCTGCAGAAATGCTTAGGTTTTTATCTCCTTCAATATTTTAGCAGGATATACTGTATTTACAATGAACACAGATTCGTATTCCTTGCGAAGTAGAAGGTGTTTAATTTGTTGAGAATTTCTTTCTCAGAAAAATAACTACACAGGTTTTTATTAAAAAAAAGTTTGTCTTTAAACGTAGTAAACCAGATTCATTGGGAGCAGCTGACATGTCTTATTTTTCCCATCATGTTTTTCAGTTCTTGAGATTCCAGGTTTTGACACTATCAAAGAGCAGGAAAATGTGCCAAAATTCTACTGTTTGGGATACCACCTGGTGAATTTCCCCTGCCTGGAGTAATGGTGGATTCAGTCCTAGGATCCGATCCTTGGACAGGAACTTGCTGCCCCTTCCAGAGCTCCGTGGAAAGCAATGGGGAACTCTGCAGTTGCAAAGTTTTGTCATCACTTCTGATCTTAGACTTGCATTTCAGATTGTCTAAACCTGCATGAGGCTGTTGTCTAGGAAATTAGCACTACCTACCCAAGAAACTGTAAATAGTGATTCACATACTCTATTCCAAATGGCAGGGAAAAAGGATCTGGCAACTATTTTAAAGATGTTTAACCTTAAAAATACCACATTGTTGATTATTCTGTGGTATTCCTGTTCTTCCCTAATATTTAAACTAAGACTTAATCCATATAAAACAGATTTTACTGGAATGTAAGAATGCCTGGGAAAGGATAAACCATTTACTGAAGGAAACTTGAACTTCTTGTGATGGAAACAATTTGGGAGCAGAATATTAAGATCATTCATCGATTATATTAATTGGCCTTAAACTTTTCATTTATGGACAGTCAGAAAAGATGGGAGAGGTGCTAGACATGTCCCAGCCACAGTGTATATATTTCCATTATTGATGTTAAAACTCAAGACATTTTCAAGGATTGGTGCCTTCAACTCACCTGCTTTCAATAAAAACATAATTTTTGTTGAAAAAGTAATAATGGCTTCCCTTCATTCTTCCAGATTTGGATGTTTTGGAGACTTTAGTCTTGGCGTAGGCACAAGGTATAAGGTAAGTCTTCCTAATGATTACTTTTATGCCTAGCCATGATAATAAAATCATACTCCTTTTATATATATTTGTGTATATATAAGTAAAATGTGCCATATACTCTTTAAAGTTTAGGAGAACATTCCATGAGTTATTGATGTGGTGGAGATACACTACATGCACTGTGTGTGTGCTCCAGACATATGAAAGTCGGTGGAAAGACTACGATGTTCCTCAGGTATATTTGGATCAGGCTCCACATGATTAAAGTAGTAGTTTAAACATTTCTGTTGCCCTAACTTATAGCATGTCAGGAATATAGAAAATATGGTTCGGTGTGTTTCTTTGGTTAAATTTCACTTCTTTATTGAACATATAAAACAAAGACTCCGAGTACTTCGTAGTTACTGCAAGAGATTAAATACTTACATCTGATCAAACATCAGGAGAGACAAATATCATTATCAGTCTTAACAATCCCAACTTGATGAAAAAGAGGAGGAAAATTCCTCCATGGTAGACATGCGGAAAAAATAAGTGAAAGAACTCCCCAAAACACTCCAAGTAAGATGAATCAGTTGAAATTAATACAACTTGCAAAGTACTCAGAGGACAGCAGTAGGACACACAGGTGAGAGATTTTTATTAGCATCCAGATGCAAAGCTGCATCCAATAGTCCCTGGGCTTTGCAGAGTGAATCTTGCTGTGATGAGTATGCTAAATCTCATTGCCATTAACAGTGCATATACTGTGCATCTAACATGTCAAAGTAGATGCAAGTGTACAAAGAAGAGTTCTCTAGACAATCTCAGGAGGTCCTTTCCCACCTCAGCTATTCTGTATTTTTGTGATGTACAGGATCTTCAGCAAGACTGAAATGTCTATATGATGGCAGTGAGCAGCAGCTCCCCAAGCAGTCGGGGCCTACCTTGAGATAGTGCTACATGGGTTCTGCAGATGATTTGCTGCTGGAGAATCACCTGAGGTGACAATGTGCTCTGTTTCTTAGATACCTGAAGGAAGCCCATCTAAGGGTAAGTCAAGTCTCATTTAGGCCCTTTTGCCATTGAGGTTTGCTTTCCTTGTGCTTTCAAAGTCACAGCATTATGGAGTAGTTGAGGTTGGTAGGGAACAATGGGTCTCTGGTCCAACCACCATGCTCAAAGCGGTGTCAGCTGGAGCAGGATGCTTAAGGCTGTACCTAGTTGGGTTTTTGCCGTCTCTAAGTATGGAACCTCTCTGGGCAATCTGTTTCAGTGTTTGACCACATTCACAGCAAAAACGGGCTATGTTTAAATGGAATTTCTGTATTTTAGTTTGCATCCATTGCCTTTTGTCCTGTTACTGGGCACTGCTGAGAAGGGCACGGCTCTGCCTTTTTTACTTTCCACATCGAGTATTTATACACATCAATGAAATCCCCTTTCAGCATCCTTGGAGACGTTAAAAATCCTGCCAAACTGATTGTTTTCCAAAATGATCAGTCTGAAGGAAAGATACTTAAAGCATGCATCCATAAATTGTGACTCTAGGGATCAAATAACACTTCACAGGCTTCTTGACAGAAGTGTCCAGACTCCCTTGCAGTGGGACCAGTAGCCTTAGCTCCTCCTGGTATGCTCAGGGTTGACAATTGGAGCAATGTCCCCCTGAAAGAAATACACCCACAGTGCTGTTTCCACTCTGAATGAAACTGCAAATAGCAGGGTGGGGACACAAGCAGGACCCTAGGGGCCCATGATCATAACCAACAGGGGAGGAGACTAAGAACTGTACCTTGCATGTGTCAGAAAGTCTTTTTGAGATGTTGCTGTTTCAAGGCAGTAGAAATGTGAACTGGTGTGTTGGAGACAGGCAGTCAGTCACTGGGACACTGAAAGTAAAGGGAAGGAGAGGAAGAAAGAGGCAGAGGTGCAGGCTTTAGAGCCCAGAGCTTTTTGGAAAGGAAGTTTTGGTGGGGTAGTTGGGTGCTGCTATTTATCTCAGCTACAAGTTTAGTGAAAATAAGCTTTTTTTAAAAAAAAACCACAACATTTTTTATAAATACATATTTTTCTGAGTGCATACTGGACTCCTACTAACAGTTTGTCATTCTAAGGGAAATGACCCTTTGTGGCTCCAAATATTCGGTAAGCACTCAGATTAAAAAAAAATAAATAATGGTTTAAACTGTTTAGAAAAATGAATAGGATAGAGGATGAAACTTTACTGAAAAACAAACTGTAAATGATAGCCTGTTGCCATAAATCTACTTCCTCAGATGGTTTGCTTCACATTATCCTCTAAAGACATTAGTAAATGTCAAAGACTTCATCTGTAGTTATTGGACACTGTGTCTTGCTGTCACTTGGCTTCGAAGTCCTGTGCTACAGTATCCATGTAGGACACATCTAACACCTTTCTCACCATCCTTCTGGAATTTCACTCTTGACCAAAGAGCAAATCTTGACTATTTTCCAGTCCCAGGTCAAAGGCACCCAGCAAGGGGGACACCCACACGGGCTGTGATGAGGTGTTGGGAGAGTCACCGCCCCTGTGCAGAACTGATCTAGTGCATTAGCATACAGCCTCTATAAATCTTAGGTCTTGTTAGTTGTAACTACTGTGCTTAATACTAAGGAACCATGAAATGCAAGGTGATATCAGCAAAAGCAATGTGGGTTTGGAACTGGGAGTTGGCTTTGTTCTGACTTGAGTGCAGAGCTGTCAGTGGAAGCCCCAGCATGGGTACTTGGCAAGAAAATTGTAGAAATTGCCTTGCCAGAGGCTTGCAGTTTATGCCTATGTACATTTCTGCGGTGAAATTTCTCATCTGCTCGCCAAGCCAACTTGTACTAGTCACTTCATTGGGAAGAGTCCTTGCAGAGGCACGCCTGTAGCCTTCTTGAAACACTTGTGCCAGAGTCTTTGCCATTGGCATCTCACTTCTGCTTTTCCTTCTGGGACATTCAGTGCCTTGGAGCACCATAAAGTCAAAGTGATCATCAAAAACATCTTTTTGGCATTCCAGAGTTTACATCATAGTACTGAGCCTTAGAGCAGAAAAATCATAATCTCCTTGTGGAAATGCAATTCTCTAACCCTCTTTCACTCTCATGGCTTCTGATTAACCTAGATGGGGAGATGCTTTGGAAAAGCCAGAGCATATTAATGAATGGATTTGCATGCCTAATTTCTGTCCCTAATAATAATTTATGAATTCCTGAAATGTCTGAAGTTTGACTCTTCAATGAGAATTTTGCTCAACTAAAATTCAAAAAAGATCGCTACTGGGGTCATTCTGCAACAGAATAATGAGGGGTAAGGGCATACATGTGGCACACTGTATGGAGAGAGCTGCTTCTCATCCCATGAGGTCCTGCATCTGTCAGAGAGTGTGCAGACATTCTCCATTTCATGGTCTACTTCCTAGTGAGTCAACTAATAGAGTTCCTCTGCAGAGTGATAAGGCAGGCATGAGATCAGTATATAGAACAGTGTGTCTTTATTAATAGAAGGAGGTGAATAAATAGCTTGTGCCTTGCTTGATAGTGCAGGACATCTCACAGCAAGTCTTCAAACTCACTGCAGGTAGCCTCGTTAGGGTCTTGTTTATCTTGAAAGAATTGTTCCTCATAATGGTTGTCTGTGGAGATATCCCACACATTGTCCCACATTGTCACATAATTCTCTTGCCAGGGAGTTCTGCAACAGCTTGAGGGAAGACTTTACCTCATTTAGCACTAGTTTCCAACCCAGGTCTTCCAATATTGCTCAAACCCACATGAAATTCAAAATCTAGACTAGATACCAACAGGAAAGGCAAAACAGGGTATTTTCTACTAATTTGCACCTCAACATCACTGCTGGATGTGCCTGAAGGTGTGCCCTGGGCACAGCAATATTTGCACAGTCCTGGCTTGCAAGTAGGAGCGTGAGGAGGTTGAGCACTATGGTGAGCACAGCACCCTGTGCTATGGGTACTCTGTTTGAGCTGAAAAGTGAAATTCTGCACAGGACTGTTCAAATTAGGAATAGAAAGGGAAGCACAAGTAGCAGCAATTGCCTTTTAGTCATTTGGTATGTGCTTCCTCATCTTTTGGACCCTTTTGCAGTGTATTTTGTCACATGGTGCCTATAAAATGAAATGGTAATTAGCTATAAGCACAGCAGTGTCTCCTGGCCATGCACTGGGACACCTTACCTGCCCTCTCACTTAAAGTCAGGAAACACCATATTGGGCGCTGAGCGTCCATATTTAGGTATGGCACCATGCACAGCATGCACAGTGGTCAAGCTGCTCAGGCCTCTGAGCAGCTTGCCTTTCATGACTTAAAAAAGCAATGGGATTCTTAGACTTTCAAATCACATACATGGTTCTAAAAATACGTCCCAATTTAACTCATGTGGCATGTTGCTACTGCTGATGCACTACACCTTCTTGGTAAAGTTTTCTGTTCCTCAGTGGACAAAACCTGTGAAGGACTATTTGAAATATGAACTACAGTTTGCTCTCCGAGTGACAGTGTAGCTTTCTTCCAGTATCCTAGAAAAAAGCAGCAGCAAATCTCAGGCCAAGTGTCATATGAGGTAAGAGAGTCTATCTGACATAATTTCTTTCTTAGAAACTTTCAGGGTTGCAAGTCTTTTTACTGGTCCTTTGCCAAAATCCACAATCCCCACCACAAAATTAGAAGATATCTGAAAAAGAAGTCCCTTTCCAGGAATGACACAATCAGAAATGAATACAGAGAGAGGAAAAAAAAATCTCCCACTGTTCAGCATTAGATTAGACAGAACATTTTCCTTTTAACTTAAAAGGCATCAGGGATTTGGCCATACATTTTAGTGAGTCTTAGAGAAATTGTTATTTTTCAGTTACAGTTCTCAGACCTGAGTACTGCTCTTCCCACAACTGATTATTTCCCAGAAGTCACATTTTTCATATTTCAGTTTGGTTTCTTTGACACAGAACTAGGAGTCTGAAGAGAAGAAAACACTAAGACACCTAACTCTGAAGAAAAATTTTGCCTTTTCTGCACTTACCAAAATGTAGTAATTTACCAAAACTGCTCATAAACACATCTTCTACTCAGGAAAATTTCAGCAATGTTGACCATCATTCTGTTTGGTTGAATTTTACAGTGTCCTTTTAGGCCACTTAATATAAAGGAATCTGGTGCTGCAAAAAACATAGTACAGTTTCAGTTCAGTTCACATTTCCAGTTGATTTGTTCATGGCTCTCAAAGAGACAAGCTGTTTTTCTTTTCCTTGGTGAAATTTCTTATAGTGTGGGCACAACATCAAAGGGAAGAGCTGGACTGAACTGTAGAGTAAACCACAAAGGGCACGGTATTACACTGGAAAAAATCAGTATTTTTCAAATGCTAAAGGTAGGAAATACTTTAAATCCTTTTTTTCTGCTTTCTGCTGGGTCTACTGCTCAGTACACTCTGCCCGTGTTCGTGGAGAGAGCTGCCAGTTCCCTTCAGGACAGGTACCCTCCACAGGGCCAGCAGGCCAGATAGGGCATGCAGCAGCGTCCTTGGAACAGGAGCAGCAACCAGGGTAGGGAGGTCCAAAATTGCTGTCAGAAGCAGGTTCACCTGAGACTGCATCTGGGGACAGATCTCAGCATGTTGTGTGCTGTGAGAAGTGTGAAAACTTCATCCAGGCTGATAGTGGCCATGGACACCAGTAATGATATCACAGTCCAAGAATTCAAACATTTTCTACAGCTATTAAAAATTTAACCTGTAGCCTGCAGGGCTATTCTATAGCTGTTTGGTTATGGAAGACAAGGACATGATGGGGAGATGGTCATCACCTGAAGTTTATTGATGGCTGTTGCTATATGAATGCAACACCCCTTTATTCACTGTGGTGCAACTTCAGCATCTGTATGTGTATTTGTGAACCATTTCAGCCTTGATGAGAGTGTGGTGGTTAAGAATCTCTTTTGACAGTGGGAGAGGTGAGTTTAAACCCCTTAGATGAAAGGAGGAGGAAAACAGCGATCATTCAGGGGAGAGTTTTTATCACAAGAGTGTTATACAAAAAGGTAAAGAGGAAAGGACTTCTCCTTAGACCTTGTTTTCAGTGAAATTCTTCCCCCTCTAGCTACAGGCTTTGTTTATGTGTGTTACCAGCACAATAGTGAGATAGAAGGTCACTTGTCTCCCTTTGGATTTACACGACATTACTGCTAAAGCCAGCAGACTGGAAAATGGAAAGCTTTCCAGGTCTGCCTCATCTCCTGTTAAACACAATCCAGGAAGCTGTGCAGCCTCTGTGCTGAAGACCCAGAGTTGTATTGAATCACTTGGCTACTTGCTGCCCTTTAACGCATTTTTGAATAAAAGGTACTTTCTAAAGCATGTTGTTTTGAATCTCTCTGAAACACTGCTGCTGGAAGTCTGTTCCCTCCACCTGCCCCGATATGCTCATATCTCTCTAGAAGAGCCATTGCTCTCATCATCAGAGTTGTCCCTCACCATCATGGTAGCTGTTGGTTAAAGAAAACCAAAGCACAAAGGGTAAAAAGAACTTTCTTCGAAGACCAGAATGGACACTCAACTGATGTGAGCATGCACAGGTGGACCATCCAAGACAGCTGCCCCACAGCAGCAGGAGAAGAGGTCCTCAGCTTCAGACCTCCAGGAAAGTTCAGGGAAGGGGAGGAAGGGGGGATGTCTTTAAAAGTGGCAAATACTTCTCTCACTCAGAGTCTGAAAAGCAAACTGTATTTTCATTTACTTCAGGAAAAATCCATTTAGATTATAATTGAGAAAATTTGTTCATAATAATACAAGAGTTTTTTAATTAGATCATACAGCTGACATTTTGTCCAAAAAAGGCAGTGTTCCACTGGTGTCAAGGGGACTTGTTTGGTGTGAAGGGTTAAAGGTGTTATCGTTAGAGCAGGAAGTGTGGCCTATTATTAAGGAAATGTAACACTGTCCTTTGAAAGACTTATCCAGTTGCTTATGATTTGCCAGATTTTAACCCAATTAGACTGAAATTCTCCATGCTGTTCGCTTATTTTTTGCTGAACTGTCTGGGAAAGATCTCAGCAGAAGTTGTGCAATCATTTCTAAAAGAAACCGGGAAAATCTGCTTTGGTGATACTGGAAAAAATAATCCTGTAACTATATTACTAAGTGGCTGTGTGTTTTGCAAGGGAAAGGCAGGTACCTGGCAACCTCTGAGGCCCCTCATTCAACACTAGCGGCATGCCCAGAAGCAGAGTGTAACTCCTTGTTTACCTCAAGTCCCACAGCCCTGTTCAAGTCACTTGGAGGACTACATCCCTGTCTTGTGTCTAACACAAGTGATGAGTTGGTTAAAGCTGACATCAGGGAAGAATAAAAAAAGATATGAGAACTGTGAGAAGAGGCAGGGATGAAATATCAGCACGGCATACTAGGATTGAAACCACCAAACAGAGGAAACTGGGACTGTATTAAAAAAAGTACGGAGCAGAGGAAATGGGCCCCTCAGTACAAGTAAGACATTGAGCTGCTGTAGTGTGTCCAGAGGAGGGCAACAAACATGCTAAAGGGTCTGGTGCGCAAGTCTTTGAGGAGTGGCTGAGGGAACTGGGCCTGGAGGAGTCTGAGGGGAGACCTTATCACTCTCTACAGCTACAGGAAAGGAGGTTGTAGTTAGGTGGGTGCTGGTCTCTTCTCCCAAGTAAAAAGTGATAGGATGAGAGGAAATGGCCTCAAATTGTGTCAGGGGAGGTTTAGGTTGGATATTAGAAAAAAATTCTTTACCGAAAGAGTGGTCAAGCATTGGAACAGGCTGCCCAGGAAGGTGGTGGAGTCTCCTTCTCTAGAGGTGTTCAAAAAAACATACAGACATGGCACTTGAGACATGGTTTAGCAGGCACAGTGGTGTTGGGCTGTCTGCCGGACTTGATAATCTTAGAGGTCTTTTCCAACCTTAATAACTCTATGATTCTATGAATGGATGAACCAGGATGCTATGGAAGACTGGGAAGGGAATTAGAGGGTGAAAACTGTAAGTGGGATAAGGAAGTGTGTGTGCGTGCGTGCATGTGTGTTTGCATGCATGAGCATGGGAATACAGGCAGCTCAGCTGTCAAGGAATTGTAGAAGAAAAGGTAATGAACTGGGGGAGGAGAAACACAGGATAGAAAGTATCTAGGAGATAACAAGAAAATTTGTGAATCTTCTTTTTCAATAACCCTGCACATATACTTAGTTTTCACAATTAGCTTTCCACTTGTCCCTACTGAAAAATGTTTGGGGTAAGTCTGAAGAGCAGTACTAAAGGGGAAGGTAGAACTTTCTCAGCTGACTTTAGCATCTCATATGGTATAAATTTGCTGTCACCAAATCTGTGTATAAGAACATGACCTGATTTTACCTCTTGTTCTTCCATTGCCTTGTGACAGACCAGGAGCCAACACTGTTATCCATTTCTACCAAATCAAGCAGGTTTGCTTATGCTAGGACATACAAGTTGTTCCTTTTCCTAAAAATCGTCTGGCTTGATTTTGAACCATCATCTGGCCTCAGGCCACAGCCTGAGGATGTGGCAAGGACTGAATGTGTAGGTGAGGCTGTGTCCCACAGGAGAACTCTGCCATTTGGAAGAAGTCACATAAGAGATGGCCTGTGGGTCACAGCAGTGAGCCATCCAGCCCACTGCTCTGTTTCCTATGGTAGCAAGGGGCACGCTCTTCTGGAAGAACATGTGAGGCTGGTTGTTACGTACAACCCTTTCCCCCAGTACGCAGCATCCACAACTGTTGGATTAGGGATACTAGAGGGTATGTTCCTGCCTAATCCTTTAAGCAAAAAGACCCATTAATTTGTCTAATCTCTTTTTGAACATGCTAATACTGTCTGCCTCCACAAGCTCCTGTGTTGGCAAGCTCCACTACCCACTATGTAAGCAAGTATTTTCTTTTATCTTTTTTAAACTGAACTTTTGCTAGTTGCCTCAAGTGTCCTCTAGATCCCTTAATAGGTTCTTGTAAACAACAGTTATGTGTTTGGTTTAAGCAGCACATTCATAATTTTGTAAATCATGATTACATCACCCCATCGCCTCCTTCACTCCAGAGTGGGGTCCCAATATTTTCACTCTTTGTAAGGCAGCAGCTTCACCTTTTCGAACATTTTTGCTGCCCTTTAACTCTGCTACAAGAATGCACCATTTTTTTATGTAGCAGCAATATTACACCCCCTGTCCTGCTCCTAATAACTTTCTTATGAGTTCCAACCTTTTATTGGATTTTGTTTGCCATTGCATACTGATCTGATGATTTCAGGACAATCAGCAATGGCTCAAAGAACTCTCACCAAGCCGGGTGCAAGTCTGGATCTGCTTGAAGGAAGGGAGGCTCAGCAGAGGCATCTGGACAGGCTGGATCGATGGGCTGAGACCAACAGGGTGAGGTTCAACAAGGCCAAGTGCAGAGTCCTCCATTTGGGTCACAACAACCCCATGCAGTGTTACAGACTTGGGGAGGAGTAGTTGGAGAGCTGACTGGCGGAAAAGGACCTGGGGGTGTTGGTTGACAGCCGGCTGAACATGAGCCAGCAGTGTGCCCAGGTGGCCAAGAGGGCCAATGGCATCTTGGCTTGTATCAGACACAGTGGGGCCAGCAGGAGCAGGGAGGTGATTGTGCCCCTGTACCCAGCGCTGGTGAGGCCACACCTCGAGTGCTGTGTTCAGTTTTGGGCCCCTCACTACAGGAAGGACATTGAGGTACTGGAGCGTGTGCAGAGAAGGGCCACGAGGCTGGTGAAGGTACTGGAGAATAAGCCCTATGAGGAGCGGCTGAGGGAGCTGGGGTTGTTTAGCTTGGAGAAGAGGAGGCTGAGAGGAGACCTCATCACTGTCTACAACTACCCAAAAGGAGGTTGTGATGGGGTGGGCGCTGGTCTCTTCTCACAAGTGACAAGCGATAGGACAAGAGGAAATGGCCGCAAGTTGTGCCAGGGGAGGTTTAAACTAGACATTAGGAAGAATTTCTTTGCTGAAAGAGTGGTCAGGAATAGGAACAGACTGCCCAGGGAGGTGGTGGAGTCACCATCCCTGGAGGTGTTTAAAAAACGGGTGGATGAGTTCCTTAGGGACATGGTTTAGTAAGGAGACAGGCACAGTTGGACTCGGTGATCTCAGAGGTCTCTTCCAACCTGGTGATTCTATGATTCCTAAGTTGTAACTCTCACTTCCGAGTCTGATATAGACAATTTTTTCCTAGATGAATTGCCCTGGGTTTACCTATATTAAAGTTCATCTGCCACCTTTGAGCCAGGTCAGTGTAGTGAAGCCCTCATGGCCTGCACAGAACTTGACTATCTGAAAGAACTTAGTATCATCTCTAAACTCTGCAATGGCAGTGATTCTGTGGTATGAGCAGGTTCAGTTGCCATTTTAAATGAGTTGACTTGGTTAACCTTTCTAACTACCTAGGAAAAAGAAATTCCTCCAAAATCGCCTTAGAGTTTGAAGGCTAGTTTCTACTTCTCTGTCCTAGTGATCTCTGTGGATTTCAATCACAAATGATTGAGATAAATAAAGACAGCTTTAGGGAGAAGAGTGAAGGATATTGTCTCCAACTCCTCATAGCTCCACAGAAAAGGGACTTTGCTTTATATTAGTGTCCTGGGATTGTTATTGATAAAAATTAAATTTGCAATATAACCATACTGACAGAGGTACAGAGTATTGTCCTGCACTAAGTTGTTGCTATGTCTACTTATAATAAAAAAGATGAAAATGTAAGTCCCATCATTTCAGATGAATCACGTCAGTTATAACAAGTATTCCTAATTGCAGTCCTGGGAGCTTTGCTTATTTAGAAATTAGGGTATGCAGAAGCCCTGAAGTATGACCGGTGAAGGATGTCCCTAAAGTAGGAGTGTTGAGACAGGGAAGGGCTTTCTGTGGCTGCAGCTCCATCTACTGGTACTATCGGCATGATCTTTGCCTTTTGGTCACAGACTATAAGTAATGTGCTCTTTAGAAGTCCTTAACGAAATAAATTATGATATATAGGAAGGAGGTAAATCCACCATGAATCTCTTCCTCTGATATCCTACCAGCCGGAAGAGGTGCTCAGATCTCTGAGAGACCGTCGTAACTTGGTGATATTGTAGCTGTTCTTCATCTTTGGAATTTTTGTGATGTCGCACCTTATATACCCTGTCCAATACTGCCAAACCCAAAACATTCTCTATTCACGCGTCACGTTCCCCCCAGATAATCATAGAATGGTTTGGGTTGGAAAGGATCTCAAAGATACATCTAATTCCAACTCCCCTGCCATAATCAATAATGAGATTCTACAAGTGCTGAATTTTTATCCTTGAATATTCGTACTAAGTCTGCCATGGCCACAAAGGCAATTTTTCCCTTCGTGGAAGCAGCTATTCTAGCCGTAACTTACCCCAGCAACAAGATCCATAAGATAAAAAGCAAATGACACAAGGCCAAGGAATTTCTAATACCATTTGTTTCAAAGGTCAGCTCTATTAAGTGCTGAGGAAAAAATCTGTTCTTACTTCCATTAGTGAAATTCCTCGCTGGCAACTGGACCTCAAAAGAAGCTGAATTTATATAACTATAAGAAAAATTTGGCTGGAACATTTGCTCCAGCTAAGACTCAGACTTATTATTTGATAATTTCATTATTTATATTTACTTTTTATTGTAGGCCAAGGACCAAATGTTGGATTTGGTCCAGAAACAGTTGTCACTGCTGTGGGTAGGTCAGGCATGTCTTAGATGCTATTTCTATCCAAGTCCTCCTCCTTTCTGTTCCCCAGCTTGTTCAAGGCCCATGGTGCCTGAAGCCAGGGAATGGAGAGAAAGAGAATTACTCCCGCCCTTCTTCCAACTCTTAGAGCTGGTACTAAGTTGGGAAGCAGACCTGGAAAGCGAAGAACATTTTCCCTTCTCCTCTGCTTCTAAATTTTGTGTTAAAGCATCTGGTGATGATTCACCTTGCCTCTTATTCCAACAGCCCAAGGCTCTAAGCTGGCCCTACAGGTTTCACAGGGCTTCAGATGCCAGACCAAGGTATTTACAGTTTGAAAAACAGGTATATTAAGGAATCAAGTTCTGGATTCAGATTTTATACAGGTGACAAAAGCAGTCAACCACTGAGGTCTTAATCTCCTTTTCTAATCAGTAGGTCTCCAACTCCATTTCTCATTTGCAATAAGTTTCTGTGTTATCTTGGTGGAACCTTCTTGTGGCCATCTGTGCCCTTTAGTGCTACTGAAAAATGAATCACATTCCACTACACCACACTGGTTTCTGGGCTGCCCAATTTGTCCAGATTATGCTGCAGCTCCCTGCTTTCTTTCCAAAACCAGGGAAGAGGCAGGGAGAAGCAAAGATGCTTGTTTAGGACTTACTGTGTCATAGAGCTGTGACCCAGCTGGGGTGTTCACCTGGACCCAGGAGTCTGTAAATACTTCCAAGTCATGCACCTAAGCTACGCACATATGATATCATTAATTACATTATTAATTTATTCTAAAGAATGTTTTCCACTTGAAAAGCAATCATGAAGAAAAATGGCTATGGTCCTCGTGTGGGACAAAAAAGAGGCAGCAAAGTGGTTATAGAAATAAAACACTCTTTGCCTCCTTACTTTGTCTTGTAAAGCTTATTGAACCTAAAGCAACACCTGTAATGAACTACTATTAAAAGCCAAACATTTGTGGCACTGCGAGCGGAATCGCCCAAGCACGTAATTGGAACACTAGGAAGCCCCAGCACCTTTGTGCAGGGAAACAGGGCTGCGTGTGGTCCCAGCTCTGCCGCAAGAGATAGATGTGCAGAATACTTTTTGCTGCGAGAAACCCCTCCGGGTTCTGATGTTTATTGTTCCACACCACTGGTCCAGTGACATAGGCCACATTTTGCTGAGATGACCAGAAAAAGGTGTTTGGATGAGATTAAAACCTCCATAATTCTTTAAAGATTACTCGTAATGCAGCAGTCACGTATGGATCCACAGGATCCTTGCGCAGGAGCTTCTCTGGAGCCAGGCACAAGAGGTCTGACATTGTGCTGGATCTAAGTGTATGGATATTTTGTCCACAGTTTCCATAATCCTTACAGATATTTGCACAGCAAGAAAGGTGTTAAAACCACACCTAGACAAAATCCGACTTGATCATTGTGTTCCCTTGAAAGGCAGCTTGACAAGTTACTTGCCAAAACTTAGCTCAGGTTTCTGAACGGAAAGGTGCTGTGTCCTGGCAGGCTGAAATCATGTCATAGTTTGCTAACACCAAAAAGAATGTCATACAGGAGGAAGCAGCTGAAACTTGCAGATTCCTGAGTACCTGTTCCCTCTGATGCAGGAAGTAGATCAACACCTCAAACAGGAACTCTATGTAGCCTATTTACAATTGGATAACCAAAATTTAAAGCCAGAACACCCAGAAACTACAGTGTTTGATCTAGGAATGCCCATCTGGCACATTAAAACTCCCTTTGACTCATAATCCTTCACAAACAATCATTCTGCCTTTTAACCCCGTGCAATTTATTGCCAGAGTAATGCCACCATGACAGAGGCAGAAGTGGGACAGGTCACATACAATCCACGCTGTACCGCTTCCTTCCTGCCCACAGCAGACAGCAGTATGGGCTGCTGGGCAGAGCGCTGATCCCTCACTTGAGAAACCAGGTTTCCTTTTTCTGCTCCACCATAAATCTCCTATGTGAAGCCTTTGGCAAACAAGTTTCTTAGTGTCTCTCTGTCTGAGTTTCCCATCTGTGAAATGAGTATATCACTTCTTCCTCCAGGAGCACCTTGAGGATAAATGCAGGAAATTCTGAGCTGCTCAGGTTAGAAGAGGGTTTAGATAAGCACTATAATGGACCCAAAGAAACTTAGCCCAGCAGGAGAAAATGGATCAGTCATGCTTAACTTCTAAAAAAAAAATTAAATAACTTCTATCGCTATTTACTGATTTTAATACATCAGATTTGCTTTTTCTTCTCATGGTTTTCTTTGTGTCTCAACGAAGTCCAACATGTCATTACCAATTGTACAAAATACCACTAAGAAAGAAAATGCTCTCACTTTCAAGTTTTTCTTTTTGCAAGATTGAAAAGAACAATGTTCTATTTGCACTGAAGTTTGAGAAAGTGTAGTTCACTGTTATCTGCAGACAAAACCAATGAAGCTTTTCTTTACAACTTGGACAGCCTGGCCAAGGAGCGTGAAATGCATCAGGACACCAGTATTCAGAGACCAGTTTCAGAGTATATAGATAAAAAATGGAACAAACAAGTGATTAGAGGTTTTTTTAAATCTCTCTTAACATTATTTTATTCAAATTCAGATGGGAAAATGATGAATGTTAATGGTTTTTAAAGCTATATAGCAAAAGCAAAAATACAATGATTAGAGGAAGTGCAATGGGATTCAGCATTGTCAGCTGGCTTTGGAAGCTCAAGAGAAAGATGATACTGCTCTAGTGATTTTTCCATTCTCTTTCTTTAACTTTCTATGAAGGGCACAGATTTGTGTGATTACCGGTTCTGTCCCTCTCACCTTTTACAGCTGTATTTCACAGCTGCATTTTAATGCAGAATTTAACAACAGCATAAGTTTACTCACATCAGAAGTTACAATCAATGCATACAGTCAGAGAAATCATAGCAATCTGAATAGACTGATCCTGTACATATCAACAATCACTGCAGGACTTGTGTCACTTTGGGTTCTTTCCAGGCATTGAGTGAGACAGAAGTGGAGTCAGGACTTCTGCAAAGCACCTGCTGTGTGTGGTTTTTGAGCAAGTTCTCACAAAGTTTTAGCTTTCTAAGATGTTAGCCTTCATTTCCTTTTAGCAATAAGCAACAAACTGTTGCTTCTCTCTGCAACCTTTGAAGGAAAGTCTCCTTATAAAGAGATTACCTACCACCAGCTACTATGCAGTGCTATCCAAAATACCATGAAGTATTTTCTGATTCTAAGAGTAGATAGAGATCTGCATGGTATCTTAGATATTCCTGCAATGTAACTTCACATCAAATAGACATGTTTGAGAAAAACATTTGGCATCTGTGGTCTCATTCTTTTCACCTTAAATCCATTGAGATAAATTATCTCCCTCTGTCTTCCCCTATTCCTTCAATTCTTTGGAGAGGTCTGAGATAGTGTTCTTCAAGGTCATAGGCTTAGGGGAATTTTTGTACAGGGAAAGGTGAGATTTATGAGAGCCAGTTAGCATGTATCACCTATAAAACCTATCCCAAAGATAACATGTTATTCTCATATCAGTATTTGCATATGGATATCCCAGCATGCACATACGATTTCTGAGTCACACTGTTTTACCTCCCTGCACAAAGTAATACATAACTAAATAGCGGCTTTTTTATCCTTTTCTTTGAAACAGTGTGACTGCTTCTGCTGTGTCCTTCCTTAAAGTCCACTAAAACTCCTTGGATATTAACAGAAAATTTCCATTCTTTCAATCCTTTTTAGCTATGAAAGCTGTTCTTCATTACTGCAGCTTTTACCTTTATCTCTTCTTTGCCCTTTGTTCGTCTTTGATACTCAAGAGGGAAAGTTCAGCCTTTCCTCACCAGACAAATAGCTTCCATGCTACACTAACCACACTCTGCTGTCTGGACTTCAGCAAGGAGCTTCAGAGACTTGAACGACACCCATCAATCATCATTTTTACACCTTGGCTTTGAACTCAGAGGTTAGGCACAAACACCAACTAAACCAGGGCAGCTCTTTAATCGACATCATGTGTGGGATTCATACTCCATAGGTTTAAACAGATAAAAAGTTCTTTCCCCCCCGCCATCATCCCAGTTGGCTGCAGAGACTGTAGCCAAGGCATGCACAGCCTGTGGAGTGCAGTGCACATCCACGCTGCAGGATGTTGTTGTAGCAGACCTTACTCTTGACCTCACTAATATTCATGCTCTGTTATGTGGCAAACCACTGAACAAAGCTAGCACCAATGTAATTGTGCCTTCTCAAGAAATATTAGCCTTAATTTTATATGTGTAGCATCAGGTCAGCCAAAGTTGCAAGGTAGTTTTTTAATACTTTCCAAACACAGAATTACTAACCAGACTACTGCCATAAATATATGAAGTAACTTTAATGCTGTTTAGCGTAAGTCTTTGTTTACTCCAGTGTAAATGTATTTCATACAATATGAAGTATTTTTAGAAGTATATGGCTCTAGATAAAACATTCGCAAAACAGGTTTCAATACAATTGGAGAGTCAGAAAAAAAAAAAAAAAAAAAAAAAAATCAGCCAGAGTACAAAATCTTTGGAAGATCAAAGTTTAAGAGAACAAGATGTACAAAAACTTCCCACTGCAGTAATTTAGGACAACCAATTGGTTCTAGTAGTCAGAAGCGCTGCCATTCAGTGCTACGTCATCCATAAGTACCTGTCTTGGCTCAGCAGGGACTGCAGGGCAATACTGAGGGTGGCTGGCTCTCAGAGATCTGACGAGCTTGATAAAGTAACCTTCATAGCAGACACCCCTGCTGGTTCAAGGAGAATGAGTAGGCTAGGGAATGAAGAAAGTCCTGTCTTTCCTTATCCAGCCACTGCTGGTCCCTGCAAACATTCAGATGCACTGGCAAGATGTGGTGAGCAAGTTGTTCTATGAATGACAAGGAGTCTTTATTCTCCCAGGTTATTAATCTGGCACTATTCACAAGAGCAAATATTATTTACTAGCATTATTAAAAATGTTTCACCATCTGCGGAAAAGGATGAGTGCTAGGGAGCAGAGTGCAATGCTATCGTTTAGTTCTGCTAATTTATTTTTTTTTAATGTAATATCACATGTCATTATCCAGCTGTGATAATCAAGAAAGGCACAATTAAACTTCGTTCCTGTCAAAAGTGAACTCCATAGTCGGCAGACTGCTTTGCATTCCACTGATTACAATAAGATGTTGCATAGGCATCTGTCCAAGTAAAAACACCTTTACAACACTGCAACAATTAGAATGCAGAATGCAACAAATAACACACCACAAGAATTGAGGTCAGACATTATTCACCATTTGGTAACATTCCATTCAAATGATACTGACTCACAGAATAAGTAATAAATGCAGCACTTGAAGTAACAAAAACAAAGCCATATTCCAACAAAGTAAAACAGTGCAAATATTCCTGTTAAACAAAAATACACCATGTATATACAAATACAACACAAATGCACTGTTTTGTTTTATAGTATAAATAGATCTGATGAAGCTAAATTCCTAAAACTAATGAACTACTGACTGACAGTCCCAAACAGTTTTCAACTACTAAGGAAAACAGTAAGCTTTAAGGTTCAGATGACCATAGCTGGATATGGCTATAAATGAGTATCAAAAGATTTCACTGGATGGATACTTAAAATATTTTCTCTGTACATCAAAATTAATAATATATATACTAAGTTGGTATCACAAAGCGAGATTGGGCTCTGATCCTGCAAGCAGCAGCACATAGAAAACACAACTCTAACCAGGAGCCTCAAGGCTCTACCTGTGTGGAATACACTGTAATTCTGCAAAACACTTCAGGTCCAATACTAGGACTTAAAAAAGGGGGGAGCTTTTTTAACTGTCTATGCAGTTAACACGTTGGTTTAGTTTTTATTTTCTTCCTCATGATTTAGCACTGTTATTTGCCAATGACACATCTGCTTATCCCTGAACTCTAGTACCATACGAGTATGCTTCTAGTGAGTACACTTAAATAAAAGTCATTAGTAAGTTTGCAGACGATACCAACCTGGGAGGAAGTGTTGATCTGCTAGAGGGTAGGAAGGGCCTACAAAGGGACCTTGACAGACTGGAGAGAGGAGCTGATTCCAATAGGATGAGGTTTAACAAGTCCATATGCCGGGTTCTACACTTTGGACACAACAACCCCATGCAGAGCTGCAGGCTGGGGCCAGAGTGGCTGGAGAACAGTCAGGCGGAAAGGGACTTGGGAGTGCTGGTGGACAGGAAACTCAACATGAGCCAGCAGTGCGCTCAAGTGGCAAAGAAGGCCAATGGTACCCTGGCCTGCATCAGGAACAGTGTGGCCAGCAGGACTAGAGAGGTCATCATCCCCTTATACTCGGCACTGGTCAGGCCGCACCTTGAGTACTGTGTCCAGTTCTGGGCCCCTCAGTTTAAGAAAGATGTCAAGATGCTGGAGTGTGTCCAGAGGAGAGCGACGAGGATGGTGAAGGGGCTGGGGCACAGGCCCTATGAGGAGTGACTGAGGGAGCTGGGGTTGTTTAGCCTGGAGAAGAGGGGGTTCAGGGGAGACCTTATTGCTCTCTACAACTACCTAAAAGGAGGTTGTAGTCAGGCAGGGGTTGGTCTCTTCTCTCAGGTGACAAGTGACAGAACAAGAGGACACCGTCTCAAGGTTCATCAGGGGAGATTTAGGCTTGATATTAGGAAAAAAATCTTCACTGAAGGGGTGACAGGTCATTGGAATGTGCTGCCCAGAGAGGTGGTGGAATCACCATCCCTGGAGGTGTTAAAAGGAGATTGGATGAGGCACTTAGTGCCATGGTTTAGATGACGAGTAGGTGTTGGTGTTGAGTCATAGGCTGGACTCAATGATCTCAAAGGGCTTTTCCAGCCTTGTGATACTGTACAAATTAGAAAGGGAAGAGATGGAAACTTGTTTTCTGTTAAGGAAAACCCGATTAGAGATAATTTGCATTTCAGCACTTCTTTATAAAGATTTTAAGCAAAAAAAAAGAAAAGTCCTTTTGGAATTAGATTACAGTAAAATAGACAAGTAACACTTCAGATCAAATTAAGTGAAACACTCCCGCATCAAGCTGTCTTCAACTGCTATAGCCTCCATCTCCTTAATGCCAGGGCTGTGCTGCAACCGTAACAAATAGCTGTTGCAAAGGCAAAAATCTAGAGAAGCAGGGAAAAAGAAGAAAAAAGAAAAAGGGGAATCACATATTATTTCGTTCTACATTTTTTTCTATTCTAAATTAATACAGGAACACAAGTGAATCAAACATTACCTCCTCCAGCCAAAATGCTTAAGGTAAAGAAAGGTTTGAGATCCTCTGACATTTTCCCATGAACCCCTCTGTTATAATCTCATGTTATTGCTTTTAACTTGCTTGATTCAGAAGACATTTTTAAATAGAATACGAAACAGACTGCCTGCATAAATTATGCTGCTAAGTAATCGTATGTATGTACACCATGTATTTCAGTTCTCTAATCTGTATTGACCCAACATTAATCTCAGATGCTTCCAAGTGAATGCCTTTACCAGCAAACAACTAAGACTACATTCCTATAAACAGCAGAACTCTCTTACAGGTTCAAATCTGGCTTCCTTGACCAGCCAGCCAGCCATTATAACAACATTCTGAGAAACACCGGGAAGTTGCTATTGCTCAAGAACTGAATTGAATAGATTTGAACTGAAGGTCATGTCACAGTAAACTTTAATACATAACATAAACCAGAAGGAAGAAATGAGAAACTGAATTGCTGAAAAAAATAGTTTCTCATATTGTCCACTGCTAAGGATGGATTCTGTCTCTTAAATCATACAAATTTAATCATGTAATAAAAGTCTATCCTTTGCTTTGCATACAAGTGTTAATTTGACAAAAGTTTTGAAGAGATGCTATGGGGTAGAACTATCACTCTTATAAAATGAAGACATATATTTCTAATCACAGTACACAAAAGTAATTTTAAAAGAGAAAATGTTAGCAACCTTTTATTTTTTGCTGTGTAGATGACAGGACTGTTTTAATTAAGTGTTCCAAAGGATTACGGTTGTTTTCTGTATGACCTAACTTTCTAATTATACATGTTTGGAAAAAATGCAAAGACACTAAAGACTACGGTTATCTGATTCACCATTTCCCAGCATCTTTCAATTAAAAGTACTGAAATAAGCTACAAAAGAGTCTCCTTCTCCTCTATCTTGACAGGGATTTCAGGGGCTTGAAAGACTTAATTCTCCCTTGGAAAAACAGCATGAAAGCAAGAAAAGAGTCTCTTGGATTCCACACTGAACACACTGAGCTACACTTCAAGGTAGAATGAGATAGTTGCTTAGTACAAAGCCCTCCCTTAGTTCAAACACAGCTGAGACACCACGTCTGTCCTTGTGCCTTATGGTCACATAGGGAACAGACATACTCGAGTGTGCTACTGGCAAACAGGCAATGGGGAGACACTGGACTAAGAGACTGAAATGCCCACCTCACCCCTTCAGATACCAGCTTGCCAAAGGAAAGGCCATTCCTTTTTATTTTCCTCTTGCAGACAGAATGTGAACCTTACACCTCACATTCATCTGTTCCTAAGACAAACTGAAGATGTTTACTGTGCATTATTTATAGTATATATAGTTTTAAGGACAATGGATACCCACAGGGAAGTTTAGAAGCTTAAACAACATATACAGCTCCCAGAGGTGTGGAAGACCGTCTGGATGGTACAAAAAGCCTGAGAGCAACAGTTTCAGTTCTTTAAGTTCAGCCTGCTGGCACACCCCTGCTTCCCCTTCTTTAGTCCAGCCAGGGAGAAAGCTAAGGCCAGGTGCATTTTCTGACTCAGCTATGCACACCCACATCACCAGATACAGTGATGATGCAACTACATGAGGAAAAATGCAGTCTGAGCTTAAGCTATTAATAAAAGCATTTTAATCCTCGCCAGAAGAGACAGCAGGGCCCTTAGAGGTAGCTTTATGTCTGATGTAGAAAATACATATCAGAAGCTTCACAAGGAGCTAGTCCAAGGTTTTTCCCCCACGGCACGTTCAGGACTATCTAAATGCCGTAACAAAAGCAACTGAAAGTTTAAGGACAGGTTTGAAATTCACACATGATGCTTTTATGAAGACTCAGTTGATATATTTTTCTTCTATTCTAATACTCAACATTGATTTTACAAATATCTTGTCTAAAAATTACAAGCTGTAGTGATCATATATTTAAAACGCTACAGTGAAGAGCAGCCTATCACATTAGCAATACCTTACCCCAATAATTTTTCTGTGTTACTGTGAGACACCATTTGCTACTCTCAAAGATAATCTTTTTTCTGACAGTTCTTCTTTCTATTCCAGCTTACTTTGGAGTTCCCAAGTCGAACGGTTGACTACAAAGGCTTACAACAGACTTCTGTTCCCCAGATACAAATATACAAAGTACATACCGAGGCTGCTATGCTTATGTTATATTCATGATCAGCTAGAATCTTGTCCTGTGTGGTGGAATTAAATCTGCGGGGAAAGTGATGCAGAGATGTCGTTCCTGCTTGCAGTAGAAAAGCACCAAAATAAAAGACGAAAGTAGCCCCATGGAAAAGAAAATCCTGAAAAGCAAACAACAAAATCAGTCTGGGTTGCAATACATATCTAATTCCTCTAGTCTCAATAAACATGAAACCTGACACTGAAACATGAAACAAGCACTGATAACAATAACTTTAGATAAGCAGCATTAAATCCATTCCAGAGCTTAACTTGGACATGTTTTTACAGTTGCTTGTAATTATGAGCAACTCATTAACACAATTAGTGATAAAGGGCAACTCTCCCTCTCCCCAAACCCTACAGTTTTTCAATTAAGAGGCACGTGCCCATCTATATGTACACATGCTGACCTTTTAGATCACTTTAAATCTATTAGAGCATACAGAACTCTCCTTTCATGTGGCTTAGATAGAAAAGAAGGTCAACTTCATCACAATTTAAGCAGTATAAGCTTTCAGTCCCCCAAATCTCTTCTCAGTTATAACCTAAGCTCCACAAGTCCCTCTGTGCTTAAATGTTACTTCTGTAAATGCCCAGAAACACCTCAGCCTTGACACAGCTGAAGTGTCCTTCCCAAAACAATCAGAATCCAAGAACTGAGGCACTTCTTCAACTCTGACTTGGCTCTACCCAAAATACAGTAATTTGGAAGTACTTCATGATACTGTAGAATAAAATCCCTGAGACTCAAGAGGACAGGAGTTAGAATTTACTTTAAATATGCTTCTCTCCTAGCCTTCTTGAGGCGATTCTCTCCTTTGTGGTGAATGCGAGCTGAACATAAGGTTTAAACATCTAACTCTCATTTCTGGATTCTGTTACTGAAGCACATGAAAAAGCAGTTCTGGTCCCTAAATCTCTCGGGGTGTTGTATTTCAGAGTCCAGTGTTCCCTGCAACAAGATCCAAGACATGTTCCAGCACAGTTTTAAAATGTCTAAAATATTCTTCCAACATCTCCTTCTGTTGTTGAATCTGCAAAGCTGATATTTGCACTGCACTCAGTTCTTGAGTTCATAAAACATACACTTTGTGCCTATACCTACACATGTTGCAAAAGCCATAAACATAAGTTTTGAAATTATACACAAGTATGTTTATGCTTTTTGTTAATATCCACATTATACAGCCCATCTCCAGCACTAATGGTTTCTTTATGCACTTTTTTTTTCTAACTTGAGTGCAATGGGCTACCAGTATGCCAAGAGTAAGAACACAAGGTACACCACGTGCGAGTCCATCACAACAGCAGACAGCATTCCTATGACATGGAAATTACCATGGAACACCCTTACCTACTGACTGTCTGATATCAAAGTAAGAATGTGCTACATTTTTCTGTTTAGGGAACTGTTTCTTCATAGATGTGAGATTTTCTTTTTGTTGAAATAATCTTCCTTTCAAACTCATCAGTTGTTCCATAGCTGATAGCAACTAAAGCTATTGAAATCATACCTGAGTCGGTTTTGATAAGTTACGATATAAGCTGCCACTACATTTCCTCATTCCACTTAGATGAGAAATAATTTTCTCTTACTTAAGAATCATTTGAGGTTAGGTCAGAGAATGTACTCTTTCTCTTAATGACTGCTAATTATTGGGAACCCAAATTTTGGCAAAACAGCTGCAGTAATTCCCAATTTCTGGGTTTCCATCCTGAGTTGTTGGTGATTTTTTCCCATTTTTTAAAAACAATTACTTCCTCTTGGAGTATCATTAGGAGGTCCCACTGACACCAACAGAAATGAGAAGATAAGAGGTCAAAGGATGGCTTCCTGACCCAGCTGGAAGCCTTTATGTGCCAGGCTTGCCAGATCTTAAGCTTTGGGCATAACACACATTCCCTCAGTCTCCAGCTCTGTTGTACCATCTGTACCTCATACAAAAAAACAGTAGGGACCTCCTCCAGCATGAGAGTGCTGAAGCACTGGAGAAGCTGCAGTGCTCTGCAGCAGCTGGAGCAGGCACTTCTCCCCATCAGGCACCTACTGTTGTGGCTTCCTCATGCTTGCTCAAGCTGGCAGACAGACAGATACATCCTTCACTCTACCACCTATGCACACTCTGTCAGACTGCATGCAGGTGTGCATTCGCTGCATGACAAACCGCGGACCCCACATACCCCGATGCACCCATTTCATAACACACGATTCCGGCAACCTGTGTATAATCACAGGTCCTCAAGTACATTCACGACTTTTGGGCTGCTTAAATACCCAGCGTGCAACTACGTCAGTGTTACCAGCTGCACACTTGTGGCACCACTGCTCATGAATGAGCACAAATAGTTCCATGAGGAAGACAGAGCTGACTGCGTACAGGAGAGGTATTTTCAGAAGACAAACTCTTTAATTTTCATTTCCTTCATTCTCCTGCTAAACCCTGTAATTTCCTTCTCCTGGCAGCAATTACAATGAAGTTATGTACCATCAGTAACGTCTGACATTCATATGGTTATGGTTTCTGTGACCAAAAAACCAAAGACCTTATGAGGGAGGGTTTTTCAGCAATTGTTAGCGTGGTGCCTAACTCTCCCTTGCCTCCAAAGTTCTATAACCATTGAAACCTCATATAAAGTGTATTTAAAACACTGCCAGAGCTGCACGATTTGCTAGTTCACACTGATTTTGTAAATGAGTGTGTTGTGAGTCAGGCTGTAAAGGACAGCGTTTGTCATACCATCTGGTTTCATACAGTGATGTATAGAGTGTTGTACCTCCAGAAGGTCAATATTTCTCCCCATCTTTTCACTGTGCACCATTTTTTTTTTTTGAGTATTTGTATTAATATTAATGGAGCTACTTATGACTTAAGACATTACTCAATGCAGCACTGTCAGAATCCTATGCTATTTTTTAAACTGACATTTCAACTGTCTTAAACGACATTTGTTCATGAATCTCTACATTAAACTATAGTACTCTGATACAACTAAGCCATGACTCTTCCCATTTTTAACCTAATGTAATGACCTGTAGCTTATGAGTTCTATTGTAAATTTAATTTATGAAATACCAAACCCCATGTATTTATCTAAATACATGCCAACCTAAACCAAACAGGTACACTTTTTTATTTTACAGTAATAAAAATAGGTTTAGTGTTTGTAGTATTTATTTATTTGCAACAGAAGATTAAAAAAATCCTTGTGCTGCTGAAAAGTTTAGTGCCAACAGAACATTTGGGTACCTGGAAATAGGGGTCAAATGATCTATCTAATGTTATTTTTGTTGACAGCTGGAAAGGGCTGAATTTTAGCTACCATGTTAGAGATAAAACGATTCCCCCTGCATTTACTCACAGAATCACCGGAGCTGGAAGGGACCCAAAAGGATCATCGAGTCCAACCCCTATCCCTACACAAGACACTCCCAACACTCCATGTGACTGAGGGCATTGTCCAAATGCTTCTTGAATGCTGGCAGACTCGGTGCCATAATTACTTCCCTGGGGAGATGTTGACTTAGCTATGACAGCTTTTTACATTAAGTTACAGAGTCCCACAGATGCAGCTTTCATACATGTCACATAGCAAGTTCTTGATACAGGAAGTTTTTCAGTAGTTTATCATATACAAGGGGGCAAAATTAACAGTACAACAAATCACTGCCAGCATCAAGTAGCCAATGTGCAAGAGAGACTTATGCAATTGTTGTAAAATGAACATTTGTATAGCATTTTCAATCTCTAAAAGGCTATGCCTTTACCCAGCAACTCTTAAATAATGCATGACTTTAAATTGGCAAACAGTTTCAATGAAACCAAGGACACTATTAATTTACTTAAGTTATGCACATGTTCAAGGACTTTGTTACATCGTAACTTGTGAGGATGTCGCAGTTTAAACCCCTGTAAAGATCTCTAATTGTAACTCATTATTAGCCTAATTGCTGTCTGCACTGTGCCAGAAAGCTGGCACTGTATGTATGTGTATCTGCTATCCAGGTGCTAAAGTTTGTTTTAATAGAATCCTGCCTGTTATAACTGACAGGCTTTGAAAATAACAGTCAGAGCCCCAGACTCAGGAAGCAATATGATTTGCCTTAAACACCTTCATTTTAAGGAATTGTCTGTGAATAACTTGAACAAATAACCACAGATGTTGATATGGAAGCACACAATTCCAGCTACAATCAAGAAGAGCATCAATAGGAAAACTAAGCCGCAGAGGAGGAAGGTGATAAGCAGTTACACACAGCCATACTTTAATATTTTGGAAGTCATGGTCCTTTTGGAAGATTTTTGGGAATTCCCATTCTGATCACAGTTTTGCTACCTCTTATTATTCACTTCCAGTAACATGCGAGTGATACCATCTCATGCTCAACTATTTAAGCGCTAAAAACTCAAAGTAAAATATAGTTAATGACAATGAAGGAGTACATAAACTAGCAGTCTATGACCTGAGGTATCCATCTGGTTGGTAAAAACTGCAGCCAACAGCTTCCCTTCTTTGATAGGGAGGTACAGTCTATGAGAACTACTGGCACAAGCCATAACAATCCATTACAGCAAGAACCAAGTCTTGTCTTCAAAATGAAGAAAAGGTGAGCAGAGCATAGCGACATCTGTAGTCTCACCAGGCTTCCTCTAAGAAAGATAAATGTTAAGCCTTTTAAAAAGATGTCAAGTTGTATCATACTGCAGGTTACACTGTCTTTGATTACCTAAGGTCTATCAGCCACTCATCTGTACTGCTCTAGCTTTAAGGAATTGACCCAAAAGGCAGCAGAAGACTTTAAGAACTGGAGGAGATTTTCTGTGTGCTTTAGTCCAGTTCATGCTATCGCAGATAACAACATCACAAAATGTGTTCACAAATGTATCACTTCCTTCACAATATTAGATGTATTTTTCTATCTGTCATTATTCACAATGTGTTACTACCTCTTCTCTAATAGTCAGAAAATATTTTCTGATTCCCAGTCCACAATTATTTCTGGTCATTTAAACCAATTTGTTGTCATGGCTTGTTAAACCAGTCCTCTTCCTGCTGCTCATGCATTTTATGGGCTCGTAGAGGACAAGTATGCTCCTTCAATCAGTTTCAAAAGCTAAGCACTTTCAACTGCATCATAAAACAGGTCCTGAATTTCCTCCACCATCCTTGTGGCCCTTCTCTTTCTTTTTCTAGTTTTGAATTCCTCCATTTTAAAAAACTTTCTGCTAAAATAGAAGGACATTAAGACTTAGGATCAGTACTTCTCACGTAAACTTTTCAGTTTATAAAACAAAGGGAATCCTTAGCTAAAGAAAAATATCTTACCGTTTGGTTCCAGTTGACAGCAATTCTATTTGCATAACCGAAGAGGAACACACACAGGAACACAATGGACAGGAACCACGCAGTCACTGCTACAAACATTACCCATCCCTGCAGTAGTGGCAGTGGAACTCGAGTGGAAGCTACCAAAATCCAAACTATCGTTCCAAACAGCTGCAGGGAAAGGAATACAATGAACTGAGAGATAACATTTTTTCAGTCCTTTCTGCCTAAGAACTAATATCATACTTCAGCATGTCCTCAAATTACTTTTAGGAACCAAGAGGAAACACTTCAAAGGTACTCAGAAAACCCAAGTGTCGTTCTCAGAAATGATAGGCACTAAGTGGCGGTAAGATAAAGTCACTCTGAAATTCTTAAAAGCTCTTAAAATAATCTTGTAAGTGGGATTTACAAACCCAGGTGACCTGCATACTGCTGCTAAAAATTTTACCCTTACTCTCATTTTGAGGGAAATAAAAGAAATGTGAAAACGTGGTTCACACACATATACAAATCTTTTATATATACACTAAAGTAACCAGGATGTACATCAGATTTGGATTCAATCTCATACTGTTTAGTTTTGTAGCCCTAATCAGATTAGATACAGAAATGTATCTAATCAATGTATTTGCAACAATAAGCTGAAAGAGAAAACACTAAGCAATAAAGGGAAAATTAAAATACAGATTAATGCCAGTTGTAAATTATGTTGTAAGGACTAGGAAAACACACAGCTTTCCAGAATTATCATTACCCAGGGAACAATTCCGCACCGCCAGTTTTCTTTTCAGCATACTGATCATAGCAAATGAGTGGTGGGGATGCTGTGCTATGATGGGTTGATGGAGAATACTTTTATTCAAATGGTTGCCTGCTTTAATCAACTCTTGGCCTAAGGAAGGGTACTATTTCTTTCTGCAAATCCTGCCTCTTTATGAAAAAGGATAACTGTAGAAAATAAAAATTCCCACCTGAAGTATGTTCATTTACTACAGAAAGATTTAACTTCATAATCTCATCCGCTTTGTAGTGACAGCTACAATGAATTTCTGATCAAGTTATTACTTTCCTGTTTAAATCCTACAGGTTTACAACCACAAAGTCAGAGGTTACACTTTCAGATTCAGAGAACTTTCTTTTGAATGAGGATTGGATGAGAGACACCTTTCAAATGATGGCTGCTATAAAACAAGTTGGTTCCCCTCTCGCACTACATCACAGTAGCATGTGTGTAAAGATGCATTGCTAGTCTCCATTCAAAGCTCCCAAGGGTTTACATACTGGCTTTCAAATAGTTCTCTAGGGTTCCTTTTTTAGCTGCTGTTAAGAACTAAACTCTCTCTATTTTCACAAGACTGCAGGTGCAAGGCTATTACCCAGAGACCAGATAGTGATGGGCAGCGAGGAAGCAGAAAGGATAGCAGAGTGTTAAACAAAAAGCAGAGACAAATGAAATGTTTTCAGTATTTTGAATGTGTAACCTGGCAAGCTTCTTTAAAAATAAAGTTAGAAATCTCTTGTATTGACTGCGAATCTCAGCACCCACTGTGTTGCCATTTCCCTGTAACCACACCTGCCCAGTTCAGCTCTGCCGTCAGATGTGCAACAGGTTGGCCAGCCTAATTAACCTTTTGTCCCTACTGACTCAGGGCCTGATTTAAAACCTGGGCTTGTGCTCAGAGCTCTTTGCTTGGGTGCAGTTTTACAGTTTGCAGGGTGGGATCCATCTTACAGACTGGGGACTCAAGCAGCATTCAGTTCTAACCCCAAGAAAAACAATTACTAATATCTGCTGAGTTCTGTCAAGATTTTGGGGGTTCTTCCCCTCCTACTAATTAGTATTACAGCTCTGCAGAGCCTCACCCTCAGCTACGGCTCAAAGGTCTCCAGTCATGTGCACACCAGTATGGTCTATAACATACGCATCATGTATTGAAACTACAGACCGTCCTGACCCTGACTCAAGCGTAGGAGTAATCCGCAGTTTCAGTACAGGATGGGGGACATTGTGATTTGGGAGCAGCCCTGCGGAGAAGGACTTGGGGTTGCCGATTGATGAGAAGCTTGACATGCGTGCTCGCAGCCCAGAAGGCCAACTGTGTCCTGGGCTGCATCAATAGAAGCATTGCCAGCAGGTCGAGGAAGGTGATTCTCCCCCTCTGCTCTCATGAGACCTGGAGTATTGCATCCAGTTCTGGAATTCCCAACATAAGGCGGCTATGGAACTGTTGGAACAGGTCCAGAGGAGGGCTGTGAGGATGATTAGAGGGCTGGAGCACCTCTGCTATGCAGACTGGCTGGGAGAGTTGGGGTTGTTCAGCCTGGAGAAGAGAAGGCTCTGGGGAGACCTTATAGCTACCTGTCAGTACCTGGAGGGGTCTACAAGAAAGCCAGGGAGGGACTTTTTACAAGGGCAACTAGTAATAGGATGAGGTGGAATGGCTTTAAACTGGAGGAGTGAAGATTTAGATTAGACATTAGGAAGAAATTCTTCACAATGAGGGTGGTGAGGCACTGGCACAGGTTGCCCAGGGAAGCTGTGGATGCCCCCTCCCTGGGAGTGTTCAAGGCCAGGTTGGATGTGGCTTTGAGCAGCCTGGTCTGGTGAGAGGTGTCCCTGTCCATGACAGGGGAGTGGAACTGGATGATCTTTAAGGTCCCTTCCAACCCAAACCATTCTATGACTCTAAATCTAAAGTACTTCTATGGGTTTGCACAGGACCCATAACAGTCACAGGACAAAACCCCGTGTGTCTCTCCATGGCGGGATCTGGGACTCTGGCTCCAAGCCCTCGACAGCCCAAACAACCCCTGTGAGCCCCGGGCAGGGCATGGAGCAGCGCCCCGGGGGATCCCGGGGGAGCGGGCACGGCTCCTGCCGTCCTTCCCTGAGCCCGGGGCCGGAGCAGGGCAGCTCGGGGCAGCTCCCCCCCGCACCTTCCTGCCCACAAAGCGACAGGTGAGGCGGGCGGGGCTGCTGCATCCCCGGCCAGAGCCGCGAGCCCCCCTTCCCCGAGGCAGAGCGGCGAGGGAGGCGGGCACGGGGCAGCAGGGCGCTACGGGGAGGGAAAAGCCAGGGAAACTCGGTGCCCGCCCGTGCCTTTCCCCTCCCCCCCCCCCCCCCCTAGCACTCACGATCTCCAGGAAGATGACGGCTCCCGAGTAGGTGCGCAGGATCTCCAAGCCGGAGGGCAGAGTGACCTGGGGGGGCGGGAAGTAGGGAGCGGGGTTGGGAGGCGGTGGCATGGACGAGGATCCCCTGGGCAGCATCGCGCTGTGCTGTGCCGGCAGCTGCTGCTGCGCGGGGGGGGACGGGAAAGCCGCAGCCAGGTGGGCGAGCAGGAGGAGGAGAGCAGGTGCGGTCGAACCCCTGCGCTCCGCCCCGGCCACCTCCCTCCTGCCTGGGCGGGCAACACCGCGCACCCGTCCCGCCCAGCCGCCACGGCGCACCCGTCCCGCCCGGGCAGGAGCGGCTCCCCCCGGCGAGCGCCGCTCCCGCTGCCCCACAGCCCGCCCAGCGCTCCCGGCTTCCAGCACTCCTCGCTCGCAAGCCCTGAGTCACATAACGACAGGATAGGACGAGGAGTGGCGGTTTTAAGCTGAAAGAGGGGAGGTTTCGATATCAAGAAGAAGTTTTTTCACTGTGAGGGTGGTGAGGCTCTGGCCCAGGTTGGCTAGAGAAGTCGCGAGTGCTCCGTCCCTGGAAGCGCTCGAGGCCAGGCTGAATGGGGCTTTGAGCAGCCTGATCCCGTAAGAGGTGTCCCTGCCCATGGCAGAGGGGTTGGAATTGAATGATCTTTAAAGGCCCTTCCAACCCAAATCGTTCTATAACTCCCTGATTCTAAGATCCAGTCAAGGTTTTAGGGCGTTATTTCCCAATGTTGGTCTGCAAAAGCTTGATATTTACCTTCTGGTTACAGGTGTTTAAGGCTTCAAAATTACAAGGTTTCACCTTTTTTTTTTTGATGAACCTATTAGGTTGTCCTTTCAAAATACTGAGAACATTTCGTATGTATCTTCTGTTCATTCGATCTGACTCGAATCAACATTTGAGGCAGGAGGAGGTGCCAGGGGAATTTCAGGTTGGATTTTAGGGAAAAAGTTCTTCACTCAGAGGGTAGTAGAGCACTGGAACAGCTCCCCAGGGAAGCAATCATAGCACCAGCCTGAGAATATTCAAGAAGCATTTGGACAATGCCTTCAGACACGTGATGTGAATGTTGGGATTCTCCTATGCAAGGATAGGAGTTGGACTTGATGATCCTTGTGGATCCCTTCCAACTCAGATCATGCTGTGACTCAAGTGTGCACAACTGCTTAAAAGTAATAGAAGAAGTGAGGATTGGAACTAGGTGGTCTTTAAAGTCCCTTCCAACCCAAAACACTCTATGATTCTAATGGTTAATATAAAAGCGTTGGGTAGGTGAGAGTCCAGAAAGGTATGTGCTTATACGACCACTTACAGTGCATTTTCTCATGCTTCTTAGTATAAATAGCTTCCTCAGATGAAGGATGTGGCATCAATCCAGCATTTGTGTTATTTCTTCTTGTGTGGCTTCAGATGAGATGTCCTGTTGCTGGGACAACCAAGCACTATTTCACCCAGGGTTGCCCCATGTAGTGTTTCTGTCTGTTTATCCTCAACATAAGAAGTCTGACACAAAAAAAAATGAGACAATGCTTGTAACTCTTTCTATTTAACATTTAACATTTTTATTTAAGAAAATCATCCACGATCACCTTCAAAATAGTTCTCTTCTGAGTTGACACACAGCTGCATACATTGCTAACAATGTTCAACGCAGTCCTGCAGATCATTGTCTGAAAGATTATTGGCAATCTCCATCGTTTTTGCTTTCACATCTTCTATGGACAAAAAATTGGTTCCTTTTACCACTGACCTGGTCTTTGGGAAAAGAGAAAACACAGGAACCCAGATCTGGCAAATATGGCAGATGTTCAAGCAAGCACAATGATGTTGTTATTAGCTAAAAACTACTTCACAGACAAAACGTTGTGGGCTGATGAGACCCTCAGCCTCCAACCAAGGGTAAGAAATTATCTGTATTTCAACAGGCGTCCACTCACACTGAGTGAAACTATTGAATTGAGCGTTGTCTCACTGTGATGGGTTAGAACATGTTGTATAAACATCTATTTGTCTCTCCTCTCCCACTCTTTGTTCCTTAGCTATAGGGTTAGTCTCATTTTTTTGTGTGTGTTGGACCTGGTATACAGCTGCAAATTTAAGGATTACATTTTAAGAAAGTTTCATGCAAGTGTATGCAGCTGCTCTAGAGGTTGAACCAGCTAGGGTGTTAACATTGTATTCCTTTATTTTTAGATGTGTGATGTTTCTCAGTTGTGCTTTCATGATGACAAGAAATGCCTCAGCCTGAGATGCCTGTCTTCCGCACCCCAACCCAGGCTCTAGGTAAGAAGCAGTAGGCTCCTCTAAACACAAGTCATCCATGCTTCCAGCATACCTTGTTTGTAAATAGGTTTGGGACACTTCTAAAATGCGGTAATAGCTGCTTAGGTTTGAAATCATGGCTTCTAAAGGAGGAAGAAACAACAGGTTTTGTTCTTAATGTACCCTCTCCTCATCCTTATGCCTCTTGCAGCTGGATACCTCTTGCAGTCCTAAGAAGTGGGAGATGTGGAATTGAATCTCCATTAGGCTAAGGAAGGCACTGAGCTCAGCCTCCCCTCTTTTGTGAGTGTTTTACCCCATTGGTTATCAACTGAGGTATTATTCCTCCTCTAGACCTATTTTAAAAGTGAACTTTGGATCTCATCCATTTATCTTCAGGGAAGGGCTCCAGGCTCTGGAAGCACACGGCTACAGGTCCTGACTTGGGTGTGTTTTGGATGGGAATGGCATTGAAACTTGTGCCTAAGTGATTAGGTGTAGGTGGTTTGTTCTTGATGTTGCATTCCGGAGGCCATATGTCCAATTAATTTCACAGTCTGTCCCTAAATTTCTTTGGATTGCCCTGCACAAGGAGAAATCTGAGTGGGTGGAAAACTGGGTTGATCAGTTTATGATTCGGAACAAGAAAGTGATTATCCTTATCTTATACCGACGAAATACAAATAACACTTGGTCATAAACATTTCTAGTTTTATTATCCAGGCGTGCAATTAATCTGTGTGAACTCCAGCAGCAATGAATTTTACTGAGGATTACATACCATGTGCAGTCATGTTGTTCTTGCTTGTAAATACCATTCATTTTAACCTGCACATTCATTTTAACACTGATTTTCTTGAATTTCAGTAAGTTTTCACAATAAAGTCTTAATTGCACTATTAGATATACATATATGCAATAGCCTTATGACAACGCTTTTTCCTAAATCCTAGTAATTTAAACAAAATTGACTGTTTATATTATTTTGACTGTGTTTGGGCAGGGTGCACTACAATTCCACGTGGGATTCTTTACATACTGCTTCATATACTGTTTGAAACTTTAAAAATCTAGATTCTTTAAGAGATTAGTATCAGGATTTCATTTTTAAGTTTCCATGGCAGTAGCCCATGTTTGTGTTGGACTTCTTTTTATTAGCATTTTTATGTAACTAATTGCATCTTGGCATGTTACAGGGTAAACTAATGATGCTGCTGTGAGCCCACCAGAGCCAACAAGTAGACAGAAGTATATTGATTCATTGATGATTTAAGTTCCAAGTATAGTGATGTAATATCTGTATATCTTTAATATATATACATAAATTAAAATATCAGGCTCTGTACTCCCCTCCCCCAAGTGATCAACCATTAGAAAAATGCATTAAATTATGAAAATCTGTAGTTATCATTAACCATCCCATATAAGCTTTAGGGATTAGAAGAGATAAATAAATCCTTTGAAAAAATACAGACATACATCACGAACATTACTTATACATCAGTCCTATGTAGCAAGATTCTGACTGCCTTTTGTGATGTATGGCCTTACACGTCTGGAAGAGCTGAATATTTTTAAGGATACTAGAGTAATAGGTGAAATACTGTCAATATAAGAATTTATGGTCCTTAATATCTTATCTGAGTGTGTGATCAGAAGCACCTCTGGAAATAAATGTAACTCTGCTAATCTTATGTCTTATATTGCAGCATGCACAACAGTGGTCTGCCCAGATGGTTGGAAAATTTAAAAACAGCAAGTGACAGTGACCTTATTCTCTACCCATGTGGCTCTTTTTACGCACAGGCAGATCTCCCTAAGCCAGAGCAGAGCTCAGCAAGCTTTTTCTGATAGTATGAGGATCTGCTTCATTCTTCCAGTTACTTTCTTGATCTGGAGGAAGCTGCACCCAGAAGCCTCTGTGTTCCTTTTAGATTTGGAAAGCTACTCTTTCTTAAGGAAGAACACTCTTAATCCTGTAGTTACATATAAAAAAATAGAAAGCTTGAAGTTGATTCTGTAAAATGCAGACCGTTTCGTTTACGGATTAATTAATTTAACATGCTCTTGGAAATTGCATGCAGGATTCTAATCCTATACTGGTGCAAACTCAGGAGTGATTCCCCTTTAGTCAGTGAAATTAAATAGGCATAAAACTGGTTTGCATAAGATGACTGATAAGGGAAACCTTTAGCGTCATTTGTACAGTGTATTTACTCAGTGGTAACAGAACTTCAGTTTGGACCAGTGCATATTATGAGTTAGTGTGCAAATACTACGACGTTGTTGAGGTTTCTTGGAAGGCAGTGTGACAATTTTTGTTTAAATAGAGTGCCAGGCTTTTGATTGCATGCTGCTCCTTTTTGCATCATCAAACTAAGGGAAAAATAACTGTTGAAATCACTTGCTTCATCCAGTTAAACTGAGCTTGGAGTGCCTGCCAGAAAGAGGAGATGAAGGTTAGTATGCCACATCTTTGGTCCACCAAAGACCAAATGGCTGGTTACCAAATCAGTCCCCAGAGAAGCTTAAAGTGGGCTCAGAGCTCCTCTGAGAGATGATTTCTGGCTGGCATATATGGCTGTGGTGTTACTCTGGATATAGCGTCTTCCTGCAGAAGTGTCTTTTGTGTCTGGAGCTGTGAGAGGAAAGGTGTTGACTTGCCTGCTCTGGCTCTCCATAATCCCAGAATGCCTTTGAAAACAAGGAATCCTTAGTCGGCTGGTTAGGGAAGTCCTTTCACACAGGCACCACGCAGCCGAGAGGCTTGCACTGAGCCAAGAGGTGGAGCAGGCTGGTGTTACTGAAACCAGAATGAGGTCTCTGACCCATTCCGATAACATAATTTCCATGTTCCTAAGAATGTCAACACTTAATTGGTTTGACTTGGTGGCCCTGCAGTTCTCCAGCAGTATAGTATAACGTGCAGTCAAAGGGCCAACTCTCTTTCCATTCATACTGAGAAATGCCCTTTAGATGTCTGAAGGTGCAGCAAAGGTAAAAATGCAAAATGGGTAGGGATGGATATGACAGGGTAGAGCAGTTACCAAGTGGGAAAATATTGCAAGAAGTCAATCTGCTGTTCTTGGCATAGTTGAGCCAGTAGGAAAAATGGGTTGCATGATTTGTCCCTGTCAGGGAACAGGAAAGTCTCGAGATACAAACTGGAGCATAACATTCCTGTAGATGAGGAATGAGTAAATGGCACTGGTTAAGACAGAATAGCCCAGGGAAACTGGTAGATAGACTGCACAGCAGCAATACTTACTGTTTTTTCTACCCTGTAGCCCTCCTGCTTGATAGTGTAAAAGAGGAACAGTTCACCTGGTTGCAGAGGAACATGAATTCGGCAGCACAGGCAGGAGACTTAGTGCTGTCTAAGTGATTCCAACTCAGGATGCAGCACAGCGCCGTGCCATTAGTACTGCTGGTAGCATGGAGCTCTTCTCACTTTGTCATCAGGCAGGGCTTGATGCACTAATCTTTAATCATAACGCATTGGCCTCTGATTTTATCTCTTGCTGGTTGGGAGTACGTACCCAGTGTTTTGATGAAATGTCACTGCTGACAGGGAGCCACTTTCTTCCTCAGTTGGAGTTTGTTTGCTTTTGGGGAACTGTTTGTTTTATTGAGCAAATTCCTGGCTAAAAATCCAATAGAAGGCAAAGGATAATTAGGTGAAAGATAGCAGTGGCTTCATTTTGTGATGAATGAATTCAGGAAGGAGAAGCAGGGAGGCAAATTAAAATATGCTTGTATACCAATGCTCTGTAAAGTTTTGAAATAGCATAAAACCAGTGTTGCAAAAGGAGCAAGCCTAGGGATTTCAAAGCACTCTGAGTTTATTCAGTTGTAAAGGATTTATCTTAGTGTTGGAATGTATACACATAATTAGGCCTTGTCTGATGACTGTTGGTAGGATAGTAAAGAGCTGTTTGAATTTTACAGGCATCATTAAATGAATCATAAGTAGCCTTTGTATATGTGTAGTTAGTTTCAGTTTGCTTAAGTTAGCAGGGTCTTATTTATTCTACTGGCATCTGTTGCTACTTAGAGTAACTGTTGGAGCTACAAAGCTGAGAGGGAGCCCTTCAACAACCAAATCACTGTCAGACCTGCAATCCTTTTGCTGGTTGTGCTTCATCTCAAAGCTGTCTTTGACCCCAGCCTCCGAGAATCCTGTGCCTCTGGTGTTTATGAACTTTCTCATGGTAGTTCAAGAGCTGCACATAAGCCACTGTAACTGAGCTGCTGCCAAATGAAGTGATCCTGTTTGCCCAGCTGTGGCTTCCCTCTGCCTCCTTTCCATCAGACCTAGATTGGGTCAGACCAAGGCAAAACTGCTCCTTTTTTCTTTTTGATTTGTGCTGCAATTAATTAATTTTCAGTACTAAGATATCAGTTTAAAAATAAACACAAAACTTCTAAGCCAGATACACTGCTATGTTCTGTCTTCCTTATGAAATGTACAGTACTTTGTTTCTCTTTTAAGATGACAGATACAAAACCATTATATGAGTTTTCTTTCAGATAAAAAATGCTGATGCAGCCTTTGGAAGCCTTCACATGGTCTCAGCCATGCTTCTGCATCTCTAGGTGCTGTGTGCTGCTGTGGCATATTGAGTAAAGGGGAAAATCATATCATCACTGTGATTTGTTTATACCGAAAGAATACCGATTTTGTTATGAAATTCAAATCATTCATAAAAGCATTTGAATGTTCTTATATATCACAGTATCACAGTATCACGGTATCATAAGGTTGGAAAAGACCTCTGAGATCATTGAGTCCACCTATGACCCAACCTACACCTACTCCTACTTGTCGACTACACCATGGCACTAAGTGCCTCATCCAATATAGGTGATTTTAGGGAAATTAGTATCTGGAATGTATTTTATTGAGTCCAATTTGTGGTATTGTACATCCTGGCAGACTCCATGAGTCTCAATACAGATGAACATGTCACAATATAGACAGCATTTGTGTCAATTTTTATTACTTAGTGTAAACACAAATTAATGTTCTGTAACCTTGAAATTTTGGTTTTGAGCTTGCATGTCCTCCACAATGATAAACTCCCATGGGGCACTCAGGTGCTGGCAGGAGTTAGATGCCCCTTATGGAACACAAACCCTATTTCTAATTCACAATTTTACGATGTCAGGCTGAGAAAATCTGCCTGCTGATGTGCTTACGTCCGCTGAAAACCAGCCCAGATACTGATGGCAAGTTCCAAATAATAACTGTTTCTGCTTCACCAAGTGCTGAAGCAACATTGGAAGTTAGTATAACAGGTGAAAATAATTTCTTCATTTCAAAAGACCATGAGTTCGGGAAAAATCTGTTGTTACTCCCACCTGCATAAGGCATTCCCATTCTGGGGAAAAGGCTGGGGGAATCTCAGCTTCACATGCAATGAACTGACAAGTTTTTATAGAACAGGGAATTACTGTGAATATACAAGGTCTGACACAAAAAAATACAAGGCTGTGCCTGTAACACTTTTTATTTAACAAATTAAGAAAATCAGCTTTGATCACCTTCAAAGTAGTTCCCTTCTGAGCTGGCACACAGCTGCATGCAATGCTAACAATGTTCAAAGCAGTTCCACAGATAATTTTCTGAAAGGCTGTTGAAGATCTTCTGCCAACAAAAGACTAGTTTCTTTTAGCCTTGACTCGATCTTTGGGAAGAGGGAGCCAGGTCTGGTGAAAAGGGTGGGTGCTCAAGCACAGTGATGTTGTTACTAGTTAAAAACTAGTTCACAGAGAAAGCATCGTGGGCTTACACCATCTTCCAGCTGAGGGTAAGAAAACATCTATGAGGGAACATGTACCCACTCATACTGAGTGAAGTGATTGAGTTGAGCCTTGTCTCACTGTGAACATGTTCTGTACCCATCTTTATTCTCTCCCATCTCATTCTTCATTCTTGAGCTAAAGGGTTAGCCTTGGGTTTTTTGTGTTGGACCTCGTATGTCTTCAGGCCTATCTCAACTATTCAGTTCCTACTGAACTTAGCCTCATGTTCTTTCCCAGTGCTTTGGTAAGTTTCAGCATTTGATCAAATAGGTTTTGATTCATAGGGAAGCAAACAGGTTTGTATTTTTTTTCTTTCTTTCATAAATCATAAACCAGTTAAACTGCATTCCTCTTAGCCTGGCGTCCTTCATGAAGAAATAAGTATTACACCCAGTATGTAATGCAATTTCTGGATAGAAAACAACCTGTGGCTCTACTAGCATCCTACAGCTTAGAAATCATTAAGGAAGGTGAAGTGGTTTGTGCTGTCCTCACAGCAAGACACACTCTCCTAAGATGTGGTTTAAACTATGAAAAATAAGTTAAAGACCAACTATCTCACTTTCCCTTCATGAATTTCAGTGTGACAGTCACAGAATTTACTCACACAGATAAGGTTAATTAATATTTTAATTCACTCACAACTGCTACTAAGTTCTTGTGTTCAGTAGTATCTGACTTTGTGCTTTGTTTCCTGACATCTTTGTGCTTCTTTTACTTGGTGAGTTTTTTCCCACTCTATGGTAAGTAACTTCTTACAGTGGACTTGCACATTGCTCTCAGAGATAATAGATGAGAGGAGGGAAAGAACAATGAATTAGCTACCAGGAAAATTTTGTAGTTTCTTTACAAGGGCAGTAATTAAAAATAAAACCAAATAAACTTAAAACACCAGCCTCCCTGTACCTTTAAACAAAATTTTCCTCTACTCTGGAATCTGATTTGGGTTTGGGACCTTATGTTCACATATCCTTCTGAGTGTTTACAGTCTGTAGCAGTGCATTTCAAATACTTGCCTTGCCATTTTCTACCTACCAGTAATTTTGTGGAGCTATTTAAGTAGCTTAAATTTTAATCCACAGGTATTTAGAAGAAAGATGAATCAGTGGTCAAAATCACAGCTCATTAATTTTACTTAATACCAAAAGAATAAACAGTTCAGTATTCTGTGCATTATTTTACTAATAGTATAGTCTAATTGCTGTGTAGTTAGCATTTACAGGGTACTTGAAGATGTAATTTGTTGTACAGGACTAATGTGTTATTCATACACTTCCACATCTAGCTATGCTTGGAAAGAAATGATTAACCTTGCATGAAGTCCTTTTGGATTTCTGGTACATCATGAAAGAAAACTGGGTGGGACTCAGCTGACCAAGTGCCTATGTGTATCTCTGAGTTACCTGGCTAGACCCCGTGCTACAAACAGGAAAGAAATAGCCACATTTGAAGACCAATTTATTCATAGTAAAGTAGGTATCTGAAAGTAGCTCATAGGAATCATTTGTATCTGCTTCTCAACTGCAAAGGAGCTTTATGGTGGCTGGGCCTGATGTGGACATCTGCCTTGCAGGTAACTAAAGTTAGGGGAGAGAAATCCCTGGATCAAACTAGATGAGTGTTTTCTGCAATGATATGGAAATAAATATAAAGGCTGCTTAAAATGAGTCAAATAAAAGCATGGGCTGGTTGATCAAAGGAACTGGCTCAAAGTAACTTGAAGAGACCATGTGTGCTATAGATATGTACTTGGTTCCAAGCGTGTTATACAGAGTGAATGAAAAATGTTGTTATGCTCTTTTTCTTGGCCCTCCAAGTCTGTGCTTTTCTTTCTGTCAAAGCCTACCAGAATAAGGTCTCATTGAGGCTTGGAGCTGTATCAACCTGCCCTAGTTTCATTCCAGAGAGTTCTAACCGTCTTGGCCTTTTGTGCTCATCAGTGGTGCGAGTGGTGTCTCTGAAGCTGAGTCACAGTCTCACGTGGTCTGTAGTAAGGTAAATATAAGGCAAATATATGATTTTCCTTCCTCCTTGGCTCTATGGCAGACACAAAGCGCTCTCCAGCTTCTCCCGCGCTAAACTGATTGTCTTCTGCTGAGAGTTCTTCCAGCCTCACAGAAGCAGTTGTTCAGGTCATCTACCCATGTTTTGGGTGCCCAATACTGAATGGCACACTTTACCTCAAACCTAAACAACCTCTTTCCTTCCAGGGATATCTTTGTATGCCACTCTGGCTTTTCTCTAGAAAATCTTTATTTTCAGGGGTGTTTAGCAAAAAAGTGAAAGGATCTTGCTCAGTGTAGGATTGTGTTAGGTTCGCACAAGGCTTTTACCAGTTCTTTTTCACAGGACTGGTATTCTGAATGGACTACTTCAGGTCTGTTCTTCTGAGGGACTCTCTTCAACATTTTCTAGATCTCTCCTCTACTTTTCATCTTCTGCTGACCATACAAGCAGCTCTCCCTCATTTCTAGCTTTTCTAGTAAGCCTCTCTTCCATTGGAATAGCAACTGGCTGATGCTCATCTCCATTTGAAAAGAAAATTACCAGTCTGCAACAACCCAAAGGGGTTGAATATAGGGACTGATGATAGCATATGCAGTGTGAGATCTCTAAGTTACGAATCAGATGCTTGTGTGCTTGGAGGAATCACAGCCTGAATCCTTAAAAGTTAATGAGTTACATGTAGTTAGAACAACTGGGGAGGATAAGCAAGGATACCTGTCTTTATTCCATAACTTTCCCTCCTCTGCTTCCCATACTTTCATGACTACTTGGACAGTTTTGATATAAAATTCTTTTGCTATTATTATTGTTGTTGTTATTATTTGTTTTCTCTTTCACGAGAGTCTCGTAGTGGCATGGCATGCATAGTCACTACCATCTGCCACACACTGTCCTGTCAAAGGAACAAACAGTGCGGTGCAGTCATAGACATTCTTTGCTTAAATCTTAATGGATCCACTGGTATGTGCCTATACTGGAAAGTGTTCACATCTGAGAAAGAAGAAATGGAAAATGTGCCTTTCACAAGGAAAGGCTTGCAATTGTCCTTGTTTTTGCAGAAAATTTATTTTTATTTCTTCAGCTCCTGAGAAAGTTCTCTCTCTTGCATTTGTGAACTTGCAGAAAGCTTTGGGATTCCTAAGCTATTGAACTGAGAATTCTTTTTGGATATACTGACATTTTAGATTTCCTCTGACAAGCTTTAAAGCATTTTCAAGACCTAGAAACTGGCTCACAGTGGGAAATGAATTCCTCCATTCACATGCTAAGCATCCGCCAACTCTGTATTCACATTTTTCTGCACATTTTTTACTTAATCTTCTACTGACTGACTGATCATCATTGTTGCTCCTTCCACTCTCCACATGGTAGACTGCCCCACATGCTCAGGGAATGTTGTGGGACAACTGAAATAAAGACTTCCTTTGTATGAAGTTGGGAAAATTAGCATCTCTTACTAGACAATTCACTGCCGAGAGGTTAATAAGATAGTGGAGGCTTGAAACATCTAGTAAGGGCATTCATAACTGAAATCTGTTTCCAAAAAGACTTTACGCATATTTGTTGTGCTCTTAGGGATGTCTGCAACAATAAGACAAAAGTAATAATTGGCATCTGGCTGCTTTTAAAAATTTATGCCTGTATTGTAAAACACTTAAGCAAAGACAAATGCAACAAAAGGGAAGCTGTGTGATGAAATTGCATCGTATGAAAAGGTCATAGTTCTGCAGATGCTCCTATGCTGTACTGCATCATATCAAAGAGGAGCTACAGCCCTTTTACTGCCCAGCACCTGTAGATCTGTACCTAATGAGGCACAGGACTTCTATATCATTTAAGCACCAAGGATGTTAAGGGTCTTGGGGTTCAGAACTCAGATGTACCCATGATCACACACATTTCCCAGCCAGAGAGAGTTTTGTGTAGTTAGTGAGTATGCTTTTGTAGGCTGCTACTGCTGTCTGCAAAACAAGGCAATGCAAGTTCCTGGTCCCACCCACCTGCTGAAAATCAAGTGAAACTTTCCCTCGCTGTGTTGAAACATCTTCATGGAGACACCTTTCCAGGCCAGGAGTGGGTGGGGCCCAGAGCTGCAGTCAGGTGCACTGCATGCAGCAGGTAGGCAGAGAATTCTTTTACAATTTGCTGTTTTCTCTTACCACACAAGCATAAAAGAAACCCGGATTAAGCTATTGCTTTGATCTTGCTCATTTTTTCTTACACATGTTGAGTCGGTTACATATGACTTTAATAAATAATAAATGAGAGAGGAAAAAAAGAAATTACAATTCATGGCTTTTGTACCTGTGCAAGCATATTAAAGCAAGACAATCTAGGGCAATGTTTTCCAAATAAATATAATTTAATCTCTCTCTGTGACAAATTTACTATTTTTATTGTCCTACACAGTGTCAAATTTCATCTCTCAATAACACTTTCAGCCAGTTGAACTAGAGCTACAATGTACTTTAAGACTAACTAGAGGTACCTTTATATTCCTGTGACTGTGGTCAAGAACACGACACTTCATTGCTCTAGGGGGTAATTTTTTTGAAGTGATTGAATGGATGAAAGGCAATGAAAGAAATGGATCTGCTTAATGCCTATCTGACATTATTCAAAATGCTTGAGGAAAACATATTCTTAATGGGATATATTGATGCTGTAATAGTTGTCATTAGAATACATTTAAAAAACATTATATTTGTCATAGATATCTGTGCCTTCTGTGTATTCTGAACCTGGGGAGAGCAGGATGAGGCTTGCACTGAGTGAGATGACAGTCTTCAGAATATAGAAGATCATAAAATCCTGTTTGCCCAAGAGCAGGAAGAACACTGAAGTATTCCTGCTATGCTGTTGCAAGATCTTAGGCAGCTGTCTTGTGTTTGCTGAGCATCTACAAGATGTGTTAGGAGACTGGTGTGGCAAAACAAGGAGCTTGGTGGACCTCCCATGCAAAATGGCGGTACAGAAGAGCTGTAAGAAGGGACAGGCTACGGTGGAATAATTTGGAAACATTGCCCGGGTTTGAAGAGGTAGCCTCAGGAGATTCAAAGCTTAAATGCAGTTGAGACTTGCACGAGAAGCGCAACAGGAAGAGCTTCCAGTTCTATGTTAGTATAAAAAGGCTAAGCAAGGAAAATATGGGACCATTGCTGGATTGAGGAGATGATTTTGTGTCCTTTTGAGCTCCCAAGGCTGTTGGAGTCAGAGCCATGTGAGGAGGGGCTAATGAAAAGAAAAACATGGAGAAAAAGTGATGCTGGGATTGGGTAAAATTATTTAGGTGTCAAGCTTTAACAGGCCATAAATCCTGAATCATTGGGCACCATTTCATGTGCTCCTGGCTCCTTCTACTTCATGTAGAAACCTAAGGTACTTTACCCACTGCAGTGAGTTTTCACTGCCTAGCAGTGAAACCTGTGATATAGCTCAAATTTGTAACTATAACAAGGGTATTTTTTTCTGCAAAGCACAGCTATAATATTTGAGTTAGTGCAGGCTTGAGCTTGTGTCCTCATGGTGTGGTGCAGAGCTGTGCAGACCTACCTGCCAGGTCTCCTTTGCGGGACAGCCTGCTTTATTTGGCTTTGCCTATGAGTTAGGCTTGGCAAAATCTATTAACTTGGATGCAGTGCTGCAGGATTGGATTGCCCAAGCACCTGATTGCACTTATGCCTGAACATCTATGCTGTGCTCTTCTCTCCCCTCTCTTCTGTAGTGAGCAAAAGGAACGGCCACCCCAGGTTCACTTGTTTCAACTAGTTTTGTCTTGCCCAATGTTACATGAATACACAGAGAGTAAAAGGGTTGGTTTTGTTTATTTTTTCTATTTAAGAAAGGAGGAAAGTGGTGTAGTAGGAGAGGAGGATGATGGAGGAACTGGGCAGTCACAGCCTTTCTATTGCAAAAACCCAACACGAGGTCCTTACTCGCTTCCCATGCAGGCAGAGACTTTGACAGTCCTTCCTTTAAGAACATGAAGCATGCTCCAGGATTACTTATAACTCACAGTCTTCTAAGAAAGACTAGGGTACACTTGCTGCACTGTGCCTAGTGCCTAACATTCTCCCTAGCCTCCAGATATCATTCCTTTATTTTTGGTGTCAAGTGGGAAAGAAAACTTACAAACTGTCATTGCAGGGGCCCTGAGGTTTCTCTTGACATGTCCTGCTGTGAGGAAAGGTGAACTCAGGCTCACTTCTGATATTAAAGATACGAAAATGTGATCCATTGTGGGCATGCTAACATGGAGATCAGAGTAGCTAGGCACTGACAGCAAAACTTCACACTTACTGCACACAGTGCTAACTGCTCAGCATTTATAGAGAGTCCTGCTGAGGTGCGTGATTAAGTTGCTCAACCGCAATTGAATCTGGGTTCTTGGAGGATAAAGCCTGTTCTACAGCAGCTTTTAGAGTTAGACATGAAACATCATTGGCTACTGAGTTATGGAGTTAATGTGTTCCTAGAGTCACTTGTTAAACCAGCTATGCACGTGGATATAGCTGATACTGCATGTGCCTGTTTACAGCCTACAGCAATTGTGTCGTTTCCTTTGCCCCGTTCTCTTTTTGCTAGATTTTCAGTGTTTTTCACAGATTACAGAGGACATCAGAGTCTATGACTGCTCCATCTGTTCTCATGTTGCCTACAAGCTGTGCAGGCTTGCATGGAGAAATGCCATTGCTAGGTTAATTCCTCACACCTCAGATCAGCCTAATGCATGATGGAGCTGGAAGCCGAGATAAGCGACTCCTCCCCTGCATATCAGGCAATATTAAGGAGACACAGTCAAATTAAGGACAGTATAACAATTTATAATCTAATTTTGTAGTTTGCCCTGTTTTGTATGAAAGATTCCACCAGATTGCCTCCAGAGATCCCCTCCAACTGAAATTACCCTACGATTCTAACAAAAGAAGTATTTTTTTCAAGAGAAACTAAAAATCTCTTTTCCCAGCTCTGAATTCACCAGGGAAATCACTGGGACTTTCTGTGCAGGTCAAAGATAATACAGATCTCACTCTTTCCATCTATGGATTTTGTGAAGAACATGAGTAATTAATATACTAGTGAATTTCCTATTTCTGGCATTAGACAAAATGGATTTGTCTCTGCATGCTCTAAATTTGCCCATAAGTTACACATAGAAATGCCCACCCTAAATTACACATAGAAATAAAATAAAAATTCCCAGCTGGCTGGATGCCTCCTGCAGACCTCTGCTGACTTTGTGGTCACTACCATATTCACAGTAGTCGCTCTTGCTTAACCTGGTGAGGTTAACGCTGGTTTGAGCCCTGCCTCTGATCTATTCTCCCTACGGTGGGTGAACGAGGAGAAGTTATTATATGTACAACAGGTGACAGGCATGTTCTGTGGCACTTTTATTTCCTTTTCTTGAGGAATTCACAGACGAAGAAGATGGTGACTTGGCACTCAGAGTCGTTCCACTCCCCCGTGCTGAGCATTTCCACACAATCCTCGCGGCCAGCTGGGTCATTAGGTTCTCCTTCCTTCCAGTTACTGTAGTTCTGCAGCGGGCTGTTGTCTGCATACACAAACTGTCCTTCTTTTTCCATGTCATTCAGCCCAATGAATGCTCGGAAGAGGCCGCTGTTGGAGATGTAGTCAGCAATCAGGGCATTGGTTGCCTCATCTTTAGGCATGGCCAGTGTTCCTCCTCTGTCCCTGCAGTGGATCAAGGCTTCCCTGTAATTCTTCTCTTCTTTCACAATGTAATAGAATTTCTCATCTGTCTCTCTGATACCTGCTATAACTTTAAAGGGGGAAAAAATTGCTTAATGGCATTTGAAGAGATATTGAAGGTGGTTCTTTTCCAATATGACAATAAGATATTTTTTACATTAGAATTAATAAAAGGGAGAGAGGAAAAATATTCCCACCACTGAATTTCTGATGAAACAATGAGGACATGATCAGAGACTGATGCTAGTTATGGGAGTGACAAGCACCTTGTACACGTTAGGACAAGAACTATTCAATCCTGAGTGGCTTGTGTCTCCCATGATACTTCAGTTTTACTTCACAGATATCTAGTACTAGTTAAATTGAGGCATGCCAAATGGACAAATAGCAATGTCTAACACTGGATTACCCCTATTGCTTTGCATGCTTTTGAATACAAATTGTGAAAGTGTGCCCTGAGATAGAAACACAGGGGTACAGAGTGCTTTTCAGGCCCTTTCTACGTAAAGTCAATATGACTACTAAAATAAAGGCATTTTAAACACAGCCTGAAATTCAGAGCTGCTGTAGCTGCTAAGTGGCATTGACTGGGAAGGAAACTATGGCTGCTCAGCATCACTGAAAGGCAAACTTGTCAGGCAGTGTATATCCTAGTGAATTAAGCAGTGTCAAGGAGCCTGGGTAGATGGAGGTTGATTGTCCCTTCTGATGGATTGCTGGAATGGTTCTGAGCACAGCTTTGGTCTGGGGCAACTAGCGCTTTCCCAGACAATTCAAGAGTTACCCCACACACAGTTTAGGAGTTAGTAAAGGACTACTGATAATATGGCATTCGGCTTTGTAGGATTTAATAATACAGATGAGGGCTGTTCTGTGTCAGTTGTCCACAGTCTCGGACATGTTTAATTTGCTGATACAGACCCAGTCCTAGAAGTGGTTGTGGAACCTTCTCAAAACTTCTGATGTGCCAGGAAATATACTTCCTTTCTTTTGGTGTGGGCAGTTTGCACTGTCCACCTGGCAGCACTGACTGCAGAAGTGGCTTCTTATAAGCCATGTCCTGGGGTGCTGGTCCCTCGTTACAGGAAAATGATGCTGACACTGAGGGGAGCATTAGGAGTACTGTGCCTGCAGCCTTACCAGTCCAGCAGAAAGGTCAAATGGCTCCTGTTGCTTTTCATGCCTCTGGGGAGCAGATGGGCACAAACCTTTTCCTTTCATTGTCTGTGTGGCCTCAGAGTCTGAGCAGACCGACAGCCCAGGGGCAGTTAGCAAGCTGTGCCTTGTGATTTTCATTATTCTTTCTGTTGTGTTCACAGTGATTTCTGTTTTGTTTTTGTTTTTATTCATCCACTGCTTATATCCTTACAGGTGTAAAACTGTCTCTTTTCTGTATGTTTTCAGAGTGCCTCACACAGCAACACCCTCTCTCTCTACATTGATGCTTCCATACAGCAGAAATTATGGAAGAATAGCAATAGTAAATGTCATAGGAGCCAAATAAGTCACATCAAATATATAAAGATCCTTACCATTCTTTAAAAACTTGATGGACGTATTAAGACGAGCAACATTGATGTTCAGTTGTCCAACAACTCTGCGGTATCTTCCACAGTCACAGACTGTTCCTGATGCAATACAAAGGACAGAGGATTTATCTGTTTAAAATAAACAACTGACCTGTGTGGAGGGTCAGCTGTAGCCCACTTCCAAACCTCCTGAAGGCTTGACCTCAACTTGTGGAGAGCGAGTCTCACCCTGCCCCAGTGGCTATACTTCTATTGATAAAGCACTTATTATTTTGGCTCTATACGTTCCCTTGCTAAGTGGCCTAAAGGTCCCTACTTTTAAAAAAAAACATAGAAAAGTTTGCTGTCTTCTTTCCACCCACCAAGATAGGATTTGCACATCCTCTGTCCCTCTCATTATCAATTCCATCTAGCTGCAGAGATGTGGCTTGTCATGGTGATCACTATAGTGTTACATCTGAATGCCAAAGGTGTACCTTTGTATCCACTGAGAGCACTGGTTCTTGGGCCTTCTAATAGAAAGAACAGCATCCCTGATATGGGGAAACTGCTGTTTTCTCAATGAAGGAGTTCTGTGAGTATGCATATAGGCAGGACTGGTAAAACTTTGGTAGAAGGACCATATTGGTGAACACAGCACTATGAAACAGCAGCAATCATCGATATTGACTCAAATAATCAGTATTTTTCAAGCACTGAAGTCTCAGATCTATTTCTGTTAGTAAACTGAAATTTGGCTCGAGGTAGGGTTTTTTTGTTCCTTTGGTATTCAGGGGAAGAAAATTCATTGCTCATGATTTTCTATTAAGAACTAAACTGGCATTGCATATGAAAACTAAAAATGAGCACAGCTGTACATTAAAGGTGGAAAAACATTCAAGGTTATCAGGACTGAAAAGAACTTTCTGAATCATCAGATCCAAATTCTTCCCCTGTAAGAATATGTGTTTCATTCATTTGACAACAGATTATACTCTGTTTAAAATCACTTCCGTTTATTGTCCCATGCTTCTATTAAGAAACACTTACAGGACTTAATTCCTTTGGTATTCAGAAATCTTCTTCTAGTTTCTAGTATAAGTATACTCCTAGCCTATCTATGTGTTATTTTTTATGATATCAAACACTGACCACCCATTAATTTAGGTAACTCTTCTCCATATTTTGTGTATATTGGTGTCCTATCAAACCTTCACTTTGCTAAACAAAACTTTTTCAGTCTCTTCCTGTTCATTTCACCTATTCTCAAGTTTGCCTATAAGCCTTAAAATTTTGTGAAACTCTAGACAAACCAACTCTGAAATCAAAGACATACTGCAGAGAAAGATGTGTAGCATACCTGCTTTTCCCTTTTTTCCAGAAGGCCCCAATAAGCCTTTGGCTCCTTTGTCACCTGAATAAAGAGGAAAATATAATCTCAGATCTCAGGCAGTGCACAATGTCAGGGGACCTGTTTAATAATATATTAATGGTGTGCTTCTAATAGGAAATGTACTGTACTGGCAGATGTGCCAAGTTAAACAAACCATGATTAATTCTGGTGTACGAAAGTAAGGAGAACCCTTTAATAGCTAACTCACTGATAACACAGGCATCTTGTGTACTGCTGGTTCCTGGTACCACTTACTTTAAATATAAACTGCACAATGATCCTGAGAGGCTGAAAGCACTGAGGAAGTCTGTGGGAGGTGAGACCTGGGTTCTGTCAGTGCCTTGCAGGACAGAGCCCTTCCCTGGGTTCAGTAGTTCCATAATGGGCTGAGGCACCAGATGAGGCTGGTGTGCACAAAGCCACTGAATTCATGTGTGCAACAGACTATGTGTGCAGACAGCAGTTAGCCCCTGCACGAAATGAGGTCAGTAAGCAACAGCATTTCATTTCAGATATAGTTCATGGAAATGTGATTTATTTTCATTCAGCTGCTTTCCTCTTCTGCTATAAATCATAAAAATGACAGGAATACTTCTCCAAATGCTGTGCTACTGTATAAGCGGAGGTGACTAGCTTTTTAGAAAATCTCGGCTGTAATTTGGATCAGGAACAGCTGGGCTTTGTCTGAAATTCATGTCAGCTCTTCTTTTATGAATTAAAACTTTCAAAGGTCAAAAAATGCTAATGCTTACTCTGCATTGTTGATGGCAGTGTTTTGATGTGCTTTTTCCTTTATGTAGCTGTGGGGTTTTAAAGAAATTAGGAATTGCCTGTAATTTTAATTAGCATTGCTTGACACTGCACACTTAGAAACTGAAATTTAAAGGTTGCTTCATTAAGAACTTTAATGTTTAATAGTAGATTTAAACAGTGACTTAGAGACCTTTGCTTCTGCAAATAAAGAAATAAAATGAGAAAAACTAGGAGGGGACAATAAATCGTACATTCATGTTTAGAGAGAGCTTGATTTAAAGGCTCAGACCATTGGTTTACTTACAGATAAAAACAAGCAAGTTTGTGGGATTCTTAAATTCTAGTCTCCTTCGGTAATTGAAGACATTTTAGGAGATAACCATCTGAATTTTCAGTTGTCTAGGTACTTCTGAAAATTAGTGCCTCAGGCCTACTTCTTTTTTTTTTTCCTCTGATACTAAGGCTGGCTAGAGGCCATCAAATGTTTATTAAAAACATTGGCTTGAGAAGACCCCCGGAGAGATTGCTCCACCCACTCACGTGGGTGCCTGGATAGAGACTACAGAGTTCCCCTGGGGGTGGTGGAGTCCCTGCTTGGCTCTCAAGGCAGGTCTCCTAGTGGCAGAAGTAATATTCCTTAAGTAGCTCTTTAGGAACAATGGAAAGGAATGCCTGAGCCTCTTCTCAGATGACTAGGGCATAATTTCACTGAAAATTATTGTCCAGGTAGACTTGGAGTCTATCTTCATTCGCAAGCAGTTGTCATCCCTGATTACCTGAGTGCTTTCCTAAATCTCCTAAAATGCTTTCCTTACCAAACTGTCCTCTGCAATGCTTGCTCGTGTGTCCCACAGCAGTCCTGGTGACAAGGTATGGCATCCTGAGCAGCAGCAGATATTTGATATTACTCCATACCTGGAACTCTCACAAAACACATATTTACCTCGAGGGAGAAAAAAAAAAAAAAGGAAATTCCCAGACCAGAGCTTACCCTTTCCACCAATTGGACCAATTTTCCCAAGCATTCCCTGGTCACCAACATCCCCCACAGGTCCTTTGTTTCCTAAAAGGAGAAAAAATGAGGAAAAGAGTATGGATGGTTTCTGTCATTCCTTTCCCAAGGCACTGTTTAGGTCTCTACTGCTGCTGCTTTTCCTGAGCTTGACCAGTCTGCATGTGGGGCAAAACCAAAAGGAGTGGAGCTCTGTGGAAGGTTGGAGGAGGACAACACAGATCTCTGATCCTACTGTGACTTACTGTGACAACAGCAGGACATTGCCAGGCACCTTAATAGAACTGCCTGTTCAAATGCCCAGAAATGTCATGTTTTGTTACAGAAAATACAAACTAGAACTGTTAGTGAGCATTCAAATATTAATTTTACTTCACAGCCAAACCAGGCTGACTGTAGGTTTTATTTGGGTTTATTTTCCTCCACCCGAGACAAAAGCCTTTCCTTCTTCCTTGAGGTAAGGTCCTCATGGCTTTTGCTGGGAATGCTTCATAGAGCATAGGGAGCTACCAGTTTTGTTGTATGTGCTTTCCCAGTCATTGGAGCACCAAAATAACTGATGCCTTTTTAACTGATCAATAGTTTAAGTTCTGAAATAGCTAGCTAATTCCCAGTTTAGGGTAAATCAGTTTGCACACTGAATTTAACATCACTAAGATGCCTTATAAATGGTTGGTTACCCAATTCCCTTGTATCTTACCTGATTTTCTTTTTAAGGTAAGAAGCAAAGTCATATGAATGCATTTAAAAAAATGGAAAAGGGTTTTTTATTATAGCAATAATAACATGATGATTTTAAAGTTTCTGTAAAAGTAAAAACCTTCCTGATTAGTCTTAACCACTGTCAAGGAAGGAAGACCAGGAATGTGCATTATCATTAAACTCTAATGATACATTGGGCTTTTGAATTAGAGCATTCAAACAAGGCTGATATCACTGCGCCTGGTGGTTCCAAACACCCTGCCCAGCTCACACCATGGATATGGGACATGTTTAATAGAGTCAAGTCCTTAGACATCTGCAACTCTTTGTTCTCAACTCAGATACTGTTTAATCAGAGGAACTTTGTTTTTCAGTGCACGCCTCTGCTTGCTTTTCTGCAAAATAGGCACAACTGAGATCGAATTTTGTTGAGCATCCTGACATATTACTAGGAAAAAACTCTCTAAATTCAGTTTCAGCCATAAAGGATCATTTCTGTAAAAGACGAGTAATCCTTCTGATTATACCTATCATCTGGGTAATGATTATACACATGATCTGGGTCTTCTGGATCACACTCATGACAGCCACTTGGGAAAATTAAATGTACTGGTTTATTACATGTCTCTTTAAATTTATTGCTATATATAGCTGTCTTATGTATCAGTAGGAATTGCATCAAACTCTCAGAGTATCGTTAGGCTCACTGATTAATGTTTGACAGGATTTCACAATCCACAGGTGCAGCAGGAATGAAAAGCATTAAACATCACTGTTCATATGCATCAGTACGGTTGTGTATAATGATATTCATATACCAGTAATAGCCAACAAACTGTCGTAAATACCTTTTGGTCCTTTTGGTCCAACCTTTCCTTGTTTGCCCACTTCTCCTCTATCTCCTTTTTCACCTTTATCGCCTTCCAAAAAACAGAAAATAAAGCATAATGATACATTTCTCTCAGTGCAGTAAGTGCAACTATACATCCTCAGAAAGTAAAGCTCACAGGTTGAGTTTGTTGGGGGTTTTTTTCCTGATTTCTTTTTATTTCAGATTGAAGGCACAGTAGCCATGGGATAAATTTCCAGAGAGGAGGTGATAAATCTGATCATTATCAGGAAAATCCAAAGCTTTCACTTTTGGAGAGGCTATTCCAACATGAGAATTATGCAACACATATTTCTAGTCATACCCTTTAATTCCTGTTAGCTATAAAGCAGATAAATAGAACAATCTTTCTGTGTTGGGAAACCTGTACACACCTGGAAGAACTACCAGGGGAGGCAACAGGAATTTAGTAATTGTTTCTAGTGACTCTGTTCATAGTGACCCTGTATTCACAGTATGCAGATGCTTTTGGAATGGGAGGAATGTAAATATGTTGAAACAGATCTTAACATAGACCTTAGCACTTAGTATGACAGAAGACTTGCCTTCAGTTATTGACAAGTGACTTTTATATGTTGCTATAACAAACGTGTTTTGCAATCACTCCAATGCTTTGTTTTGAAAATGTCTTACACAGAATATCTGTAAGAGGTTAAACCATTGCAGAGAGTAGGGCAGAGATTTCTCCAAACAAGATCAAGTCCCAAATACACAGGTTCCTGTACAGTACTGTATGAGTATCTTACTATTGTAAGAGACGAACTCTTGCTGAGCAGGATACAGTTTAAAGGAGAAAGACAACAATTAGCAGGAAACAAATGTTATCTCCTTCCTTAGGTACAATGCAGTTTCACTTGACACTATGCAGGGAATTGAGGCACAACTATAGCTGTTTTTCTTATTTTCCGCTTCTTAGTTTAGCGCTAAATCCCAAGAACATTTTTCCTCTTATTTTTGTAGACAAACACTGAGGGGAGACAACTCCTGCACTCCTTTGCACCCAACTACCAGCACTGAATACAGGCAGTCTTCCAAAGCCTGTCCTGCTGTCCACAAGCCATGTATGCAGCAAGCCTTGCTGTACAGTGGGAAGCAGTTCCACATTCTCTTGGCCGAGCCAGGATCTCACGTGTGACTGGCCGCCAGATGTGTCTGTGCCTGCAGCCCAAAATGGGAGAAGAGGCTACAGTTCAGCATACAGAGTACCCAAGGGAGGGAAGTATGTGTGGATGTCAGCAAAATAGAAGCTAGGACAGAACAGCATTACATGACAAGACCAATGACCTGTCTCACTGAGGATGATGCCTCCAGCCCTGGCAGAATGTGTTCAGGAGACTGTGTGTGCTGAAGGTGACTGTGACCCAGGCAGCCACTTCCAGCTTCCCGCAAGCAGTGTTTTGAAGGACTTGCCTGAGCCAAACACTGCATCCAGGCCACTCATGAACAGCCACTAGTGATTCTTTCCTGCACAGATGGTTTCTGTTTTTGGCCCCTATAATATTCTGTGGCAAAGTGGTTGGTGATTTAATTATGTTCTTATGGAGAATGCAGCTTTCTATAAGTGTCTTTCAGACTGACTGTTTCATGGACCTTGTTCTTATTTTCTGAAAGATACTGCCCCCTTATTCCTGATTTACCTTCTACTTCTGTAGCCATAGGTAGCATATTGTGGGCTGGTTTTGTGGGGTGATGACAGATAAGAAGTGGTGCATATTAATTGCAGCATATAAATCATAGAATCATAAGGTTGGAAGAGACCTCTGAGATCACTGAGTCCAACCGTGCTTGTCTCCTTACTAAACCACGTCCCTAAGAAACTCATCCACCCGTTTTTTCAACAGCTCCAGAGATGGTGACTCCACCACCTCCCTGGGCAGCCTGTTCCAATCCCTGACCACTCTTTCAGCAAAGAAATTCTTCCTAATGTCCAGCCTAAAATGTGGTATTAGCTGTTTGGCTTCTTCCCATGTCATTTATATGGACTGAGCTGAGTCTCTCCCTGTATGCCAAAAAAACCTTCAATGCTGGGACTCTCTTGTGGAGGGCAGACTGACCCCCTTGGGCAGGACGTCCTTTTGGGAGGAGGGTCAGTGATCTAAGCTGAGGAAGATAAGGTGCTGCACTTCAGTCTGCATTGGAGGTATGAAGTATTTGCTAGAGGGATGGACAAGGAGGCATGGTGTGTGTGCTGGCTCACTCAGGTGCTTTGTTTTTAACATCAAAGGGCAAAGTAAGAAAGGAAAACACTATAAGCAGTCAGCAACAGAAATTTTAAAGATCTCTATGTTCAGTGGTTCTTAAAAATGCTGGAAAAGTCAGTATATGTTTCCAAAAGCCAAGCTCCTTAAATATCTGCTGAAGGTGTGGAAATGAGCCTGGAGTTGACATAAAGATGCCTGCTTGTACTGGGTTTTGTCTACTGATCATCAAACAGCAGCGCCAGAGAACATAACGATTTAATTTTGTGGTTGACCTCAGTGCTAACAAGATTTACAACTGAGAAACCAAGAAATTGTCCTTTCCAAACCCATCTATGGAACCCCTGAGAAAAGTGGAAAAGTCACTTCTCAGTAGCTCAGAAATTCGGAAAAGATTCCCAGAGGCTGACAAAGGGCTTGTGAAATTAAATTGCAGGAGAAGGTTAAGAGCTGATCCGATCACGGTCTGCAAACCTGTACAGGGGGTGAACTGTGTGATAATAGAAAAGAAGCAGGGTGTGATTGAAAGGCTGGAAACGCTGGATGAATCCTGAGTGGAAATGCAACATGGGAATATTTAACAAATGGCCTGTGGTCTCCAGCAGGGGAGGGAGATGTGGGAGGGTTTTCATACCCAGCCTTTCACCATGCAGTGAATTCCATTGTGTAAGATATGCTGTAATTCTAGGACTGGTGTAGAAACAGCTGACAGAGTTTCTTTGGCCTGTGTCATGCAGGAGAGTAAACCAGATTCCTGCTAACCTTCCAAACCAGGGCTTGTCGCCCTGGTATTCCTCATTCACCTCATTCACCTCATTCAGGCCATCTGGTTACACTCCTTGTGGCTTGTAGATTGCTGTGTTGAATTAAAGGCTCTAGAGAGACTGGTTTGTGCTGCAGAAAGGAGACCTCTGTGCAAGAAAGATGCTTTTTTTTTTTTGTAAGAAACATTGCCAATGTTAATCTTAGAATTAGAGCCCAGGAAAGTGTTGTGGGTTTGGATTTTTCTTCCCCTTGCCAAAAAGGGAATTTCCGCGGGACGCGAGAGGGATGCGGGGAGGACGTTTCCGGGGAAACCGGGACAGAGGCCGTGCCCGGTTTTGCCCGGACATCCGTTTTCCTCTCGGACAGCGGCAGCGGCAGTCACTGTGCGTGTACGGTTTGCAGTCTCTGAAGGAAAGATCACTGGTCACCTAATCTCCCACAACTCCTGCAGAACTCGCACTGAGTTTCCGTTTCCCTTTCCCCCGCCCCCCCCGCCGTGGAGCCGCGCCAGGGGCAGCAGCAGCAGTAGCGGAGGATGCCCTTCCCCCCTGGGGGCAGCAACCAATCGCCACTCCTTAAAGAGACCTGCATGGCAAGGTTTGGGGTACAGGACTCAATCCGTTTTAAGGTTTTAGTTGCGATTAGTGTTGATTCTGTTCTGTGTATGCATATATTTGTAACTAAGAACTGTTATCTTTTCTATACAATTTTTTTTCCTGATTAAAGAACTTTAATGTCTGATAACATATCTTAGTTTTCAGCTAAACTAAGACAGAAATAAAATCGATATACAAGTGGAGAAACTGTGATTACTTTCCAAAGTTGTTTTCTTCCAGTCTTAGTTTCAACATTTCAAGCCAGTGAAAGATGCAGTGGCTTTTTATGAGAGACTTTGGAGCAAGTTTTTCACGCACAGGTCTACTGGAGATAAAGCTAGGTTGCCCTGTATGGACCATCAGACTTAAAGGTGACGGAGGGGGTAAAAGGTGTGGGAAAGTTTGTTTAGGAGATTTTGAGAGTTTAGGGAGTGTCTCAGCTTTCATTGTTAATACCTCATGTAGTCCCAATTTTTGCTCAAGTGCTCTAAAAGATGAAGGAGAGGGCAGTGAGTTCTATCATCTGTTTCATTGCAGCCTACCACATTCTGCCTTAGTTGCCCTACCTAGGAAAATGGGAAGAATAATACTTTGCCTCTCTGTAAAAGATGAAAATCCCACTTTTCCTGCTATGTTGTATCTGAGGATGGATGGGCCATTACAAAGCGAGGGTAGAAGTAAACCGTATGCATTAATGATACTGTCTTATTGTTAACTTAAGACTGGATTAAGCCGAGTGCTTGATAATATAGAGTTATAATTACAAATGCATTGTGTCCACATGAACTGTTGGGTGCAGTGGTCTTAAATTTTGGCAAGAAAGGTGAACTTTTGGGTTATGCTCCCCCCTTGTGGTCTCACCATGATTTGCAGCTGGGTAGGAGGGATTACGAGTTGTTGTTTGACAGTTTTGGGTAGGGGTTGAGTTTGTTTTGTTTCTGATTTATAATAAGCACCCCTTCCTTTCCTCTGGGGCTTCACAAGGACAGGCCATCCCACTGTACTAGCCACTTTTTGTAATCTGCCAGAAAAAAAAACTAAATCCCACCACTTCTCTGTACTGGGTTTTAAAATTTCTTACTACTGTTCTTTATGCAACTTGAGTTTTTTGACAGAAAAAAACCCCTCCAATCCCTGACCTAATATGCTTGTGGTCTATACCCAGAGTTTAGCTTTGCCTTTGTGCTACTTTATGCTTGAGGCAGTGTCAGGTTAAGTGTTAATCTAATTAGTAGATTTTCACCTTAAAACTGTAGTTGCAAGGAGGTCGCATAATGCGCTGCACTGGCATTTGAAACATGGGTGAAGTACTTAGAGCTACTAGCCGAGGCAAAACCATTTCTCAAGCTTGGTAGTATTCCCTCAAGCTGATTCACTTCTTCTGTGTTTTAAATACTAGACTACTAAAATGGACACATGGAACAACAAATTACTAGACGCTTCCAGCTTGGGACTGCATGAGACAGAAGGAAAGCAGAAGCCATAAGTAGTAAATTACTTTTGCAGCCATTAGGACATTTGAATTATAATTGGGAGGAAGCTCCAGTCTTCTTTCTCCCATAAACAAGCTCAGCAAAATGCTGAAGGTCTAATACTCAGCAGGATTTTAAGGCAGTTCAAAGGGTTTCTGCCTCTTTAGGAATTTCACTAATTAGCACAATGTTGAGAGATTATATTTGTTAAAAATTTAGTAAGAGTTTACTGACCTTCAAATGACTTAGATTTCCCTACTGAATCTTTTGTAGGCAATTTATCTGGCTTGTATTCACCAGTGGAATGATAGAATGGTTTGGGTTGGAAGGGACCTTAAAGTTCATCTAGTTCCAATGCCCCTGCCATTAGCAGGGACACCTTCCACTAGATAGATTGCTCAAGGCCTCATCCAACTTGGCCTTGAACACCTCCAGGGATGAGGCACCCATGACTTCTCTGGGCAATGGAAGAAGTTGTCAAGTTCAATTGCTCACATATGTTTAGTCCCTCCCAAAATCTTGTGATCAAGGACTGACCCTAGTTCTTGGAGAATCTGGATGTAATCCCTGGGGATTCTAGAGCCTGCTCTTATCTGTAGAGACAGCTTGCATCATGATGAAAACATCTGCAAGATGCCTACACGCTAAAGCTGAGAAGAGACTCCTAGCTGGGGTTGTGTATCTCTCTGGGAACATGTAACATATAGCCTTTTAGAGTCATAAAATTACAGAATCATTTAGATTGGAAAAGTCCTTTAAGACCATTAAGTTCAACCATAAACCTAACACTGTTTAAGCCACCACTAAACTATCTCCTTAAGCACATCTACATGTCTTTTAAGTCCCTCCAGAGATGGTGACTCCACCACATCCCTCTTCCAATGCTTGATGACCCTTTCAGTGAAGAAGTTTTTCCTCATATCCAGTCCTCTGGTGCAATCTGAGGCCATTTCCTCTTGTCCTATCACTTGTCACTTGGGAGAAGAGACCGGCCCCTGCCCTTGCTACAACCTCCATTAATGTAGTTGTAGAGTGACAAGGTCTCCCCTCAGCCTCCTCCAGACTAAACGACTCCTGTCCCTTCAGCTGTTCCTCGTAAGACTTATGCTCCAGACCCTTCACCAGCTTCCTTGCCGTTCTATAGATACGTTTCAGCCCCTCATTGTCTTTCTTGTACTGAGGGGCCCCAAAATGAACACAGTATTTGAGGTGCAGCCTAACCAGAGCCAAGTACAAGGGGATGATCACTTCCCTGGTCCTGCTGGCCACACTATTTCTGACACAGGCTGGGATGGTATTGACCTTCTTGGCACCCTGGACAGGCTGTCAGTTCATATTCATCTGGCATATTCATATTTTCACCTGGAGCTTTGCTGAGAGACTCCCTGGGTCCATGCAGGGTCTTATTGAGACACTTCCCCAAGATGTGCTGGGAAGTCATGGTGTCAGGTGAGCTCCAGTTCCTCTCTCCTGACCAAAAATACTGCAGAAATGTTAATGCTCTCTAAGCCTCCTTTTTCTTTTTTTTTTTTTTTTTTTTTTTTTTTGCAGTGAATCAATTAAATTGTTTCCTCTGGAGCAAAAGAAGGGCAAAGACCCTTGACCGCGGTGACCCCTTCCAACATGCAGTATGGGAGGGAGTATTCCAAGTGTAGCTCCCTTTACTTTGTTACTACACGCGTGGGCTTATTGCACACCACAGCTCCATATACCTTCCTCGACCCCCCAGGGCACACCCACCTTTTCAAATGACAAAAAAAACCAACCCCAAACTTCTACTAGCATATTGCACATCAGTCCTCCTAGATCAGATACTTTGAACTAAAAAAAAAGTCCACCCCCAACCGAAAAGTCATTGAGAAGCCCTGAGGGCATAACTAGTTTGCTGGAGAGGATGATTATGGCCATGACTGCTTTGTACCACTTGCCTTGGATGCATTTAGCATTTCTAGGCATAGGCAATATGTCACCACAAAGGCTTTGTATGGAATCTATTACATAGTTTTACCCTCTGATCATGCATGACGCAGTTCTGTTGTGCTCCATGTTTCATGCTCATAGTCCCACCTGAGGTGGTGTAGGAACCCTGCCCACCTCCACAGAAAGAGTATGAAGAGCACAGGTGATTTCTACCTGTCCTGGGAGTTAAACTAAATGAATAAGGAAAAGTGCATAATTCTGAAGCCTTGAGCCGCCTTCAGGAGCAACTGAATGCCTTGACCTCCTGGAATAGCCTTGCAAATGGCTGCAGGATTAGCTCTGCATCCCACAGACACTGAGTGACCCGGAGCACTGTGAACCTTTCCAGCACTTGTGCATGCAGTCTCTATTGAGAAGTTTTGTCACCAGAGGGAGTTGCAGACTCGACAAAATAAGTGACTAGAGTCTTCCAGTGTACCAGCACGTCACAGCTACGTCAATGGAAAGCCTCAAGATTTCCTCTAATTTTGCTTTCAATGTCTTTTATATCCTTAGCGAATTTCCCGTAGCAGAGAGGATTCTTGCTTTCAAGCTATATATGCCTGGTGAGGACAGGATTTCTTGACATGTTTTGCCTGTCTGACATGGTGTCCTCTCCCCCATCTTTCCTCCTCCCTTCAGCTCCCAGCACTGGCCTGCATGCCTCCCTTCCCTCTGCCTGATGTTGAGCTCTCTTCTGACCCTGTGTTGAAGGAATTAACTCACTAAACAGAGGAATATCAATAAGGCAAGTAGCCGGCTTTAGTGAGTGAGCTGGATCAGCTCAGTGAGAAGTCTGATGAGTAAACAGACGAGCCAGCACAAGATGAAGAAAGGACAACACGATTGGAGTAGGAGATGAAAAAGACATTGAGCTTCCCCTTTTGGCAAAAACCCCTGACAGATGAATGAAAGTGTGAGACTTTGTGCATGGCTGGGGCTTACATTATTTCTTTAATAACACAGAAATAATTTAAATTATTACTGATGCTCTTTTCACTTGGTCTGCTCAATTTAATTTTCTCAGCCTTTTCTGCTATTCTAACATGATCTCAGAGACTCATGGATTATGGTGGCTTCAGTGAGGATTCAGACTGACATTTGTAAGAAATACAGACCAAATATTTTTCAAATTTATGTATTTATATCCCCACGTACATGCTTTGTAGCTCAGACTTCAGAAATGTAATGTAATGAGGAAGTCTAAAAGACATGAAAAATAGAATTATGTTTTGAAATTAAAGGTTTCTTCAGATCAAACGTGAAGCGCTAAGAGGGAAGTTTAGTTATAGGTTTGAACAGTCTATAGGATGTGGTAAGGTATTTTATATTTTTGGAAGGAAGTGTGGATAACAGCATATCTGGTTTCTGATTTTGAAATTTTCCAGGAGTGGAATTGTGTAACCGAAATTAAAGCTGAGAAATGGACAGCTATACTGGAGACCACAGTAAATGCTATTTTGAGGTGCCAGCCAATGTCATAGAGTTTATAAGCATCATTTGTCAGTAATAATAAGGAAACATTTTACATCTAAATTGCTATGGGAAACTCCCGGTATTCTTCAGGTTTCGTCTCAGTCCAGTTTCTCAACTTGGATCTGTTTCAAAACCTTTGACGCTGTGTCTGGATTTCAAAGGAAATGAGCTGGGACCTGGGACAGATAGCAAGATCTAGAGCCAGTCTTCTGAAGCACTGATCTCCCAGGAATCCACGTGAAATCAGCTGTAGCCCCGCTTCACACTTCTGCAGAGCCAGTCTCCACCCCTGTCATCTTCTCTTGCTCATGCTTTTAATGGGAGTTTAGGAGTCAAAGCCTGGGGCTCTCTCCTTATTTCTGCCCCCGTGTTGTTGCTTATTGATTTACTCAGACCAGGTCAGTTCCTATCTCATCAATGTCAACAGCCTACTTCAAGCTTCTTTTGCTGGTTAGACAAAACTGAGCTTGCAGTTGCCAGGTGAAAACAGGCTACAAGAAAGGACAAAGCCAGGACACCAGATGAAAGGAGAGCCCAGGGGAGCAGAGCCTGGTGTTCCTGCTTGCTGACAGGGCACAGACCAACAACTGTTGCTTTTGCTGTCACCATGCTAGCTGCTAACCCCCCCACAGACCCAGTTAATCTCTCAGCAGAAGCAACAGCCATTCTGTCTCCAAGCTTGGAAAGGTGGAAAGTAAGCAATAAAGCCATGACTAATTTTGCTAGGACAAGCACTTGGCTGGTCTAGGAAATTCACTGTTTTGTTTATGCTTTCTCTGATTCGCTTTGGACCCAAGAAGTTGGTGGAGTACAGAACTTGGCCTTTGTGGCTCTAGATACTCAGCTGTGGATCAGCGTTACCTAACATAAATTTTCAGAGGTCCTGTGCCAAAGTAGTCCAGCTAAGTCTCGGGTCAAACACTGAAAATCTCTAATTACAAATACTGAAAATTTGTTATGGTCCAAAGCATATATTTTTTCTTTTTTTTTTTTGTTTTGTTTTATTTTTTTGTTTTGGTTTGGTTTTGGTTTGTTTCAGTAAGGGTCCTAGAAAATGCCTCACACATTTCTATTTTTAACTGTTATGTAAGACAGCTTGCTGTATACCTCAAATTTTTTTCAGGAAGGTAGAATAAGACAACCATTGCACTAGGACTGTGTTCAGTAAAAAGAAGCCCCTCTTTTTCAGAAGAGACTTGAGCAGTGCCTAGAAAAAGAAACTGGGAGAGGAGTGCCAGGTTTTGCTTTTCCTTTGTTCTTTTTTTGCTGTTTTTCTGGAGTGCTATTTAGAAAATGTCTTTGCAGAGTTCTCCACAAACAAGCTTCAACATTCATTTGCTTGCACCAGCAATGGAAAAGAAGCAAATGGAGGGGGTTGCACGACGTCTAGTTTGCATCATGCAGAACCACCAGAGGTCAGACTGAAACTCCTGTTCTTTTCCAATACTGAGAAGTTTAATTCAGGCTCACTTCTGCCATTGCAATGGAAAGTGCAAAAAGCTTACATTTACTGCATTCCTCTGTTCCTGGGAGACTGCATCCATCCAGATTATTTTCTAGTTCTTAGTGTTACATACACAAAGGCCTCTGGTTTTGCCTCATGCATTTTGAGAGCTGGTGGGACTGTCACAACCAGTTTGAAGACTTTCCTGATAACCAGCCTGGAATTTCCCTTTCTTTTCATCCCATCACTCGTATTCTGTTTCTTGTGTGACATCTCAGGTATGAGCATAACAAAGAGCACTTTTCTGAATGGGAGGAATGGCCTGCACAAATTAACTTGGGCACGTTACATGTAGCTTGTACAAGAAATGACCAATTTTCACAACAAAAATGACCCTTTTTGCGGAGATGATTTTCAGGGTGAGCATGCGGAGAGATCACATTCTTGCTCCTGTAGGAACTGTGAATGACAAAGTGAGTAATGCAACCTCCAACAGTGCAAGAATAAAAGGGTTATAAATTCTGAACCTCTCTGAGCAACCTCACTTCTCCCTCAGCCTTCTCCTCCCCGTTATGTTATGTGATGTATTACGGCTCCATAGCAGCACCAGGAACCATCCTATCTGTAGCCCACAGACTGTAGCCTACAGGACAATTTGTGTCTTGCACTGGGATAGGTGAGGTGGGACAGTGTAGGAAGTTTTACAGCTATTGAATACCTTTTAATTCCTTTCACTTCAAGTTGCTTTGACCCTGTTCAAATGGAAGGAGGAGGTTGCCACAACAGGAATCTGGCCTGTGTTCATAGAAAAAGCTGTCCAGTGTCGTGCAAGCTCAGCAGCTCCGTCTGGTGGGAGCACCACTGTGTTTTACCACAGCCGAAGATGCTGAGCAGATGGAGGTCAGTTTGAAACTTGTCAAACCCCATTTTTGGGAGAATGGTGGGCAAAGAGGCATGACAGATGTAGCACAGAAAATCAGACTTACAGAATCAAAAGTCAGAGCCTTGTCCATTGTTAGGGTTAAGGTTTGAGCAGAAAGATGTTGCCTGTGGCTGTGTTGTGATCTTAGGCTGGGCATCGTGTGGTCTCAGTCTAGCTGTTAGATAGATTGAGGAAAACTGGCAGCAGGACAGACTTTGTTCTGACATATTAGATTCACCCTTGACTGCAAGAGATGCCTGAGGAGTAACAGGGTAGTTCACACATCCAGCCTACTCAGTCTTAAATTGCCCAGCTGACGGGCAGTCAAAACAACAAGTGCCATTGAGAACCACTTGTGACTGTCCTGGATGAGCTCTGGTAGGAACTGAAATTATTTTATAGTATCATACCACATAGACTGCAAAATGTATTTGATAACCTGCAGTGGATGTGAGCCAGTAATTTGGAGGTGATTTATTTGATATTCCTTTTATCAATCATGGATCTTGGGCGTGGTGGTTTATTTTTAAAGTAGTAGTGCCAATATACTGTTTGACTCCACTTGTGTCTTGGTGTCAGCTAGGAGGCAGGACAACTAGTAACGACTAAATCCTGATTTTCTCAGTATCACGCTTCCAAAGAACCATAATATCTAACCTTTTAATGCTCCCTATCCAGGCTAGACCACAGAAAACAGCTGGAGTCCCAGCTACTTCCATGTTGTCACCAGACCATCTCATTAGCCTTGTGACTTGTTAAACACAATTCTGTCAAACTTTGTTCTCCAGCCTGCCGTTATTCAGATACTAACTAAACAAACTCCCACTAGCTCCCCTGGGGATCATTGCATCTCTCTGCATTTTACGCTGTGGCAGCAAAAGGTTCAACTTGGATTGTAATCATAAAAAAATTAACTTGCTGATTAAAAATGGTCCTTTAAGCAACACACATTTGAATAATTCATCATGAAAACAAATGAGTCTGTAGCAATGCCTTTGACTTGATAATCTTTTTTCTCCTTAAAATTTAAATCAGTTGCATTTTTTTCCTCTCAGTCTGTAGCCTATAGAAAAATACAATGAAATACTAAGAAGAAAGTAATAGTTTGAACTGCAATAGCCACAGTGTGGAATATTTATTTTAGATCTGTCACCAAAAGATAGATTTGTATGTCATGGACTTAATTTTTGGCTGAAATACCCTCCAGGCAATTCCATTGATGTTAGTTTTGTTGCACAAAAAGTAAGTTAATGCAGGAAATTCAGTTTCAGATATTTGCAAACTGTTTTGAAGATAAAAGAGCTGCACATACCAGAGCTGATCTAGTTTTTGCTGAAATCTGTAGTGAAGGTCCTGTTTAATTCACCAGGAGCTGCTGAATCAGGTCTGATGAATGCAGCAGAGCTGTGTTTATAGGTAAGCATTTGGAAATAATGACAGTTCAGTCATTTTAAATATTACATATGTCTCCCTACCTGTGGGTGTAAAGTGAACCATCAACAGTTCATAATAGGTGCCTACTTTTAAACAAAGTGACTCAGTTAATGGCTGCTAGCTGTACTGGTTGTGTGGTGAATACAAAAATTAAGAGATTTATGTGGCTGGAGAAAGATGCAAAAAGACACTTCTAACTTATGTGAGACTGAAACCAAAGAAAAGTAAATTCAAATCTCTTTGCTTCATTACTTTCCCCCATCACAGTTCCACTTTTCTACATGCTTGTACAGTCCACAATAATTCACATCTTTCACCCCCAGCCCATGACACAAACCCTCCATGTCTCTATTTTATAAAATCATCATTTATCAGTACTGATCTCGGCATTAGCAACCTGGTATTCCTCACCTTTTGGTCCAGGTAAAATTGTGTGTGTCGAGCAGACATCTGTTGTAGGTCGATTGTCAACATCAAAACCAGAAATCTGAACTTGGAATATAAAAAACACTACTAGGGTCCCATATTTCCTTAGCTGTTGTTCTTTCTTGCGGCTCATCCTTTCAGCTTCTCAGGAAATGCCTTTCGTTGTTACAGTCTTAACAAATGCAGCTGATTCAAAAATAAATGCTCCACTAACTGAAGCAGTACGAAGATTGGGAGCTACATGCAAGAACAGCTAAACAAAATGAAGAAGGGAGTTTGATGATCCTGTAGTTATTTCTGTCCTGCACATTATCCAGGATATTTATTTAACAGTGACATCTGTTTATTCCAATTTATCTCTTATCTGTGAGATGTTTAGCTGCTTTTGCCATGGAAAATTTCTTCAATATATGGGGATATATCTCCTTTGTCTTCTTTTTTTGTCCTGTCAGCACTGAGTCTTCATGCCCAGAATTTCACTGACTTAAGAGACAAAAGACTTCTACATTGTATCCAAGTGAGTACTAATTAGTTATAGGATACTTGTGCCTGGTTTTGTGCTGGAAGATTAATGCAGACTCCGTGCAATTTGTAGAGAGACTTTTCCACAAAAGCTTTCCTCCAATAAGACTGTTGGTGACAATGGACAATCTGCCAGTCTGCTGTGGATGGAAGTCACTGCTGCTATATCACACCTTTTGGGTGCCACGTACTCATAGTCCCAAGAATAAGAAATGAAAAGTTGGTGTTACCAATAGGTGTTTGAGCCAGAAACCCACAAATAACTGTTTTATGCTTATACATGGCTCTGCAATTCTTGCTCGAAGCCTAGATTATGTTGGTAGACATAGTACAGAAGGACAGACTTCAGGAGAAGCCACAGAGTAGGATGAGCTTGAATGACTGCAGTAGCTCCTCTCATACCACGTTTCTCCTCTACTTGCTAACAGGAAGAAACCATATATCAGGACAGTGGCATAGCATAGGTCCCAATGGAACGTAATCTTTAGGTTGTCCGGGAAGCTGCTGCTGGTTCAAATTCACGAGGTTGCTGTCTGGTTTTCAGATGAGTGTTTGGACTTTGAAACCAGCTGTAGTTGGCCTCCTGGATGGTGAAACAGATAGCATGCAACCCCACCATATATCCTCTTGGATGGAGCTGTGGTAGATATCCATCCATGTGCGATCTCTTCCCAGAAAAAAACCTCTAGCTTTCTCTTAGAGAAAACATTGTAATCAGGGGCAGCAGACTGTTTGAGGTAGCCTGGCAGCAAAGGAAGGAGAGATGAGTATTTGCAGTCTTTCCAGGAATTTCTTACACACCGAAGGAGACAGTTACTCCAAAAGCTGAACTATGCTTTTGAACTGCCTGGTGTATGACAGTGCGTGTTTGCTTTCCATTCTGGACAAAAAATGTATTTTGTATGATAAAAGCTTTTGAGATGCTTTCCTCACTCTTTAAGAGACATTCTTAGTTTCTTCGCTCAACCACAGTTCAGAAAAAGTAGCATCACTGATGTACCAGCAAATAAGTTTTCTTAAAGGCTGAAGAAAGCCTTTGATTTGCAGCTTTCATGTAGGATGAAGTGTTGGTCAAAGTCCCAAGAGAGGTCAAGACACTCCTCTCCCTCGTGCTTTCTATCCTGGTCACAGACTGTCCCAATTTTCAAAACACTTTTTTTTGTTAAACTGAATACAGTACTTTTCAGAAATAAATAGTGGCCTCTGTCCTAAAGAATGCCATCTAACACCTTCAAATGTGACCTTGATAACGGATACACCACAGCTAGAGGGGTAGGAAAGAGAAAGCCGGGGTTGTAGATGGATAGAGTTGTACCAGGAATAAACTTGTTCCTCTGTGATTTGGGTCGGGCACAGTGCCTCTGACTTGTACGCTGTAAATCTGTTTTATTTATCTTTTTCCTTTCTTCACTTTCCATTTTGTGAGCAGAAGGTCAATGTAAGAGCAAGAATGGAGAGCGTAGGAGTGGGAAGCTAGTGTACTTAGCTTTGGAGGAGGCATTTTGGAAAATGTTGCCAAAGTGACGGAAATTATGCTATCTGTTCCACAGAACTGAGAGACTTACAGTGACTTCTTTGTAATTTATCAGGGATAAAGAGGGGTAGGTGTAAGTGACAGAGGAAATCATTTGTTTAACCAGTTCAGTCACTGACCAGGGCTAAGCAGGGAACATTTTTCCAATACTACACTTGCTGTGATAATTTTGAAATGTTCTCATTGCACATTAGAAAAAAACCCAAGATCCTACTTTTTTTATACCTCCCTAAAAATCACAGACAAACTAAATACAATGTGAGAAATTAAGCTTAATATGCCCAAGAACTTGGTAATGAAGGTGCTTTCTTAAAATGTAGGAGATCCAGATTTGAATTCATTTTCTGACATTCCAACCAGTATTTGCACTAAAGCCTTAAGATTATATTGCCTTATTACAAGACTGTTTGCTAATCAATTATGTCTTCCTTTATATTGGGCCAGAAATCCTGTCTTGGAGCTAGGAAACCTACCTTAACAGGCAATATATCAAAAGTGATTTACTAGCACAAAAACCTTAGGGTTTGACGAACTGGTATTTATCGAACTAGTTTCATTGAAAATTCTTCAAGAAGCTTCATTGGTGATGGAGAATTAATGAGACACACTGCCTATTGTGCATGTTAATTCCCATTGAGATGGGCTTAGAGGAATGTCTGCAGGCAAGAGAGAAAAACAAACTAAGCGGGGTTGTCCAGACATAAAAGACATAAAGCAAACGTTTCCTAGGGTATTACAAGGAAACTCTGAGAAGACACAAAAGAAAACCCTGGAAGATTTTGTTCCTTTGAGTTGAGCAGTAGTCAGGTAACCTTTGTTTTAGTGGCATTGCCTCCTTGAAGTCCAGGTCCTTCCTTAGTAATTTGTGTTACTTGCACTGGCTTGTTCTTCAGATATTGCTAGTTAAATGTCAATAGACTACACGAAGTACAGACAACATACTGAAATAATGTTTGTCAAAAGGTAGCCAGAACTGTAGGGAATTCTAATAATTTGTAGAGTCCCAGATCCTGTGGTTGGACTCCAGGTTAATACATCCTGCTGATAACCACGGTCTGATTCAACCAGAAGTGCTGAGAGTCTGCTGGCATCCTTTCTAACGTAAATTTAGTATTGAGGAGAACTTTCTTGTTCTATACTATACTATACTGAATAAATCTGTGGATATCTGAAATTAAAAAAGAAAAAAAAATGTATAATATTTCTCTGCTTTGGAATCCTGCATGGTTACAGTTTGCCTGGTGTCAGAGGCCATGATGATTTGGAGGGTTTCAACCTGTCATACATCAGCCATGGTGGTAAAGCTTAGAGGGAGTGGAAGAGGAAAAACAGTAATGTCGCTTGCCAAATGTAAGGAGGAAATAATCCCAAGGCTATTTTGTAAAATGTCATTTTTAGTTTTGACACCATGCAATGAGTAGTCGAGCCTGTAAACATAGTCTCTAGTGGTTATTATTCCTCTGAGTGAGATATAAACAATGACTAGACATTAATATGCCTGCAAATAACTGATGAAAAGAATGAAAATAAGGACAAAATCTCCTTTTTTTCTGTGTTCAGTAAACAGACCTTTTAGGATTCCAATGATATTACATCATTCTTGTTGGATATTTGAGGAGCTTCATCAGCCTCAGGAGTGTAGAAATCTATGTTCCCCTACAAACTATGACCTCCTTAGTTTCCTGCTAGTGAGCTTGAGTTGGGTACCTGGAGAAGTGGGTGTGAGCGTTCCCTGGTCTGACACAGCAATGGCACTCTAGAAGAGTCTTAAATCTCCTTTAGAGCATACAGCCTCTTCTTGAGACACTCCTACCTCTCCTTTCCCACCCTTATCCCCCTCAACCTTTAGCCCTCAAAGAGAAAAGCTGACTCGGATACCAGTTGGAAATACCCACTGCAAGGCACAAGGGATTTGGAGACAGCTGAGGAGCAGAATGACTGGTCAGAATCAAAATCTCAGAAGGAGCTTGGGTTGCAGACCACAGATTCAGAGATCTACTGGACAATGAGGTGCAGTACTCAACACTGAACCCCATTCTTCATGGGACTTCAGTTGTGTGTAACTTCTGCTCGCTTAAGTAGCACTGCATTTCAACTTCACATTTCTAACTTTTGCACTTTGCAAGAATTTACTAACTCATAGTCAATGAGTTATAAATACTTTTATTTTCACACTTTAATGGTGACTAATTCTCTGGCAGGGAGTCTTCAGGCTTTCAATCCTGCTGAAGGTGCTTTTGACTTTATTCATATGGTATCAGCCTTCCCGAGACAGTTACCTATTGCTATTGTTCTCCATGCAGTCACTTGGAGAAGCTGTCCAAAAAGTAAGGGATTCACATATGCATTCAGAGATGCAATAGAAAGTGAAATACTCAGTGTGGTTTGTAATTGTGTTTATCTAAGTGCAGCCTCTTCCTGTGTCAGAACAGATTTTTGCAAACAAGAGGGCAATGATTCAGTTTCAGGGGAAGACTGACAAAATAAACCCTGGCTTCTGCTGACCTGATGCAGTGCTGAACAGTGTCCTACCCTGGGAAAATATTTCCTGCTTCATTTTCATAAATATTTATGTAATTCCTTCTGGGAAACATATCTTCTTCAGAAAACTGAACATGCTGCTCCCTGACACAAATTTAACTGTTTACACAGGAGAAATTATGGCATGTACCCAGCCTTGAATTTTTACATCCTTATGTCAGGCATTTCTGTCTTTTAGAGTTCTCCTTCACTCTCTTCTTAATAGATCACATCATGTCTTGAGCCATTGAGCTTAGTTCTGACTCTGGAATTTGAACATCCTCCATGCTCTTTGGGGAGTTGTTAGTATGGGCTGCAGAAATAGGAATCAAATGTAATGTTCTGCCTCGTACCACACACACGTCCAGCTCAGTTATGCCCATCCCATTCTACTTTGATGTTCTCTAAAAAAAAATCATGTAAGTGATTAAACAGAGAATTGTATGGCTAATGAAAGCAGTTATATTTAGACATAGAACTAAACAGTGCTGTGAACTGAAACAGAACTGGCATGCAGTCTTTTGACTTTGCTTTCTAAGTTTATAAGTCGGGATTAGTGGCAAAGTTGTGCATGAGTTGCCCCACAAGAGCAGGCATATTCCCCAGCACAACAAAATTAAAAAATGTTGATCCTGCTCTCTTTAGTATTTTTAAGAGAACGGATAAGTCACTAACCTTGAACCATAGACACACAGAGCCTTATATGAAGCCTTGTATTAATGCAAAGCTCAGCTTTGCTTGCCAGCATGCTCACAGCCCTTCCATTGAGTGATGAAATGTGTGGGGTGTTCTGGAGAAAGCCATGTGTTTGGTGGGAGACATAGTTTCAAGAGATGGCAGACGCTAAGCTTGTGTACAGGGCAAAACATGCAAAAGAGTAAGTGGTGCCTAGGTGATGTGCTGGCCTGTGAATTTTATATGAAAGCTCTTTGTCATGTAGAGTAATGACAAAACTTCAAAGTACAACATCTATTAGTCCTACACGAGTCTCCTGATCCTAGCATTCAGCTGCTGCCTTGCATTACCTGTTTGATCTTCTACTTGAACACACGCATTTATAGATTATGTAGATTTATGATTGCTTAGTTTCTCCTTTTTTCCTTCTTTAGTTCAAACTCTGCCGTGCACTTTCCAAGCAGAGCCAAACAGGTTTTAGCAATTTCTTCAGCACTTTGCAGAAGACACCCTGGCAAACCAGGAGGCTGCTGCCTTCCCTGTAGCATTTATGAGTTCATCCAGGAAAATGGGAAGGCAAGTGTATGACGAAGTTAGAGAGAGGGAAACACAATGAAAACAAAAGGATCCACAGGAAGCCACAGAAAGCATGGAGACCTCCCTTTTAGTCTGTAGGTATCACAAAATATGTTCATAGACTAAAACAGGCATTCCAGGTTTCATTTTTGTGCAGTGCTGCTGAGCAGCATCAGTGATGACAATAACTGCTTACTGGTCCAAAGGGGCTGATGTGCTGCTCGGAGCTCTTGGCCCTGGTCACTGCCTGAACCCTGCTACCAAATGTGTCTCAAGACATCTGCCCCGCTCAGTGAACTCTATCTTACCTCATGAACTGCTTCCCTGCTGTTTGGAGACGCACAGTGTTGTGTAATGTGTATTGTAATGTTGGTTTCGTGTCTGAGTGGGTGTCTTGCTGGCAAAAAAGAGAAAGTTTTGAGCCTTGTTCTCCCACCTTCCTAGTTATTGTCTGCCAGACTGTTTGTTAGTGACGGGGAGGAAGTGCATATTTTCTGCTAGACAGCCTAACAAAATGAAAGGAAAAAACCTCCTTCACTCAGTCTGTACTCAGAAAGCTGATTGTTTGGGGATTTTTTAACCTGCTAATGAATTAGACTTTTTACAACTTCAAGTTTTGTGTAATGAAGAAAGATAAAAAAGTGGAAGTATTTTTCTGGACAATTCTGATTATTGCTAGCACCTCTGCAGCTTTTGACCTGTGATTTGGAAACTGGAAGACTGAATTCCAGTCCTTACTTCATACGTGTTTTTCCGAATTGTGGGTATTTGCTTAGGTATACAGTGTGGTGTGATTATGGTTGGGTTTTAGCTCAACAGTAGTTTAACATATAAAGTACAGGACTAGCACAGACTGGATAAAAGGATTGCTATAACTTCTACCATTTGCAGTAATTTGCTTCACTTGGAACTACTGCTGAGCCACCCCTGGCAATGAAAAAGTTGAGCTACAGGGCTTATAAAAAGATTTCTGAATAGTAATTATTTTGCCATTAGTGGGAACTCTTGGGAACTGTTGAGCTTTCAACATTTCTATCCAAGGCAGGATTTTTCCAAGCTTCAAGTTTTTGTTTGTCTCATCCCCACAGAGAAAGTGACATCTGCTTAGGTGCTTTGCTTTTTAGTCTCTGGCTCCAGCAATGTAAGTATAGATTTAGAAGAATGGCTCATAAATCAGCACAGTATTTCTCATCACTAAAATTTGGTGCATGGTTTTGTTTAATGTGTGGGCTTTTATGACAGTGTTCTAAAGAATTTATGAGTTTAGAAGTACCATTACATCAGTTCCAAGGACAGCATCGGACTATGCCCAACGCTATCAGTATAACATGTATCATGTAATTTCTCCAAGGGTTTTGGAGATTCCAACTTTATTATGGGATTCACAGTCATTCTCACTCATAAAGGACAGGAAATTTCCACAATCTGTTAGGTGTTTGCGGTTTGGTCAGAGTAGCATGTGCTAGGAGGAAGCAGTAGAACATGGCAGGTTTTTGTCCTATGCTGTGGTGGACTGGTCTTAGGCCATAACTAACCAGAAGCAGTTAAGAATAAATCTGAACTTCTGAGGAGCTGGGTTGATGGTAAGAGATTGCCTCTAATATTAACTAGTCTTTGGCTTTATAGCACAGAAGAGATTTGCCATGGAAAGCATCTGCAGTGCTGCATCACAAACCAGATTTTTCTTCCAAAGACCGATGACCTAATCAAAAGAATAAGGACTATGCAAAGGGCAGATAGAGCTTGAATGCCTGCACATCATTAAGAAATCTCCAATTGCTCTTCTCCTTCCTCTCCTCCCTCCTTTTCTCTTGTGCAGTATGTGTCCTGATCCCCTGGTGATTAAAATGACTTCACACGGCATTGGAGACTGTTTTGGCTAATCTCTGTGGTGATTTCAACTTCATGCTTGTTGACTTGGATCATTAAGTGTTGAATCTGTGCAGAAGCTCCAGCCATGCTGTTACATCCACATTTCTGGGCTTGGATTCATGCTCTTCTTGCCCACCGTCAGTGCGTACACATGGTTGCTTGGCAGCCCACCCTAGTACCCATACAGTAGGATGGCATGGTGCCTGCTCACAGAGGTAGGAAGCCAATTTCACACAGGTACAGATGGGCACTGGAAGTGGACTTAGACTGGCATCCAGCTCAATGCTGCCTATGCCAGTTCCCTGGCTGGAACTGGCCTCTTTTCTGTGATAAGTTTTGTTTTGAAGTTTCTAGACTGAATCGATCTGGAAGTGAATTACTGCCTGTTAAAACTAGGAAGAGATTCACAGACAGCACGTGTTTTCCTTTAAGGAGAATCTGTGGTGGGGAATGAGTCAGTAACTGTGAGTCTTTCCCTGTGTGTGGATGCCAGTGTGTCCTCACTGTCGACTCCCTCAGATGTGATGACTGTACCTGCTGTCGTGCTATGCCATACAGACAGGCGCGTGTTCAGTGAGTGTCTCTCCATGCTGTGGTGGGGAGTGCAAAGGAGGCACAAACTAAATGCTGAGCTGCCTTCTTTCAAAGAAGGAAAGGACAAGAGCAGAGGTTTATTGGCTAGAGCTCCTAAACATCATGACTAACATGATGGCTTTATATCTTCAAAGATTTGCATCAACCAGCACTTAATAAATCGTATATAACAGGGACATATAGTAATATAAGAAGAATACAAAGGAATCAAGCAATTATAAAAAGAAAGTAGGGATGAGAAAATGAGAACTTATGATTTATCTGTTATTCTAATTACATAGGAGTACACCCAGACTAGAAACATCTGCTGCTTTGATTTTGTTACCCCTGGGATTCCTCAGCCCTTTCCTCCTAAGTGGAACATTTCAAGTAAGTAGGATCTGACCTGAAGAAATCCATAAAGCTGTATTCATTACTTAGGTATTCTTTTTGTGCTGATTTAAAGATCTGGCCATTTTGATTTTCTTTGGATTAGCTGAGCTCAAGGGAACTCTCCAAAGGAATGTGCCATTGGTTTTCTGTTGGTGGTTTTTTATATGATGCAATGCATTAAAACTTTTGTGCAAGCAGTCATTAATTGTCAAAACCAAAAATACCCCTAAACTTCTGTCTACAATTATCTGTACTGTGCTATATTTGGGACACATTATGGTTTTTGTCATTAAGAAGGCCTCCTTGTAATGCCCCATCATGGAGAAAACGTAGCCACAAAAATGATGCATATGGACAAAATATAAAGTGAAATTACAGGTTTCTATACTGAAATGGAACTACTGATGATGCATATGCCAGGCACGAGTGACACACAGAACAGAACTGTTAGTAAACAGAGGGAAAACTATAAATATGCTTAAGACGAGACATCACACATTGTTTCAAGTGACAAACTTTGTACTAAAAGAAAGAAAAAAGATCACAAATCTAGACAGGCAGCACTGCTAAAAGTTATATAGCTGCATGATTCATTCCCAAAAGAAATCAATGTCAGGATGACATTTTTCTTCAGGCAGTACTGGCAACTGCTCGTAATTTGGGTAAACTTTCTCTGCCCTGTAAAAACAAACCATCAAACCAAAAGGTAACCACTGAAACAGCTACCACTCAACCAAAAAAAAATAGTATTTTAAACAGAGCACAACATAAAACTGCATGAGTCAGTCTACCGTAAACTTTCGGCAAATAGGATGTGTCATAGAGATCAGCTTCAGTGTTTCCAGAGAGCACAGGCTTATACAGCAGGCTTCTTAGAAACAGACTTCACTCCAAATAGTAATTCCCTACTTTCAATAAAACCTGACTGCCTGCAACTAGTTATTTCTCCTGATACAGACAGACAAAATAACTGACTTGTAAACAGAAGCCTATGGAGCTAGATTAATTACAGGGATTACATATAGAATTCAGAGGTTTTAAAACCAGAAGGGATCATTACAGTGATTCTGGCTGTCCTCCTACATAACATAAGCCTTGGAATTTCACTGAATGATTCCTGCTCACAGGTGCTGGTGGTGATGGGAAATTTATCATCTCTATTTAAATACTTCAGGTGAGTGAAAACACAACAACTACCTGGTTCCAGTGGTTAGTTGTCCTCATTTTGTAACCTGCCGGATGTTCTGCAATGCATGTTTAGTGAAGTATATTTAATATGCATGCCTGTTTAAAAAGACAATTGCATTTGAAGTATTTATAACTTCCCATCAATTTTAGGCCCCAGTGCCAAACAGTTCTACATCCTATATCCTAAAAACCCATTTATGACACAGTATATCACCGTTAGAGAGCTCCTTTTCATCCTGGAGTGTTATATGCCTTATGAGTGATTTTTTTTCAGCACGTAGTGATACCTGTTTGTTCATTTGCATTGCATTAAGTAACAGTCCTGTGGTACTGTTTTAGCTTGTCGCAGCGTATAGTGTTCTTGACAACTCCACAGCTATTTATGTTGGAGGCTTTAGTCTTACCACTGTCTTTCTTGTGGGAAGGTGGCTGAAATATTGCCTGGCTGTCCTTAGTGACCTTGATTGTTCTCATTTGATGCTCCTTAATGTCTTTTTTGAGTTCAGATATTTGCAACAAAACCTCAACATTTTGCCTGAATAACCTTTTAGATGAGACAGCCAGTTTGCTTGATAAAGCAGAGTCATCTTTCCATTATGCATGGGAAGACAATTTGGTTTGCAGATCAACCAGTGCAGTGGTTACAGAGAGAACAAAGATGATCCTGGGTGAGTCAGTTTAGGTCCAGCAAAGCTAGGGAGTTCAGGCACAATGCCACAGTACTGCTTATGCAGTTGTTCCCAAGAACAGTTCAGGTCCAGAACAAGTTGTGTATGTATTTTTCCTCTGGCTGTGATATCTCATAACTCTGGAGAGTGGAGAGTCGATTCTAATATATTTCTGCGAAACATTTGACTTTTTGATTCCACTATGAATGAGAAAAGAAAGCCAGATAGCTCTTTTAGTACCACCTTGTTATACTGGAGAGGTGTGTGATGAGTTTGGGAAAAGTGCATAATGCAATCAGGAAAGAGATAGGAGCAATACAGAATATCTCAAGCAATGTTTCTGTGGAAAGGAGAAAATAGGGTAAAGAGAAAAATATAGGAAAGCTGCAGAACTGGAATGAGCTTCTCCAGTGGGTCTTTGAATGAAAATGAATGAAAAAGCATGATGCCAAGGAAATGGTTTTGCAGGTGAACATTTGGACAGACAATGAAGTGTTGAAGATCTCTGATGGAGAAATAGAAAAACTCACATTAAGTTCCCGGAGTTTTTTACCAAATTATTCATAAATTATATAGCATGGAAAATTAAGTGTTTAAATATGAGAAGCCTAGTCCTCCTCTTAATGAGGTTCAATTCAGTAGAATGACCTAAGCTCCTTATGGGAACAGGTATATGTAGAAAAACATAAGAATGAGCATATCAAAGGTCATTCCATTCCAAGTGATTGCCTTTCACTTACTTTGGAAAGCAGAAAAAATATGGGGTGAACTGACATGTCAAGTATTATGATAAAGATAGTGAGACTTATGCAGAAAGGTTTCTAATGAAAGCAGAATCACAGAAACATTTAGATTGGAAAAGATCTTTAAGAACATCGAGCCCAACTGTAACCTAACACTGCCAACTACTTCAACACTAAACCATGTCCCTAAGTGCCACATCTACACGTGTTTTAAATACCTCCAGGGATGGTGACTCCACTACTTCCCTGGGCAGCCTGTTCCAATGCTTGACAACCATTTCAGTAAAGTAATATTTCCTAATATTACTTCGTAGTCCATCCAGAGAATGTCTACGAAGATGATTAGAGGGCCAGAACACCTTTGCTATGAGGACAGGCTGAGAGTTGGGGTTGTTCAGCTTTGACAAGAGAAGGCTCATGGGAGACCTCATAGTGGCCTCTCAGTACCTGAAGAGGCTACAAGAGAGCTGGGGAGCGACTTTTTACAAGGGCATGTAGTGACAGGATGAGGGGGAATGGCTTTACACTGGAAGGGGGAAGGAAGAGTTAGGTGAAACATTAGGAAGAAATTCTTCACACTGAGGGTGGTGAGGCACAGGGTGCCCATGGAAGCTGTGGATGCTCCCTCCTTGGAAGTGTTCAAGGCCAGGTTGGGTGGGGCCTTGAGCAGCCTGGTCTGGTAGGAGGTGTCCATGCCCGTGGCCAGGGGGATGGAACTAGATGATCTGTAAGGTCCCTTCCAACCCAAACCTTTCTATGATTCTGTGAATATCCAGTCTAAACCTCACCTGGCACAACCTGAGGCCATTACCTCTTGTCCTATCTGTGCCTTTGCTCAACACTGCAATTTTGTATCCATGTGTGTGCTTTCATTTTGGCATGGCTCATCTATCTGTATTAAGTTTTGTTCAGAAGTCTCAGAGGTTTGTAAAAAGGAGAAATCACAAAGAAGTGTTGTATTTACTGTTGATGAACATCTTATCTATTATTAACATACCAATGAGGAAGCAAGGTATAATTTATTCCATTACTGCTGGAGCAAGGCTACATATTGGATTATTCAGTGAATCATGCTAGAGTGGTAAAATAGGCCATCTTTCTCAGTATTTAGTCATGTACACAGAATTTTACTAATGTGAAGAAAGTAAGACAGACAATCTAATAAAAAAGAAAACAGTCTGAATGTCAAATCTCAACTACAGAATATGTCTGAGTGTCATAAGGTCAGACATTTGATACGGCTTCTTCAACCGAATGAATTTGCTGTAAGTCACAGGTGGTTTTGCTCACCTAAGGGCTTTTCAGCTGTGCTGGAAAATTCCTTACTACCTCACTACAACTATTACAGTTGTTATCAGTTGGACAGTGTGATTAATGCTACCAATAATTCAAAGAATCTTAAAAATTTTACAAATAGTTATCTTATATGCAATTTCAAAAAGCTGGGCTGTATCTTCCCTTAGCTTCCCAAGAAAAACTACTGTTGTCTGCATCAGAGACTGAAACTGCGTGCTCTTGATAGTCACTTGGGAACTATTAGCATAACCTCTGTTTTTCTGTCCTTTATTTTTGTAATGCTCACTGACTGGAAAAATGAATGAACATATAACTGTAAACAGCCATTTGGAAAATCCTGAACTTTCACAGAAGAGTCATGTGGACGATCATTTGTTCTCCATGTCTCAACTTTGTGGCGGTCTGGGAGGCAAAAAAGACCTTCCTCTGGCAACCCCCAAAGATGAACAAGTTAAAAAAAATAGCTGTACTTGGGTATTTTGTTTCCTGACATCAAAGGTTCTTGAGAAAGAAATGTGCCATTACGTGATATTATTCTTTTTTAATTCCTGTAATCACTGTGACAGACCCTTGGCATTTGCTTTGTGCATTTAAAATTCTGGTTCATTCAGGGAGTCCAGATAAGAAACCTGATGAGGGATCCTCTCATCCTGAAGTCGGTGATATCACTTTTATTGGGATTATCTGGACCAGCAATGGGCAGTCCATACTTGAATATGCACTGGAGGAAAGGAGGAATGCAAGAGAAAATTTTTCTCCAACCTGATGTTCTGTGGTAGGTTATATCTTACGTTGCTTTAATCATTGGGGTGGCAGCTGGTCTACCTGCACACCTGGGAGCCCTTATCCATTTCAGCATAAAAGGTTCTTGTTGCTTCATCTGAAGAAGTTTTGACATCTTTGGCGCTTCCCACAGGGCTTTGAAATATGGATGGGTAAGGAGTGGGCAGATACATATGTGGCAGGAGAAAAAGGATAGAGCTCTTAGTGTAGAAAAAATACATTTATTTTGCCTCACAAAATTGTTTTTTCCAGAGATATTTTCTGTTTCTCCCTAGCAGAACATACGGAAGCCGTGGCAGCTTGCTGGCACCACGAGCCAACGCCGATATGCCCATAGCTCCATTGCAACCAGCACAGCAGGAGAGATTGCAGGGACGCTGGACATGCTCTGGAAAAGGGAAAAGGGGCTGTGAAAGGCTCCCTCCTTTGCCGCACTCTAGGAGCCTACTTCCACCAGTTCTCCCCACTGGCAGTAAGGGGGGTGTGGCTGATAGCAGCATTTATCTGCACTCTCCAGCAGCTGCCCTCTGTGTAGCTATCAATCACAAGCAGTCAGCCTTGATGTCCCGCTGATGATGAAGAGGTGGCTGCAAGTGAACAGGGTAGGCTTTCTTTAAAAAATAAATTAGCAACATACACTTGAAACTCACACTTCTTTTTGGGTGGAAAATCAAGTCCTCTGAAGTTGGGAAAAGCCAGATATTTGTTTATCCAGCCAACCCAAATTTAGCATTGTGTCTATGTGTTCTGCTACAATCTTCAGTTGCCTTCATCATGAGTTCTAACTTCCCGAAAATACAACACTTTGAAATTAGGAAATACCAAACATGGGGTTTCCCAAGTATCCTTTGTTCTGCAAATTTGCCTGCCTGCTCTTCCCCATTTCATCCCTTGTTTGAACACAAAGTGTCATGTCAAAATTTAGGCTAGCTGGGCAAATGCAAATATGTTTTTTCCTCACTTCTAAAAGTTTGATTTGCCAATGTTGCAATCTCTTAATGCACTGTCTTTGGTAAGAAAGAAATAGTATAAATTAATATAAAAGTACTTATGAAAGTAATAGACATTGAATCCAGTAATCTGAAAGGATCAGTGATGTGAATGGACTGTGGGCTACCAGTACAGCATTACTGCACTTGATGGATCAGTTCATCCATTCATATGTACTTGTCACTTTTCAAGTACCTAAATCAGAGGCTTCTATAAACTCCAAGGCACAAGAAAGAGAAAAGCAAATTATATATGGGCTGTAAGCAGAAGTTCAGCCTTTGAACTTAACAGTAGAGCAGAATTGTAAGAGAATCGGCAGGTATATTAAAATCAACAAGAATATAACCCCTCCATCCTTCAAAACAAATCATGAAGAAGTTTTAAAAAACAACTTCAGCCAAAAAGAAGACCAAATATCATAGACTTTTTTTAATTAGTATTTTGGGTCTTACACCAGGCTGCTGAACTGGGGCTTCTCAAACCTACACCTTGAATTTTTGATATTGTCACTGATCTGCTGCACAGCACAGGCAGACCCAGATATTTGATATTTTGCTTATTCTCCCAGAATGCTTTTATGACAGATGGTCCCTCTCCTGTGAATTTTCCTTCATGTGGATGTCTATCTTGAAGATTAATCTAATAATAACACTATATTACAAGTTTTCAGCCGTAACTTATTTTTCTTTACCACAAAGAATCTTTTTCTGACATTTAGTGTATTACAGTGCCAGTGGAGGTGAACAGATGCAGTTGAAATGTTAAAACAGAGACCTTCCCCAAGATGTAGTCGAATTGTTAAGACAGAGCCATTCCCAAATGGCTCTTGTTCGTTGTAACACTCTGAGTAAGTATGACGAAGTTTTCTGCATCAACAGTGCTTCGCTGGGTCTGAGTGTGTTGACCCTTTTTCAGTAAAAGCTTTTTGATGCAAGTGCCCAAAGGCATGTGAGTTCCTGTTGTTTATAACTATTAACTAGTGGTTAAAATTGAGTTTTGAGAAGGTATTACTGTAAAATATTTCTTTGTCTGAAGCAGCATGGTGCTTGACAACATTTTCAGACTAATAGTGCCTAAGCACCATTTTGATATATTCTAGTATTAAAGCAGGAGCTTACTACCTCCATAGGGAAAATTGTTAGGAGATTTTTATTCACCAGAGTATCCTCAGCTGGTTTAATTCTTATTTCAGAAAAATGAGCGCACCCCTGTGTTATTTTGGGGATACATCCACACTCGAGACAGGTGCCAAACAGGCATAAAGCATTCAGGCTATATTGCACTTCTACTGTGTAAAAGGGATGAGGCTTTGCCCAGATTCTTGCCTTACACTTCAAAGCAACTCTTCGAAAATGTGTCTTTAGTCTCTTCAGCCCATATGTTTGGCACAAGATAAAAGTAGGTAATTTCCTTACTTGGAGAAACATATACTATGTCAAAAGGGGTAGCACTCCTTCCGGTGCAGGTAATCAGTACCACATGCATAAAATCTCTCCATGACTTTTTTTTTAAGCCAACATTTAAAGTAAAGTTGGCTCAGAAATTAAATCGCCTTAGGAGGTGGAAAGCCTGCGACACCTTTATACTACATAACTGAGGGAAATAAACCTTTTAATCGTCAGTCCAGTATCACAGTTGGCTGATTTCACAGGTTGTCAAGGATGGGTTGATGTGTTCAGCCTTGAACAATCCTCACTTGTCAACTTTATTATCTGGTTTCCTCTTCCTTTCAGTTTTCCCTTAGCTAAAAAGAAGATGGGCTGAAAAAAATGATAAGTTTATTAAGGTATCTCTTTCTATCTTGGAGAGCTCCTATGAAGATTTTTCAGATGACTCTCACTTCCCTGAACACCTCTAGTACACAGTCCAGTGAAGCATAACTCTGATATGAAACAAGTGCAGGTTTAGATATATTTGTTTTCAATTTGATACTCTTGAACCTCTTGAGCTTATATGTTAAACAAAAAATATGAGTCAATCCTGATACAGTTAAAACACAGCACCATAGTCTGTGGGCCCAGCCAGCTTCTTCACACTCTGTCCTCAACATTTTGTTGGCCTTCTTAACCACCTGGGCACACTGCTGGCTTGTATTCAACCGATGGTGAACCAGCACACCCAGGTTCTTTTACGCCGGACTGCTTTCCACCCATTCGCCACCAAGCCAGTAATGTTGCATGGGGTTGTTGTGGCCCAAGTGCAGGACCCAGCACTTGGCCTTTTTGAACCTCATGCAATTGGCCTTGGCCCATCAGTGCAGTTTGAACAGATCCTTGTGTAAAGTTGCCTTCCCTCGAGCAGATCAACACTCCTGCATAACTTGGTGTCATTTGCAAATTTATTGAGGGTGCACTCAATCCCCTCATCCAGGTCATTGACAAAGATATTACACAGAACTTGCCCCAGCATGGAGCCCCATAGACCCACTGAAAAAGAAGAAAATAATTGTCAAAATGTGGTTTAATGGATGCTGTTGAAAGTGGGATTTTTGTTATAGATTATTACTGCTATTTTTTATCAGTACATACAGCTCAATTCCATAGGAGAGGAGATGATAAAATATTGGTATACTTGCTCGTCAAAAACCTTGTTCTTTGATTTCCACAGGCATATGTTTTGGCCTACAGTTCACTAAATCAGTTGAATATGGCAATTTCTTTGAATATTGGATGTGGGTTTGTGGTAACTGCAGTAGAGAATTTAATTAAGAGGCATAAACTCTACAGATATGTTCAAGACATCTATGTATCTTTATGCATTGGCTTCCTTTTGCTTTTCTATCACTTTCTCTTGATCTCTACTTCCTGCAAAGTCTATAGTTATGATGTTAAAATTCAGGAAATATTTTTTCACTATCTGTTCTCTATCCCATCTCTTAGTTTCATCTTTAAGTTATGTTGTGCTTTTCTTATGCCTAAATTTTTGTTGTATGTCTTATACAATTTTTGTAGCTACCATAGACAAAATCAATATTTTATTAAATCTATTAGATATATAGATCGCTACTATACTCTGAATACATAAGTGTTTCAGTTCTTCCTCAACATACTGTGTATACAATAAAATTTGTGCTCACAAGTGGCTCTATATATCAGAAGACAATATTTTCAGGCTTTATTTAAGTCTACCTCTGCCTGTCACAGGATCGTGCAGGTGTGATTCTGTTAGATATTTGTAGGGAAATACTTTTGACAAAAGAGATACCATTTTGTGAGCATGTTAATGAGAGAAGGAACAATTTCTACTGTTGAAATACTAGAATAGGGTTCTAGCCTCAGCAGAATTGGTTATATACAGAAACATCATTTAGTTTCTCTCTGTCACACATGAATTTTCTTTCAATTGCTATAGTATATATTGATTTTTCCTATTGCGTCTACATAAGATAGGTATTATGAACAGGTAGAATGAAGATGCATGAGACCTATTGCATTATCAAACCTATCTCCTTTAAAGGGTAGGAGGCAATCTTCTTTCTTAGTAGCTTGACTTTCTTAAATTGAACAAGAGCTGAGGATACAAAGCGCACCAGAAACTCATTACACAAATGAGATGGCATTAATTTCTGTGTCAGGATTGTGATCTTGATCCTTTCTTCTGTGTGCAGATGTGGCTCTTACTTGCATAAATGCTAGGCTTATGTATGGTGTCTATTTATTTAATTGTTTATTAAATGTTTATAATAACTATTAGTTACTCTGGTTCCTGTACTTGCTTATTATAAAATGTAAACAAAGTTCTGGAACTCAATGAAATTACTCAGGTGCTTAAAACCAAGCATTTGACATTTCTTTCAGCATCAAGTCCTTAGTCCTTTTCCTTGTGCCCTAGCAGTTTTTGACGCTTAACTTCATTGACCAGAAAAATTGTGCAGAGAGTATATTTCTGCCATAATGTTTTTATTGCAATGATAAATCCCTAAAAGAAGAGTTTGCAAAGGAAATACTGACTGCCCCATAAATGACTATGAAACTGGAAGGCTGGGCATATTTTAAAATTAGACCTGCCATTCACACATTAAAATGGACTAGAGGAAATTAAATAGTTAAGCTGTAACCCAGAGGAAAAGCCAGCAATGCTGACTGCAGTGCACCAGGCATAATCTTGGTCCAAAACTTTAGTTTTCCAAACATCTTACAACCTACCTAGAATCAGACAGCCTTTGGGACTCCTGTAAAGAAAAGTGAAGTGCCTCAGGAAGTGGCATTGTGATTCAGAAGATGATGTTCTTCACCCTGAGTCACTCATGCCCTGCTGGGGTGCTCTCATGCAGGTAAATCCCACCACTGAAGCTCTGACTCCTGACTGCTCCATGCCATAAAATACTAAATAATGCTTGTCACACGAATAGCAGCATCCTGGCTTTCTACTATATTACTAACCAGGTAATTACCTTAAAGTTCTGGTTGCTTTAATTGCCTATGGTTCTTTCTTGTGTACTTCCTTCCCCTTGCTCTGTGTCATGTTGTTGGCACTGTTATAATAGCTGCTGTGTTTCTAGGGGTGACTGGCTTTGCTTGATGCCCAGGGAAACCTGGCTAGATTTCAGTGATTACTGAGTTGCTGCTTCTTTGTTATGCCTTTGTATCTTGTGACACCCGTGAAACAAAAGCTGAACAGCCTTTCCTGTTTGGAAAGTGCCCAGCTTACTGGAGTTTGTATCCAAATAAGAACACTGTTAGCCTGAGGAACACTGGAAATTTGTGCTATGCCAGTAAATAAAAATAATCTCTACATAGCATCATAGGCATCGCAAGCACAAAGCATAATAGGCAGAAGATGCAGTTCCCACATAGAAGACATACTTGGCTTGAGTTATCATTATATTTTATTTCAATTACATATTTAAACACTACCAGCACACTGTCAGCCACATGTGTGTACATCAGGAGCACTTAGCACACACTCATAAAGAATGAGCAATTACTCTGCTCCTTTGCAGGTTATTTTTAAAATAAGGCAGCTCTTTCTTACAGTTATGGAATAATAGGCATTGCAATTATCTTAAGGACCAAAGTTTACTATGTAATAAAAGCACAAATAAACTTAATTTTCCTAAACATCAGTTGAATTTTTATCTAGCATGCCATAATAATAACTGATTTGCTTTCTTTTCAGTGGAAACTACTTAATCAAATGCAAATTCTAGAATGACTCCAAGGCTCAAAAACCAAGTAACCACTTTCAGTAGATTTTTATGGTGTCTTGTAATGGAAAAGCTGATAGAACTTTAGCCATCACTTTGCTGTCAAATGCTACTGCAATTCCAAATGAACATGCCTCGTTATCTGCTAGCTCAACTGCTTGCTTTGCATTCATTATGATATAAGAAATGCTGGTTCCTTGATAATGTTATTAATTTTGAGTCTTAGAGTGGGTGTTTGAGTTTCTTCTATTCAAAGCATATAGCAGAAAACACTCTTCTAATTTGTTAGAAATCTGATCTTGATAAATAGAGTGTCTTTTGACTTGGATCTGTTGATTTCAAAGAGCTGACAGTACACAGTGACTCACAAGACACGTTGGCACCTGGCAGAATCATGTCCTAATCGATCTGTGGTTTCAGCTGGCAGAGTCATGCAAACTATTGCCTTTTATTGTATTATACATTCCAACCTAAGTGGTTTTGCAAGCCTTCAAGTTTACTTTAAGCTCCGGATTCAAGCGTTTCTGTAAAAATCCTTCAAGGTATCACGTTTCTTGACTTTTATAATGAAAACAATCTAACTGTAAATTTCACAAAATTCTGGTGAAGGAAAATAAAGCAGTATTACTAAGCTTGCAACTCAGAGCAAGTTCAAAAGCTCTGTGAGTCTTAATGGACCTTTTGATACATGTGCTGTGAGTTAGGGGTCTCTTTGTCAGCCCCAAACACAGTAGACTTCATATAAAATCTGAAAGAAACACCACTGATACGGCCACGATCAGCAATTATTTTATTCAGTTTGCTTTAGTAAGGGGCCAGACTGCCTTTGGCTTTTGCCAAAACTTCCAGTAAAGTCAACAGACTGTTTAAGCACTCAGAAGCACATTCTCCTAGTTTATTTCCTTGGTTATTTTTGAACATGTACAGTCTTCTAATGCATGTACCTGTGCACTTATAAGTGTCCTTTTAATGCTTTCTCTATGCATGATGGTGCTTTTAACTTAAAATATCGATCTGCAAGAAGGGTTAATCTAACCTTCAGTTAATACAACTCTTCAGTTATTAACAGGACACAAGTTGCCCCCTCTCCTTTTCTGCCAGGCTTCTACTTTCTGCCCCAAACTTCTCCCTTGCACCAAAAAGGCACACAGTTCAGCTCTCTGAAGACTGGGGGCAAGTACTGAAGCCCCAGAGGGCTTCACACCATGCACAGGTAACTCCAGTCCAGACTAAAGTGTCACTTCCCAGTGTGGTCACCTCCATTAGCATGAGGGTTATATTAGGCTTAGATAACGTAACACCAGTGTCAAGTTGTTCTCCCATATTGTTCAAAGTGTTACTGAAAAGTCAATGAGAATTACATCCTTCCATGGTTTTTGATACCTATAAAAAACAGACCGCAGTTCATTTTGGGCATTCATTTCTGTGGTATCAAAATTCAATGTTTTTCAATAGCAATCTCCAAGTGAGGAATGGACACAGGACAGGATGTATGCCAGGGCCTCATTTACAGGTTGCATATTAAACAGTTTCTAAATGAAAAGGTGGTTTGCTGTGCTATAAAATAAAGTCTTTCTGCAGACCTACAGCCCACGGGAACGAGGGGACAGGATGGAGTGTGCCTTTTCCAGTATTCCCCACCCACTGACCCAGAGCATGAAACCCACAGAGTTCTTGGAACTGCAAACAGTGTTTGAATTCAGACTAAAACTGGAAAATAGAAACTGGCCTCTTTTTTTTTTTTTGAGTCACATCAGTCAATGCTATTTACAAAATCGGTTTATGGAGACCACAGGTGGACACTCTGACTCATTACACATGAATACTAAATATATCCAAGACAATCTTGGAAAATCCCATAAAGAAAGAGGGAATAGCCGTCTGATTTTTATATTTACAACATCAGGTTTTGGTTGCCAGTAATGGAAATTATATTGTTTTCACAAAAAGCAGGTGAGGGACAGTAAGGGACTGAATGATTGCCAGGCTGCATGTGGCTGGAAGGAGAAGAAGGGTCTCAGCTAGACACGGAGGAAGGTTTGTCATGTTGCTGTAGGTTACTGTTCGCATTTGTGGCGGGCTGTGGTGAGGTTAGCAATGCATTCCACAATTGTCGGGAGTTAAGCAAATGCTATGTCCTTTAGCCAGGGTGAAAAGCACACCTGCCCAGGAAGCTGGTGTAAAATTCAGTACGGCCTCAGTCCTACTTTAGAGTTACATGGAGAATGTGAGTAGTACTTACGGCCTCATATCCTGCCACATATTTTACTCTCTCTGATCTTGAAAACCAGGGAGGTCCAAGGTCTGTAATATATACAGGAAAGCAGATAATAGATCCCTTTATGTTTGTCATCACTGAATTATGTTTTGATGGATGCTTCAGTGCCAAAGCTTCTCTTATTCTCACTGCTGAAGGAGAGTATTGTTGGACTCTGCAGTCTCTAGCTGAGCCCTGAGAAATGTAACAGGGTGAAACAAGGCATATCAGTTGTATCCTGAAAGCTTACTCTATACATAAGCTGAGAAACAGCTTCTGTTAAGAGGAACTGAGGAATGAGTTAGTGATTCCGATATGTACCCTTTCCTGAATGACCAGTAAAGTGAACAAACTAGATGCCAAAGTGCAAATTTTTTATTTATAGATCACCCAAATCTGTATTGTGCGTCTATGATATTTGTCATTGCCAAGATCCCAAGCCAAACTCTGTCTAGGCAGTGCAGATCATTTCCTCACCACTCCAATCTCTGAAACAGCCCCAAGACCAGAAAAAACTTCTCTGTCACTACTGTCTTGTTGGAAGTAGCAGTATGGGTGGCTGTGAACATAGACACAATGAGAAACTACTGATGAAAAGTCAAATTAAGCAGTCGTAGTTCTTCTGGTTGAAGTGTACAGCAGAAATGGTGTCACTTCTTTGTGAGATGGTTTCTTGTTTGAGCAGGATGTACTGGGGATTGCTTGTGGACTTCCTTCCTACTAAGATCTGCTAATTTGGCTCACCTTGCTGATCCTTCAACAAAATAGACATAACTTCAGCAAAGTCAGTCTTCTAGTACCCTGAATGACTAAAGTTCAGGAGTTGGAAATACCCAAATAGCCTACCTGCTTGGCTCACTGCAGTCAGTCTCCAGTGAACTCCCCATTTGCACTGTATTTCATTGTAACGCTCCTTCCAGCCTGCTGCTGCAAAACTTCTAATGGCAATTTCTGTTTATTCACTGCTTTCAAAGGAGTCAGTTCTTCAGTGTATTACACTCATTTCCATCCATTCACCTTTAATACTATCTACTTTAATAGACTTAAACCAAAATAAAATATTGCTTGAAATGTTCAGGATGTTGTCGTCTGTTGAATTTAACTCATCGCCAGTACAGAAGACACAAACAGCACAGCAGAAATGGAAAAGTTTATTGCAAAGCCAGAGGGATGGCAAAGTGGTATCCCTTTTTTTCCCCTAGAATAATGAGCATCTTTGTTTCAGCCTTAGGTCTGACAAATTCTACCAGCTCACTGTCTTGGGTCTGTGTTGATCATCATAGTCATATGAAATAATTTAACAGATATTTTGTTGCCAAAGTCACATGAAATTAGTTAATGAAAACTTAAAAGTGTATTTGCCAGCTCCTCTCTCATTCAAACACTCTTTTGGCTTGAAAGAACCTGCTGAGATGTAAGAATGAGCAGAACTGGGCATTGTCCTAAGAATAAGATGGCAATAACAGGGAGGAATGCTTGACTCTGTTTTATGGTAGTCAACAATGCATCTATGAATTTTATATGTTTATATTCTTAGATACTTCATGATGGCTAGGTCCGTGGCTAGTTTTATATTACCCAGTGCAGGAAAATCACATAGGTGGTCTGCAGCTGTCGCTAAGAATTTTGTAAGTAACCCTAACAAAAGTAAAGAGAAATGAAAATCTTTTTGTGGGGAGAGATGGAAAGGAAACTTTTGAGTGGTGAAGGATAATTTTATGAGCCTAACTATGTTTCATTTAAAGCTTTGCAATGGCTCTTCACTTCAGTTCCACTCAGGGCTCACTTTGGTCTCTGTTACAAAGAAGCACCACTAGTGGAAGATTTGCTCTCTTTCATGAGGTAAAAGGGTCAAAAGACAAAAAAAAATTGAGCGTTTTGATACTGAACACCTGAAAGCTAAGCCCTGCTGCAGAAGCAGAGCTCCCTCACTGCTAAGTTACCAACCGTAGGTCTCATTGCTGTCTCTCTGGACTCCTGGATCTCAAATTCTTATTGCAGAGGATCCCAGTTTCAACAAGAAGTGTACTCCTTAATCAGTGTGTAGTGTGACTTGATGGTTAGGCTCTCTTCTATGAAGCAACAGCCATGGACTCGGACTCTGTCATCCTATAAGGTTCACAAAGCCGACTCTCCTACCTTAATATCCCAGTTACTGTGTATCTCGCCTCTTCCCACTATCTTTAAATGAAGGTGACTGTGGCTGCAGGTCTTGATACACTCCACTCATGTTGTGAGCATCCTCAATGAATTGAGCAATTTTTGGCTGCAGTTTCCTTTTGTATGAATCCAAACAGCCCTAGAAAGGAGAACAGCTCAGCCAAGGTAGTTGTTCTTTTGAATAGAAGTGATAACTGGAGGTGCCTGTTCAGCCACAGGTGCATGTATGTGGATTAATTTCAGCTTTCCTGTGGCACTTGGAGTCAAAATCATGCATTTAATTGCATTGTAGGAGTCTCCATCATTGCAAATGAGGTTTGTCACTGAAGGTGTGTGCGTTGTATTCATTCATGTTGTTTAGATAGTAAAACACAAAACTACTTACAGGACTTCTGAGGCCTAGAGTTCATCTAAGTGAGTAAGAAATGTTCTGTATTTCCATAAACAAGAGATGAGGCCTTTCAAGAAAGAATCAAGCCTTTTCCTGTCTTAAAGGCAATTGGTCTTTGACTACTCTAACTGTTCTGCATTCTTCAAAGGAGACCACACTGTGTCAGATAAATGATTGAAAAAATGGATTTTTTTAACAGACAGTGTAAAGTTGGACTCTCCAAAGTGTTTTAAACAAAGTTGAGACACCACAAAACTTCGATTCAGTACGAATTGTTCTTTGTACTGCTTCCACCAAGGAAAAATGCTCAAAGTATTTCCTTTGCTGAACACAAGAATTCTTCTCACTTTTGCTGCAAGAGCTTTGGGTTTAGTTCAAAGACTTTACTTTTTCAACCATAAGAATTTCTTACTAGACACTGTGTATACATTTAGGATTTTAAAATAAATATATTACAATGTTAACCTTTTAAAATTCCCCACAACTGCATTCTACTTTAATTCCTTTAACTCCATTTCCAAACCAGACCAACCAAAAGTCTTTCTTGACCTTATAAGAACCTGAATAAAATCCTCCTTTGCTGAAGTTCCTTAAATCTGGGCAAAGAAAGGTTTGGATTTGCCTTTGTTTTTTTCTCACAACAGTAATAAAAGTTATTTAGTGATTCTGTGAATCCTTACTGTCCCCAAGGTCATATAGAGAAAATGTTGCAGCAACAAACCTTTGAGTCCTTGTCTCATAATATAACCATTGTATCACGGGGAGGGAAAAGGGGGAAAAGTAACAATTCTTTTAACAGAAGAAGAGCAGTGGGACATTTGAGGATCTGCCAGTATATATTGACTACATTATGAGCAACAATGTAGACAAGAGAGGACTGGTCACATACTTCTGGTTGCCTGCTCCTCTAAGCAAAGGTTTAGCCACAAAAAAATAGTGGAGTAAGGGGAAAGGTGAACATCCATACAAGAACCTGACTTTTTATAGCAGAACATTTTAGGTAACTCTCTTTAAAAAAATCTCAAGGGAGTTTGAAAATTGAACAAACAGAAACTAGAAACCATTTCCTCTCACTTAGGGGATTTGTTTCTCCTATTGGAGAAAATTCCAGCTGCAAGGAAGTCTGTGGGTGCCCTCCTGCAGTGCCCTCATTATAAGCAGCAAATGCTTAAAGCAGTTGCTGCTGTAAATAATCCCATGCCACTCCTGCAGTGAATAATCCTCCCAAGCAGTACCCCAGGTCCATAGGAGCATATCACGCTGCTGTGGTCTGAATGAATGAAATGGCCATCAAAATCTTCCTGGCTGACCACCAGTGTGGCCTCAGCCTGGAGGGCTGCTCCGTGCAGAAGCGGGGCATGGCTGAGCAAAGCCATGTCTCTGTGGTCATGTCCAGTGGGCTGGATCTCCATCATCTTCTCTGATGCCAAAACATACTCATCTGTGAGAGGAATACAGTTGGAGCGGGGAGCTATGGCCTTGCTGTCTTTGCACTAGGCAGCAGATCCTGCTGAGACTGGAATAACACCCTCCTTGTTTTCCTCTCTCTACCTAAACCACTGATCTCAAGCAGTAGATCAGGAAAAGCACATACTACCAAAAAGCAAAGACAGTGTGCACGTTACTCATGAACACTAAATTCCAGAAATTCCCTCAGCTCAAATCTTAGCTCCAACACTAATGACAAGGAACTAGCACAGCCAAAACCAGAGCCTAAGGACCAGGAAATGAGCTGATCAGATCTGCAGTGTCTCTCGTTTCCTATAGGCCCCCTCAGGCAGCTATTAAATGTCGATAGTCTGATATTCCCCAGAACAAGATCTGATTAAACTTTTTCTGGAATATACGGATAAGCATAAGTGGAATATAATAAAGCAATACTGTTCATTCTCACAAAACCTACTGAACACAAGCTTCCTGAGTATACTATACAGTGTGAGTTATATACTCAACTTTATTGATTACAATGGAGAAACTCTGTCTCTTTTTTTAAAATCTAATGCAAAGCTGTGTTTTTATATTTTTGCATGTGCTGTAGCTGGCAATGATTAATAACTTATGTGTCTCAGCAGTTTCTTTTTTCTGCCTTACATTTTAAATAAAATGCAATGGAAATTCAATACGCTGATCCGTATTCTCCCTTATACCCACATAATTTCTCAAAGCTGTCAGATCTCATTCGCAAGTCTCCCTTCTTCTGTCATCAGAAAATTATGTCAATATTTCACAGCACCTGATACATCCTCTTGCCACTTTATCTAAAGATCAGAGAAAACATGTAAAGTACCAATCAAAGTCTAAACAATTTTAACCATTGGGCCTGGAAACAATGCAGTTTGCAAAACATGTTTTCCTTATTATAACTTACATGAAAAGCCTCAGAGTGAAAAGGCTGGGTCTGTTTAATGATCTCACATACTAGTTATTACTCTAAAATACAAATATTGAAGGAGCTTTGGAAATGTGTTTTTTCCCCAGAGTATTGGAAAGAGCATAAACATAAAAATGTCTGAATCCAAGAGCAGGTTTAGGGTTTTCATGGAAGGAATGTATTATGAGAAACACTGGGAAAACTGAGAACCTGTACCTGAGCTGCTATCTGCACCGATTTTAAAAACAAACAAACAATCAAACAAAAAGGGGAAAAAAATCCTTCTTAAAATGGAATGGAATGCATCATTTGTATTTATTTGTCTCTCCAGTTCCACGGAATGCAGCTCTAAGCTGATTCACAGTTAAAAGAGTTTTTAACTGGAAAGACTGAAGGTCCATTGAGTTTCTTTACTGGAAAACCCTACCATCCGTCAAAAATTTGCTCAGTAAAGGAGAAGGCTGTTGTGATTCAAATGTGAATTCCACCATTTAATGAATTTAAATCCCTGCCAGTTACTGGGAAAGTTTTAATCTTGAGACACCATTGTCCAACAGTTTTCTTGCAGATAATGAATGTCTGAAGGAAACATTTGATATGGTGCAGTCTTAGTATCTTCAATACCAAATTCGTTGTGGTTGTGTTATACCTACGGCAAATGTAGGAAACCAGAAAAATAAGGGGCCATGATTACATGTCCACTTCTTAGTTGTGGCCATTGATGAGAATTTGCAATGGCTACAGCGAGGCTGCCAGCCATTCTTGGAAGAAACACCAGCACAGAGGGCAATTAATACTGCTTGTTTATTTTCTGGCAGCCTGCAATACATACTGGGCCACTGAGGGAGAGCCAGAGGCTGCTTTAATCTTCAAGAATTAGCAATAACATGCTGTGGCAAAATTTCAGAGATCGGACTGAACCCGTATTAGCTTTATTGCACTCATGAAACACTGGGAACATGCGAACTCTAGTATTTTCCTATACACTCATAAATGCCACTCAGATTCTGGCATTGAATGTCTTTTTAAATTTCATTTCGTTTCGTTTCATTTCATTTCATTTCATTTCATTTCATTTCATTTCACTTCATTTCATTCTTTTGTCTCTGGGTTACTTCCCGTCTCCTCAAGCCTGCCCCCTGAATTTCCTGTGACTGAAGAACACATTTCTTTCCATTTCCGTTCTCTGACTGTTTGGTAGAAATGGCCTTTAAAAGATCAAGAAACAGATGGATGGACTGTTCTTGGTGTTTCTCCCAGGAATGAAGGTTTGGTTGCCAGTGACTTTAGTTTCATTGGAATAGGCAGCTGCTAGCCTACAGCCAAGTGGGAAGATTAAGTGATTTGGGGACAGTGAGTTCACCCAGGAGAGAAGGGGTGGAGAAGACAATGTCTTGGCACAGTTAGTCACTTTTGTATTGGAAGAGCAAGTGCCTGGACTAGGCTGTGCCAGGAGGTACAGACCAACCCAGAAATGACTAAAACAAATGGTCCTTGAAATATGATTTGGAGCAGAGCCTGTATCATGTCTGTGGCGCGTATGAGATAAATCCTAGAAATGGTTGGAAGGGACGTTTGACTGCAACAAAAGGCTGAGTCTTACTTTAAAGTGCTCAAAAAGGGTGAAAAGACCCACTAGAAAAATTGACTGAATGCGAAGAATGACAGATGCTGCATGACTGCTGGGAAATTTAGTACCTGCTGCTGCCTGTAGGATGGGCAGAGGATGCCCCTTGCTTAGTTAAAAGCACTTTGGTGTATTTAAGAGCCTCAGACATCCTTGAACTTGCTTCCTAATTCCCCAGAAGGGATTCATGTAGCCAGGGAAAGATTATTGTTCCAGATATGCATCTGGGTTTCTCTCAGCCTCTCAAGGCTTCCCTTGAACAAAGGGTCTATTACAAGATGCTCCCCTACTACTGTGAAGCTGCTCATTTTAAGGATTTAAGCACATTAATTTTATAGTGATAAGAGTCCAAAACTAAGCTTTGCTACTTCCCCTTTATTTAATCAAGCATTTCCAACCAATTCTGCACCTACTTTCTCTTTCTTAGACCAGGTAGACAAGCAACATTGGAGAGACAGGAGAAGCTCTACTGGGAGAGGTTTTTCTTCTCTGTTTCCTGAAAAAGGCCTCTAACCAGTATTAGGAGAAAGTGATTTTCTGTGTGTAAACCTTCTTCCTGGTGTTACTGACAAAAACAAGGGACAGGTTTAAATAGCTGCTGGGTGGATCTCCTTTTGAAACCAACATCCCCAGCTCAAGCTCTCTTGCAGACTGTGCCCCTCAATGTGTCTCTAATACACAACACATTTGCTCCCAAGTACAAGAATATAGGAGACTTGTGGAACTGTATTCAGAGGAAAAGACACATGGGTTTAGTGGGAGAAACCAGTAATGCATCTATATGAATGATAAATTAAATACTCTCCCCTGGTAACTCTGCCAAGAGTTTGCTGCTTTGGTTTCCTGCCTGCTAGTGTAAACATCCAATAGCAACTGTCCTCTAACCATATGACTTCATCCTTCCGCCTCTGCCAGCCCTCTCTCCCAGTGTGGTGGCAGTGGGTACAATAGGCCTAAAGTCTTCAGGTGTGCTTGGAAAGCCTCTCCCTAAAGGTTTCAGAAATGTTGCCTGGTTCTTTCCTGAAGCTTTCCTACCTACTGCAGCTCTTGAAATTTCAGCATCAGTTCATGGGAAGCAGAAGCTGACAGAGTTTATTCAGGACTGCAGCTGTTCCCTAGAAAGGACTCTGAGAAGCCAATGGAGACCTTCTGCTGTATCCAGATAAAATCAACAGAATCACAGAATCATAGAATTGCTTGGTTGGAAAAGACCTTCAAGATCATTGAGTCCTACCATACCTGTCCACTACTAAACCATATCCCTGTGAAACTTGTCTACCCTTCCTTCAAATACCTCCAGGGGTAGTGACTCAACCACCTCCCTGGGCAGCTCTTCCAGTGCCTGACAGCCCTTTCAGTGAAGAAATTTTTCCTGATGTCTAATCTGAACCTCCTCTAGTGTAACTTGTGTCCATTTCCTCTTTTCCTATCACCTGTCACTTGGGAGAAGAGATCAACACTCACCTTGCTACAGCTTCCTTTCAGGTAGTTGTAGATAAGGTCAATCAACTATAGCTAACAAAGGTTTATCTAACCTCGCCCTTATACAAATCTAATGACACTGAAGCCATAGCTTCTCCACACAATCTCTTCCAGTATTTGTCTTCCAAGCAGAAAGAATTTTTCCAGAGTGTAGCCTACATCTCTCTTGCTGTCTTTTAACTTGATTTCTTCTTCTTCTGTGCTCAGTATGGGTACAGAACAGCTAATTTTGATGTTTTAACGTTTTTAGAAGGATTGTCTCCTTCTCCATATTAAGTCATCTCAGTTCTTTCAGTCCTTTCTTTGCATAATGCTTCATTCCTCTCTCTTTCATTTTTCTATTTGGTTTCTGTTTTGAGTAGATAAATAGCTAAAAAAATGCTCAGAATTACCCTGGAGGGATTCTGAATAAAAATCTTGTAATCTCTGTAGTCATCATCTCCTTTATCCATACTAATAAGGCAGGATAAGGTATGGGTAAAAAAAAAGCCCAAGGCACAGATAATACAAAACATGTGTAAAGGACATTGTAAGTCTCTAGCTTGTAGCTCTGGAGCTGCTTAAGCTGAACAACTATTTCAGTAAACAGATTTCCACAGAGAAGAGTAGCAACTCTGAAATGCAGCAAGAGCACCCAAGTCAAGTACAACCGGCATGCAGTCTCCACCATGGGCTCTCTGGCACCTCTCCATGCTCAAGAGGGAGGCAAAATGGGGCTCAGTGCACCCAAAGATAACTATAAATAAATGTAATTTCCAATTCTTCATTCCTTGTAGCTCTGAGCTTCCATTCATGTATAGTAGTGGATAGCTTTATAACATCTACTCTTTAGCCACTTCCGGGGTTAGCTCTGTGTCCTCTAGAGTAACAAACCCAAAACTTTATTGGCCTGTGACAATATGGACTGAAAATATGTTCTGGAGCAACATCATTTATTCTCCTTCTCAACTTGAGTTTTGGTAGTAGCAGTCATGCTTGACTACAGATAACGCTGAAAGTTGGAGAGTCTGTAATATTGCCCGTAAGCCATTTCTCTAGAACTTTGGGCTGCAGAGCTTGCGTATCATTTGCTAGGATTGCAAGGACCTCTGAAACTATTCCCTGCAATATTAGGTTTAGCCACTGGCATAAATATAGTTTTTTGGAAAGGTATATTTCTAGTTAAGACTCTGAAGATGCATGATGTAAAGAATTAAATGCTTTCCAAGCCTGAATATATAAAATGTGCCATGCTGTATTTAGCATAGCTGCAGAAAGGAAGAAAGAACATTTACCAGCAGACTGGGTGAATCAAAATGCCAGAGTAGTTTTTGACAAATATTATTTAACTTGCATCATTGCTTATATGTATTTTCAATGTAGTATGAGAAATGCAAATTGCTCATATTTCAGTGTAAACCTCTATTAGGAAAACATTTATAATTTCAACCCAGAGTTACATGAGTAATGAGATAACCTGTTAGCAAGCTGCATGTCTGAATGAGTCACAAGCTTCTTGCACCATCATACAGATCAGAGGGGATGCAAATCTGTGAAGATTTCTCTTTGTATCTGTGGATTTTCTACAGGTACATCTCCTTATGTTTGCCACCAACAGATCTTTTTGTGGAATAGAAATTTGAGGTCTGTGATCTTCCCCAAAGTGGGCCTTACATGATAACTTTGTCAGCCACCTATTTCACTTGAATCTTTTGAGAGGCATTAAAAAGGTAAGCTTGCTTAGCCACTCTGAATCTTCTTTTGTACACACATACTGAGCAAGTATTTACCCTGTTTTGGTCTATACAGCAATATCAAGGGTCATAAGCTTTTCTTGTTCTGTTTTTTCTCTGATGCAGATTTCTTGGGAAGGGACATGGAGATATATTCAAGTGATCTTTTGAATAGGATTTTATGTGTGATTTGACTCTTGAAGCCCAGAAAACTGTTACAAACATTTTAAAATTGCATAAAACACCAGCATCATGGAGAGACAGAAACAAGTCACTGGGGAAGCCTGGAATCCCCATTTCTCTAGAACACTCAAGAACAATAAATTCCAGTCTGTGTTCAAACGGATGCATCTGGTTGACTGTGATAGAAGTGAGAGGCGGCTTTCATCCCTGAAACCAACTGAAAACCAGAAATACTCTGATGCCATTCACCCCATTACAGCATTATAACCTGCCTGAGAATAAAGTACTTTGAAATGTGTTGAATAAATACGTTTGGTATCCAAGACATTGTTTAGCCTTAGTATCACCAGACTGAAACTTCCTAATCTTATTTTGAGAAAATGGGTAAGTCATATTATTCACAATATGTTAGGGGTGAATTTCCTCTTTCAGTGCAATAACTTCAGGAGTTTATCATCCCACATCGGAATAGAAGCTTATTTTACATTGTGTTGTCATGGCTACACCCATAACTATTAAGAAATACGATTCCAGAGACAAAGCTATTATGTTTTTTTCAGAAAGTCTCCATTAAAGTAAAATCCTTTGAGTAACACCTACTGAGAAGATCCATTATAAAATTAAGATATACTTTGCCAATGAGGCTATGAAAGGATAACTGAAAGACAGACAGATGTCTTCCAGTGAGAAGTGAAGGAGAAATACTCAAACACTTACAAATGAGAGAGATTTAACCTTCATAGACTGCCAAGCAAGACAGAAATTCTTTTTCTTGACATTTTCCCATCAGTGCTTTCCTGGAGGATTATGTTATAGTCAAACATAACTTTTTGGTAATAATTAGGTGAAATTTAAGGACTCAGTTATGCAGGAGACAAGACTACATGACCTAATGTTCTATTCTAGCCTATGAATTGTTTAAATACAACCAGTTATTTTATGCTTACTTTTTTCCACGTCAACATAGTTTAGCAGTCAGTCAAGATAGAATTTGGTTATTTCTAGTAGGGAAGCGATAGATAAATGCGGACAATGTTTACTTGAAGATTTCAATGGTCTGCACATCTTGATGTGGTTTCTTTCATGGTTTTGCACATGAAGGACTGCAGAATGTGGAACATGACTGAGCTCATGGTCTGAGGTTATACATTATGATAGCCAGTTCTTACCAAAAAAAATAGAAGGCTTCTTTGAATAGGCTGCAGGAATCCTTTTGCAGGGAGATTACTACGTGGGGTCTTCTCCTTTCATGGCGTGTTTTTCATGGTGAAATTTCAACTGGACATGAAGACAGTAAAGGTCAAATTAGCAACTGGGCAGAAAGTGCGTATGGAGGGCAAATGCAGCCAGCAGAAGCACTGATATTGTGGTTGGTCCTATAGCTGTCCTGGGACCTGCATAGACTGGATATCTTGGGTAAGCTGGATACATTCCATACTACTCAAAAGCTACCAAGGACAAGAAGGATGCCCTGACTTGCTTGCATTCACTTGGCACCTATTTCTGTTCCTTTATGCCTGCAGAGGAGATTACCCACTTGGAGGGGAAAAAGATTCTGGTAGCTTTGGTGCACACTGCTGAACTGACTTGCTTTTAAACTAGAAAAGTTCTTCCTGTACCTCCTTCTCAGTGGCATCCGGGACTTCTCCAGCAGGGAAACCTTAGTGTGTGAAACAGTTCACCTGGAGAACAGATGAATCCTCATCCTGGGAACAAATGAGGTTCCACAGTTTCAGGCAGAGGGAGTAAAATGAGTACCCAGCTGCACGTCAGCCAGCTTCAGCTTACAAAGCTATTTGAAAGATAGTGATCCTTATGTCTTACATCACCCTTTCTCCTTGTGCTTCATTAACTCCATGTCTGCCATTCATGGCATGCATTTTCAGTGCTTTTATATCATTCATCATGACAAGATTGATGCATGTTACAAGTTTGCCTTTCAGTGTAATACATAAAAGTGAACAGATAAGTACGTAGCAGCCTATAACTATTATTTTTTGTATTTTTAATATACTATGAGAACACATTTGTCCATAAAACCATGAGAGGGCAGTATTCTCTCTACCATTCATATTTTCTTTCTGTGGAAAATTAAGAGAGATTTTCTTTAACATTCATCTCATAAACCACAGAGAAGTGTTATATATAATACAGAGCTTGGTTCAATATTCTTTGTAATCAATAGGAATACTTCCCTTGATTTAAATAGGTGTCGGACTGAGGCTTAAGTTGTTCAAAATGACATCAGGAAGAACTGTCTGCATAACTTACATCAGAAGATACTGAAAATAAAGAGTCAGGAAATAATTTTGGTGGTGGTTAACCATTGGAACAAAATACCAAGAATACTGGTGTATTCTCCACTTCTTGGTGTCTCTCAATACGAACTAGATGTGTCTCTGGAAAAAGTGGACAAAAACTGCTGGGTTCCATACTGAGGTAGCAGAGCGATACTGTATGTATGCAGGCAAGATAAGCCACACATTATTGCTTTTAAGCTGCTAGTAATTAATCTGTGGAACAACACCTTAAGGCTTCAGGGAGTCATTTGCAATCAAAATGGCATGTATTTCTACATAATCTTCTCTAAGTCATTTCAGAGCATTTGCAGAATCTGTATTACACAGTCAGGTTTGCTAAGCAAAATGATCTCTCTGGCTTTGGAGTTCATTAATCTGGCCAATACAATAGTTTCAGTGCAAGATTTTACAACTCTAGTGTGATCCTTCAAGGGATATGCAATAAATTATTGTGGCAATAAATGACTGAGGGTTTTAGAAGTTAATTACTGTGCAGTTTGCAAAATTATAACAGTTTAAGATGGAGAGAGAGGTTTTGAAAAGGGTAACCAGAATTGTTTATCTCCAAATAATTGCTTCAGAAGTAACTTAGGTCACAAGAAACTACAGATTTTTAGCCAGATGAATATTTAGACATCTCACAATGTCAGTCCAATGCAGAGTGGCAAGTGCTAATTAGCATTCTTGCTTGCAGTTTCAGCAGAGAGGAGTATTTGATGAAATGGAAAATAAATTATTCTTTCTGTACTGCTTGACATGGTGACCCAACTCCAGCCTCCGCGGATTTGTGATGAAATTGTATTTTCTTATTTGTTTACTTCATCTCCTGCTGGTGAGGGAAATTCCTGTTTGTCTCTTATTCACAGTATTTCAGACATTTCAACACCCCTAAAATGATGCACAAAGTTTTGCCTGTGAATACCCTTAGGAGGTACCAGTAACTGTGGTTTCAGAAAAAAGTCACTGGGACAAATGCAATGGTGGGCAAAGACACGATTCAAAAGGAGGGACCTGCTCCAAGCCACCATCCAGCGTGTGAGAAATCAAAAGGACCTCCATAAGATCAGGCAGTGATAGAAACAAAAATGTTGTTTGATCTGTATCTACTTGCATTTTCCTTCATTGATATGCACTACTTATAAAGGTTTCCCATTGTTTTGGGGGGAAAGAAGCTGTGTCTACCTGTGATTTTTAATTAGGACCATTATAAAGAAAAATGTTAATATTCTAGTTATGTTTTGAAGACTACTAAAGGCTGTTAGCTTTTTAACTTGAAATATTTTCACATTGTTTCCATTACAAAGAAAAATATGAGGTATTATTTAATTTCCCGTAACTTGTAGTATAAAAATGAATTCAAAAACAATTGAGCTTTGCCAAGATGGCTGTATATTTTTTTGAGAAATAACATAGCTAGTTCAGACTAGCACACATTTGTACATGGGGTTTGAATTAGCACAGTTTTCAATGGATCTCTGCTATTCAACTCAATACTGAAGCTCTAGTTCAGCAGGGGACTTAACAGTTTGAGTAACCCTCTTCAAACCAGCGGATTACTGACATGGAGTTAGACATGTGCTTACATATGTTAGGAATGAGGGCTTGACATACAAGGAAACTAGCTGGTGTGTGTGAAACCCGCAAATGATTTGAGCCTCACCTAAAATTTAATTTGATGTCTGAGATAGTGTCTGACGCTCTTAATTGGTGTGTGGGATGCCAGTGCCTGGTGTTTAACATTACCTTGATCTTATTTATTCCGTCAGCCTTCAAAAGGCCACAGCCTCATTGTGGTTAGTGTAAAACAGGGAAGTATAAAATGCAAATAGTCAGGACAGGCCCCAGAAGAAATGTCACAACATGCAAGGAAAATGAATAAGGTAGTAGCAGTAAGCAACGTGATAGATTTATGCCTCTTCCTTTTTTGGATGGAAGATGGGGTAAGGAGGGAATGGTGAGATAAGCAAAAATTAGCAAGGCTGTTTGATGATATGGAGATGGAGATAAGGGGTGGAAAAACCCCAGCTCTCCACTACAGGACAATGGGAATCCACTCAGAAGTGCCAAGAGCTCCTTGGGTTCTGCTCCAAAAGGAGCTCCAAATGGAGTAGAACTCTCCACTTCTCATTGAATCCAGCCCCTACCACTGTGCGGCGGGGAGGGAGGAGATGAAGAGATAACCATTGCTGTCTGGCTTTTGCTAGGGTGCCCGGTAAATCTCCTTCAACCATCCTTTTTGTTTGCATGCCTGCATTTAGTTTGCTTTTCTCTTTTCTGTGCAGTGCTGTTGTGGAAGACCGTGGATTTTGACTCATTTTAACAGTCAGCTGATGTATTCAACAGGGAGCATATTTTGCTAAATAAGCTACAAAGCAAAATACCAAGAAGCATATTGCAGTGAAATAAAATACGGACTCTAATTGACACAGTAGTTTTGAATAAATCTTTCCATTGTCACAGTCAGTGCACTAAATGCCAGCGCCTGTCAGCACCACTTCTTAGTTACCTACCCAAGGTAATTATATAGCTCTTCTCACTGCAGAATCCAACTGCATCCCAGTTTGAGGTATTAATCTGTTAGCAAGCCCAGTTTATGGCTTTTTACCCAAACATAATAAAAAATAAGGCAAAAATAAATTACAGACTCCATCTTTAAAGACAGTCAGATCCCATCACTGTTTGCAGAGCCAAAATAACTTGGAGATCACTGTAGACATTTTGCTGGGAGTGTGTGGGTGAGGCGGTGCCACAGCAGAGAACTCAAGTCAGCTCTTTCAAGAATCTTACACTAGGCCTCCCATCATTTTGTGGAGAAATAGCCTTGGGGAAGTAATGTTCAATTTCTCCCTTCTCCTTTTACTTCCATGCTCCCCGGCAGTCTCTGTCACCGTGGGCACAAGGCTGAACATTCGGTTTTGCAAACATTTAAAAACAGCCTATGCTACCCACATGTGAGATTTATAAATAGCAAATTTTCTACGTTTAGTTATGAAACTGTGATGCTTTTCCTCCCTTTACAACTTCAAACTCTGTGTGTGAGCAGGAACAGCAGCCGCTCTGTCCTCTGAGTTGCCTGAGACTGTACGGAAGAGAGGTATCCAATGGACACTTACACAGAAATTTTACACTTAAAATGAAACTCCAATTCAATATGGGGCACAGGAAGCAGAAAAGGGGTTGTCACTGGTTGCAGTCATCTGCTGTAGCAGATGAGACATCATATGGTCCCTCTCACATAACTAATGATTTAGTGAAAAAAAAATATTCTCTTACCAACCTGGCTCCAAGTTGTGTCCTGAGCACCTCATGACTTCAGCTGGCATTTCTAGGTTGCATATCAGATTGCAATTAGGCTTTGAAATCAGAAGAAAAAGAAAGGCCTTTTGTGGCATTTCATACAGAATAGGTTTAAATAATTTGAGTATTTGGGATTCCATAACTGATATTATATTTTGAGAAAAAAAGTGAATTTTTTATTTTCTCTGTTTTTTCTGTTTTTCACATGTGGCCCCCTTCTGTTCTCCTCTTGCACTAAAGGGATAAAATTTGCCCTGGAAATGTATCTGTAAAAAGGTATTTAGTTCAAGATTCTGCCATTGTGAAGAAATTCAAGTGTATTTAACAAGAAATATTCAGGCAGGTCCTATTAAAAAAAGTATTATTCTCCTGCAAAATCTGCCTCAAAAATATTTTAGAATTTCTTCGTGATAGTCTGTAGGGGTTTTTTTACAAACTATTATATGGCAAAGATATAATATTGTGTTAAGTTCTAACAGCTCAAAAAGATAATAATTTTCTATTAAATGCTAAAGGACTTTCCTCCATGAAGATATAAGCAAGCCCTACAGGAACTGGTAGTTATGCTGCAGAAGGATTTTTCAGGCTTAGGGAGCTTGGGGGAGGGTGTTTGAGTGCATTAGTATTCACTCCACATTCTTGCCTGCTGTTCCACATGTACTGTTTTGTGCCTCCATAAACTGCTCTGGATGCAGACCAAAATTATTTACAAAAATTCACAGGGGGGGAAAGAAAACTAGAGCAGCAGTTTCTATGTATTTCCACATTGCCTTCATTTTCATTGATATTTACCGTTAGCCTTTTTTAAGCAATGTGAAAAAAGATGGCCGAAGGAAAGAAGGGAGAGGCTTTCTGCGATAAGAAAGGCTTTTACATTTTAGAGAGAAGTTTTCAGAGAATCAGAGTGCTGTAACCTTTCCTTGTGCAGTCAGAATCAACAATTTAAAGTAGCAGCACTAAATTCTTCAACTGAAAGGGCAGTTCAAAATCATTATTATTCCTTCTTGTTTACAGTATCTGATTATGCATAGGAAAACACATATTCTTCTTTTCTGTGTTAATCCTTTTTACTAGGGTGAACATTCACCACTTCTTATTTTTCGCTTCTCAAGACTGTTGAGTCCTAAGCCAGTCCAAGAGCAGACTTAGCCAAGGAGCCGTGCTTCTGCCTCCTCAAGCTGAAATCATAGCTGCAGGAACCCTTATTGCAAAATTTCATGAAAGATCAAGTGAGCAGGATCACCTGCAATACATGGCTTTATCAAGTAAGATCTGCTTTGCTCCTGCTGAAAAAATCTTACTAATAATTTGGAGGGAGGAGCCTTTAAATTGTTGTTCACCGAGACAAGCCTGGTTCATGGCCCACCACCAATGACTGTGGGCTCCTTCCTTAATATTTGTCCTAGGAGTTATATTCTTGAATCTTGATTCAAAAGGAACATGGTAATACGCAAAGTTGTCTCACAGTACAAAGTGATATCGCCTACTCTGATAGCAGGCCAGAGAAACTCTATTATCTCTAGAAATACGGAAGTGTATGAAGATCCTCATTCAAGAAAAGGAGCAGAGGCTAGAAAGTTCAGCATCAAAGGCAAAGGCTCCCAAACACTGGGAGTAGACAAACTTAGAAGAAATTTGAGAGGAAAGCTTATAATGCTTTAGAGGGGTGAATAAAGATCCAAGGAAGAGCTGCATCTTGCTCACACACATACATACAGACAAGCCAAACATCCAATGCTTAAAATTCACATTACATGAATTAGAGCAAACCCAGGGTGCTAACTGAGGCATAGTATGGTAGATGCAAAATCTTTAAATCAACAGCATTCCCTTGTGGACAACCATCACTTGCCTCTGGGCAATCTCTTTACAATCCCTGATCCCTGCTGGGGGAAGCGGGCGAATCTGCTGTTGCTCTCAGGGTGCCACCCTGCTGTGCATATGGTGATAGGGAATAAATATGCATGAACTCAATAGTTAGTTTGGCTTCTACCAAAGCTTAATTTAGCTCACTTGTCAGCACTGAATGAGAGAAATTAAAAACAACAATTAGTATTTCTTTTAATACAGTGAGTAAAGAGCAGCATGCTATAAAAATGCTAAATCTGGGGAAACTTCAGAGCTGGGAGACAAGGACTGTGCAACTCCCCATTGCTGAGGATGTAAAATATATTTTACAGGGCACTGATGGACTAAACAAAAGAAAACGTCTGGTCGGAGGGAACAAAGGAATGTGCTGGAGCATCCAGCAGCCAGCTGGAATGCATCTCCCGAGGAGGTTGAAATTCCTTCCACCTTCTCCCCCCTTCTTTTTTTGGTTTTCAACCTTCTCTGCCAAGAAAAGGACAAAAGCTTTATTATGCCTGAAGTTTGGCCACAAGCAAAAGTACCTAAAAGGTGCTTCAGAGCATGTGCTATTTCTGCAGGGACGTGGCAAGCTTTCCAAATGGCTTTTGCCATCATCCACAAATTGCATATTCCTTCTGTTTTACTTCATGAAAGTCTCTCCTTCTTTTCTTGGCTTGCACCACTGCAGTTCCTTTGAAGCCAGAAGCTGCAGAGCTGACACTGTACAAGGAATTTCAAATAAATTCTGATAGCCATTTTTGGGGAGGAAACATTGGGTGCTCATTATTGATTTTGTTACTTCATTTTGATTGTTTCTGCATATAGTCACAAGTGGGGCTATCTGTGGATGGTGCTGCACAAAGTCCAAAGAAGACAACAAACTTTCTTCTGGAACTTTAAAACATTTGTAAAGTATAGCAAGTAGACAGCAGATAGGTACTTTGAAGTACAGCAAGTACTGACAGCAGAGACATATACTTGGAAAAGAATCTTCCTTTATACCAGCATGGCCTGCCCATCAGATACTCATCTCTCACTGGCAGCGAGTACCCTCCCAGAGAGGGCAAATGGACTAGGAAGCAAAGAGTCTTCAAACTTAATTCAAGAAAGGTGACCTATGAACAGAGGACAGTACCGATGAAGACATAGAGATGATCATGGGAAAACGGGCAAGCTGAGAGTGGCCTCAGTGACATGGTGAAGGAAACAGAAGCCACAGGAAAAGAAACATTAAGATCATTAAAAAGGGAAAGGACCATGTCTCTCTCAAAGGTGTGGACAAGGTGCTTTAACTCAATCCAGTGGGAAAAGGAGAGGCTGTTGGAGAAGTTCAAAGAAGCCTGGTACTGATATGCCAGAAGGGATGGTCAAAAACTTCTATAAATAAGGACAAAAGCAATGTTACACGTGTCTGAAATGATTTGTAATATTATAATAAATAATTATATATATAATTTATATTATATATATATAAATTATTTGTAAATTATTTGTAATGTTATCTAACTGCTTCAGAGGACTGACATACAGATTGCTTGATATTTGCAGCTGGAAGATACTGCTTTTATCCCCAGTATTCCTATATTGGTTGATTTCCTTAAAAGGCTGCACTCTCTCACCGTGCTTTTCCTGTCCAACCTCAGTAAAGTCTACTTTATGTTCCAGATTCTTCAGCACTGCTGCACTACAGAGGTCTCCTGCCACAAGAAGTAGCTAAGGTCCTGTACCAAGGAGCAGCCAGCTTTTCTCATAGACTGCCTTTACTTTCAGGATCGGAAGCAGAAAGCCCAGCAATCCCCAGGTGGTGAAAAAATTTGCATGTAAATGACACAGGCTGTCCATCAAACTGCACAAGCCAATGGCTGTTTCACAGTTGGATGAACCAGTGTCTGAGACGTAAATTCTGAGCAAGCAGCAAAAAAACTTCAGATGTCCATGCAAAATTCACTGAAGGCCGAGCATGGCATCATTACTGGCCTGACATCCTTGCATATGTGGAAAACCAAAAGGAGGGAAAATTGGTGCTATGTTAATACCACCCAAATATACATAATGAAGTCAGACTGAAAGCAATGAAATTACAGTTGCTCCTCATGAGCTGTGATCTTCAATTATAGAGTAGTGAACAAATTAGTAGAGACAAAAAAGAAAAACCTGTTAGCCATAAAATCTTACTGGCTAAGCCTTGTATTGTTTCAGTTCCAGTTTCCATAGACTTTGGTAACGTACGTGCTGTCTCCTTCGGAGTACTGGTGTTAACTGGAAATCTTAATTCTGGGAACAATGAATTTCTTATCAAATGGCCAGTATTACAACTGAGTTTTTCAGAAGACCTTAAATCTTTCTGAGTATTTGAAAGGTCTGAATCATTGCAAGAAGCCTTCTGATGCTACAGAGATAAAGTTAAGAAGAAATTCAAGGCCAGAAAAGGCCTGGGCAGGCATGGCTAAATGAAGCCGCCAGTTCTCTGTTCCCAGTCTGCCAGCATTCCTTATGCTTGAGGTTGTTTGCCTGTAGGTTGGAATGACTGTGAAGCAGTCAGGGATGCACATTTACGGTGCAGCAATACTGGACTTACTCTCAACTACAGCCAATTGAAAGTTAGGTGTCTGATCCTACCTTGTTCAAGTTGCTTACACAACCTGAAAAATTCACAAATCCAGATCAGTGATGTGGTGTGAATCTACTTTGAAAGGGTACTAGAGAAGATAATGCCCACATAGTGAGCCATCACTTTTCAGATCTACAAGCTGACTTGATTCCCTAGGTAGGCAAGGCTGAACAGCAAAGAATATATGGCTATCTTCATTTTAAAGTTTTTTATGGCTGGTAACTTTATACATTCTGTGACTCTAATTTTTCAATTCTTCCATTGCAACCATCAAATCCTATACTGCAAATCAAGATTTGTTTTGATAGGACAAGTTCTATCTTCCCTTCCCTGAGTACATAGTTTGACAAGTGATGTTTTCCTTTTGATATATTAGCACCTCATATCTACCTCAGATGTGCAAAATGATCCAAAGCTTCAAATAAAAAATGAAGTAAAACCATTCCTTAGGCCTTCATTTTCAAAATTTTCCCAGGATAGTTCAGGTCATCAGCTCTTACAATTTAAACAGAGAGATTAATTTCTAAGAAACTGGTGTAACAACATGGTAGAATGTCAGATTGTTTCCTTTTTTGGAGCTACTAACATATTTGCTTTCAGAGGCAACTGATCTTTTTGAGATCCCTCTTTCCCTTAGTTTGACAGAAATCTGTTAATGACGAAGCTCTGAGTGTTCTCTAAATTCAATGTGTGGTGAACTTTGAGTCCCAAGCCTGAAGCCACAGTCTTCCCAGTGTTTGCTGCTTGGGCTCAATAAACATCACACTGATATATTGAGATGACTCAGCTATGCAGCGTCCACCTGCCAGCACCAACTCACTGGTCTGGACTTGTGAGTTTTTCCAGATAGCAGACAGGCTGAAAGAGCAAAGCCATTTATAGACCTGGTGATTATAATGATGCATGAGACTAGAAATAGATTTATAACAATCATAACATCCAGGACAGCATACAAATAGTGACGATAAAAAACAGGGAAAGATAAATACCTGTCTGGAAATATGACTCGTACTGAATCAATAAGCTGATGTCCCACTAAAGCATGTCACCACAGATTGAAAGCAATGTGGTATCAGTAACAGTCTGCCCAATGAAAGTAGTCCTTTTTCTCCAGTTTTGCTTACTGTTACAAGTTGCAAGGAATGATTTCTGTTATCTACAGGGCTGTTTCTGCATCACCTTTAACTAACTACTTTGAAAACAAGCTGATCGTATTCCTGTAATACAGAATGGTCTACTTAATGCCTATATTCAGCACTTTACATTTGTTAGTATAAGTAAAAATCCTGATTTTTTTTTTAGTTTCTTTTCCTACTACGTCTTGTAAACTGTTACAGATAATGAATAATTAAAGGGACTTAACTTTCAAAAAGCCATTTGAGGCTGTGTCCTTTCCCTGTTATGGCATGTAGTCACAAACGTGGTTCTTTTAAACACTGCTGAGAACAGCTTGCTTGTAGCATGGACAAGTGTTTATTACAGGGTTTACTGCCTTGTCCTATGATTCCATGCTCTGCAAAGCACATCTTAACTAATTCCCAAAGGCAAAGTGGCAATGCTGTAAAGCACTTGTGAAAACATTCAAACTGCAGTTTAAACCTTGTTAAAATGCAGTTCTTCTCTGGAAACTGACACTAAAAATGGCAGTGTGGGATCCTCTATTTATTGTCTATTTGTGATTTCCAGATCAAACATGCCAAGTACAACTACATAGTTCCCTCCAAACATCCACAGCCATCTCCAGAGACTCCAATGAGATTAGATAGTTGAAACTTTTGTGTTCATGTATCATTAAGATAAAGGTCTCCTTAGCATCTGTCCAAACCTCCTGTCCTCATTGAAATAGAAACACCTTGGCTCCCTTCCATTTAGCTGAAAGAGCTCAAGGAGGATCTGTTTTCTTCTCATTAACCCACGTCAGTTTTTTCACTGCTTATGGGACTAAAATACCTTTTCACACAGGGCAGCATATCTAACTCTGAAAACAAATATACACAAAGCAGATGTGTTGAGGAAGATGCCACTTCTTAATCATAGACATATTTTTGGCTGAAGAATTTTAATGCTTTTTAAAATTATTTTCTAGTCTGTTTAATGGCGTAAAATATTTTAATTTCTAGAAAATCCCAATATGAATTATATTCTCTCTATATATTAACCTGTTAAACACAGGCTTATGAGCTACATTTTTATTTCTCTAGAGAGCCAGCTGCTGTGTATTTGTAGCTGGGATCAGCAATGAGAAGACCCAGCTCAATCCAAAGCCCACTGAAATTCAGTTATACTATTCAATTAACCATGGGGACCTTGCTATGGGTTTGGTGCTTTTTCTTTGGTGCTTTTTCTTTTGCTGTATTTGAGCAGGAAGTAATCAGCCTCCCCCACCTCCAAGGGGTCTCTGAATTGACATTGGAGTTGCTGTTCCCAGTCAGGAGAAGAGATGCATTGCTGTCTCCAGCTCTTGGCCTCTAGGGAATAAAACTAGTTTGGCTTATATAACTTCCACTAATAGAGTTGCTATAGCATTCTTGTTGACGCTTAAACTCGGTCCCTATATGGAGAACACTATATTCACACATAGCTACCCTGACATAGTCAAAGATGGCCATTTCAAAAACAGTCCTTCCCCCTACTCAACAGAAATGTAGAAATGTAGAGCTAGATACTGTTTATTTGCACTACTGTCCCTTTATCTGGGCAGTATGTTCATAAATATATCTAAGAATAGATGCTAAAGTACTGAAAGGCTCTGAAAAGACTGCAGGAACAGTTAAAGCATCCATTCAAGGTGCAACAGTAATCAAGTGGTGACTACCTAACAGATGCCAGCAATGCTCCCTTGGGTGGTAAGGTTTCCATGTCAGTTTTCACATCACCTCTTACAAAAAATCTCCTAATTCAAGTGTCTTGAGTTTTTATCATCCTGAGGAGTGTAATCAGCATCTGCTTCAATCTCAGGTTATGCTTATTGGATGTTCAAATGCTTACAGAAGTGTAAGGAGGAATGCATGAGACTCTCTTGAAGACGACAGTTTCCTGACCTAGCATAGCTGAATTTTTGTGAAACAATATGCAGGATTTTTCCACCTCACTCTTTTGCCAATCCCTCGCAGCCTTGTGACTCAAAGGGGCAAAACTGCACAGCCCAGAGCCAATATGGGCCCCAGATTTCAAATGCTCAAGAGCTGGAATATCCAGAGCTGAGGTTTTGGTCTGGCCTGTGAAAAGGGAGGGAAAACCATCTGTGAAAACTGGAGGCACATTTAGGTTTGGCTTCTATGCCACGATCCCACAGCTTCTTGTAATCACTTTCTGAATATCTGCAGGTTGGGACAAGAAAACCTTTCTTCATACCTTCGGTTAGGAAGCCGTGCCCAGCTCTGTGCCTGGTACAAGCAGGTTCCCTGGAAGCCCTCTGAGCAACCCAAGGAGGCAAGACACACATGGTTTGATCCTTATGGTTTTAGAAAAACACTCTTTTCTAACTAAAACCACTGCCTTGCAAGTGGAGGAAGGAAGAACAGGACCCTGAAAGGGGCTTATTGAAAATACTTAATAAAAATAGCCTTCCCTTTATTTGGACACATTGAATGTCACTTGAAAATCACAACTGCAGGTGTGAAAGCCCCGTGTTTTTCCCAGAGGTCTCTCCTCCTTGCAGCTCAGGGCTGCTTCTGGGTGGTAGTGGGCGACCTGGGCAGCCAGACGCCCCTCATGTCACACAGACCTGCCTTGGCAGGCAGGCGGCAGGGACAACGAGGCCATTCCTTGCATTCCTGCCTCAGCAGGAAAGGGAAACTGGCAGGGATCCTCTTTCCCCTCAGCCTCCCCTTCTCTGGCCTTTGCTTCCCAGCCAGTCTCACTCCAGGAAACCCCTGAGAAGCCGCATGGAAAGGACCCCTCTTCCTCACCACGCAATGGCAGCCCTGGATGTGCTTGAGGGCCCGAGAGTGTGTGGCAGTGCTGGTGCAGGGCCCTGCGACTTGGCCTCCAGCAGTGACTTTAAACTGTCCCCTCATCAGCCTCGGGTGCTGAAGGAGCTGCTGTCATCCCCAGGGTGCACTTCTCCCTTCCAAGCCAGCTGCTCAGGGCAGAGGAGGGGGGCACAGTCAGACAGACAGACAGAATCCAATTAAACCCTCCCCTGGCCAGCCCCTGACACTCCCTCTTGCATTTTCCAGTCTGTGGTTACGGCGCTCAGAGGGTTCCATTAAGTCATCAAGTTTTACAGGTTCCTTAAAAAAAAAAACAGAGTGGGAGAGCGAGTGAGCGAGAGAGAGAGAAAAGTTTGGTCATGGTAGGGAATGAGTGATCAAAGCTGAGCCAAAGCTTCCTGTTACACCGGGACTATATATATGTCGTGTCTTTAATGTTGGGGGATGTAAGCAGGCTGCTAGGAGACTGGAGCAGGAGCTGACTCTGCCTGATTTCGCAGCGCGCTGAGGTTTATTCCACCGACCACAATGAACAAGTTCCTGTGTTGCACGCTTGTGGTAAGTCCCTTCAGAGAGACAGATAGGCTTAAAGATGCATTACAGCTTCAGAGATCAGGCTGTACAGACATATGCTTTTCTTCGGGGTTTTTCTTTTGTTAGATTTTTTTTGTTTGGGTTTTTTTTTTTTCCTTTTCTCCATTTTCGTGGTAAACCCTTTGCATTTCATCATGCTGAGCTTTCCTGGTGAGATCTGGAGTGCAATGTACTCGTTCAGCTCCAGGGAGGCAGCAGGGACTTTCATCCCATTCCTAAGGTAGTGGCATGATTTGCTTTTCTTTTGCATTCTTTTTCCTATCTCACTCTCTCCTTTTGTAAGACAGTGTTATACTAGCCTGACACAAAACACTGTATTTGGGAATGATTTTAGAAACTGGAGGCTGGGCTGTTTGTCTTTAAATCATAAAATCTCCATCCCTGCCTGTCTCTGTAATCTCTGCTTCAGTAGCAGTGGTCAGTATCTCAGATACTGTGCTGGCTTTGTTACCCAGGAAAACCACTGTGAACTTCCGAAAAAAAGCACAAACCTGTGGGGCTTGTTTTGGCTTTGAAAATTCAGCTTCATGTGCAAGAAAGTGATGAATTAGTGGCTGTGTCAGTAGCTATTACAGAAAAAGTTGTGTTATTAAAACCAGTATAAGCTCCTGCTTTGCTAAGGTTTTGCTTACTTGGTGATTTAGCAAGATATTTCCAGATGCAAATTTAGAGATGTTAGCACTGTAATAAATTGTTCAAAATATCATTTCATCCATTTAGCTATATGGCATTGTATATGATGTCAGATTAATTAAAACCTAGGTACAGGCAGATACTGTGCAACATCTATTTGAAGATGATTCATCTTTTGGATAAGAAAATATTCAAAGAAACTCATTAAGAAATAATATCTAGAACAGGCTGTTATGCATGTCTGCGTGGTAACTTGTTCCTGGGTGGTTTTGGTCAGTACAATGGCATTAATGTTGTGGCAGAACATTATAACTGAGATCCATTTATTCTGAAAGCTCTTTATAAATGCAACGAAATTTCCAGGATCTGATGAGTAATGCATGTTTATTACTCTCTGTACAACTTTCTGAATGAGCTTTTTGAGAAATAAACCCAAAGTAATTAATGGCGCAAGTAAAATTTGTCAGGCTTGTGGTCAGCAAATTTAAACACAGAACAACCTTTTTAATCTTCTGTATGATATTGTGCCTTCTTTGTCTATATGAAAGCACAGGAAGCTAATCTGGGAATTTCAGCAGTAGCCTGTTATCAATTTGGCTTCTCATCTGTGGCTGTTGTAAAATAATCACATCAGGATTTCAATTTTGATTAAATGTAATGTGCCTGTTCATGTTCTACCACAAAGTAATAGTGTTAGGTGAAATTCAGCATAATCCTTTGGCAGAGGAATCTTGGAGCTAAAATCTGTCAGTGGCAGGAGTCCATACCAGAGAGCTTCAGCATTCAATTATTTTATATTATTATTATTAAGCAATTAATTTAAATTTGTTGTGAAGCTGAAGTACCATCAGTGAAGTTTAAGTACTGTCAGATGTTCTAGAGCTCAGAAAAGTAGTTTTAGTACCTGTTCTATGAGAACACTTGTAGGAGGCACGACAGCAGTTCAAAGTTGTGTGTGTTTGGCTTACATATCTTAAACCTAGTTTGGAGACACCATAGCTGAAAAAGACTCTTCAGACATGGTCTACTTTCAGTCTTGGCCTCTTTGCTAAGGTTTCAGAAAGGAGACCTGCTGTGGTGCTGCATGCGTGTAGTGTGGTTTGCTGGAACATTAAAACTGCTTACAAACGGATAAATATTATGAAATCAGGCTGCATTGAAAGAAATTCCCCAGTGCTGGATCTTGTTACTTGTCACGTAACTATCTTGACCCTTAAACTTGACCTTTCTCTATTTTGGATCCCTGGGCACACGTGACATGCTTATTCTGGCCTGCCTATTGGGTTTGCTTTGTGTAGGCAGCAGTGGCTTTGCAGCTTGTGAGGGTAGGAGTTATCTTTCTGTCTGACTTACTTTCTGTCTGTCTGCATGTGTGTTGGTTAAAAATAAAACACTGAGGTTACCAGAAGAATTTTTAAAAGAGATTGTCCAAATTTAAATAAGATCCACTCTTCAAATCTCACAGAAACTTTAATTTTGTTTCTTCTATATTTAACTTTTATGCTAGTAAATTTGCCTTTCTGACACCAAAATACCTGTTTACACATAATATTGGACATACAGTTTCTCTAGCTAGATGGTTTCCCAGTTTTTCTGTTCCTCTAGCTAGATGGTCAGTTATTCTGTTTAGTGGAAAGGCAGATTGCAGTCATGGTAGCAACATTCCAGGTTTGGGTTATCTCTAAATCTTGCTGTCACTCTGGTGAATAATGTTACCAAATATGAGTTATGGATAAGGCATCTTTTGATGAGTAACTGGTTAGTCTTTTCTGTTTTCTTCCTCCACAAGCTTCCAGGCAAATGTAAATCATATAAACAAAGACTTTCAATTTAGCACTTCTTTCGTAAGATGCAAAACTGCTCTTCAGTTGACTGACATTTTCCTACCACTGAAAATGAAACAATATTTTAGACATAAATTGCTTTGTGAGTCCTAAATTGCATTGAGAGTGGCAACTAATTGTGCCTTGCAAAGACTCTAAAAGATCTGAATTGTTGAGACGTATTGCTTTACTGACAGAGAAAGAGGCACAGCAGTTGATGTCCTCTGTATTCAATACAGGTGGCTCAGGAGAGACACTAGTTATGTTTATTATAGAAAAGAGCAGCCTCCACTTTACAAAGAATTAGTAGGTACTATTATGTCCGAAGTGAGTGCATTGCATTGAAGCAGTTGGCAGAGTGGTGGAATAACTGTATAAGCTAAACTCAAGCCAGTGAAAATTACTCCATTTTAGCTTTCATTGTGTTTTTGATGCTCAGTCTGCGGTCAGCCAAAAGGGCCTTTGTCTGGCTTGTGCACTAAGTCAGAATGCAGCGACTCATGGAATAAGGTGTGGCCGTCAACCTAAAGATGTTCAACTCCGTGATTGCAGGGGGCCCCCCAGAAGGGCAAGATGAGGAGATGAGATTTGAGTATCTCCCAGATTGGTGGGAATCATTTCTCCCTAGATTACAAATATTTTACAATGGTTATTCGCAGTAGACAACCGTGGATCTGATTCAGCCTGTCTCTGTCACGTATTGGATCTAGAGATAGTGCTTTGATTTGACAAGCTATTGATTAGGAGAACTTCTTTAATATCATTCAGTGCTATATTTTCCCTCTGAGATTTCTCTGGGGCCTATGCATGATTTCAATAAGGCATTCTGCCTAAGTGCTGAGGGTAACAGAAGGCCTCCTACCTTAGCTTTGTCCAAGTACTTTGTATGGAAAGTGATGCAGGAGAGTTGTGAGGTTTTACTTTGAACCCAATGCAAACACTAGGAGCCATCTGACAGATGCCTTGAATGATTATTTGTCACGCAGGAAAATATGCTTCGGAATAGTTGTGGAATGCAAAAAAGAAACAGATTTATCTTTCTCAGCAAATTAAACATTCTTCTTTGGTCTATAACCCAAAACCACAAAGCCAAGCTATATAATAATATTTTCATATGCTGAAAAGCCACTTTCTTTTCTCACACAAAGCAGTGATTTAAGGGGATGACACTTGAAGGATTTTTACTTTATGTGCTTTGTCTTCCAGTTCATTTTAGTTTAACAAGTAAAAGCAAGCAGCTCTTTGCCTTACATTTAAAGATGAAAGAAAAGGGCGTGTAGTTTTTTCATGCCCAAGATCTGAAATGAAATTTTACAATCACATTATTTCTCTTTCAAAAACATCTTCTAAGGGCTCAGATAAATGGACTGCACAGGTCTTTTATGTTAGCATTGTATATGCTGACATAAAGACAGTATGGAAAAATATAGCTTCAGGCCTAATGTGTTGAGTGACACAGTCAAAGAATTCCTTTTTAACCTTGGGTAACTAACTTCTCTGTATTTACTTGCATGGCACTGACTTACGCTTGACTTGTATTTCAGTATTTACAGTCCATCCCAATTCTTCACACAGAGAGAGCCATCCTGAGAGGTACCTAGGATTTGGCCAAGGGAGATGAATAAGGACTGAGTTTTTCAGGCCTTTCAGAATTAAGCCCATGACACTAGCACTGAATTTCACCCCACAGGTTGATAGATGTAGTTAATGTTACTAAATTTTGTTTTGGTTTTGTTTTGTTGTAATTATTTTGTTACTAATAGAATTTCATACTCATGGAAAAAATACTCTCAGCCTTCGGGATTGTTTTTATAAATTGAGCCTTGTATTTCACTACCTCTAAGAAAATTGTTTGCAATTGAGTGCGCTCCAAATCGTATTATCAGTTAATTTGTTGAGATGAAGAAGATAGCGAGTATCATTGTCTTCCATTGGTGTTGGGATATAAAGTGTTTTCTTAGGGTTTGAAATTGAAACAAACTGCCTAGATCTTTTCAGTTTGTTCCTCAGCTCTTCCAGGAAACCAAATGGCATATTTGATTTCAGAAATGCATTGAGAGCTATATTTAAATGACTTGGGTTTCTTGCATCTCCTTCTCAGTAAAAGACTTTTCCCAAATTTCCTCTGATGAGAGAATCCCCTTTTCATTCGACAGAATTATCCTTTAATGGAGAAAGTTCTTTCTCCTTGTCTAACTGTACTGATTCTATAGCTATTGTTTTGAATTGCCAAGCCTTCGAACAAGTCAAGATCCTCTTCAAGACAAAGCTCTCCATTTCCTTATGACCTTTCTCTGTACGTCTTTTAGACTGAATAAACCTTTCCTAAACAAGGATGAACAGAATTTTACACACTATTCTGAATGACAAATCCAACACTTTGTCCAAGTTTAGCACTGATAGACCCCAACTTTGTTTTCTTAATGGTTAAAGGATGAACATGAACATTACCTCTACTTCTGATTCCAGTAAACTGAAGCCAGACTTGTAGTTTCATTCTCTTTTCAAATTGAAACTTGCTTTCTTCTCCAGCAAGAGAAAAACAGGACAGTGCCAGCATGATCAGAGGAGAAATTCTGCTTTCTGTGAAGCTTTTTGGAAGTCTTTCGGGGAAGATTTGGGAAGACCAAGGTTCAGAACTAGCAAGTTCTGGCCGTGAAATTTTCATGTGCTCAAACAGTGCTATTTCTTATAGCAGAGACTGAAGTGTTTACTAGATAGCCTACCCTTAATATGGGCATTCAGATCAATCAGAGGGTTTATGTGGCTGAGAATCGGCTACCAAGTTGGTGATAACATAGTTTAGGAGCATAAATGTCAGGAATGACATGAAATGCATTTAATTGTCTTTTTAATTTGATTTGGGAACATGCTTTTGAAGGGACTGTCCTGATCATCCTTATTTACTGTATTTTAGTTTGCATGTCAGAGCAGACTTGGAGTGCACAAAGTGGATTTACAAAAGTAAACTGGATTGACGGAAGTAAATCCAGAGTCCAGAGATACACCAGATGCACTGTAACTACTCAGACTATAAGAGGAGACTGAAGTTAGTCCAAAATAATTCCCGGAATCGCGCATTATGTGGATGTCAGGTGCTCAGCACCATCTGTTTTACTCTACAAATCTGCTGTAACAGGTGGTCCAACTTGCTAATGTAAGCACAAATTCAGTGTGTCTTAGGCTAGGAAAAAGGACAATTTAGTGGTGCTCCTCTCTAGCTTATTCGGTGAGCTGAAGGATAAGAAGAGTTTTTGTTCTGTTTGTACCAAGTTGTTGCAATAAAACTAGTAAAAGTTGCACTTCATTACCTTGCACCATTCTTCCTGCATTTTTGCAAAACTTCTGAAAAACAAGTTGCTTTTACTTTGGCATTTACTGTAGATTCAAGAATAACTTCTGCTTTTCAGAATTCAGAATACTCCCATGTACTAGGCGTTTTCCATCTGCATAGCAGACAATCTTGCAGATTTATTCACTTAAGTATTATTAAGGGACCTACAGCAGTCTTATGAAGAAGTGTGTATTGACGATTGGAGTCTAGAAATGTACTTAACAGCATACTAATGGCTGAACTGGATCTAAGAAAAAGTAATCCAGAAAAACATGCCCTTTATGCTGTCTACGGCAGGGGCTGATAACTGATGCATAGAGGAGGTGGAGGAAAAAGGCAGAAAAACACTGATATTTGTGGTTTCGGATTTCCCAATCAAAAGGTGATGTTTATGCTTAATAGCCTTTTATTATTTTCCTCCATTACTATGTGAAGTATTTTTAACTCAGCCATTTACAATGACCTGTGGCAATAAGTTGCACTGCTCACTCTGTTAATAGGATTGTAGTAGTCAAACAGTTACAGTAATGGTAATCTAGCTCTGTGTTAAAAATTATGTATAAAATGTTCTGGTAAAATGCTGAGATATTGCTTGCATTTATAGCTTTAATTTGAAGAATCTCTTGTCATATTTTTTTACTGAATTGAAAGAGTTGGATCCCGCATAGCTATGGCTCAGCCAATGATCGATGAATTACTGCAGCTACATAATGTGTGTTTCTGGGAAAGAAGAGAAGACACATGTGATGTGCTTTTTTAAAAACATAAAGAAAAAATCAAATGAAAGGGTGATCATCTTTTTAGTGATGCTGATTTATTAATCCTGTTATTATGGTTATTGGTTATGTTCATTTAGATTAATAGTATTGTAGTTGGCATTAATAGTTCATAGCTATCAGTACTTCTGAAGGCAAGACTTCACATAGTCTCACACACATATTGTTCAAGTATTTTTTGCTCGATTTTTTAAATCAGTTTCTTTCAAATTGTGTTGAATAGTTTTCAACTTCTACTGGCTTTCTTTACATAGTTGCTGGTTCTTCAGGAAGCAAATGCCTTCATTTTTCACTACAAAAACCCATGTCTCATACTCTGATTACTGCATTTGAATTATTTTCAATCGTCAATCATCCCCTGCAGCAAAACTACTTGCTTGCCTCATACATAAATTCCAGTGTAAATGGTTGATTAAGGAAAATAGAGAAGATGTTGTTGTTCTTGCTCCTGCGTGTTGCAGGAGGAAGTTGAGCAGTCATGAAATGGTTGACCTAACTGTTCAGCGCCTGAAGATGGGTCACCATGGGCAGAGGCACATCCCAGAGGAGCAGATGTTGCTGCAGTGACAGCTTGGGATTTGTTGTGAGCCGTACATGGCAGAGAAGGAAAACTGGTGTTTCTGCATGAGGATGTGCTGCCCATATGTCTGGTTACTGTCCCTAATCATTTGCACAGTGTCAGATTTTCATCTGGGTATTTGTCTTGGATTTCCACAGACATCTGCATGAAATGTGGGTTGATCCTCATCTTCATTACATCTGTGCTGCATGTTGCAGTCTGTTATGTTCTGCAAAGGGAATGTGTGTGTCCATGCAGGGCTTTGACTCTGTGATGCTGTATTATCTATTACTGAAAACACAGAGAAAAACATAGAGAAAAACCTGACTGTTCACGCCAACAATTCTTTGTTACTAGAATAGTAGCTGTAGATTTACCAAGGGTGGGCGCATTTTTCATCAATGGAAAGCCATTTACTATTAAAAAATGTGCTACACCCTCTCGTTAAATAGATCGCATTAAGTAGATCCAGTCATTTAAGAAAAATGGAGATGTACATCAAAATTCAGTGAGTAATAATGAATTTCTCACAATAGAAGAGATTGCATTGAGACCACAAGAAAAAGTGGGATCTCCACCTGTAGAAATCACAGCTAATGCAAGTTACAGGGCTTAGTTAAGGGTAACTAGAAGAGGCTGTGTGAGAATACTCATACTATATGCATTTCATTCTTCAGCCTGTATCAATATAGCTACATAAAAAGTGGATTCATAGACAGGCAACAGGACATTGCACGTAAGAGTTCCTAATTTAGGCACCTAATATTTACTTGGTGCAAATGCTATGACTTGAGTTAATATAGATGAACAATTAAATTGTCCTTTCCAACCTGAGTAAGACTATCACTTAAATAAGTGCCACGCTGTGGCAGAAGTGAGACTCTTAGATGAAGCATTTTTAGGAAATATTGAGTCCGAATGAATAAAGAGTTAATTCCACTTACTCATTGGGGACATCTGCACTGAAAAAGCGGAAAATACATTCTTGAAAGTGAATTGACAATTCTGTATTAGCTGACTGGGATTAAAATAGTCAGAAAGAGAAGTCAGTTGGATCTATAATTTGAATGGATACATAGAAAAAAAATCTTTCTTCAGAACTAGTTTACTTTATCTTTATAAAATGTACAAGTTTTAGAAGAGAAGCGGCACGTCAGTCTTGCAGCGCTGGGACAGAGCCGAGTTCTCTGTGGGGAGAGTGAGCTTCCAAGCACACACCGTGCGGCTTGGGGCGGTATGCAGGGAGGAAACCAGACAGGTTTTTTTTTTTATAGCCTAGTGGAATTGCAAACCCAAATTTTCAATTACAAGACCAAAATTACATGAAGTGGAGGTGGTCTCTGCAGAAGGACAGAGTCGTGTCAGATCGCCCGATCACAAATTGCACCAGCAAAGCAGACTGTTGCAGGAAAAAAGAGTGTACTGGTCATCATGTGTGCCAGTTCTGAACCAGGTCCTCATGACAGCCATAAGCCTATTGTTTTGGATAGGAAGTGCATTAGCCTGGCCTCCTCCAGCTTGTGAGATTAAGTCCTTAATATACCCTTCATGAACTGCAGCATCCTTTGCCTCTGTCTGAAGCTGCATCTTCATACCTGATGTAGCTGCCACATTTTATCCTTATAGCTGTTGCATTTCAGTGCAAGATTAAATGGAAGGCATTAAAAAGTAGCCTGTATTGTTCTAGACATTCATTGCTGGTAAAAAGACATATTGTAAGGAATCACCTTTAAAGGTATCTGTGGTAATGGTGCAGTACGCTGGTCGGATTTGTATGCTCAGATACCATTACTTTTGCATCTGAAGTGCAAAATCCATGTCTTGCTGTGCATTGAGTGTGTTGCCAGTGAAATTAATAGGCCAGGTTCTTTTGTGCCAGGTGTTAAAAGGTCGTTGCCCGGTGATATTAAAAAGGTGTAAATGGGATAAGAATAGGATCTACATCTTTGGAAAACAAGGAAGTACTTATATCAGGAAGATTCTCTGGATAAGATCCTAAAATTTTCCCATTCTAAGACAGACATGGAAGAGTCCTGAAGCTGGCTAATACTTTATAAATTATTAATGCAAACATATTTTTGAAGAGAGCGACATGATTAGATTCATAAATTCATTAAAATGTAGGTTACTTTGTTACCACCATGCTCCCCAGAACTAAATCAAGCGACGTTTTATCTTTCTGTTCCTAGTTCTTGGACATTTTCATTAAGTGGACTATCCAGGACAACTCTCCCCACAAATACCCACATTATGACCCACGGACATCTCGTCAGCTGCTGTGTGATCAGTGCCCTCCTGGGAGCTATGTAAAGCAGCACTGTACAGCCACCAGCCCGACACAGTGTGCCCCATGTCCGGATCAGTACTATGCTGAAGAGTGGAACAGCAATGATGAATGCCAATACTGCAGTGCCGTTTGCAAAGAGCTGCAGTATGTCAAGCAGGAGTGCACCAGCACACAGAACCGCATCTGCGAGTGTGTTGAAGGCAGATACCTGGAGCTCGAGTTTTGTTTAAAGCACACAGAGTGTCCTCCTGGATTTGGTGTTGCACAGCCAGGTATGTACTGCTTTTCAATACTCACAGACTTAATTAGAGCTCTATAGCACATTGATGACTCATAGCAGTTACAAGATTAGGAAAGAGTCTCATCTAGATGAAATTACAGGACAGTAAATTGTAAAGGCTATTGAACCTGTTCCTAGTCTGCATCACTTGGATTGTAGCCAAAGGAACATTTCTCAGTGGAATACCCTGCTCCGATAGTAATATATAACTTAATGGCAGTAGCAAATGTAGCAAATTGCACTCTAATGAGAAACATGATGGATTGCCTCTTTTAAAGGAACATTATCTGGAATGTAGTATTTGTGTGTGTGATAAATAATAATGTTTTTCATTTTGAAATCTGCTGTTTCAAGCAACTGTACATCTTGACAAACAGCAGGAGCACTATGTGTTTGACACCAAGTGTATAATTATAACAATATTAATATAGCTCTAGTATCACAGCAATATGTGTTAATAATTAATTATCTGCATCTTAAGTGGAACTCTTAGGGAAACTGTTACTATTATCAAACAAACAACCGTTTCTTTGTCAAGCAGGCTGGCATTGTGTTGTAAGTCTTGTGGGGATACAGAGCAAAGCAGTGCTTTTCAGTGGAGTGTATTCTTCATTTAAGACAACATAAATTGTTAAACCAATAATAAGCTCTTCTCTAAAAACAAAATACATCATTTATCATTTGGCCAATGTCATGGCCCAGTTTATCTGTAAATTCAGGTGAAATAAATCCCAGTTAATATGACCTGAAAGAATTGTTTACTGTCATTGTATTGGAGATTGATAACTGCCCAGAAAAGAGCACTGAGGAAGGGAATGCAGAAAATCAAAATATCTCAGACACAAACCCATAGGCAACCAGTCTCCAGACTACAGAATTACTTCCCTAGGAATTATATACTTACAGGGAGAAACACTAGGGCTGGCCTGTGCATATTAGAGCTGGGTTGAAAGGCAGGTCGGGAGTACTTTCTTGTGCTATGAACATCTCATTGGAGAACAACTTTGACATAAGGAGTAATGTTGCTGCTGTAGCCGTTTACTAGTCCCCAGGTAATTGGTTAACTAGGCACTACCCTGATGTCTTTGCCACTGTTAACCATTTCCACTGGCAGCTACTGCATTTCCATGTTATAAACCTTCATTAACATAAATCATTATACCCAGAGGCTTGGGTTAATGAGGTTCCACCATATCTTGGCAGCGAGTCAAAAGGAGACAGAAACAAAGTTCTCAGAAAGCCTGCTTGGGAAGCAAACAAAGGAATATAAACTGTCTGAGCAGCCAGCCTGCTGAATCCCTGTAAGCACAGTGAAACTGTGGTGGATGAATATGAATCCCTCCGTTCAAAATGAAAGGAACTTTGGAAGAAGATAAATGGTCAAATCACGTAATTTATTGGAAAGTTGGTTTCCAAAAGACCATCAAGGTGAACCAGCTAAACCCAAGCAGACCTCAAACAAGGAATGAAAACATTGTAAAAATAATTGTGTCCCCATGTGTCAATAGTCAGTTTTTGAGGTGAGGCATAGACTAATGTTTTAATAAGCATGGACAATGGTGTATTCCCAGTTTCTGTCATATGATAGCCTTGAGCTTAGTAACTATGTAAATTCAGGTGAAATAAAACCCAAACATAGAAAAACACATTTCCACTGTCACACAGGGAGATAAAGTACTCCAGTGTCTCATTGTAAATTTAAGCACTAGAAATCTGTTTCCCCACTGCCGGTTGCTCATCACGTTGTTGGGCAGATCACTTTACTCTGGTAGTCCCCTTTTGAGAGTGCAGATTAAGGTTTTGTGTCTTGCTGCTGTGGCTGGCCCCGGCAGAGTTTTTAGCAGCAATGAACTGGGGAAACAGCACTGCTATAAGGCAGTACTATCTTCTCAGCGGTAGCTGCTGTTTCCCTGGGAGGAACAGGGGATTCCAGGCAGATTGGGAGGCAGCAGCAGAAAGGTGGCTGGGATGTGGCAGTTTGTGCCGTGAACAAGAGCAGCCAGATAAACAGAGAAGAAGATGACAAAGCTGGGAGGCGGCTTTATGCTCAACCCTGAAAACACTGATGGATCACCCGATTTATTTCTCTCTTGTGCCACGAAGGTTATACGGGAAGCTCTGACCAGAATGATGAACTATTTGTAGAGACTCTTCTTTCTTCCCTTTCCTCGCTGCTGGAACACAACATCCGTGCGTCTATAGCAAAGAATATTGTGAAAAAATTGAGACTTCTCAGCAATGCTAATTGCTGCCCGCTCAGGTGCAGGTGTTGGCTGATGTTCTGTACAGCCCAGAGCCACAGACAGCGCACATGGTGCAAGCAAACACAAGGGCAGACACAGCTGCTGTGGGTTGGGCGCTGGCTGCAGAAAGCAGAGGATTTGGGGAGTTTGGCAGTATACCAGGGTCTTTGATATTTCAGGTGCACAACAACTGAAAACTCCTTTGTTTTCACTTGCTGTCTGATGAAAGAAGTGCCAGGTCGGATGTATTCAAGTGTTATTTTTTATTTCGTGTCTCATTGAAAACTGGAGATTTACAATCTTTCTCTTGAGGAAATGCCCAAAACAAATAAAATGTACTTAAGAACTAGCATTAAAAGAAGGAGCCACATGTAAATACTTTCAAAATACACTAGATGGAGGTATTTTCTTATTCTAATATAGTTGCTAATTGTTTCTAAACATTTTAAGCATGTATGTAAGTTCATGTTCAGTAATGCAATATTACATATTAGACTTCAGGCACTTGCTTAAATGTTGGTTGAATAAAGATGAATTAAGAGTGAAGGTAACACATTTATTGGTGCAGTTCTTTTCCTGCCACTGGTGGTTAGGCTGTTTTCATTATTTCAGATTTCAGGCATTAATTTTCTTCCTCATTGTCAACAAGATAGAACCATATATTGTCATTCTACTGTTGCACCATGTATTTGATTCTGAAGCAAAACCATGCAGAATACCAAGCAAAACATATGTGTGTTTTTTTTAAATAGTTTTGCTGTATTGGACAGTCTACTTTCTGTGCTTGAAATACAATTTTAGACAAGCACAGAAAAAAGTTCAAAAATGTTACTGAAATTCTCTTTTCTTGTATAATTTAATGTTTGAGCAGGAAAGTACTTTTAAGAGGATCTTTAGTTGATTTTCATTTGTATTATGTTTTCAGCTAGAATGAAAGTAACTTATTTGAGTAAGGCTCTGGGCAGGTATTACAAAATACAATTTAGAGTAGTTCCTTGTGCCATTGAATTATTTTAGAGAAAATTTATACAGCTGAAGGATGAATGTCAGATATCATGCAATGTCTGAATAGACTCAAATAATTACTAATTAAATACAGTTCTTTACTAAATTACTGTTTTAATCAGTAATTACTGATTTTAAAGTTGCTAACAAGTGTATATAAGAGTACTTTTTACTCAGTTACTCTAATGGGAACATCATTCTCTTAATCTTTAGTGTTTTTAAAAATTAAAAAGGTTTTACCTTTTTTTATATGTGATTCCTTCATAGATCAGAAATGTGAAAAGCAGAACCATGACAATTTGGGGGTGACGATTTTATTTTATTTTTTTCCACAGTTGAGGTTATATGTAATTGGCTGCATTGTTTCCTGTTTCCACAGGTACCCCTGAGAGTGACACTGTGTGTACAAGGTGTCCAGAAGGATTTTTCTCAAATGAAACATCATCCAAAGCAGCCTGTCTAAAGCATACGAACTGTAGTGCACTGGGCTTCAAAACAGCATCGAAGGGAAATGCAGTTCGTGACAATGTCTGTGAGGAAAATACAGATATGGCACCTCAGAAATGCGTCATAGGTATGTATCATACTAAGGAAGACTGTTCTGAAAAGATATCTTCAATTATAGTTGAAATGAGTGTATCAGCATTTATTATAAAAATATCTAGCTTGTTATCCATTTGCCTTCTATGATGGTGGCTGTAGTGGAATTTTAATTACTGTAAGTCAGATCACATGGAACTCAAGCACAGAGAGCAACAACATTATAAAGGCCACTTCTTAGTTTGTTTTTTAAACATTTTTTCTCATCATCCTTGCTGTTTGTTCTTTCTTCAGTGACAAGCAGGGCAACAGCGATCAGAACAATTGACGTATTCTTTCTCTTTCTCATTTCAGATGTAACCCTGTGTGAGGAGGCTATGTTCAGGTTTGCTGTTCCTAGTCAGGTCACACCTAACTGGCTGAACTTACTAGCAGACAGTTTGCCTGAGACAAAGGTTAGCACAGAAAATATTGAAAGGATTAAACAAAAGCACAGTCCTCAAGAGCAGACCTTCCAGCTTTTGAAATTATGGAAGCAGCAAAACAAAGAACAGGATACGGTCAAGAAGATTATTCAAGGTACCTTGCTTTGATAGCATATATATTAAAAGCAACCTTCTACATGCCATTTTAAAAAATTGCTCGAGATTAAATACCTCCTGGTGATGTGTTGTGCTCTTAGGAGGACCTGCAGTGCTTGACTGAGATTTATTGATGCAACAAGCACAGTGAAGTCAAGGGGAAGCAGGAAGAGAATTCATCTTCTCCTGATCAATCAAGGACTGAATTCTTCCCAAATTTATAGCCACCATGAGAGTGTGTGTGGTGTCCCTCTTGAGACTGCACAACTGTGGTGGTTTAAACCCAGATGGCAACCAAGTCCCACACAGCTGCTTGCTCACTCCCCCTCAGTGGGAAGGGAGAGAGAATCAGAAGAGTAAAAGTGAGAAAACTTGTGGCTGACATAAAGACAGTTTAATAGGTAAAGCAAAAGCTGCACATGCAAGCAAAGCAAAATGAAGAATTCATTCACTACTCCCATCAGCAGGCAGGTGTTTAGCCATCTCCAGGAAAGCAGGGCTGCATCACATGTAATGGTTACTTGGGAAGACAAATGCTGTCGCTCCAAATGCACCTCCTTCCTCCTTCTTCCTCCAGCTTTTAAATTGTTGAGCATGACATCATATGATATGGAATATCCCTTTGGTCAGCTGAGGTCAACTGTCCCAGCTGTGTCCCCTCCCAGCTTCTTTTGCACCACTAGCCTACTCGGTGATGGGGCAGCACGAGAAGCAGAAAAATTCTTGACGCTACATAAGCACTTCTCAGTGATAAAAAAAAAATCCCTGTGTTATCAACACCATTTCTAGCACAAATCCAAATTATAACCCCATACTAGCTACTGTGAAGAAAATTAACTCTATCCCAGCCAAAACCAGTACAACAATACATGAAGAATTTTGGTCAAGTGGGGAAAATATTTCCCCTGTTACATCCGAGCAGTGGCTATTGAGGTTAGAGGGAGCTGGATGCCTGCCACTGGGAGTGCAATTTGTTTTCTATAAAGTGGAGATTGACAGCTCAGATTACGGCATCTATTCATGGAACGGGAACACATGAGAGTGAGGAATACACAGACAGGCTTTTCTTATTTTTCCCTTCCCATACTTTTTTCTCATGCCAATTCACTGTTTTGTTTGTGCTCAATCTGCCAAGACAGATGTCAAAGGTGAAATAACGCTGCAATGTTAACAACAAAGTTTTTAGGAATCGGGTCAACTGTTTTCATGTAAGACACCATCAACAACCACCATGTTTGAATGACCTTCTGTCTACTCAGAATAGATTTGAAAAATGCTGCAGAAATGTTTTTTTTTCCTCCCTCTCCTTTTTAATATGAATGCTTATGTCAGAGTATGAAGTGTCTAGAATACTTCAAAACCGAAAATGGCTATTTTCACAAAGCTTGCCTAGACATTTCTGAAAAGGAAGAGCAAATTTTTCATTCACTGCAACCAAATATTAGGATTCCTGTCACATACAGAGAACATTTTACAAGATGGATGAAACAAGCATATAGCAATAAATACTAAGTTTGTTTGTAATTTGGAGCTTTGTATTTTCAAAGTTAATTGAATTGTTAAATGTTTTCATAACCAAAATCTTAAAAAAAAAAGCATTGCTAAGAGAATTATTGAATTAAAGTTAAAAAAAAATTTGTGAAGGAATATTCATCTTGAAATTTTGGAAGTTTTTTTGCAGGCCCTGATAAAGTTGTAATGCATTGTACTTATCTTCTTCTCTTTTCACTTTCTATAGATATTGATTTTTGTGAAAGCAGTGTCCAAAGGCATATTGGCCATCTGAATCTCACCTTTGAACATCTCAATACGCTGATGGCAAGCTTACCAGGCAAGAAAGTGGGAAAAGAAGATATTGAGCACACAATGAAACAATGTCAACCTACAGAGCAAGTTCTGAAGCTTCTTAATCTGTGGAGAATAAAGAATGGTGACCAAGACACTATTAAAGGTTTAATGTATGGACTGAAGCACTTGAAAACATACCACTTTCCAAAACGAACCATCCAAAGTCTGAAAAAGGTGATTAAGTTTCTTCACAGATTTACAATGTATAGGTTATACCAGAAACTCTTTTTAGAAATGATAGGGAACCAAATAAAATCAGTGAAAGTAAGATGTGTCTAATTCAAGGTATTTTCCATTCTCCACTATTTTTCTCCAATTACTGCCAGCAGTAATTAAACTGGAACGTTGTTTCCCTACATTAAGTCTTACTATTTATAGAAATGCCTGACTGGAATAGCTCTAAGTCTTCTGCAGTGTTTTTGGAGGGTTTTTTTAATGCAATCACCTTTGTTAAAGCTATTAACCTGTTGATAACACTAAGAGCCTGATTCTGTATTTTTGCACATTCAGAGTTGAAAAGCCCCACTATAGTCACGAGACAAGAAAAGAATGCTGGACCAGGCTCTACTACAGTATTTGCTATTTATATTCTTCAAGTTATAAACATTTTTGTTGTACATATTTATTAAGTTAAATGGAAATTGTATGAGACTGAATTTTAGGAAGAGAAATGAAAAGCACACTGTATATTTTCTTGTTAAACAAAAATGATCCCATATATTTTTCTGGTAAAATTTTGTAGCATGCTCCAAGAGTTATTAATTTCTTTACATTTTGTATTTAAAAAAATATTGTTGTTTAGTTTTATTTGTATAAGTTGTGGTATCTTTTTGTAGGGATGTTTTAATTTATCCAATGATTTTAATTCAAATACAGTGAAAATATAGCATAAGAGACCTGAATATTTAAATATTCTGTGAGGAAGTGAATGTACTCTATTTAAGAAGCTGGATTTTTACATAGAATTTCATAATCTTATTTTATAAAATAATTAAATTTTTCAGTTTACTTTTTGACTGGTCTTTTACTCTTGACTCTGTAGTGGGAACTAATAACAAATACAAACTGTATGGATTTCGCTGCTTATCTTGAGCATGGCTCTTGGCTACTTCCCGTCTGGTCTCGTGGTTAATATGTGAGCCACGTAAATGTTGACCAGCGCTGGATTTTCATGGTCACTGTACAAGTGTGAAAGGAAGTAAAAAGTATGAAACCTAGTTCAGTAGGCCCAGGCAGTTGTGATACAACCGATTACGACTCCATAGACGCCTTTGGCCCAGCATCACTTTTGGCCTGGCATCATTCTTGGAGAGCTCACAACCTTTGGCCTAACCACAGCTTGTAATTTCATGGAGGAAAGATGATGCATGGCCTTGACAGACTTGGAAAGCCTCACATATTGTCACTATGTTTAAAGGAAGAGAGCACAGAGAGGTCACAGGAAAAAAAAATATTTACCATTGCCCTCAGCAACAAAATGAGGCACCTGCAATGAGATGGGCCCCAAGAGAAGGCAACAGGGAGTCTGAGTGTTGTTATCAGAAGCCCATGTAATTTTAAGGACCAGTGATCATTCGCAGTGCAAGCCAAAGGCTTCAGTGGCTGCAGAGGGAGGAGACTGTATTCTTGTTTTTTTCTTTAAACCAAGTGAACAGGGCTTGAGTATTCAACACATTCTATTCCTTTGTGTGAAGGGAAAGCCATTAGCATTTAGCCTCGTACGACAAATATTGCTCTATTATAGATGAGAGGATCTTAAGCAAAGAATGAGAAAGCGATTCCTGCTAGATATGAGAGGCGCTCATCAGAAGTGCTCTCTTTACAGAGATTACAAATGGGACATATTCCTTTAAAATACTCCAGTTTCATTTTCACTGAATTCTCACATCACTTTTTGTATCAAAATGAATAAACTTGCTTTTATATTTCACATTCTATAAATATTAGCATCTCATTTATAAGCATAGCTTAGAAATGGTGCTGAACAGACACACAAACATTTCGTATTTTTGTGTTGATTAGTTTTAAACAATTTACATACTTTTACAACAGAAACTATTTTTATGTGTAATTAGAAGGCTTAAAGGGAGATAAAAACAGGGTCTCAAATCTGCAAAATAGAGACCAGATGTTTCCCTGACTCTGCCAGGTGTGGAGGTTTGCAGTGTTGTCATTATTGTCATTAAAATGAAAATAATAATCTTGCCAAAACGAAACAAAGAGGAATCCTACACACCTCTTACAAACATTTCCATCCTAATCCTATCTATGTTAGCTCTGTTTAGTGCAATTATTTAGCAATTGGTAGCATGGTTATAGTATAAAGTAGTAATATAGTTAAAAAATGTATCAGTGGAAACACTTTAACAGATCTATTGACCTGGGAAAAGCACAGCTGCTTCTTAGTACATGATACTGGTTTTAATTCTTATATTTATACTTTCATATTCCAACTAATTGTATGTACGTCTCATTGTAAATAACACCGTGAATGTTTGTGGTCACTCATGACTGACAATCCTGAAGGTGCTCAGAGCCACAGAGTATAGCTCATGGTACTACCATATGAAAATGCTATATTTCACTACAGGAAAGTACAGCCTTGACTGGATTTCCTGTGAAATTTAAGCATTAATGTATTACCTGTGCCTTTTAAAGTGGGATTTTCTCTTTTTTTTCCTAAACATAAATTTACACCTGTTCAATGAATTATACCTTTTAAAGCTGATTCAGCAAGCCAGGTGGCTATGTTCAGGTAGACAGTTCTCAGCCAGTTTTTCCCTCATATATCAATTCAACTTCATTCAGCTGAAAGAAACTGAATGCTTCACATCCTGAGCAGGCAACACTTCAGCTGTATTCCCTTCCCCAAAGAGCCTCCAGCCCGAAATAGCCAAGACAAACAAAAGCAAGAACCAACATAATGAGGGAGATGATGAGGCAAACAGAAAGTGGGAGGGTTGTTTGGAAAGAATGTGGGTTCGGGGGTGGTAGTTTGTTTTTCAGGGAAGGTTCTAGGAGGAAAGAGGAGGCATGACACAGGCAGCTGGTAGGAGAGGGATCCCCGTGTCCATGACATGGAGGAAATGCTGATGTGGGGAGGCAGAAATGGAGGAAGGAGTGAGGTGCGAAGGCTGAGGACAACCAGCTAGAGTTGGGCCTTGGGATGACACCAAGAGGGATGCTGTGCTCCAGGCAACCTGACCTGCCAGGTACCAGTGCCTGCCCTCCTTCCTGCCTGGCTGTGGACCAGACTCAGGGAGAAGCAACCATTTTGGCAGCTGCCATCTAGCAGCAAGGCCATCACTGCCTCGAGGCAGAAAGAAGGAGAGGAACTAAAAGGACCGTGCTGCCTTCACTTTCACCAGGAAGGTGCAGGGGTTGTCCCACAGTGTTGGCTTCTTCTTTGTGAGAAAAAGGAAAACAAGTTTCAGGAATATTTGAGGGAGACAGTGAGAAAGGTTTTAAGGCAGGTTCTTCAGATGTCATCTGCCCAACCATGTTCTCAGTGTCAACAACCCTCAGTTATGAAAAATACTGTGGATTTAAAGCAGAACCTTAAGATTTAAAAATCTTCACTAACCTCATTTTTAACTCTTTTTTTATACACACTTGTTCTCCAGTAAGGCAGTCTCTTGGGTCCCAGAAATTACACGATATTTTGGAGTAGAAGGAAAATTAAAGAAGAAACTATATATTGAGCACTTCAATCATCTTTCTTTACACTATGCACATCACCAAGCACAATATGTTCCTGGTCTCTGACTGTGACTCATGGATGCTCTCACAGTAAAATTACCAATCAATAACACAGTCTGCTATAAACTGAAGGATTTAAAATAAAGTCTGGTATTATATAGCTTTTTAAAAGTTTAGAAGGTTCAAAGAATTGGCAAGGAATGCACACATCTGTAACCAAACACCACCAAAAACACATGCACACACACCACTCACCACAAATACAACTTGTACTAGGGGCTTCAACAAGCAGTGGTGATGAATTCAATTAAACCAAACCATTCATTGCCCTCCAACACTCATCCTGCCCATCATGGTATGGGTCAACATTGCCACTCCCAAGGCAGAGACATCTGGTTTGCTTGTGAATCACCTTCAAAGTGCCTGAATTTTCAGCCTTAAAGTAATTTAAAACTATGGCTCAGAAATAAGCAAATATTTATAGAAAAACAAGCAGCAATTTCTGCAGACCATCAGAAACTATTAAATTTCGGACAAATGTCAAATATAGGAAATACCCCCTGTCCAAAATATTTCTTTGTTGAAATGACATGGAAAAGCACAAAAATTGACAAAAAAAGAACTGGAAAAAAAAAGAATTTTATACTTTTCTTCCTTCAGATTAATTAGACGGTAGAACCAATATTGGCAATAAGCTCAGCACTCAAGAATGGGTAAAAATATCTGTAAAGCTAAAGCTGCAGTCACTTTGTAAGTGACTATTCCCAGTGGAGCTGAAGGACAAATCTATGGGAAACATCTATAAGAGTAGACTCAGAATTGCAATGAATTGAGCAATTCTATTTTTATATTAGAGTTTTGAACTGAAAAAAAAACTGAGACAAAGTAAAGCAGGTGAACGTAATGTGAACGTAGTTTATTCCACTTATCATCATCCTCATCCTTTGTATTTATGGCAAGCTTGCGTAGGATTTCTTTGTTTGTCTTTTCACATTTAAAAAAAGTTCTGTCATACTAACAGGTTATTTTTTTTAAATCATCCTGACCTTTAGTACCTAGGAGGCTATTTAAAAGGAACCACATGATGAAAGATTGTGGCTTTGGCAATATTTCTTATATGAAGAGGACCAGGCGTGGTTCAATAACGGTGAAGACAGAACTTTCTGGAGAACATTTTTCTCCATTTTTTCTTTATCTAAGAAGGGAAGTATTCATCCACTTATAAATAAACAAAGAAACTTTCTGGTAATTAGGACATATATAATTCTGGATGTACAAAACATGATTTCTATCTACTGATACTATTGATAGCGTTGTATTGGTATTGTGCTTCAGCTCTGCCTGTGGCACTTAACATGGGTGAAACGATACATCCTAACCGATGAGCAGACCTACGTAATGCAACGGAAACTCAGTGTCAGTAAGAGATGGATCAGATCCTTGTGTTCTATGAAGAGGAGACAAAAAACATCGAAGATCAAGGTGTCTAAACACCAGAAGGTTGGCAGGAGCCTCTTCTGGCCACAGTGACAGAAGACGAACATAGACCCACATTTTCGGGAAGGGTGTTCACATTTGGGAGATGTCTCAATGCTTGAAGAAGGGTGTGTTTTTTGAATTGCAACAAAATAAGCTGTGAGTGGCTGGCAGGCCAATGAAGCCAGCGGGAAACCAGGCTATTCCGGTCTCTGGGATGTAGAGTAGCTTGGTTTTACGCTGCGTGGGTTGGGAGCCAGCACAGGGATACAAGGAATGGGTAGTTACTGCTGTTGAGATGTGTTTTGAAAGCCTAAGACGACTGACATGCCGAAACCTCAAGAAACTAGAGGAATGAGACAGGAAAACTACACTTTGCTCCTCAAAATCAAACTTTCTCTCTTGAAATAATCACCAAACCCAAGTACTCAGGAAACAAATCTCTCTTCTTTGAAAGGAAAAGATTTCTTTGGCAGCTAATGACCAGACCCCATAGCAGTATTTGGGTAGTTTTGTGTTGACAGAGGATGCTCACAGAAAACGATGGCAGCTCCACAGCGTTCGATGCTCAGCTGCAGAAAGGGTGACTCAGGGATGCTCCCAGGCACTCTCTGTACTCTGTAAGGGCTCAGGCACTTTACACTCAGTACGAGGATGCCCAGCCTCACCAAGGAAACTGCTTCAAAGGTCTGTGTGCTGAAACTGGATCCCTGTCTCCACCCCATCACTGGTTTAGATGTCTGTGTGAAACATGGTCCTGTAGCCTGGCTCTCCTTTGTAGTAAGAGGCACCCAAGTAATCCCTTAGGGTGCAAACAATTGCTTCACTTCCCTGCCACACCTGGAGCTGTTGGTGTCCACCTCTCCTTGCCTAACCATGCACACAGGCAGGGAGGTGGCAGCAAGGTTGGACTCCCTCCTCGCCAGCCTCAGGGCTTCTACCCACTAGCTGCCAGGCAGAGGCCTTGACTAAGGCTGGAGACAGGGCAGCAGACACCAGCCTCCAGCCTGGAACAGGGCCATGCCAAAGCCAAGTGCACATTAAACAGTCATAGAAAAATGGGCAGACAGGGACTGTGTTTGATTAAACAGGCATAGAAAAAAAGTGCAAGAAGAGCCTGCATTTGTATTAAATAGGCATAGAAAGAAGTGCCTGCTAGGACAGAAAGTGGTGTCCAGGACCCACAATGTTCTCTCTCCTCTCCCTCAGCCTCTAAGGAAAGCAGCCGTATCTGCAGGCTATGAGATATCCCACCCAATGTAACCCACGCTTACTGCTGGTACAGTGTCTCAGTATCCAGAAAAGAAGGATGGAGGGCTGCAGCCACTGACTCTGCGGTAAGGATGCAGCTTTCTGTCCCTGTAGTACAAGGATGGACTTGAGCCATGGGGCTGATGGGTGCACAGCAAGCCCGTGCAGGGACAGTGGATGCATGGGGTAGCATGTTCTCATCCAAAATGTTTTACATACCCAGGATGGCACTGTTCATCCCATGTTCACCGTGGGAAGCCATGGACCTGATTCCATTATGGTTTGTGTCTGCAAATATGCAGAAGTCAATGGAAAAAAGAAAATCACGGGAAGCAGAAAACTTATCTCAGAAGGCCTGGAGAGCCAGCGATTCCTCAGAGGCAAGAAAGATATCTTTCACTCAGGAAGGAGTGGATTCATTTATTAGCCAAAGTAAACAGTTGATTCTGTGGCTGATTTTGTAACCCTATTATGACAGTAAACCTGATCTATCCCACATATTCCATTTTTGTTAATAATTCCCTGGCATAGAGCATACCCTGTTGAAGGCAACCTGTGAAGTTTTACTCAATACACAAAGGAGTTCTTATATCCTAACTTAGGGGTTTGCAGCAGAGGGCTGAATGCTGTATTTTACCCAACTGCACAAATCTGGAAGGATTTTAAGGCCTACAGGTTTGCTCTTTTTCTTTCAAAGATGAAGAAAAAAAATTTCTCCTTTTATTTTAACCATAATAAACTCAGAATAACTCCAGAAGTTCTTAGTAGAAGCTAACTTTTCCTAGCAATCATGTGGCACATCAAACTGACACCAGTGCAATCTGCAGGGAGCTGTCTGACAGACTACACATGTAGTACTGAATGAGGCCCAAGGTTTAATTGCAGGAGTTCTGCCCAAGGAAGTATCGAAACCTCTTTGTTAAGCACTGTGAATTCAAACTCCAAGTCAGCTACTGTTAATGTAGGGCTCTCTTCAATTAAACTAATTGTAGAGCATTTCTACGAGCACAAAGAAAAGCGCTTCAAAAAGAATAGCATTGAGTGAGATACAAACAGGTCTCACTGCTCACATCCCATTGTCCTTATTCCCTTTCAACCGTTCTGATCACACCATAGCACTATTACCACTGTTTCCGCTTTCTTGCTGTTCACAGTTTATTGATGCAATTCCTTCCGCTGCTCTGGTGGAGTAAATGGCTCTGTTGTTACCCTGTTCTTTACCGTTCTTTTGTCCGGCCATGCTATCGTCCTCCTGTTGCCATGCAGAAAACCTGTAAGGCACACAGACTGCAAGGAACAGAATTCACCCCAGAGCCGTCCCACCTTAAATAACTGATCTACTAAAGATATTTTGTCAGTGGCAAGGCTCCATCAGGGATGAACAGGACAGCAAAGCACCATGCTGTTGCTTTGTGCTACACTGTGTTTACAAACTGCTTTGGAAGTGCAGAAATGGCAACTGTTCCCACACAAATCTCCTTGCTCCCTCTTACACCAGGGTAAAAGGGTGGTTACTGTGACATCCCGCAAAGTAATCCTGAAGGGTATAGGACAAACTCAAACACTCACAGAAAACAGAATAAAAGAACTCTGACGACAGAAAAGCCTGGGTTATATGAAGGGTAATGACTAGGAAAACCCTTGAGCCAGGAAAATATAGTCCTGTGAAGAATCATCTTTGCTCCCACTGTGCAGATATTGTAAGACACATGCTCCAGTTTTGCTGGAGCAACAGTAAATCTGACACACGCAAAAAAAAGCATCGGGTGTGTTGCCTGATTAGCCTTGCTTAAGGCTAAAATACCTACAAGCCCATTAGCATGGGAAGTACTTAACCAGCAGTTTCCTAGATTTGGTCTCACACCCCAGAGACCACGTTCCCATGGAAAGTTTAAAACTGTAGAAATAAAATACACTTCCAGAGTTGGCCAATTAAACAGTAAATTAAAATAATTACAACAATAAGAATACGAATAAAAATTTCTACAATTCTTTAATAGCAACCTGTGTTCCTCTTTTGTAGGAGAACACTGGATATGCAATTTAGCCCTGGAGATATTATTTATTCTTGTGCCAGAATAAGTTAATGTTCAATTCAGAGATGGCTGGAGGGAACTTCTTGCCAACACTGGAGGGAGGGTTGGAGTAATTTCCCCACCTCCAGAGCAGTTTACTACCTTCTTGGTAAGGTATCCTTTGGGAAGATAATGGTCCTTGGCTGTCATCTACGTAATGCTCAGCGGTGGGTTTTTTATGTTCCAAATGTAAGGTGTTTTCCAAATAAATTCCCATTGAGGCATAACAAGCTGGCAGTGTTTCCCTGAAAAATCCCAAGTACTGAATCTTGTGGGAAAGGATACTGACTCACTGATATTTATGTCTCAATACTGAGCTCTGATACAAGGAAGTAGGACAGTTGTATTATTCAGGCAGGAAGAAGAAAGCCTCACAAACATGAAACAAGAGGAAGGAAAAGACGATGTTATGTTTTGTTATGATTGAAGACATACTGTAAGATGGCTGAGTTTAGATTCATTTGTCATACATAGTTTAACTGATCTGCATGGATTTGTTTTATTCAACTTGTCTGTATTGTGCCTAAGGAGTGCAAATCCAATATTAAATTTTAAATTGTCAGACCATCTAGCTCTGTTCTTATCCCAAGCCATGAAGAATGCCTTCCTTGCCTTTCTTTCCACCAGACTTTAAAAAACACGTAATCCTCCTTTTTCTGACCAAAACCTGTAGTGGATGACAAAACACTTTTTTAAAAATGGACATTTTGGGAGAGCACTTGATTTTTGTTGTGGTGTCACTTGTGACTTAAACTGGACAGATTATGCCCAAAAGCATAAGGCAATCTCCAGCCTCATGTCAGACACTAAAAGATGTGTCTTACTTTTTACATTTTGTTTTAATTATGATTTAAGTTTTATGCCTGGTATTCTTTCTATGTCCAAGGCTGAGTTTTTTCTATTTCATTTCTAAATGCTTTAAAGAAAAGAGCTACTGAAAAATTAAATTGCCACAGGCAAGTAAAATAGAGCCACTGCACGACTGCCAGCATAGATAGTCATTGCTGTGAAAGGAAATGCTTTCAGTATGACAGCTACAGTCTTCAGGCAAAGAATTATAAGGAAAAAGATTATTTTGTTGTTTATTCAGACTAAGAAAATCTTCTGGCTTCTGGAAAGATGGGTTGAGGCGAAATGGATACAAGTTAGTTTTAGTTCAGCTATACCATGTGGGATTACCCAAGCAATCACTGCAGCCACTAGGAGCCAACCCAGCCACCCGACATCCTGTCTCGCAGCCATTTTAATCCCCCAAATGCAACACTGAGCACCAACCAGAGAAATTCTTGTGGAAGCTCAGATTTCAGATCTGCTGGCTTTTTGCTTCTCCCTCCCAGACAAGCGTTTGCTGGTTGTGCTAGAGGGGAATTTTGAGTCTGCAGAGACAGGCACCTGATTGCCCAAAGACTTTCTGGATTATGCTAATGTATCTGGTTTCAGTCTGGTCTTCACAGATTTTCTGTGAACTTTGTTTCAATTCCTCTTTACTTGTGAATTTATCTGTGAAGAGAAATTGAATCTTTCTTTGAATGCTTGAATCTGGTCTTGCTTGGACTGGCGTGGCACCATCTTGATTTGGAGTTTTGTTTTATTTTATTTACTGAAAGCATAAGAGAATGACTGGGCTCTGCAGCCCACCCCAGACCAACCTCTGTCTTCACGCTGCTTCAGCTCCACCAGTAGAAGGGGACATGGACAATATGAGAGTAGCAAATGAGCTATCTAGTTCCTGGAGATTCATTTCCAGCTAGAGGAGAAAACAAGAGCAACCACTAGGAGCAGCAATTTGGGAACTCCTATTGCCAAGGCTTAATTGCTACTGGAAACAGCAGGAAGCTCAAGGAAAATGGTCAATGCCTTCTTGCTGATAGCAAGAGCAGAAAAAAAATAAATCTCAAATTAACTCCATGGGTCATTTCAGTAGTGTTATCCTGAGTCAACAGTTTGGTTTCCTTTTAAATGCTTGATTAAAATAATATCAATGTTCTACAAGTGAAGAAGCAAAGGATTTCATATTTTCTCTGTCAACAACAGTTAACACTTCACATTTTACTGCTTGGTCCAATGCCTTTGTGATCAGAAAGATTTGGCACTGAGATTTGTTTGAGTATGGCAAGTGACTGAGCTTTGGCTTGGTTATTTGCGAACTGCATCTGTCTGGCACCATGCTCTGTTTCTCTCTTGAACACACAAAGGCACCTCTCTCACAGAGCCCGCTGCAGCTGTGGATGGGCAGACCCCAACAGGGTTTAAGCATTTCACCCAATGTGAAACTTCCCCTTACTCTGCCAGGAAGGGCTGACGAAACCCCAGATGCAAAAGTCAAAGGGTTTAGATCATTCACATAGGAAAATTCGTAAGTACTCTCAAATTCAAAGCAAGGTGTTTAACTAAACTTTTCCTTCTTGAAAGATTCATTTATTTGAAGTCAAGCAGACAATTCTGTCTCCCTTTTCCCAAATTAAAAAAAAAATGCAAATGTAATATGTTCAACTTAAAACATTTTAAATTAAAACAAAAGAGAAAAAAATTCTTTTCATAATTCTGTTTCTATTTTCTAAGCATAAAAGAGATGATCTAAGCTAAGATGGATGTCAACCCCACTTGACTGCAATAAGTGGAACGGTTCCAGTTCATGCAAAACCGTATGTGCCTTTAAAATCAAGGGGGGGAAATCTATTTAAAACTTCAGAAATAATTAAATCTTATGTTCATGACTATACAGCAAATTATTAGATCTGATTGCTTAGAAGACTTGGGGACTAAGAAAATGAAGTTTTATCTTACGCTTTGTAAATATATTGTGGATATATCTTCTGAGATTAAATGGATGCAGAAAACTTTTCCTTTAGCAGGCACCATCACAAATAATTTGTGGGACAGAGATGGAACTACTCAGTTCCTCTGTGTAAAAAGGACAAAAAATGCTGGCCTAAAACTGCCTACTGTGAAGGGCTAGAGAAAACAGGGACTAAGGGTATTTCTAGCTTTCTGACTGTAGCAGCTGTCTTGTGTTCCTTGTCTCCCTCTCCTGCCTGAGAGCATGGTGTGGAACAAAGTGAATCTCATTTTTGCCTTGGCTTAGATCCCTTTTTTAAAAAAGGCCCAAATTTGTTACATTATGGTACATTCAACTTGTATAGGTCCCCTGTCCCACTTTCTCCCTGGCGCGTCCCTGTCTTTTCTCTGCCTTGCAGACTGTTCTTTGTGGGATAGCTGTGTACTGCTCCTTAATAAAGTCGGATTAGCAAATCAAACCCACTAATCATTATATCCAAAACAAATAGGGCCCAAAGTTGCAAAGTAAGAAGGATTTTGCCTGAGCTCCTGCATCTCTTCAGAAGAGAAGCCAAATTTCTAAGAGAGTTGGCAGAAGGTATTAAAAGAAACTTTTCTTACCAAGCGAGAGCGACAACTGGGTGTTGAAGTGATTACTTTCCAAACAGCTCAAAGAGACAGACTTACTTATTTGACTTTTTTTCACCTGGGTTACCCATTACTTTTTTTTCAGAAAAAAAATCATTTGATTTGTGTTCAACAAACAGTGAAAGTGGCTTTTATTTGACATTGTGTAAGATTGTGTTGTACTCAGAAATGTAGCTCTTTTTATGGCACAAATGAATAATTGTGAATTCTGTGGAAATTCTGGAAGAGTGCGAAAGTAGGAAATCAGTTATTTAGCCCTTTCTGAAAGAAATACCCTTTATTTCTTAATATTTTTGATGTTTCTGCTTTAGCAGCCTGAATCAAAAAGGACCTTTACTCTTGGGAAGTGTAATTTGTCCTTCCTCCTGTGACACTGGAATAAGTGGTGAGGAATGAGGTAATGAGGAAAGGCTTCAGAAGAGCCAACACAGTTGAGGCCATGCCTGTATCCTGAATCTGAGCCACCTTTTAATTCTGGCAGAACTGTGATTAGGGTCCAGGCTTTCAGGTCTACCCCAGTGCCTATGGCCAAGTACACCAAACCCTCTCTCTTCTCTCCCATCCATCTGTTCCTCAGAGTAGGGGAAGAACAAAATCCATATTTCCAGCCTGAAGCCTCATGGGATTCATGGATAGGGTAAAGCAGTGTGAGATGTCTCTTTTGCAGGCAGTTCATCCAACTGCACATGTTAAATAGCAGCTCAAGAGCTAAATAATCTCACATTATGAAATGGTTAAGAAGCAAAAGAGGTCTGAGAGAAGTGGGGGAGAGCAGGATCACAAAAGAGGGATTCAGAAAAAGGAGTAGGCAACAGTGAACAAATAGGTAGGACAAAACAAAACACAGCATAATTAAAGGAGCAGTTTGGAGTAGTATATGTACTAGCTCTCACAATGCACTTCTCATGCATGTTAGATACCCTGCACTTCTATGTTTGGTTTTATGTTGGTCATGGAAGGGCTGTTCCTAAATGGGCTGTTGGTGACCTGCATGCTTAGAGGTGAAGACCATGACTACATCCTGAGAAGGAAAATCTGGAACAAAGCAGAAGTGACACATACAGACAAACTGAACCAGAATCCAAGCAGAAGGAAGAAAGCAGCAAAGTTCACCTTCTTTCATTAAAAATAGACAAGCTGAATATGCACTGACCTTATACCCACTTATTTATTATACGGCTCCTAGTTTTCTAGAGGTTTAGCATCCACTCAGGAAATTAGAAAAGCTGTCTATTGCCCTACAGTGTTTCAGAAATCAGGAATCATCTTCCGTCAATAGCTGAGATTACTCAAAGGCTTCATAACAGCAAAATACCAGACAGACTGTCCCAATGGACAACAGGCACAAATCAAAACACAGGAGGTTTCTTCTGAACATCAGGAAACACTTGTTTTTATTGTGAGGGTGACTGAGCCCTGGAATAGGTTATCCAAGGAGGTTGTGGAGTCTCCATCCTTGAAGACATCTAGACATGGTCCAGGGCAATCGGCACTAGGTGGTAATACTTGAGTAGGGGTTTCAACCAGATGATCTCCAAAGGTTCCTTCCAGCCTCAACAAACCTGTGATTCTGTGATTCTATGAATGCTACAAAGTATGTTCATGCTGTGAAACATGTTGGACCTTGGCCAGAAGGAGCAGAAGCTGTAAATGGTGTAGGGCTATGTCGCTGAGGTCCGTATCAACTGGGACCATCTACAGAGAGAGAGTGTTTAAGAGCCCTTGTCCTGCTGTGGAAGCAATACCACAACAAAGCATTGAAGCTATCTAGGCTCCCTTTTCTTTTGCCTCTCTGGGACTGGTTGTCCTCTTCTCAGGAAAGCCACTTGCACTTGCTTTTGAAGTCTGTACTTAAGGAAAAATTCATCTGTTTATTATAACAAAGCAGACTTGAAAATAGATGGTGTGCGTGTATGCTTAGGTCAGAAGTGCACTTGCCTCAGCTGATAATTATTCTGTATTTTTAGCATCAGAATGGGCAAATCTTTCTATTTTCTCTATTGGACAACAGAAAAAAAGATTTCCTTCCTGTTACACACCCAAAACTCACAATGATTGTTATTGTGATGGCACTGCCTGCTTTGTTAATGCATGTATGGAAGTTGCTTTAAAGCAGATGGATAAATACAGCCTGACTTTATTTTAAGCTTTTCACTTTTTTTACTAATGTGAAATTTCAGCTCAGTTGCAGTGATTGCTGAACTTTGCAGTCCATAATTCTTCAGTTCAAATGGTGCAGTTCTAATGTAGATCTAATGCATTCAGCTCAACATTCTGAAGTACACACTTAGGTATATTCAGAATTGCACTGTTGTTTGTCTTGATTTTTCTATTAAATAATCTTCAAATTTTCAGTTCTGGTAAGCATAATTTACAAGAAAATCCTCATTTACTTTTATAAAACAAGCTTAAGTAAATATCTTTAAGCTACTTCCATGTTTTATTTCTTTTATTAAGTAGTGATAAAAATGAATTAAGAATTAAATAATTCCTCACAAAAGCCTTTTTTCCTGACGGTAAAAGCTTCCAGATATTTAAGATGAAGGGATTCTCCCTCATTAGGCTGCTAATTCTTGCCAATCTGTTTACATGGAGAACAAATGAAATACAAGAATTAAAATGATTTAAGAATTCAAGTGAAACAGCTCTGTAAGATGCTTTAGAAAGCAATGCCATGGAGCTTTTGTTGAAATTCCTGTTTATTAAGATGTGATAAATCCTGTTGTCTGCCAAAGTGACCCCAAATCTCAAGCTTTCCAATCTGGTGGTAGGGATTTCTCCTATTTAACCAGCTGTGGCAAGTTTGACTAAGTGGACTGAAGTTCTCTGCAACGGCCATGGGACAACACCGAATGACCACGCAGCTCGTGCCAGCTCTTTGGCTCGCACAGTCACACCAGGCGGATGTGAGGAGTCTGGAGCTCAATACTGATTGAAGGCTTAGGTATTGAAAGAGAATTAGATTGCTTCCCCCTTCTCCTCTGAATATTGGTCTTTCCTCCATTGCTCACCAACTCACTTTATGAGTTGTATTTAATAACACCCCTGGATGGTTTTTAAAAACATGCTGGTTTAATGTTTCTTTAGCAAAACACAAATTCCCATCAGAAATAATTTTATGGTCTTATTACTCATAGAAACATTGAATTCCCCTCATTATTCCTATTGACCTTGGCTTTACTTAAATCCTGTGGCTGTGCATTAGTGCTTCTGCATAATATAAAATCATTTCCCTTTGGTAAGATTTACACTACACTGCTTTAAATATGATTGAATATCTCCTTGTTCTTGCAAGAAAGCAAATAACGTGCCCTTTACCTGACTGTCCATTTTTATTTGTTTCCAAACTGAACACTGCTCTTATTATTTGCTATTATCTTGTAATGCTTTGCATAGCCCGTGAAGATCATTTGCAGATTAGAGCAGTGGAGGCAGACAAGGGAAGAGAAAAATGGGCTGGAGAGAGCTGGAGTATGGAGGAAAAAGGCAATGACTGCCCATTGGAACTCTTTTACCCTGTGTGCTCTGACATAAAATTTGTTTCCAGATGCCAGTGTATGCGTGTCCCCCAGTCCAAGCATCAGGTAGCCTGTGGTGAGGGGAACCAGAGCAAAGAAAATCTGATCAGAATTTAAAAAACTAGGAAAACAAAAGTAGAAGGGAGAAAGATCTGCTGCCTGCCTGGTGAAGAAGTATCTGGTAAGCAAACAGTTGCAAAAGAACCCTTAACAAATAAAGGTGGGAATAGACCGACACTGTATATGGTTTTGCTCATCAGAAGTGAGCATGAAGTTCAGACAGAAGCATGACTTGCCACCTTTTCTTGCTGATTGACCACAATGCTCTTGGCTCTGTATGTTACGAATGCTGTGTCTGCGTTTCACTTGCATTTTGTTTTTTGTGGGTTGGGGGTTTTTTTCTTCTCATTTTCTTGAAGTGTTCAGCACTACTGTACTGTCTATTCAAACAAACCACACTTAAATGGTGTCTCTGCAAGCACAGGACCAGCATGGAATTTTCCATTTCGTTAGAAAGTGCGTATTTGTCAAAACCAGCCTGTTTCAGTGAGAGCATGCATGCCAGCTTCCTCAGAAAGAATTTCACAGTGTCTACCTGGAATTTCCAGTGAAAACAGCCTGCTCAGTCTCCACAACAGGCTGTTTGTCAAGGCACATACCTGGGGTGTGAGAGATCCAGAGTCAAGTTCTTGGCTCCAAAAAGGGTATCACTGGTGATATATGGTGATATAAAGCAAAATAGCTCTGAAAGGAGAGACAGAGAACCCTAAGAAGAAAGGCAATAATCTGGCATGAAGGCACTTACACTGCAGAACAAGCTTCATGTCCATGGTCTGAATGCAAAGTAAAGACCTCACTGAATTCTGCTACACCTCATGTGTATTTCCTAGGCTTCAAGGTGCTGAATCATGGTAGTCCATTTCAGTAAAGAACATAAAAAAACTTCAATGTTCCCTATAATTCTGGATTAACTGACCTCCATGGGCATGCAAAATAATATCTCAACTGTGCAAAGTAATGGTATTAATGAATCTCTACACTACCAACATAACCTACAATATTCCTTGATGGGGCCTACCAGTCACTACCACTTTGGGATTTAATGTCTTTTCTTGCAAGAATAAAACTCAGCTGAGCAACCAAACAGACTACAGTTGCCTGAGAAGGCAAGACTCCAGAAACAGCACACACTGAGAGCCAAAAGCCAGATGTATTTGTGATGACAACACTTTTATGCCAGCCTTGATGTTACTAACATTGTCTTTTTGGTTAGGAAGTTCTTAAACAGTGTGTTTCACAAATAACTGATTAAATTTAATTGAACTTAGTGGCATAGCTACCAATTAGTAGTGACGTTCATTTAGTTTCTATTGAGATGACCTCAAGAAATGTAACATGGCTTAATTTATTGTGCCCTTCTCAGTCTGAGTTGGTTGTGTCTGCACATTTCTTAGCTCCTTCCAAAAGATAATTCAGTCAGCTTTTCAAAGAACCAAACCATACAGAGGTCATGATGCTATCTTTCACACTTGTACTATTGTACTCAGATCTCTGTAAGGTACTGACTGTTGTTGTCAAAGCATCACATGCCTGCAGAGAGACACAAAGAGCTCTGCAACGTTCCAGTACCTTGAAGGGGCCTACAAGAAAGCTGGGGAGGGACTTTTTACAAGGGCAACTAGTGATAGGATGAGGGGCAATGGCTTTAAACTGGAAGGGGGAAGATTTATATTAAACTTCAGAAAGAAATTTTTCACGCTGAGGGTGGTGAGACACTGGCACAGGTTGTCCAGGAAAGCTGTGGATGCCCCATCCCTGGAAGTGTTCATGGCCAGGTTGGATGGGGTCTTGAGCAGCCTGGACTGGTGAAAGGTGTCCCTGCCCATGGCAGGGGTGTTGGATCTAGATGATATTTAAAGTCCCTTCCAACTGAAACCATTCTAGGATTCTATGATTAGTTGTACTTTCACTGTAATTCACTCATAGTGCTACTGAAATTATTGGGGTAAGACTCTAAAGAAGGAGGAGGTGCTGTACTATTGTATGTGACCTACATGTGGCTCTCCTTTGCAAATAAAAACCTCTGTAACGGCAGTCTTTTAATCATATTATTTCCTTTTCTTGCATTGCAAAATGCCTGTACTTAATAATAGTGGAAGAGAATACATCAAGCTTCTAACTATATTGCACCTAACGTGAGAATGACATTGAAACACTGAGTTACTTGGCTTGCCCATTAACCAAGGAATGCGCAAAGATATATGTGTGTGTTGTACAGTAACTCTGAATACAACTGATGGAGTAAAATACCCCAGAAAGGGAAATTATTTTCATGGTTTTCCATGTTCCAGGTGGCAGCGTAGCATGACTCCCAGCTCCACACTTCCTCTCTCTACCAGAGAGGTTAAAGAGACTGATTTTTCTCACAACCTTTATGTGTTCAGTTCATTGGCAATAATGGACAGGTGCAAATACCAAGGGGTTTCTGTTAAAACTAACAAACAACCTCAGACTCCACCCAGACACTTGGAAAATTAGATATTTTCCCCAGACTCCATAACAGGCTATACTTCCCCTCTCACAAGCTCTAAGCCTGCCTATAAAGAAAAGTAATGCTATTGAGGAGAAAAAAGGAACCCAGAATTAATTTGGGAGAATGAAGTGTTGATAAACAAATTTTCTACCAATGTTTTTTATACGTTCCCATCCTCCATCATCTTTTGCAGTTGGCTTCCACCTCACACTCCCCACCAGGCTGTGTGAATCCCCATTAGACACATTCCCTCTCACAGATACCGTTCCTTCCTTTTCCACATCAGATTCAAATATTTTTCTCTTCTATGGAAATGGTGTCTAATCCTTGATGGTTCCTTCACACCAGCCCTTATCAAGCAATAGCTTCCCAACTCCACCTGGGACTACCTGAATTTGTCTTGAGCAACCTCATAAACCAGGTGATAATTCAGTCTAAGAAGCTAAGTTGAATTTGACACCTCAGCTGCTACCTCTAACTGCAATACCTGGATCTGATCTAGCAAGATTAAAGCTGTGAAGTAAAGGAAGTTTATTATTTCTGCCCCATTTCCCACCATAATGTCCTACTTGAATCATCCAGTTCCTAACTCAGCTAGGGAAAATGGCAAGAACTCACATCCCCACTAGCACTCACAGGCACCGTGCATAGGCAAGAAGAACCGTCGTGTAAGAGTCCTTGCATCAAAACTGCGACTATTCAAGTCTAGCAAAGCTAAGAAGTCAAAATATGTGCATGGACAGTAGGGGAGGTCACCTATTCAATGGAGGATGATTCATTGTCCAGGGCACCATGAGAGAATGGCAAAGCTCCTTTTCATGTGCGCTCAAAAAAGATTGCTAAGGATGCTTATATTTGCCTGATAGTGTATATTTCCAGTCAGCAGTAGAAGCAGATGTGGCTCCACATCAGACCCAAGAAGGCTGGCAGTTCTTCGAAGGCATTTTTCTCTGTCAGTGCCTGCCAGTTTTCCCCTTCAGTCCTGCATCCCTGTGACAGAAATTTAGCAGTAAAAGCCCAGAGGGAAAGCAGAAGCAATGAAAACATCCAGAACAATAAAGAACACACACTGAAAAATCAAAGTCCATACCCTACCAGGGACCCAGTCACAGTCCTCGAGCTCTACTCAGGCAGGTGCCAGTGTGTGTCCTGGCCCCATAGGCACCTGGTTTCTGGCAGTCCTCGTCTCTGAGCCTGAGAGTGCTCTGTCTTGCCAGCACCTTGGCCAGCCAAGGAAAGGCTCTTGGCCTCTGTATTCACATTGCCACTTGCCCTGTCCCATCTGTACACCATTGTTTCTTCCTCCCTAACCTATAGTCCAGGTACTTACTTGCAATCAGTCCTCAAGCCTAGATGCACCTTACACCCCTTGCCCTTCTCTCCTTTTTCATTTTTCCTTCCCAAAATACTAGTCAACCAAATCCCCAGAATCAACAATCTGAACAAGCTAATCTGACGTTCTGATTATAATGGTAAATCAAATAAACTACCTCATTTTCTCCCCAAAATCTGTCTTTCCAGAATATTTCTTACCTCTTAGCTGCCTCCTCTCTACTACTGGCCCTCACCTGGCACCAGAGAGAGGGCTGCACTCTGCATCACCGCTGCAGATCCTGCTCACTCATGCAACCTTCCTCGGGATCAACAGGAGGGCAAGTCATCAGGCAGCACCCAAACAAACTAATTTTTCAACATTTATTCTCAATTCAGTTGAAACAGTCCCCAGGGGCTCAGTGAGTGCCATGTGCAACAGAACTACTGCAGGATGGGCTGCTGTTTGGCCCTTCATACGCCTGCTCTCTCTCTAGCATGCAGCAGATCTGCATCCCACCATTTCCATCTTAGGGATCTGCCTGAGTGCATGAATGTGTGATCAGGATGAACACAGGTGCAGCATGAATGGACGTTTGGGCTGAGCACCCAAAATCACCCCTTCTGCAGAGCACTGCCCATGGAGGGATGTTCATATCTACAGATTCTGTAGGCCAAAATTCAAATGTTCTCCCTCCTTAAAGCCGTGAAACCTCTCTCTTGTTTTCTACAAGGGACTGAACAATTGCTATCTGGGTCAAAATTTAATCCCAGTGTTGCAACAATGGACCATAATGACCTGAAGGTGTTTTGAATTTGGTTTTTTGCTCTAGCAAGCCAGATGGACAGAGAACAGTGATTTTTCCTTGAGGATCTCAAAGGAAATATCTAATTTTATTAAAGATACTGTAAAGAATGATTGCTTCTTTCACATTTTATTGCTCCACTCCACAACAACAGAATATATGAAACTAGCCCAACCACATATCTAGACATACAAAGGCAATCAAAAGCACATTACGAATAATATATGATTCAGCACAGGGCAATATCAGTCATAATACAATTCTAATAATTCCAGAAAAAATGGAATTCCACAGCCTATGAGATTTTCCTGACCTGTGTGTAACAATGATTGGATTAGTTTTCATCCAGTATTGTTTCTATGAGGCTGAAACAAAACAATATTAAGTTAGCTCTGAGAAGAAGCAGGACTTAAGAGTATGTGTCTCTATATTTACACTTATTGTTGTAAACTGAGTACAATAAACCAAAGAAAGGTAAATTTGGAATCAAAAGAAAATTAACAGAATAAGAAGGCCTGACTGTAAATTAGCAAGTTAGTAGCTTTTGTAAATTCAAATGTGTGTTATAGCCCAACAAAATTAAAATCTGATAGTGGTGGAAAGTGTTCTTTTTTGCCATCTGGCAAGTCTGGGGCACAAAGACAATCCTAGTCCTTATTAAAGTCAGTGGTTTGGCTGCATCATCTTCCAGGTATAACAGAAAAGCTTGGGTAAAACCAACAAAATTAATCAAAACGGTTACAGATCCATAAACAAATACTAATCCATGAGTTATTGTAGAAATTATTCGGAAATTAAAATCTCTGAAATGTTTCATGTTTTCTTTGAACCAAGCAGTAAATTGAGATAACTTGGTACTTGACAAGTCTATGTTGCTTATTTCCCATGCTGGCAAAAATATCATGAATAGGCACAATTTCATGGCTACAGGCCCATTACTGCATTTGAGCAACGTCATATACGATCTGTTTGTTACAAAGGCCTGTAGAGCACTGGCTTAAAAAATTAGGAAATGCATGGCGGAGAATAGTGGTTCAATAAGATGGGCAGACAGCATGAGCACATGTTTGACCAGATTTGTGTTTAATGCCCAGTTCTATGCACCATTAGCCCAGCTGAAGGCACTATTAGCAAGTTTGCTGATGATGCCAAACTGGGAGGTGCCGTTGTCTCTCTTGAAGGACAAGACACCTTGTGGAGGGATCTAGATAGACTGGAGCACTGGGTTATGATTAATAGGACGAAATTTAACAAGTACAAACGCTGGACTTCACAGCTAGGACAGAGTTATGCTGGACACAACTATAAACTGGGAGAGGAGTGGCTGGAGAACAGCCCTGCAGAAAGAGATTTGGAGATACTGGTTGACAGCAGGCTCAATAGCAGTCAGTAGTGGCATGGCAGCCAAGAGGGCAAACTGAATCCCAGGGTACATCAGACACAGCATAACCAGCTGGTCAGAAGAGATTATCATCCCACTGTATTCAACATTGCTGGGGCCTCACCTTGCATACTGTGTTCAGTTCTGGGCCACACAATTAAGATCGATGTGAAGATTCTTGAATGCATCCAGGGGAGGGCAAAAAAGCTGGTGAAACGCCTGGAAGATCCTACAAGGAGCCACTGAGGACTTAGTGCTTGCCTAGTTTGGAGAAAAGGAGGCACAGGGGCGATCTCATTGCTCTCTAGAGCTTTCTTAAGAGGGGAGGTAGGGAGACAGGTGCCGAGCTCTTTTCCCTAGTATTCAGTGATAGGACATGTGAGAATGCTTCAAAGCTGCACCCAGGGAAGATTAAACTGGGCATTAGGAAGCATGTCTTTACTGAGACGGTGGTCAAACACTTGGACAGGCTTCTTAGAGAGGTGATCGATGCCCCATGCCTGTCAAGTGTTTGAAGCATTTGGACAATGCCCTTAATAACATGCTTTAACTTGGTCAGTCCTAAATGGATCAGGCAACTGGACTAGATTATCCATGTAGGTCCTTTCCAACTAAAATATTCTGTTCTGTTCTGTTCTATTCTATTCTATTCTATCTGGTGAACTGGTGGGATGGAAGCTCAGGGAACTTCTCATGTACTCTATCAGCAGTGTGCAGATCCCTAGATAGGACATATTTTGAATGCAGTAATTAAGTATTTAAAGATGAAGGCATTGTGAATTTTTTTCACTGTCTTATTAATAACCCAACTTCTGCCACCCAGCTCTTCTGTGTTGGTGCAATGACTTGGAGAGATGAATACTGGTGGAAACTGTGAGATCTGTCATGGGCAATGAGCTGAAATTCTTTTCCTTAGTGTAAAGGGAAAAACCTGAATGGCTGACACTTTCAAACTGGAGAGATGGAGGGAAAACAATAGCAGAACACAAGAGGGAAAGTTGAAACATAGCTGACCTTTGTTGAAAGATGGATTCGTGATCCTTATACCTTCTAAAAACATCCCAATGTCTTGCTTCAGGCTATGGCTGGATCCAGCACAGTCGGCAGTGTCTGTATGAGTGATGCAGCTGGACCGAGGCCTGTGTGCAAGAGTGCGTGGGTGCCAAGTTAAGAAGAGCTGGTAGGAATAGGTGGGGGTGACATTTGCGGCTGGCTGGCCTAAAGACCCCACTTCATTCGTTGTGCCAAGGTCCACACCAATCATGCTGCAAGACTACCCAGAGAATTATGTTTAGAAGTAAGAACAAAGCCTGCTTAATCCTGGTTAACGCAAAGCCTCTGCTAAAAATGTTGTGCACATTTTTAAGAGTTTGTTTCAAGCTGACTTAACCACAAAAAGGGGACATTCTTTATTTCCATTTCTCTTGAAGCAAATACATTTCCTTCTCCCTGAAGAAAACCTTAGGGAGTGAGGAAGAATCACAAGAGCTAATGGGGAAGGCATCGCCTATGTAACACCACCAAAAATATTCAGTTACTCTTTCCCCACAAAGCCACTGGGTAATTTAAAATAATAAACATCAAAAAAATGGGGCAGCTTGGTTCTCTGTAATTTAGAAGCATAAAAGGGAATTGATGCTGTAATTACAGACTGGAAAACCAAAAGCCCCATTTTTTAACGTTGTTTCAGCAGATTTTTTTTTTAATTGCTATTAGCTTCTCCAAAATGCAGACAAAACCTCCAATCAAGTGTTTTGTTCACACTTGTATAAATGGAATAAAAGCAATGTACCCCAAAAGATGCTGCCCCCTGGCAGACCACAGTTGGTTAGTGTGCCACGAGCCAGATGCTCATGCTGAGACTAGAATTTGTTGCAGGCTGACATAAGCAAACAAGAGAAGATGTAGCATGTCATGGTACTTTCCACCAGGCCAGAACAGTAACGTCACTTTACAGATCAGCCACTTGAGGCACAGAAATAATAAAATTGATAAAAAGGGCTGCTGAAGAGACAAAAAAGCAAAGCTAAGTTGACATGCCTTCTGCATTTTTCTTAACCACCCCTAATCCTTTGGGTTCTGATTGTAGTGAGCGTGTATAGTGTATCTAGTTACATATGTGTAGTGTAGTTAGTGATATGTACGCATATACAGCGTAATTAGCTATTCTCCAAAATTCGTCAATTTAAGCTCAAATGCTTAATCACAGACATGTAAGAGATCAGGTGTCTGCTCTTCAAATAAATGGAAGAAAACACGAAGGGGAAGACATTTTTTCAGTAAACCACTTCAGAGAAGTGAAGAGAGACAACATAACTTCAAGACTTTTCCAATAAAATTCCTTTTTCTGAGGTAAGAGGAAGCCATTTCCAGCAACTGTGTGTCCTGCCTTGGAAATTCAGGCTGATGGTGTCAGTCATCGTCCGTTCCACTTAGAAGGTAAAAAAGGATGATCTCCTCCCTTGCCCCAGGAATGCGCTGTCTCCCACATATGCCAGAACACATTTGCAGGCAAGGCTTCTCTCATTTCCTTTCCTGTTTTGTTCTGCAAGGATTTTAAGCTCTTGGCTTCCAAGCTTTCTTTTTATAGGCTTTTTGCCTTTGTTTATTGTCATTTAGTTCTTAGTTGTTTTTGTTAAGACGCCCAGTATCCTTCAGGAGTGGATGCCCATAAATTACAATGCATTATTATTATAATAAAGTTGCGTCACTGCTGAAAGCCAAACTGGCCAACATAGACCTCTAAATAGAGAACTAAGTGAGAAGTTGGATGTTACTGACCTCTAAAACAAGGAGTACAGCAAAAAGTATCTAAACTGGAAGGTTGAAAATATGGACAGGATAAGTACGAAGGGGTGATCACATAAGCTTTTGGAAGCCTGAAAAGTTTGTCTTTGAAATCTGGGATGATCATGAAAATACTTAAAACTTTCATAGGGAACTGAGATGAATTATATGCTCATAAGGCTGTGGTTGTTCTAAACTATTGGGATTAAAGGCTAAAACAGGCAGCATAATTTGACTCCCATCTCGAATGAGCCAACCGACTTAAGAGAGTAGTAACTGTGCACTACCACAATTACAGGGAGAGTTTACTTATTGCATCAGTCACCTATGAAGAGTTCAATGATCAAATAAAAATGGGCTGCTTATTTGCAAGCTTTTCCTTGAATATTCAAATGAAAAGTTTTCACTTCAGAGTTCTGAATACAGAAAAAAATACACCAGGTGTTATTTTTTTCATTTCTCTGCTGTGATCAACCCAACTCACAGACAAACATTCCAAGACTTACAGTTCTCTTTTTAAGAGTGAAAACACTAGGTAGGTTCCACTCTGTCCAACTAGGAAACCTTGAAATTGTGCTACAATCTTAGCACCTAAAAAGCTATCCTTTGAGTATGGAAGCTGTCCATGAACTGAAAGAGATGACTTGGAAGGTTTGCAGAAGGAAATTCTTCCATCCAATGTTGATGTATATGTTAAGTAAGGAAGACCTCCATCCAGAGGGCCTTAAACAAACTGCTTCTCTCCATTTATTTTAAGGGGAATGTTGTCACCTAAAATGCATTAGACTCCGAAATTTAGCCACAGGTTAGTTGCTTAAGTTAGGTAAGCTGGATCCAACTCATGAACATTTGTCTTTCTATGTACAGTTTTAGTCTCAAGCTCCCCGCAGATGAACCCCATAGAAGTGTTTTTATATATCAAGATGCACCACACTCCTGTGAAGAAAGCAAACATTATTTCCAAATCCCTGTAAGAAAACTGACCCATAGAAATGAGGCTAAATGACTTAGGTTAGGTATGCAATGTGCACTTATGAACTCAAGTTGTACCTCATCCTTCATTTCCAAGAGTGCAAAAAGGAATAAAATCCACACCTGTGATCAAATGCCATCTGCAAAAGGCTGAAAATACAACTGCTACAGTACATCCTCCAAGTTTTCATCAATTTCTATTTTAGGAAAAAAAATACCTCCTAGAGCTTAAGTTCTACTGCCCACAATCTCTCATGTTAATGTGTCTTTTTAATGTTTTGTGAGTCTTATCTATGTTCCTGTATTTTGTGTAAAAACCCATGAAATACCAGTAATTTGTGCTTTCTAATTGCCTTTATGTCTGAAGTGTTTTCTTATCTGTTCTTTCTGATTTCTTAGCCTTTTCTAATTGAAAAATTATGAGTCCCGTTTCTTGAGAGGTTTATTTTGTTTTTAAAATATCTGTTGATCTAACAAACAGAAAACCTTACAAGAAAAATCTTCTGCTAGAAAGAAGTTCCAAAAGTTATGTGTTGTTTCTCACAGGTTTTCCCCTGTATATAAACAACATTTATTTTAGCCATTAGGAATGAATACAGCAGATATTAGAGGACGGATCTAAAATTGCATGATAATGACATTTGAACTCCAGCTGTCATTACTTTTATACAAAGGCCTACTTTCAGTTTTGCTAACAAAGAGACAGGCACAAATAGATACTTCTGTAAAAGTCATAGTTGCAAAATTTCTACATGAGGAAGTTAATTTTCTATTTTTATTTATGAAGAGGTACACTGTCCTTTACGCATACACGTATACCTTGTATCACTGTATTATGAGGAGAGGATGACAGTAAACATCCTGTTTTGCTGAGATGGGATGCAAGGATCTGGCAATGCCTCGCTTTACATTTTAAATATAAAAGCAACTGGGTGGCATTGTTCTATTAAAGTTGACTTTAGAAAATTACAGTTGCTTCTTCTAGAGAAATGAGAATCATGGTTGATTTTACTGTGGTTCGTTCTTTTATGTGCAGTTCTCAGGAGTTTGCCCATAGGTTTCTGTGAGAAACTGGCCATACCTCAACCTCAAATCATCTGTCCTTCCAGTTACTATTAACTTTGATGTAATTCTTGTCAGCTTACTATCTCCCTCCCTCATTACAAAGGGATTGGGAATGTGCAGGAGATTTTGCACTTGAGTAACTCCTCTCTGGACCACTGCTTCTGAGTAGGTCCTATTGAAGTACAGCTACAAGCTGGAAGAATTGGAGGTCTATGTTCCTGTCTCTGATCTGGTTAAATTCATATAAAGTTCATCAGGGTTAAACTTCTAATAAATACTTTTGGGGTCAGATAATTTGGGCCACATTAACTGAATCATCTGCCATGACATTTTCTCCCTCTACTGAAGTACAATTCAGTTATTTGTGTGTGTTAATTAATAATCCTTCAAGAGCCAAAGCATTAGTACATCATTTATTCCTTGTTGCCAGGAAAATTATACAAGGGACTTTTTATTCATTGCTCTGTTGCCAGAAGAACTATACTCAAGAAACAGAAAAACAGGGAAAGGCAGACTGCCCATTCTGTAAAAGTATCAAAGGCATACATCACACTTTGCTTATCTCCTCGAACAAAAGCACACAGCTTGATGGTCAAATGAGAGACTTCAACAAACAAACCTCATATAGACTGCCAACTCATTTGGAAAAAAAGAAGTCCTTCCCAGGGTACTTTTCTTTCTTATCTGATATCAGAGCTTTATAACTGCTCTGTTCCTTTAAGCACCAGACTTGTTAATGAGGACTACTTAGCAATGGCTACCTCACAGCTTTGAGATAATGTCCCCAGCTGTGACTTAATGAGGGAAAATACATCTCTCTTGCAAAGATAAAGAATGCGAAACTTTCCCAGCAGTATCTGTTCCAGTCTGGTGGAAAGGACATAGTTCAGTGCCGATGACACCACTCTTCTGCTGCAGCCACCTCTCAGATGGAGCAGCTGAGCTGCAGAGTCCAAGGTGGTCGGAAAGCTTAACTTCATACACAAGCCATGTAGCTAGCATTTAGATCACTTCTTTTAATTGTGATCATCTAGCCATTCTTGAATAGTGATTGGCTATACTGTCATATTACTCTAAGTGGCCTGTTTGTTTTATGCACACCTCTTCTACCCATCTGTTACTGCATAATTAACCAAATAGAAAACTTGCCTAAATATTTATTAAAATGTTCATTCTTATTCTGCAAAGCTATCTATTTATCAAACTAATCTATTTTCTCATATGAAGTGATCTTATCCATCCACATGAGGAGCCCTAAGATATAATGAAACATAATTAATGTAGAGGTTTATGAATTCATTATATAAAATTCTTGCCTGTCAATGAAGAAGAATAGCTCATCCTCATCCCAAGATGAGTATTCCTGCTGCCCTTGTCTCCAGACAAGGCAAACAGGTAGCATTTAGCTTGAGAAATTTTTACTTTGATGCCCAAGTGATGACTCGAATATATAAATATATGGCTTGTTCCTCAAGAATACAGTTTCTCCTACAAGATTGTGTAGTATTTGGAAAGTACCCAAGTAAGATCTTCATAAAACTGTCTGGTTTTCTGGTGGTTTTGTCCTCAAACAAAACAGATGTGCTCAAGTCTTCTGCCCTCTGCCAGCACAGGCACAAGTACTGTGGTAAAGAAAAAAAATCTGGTAACCAAGCCTTTGATATAGAAAAACCACACAAAGTTGAGTCACAAACTGTGGACACGAGACAACTAATTATGGGTTATGTTAGGCATGGGGAACAGGTTAACTGCTACGTAATTACAATTGAGATCACTGTGGACACAGTCAAGGAAACCCAGTTAATAGAAAGAAGTAAATGAAAATGTATTGGTATCTATGAAGGAAAACAAGTCCTGGCTGTTTTCTTCAGCTTCTTCAGTGATTTCAGATGTTCTCGATGCTTTACCACTGCTTAGGCATTACACTTTAAAAGCCTAAACAAGGTTCTGCTATTTTTTGTGAGAATTGCGGGGAAGGAGTTAGTAAAGGTTTCTTTAATAAGTGCCCTGCGCAGCTTGCATCACCAATTGAGTGAAGCTCCAGATCAAGCAACACAATGCAAACCAGAAAACTGTGAAATGGGAAGTCCTGTCAAATAGATCATCGAGCAGTGGAAAGGAGATGGGTGGTCATACCAAAAGCTATGGGTAAAAGAGTGGCACCTGAAGTAGGACTTGTTGGAGAATGCTGTGGGCAGCAGAACTCTGCGGCTGCCCTGGGGTCTTTGCTGGCAGGGGCAGCCCTGCAAGACCTTGGGCAGGGCCACCTCTTACGGAGAAAAAACTTCTGACATCCACAAAGGTAAGAGAAAAGTGAGGTGACCATCCAGATGGGCTGCATCCCCAAGGCTTCCCTGAAGGCCTGACTCAGACAGTTTGCAGGCTTCCCCATTTCCTCATAACTTGGTGGAAACTTTTATCCAAGTTCCTTGAACTTGCCCTCCAAATGTACACACCATTTCTGAGTACACACCTATATATAGCCTCCTTCTTCAATGTCACCTCACTGTCAGAGGCTGCTTCCCGTTTACACCAGCTAAATGCAGTACTGAAGTCTGAGGTTGAGATGATGGGTCTCTATCTGAGTGAGTGGGCAGGCAGCCAAATGGACGTCCAGTTTGCTTGACCTTACTGTGGTGTCACAACTTGCACAGTGAAGTTGCAGGCAAATACTGTGGCTGTTTGGGTTTCTCTGTTTGCCGCAATGATTCCGCTTTTGGTGCCATTGTCGTGGGTAAGCCTGGGCTGCGCAGTGCCCAGCAGCAGCCACTGGCATGGGGGATCCTTCTGCCCCACAGGCATTTCCTTCCAGCTCTGTGGCTGGGGACATACTCTTGTGCAAGAGACCCAGGTGTGCTTCTGGTATTCTAATTGATTTTGGATCTGCAGCTGTAGAGGCATAGGTCTCCACATCATCAAGGAGGATGTCATAATGCCCATGAGTATTTCTGTAAAAAATTCTGGCAGTTTCTGGTCCTGTATACACTGGAGCAGGTATTTCTGTTTAAAGCACATTGACATCAATATATTTACACAAGTTAATCATGTGGGAAATGTCCAATGTGTGTAAATCCATCTAGAGTTGCACAAGACTCCACAGTTCTTATTACTGAAAACAACTTAGTCATCAGCAGACTTTAATTAGCTGCCTGCCTGCTTTCCTTGTGGAGATTGTCAGTGCCTGAGATAATCCTGATCCCAGAAATGATCCCTGTCTTTACACTGTGATTCATTTGTTTTCTGTACTAAGAAACAGACTTCTCCCCTATACAACCACTTCCAAATTTTTGCTTCTTGCCCTTTCACTACTTACACTCCAACCATTTGCAGTGTGGATATTTGGAGCATCTATTAAAACATTATGAAGGGCTTTTTTTCAATTCTAATGTAAATTGCTTTTTTCACATCACCTTTTCTGCAACTCACCTTCAGGCTGTACTATTCCAGTCACTAACGAATTGATGCTCCCTTCTCACCAAACCTATGATTTAGAAAGACAGAAGCACTCGTGATTCCTCCCCATACAAAGAAGTGTCCTGTCTCAAGACCTCAACCCTGAGTTATGAACATGTAGGGTTTTGCAGCCATTCGAAATAACAACTAATTACAAAACTGCAGAAAGTGAAACAAAACTAGTAAGAAGTATTTAAATACCACCATAGTTTATTTTGACACATGGGCCTGTCTTGAAAATGAAGGATCTCCCACAGGAGAAATGAAGATTCTCAAGCTACTTTTTGATCTAAAGACAATTTCCATACTTTTTATCACCTCCTTTGAAGGGAACCATGTCTCAGAGAGGCACAGGGTTAAGGGTGGAATGAACATTAAAGACTTCTGTCACTGCAGCAAAACTCTGAAAAATATTTTCAGAGACTCCAAACCTAGGATATTTTTTGCTGTTTCTCCTGGCAGTGGTGTGATAGCATTTCAAGCAAATTTGGGCCCTGATGGATGACAATTACTGTTCCAAGGGAAAAAAATAGAACAGATGGTTTCAGAAAGCCTTTATAGATCATCAGGTAAGGACCATATACACCAAGGTTCAGGGGTCCATTTCCAAAGCAAGCAAGAAAGCCAGTGCTAAGGGGCACCTGGGAGATGTTAGATTATCCAGGCTACCTATTGTACAAGCAAGAGGAAAACACCTGTGTATCTTTGGCAATTTCTACTGTCATTTCTACAGTTAAAGTACCTAGTTTTGTGTATATCTATCTAAAGTTGGCTGGGTAAGTTACTCAGGTTTTTGTGATAGGCAGGTGGTCACTCCCAGCTGTATGCTGTGCCCCTAACTTCTCTGATCTTCTAGAAAACAAATCTTGAAATTACACTCAGCCGTAAATATATCCTTTAGATTCCATTACTTTGAGGACCTGAGGTAGTTTATAGTCCATTTCATTTCTTGGTTGTACTAGTACACGTTACCACACTGGAGTCAATACATGCATCTTTAAACATCCACCAAAACTTTCCTAAGTATGTGTCACTCCTCGATTTATGCCATGGACTAGCTCTCTCCCGACAGCTCAAAAAAGTTAAACTGGAAATTTCATTTCCACTTCAGAAATCCTCTTACGCTTGCTGCTGAAGTTTAGTGAGAATACCTCCAGCCCTTTTTTTTCCTTTTTTCTAACTTTCAGGTTTCTCTCCTTTTGGAGTCTTATTTTGGTTGCAGGCACCCATTTCCTTCATGTCCAATTTACGTACTGGCCATTTTCCCAGAACTAAAATGCAGGCATGAGTAAGCAAAAAGGATATGCAGAATGTGAGCACTGGTGAGGAGTAGATGCCCTCCATTACCAACAGGTAAGTCTTATTATCAACACAATGAACCAGTTTAGAGCTGCCATTGAAACAGCTTTATTTTGGCATAGGGGGAAATAATCAATCACTTTGCAAACTAAGTTTCAACTTTACAGACCCACACCAAGGAGTAAAAAATTACCTCTTTATTTGGTTTGGACACAAAGAAGGACCATTCATCTGTGTCGCATAGATCTCTCAGAGAGTATTGTTTAACTGTGAGGCCTCCTCCAAAACCTCTGGAAGCAGGATTGACTTCGGTGGAGGTTTTGGCCTCAATGTAAGTGTGCCCATATGACTAGCAATGCCACAGCAATAGTTATAACCCTTTCTACTTGCATGGAGAAATATTACATTATATTCATCCCTGTTGCCCAGATGAGCAAGTTTATCACCTGGACCATAAAGACACAGGGGCACAGAAGCAGCCACTTGTATTTCATACCCTTGGAAGGAGAAGAGAGAATGTAGCATGTATTCCATCCCACTAGGATCTTCCTGTGGCGTTTTGTTCTCTCTGTGGAATATTTTTACTCTTCTTCCATCAGCTATATCATGAGGTCTCACATATGCCTGATGGCCATTTCTATAAAGTGAAATAGTGGCAAACATTGAAATTACATCAGTGAAACTAAACTATGCGATTTCCAGGGAAGATGTAAACTAGGTGCACACAAGTGCTGAACTGCTTTTTCTTCCTGTCTTGCAGTAATAGGTATCATGTTGAAATTTGAAAGCCAGGAGTGAGCATACATTAAAAAAATGGTCCTAATACTTTTTCCAAGCGTATTTGCTTACTTACTTAAACAAATGGATAAAACTATCATCATGAAAACATTGTTACATGACCATTGCCTGAAGTGTATTCTTGCCACTGGATCATAATTCTCTTTCTTTCCATTCGTTAAAAGTTCATTCAGTTCTAACTTCTACAGCACTGTTTATCTAGAGTACCTAATTATATAGTGCAACCTGCATCTGGAGTGCTGGTTCAAGGTTATTATAGTTCTCCACAGACATAACAAAAATATTGTTTTAAACTTATCCATTGAGGAAAAATGGCTGCATTTTACCACTGATAGAAGCACAAGTGTGTAAAATAAAATTATTAGAACTTTAGAAACACGAGTGTTGTCTATTCAGATTAATTTCTTCCATGACACTTGCTGTCATAGAGGGATCTCCTTTTTGTTTCTGCTGCAGACATAAAATCTGACAAATTTAAACTAAATATATTAGATGTATAAAATGACAGATCACAATGATAGGCAAATAAGAAAAGTGAAATTTATGAATGCTTGTCAGTACATGTTCCTTGTTGAGAAGATTTGATAAGATTAATGAAATATGAATAATGGAGTAGGCATAATAATTTAATAGTTTTTCAGTACTCAATATCTGAAAAAGAAGCTTCTACTTCATCTATGTCATAGTGATTATATGCAGAGCACCATTACTTTTACTACAAAGAAGAAAACTTTTTCTTTGGCAGCAATAAAAGGAAAGTGGGTAGATAAAACAAACTCTTTAATTCATACATCCTTACTCATAGGTTTCCCGTCAAGCATGGTTTCTTCTTTATTTAGAATCAATACTAAGTAAGGAAAGGATAAATATATAAATCGCAAAACTCTTTCTGTGGGTGTATTGGTAGCCAAAGTAAATTGCCTGAGGTTTGGAGAGACCATGAGCTTGTTCTGTATTTGCTCTAAAATTCAGAAGTGATGAAGAAATATTTTGTTTCAGTCCCTAGAACGAGGGCTATGAGCCCTGCCGGGAGCACTGGCCTTGCTTATGACACACAGCATTCCTGATAGATCCCTTGCTCCTCACTTCTGTAGTGTTCCCAGTCTCTGTGGAGAGGGTGAGGTCTCACACACAGACAAAAATGGGAAGGCAGAAGCCTTTGGCCAAGGCCCAGCTACTGTTTCTGCCAGGCCAAGCAAGTGTGAGGCAAAAATCCTATGGGACCCTCTCCCAAAGGATTTGTACTGTGGAAGTCTCATCCTGCTACTAACTTGGGCACCAAATGCAAGGATAAAAGTAGTCCCTTCAAAGTTAGCAATGACTAAAGATGATAAAGAATGTGATTAACTGTTTTACCGACAGCAGAAAAAATGAAGATTAACGGTACTTTTACCAACCCCTCCAAAAAATTTCGCTGTTACCAGGCAAGTCACTTCTACTTTCTCTGTGTTAGTGCTCTTTTGTGAAATGGATGCAGTAAAATGCCTGGGTGATGATGTGGTAGCATTGTGGATGTTCACATCCGTGGCACATCCTAAGAACTTCAGAAATAGGTGAGACAGAAGTGCAGAAACTCTAATTTTTTTTTTTTATAATACTTCTAGTTAGTGACTCAGGTAAGGCAGTCCTCAGATAATGAAGTCAGCTGGGAGAAATCACAAGTTTATTAAAGGTATGATTTAATATTACTTGAAAGCTCCAGGGGCTTTAAATGTGTGCCAATATTTTTTATTCTTCTTAATGATCAAAAAGAGCCTTCACTTTTATCTGGGTGAAAAATAGTATCAATATTAAAATAAGTTTGGGAACATGGGAATTGTTCATGGTAGGTATTTCAAGTAAAGTAGCTTTAAAAATAGGAAGGTATGAAATATATGCATGTGTTGTAGGTATTTCTATGTAGCAGGCTTCATCAAAGCTGTGAAGTTGTTAAATCCATGACCACTTAAGCCCTACCTTTAAAATCAGGCATGTTCACTCTCAGCACCACCTGGGCAGATAAGCCTGGTCAAGTCACTGTAGAAAACTCGTTCACCTTTCTTAAAAGGTTACAACCCTTGATAGGATGAACATCTCCTCAAAACATGAGTGCAGTCACCTAGTAGGGTCCCACTCCTGCTCCGTAAAAATTGCCTCAAGTGGATCAATATCCTTGAAGAACTATTGCTTGCGTTATATTACTGTGTAGTTTGATCAAACTCCCTTCCTTTCTTTCTTCCTTCCTCTGCCCATTCTGGAAATGGCAAGAAAATTATCAGAGCGTTTAAGATTAACATGACAAAGAGAGGAAAACAATTTATTTGCTCAACTCCAAAGGAATTGAAATTACTTTGAGGAATTTTCAATTTTGCAAAAAATTAGCTGGATGCCAACCCACATGTTTAGATGTGGATCAGATGAAAATTACTGTCAAAGGATATGTGGAAGGTCACACATTGAGACAATTCACTCCTTGTGCTTGTGTCCAACTATGACAAAAAATCTGGAAGGAAGTGGTAACATAAAGGGGGCTATCTGGGATTACAGACTGCCAGCCCTGGCGCAGTGGTGTTGTTGCATGTCCATTCAGAATTAAAAGACATAGCAAAAAACCTGTCATAAGGTTGATCCTTATGTGTGTACAAAGTATCAAATAAATGTAGTTCTGGAGTCATTTAGCTTCAGCAGGACTAACACTGAGTTTGCAGAAGAACCATTTCTTTAGGAGAAAGACTGCTGATATAGGAATGAAGATAACACGAGAGCAGTGTTGGGGCAGCTGGGACGGTGGTATGAGTGGCCCAGATGTTAGGTGACATGCCTCAAGCATTGAATTGTGAGGTGCTGGGAGAAGGCAGCAGAAAACCTCTGCACAGATTTCTTATGGAATAAACGAAAGAAACAATTCATCATTTCAGAGTGGAACGTCTGGGAGAGGATCACAGCTTTGCCAACCTTGTTTTCATTATATATTTCAACCTTTAGAAATCCTAGGAAAGGTATTTGCTCTCCAGACTACAGATCACAGTACCCAGAATAGGGTGAATAAAGGGTATAAAAGGATATATGTAATAAAGGTGTAACACAATACTAAAGATGGTCTCTTGTTCGACATCTAAGACCCCAGCTGAATAGTATGAGACTTAAAAGCCCCCACAGGACATAGTGGCAAAAAAGAAAGAGGAAAGCAGGAGGAGCTCCAGCAGTGAGACTGACAGTCAAGGAGAAGTTGAGTCCATTGGTCTAGTCAAGTCTGGGACACAGTAAGTGGATTTCTTGGACCTGAAGAAGAGCCTGATCAGAAATGCCAGGAAAGAAAAGAAATTTTACAGCTCAGACATAGAGAAATTTTACAGTCCAGACATAGAGTATGACTTGCGGATGTGGGCCAGGCTGGAGTAGGCAGGGCGCAGGAGCTAGGGATGAATTTGCCAGTGCAAGTGAACACATGAAAAAAAAATTCAGACTGTTAGTCCAAAGAAGGTGGAAAAATTCCACCTTGGCTAAATAAATCATAGGAAACCTTGGGGTGAGTTCATTATTTACCTAGAGAGCAGGATAGGATCTCAACAAGGCAGGGTGCTCTCAGTCTGGGGCTGCATCCAGTGCAAGTGGGGAAAGCAAACGGCAGCAGAACTGAGACCAGACAGGTCCAAATCTAACACAATTATTTAAAACTACAGATAACTCACGTTTTTCCAGACTTCCATCAAGGACACTATAGAGAAGACTGTGAGAGCTGGCAAATTGCCGCTATGACATGATACTCTTGCTAAGGCCAAATTAAAGAAAAACAGCAATTAAAAATTTTGGAAAATCTTTTGTTCCACGCACAGCACAGAATTAAGGGAAAGCTGAAGCAATCGACCCAATGCAATACAATAACTCTTAGTCTGATTGAAATCTCTACAATTCATACACTGAATTAGTTATCAGTATTTTTTTCACCATAAGGAAAATGACTTTTCATACTAGATTTTCGAATGAGATGAATGCTCATACAACAACAAAATGCTTCCAAGTACACTGGGAAGGACAAACAGAATAGCTTATGGTCTCATAACCCAGAGCTCTTTCAGGCCTCTCCACCAAGCCAGCAGAGGGCAATGGATGTGATGCTCCTCTGGCTGGTTTTAGTGTGCATTCCTTACTGTTCTTTTCACACTCACGCTCAAAAACTCCTGAGGACCATCACTTAATTCCCTTGCAAGCAAAGTTGGAAAAAAAGAAAGAAAAAAAAGGGATGAAACACTTGCCTTTTCTTTTTCCATATATTTCTGTTTCCAGTATTATCAAAGTATGCAACAACCAGTGGTCCCAAAGAAGCACTGATGTGTAATACAGGATAAATTTTGTTCTACTTCAAACTAGGGAACAGTAGGCTTACCGGGCAAAATTTGCTTGAGTTCCACTAGCAAAAAAAGAACAGATAAAAATCAGAATTTGTTTTTTCAATTTCAAATGCTTGAGAAGTTTTCACTCAGAAAACACAACACAAACTATAAAGCATGTGGGTACACTGGTAACACATTTGGGTTTTAATTAACATCATGTATATTTTTACTGGGGAGAAAGAATTTCCTGTGTTTTTTCAAATATACTATTGCTTTAGTGGGAGTCAAAAGTGAAGTGAAACCATTGTGTTAACTGAGAGGATACCAAGATGATAGTGTTCTTCAGTTGTTCCCAGCACTAATACCCACTTGAAAGCAGAAAGGAGACCTTATTTCCTCTTGGGGGTCTTATTTTAGCATTTGAAATACGGCAGATAGCATAATTGGATTTTAAATATCTGATCCAAATTTATTTCAGGGGATTGAGTCAAAACAAATACAAATTCAAATTTGCCTAGTGCATTTAAAAACTGGCAGCACAGGCATTTCAGGACCTCATGAATTACAGCACTGCACTTATTTCTGAAACAGCTGGCTGCATATTATTTCTATCTAAAACCGTGTCCCACACTTTCAGGCTTAGTTGTGGGTTCGTAAGTGTTTGTTCTATTATTCAGTCATATTATAAAATGAACCACATTTTCCAATAGCTACTTCATGTTCCCTCTTTCACTTTTAATTGCGGCATTTCTTCAAACAGCAGTTGTCCCACAGGATTTCATTTTTGGACCACTTTTGCAAGCCACTAAAAATTATGAATTCTTGAAGCTTGCAATCTGAGCTCTGTTTAAGCCCACATAGCAAAATCTTATCCAAAACCATGTCAAAGAAGCCAAAACTAACCCCATACCACTTCCTAGGTCTAAGTTGCATAACGAATACGTCTGTACCCTCCCATAAAGAAAATAAAAGCCCCTGCCCTGCCGTATTTTTCATGGGCAGAGTTACTTCAATATCCATGAAGCACCAATATCATCTTTCATCATGTAAATCTGAGCCTTCTGTCATTTGTATTAGCTTTCAACTCTTGCTTTTTAAATCCTCTGATCTGCTGTAGCCTGGTGACACTGTCAGTCAAATACAGCGAAAGAGTTTCCTGACAAGTTACTTTTCATCAGCTAAATCACCTTTAGCATTTATTTTAATTTTTTAATATCTAAAACTGTCCAGATGTTGGCGGTGCTTGTTGTCCCATACCCGCGTGTCCCGTGCCCTTTTGTCCCCGAAAGGACCCTTCTCTGTCATGTGTTGTAACCACTAGGACATCCCACACTCTCTCAGATAAGTATATAGAACTTTCAATGTGGCCCTAAAGAATTTACAGAAAAATCTCAGGCCAATCAGGCTTTCTGAGGAAAAAGACAGATCATTATTATGAAGTCCACATGTAAAGAAAACAATCAATCACCATCTTATGGTGGAATGACAAAAAAATGTTGGTAAGGATGGGGCTGCTGCCATATGACTTATGGTGGCTGGGATCCAAGCAATAGTCACAACTCAAGCAGGTCAAAAAGGACAGCCCCTTTGGCTACACCTCCTGTCACCGTTCTGGTCATGTTACCTCACCAAAATTTTAAAATTCTAATTTTTCATGTATTATATGTGGCAAAGCACTTTGAGGGGAATTGCTTCTTTTACCTAAGTTCTCCTGAAAGTTTTTTGCTCTGGCATCAAAGTATTAAGTTTGTCACTGGGGTGCATTCAAAACCAGAATCTAGTCTAAGATGCTCAGCCAGTCTCACTTGCTGCTCGAGAAGCAGCAGCCAGAGACATGGGATATGGAGCTGCAGTGTCTTCCAGGTGTCACCAACTACTGCTGCTTTCTGGTCCTGTAATCTGTTGAGCAACATGTGGGGGCATGTAGGGAGCACTGAGGTGCTGACAGAGCTGCCCAGCAGCAACTGGCTCTGCCATCTCCAGTGTATTTGTGCCCACTGAGCAGCATGTTTACGACTCCAGGTTGCTACCGTCATCCCTCTTGTGACATGAAGTGTGTGTATTGGTGGCATTTCCTGCATCCATGCTGTGGAGCTTTTGTGAACGCTGGAAGAAAAAAGGCAGGTTTGTTGAAGCTCCGTTAGCTGTTTAACTTGGTCCCCACATGGCAAAGCAAAAGCAGGCCCAGTTTTTGCAGACCAAGCTGAGTTTGTGGTTCATGTTTCCATATAGCACTTGACATCCTCAGCCATCATCTCCACCACTTTTCAATAGCATAACTATGGACTTCATAAATTTCCCTTCTATCACACAGTTGCTCACAAAATTTATCACCCTACAACACAGATTGTTCCTGCTTCTTTTAAGACAAGAATACTTAGATCTTTCAGGAAGGTCAGTCAGAACAAAGTGAGGCTCTGTGTGTTGCCTTCATATCCAGTGAGAAACCAGAAATATTTCTTCCTGCACTGTAATGAAGAACATGGTATCACTACTAGAAGCAAGGTCTGGGTTAGATCCTCCTTCTTCCTGTTCTGAAATGCCTCTTTTGGAAACTGTAGTCCACAAACAGCAGGTGAATACAGGTGTCTGTGAGACATGAAACATCTCAGAATATGAAAAGGGTCAGTGTTTATGAACCTAAGAAGCAAGCAGACCCACCTGCATGTTCTCAGCCCTCATTAAGGAATATGCAGAGTCCCTCAGTCTGGGACAGTCAAGGGAAATTCTGTAAATGGAAGATGTAAAAAGCAAAACTAAGAAAAATGCAGAATACAGAGAAACACACTTCAGGGTGGACCTATGCTGTGGTTCAGCAGTTAGTTCATAAGCTTCTACTATCTAAATCCTTTCAATAGGCCCCTACATTCTTCACAGCCTTCAGCTTATTTATGATTCCACATCAGAGGACTGTTACAGCAACATCATTTTGGATGGCCAAAATGTTGGTGATTGTGACAGGTTTGCATCTGGCAGAAAAGATCGTTTTTTATAGAATTATAAGGTTGGAAGAGACCTCTGAGATCGAGTCCAACTGTATCTGTCTCCCTATTAAACCATGTCCCTAAGGAACTCATCTACCTCTCTTTTAAATACCTCCATGGATGGTGACTCCACCACAACCCTGGGCAGCCTATTCCAAACCCTGACCACCCTTTCAGGGAAGAAATTCTTCCTAATGTCTAGTCTAATCCTCCCCTGGTGCAACTTGAGGCCATTACCTCTCATCCTATCGCTTGTCACTTGTGAGAAGAGACCAGCACCCACCCCATCACAACCTCCTTTCAGGTAGTTGTAGACATGATGAGGTCTCCCCTCAGCCTCCTCTTCTCCAAGCTTAACAACCCCAGTTCCCCCAGTCACTCCTCATAGGGCTTATTCTCCAGTCCCCTCACCAGCCTCATTGCCCTTCTCTGCACACGCTCCAGCCCCTCAATGTCCTTCCTGTAGTGAGGGGCCCAAAACTGAACCCAGCACTCGAAGTGTGGCCTCACCAGCGCTAAGTACAGGGGCACAATCACCTCCCTGCTCCTGCTGGCCATGCTGTTTCTGATATAGGTCAAGATGCCATTGGCCCTCCTGGCCAACTGGGCACATTGCCCATACTTACCTTCACATAAGCATAAAAATTACTCTTGGCCAGAGTTCCTCCTAGAGAGTCCAGATACACAACTGGAATATGCTGAATGCTGTATTATGCTAACCTACCTGTGTCAGTCATGCTTTCTCAAAAAGAAGTGCTGGTATAAATTTTGCCAGCTCTTCTGGCTGTCTTCCCTATCCATTTCATCCTGTCTGGCATGAGTGGTGAGATCTCAGTCAGTGCTCAAGCTCATCAAAGTTGTCCATCACTCATTACCTCTATCAGAAATAGCAACGATGTAGAAGCTGAAAGTCATCAGTGAATTGGATGCACCAAAGTAGATGTTCCTTCCTAATATTTCCAGTGTCTTTATACAAAAACTAAGACAGACTAAAGGGATTATAAATTAATAGTGGAATAAAAATTGATCCTAGACTATAGATCCTCATTAATCTCCTCTCCCAAAAGAAAGACTGAAACTGCAAATGGTTATCAAAGGTACTCACCTAAGATTTCCTCCCTCTTATAGAGAGACACAGTACTTCTACGTGAACTTCTAAACACAGGCATAATGTCACACTCTGTTCTATAATGGACAGTATAAACTAATGCTCAGTAAACTATTCTACCATGCCTATTCACTTTTTAATTATCTATAATCTAAATAAAGTTCCTTATGAGCTGTATACATACAGCTCATAAGGAACTGTATTGAGTTGTATGTATCGAGTTCACAGTGTTGGAAGTAAGAAAGTGAATTCCAAATAGAGCTGTTCTGCATGCAGCAACGTAGAAGGATATTAAATTAAGATTACAGTTGGTATCTGTAATTTTGATGCGTCTTAACATCTGAGAATCTGTCTTGCAGATAGCTTTGTTTATACGAAGGGAGTTTTGTTTCAATTTTTAAGATTCTTAGAAAAGCCAACAAAACCCCTCCCAGCAACTCCTCTATGTGGAATCATCTTAACAACATGGATGGGTCACTGACAAGGCTGGAATTTCTACCCAGAAAAAGTAAAAGCAGATTGTCACTTTCTGAGTAGGCCGGCTTTCTAAGGGAACATCAGACTCAGTCTGAAAGTAAACTTCGCAGACACTTTTTAGATACAGACAAACAGCAAGTCTCAGCAACTGGGCATAATTTCAAGTCTTGACGGTCACAGATCATGTGTGATGATCTACAAGTCTTTTCTTATTTTTCTTGTCTCCCTTGACACACTCACAACCGTTTTGCTTTGTTCCCTCCAGTTCCTTCTTATCTTAAAGCTTCTCTCTCCTGTCTGTCTGCATAGGAAGTCCCACACTCAAACGTTATCCAACAAAACACTAAATTTTCTGTTCCCATCCCTAGTCTCCTCTGTTTCTGCTTTTTGTCCCAAATTTCTTTGTTCTTTTCTTCCATGTACATGACCCTGGCTCCAAGCCCAGCCTCTCTAAATCAGTTCTGTATCTGGTGAGCCTGCTTCCCATCATCTTTCTCACTTGGGGTTTTCGTTTCAATGTTTCCTTACTTTCAATTGATCTCTCTCTTTAGGCTGCTCTATCATCTCTTACTCCTCAGTTTCTCTTAATCCAGACTGGATTCTCATCCAGTCTGCTGTCTTTTGTAACTACCTCCTCAACCCAACAGTGTCTAAAGGTGACCTATATCCTTACACTCATCCTTCCTTGTGGCTTTTCACCTAGCCAGCATGAGTTTCCTCATTCTTGCCTTTGTTCTATTCAGATCTTGTCAGTCTCACAATTTTTTGTATTCTCTCCATCCTTCCCTACAGATTTTAGATTACGGTCTCCTTGTCCAATAGTTTCTCCTTTTATTGTCTTTTTGAAAAGACCCACCATCTCCCATGCTTTTTCAGCTCAGCTTCTTGATCCTCTCTGGACAAATATCTGAAATCTTGGTCTTTTCTTGCCTGGATTCAAGTTAGATGGTTTCTTGTTCTCTGTTGATCAGGCAGTGTGTGGGAACAAGAGGCACAAGTCATGTGCCAGCTCGCTGCTACTTTTAAAAGTCTCTGCAAGGAAATCCTGGGTTGGTAAGAATGCAGAAGGCTCAGGTCATTCTGTGGAGATAATGAAGTTGGCATGCAAAAGGCAGCACATGCTCAGGGCAGACAGGAATTCATCTGCCAAGCTCCACCACATTACTAATGAATAGGGTTTAAAATCCAGTCAAATATGGGCAAATTCTTATGTGTCTAGCACCAGGATGCCTCCAGCCTGCCAACCTTCAAATTCAAGCATCAAGAAGCTAGCATTTCCAAAAAAAGAGTTCTTACAACCAATTCATTAACATTGGCAAAACAATGTCTTTTTTCCTAATCTTTTTTCTGGGAAATAGCATAACCATTTTTACTGAAACTTTCCAAAAAAAATCTAAGCAAAGGCAGACACCCAGCATAAAAACTCACAGTTATAAACAACCAGAACAGGGATTTATAATTAGAAGCATCAGGCAAATTTATAGTATTGGGTAGCATAGTATTTGTAACAGCAATGTTTAATACTGTAGCCCCCAAAACTGCTGTTCAGTGACCACAACTCCACTGTACTAAATGTGTACAAACATGGAACAGGGATAGGTCTCCAATATTGCTGTCCCAAGGAGCTTATAACCCAAATCTGAGACAACAGAAAACAGACAGATCCAGACACACGGGGAGTGCAAGAAAACAAGATGAAAATGCTATCTAGTGTGACTGGAAAATCATCTCAAGGTACCACCAGTCTGTGTATTGTCAAGCTTAACTTTTGTGGGCACAGGAAGGATGATTATTTTCTGAAGACCCTATATTTTTCTTTGAACCCCAAGAGAGATTGTTTGGGTCACAATCATAGAATAGTTTGGGTTGGAAAGGACCTTAAAGATCATCCAGTTCCACCCCCCTGTCATCGGCAGGGACACCTCCCACTAAACCAGGCTGCTCAAGGCCACATTAGATGCACAGACAGCTTTAATTACAGCAGGTTTCAGCTATAGGATAGCAGTGACCCTATCAGCTTGATTTCAAAGGCTAACACCCTCCATCATCCTTTGTGCTGCCTCCTTCTCTGCACCACAGGACGGGCAGCAGCCTCTGGACTGGTTTATGCGGATGGGTGGGTGTTCAAGGCTGTGAAGGTTTGTTCCCTTTTCCCAGCAAGAGGATTTGAACTCTTGGAACGGGTCCAGAGGAGGGCTACAGATATGATCTGAGGGCTGGAGCACCTCTGCTATGAGGACAGACTGAAAGAGTTGGGGTTGTTCAGCCTGGAGAAGAGAAGGCTCTGGGGAGACCTTATAGCGACCTGCCAGAAAGAAGAAAAGAAAGCTAGGGAGGGACTTTATACATGGGCTAGTAGTGACAGAATGAGGGAGAATGGCTTTAACTTGGAAGGGGGAAGATTTAGATTAAGAAGAAATTCTTCACGCTGAGGGTGGTGAGTCACTGACACAGGTCGCCCAGGGAAGCTGTGGATGACCCCTCCCTGGAGGTGTTGGCCAGGTTGGATGAGGACTTGAGCAGCCTGGTCTGGTGAGAGGTGTCCCTGCCCACGGCAGGGAGGCTGAACTGGATGGTCTTTAAGGTTCCTTCCAACCCAAACCATTCTATGATTCAATGAGTCTATATGATTGCAAAACAGCACTTTGAAACTCGTGGTTTCACCCCAGATGGAGGTGCCTCCCTTGAGGCAACTGCCCTCGAGCGTGTCCAGCCAGGATGGCCATGCCTGCGCCCCCGGACTCACAGCTGGAGCAGAGCTGGACGGCCCTCGCAGCACAGACCGGCGTTTCAGCATCCGGAGCGAGAGCCGGGACGCGGAATGCGTCTGCCTTGCAGGAAAGTCCTCGTCTGATCGAGCTGCAAACACCCGGGGAGGGAAGAAGCCTGGGAAGCGCGCGGCTTTTCGCGGTTGGGGACGGGAGTGAATGCGGGCAGGGCCGCGCAGGACGGCGAGGGCTGCTGCGGGACGGGGCCCGCGGTGCGGGAGCGCGCAGTGCGAGCGCCCTCTGCTGCGCCGCCCAGGAGCCCTGCGGCGGGCACCTCCCACCGCCCGCTACCGCCCGCTACCGCCCGCTACCGCCCGGTACCGCCCGCTACCGCCCGCTACCGCCCGCTACCGCCCGCTACTGCCCGCTACCGCCCCGAGATGAGAGCCGGCCAGTGCCCGTTACCGCCCCGCCATCGCCTGCCCACCGCCTGCCAGCACCCCGCCATGACTGCCTGCCGCTGCCCGCCACCACCTCCTAGTGCCCCGTGATGACTGCCCACCAGTGCCCGTTACCGCCCCGCGATGAGACCCCGCCATCGCCCATCACCAGCCATTACTGATCAACAACGAGATCCCGCCACTGCTCGCCACCGCCCACCACTGCCTGCCACCGCCTGTCACCGCCCTGCAAAGAGTGCCTGCCACTGCCCACCACTGCCTGCCACCACTTGCTAGTGATCCACGATGATTGTCTGCCAATGCTTGCTATCACCCACCATCGCCATGTGATGGGTGCTTGCCACTGCCCGCAACCACCTGCCACCACACACCACTACCTGTCAGCACACTGTGACATGCACCTCCTATCGCGTGCCACTGCCTCACGATGAGCGCCTGCCATTGCCCACCATCACCTCATGCCATGTACCTGCCATAACCCATCATCTGCCCGCAGTGTGCACCCACCATCGTCCCACAATGTGCACCCACCATCACTTGCTATCACCTTGCACCTTCCTCAGCGTGAGTGGGTGGAGGATGTCCCCTCACCCACCAGCAAGGCTGGCTGCCCACGGCCGGCATGGGCTATGGGGAAGAGGGCGGCAGGCCTCTCCCTGTGCACAAATCACAGGAACAACATGATATCCACAGGGGCAAAGGCAGTGGCTCATCCCAAGCATGATGTAGGCACAGCTATCTCCAGCATCCCAGCTTCAGTCCCTGCAAGGTGATGGGACAAGGGGTTACTGAGCCTTCCATGCCATGAGTCCTTCATCACATGAGCCACCCTGGTCCCTCTGACTTTTGCTCAGTACCATTTTCACACCCACCGGCGTGCCTATGGTTCATGCATATGATTCTATGCTACTCAGCTTTTGTTGGCTTTTGCAGGTGTCTTTGAGCTGATTTCAGAACTTTGCCTGCAGACCCACGGTACTTTAAATATCAGTAATTTAGATCTGAGCAAGACATCCATAGTGGACACCGCAGTTTGGCTCTCCTTGCAGAAGGCATCCCTTGCTCTGTTGGGTTTATCATCTTCAGCAGGAAGATAAGTTTTTCCAAAAGCCTAAGCGTCCTCTCCAGAAGCAGTGAGGGGGCTCATCTTCCCAAAATAGTCATTCGGCAATCCCTGGACCTTGACTGAAAGCTTGCAGTCTCCTGCTGTTCCCACAAAGCTGTCTCTGTGGGGCATAAATATTCCCTTACAGCAATCAGCATCTCGGACCCAAGTGACTGACCGAGGTGAGAGTGGATCATTGGAGAGGATGGAACAGCATGATATAATCTCAGCTGTTTGTTCAGATTGGAAAACTGCTGGAGAAATAGTATCACCATTGCAGTGCCAGTGGCCTGGTGTGACCTGTTTTGCTGTAAATGCTTACCTTTGGTTCACACTTTCAGCTCCTCTCCACCACACATTTATAAAGTTTCAAGGGAAAAAGATTCAGATTATTTTCTGGTGGATTTCACCATTACATCCCTACTGAGTTCACTGAGAAGAGGAAGCCTTTCAAGAAGGATCAAGAGGTGAAGAATCCTTAACTTCCCTTGTCAATTTGTTCCAAGGACTGATTATCCTCTCGGTTAAATTTTTATTACTGATCTCTAATTTGCATTTACCTGACTTTATCTTCAGGTCTGCTTTGGTTTTGGTTTTTTTTCCCTTTTTTGCTATCTGGTAGAAACTCAATCACATATTTTCTCAGTCTGTTTTTTCATTAGTTAAAACAGCCACGCCTATTACAGTTGTCACTGTAAGAAATATCTCTAGGGCTTTAACAATTTTTATTCTTTCCAATATCTTCTCCAGTTTTTCAACATCCACTTTGAAATGTGAAGTGCTGATCTGTACAAGTAAATTCCCTTTTCAGTCAGATGAAGAAGGCTATGAGCAGAGGAAAACCCCCAAACCTGTGACTCCCATATTGACATATGTAGACATATCTATAACCATATTGGCCCTTTTCTTGAGGATTCACACTGAAAGCTTACATTTTGCTCTTTTTCTGCTTTCCAGCACTCTTGCTGTTTTTTTCTGCAACCATTGCCTACATTTCTTCTTCTTGACGTACTGCTTTCACTTGATTTTAATAAAAGTCAATTCTTTTGAAAAGGTACTGCTTAAATAATGATCCTTTTTGCCTTATAAACATTACTTTTTACTGCAAGAAAGACCCTGTTTGATGGTAATTCCCAATGACAGCTACTTTATGAGATTTGCGGTGGTAATATGTGAAGTCAATATGTGTACATTTCAGGTAGACGTGAGCATATTTTCTCTCCCCATTGTCAGAGGTCGAGGGCAGAGACACAGCAGCAGTATTACAATTTTACGGCATGATGAGTTTTGATGACTAGCTGTGTGCGTGCCCTTAGCCCACAGCAAACATTAGATAAAGCATTTCAACTTAAACCTCAATAGAAAACGTGCACATCACTTTGCATGTGTGCTTTTCAAACTACTGAGAATTCATTCAATTTCTTAACCCATGAGAAGTGACTTATTTGTCCGAATCCTGAATTAGGGTTGTGGTCTCAGAATCTCTTCCTTTAGCAGATCTGCAGAACTCTATTTTCTCTGGAACCACCAATGTGAAATAACCAAGTAGAACAAGAATTATTAAAAATAGAGAGAAAATGTATTTGAAAAGAGGCAAAAAGGAAGATTTTAAGAACATGCACATCCACATTTCCAGAGAAGTGAATTGCTTACATCTCTTCGGCCATTTTTTTGTCAGGCCTGCCAATAATTCCTGTTATTGAGGCAGAGAAAATCTCAGTGTTGTGGCCAGAGATCTTCCTTTCAAGTCTGTGCTATCCAAGGAGGCTGCTTCTGCTTTTCAATCCAGTTTTCTCCAGTTATTTACACACTGAGTATTTGTGACACAGTTTAACTGTTTCCAAGAGGAGTATATAAAACTGCCTTATGCCAGCAAAGGTGATTCACTTTATTGGAAAAATGGTGCACACTCCTGGGAATTGCACTCTTTTAACTAGGTTGATTTCAGATTAGATTAATTAAAGCTGCACCAAAAAAATATGCAGATGAGTGCTAAAATATCCCACTGAGGTTTTAAAGACTCTTAACAATGATTAACTGCTACCTTAAAACCACTTAACTACTCACTTCTGAGACCTTATCCTACAGATCCTTCTCCAAACAGAAGACAAGTACCCAAACCTCTACTTTCAATTCTCTTTTTATTAATGTGCCCTCCAAGCACCTTTTGGAAAATATATGAATGGTGGTTTCAGACCATCTATAATGAACTTGCTCTTCATCAGATTCTCCGTATACCTCCTTCCATTGTACTTTGATATGAAAGTGTGTCACAAATCACTTGTAAATAAAATAAGGCAACAGAGGTGAAACCACAGAGCTTGGGGCAAAGGATACACTCTGGTATTCACCTTGGTAGGACATTTCTTCCCAGTTACAGAAATTAAAGCTGGCATGTAAAAGTTTGCCCTTTTTTATTTTCTTTTTCTTTTTTTTAGAACTAAGTAAGTATTTAGCAGTTATTGGGACAGCTAACACAGTAACGGGCTAGGGCTGGCAGAGCATGAGCCGTGTTACTAACAAACTACTTGGTCCTAGTTTGCCCCTTTCCAACTTCGTTGTGTTTCAGTGAGTATTCCTTGCCTACACTCTTGAGTCTTATCAGGCATATCTCTACCTTCTGTGGATCTGCGCCCCTAGGAATATGAAAGTGGGAAGCTTTCCGAATAGATTTTAAGAGATTGAAGCCAAAAGGTTATTATTCTTTTCCAAAATGTGTCATTCTGAAATCTTATATAGAAGGCATTATCCAAGTGATAGGTGGGGTGAATTAACCTGGACTTTCTGCTTGGAGAGATCTAGATCAGTTATTTCTTGTTATGAATGGAATTTCTTGTTACATTAGTCCAGCTGCTTGGCAGTTTTGTGAGCTTTGCTCCAGTGAGCTTTGCTAGGAATAGGTGACGGTATAGGCAACCCCTGTTTAGTGGGTCCTGACTTCATTGCTAGGCACAAGAAGATTCTATTACACATGGTTGTAAGACCAATTTTGATAAAATTGACCACAAGCTGTTGTGAACCGTGCCTGGAGCTGCCAGAGGTGGACCAGCTTTGGGTAGCAGTTCCTGCCAGCATGAAAGATTGATCCAAAAGGAAGGAGGAACCATCCTGGTGCTGAATGCTCTGCATTTTTGACTGCTTGAAAGCATTAAGCCCCATGACGGTTTGTCTATAATTAAAAGGTTTACTAAGATAGCTCTCTAATAGAACAACTGCAATGCTGAGATGCAGCACTTTTTTTTTTCTGCTATCAATTGTATTACCTTCCAGAGGAAAATCAGTTGTGCTAATTAGGACTTGTGAGCCTAAATGTCAATATGTAACTGCAGACTTCAGAGGGAAAAGCTCTTCAGGAATAATGTCTTTGCAGTACAAGAACACACGGCAAAACATTTACGCAAAAGGTTAGTCTGAAGCCAGTGGAAGGGCAGGAACCAATCATTTTAGAAATACCTTTGTTAACATTTGTATGTTGAAGAATGAATTTTGGACATTGTCTTCTCTTCATCAAACACTCATTATTTGTTCTTCATTCCAGAATAGCCTGCAGTAAATCTGAGTCTGTGTTGTTCATATCAATAGAGAACAGAAAATGAAAGAGAGAGGTAGAAGACATCTTAACTAATTCAAATCTTAAAGGTTAGACACTCAAGAACACAGATATTTGCATTTTTTCTGCCTGAACCCTTTATCTTTCTATGCAATGGAGATACAAAATAAAGTTCTTAAGAATAGTAAGATAAAAAAAACTTCTTGTAAACTGCATTTTCATGAAGTGGTTGGTTAGAAAAATATTGATGTTTAAACAACTGTAGAAAGAAAATCAATAATGAATGCAGCAGTTTGGAGGAAATTCTTTAAAAATAGAATTCCTTTTAATGGGTATAGTGAAAGAAAAAAAAATTGGTGATATTACCTATTCAAAATTACCAATCTATAGCTAATTTCTTTTGTTTGATTAAATATGATTTTGAACAAGTTGTTTGTCCTTCATTTGATATGACATAGCTTTAAGTCAGCATGTATGGAGTGTGACACACCAACCAAGCATAGGGGAGCACTGATTAAAACAAGCAGCAACTAAGGCCCAGAGAACATGGTGAACTGCAATGTGTACAGAGCCCTGCAAAGCTGTGCAGCACTAAATTCACCTATAGACCTGAAAAATAACTGCAATCTGCAGGTTATTTGCAACATTTTATGTAAAGACTAATGCAGCTAGGAGATCAAATGTTCCTTTAGTGTTACGAAATTTGGGATACAGATTTCTTGAAACATGTGTCACATCCATGACTTTGATCCTCATGGACACCCTTCACTGCTCACTGAATCTGGGCTCTCACCTGTATTGGCCTCAGCCATTGATTTTCTCCAGTCAAGCATAAAAAACCTGTCAAACCCAGTTTGGATATGCTTTAATTCAAGATGGATTTACCACAATGAACTGGTGATATAGTAATATAGACATTCTCAGCTCACTGGGAAAAACTGAGTGTGTCTCAACTTCCAGAGGTACACCTAGACCCTGAAGGAATGCAATGCCAGCTGGGTTACAGTAATATATTGTACTTTGTTGTCCAGTGTACTTCATTCATAACCATGTATTTGTCATAAAAGTGAGAGTTGTTATGACTGACTCCTGTCTTCCCCCTGAAAGTTGTGTTCATTGTCAAACACTGTAGGGAAGGACTGTGTTAGAGGACTTGATTCTCAAGAAAAACACTGAATTAAAATCTGTGTTTGTTTGTAGCGGTGACCTAACGAATCTATAACCTAGCAGACAGAAGTTTGTTATAACAAATTGGGCTGTAGCAGGGTGGGAACTTCCAGTTGGAATGATCTAGTAACAAATATTTTCTTGGCAAAATAGAAGCATTTTATGGTGAAAATATCAACTTCCTTAAAAAATAGAATTGTTTTTCTATGGATAAAAAATGAAAATTAAATATTGGGTTTCAGGTTGGATTCAACAAAATTGTTTTGTTAACCAACAGCATGTTCCAACATCCATGCTGAGGACCCACAACTGCTGACATGCAGGCAGCAGTTCTAGCCACAGATGCCAGCATTCTGTCCCAGAGCAGAAGGGAGGTGTTTAATTCCACAGAGGACGTGCTGTGTTGAACATGGTGTTCTTGCTGTTGTTCCTGTTGGCTCAGTTTGTAGTCTCTCCACCTCCTTCCTCCTCTGTCCAATGTTGTCAGTCCTATTCTGGGTTGCTGGGCTCTTCCCAGTCCAAGTGTCCACTGCCTAAGTAATTCCCTTGGGTTTCTGAATTCCACTCTCAGAATGGGGCTTTCCTTGCCAATCTGCATCCAAATCTCCTGATTTTTCCATCCTGTTTACTTACCTCAAGTTTTAACCTATGATTTTTGTTCTTGCTCAATTTCCTGCATGTATTTCTGCTTTTCCCATGGCTGGTGCTCTATTGGTACCTTCTGGACATAGTTATTTCCTCATTTGTGTTGATAGTCCTGCAGCCACCTTTGTACCATTGGAAAGCTTCATGCTCTGTGTGCAAATGCCTTCTTCCAGGTCATTGGTCACAATGGAGGTACTCTAGCTAGCCATACTAATCCATGAGTACCCAAAGCTGGGATTCAGTCTGTCAGAGCTTAAAGGACAGAAGACTCTTGAGGAGAGAGCTAACAACAGCAGAAAGGGTAAGACTGGAGAATGAAAACGCCTCTTGGAAATACAAGGGAGAAAAAAATGGAAAAACAGGAGAGAATCAGTAGTTTCAAACTGACTTTAATACCATGGCTTGAAAATGTAAAAGAAAAAAAATAATACAGGCTTAATCTTTTGCTTCCCTGATCTAAATGGTGAGACATTTCCTACTGTGGTGATGCTTCGTCTTTTGGGTATACGCCTTTAATCGGCTTGAGACTCCCCAGTTTAGGAAGACACGAGAGGTTTCTGAAGATCTTCCTGGGCTCACACAAAGTCACTGTTGCCAAAATAATATCTCGTATACACACTTACTGTCAGCACATGGACTTTCAGCCTGCAGCAAATGTGCGAACTTAAAGCTGGTTTAACCCTTTGGACTGAGGTTAACCAAATCCCAGTTGCTTTGTATTTGTGATGGCTTAAAATGTACATTTAGCTGCTGTGATGAGGATAAGATGAAGCGCATTACTCCACAGTATGCCAGTTCCATGGATGCACTTTCTGTCTTTCAGAGAGTCTGCAAGCACCTCGTCTAAGCCTTCTAGACCCAATAGGAATCTTTCCCTTGACATGAATGGTCCTCAAGATCAATCTAATAATGACAAAAGATGCCACCTTCTGGCTAATTATCCCCACGCCAAAATACTTCCTGTCTCTCTATTCCAAATAGAGAATCCCTGAGATGGGAGAATGCTTCAGTTGCTAACATGATTAGTATCACTAAATGACTTCTGCACACTTCTGCTCTACAAGCACTGTGCGACCAATACTGGTCAATAACAGACATCACAAAATAAATAAATTATATTTGCACATGGTGATTTCCAGGTCTGGTCTAAGTAGAGCAAGTAATTACAGAGGATAACAATTCCTCCTTCAGATGTTTTTTAGGAGCATGAGGGATAAGTCAGCTTTGTCAGGCTGATTTAGCAGGAATCTGGTGGACCCCAGTAGAGAAGGAATATTATCCCTCCTGCCTCTGGGCTGTTGGTGGAATTTTAACAAGGGATTCCTAACAGACTCCTCAAAGTACCATCACTGTGTGTAATTCATTAGCTTTGCTGCACCTGAGGTCTCAGATTTTCTGGACAGGGCGTACTTTTGCAAAGTGACTGTAAAGAATAGACAGAATGCTCAAGCTGAAATCTCCAGAGGAAGTCCAGATGGCTATTCTAAAAATTCAATCAAAAAAAGGCCTCTGGCCTTGATGGTTTGTAGGCTGGTTTTAATAAGAATTACCAGAGCATTTTCTCCCAAATTGAGAGAGGATTTTTCAGTACTGAAATGACAATCTGTCACTCAATTAAAATTTGTCTATGTCACAAACCATGGAGAACTCATGGTAAAGGATAGAAGGTGCCATTGACAACCCAATTTGTCAATCTTACTCTTTGGTTTTGGTTTAACCTCTTATCTTTATTCGAACCTCTTTTTAAAAATTTGAATAAATGTTAAAATAGTTGGGGGAAGATTAGAGGAAAAATAATTTTAGCTAGATTTGAGGGAGTCAGAGTCTGAGCAATTAACACTTCAGTCAAGGCTAGCTGAAGATTTAATTTCAAAAATCATAGCAGATGCGAAGTGAAGCTACATGGGGAGGTGGTATGTTGTCTCTGATGCAATACTACAGTGTATAAACACTTTCTACTGAACAGAGAGGTAGAATTTGGAAGATAGCAAGTAACAAGTGTTGGCATAAGTTTTGAGAAATGGTTCTTCAAGAGATTATTTTCTAATGCTCATGCACAGTCTGGCCAGCAAGGAACACTCTTAATCAAAAGAAAAATAGTAAAAAGCAATGTCTTGTCTTTCACAATGTATAATTAAGCTGTGAAACTCATTTTTAGAAAATATTGAGGTCAAGAGTTTAGCAGCATTAAAAGGAAGATTACATATTATAAGGATAATACTAAATGGAATGGCTGGAAAAAAATTGCAGGTAATACACAACCTCCCTGCTGCAGACATAGACAATTTCTAATTAATAATAAGATAAATTTTCCCCTTGGCAGGTTATGCTATAAATGTTCACCACTGTGTTTCCTAGTGCTGCCTCCTTCTGCCAGGAACAAACTCCCTGAGACAATGAATCCATGATCCACCAGCATGTTACCAGTTCCCAGCATACTTTGTGAAAAGATACCACTCAAAGAAATGCCCATCAAAATTACCGAGATTTCAAGTGGAAAAGGTAATCTCAGGCATGAACAGAAAATTACATTCCAGTCTTCTATGGTCCATTTTGTCTGAAAGATTTTAATTTTATTCTGAAAAAGGCCAAACTGGGTAGGTAACCACTGGTTATGGATGAGACAAACAGTTCAGGGGATCTTGCCTCTATAAGGGAGCTAGCACACAGACACAGAGATAGAGACACAGAGTATCCAGGTATCTGAAGTGTTAATTGACCCGTATGGAGAGAGAAATTATTCTTTAGCATTTTTCACTGTTGCTCATAAGAAATTCAAGGTCATCAGGAAAGATCGGCTCCAGATTGTCATAAAATATTATTTCTTTCTATGGGAATAAAAATTAAAGCAATTATCTGAAGAATTTTACATACAGAAAGAACTGTGCGGAGGTGGACTCCAAAGAAGAGTGGAACAGGGAGGAGATTAAAACAGTCTAAATAAATAAAATCATGTTTTTATTAAAAGAAACTTCTTCTGAAAGCAAACAACAAAAAAGGCCAAAACATCATCAGGCATAAAAAAAAGAAGCTAATTATAAAATGGAAAATTCTAATGGAATATTTCCATTAGTTCTATGAACAGTTATGCTCCCAGGTAGAGAAGCTAGTAATGTCCTCTGTTGGAGGACGTCTGGGACAAAGTGATCACAAGATGATACAACTCTTGCTTTTTGGGGCAGTGAGGAGAGGGGACAGCAGAACTGCCACCCTGGACTTCTGAAGGGCAGACTTTGAATTCTTCAGAAGGCTGCTTGATAAAGTCCACTGGGAGGTGGCTCTTAAGGACAAAGGGGTGCAGGAGGGCTGGATGCTCCTCAAGAAGGAAATCCTGGCAGCACAAGAGCAAGCCATCCCCGTGTGCCATAAACCAAGTCGGCGGGGAACAAAACCACTTAGACATACACAAATCCACGGGGCCAGACGGGATCCATCCGAGGGTTTTAAGGGAACTGGCAGAGGTCCTCACCAAACTCCTTTCCCTCATCTACCAGCAGTCCTGGCTAACTGGGGAAGTGCCGCTTGACTGGAGACTGGCAAATGTTACACCCATTTACAAGAAGGGTCAAAGGGGAGATCCAGGGAACTACAGGCCTGTCAGTCTGACCTCGGTACCGGGGAAGGTCATGGAGCAGATCATCTTGAGTGCAGGACAACTGGGTTGTGGTAAATGGAATTAAATCCAGTTGGAAATCGGTCACGAGCGGTGTTCCCCAGGGTTCAGTGCTGGGTCCAGTCCTGTTTAACGTCTTTATCAATGATCTCGATGAAGGCATTGAGTGCACCCTTAGCAGGTTTGTGGATGATACCACGCTGGATGGAAGTGTGGATCTGCTTGAAGTGAGGGAGGCTCTGCAGAGAGATCTGGACAGGTTGGATCGATGGGCTGAGACCAACAGGATGAGGCTCAACAAGGCCAAGTGCAGAGTCCTTCACTTGGGCCACAACAACCCCATGCAATGATACAGCCTTGGGGAAGAGTGGCTGGAAAGCTGCCTGGCAGAGAAGGTTGGTTGACAGCCGGCTGAACATGAGCCAGCAGTGTGCCCAGGTGGACAAGAGGGCCAATGGCATCTTGGCCTGTATCAGAAACAGTGTGGCCAGCAGGAGCAGGGAGGTGATTGTGCCCCTGTACTTAGCGCTGGTGAGGCCGCAACTCGAGTGCTGTGTTCAGTTTTGGGCCCCTCACCCCAAGAAGGACTTTGAGGGGCTGGAGTGTGTCCAGAGAAGGGCCACGAGGCTGCTGAGGGGGCTGGAGAATAAGCCCTATGAGGAGAGGCTGAGGGAATTAGGGTTGTTTAGCTTGGAGAAGACGAGGCTGAGGGGAGACCTCATCACTGTCTACAACTACGTGAAAGAAGGTTGTGATGGAGTGGGTGCTGGGCTCTTCTCACAAGTGACAAGTGATAGGACAAGAGGAAATGGCTGCAAGTTGTGCCAGGGGAGGTTTAGACTGGACATTAGAAAAAATTTCTTTACAGAAAGAGTGGTCAGGAATTGGAACAGGCTGCCCAGGGAGGTGGTGGAGTCACCATCCCTGGAGGTGTTTAAAAAACGGGTGGATGAGTTCCTTAGGGACATGGTTTAGTAGGGAGACAGGTACGGTTGGATGCGATGATCTGAGAGGTCTCTTCCACCCTTATGATTCTATGATTCTATGATTCTAAGATTGGGGACAGAAGAACATGCTGAATGGGAGGCATCGAGTCGGTCTGTAAGACTTGGTCTCGTTTGTAACTGTTGATCCATGGACTTCACACACAGAGACAACTCCAGTGCCAGGATCCTAACAGTCATACTTCTAATTAACTTGGACTAAGGTTTCATATTTCCTCTGTGATAACAGCATTATAATAAATCCCAGGGATTACATTTTTAGCACAAAGCTGCCTGGGAGATTAAATTGTGACAAGTAGCACAGGAAGCTTCAGTGAAAGATGAGACACTCTACCTGAGAATAAAAGCAAGGCCAAGCAGTTATGCCTCCAAGGAGGGAATGCAATGGGCCACAAAACATTATGTTTGAAAGTATTAAATTAATTGCTAAGTGGGTTAAGAGAGAAATTCCTCTCTCCCGGTCAGCTTGGCAGAGGCAGAAGGCTGGAATAGCTGCTTAACAATACTTTGCTTTTCTCTGAAGACTCCGGCACTGCCTGTGAGAATGGCAGGGGAGGCTCACTGCTGTGTCCAGTGCCGTCTCAGAACTCCACAGAAAACCCAGCTGCCTATTCAGGGTATGTAGGTTTTGGGTCACATCTGTCAGCCCCTTCCAGAAGTCTCAGATGTTCCATCAAACAGCCCTAGATTCTGATGCTCAGGCACTTGAACTAAGACCTAGAGCTCCATTGACCAAAATGAGCTCCTAAATTTAGATACAGATGTCATTGTCTACAGCTGAACCTGGACCCTGTAATGTGTTATCAGTGTCTGAGTGTTAACTGCCCTGTAATTAAAGGATATACGCTGGTAACAGAATAAGTGCTTGCAAACCAGAGTGCAGGATCTCAAATGCCCTCAATTTTTATGAAAAGAACAGTAAATATTTGGTCTGCAAATGAGGCTCTGGAAAAAGAAATGACAGCATAGCTAAATATATCCTTTGAATCTTATCCTGTGAATCTCAGAAGACCTGAGTCGGCAGTCTTTTCTCCGACACAATTCCCACTGCTGTACATGGGATGATGGACTATGGCTGTAAGTACCATTATGGGCAGAGTAGGAAGGAAAAGAGGTGAGCTCTTCCCATAGGCATGGAGCAAACCTAGAAAGCATGACACTCCATCTACACAATGAGCCAGGCTGCCACATTCCCTTCAGTCAAGGGGCATCAGCTCTTGCCTCCCCCACGCTGCAGAGCCGGCTCTTTTCTGACTTCCTCTTTGCCATTTACTGGAGCACGAGGAATTGGATTACATTAACCTCTATGCTCATGCAAGGGACGGGGAAAGACTCTCGTTTGTCTTCTTCCCTGCCGCACAGGTCCAATGACATCCTTGCCCTAGGGTGCTGGCCGGGCTTGATTAAACCCTGAGTAAACACAGCCAGATTTGACTCAAAGTTTTTGCTACTTAAAACAATTTTCTGAAAAGGGTTAATAAGTACTTTGAGAATCCTGTGTTAAAGATATATGACTATATGCCTGGAGTAATGCAGAATGTTTTATTTTCAGATAGGTTTGCTCTATTCTGTTTAAATTCTGTGACCTTCGTGGAATCAAGTTAGTTCTAGCTTTTAGTTTATAGATTTTGTGTTTGGTATTCAAGGTTAACTTCTTGCTTGATTAGACACAGACAAATGCTAGCAGTGCAGTACCACAGTGGAAATGAAATCCTGTACTTTATTTGGTCAGAAATATCAAGAACCTGCTAGTTAACTACAAAGAACTCATTTTGTCTTCCATTAGCAGCATTAAGGTAAGTTTGATGCTCTTTTGTTTTCATGTTGCAAAACATAAAAAGTCATAACATAGGACATATGTGATGACTTGAAGATGACTGTCCTTATTTACACAGGGTGTGCTACTCTCTTTTTAATACATTATCACTGTCATCACAGAACCAGTAGATAAAAATTCAAGCAATTTGGAAAAATGTTTGCCTGCTGAAGGAGCCATGCACTCTCTCCTGGTAACAGTGCAAATGCATGTGAAATATTCAACAGGAGCGGACAGTGTAAAATTCCTATTATATGGCACACAAGGACAAAATAAAATAAAGTAAATACACAGGACCAAGATAGGTTCAGATGAAGCAGCAGTGTTGTGTTTGCCCAGATTAGGTGCATGATACACACTGGTACTGGCTCAAGGTGGTCTTCTGTCTAGCCAGCTGCCTATGCCAGTGTCTGCACTCTCTCGTTTTCATACCCCTGAGTCTTTCCCAGCCTATACGGGCATGGTGCATATCCTTTGACCACCTAATAGTCACCATGGATTGTGAGACAGCTTTTGCAAATGATGTGTCAGAAGCATGGAACAAGTCTACACCTCCTAAGGAACTGAGGTGCTCTAGGTAGGACCTGCTGGACCTGAAGTTGGCTGTCTCGGGGGCTGCCAAAACTGAAGGAATTCTCAGAGTCAGCTTGAGACTATGTTCAAGACAGACTTCAGGCTGCTTCAGATCTCATTTGCTTTAGCAGCAGGCTGCCTCAGGTCTCTCTTTTCTAGGAAGGGGCCATTGATGGGTCTGCTCATGGGCTGGGATATGAAGCCAGGCCAGAAGAGAGAGGTGAAGGTGTCAGACCAGGCACTGAGTGCCACCCATAAGCAGGCTGGGCAACCCTTGAAGAGGCTCTACTATTGCCCTTGGAGGCATCATTAGCTTGCACTGGAGACATTTCCCAAGGCCTCATCTCTGAATTTGGCCTTCATCATATAGTCATGCTCAGCGTCTCCAGGGAAGTATCACTGTTACGCAGCTGTTTCATGCTCTCAGCTCCAACATGAACAGCAGATCCAAGTCAGACCTTTGCCTTACAATGTTTGGCTTACAAATAGTACTGTCTATCTCTGAGTGAAGAGAGATGAATTTAGTTTGCAGTCAAAGTAAACACCTTTGAAATGACCTTGGCTAATACACTGCTGTTATGCATCAGTTTGGAATGAGCTTGAAAAGAGAATACACATTGGCTGCTTCTTCTGATGCACAGTTCAAGTGCAGATTTGAGAGCTTGGCGACTGGAAACATTCAAATATGGATCAGGGAAAGAATATTTTCACATACAGCTTCCTCCTCCACATTTTCTTTTCTTCCTTTAATATAATTTCCAGTTATTTCCACAAGACATTGACAATGGTAGTTGTTATGTGATGAAGAGTCTCTATTTAGAGTCTTTATAAGTCATTCAAGACACATTCAAAAGATTTTCTGATGCTAAAGGAACACAAATATTTTTTTCACTTACTAAGTCAGGGTTCAGTCAGCATTTGTTTTTAGGAGTTGCCAGTGAAAATGGGAACAAACAAATATGAATTAAAGCCCTAAATATATGCCTTTGTATTTGAAGAGGTCTGAGGTTTCAGCGGTGCTACTAAGGTACTTAGTGCACTGAACTTTCAGCAAGATACATACAGTAAGGAGTACTCTTTGTAGATAAATGTCCTAAAAGCTGTCATGAGAATCACAGTCGCTCTCAGAGGTCTCCATGTGGGAATGCAAGGGATCTTCAGACTGACTTCTTTTCTTGATAAGGAAGGAAAGAGTTTGCTAGGACTCCACTGTGGCATGGTTCATAGAATCATAAAATCATAAGGTTGGAAGAGACCTCTGAGATCACCAAGTCCAGCCGTGCCTGTCTCCCTACTAAACTGTATCCCTAATAAACTCATCTACCTGTTTTCGAAACATCTCCAGGGATGGTGACTCCACAACCTCCCTGGGCAGCCTGTTCCAAAGCCTGACCACTCTTTCAGTAAAGAAATTCTTCCTAATGTCTAGTTTAAGCCCTAAGGACTAGTGTACTTTTGTTACCAGAGCTGAGACTATCTTGTGCTTGTAGAGGTGGTAATCAGTAGGATTGTGTAGGCTGTAGGTTCTGAGATGTGAAGCACATGGCTTTCCTAAGACTCATTCTACCACTGTCTGTAAACACAGCCTGGTGTAAGTGTTCCCTTCTCTCTGTATTACTTTGTCCAACAATGTCCTTCCCATCTCTAAAGTTACGATTATCTCTCTACTCTGGTCATTGAGGGATTTCTGCCCATTCTGGGGACTGAAGGTCTGTCAGCCCAGACACAACTGGAGTCCACAGACTGGAGTCCAGACACAGCTGGAGTCCAAGGAGCAGAGGCTGCTCCAGTGCAGATTGTTGTACAAATGATTCCTGGTTGCATTGACCACTGGAAAGACCTAAGCACAGGCTATGGGACAGGTGACTTAATGTTACTTCTGGGCTACTCTAACCATCATTAGCCTTCTCACAACCCTCAAGAAAGATGGGACCTGCCTATATCACTGTGCAGTTATTGGTGATGGGATCAGTTGTTTGTGCTCTGTTGAAAATTGCACTGTCATCCTAAGTGAGAGCTCAACCAGCACCTCTTACACAATCCTTCACTTGCTGGTGAAAAGGAATTAAAGCCTCTTCATGCTCAGCTGCAACTGAGCAGTTGCTAATGGTAATGTGGACACCCCAGCTTGGCTGATGGTATTGATGAGGTTCCAAGTGAGAGGGAACACTTGGCCAGACTCCTGTGCGGTCAGCTGGATCTCATGACACTATGTTTCCTGTGCAAAATATATACTCCTGCTGCAGAACTATGGCTGGAACTAGTCATCTAGAGTACGATGAAGGTCCAGAGAAGGAAATCCTCCAAGCGACCATGTCATTCCTTGTGGAGGCATCATCTCCCCATCACAGAGGGTCGGCCTCACCTCTGGGCAGCTGCCAGGCACAATAAACAACTACCTTCCTCCTGCCAGCCCACAACCCCCTTCTTACAGCAGCATCATACATGGTATTTTGCAAAAAAGTAAGCCAAATAATTATTTCATTCTAACTTGTAACAATTGTGTTGAATGTGACAGTAATGCAGGTAGAGCAAAACAGCAGCTTTTTTTCATAGAGTTGTCTTAAGTGATGGAAAGGTTTCTGATCAGGATTAGCAGAAGCCACATAAGCTTGTGCCACCATTCAAAACCAAGGTCCACTCAAAATATGAACAAAATGTGTGTTGATGGTTTTGCAGGAGAATTATCTGAAGTGAGGTGTAGGAGAAAAAAGTCCAGAATGACACAGCACAGGTGAGGAAGCCCAGGCAGAGAGTCAGGTAGAAAATCCCTGAGTTTGTGAAAAGCCTAAAGAAGGAGCAAGATTTGGGGCTAAAAGCTGGCAAAAGGCTGGCAAAAATGAGGAGGAGAAAAGAAGTTATGCCATGTCACTAAGTCCTTCTGTGAAAAGAAGCAGGGATCTAATATCAACAGATGAAATTTCCAAATGAAAATATTTCATGAGACCTAACATTGCCTAACTCGCATATCAAAACTTTTTGGAGTATTGGCTCTCAGTTTGTGGCCTACTGTGTGCGCTTCCTGGATGGCCCAATCTTCTGGCTTTTTGCCTGGGAGTTGAACTGCATCTTATTTAAAACATGGCACGCACCTCGGAGATCCAAGTGATTACTGGCTGATTTATATAAATGTTAATATGAATACAGAGGCGAGGGCTTTCCTCTTTCTCACAGAAGACTGCAAAATAAATCATAGATGCTAATGTTGATGTCTTGGAAATAAAAACTAAAGTAAACTGTCAATGAGATTTACGTAAATGACTAATAATTTTGTTTTGAAGAGAACTCAAACTCAGCATCAGCCAGCTGGCATGTTCAAAGTCTGTCTCTAAATATTAAAAGCTTTTCTTTGGCAACAATACAAAAACATCACTGGTATCTCTGGCATGTAATTAAAATAAAAATGAAGTCAACTGTAAATGTTATCACAAAACTTAAATAGCCTTGATATCTACTAAATGAAGAGCTTCTTTATGCCAGGCTGACATAACCTCAAGTAGTGCTTGAACAATAAAGACTCTGTTGGATGATGCCCTGTTAGGTACATGAAGTGTTTTAATAAGAGGCATGTTTTCTTATACAAGTTCATACCTTTTCTTTGACTTTGCTGACTCTGCAGTGATAACCTCCTCCATTCTGGCTCTTTCTTCAGCAAGCCCCAGGCTGCACTACTGCATAACCTTGTTAGGTTTTCCTCAGTCCAGTCCTTGATGTTTGAGACCTTGTGAGCTTTTTGTGTGTGACCAAATAGTACATATGCCAAATATCCTGTGTCCTTTGGGGAACGTCAGCCTGGCAGCACGTGTGCTGAAGGCTAGTGCTGGGGACACACTGAAGATTTCTGGATGAGTGGTGGTCCTTGATGGATGTGTCTGGCCTGTTATGTGAGCAATTTGTGTGAATGCCTAATGCACAGGTAGGGGCCAAGACACTCAGGAGAGGACTACCAAGTGACTGGAAATCCTATAGAAATAAAGCAGTTGTCCAAAGTACAGTTGGTGAAGATTTGAGGAAGACCATGCTGGGAGAAGCTGGCTATCCAGTAGCCTTATCTGTTCCCAGTTCCTGGAAAATGGTGTAATGATATTGTATTGTATTGTATTGTATTGTACTAATAGTTAAGCCTGGTATGTTTGCAAGGACAGCAGTTTGTACACTAATGCACAGGTCATTTCTGTAGTCTGAGGTTAATAATATGCTGCATAACCCTGTTTCCCAAAGCTTCCATACAGTGGGGAAGAAAACCAGAAAAGCTGCTGGCTGCTGGCAGGCTGTGCTGCACTGCGTATGCCCTCATCAGTACCAAACCTCTCTGAACTGCATGAACAAGAGGCTGGGTCCATGCAAAGGTGCTATGTGTGCCTGGGTTCCTCCTCCTTTTCCTCCTCTCAGCAGTCAAAGATGTCCTTGACTTAAACACGGGTATGCTCATATACAAATAATGTGGTGAGCCCAGAACAGAGGACTATCAAAATAATAAAAGCATGGAGATGCCCACTCTGTTAGTTGGTCCAATGACTGAGCATAGATTGAGACCTACAGGATTTGTAATCTAATTTTTAGAGCTCTGTCATATGGAATGATGAATCTAGCAAAAATTACAAGTTTGTGTACTTGAAATATGTAAAAAAAAAGAAGAGTTTCTGTGATGAAGAAAGAATATATTGCCAGACATAATTACTTTAGATAAAAAGCAATAGCAGTTGTTGTAAGATGCAGACTTTCATTTTTCTTGTCTTTTCAAGCATCAGTTTGGCAAAGAGTTAGGTGTATGTAATGCAATATTCCATGGTTATGTAGGAGGACAACTTGTGCAATATGGCATCATATTTTTCAAGGCTACCTAATGAAAGAGGCCAAAAGTTTGCCTAGATTTTTTTTCTGCAAATCAGTAATGTGGAAGATAATAAAATATTTATGTTACATAACAGGAACCCTCTGGTTATGCTTTATTTTTGGAAATCTTAAAAAAAAAAAGCAAGGGCTTCTGTGAAATGAGCATTTACTAACTTAATGGGAATGTGACGTGGATTTAGCAGAAGCCATGAACAAAAGCAGCAGACTGAGGCAGCAAGTGTAGTGCTCTGGAGTTTTGTGGCATTGTGCTTGCTGCAAGCCACAATCACGTGGAAGATTATGCGCTTACTGCATTTGCCAGGAGGGCAGTTTTTCTCTTTTTCCCCACACAAATGTGTCTCTCGTGTATGCTTCAAAGGTTTTTAACTGAGATGGAGTGTGTCTCCACGCTGAATTAGCAGTGAGTAGTTTATACACTGCCAGGGAGCGATACAAAAAAGGGAAACAGCCTGAACGTATTGGTGATGCCCTCTCTTTCTAACCAAGGTTGGAGGCTGGTTTTGCTGAACTATCCTAAAAGAGGAGGTGCAGGATCACCTGCTGCTGGTGATGTTGGAGTTAAATTGCTTGTCTCTCCCATTGTTAACTCTCTAAGTGCAAAACGTGTTAAAATTTTCTCTGATAACTTCACATCATCACAAGCATACTTGGCCTTTTCCAAAATGATGCAAAAATACCACAGAAAGATAAATACAGTGTTTCTGACATGCCGCCTAGATATTTCATCATAGTGTTGCTACATAACAATGTTATACTACACCATGCTATTATCTACTTTCCGACAGGGTATTATCCTAGGTAAGGGCTCAAGTATCCTGCAGATATATTTGATAAGTGAACAGTTGCAGAAAAAAAAGCAGGAACTCTTAGTGAAGAAAAGGTTAGCAGAGACCTGAACCTCAAAACTGCAACTCTGTTTGTGTATCAGGTCAGGGAGAACAGACTCACACGCACAGTTCTGTACTGTGATACTGGTCTTATTTATTCAATTAACAGTCCTGCAATCAAAGCAGCCTAATTATTTGTTATAGATGTGCTTGTATGAAAGGACTGTGCAAGACTAACTGTTTTTTAGCACTGGTAGGGGTTTTCCGCCCCCTGCTTAGCAGCTGTTTGTCTGAGGGCTGTTTGCACCAGACTGTGACTGGTCAAATGGGCAGTGGGAAACACAGATTTTGCATCTTCTCTGGCCAGTGGTATCATGCTGAGTGCTGATAGCCAAGCTGTGCAAAGCTGCTTTTAAGGATCAAATTAGATAATGGTGAAGAGACATGATTGTTTGCTCAAGGTTTTATATTCAGTTTTTTGCTTCACTCATTTGTGGAAGTATGTTCCCTGAAGTTGCTTTGGCCAATGTGGTTCCTTCTACAGCTCCTGTTTTAGGATTCAAGCAGCAAAGCATGGGAAAGGTGAGTGATCTAGGACGGGATGCTTTTGCTGGGCCTGGTGCAGTTTGTGTTTACCAGCACCTGGAGAAGATGCTGTAGATTTTCTGCCTGTTCTCTGAGACCCTTGAGAAGTGAAAATGCCCGCTGTATCCCAGCGGACACAAGCAACACAATAGAAAGTAAGCATCAGCTCCGATCAGGACAGTGATAGGTTTTCTGAGTCCATGAGGAGCAGTTAGCTCTTAGTTGTTAATATCTGCCAAATATAATAAAAGATGAAACTCAGAAAATTTGCCAAAAGCAGAGTTGTCAATTGCTGCCCCTGGCTGTTGGCAGATGGAGGGAGGGATTGTGGCAGTACATGGGTAGAGACGGCACAAGAACAGGCCATTAACTGCTTCACTGCTGGAAGCTGTCACCCCGTGTGCCCTCACTTCTGCATAGTCACTCAAACCTGCTGCCAGCAGTGGCCCATGCAGATGTTTCAAAGGCTGGTGAAAAAACCCATGCACCTGTATTTGCTCAGCACAGAGGTACAGTGGCAAAGGGAACATTCTTATTCACATATGAGGATGCCACAAATCGTGCAACTATTGAAATTTGGAGGGCATGCTGCAAAAGTGGTTCATAACATCCAAAGTAGGAAGCTAATCAGCTGTCATACTCAGCTTCCTGTACAATACTAAGACAACTAGGCATCTACATAGCTGTGGATATGATGTTTTCTGATGAGGATATCAGTGTTTGAAAAAAGAACAAGGAATCATATGACTACAAGATCCTACTTTGCATCTGCTACTACAGTGCTGGGCAGTAAAAGAGAGAAGAGAGAATCCCACTCTTCAAATATATAGTGCATCACATGGAGAAAACATATACTAAAGTGGTAGGCAAGAGACAGCTTGAAAAAATCCCAAGCATCTGAATTTCCTTCTAAAATTTCAAAATTATGCAAAATCGGAACAGCCCCAGCATGCTCTGCCTTTTCCCCAGCTTTCTGCTGGGCATCAGTGCTTCCCATTTAAGACCATTCACCTCCCTTCTCAGCTAGGGCTATCTCCATTCCTGCTATCAGCACTATGACCCTGCATGGCTTCAGCCTTACACAGTTAAAAGTTTAAGAGGTTTGTGATGCAGAAGGCAAGTTCCTAAATCAAATAAAAATGTTCCCCATTTGCTTTAGACTCTACAATAATTTGTTCCAAATTTCATGCTCTCCATTGGTCCAATTTACACAAACTCACACTAATTAGCTGCAGAGCTTCTTTTAAATTTACAAAAGCAATCATTCTCTGTGATAGCTGTATGCTATGCCCAACTCCCTCTGAATAGACTTTAATGACACAGTAACCATGGTTACAGTATATAAAATATGCAGTCATGAAATGTGGAAATGTAACAGTGTAATATAATTTTCTCTGGAAAAAAATAAAGGGTTTTGGCATATTTGCATTAATTAGGACATCACATTAAGTATTTCATGTCTGCATTCTTTATGAAACTTAAAGTCATAACAGACAAAATGATTCTTGAATTCTGTTCAGTAGCAAAGAGTACCACTGGGAAAGCATTTTCCCTGATAAAACTGGACATTTTAGCTGGACATCTGTAAGTGCCATTCCAGTGAATTGGAGTTATAGGTTGTTGGAAACAAGCCCAGAGATCCACTACAACTGAAGCAGCCATATGTCACAGAGCTCAGGCTTTTAATCTGAGGAGTGGCAACCAGGAGGAAGCAGCAAAACCTCTCTTCTGCAGAACTGAGCGGATAATGGGGGAAATCCATGGACCAACACAGCAAACCCAGACTCACTGCATTGTGTTTTTAGGATTTTTGCTTTTCTGTTGCTCTTTCTTATTGAATATGTTTAACTGGTATAAAACCATCTATCTTATATAAATCAAGCCTGCTGCTAGATGATACTCTGAATATTTTGTGAATTCTGCAGCCTCCTCCATCAAAGTTTGATATACCACAAAACTCTTTTGGATGAGGGATTGAGAATCCTCAGATTTCTCTTCTCTTCACGATCCACCTCTCTGCAGCAGATCTGATAGGAATGGTGGGCTGAGACATGATCTAGAGTATTTTTTCCTCCCAATATACACATTTAAGATCTCTGCTTTGTCAGTTTGTTGGGAAAAGGGAGAAGGATAGCGATCCCAGGGAAGTAGCAAGGCAAAACGCAGCCTTGCTCTAACTTTTGCTCTAGCTGTATTGCATGCTACCATATACATGTAAAAAGCAACAGAATGGGTGCATCATCCATCACTAGTTTGGAGAGCAGAGAAAAATTGAACCAACTTGACTGAGGAGACCGAACCTCAAAAGCTTACTTCCAAGGTAGATGCTCTGTTTCCTCAAGGCAACAGCTTCAGAGTGGCCCTAACAATCTCATCTGCTTATTCTTATTTGCAGTAGTGATCCAGAACAAGTGGCAAATAGCCCAAATAGCCTTGAAGTAACAGTTTTCAAGCAATACAAAGGCAGTTACTGTATTTTCTCTTGAAGCATTAATCCAATTACATTAGACAAGGAATGTATTTATAAAAACTAGTCTCTTCATGACAAACTGATGTGCAAGAGAAAAAATTAAATTAATTGAAAAACATTTATTATGAATAGATCATTTAGCTCTAGCCGCAAGCAAACTACCTCCTTATCAGCTCGACATGGGAAGATGCTCCAAGTTCAGCTGTACCTCTTGTTCTCTCAGCTGCAGCCTAGTGAAAGCAACACAAAAGAAGGAAGATTAACTTCAGAAAATATAAAAGGATGAAGGCTTGGTGAAATCTTTCAGTTCCATTTAGGTCAGGCTGGCATTCAGCAACAAGACCGTCCAATTAGACAACTGGAGCGGATTTGTTCTTTGTCCCTGTGTCTTGTGCAGCCTTGTTGCAGAAACAAAAGTGAAGGGTAACATTTTTATTCCAGTTCCAAAATACAGGTACAAAAATATTCCACTTAGGGAAATGATACTGAATTCCTTTTTTGTTTGTTTTTGATTTTTTTTTCACCACGCAGACAAGATCAAATTTGGAACCTCAATTTTGCTTATCTAGATCTTGTTTTCTTTAATGCAGTCCTCTGATTAGGACTTTCAAATCTAGTCAAAGATAACACAGAAAATGCAGTTAAGATTGATGTGTATATGTTCTTTATAACCTTGGGCTCAGTTTCTAAGATATATTGTGCCTGAGCAGAAGGGGCAAGAACAGCAGGACGCCTTTCAGAGTCTCATGCATTTTGAAACTATTTCTCACCATAGCACAGAGCACCTCTCTCAGATATTTACAAAGCACCTGTCACCATGGGAACAAAATTAAACATTGGAAAAGCAAAGGAAAAAACTATTTTTTACTCTTCTGTATGATTCTGAAGAAAAAGAATGACTGAGTAGAGCACCAGCTCCAAACTTCAGTCTAGGTTTGAGCTAATTTCCAGCAAAAAGTACCAATGAAAACACTATCTTCCCTCCTCCTTTTCTCTGAAGAGCATATCCCCACCAAGGAAATCAAAGAACATATTCAAGAAGGTAATGACTATGCCCTGCTCTGCAAAGTGTCATTCTGTTAATAACATCCTGGTCCTCATTGAGTCAATGCAAAAGCTAGCATGGGTTTAAATGCAGGTTTTTTAAAAAATGAAACACAGGTGCAACACGCTTTCAAACACTTGGACATAAAGTAAGCGCTCCATGACTGCTGGCCATCCACACAGAACTGTTGGCTGGAGGAGCAGACTCGAGATGTTAACAGCCAGGATTTCATGGCCCCTCAGATGTCTCAATGACAGACTGATGTTGGTTCCTGCTCTGCGATACAGCTGTGCCTGCCTGCCCTGGTCTGCATCCCACAGAAAGAGGTGGAAAACCACCTCTCACCCCACTTTTAACCAAACACCCAGCCCTGATGTGAACAGTCACTAAATAGCGTGTCCTCAAACTATTCTGATGTACTGAATAATTCAAACCTACTAAAAATATATGTCATTTTTATGAATAATTACAGACTACCATTATCCTTTGAAACCGAATAAGTATACTCAAATTATAATAAAAAAGAACAAAGATATAGAGCTATAAGACCCTTCTTAGTTTTACTGCTATATTTTTGCACTGTATATTTCCATATGCATTGGGTTCTGCACCCAATAGCAAATTGTGGTGTCATATATTGTGGTTTCTTCTCCAGTTCCACTTCCACGCAGAAATGCCAGCTAGGCATATCTTGGAAGCTGGCTATCTAAAAGCTAATACACATTACTTGATATTATTAACACTTGATATTGTGGGTTTTGATCAAAACCTGTGCTGATCTCATCAGAATGGTTTCCTGACTAAGGGCTGCCACCTAGAATTTGATGCCCGGAATTACTAAAGAGACCTTGGGAAGTTCAGTCAAAGCAGTAAACATCACATCCAGAGCTGCAGTTGTATTTAAATTGTCCCTCCTCCTCGGCCCATGCTGATCTGTATTTATCCTTTTTTAAAAAATAACTCTGCTGGCAGATGTTTTTCAGTTGCTCAGAAAGAAGAAAGTCTTTGTTCAAAATTGCTGCACTACCACACTGCTATTCCCAGCTATTCAATATCCCATGGCATTGCACAAAATGCCGTGTCCACACAGGCCTACCTCAGAGAGTGTTCCAGCCAAGCGCAATGTGAGTCATCTTCTGAGCTTCTGCTGGCTGACTTGCGAGGAATTTTCAGGTGTGTGTTTGTTTGGATTGCAAGGAGACTAATTCAAGTGGAGACAGAATGTTTCATTCCTGCTCCTCACTCCCATATGCATGCTGTATTTGTCACTCCTGTCAACAAACATTTGTAAACTAAAAATAATGCGGTAAATATATGTGCTATATTACAGTGCTTTGGAAGATGTTGATCCATCTCTGCTTATAACTTGAAGCTGTCTCTTGGCTGTCTCCCTCCTTTGGTAGACACCACTCTCACTGTGCCAGCTGGAAAGAAAGACTCATCCATCTCCCCTCAATCTTTCTCAGTTTACTCACCATTACTGTCCTAGTTAACATTCAGAGAAGAGCAGTATCTTCTGCAAGTCCAAATATTTTGCACAAAGCCTTGAGAAACCTGGCTTGAATCCCTTTTCAGGGCAGATGTGTGAGACCTCATATTCCACCAACGGAAGTTACATGCAAGCAAATGACAGCCTAACCAGGAGCCCCTCGGGTTAAACAAACTTGGTCTTCATTTCTAGCAGAGTCTTTCTGTTTGCTCTCTGTCAATTTTGCTGAATAGCTCAGACTCTCCTGGAATAATTGTCTCATTAGGTATACAAGATACAAGTTGTAAACTGCATTCTGTCATCTCAAGAATAAATTATACCCAAGCAGCTACTAAACTGTGAGTGAGAAGTGAATCTGGTGCATGCATTTTGCATGACTTAGAACAAGCAGTATCTATATGTAATCATTAACATTGAGGTAGCAAGGCGAAGGTCAAATTCTTTGCATTGCTTGATCTCTTCCAGAGACCGTGCAAAAAGGAGCATGACCATTTTCCAGCATCATCTAACACTGCATCCAAATATTTTTATAAAAGTCAGATTTGATTATTCACAAGGTCTCCCCAACGGTCTTCACAGATGCTTGTGAGACAGGCAAAAAGAGAGGTGAGACAGGAAAAAGAGTGGTGGAACAGGCAAAGGAAAAGAATCTATAGGAAACGAGGCAAAAAGAAGAAAGAAAAAAGATAACTATATGAATACTGAGCATTAAAAATGGGATAAATAAATAAAAAAGAAGAAAAATAAGTGAACAAGTACAGAATGCAAAGATTGTAAATTAAATATCAGTTGATCATTATTACAGACAGCTGTCTTCCGTTCGGCATATGCACCAAGAAACTTTACTTCTGAAATTGTCTGACCTCAATTTAATTGTACTTTAAGAATCCAACAAGGTGTCACAAGTGGAAACAGAATACACAATTATATTCATTTTTCTTAATTAATGTTAAATGACATTCCATTTATATTCTGTTTTCTTTTCTATTATCGGGTAAAGAAGAAGATAGCCGAAATGATGGGATATTTTTTGTCCTTGATTGCATCTTTCCCTCTCAAAGAAGATAACTTGCCCTTAGGTGGTTTAAGTATTTGATTAATTAGGGATCCCAGATGTAGAAATACACAGGATCCTCATTAGCAGAACAGAATGACAGTTAAGGAATTCGGCAATGATTTGCCTGAAATGGACAATGCCAGCAAGTGCTTCACAGACTGTAACATGAATGCTGCATCTTTAATACATAAGTAGTGTTGGCAACTTTAGGAGTCATATAGAGATATATCATTTTGCTTTGAAGCACTGATTCCACCTATCCCATTTTCTTAATGGTCCTGATAAACCATTAGGACCTTCTTCCCCATTTCTTATTGTTGGAAACTGTCACTGAGCTCCAATGGAATTAGATCATGCACTAAGACATCGCATAGGAAGACGCTTGGGTATACGCAACTCTTCTCTCACAGTGCCTAAATTAACTCTATTTTGATCCTGTGTCTTGTCACCAGCTCAATGCATATGTCTCCCTGGCTCAATAGTAGTGGCAACACCTGTCCATTAAAATAGACTAGAGACAGCGACTTGCTCATCTGCTCAAGGGCAAACCAAAAGGCTGGGATGAAGCTCCCCCTGCTCAGAAGGGTGTGCACGTTGCAGCACCATGGTCAGAGTGGTCGGGGTGTTACAAGTGCTACCAATGTGAGCAATGTGCAGCTGCAGGGATGCTTATGTGATGCTTTTCATGAGGGAGTAATTGAAGGAGGACCTGTGCCCCAAAATCCAGGCTCCTGTTGTTGAATCTCTTGGCCACAAAGGTATTATGGTTGGTGATAAGAGGGATTTTCACATCGACCAATATCCTTCCACCCTCCTGAGATATTTCTAACTGAGGACGACATGTGGGAGGAGTCGGAGGAGAAGGATCAAGAAATCTTTCTGAACAAACCAGCCACTAGAAAAACACTTGCTGAGGATCATTTCTTAGAGCAGAAGATGCATAATTTAGAAATAATGATCTGCAATGCAGACTGTTCACATAGGTATGCAGAACGAAAGTTTTACAAATAAAAGGAATGAAAATCTACTACTGTGGGATTAATGGAAAACACCAAGGAAACATTAACTCTGCCTGCAAGACTTAGCAGACACTTAGCATGCTGAAAAGCATTTCTATATCATTTTAAAGGAGCAGCAAAAAATATTGAAAAAATAAGCAAAGGGGATTAAAGATTAGTTTTGATATGTAATATTCATAGCCAGACTAAATAGCTCTTATTATTTATGTAGGGAAGATAGAGAGACAATACAGACTTCTCATGGACAACCTGCAATGTTGTTTAATAATGAGAAGTAATTTCAATCTTGCTCCAATCATAGACAAATTAATCTCAAGTATTTCTAATGCTCATCTGAAAAATAATGAACAAACAACAGATCTAACCCACACACTTACATAAACACACAGAAACACTCTCTTCTGCATCCTAATCTCCAAGGACTGAAAGGATTTTGGTTTGTGACCCAACATTCACACTGTATTTGGACTTGTTCCTGAAGGCAGGCTGGGCACCTTTGGGCCACCCTGGGCTGAGCACTCCAGCCTGTCAGTCTTGTTGTAGGCACTACAAGGCTCAGTGGGAAGGATGTCATTGCTGGAGAAGCAAGGTTCAGCCAAGGAACCTGGTTGACAGGAAAACATCAAAAAGACAACATCTAGACTATAGGCCCTCAGGTCACTGTGTTTTAATGTCCTTTTTTTTTCTTAAAGAATTTGGAGTTGGAAAGCGATATTTGACCAAAAACTTTTGTGCTGTTCTTTCTTTTTTACTTTTGCAAAGTTGATATTTTCATTTCAAGAGAAATCATTTTCTGGTGAGCTCTAATTAAATGAAATAGTTGCTTTAGTTTCATGAAGAACCAATATTGACATAGTTGTAGGAATCTGGAAATGTTGCAAATGTCTACACAATGAGGTATCTTCAGGAATACCAGCTGCTATGGGTGATGTAGTCTTAAACTACAAATCTTGTGATCAACAGTTCCAGCCTTTGGACAATTCTCATGCTTCCAGAGGTCAATATTGTCTTTTCCTGTTTCCTTGAAGGACAAAAGCCAGGTATGTGGTTGCAGTGGGTATTGCAGCTGGGTGATTGAACATGATGCACAGTTCAGCACTCAGGTAAGCAAAGAGATGGCAAAGAGGAAAAAAACTGGGGACTGAATGAATTACTGTGGGAAAGGTGAGTAGTACCTAGAATAATGTTTCCCACATGTAAGTGGAAACATTCAATGATGAGCACATTTAGGACAGCAGAGGGAGTTCAAAATGTGGAGTGATCAGAATGCTATTGATAGCTAAATATGTATCTTCGTTATATCATTAATTGAAATCCACTTTTGCTGCTCATGAGGCGGGGCTGAAAAATTATTTCTATATATATAGAAATATATATATATAAAATTATTTCTATATATATATAAATATATATATTTCTATATTTGGGGTTTTATTAAATACCGTCTCTAATGTAGTTTAAGCAAACAATGAAAATTACTGAACACCTGAAATGAAGATTTGAGAAGGCAAAGTTTGTGGGTAAAGACTCTCCCTGCTGCACCTGTGCTGGCCCTTCAGCAAGCCACTGAGAATGAAGCCCATATGAAAATCAAGTCACTTTGTTGAATGCGTGAAATAAAGTTTTCCTTTAGAATCATAAAGTCATTTGGGTTGTAAAAGACCTTTGAGATCATCGAGTCCGATTGTAAATCTAACTCTGCCAAGTCTACCACTAACCATGTCCCTAAGCACTGCATCGCCATGTCTTTTAAATACCACCAGGGATGGTGACTCAACCACTTCCCTGGGCAGCCTGTTCCAATGCTTGACAACCCCTTCAGTGAAGAAGTTTTCCTAATATCAGTCTAAACCTCTCCTGACACAACCCGAGGCCATTTGCTCTTGTTCTGTTGCTTGTTACTTTGGAGAAGAGACCAATACCCAACTTGCTACAGCCTCCTTTTCAGGCAGTTGTAGAGAGCGATAAGATCTACCTGCAGCCTACTCTTCTCCAGACTAAACAAACCCAGTTCCATCAGTCTCTCCTCACCTCCAGACTCCTCACCAGCTTCCCCGTTCTTCTCTGGACACACTCCAGCAATTCAGTGCCTTTCTTGTAGTGAGGGGCCCCAAACTGAACACAGTAAAAATCTTCATTATGCACCTAAGTTCATGCCAGATGAGAAGATGGCTACATGCCCTTCCTGCGTAAGGACTCCCTATCAACATGCAGGAAACATGAGAAAGGTTTAGGCCATTTTTTACTAGGTTGGTAACTGTATCACAAAAACCACAATCAAAATTGATCCTTTGACTTGCTCAGAACTATGTGGGTATGTATTAAAATGACTGCTCCATCTGAAATCGTCTGTTACTACAGAAAGTTTATGAACTCCAAAATAGAAAAAAAACCCACTGTGTGAGATGGAATAAGGAATAGAGTTTATAAAACCTCTAGGGGAATTCTAATAGCAAATACATGCTATTTTATAATAAAAATCCTAGATGATACTGTTCAATGCCAAACAAAACCCAACATTTATGTTAAAGACTCAGAATATGAGGACTTGGTAAGCAATCAGTGCCCAATTTCCTGCTGTCATATGGGCTACAAAATACTAGTGAAATATTTTAAATTAGAGAGTAACTATGTACGACAGCCTAAAACAGTCTTGTAGCAGCTGTAGAGCTAGCAAAGTTCTGTAAAATCAGTGAAATTTTTACTTTAAAAACATAAAGGTGCAGTGATATGGTTAAACCAGGATGTCTTTGGGTAAATCACTCTGGTAAAGGAACTATACTACAAATATAGTATAAGAGACTTCTTATGAAAATACAGCTTTTGACAGCAATGCAGATTACACTCTTTAAAAAACAACAGGTGAAGTAACTAATTGCAGATTATATATGATCATATAATTCTTGAATTTTCCAACATGAATTGACTGGAAACTGTTAGCAGTAGAGGCAGAACAGGGTGCAATAGTGATTTTTTACTAAACAGTCAATGAATCAACAGGAAGCAGTGGTGTTTTGGACTCCATTTCAGTGGATGTGAAGCTCTTGCAGAAAAAATGACTATAAAAATAACTATCATTAGGTTGAGTTTTTCATGTTAAATTGCAATGTAAACAAAGGTAAATTCGTAATTGAGTTAGAACATTAGGGCTTCCAATTTCCATGATGGAAACAATACTTAGACCTTTTAATGTAATAAAATCCAGGATGTAGGAAATTCTTATCCCAGACCATTAAAGGAACTGGAATGTGAAATGGCAGTGCCAGTAACAGGGACTTAGTGAAACTGCAAATGTCGTGTGGAAGGTTATAAATGCAGTACTTAACTTCAGAGAAGAAGGAAAACATGATTCTGAGCAACACTAAGCCTTTTAATGTGACTTCGAGCTTCTGCAAAACTTTGCAACAAATTTTGGAGGAATGCATAAGTAAGAGCAGAGAGGAAAGAGAAAGTAGGCTGAATTGCAGCATGGTTTTATCAAAATCAGCTCTTCACAGACTAAACTAATATTTTTTTTTTGTCAGTGATGTCTCACACAAAGATAATGCTGTAGGTATAATCCAGACAGATTTAAGTTAAGAATTTCTTACATCACTTTATAGGAAAATATTATTGAAGTTGAAGATATTAGGGATTAATGTGGATAGAGACCCAAGCAAGAATTGCTTGGATTGGAAGGGACCTTAAAAGACCATCCAGTTCCAACACTTCTGCCATGGGCAGGGACACCTCCCACTAGACCAGGCTGCTCAAGTCTCCATCCAACCTGGCCTTGAGCACTTCCAGGGAGGGGGCATCCACAGCTTCCCTGGACATCCTGTGCCAGTGCCTCACCACCCTCAGCATGAAAAATTTCTTCTTAATGTCTAATCTAAATCTTCCCCCTTCCAAGTTAAAGCCATTGCCCCTCCTCCTATCACTTTTTGCCCTTGTAAAAAGTCCCTCCCCAGCTTTCTCATAGGCATCCTTCAGGTACTGGAAGGCCACTATGAGGTCTCCCTGGAGCCTTCTCTTCTCCAGGCTGAACAATCCCAACTCTCTCAGCCTGTCCTCATAAGCAGAGGTGCTCCAGACCTCTGATCATCTTCTTAACCCTCCTCTAGACCTGTTCCAACAGTTCCATATCCTTCTTATGCTGGGAATTCCAGAATTCGACACAATATTCCAGGTGGGGTCTCAAGAGAGTGGAGCAGAGTAGGAGAATCGCCTCCCTCGCCCTGCTGGCCACACTTCTTTTGCCACAGCCCAGGACATATCAAATTTCTCATCAGTCAGCACCCCAAGTCCTTCTCTGCAGGGCTGCTCTCAATCACACCGTCCCTCATCCTGTATTCGCCCTAAGCCATATTTTGAAAAGAGTTATGAGGATGGCAGAAGTTACTGCCTCAATGATCAGTACCAGGACTTCTGCTGCTTGAGTGGCTGAGGAAGAAAAGAAGAAGAAGAAATATGCAAATTACACAAAGCTGGGAACTATTATCAACACCAAGAAAGCAGAGGGTAACCACAAGAAAAACGTTTTGCACAAGGCATTGAAATACTTTGGAGTATTGTGTTCTGTTCTGCTCATCTATGCTGAAGAAAAATAAACCTAAGGTGGAATAGGAACACAGAAGGCTTTGGAAAATGGATTATCCATTTTATGAGGAAAAATTGAAAGATCATGGTTTATTACAATAAGGCAAATGAAGGTTCCTTATATTCAAGGACTGACCGTTCCTTATATTCAAGGAAATTGTTGAAAAGTGAGAAGAACCATTTAGGTGGCGTGATAACAATGGCGTATGACCAAATGAGTATTTATTAGCCTAGAGATTTAGCAGATGACATTTGAACATCTCAAGAATTAAAGTAAGGAAGAGATTTCAAAAAAAAGTTATGAGATCCAGAGTCTGAACTCATTTTCAGATGGAACCTGGTAAGTTCAAGGAACTACTATTTGGCAACCTACAATGCCTCAAGATGAAGAACTGCGCCTGTGATGTTAGTCTTTGGTACTTGGCATTTTGGAATCTTGAAGAAACTATGAAGTATGGATTGGTCTTTGTTTGCATTATATTTATATAGTATATTTGTACATAACATGATATTGTATATATCATATTTATGAGGCTCAGAAGAAAAGAAAATGTTATTATCATTGATAAATATAATTCAACTTCTGAGGTGGAATGAGTAAGAAAGAGTAATATTTCATATTTTTATGAAAGCCTAGATGCTGCCTAGCCCAAGAGAATGTAAGTGGAAGATGGTGGTGCTTCTAGTGACACTAAATTCTTATGTGATTGGTATATCCTGTTACCATTCTCAACAGTAAAACAAATACCAAATTTGGGGTCACGTCAGTGGTCTGGGGAAACTGAGGCATTGTTCTTTCTTCTGTTCCATCTGTAACACAAGGTAGTAAACCACTTCCTAGCATAACGTAAAGAGTTTTATTTAATATTTTCCTTCCATGGACATTGACAATGTCCTTGAATTCTTCTGATATTTTTCTGATAGCCCATCACAATAGAACTTTTCATTCATCTAATATGGACTTGGAATTTGTTTTAAGATGCTGGGATGCGTTCTTATACCTTAGAATATAGCCTAGTGCAGATTAGAAGCTTTACAAATTAACAGCTGTTGCATGATTTCCCCAAACAGACAAGCAAAACTTGAGTGATTCATGTGGGTCTTATTATTCTTTGTTTCTTTGTCCCTTGCTTCTGCAATTGTACACATGTTCAGTCAGTAGCAAGGGGAATAGGTTGGGTGGGTTGGCTGTCATCCCAGAAGTTACTTGAGTTGTGTTCCTGTAATACCTTTTCACATAACCATGGTCGAGAGCTATTTGACAATTATGGCTTCTAAATACATTGTACGAAAGGCATTTGATACATGTCCTAAGCTCAGAACATGACTGATCTCACAAACCAAGGCAGTCTTTAGGGAGGGTTCATCTTCTTGAAGATTACCCAAACAAGCATGATAGGCAGCATGGAAGAACTGTGTACTGACAGAAGAAGCATCTTTCCTTAAAAAAAGCACAAGCCCTACCCACTCCTAGAGACACCTCTCGTAAATGTACAGATAGTGTTGGCACGTGTGTTTTTGTGGAGACACACTAGCAATGACAAGACCATGGGGTTTTTAGGAGAAACATTATTGTTGTGGAAGTGCTAGACTGTAAAAATGCCATTAGCTTAGGTTTTCTAGGCCTTACATTCTCTCCTCCTTGAGAATCCACAGGATAAAGAATATATCTTAAAGCTGTAGTAGCTTCTGATCTCAGAAAAATCAGATGTGACAAAAAAGAAGCATTTGACATGCTCTACTACTGGCACATGGAGACAGAACAAGCTGGCCAGCGTTCTAAAATCCTGCACATGGTTTGTGTATCCTGGAAAGTTACTGATACTTTATTACAGAAGGTTTTTCTTGGTGGATGGATGTCACTAGGCCACAAAGATACATCAAGAATAGCCAAAGATAATTACAGTGCAACTGTACTAGAGAGGATCTAGTAGAAGCACTTGCCACAATAGGAACCTCCCATTCTGTATTTTTGGATACACTCCAGTAGTTCTTTGTCTCCAAACCTGTAATTATCAATGCTCTTAGGGTGAACCCCAGACCCCACAGTCATACACCAGGTGGGTGCTGTAAGATAGGTACCAGTTAGGCTTGTTGCACACCAAGCAGCTTCACAGCTTTAATTACTACTGTAGGCTGTATCTGTGCAGATACTTGCTGGTGCAATTAGTGAGAGAAACAATATTAGAGAGGTTAACAAAACTGGTCACAATGCTCATGGCATTATTATTGAGGTGGACAATTGATAGGACAGTACCAGTCCTACTTATCTTAGAAATTGCTAAAATGCTTTGGAAGTATTTCAGGACCAACCAGATGGACAAAATTGACTGTCTTTGCCCTCCTATAATATTTTATCCACATAAATATTTCTTCCAATAGATGAATGCTTGAGGTTTAGAAACACCTGTCCTGTAGAATAAGTCTTTTCCTACCCACAGTAGAAGGAAGAGAACATCTGTTTCCCTAGGAGTCCATGCAGATTTTTGCTGGAGAATTCAGGAGCATACTTTCTCTGAATCTGACATTCCTTTTATCAGCAGGAGTTCATATGCTCTGCCTATCCTATATTCATGTAAATCCATAAGCCTAAAGGAGGAGATTTACAGAGGAGTCTGTGAAAATAACTTTGCAATACTTTCCTGGTTCTGTATCTTATTAGCTTCTGCAGGCAATGGGCCAATCCAGCTCATAGTTACTGCAGTATTAAACCAAATAACGGTCTTAATAACATAGCAAAAAATATTCAGAGCCCTATGGTGCAAAATTTATTAGATTATTTCAAATACGGAACAATCTGAGTCTCTGGAGAAAAGCATATGTAATTAAAATTATTTCTACTCCAAAAATTCACTTCTCATTACAAATGTTGCCACGGAGTATTCCCAGTGCAATTTTTATTCAGAGTTAGAGAAAGAGATATTAGCCTTCCTGAAAACTGTGTTATCTTGAATAAGATAGTGTATGCATTGCCTTGAGTGAAAGAGGAATGGAAATTAGATTCTAGATTGTGTCAGGTGACTTTCAGTCTTCAAACTTGTAAGTAAAAAATGTAGTATTTGCTAAGGCAGGGATGGAAGACTTAATCACATGTGACTTCAGAGTGCAATTATATGGTATTAAATGCAGTTATTAAACATTTGTGGATAACACTACGTAGGATACAAAGAAATACAGCCATAAAAAGTGATGAACACTCAATAAAATCCTCAGGCTACTTATCTAACTGAGAATACTTTATTATGTGTAACCAGGACCATCAGCAGCAGGTCATCTCGTCTGACTTATCTTTAATTCATTTGCATTTTATTTTCTTAATGTAAATGTTCAGAGAAAATGAGGATTAATTAAACAGATTCACGGGGTTGTGAATACAGAACGTATGCTGTGGACTGAGTTATGATGAAGGAGAGAGTTTGCTGAGGAAGAAATGTGCTTATACCTTTTACTTGGGCAGGATATTTAGACAGCAGTAGGTAGAAGCACCACTTGGAAGTCTAGTTTTACAAACACCTAGTTTTGCTCTTCAGCAAATAATATATAGAGAGTTCTTCTTCTGAGTGACAGGAACAAGATCGTGATTTCTCTAAAGGAGACTAGAAGTGGGGATGTTGATACAGCAGGGAAAAGCTACAAGGCAATAATTACAGAAGAGTTGATACAACTATAATTGAAATAGTTAAAAATACATTGCCTGTGGGAACTCTGAATAGGCTTGAGATAGAGAGATAGATGTCTTTAAAAAAACAAAAACAAAAAACCCCAAAACAACAACAACAACCCCCCCCCAAAACCCAACAACAACCCCCCCTCCCAAAAAAAAACAACCAAAAAAACTCTGTAATTTCTAGATAAGGCAAACAGACTCAGATTTTTTATGCATAGCTGAAAAAGTGAACTATATCCAAATCTACCAAAAATATCAAATATTGATGCACAGTGATGTCATATAGCTCCTCAATGGCAACTCACTAAATGACTGGAGAGAATCCAGCAGTAAATATAAATACAGACATTAGCAAAAAGAATTGCCAGAGGTCGAACAGGATTTATATTTTTCTGTTCCCCAGCCAATCTCGTCCAGTCAACCACACCTGCTCTGAAATTCTACAGTCCTACCTCTGCATTTCTTGACCTTTGTCATCTCTCTGTTAAGTAACGAGTAAGCAATGTCTGCACCCTCCCATATAATTGTTCAAGGAGACTCACAGAAATGCTTCCCCCTTTCCCACGTCTCCCACATTCTCCAAGCAGTAAGATGAAATATGCTCCACCGCCCTGACTGGCAAATGCATCCCACAGATATTGCAGCCCACTAAGTGCTTTGCAGTTCACTCCTGGTATTTCTATCCTGTCCTCGTTTCTGAAGGAAGACTGTGAATAAGAAAGAACAGTAAATGAGAGCCCTTCATATCAGGAAAAGCTGTCTTCACTAACGAGTAGCATCCTTCAGATAAAAAGGATGGAGGTAAATATTGTCTAGGCTCATCCAGCTTCTTGCAGAGAGCCAAGTCTCCTCTTGCAGGAGGATCAAAGCCTACATTACTTCATGTTTCACTGTAGCTTTCTAATAGCTGTCATCAGACACATAAATCAGATAATCTACAAGGAGAAGATAGACCAGCAGTTCCTATTATATGTGGTGGAAGATACTCACCTAGCATCCCTTGAAAAGGTGCTGTTGGTGTTGCCCTGCTGTGAAGGGAATTGATCAGGCACTCCTGGGCAGGAAGGGAGGTACAGACCCTCTTGTCCTGGCTGCCCTCCCTCTGTGTGCTTGGTGTCAGACTCTTTCTGCTGTACAATTTCTGTAGCCATGTTACAGTCAGTACTTTTATGCATCTAGAATAAGCACCGTAGAACCTGGATTTACTTTCTGTCAAAGTGCCCAACCATTTAGTAAAAAGAACATCAGTGCAAGTCTTAAATCCATCTGCACCATTTCACCAAAGTCTGTGAATACCTTCCTGTGCATTTTAAAAACAGATACAATAGATAATATTAATCTTTCACAGAGAAAAAGACCCATTCCGCTTATGCGCTAAGCTGGAATGCAGGGAAGAAGCTTCCAGCCCTTTTGCCCATGACAAATGCGGTACTGCTGCTAGAGAATCTGCTGCTTTGTGCATTGCTGCTTTATGACAAGTGGTGGTCACAGGTGAGTTTGCAAACATGGCAGGTGAAACACTGAGAGACCTGCTTGTAGAAGAACTTCTGAACCATGCTGCAGAGTGCTCATACTACTTGAACAAGATCTGACTTTAAAGGAGGGTAGAGTCTTTGTCATTCAGACCGTGTTGGTGGCAGCAGAAGTAAGTAAGCGGATGATGCACAGCTCATGCTGTTCAAGCTGTAGGAGCAGTAGAACCATAGCTTAAAGTATGGCCAAAAGAAAATTAAAGTGCTGCAAACACAACCTCCAAGCTCTGGAACAAGCAGAGGCACAGCAGGAATCCGGGTGCTGCGGGCGTTCCACAAAACACTCTTTATACGACTTCACAAACTGGTGCAGAATGTTTGATGGGAAAACTACAAAAAACCAGCGGCCATATGTTTGGATGACATGTTTGAATGACACAAATCAATTACTGTTTGGTATTTGGAGAGAAGCAACCTCAAATATGACACCACTGACTGTCAGTGTTTCTGTTGTGTCATCAGGGAGAGAAGAAGTCTATTTAATTAAATGTTGGATGTAGATTTTTTACTTTCTGTAACATAAGACTTGCAATGTTTTAAGACTTGCCTAGCTTATGAGTAGTTTGTTACCTGAAGATGAAATTTCTGAGAGTTTTTTTTGCCTGTAGGTGTGACTATGGGTGTGATTTGTGTACCTGCTGAATTCTGTACCAGAAAACACACAGGTCCTGTACTGCTACAATAAATACGCAGATACGCAATGGGAAAGGGCCTTCATTACCATGAGATGTTAATGCAGTGCAGAGTGCAGTCATTTATTATGAGAACACTGATAAAGGAAGTTCTGTCAAAGGATTTGTTCACAGAGCTAAAATTCAGCTTAATTTGATCTCAAATAACATGAGTTACTTCAACTGTTATTTACAGCAAGAGATAATAAATCACAGAAACTTGTGTGATGTTTAGGGAGAAACTGAATCTTGTGAATGACAAAATATGATCTACAATGCCAACAAAGTCATTGACAAAGTAAATGACAGCGAAGTCATAAAGCATCGGATGAGACCTTTGGGACTAACAGTGTTCGAGACCGCAGAGCTAGCAGGGCTAGGAGGGGTATTTGTGAAGCTCTACGGTACAAAAATGCACTCCAGATTGAATGAATAGTACTAAGATATATTGCCTAGGCAAGCATTTATTGCAGAGGGTAAACTTTTACATTTTAAATATGTCTATATAAGTTTGCATCAGTGCAGACTCACAGAATCACAGGGGGATGGAAGAGACCTTGGAGGTTTCTACTCCAATCTCCTGCTCAAAGCAGGGTCAACACTGAATTCAGACTGGGTTCTTCTGGGCCTTGCTGGCTCTTGAAAACCTCCAAGAATGGAGATTTGCAACTCTAAATGGCAGTACTATAGTACTGTCATTCAGGAGGAAGGCTCTTTCAGAGCTTGCCTTGCCATGCTGGGGAGCTTTGTTTTCACCTGGTTTAGCTGAAACAGCAATTGTTCTTCTGACCAGGTAGTTAACCCTTATTTGTTTTACTTTTGCTTATCTCTGTATGGCACAGCAATAGTTATAAAAATGGCAGTCATAACAAGCAGTTATTCTGTGTAGAACAAGACATTTAAGTTTTCTAACATAAAGATGTAGTACAAAGAAACACAGGCCTGGTATGACAGAAGACAACTTGAGAGGCAGGGATAGAGGATGCTGTGAAGTGGATACAGGTCCGGAATGATAAGGGATGGCACACAGGCTAGAAGTGAAGACCCAATGGCTATAACAGCTCACGCATCATCACTTAAAGAAATGGATAAAATCAGTTATGAAGGATAACAAGGAAAAAAAAACCAACAAGTATCACCACATATAGTAAACTTGGATTAAGATGGACTTGCAGACCAATGAAGAAAGAGCAAGATATAAAAATGTGTTAGAAAACATTTAAAGATAATGGTCCAGGAGACTGTAGAGCAAGGAAGAAAAAAACCATCAACATCATACTCCTACTGGCAAAGGACTCCAGATGCTGATGCTTTGCAATAACACCCTGCAAGCACCAGACTGAATCCAGGGATCTGAAGGCTGAGATAACACCAGGAAAAAGAGTAGGAATGGGGAAATTTGTATATAACAATGTGAACTGTATTATTATTATTACTGATATTTCCCTTCCGTATAAAATATAATTTTTTATTATTCTTTCTTTCTTTTTCTGCAATACTTAAATCTGGACTGATAGTAATTCTTGGATGAATCTATTAAGATTTCAATTGTAAAAAAAATAAATACTTTACTTTACAAATAAGGTGTGTTTCCTCTTTGTTCACAGGCAAGATTTTGAATCTCACTAAATGCACAGTCTTTTTGACAATTGTTCGAATACTTCTCAGAAATGGTGTCCATGTTTTTCAATAACAAGTCTAAAATCTATCATTGCTTGGATGATTTTTATTTTATTTTATTTTAACCACTTTACTCAAAAAGGATACAGAAGCACAAGCACTAGAGGCACAGATCATCTTTACTACATTTACTCAGCAGGACAGAAGCTGAACTTTGCCAGAATAGTATAGTACTTTGTATAGTAACAGCATCCAATCCTTCAATACTGGCCCCACGATTCCTCTGCACTGGGAATTTTCACTATACGAGGTGTGAGGCAATGAAAAATCAGGGTCATAATATCCCATTGAGTTCCTGAGTCATCTTATTGCGCTAAAATAAAAGCACTTTAGAAAATACAAGCCATCTGTGATATTAAATGCAATTATCTGATTTACGTTAATAAATGCTCATAAATGAATGCCAGCTACTTGAATTTTTCAACACTGTTCTGAGTCATTCATAAGCAGGTAAAGGTCATCATGCTAAGGCATTATCAACTCTGATCATTATCAAGTTATTATTATCTTCAGTAACACAATTGCTTCTATCCAAATCGAGCACATAAAAGATTTTTAAAGAAAGAGACAGGTTATTTTTTTAGCTCTGACCTTCAGAGGATCACACTATGTATGTTATTACACAGAAGTCTATGCAATATTGATTATTACTTATAGCCTCATCCTACTGGCACTGAGGTAAGTGAGGCAAATATTATTGTTGTTAAAGGTCAAATCCCAAGGTGTATACTCCAGATTCCACATGGCTGCAGATTCTGTGTATTGGGGATTTCGCAGATATGGGGAATTTTTTCTGTTTGTCCAGTAATTTTGCCCAAGTGGGCCACTGTAATTGTTCAAATTATTCTGGTTGTAAGTACGCTATGCTCAGGATGTAGCAGCCCTACCAAGCATACACAGATCATGTTCTAGATGGGCTCTGTGCAGGTGCACATGCCTCACACTGCACAGGTTCATGTATTTCTCCCTGGGGAGACCCAGAAGAGCTATGATAAAGCTATCTAAGACACTTTCTCAGGTGATATTTGCACTTGTAGCAGAACTCAACGATACAAATTTAAAATCTATTTCACATAAATGTAAATATTTTTAGCTTCCCATCAGGAAGAGTTGCATGTATGTGTGTTGCCCAAATCTGAGGACACTGAGGCTCAACAATACAAGCAACAGTGCACACACCAATCAATGTCCAATGTGTGAGTGTAGCAGGAGCTGCATGAATGCTCAGTTGGTAAAAATCAGTGCAGAATTGCCAAAACAAGCACCTTACAGACGTAGAATTCAATAGCTCCACAGCAGACCAGTACCCAGAGGCCCAGGATCCTCCAAACAGCACAGAAGAAATTTGCTGTAATCAAAAGACATACAGAGATAGTGTCCAAGCACGCAAGGTCAGTGTTAGAAAAGCCAAAGCCCACCTGGAGAGGTATCTGGTCAGGAACACTAAAAGCAACAAGAAGAGCTTACACAATTATATCAGCAGCAATAGGAAGACCAGGGAAAATGTAAGCCTACTGCTGAATGGGGCCGGGGCCCTAGTGACAAAGGAAATGGAAAACTCGAAGGTACTCAATGACTTCTTCTCTTCTTTACAGGTAAGACCAGTCTTCAGGAATCCCAAGTTCCTGAGAGCAGAGGGAAATTCTGGAGTAAGGAAAACATAACCTTAAAGGATGATGATCAGCTTAGGGAACATTTAAACCAACTGGGCATATATAAACCTACAGCACCTGACAGGACTCACGCAGCAAGTGCTGAGGGAGCTGTCCGACACCATTGCAAGATGGCTCTCAATTAACTTTGAAAGGTCATGGTAATTTGAGAAGATTCCTGATGACTGGAACAAGAGTAAATGTCACTCCTACCATAAATAAGGGCAAAGAAAAACTGGAGAACTACAGGCCTGTCAGCCTCATCTTAATCCTCATTAAGGTGGTAGAACAACTAATCCTAGAAACCATTTTTCGCATTTAGGATAAGAATGCCATTGGGATGGAATCCATGGTCAAAATGGATTTTCACAGGGGAAATTGCACATGTCTAATCTGAGAGCCTTCTACAATGAAATGACAAACTTGATGGAGAAGCAAGGCTTTCAACACTGTGTCCCACAACACCTTCTTAGAAAAAGTGATAACTCGATAAGTGGTTGGTGAGGCAGTTTGGAAACTGGCTGATATGCCGGGCTGAAAGGGTTCTGATCAGCAGCACCAAGTTCATCTGGAAGTCCAGCACTAGCGGTACACCCCAGGGGTTGGCACTAGGTTCAATAATGTTCTATCATCTTCAATAAAACCTACAGGGATGATGGGACAGTGTGTATCCACAGCAAGTGTGCTCACAACACAAAACTGGAAGGAGTGGCTCATACACTGGGAAGTGATACCATCATTCAGAGGTACCTGGACAGGCTGGAGAAAACGTACATACTAGAATGTGTCCATCAGAAAGCCATGAAGACGATTAAGGGATTGGAGTATTTTTCATACAAGCAGAGGCTGAGAGAGACAGGCCTGTTCAGCTTGTAGGAGAAAATGCCTGGGGAGATCTCATCAATGTGTATAAATACCCAGTATGGGGGCAGTAAAGAAGATGGAGCCAGACTCTTCTCAGCAGTGCCCAGCGAAAAGAAATGAGGCAATGGCCATAAACCGAAATACAGGAAATTCTATGTAGATCGAAAGGCAACTGTGAGGAGTGATCAGTCACTACAGCAGGTCGCTCAGAGAGGCTGTGGAGTCTCCACCCTTGGCAATACTTAAATGTGACTGAACACAACCCTGAGCAACCTGCTGTAGTTGCCCCTGCTCTGAGCAGGGCATTAAGACTTCCAGCCCCAATGACTCTCTGATTCAGTGACTGTGGGTTACTGAGAGCATTCAATTGTTCCAGCTCACATCAGGCTGCAGTTCAGCAAATAATAGCAGAAGTCAGGATTGTTTAAACAAGTTACCCAACTGTTTGCCAACCGGTCACGTGAATCTGCTATGGTAAGACTGTTTCTCTTGCTGTGTTTACATATACATTCTCTATCAGGTATGGTTCTTTAAGTTTCTGTGTGGTAAGGCTCAGCGATTCACACTCTCCAATCAGGAGCAAGGAGTTCATTCAATGCTTTACTTCTCTCTGAAGAGAAGGGACCTAAGCATTCTTCAGGAAACCATAAATCTCATTCACTGTTCTCACATCCACGAACAAACTCATCTGAGGCTATGACTGAAACAGCCAAGTTCTGCACTGGTGACACTACCCTCACTTGCTTGTTTCCACCTCATACTGCCTAATTCCTTGTGCTACCACACACATTTGGGCAGCCATCAGTGAATGAAAGCAGGTAACTGACGGGGGTATCACTCAACAGGCTTTATGCTAGGCTAACGATAGCACTAGAGAGCAGGAAGTTAAACCACTGCTTAGCAGTGCTAGCCCAGGGTAGCTGAAAGTGTTCCTAAGATCACAGGATGATTCAGGGCAGAAGGGACCTTGGGAGGTTTCTAGCCCAACCTTCTCCTCCAGGCAGGGTTAGATGTGAGATCATAGCAGGTTGCTCAGGGTTTCATCCAGTTGGGGCTTGGAAATCACCAAGGATGATGACTGCCCAACTTCCCTGAGCAACCAACCTGCTACAGTCCATGACTGTCCACCTAGTGAAAAATATTTTCCTTATAGCCTGAGCCTGAACCTCGCTTTTTCCAGTTTATGCCTGATTTCTCCCCATCTCTCATCATATACCACTGTGAAAAGCCTGGCTCAAAAGGCTGTCCTCCAAGGCAGCCACAGTTGTGCTCTATGCATGCTACTCCACTGCTGATTTTGGATTGTCCTGCTCAGCAAGTTGTCATAAACTTGCTTCAGGAGGAAAATGTGTGGTGTTTCCACATTTGCACAAAACTTCTCTTCAGTTTACCACAAAGCAATGAATGGAATAAACAACTCATCAGATTATCTGGCAGAAGTCAGTACCATCCCTTGTGTATGACTTAAAACATTGGCGTTACTGGGGAGTGGAATTAACCTCACACTTATAACTGAATAGATGCTTTTATATATATATATATATATTGCTGTCTGCCTCAGGCAGGTACAGATCATATTAACACATCTGTTTCCCTTTCCCAGTCTTCTATTATATGGAATAAAATATAATAAATTCTATGGGTCTTCTGAGTATTTTAACAATCAAATTAATTATTTTTTCTTGCAGCTAAGAGCAGAAGTCATTGGCTATTTAAGAATATTTTTTTTTATTTTAGAAAAAATAAATTACTAAGCAGACACAATAAAAGAAAACAACAGAAATTGCAACATTAATAACAAAATACACCTTGAAGACATTCTATGATCTTTTCTGAGTCTCCTACAAATCCCCAAATGCACTTCCTGCAGTATTATGGATTATTATGGAAGATATTTTAGACAATAAGGAAATATTGGCCTGTAAGATAAACAATACTCAAAGTATACTTCAGCAATAGTATAGGCGAAGAATATTAATTACACAATTACACTACTACACTATTAAAACCTGTTTTTCAGTGCCTTAATGGCATCAGGTTGAAATCATATTACATATATATTTTAAACACATTTATTATATTTTGGGGCAGACTACAGCTTCCCTGCTTAATAGCTCTTCTAAAGACCCCAGAAAACTGCTTCTGAATACTAGTGTTACACTTGAACGCACAGTGTACCTTGGTTCATTTTGTGATGCTAAGATTGGATCCACAAAACCATAAGAATCTGTTTCCATCGGTCACAGTGTGGGACTTAGGGCTAAACTTGGTTTCTTACCTTTTCTCAGTATGTATTTATCACCTTTTTCTTTTAAAATCAAACTCCTGCAGAACATTCATAACTTATAGTTGGATATAAAAAAAAATCACCAATGCACCTAGCATTTTATCCCCATACCTTTCAAGTATTTGCATGAGGCTCAGCAGGTCTTTTTCTCAGTAAATGCTGTTTCCTACAGCAAAAAAGAAAATGCATAGAAACTCCCCACCCTCCTCCTGTCACTCCAGATTTGGCACCCTGTATCCCTGAGGCTGTTTTTCCAGCCATGTGGCTGGCTCTGGCAAAGGGAGGGGAGTTGCATTGGAATTCTCAGCTTACTGCTTCCACACCTGAATTTCCATCTACCTCCTACACTGTAGTGTACATAAGATTTCTGCTGAAACTTCCTGGTTTTTCATTACCAAACAAGTGCGGCTCACAGCCTAGGGCGTGTACTGAAAGTGTGCCTGAATGACCATACAGACCTTCCCTCTTCCTTTTCCAGACCTCAGTACTGGCACAGGTACTGAAGTGGAAAATCCCACTTCTTCTTCCCATCCATATCAAATCTCTATAGTCCTATCCATGCTTCTCTCACACTTTCTCCCAATATAATTACACTAATAACCAGTTACCTTGGAAAACCCCACCTATTTCCATGTACTGATTCCCAGCAATATGCAAACCAATGTAGTAGTCTGGACACTGAGTTGTTAGGTGGGTGGGATGGTCCTGTTATAGTGCGATTTCTGTCACACTTGAGTTTGATGACAAACTTTGAATGGTTTTAATTTCATTATCACAATCTAGGTCCATTCACCTAAGTGAATTCACAGCTAAAAATGGTCCAGCATAGCTGTGATACTGTTCACCGCTGGAGACACTTGGTGCCCGACTTGAGGTCAATGACTTTGAGCTGATTCTTAAATGCCCCTGAAAGACGGTTCCATGGATGTGTTTGGGCAGCCAAAATAATTAATCATCTTTGAAAATCCTGGGTCACAATGACATAGCACACTCACCTTGCTGACAAGGTCATTAGATGAAGAACAGTGAGAATTTCACTGTGTTTTTTAGAAAGGACTTCAGAGCACAAAGGAATGCTTAAAGCTTAATGACTGTTGAATTTCTGTAAGGTGAAAGGTGAATAAAAAGGCAAAAATCATGATGGATGATAGTGTAGTGAAGTATACAAGCCTGACATCTTGTTTAGATTTCAGAACTCTTCTAGTAGAGCCATGTTGTTGACGGATGCTCTTTCATCTAATGTTAGCTGGCAGAAGTCTACCTACAAATAATTCAAATAGCTAAGGAGCCTCTGGTCAGTATTGCTTATTTCATCTGATGACCTAGGGCAAAGTACACAGCAAATTGACTTTGGCTGTGACAAAGCATGTCTGTTTAGAGGAAGTTGGCTACACTTCTGAGAGAAAGTTTAGAAGAAACCTATCTGGAGAGAGGCAATGTAAAAAATGAAGTGAGAAAGCAAGGAATCATGATGAGATAGATCTTTCTGAGCAGAGAAAGCTGGTCTTTTTCTGCTATATAATTTAGCAGGGTGTTTTTAGAAAGTTAGCTCTCTCTCACTGATGTTTTTGAAAGCTCTACTCAAAACAGACTGCACTTTACCATAGATTAATTGAATCAACTTACAGCCTTCTGTCTCTAATGAGTGACATACATTAAATTACAATTTGCCTAGTCTTGACCAGAATTTGAGAAGTTTCTGATGTTTTTAGATACTGTTAAATACCAGGTTGCACTAGCTATCATGTAACATCAGTTAACAAACACTACACCTTTCAACACCTGTCATGCCCTATTTGCTATCCAATTTAATTTTGCTCTTCTTCAGCTGTAATTAAAAACTACAGGGCTGTTTAAAGGGCTTGGCAAAATTGTGCTCACTGGGGATGTCCTCAGGGCTCATACCTGAAATGTAGTTACCGGCCAGTAATTCAGCACACTTAATAGGGACAGGACTCCAGCTTTCCACATCCACATCACTCGAACTCTAAGCCTTCATTTATTACCTCTATGGCTTCTAACTCGTTCTAACCAAGAAAGCATTGCTTCACATATGCACTAGCCAGGTAATACTCTAACATATCTCTAAATATTGTCATGATTAAATAAATGATTAATGATTAATTGAATACATAAGTTTAATAAAAAATATCATCAAAATCACAAAAGCTTGTGCAGTGATGCTGAAAAGAAACTGCTGACAGTTGCATGTGTGTATTACACAGATTTGAAATTTAGGCACACCCTATTATCTCAATGGAAATTATGTGAATATCAGCCTATTTCACCCAGTGTATGGGATCAGATGTGTGATTATATTGTGTTTGGGAATACCAGCATATTCTCTCAATTGTTATTACTTATAATGCAATGTGAGTAGGCCTTCCACTTTGCAAACATGTGAAAGACAAGGCTGCTGCTCCAGGGAGTTGTTTCTTGACTCATATACAACACAAAAGCTAATAGTTCAAATGCATATAAGGGCAAAGAACAAGTGAGGTCTTCAGGACAAAGTTGGTAATATAAGGCTTCAGGAAAGAGTTGGGCTGGAAGGCGTTCTGTAAAGTCTCTGATTTTCCTTCATAAAATAAATAAAGAAGACCCAATTTTATTTTACTTTACATATTTCAAGAATGTCAGAATTCCTGGGGTTTGTGAAGACCTTATTCATTTGCACACTCTATATTCTTGCATTCTTAACATGAATTCACAGAGGTCTGTTTTGCAAAAATAACCTGTCATGAATAGCACTTATTAGCTGTAACAACTACTGCTAACAAAGAAAAAGAACATGTGAAAATGTTTTCATGCCCCATCTGTATTAGCCCTTGTATACTTGGTCCCTCTGCTGTTGTCCTCTCCATTTTAGTAATGACAATTTTGTTACTGAAGTAACTCATGGACTCTTTCTGGGTAGGTTAATATTTGTTGACACATTTTAAACAAAAAATTTGGTTACTTTTAAAGGAGAATGGTCTTCAAAACCTTTTTGATCTGTCAAAAATAAATTAAAAAGAATACAAACCCACACTTATTTTTCACACAACAAACATTTCAGAATGGATCTGGAGGGTGCCAGGTTGTTTGGCGTAAGATTGGTGAGGACCTGAAGTAAAGGCACTGTTACTGTGTTCCTGACGTCTTTTATTTTCTGGATTTTTTTAAAAACTCATCAGAGTCAAGCAGGATAAAGATGGTGAAAGGAGAAAGACCAAAGGTTTCACCCTTAGTGAGGAACCTGTGGGAAGTTCTGGATGCTCTGTGTGCTTTTCTCCTTCCCTGTGGAAAATCTCCTCTGGCCAAGGCAGGACAGGCCAAAACCTGAGTCCCCTGGAGCCCCCAGGCTGGAAGTCGCAGGGACGAAATCACCATGACCGCACCCCCTTGTGCAGCTGTCAAACGGGAGTTTGCTGCTGGTAAGGCACCTGCTCATAGAATCATAGAATGATTGGGGTTTGAAAGGACCTTAAAGGTCACCCAGTTCCACCCCTAGGTGGACACGTCCCACCAGACCAGGCTGCTTAAGGCCCCATCCAGCCTGGCCTTGAACACTTCCAGGGAGGGGGCATCCACAGCTTCCATGGGCAACCTCTGCCAGTGCCTCACCACCCTCATTGTGAAGAATTTCTTCCTAATATCTACTCTAAATCTTTCCCCTTCCAATTTAAAGCCCTTCCCCCTTTTCCTGTCATTACTTGTTCTCACAAAAAGTCCCTCCTCAGCTTTCTGGTAGACCCCTTCACCCTCCCCACCTCGTGGTGGCTACCACCCCTCCAGCTTCCCACAGCAGGTGAGCGCGGAGCCGCCCCCTTCCCGCAGGGGAACCGGTGCTTCGGCGCGGCGCCCACGTGGGCCGGCAGGAGGGAGGAAGGGCGCTCGGGACTACATTTCCCATGGTGCCGAGGGGAGGCCCCGCCCAACTCTAGGCTCAGGTTGCTCCGCCGCGGCGGTCGGGACTACATTTCCCATGGTGCCTTGGGTGGCCCCGCCCAGCAGCCGGCGGGCGCGCGGCAGGTTGCTCCGCCGCGGCCGCGGGTGAGCGCAGCCCGCGCGTGCGGGGGCGGGGGGTAGCGCCGCCGGGGCCGGCTCGGCCGCCGCCGCACTATGCGAGGCCGGGAGGATGGCGGTAGAAGGTAAGGGGGTGCTCGCCGCGTCCCCCTCTGCCCGCGGTCCCTCCCCTGTCTCCTCCTACGGGCTCTCACCTGCGCCGTGGTGTGTGGGGGGGAGCCTGGGGCGGTGGCAGGGATGCTGTGACACCCCCTGTACCGGGCACAACCCTTCCACCCACACCCCCTCCCCCCCCCGGGTTAGGGCTCCCGTGGGCGCCGGCAGCCCCTGCAGCAGGCGCAGCTCCGGTCCTGCTGCTGCTTCCCCGGCGGTGCTGCCGCTCCCGTAGCCCCGGTCAGACTGCGGGCGCTTCCCCCGCCCTCGGCGCCTACACCCCCTGCGGAGAAAGGGCTAGGGGTGCCCATGGGTGGGAAGCTCAACATGAGCCGTCAGTGCGCGCTCGCAGCCCTGAAGGCCAACGGTGTCCTGGGCTGCATCAGCAGAACCACGGCCAGCAGGGCGAGGGAGGTGATCCTCCTCCTCTGCCACGCTCTTCTGAGAGCCCACCTGGGTATTGCGTCCAGTTCTGGAATGCCCAGCATGAGAAGAATATGGAACTGTTGGAACGGGTCCAAGGAGGGCTGTGAGGATGATCAAAGGGCTGGAGCATCTGTGCTATGAGGACAGGCTGAGAGAGTTGGGGTTGTTCAACCTGGAGAAGAGAAGGCTCCGAAGAGACCTTATAGCAGCCTGCCAGTACCTGAAGGGGCTACAGGAAAGCTGGGGAGGGACTTTTTACAAGGGCAAGTAGTGATAGGACGAGGAGGGATTTAAATTGGAAGGGGGAAGATTTAGATTAGACATAAGGGAAAAAATCATACTGAGGGTGGTGAGGCACTGCCACAGGATGCCCAGGGAAGCTGTGGATGCCCTCTTCCAGGAAGTGTTCAAGGCCAGGTTGGATGGAGACTTGAGCAGCCTGGTGTGGTAGGACGTGTCCCTGCCCATGGCAGGGGTGTTGGAACTGGATGATCTTTTAAGGTCCCTTCAAACCCAAACCATTCTGATTCTATGCCCATGAAGCTCAAGCAGCTGAACTGTTCACACCCAGGTGTGTTCAGTCCCTCCTTCCCCCTCAAAGGAGACGCAGAAGTGCAGGTTCCAAGGTGTGCAGCTCCTGGGGAGCTGGGAGGTATTTGTGAGGTACCTGGCTCCTGGGGAAGTACCGGGTAATTCAGGAGGTGCCAAGCAAGAGGTGGAAGGGTGGACACTGAGGTCTTCCAAATAGATGCTCTTATGGGAGTCTGACGTTGGCTGCATGTTCTCTTTCTGCGGGACTTTTGGGAAGCTGAAGGAGAGATGTGATTAGGTGTATGGGAAAAGGCAAATCCACTTCCCTGCTGTTTGCTCTTGAGCTTCACACAGTTTTCTAGCACTTTAGAGTGAGGCATTGAGAATCCTGGACTTTGGGTCCCATCTTGCTGTCTTCTGAATCCTCAGGGAAGCTTCTGAAGTTCACAGTGTGAAAACAAGCCATTTGACCCCTCTTCTTTGCTGAATTTAGTTATGTTGGTTTTTGGAGGAGTGCTCATCTTTACACCACCTTGAGCTTTGTTTCTCAGATATGCTGAGATCTACAGTTTCAGCAGAGACCACTTGCTTCATCGCTGAAAATCAAGCTGAAGCTGTCTTTGGCTGAGCACCCAAGTGAGGAGTGCACATGATAGTCCAGCAAAGTCGTGGGCTTATCGAAGGTAGTGAACAGCTTAACATCCCTGAAAACCAGCTTCCTAGGCAAATTCAGATTAAGGTAAACAAAACCACTGTGTCTCAAAAGCTGACTGTGTACAACCAAAGTTGTCCATCCTAAGGTATAAGACTGTCCATGAGTCAAACAGAATTTATATGCACAGGCTGCTTTACTCAATGGCAGTTTTGAAGACTGTAGCTATACAAAGAAGGAAGGCAGTGGCCCTGAATAAGGGCATCACTTCTTTGGTGGCAAAAAACTTAGCAGCGTGGACTGGGCATGTGTGCTCGGTAGTGGGTAAGTAAGTAAATGAAACAGACTGCTATGCACCAGATGGTTCATATGCCAGCAGCAACCCCTATTTCAGTGTGCTCTCTAATGTCATCCTCCTTTATTCACTTGAAGTCATTCTCAGTCTGTTTGCTAGATCTTTCAGGTCTGTAATAATTCCTGCTGCATCTGCAGTGCCTGCCATCTGAGAATCTCTAAAAGCTTTGTAAATATTAATGAAGGAAAGCTCTGCTAAAGCTTTGGGAAGCAATGCCTTTCCCTTCTCCTGAGATGGGAGTTTTTCTTCTTTAACTACTTCCTGTTTCCTTTCCCCAGGATGCATCCCTGCTATGGTCTCTCAGAACAGGCTTTCATGTCTGTATGTTCTACTTTCCTCTCATTTTGGGTTTTTGTCCTTCAACTTTCTTACTTTCGTAAAATTCTGTTACCCCCACACTAGCACAACAAGATGACTACTTACTTCATCAGCATAAGTAGCCATGTGGCTGTGACTACTTTGTGTGAATGTATGGCATGCACATTTAAGGCCTTTTCCTATCCATCACTTTATGTTGGAACTATGTTCCTTTGTCTGTGCTAAAAGCATGCTTTTGTCTTAATGCATCTTCTGCTGTATCAGAGCCCTGGGTGTGAGCCGTGTTCTTTTCATGAACTGTGGGTTTTGTCTGGTAACATGTGGTGTTCAACTTCTATTTGGGAAGCTGAGAGGTTATTTGTTGCCCAGGGCTCTGATCACCAGAGTGTGCAGATCATACTCCAGTCAAAAGTAAAGTTGCCATGGAATCTTCTAAATTGATAGTTTTGTAGAAGAATGCCGGTTTGCTGAACTCAAAAAGTCTTGGACTCAAGAGAGTCCTGCTTTCCCCCCCCCCCCCCCCAGTTGTTTGATTTGTTTGTTTTCATTGAAATCCTGGTTTGCTGCTTGGGATGTTTACTGCATAACCTGCTTGTACATCAGCTCTGGAAGCTTGGAAATAGGGATAGCCCTGAAAACCTGGTTTAAGCAGAGGTTATCTGGCCTTCCAATCTCTGCTGTAGCTGGCTGTGAGCTTGGCTAGGATGGGCTTCCTGGGTTGTCTTATCTTTTCATAGAGTGTAGCAATGCTTCTGGATGGCTGGGCCAAATGTCTGCTTGTTCGAACTCGCAAGCTCTGGGATGCAACTGGCAGAGAGTGGAGAGATCCCCAGGGCACAAGGGAACCACTGGTCCTGAAGCATGGGAGTTCCTGGCTGGAGCCAACATCCGCTGCCCCACCAATTCCGCCACAGCTATTGTTCCGTGGAAACTGCCTGTTTGTCAGCCTCAGCCACGAGCCCAGAAACTCTTTGTTCCTCCTTTCAGAAATACTCTGTGTGGCTACAGTGAAAATATTTTGTAACTTCTAGTTTGTGGAGAATCTTTAAAAAATTCTGATTTCATTTTATCTAACACACTGTTGAAATCTTCCTCAAATTTGATTATTTTTAATGCTTTCTTAGCATTAAGAGCTGGAGTTTACTTATGGCAATAAATGTTCAGCAGTTTACTTAAGGAAAATATCCCAAAATTTTTACTAGGATAGTTGACAGCAATGAATTTGTAAATTTGAAACAGGAATTTGGAGTGTACTGCAGTTCCTTGCCTGTTATATATAGTGCATACCTGACTGTCCCGAAAGAGATTATGTGGACTGGTAGGTTCTTTGGGCTGCATAGTACTGGTGCTTCCTGATTGATGGGAAGACAGGTCTATGTATGGGGAAAGGGAGTTTGGGTTTGCACTCCTTAATATGAGCCTATCCAGATGGGAGCACTGCCAAGGTAAGTCTATTTTTAGACCTAACAGTTTTGAGAATGTTCCTTTAAGTGGTTTTTTTCCCTCTAGTAAGAATGAAAGAACTAGGTCAGAGCCAGTAGAAAAAGGCTTTTGATCTCTGCAACAGTGTTCTTGAAAATTTTGTTCATTTTGCTCTTGTGCAGCAGAGGTAAAGAGAAAGAAATAGTGCTTTCTCCCCCCGCAGTGTTTATTGCGCAGGAAAGTGAGAAAATGACAGCACCTACCAAATAATGCATGCGTACAGGTAATCCCACACAGTTCTGTTGGATCCCCTGCAGCTCTGACCTGTGGTGTCTGAGATTCCTGAGTGAAAAAGCACTAATTATATATCATGGTGTTCTTTCATAGTAAGTGTTTAATGAAGTTTGGTCTAACACCTTTCCTTATGTGTACAGGCTTTGGAAAGTGCATACGTATATTTGTTGCTAGTCTCTTTCCTGAAAATTAATGTAAAATTCTGCTATTGTCCTGTGGCTCATCTGTAGTGGGGTCATCGTTCTGAGACTCTGGATCTTCCTACAGGAGAATATTTTTTTTACTAAGAAGTGGAGTCCTGTTGACATAAAACGACCATGATTTTGGCCTTGCCTCATGGTAATCCTCAGGGAGACCAGAGACTCAAAGGAGGTTAGGGCATCCTGAGATGTGGCATCAAGGTTCACTGCCCCAAGACTGAAGTTATTTGCCACTTGTAACCAACTTCTGTCAAAGCGATCCTCTGACTTCCAGCAGTGTGATATACCTGGGTGGAAAGCTGTCAGTGTCTTGACAACTCAAATAGATATTGAATGCTTCCATGTGTTTCTTCAGAAAGCTGAGATATGGTGAGCTCATAGATGTGCTATGCCAGCTCTGCCAGGAATGTTAAAGCAAATTCAGGATCATTTGAAGGACAGCTTTGAAGCCTGTTTCAGTGTAGGTACCTATCATGCTGTTCCAGGGTGTGCCCAAAAGTACAACTCTTCTGACAGGTGTTCAGTTATTCAACTTTGTGTTATTCCTACACCCACTCCAGGTTCAGACTAGATGTCTCCATATGTAAGATTCCAGGGAATGTTATCTGATATGTGGGTTTTCAGCACATTTAATTGCCTGTGGAGCAAAGAAGTAACAAACCCTGTCATTCAAAAATAGCACGTGTTTCCATCAACGTTCTTGTTTTCTTCAGCAGTTTCCAACCACTCCTTAGGTTGAGGGACTCAGATACATGGCTTGGAAAGAGCTGCCAGTTGGAAGCAGGACTGAGATACACATCTGCCTCTCCAGTTGCAACTGTCCAATCGGCTCATAGCAGAGGAAGTGGTTAAGACCAGTTGGTAGAGGTGTGTGCAGGACAGAGAGGAATAAGACTTGAACTCCAACCTTTGGTCTTGGTGATAGTTCTGTATACTATTTATTTACCATTTATTGCAAAAATGCAGCAGCAATTATGGGATTCTAGACTGGAACATAGGTCTTCTCCCATCTACATTCATGTGGCAGCTGCCTTGTTGGACTCTAACATGTATATCCTTATTTCTTGCTCAGCAACAGCAAAGCTTCAGAAGATAGGAATTCCTTTCTTGACATACCACCATCACTATCCTTCCATCCCCCCCCCAGTGAGCATACAGCTTGGTGGCAGCATATGCTTGTCTGCTTTGAACCACTGCTTAGAGCTTTCCTGTCTAGGTTGCTATGTTTGAAAGAGTCAATTAGTTGCATCTATCTTTAACTAGCTAGTCCCTCTGCAAAGGCATAATGTAGCTACCTAAGGCCAGGAGTTTATTTTGGACTGCAAGTTCTCATTTTGAACAGGTACACTGTGCTCTTTAGGCATTGTATAGGAAAACTGGGCTGAAGTTCAGAGGTGCATTCCACTGTGGGAACTGAAGACCCCAAAATGAAGCTGTGGCAACAAAGAATGTCACTGCACTGAAATCTCTTTGGGTGAGTGGTGGGGAGTGGACAAGATTACAGGTTATGCAGTCATTTTCTCCTTCCTACTTTTAAAGTTGAACCCATATTAGGCGGGAATCAACATGCAGTGTAGACTTGATGTGTCACTGCCTTTCCCTTGGATGAAATTTGGTTGTAAGATAAGAGTGGACCTGGAAACTCAGAAGTGCATCCAGGTCAACCAATTTAGGTAAAGTTCCATGAGTGTTTGGCCTTACCCTTTAAAATACTTGGAAGACTCAGAAGCTCAGGGAAGACATTGGTTAATATAAATTGACTGTTTCAATGCAATCGAATCCCATCATAAGCATAAAACTTGTCGTATGGTGGTGATGTGTGGGCAAAGGGAAGGAATGGTGCTTTGAGAGTTCAGGTGCTTTTTCTGCCCAGAAAAGAAGCCAAATGAGCAAATGACAAGAGTTAGACATTAGATGCATTTCCTAATACATTACTGAAAAGTACCAACAAAGTCTGTAGTGATGTTGTAAGATTCCATGTGTACTGCTTAAATGGAAATTATAAAATAGAATTATTCTTGAGAGGGGTTTTTTGTTTGCTTGTTTTTGTTTTGTTTTGTTCCCAAGATGTCCAGGCATGCCAGGTAACATCCAAGAAGGTTGTAGCTTTCTTCCTCTCATTCACAGCTCACTGTATGAAGCCAGGGCAAGCTGTTTGGAGTCAGTCTCTTGTGCTTCCAGGTATTATTGTGTCTCAGGAGAGCAGCAGTGAGAAACTGAATAAAGCACTGTAGCCAGGTAGGTTTTTCAACTGATAACCATAGAGAAGTTTCTGTCCAAAACCTTGTCTGTGGAGGCTTGCTAGTGAGTGCAGCCCCAGGTGTCTGGATAGCACTGTAAGTTTTTGTTTTGCCATTGTGCTCTGGAAATGCTACAGCTAGTTTGCAGTGGTCGTAGAAACTGGGCTACTGCTCAGTGCACCGAGTATTGAGCTTCTGAGTTTGTTAGGGATACTGTGTCTGGTTCTGGTGCCAGCTTTCTCTGCAGTCCTGGCTGAGACATCTTTACCCTCTTGTGCTCTTACCCATCTCTCTGGTGTGTCTCTTTTTGTCCAAACTCTATAGTTTTTGAGGCAAGAACTCCCCTTTCTGTGCACGGGAGATAGATATTCAGAGGCTGGGACTGAACAGACCTGTTGTGAGTTATTTCTCATGAGAACTCTTGCCTTTGAATGGATACAGGTATTTACCCACACAGATTAACAGTTGGAAAACTGGACCCTCAATTATTTGCTCTAAGCATGGCGAGAATGTAGAGGGAGTAGTTCTGGAAGGTACAAAGGCAAAGGTGGAAAAAATGGCCAGAACAATGAGTAATTTTGAAGTCTTCTGAAACTGGTTGTTGTTGGTCAAACCAGACAAATAGGATTTCAGGAACTATGAGGAAGAGCTCAGAACCAGGCAAGAAACATATTTTTTTTTCCTATGTCATTGCATAATGTTCTTATATTTTGAATGCTCCCTGCAGTTTTGCTTGCCACACCCCAAAAAAGGCACAGGACTGGAAAGAGCATGGGAAAGTGCAGTCAGCTGGTCAGAGATGTGGTGTGTTCTCTAAGGGCACGTTACAAAGGTTCGGATTCTTTAGCTTGAAAAAACAGATAACCGTGGAGAGAATCTTTAGACATTGAAGAATAGTTTGGAGAAGATGAAAAAGGAACCAGTTCACAAGTAGAACAAAGAAACTGTAGGGGTTTGTACCTAAAATAAAAAAAATAAAATAGTATTTCATATAACACAGGGTTCCCCAGGTACCACTTTCAGCTTTGGGTCATTCCTAACCTGCCAAGGGAGGATCAATTCACAGATGCTCTGCTCTCATACTGTCTCCTTAAGCAGTGGAATAAAGGGCCAGACTTTTAGTCTGTCCCAGCCTATGACGAAGTCTCACTCGTTATTATGTCCATCCAAAACAATTCTGCTCACCACAACAGGTTGATTTGCATCAAGTAACTGACAGGAGAATTTGACCAGGGCAACCTAGAAACACAAAGAGGAGATGGGGAATTAGGCATTGAGCTGTAAAAACATTAACATGGTGTAGCTCTCTTTCTCCCAGAATATATAAGAACTGCTACTGTTCTGTAAGAGGAACTGTTTCTGCTGTGTTGAGTCAATGGGATTGTGGGGGAAGGAGGGGTGCCACATTAGACTGCAGCTGTAGAAATGCTGGGAAATGCCAGTTCCTCACAGAAGGTAGGGCTGGAAACTGCTGTATTGCCCTGCATAAATGAGTTGAAATATGATCTGAGAGAGACCATCAGGAGAGCCTGAAGTGGATCAGATTTGCAGATTTTGCCATTAGTGGCTTCTGCCTTGGGTAGGTTGTATGTTCCCTCACCTTTGCATAGGGTTTTCTTTCTCTCTCCAGAAGCATCCTATGGTAGGCCTGTGAAGGGAAATGATGCAGGAGTTGCTGTCAGTAGTTTGTTCTCAGTGCAGTATGAGCTAAACTTGGCATTAAAGAGCAGGTTCAGGACTTGGAACAGCAAGAATTCACCCGAATATGTGCTGCTCCTGGATGAAGCGACCAAGTGGGCAAAGATACTTAAGTGAACTCTGTTCAATTACAGGATCCAACATGCTTACAGGGAGCGTAAGATTGAACAGGAAAAGGGCATGAGGAAGACATTTGGGGTGGATTGTAGCCTGTCTTTAGTGTGGTCCTGCCCATCTCTGTGCAACTTGGAACCTTGCTAGCTCATACTCTACAGCTGAATGTTCGTAACTTCTCTCTATTTCCCCACTGATTTGTTTGCCTGTGCCCTGTTTTTGTGGCTTTTTTTTCCCCTGGAGGGAATTTTAGTTGAGTTGATTTGCTTCTCTGCAAATAACCTAGTAAAAGCAAGAAAGAGACTTTTAATAATGCCATTTCAGAAACATAAAGAAAGAAGAATTGTAATGTGTATAAATAGAAGCTTTCTCCTGGATTTTCCTGTAACAAAATAATTGTGTGCTCTTGGCTAACGGTTTGTTGCTACACAAATCAGCTTGGGTACTAGAGTGAGTAGGATATGGTGGTATGAGTAAGCAGTAGGAGGTGAAGAATTTTACTGGGGGAAGGGAAGAAGGCATTTCCAGACTCTTCAGTTCAATGTGCAAGGGAAGGTGTAGCCTTGAATAATGATAAAGGAGATAAGTTTTAGGCAGTTGAGAGAAAACCAGGATGGAAAACAGAAGTCAACTGCCAGATGGCAAACTAGTTATGCTAGTGAGAATGAATAAATACATATTCCTTTGCATTTTGATGACTTTGTGAATCATTCATGGGACAAGAAGTAAAGCCTGGATCCACAGCTAAACTGAAGCTGTTTCTGTGCCTCGTGTTCCACAGATGCCAGCTTTCATGAGTAGGGCCAAGGCAGAGGTCTGTGGTGCGCGTACAGGACCGCCCACCTCTGATGCTGTAATAAAAACCTAACCTGTGGTGTGTCTGAACCATTCTTTGTATGCTGAGTACGCTCACTAGTGTTTGGAAAATGTTTTTGATGTAATGCTAGCTGATTACAGAATTGAATAGTAGTGCTATTAGGGCTTGAGATGAGGCATTCTTAGAAAAGTGATTTGCGATGGAGTGTGACTAGCTCATCTCCTAAGCAGTAATTTCAAGATGAATTTCTTCCAGGAACAGTGGAACTAATGGAGACTTGTTTCTTACCCAAATATGTTATTTATCTGTCTACTTTCTTTCCATATTCACTGTCAAATTCTCAGAGGGCAGCAGTGGTACCTAGTCTGGAGTTTGTCTGGGCTGGCGGCTGACAATTGCAGTATATGGTGGTTACTTTTCCTTCAGAGAGCACTTCAGGTCTCTTCCTCTCTGTCTGCCCATCGATTTTTTTTTTTTTTTTTTTTTGCTTTTCTTACTTATACTTCTTATCTCCTGTAGCACCCTCTTTGATTGCAAGTCTGTGCATCTCACAAACTTGAAATCCAGAGGAGTTGTTTCACTTTCTTGGGAGAAGCTTTATAGATGCTCACACGAGCCTTCTTATTGACAGAGGTTGAAATTACTTTGCAAAACAAACTACCAACTATCTCCTACTGTAATGCATTGCTCAAGATATGTTCCTGTATAAGTGATGCATGTTACTTACTGACCTTTATTACTTTGTTCACTAAGATACATTTTGCTCCTAGGTAATTGCACAGCTCACTAGTCCTCTTCTTTGTCAGTAATCTCCTCTTCTTCTACATTTGTACAGGATTTGTGGTAGACTTGCCTTACTTATTCACTGGATTGGTCCATTTTTCAATGAGCCGCTCTGTTGCTAGTGTGAATTCAAGAGCTGTTTATACCAACTGTATATTTATTAAAATGGAATGAGAAAATGTTTCATTAACAATTTGGCTCTCCAGTCACTGTGCCTGCATTTTATCATTAAATCCTCTTGCTGTTATGAAGGCAGAACTTGCATTGCTGGGGCTCCAAGGTCTATCTAGCATAGTGATAATGTGCATCTGTCTCCTGAAGAACAGGTGTAACAGAAACTGTCGTTTATGTTTACAGTATTTGCTAAAGTCTATGAGATAAGAGATGGCAAGTGGTTATCGCCGTACATAAAATAAGTAGTTTCCAGTAGGAAAATTGTCAAAAACTCACAAGTAAATTTCTTAGCTGTGTAAACTTAAGTACATACTATCCTGGTAGAATTAGGGTCTTAAAAGATAAACCAACCATACAAGAAGAGGGTTTTTATTCTGGGCTTAGTGTTTCTGCTCTATAGACATCCTAGGAGTCTTTCTTCTCCCTATACACTCGAGATTTGCATGCCTTCAACCAAATTGTGAGTTTAGTTTGATTCCAGATGAAACTGCTAAGTTACTCATTCTAGTTTCTTGATGTATTTCTGATGCTTTACAAAACATTACCGCCAGCTACCTCTGACAGCTGAGGTGTGTGTAAGAGATGTCTGTGGGGTGTAGTAGATTGTCTCACATTTTTTCTTGTTTTGTGTTTGTCTTTGGTTTTCTTTTTGGGCACTTTTTCATTGTTTCTGGAGAGAGCAAATGGCTCGTAGTAGTAATTGGCTTGGTACCATGGGATGATTAGCCAGTTGCCCCGCTAGAGGTGTTCAGGGATAAATGCATCAAGAATGCAGTTACTTTAAATTTTGTCTTGCTAGTGGTAATTCTAAAGGGCTAAGAAAGGCACAAGTTCCGTAATTTACAGTTGCAAACTAAAAGGAACACCTCTCCTCTGAACACTATCCACTTCCACCTCTGTCCTTTCTATACCTGTCTTCCATTTGCGTTGCCCTTCTTGACCTGGTTCAGTGTTCACTTTCTTGCTGCAGAGTTGTCCCTTCTATTGCCCTTCAGGCTGCCTCCCAGCTGGAGCGCATGTCCCACTGCTTGGACAAACTCTTCTTGATTGTAAAATTATATGCTGTGAGAAGTTTATTGTTTGTTAAATTGATTAATCTGGTAGAAAAAGACAACCCCCTCTCTGGAGGGGCGTGAAGTGTGCTGCTTTGACTGTTAAGCCTTGCTGTCTAGGTCTGAGCTTTGAACTCCAACCTATGGGTACATCCCTTCAGTAGCAGCAGTTTACAAAGTGCCCCACAGCTCAGTGCTGGCCTTGCTTTTGGCACCGCCTGTTTATTATTGCTTAATGCTGACTTTTAATACCGGGCAACAGAAGCAGATAGCTAGACACCAATATTACTTTAGCTAATACTTCGGGACTTCAGTCTTATATGGGTTTCTTGAAAACCTCCTCTTATCTGTACTGAAGTAGAAAAGGCCCTGATCTGGTGGGCTTCTTAGCTTTGTCTGAATGCTGCCATTAGATAAGCAGATTTGGGAAATGGAGTGGGCAAAATCTTGAAGCTACTGCCTTGGCAGGTTGCCAGCAGTGTTTGCTGTGTGGCAACGTGAGCAGCTGATTTGATTCGTTCAAGACTTTGCGGTTTCAGCTGGTCCAAAGTGATGGGTTAGGGAACTGTGCTGATTTACATTAGCTGGAGATAGGAGTGTATGGAGATGTAATTCCTACAGGCAAAAGTTTCTTAAAACTAGAAACTGATTAGTGAAACAGATGGATCATCCATAGGATGCCAGATAAAGTAGTCAAAGTAATCCTACATTTTGTGGTATGAATTAAGCTCATCTTTATTAGCTGTTTTTAATCTTTTTTTTCAATATTATAGAAATGGTTACAACTACTCAGGTAAGACAACCTCTGAAATAATCCCATGTTTTCTAAGGCTATTCAGATTTACTAATGAACTACAAGCTTCTGGAAATACAGGAAGGACTTTGCAGTGCAGGTCCTTCTCGCTCAATTTGGTTGATGTGAGCAACCACCTTAATCTAGAATGAGATTTCAGTGTTCTCAATGTGAATGTCTCCCTGATTCTGATCAACCTAGTTAAAGCAAGTAAAAAGCCCTAGGAATGGTGTTTGACCACTCAGTATTGAAATATAGCACCTGGGAGAGTATAGAAATCTGGCTGAAAGCACTAACTGCAGAATTTGGTGTGACTGAAAATTTGATGTGCTTCTGACAAAGAACTAGACAGAGTTGGAAGGTACAGTGAGAGCTGCTGTCCAAAGGTCTTGTAGGATCTCCTTTCCTGAAAATATCTGTGAAATCTTTGTGACCTTCTTGAAGACTTGAGATGACTGAAAAGATATTTGGATCCTTTTTATAAGGTCCCTGCTATGTATGACCTGAGTTTGTTAATGTTCCAGCTGTACGGACTAACTTCTGTCTGTCTTTTTCAACAAAGTGGCATTTTATCGTGAGAGCGGCAGGTGGATTGTATGGACACCTCTCAGCATTGTGCAACTAAGTCTGCAGCACAAATACATAAAATGAAGCATGCATGTTTGCCAATATTTGACACAAGAAAATTTTCTGAGGACTGGTAGAGGCTGGATGAGTATCTCCTGCTCCTGCTTTTTGTCTCTGAATAGCAAAAGCTGGCATATGACTGTGATGCACACAGAACAGGGCAGATGAGTAAGAAGATGCTATTTTTACTCTATTGCTTTATAGAATAGAGCAATTGTTATTGCATGTAACTCAAGTACTTGCCAAATAGGCTTTAATGTAGCCTTAATTGATCTGCTTAAAATTTTAAGCAGCCAACAGTATTCCCACTGAAACAAGTAGTTATGAAACGTATGATACGGTAGGCAGTAGAGTGCACAGAGGTAGATTAATTGATCATAGATTTGATCTGCGAAGCCTTGAGCCTACAGATGGAGAGACAAAGACTTTCCATCTGCCCATGGAAAACTTTGGATATATCAAGGCTGTGTTTTGAAGGCTGCCTTCAGGCTTTTCTCAAGACAGCGCTCACAGAGTACCCTCGAGTGAAATGCAAGGCCTGCCCCCAGATGCCAGTAATTTACTGTGGCTCTTGATGACTCTTGTGTACCATCAAGCGTGCTCAGACAAGCTGTCTCATGGCTGCTTGACATCTGGGAGGCAGGCGTGCATGGGAGGGAGGTAGCAAGGGGAGTGGAGCATTCACATTGCCCTGCAAGCTCTCCTTTTGAATGGTATACATATACCATAAGGGGTCTGCATGGACACAGAGCTCAGCTCATATGTATCAGCTTCTGCAGGACAACAAATTTGCTTGCTCTGTGTACACGGAAAGGACTTAGCATATTTTTTCCCACATAAACCTATGTATTTAATTTTGTTCCTTCCTTAGTTGTTTAGGTCAGATGTGGTCATTTTTCCATTTTGAGTGTTCCACTTCCTATTTTCTCACAGAGTTCTTGACTCTTGGCAGGTCTCAGCAGTCTTTTCTTTAAGTTGCTAGAAAAGTGGATATTTTCCTGTAGATTCAGCTCTACCATTGAGCTAGGAGTACAAGAGCACTTAAGTACCTTTGTTTTAAATAATAGTTTATTTTGTAAATGTAATCTGTGGATCTATGTTACTGTGTCTGCCAGCACCATTCCTCATGTGCTTGTTGCTGTGCAGAGTGGTACGGAACATCCAGCCTCCCTCCCCAAAAGAAAACAAGTTCCCATCACAGAAAGCTTTCAGTTCAAGTTAAGTGACAATTTTTGGAGAGCATGAAGAAAGACACAGCATTAATCAACTGTTACGTGGACTTTTCATCAGGGAAAGGAGAATGTAAGTGCTCTTAAACCGGATGAAGTGTTGTATTACTAAGACATATGGATAATATATGAATATTGAGGCTGTATAGAAGAATACTGGAGGAAGTTCTTTTCAAAATCTAATGATACTGCTGATACCTAGTGGCATTAGGCTGGTACTCTCAGCTGATTTGGAGATAGGGTTTGGTGTCTTGATGGACTTCAAAGGTATGGGAATGATGAAGTGGATTTAATTTGGTAGAGTGAAGAGGTGCTGAGGCAGTAGGGATATTGTCAGCGCAGTGGTGTGGGAAAATGGTCTGAATGCAGAGGATGGGGTGAGCTAGCGTCAGCTAATACCGGGGTCATGAGAAGAGCCCGGACAAGTATTTTAGCAAGAAATTACTTTGTAGGTAGAGTCTTTTCCAGACAAATGTCATTAAGTCTTGAGAGAGATTTAAGAATGAGTCAGCTAAGAGGGTCAGAGCAGTTGGGTTGTAGTAAAGTTAAGTTGGTGATTTGCGATTCTTCTGTAAGAGCTGCTTAGACTCAGTTCTACAGGATGTTTACCCTGGGTGCTACCAGCCCCTCAGCCCTTTTAGTTTTGCAGAGTCAGTCCTAAGTTTAGAGCTGGTCTTATCTAGCTAAAATTATGTAAGGTGCTGATTTAAGAAGAGAATATGTTGTTATTTACTTAAGGTATACCTTTTTACCTGATTTTGAGAATCTTAAAAGGGAACAATTATGGTTTGTATTGACATTTAAAAGGAGGCTAGAGTTCCAGCTCTGTCTGCCACAGAGATGGATATATGTATTTGTGTGTTAACAGGAAATAACAGACTCGTGTGAGCAAATACTTTCCTGCTTGTCCTCTATGTAGCTGAGTAGCTGAGAGTTGGAGGCAGCACTAAAGGAAAACAATAGAGCTAGCTACATAAAGATGGCTCATGACAAAGAGATTAGCTTTGCTAAATAACTGAGATACTTAGCCTCACCTCTGCATATTTTTTCTCCTGCCCTCCAGTCTGCCTTCTCCCCATGCTAAGGCTCTTGTTCTAGGTGTGTCTTCCTTAAGTAACAGTCCTGATGTGTGGTAAGCCAAAACTCTGATGGGGATGAAGGAGTGAGATGAACTCTTTCTTTATCCGTCTACCCTTAGGAAATAAAGAAGTTGTCTTCTCCCTGCCTCCCTCCCAGTATCAGTAACATAAGAAAATGCTTTCCTGAGGCAGCCTGTGTTTCCTGTAACCGGTGTCCCCTTTTCAATGAAAAGGTAATTGGCATGTATGTAATCACTAGCAGCCTCCCTTGTATCTTGAAGGAGTCCAATATAAAGCATTTCTGGAACAGCACTAATATTCCTCCTGAAGGAATGATGGACTAAGAGTCAAGCAGCATCTTGTCATGTGATTTATTTCTTTTTTTAAGCCATTCAGGTGATGCATATACTACTGTATTGTTAGAAATCTGGATCATTTGCTCTCTGTAATGCATGGTAGATAAAGGCTGTAACCCAGAAGGCTTTCCTTGTCCATCTCCTACCACCCTCCTCCCTAATATGTATTGTTCAGGGGCACTGGGAAGGGAGGAGTTGCAATCCTCAGGAAGCTTGCTGCTGGCAGGGTTCTTTGAGGCAGTGTTAAGTCCCACTGTGCTTTGTAATTTCTCTCTGGCGAGCACTGGAAAGGGGGCTGACAGCCAAAACCTGCCTGTTTCTGGATGCTGCTGAGGTGTGTTAGTGTTTCAAATGTGTGTGCAGGAGTCTTCCTATTCAGCTAGGTGAGATCCATGCAGAAGACAGTTGGAAGGATTTTTCTGGACCACATTCCATACCAAGTGTTTTTCACTACTAATTTCACAGTATCCCAAGGCTGGAAAAGACCTTTGAGATCATCGAGTCCAGCCTATGACCCAACACCAACACCTACTCGTCATCTAAACCATGGCACTAAGTGCCTCATCCAGTCTCCCTTTAAACACCTCCCTTTAAACACCTCCACCACCTCCCCGGGCAGCGCATTCCAATGACCAGTCACCCTTTCAGTGAAGAATTTTTTCCTAATATTGAGCCTAAACTTCCCCTGATGAAGCTTGAGACCGAAGCTTGAGACCGTGTCCTCTTGTTCTGTCACTGGTTGCCTGAGAGAAGAGACCAACCCCTGCTTGACTACAACCTCCTGTGCCAGCTCTTGCCGGAGTAAGGTGTGTGGGGAGGACTTCTACAGGTTGATTAAGATATCTTCGATTTTTTGTGAAAGAGGGAATTAGTATGGCTACTAACAGAACAGTTTCTATCCTCAATGGGCTGCAAGATGTCTGTCTTGGATCACATACATTTCTTCTGTGGTCTTGAGGATAAGTGAACTACTCATTAGTAATTACTTGTTTCTTTTGGGTAGGTAAATAACATGTAGAGGAGATAGATAATGATAGGTGGACATAATCCAGGAGAGAGAGAGGGATTTTTTTGTGTCTTAAGACACACTGATGTAAAAATAAACCACAAAACCATATCTCTTAAACCTACAGTGGCAGTTTAAAAGCCTCAGAGACCCCCTTCATCAGAACAGCTTGGGAGGTTCTGGATACCTCCCCATAACTGCCATACAACCAGAGAAGATGAAGCCTGTTAGCTTCACTGAAGAAGTAAAATTAATTTCGCATTTTCTGTGACACACAAAGAGGTCCTGCAAGGGAAAAGTAAAACAGTGACTGTAATCAAGTTCAGTTCCATCATAGTTTTGTAGCCATGACAAAAGCGAAATCAAGGAAAGGATTTGATATGGAATATACCTAGAAATAAAGGACTCAAAAATTAGGAAGTGATTCTGCTAATATTATTAAGGTTTAAATATTTGTTTTGGATTGATTCATTAATGTGGCTGGGTAAACCGGTAGGAGAAAAGAATTGACTTGAAGACAATCATCTCTTTTTCCCTTCTCACCAGTCAGAGACAGGGCCAGAAAAATGAGTTTTGGTTTCGCATTGCCTTTAGCCGACCTACAGAACCGGACTGAACCAGGAAAGAAAGAGACTTGCAAGAAGAGCTGCAGCTAGACTTACGAAAAAGCTCCTTAGAGTTGTCTTCAGAAACAAGCCTTTGCAGCAGTTCTCTAGGTATCAAGAAGAAACTGCAGATGCGTGCCCTGCTAAAATGAGACAAAGATGACAGATAAGAACCACAGCCACGCAGACTGTTGCAGACTCCTTTTCCTTAGGTGTTTTTTTTCCTGTATTAAAGATAAAAAATTCTTTTGATTTTGAGAAATTGGTGCCTAAAGGGGAAAGCCAAGAGTTCCCCAAAAAATTCTCAGAGGATTTTCAGTCCTTTTAAAGCAAAACCACAACTCTCTATGCAAGGCCTAAACAGATGGAAGATCCCTTTTGAGAAACAAGGGATTTTTAATTGGAAATCCTTCTCCTGTGATCGTCTCTGGGGTTAGCCAGTAGAAACTCTGCCTCACCTCCAGAAGCTCTGCATTGTTCACCTCTTCTGTTTCCTTCCTCAGAAGGAGGTCTTTGCAGGACTCAGCTGTGGACATGATGTAGTCTATTGATTTTCTCCTCCTCTTCCTCTTGTGCTGTCTGCTAAAGGATTGACTATTGAAGAGGGATCTCTACCTCTTTTACCTGTAAAAGATGTCCAGGACTTTTCTCCTACAGCTATTCATAGTAAGACTGAAATTTTGTTCCTTTCCTGTTTTTTAGTTTCATTTCCTAGCTTTCTGTGAACCAGTGACATATTTTTCTATTCTTCTATACGAAACGACTGCAGTTTGTAATAAAACATGTTGCAATTCTTTACTGCTTTTCATCTCTGTTGTTAATGAACTGTGCTTCATAATGATCCTTTGACTCGAAGACAGATGTTTCCATTCCTGGCTTGCAAATGTAGGTATTGTAGCACTTGGACAGATTACTTATCTTTTACAAATATTTGGATGTTTTTAAAAATCCTAAGGAGAATAGGCCAACGTTTTGGCTTTTGCTTTAATTTTACAGGAAGGAATTGCTGTACTTTAGGCTCAAAGTTTTCAATTAAGACGGATTTCAGGTAAATGGATTGTCAAAAGGTGCTGCAGTTGAAGGACCTTTTGCCTTTTCCAGCTGCTTGAGCTGGTTTCCTGTGAGAGGCTTTCAAGGGCTAGTCAAAACTGGCAGTTCTCATTCCTTCCCCAGCTCCCCACCCTTTTCTTCTAAGCCAAGCAAGAGTAAAAGGACAGCTTTTATTTTGGCTTTACATTGTGTTTTGGGTTTCTGTTCAGGTCTGTGAAACTGCAGCATGGTATCTGAGCAAAGTTCTTTTGCATACGGGGGAAGCTGGGACCATTAATTAGGAGTAGTGCTGAAAGTAGCATAGTTACTCAGGAACATAAACACCAAAAATTGGATACTCACATGAAGGGAAAGTTGTCCCAAGATCCACACATCTTTAAATCACTAAATGTGCTGTGAAGGCTGTAAAGACCACTCTCTATGCGAGTGCTGGAACTGTGAAATTTCAGACAGAAAACGATCAAACTAGTGCCATAGTTCTAAGTATGCATTTCTGTGGTATGATTTGCATTTGTTTTATTTCTTCCTTCGGCTGCTTTCCTCATTCTGCTGTCATTAGTCCACACCTCATTATATGCTCCTAGAGAGTACATCCCTCTTGCTTGTTAGGATGGTATAGGTGGTAATTTGCAGTGGTACAAAGTGTTGAAGGAGAGATAATCAGCTGGGTAAGTCATTACTCTGTGCAAAGACTGACTTGCTGTGCACAGCTTACTCATTCAACATTGTTCAGGACCTAGAATGCTGTAGTAATTGAAAATGTAATAGGAAAACTTTAACTTGTTTGCCTAGAAAAGAAAAAAAGGTATGGCTGAATGATGAATACGTGGGATATATTGTCCTACACTTTTAAAAGCTGGAAGTTGAGAGTCTTGGATGCTGTAGTGAACCCAGTGACCACACTTCAATACAGTAGCCTGCACAGAAGAGCCTTACACAGTGTTATGTTGCCTCTCAATTTCTCGAACATCTCATCCTGAATCCATGCCAAGGTACAGACAGTTATTTTGTCATGATCTAACACAGCTCTGGTTGCCACGTGGCACTTCCTAATACTTTGTTATAGATGGTTGTAACTTTGAGTTGTTCTTACCTAAGTGGTGTTTTCTTTCTTATATTTTTTCCCAGCTATCCATTGCAATCTGAATCCAAATGGTATTGATCACCCTGTCCCCACAGAAGGTATTAATCTGCAACTTGAAGGTGAAGGAGTTGAATCGCCCTCTGTTAAGAACACTAGTACTCCAAAAGGGCCTGAGTCAAAAGAGACACCCAAGAGGCAACAAGTGGAGCCAGAAATAGCTAAGGTGGGTAGGACTGGGTTCTTATTTATTTTGGTGAGCCTTAAAGAATCCAGGCTTCTTGACGTCCTGAATTCTGCTTTAAAAAACTTTTATCATTCTGTTAAAGACTTACAAAGGTGAAAAAGTAATGGTCTGAGGAAAGCAAGGTGTAGCCATGGAGTTTTAGCCCACACCCATCTTGGGCCATGTATTTTGTTTTTCTTTGGTATGTCAGTTAATAAACAAACTTAAGAAGTGAATTCCTAAAGACAAATGAAGTGTCTGCTTTTATTCATAAGCTGCTGTTTCTTGTTTGTGTGCCGCAGACATGACTACCAAGTATAGGTGAATATGTTTGCTACAGGTACTTTGGGTATAGGACAATAATTTGTTGTATTAGATGTGTTTTTAACTAGAATGAAAAATAACAGAATGTTAAAGAATCTCTCCCATTTTTTTTAAAGCCTTATCAGTCTTTTTGATCTTTAAAGGCTTAAACCCAGTGATTTCTGCAGAGTGGAAAATTGAGTTTTTACTGAATCTGACACTTTGGGAGTTAATACAGCAAATAAAATGTCTTTTTTTTTTTTTTTTTTGAAGGTCCAGAAAAAGCAATAACATTTAATTCAAAGACTGAACAAATAAGAGCATTTCCTACTGTCATCAGTGCAATAAATCTAATGAGTAATACTCATGCAGTATTTCACTGAGAATAAAATGGCATTAAATGTTTTGATCAGTAGCCTTCACAATAAAGGTTGGGTACAAGTTCTCCATCCTGATTTGTATCTAGTTTTAAATGAGTACAATTTAAACTAATTTAATTCTGTCTTAAGTTGTTGAACTAGATCCAGCATAGGCTGGCATTGATCAAAATCACTGCATGTTGCTGATTTCTCTTGAACTCCTGGAGAAGATGTTTGTACTCTTGCTTTGAATCATTCATTTGGTAACAAGACCACTGAATTTTGGATGGGCTTTGAGAGAAGGCTCAGCTAATAATGCATGTACCCAGCTTTTTGCGGGCAAAGGCATGCTAACTGCCTGTGTTTCAACATCACCAGATGAAAATCTGCCCTGTATTGAAAGCTAAGGAGGTATGTTAAGCTTAGAGGAAGTCTTATAAGCATGGATGTGAAGAAGATAAATGACGCAATGGGGCTTCGACTTGAGAATGGGCGTGTGTGTAGTTGACATGGAACGTGGGCAGATCAAGCTTGTCTTTGCTTGCAGAAGACTTGTCCTATTGGAAAACCAGGATGAAATATACTGGTGATTTAGTGTAATGCAGCCTGCTTCCACTGTCTGAGCTGTACTTGTTGGACTGGTGAATAGAAAACCATTCCTAAGGCTGTTCCTGCTGGAGATGGCCAGGGAAGAGGGAAGTGTATTGCTCCCAAAGCAGTCGAATCAACTATTGATTTCGTACATCTGATTGCAGTAGCTTTATTTAGAAGTTAGGCATGCTTGAGATTTAAAAAAAAACCACCAAACACTACTAAAATTTTTGCTTTATGTAATGAGCTTGACATAATAGTATCAAGCTAATGAAGAAAACTGCTTTTCTGAATGTATTGCTGTCTCATTAGTAACTTTGGTTTTTTATATGTGATATTAACTTAGTGATGGTTTTTGTCTGGATTCATATGTTATAGCCTGAGGTGACCTACCTTTTCTGACTTTCTCTGCCTTCAATTTAAAAATAGTGTTGGTTTATCTTCTAAAATGTGAATATAGAGTTGAGTTTGTAACTTGTGTGGCTTTAGGAGTTGAATTAAGCTGTCATCATGAAATTTTATCCATGCAATCGTGTCTTTCCACTGTAAAGATGAGCAGGAATAGAGGCAAGTACTGTAAATAAAACATTGTGGGCAGATTCATTTATTTTATACTTCTTCATTGCTCAGTTGTTTGTAAAAAGGTTTCTTTACAATCCTGTGTATTAAAATAACATTAACGCATACCTCATGTAGAGAGACTTGCATTGCATGATGCAATGCAGTGTATTGAATGCAATTTAAGATACCTCACAGGCCATCTTCTCTGCTTTCAGCTTCCTAATTTGTCTTCATCGGGACCAATTCCAGAACTTTAAACCCTTAACTGCTTTAAGGTTTTGCTGTCCAAAGAAACAAGCAGAATCTCTTTTCTAATGAAGTGTGTCATTTTTCTGTCCTGGGCTATAAACTTGTAGAACTTTCAGAACTCATGGGCTACAGATAGATTTAAAGTTCCTTTTTATCCAGCTACTGTAATATAAATAGCGGAGTACAAGTATTGATTTCTATATTTGGGATGCAGACAGCAGAAAGTGTAGTGTGAATGAAAGATCGCTCCTGATGAGTAAGGAATCTAATTTGTATAGGCTGATTGAGGTAGGATTTTAATGGAAAGTGGAACGGTGATCTTAGTCTCCCTCAGCTGGTTCCCTAAAGAACCATCTTGCTACAAATGTGAGTATGTCCAGAAAAAGCCAAGATTATTCATATCTAAACTGGTGTGTGTAATCCAGTGAGACTCTGATAATATACAGGATGTAGTACAGATTAAGGAAATTATATGAAGTGTAAAAATATTTAGCTTTTTATATTTATTGATTTTGCTTTATATATTTAAAAGTGTGTATTTATGTGTCTAAATATACATTCTTCTTGGTCAGTAAGTGATTTTTCAGTATTCATTGTATATAAAAAAAATCAGGCAGTTGAATGGACACTTTTACAGAGCAGAAAACTTCATTGGAGATGGCAAAGGTGATTTTTAATATGCTTTTTAATACATATAATTTCTTTTAACACCTTTGATAGCTGGCCTGTGCTGTCTGTTTTCTGGAATTCTTTTTTCATTAAAATGCTACTTCTGGCTCTAATGTCTGGTCTGATTGGTTTTAATATCATAGTTCTCTCCTAGATAAAGTTGCTGAGTCAGGAAATTTGGAGTCACAGAGTGGAATTCTGTTAAAAAAAAAAAAATTAAGAGTTTTAGTATACTTTTGAAGCCCTGTACTCCTGAGTATAGGCTTTAACAGAAAGCAACTTTCCTAACAACTCTTGTACCTCACTTATTAGAAGAAGATTGTTCATTCAGGGCATTTTGATTTCGAAGCTGTACATTTCTGGTGGCACACTTTGTCTCATTATGTGGCAGCAGCAGTAGCAAATAAAAGAAAGCTTTTTAATGGCAACCCCTACAGTTAGACTTTTTATCTTGTGTTAGCGATGACAGTTTATTTTATCTGACTCAAAGTCAAATTAACAATCCTTTAAAATGTTTGAGAAGCTTTCTTATCTTGCCTTCTGTTGATAAGCACTATATAGACACCAGTAGACCATACTTCTTGTTGCAATGCAGCTCATTAGTTCTTTTGGTTGCTTTTGCTTTTTTAAAAAAAGTCCTTTTTTTTTTTTCCAAATGACATCAAAAAACACTGAAGGGCTGACCGAGCTCAGTGACAAGAGGATGGGAATTTGTTAGCTTACTGGGCCCAGTTCAGGACTGACTCGGGGGAAAGCAGCTCCTCTGGCTTCCTGGGGAATTCAGCTCTGCTAGGGATGTATTTGGCATGTGTGGTGAAATGGCCAGGCACAAAAGAGTGAGGATTCCGATTAATAAGGAATTTTCTTAGAAATATAAAAGTTTTTTTAGTTATTAAAAAAAATCCTGGTACTGTTCTCTGATAAGAGAACAGAAGTAATTTTCTAGAAGAACTATCCAGGTTTTTTATTCAGTGGTTTCTGCTTCAGTGTTTATCCTTTTTGGTCAAGCTTATAAAATGGTTTGGATGTGAAAGACAGTATTTGCCAAGCAGTGGTCCTGGTGATGAGTGTGATGGGACATGCATTCATCAGCATTGCTGCTTGGTATGCCAAGACCATTTTATCCTCCCATATTCCCCCTCCTCTCCCCCCCCCTTTTTTTCCCTTTTGTTGCAGTTGGTTGAGAAACACCAATGGACACAGCACTAGGGCAATGAGGTTTTAGCATTTTGTTTTGTCTTAACTATCCCACTCTTGTGAAACTTTTGACGGCCACAGGATATGTAACTAAGAACCCAGACTGGAGTGGCTGAGGTTAATGGGCGTTTCGCCTGTTGTAGTGAAGGTTGAGCATAGGCTCCACTGGGCTATTTCACTCGTCCAGGCTTTGCTTTGAAACTCTGCAATGGGGTGTGAGAGGGTTTGAATCACAGACCTCCACGTGTACCCCAGAGGAGGAGGGAACCCTGGATGGTGAAATGTTACTCTAATGACAGAGAGTTTGCTTTTCTTAGTTGATTTTTTTGTGGAGAAATAGTTAACAGACTACAAATGTCCATATCGAATCACCAGGATGAAAGCCAATAGATGTGATGGAAAAGATATGGTGTGAATGTGATTTGTTTTTAAAAAAATTCTTTTGTTTCTTTGCCCAATCTTACTACAAGGATGATGAAACACCACTTATTGAATTGGGTCTTTTTTATGACTAGAAAAAATAGGTACAGAATCTGAGTGTGCAGTATGTCTGAAGTGGATTTAAAAATATTTGGTAGATGTAAATATCAGACAGCTGAAATAATTATAGTGTGCCTTTCTAATATCTCATTCTATGATTATTAGTAATGCACAATAATTAGTATGCCTGCTTCTGTATTCATTTTCAATAGACTTTTGCTTTCATGTTTTGCCTACTTAGATGTATGCATTCTGTCTTACCTTCAGGTGTCTAAGTTGAGGGCTGAAATGTTTGATGTGTGTGTATCTCTTCCTCTCTCAGCCTCTCATTCATGATTGTGACCTCTGGCTGAAGTCTGGAGGTTCAAAACTGTACAGTGACAAACCTCCTATCCTGAGCGGTGAAACGGGAGTGCTGGGTGATCCTGTACATTTCAAGCAGCTGAGCCTGATGTTTTGTTTATCACTCTGGGGATTTACTGGTGTAAATGAAATGCTGGAGTAACTCCACCTGTAGTGCAGAATATAACTGCTTGGTTCAGAATTTACATTGTCACAAGCCAGGAAAACAAGCAACATCTCTCTCTGTTGGGGTCCTGTAAGCCAGCTTATTAGTAGGAGGAAAAATGCCCGATTCAGAATCCAAGTGTCTTCTTGCTGCGGCATGTTCTTCCCTTTTGCTATAGCTTCCATTCTTGTTATAAATAGTGTAATAGGAAGGCTCACATTTTTTCAGCAAGATTTCTATGTTCAGCATAAAACATCTGGGTTCTCCTGTTCATCCTGTTCACTGACAGCATGCCTGCAGATTCTGAAATATCATCTGCCCTAACAGCAGCCAGGTGTAAGTGAGAGAAGTGGCTCGAGTTAGTTTGTGTGTCCAGCACGTAAGGGTAAAAGGAGGGCATCTGCAGAGCACCATCATTAATCTCCTTCACCCTCTATCATAAAGTAGCATTATTTTCCTATTCCTTCTCTGCTTTCTTTCCAGAGGAAGTAAAAATAATTAGCTCAAACTAACACTTAGTTATTTAGGTAGGTATAAGTAGAACAGATGAAGTTTACTCATAAGACCGCTATTAATTGACCTTCTAAACCGTTTGAAGTGTTCCTTTATTAAATTCGTTTGTACAAGCATGCTCTAGCTATGACTTCAGTCCATCGATTGATAGTAGGAGGAGAAATTTCTGTTTGTCAGGCTTTTTACAGGTAGACTTTCACCAAAAAATCAATGATGAAAACATTCTCAGTGTTTGCATGCACTCAGTGCATGCATGTGAAGGGTGGCAAGGTGCTGGCCCATGTGAAACAGTACAGTCTGTGACCCTGAAGTGTGGTTGGGGGCTGCACAAATGCACAGCAAAGTAATGGTTTCTGCTGCAGGGAACAAATCCAGGCCTCATTTAGGGCAGGCGAGAGCAGATGGTTACAGAGAGGCAGCTGAGGGAGCATAAGGAAGGAAATGTAGTATGATCTGGCTCCTGTTGTCCTGTGAAAGCTATCAATGTGAAATTTGTGTTCCTTCCCATTACAGTAGTGTGAAAAGGAGCAGCAATTGCAGTATGTATTAGCAAACATAAGCAGTAAAAAGCTGTAGCAGTACTCTAGAAAAAGTGGGATGTCTAATACTATAGACACATGTAGACAGACACATCATTTAAAAGAACTTCTGTTCAAGGAAAAAGAAATATAGATACAAAGATGGAGTGGCTTTTAGAGGAAAAAGCAATTCCATACAGTGTGTGGATGCATAATGTACTTAGAGTGCCCATTTTGCTGCTCGTCTCATTGTGAAGCTGCTCCACAAATCCATCCAAACCCTCTGCTTTCACTTTGAAGCTTCTTTAAGGGCTTCATAGAGATTGCTTCAAAAATAAAGCAGCATTTTAATGACACAGCTACCTTGATGGGGAAGGAAAAGTGGAGAATCACCCGGTAAAGAAAATAATAGCATCGTGATTAGAGGGATTACAAAATGTATTATGGAACCAATTTAGCGTTTAAAATGGGAAAGCACTGCAGGTTCTGTAAATAGAGATGTAAATAACATCTCGTCTGAGTTATAACAATAATTTCATTAATCTGCCACATGTGTTAGCTGGACACTTCTGACAAAACTGATTAGCAGCTGCTGTAGTCCAGCTTCCTCTCTACAAGTGGGAATTTTTTTCGTTTTGGTTTTGTAAAACGACATAGTTGCTGAGCACCAGGAGTGAAATGTGTCACAATTGCAGAAGAGGTGTGGGACTGTAATAGCCTTGATGATGTCTGAAGGGCGTTTCACGCGTTACCAACCTGTCAAGCTTTCTTGCACAGGTGCCGAAGAGTGAAGGGATTTCATTAGGAAAGTCTGGAAAAGGGTGGCCTGGGACAGTGTGGAGCCTGTCTTGCCCTCAGTTACTGTGGGTAGAACTGAGCTTGCTGATAAGGGAGACTTCAGTGTCTAAGTTTAAGCTAGGTGTCCACACCCCTGTTATATTTGGTGGAGATCTGTCAGCATTCACAGAGGAGCATAGAGAGGGATCAAACTCCATCTGAAGTGAGCACTGCTCGGCTGAATCTTTATATAATTTGGGGATTGCACTGACGCTTGAGTTTAGCTATTCAGATCTTAAACTCCGTTCTGTCCTCTGCCTTAATAGCTAACCAGCCTCTGTTTTTGCTGAAATGGTTACTAATATCTGATGGAGGTGAGTGAAACCATACAGTAGGAGAATGCATTTCAGAAGCTGCATTTACCTCAAAAATCATACTTTGAACACTTATTGTAGCCTAGTCCCAAGTATACAGCTCTGTTCAAGGTGATATGGCAAACAAATATTGCTTGATCAAAAAAAAGTCTGCCTTTAAGAGGAAATGATTGGAGTGTGTTTCATTTTTGCCCTTTCTTTTAATTGGTCTTGGACTTTAGAAGCCAGTCGCTCCACTAGAATTGAAGTTCTTGCTCTGTGTCTCAATTTACCAGCTGTAGAAGACTGGTGATAATTAGGTCCAGTTAAAACAGTTGTTTCAGTATAAAGCTGAGATCTGGTATAAATTTGTCACCAAAAGTTTGTCTTTTGAATGTGTAGGTATGTAAAATTGATCGTCCAAAAGCTCTGCAATATGTCCTGAAACTGGAAAACATCGGCTTGTTCAGGCTGCCTGGGAATAACAAATACAGCAGCTTGTTTGTCGCCTGTTCCTCTCCATGGGACAGATTCTCCAGCTGTTTTCCATGATGGATAGTGGTGAAGGCCTCCACTGGCACTTTGTTGGTGTCATGCCTCTGATTTTGATTGGAAGTATTTGGTGGATAGCACTACCTTCACTAGAATGTGCGTGATGTTTTGGCTCTGAGGCATATCTAGGGGCCTCTGGGCACTGCGAAAATGCTGACAATAATGACCTCTGAAATCAAGGAGGCTTTTCAATATGCTTTCATTTCACACTTTGCAAATACTAGTTCTTTTTATCTATTTCTGAATGTGGACTTCAGTCAGAAGTGTTTCTGTTTTATCTCTATTCCACAGTCAGCTGCAGATTACTGTGTAGCTGATGTGCCGCTGCAGGGAGCCAGCAAAAACTCCCAAATGCTAAAGCAGACATTTTCTATGCTGCTGTGTGTTATCAGTGGGGCGAACAGAAGGTAAGGAGAATGTGGTGTCTAATGACACATAATTCTTCCCTTTCCCACTTTAATTTTTTTTTTTTTGACCAACTGTTTTGTAACTGGCTGGAGTTTCCTTGGCTGTGATGACGTTAAGTGAAACCTGGATATAGTGATTCAGCCTGGGATGGTGTTAACTGCCTGTGTCCCACTTCTAGTATTTCAAGTGCTTCTACTAATGTTGCTGTGATGACTTTATATTGTCATTAACCATTATGGGCATTTGTAGGGTTAGTTCAAAACTAAGAATGATATCAATGTATGACATCTCTCAAACTACAACAGGTGCTGTAAGTTTGCAATAGAAGAGTAGAGGGAGGAACAAAGCAGCGCAACAGTGTTTCTCCAACATTGACACTTCCAATTTTAATGTGCAGCTGAGGTCTTGGGCACTTGGAGAAAACAAACACTATCGATGATCAAAGGTGGGATCAAACATCATAAGTAATTTCCCTTTAAGAGTTTAGGGAATATGAATACAATTCTGCCAACAAATCAATGGTTTAAGAAGAGAAAAAAGATTATCCTTTATCTTTATGCTGGTTGCTTCTTTTAGCTTTTGAGCTATCTCTTGGTCTGTTCATGCAAGCTTGTGATGTTTTCTTATTCCTAAAGTATACTAGCTGTCATCTTCGGTCTGCCAGACCTGTGAGACCCTATATACTGGCACATGACCATCTCTGCCCAGCAGTTCAATTTTCACTTCAGCTACCAAACTGGTTTGTTACCTGCAGTGCCTGTATCTTTTCCCTTCATCTGTGCACCTATGGAGAGCAAAGAATTCACTAGAGTTAAAAAGTTAGCTATCACCAGTTGAAACTGGTGTAGCAGTATTCAAGGTTGCTTTGCAAACTTCTGTCTGAAATGGGAGATGCTGATCCTGGTCCCTGTGGTGCTGTGCTACCAGAACATGCCTATGCCTGATTTGGATTGAATAACCAGTAGAATCTGCTCAGGGCTTCCCACCAGTCTAACTGCGAGTTTGCAGCAGAAGCAGCTCAGTATGGGTTTCAGGAGGCAGCTATGCCCATCTTACATCCCATAGCACCTAACAGATGTGATCCTTCTCCTTGCAGCCTCAAGAGCTGCAAGAGTACAAGTAGCCAGAGTGTGCAGCCTGGGGAGAGGGAGCAAGGGCACTGGCTTTGGTTGTAGGAAGCTGATAAAATGGCCGTTTCTTACAACATTAGCATTGCATTTCCTGCTTACCTGAAGGTCACCACACAACTGCTTGCAGGCCTTAACACGTTCTAGAGCAACAGTTCTTCCATCTCCTTTACTTCCTGGTTCCCCACCCAGAGATTGTAGTTATTGCTTGTAGGGACTGCTGTCGGAAGATACATGGTAGAATGATTATTTCTAATTTTACCAATGTTTAGGAAGGAATATTGCGATGATGAATCCAGGTGCACTTCTAGGGTTAAATGTGTCCTTGACATGCACAGCTGAAAATAGAAACCCTTCAGCCCTGAACAAGGTAGAGTTACTGCACATCTTGAGGCCTTTTCTCTATCCTTAACATACAGAATCTCATAAGTGGGTATTATATTCTGCCTATTTTTGCTTTTTCTCTAATGTCTATAAGTGCATCCATCAACTACTGATGACTTTGCTGACCTAGACACCCGCTCCTTTTTTTCCTTTTTTTTCCCTTTTTTTCCCTTGCTTTAAACAAAAGCATGACAATAAAGTCTGTATCTAATGGTTTTAGAACTGCTTTTAATTCATCTTTCATTCAAGGCTGATTGCTTTCAATCTTAGAAGTACACTTTAGATTGTGAAGGATTTTATGAACGTGTTTTCATTATGAAAGGGTAGATGTGACTGAACTTCAGCATACCTATGCTGATATATAGTCTTTTATCTAAATGAAGCCTGTGTGTAGGTTTGAAGATGTATTTTTAAATAATCAATATCCTTGCTGATTAAATAGAAAAACTTTTTCTGGAGAGAAAGGCTACCACAGTTGTATGTTCTCAGTTAGATCTAAGACTCTCTCGACCTTACTTCTCTTTTGATGACTCAGAATTTTTGATTTTTTTCAGGTTTGTCATGAAGAACAAATAGCTTAATTGTTAACATTTCAGCATTAGATGGTGATTTGTGAAGCTGATGAGGAAAACTGGGTGTTATTCCCTATACTAGGCTTTCCTGCAGCCCTTATTGTTGACTATAGAAGAATCTGAAAATGAAGTGCTTGTTAAGCTTCATGCTTATTAAACTGTCACTACTCTTTTCTTTTTTTATAAGGAAGGCTATTTTATGGCTTGCAAACTCTAGTTAATTTTCCACAGTAACTTTTAGGAGATTATTTTGGAAAAATTCTTTTGCCTGAATTATTATCAGCTTTATTTTCCTTAACTGTTGTTTCATGTTCCCTTATTTCTCTGCTGAAATAATTTAGTATTGGAAGGGTTTATTTTTTAAACAATATTTTTGAAGGTCTCAGATTCAGTAAGTGTTCAGCCTGTTGATTAAACTCTTAAATTAATCAAATTCATATGAAATTCAATTAGTTGTGTGTGTCCATTACAACATACTGCCCCTTCTGCCTTTTGCTGGGAGGAAAACAGCGTAAGATATTACCTTTCTTTTTTTTCCTTTTTTCCCCCTGTTGACTTTTTCTCCCCTGCATTGGTTTCCGGGTTCCAAAAACCTCAAAAATGCTGACAAAAGGCAAAAAGAAGAATAATTGGGACAGAAGTTATCTTAGCTTTGGATTGCCAAAATAATACAGTAGAAAGTAGTTGGGTTACATGAATAGGTCTGATTTTTGGGGGCAAAAACCCCACACCAGAGTGCATCCCATTGTTGTGCAAACTACAAGGGATTCTAAAAACACAAAATAAACTGAACTTGAACATTAAGTTAACCTCCTCTGTACATGACAAAATGACAGCAGTAAAACCAGGTCTTTGTTGATGAAATTCTTATTTAACTCTTTTTGCATGTTTATCATCATCTTCCCCCTGACCACTCTCCCATGGTTATGTTTTTCTTCTGGGTTTGTGGATTGTCCCCACCCTCTGTTTTTTTGTTTTGGTTTTTTTGGTTTCTTTTGACAGACTTGCTTTACTTAAGGATCTTACAAGGACTCCTACTAGGGTGGAGAAGGGGTCAGGATGGAGAGGAAGCACAAGAATGTCCTTGCTGAAATGAGCTGATGATGGAGCACCCACACTAAAGTGATGTGTTTCCTGCAGGACATTCCAGTCCCCAATCCCTACTTTCTCTCATTTTGGAGTGACTGTTCAATTCTTTGACCTAAAGGAGTTTATCATCCATCAGAATTATCTCACTCTGGCTTTTGTTAGTGATGGAGTACTTTATACTAGTTGGTCAAGAGCAACCAGTGAGAAATGTCCCTGTGGGCAGCGTTACCTTGTTAATTTTGGTTTATTTTAATCATTTTGGCACACTGACAGTAGTTAGGGAGAGTATTGCTTTGCTGATGAGAGAGCAATCTGTGGAAGTGCAGTCTAAACAGAGGTAGGGAAAGACTGAATCGGATTAGGAGAAGGAACAACAGGTATCAATCTAAAAGAGTAGTAATCATAATAACCAAATGTGTTTTGATTTTACACCAGTTCACTGGCTTTACCAAGTGCTTCAGTTTGTCCTAATGCATGAGAGATGAGAACTGGGCAATCTTACAGGATATTGCAAACATTTTTTGTTCAGAGAAATGTAGCAGTCCTCTGTGTCCAATGATATAATTACATGAGCAATAGAATGGGAAGCAGTGAAATTATCCATCTTGTAGCCTAGGATATATGACTGAGCTCAGAGGATCAAAAGAAAAAGCTGAGGAAGGCATGACTACAGGGATAGTAGGTGGATGATGGAGATCAGGTAAAATAGTAGAACATCTGCAGCAAAAGGGAATTTGACTGTAGAGGATAAAATAAAGTGCAGTGGAAGAACAATTTCTAGGATGAACCTGAATACGCACTGCATTTATAAATCTTAAAATTGAGGCAAAGTTAAAAACAAGAAATTGTTACTGCTGCATGCAGATACACTGGAAGAGTAAAACTTCTGTGCTGATGCAAGCAAGTAGGGCTATAAAACAAGATGGAAGTTGAAACTTTCATACCTATTAAAGTTCCTCTCATAATTTTATTAATGGATATTAATCTGCCACATGGGGGTTGACTATAACCTCTCCCTTAGCAAAGCTTGTGTTGGTTATTTCTCCTTTAATCCTGTTCTAAGTAGATTGACAAAGATTATTGTATAATAACAGTAAATTGAGTTTCACTGACCTGTGGAGTCTGCATGAAATAAGTCATGAGCTTTAGATGCGTTATTGGTGCTTTAATCAGTAAGGCAACACTAAGCTAAAACTGTATGTGAATGGGGTTTTTTCTACTTTCTTTTTTGAGATTAATTGTCATAACTGGTTCCTATGTTTGTTAGTGAAAGCCTTTAGGACCAGTGAATTTTGTTAGAAAAGTTATTCTAATTTACTATTTTTATTGTCTCCCAACATATATATAAAACCCCTAGCTTGTACTGTTTTGCAACACAAATCTTACACAGTGGGTAATTGTGATAGTGCTAGCAAGTACCTTCAAACCATGTACCATAATAGTTCAGTGCATTTCTATTGTGCTTTATGCCTGGATTTAGAAGTTATCAAGATGTTAAATAACATTCCTAAAAGTTATTTCTCATTATACCGGCCAAGAGAATAGCACAGAACTGTTTGTGCATATTGATAATATTTTTTTGCATGTAAGGAAACAGCCTTTTCTTATGTGCATCTGCTAATAATTTTGTGTAGTAAAATAATAAAAGGTTATAGTGCTGTGGTTCAAAGACGTAAAACAGCAGGAGGATAAAAGTGAGGCAGAAACCTTCATTTCCATTTAAACTCCTCCTTGGGAACATAGAAAGATATTTAATCTCATGAAGTAAACCTTGAAGCTTTCAGTAATCATGAGGTGATTGCATCTCATCTAGGGAGTGTTCAAAAGTGTTCAACTTCACTGGAAAATCTGCGTTGACTCAGGAGGTTTTGGAAACGTCATCATAAACAGCTGGTAATAAAATGTTAATTTATAATTGTAAAGTGCTAATATAGCATCTGTTTACAAGGGGAAAGTAGCTTCATGTGAGAAGTTGCATTGAGAAGTGGGAGAGAAAGATGGGAGCCTGACTGCTAGAACTGTGCTTTCACATCTTGGAGCGAGCGAGCTGTCTTGTGAGCTGCAAGCAGGAGAACAGCTGAAATGGCATGGAAGAGACAGCACAGGTGAGAGAGAACATTTGAAAAGTACTACACATCTCCAAAAGAAAGCTGATTTCCTTAAAAGCTAGATTATCTGGAAGCCCAACACAGTGCCTTGGTCTGTCAAAATGCTGCCTGTCAGTAGATGGTGCTCTTTATATCAGCTATTTACTCACACTGCCTGTGTTTGACTGTGTTTTCATGTAAAAGGTCTGGTAACATTCCTTAGCAGTTCATTTCTCTGAATTCTGATGTCTGGGAGATTAGAAAACGGAGGCTTTTAAGAACTGCCAAATAAAAAAAATAAAAAAAAAAAAGGGAAAAGTAGTGTTGAGTAGGTTCCTTTGAAACATCCTCCATACTTGAATTTTTTCAGCGACTTGTTTTGCTTTTGGAGGTGTATTGGTTTGAACTTGGACAAATTCAGAAGCTTCCAGCATAAAAACCTTGAACAAACATTGTGGATTGGAGAATGTATCAAAACGTTGTGGACTGGAGAGTACATAGCAGACTAATTCAATCTGGAGACTGACCTGTGAGGCACTGCAATTACGTGGTCTAAAATGAAACTGCAAAGCAGATTGGGCAGGTCATTTGCAGTTCTAAAGTTTTTGCATATCAGCTTTGCAGTTTTTCCTGGTGTTTCTGGATAGATAGGAATTAGTTTATTTTTAAATGTAGTGCTTCTTAGAAAGGATGTAAATGAATCAATGTAATTGTGAGTTTTACCTGGAGTCACTCATTCATCGGTAGTTGGATGGACATAAAAAACTGCATAAAAACGAAGATTTTCCTATTAATGTGATTGAGGTGTTATTGGATTTGCCTGCATTTTTCCCTATTCAGAAAATATGCCAGCTATGGAGGAAAAAAGTTAAAGATGTTAATTGTTAAAAAATATCACTTGCCAAAGGCTGCTGTTGAGACGAAAGCCTTGATCTGGGCAGCAGAACAGCATGGCAGAGCTAATGGGGAGTTTGAGATGCTTGAATTTCAATGTGTCTTTATGCAGTGGTCTGTGTATAGAACATTGGCTACTTAACTAAGAGTTAAATTTTGGCTTGTGAGATGAATTTGCCCCTGGAGTGAATCTTGAAAACTGCCTGCTGTTCACTGCCTGACAGTACTGGTCTTTCTGCAAACAGAAACTGAAGGATTAGTGTGAATTTTTCATGTAACCTTAACTGCAAGCAATGATCCAAGAAAGAGAAGGGAACAGAGTTCCTTTCAGAAACTTAATTAAAATATTTCTAGTTCTTATTCAGGGCCAGTTTATCTTCCCAGCACACTGATTTAGATGTCTCTTCACGGATCTGTCTCCAGAAAGGATATATATTGTATGTACTCAACACACTACAGCAGATTAAGATCATCCTTCATGATAATTTACCTTCTCTCAGCCCTTCTTCAACATTTTTCTCTTTATGACCCAAGTTCCTTATATTGAGGTCAAGTGGGTGTAATATTTTTGTTGAAAATCTCAACTCATTTCTAGGGATATCTTACAGCTGTATTCCCTAGGAAAATGTTGCCAAGATGTTTGGCTCTGGATTTACAAATGGTACCTGGAAATGAAGATGCAAATCTTCATTTGAGTGTAATTCCTCCCTGTGGTGTTTGCCAAGGTGTTCCTGGGAAAGTCCCATCTGGGAGATATCTTCAGAGCACAGCAACAATATTAACCTCTGCCCTCTCCTCCCTGGATCTTGTCTGCCAAGTCCCATTGATGTAAGCATTATAACTCCAAATCTTCAAGTTTGTGAGCAGAGACAGTGCTGATGACACATCCTTCTGTTTCCTTTTAAATAAGGACAAGGTTCTGACCTTTGTTTTGCTTTTGAGTTTCTTTGCTGCACTACAAGAAGAGCTGAGTGAGGAGAGGTGTCTTCCTTTGGCATGGACTGGCCTCAGTGTGAATATGGGACTTGTGCACTGTGGCTTTTTCTGTATCTTGTTGACTAACTCAGCCGGCTGCCTAGTCAGGAGGTGCTGGCCTTCAGGAATCTCAGTTTGAGGCTTTCTTGCGTTCTCTATTAAAGGGGATAAGAGGGCATTGTAAAGCTTAAGCTCTTTTTATGAATATAAGACTTCATGGGGATGATAAGAGAATTCCCTTACTAGGGAAAGAAGACTAGTTTCTCAAAAGTAGTTATCAAGAAATTACATTGATGTCAGAAGTGCCCTGCTTGTTGTGAAAAATAAGTAGTGTATCTCCCTTCCAGATACTTATTTCAGTTGAGAAATCTTTTATGACCTTCTACACAGGCATTGCGACGCTGTTGCATGAATCAGATGACTGGGCTAATCTGCCTCTTGTCATCAACATTTGCCTTTTTTTTCTCCCGCCTTTGCTGGAAGCGGAAGCAATGTCTTACTGGGAAGAGGTCGACCTGTCAGCTGAGGCTCAGAGACCTTGTCTTACTCATACTCATGTGCATGTCTGGACTATAAAGTTGTTCTCTTAAAAATATATTTTGGCTCAGGAGAACATAGTTAAGTCATCTGGGAAAGATATCTAGAAAACTTTGATTGCTGTTGGGGTATAACATGCCTTGGCTGCTTGCACTTGCATTCTGCATATGAATGAGCCTGTCCATGAAGACTGAAAGTTGGCATGGAAAGGTTGTACTACTTCTTACAGTACAAGCCTCTTAATTGGCAGATCTGCTGGAAACAAAGGTGCCAAAAATGTGATTCACTCAGAAGGAGTAAACCTTGTAAGAAAGCAACCTGTCATTATTTAACAGGGATTAAGATCCTCTCAGGATGTTAGATGTTCTCATTGTACAAATGTGCTGTTGTTGAGCTAATGGTCGAATTAACCTCACTACCTGCTAATGCTGAAGTAACAGTTTCTTTCATAACTCTTCTCATATAGGAATGCTTCACTCTTTGTCTTTAAGATCAAAAAATGGACTGTATCCTTCACCTTTCACATACAGCAGCTATTAAAAAAAATACATGGCTACTTCTCAAACCCTAGGCTTTGACATGTCAAGTATCTTCTCAAGAGAATATTGTAATTAGAAATGGAAGTATCAAGTATGGTCTGTGCTGGAGACATTTATTATATCAGGATAACTCCACCTAAGAATTAAAAAATTCCACCAGTATCATTAATGACAACTCCCCCAGAGAAAAGTTCACTGCCTCGGCCAAGGCAATATTGTGCTGTAGATGTGTTTTCCTTTAAAAAAGCATGTCACCAAAAAGGACATGACCCCCACTGACACTGTTGGGTGCATGTTTCTGAGGTTAGGATTGGCCTGTATTGGAATGACCTGTTTATTAGAATATCCCAGACATTTAAAAACATAGGAAAATACTACTTTTAAATTTAATTTTAAGGAGAAGGACCTAGGATTTCACATATAACTTTGTGTTTTGTTACTAGTGTTACTTGAAATCTGTTGAAAGAATGGAGTACTGCTCTGTACAACCTCCTTTTTCCCCACTAAAACCAGACCTATTTGTACTATAGTAGTATTCCTAGAAAAGAATACTAATTCTTATAAGCTTTGGTAATTCTACCATTAATCTACTCATCATAATTTTTAATTGACACATTTCAGTTCATATCCATGTTAGTATGGTTAATGTGACTATGAAACAGGTACATTTAGAACGGTCGTGTTCTAGGCAGGCCAGTCCCAAGTCTTTCAGCCTTTCTTCTGAACATTTTTGTGACCCTCCTGTGGACCTGGAAAAAAAATATTTTTGAGAAATATTGAACATCCTCAAAAGTGGAATTTCAGTTGCTCTGATGCTATTTCTGAGTTCAGGACAAACTGTTGGAAAAATGGAAGCTCCATTTCATCACTGCCTTAGGAAAACAAGCAGGAATACTTAATGTGTACCTCAATGGCTTTAAACTCAAAGCTTTCACCAATATGAGACTCTCTCCTGTGCCTACTACCAGTCCAAACAGAGTATTCTGCAATGAAAACATACGCCATAAATCATCTTCGCAGTGGGTGTAGTACTTAGTCCTTAAGACAGGATAAGAGATGCAACTTACATGTGCCATGTTATGGGTGAATTTCTCAAATTTTTATTCTTCCTGTAGTGGATGGTTAAGTGCAATGAAAAATGTGCTTGTAGTGAAGTTTAGCTAATTACTTGTTGTAAGTTGCTGTTAATTGAAATTAGTTCTGTTTCTTCTTTGACACAATAGTGGTAACAGGCAGGCTAGAGAAGTTCAAGGAAGTTAAGTTCCTATGAAGGAATCTTCATAGCTGTGCAAGGTATGCTAGCAGGGCATCTGCTGTGTGAACAGAAATTGTCTGGTCTCCAGATCTCTGTGCATGATACAGAGAAGGTTTCTGGTTGTAGAAGCAGGGGGATTTGCCTTTGTTTGTCAAAACTGTAATCTGTGCTATAGGACAGTGATGGCTAGAGCCCACACTAGTACAGGATTGAATTGTCCCGGGTAGAGAAGGGGAATCAAAGCCACATCAGTGAAGAAGTATCAAACAATTGAAGTAATCTTGTAAACTAGGAACCCTCACCCTGACAGAACAACTTTCCCTTTGCATTTTCTTTGCAAATACCAAAAAGCAAATATATAATTTTTGGACTGGAAGGAATCTTCAGCGCTGAGTGAAATGGATCCTTAGTTTGGCAAGATTAAAAATTTGGTGAATTTTGAAACATTACATTCTTTGATTTGGATTTGGCTGTCAAAACCTGAAATTGTTTCTGTTCCTGGTCATGCTTGTGGTTTCTTTTAAGCGTTCTTGGCCTATCTGTCCTAGTTGTGGCTTTCATGATTTCTGAAATCAGAATGATGTCAGACAAGCTTCTTGACAATGCTGAGGAGTGCTTTGTCGTCTTCTTTCTCATCCTGACACTTCATTTCTTCACAATAGCGCCACTGCAATTTGTATCAACCCTGGCATTTGCCAGTCGTAATTCTTGCTTTCAGGGTGCGAAATCTCATTGAAAGAGAGTACTCCTATCTTGGTGTCAGTGAGGACGTGGTTCTCCTAGAACCTCAGGTACTTTGTCTGAACTTCATTTGTGTTCCTGCGAGACACATAGAACTGAGTTCCTTCTCTTAAAAAACTACTGCATTCTGGGAATATGGGTTTAGATGTACCAGAAGGCATTATAGCTCTACCCTAGTCCTTCCGCTGACCAGTGGTGGGAAATGATTCCCTCTTGTGTGTACTTGTAACTGATCTTGTCTTTTGTGGGATCCCATATGTAGACCTTGATGTCAGACAGCATGGTGTGGCCATGTGCCAGTGGACTGGACTAGGGAAGGAGGGACTACATGGGACTACCTGTAGGACAACATGTGTAGGAGTGATGGGGGAGGGACCAAGATGTGGCCTGAGTGCCGCTTCTGGCAGAATGCTTGGAGCATCAGGCTGTGTCAATTGCTGGTAAGCTCGCTGGGAGCTGCACAGCCTCCAAGTCTTCCTCATACCATCACTATATGACTCTATGACCCCCTGAGTACAGTATATTAGGCCAGCCAATTGCATTTTGCCATGTGGAGAAAGTAAGTTTGGGTCTGCAAATATGAGACACAAACTTGCAACTCATTGAATGCAAGATGCTGGGTGACCATGCTTCCAGCACAATTTGGGAGTCTTGGTAGGTCTCCCATGTCTCTGTAGTTTTCATTCAGGACATTGTGTGTAGGTCAGTCATAGGTGGATGACTTACACGGTAGCTGCTGTAGTGTCTCTGTTTTAATTCTTCCTGGGTAGCATTAGGATTTATATCTTGACTAAACCAAAGTTGATATTTAAAGTGTGCTTTAAATTAAATTGCAATTATTTTTTAAAAAATATTTTATTTGTCATACTGATATTTTGTTTTTCACAGTATAAGTAATAGATTAGAGAGTGACTGTTTAAATATCTGGTCCAATCATATCTTTTACCAGTGTAAAAGGGGAAGGTTTCTTACAGTAGGTTTTTTTTAATAAACACATTTCCTTTTGTTTGTTGTTTTCATCTCTTCTTAGTATTAAAATTCTAAATAACATGGATGGGAACCCAACAGAGTAGAGATTTCAGTGGCTTTATTCAGTGGTTATCTGCTTATTACTGTAATTTTCTTCAGTCTTTGCTGGAAAAAAATGTGTGAAGTATGACTGTCTGACTATCTGAGACAGTGTATTTCTAAACCAAAATGTGTCTTTTCCTGATTCTTCAGTATTTTAAGATGCCATATAAAAATACATTCACAAGCCTGGCTCATTTCTTCTGTTCTTTCCAGAACTGAAACTGGCTTTTATGTTAGTCATTGATTCTGAATTCTGTATAGGCAGTTTAATGTTGGAGAAGTAATTTCAAATATGTGAAAAACATTGTTGTTTTCTTGGTTTCAGAAATATAACCCTAGCATCTTTAAAAAAATCATGCTTTTGAAATTGTTACTGGGCATTGCTACTCCTGCTGCTTCCTATCGTAAAGGATGAAGATGATGCTGTTAGTCTTGCTTCCAGGCCAGCCTGAAGATTTGACAGTAACTTCCATAGCTTTTGAACCCGTGCAGTTTAAGTTCTGTGTTATATGTATCCGTATCAAATACACATAGAATTTTATTTTTCTAATTTTTAAAAATATCATTGGTCCTTTACAGTTTGCTTGCAGAAGACGTTATGTTTTGATTTAACAAATTTTTCCTTTTCAACTTCACGCTTGAAATGATCCCATTTATTTCCTCCCAGCTGCTCTCTCTGATCACAGACACACCACTGGGTTTCTGACACATTTTAATGTTTCCTGCCCCAGCTCACTCTTCTTTATTATAGGGTTGACAGCCACCCCTCTCTGTTTCTGTCGCTACTAGGTGGAAGTAGCCTTATTCTTCCTTCCTTTGCTCTTCCCATACCTTCCATCACAGCTGTCAACCCGCTTGTCACTCAAATTATCTCACTGAGTTAACTTAATGGTTCAACATCGAGCACTTACACTCCACGTCTGCTCCATGTGGAGATTTCTTCATGTCTGAAACACAGCTGGCAGAGCTGCGCACTGCCGGTCTAATAAACGATGGTGCTGCTTCTTGCAGCCTTGCCTTGCTTGTGTTCTTTGACCAAAAAAACTATAACAAAATTGATCCTGCTTTGTCTTTCTACTTAAACTGTAAGCTCCAGAGCAGAGTCTCTGGTGATGTGTGTTGGAGCAGCGTATGCCTTAATGATTTGAGCAGCGCCTCTTTTATCTTTCTCTGTTTCATACAAGCACTTTTTTAGGCAGAAACTCTTAGGATCTGACTTGGAAAAATATGATTGCAAGTATACATTGACTTTGCTTGTATGTCAGGATCAGTTTGTTGGTAAATCCGATGTATAAATGGAATCAGGCAGCCTCCTTCCAACAGCCCTGCAGCCCTGTTTGACTGAGCACCCTGATCTCTGCAATCCCTGGATTTTGTGATCTGAGCAGATTTGTAAATGCACAAAAGGGTTGGGCTGGAGAAGCCTTTCTTTCTTTTCTGGAGTAAAATACAATAAATAAAGACAAAGAAATTCTAGTGAATAAATTGATTGGTGGGCTTGGTAAACTGTACCTGAAAGGCTGAGGAGAGAACGTGTGGGGCATTGCTGAGAGAGCAGAGCTTGGTGGCCAGTACCATTATGAACACTGATGTACACCCTTTGGTAGTGCACAGGCTGCAAGCTTGATTTGTTTATTTATTTGTTCTTGAGTTGGGGATTTTAAGGACTGTCTTCTCTGCACCATGGAGCAAAGAGAGTATGAAATTATCACCTATTAATTATGCTTTTTCTTTTTTTCCTCTTGGGAGTAGTTTTTCTGGTTTGAGAAGCACATAGCAAAAACTGGGGCTAGGCAATTTAGAAAAAAAGTGTTTGATGCAAAATCCTGGAGAAACAGGTTTTCCCTCAAATGTACAAGAAAAGGTGAGAATACTGAAGACTTTTATTCTCATTAGATCTGTATCATGCACGAGAGTTGGCATAGTGTTCGGCAAGATTAAAACTATTAAAGTGTTGCCAGTGAAGGGTGATCTTAGGATGAATTTATGTCAGGAAAATAAAAGGGTAGGCCAGACCGAAGACTTTTTTTTTTTTTTTTTCCACATTATTTGTTTGTTGTTTCACTGAGCTGATAGACAGAAATAGAACAAAACATAATATGTTTTCGACCTGTTTAGGTAGTTTATATGTGCTTAGTGCAGGGGACTCATGTTGGTAGGTATAAGATCTAGCGTTAGAGCAGGGAAGAAACTAACAAATTTTTTAAGAGGGAAGCAAGTATTTTAATAGCCTTTCATTTGGAGCATCTGATTGGAAAATATTTTTGGTATGATGTTCCAAAAATGAAAGCGACAACAATATAGTTTTTTATAACAAGTGTTGCAAAGCCCCTGTATTTCTGTAACTCATCAAGTCCTTATGAATTAGAAAATTAAACATAATGCTTATTGGTGTCACTGTAAAAATATCCTCCTTGGACTGCTGTTATAAGTTTAAGTCAAACATTTTCCAATTATAATTCTGAATGTAGGACAGTATAAAAATCAGCATGTATGTTTGCTGTGCAGTGGTGTTTGTGCTTGACTACATTTGAAACTGTCCTTCAGTTCTGCAGGCACTGAGGGAAATGTTAAATTTGTACTGTAATTGCTGATAAACTTGTTCTTCAGATATTTAACATCATGGTGCTTAAGCATTTTAAGAGGAGAAGAGTTGCTGAACCAAGAAGAGCAGCCTCTTAGTTGAAACAAACATTGGCAGTACTTGTATACTTTCCACTGGGAAGAAATCACTTGTAAATCTATAGCTAGCTATATATTATTTGTAATTAAAGTAATTTTATGATGAACAAGAAAAAACATTCACTGTTTTTCAAAAGCTAGCAGACTGTAGTCTTAAAAAATTCCAATGCTCAAGAACTATCTGTAAATTTAAGCAGTAACTCATATAAAGTTACACATTGAAGTCTTAATTGTGTTGTTGAGGGGTTTGTATGGAATCAGAGAGGCTGCTTGTGTGTTATGGCTATTTTTACTTGGTTTTTTTCCTTTGATGTATTTGTGAAGGACATGCATTTATATATGCCTGTAATAAAAATCAGCAAATTCGTACCATAATACTGGGTTCTTCATTGAAATTCAGTTTCTTCTTTGACTCAAATAGCAGTAACAAGTAGGCTGGAGAAGTTCAAAGGGGAGCCTTTGATCTTCCGAGATGCATAAGGAATGGTTACAGGCCACTTGCTCTCCCTAAAGAGGTTGCCCCTTCTCCAGACCTATGCAATGTCCAGAGTGTGTGCAGAAGACTGATGTGCTTCTCAGAAAGGATAGTGGTAGAGCAAGCATTGTCCTAGTTGCAGTAAACTGGCAGCACCTCTGGAATTATTTTTTTTGGTGGATGCCAAGTCTGTCAGTCAGGCTTCTGCCTGCTGCAGATTGATGAGTGGCAGCAAGATGAGTATCAATTATTTGGGATGGTTTTGTGCATTATTGTGATACTTGTAAATGTGGATGGTGCCTATTTGTGTTTGAAACAGGATTCATGTTTCTGATGAGTGTATTTTTGTTCAAAACAAAAAAGGCTGAACTAAGGGATGTGCATGGTATTATGGATTGAACTATGATTTTCTTGCTGTTGATTTAACTTCACCCAGGTGATGAAAAAGAGATAGGGAAAATTGGACATGAGAAATTCAAGACATGTTTGCCCATTGGAATTTTAGCTCTGGCGAATTCCCTGTTCCTGACTTTGCATGATGTATTTTATGGATTTAATAGGACACACAAAGCACTGGCTTAAAACTCCTGTGGTCCTTTGGGCTTCTAGTAATGAAAAATTTCCAAGCAACTTCGAAAAGGTCTGCCTGACAAAGTACATCTGTGTAAATGCTGAGATAAACTCTGGCTGACAACATTGAGGGAATCTGCCATGAGTCCTAATGGAGAACAGTGGTTGAGATGACATTCCCCTTCACCTCAGATCTGTGCAGAACTTCTCTTGAACCTTCAACACCACAGCAAGCACAGCGTGGGAACAGAATGCTTTGTTTTTATTCCATAGACTCAGTTCTTTGACAAAATCATAAAGTAAATGGATACATTGGTGCTCACACCCACTCACATCAGCAATGTCCAATGTTAAACATTTATTGTTGTACTAACCACCCATCTATTTAAGATTTTTTTTTAGTCTCTTGGGCAGACTGTTGCAAAAGAAAAAAAGGTGAAATCACTTTGGATATATTTGCTTTTTTGGTTTTGCTTACTTAGACAAGAGGCTTTAAATTCCTGTAGTTCCAGTCGTCTAAAACTCAGCATTTTTTATGGGGTTAAAAAAATAGTATGTGCAAAGGTGAATTGTTTAATTGAATGAAATTTGGCTTTATACATATCGTAATGCAATTGACTTAATTTATGAATGTTTTATGTATAAACTGTAAATCTGTTTATTTAGATAATACAAGACTGAATTTTCAGGAAAGTATGGAACCAGTGGTGTTTTGTCTTTTTAAATTTTTATTTATTCATGAGGAAGTGACTGGTTTATGCAGGAGTCCTAGCTATTTCACATAAAGGTGATTGTAGATGGGTTAAAAAAGAAGCATAAAAACTAAAACTGCTTGTAAACGTTGCTCAGACTAGGAATGATGTCAGCTGAATTACTAAGTGTGATCCAGTATCACCAGCTCTACCTCCACTGGTGTGTACTCCCCTTTTCCCAAGCAGAATTGGTCTTTAAGCTTATTTGCAGTACAGGGTTTTGTTTGAAGAGCTTTTCTAATTGTGGTTGAGAAGCATGCCTGGCCTGAGGATACTCCTGGTCTTCCAGGTTTACATCTCTGCTGGGACACAAACATACATACCTCTTGTGAATTTGAAGGCTTCAAAGGCTGCAACTGTTGCCTTTCTGATGCAGTCAGAGTTGATACCTGTTTAAACTGTTACTGAAGTAAGATGGTGCAGTATGCTTCTGTGATGCAAGGAACATGTATGCAATGCAAAATAATGTTAAAGAACCTTTCACTGTGTGCATTTCCTATGTGATGTATTTGAATAGTTGGTGATTGTTGGATATCTGCCAGACAGAGCAGTTTCTATCTTGCATTTATTATTTCAGTATCACAACTGGAGGTCACAGATGAATATTTCTGAAACTTGTGTGTGGACTAAACATAATTTCTGGTTTTTATTCTGTGTTTCTAGTCTGGGACTGTGAAGCTGACCAAGCCTGTGGCATTATGGACGCAGCAGGATGTCTGCAAATGGCTGAAGAAACATTGCCCTAATCAGTATCAAATCTACAGTGAGTCATTCAAACAGCATGACATTACTGGTAAAGTATGCACTATCAGAAATATTCTACTTACTTAAAATGGGGCAAATTGTTCTACTTTGCTGTTAATAGATTGTGGCTGTGCACTGAGGGCTTTTTGTTGTTTGTATGACTAGAGGGTTGCAAGGTGTAGAGCATGGAGAATATGTCGACTTTCATAGGGTGTGGTAAGTGGTTTCCCCATCTCTTTAAAAGATAAATTTCAGATTATTCAGGGTTAATATAATCAGGAAAGAAGTCAGTCTGTATATGGATAAGGGCCACACCCTCTTCATTCCAAATAAATACCCCTACCCCCTAAATTAAGGAGTGTCCTATAAGAAAAAATGTAAATGAATTTTTTTCATTGAGATGTTTTTGAGTTCATATTCATTTTTACCCTTTTTTAAAAAAAAAAAAAGTTTAGAGTCCTTAACATGCAGGTAGGGAAGCAAGCACAACTGAGTCTCTGCCTAGAGCTGAAGCAGGATCAATACAGCAAGTTCATTTCTGGCAGATGTTTGTATAACTTTGTTCTGGAAAATTTGCAATGGAGGGGAGTTTTGGATCTCTTTATTCTGTTACTTTATGGTCCTAAAAGTTGGTATTTTCCTAGTATCAATATAAACTATTATTTCCTGCCAACGAAACTGATTTCTGTCCCAAGTGTAGGTTGAATACAAACAATCATTCTTTCTTTCAGTATTTTCTTTATTGGACAGGAGCCTCCTCACTTGCGTATACTTTCCTTGTCTAGTCCAAAATGTATTTGTATCTTCTGTCATGGTTTTTCCCTCAAATACCCACAGGACCTCCAGACCTTCAATAGGTGGTGTCGTGTCTTTTGAAGAATATATTAAAAAGTATCATTGTATTTTATTTTCCTATTTAGTTTAGAAGATGATATTGATTTTGTTGATCTGCTTGACTTGTTAACTCCTATTCAGTTTGCTCTAGTGGTATTTTAGGTGACCATTGGAAGTGACATAAGTTAGTTACTCAGGTAAACTGATTATAAATAAAGATGTAACTGGGAGTTAAACAACATTTTTTACTCATCCTAGGCAGTAATTAATCTGCAAAAAGTTAAATGTGGAACACTATTGTTTTCCCTGAAGCAGTAATATACAAAACTGGAGATTAGCATTCAGCCATTTAATATCAAGCAGAGATTTGAGTTTAGCATGCAAATCTCAGCCTTAGCAATAATATATTTTTAACTTATGCATGTTTCAATTGGTGTCTGTTCATGTACATGTACTTGTGGTGTTTCAAATTTTCCATTGATTCCTGTTGCTATTCTTTCCTTTCTGATAATATATGAATGACTGCAAACATGGCCAAGAAAACTGTGAATGGTTGTTTACTCTGTAGCCATGAATACGCAGAACACTTACGCATGATAGGTGGTTTGTATTGGTTTTGTAAGTGTTCAGTTTTAGTGCCCATTTCCTCTAAGTTGTGTTCTGTGGAATGCAGTCAGTAGGAAGGTTGTTTATGTCTCCACCCACGTACACAGAGCTCACCACATCCAGAGCACTACAAGAAAAAATTGAAGCTATTTTTTAGTTTTTTCTAGTACACTTTTGCTACCATATTATCTCTTTCTAGAATTAAGACACTGTGTGATGACGTTGCAAGGAAGGAAAAAGTTGTTTTCATTTCAACATAAATATAGATGGAAACCTTGTAGTTCAATTGCAAATGTGCAGAACTTTGAGCTTTGTACATTGCTATGAAAAAGAAGAATCAAGATCAATCTTTCCTACTTTACACAAAAGAGGTATAAGGAAAATATTAGTACAAGTGTTAGAAAGTAAGTGCAGGAAAGAAAATAACTTCAATTCAGTAACTACCAAAGAAAAGAAGAAATGCGATCAATGGTTGTACAGATTTTATAAAAGCACATTGTGATAATATTATGAGTAAAATCAATACCTTGAGAGGCTATTTCCAGTACTGTTGGTACCTGTGACTCCAATTATTTGAAATCTAATAAGGGGATAGAAGAGTGGATTAGTGGCTCAAAAAAGTAGAGCATGAAAGGAGCATGGAAACGAATATGAAGATTAAGCCAAGGTAGTGTAACTGTTTCCAGATATGGCTATGGAAAAGTGATGTGATTGATGAAAATTTCTCGGGAATTAAAGTGACTTTACAGACTGCTTTAGTATGGAAAAATATGACGGAAAAGAGCTTGAAGAAAGTGACATGAAAAAGATACGTGAACTTTATTTGAAGATAAAATCTAAGGCCTAGTCATAAGCCAGGAAAATAGTCTGGGGTAAATGTATCTAGCAGTTGTTAACCACATGTGTTGAAAAAAGTTGCATTTTACTTGGGACTCTTAGTTGCCAAATAGTTTATTGAGTTGGGGGACAAAAATACAAACCAAAATATTCTTTGTGGAGATTTTATTTTTAACACTCCTGACTAAAAGCTGCTGCAGGTGTATAAGAAAAAAAGAATAAAGGCATTATCTGGTGATTTACCTAGTAAGAAAGAAGATCTTCATATTAACAGTGATCTTGAGGATGTTATAGGACAGTGCACTCTCATCAGATCCGCACAGGACTCCAAATTGGGGGTACAGTCAATAGATTCAAGAGTAGGGCTGCTATTCACAGGCATCTTGGCATAGGGACCAGACATAGGCTGAACGAATGTGTCAACAGGAATCTTACAAAATTCAACAAGGACAAATGCAAAGTTCTGTATCTGGGAAAGCCGAGCTCCATTCAGCCTGGTGCTGGCTGGCTGGGGGAGTGTCTTTGATGAAGAGGACCTGTGGTTTTGATGGTCAGGAAGGTGAAATGAACCAGTGTATTAACAAGAGCACAGCAAGCTGGTCAAGGATAGTCATTATTCCCCTTCACTCTGCACTTTTTAGACCCTAGTTCTTTGATCTCCAGTGCTGGAACTTGTGCTCCAAGGCCACCAAGATGCTTGGGTCTATAGTGCTTGACCTGTGAGCAGGGGATTGAGGGAGCTGGATGTGTTCAGCCTGAGGAAGAGGCAGCTTTTTATACGCAAAATCCTTGAGTTCAGGGAGTGGAGCATTTGGTTAAGTTGACTTATTCATCAACAGGTCAGAGGTAATTTTCCTGGTATTGGACCCAGCGCCAGCACCAGAAGAATTTGAAAGACTCAACTGAGCAAGATCTGAAGGCATCTGATAGGAATTAGCAGTGGTAGCAAAAAGACAATAAATAGGAAGAACAAAGACAACGGTGACCTCTGCAACCAAGAAAGGAATGTAACAGTAGGGCCACGTCACCAAAGGCTCTAAAGCTGCTGTTGGTGTTTATGCAAGTGTGAGGGGACATAAAAAGTTGCTCTGACTGGCCAGCTTTTTGCACTTATTTTATGCCAGTATAATCCAAGGGGCAAACATGAGAAATGGACCTTGCTTTCAGCATGCATTTGTGACTCTGAATTTGCCAGGCAGCAATAATTTTAAGTGACATGGGAGTTCTTGAGAGATAAGTTGGTTCTTCGATGGTCTTATCCTGTGCCATCAAAACAACTGAAGATTTTTGCAATGTCTCAGCATTAGCAAGAGCAAGATTAACATTAGCAAAACTTAACATGAATGACAAAGGAATAACCATTTTGGGGAAGACAGTCCATTGACTAATAAAGAAGATGTCAAAGAAACTGCTTATTGATAGGTGATTTGTTGAAAGAAAGGAAGTTGGGAAAGGCACCCTTCTTTGCCTCTTATTTTTATGCCATGTTCTCCAGTGTGCTAATGCATGTCTTCATTGCATGAGGTTTTAATGCTATGATCATTAAACAAACCTCATTCTGTCAAAGTAATACCCAAGAGAGGCACCTTGGTCCAAGTGAAGGATTTCATAGGAGGTACTTGAAAGAATTCAAGCCTTTTTAAATTAAATTTTTAAGGAGGAAAGGAACAGGACTCAAGAAAACCTCTTTTTAGTTTTAGAAGGGACCAGAACTTGTGAATATTCATTAAGCACTGAACGGCAGCTGGAAAAATGAACTATGAACTGCTACTGAAAACCTGCTGGAAACAGCCTTTAAGTCTGACTAATTCTATAGCCTCTAAAAATGCTTGCATTAAATCAGCTATATTGACATATATTTTTATGAAATTAATAAAAAATCTTGCTTTTGAAATCTGAATTGATTTTTTTCACTTTAGTAATATCTTTGCAGATATACTTACCATATCAGCTGTAATGCTCAAGTTATTTAGGGTTTTGATGAAGGGTTGGTTTGTGGTTTAAGATACTACACTGGAATTTGGAGAAATTTGGGCTCTCTTTCAGGTTACTCGTATTCTTAGGAAGCACACTGGATCCTCAGGGTCTAAACTTTTCTCTCCATATAGAGAAAATGTTATGAAAATGTTGCCAGATATCTTCCCGATTTCCAGAACATATATAGTTTCATTATGTCCTTTGTTTCATGAAACTCAGCTGAGTTTTTTGTGCTGCAGCCAATGCAGTGACTTGAGGATGAAAGGTGTGGAGCGCAGGACGCCTGGGTTTCATTCCTGCCTCTGGAGCAGGTGGTTTTAGTCACCATGTTGTGACCTCCTGATCATGTTCATCCTCCCTGAATATACTTTGGCGTATGCACAACAGAGATAAAGATACCAGCGTTGTTAAATGTGTTGTGATACGTGTATGAAAGATGTTTGAACCACCTGAGTCCTCAGAGTAACAAGTCCATTTAATTTGGAACAACTTCTGCTCACTTCCTGATCCCTCCCTTGGCAAATGATTCCAACTTTATTATCCTTCATCCTTCCATTATTGATGAGTATTATATCGACCCAAAATATCTCTCTTGCCAGTGACAGAGCTACACCTAATGGGAGGCCTGATGCAAGAAGCAAAATGAGGTGTTCTGTAAGGTGATCTCAATAGGTGTTCACCCCAGTGGTTTCCTGGCTGTTTTACCTGATACGTGGCCCTCCAAAGACTTCTCACAGATCCTACTGTAGTTACAGTGCAGAAGACAATACAAACCGGCACCTTTTCTTTGCTTATTTTATTGGACGTGGTTGTATTGTCCTTTTTGAACTGGTCACAACCTACCCTCTAGGTTGTTATTGGTAGAGGACTGTGTTCATGATCACGTGTAGGACTGGTACCAAGTGAAGATGGTCTGAAGTCGGGGCAAGGTTTAGTAGGAAAGTACTTTGGCCTCCTTTAAAACATTATTAAAGTTTTGCTTACCAAATTTTTCTCTGTTTTGTCCTAAATCTGTAGCAAGCTTTGAGCATTCCATAGCACTGATGACAGTGCTGATATCTCAAAGCATCTATTCACAGAAGAGGTTTTTAGTAGAAACAAAAAGAAACTTCATTGTGTCCAAATGGAGAGGATTTACAATAAAATATCAGTTATCTATTTTGTATGTGACAGTGCTCTCTAGTACAACAGATCTCTTCTTCCAAGCAGTGTTCATCTGTTAGTGGTCTTACAGAAGCAACTTCCATCTCCAGCCATCTCTGTGAAGCCCTTCCCTTCTCCATGGTGTAAAGTTTAAGCCAGCCTTGCTCACAGTCCTTATTTATAACACTTTTCCCTGCTCTTTCTGTGAGGTCTTAACAATGCTGGTCAGTGGGCTGTCAGATCAATCCTGACTACATCCATCTGTGTTTTAAAAAATAAAATCAAATCACTGCTTCACCCTGGAGAGGGCTTTTATTCTGCTGCCTGGATAAGGTCAAACTTATTTGTAGCATTCTTTGTGGAGCTGTGATGCTTGTGTTGGAAAATGTGAGGAACTAAAGAGTTTTCCTTACTTCATACATGGCTGCTCTTGAATTTTTAACATGTGGAACACATCAAAAAGTGACGGACGTTGAGATAAGGCTCCTGTTTGCATAATATGTGGCAACTGTTCTTTTGGCACAGAAAATAATATCAGAAATATATTAATGTAACCCTGTGTTTATACTGAAAGAAGTTGGATGGACCGAACAGTTGGAGAGTGGCTTTTTTTCATTATATGACCTCTTACTGATAAGGAAAATTTGCATGAAAGTAATCTTTCCTCAGCAACAGTTCCTGGATCTGGCTTTTAAGTCAGATTATTGCTTGTAATATGTAGTGGCCTCCCACAACGGGAGGCAAAACTGTAATGGCTCATTGGAGGCCCATCTGTGGTTGCAAAGGGGACAATGAGGCACTCAAACACTTCATGGAAGTTATAACTTGCATATTAACATAGTTGATTATTGTCTGATAAACAGACTTTTCTATGAAAAAGTAATCTGTGGAGTATTACGGCAGAAAGTAATCTTTTTTTATGATTTTTTTTTTTAAATCTGGAACAGGAGAACATTTTATAACTAGCTGCCGTGACAAAGTTTTCATTGATAAACCAGCTTTGCTGCTTGTGCCTAGGAGAAATACGCCCTCCATGCGTAAGAATAAATCAAGGCAATTAGTCATGAAGTGGAGCTATTTTCTTTTCTATGTGCAAACCAGTGGGGAGTGCCTAATGCCATTATTTGTTACATAAAATTCTGCGTGGAAGGAGTGATATTATCATCTGTTCTGTTTAATAGGAAAGGGAACTTGCTGAAAGGCGATTGAAGCATTTTTGGCCTTGCTTGCCAATGACGTATTAATGTTATTGCTTCTGTATCTACTATCTTCAGAATGAACAATTCCCACGCTCCTGCACCGTTATCAGCTGAGGTCTGCTGTGCAAGTAGCTGATGAATGTTTTACACCATTTCCTGTCTTATTGGATATTTCTTGGATCTGGTTGCTTTTCCTTGCTATGCTCTCTCCACCTGTAACTACCTGGCAAGATTTCTCATGGTTTCAATGAACTATTGCTCTGCAGCACACTCAGAAGTGAATTGCACTCTAGCTGCCTCTTTTTCTTTACTCCGTTGCTATACCAGAATTCAGCAAGAGCCACGGTAGACCGATTTGCTGTAGCTTTCACTTGTACCTAATGTATCCAAATCATCTTTGAAGTGAAAAGTATAATTGCTGTCCTTTAGCTTCAAATTTGGAATTCCCTGTCAACTTGAAATAGCGAAGTTCTTCTGTACCCTTAGAGTGCAAGTATTTAAGTGACAGGAGTAAAAGGTGTATTGCTTTTCATTTGAAGCAGTGTTTATTTGCTTCTCAGTACTTACTCCTCAAGTGCTGTCAGATGTTGGGGAATTAATGTTTCATAATTACATGCATTGATAATTGGATTATTCCTTCCCTCTACCACAAGGGTTTTTTTAATTGCTAATTTAATCTTGTTCTATTTATTTTAGGCAACTTTTACTAAATAGAGATTGTATCATCTTTTACTCTTCTCCTTGAAAAGGTCTTTATTGTACAGTCTTTGTAAACCTGATCCACTGTATTCTCCACAAAACACCGATTCACATCAGTATTGTTCAAAACTCAGCCCCAGATCCTCTCACCATCACCGACAGTTTCAAAATAAATTTCAGTTTCTTACTCAGAAGGAAGCTAAAAATCTGAATTGCAGTAGGAAATGGAAAACTGTATCAAATGTCTTAGCAAAGCTTATTTCAGGAATTCTCAAACTGTATTGTAAAGCTTTGTACTATTTCCTAGTTTGCTGGTAAGGCTGCACAGTGTCTGCAAGAAGAACTGAACACTGATTGTGATCCACTGACAGAGCCCAAAGGCTTAGGAGCTACTCATTTAGCCTTTCGGTGGTTACCCTGTCTATATCTTAGGTGTCTCAGGCATGCAACTTAAGTGGAATTCATAAGAACAAGGATGAGAGAGTAAATTGCTGAAGTAATCAATGGAGAGACAAAGGATGCCTCCGAACAGATGGATTTTGCGGGCTTAATATCATTCCGAGAATATGTTATGACAGCACCCCTTTTACATTTACCATTTCCTTGTCCACCTTTTGTTTTGCAACCCTGTGAGGAGAGGCTGAGGGAATTAGGGTTGTTTAGCTTGGAGAAGAGGAGGCTGAGAGGAGACCTCATCACTGTCTACAACTACCTAAAAGGAGGTTGTGACTGGGTGGGTGCTGGTCTCTTCTCACAAGTGACAAGTGATAGGACAAGAGGAAATGGCTGCAAGTTGTGCCAGGGGAGGTTTAGACTGGACATTAGAAAGAATTTCTTTACTGAAAGAGTGGTCAGGGATTGGAACAGGCTGCCCAGGGAGGTGGTGGAGTCACCATCCCTGGAGGTGTTTAAAAAATGGGTAGATGAGTTCCTTAGGGGCATGGTTTTGTAGGGAGACAGGCACAGTTGGACTCGGTGATCTCAGAGGTCTCTTCCAACCTTATGTTTCTATGATATCGTCTTGACGAAACCTGCTTTTTATCAAGTGTTTTTTCTTTAGCTGCTTTACAGGGGTATTGATTATTAATACTTCTAACACTTTGCCAAATATTGAGGCTCTACTCTTTTTATTTCTTAGAAGTTTCTTTTTTGACAGGTGTTTGGAACCATCACCAAGTGTTAGTGATTACATTATTACTATACCATGATCCTTGACTGATCACAAGGCTGTGTGATCCCATTATCCAGAAGCTAGGCAGGGTGAAGTGATGTTGGTACTTGGAGACTTCCAAGCAACAGCTTGAGGCCATGGGATGTAGCGTTGTTAACTTCTTTATTTCCTTTTTTAGTTTCCCCAGTTAACTGCTTTGTTACGGTGCATAAGAGGCTGGAGGCTTTCCACTCAGAGGCCCAGGTCCTTAGTTTAGAACTCGCCATTAAGTATTTAGGCCTTCCTATGAATTGTGCTGATTGCAAGTATTGTCCTGACCAAAGTCTCATTCAGCTGTAATTGTGTTGCTGTTTTAAAAACTTCTGCTGTATCTGTTCAGTCTGGAATTTATTTCTGAATTAAACTGCTGGTTAGTACTGCTGGGCTCTCATTTCCCACCATGTCAGGCTTTCCTGCAGTGCTTCAGAAGTTCTGGTTTCCGTTCTAGTGGGAACCAGGACACAAATGGGAGATGTTGGAGGGTCTCCCTTCAGATCACTTATGCTGTTGTCTGGGAAGTATTTGTTGCATTTGCTGTACAGACACAAAGCCAGTTTTGTGGCTCAGTTGTAGGTAAGGAAAACTTAGTTGGGGAAAACATCAGTGATTAAGTTGAGGCGTTGTTAGAGGACCTTACAATTCCTTACTTTGAAGAAGTGAATTAATTTGCTGCTTAGTGGGTGTGTGTTTGTGATATCAGTGAGCAGCTAGAGCTGATTCTTTGTATTTCAGCTTGTTACTTGCCAGCATGTGCTATTCATGATACGGGGATTTAGTCTTAGTGTAATCTTATAATTATTTGGCAGTGTTCCCTGGTCTAATAACACAGCTAACCTAATGATGAAATGCAGAAGGAAGCTCTCCCAAAATCTGAACGGGGGGGAAGCCACGGTTGAGAGTTTGACTTCAGTTTTGTGACACAAAGGAGTGTGTGTTCTAATCTCTCTCATCTGATCAATCTGCAGTTCACTGTGTTCCTTCTCTCACCTCCAGCTCTCAACCATTGTCTGACCCCCTGTGACTCTTCCCAAGCCAGATGCCCTCTGCAGATTATACTGTGATTCCAGCTTCGCTGCTGCCTTTGTATTTTTATATATATAGCCAACAAATCCACCCTTGCACCAAATCTCTGACAAATGGATTAACTCATAGCCTGAATTTTCCCCTCTCTCGTGGCTCCGTGTTCTCAGTCACTTTCTTCTTTCCCCCCCCGGACCCTCTGTAAGGACTCACGGCATCGCCAGCAAGAGCTGGTGTCCCCGCCGTTACTGAGCAAAGGCAAACAGCCGGCTGCAGGTTTCAGTGCTTCCCCGGTGTCCCCCGGGCAGGTGTTTAGGAGGAACTGGGATTGCACTGGGAAGGCGGTGTCTGCGCGGGGCCAGGGCGCAGTGCCGTGCGGCGCCTCGCGGGGGCGACCGCACACAGGGGAACGGCGCGGCCGCCAGCGCGCTGCCCCAGAGGAGCATCAGCCTTGTTGGGATCCTGTGGCACCAGCGGGAGCCACACGCGCCTGTCCTTACCCCTAGCCTTCAGTCTCTTCTAATTAGCGCGTCAGTTCCTCATTTTTTTCACGTCCCTCTTTGAAAATGATTCTTGTTTTGGAACTATCAGCTCAGCCAGCTGGGGCTTTTACAGAGACCCGAGACTGGAGGAAAAAGTGCTCCTCTCTTCCCTGCCTCCCCAGTACTGTAATGAAAATAAAGACCAATGCTGATTTTTTTTTTTTTTTTTTTAAAAAAAAACCCCACAGGACAACAAACACACTTACTAAACCAGCTGGTCCTTGAAAGTCAAGATTTGCCGAGGGAATAGCCTCCAGTAGAAGAGCCCCCCAGGTGCTCCACTGAAAATTTTTTGATTTGCTATAGTTAATTGAACAAGTTGAAAGTCTGACAGGGTCTGATACAGTACACTTGACAATGAGCTTTATCCTTCTTATCACAGAATGCATGGAGAAGGGAGGTCACAAATACTTGGCCCTTTTAGAAAAGATATAAGAACCAAGTCCCAACATTTTCCTCTGAAGGAGCTCTTGGAGTAACAGCAAAGAGGTCTGGATTCTGTCCAAGCTGTTACTGCATTCAGGAATTGGTTTTCAACCTGTCACCCAACATGGATCTGTGTGCATCCTGTGAAGTATTTATCTAATCCTAGTGGTGATCAACATTTACCTGATGCAGAAGGCTTTTTGTCCTTCTGTGTAGAGCCAGAAAGGTTGTTTGCTACTCAGAAAGAAGAATCTGCTGTGAGAAACTTGTGTCTTTTAATTGATTTTGTTATTTGTGAACAGAAACCCTACAATTATAAATGAGAGCCTAGGCACACAAAAAGGAGGATCTTAAGCCGTTTTGGTCTGAAACATGGACATGTAGATTAATCCATGAACCATCTTAACAAGGTGCACCAAAGGCATGAGTAGTTACAAAAACACGGCAAAACACAGTCTTCCCTCTCTTGATGTGATTAACCTCAGCTAAAACTTGGGGGACTCCTGCCCTAATTACTTATTATTAACTACAGCTGCTATCTAACATAATCCAGTATGCAAACACATGCATTTGAGGGCCGTGTTGCTGCTGAAAATCAGGTGCTCTGTTCTTACTGAACTTCAGTGGCTGCTGTCGCAGTCTGCTGTGAGTTTTAGTAATTTGGGATTATATTGCTGCATATGTACAGCAGAAGCAGGGTTGAGGAATGAAAAAAAAAAAAACCCAACCAATCCCCCCCAAACCAACCAAAAAACCAAAAGAAGCCCAAACCCCATGTCAGAACATGAGCTATCCCACAGAAGTCTTCAGAACCTCAAGAGCCTGCAACCCATCAGCTTGTGCCTACCTCACCCTGCTCCCAAATAGCTCTGTTTGAAGCACAGCAGAATTCCTGCCGACCAGGCTGGTAAGAGAAGCTTCCAGGTTCCACAGACAAAAATGCTGCTTCTTAATCACTGACTAAAAAACCCAAACGCTCCCCCAAGGGGGATTTTAGGTTTTGTTCTGCTTTGTGAAATGCTGAACAATGATACCCTTGAGGAAATGTGGATCTTTTGTCAGTGTGCCATGTATTTGAGACAAGCTGTCAATGTAATCCCAGTCCTGTCAGCTGTACTGACAGGGCACCTGCATTGCACAGGGCACCTGCATTGCACAGGGCCTGGTGACATTGTGCTGTGATTGGAGGGAGGTCTTTTACTGAAGCATTTGATCCCCAAACAAGTTTATGTGTATAAACCCCACTTATTTTCTCTGCAGGTTCTGTTGGGTGCAGAGAGTTGCAGAACTGATATTATTTATCTGCTCACAGGTCAAAATCACCAAATACTGGAAGTATTTAAATTGCAGGGGTCCTTTTGAGATCAACAACACCCCTGCTCAAGCAGTCAGCTAGAACAGATTGTCCAGGACCGTGTCCAGTTGGGGTCTGAATATTGGCACAGATGTTCTATTTAGTCAAAGTTTTTCTTGACTCTCATTTTGAATGTACACTTTTTAGTGTTTGTTTTGCGTAGGTTATGTAGATTTTATCTTGCAGTATGTGTTCTTGAGCTAAATATAACAGCTCAAAAACTGAAGATGGATTAATAAGGTTACTCAAAAAACAGTGCCAAATGTGGAATAATCCCAAATGGCCTATAAGGAAATGCTTGTTACATGTTCTAATTTTTTGTTGCTGTTGTTAAGTATAAACATTGTCTGGAGAAATGCCAGGAATGTGACAATCTGTTATGAGCATATCAAATCTATGAAGCACTACAATCCAACCCACTGTCAAGCACTAGTGAAATTGCAGTACTAAAATGTTTGTGTCCATTGGTTTATGAATTTTATACACATGTAGATAAAGGTTGTCATATATTTGCTTATCAAAAACAAACAAAAGAAGGCTTGATTGTCATGACTGTCACCTGTAACCATTATCCTAAGCTAATCTACTTCTGAATTTCTATTCATGGATGTGTATGGTCCTGTTTTATGTCACGTTAAGCCATATTCAGACCCGTATCATACTGTCTCATTCCAAGTTGGTCTCACAGAGAAAGCTTCTTTCTCTTAAAAAATGGTCTGGGATTTTTTTTCTTTTTTATTACACTCAACACAAGGAGCAGCAGACCTGTTAGCCTCTTGCCAATTCTGCCAAAATAATGGAACAGTTAATTTGTGTTTCTGTCAACAAAGAATTGCGTTGTATAGTTAATACCAGTCATCTTAATGTCCAGCCTGTCAAACTAAGCTGGTACTTTTTTTCTTTCTTTTTTTCTTTTCCATTGGCAAGGGTGCAAGTTCCAGTAGTTAACAGCTACCACACAGAATACAGTATCTTTTTTTTTGCCCCCAAAATATACATCTTAGGATCACATGATGTCTTAACCAAACATGCACCTTTTAATTCCGCATGCTGGAGTCAGGCTGGTTCACTGACAGATGCCTGAATGCTGTATGGAGACACTAATGAAAAGCACCTTTATTGGTGTCCTCTGGTTTAGCTGGTTGAGCAGCGTCATTCAGACTTTCTGTGTTGGTTGCCTAAGTGTTGCAATTGATGTGGTAGCAAACAATTAGCAGGACAGGTTAACAGTACAAGCGTGGTATAAATTATCTAGCTAAATGGGTAGGTAGATGTAGTACAATATATGAGAAATCTCTTCACCCCACAGGCATGGCCTCTTCTCCCTTGGAAAGCAGGCTGTCATAGAAGAAGATGAGTTGGGAGTTATTGTAGGTAGCCATGTTACCTGTACTCTGAATGTAAAGTTAATGGAGCTAACATAATCTCTTGTTATAGGAGTGGTATTGATTAGCAGGGACTGTTGTAACATACACAGGTCAGGTCGCTTAAGTCTCTTACTAGGATAGTATGTCCAATTGTGATGTTTTAATTCTAAGAATAGCATAGAAGTAGATGGAAGGAGGAGCCCAACCTTTTCCCAAGCCTGGAAGCTGAGCCGTGTGTTGTTGTGTTACAGGAGACGAAACTGCTGAAAGAAAGGTTGATAGGTGACTTGATAACTGGCTATAGGGACTTAGCAGGACAACAGTGTGTGCTCAAAAGCTGAAATTGGAAGCTTGAGTGATTCAGTAATCAGAAAATGAATCCTCGGTTTGCAGGTCATTCAGCAGTGGAAGTGCTTACTAGGAAAAAAGGGTAGATGGTGTCAGAGTTGAGTTTTTAAATGGTGAGAAAGGTGGATGGAAAAATACATGGCAAGTATTTTACCTGCAGCAGCACATGGTCACGGTGGTCCTTTAGCAGAACTGTCTGCCATCTGTATATTCCACTATGATCTGAAAACTTGTTGTGTGAATTTGGGTAGGGGGTGGTTTGTATTTGAGGCTTTGATTTTCTACTTCTTGGTAGTCTAGGCCTTCAGGAGCAAAGGCCCCTGAGAAGCTCAAATGAGCCTTGAACTAGGCACCCCACGTAGCAGGAGAAACTCATTAGCAAAACTACAGATAAAGTAATCTGTTGGTTACCCAGCTGTTCTTCCTGTGCTCTATGTGTGATTTTTCCTACTTGTTCAATCAGTAACTCAGAGTCTAGGGTAAAACTTTGGATACAAGGGCAACTTATCTTTATATTCGCACTTCAAGCTGGATATGAGCAGTCCTGTTGGTGCTAGGTTGTTGTAAGCATCGCATTTAGGGTAAGCACTTGTACTTAGGAAACTACATGCCAAAATCAGTTAGTAATTTATATGGATGATGTGTATTTTCCCAGAAGCTCTCTTAGGGTTTGAATTGAGTATGTTTTCCTGTGTTTTACCAGGAAGCACATTAGTTTAGATACATGTAATACAGAAAGTCTAAATCCTCTGTCTTTTAGAATTTCTGTGACTTGAATTTTACTGAATGTGACTTATGCCAAGATGATGTCTGCAAATGACCTATTACACCTTTCTCATGAGTCCAGTGGGATGCTGATACACGCTTACATACCTGTCATTCCTTTAATTCTCTTCTTAGGTAGCATTTACGAACAGGGTTCCCCATATAGTATACAAATACCATCAGTTTTCCATGTCTATGTACACATTCTTCCTAGATCAGATAAACATTTGTTGCTGAAGTTGCATCTCTTTCTTGGGACAGGTAGCAGAACGTGCAGTCTGCTAGCAGAATCTGACTTTCAGAGCTGTTGCCTGGGAATTGCTGCAAAAAGCACTGTAAGCAGATAACTAATTCTTTTGCCATATGCATTTCCTTACATTTGCAATGTTAAAAGTGGCTGTTGTACTGTCATGAAAATGATAATGAAAATAACTATTTGAAGACCATTTATTCCAAAGGCATAGTACTTCAAATCTGTTTTTCCAATTCAGAAATGTGTGGCCATCAACTGATGTAGCCTGGATCAGATTAATAGAAGGGTTTTAACCGTGGTGATATCTTTGGCCTCTATACGCTACATAATGTAGTGCCATAAGGATTCCCGATCTACCGCTGTGTTGCTGGAATGGGATTTAGAGCTGCAAAGTGCAGACATCAAATCAATCTAAGGGAAAGCAGGATTCACTGTGGCTGTATTTGTCCCATTTTTAGGTAAGATTAGATTCTACTTGTGCAGATGCCATTGCTTCTTCTTTTCAGTGCTTGTGACTTCTTTGATTTTAATCAGATTACCTAATCTCAGGGTCTGAGATTTTGCAAAAGCTCTTATAGTACTGAGATTGTGAAGTTCATGTGTTCTCTGGGTCCATTCAGAAAAGTAATTCAAGAACTGCAGGCTTCCCAGAGATTTTATCTTGGTGTGCATATTTTCTTTAACAAGAGCAGAAACAGTTACCTACTCAGGTTGAAAGAATACATTGGCTATAGAAATGTACAAGACTTCTTTTTTTTTTTTTTTTTTTTCACAAGGCTAAATCTTAAACTACAATGTGAATGGTTCAAGGAGAAACACTGACACTGGATCATCCAGATCTAATTTCCTACACCTTTAATATTGCTTTTATGATTTGTAGATCTGCACTGTTGCAGCATGACACAACTTTGCCTGAGCGCAGCTCTCAGACTGGATGAAGGATTGCATGGAGTATTCACGAGCAGCTTTCTCTCCAGGCCATGGGCCGAGGTGGAGCCTTACGAGGAAACAGTCTGTGATGCTGCAATGGAGGAATATATGTCTCAATGCATGTGCACTCACAAACTCCAACTTTAAATTATGGTGTTGAACTGCATTGACTCCCACATTGCTCTTCACCAGAGCAGAATTCAGTGGAGCTGTCCCTGACTGCTCATAGTATTTACAGATATATGTGATTGTTTCTGATCTTCTACAGGGACCATTCACTGTAGGACGAGGACTTCATTTTGCCGGTGAATTTCACAGCAACTGACTGACAGTAGAGAAAATCTTGAGAGTCTTCTGTTTCGGGTACTGATGAATGTCCATTCGAAAGACTGCAAATTCAGGCTCTGTTTTGGTCATATCCATCTGGGACTTTTCATCGTTTTCTTGGTCTTAGTCTTACTATTTTTAAAATAATTTACTTCTGTTTTCAGATATTTTGGTCCTTCTGCTGAACATTTCCAGTGGTGGAAACCTTTAGAAGTACAGAAGGGACAGTTTTTTTCTCTTATTGCATCTGGCTCTGCAATGGCACTGCCTGGCTTGTATGACTGTCCTTTAGCCTAGGGCTGGAGCATGAGCGGTCTCTTGAAATGACATGCAGACTGCAATGCTTTTAAGGTTCTAATGTGAACAAATTTAGATTGGCCTTCATGAAGGCAGCGTGTTGGCACAAACGCTTACTGTCAAGTTGTGCTTCCCAGCTAGAAACTGTGAGATCTTTCTGTTCCTCCCAATAGTTACTTAATTCTTTTAAGTGAACTGCAAGTATTTTCCCCGGTGTTGTATTGAAAACCATTGAAATTTTGGAAACAACAATTAAACTCACCAAAAATCAGTCTAATGCAAAATAACTGACATGGAAATTTTCAGTGTTCCGCAACACTTCATGATTATGCAAGGTGTCAAGCAGCTATAATCATAGTCATCAGCACCTGTGCTGTATGTGTGTACCAAAACATGCATTTGGCCTCCTTTGTTAGGAATGTATGCAGTGCTGAATTGTTACTAGTCTCTATCGGCTGCATTGTGTTTGTCTGTGAAAAGGGAATGTCTGTTTAGAGAGGCTGCTCCTATTCTGTGAATCAAGGGTATACTTTAATGGAGGCTTTCATTTTCTTCTCTTATTGCTTTATTTAAAAACTAATTTTTCAAACTAGAAGTACAGTATCATTCCTTATATAAAAATAATTATCAGTAAGTTTCCTTTTTTGCAAATAATATGTTGTATATGCAGTTTCTGTGTGTTGTAATAATTTTCATGGATTCTGTCTCAAACCTCACTACACATCATTTCCAAATATGTTCTATATGCATCTACAAAGCAGTGAAGTAGCCGTGATTATGATTATTCTACAGCAGGCTGAAGATGCATCTAGCTTAGAACCTTTCCTTTGTCCAAAGACAGTGCTTAGGCAGGAGTGCAGGTATGGGACGAGCATATTTCCTTCTCATGCACTCATGCCCTCCACCAGTTTGTTCACAATCTTACACAAGGTAGGATAGCTCTTGTGTTTGAGCAGCAGCCCCTGTACGAACACAGAGCTGCAGTCTCTGTGGAAACGTGTATGAATAAAGGACAGAGATAAGAGTGCTCATGCGACCTGAAAGCTGACATTTCCCGATTTCTGAGATTTGAGCGGTATAGCTTTAATATTTTTCATGGGCTCTGTGATGGTGTTGTACTTTATAGTAGATGAACATTTTAAGATGTGAGGATGTAATAAGGGTATTTTTAAAACCCCTACAAAACACATAAAACCCTTACCAGGCTGGTGGAGTAGAAAACTATTGGGCCTTCTCAGTCTGTAGTTTTTATTGATACTTAGTTTATATTTTAGTTGAAAAATGGATTCTCTGGGTTACTTGGTGGCACAAACACTTTCACATTGAGAAAATGCAACCTGAATGAGCATAATATATGCCCATGTGAGTATGTTTCAGTTTTCGTACATGATCCACGCTTGTGGTGTTTGAGATATTTCTGTCAGCCTTGATGGAAGCTTGCTTTGAAAAACTTGCAGTGTTTGCTTACTGATCCCTACTGTTGCAGCACAGTTCTGACCTTCAGTGGTGCCGCTTCTGAAGAACTCACTTTTTATTTTGTTGAATTTGATGAATGATGCCTGGCTTTCATTTCCCTGACAGACTGTTTATTTTCACCAGGTGTGCTTCAAGCCTGAACTGTTTGTTTGGGGTTTTTTTCCCTTTATTGGAGAGCTGCTTAGTTGTCAGTAAAATAACAATTAGAGTATCTGTACTTGTTCTGTAATGCCAGATGTCAGAATACAACTTAGAGGAAAAGAGGGAAGCTTCATCTCTTCTTAGTCATGGTAGTCTTGAAAACCTAAGGCAAAGTAGAATGGTTTTTTACATCCCATCTGAGCGAATCCTTCAGTAGTAAGCAAGTATTTGCATACTCTTTATGTAAGCAAGCTCTAGCTAAACAGCATCCACTAAATCTTGTACAGTCTATTGCTGACTTGCAAAAATTCCTGGGAACTGTTACACCAATATGATCATCCATCTGGTGGAAAAAATGCTGTAAACTGCAGTGCCGTTAACATTTTTGTATGGAAAAGCTCTGATGTGCTGGTTCCATTCTGTGCCTCCATGAATTATCCACAGTGAAAAAGTAGTATAACAATTGTAGTCTGAAACACTCACTTGGACAAACCTGCAATTATAATTGGTAGCGAGAGAATGTGGGAAGCAGTATCGTTTGGTAGTGTCTCTCAAAAATATATTGAAGGGATTAAACAGCTTTCCTGAAGAACTTAAGGACTTGCTAATTCTAAACTGATACATGAGTTTTTAAAAAACCCTATGGAGCTTGCTGGTTTTCAATAATTAATGGCTTTCCCTGAGTGCAGAAAAGTGAAGTTGCCAAATTTGACCTTGGACCAGAATCATGGCTGGAGTATTGAACTTCTTTTGTTTTATGTAAACCACAGTGACCACTCATGTAGTGTCCTCTGCAGGAGGTTATTGAAGAACACTGGTGCTGACTGCAGCTAGACTCACCCAACACGAACAACAAATTAGTTTCACTCGATTTCACATCATTTTGCACTAACATGCCTTGTGTCCATACACTCTGCATGTCATCTGGTTGTCAAACCACATAGGAAGTGGGTTGGATTTGCCCTCAATAAAGTAGCCGTGGATGCCCTTGTGGCCTCTTGCAATTCTTGCAGCATACTAAGTTTTCTAAGTAGTTCCTTGTAACTCGTACAGCCAGTAAAGCAGTATCTCTTTGCAGACTGATGTGTTCTCTCGTTCTCCAAGGGCATCCAGGTAGGGTTTCATTTCTGGTTTTAAATATTGGTGTGTTGTTGTTACCATGCTGTGCAATGTTAGTTTGTGGGGAGATCACATACCTTTGTCCCTGTACATGCCTCAGACGTGTATGCTGGTCATGTACTGGAAACACTCAGAGTAATTGACCCCTGGAGAGGGGAGCTTTATCTTTGCCAGCTGTCAAGCAGTAGCTTAACAAGGGTATACAAAAAAGCAGGAGTCTTGGGCAGGTTCTAAGTGAGGGGCAATCAGGGGGCTCTCCACTGCCTTTGTAGAATGGAATAGATGAAATCAAACTATGTAGTGCCGACTGTTGCCTCTCAACAATATGATGAGGGGTGTGATGCTGTAACTGAGAAATTTTCTGCATATCTTGGTAGATGTGCCACATTGCTGTCAAAGCTTGTGGTGGCATGAGTATTGACTTGTATCCAAACCCAGGTGCTGCTATCCCACTGAACCAGGTGGAGTCATAGAAATCTTCAGTGAGTCCCAGTTAGAGCAAGAGCAGAAATCTGGACCATAAACTTCCACCTCCAGCGATCATGCTTCCAGTTCCTCTAAGTATTTAAGACTACATAGAAATAGAACTTAATGGAAGGAAAAGTAACATACTTCCTGGTGTGCCTTCCTGCCACACCACTGCTTGACTGAATATAGCACTTAGAGATGATGCAAATTCTTTATTCCTCTTCTAGGGTTATAAGAAGGCTCAGGAAAAAAATATATTTATTTGTTTTCCACTTGTGTGGGGTTTTACCACAATCCAAAAATACTAATATAGAAAATAACAATATCACCTGACTTTAGAGTTTTAAGAAAGGCACCAGAGGTAATTTGTATGCTTTATTTCATTGTATTATCAGTGAGACAAGATAAGAGGAACCTTAGCTGGTATAGAAGCAATTTAACCTCCTTAAGCAAATGCTGTTCTAGCTTTGCACAGCCTTATGACTGTACAGTAAAAAATGCTCTAATATGAACAACTTTCATTTTGGGATACTATTGAATTTTTATTATTAAAAATAATAAATAATATCTTGAAATTTCATTGCATTTGTCATTTGATAGCTTTATCCTCCTGTCTTTATGTTTTGAAGCACTACTGCCATAAGGTCCAGACAGGCCTTATAACAAATTCAGAACAAGGACTATGTGAAAATAACTTTGTAATAAACAGCATATTAAAACTGAAAATATAAAATATGAATGAGAGTGTGAATGCTTCAGTGATGCGTAGCACTTTGCATGAGTTCACACTCAGCTAGGTAAGTGTATATGAGGCAGTATTTTACTTTATCTCACAAGTAAAAATTCTTGTCTAAGAACATGACTTTTCCACGCACTGCTCCTGTATTTAAAATAAGAGTATTTCTTTTTTAAATCAATTCATTTTATAGAGGCTGCTCCGTGTAACTGAGATTATCTGATACTTCATATTGAAGTGCAGGTCTCTTGCCTTCCAAAACCCTTTGATTGCTTTGCAGAAGTCAGTCAGAGCAAGAAACATTTCCATGTTAAGAGCCTGGTTAACTGGGTGCTGATCGATCCTTCAGCTCTCTAAAAGCCATTTTCCCCTATCATTCCGGGACTTCTTAAGACAAACTTAAATTGATTCTCTTTTCCCTGCAAGTGTTTAGTAAAAGATTTTGCAGGTTTGGGGAGTGCAGTGGATGGCTGGCAATTCCAAACCGCTTGCAAGTCAGGACTCATCTCAGGAGATGCTCCTCTGTCTGTAGATGCAGATGTTCCTGTTGTCAGCATGTGTGTGGATGTAAATCTGGACCTTTCTAAAATCCTGGCATTGTGGTTCTTTCTAACCCCTTCCATCACCTCTCCAAATAAACCTTTTATACTGGTCAGAACGGTGCTTTAAAGCCCAATGAAAATATCTACAGCAAATGTCAAAACTTAGAGTGGGAAATTACAATAAGAATGTTTCTTATTAACAGCTTTGTACTAGCAGTACACACCATTAGTAGTACACACCCTAGCAGTACACACCATTAGTAACTGTCTTCATATCGATCACCTTTGTGACAGTAGAGTAGTTTTCTTGATATCCGTGCATATTTCTGTTGCAGCGGTCCCGCAGCAGCTCTGCTGCAAGGAGGCTTGTAGCTATCAACAGGCAGATGCTGTCCCATGCTGTTGCTTTGCAGAGGGTGTGCAGTCTGCAAAACTGTAGAAACGTGATTTACTTTTATCACACAGTGTTTAATCCCAAGTCTGGAATGATATCTCATTAATTATTGCAGTTAAGTAAAGACCAAAACCTGATAACTATCTAGGAGCACCAGGATTTTGTCAGTCTTCCTTTCTTTCTCAGATGCTCTGACTACCCTTAATTTAAAGCTATTCCTGTGGAGTCAGGGCCAACAATCTAATTGTACTTGCAGGTGGGAGGAGACCAATATTTGTTAGCATTTTTTCTATGTGACCGGCAGTGCTTCAGAAGCAATACTGGCTTAGAGGTCAGGATTGCAGAACACATTAAGGCTGTGCCCAAGAAATGCAAGTGGACTGATGCAGACATACCTTACAACTGTAATTAATGGTCACTATGTAAAAATCCTTGACAACTCTTCTGACTTGTGCAATGTGATATGCAGTATGTTGCCCTTCAGAAGTAACCCAAAATTGGACTCAAGATTACTGCTTTTTGGGCTCTTTTTCACACATTGTCTCTTACAGGGCTTCGCAGAAACAGCATTCCTTGAAGAAATGTGTTGTTCTTTCCTTGAACAGAGCATTGCAGTCATTAATACTTATTTCTCCTCCTCATTTGCAAGATTTGGAAATATTGGAACATCTTTCTCATTTATGAGTAAGAGCTGAGACAGGTCTCAAAACAGCAGAATCCTTCAAATGCCTAGAAGTGAAAATTAAATCTAGATAAAATTGGCATAATCATTGAAAATTTAACCAAAAATCTCTTTCCCATTGTTTTTCCTCATTTCCATTGTGGGGAGAACAGAACTATTTAGTAGTTTAGAACAGGTAAGAAACAGCAGAGGAGAATCTTTCTAGCTGCTCTGACTTGTGCCAATGGACACACAGAATTCACAAGGGTGGAAATAATTTTGTCTCTACTCTGACTCAGAAATAGCTTATGCTTTTACTTTTCAGGAAGAGATCATGAATTCTGGAAGTCCTCTTGGTTTTCCATTTTGAACAGACGCTTATGTGGCGGATGTACTATATTAGTAGGGCTGGTTGGGTTTTGCCAGCAGAACTTGTGGTTCTGTAATGTTGCCTTGTTGATGTCAGTGGTGTTTCCTCAACCATCTTTTAGCACTGAAGCTAATTAGTAAGGAGTCACTTGTGCCCATGCTGCTAAGGGCTTTTATTCTTCAGGACAGGGTGGCTGTGTTCACACCATCTATAGGGAACAGCCTTCAATCTCTGCTTGTTCTTGAACAGTACCTGGGAGTTTCTGGAGAAGTGTGAAGTGATCCAGGCCAGAATAATCCCAGGAACCCTTGGGCTGTTTTCATAGTAGAAATTACTGAGTTTCAGTGCCTGGACAACAGTGGCACTGCTAAATTTATTGGAATGGACAATGCTGGAGAATACACATACCTGGAACCAGCTGCAGCCCTGTTTTCAGAGTGTGCGACATCGGGTGAACTTCAAAGTACTGAAAACCCCCCATGTTTTAAGTGTTTAATAGCCCTCATCCTTCTGCCTTCTTAACCTTGCTAGTCATAGCATATCCTTTAAGAGAAATCCAATGTCTGGGTGCTCCTACTGGAGGACACTGCACGTGATATGCAGCAGTACATGGACAATTTTGAGAGAGATTCCAACTAGCTAGGTATTTTTTAACCTGTCTCCTTGCTTTGCACATTTCAATTGCATTTATTCATATACAAATTATGTAAGGCTCTTATATTTGGTAGCTTCTAATTGTGACCTTGCTAACTCTGTTGAAGTTCAGGCAGCTAGCTTTCCTGCTCTGCATTTTTGTGGAATAGAGTCAGGGAGTCACTGAGGTTCGAAGGAGGTCATCTTGCCCAATCCCCTGCTCAAAGCAGAGTCAGCTGGAGTAGGTTGTCTGGGGCTGTGTCCTGTCAATTTTGAGTATCTCCACAAAAGAGAGTCTCCATCGTTTTTGCTTTCACATCTTCTGCTGACAAAAAATGGGTTCCTTTGAGCACCAACTTATCTTTGGGATCTTTTCACCATAAGCCTCAGTCAATAATTAAAAAGTTTCCATTGTGGATTTCTTCAGTTTCACAAGAAACTTTATCTTAACTTGCTGTTCACTCTTCCACACTGGCATTTTGAACATGTGTCCTCTCATACTGAGTTGAGCCTTGTCTCCCTGTGACAGATCAGAACATCTATAACCATCTCTTTGTCTCTGCCCACCTACTCTTGGTTGCTGAACTATAGGGTTAGTCTTGGGTTTTTTGTGTCAGACTTTGTGTGTTCTAGTGTTCAAGCACACTCATAATAAAAAATGTTCTTTAAGTTTAAATGGAACTTCCTGTGTTTCAGTTTGTGCCTGTTGCCTCTTTACTTCTCCCATGAGTTGTTTGCATGTGTTGAAAAGCTCTGCCCCGAGCCTTCTCTTCTCCTGGCTGAGCAGTCTCGCCACTCTCAGACTTTCCTTATCTGGCGGATGCTTTTATCCATTAATGATCTTTGTGGCCCTTTGCTGGATTTGCTCCAGTATGTCCATGTCTCTGTTGTACTGAGAAGCCCAGAACTGGACGTGGCAACCCTGATGTGGTCTCACCAGGGTCAGGTAGAGGGGAAGGATAACCTAACTTGACCTGCTGGAAACACTCTGCCCTACTGCAGCCCAGAAAGCTGTTTACTTTCTTTCCTGCAAAGGAGCATTGCTGGCTTGTGTTCAACTTGATCCATCAGGACCCCAAGTCTTTTCCTTGCTAGCTGAGTAACAAAAGTGTTTCCTACACCACTGTGAATGGACGTTACGCGATCTTCTCATTATTGTTTAAGTAGCACCTTGCTGCTGAGAGCAGATACAAGGTCTTGAGGATCTGACTGGGCGTGCCCATGGCTCGCTTGTGTTGCAGAAAGAATTTTAGCCTGCCAGTCTTCAGAAGTCATCAGAAAATTGCTTGGGAGCCAGCTAGGAATGAGTTGATTTAGATCAGCTTCTTACGCAACTGTGCCAAAGGATTTGTAGTTGATACTTGAATCTATAGACAGCTGTAATCCTACTTACCATCCAGTTGATTTCCTCCTGGGGTATTGATAGGATTTCGCACTGTCAGTGCTCACATGGTGCACAACGTATTCTTTAACGAGGGAAGATTTGCAGTCTGAGAAAACTGCAGAAAATAACTTGTTCCAGTGGGAAGAAAACAGAAAAACACTGGTGAGGGAAACCAAGCACACTGTGTATCACAAAGAGGACTCCAAGGAGACTATTACAGAAGAAATATAAGTGAATTGAGCAAAGAGTATTTACAGATCGAGATTTCTGTTTCAGAATTTTAGTTATGCCCTGGAAGATGAAGTAAATAATTTCTTAGTATCTGTTGTCACTTTTTGGGTTTGTATTGCTGCTATTCAGAACTTGCTACATGAATATGGTTACTTGCTGGGTTTCACCAGACATAGGTCTAAAACCCAGGAAAAAATGTTAAGCCTAGATGTTCATATCACAGTATCACAGTATCGTAAGGTTGGAAAAGACCTTTGAGATCATCGAGTCCAACCTATGACCCAACACCTACACCTACTCCTACTTGTCAACTACACCATGGCACTAAGTGCCTCATCCAAATTCTCTTTGAACACCTCCAGGGATGGTGACTCGACCACCTCCCTAGGCAGCGCATTCCAATGAACAATTACCCTCTCAGTGAAGAATTTCTTCCTAATGTCAATCCTAAACCTCCCCTGGCGAAGCTTGAGACCGTGTCCTCTAGTTCTGTCACTGGTCGCCTGAGAGAAGAGTCCCAACTCCTGCCTCACTACAACCTCCCTTTAGGTAGTTGTAGAGAGCAATAAGGTCTCCCCTGAGCTTCCTCTTCTCCAGGCTAAACAACCCCAGCTCCCTCAGTTGCTCCTCATAGGGCCTGTGTCCCAGCCCCTTCACCATCCTCGTCGCCCTCTTCTGGACACACTCCAGCATCTCAACATCCTTCTTAAACTGAGGGGCCCAGAACTGGACACAGCACTCAAGGTGCGGCCTGACCAGTGCCGAGTATAAGGGGATGATGACCTCTCTAGTCCTGCTGACCACACTGTTCCTGATGCAGGCCAAGATACCACTGGCCTTCTTTGCCACTTGAGCGCACTGCTGGCTCATGTTGAGTTTCCTGTCCACCAGCACTCCCAAGTCCCTTTCCGCCTGACTACTCTCCAGCCACTCTGCACCCAGTCTATAGCTCTGCATGGGATTGTTGTGTCCAAAGTGTAGGACCCGGCATTTGGACTTGTTAAACCTCATGCTATTGGAGTCAGCCCATCTCTCCCGCCTATCAAGGTCCCTCTGTAGGGCCCTCCTAGCTTCTAGCAGATCGACACTTCCTCCCAGCTTGGTGTCATCTGCGAACTTGCTGATGAAGGACTCGATCCCCTCATCCAGATCATCAATAAAGATATTAAACAAGAAACAAGAAATTGTGTTTCATGCATAACCAGAACTATATTTGAAACTAAGCATAAAATGATTTAGCTTTTGTATTGAAGGCTGAATGCAAGCTAATGAATGGAGATGAAGATAAATAATTTGACACTTGACTAAAGATTAAATTTGTTAGTACTCAGAAAACATTTCTTAGACTCTTGTGTTTTAGGAAAGTTTTTCCAGGCTGAAAATTACATATTTCTTTTCTTTGTTCTCTCTGTGTGTGTAAGCCAGTGGAAAAATTATTTTCTCTATTTGTGCCTGAGCTCTGATATGAATGGGTGCAACTTCATTAAACCTGTCAGAATAGTCCCTCTTTGCACTATGAAGGCGTCTGGCCCTAGACTTAACTCGTGTGTCACTGATAACTGATGCATATTCTTTAAGTAAAAGCACTGTGCTTCAACAGCGCGTCATCTGCTCTTCTCATCCGCTTGGAGAGCTAGTCTTCACTATTACCATAGGAAGTGATGATAGTTTCTAGTCTTCATCCTCTGTATAAATTACTATATGCAAATAGTTGATAAGGGTTATAATATATTCACTAGCCACAGTTGCTGCTTTTTCTCTAATCTGATTTTATTGGTTGATTAGTGTTTGTTCAACTCAGTGCCTCTTTAACTAAAAGATTTAAAGTTGGATCGTGTTATGTATTCAAATGCATTCTCTCCATATACTCTTTCTTAAAACCAAAGTAAAACTGAAGTTTCATACATAACACAGTGTGTTAACATTTGCTGTTCTGAAGTGATGCAGGCTTTCTGAAAAAGAAAAAAAATAATTTATAGTAGAAAGAAAATCCACTGAAGCTATCAGAAAGGTGATATAATATAAAGCAAAAAAAAAGCCCCAAACCCTGTCTCCTGAGGTTTGGGAGTTTACTAGTGCTTGCTTGGTTTGTATGCATTTATTTTCTTCCTTTTACTCTTTTCTACACTTTTTTCCAAGGCGTTTTGGAGTGCTGGATCTCATACAAAGATAAGCAGCCTGCCAGCACTGCTGCTTCCCTCTTGTGCAGATCCCGATAACCTGAACTCCTCTCAACCGTCTCTTAAAAAGCTTCATTTGAAGACTGCAAGGACCTAACAATCACCCATTTCACTGCTAGATGGCTCTGATTGAGAATTAGCCTTATTACGGAACTAATTTTGCATTTTAATTAGATTAGGTTTACTTTGTAGCACTTGTGTCTTGCTTTACACCTTGCTGCTAGATCAAATAACGCTGGGGATGGGAGAATTGTTCTACCATTTTAAAATGTTGGTCAGGTTCCTCTCACAAGCAGCTCTAAGTATTGCTGTAGTCACTGGAAGCCATCCATTGACCTTAGCATCAGCTGTAGCTCAGATTAGCCAACTCTGTTTTTGTTAATTAGTCCTTAAACTATAAGATTTTAGATGCTGAGGGAGTATTTTTGGAAAGTGTTGTTATATTCTTGTTTTGCTCCCAAGCTCCTTTCTAGGCTGCTGAGTAGCCAGAGGGTGAGTGGCATGCTCGGATACAGTTATGCCTAATGCAGGACTTAGGTGTGATACACTGGGTTGCAAACTGAACTCCTGACAGTCCTTTGTGTGGTTGCTGAAAAAGCCTGGAGGTACCTGAACATCCTATTTCCCTTTTTATTTTAGACGTGAATTTACCTCGATGCTTGGAGTGGGTTCTTTACGTGTGCCAAAAATTGCCACTCCCCTGAGCAGAAGAGAGAATAAGTTTGGCTTTCCCCTCAGCCTGAGGACTTTCAAATCCTGCCTCCAAGCTAACCACCTGCCTGGGCAGTTGGTGCTTTCCCTGGCATGCAGGGAAGGGAAGACTGTGTAATGCTACTGCTAGGAAACTCCTTTAAGGTGCTGGATTACATTCTCAGCATCTGATCTTGGAAACAGGCCGGGAGCTGGCAGAGGTTTGTGCCCTTGCATCTCACATACAGGTTCCCAATTGCACTGCAGCAAGGTCTGTGCAGCTTTTCCTTGGGAGGTTTGGGGCCCCTGACTTGGAGGAGGAGCTAGGCTTCAGCACATTCCCCTGGGAGTTCAGAGATGAGGCTCTTTTTGGGAGAGCTCTCTTGCTTCTAGCTCTGGTAGTTATTTTTATTAAAAAGGTCACACAACATTGTCCTGCCTTCCTGCACCTTCTAGGGGAAAATGAGCTTTTATTTTTACTTGGGAGAATGAGACCCAAGGCCAGAGTGGGGCTCCGGGCTGCATGTTCCCTTTGGACCACAGTACCAGGCTGGAGTTTCTAATGTAAGGCTCCCTTAAGTTAGTCTTAAACTATTATTATTGTTGGTCCTGCTTTTGTATGCTTGGTGGAATGTCTTGCTGAGTCAAATGCATGGGGTACAGAAGGCAGAATTTAAAAAATAAGGTCTGGAATCTGTTAGGGAGACCAGTTGCTTACAAATTAGGTACGATATGTCATGGCTTAGGTATCTGTTTTATTTCTGATCCAAAATTACTGTTGTCTCACAGTCTTCTACAGGTCGAGTGTAAGTATTAAATAGGAGGAATAGGCCGGCAGAATAAAATCCTTGTGTCCTGATTCTCCTCACAGCTGCAGTAATAAAGGCTGGAAGAAAGGCAAAGGAGCTCTGCAAGATTTGTTGTACTATTGAACCAGCAATGCAGCAACAGATTAGTGTCTGTATCTGTAACTGTGCATATAATTGAGTAGAGGTGACTCTTAAAACAGGAAAATTATCTTCCCCTACGTTATAAAATGGGCAGCATAAACTCTGAGTTAAGAGCCCATCAGAGAGGGCTGTGCAGGGGCAGGCACCAGGCCTCTAGTTAAAGCCCCCAAAGAGAAATGGTAGAGTAAAACCTGCATCAGGAGAGAGGTGGCTCATTTTTCCTTCAGGTTAGGAGAGTTGAAGCAGTCTATGGTGCTTAACCGATGAGCTTGCTGCTTTTAATTTTCCATTTTTATTAACATGAATTATTAACATCGTGAATATTAACACAAAACCTTGCTCAATTTCATTTTTTATTAAAAAATGAAGGGTAAAGCTGGTACAGGCATGGTAGAGCACACCACTGAAAGCTGCTTGAAGACAGAGATGTGGAGCAGGAGGGAGCTAGGGTTACAGATTGGGAAATGGTGTAATACTGTATGTACTTGAGCACTGAGATGTGAAAGCTTATTTTAATATTTTAAAAAATTTTAATTTTGCTCCTCTTTGAAAGAAACAAAGCTGTGATTAGAAATACTTACTAGAAAATTTGAGTTCTCAAATTCCAGTCTGTTAGAACCTGTGGTGGGCTCCAGAGCTTTTGTAATGCAGAATGGTAAGATATCTGGTCACATTACGTTAATTAAAAGAAACTCAGAATTAAAAATGTTCCAAATACTACTACTTTGTGTAGGTTTTTGCCTGAATCCTGTATGGCAATAAAAGTAATGGAGGAAGAAGTGACAGCTTTCCCCAGCATTGCAGGATGAATGAGATGACCCCAAGATTACCTTCCAAAGCATTATAACAACATGAAAAATATTGCATATAGATTGTCTTTCCTCACCCTTCTGTATGTTGCATACTGAAGAATTGTGTCCTTGGTGTGTATTTTTTATCATAGCACCTTTGGGTTACAGATTGGATCGATTAGTGGCAAAATCATAGAGTCATTAATGTTGGAAGACACCTTTAAGATCAGCAGCAGCAGCCCAGTACCACCATGTCCCAAAGTGCCACATCTACACACTTTTTGAACACCTTCAGGGATGGCGACACAGAGTAAGCAGCAATATTTAATGACAATTTGTGTCCCTTGGACTGGGGAGGGAGGCTCCCAAAGCCTGGGCTTTGGTCACAGGAGCGTTTCACACTAGTGCAGTTCAGAGAGCTTGTTGGGTACATTTGTCTGTGATAGGCGCAGGTGTTCTTCCTTGTTCTTTCTCACTTAATTAAATGGCAGCTTTTCTTGAGTTCACATGCGTACTTCGCAGGACTTTGCCCCCCTTGCCAGATGTGCACACTAGTTCTCTTTCTAGGCAGAACTGCAGAACCTTTTGCTTTAGAAATGTCAGACAGTAAGATGGTCTTTGGTGTGATTTCCAGGGTTTCCCAGTTCCAGAGGGACTGGACACTTCAAGAATTACTGGTTTTTTGTGTGCAAGTGTTTGTGTGGTTATTTTTCTTATGGTAATAAACGATTCTTTTTTTCTGGGAGAAAACTGATTTTTGTAAGGTCCACCATTAGGAATTACAGGGAAGGTTCTGAGCTTGCTGTGAAGAGCTCAGTCGATTCTAATGCTTTCCAAATTTGCTTTCTCTTTCCTAATCTTTTCTGTGTAATAGCTGTGCATTGTAATATATGGATGTGTGTTTATTCCTGAATAAATTAACAGGAGTTTTGCCAGCAGGCAGGATCTAATGTGATTTTTTTTTAATTAATAAATAAATAAATGGGATATGTGATGCATAATGGGTTGCACACTGAGTGACATTAGATTAACTAGGAATTGAAGAACTGTGTGTCCTGCTGATGGTGGACAAAATCAAAGGTTTTGACAGATTCACTCGCTCCATCACAAACAAAAAAGACCTTGAGGTTGTTTATTTGAATAGAGGGACCATAAATCTAGTACACCGATACCAGCAAACAATAGTCCTGCATTTTGTTTCTTAAAAAATATGATGTGCAATGTAATAGAAGTCCATTATTATATGTCTTTATATCTTTAGATATAGCTGTAGATAATATATAATTTTGTATGGCCAGGAAGTAGGTTGGTAAATGTCTATACAACAAGCAATGTGGATTTATAGACTGCTTGCTAAAGGTTTACGTTTATCCTTAATTTACTTTGTGGGTCCTATCGGGTTCTTCCTGAGAGCACTAAAAATGGTTGTCTCACATTTTACAGTACATCTGAAAAGTGGTGTAATATGATTTGTGCTTGAATTTATATTTCAGAGGGGAATTCAAGTTATTACTATTTCCTCCTATTAAAATCAACAGGTCCTGAATATGTTCAGCCGAAAAACAGGACCGTCTAACAGTCTTTTACTCAAGACTTGTAAGGGATCAATATAGTTCCCATCAGTACAGTAAATTACCTTACTGAGCCACTTCCAGTAATCACAATGCACAATTTCTCATTAACCCGTTCCCTTCTCTATATTAAACCAATATTATCTTAGAAGAAAGTTATCTTGGAATGTGTCTGTAAATGATTAGACAGTAGAGTAATTAATTCAAAATTTGATAACTAAGGCTGTTACATATAAGAATGTCTGGTGCTGCCAAGTGCTAAAGTATACAGTTAAATACTTTCTTGAAAATGTGTGGATGAGGCAAGGAGAAGGAGTTGCTTGCTTTGTTTCTGGGAAGAGTTGGAAGTCAGGAGACTTTCACTTCTGGAGAGGGAATTTTGTCTTTAGCGTGGTTTTTCAAGATACCTGCATGTTTTGAGCTGCTTGGCTGGAAGAAAGTGTGTACCAGGGAGAGAGTAAGGGTGCTTTTAAAGCGCAGTCCCTAAAATGAATATTCAAGATCCATGCTCTCTTAATTCTATGTCTGTTACTGTTTTTACATGGCTTCACCATTACTGCAGTTTTGTTGTTTTATTCCAATAGCATAGATCCGACATCGTGACTGAGGAGATGGACATGCTTGATCTTGTATAGCAGGCTGTAGGAGCCCCAGAAGTAGTGGTGGCTGGGGAGAAGCAGCTGGATAGCCAGCTGGGAGAGGTCCTTGGGAAGAGGCAGGGAAAAACTAAGTGCCAGAAAGATATCCCCTGACTTGGTGCATTTTCAGAGATGGCTGTCAAGCAGGAAATATATAGCTCGAAGGGCTGTGTCAGAATTAAGAGAATAGAAAATGACAGTGTTATTTGATGGAACATGGAGGAAATTGCAAAGGCAATTGCTAAGGAGAGAAGAAGTTGTGCCAAACTAAGTAAGATGGGTTAAATAGCTTCACAGATATACTGCTGACAACTTAATAAGTTTGTCAGAAACAGACAAATTTAGAAACAAATAGTGTATTGGTTGTTGCTAATTTTGTTTTTGAAAATGCAGCTAAGTTGAAGATTGTGTCGAGTTACTGCTCTTTCATATCCTGTTCATGCTTGTGGTTCAGAAATGTGGAGGAAGGGCAGAAAGGTGCAAGAGAACTGTGACCTGAGAGGGGTTTTATGGAAATAAACTGGGTTTATTGTAGATTTTTGGCAGCAATAACAATAGTCATCACTTCCTCTTGTCAGAACTATAAACAGACATGATGTCAAGACAAAGGATGCAGATAATATTCAGAAAGTGCATTTGTTTACATAACTGCTTTTTTGAGTTTGATCAGACGTTAATTGACCAGTATAACAGTGTTTTCTTTGATAAACTTTACTGTAGAGCTGGCCTCATCCAGATTCAGTAAATAATGAATGAGAAAGAGCCAGAAAATCATCTTATTCTTCTTTGATGGTACTAACAAAAAGCGACGTGTCCAGGGCTAATTTGATACATGAGCAAATGCCTTCCTGTGCTTTCCTGCACTTCCACTGGAGCCATACTGGAGTCATGGGCCTCTCCCATTCCTGTGACTTACCAGAAAGTAATTCCTACAGCTCCAGGGAGATTTGCTTCATTTGTTAACAGGATAAAAAAGCACAAGAATGCTGGCTCTGATGTTGGAGAACTTCCTCACTCTGATATTCATCAAGGTTAAATAGTCGTCTTTTCTCCTTCTGGTCCCTATCATTAGAAAACTGTTGTTCCTTCTGCTTTTATTTCCATACCAGTATCCCTTGTGTCTCCTATCTGTCTAAGCTGGTCCTGGTTGAGACTTGTTCATCGTGTCAGAAGTGTCAGGAAGCTTCCAAAAGCAATTTTGGGAGCTAATTCTCCTTCACGTAGTCTGGCAGCTGCCATTATGCTACTAGAGAGATCAATAAAGTGTTTGCTGCTATGGTGAGTCTGATATAAAGTGAATCCATTTTTACTTTTGAAGCGAGTCATCCCCAATTAGTAAGATATTAGGTAGCTGTAGTGGGGCAAAGAGTGTAGTAGTGCAAGCTGCAGTTTACCAAGAGTCTTCACCAGTCTTAGGGCTAAAACGATGGGTAAGACAAGCCAGCTCTAACTGCAAAAAAAGCTATAGGTTTGCCACAAGGCATTGGTGACACAGTGACTGATATGTCTGGTTGACTAGTGATGAGTCTGGCCTGAGAAAGAGCGATGTGCTCTTAAATCCTTATGTGGAAAGCGGAAGGTCTAGGACTGTAGAAAATCTGATGGGTTATCAAGAATATCACAAAGTTATATCAAGTTTGCTCTGAAAATTTGATTGATTTCTGGTTTGTGCTGCTTCTTTCACAAGATGTTTCTGAACCCTCCCTCCCCAATTGTGTTCATATCCATTTGTTTTCTTTTCAACTTAGTTTCTTACATTAGTAGTTCTTCTCTTTGCCTGATGTTCATCTCCCTCCACTGCCATCATGAGTCTGCTTTCATTCTGTAGGTGACTATTCTTTTTCTTGCCTCCTCTCATAATTTCACCATTCCTCACTATGAAGTCATAGCCTTTCTCTCTCTGCCTATTCTTGTTGAATTCTTCTTTCCTGAGTCTATGATGATGACAATTTTATACTTGTGTCTCACCAGCACCTGAACAATGATATTAATGTCTGTGTCTCTGTCATGGAAATTTCTTACTTGATAAGCCCTAGGAGGCTTTTTTTTAGACATTGGAGTGAAGATAAGGTAACAATCACCCTATATAAGCAAGAGGAAAGCTGTGATCAGACTATTTCAAGTAGAAAACCCCAGTGAACAAGAATTATGAATGTCTGTGGATCTAAAGAGGTAAACACAAAAGTCATATGTTTGGAATTATTCTACCCTAAAACTAGAGAAGTGCATTATTTTCAATTAATTAATAATATTCAGTTATGTCAACAACAATTTTAAGTTATGTTTGCAGCATTGAAGTATAAACTTGGAAAATGTTTTCATCTTGCATAATTTAGGGGCTTAGTGGCCCATGTTCCTTCCATGTTTTTCTAGGTTTGTCTGCTGGATCCATCTAGAAATATGATCAAAAGGCATATGACTGCAGTTTGCAAATCATGAAAGCAACACATAAGCTGAGTGTTGAACTGTTAACCAAGTACTGCAATGCAAGAACTAGAGAACACTTGCAATTAGTAAGAAATCAATATAAAACAGACAAAAATGGGTAGTGAGCTCCTGGAATTTGCTACCCCAGGAGGCTGCAAAGTCAGCCAGTGTAAGGAAGATCAAAAAGACAAATTGACATCAGGACAATAAGTAGGTGCTGAAAATGCCGTACTCTCTAATAATGCTAGTGTAACAGATCTGGATGCTGGCATGGTATGAAGGGAATGACTTAACAAATAGCTCTCCCAATAGCTCTCCCGAAATGTCTCCTGCTGCTGCTCTGAATACAGGGCTGGGAGAGCTGTTGGGCTGGCATCAGAGCATTTTTTATAGTCCTTGTGTTCTCTGTCCTGTTCTTTCTTTCTAGGTTCTGTGCCACTTGGTGAGTAAACTGAATATCTTGTCTTGATATTCTAGTATACCTATCATGTTGTACTCGGGAGATGAGATCACCTTTCTTGAACATATTTCACACACATCATTTATTCCCACTAGTGGCTTATCGTTTTCATCAACTTTAAATTAGTCATAGTTTTCTTCAGGGTTTTGTGTGAGACCAGCTTTTTACAATCTGCTCTCACTTCCCTGTATTTCTTCAGTTCTTTCTACATGTTTAATAAGTCCTTTCTAACCTATTCATTCACCTCTATTACAAGTGTATTTTCAAGGCTTCTCACATGATGTCCCTCTAAAGGTCTGTGACCTGGCAGTTGGCACAGCTTCACAGGCTCTGGGAGAAGAGCGGTAGCTTATATCAGTGCAGGGAGGTATGAGCGTTTCTGAATATGTACAGCAAACCGTGCCACATTCGTTGCTCTAGGGCCAATGCCAGCCTCACTGGACCAGTGCTTATACTCGTATTAATGTTGTGTGGCATGCAATGTTTCTCCCTCCATTCAAATTTTCATTTAATCCCAGCTTGATCAAATGAGATCTGCAGCAGCTAAGTCATATTAGAAAAAATTAGGCCATCAATCCATTAGTAAGCTGGGAAGTATTTTATATTCCATGTCTGCTCTCAGGGTGTCTCAGAACATTCCACGGCTGATCTGTCCTGAGTAAGAAAGAGCTGGAGTTTAGGTGCTAGAAGTTGCATAAAGATACTGAGGGGAGTTGTGGGGGGGTTTTTTAAGCATTTTGTTTCCAGACTTGAGATTAGCTGGAGCCAAGGCCTGGGTGTTTGTGCTACGATTGTTATGGTTCTGTTGGTCAAGGTGCTTTTGAAAAAAGTCTGCTTATCTCTTTTATGCATATAGCTGCTGCATTGAAGAGGTAGCGCCAGTTCTGTAGCATTTAGAAGTTTTCCTGAGCTGTAGGTAAAGTTCCTTAATTGTGTCCTAGCAAAGATCAGTGTACACTCTTAGATAATGTTACGTGTAACGTATTCTGCTCTTGATAATATATTCTGTCCAGCACTCTCTGAAAATTAAAAATCTATCCCCAATTTTTACTGTATAGCTGTCTCTCCATTTCAACTGGGATGCTTGCCAAAATTACCATCTTTTGTGTATGATTATGAATGTCCTTCATTAATCTTCTCTTTTTCAAAGAAAATAGATCTCTATCTTGAGATTCTTCATGCAGGTTATTTCACAGAATCACAGAATAACTGATGCTGGAAGGCACCTCTGATGATCCTGTAGTCCAGCCCCTTACTCAAACCAGGGGAATTTCAGCAGGTTGCACAGGACCTTGTTAGTCAAGTTTTGAATATTCCCAAAGGTGGAGATTCCACAGCCTCTCTGGACAACTGGTTTCAATGTTCAATAACCCTTACAGAGTTATTGGCACCAAATAGTAACTCTTTCAGATATGTACAGTACAGGAAGCAAAACAGTGAAGCATCCAAAGTCATTAGCCGATTATGAGGACCTTGAAGGCTTTAGGAATTAATTAGCTTTCAGGACTGCTGCAGGCATTAGTGATAGCTTTTCAAAGGCATGACTTAGTACCAGAATGAAAAATTATTCCAGTTCTGACTTGGATGTTGTTGTTCTGAGTATTAAGGGGGAATAAGATGTGGGTAGGATTGAGTTTTCTTAGTTCAGGTCACTTACTGCATTCTTCAAATGCTACATTTGGATGTTTGGCTTTTCACCTCATCACTGCCTCAGCATGTCACATTGAACTTGGTGCAATAAAGAGTTAATTTAAGGCAACTTGTCCAAACTACTGCAGATAGTATGAGTCAAAGACAAGTTTTTCCAATGGCATTATGCTTTGAGTCAAAGCTGGAACTGGCATACCAGGAGTTGAAAAGAGACGTCTCTGTTTTGTGCACACTCAACTTCCAAAGGCAGTGGCTGAGGTAGAAAACCAATTTGAATATGGAATAAGGAGTTGCCCAGAGGAAGTAAAGAGTAATGACTATGTCCATGGCCAAAAAGAGGTGGTGGGCACTGGATGAGGTGCACGACCTCTATCTGTCCTTTCATATTACTGTTGCTGGCTTCCTGCCCTAAGATGACATGGATGCTGACACTCTTTAAACTGATGACTTGTTTATTTTTTGTTTGCTTTTAGTTGCTAGATTGACATTACAGACCATGCTCTTGGACTGCTGTACATCCTTTCTAAATTGCTTTAAGATGTTTTAGTGTGATAAGACGATTTAAAAATTGAAGTCATTATTACTATCTGTATCACCAGGGGAGTTGAACAGCTGGCATTGATCTGTTGGAGAGTAATTTCCATATTTTGTTATTACGTTAACCTGTAGAATTCTTCTTGTTTATGATTTCATAGAAAGTTTTCGTAATCAAAAGGTCGTCCTCTGTAGCATGTTGTGCTTGGGAGACCTGCATGAACCCTTTCATTTTTTATCTGATCAATAACATCTTGCCTTGTTAATAGTAATATCCCAGTATTTTACATTGCATCATATCAAGATGCCATGAACTGCTTCACAGAACTGCTTGTGAGTGAAGTCTAGCACTTAGTGAAGGGTATAGCACTAACTGCTTGGTTTGAGGCAAATATTATGCGCCCCTTTAAACTCTTGACATTTATCTTAATTTTTTTGATTAAAATAATCATAAAAATTCTGTACTCATTGCTGTTTTGTAAGTAAAGAGATAGAATAAGGGCCTTATCTTCCTGTGTTGAGTAACACACTATGATGAGCTAAACTGTGCCATTCATCCAAAAGCCACAGTAATGGTAGCACAGAGACTGCTGTGTTTTAGACAGAGTAACTTGCTTATCACTGTCTTCTTCTGGTTTCAGAATAAAGCCCTAGAAATCAAAGAAAGAATTTTAATAATTAAAAACACAGTCAGAACTAGAGGAGATCAAAAGTTGAGTCTGTTTAAAGGAGTGAGCGAAACAACATGCCATTTTCCGAGGTATTATAACTGTAACTGCAGTTTGCTTTGCCAGAATTGGCCAAGGTACATTTGGATGGCAAATATCTGTACTGGGAGACAAAGATCAGTAGAGGGTCACAGGGCACTCCTTCCCATTCCTAGCTTATAACATTACTGAAGAGAAAAGAAAGTTAAGTTTTGTTTTTCTTTTCTTCTTAAGGTAAAGCTCTGCTTGATGCTTTGATTCTGTCCTTGGTCCAAATACTTCTTTAGTGTTGGCTCAGCCACCATGCTGCCTTCCTCCTTTTTGCTTATAACATGATAAGGTCCAAAAGATGGAGTCAGAGTTCCACTGGTAAAAACTGGGGAGTGTGGATTGTTTGGGTCTACAACGTGTGGGACTGCAATTCACCATTACCCTAATGGAAAAGATAAGTCACAAACTGGGAGTGATTGCCGGCAAAGGCTATAGGCTCCTTATCTTTGGTAAATGTATTTTTATAGTTGGGCAAACTTAATTTTCAGGAATGATTTAGATATAACTGATCATGCAAAGAGAAGTCTCTGGTTCTTTTTTTTCTGTTTTGCTGTGATAGGTTCCTGTTGAGAGGGATTTGGAAGGCTGGACCACAAAGTGCAGATCCCTCTTGAGAAATGGTGCTATTACACTATAAACATGTCTGAATCGCAACAGTATTCATCCTTAGTATATCTTAAATTGATTGAATTGGTCAAATTCACTTTCACTGGGGATTACTTGACAGTGAATTAGATGCTTGAAAATAGGTGGGAGTCTATTTAGGCACCTGGACCAATTGCAGATTTGTGGGGGTATCCTACTTGTGGGACACCCACTGGCACTTAAGAACAGCAATTGGTTGTCGAAAACAGCGCAAGATACCTATTTTACATGTCTAAATGACTCACAAAGCATCAAAACAATACAGAAAGTCAAAATAAAAGGGAGAAGTGGCACATAGATCTCTGCCAGTAAGGAAGTACCTAACTGATGAAACAATAACCTGTCAGAGTAAGGTATTTCGGGGCTGAGAATTTCTGCTGTAGCAAATTAGCCTGTCAGAGAGAGAATGTTGCATTAATGGAAATCCTTGGGTGATTATTCTTTTTGACTTTTGTAACCAGGCCGTGCGTTGCTGAGGCTTACTGACAAAAAGCTTGAACGAATGGGCATTGCCCAGGAGAGCCTGCGACAGCACATTCTGCAGCAAGTCCTTCAGCTGAAGGTGAGAGAAGAAGTCCGAAACCTCCAGCTGCTTACACAAGGTATGAAAAATAATTTTCCTATGGACAGTTATTGAAATCAGGTAAGAGAAGTTTGCCTGAGGGCATAAAAGGTGACTTGACGTTCTCCTGCAAGAAATGATGCATGAAAATGTCTCATAGATTCCACATGCTTTCCAAGTCAGGAACAAAAGGTAAAATAATGCATAAATAAGTAGAGATGTTCAGCTGCCTGTTTTGCATGATGAATAGGCTCCATCTACAGCTTGATGGTAGTCTTACTTAACTGTCTGCTTACTAAGATGAAAATAATTATGTGTAAAGGGCACAAGTAGTGAACATTGCTGTCTTTACAGACATTGTACATTTAGCATTAATTGTTTACTTTCAGTGCTAGATAAAAGAGTAATCTCTGTAACCTGTTTTGTGGTAAGAGCTGTCAGTGGAAAATTACCTGTTAGACACTATTTTTTTGCAGATGGCTGATTCCTTTTTCATGTTGGAGTAATTTTATTGACTTGAATAGAGTTGCTTCTAATTTATGCTGCTAAGAAAACACGAAACTAGGCTCAATACGGAGATCTTGATTAGAAAACAGGGAAGAAGGAGTAACAAAAAAGCTCATACATATTTTCCAAATGAGGTTAAGATGGTTTTTGGTGACTTGTGTTATTAGCTCACTATTAAGGCTTTTTAACAGCTGTGGTAACATGGAAGAAAAGCAATCATTGTGACAGTAGTGTAAAGGAACATTTACAGATCCTCTACTATGTGTCTGCAATGCTTTTTCAATGTTAACTCTTGTTTGGTAGTCCAGTGGGATAGCATAAACCACATACTTCTTGGTTTTTTTGGTTCAGTGCCCGTTATATGTCACATCATATGAAAAAAATAGAGTTCTTTAGTTCTTGCAGTGTATTTTTAACAAAATGTCCTTCACACATGACATTATGTTCCTGATTAAGCCTTGCTCACTGTGTTTGGGGAAAAACTCTGATTACTTGAATAAGCCGCATTTTATCTGAAAGAGCTGATGTCTCAACTGAATTGTTCCTTCAGGCTTGGCGTCATGTGGATTGCGATAAGGAGCTTTAGGTCTCCTTCATTTTGCCATGATCTTTTAATATGAGCTCACCTTATCTTGTGTCATGTCAAAGGCAGTGCACTTGCTGAAGCATCAGTGTCATCGGCATCGTTCTTCCCTAGATGTTCAGAACTGTTCCTTTTCCCTTCATCCATTCATCCTTTCATCCTATGTCCATTACTTCAGTGTTGGCCAGGTTCTTTCTTCCTTTACGTCTGGAGTGTTACTTGAGAGTTTGCCAGAATGTGAAGTTCTGGTCATCAGCCATCACTGGTTTAGGCCTGCTTACGGAAGTTGGGATTTCATTGATATGGGACAGTGAAGACCCACTAGCTATAATTTTGGGTCAGTTGGTCACTGCAGTCCAGATAGATTCCTCCATAAACCTGTATCTGGCATCAACTGTGTGGTTCGGTCTTCTCCTTTATTGTTTCTCTCTGGTTCTGCTCTGAACACATTGACTGGTGTATAAATCGTGATCAGTCAGACAGTGGCAACTGTCATTTCAAGGGATTCAGTGCATCATCCTTTGAGATTTATTCCTTGCCCATGCAGTTCAGGATACAATTTTGGACTTTGGTAAGAGGGTAAATAAGCACATGCTGGACTATGAAGGACAGGATAGTGATAGATGTTCAAGCCTTTGACGCCGTCCCCCACAAAGTCCTTCTTTCTAAATTAGGGATATGGATTTGATAAGTGGACTGTTTGGTGGATAAGGAACTGGTTGGATGGTCACATTCAGGGAGTAGTGGTCAATGGCTTGACATTCAGATGGAGATACATGACAAGTGGTGTCCTTCAGGAGTTCCTACTGGGACCACTACTGTTTACTACTCCACTCTTGTGAGACCACATCTGGATTATTGTGTCCAGTTCTGGAATCCCCAACGTAAGAAGGATTTGAAACTGTTGGAACAGGTCCAGGGGAGGGTTAAGAAGATGATCAAAGGGCTGGAGCACCTCTGCTATGAAGACAGGCTGAGAGAGTTGGAGTTGTTCAGCCTGGGGAAGAGAAGGCTCTGGGGAAACCTTATAGCAGCCTGCCCAGTACCTGGAGGGGGCTACGAGAAAGCTGGGGAGGGACTTTTTACAGAAAGTAATGATACAGTAGAATGAGGGGGTACAGCTTTAATCTGGAAGGAGGAAGATTTAGATTACACATTAGGAAGAAATTCTTCATGCTGAGGGTGGTGAGGCACTGGCACAGGTTGTCCAGGGAAGTTGTGGATCCCCCCTGCCTGGAAGTGTTCAAGGCCAGGTTGGATGGGGCCTTGAGCAGCCTGGTCTGGTGGGAGGTGTCCCTGCCCATGACAGAGAGGTTGGAATGAGTTGGAACAGTCCATAAAACATTCCCTGGTGCAGCAGAGCTCTGTTCATTGTATGATTCCAGAGCCAACAGACAATGAGTGATAAGGATGACTGCAGTATTCCTATCCCTTATCGCCTCGTTTACACCAAGGTGGAGCATATATCTGTTGAAAGTGCTTGTTTGCAAGTACTGAGGTTAAGATATAATTTCTCAACTACAGTGCAGTCTGTAGAGCTGTGTGTATGTCAGTTGTTATCCAAAACCACTTCTGCCCCCTTGCCCAGTTTCTTTAAAGTGTGTCCACTTGTATTCGTATTATGGTTTATGTGTTCCTAATCCAGGTTGTTACTGGAATAGATTTCTATAAGTGCTTTTTTTTGTGTGTTTTGGAGAACATTTGGAGAATGTTTTTTCTCTGAAAATAACACATCTGCATGCCAGCAATTTCTGCCTTTTGGAAATGTCACTTGCAAAATGCAGGCTACGCTCTGCTTTGCTGTCCTCCAAAAAGTTCTCCAAAAAGAAGGGGAAAAAAGTCCTCTGAGTGCACAGCTCAGGAAATAGGTGAAAGAAGCCATTAAAACCCCTTTCTGAATTAATTTAGCACACAAGCTGGGTTGCAAGCAGTGAGGTCCTAATTCAGAGCCCAATGATGTCAGCAAAAAGACTTCCACTGACTTTAGTTCATACTCCAATTGAAGCTGGAGCGAACAGGGAGAGTTTTAAAAAAGCACTGTATAATACTTACCAGATATTGTAAGTGTTTTTGTGTTCTGTTGTCTGCAGAGAGAGTTAACCTCATTTAAAAAGCTCAATAGAGAGCTAGTGTTCTTTTCTACTCCTGTTTTAGAAAATGACTTAAAACTGATTCATTCTTCTTCATTCAGGACACACCATCCAGTCTGTTCTGGAGATCTTAGAGCCAGAATAGTATGAGATTGTGTAATTGAAGGTTTGTCTTGAGTTTTAGGAAGACTTTTCTTTGGACCAAGAAGTGCCCGATTGAGGCTATTATAAGCAGAAACGCTATTCCAACCTACACTAGGATAGAAGGGCACATACCTGACTACTGATCTGGACTTTATTTCTCGGACTTAGTGATGTTAAAGAACTAATTTGAGGAAATATCTTCCAGTGTCTCTGGGGAGAGCTGCGCACTGTTGGAAACACCATTATTGTATTGTTACCACTGCAAGCCTAAATTGAAAGACTGTTTTTTTTAAAAAGCCTTACATAACTACACAGAGAAGTTATTTTGAGATTTTTCAGTGCGAGTCCTGCTTTTGGCTAACATAGAAGAGTCTGTCCTCAAAGTGCTAGAACAGTGCTGTGTGTGATTCTGAGCAAAGTATCCATAGACAGCAATCTGCTAATAAGGCTAATCTTAAGAAGCATTTTTGGATTTAGATTAAATGATACCTGCATTTAAGATGACGTTGGGCCCCCTCCTAAGCTCCTCTATGAGTTTCATATAGGGCAAAGTGCTACTTAAATAGACTGCCAGGCCACAGAATGTGTCAAATTATCTTCAAAAAAACTTTCCCTTGCTAGCAAAATGTGTTAGAATAATGGTTTATGCTTTACTGAAAATCATCACAGCTGTTAAAACCCGTTGAATTTAATTTTTTTTCAGTAAGTTTTCTGCACTGGCACTCATCCTGCACTGGCACTCGGCTACTAAGAAACATACGTGCCCTGTGATAACCACAATAAGACCCATTTTTTTTCATTCCTTCAATTTCCAAAATAGTCCCATTCAAAACATATTATAGTACCCTAGCACCATGTTCTTTCAGGAAGGGAACTGGAGTGTCTTCAAAGATGAATCTCATCTTCTGAGGAAAGATGAAGTAAGAGCCATTAATTTTACTGATGGATCATTCAGTGGGTTTTAGGGGAACTTTGTAACAGAAACATTGCCTTCAGGGTCCATGTAGTGAGTAAACCAAGACCATGAAACCCTTCCTAGCTGAAACATGTTATAAGGATTTTTACAGCATTATCAGCCTCTTAATGCTAAGGTAAAGGTAGCCTTGATCAAAATTTGAGCTGTTTGGCAGTGAACCCTCTCATTCTGTCAGAAACATGATGCTGGTTTCCCATTCACCTTATGTGCTTGTTCTTTGTGATTTTCGAAGGTGGGAGGAACCTAAGCACTGCAATTCCAGCTTGCATCACTGCGTGTGAGGAGGTTTGTTGTCATTTTCCATAATCAAAGCCTTGAAGTCCTAGATTCACTTCCGAATTCCCATATACAAAGACCTTCCCTGTTGTGATGGCTCCAGTACACAGCATGAATGACTGGGAGTTATGCATCTTGCTAAAATGGGACTAAAGTGGTCAGAAAATTTGAGAACATGGAACCTTGCAAAGCACAGAACTGGAAGGTCATTTGGAGATAAGAAGATTGCAGATTGCTGTTCCTTTGCTCTGTAGGCTTTGTACGTACTGTGGTATCTGAATTGCTGTTTCCTACTGTCCTTCATATCCCTTGAAGATCAGCACGTTTTTTTGTCATCCCAGACAGAACAACTGAGGTTTGTGATAGAGGGTCATCCTGTTACACTTCCAGGATGTACTGTTTTCTTTGTTGGGTGTGTTCTGGCCTCAAGGTTTTGGCACCCAAGGAATCGTGAGTTCCTTCCACCAGATATACTCTTTTTCATGTCTATAAAAACCAGCAAATGTTGCCTCTGTTGAGTGCTCCAGGTAGACAGTGCGTTCGCCTTTCCAGGCAGCTGGAGAGGGAAGTGTGTTACTCTTCAAGAATCTCGGTTCAAGTCCCTGTGGGTGGTGTTCAGAGGCATGCGGCATTTGAAATGTTAACTGTCCTCTTACTAGGCACCTGCTTCTTTTTTTTTTATTATCTTGACCCCACTGTTTTCTTTCCCCTGTTCCTGAAGCTCTCAGCATAGTCGGGAAGGCCCTTGCTTCTTATAGCACAAATTACTATGCAAATATTTCTTGAATATGCTTGCATACATGGCATCTATTCAAGGCACAGAAAAAAACACTCGATATTTCAGAAGAGCTCCAGCAAACTTAGTTCTCAGCTGATGTCCTTTGCTCTGTGCTTCTGTTATGTTCCAAGATCTCTGAGGGACCCTGTGAGCTGAACACAAAGTATAACACAGAAGCACTGTCAGAAACTACTCAAAAGTAGTAGTTATCCCTTATCCTAGCATCAAAACTGTGTTCTAGGACTCAACATGCTAAATTGCTTGATTACAGATAAAGAAATCTTAACCTTCTTCTCAGTATGAGTTTATTTTCACTATATGTCCAAATCCCTTTTACTCCTTTCCATTTTTTCCTGTGCCACTGTAGGAATGATAGCACTAGTACTAAACACTGCTTTTCCAAGACTGTAATAACATGTCCTTGATACCATCCGTTAGAGTACAAAAGAGTGGTCTTTTTGTTGTATGTTTCCCACTCCCAGTCAAGGACATTTTCAGCACTTACAGAGGACGTAAGCTCTGGAGTCAGAAGCCATGGTTGTTCCTGAGGTTTATCAGACTTTAGACACTTAAGATTTCTGAAAATCAATTTTTTCAGGTTACAAGTATGCACTGAGGGGTTCTCGATAATTTTCATTTTTTCTAGCTGAAGCAGAGTGTCGTATGTGGAGTTTGTATCTAAGTGCAGATAAAATGTTTAAAATACATGCATCAGTGGTGATAAATATCAAATTTCATCTGTGGCATCAGTTATTTGAATTTCATGTGTCTGGTTTCTAACCTAAACAGTATACTTCACAGTGCAATCATTGGTCCCTGGTAGACCATTGAATTACTATGGTTCTGTTAGTTACCTTTTAGCTATTGCTGTGATGCTAATACATATTCATATCAAATAACTGAGTGATTCAGCTGACAGGTAAAATAAGTTCCAATACACTGGACAATACATTGTAATGCATTCTGGATGGGTTTAGCACAGAATTGTCCTTCAATATGCATAGTATATTAGTTCAGAGTATGAATAAAGAAACACGTATGCAACTATGATATTTGTATTGATGAACTTCTACAGCAATATTTTAGCTGTATAATAACATTGCAATTCAGTCTGCTGGGAATGTAGTGTTAGCTGTATTGTATGATTGCAAGTAGACGACTGTAGGTGTCTGGTTTTCTTATTATTTTATTAATGTTGATTTTTTTCTTTCCTGCTTTTCAAATCTCTCAGAAGTCAGTCTACTGGAAAATTTGGTCTGGAGAGTTTAGTCCTTCTGAGCTAATGCATACTCAAAACTGTGTTACATGTTTGATGAATAGATATTACATATATATACACACACATATATAGATGTATGTATTTCCCCACTCATGTGTAGACTGGAAAAAGAAAAAACAATTTCGCTCATGATTGAAGAAAAAAAATTAAAATATTGCTGTTTGTGCTTTAGCCAGTCATAGGAGACTTTAAACTAAGTGGGAAAGTTTTAAGCAGTCAGAGGCTGTGTTTTAACAACAGCTGTTTGTGATCAGTGTCAGTAGAAATCACTTGTTTTCACCCAGCCGAAAGGAACAGGCTGGTAAAAACGATTACAGGAATAGGTACAGTCTTTCACACAGAGTTTAGATAAATCAAGTCTACATATTGTAAAATGGTGCCATTTACAATCTAAAGTATTTATCATTTCTAATGAGATTTTTCCAGAAATCAGACATAGAATAATAATGGTTTTCTGGAATAATTGAGGAAGTCGGAGCCCTAACTATGCTTTCATCCCCTTACAAGTACATAGAAGATGTCACTGCTGGGCTTATGGTTCAAAACCTGACTGTCTTCATCAGCTAATGCCTTTATGGTCAGACTGAGTGGATAGCATTGGAAATAATAGGATAAGAAATGCCATTCTTGGTCAGATACAATATCCCTCTGCCCCAGTACTCTGCCTCTGATGGTAGCAAATGCTGTTTAGGCAGAGCACAGAACCCTGGCCCCTCTCTGTGGTCCCATCCCTTCGGGCTCCCCAGAATCCAGAATTGCTGTGTTAGGAAAAGTACTTCCCTAATTCTTTTAGTATCCATTGAGTATCAGTCTCAATCTGTCGTGAAACAAGTTGTTCACAGCAAAGTTTTTTACAAACTAGGATATAATCACTAGCAGCCTCAGTAGTGCCAAAAGAGTCAAAGCCTAACTTGGCGTGCCTTCAGCTGGGTGTCTCCTGCCTTCCACAGAGACTCTAAGCAATCCTACTATCATGTGTGTGCAGTAGTAGCTACCCATCCTCTAGCTTTCAGATACACCGGTCACACTTCAGGCACATCAAATGAATTGTGCCTGTTGCATTCTACTGATTATTATGGAAGCTCAGGATGGCTGCCAGAAGTATTTGTCTATATGGTAGACAGCTACACTCAGGTGTGATCAGTTCCCACTCCCTATGCCTAGATGTAAACTGCTGCACTGAAAAAGTTTGTCTGAAAGCTGGATGAGTTGCCTTCTTCACTCCGGTGAATTTTGGTAACACCATCTTCCTGATTTTATGAAGTCGCTGTTGGTGATGATGCCTGCATTCTGTTTGCAAAGTGTTTGTGTGTCAGCACACTGGTACTTTTAACAAACATGAAAGTCACTTAAAGCCTTTTTGAAAATGTAAAATAAAGTTTTGCTGTTTTGAATCCCTAAGGTGAATGTTGCCAAATAGTTCAAAAGCATTTTTCTTCCTGTTGTTACTAGCATTTATGTCCTGTGCAATAAAGATTTATAATTACTGGCAAGATTCAAGTGAGGTGTGAGAAAAACCCTCTCCTTTTTACACCTTTGTAAAGTTGCCTTTCTAAGTTGTGTAAAAAAATTTGTGTTTTATTTAAAAGCTTCTTGTTTTTAATTCGCATTCTTTAAAAGCCTTTCTGTACTGTAATTTTGAAAATGAATGTGGTTCTGTTCAAATGAAAGTTTACTCTTAGTGGCTTTTATGCTTTGTATGATAGAGCACCTTCATTTACTTAGTTATACATAGGCAGTCAGAAGTGTTATGAACTGTTTCTTTATTACTAAGCAGTATGCAGATCCTTGGCATCTTCCAAAAAGGAAAGAGTGAGGTTTTTAAAACTCTTTATTTGATATGATCATAAAGCGTGGATACTAGCCCAGTGTTTTATGACATACTCAAGTATGATTAATAATTTTAACTATGCTAGTTCCCCCTTAAGATCAATATTATAGAATTTTCCCAGTCACTGTTTGAATGGATTTTAATTGAAATTGATTCCCTATAAAATAATAAGTTGAAGTGTATTAACAATGATCTTGTGGTCCTCAACATTAAGGAGTACTTAATTCTAACAAAATTCTGAGCAGTTCTCAAAAAATACCTGCTTTTCCTCTATGCAACCTAAGTACTCTTAAAGCACCTGTAATTTTTCTATTTAAGTGCTAATTCCAGCAGATGACAGCATAAATTCAACAGCCTTAATTTGCAACTTGAATGTGAATAGAAATGTGGCAGGGAATTGTTGTTTTTTCAAAAATGTATTTTTCTGTTTGCAGTTCAGCTACAGTTGTATTGTGTGATTCTAACATTTAAATATATACTGTGGTGCATAGTGTCACCTTTGAAGCTTTTATTAGTAAAAATACCTCCCAGTGACCTAACTTAGTAAAAGTTACCTGTACAAAGAAAAGATACATTGGGAAAATCTGCAGTGAATAGCTCTGTAAGAACCTGTCTTTTTCCAAAGGTATTGCTTGTAAGGGCTTTGTGTCAGCCTTGGGCTATTTTTCTGTGTCAGACTGACAAGTTGAGTTTTAGGCAGTACATACATGGCAAGATCACACAGTTCTGAAGCTCTTCAACCACATAAAGAGTTGATCTCCATCCTAGAGCTTGTTCTTAGTTAAGCTTATCTGCATTGTTGGAAAAGTAGTTAGTTTACACACATTTGGCTTGTATAGTGACTTCCACCTGGAAACAATCTGATTTGAAGATAACCAAACTCAGGAATGCACTCATAATTTTATATCCAGACAGACTGGTACAAAATGTCAGGATCCTGACTTCACATACTGCTTCAACTGTACAAGAGGGCCGGAGCTCTCATCCTCAGGAACTGTAGGGATAAGCAAGTTAGAGACTTTTGTAGGTGAACAAAAAGGCATGTCAGGTTTCCCCTTCAACCTCAAGTGCAGTCTGAAGGCATACACATTGATGTGGTCATAGAGTTTTGAGTCCTCTCTACTAGCAATAGGATTGAGACCTTCGTAGTCAGTTCATCTGAGACACCCAGCAGCCATCGGCTGGCACTTGATCATGTGAGATGGAGTGGAAGCAATTCCAGCACATGCACACATGTGCCTTGAAACAAGTAATTTTGCCGTATTATTTCATTCTTTATGGAGACCAGCTGGGAAGCTTACTGTCAGTAATGTCAGCTGGCAGACTCTGAAGTTCAGCTCTTGTTTTTTTTGTGTTGAGGGAGCACTGTTTTTTAAGACTTTCAGGAGCTGAGTTTTGAGAGAAACAGCTGAAAGAAAAAAGGTCTTGTGCAGCAAAAAGAGGAGCAAGGAACAGTAATGAAAAGCTTCTGTTGTTAAAATTTGCTCTCCAAAGTCATCTAATCTGTATAGTTGTTTTTTTCTTTCCTCTTCAGCATATATTAAAGGTAGAGATGAAGAGGGAATGGTAATCACATTTCCCACTTTCTCTATAGTGTTAGGTCATTTCAGTTGTCTTGAGAAATAAAGAGGAAAGCCTTCTTTCTTACTCCATTTCTTTGTCTTTCATTCCTTGAGGAACTCCTGAGTAACGGAGGGTTGTTGTTAAAGTTAGGCCAAGAGATTAATATCTTCTGCTAGTTTTCTTTTGTTGATTTTTCTTTAGCCTAAGTGTTTAAAGCACTGATTAGACTGCAGTTGTCTGTTGAGGAATTTCTTTAGCTTGTTCCAGAGAGTGTAGCTATGTGAAACACTTCTCAGCCATTCCTTGTGATTTTCTGTCATAAAGCGCAAAGATGGTCCAGCCGTATTTAAAGCATCTTGGATGCCGGAAGGAGCAGTCACCATCATCTTAGACAATGAACCAGCTTTTAAAAGTGCCAGGCAATTAAGGATACAGATAGACCTTTGAAAACTCCCCACACTGATCACTCCCATTGTGTCACAGCAGTTATAATTCTTGGTCCAAACTTTAAAGACTTTGAAGGAAACAGACTATATCTCAAATGAAAGGGACAAGAAAGAGGAAGGAAAGGATAGTGCTACTTCTAGAGCTTCTCTGAGGAATCAGTTGTCACCTATGTCATTTCTGAATGCATCTTTCTCTAGACTCAAGAATTGCTTTAATGTGTCCAGCAGCGCAGCTGCCATCGGTTCTGTTACAGCTGTTGACTGTGCCACCAGCCACTGATACTGACTTTTGTAGATCTCTGCTTAAACTTGGAGTATGTTTTTTGAGGGTCATAGGAAAGCAGCCAACCCTTACAGCCCGTCAGGGTAATGAATGTCTTTTTTCTGTGATGTATCTTCATAGAATGAGACATCTGAGCTTTTTTTTTTCTTTTTCTAGAAATGTTTCCTTTAGGTGTATTTTTCATCCTTTAGGTACAGAGTATTTTTTATTTATCATCATGAAAATAGTATTTTATTTTCTTCTAATCCTAATAAGCTCTTGCCAATTGAATTATTATTGTTTACTGGTATTTGCTTGCTAGAATTGTTTGTTGATAAATTTTCTTTATCCCTTCTCAAATGTCAGCTGGTGTGATAACCACTAAAATGTGTGGCTATTGCTTTGTCAGCAGCTCATGGTTTCCTTTATTATATTGTTACTGCTATTCTTGAGATCTCTTTGGTTCACTCTAGTAATGGGAATGACACTGTGGGTATTTTACTTCTACATGGCTCAGCTGATGACATGATAGTTTTGGTATAAGAATACTGATTTCTTCAGTGTTTTCTTTTGGTGTGGATGATGACAACCCAGGGTATTTAGGTGAGGAGTGTAAATAGATGCTGGGACCAGAAGAGAGGAATCGTTTTAACAAAAATGTCTTTGGGAAGGTCTTCAGCTAACTTAAAACTTAATCTGTACTCTTCATGCACATATTCTGTATCAATTCTAGCACCATGAGCAAATAGCAAGAGTAGGTACTCTACGAAGAAGGTAAATTTATGTCTGCCACCACTTATGGGTTGGTTTTATCCCAATTATTTCCCTTTGAAAATTTGAGACCTCAACTTTGCTCTTGGTTCTATGAGGGCAAATGAAGGAGTAATGCTCCATTGATTTCAGCGAAATGTGAAACTAGTTAAAATGAGAACAGGATCAACCCCATTTTTCCTCTACAGCATGAGACTATAAAGCCCATTCAAATCAATGAAGGGTACCAATGACTTTGCTGACCTTTGGATCAAATCCATGAACCTTTTTAGTAATTTAATTAAAAACCACAAACACAGACACGTAGGTGTTCTGTTCTCTAACCCAGCATAGGTCTTTCTAAAATTGAAAAATATGATCCTGTTCCATTTTTACTGTATCAAAAATACCATTTTGATATCTTATTCTCTTTAGAACTTTTTTCTTAACTATGTAAAGCCTATATTTCACTTAGTCTCAAAATCTCTTTTGATGATGTGCACTGTCTATGTTATTTGAGATCCTAATTTCATAATCACTGTTGAAAATGAAACCCACAAAACTTGCTTTTATCTCACTCTTTTTATTCATGTTCTTTACTAAAATGGCATAATCAAAGGTAAAAACTAGTAGACTGTCTTTAAGCTTGAGCTGTTTGAAGTGTCTTTGTCACATCGCACATTAGTCAGCTAAAAGTTAGATATCTGGTTGAACTCATTGCTCTCATTCTTCAAATTATCAATGAAGGACAACAGCCGTCTCCAGAAATAGTCTGTGCCCTTCTAAAACATGCCCATGATAGATGCAGCACATTGCCCTCTGGAGGTTCCTGCCCCTGTCAGCTGGAGGACTCACTATCTAATTTGGGATAGCTAAAATTAAAGAGAGGAAAAGTGGGCAATAGCTTTTTCTATTTTTTGCTTCTCAGTATGAAGCATATAAGAAGTGATATTACCCACTTTTAATTTGCACTCTTCCACTGCCTTAGCATATTAATTTTATTGTCTTTATCTGTACCTGTTAGCGAAATTTGGTTATGCTATGCCCCTAAATAAACTTTTTACTACAATTGATAACATTCTTTCATATTCTACTACTTTCTATGAACATTCTTTTGACTGAGATAAGTACTGCTTACTGGTAGTAGAGTTACCCAAAGGACTAAAGTTAATGTGTTACAAGTTCTGGTTTAAGAGGTTTTGGGGTTGTTTTCTTACTTGTAATTTCAATGGTCCTTTAGTCTGAAGCAGAGAAGGACTCATTTTAGCTGTTGTCTCCGGAGAGGGTTATAACTTACCTATGCTGTGGCAATTTTTCTCACGCATGAGTGCTTTAATAACTGCAGTTAGACAGATCGTAGTCCTCTGAGTTCTTCCTTTCATCTGGATGTGGCTGAGCCTGATACAAATATTAAACCATCATTATTATTATCATTTTATGATTGAGGCTTTTGTTGCCTCTGCGGAGCTGGGTCCAGCCTTACAGAGCAAGGCCAGGACCAGGCTGACAGCCTCAGATGAAGTGCACAGTAAGAACTGAACTTAGGCTCTGTAATTCAGAAAAATTACTGAAAACTTATTCCTTTTCATATAGTCAGTTAGTACAGACAATGAAGATGTAAGTCTCTTGAAAACCTTTAACTGTATAGTTTCAATTAAATAGAAAAACTGGTAAAACCTATCCAAAAATTACTCGAAAGAACAACACAGGAGAGAGACTGAAAAAACCAAACTTCTTCATGTGTCTTTTATTTGGGCTTTCTGTTTCTCCCGTAAATCTCCCTTGCATTCTCATGCAGCTCGCTTGCTTTATTGCATGCTAAAACCTTTCACCATCTGCCAAAAGGTTTTATTTTGGGTTTTCCTCTTATGTGGGAGGGTGGTTTCCTCCTTCCCTTCCTGCTAGTTTCATTGCTATCTTTAGGACTCAGAGCCTACTGGAGACCTTCCTGTCTCCCTTTTATTGCAGAGTCTCCTCCTGCCTTGCTGCAAGTTCCTGCTCCTGGGGCAAAGAAGAAAACAAGAACCGAAGCTGCCTTTTTGAGCAGCTTGGCTGATGTAGATGCCTTTTGTTTTGAACACAGGATTCCAGTTCCTGGAGTGCAGGGCTGCGTGTACTCAGCAGAAACATTCCCCGGAGTGGGTGTTTTTAAGAACAGTTCATGGGTGAAGGTGTGCCTCACTGCCCAGTGCTTTGGCTACAGAGTGCAATGGGCTTCTGAAAAGGGCGCTGTAACCTGTAATGTCTAACAGAAGGTTAGTCCTCTCTATTTGTTAGTCTTTTACCTCAGCACATGAATCCAACCTTTTCTGCCACTATTAAAACATCTTTAGCCATAACCCTTTAGTTTCTTCCTTTTCTGGAAACTTTTAGATGTTTATTTTTTCTATGAAGATACCAATTTACTCTCTTTACCTTTCTTGTGCTGTAGAGAACAAGAAGTTAAATTGAATGTGTTATATTTGCAGAAGGATAGAATTGCATCTTTTTTTTGTGTCTGTTCCTGAAAGGAAAATAATGTGGATTTCAGTCTGAGTTTTTCAGCATAGCTCTGAAGGAAGCAGGGAATACAGCTGCAGTGGGATGAATATCCTGGTGCAGAGCCATGACACAGCAGGAGGAGACAGCAAGCCCCGGTCAGGCACATTTAAATCTTTGCTGTGGAGCTCTTCAAGTACCTGCTGTCATCTCTCTTCGAAGAGGGTGCTACATGGGGGAAACAAAGGGCCCTGCCTTTTCCCTTCAGCCTCTGCCTGCTGGGAGCGAGAGCAGTCTCTGTCTGAGGAGCTTGCAGTCCTGTTACTGCCTGTCCTAATTTTCTGTACAGCTGAGCCTGTGACCGGAGGCACTCTGAATGTGGAGGGCACAGGCACAGAGTTGTGCTGGCTGTCAGATCACTTCCCGAGAGCTCTGCCAGGATCCAATTCAACCACATTATGTCTCTGCTGAGTGCATGTCTAGCTTTCCTTTTTTGAATTTTTCTTTAATCACTGGCATTGCACCTACTAGCATGTCAGGTAGTAATAGGAATGTAATATTATTTTATTTGTGATTAGCTCATCTCTTGGACTGTGAGATATTCTATCTATCCTTCCATTATCACCCAGCTCTCTTCGAAGCTCTACCCTTCTTTGGTTTATTTCCTCTCTCTCTGTAATTGAGAACTTTATTGTTGATCGCCATGAAAAATTGTCAATGCTTAAAAATAAATGATCCATCTTCCATCCCTTCATTGCATCCAGTTTTTATGACTATAGGAATCTAATGAGAGGTTGAAATGGGGATGAGGAGGATGAGGGTGTCCCAGGGTGTTAACTAAATGTCTGATCTACAGATGAAAAGGGATGCTGGGATTTCTGTTGAGGAAAGTGCCAGTAAAACTGCCTATTTCTTAGCAATGGATATTTTAATGTCATTCAATTCCAAATTCCGAGTACAGTAGTTCAGAGAGAGAGGTGAGTGGTGCCCATTTCTAAGAGCAGAATGGTGCAACATAACACAGCAGCCCGTGATGGCATTCTCCTGAAAAATAAGAGAGCTGTGTGAAAAAAATTCAAGCAGGAGGCACACATATCTCCTCATTTAGAAAGCAAAGCATTGTACTTCTGAATAAAGTTTTCCATGTTCTGTCCGTCACACAGACACACACACATACACACACTCTAATTGGATAAAAACGTAAACAGTAAATTAAGGATATGATTAAAAATTAAACAGCCACTGCAGAAACCATCAATAGTAAGTGCTTATTAACTTACATATAACAGCATGCTGGTGTGATAGCTTCAAATTGGCTGCTGAAACTAATTTGCGGCAAATAAGGCCAGCTTTCCAAAATGTTATTTCTGGGTTTCAGTAATCAAACCCTCAGCTCTGATTGCTTGTTTTGTTCCTTCCCATTTTTGCCAGCATTTTTAAGTAACTGATAATATGCATGACTTTCTTGAACTGTAGTGGGTGACATGCTTAATCCTTCACCTCTGGTGCTTAGCAAGAATGCGACAGTATGGGTTTGACCCAGCTTTGTCCTATCACATGTATTGCGAGACTTCTACAGTTGGATCCTCATCTCCATCCCCTTTTTTTGCAGGGCTTCACCAGAGCCCCCATCCGTTCTGTGAACCACCTTGCTGGCCGTTGGTTTATGTATGTGCTGCATGACAAGCTGAAGGGCAAAGCTAATTCATACATATTCACCTGCCAGTCTGAGTGCCTACATCCAGACATGCGCATCTGTGATCTGTGGATCAGCTCCATCTGACACTGCGTGGCAGAGGCTGCAGTTTCTAGAAAGGCCACCCCCCAGCTCCATGGTTTCTTTCTATCCCCTCTCATAACATTTATACCAAACTCTCTGGTGTGACCTCCATGTGGAGGCGTGTGTCGCAGAGGATGATATGTTTGGCCATCTTGCTTCAGAGTTAAGTCAGCGTGGTTTTGAGCTAGAGCAAATTGTTCTCAGCAGAGCTGTTACAGCCTGGATTCCACACTGGCAGCTCAACCTTGGTTTAAACGTTTAGGGGGATGTTAAAACAGACTTAAAGACCTCTCAGAAAGGGGGCCAATCTGCCAGAGCTGAGGAAAGTGATCTTTTCCAGCCAGTTCTGTCTTCTTGAATCTTTGCTTTTCAGGTGAGTTGGATAATAAGGATTTATGAACACTATATGGTACAAAAGAGCTTTTCCTTACTTGTTTCCTGCCTGTATATGGCTGCAACTGAGTGCAGCTCACTCCAGAAAGCATCTGAGCTTTGTGCTTGTTATCTGGGTCTCATGGGTTCCTTTATGCAGAGGACCTCTTTTCTCCTGCCAGTCAAAAGCGAGAAATGAGCGGGTGTTACTTGAGTTAAAGATCTATAGCCAGCCCAATATCAGTGGCTTGGATATATCCTGTAAAAAAAAAAGGCTTTACTCTAATTCTGCCTTCCTGTGAGAAACTAGTATGTCCCCTGAACAGCTGCCAAACTCCTTGAATGTGACTGCAGGTGGCTCAAACATGGTTTTTGTTAAAAGCACAGCTGGAAGATGATTTCCGTCATGAACACCTCAACCCTGTCATCTGTTTCTGCGCTTGTTGTGCTGCAATTGGTGTGGTCCATATTTGGAGCCATGCAGTGGGTGGATCTTTGATAGCTGCTAGTGTTGTAGTTCAGCATTGGCTGCAGCCACGCTTTGGGCAGCAGGACAAATACCGGAGCAGCTGGTGTCTATTCAGAGTTGCCTTCAGTCGCCTGGACCAGTGACTTGTGTTTTGAGGGGTATGAATGCTGTCCTGACTGCAGTATTCGCAGTGGAGTTTTTGGATGTAGCGGGGGAACAGTATGAGAAGGGATGCTGTAGCTCTAAGAAAGTGAAGGATATAATGAGTGCGATCCAGGTTAGAGATGCAGAGTCAGGTGCCTGCAGCTGCTGAGAGCCTCTGCTGGACGCAGGATCCTGGATTAGGTGGACTTAGTATGAGCTTCTTTCGTGCTTTCTGTGCTTTCTGACTTTGCCAAAGCCTTTCCGATACGGTTGCATCCCTGTCCCGGCCACCAGTTCTCAGACTGTGGAGAGAAGGGACAGGAAGCCAAGGGTACACAAATTGCACAAGTGGAAGAAAGGGAACAAGGTTGGAAATCTGCTGGCTTAGGCTGCTAGAGCTGAATTGCTGTCAGCGGCAGAGGGAAACCTCTCCAGAGTGGTCTCAAGTGTACAGAATACCGCAGGGAGCAATTTCTTTTCTTCTCTGTGTCCTGAAGAACAGATGAATCTGACGTGTTTATTGCCTTAAGTCTCTCTTCGTTTATCAGCACATCAGATCTAGGTGCTTGATAGATATGCCAAACAGAAAATAATGTTCAACCATGCCCAGTTGTATGGATGTTAGCGTCTCTAATGCCTATTTAGAATTATTTTCTTTATTGTCCAACTTGTGTATGAATGAAGGAGGTATTTTCACTTAAAATTAGGGGAAGATAAAGACAAATAAACTGTTAGAAGTGCAAACTGATCTTGTGAGCTTTAAAGGCATTTTTTGGCTTCTTTAGCTTTTTGGTCCAGAGCACTGTCTGAGATAGGAAAAATGTCAAACTCAACATAAAGAGGCTGGGTTGAACCATGCTGGCAGTAGTGAAGCAAGATTTTGCACATGTTACGGCTTGAATAGTTTGGAATTTTAAAACCTGTGTTACAATTGCAAAAGGATGAAATAAAAGCTTTTTGAAGCCAGCGACATATTTGCTTAAAAGTTATTGTAACACAGCTCTGAATATCAAAAGCTGATTGTATTCACATCTACCCCATTCCTCTTTCTTCCCCTCACCACACACTTGGATTCTATGAGGGATGAGGCACCAAGTGCCTCTGCATCTTTGTTTGCAGCAAGGTCTCTGTCGTATTTTTTTTTTTTTTTCCTTCCTCTTCAAGAAAATCAAAGAACTGAAATTGTGTTAACATACTGCAGTATTTCCAACAGTTGCAAACAGTACAGTGCAAACTGTGTATGAAATATTTAATGTGATTTTAAATTAAAACTGCTACATATTTACCTTTTTAAAGAAAAGTACATTGGGTTTATTTGAACTTCAGATAGCAGAGTAAAGTTAGATCTTACAGGTTCTTGTAATTATTTAAATTCATATTTTTCGATGTATAGCAGTGAGTATTTGCTACCGAAATGCAAAGGAAGTCAGACAACAGAATTGGTAAAATTCACTGTTTGAACACCTGTTATTGAAGACCTAAACTCTTTTTTTACTTCTGCAGGTGCAGAGATAATATCTTTTTCATGTTTGCTCAGCTATTTCAATTCAGTGACTAGTTCATTCAAAAGTAAGAAACCACTTGGGAAAAAAAAATAGCTGAAAAGCTTGTTTTTCTCTTTTAAACTATAAACAAAATCTGTGCAGTAGATGATCTACCAGTTCTGCAATCTTGAGAAATACGGCAACCAAAACTGACATTCAGTTCACCAAGGTAATGCTTCCTTGCTTAATTAAACTGATTATTTAGGAAGTATAATGATAAGCTTATTTATGACTTGATTATGTAGCTTATTTGGAAAATACTGGGTTTTGGTATTTTTATTGAATTTCACTTTTACGCACTAAGATCTATTTTATACCTAAAACATGAATCCCAATTAAAAAACCCTCTACCTATCATTACTTATGCCCAAATATAATGAGAATCTAAGGAATAAAAATCAATCAAGAGTAGTCTATAAAAGTGCTAATCATGTATATAAATATGCGTAGGTTGTGTTAACTGAAATGAAATGCCATATATATTGAACATGCTATATTTAAATATGTCAGCAAGCTGACAAGTTCAGTATTACATTGGGAGTCTAATGCCCACAAGCTTAGGACAAGCAGGTTTGTATTTTTGAATAGTTCACAGAAGTATTGATGCGAAAGGCTCAAGGGATAAGGAGTATTTTAACTATCAAGAGCTATTAACAGAAAGCAGTTGTATGGGAAGGACAGGGGAGCAAGTAATCTTTTCTGGTTTAGAGGTCCAGGCACACGAAGGACGAGAAGGTAGCCAGGAGGAGCCAACATAGATTTACTAAGGGCAAAATTGCCCTCTGTGATGAGAGAATCGGCTGTGTGGACAAGGGAGGATTGGCATGCATTTCATACCTTGACTTTACAAATGCCTTTGTCATGGTCTCCCAAGTGTCCTTTGTAGCCAAATTGTCTTTTTGTGGAATAGGTAAGAAGACAAGATGGATGGAGAACCTAGTGGCATCCCTAAGGAATTGATACAGGAAACAACACTGTCCAAATACCTTTGTTAGTGACCATGGTGATAATTCAGGTGCACCTTCAGGAAATCTGTGGGATGATACCAGACTGAGGACAGTGCTCGATGTGCTGAAGGGCAGCACAATTACTCAGAGAGGTCTGGGCAGACTGAAGAAGTGAGCTGACAGAGACCTTAGGAAGTTCAACAAACACAAATACAGAGTCCTGCCTCTAACGGAATGACCGCCTGCACTGGTGCTGGCTGGGGGTTGTCTGACAGGGGAAGTCTGCTGAAAAATACCTCAGGTTCTTTACAGACAACAGTTTAAGTATGAACAAGCAGTGTGCCCTTGCTGTAGAGGAGGGCAACAACATACAGGGCTGTACAAGCAGAAGCGTAGCCAGCAGGTCAAGGGAACTAATTGTTCCCTTCGATTTGGCACTAGTGAGATGCCAGCTTGAGCAATCTGTGCAGTTTTGTGCTCAGTACGAGAAGGATGTTGACAAACTAGACTGACTCAATGGATAGGTCACCAAGGCAGTCAGGGGCTGAGCTGTAGGAAAAGAAAGTGAGGGCTGGGCTTGTTCAGCTTGAGGACAAGTTTTGGAGGGTCTTATTGCTGTCTGCAACTGGCAGCTGGAAGGGTGCAGAAAAGGCAGAACCATGTTATTCTCGATGTGTGCAGAGCCAGAATGAGAGGCAATAGACACAAGTTGTAATACAGAGAATTCTAAGTAAATATATGGAGGGGGGGAAGGGTGGTCAAACTATGGAATGGGCCCAGGGAAAGTGTGGATCTCCATCCTTGTATATATTCCAAACTCGATTGGACATGGCCCAGCTTAGCCTGCTTTAACACTAATCCTGCTCTGAGCAGGAGATTGGACTAGAGATCTCCAGAGCTGCCTTCTATTCTACACAGTTTTGTGATTGATAGATGCCAGCGGGTGAGCTAATTGCCGGAGCCTCCCTTTGTTGGTCATTCTAGGAAAAAAGGAACCATTAGAGATATTTTATATGATTTGCTTTAGACATCTACTATGGTGTAAGTTGAATCTCACTCTGGGAGATCTTGATCTCTTCTCTGTAGTAACAAGCTGAATAGATGCCTACCTTTGGTCAAGTGAGTCTTGTCTAGGCTGTCTAATAACAGTTAAAGCCTAAAAAGCGTTAGTTTTGTTTCTGAGGGTAAAGGAAATTAGTGAAGGAATTTATGCTTTATTATGTGTCATCGGGAGGAAGTGGTTGAGAATTTGAAGGCAGAAGGCAATGTGAGTGAAAATGATCACAAAAGAGTTTCTGATCTGAGGAAGGAATGAATAAAAGCAGCTGAATAACGTCAAAGGACTTTAAAAGAGCTGGTTTCTTTGAACTTTGGAATAGATAGGTAAGGGCTGGGAGGGAGGGAAAAGAAAGTTCAAGGCAACTGAGAGATTTTCGGAAGACAAGATACTACAGACATGGCAGCAGACTGTCCCATTGAAGGAGGAAGACAGGAAATATCACAAGTTCTTCGGTCCCTCTGCAATTACTTGAAAATCAGGAAAACAGGAGAATGCATTGCTTAGGGAAGAATTTTAAAAGTAGCACAATCATCTAGTTTAATGAGTTGCAACTACAAGGAGTATTAAAATTCAGGTTTTTCAAGGCTATAGAAGTAAAGGAAATATGAAGGAAATTAGAGTTCTATTCCTTTGTGGACAAGGAGGAGAAAGCTCATCACAGAGAGGAGTATGAACACTTCACCCTTTCTTGGATTCTTTTTTCCCAAGCAGATCAATTGTAATGGTGTGCTTTGAACAGTTAAATAGAGGGAAAAGAATACAAGCAGGTGAAGCTGGATACAGTCAAGTCATTGAGGTCTAATGAAATTGACCTCTGAGTAACTGGGAGTCAGATGAGACCATCCCTGAATTTCAGCTTTTATCTTTGAGAGCATGTGAAGGATGAGGAAGGGCAAACTTAAACCCTTGAAATGAGGAAGCCTGTCAGCTTAACTTTGATACATGGTGAAATGCTGCAGAAAATGATTAATCAATTTGTAAACACCTAGGGGATAATAAGCTGATAGAAAAACAGCCAGTGTGCATTTGTTAAGAAAAAAATGTGTCAAACCTCTCCAATTTCCGTTTTGAATGGAGTAAGAGGTCAAGCAGATAGAAACAGTAGTTGTGTCTTGTCTTTAGTGAGGCTTGGGGCAGTGTTGTGGGAAGACATGTAGCCTTCCTACAAGTAGACAGGGAAAAAATCATGTTGGTGAAATCACTTTGAGGCAGGTGAAGGGCCAGTTGAAGTCCTGTGTTCAAAGATAATTATTGTTTGCTTGGCATATGGGGAAGGAGCCTGAAGTGCAGCGCTGTTAGATTTTGGTCCAGGTCACAGGCTGCTCATGGGTTTCATTGGTGTCTTGGACAACAGACTGGAGAACACAACGTGCAAGGGGCTATAAGCTCTGATAGGTTTTGAGTATTGTGCAGGGAAGGTTTAGAGTCCAAAGTGATCTTGATAACATGCAGAAATGATTAAAATGAGTAAGATGGAAATTCAGCAAATGTAAGTAAGAAGTCCTGCAATAAGGAATGGAAAACAAATGTATGAACCTAGACGAGGGATATCTGAGTAGTTAACGGCACTGTGAGGGAGCATGTGGTGTTGAGATATCACAAGCTGAATATGAGTCAGCAGCCTGATACGGCTGGGGGAGAAAAGGGGGAAGAGACTAGACTTTAGTATAAGTGGGAGTCTTGCATGTAAGCCATAGGATATACTTAACTCTTTTCTATTGACTCGCTGTCACTCTGCTGGGATAGCGTCCAGAGCAGGCTTCACACCATGAGATAATATAGACAGACTAGAGAAAGCCGGGAAGGGAGCCGTAGGAGTGGGCAAGGATTTAGAAAAGAGGAAAGTGAGGAAATATTGAAAGAGTTGGGTCCAGGATGCAAGGCTGAAGTTGGAAAAAGACACAAGTATAGGAGGGTTGTAAGTGTGAGGAATAGGTAAGAATCACCTCTGAGGATATTTGTCTTTGCCTCGAGTGAAGGAGTACACTAGATGATCTTTTTGAAATCCAGTTCTAACTGTGGTTCTGTCCACCAAAGGAAAACATACATTAAAAATGCAAAACAAGAACAAAACTGATTTAAACCAAGGGTTCCTGTTTGTTAATTTGAACTGTGATTATGTTCAGCATTTTAAATAACCCTGGTTTAAGTTAATCCTTCATGTTGCAGTGTTAGCATCTTCTATTTATAGAGGTCTTTTACCATGCCTTTTTATTTATTTTAAAAAAGAAAAGAAGTAGTGTTTGCTCCTTGGTGTGATAATCTCTTTGAGTATGAGTTATACAAGTAATGATGAAGAGACTAAGATGTTCTTTAAACTATTCTGAGGTATTTGCTTAATGCCTTGTTTTTTCAGTACATTGACTGAATCTATACTGTAAAAAACTAGATGTCTCTTGAGACAATATTATCCTAATAAATACCAATTTCTTAAATAGGTAACACTTGCAAAAAGAAATATCTTCCCTCTAAAAATGAACTGTTCTCTAAACACACAGCTCATCCACACAGTAGCCTGGTATATCTTACTTTATCCGGTGCTGTACTGGTGACATTAATTCAATGAGGAGACCAGAATGGGAGCCTGCTAGTCATTTTTCATGTTTGATTTTCTTCTCTATGAATTTAATATAAAGATGGTTATGTTAAGCTGATTATACCTTGCCTTTTTATTTTCTGCTGCTGAGTGAAATCATGGAGAAGGATTTTTTTTTCCTTTCCCTGAAGAATGGAACATTTGACCACAATTACCATTTTTTACATCAGGTGGAGCACCTTGCTGTCTACTACCACAAGTGATTTATTAGTACATAGGGCACACTTTGAGAAACAGTGTCTGACTAGCCAATGGGACATAGTAATCACACAACACAATGTCTGCAGAATCAAATTATGTTTGATGTTTAATATAAATCCAAGCTACAAAATAAGGCTTAAAGCAAACAAACAAAAAGTCTTCAAAAAAAGGAAGGCCGAAAAGAAAACAGAAAACAGGTAATTGCTGGGATGAATTTTCTTTATATAGGAAATCTGTGCTGAGTGGAGCGTCCAAGGCAAGGGAAGAGCTGCTTTCTACCGTTTCACATTCTGCTGTCCCGACTGTCCTGCTTCCTCTGTCTGTTTCTGTGCACATATGTGCCACCCACCTAAGGAAACAATCCTTAGTATGGCACTTCAGTCCTTCATGTTGATTCTGAGCAGGAAGATTTCTTGTATATAATAACAGGTTATACACACACCCAAGGCTTGTGCTTCTGTCAGTGTGGAGGGCACATAGTCACCTGCTGGCACAGAAGCTCTGTCGTCCACTGAGCTTCATTTAACCAAGTGCCGACCACCTTTCATCTGGGAAAAAAGGATTCTTAACAGCCACTGCTAAAGATGTTTCTGACTGGTGTAACGTATTAACAGCAGGGATGAAAGAGTTAATTCATTTTCCATCCATAATTTTTTCCTTTGTAGAACTGATTTGACACAGTCTAGCAGGGTGCTGTTACTGAAAAATTGAAGCACCAGGTGTGATTAAATAAGATCACACGTTTCATTCCCTCTTTAATTTCACATCACCCTTCAGCAGCTGTATCCCTTTGCTTTCCTATAGTTGGAGAACACATTGCATTTACAGCAGGCAGCTTGAAGCACTGGTAGCATGCACCATTGGGCTGTTGTGAATCAAATCTGTTTGTGGACACAAATTATTTATTGTTTGATGGACCAAACTTATTAATCTGTTTATTTCTCAAAAGTAGAAAATACAGGGTGCATTTGGGTAATGGAGACAAACCTAGCCAAGTTCCTTAGTGTTTACAGAGCCCCATACATGCAGCAAAACAGGTTTCATTCCACTGCAAAGAGAGCAGGAAGATCAAGTGTAAAGACAGTGGTGAATTTGGGATCCTTGTTCTGTTCTTATGAAGCGTAGCTCTGTAGCATCTGTTGAAGTCACCTGTTTTTCTGAGATCTCATGGCCTGCTGTTGACACAAGGAGACGACGTCACTGCCTTCCTAGACACTGCAGAGCAGCTGTACTGGCACAGTGTACAGACTGTAGCCTTCTCCCTTTGCTGCTGTGTCAGAAAGGTGACACTGGGGCCACAGTGGCTATTTGCAGTTAAAACATGATGCCATAAGAAGAAAATGATCAGGTTTTTAATTTTCCATTGCTTTAGAATAGTGTTCCTATGAAAAAACTGAATTGGATTCTTAGAGTATTGCTGACAGTTATTCTAGGCAATGTTTCACTTCCAAACTCTGTCTGGCCTCAATTCTCTGCTAAAAGCAATGCAAACCAAGGAAATTTATCTTTTTTGGGTTTCTTTCAGTCCTCAGAGGAAGAGGAGTTTGTTTACAATACTCTGACACTGTTACCTGCAGTAACAAGTTTGTCCAGATGTGACTGTGCGCTTGCCTGTGATGTTCCTGTGCAGCTTTGCCACAATTAATCCAAAGAACAGAAGTCTGTGCTCTGTGGTGCACCAGTATATGATCTGATGGATTAGCATCCTATGGTGTCAGCTCCAAGGCATGAAGTTCCTGGGAACACAGGTTTGGCTGTTTCTGAAGAGGCAGACTGCTGTAGCTTTGGCTTTGTTTTCTCTTCTGCACCTCTGGTGCTGCACTCCACTGATTTCCTGCTGTACTCAGTGGTGGTGTCATGCATTTATAAAGCTATGATGTTTCATGATACAGTACAGTAACGCCTCTCAGCAATTCTGAGCAGCATTTGCCTGTTGCCTATTTATAAATGTGAGTATACAGCAGTCTTGCCTGTCCTCCAGCACCCTGTTGTAAACAGCCAGCTTTGCTCACCGAGAACTTGTCAAAAGTGCATCCATCAAAATTAAACAGATTAACTAAACAAGTAAAATTGTCCCTGAATACCATAGCTGTTCATTCCCAATTGAACAGGGTTTTGTTTGCTAGCATTATGCCCACAGAAAAGAAAAAAGGTGCCAGGAACAGTAACAGAATCAGTCTGGAGGTTCTAGGGGTGCACCTGGGCCTGCGTTTGAGTGTGAATAATGCCTATGAACACCTGTTTATTCTTAAATTTGATATTGGAAGCAGCATTGGGACCAGGTAATTTGATGTCTCCTTTTTTTTAAATCTACCTCTGCAGATAAAACTGATTGCGTGTAGTGCAAGGCTGTCCTTAAAAGCAAGCTGACGTTTATGCGAACATGACTTAGTTTGTGCAGGAAAAGATGGTCTTTGATCTGTGAGAGGACAAAAAATAAAACTCCATAGAACTCCTAAGGAAACCATTTTTCTTTTATTTATGTTAGTAGCCCAGTCCTCATGGAGATGGAGCAAGCTGCTCTGACCTTTCTTTCCCTGTGTGATAAAGACCGAGTGGCACTGTTTCATCCTAAGCGAGGCCAGTATCAAATCAATGGTTGGAAGCAACCGTGCCAGTTTCTGCGTAATTATTGCCCTATGTAATGGGATGTGTTTTCTGCAGATACTTCCATAGTGACTCTGAGTTGTCTAAGATTACATGACACAAACATGACTATTTCTTAACTGTGTATTCAGATATACACAAAGGAAGTGCTTCAAAAGGCAACATTATCTTTTAAGTAATTGTTTCTCATTATGCAGAGATTTTTTTAGAATTATCTTTTGAGGTCGCAACGAAGGGCTTATGAAATCTTTCAGGTTGTGAAAGTTAACCGGTAATGTCAACCTAAAGTATTAAGAAGCCCAATGTTGATTCCCTTCAGAAATAGATTTAAAAGGAACCCACATTTTGCTCTGGACGTTTTGGGAATTTGAGTCTTTAGGCTATTCTTGGGTTCAGGCTGAAGCATTAAGCCTTTTAAAGAAAACAAAGTAGACATTTTTATGCCATTCCCTGGTTTGTGGAGCTGTTGCTTTAAGGGAAAAGCCAGATTAATATTGAGAAAGTTGGCAGTAGCCCTTACTCCTCCTGCCAACACAAAGCAGAGTGTTGTTTTCTCTACTGCTTTCCCCATACCCCTTTTTTCTTTAGGTGGATGAACTTCTCTTTCTTGCTCAAAAAACAATGCTTTTGCCATTGGTGCTGCATTTCCAGAAAGGTCCTTTAATGCTGTTCTTTTCCTCTCCACATGCAAAGCAGCCTTCACTCACACCTGCTGTGTGATAGGATCCTTTTCCCTGAGCAGAGCACAACATCTGTTTTGTTTTCTCTATGGAAAAGAGAGAGGCAATTCTCAAGAAATTCTCCGCCTTTCCTGCTTGCTAACAACAAAAGATTTTAAAGCATTTGGTGTTTCTGGAGAGAGGAAAAAACAGCGGAGCCCTAGACAGGAAAAAAACAGCCATGGAAAAATAAATTGAACATAATTTGAGCTATAATTAAAGGTCTTAAAGAGAAGCCAGACTGCTAAGTTGGAAAGAAAAATGTGCACCTTGAAATAAAGTACCTCTATAGAAGGACGCACTTGGGGTTACAGTGTAGGACTGCCTTTCAGGGCATCTTGTCTCTATATCTACTGTGGGCTTCCTGGGTGATACCAGACTTACTTGCCTGGATGGTCTACATGTAAAATTTGGTGGTATTGTGAGTCTTGGTGTTTCATAGTGCTTGTAAGCATGAGGAGGTGATCGAAGTTATTTAAATAGAAGCTGCTGTGGCATTGCAGTGATGGCAGCTTTTTCTGTACTATATTAAAAGGAGTTCATACCCTTTAAAATATGGGAAGCATTGTGAAACAGTGTATAACTGCATCCCTGGGGAATCTATTTGTTGTTTGCATTATGTAACCTGCAGTCCAGTAAAGGTGCCCACTTCAGAATGAGTTAAAAGGTAAAGTGAAAAAGAGTGCTTCATAGAACTTCACAGAGAAGGACCTCATGGTTTTCCTGCTGGTGCTGTCCGTGCACGTTGCACGTGACTTTGAGAGCAGCAGATTTTGTTGCATACAGCCTGCTTGCTAGTTAGAAGCCAAAGTGAAACCAGAGGCTCTAAGTTGAGTTGTCTGTGATCTGGGTGGGGAAAGATTTTGCATCTGTGAGGGTGCTTCTGCTGTGATATATAATAGGAAGCTCACAGGCCGCCCAGTGTGATCAGAGGGAGAGTAGGGCACTCCTGCTGCCTGGAAAATCCACATGTGCAGCTTTAAGCTACTAAATAAGCATTGCAAACTACCAATGCTCCCACTTGTGATGTGGTTAGAGATCGTGTCTTACAGATGGCTAGTTCCATCATTCATAAATTCTTAAGCATGTATGAATAAATTCAAAGAATTCTATGTTTTAAAGGTGACCCATGACTCTTTAAACTCCCTTTTAAGCTTATGGTTGAATACCTCAGCTACTCTGACAACATTACTGATTTGCACTCAGCAAATCTGGATTTTGTGAGACAAATGAAAAGTCTGTAACATGCTGTGACTTCTTTCTGCAGTACAAATCAAAATAAACCAAAGTTACTCTCTCCTGTTCTCACTACTGGTATCAAAACTGTCTCCACATCAGCATGGAATTGTATACTAAGAGGTAAAATAATATGTGGATTTTGGTGGCATCTTGGTTTAATCTTTTTATAGCTATATTAGCAAAAATGCATATTCCTTGACGTTTATTATGTGTTTGAAAGGCCAGTACAAATCACATTTTCAGAGGTGTCAAAGTAGGAGATATTAATAGTATTTCAAGACTCTCTTCATTCACCAAGCATGTTCTTTGTATGTGTTTCTTTAGATCACTTTGGATGATCTTCTGTATTTAAAAATTCACCTAACAATTTTATAACCTGATAACAACCACTCAACATGGTATTTATTTATCATAATCTGATTGATTTGGGACACATACTGTGGTTTAAAATAGGAAAGTCAGGCTTTGGGATCCATTGGCTGTAATATGTCCATGGTGGTCTGCACTTTGGACCACTGGTGACTGTTCTGTCCCCTCTCTGATGTTCACTGTGATACTCATATACATTTCTCAAACCTACTGTTCACTTCCATTGTTATCTCTGTTTCTTACCAGAGTAAGACACCGGATTTCCACCATCACCATCCATATGCTCATCGCTTATGACAGTATAGCTTGTGCATAAGCAGCAAAGAACTATGGAACAGAAATGCTTTTTTTAAAAAAGTAACAAACAAAGAAGCCCTGACTACTGGAAACGGAAGATTCAGAACTTAAGATTGGCTGAGTTGCAGCAAAAGTAATGAGGTGTGAAATGTACTATTGCCAACCAGTACGCCATGCTGCTTTGATTTACGGAATATATAATTATATAACATTAACATTCTGGTACATCAGTCTGACAAAAATTGAAATGAAAACAGGCAAATGCATGAATCTATTTATAAAACAATTATTATAATAGAGGTGGATAAGAATACAAACTTGAATAATTTTCATTATTTTAAGGTAATGCCTTTAAGATCCTTTGATTTTGTGCCCTGGTAAATACTTGTGTGCTGTTGCAAACCGTCATAGTTTACTAAGCCTTTACTAAGCATTTACGGAAGTCCTTCCAGCTTACTTCTAACTCTATCAGAATCCTGTGAGCATAAGACCAGGGATCTGCTTAGAGATCTGCTTTTGAATATCAGAGATAAACTATATGTGAGATTGGTTTTCCCAGTCTGACCATGGTCCATTTAGACTTACATTCAGCCTTTGGCAGTGGCCCAAATGCGCTGGTTAACCAGATGTACAGTGCTACAGGAATTACAATGAAAAGCACCACATCCCATCATTCCAGGCATCTGTGTTAACCACAGAGTTGTTAGAATGGGGATGCCCTTTTATTTCATTTTCAAAGAGATGACAAATGTTTATTGTTAATGGTTCCCACTATATGATTACAGAGGAAAAGGAGAGAATCCTTTCCTAATATTCTGCAGGCAGATTTCTCCTCTGAAACGCTGTTAAGGTCCCAAATTGACCTATTGTGCTTGTGTTGTGGTCCAAATATCTTTTATTTAAACTGTTTCTGAGAAAATCCACTGAGTCTGGATTGCTCAGGAGACTGTTAGTGGTCTCTGTTGTCATTTGCTTCCATGTAGCTGAGGCCAGAAGTAAACAAATGATTAAAAGCAGATTGGATGGCCCAGGAAATGAATATGCTTTCCTAAAATGCTCACTAATGGACAAGTCTCCCCATCACTAACCTGCTGCCACGTAACTCACTTTCCAAGGCTGGACAGCCTCTCCTCCTCCTTGGATATGATGCTTCCTCTTAGAGTCAATTTAGGAGGCTGGGAACTGCGTTATTGGGGTTTGGGATTTTTCACTCATACCTTACAGGGGTTTTTTCAGCTGAAAAATAAATAAATTTCCAGGCTTTGTTTCATTGTAGTGTTTTGCCTGAGATTTTTTTTCCAGAAGATGTGTATTAAAAATCAGATTAGCTTTTGTCTTTCTAATACTTGATAATGATCTATACTGAGCCCACAGACAGCCTAGGGGACACAGAGTGTATATGCACAGTCTGGTTGGGTCAAGAGATGACCTTTCTGAGTTTCTGTCTCCAGAGGAAGCAGAATTGTTTAGTCTCTGGGATTCTAACAGGGCCATGTTGAGAGACAAACTAATTTTGGTAGCTTCGTGCAGAAAAAAAACCCCTCTGAAACTTAATGACCTTCTGTAGGGGAAAAAGGCTTTAGGCGTGAAGATACAAGCAGAAATCAACAAGATTGTCATCTGGGGAGTGGAGAGAATACAGAAAAAAGAACAACTGGAATGTGTTGTATGTTTGAGTTAACTAAAAGGTATTATTTTGACATAGGAGCACAGTTGACAGAGCAGGTGAAGTATGATTTTCAGCATCCCGCATCACTGTATTTAAAACAGCTCTTGATCCTTCACAAGGAATGAAGCAGGATTGTTGTTAAGGAATGCCTAATGGTTAGATATGTTGCACATCAGCAAAGGCATTGAATCAATGCAACACTAAATTCTGAGATTCATCAAATGATGTATTATAAGCAGGAGGAAACTGAGGAGCATAGTAGGTGATTGTACTGAATTTGGGGAAGAGGGATATGTGTCTGACAGGAACAAGAAGTTCGTGTTAATAAGATTATGCTGAGGAAAGTCATTTGGCTTGTATGTCTTTGTGGGTATAAGGCTTGAAGAGGTTGATCTGATTTAAAAAAACAAAATAAAGCAGCTGCTTAGAATATTTTTATGGACGTGTAGTTTTCTTAAATGTACAGATTGTGCCCGCGTTCATACAAGAGTGGATGGTGGCATGGCATGGGGAAGTTTGGAAACAGAATTGTTTTCTCTCACCTTGGACCACTAATGTTGAATACTAGGTTGAATACTAATGAAAATCAAATATACCAGGTTTCACAGATCATACAGTCCATTTCTTTGCACTGAAACAAAATCAGTGCATAGAATTTATAGTCCTATCTGGAAAATGGATAGAGTTATTTTTAGTTGGCAATATGAATGGTTTGATAGCATATCACAGATGTCAGCTATACAATGACCTCTTGTAATACTAATTGAACATGTTGCATAGCAAACGTACAGTTGCTGAAGGATATGGTTAGGGTGTGGTAACTTACTCAAATTAGTTTGTATGTTACCAGCCCCTGACCCATTCACTCTGGTGGTGACCAAGAAAAACAAGCTTGTTCTTACAGAGATGCTAAGGCTGCAGATCTTCAAGAACACCAGCCTGTGTACTGATCCAGAGTATTTACGTTTACAGTTAGACTTGATGAACTTAAAGTTATTTTCCAACCTAAATGATTTTATGATTCTATGATTTGATTCATCTCTGAGAAGAGGAGATGACATTGTTCCTGTACCATTTTCGGGGCTCTGGTGTTGGAGGCTGTCTTACTGTAGAGACTGGGACATTGTGCCAAAGCAGCTACTCAGAGAATGAGTTGTTGTGGGACTTCTCTAGCTGGTATTCCATGTTAGACAGGTGGTGCTGGTTCTTGCTGAAACTCCCCCTGTGCGGAAAGCTAACAATTGCTTTGGGCTGACACAACAATAATACCAACTTTTTCTGATGTAGGTGCCAGAGGAATTCAACATATCCCTGAGCTAGCTCGAGTCTTTCTCTGTTCTATTTAAGAAATACTGACAAAATGGCCCCCATTATCACTCAGGTCATTAATATATACCCTATAAAAGGACTTGGGCAAAAAAAAATAAATAAAGGCAAAACTCTAAACCAAACCTATTTTCTGCTCCTATGCTCCTTCTGCTGGTTATGCAGAAGCAGTAAACAAGCCCTATTCCCAGAGCTGTGCTGACAGCACTGATGATGGTGGTGCACAAATTAGGAGGTAAACAAAAAGCTGTGTTAATTTCAAGCTCCATTAGAAACACAGGCGGTAAAAAAAAATCGATGTCTCCCAAACAGAAAGGTCAAAATTGGTAGGGAAAGAAAGTTGGTTTTCCGGTAGGTATAAGACTTTTTAATTATTATTATTTCTTTTAAATTGGATGTAAGCAAGAAGAACTACTGGTCAGTGTCACGTTAATGACAACCCACTGAAAATAAACAACTAGCAAAAATTGGTTTTAAAAAACATATTCAGCTTTGGCTCAGGTCGGGATTCTTGTACTTAAAGGCTGGTTTCTATTTTAAATTTTGCCTGTAGGTTCTGTGGGTATTTGGTTACATTTATAATCTTGACATGACACATTTGAAGGATCATTCTTTTGAAAAGTGCAATCATCAGATTTCACAGTTTTCTCTTGGCATAGTCTATTCTTGGATCTAAATCCTTGGGGCCTGTTAGCTTTGTTGTGCATCCAGATTAATTCTGGAAATACGTGTGTGTCATTTTGTTATCAAGGTGCCTAGCAGAGGATGACAGGAAGAACAAATACTGCTTTATAAGTTTTTGGTTTATGGTAGTGTGTCACCTTCAACTCCACTAACATTAAATGTTTATCACTTCATGTGATCTTTGCTTTGCATATTAAACTAAATTTCACATAGCCATGTTAAATTATGTATAGTGATGGAGTTTTGCGGTACAGTGTTGGGAACCAGTTCTTCAAATGTGAATGCATATGCAAAAACTCTGGCATATAAACATCCCAGAGTATGACCTTACAGAGCAAAATAACTCACTGTCTCTAAGTGTTTGAGGAACTGGTGGTCTTAGTATGGCCACAGAGTTCTGAAGGTTATTATTCTTCCACTTATTATTTATAAAACTGCTAAAATTATACACGTTCAGTGTAACCTCTTTTGAGCAAGAGCAGTGTTGGGAACAAGGCTTTTAATGCTTCTTCATTCTCCAGCACCAGCTAGTCACAATATTTTACTAACACGTGTGTGTGTTTATCCCTGTGTAGTAGGTGGTATTCCCCTCTAAAGAGTAGGATCAAGACACAGGGAGCTGGAAAACCATATTTCATGTGTAAAAATGTATTCATGTGATATCTAGATTGATTTGAAACCATCTTCCACAAAAGTATGATCAGTATTTTTGCAGGAGTCAGGATCTCTGTGGTAGAGAGCACAGACAAGAGTTACAAAGCAGTGCCAGCTCAACACATTTCCTTCCAAACAGCTGCATCTCCTCATTGTCTCTTCATCTCATCCCTAAGACACAGCTTGCACTTCTAATTGTCATTCCCTTCAGTGGACATTAGCATCCTTGTTAAATTGGCCATTTGTGTCCCAAAACTCCCCTGCCTGTCCAGTGACTCAGACCTGCGTTTTTGCACACCCTCAAGGGAGCATGGAACAAGTTATCTCTGTACTTCCAGCTTCTGGCCCTAAAACTGTTGTGCATCACATCCAGTCCTCCCTTAGTGCTTCATTAACCACTTAAAACTGCCATTGTTTTGAGAAAAAAAGTGACTTTTAAAGAGGATGAAGTCTAAAAGGATGTGTTCTTTTCCATGGATTTCAACATCTTCTTTGTTTTCTTTTGTTTTCACAAGTTGCCAGGTGCTTTTTTTCCCTCGGCTGTGCTGTCCCACCAGACTTACCCACCTGCCTCCTGTTTCTTAACGCAATTGCCAAAAAAGCAGACTTATTCTACCTGACAGTAATGTAATTAAGACATGAAGGTAGCTTATGGAAGTCTGTTTGCCCATCCATAGTTGCACTGGGCATAAATTGCTAACAGCAGTTAAACCTTGTTTGGCCAGGAAAGTAAGCAGTAGTGATTTGAGGCTGTGTAGAAAGCTGATAGGTTGAGTGCCGGTTTTCAAAAGTTCCTCTGATCTCTTTACTTTCATGTTCAAATTTGAGCTCTCTAGGTTAACTATCACCTGTTTTGAGAACATGACATTTATATTTACTTCAGAAAATGATACTTTTTGTCTCTCTAGAGTAGACAATGTTGTGTTCTATCAAAACTTCAGTTATAAACAGCCTCCTGTCTGCAAGTCTGAGGCCAAATGCTGCCCCTTGAAGTGATAGGAAGCTAATGTTCAGTGAGCGTTGGGGCTTGGCTCGCTGGTTTTTGTGTCTGTCTGATAATTAATTATGAACATCATGTTGAAAAAGACTGGGAAACCAGCCTTTATGACATTTGAGTAGTAATGACTTCAGTGAAGCTTGAGGGCATACAAGGCGCTCACCGTTTACTACTACAGCGAATTCTTTCAGAAGGCTTTCCTCTTTTGCAGCACAATTAATTTTACGTTTCATTTACTGACATTGGCATGCTCTTAGCTTTATAATATTAGTTAAAATTGGTTTATGATGTCAGTCTTATTTTTAGCACACTGAAAGCAGGGGAATAATTGAAGTATGCTGTTGTACAATTTGGGGCTTGTGGTGGACTTAGAAAGATGAGGACATACCATTTCTGCTGCAGTCGGCCTAGAGGGAATAGCTCTTCTCTTTAACATTTCATTGTAATCTTCCTGATGATACCTCAAAATGTCAGCTTGTGCCTCATAGCTTAAGTTCCCAAAATAACTTCTGATGTACCTCAGAAGTTTAAAAATTAAATCTCAGCAATATACACCAATAACACTGGAGTTCAGTATATGATTTATTTTCTTTTAGTTCTTTTTTTCAGTTCTAAGTTGACTCCTGTATGTTAATACCAATGAGTTGGGTTTGTAGGCTGCTACAGGGTACTCTGCTACTCATGCTGGAAAGCTTTGCCAGATTGTGATTTACATTCTGGTGAAGTCTTATTAACTTCCCGGGATGAAAAGGAATTAAGAAATATTTTATCTGGAGTTTTCTTACTTGCTTTATAGAATAGGGTTTTGCTTCTAAAATGCCTGTTTTTCTAATGAAGGTAATTTTAAGCTTTTCTACAAAGAAATGAATGAGATAGGAGGTCAGTCAAGCATTGATTAAAAACTGTTTTGGGGCTCACACAGATTTCCACAATCTTCCTTAAGTCTTGTGATGGCTTGGAGAAAGGGACATTCATAAATGTTTCCTATGAGGAGTGATGTTTCATCAGCAGTTTGAAGGAGGAAGAAGACTCTGAGACATCTACACGTGAACGACATCCTACTTGCCTTGCCTTCAGGGAAAATAATGTGTGTAGATCATAAGGTTGGCTCTATCTTTTGCGTTTACAGAACATTTGCCTCTATGTTTGTTTTTCTCTATGAGATAAAGCAACCACTGCAAAGCACTGAAACTCAGAGTATGAGGATGCATAACACACAGAGTTCCAAGAACATTAAAACCCTCATCAGCCGAACGAGTGTGGTCCACATGCTGACTTGACCTTACTCACACTTTTTGTGAGAAGAGTGGGTTATTTGCCAGAATCATTCTGAACTCTCACTATGAAACACAAGTTTTTCCGCTATGCTTACATCTAAAAGCTATCTATTTTTATTGCTGTCCCCATCTCAAATATTTCAGGCTAATGAAACAATGTGAATGTTTTTATCTCCGAAGTATTTCATTTCTACTGAAGAATATCATACAGAAGAATACAAATCTAAATCTGAGCTGTTATCTCTGCTAAGCTGCTTTTAAAAGATGAATTAGCTGAGTAAAGAACTGGCAAATACATGCCAAACATTTAGTGAGGATCGCTGATTGTGAAGTTTTGTTAAACTGCGCTTTCTCCAAGCATGTACAAAAATAGCAACTTTGGAAATCATGAAGCTGTGTCTTTTTCACAACTGAAGCTATTATGAGACTGCAAGCAGCATTCTCATTCCCTCTCTTACTCTTTGAAAGATGAACATCATCTCAGAAATGTGAGGAAGGAGTAAGTGTGGTGCTTAATGTGATCTACTGCTCAAGAATGGGTACTATTTCCTGGTTTAAGCTTTAGCCAGCAATTAGGGTTTGCAGCACCGAGTCTCATTCCATTTTCATTAATGAGGTCATTAACAAAGACACGATACAGACTTTTCCTCCTATAACACATGCAACTCAAATAAGTGAAGACTTCAAATATTTCCAAGCCAGTGTTATTATGAACCTGCCTCTGTGATGCCTGTAAGCGCAAGCAAAGTGAACTCCTGCAGTCTTCAGGAAAGTAGCCCCCCCAAAGTGACTGGGCCTTTTCAGGCCTGACTCTTGTGAATATATATTAAATCTAAGCTGCTTCTCTTTTCTTCCAGCCCTTCTTAGGCTCCCTCCTTCACTGGCAGATTTTATGGATAAGCAAGGTCATTCCCCATTGTTGCAATTGCACCTCCCGTCATCCGTGTCTAAATGATGGCATCACCTATGCTCTTCCTGGGGAAGAACCCTCTGATAGCTACCACAGAGTCACTCCACGGTCTCCTTCAGGTCCCACGTGGTGACTATATCTTGCTGGCTGGAAGTCTGCCAGCACTTGAGCTACTGAATTGTGTTGACGGCCTGCTGTTTTGCCGACCAACGTTGTCTCATTGTTTCCTGTTTCTCTGTATCTGCTGTGTTTGTCTGGTCTTTGGGTATGCCTGCACTGCTTACTGCCTCATGTTGTGGAGAAACCTAATCCAGCCAGAGAACTCAGCAGAGACTACCTGTAGGAGGAAAAGCTTTGTGCTTTACTACCATAGCTCCTTTTCTTGAGCCAGCTCATTTAAATTTGGATTACTGTAGCATACATTACACTTCAGCACACAAACTGTCTTTTTGTTTTGCATTGAGAATGCACTTGGCATGAGAAGTAGTGGAATGCTGTCATTACTAATAGATAAATATGTTTTCACATGCATTAGACAAGCAATGTATTTGTATACATTTCAGAGCTGCCCTAGAATGACAGGAAAAATCACTAGTACTCACCTTTTCTTCACCAGTGTGCTGCTTGCACCCTGTCTGGTTTGCCTTGTCTGACTTCAGGACACGTCCAGAATAGTTGTAAGTGCAGGCTTCCTCCCTCTCTAGCATAACACAGTTATTTAGAGTATAATGTAAGAATTTTAATTTCTCTACTGATGTACTGCAGAAAGACCATTAGAGGATGATCTCTCAATGAAGCTGTCAGTTTGTCGTTTCCCTGCCTCCTGACTGTTCTGATAAATGGATTATTTTACAGAAAATTTTTACTTTTCTTTCCTTGATGCTGTTGAGATTGGACCTAAGAAATGCCTAACTGCTCTGCGACATTGTTTTTTTCTTATTAGCTTTCTAGAAAAGTGAAGGGGAGAGACAGAATACAAAAACTTGACATTTGAAGATGTTTTCCAGGTCTTTTAGCTGTTGTTTCATCTTGCTGTTATACTTGCCAGCCCCTGGTGAGAATGGCTGCATATGCATAGTGGAAGGCAGTGACTGTCCTGAAGAGCACACCTACTAACCGAGGCAAAAGGTAGGAAGCATCATGTGAGGGTTGCTCTTTGGAGGATGAGGCACAGAGGCACCAAACCACATACTTTAGCTTGCATGGGAAATCTGCACTGGAACCAGAACTGAATGCCAGCTCCAAGTCTCTCCATCCTCTGTTCCTGAGGAAAAATCCTCCTCTTAATGGTTTTCAAAACCCCATCAGGTAAAGCAATTCTCTCAGAATCCATGTGGGCAAAAGTGAAAGCAATGGTGAGTGTTGTGGCTCTGTTCCTTCCTCTGTGCTGCTTTCAGGAGCACTAATGAGACCTAGCAGCCTTTTTTGGCCGACCTATCTGCTGAACACTAGAGGAAGATGTGATTTATTAGCTAGGACTGGGATGAATAGCATCGTAAATCTCCTCTAGACCACAACAATTAAAGTTGCCAGAGCTCTCTACTTTGCCACATGGAGTCCACACGACTCTGACCAGATTTGACCGGCTTATTCTGCTAAATTAGGGTGTTGAAATGACCGTCTGGATTTTATTAATAAGTGTATAAATCTGAACTGTAAGAGGGACAAAAAGATGAACTGGTGCTAGTATATATGTGACATATACTTAATAATAAAACTTAAACTCTTATACAGCCTGATACAAATTACTTGCTCTATTGCGCCAGTTCTGCCACAGCTACACATTTCATTTTTGTGATACGCTCTGCGACTGCTCGGCTAATAAGTGCTGAGAAGGGAGAGTAATAGATAGATAGATGCATCTGGTATTTATAGAGGACTGTTTTAATGGAGCTAAAAAACTGATGTGCTCAGCGTTCCTTGCAGCTGCAGTTGCGTTCGTGTCAGTAATCCTATCAGGAGGGTTGCTGGTTTCCAGAGTAATTAGAACCCTGAAGCAAATAAACACCAAATGAATTCTCTTCTTTTGAAGTTATCTTTCCCCCCCTCTTTTAAATAGCCCTTCTCTGGTATAATTATGTACCAGTTATTATAACATTAAAAATCATTTTAAGTGAATGAATGCTATTTTTATTGTTGTTGTTCCTTGCTAATTATTATGAACTAATTGTAATTTAGGATATTCTTCTAAAAATCTCATTTCATTGTAGAATAGCTACTGACTTAAACTGCTTCCTGCCTTTATCCCAGGGAAAGGCAGCAGCTCCAAGTTGGGTTGATCTAAGCCGATCTGATGGCTTGCAGCACATGTGGGTGGTGTACAAGTTGTTGCTCAAAGCCATTTTGATAAACCCCTGCCCTTCTACCATTTAAGCCATAGGTTAAATACAAATTCACAGTACTGTATGGTTGTCACCAGGGAAGTGATGACAGAGATGCTATATGATAACAGAGGGAGGTAATAGCCTTCCTATCTGACTTTTTTAACTGTATCTGGGATAATACATTGAGCCCCCAGCAGCTCATTCCTGAAAAGATACTGGCAGGAGTCCAGAGAACAATAACAATCCATGCAGTTACCTGGGGAGGGTTTGACTCTAAACTGTGGTATCTTCACCGTTTATCTTGGTTATTAGTTTTGCAACATTTGGGGATTCAGTCAGATATTTTGGATTTGTGCTCACGTATGCTGAGTTACGGTGTATAGGCGCTGGGTCATCGTTGTATAAACTCTGTCGTCTGGTTTGCATTTTTTGGCTCTTTTATTCAAACTGGCTTCAAGTTTAAAAACCAGAATAATAAGGATCATTTACAGCCACATAAGCAAGTATGTATTAATTGATGTTTACTGGTAATGAGGTATGAGAATGAAAAACCCATCCCACCTCTCAGATCCTACCTTGATTTTTTAAGATTGGCTGTTAGAAGAAAAATGTCTTTGTATTCACAAATTGAGCACATTCAGCCCAGAGTTACTAGCACATAATAAACAGGGAAACATCTACTGACACTTTCTTTAATGGACTCATTCTTTAGACTAGAACCACAGCTTTTATAACTCAGATTCTTAAAATGCCTTTATAATGTCGTTTCTTAAACAGCCTTAGCTTCTGTTGTCCTGTAATGGCAATCATCTTCTGCCAAGGGGACCAAGACATTTGCAGAAATACCTGAGAGTAATGATGTAAAGATAGTAAAGCTTCAGATTGTTCCAGTATTTCTAAAATGTCGTTCAAAGTGGAGTTCAGAAGATAGTTTCGCAGCATTGGCTGTGCTCATGACTTCTCTTCTTTCCTCACCCCTCACGCAGTTATTTTTGGTTGAGAGAGATTTATAGTGATAGAGTAAATTGCCATGTTAAATCTTAGCTAAACTTTCGAACTGGTCATTGCTGAGCAGGACCATATATACACAAATACATAGGGGAAAGATAAGCCAAATCTGCTAATGCTTTAAGTCATCTGTGATAGAGCACATAAAATCCTCTAAGGAGAATTACAATGTTGTGAGTTACGATTACTTTATGCTTGAATGAAAGCATCCACTTGTAGGTTTAAGGGATGCACCCTCCTACACAGTGGCTTCATTCTTTAGGGTGATTTACCTTAATTTTCTTTCCTCCGTGTTTCCATGATTTGGATTGGAGCTCATGCATGCTGAATTATAGTGTATAGACCTTGGGTCATCTTTTTCTGAACCATGTATTTTATCCTGCCTTTTTTACCTCTTGGCTTTGAAAGGCATCTCCTGAGGAAAGAATGTGATTTTGTGCTTGTGATACATCCTAGAGGCTATTTAGATAATGGTTTCTTGACAAGGATGTGCTTATGGGTTTTTTTGCAAAGTCTTTTATTCCAATTGTGATAAATTTGTGCTGTATAACAGTGAAAATAAAACCCCTGTAGTTTCTTTTGAAATGAGCTTAGGAGTGTACCATCCAAATGCCTCATGCTGTTAGAGAAACCCTTAACACCTACTGTTGCACATACTTCTGCTGATCCAGGAGTTTTTAAGCAAGGAAAGCAAGATATGCTTCATAGATGTGTATCAGCCCCAAAAGGAAGAGGGAAACCATTTAGAAGAGAAAATTCCATTTCCAGGAAAATAAATGAAATTACTGCAGAAGGTCTTAAAAGTCTTGCAGTGGTCTGCCAGGCAGCAAATCCTGGAAAGATATCTGAGCTCAAATAATACTGGTATGTCTGGTACAGGCTTCTGACTGATATTTCAGTGAGCCAGATAGAAGTGAAGATAGAAGTGAAGCAGAGGTGAAGAGTCTAATCATCCAAAAAACACACAGTCACCATACGCTATCTCTCATCTGAGAAAAAATGAACATAGCAGTTCACTTAAAGCCATGGCAAGCATGAAAGAGTAGCTTCCTGGTCCAGAGAAAAGTTAGCAATATAGAAAAAGATGCTTTTAATTAATTTTTGCCCTTAGCAACAACACATCGAAGTTTGAACAATGTAGATGCAATTAATGGGACAAGAAAAATAATAATAATAAAAAACCAGATTGCAGTACTGTGTGCCTTGCAATTATTTTTTAATGCTGAATAAACACACTGGTGAGAAAATTGTAATTTGTAATTACTGCACAGAGCTAGAAAGAGCAGTGTGATAGCCAGTGCCAGGTAGGCCCTCGATGAATAAAACATCTATAGCATTATGCAATGCTGCATTCTGCCAGCATATAAAAGCAACAAATTCCAGTGATGATGTAGATTTGGTAAAAGACCACTGTGCCAACCTATTCCAGATTGGGTTTGGGGAGAGGAGAAAGGAGAGACGATGTCTGTCACAAAGGAAAAAGGCAATGAAATGCGACCTTCTTTTAATTAAAGGCTCCAGCAAAGTAATTTCCCCCTTCAGCTTGTGATAATATGCTTTTGGCAGGAAGAGTAATGCGAACAAAACACTTTTCCTTATAAGCAAAATCAAGGAGGGCAGGCAAATTGTATTCAGTAGCAATTTGTTGGAGGGTTTGTCATTTGTTTTTGGAGAGCGCTTCGTGTTGGACAGGAGGAGCGGGGTGTTTTGCTTCTGCCTTGTGAATGGCAGCAGCAGTGAGGTTTGAAAAACCTTTTAGAGGAGGCTGGGGATTGTCTCCCATGGGAAATTATGGAAAATACCTGTCAGTCTTAATGGAAACTCATCATTCCAAAAGGAGACTAATGTGCTCTTTGGAAGTATATTTTATCAGCTTTAAGTCCTCTTTGTGGTAACATGAAATAGGGTAAATACAATTGCGGCAGTGAAATCTTATAAACGTCTCCTCAGCTTGGGGAATTTAAAGAAGAGCTACAGAGGTCCCCTCTGGATATTTGAACAGGGTGTAAATAAGTACAAAATTTGTCTTTTTTTCCCCTATTTTGATAATTTCTGTTACATTTACTCCTTATTATCTGCTCATTTGTGACTAAATTGAGCCAATATGCTTTATTTCCATTTCCCAGTCTAACAGTGCTTTCATTGTGAAAGGACTTCTTAAGGACTTATAGCCCAAAGAGATAAGGCCCCTTTTTTTCTCTGCTGGTTAGATACCACGTTGGTCTGTATCCTTAGAGGTTTCAGGGAAGCACATTGCTCTTTTACTTGAGATGGGATAAAATACACAGCTGATTTAATTAGTATATCGTGTCTCTTGTTGTAGGGTCTTCTATGTGATATGCCCTAGGAAGGGTTTTTTATAAAGATGAAATGCAGCACCCTGTTGAGTGGAGAGGCTGAATGACCCTGAAGTAGGTCTGCAATTAGTGAGCAATAGCCGGAGAAATCATGCTGCATCTGACACACAATGTGGTGCTTTCCAGCCGGAAGAGACACACGCACAGTGCTAGGGAACAGCTGATGGCAAGCCTTTCTGGAAGAACAAGCTGTAACACAGCAAAACTTAATCAGTGCTGTCCTCCCTCTTTCCTGCTCTCTATGTCTTTATTTCTGCCTTGTGCACCTGCTGCTTCTATTGAACACATTATTTTAGATGTTAATGTCTAAAACAGGGATCCTACAGAGGAGTCTTGCAGTGTGATGGGTTTAGGTGAAGGCATTAAGTTTTAGGAAATGGCCAGATGTTAGACATGCAGTAGTTGTTGTTACTGGCAATTCTGTTAAAATTAGAGGGAAGTGGAAATGTAAAAGTGTGAAGAAAGTCTAAGCGCCATGCTGGTACCAGATTTTACTCTTATACAGATAAGGGTAGAGTTAGGGTCAGTGTGATAGACTATCTTGGAATAATTGGCAACGAGTCCTTCCCTTTGATCTGCTTACACTTTTTGTTCTCTTTTCTTGAATAATGTAACCATCTTAAAAAATAATTCTTTTTAAAAAAAAAAAAACCCTGCTATTAATCCAGTGATTGCAAAAGCAGGTGAGTTGCTGTCATTGGGCTTGTCTTCCAGCCAGGTCAAAGAAGTGTGCACTCACACGTATGAAAACAGCAGGGATGAAGGCTGGCTCTGACAGCAACTGTAATAAACCACCTAATCTTTCTGAGCCACAGCTCTAACAATAATTAAGCAGTGGATGTATCCCACAGTAATACCCACTGGGGTTTTCTCTAAGGCTCTAGACAGGTTTTCACTACAGAATTAGCTTGAGATGCTCTTTAACTAGCATAGCTCAAGTGAGAGTGACCCGAGTGCAAATGAAACCTGAGATGCTTACATTCATTTACAACCTGTGGGGTCATACGAAAGCATTGTTAGTGCTACTGTAAATACTCAGAGATCCCTGATGGAAGGGGTACAATGCTGTCTCATCGTTTGCATATGTCACAAAGCAGTGGCAGGGATCACTGTGGTTCTGGTAGGCTGCCCTTTCTGTTTCCAGATGATGCCTGGTCACGCTATTGGACTGAACTGAGAAACAACCATTGCTGCTGCTGCTTTCACTGCTGCCCTGTGCCTGGTGATCCTTCTGTGAATCTTTCATACTGATCCATAGTACTTTGGGGTTTTTTGTGGTTTTGAGGTTTATTTTCTGTTCGATCAAGACATATTCTGACCCCACTTCTCTCTCAAGGTAAGAGAGGACAGGCAGAGACTACTCCATCTGAACCCTTAGTACAACCTTCCTCCCATTTCTTGCCTGTGGCTCTTTCACCCTACAACTGCAGCTGGACTTCTGGACTGGTACCTTTGAATTACTAGTCACTTGTCCACCTGAAGCTGTTACCAGATTCTAAGTCAGAATTACCATGTCCTTGAGCTGGCATCTCCCTCAATTTCCCCATTTTTTGGCATGTGTCTGATTTTCTGAATGGTGTTTCAATTCTGCCTTCTATTTGTATTCCAGGTGTTCTCAGGACTGCTTCTCTTCACTCGTCCACTAGTACCTCTGACAGGGGCAGAAGCATTTCTGGCCATCTGCCAGAAACACCAGAGGAGTGAGGTACAGGCACCTCCACCTGAAAGCCATCTTGCAAATTCTAAAAGTCCTTTTAATAGCAGATCTTCCTTTTTTTTTTTTTTATGATGAGCCTCATTGCACCTAATTTGTTCAGCTTTTTGTGAGCTGCCATATGGCATCAGTGGAAACCTGGTGAAAATATATTTATCATCTTACAAAACATATATAAAGATGTCAAGAACACATAATTAAAAGCATTCTCTTTAAGATACATTCTTACCAATTAATCACTTGGAGCTTCTAGACCAAGTCATATCAGCTGACTGGCAGGGGATATCTTGAAGATGTGTGTTAAGAGTCAAGATGAGATATAAAACGAGTCTATCAGTTGAGCTATTTCAGATATCACAAACTAATTCTGAGTTCTTGAAGATCCTGAGTGAAATGTTTCATCCTTATCTCTTAGGAAGATCTCTCTTGCCACAAAGGAGAAAATAAGGCATGGTGGAGATGTGTTTCTTTCCTTGGTGTTGGAAATATGCAGCAATTACATAGTACAGCCTGGGTTTTTTCCACCAAAATTACATTACACACCTGGAGTTTGGAGACAAGAAGCTCCATTCAAGGAAGTGATTCAGATAGGTAGTTCATATTTGAGGTGGTATTCTTCCTTGTCTGAATATAAAGTAGTCAAGTTCTAAGCTTAAAAAAGGCATTTCTTTAAATGCTTTCAGTTCAGAGGGATGGAGCCAGCCTATAAGGTCTGGCTCTGCAGCCTGACAGAATTTGCTTGAACCAAGAATCTGGCTTCCAGGGAGTGAACAATTAGTTGGAGAAGCCAGGCAGAGCTCTCTTTAGAAGTCCTGGCTCCACAACTCTCACTTTATGAAAATGTTTGATACTGCTGCTCCTTTGCCTGAGACTTAGGTCAGTAGTTTCTTTGGTTAAACACTCTTCCTAAAAAGCAATTACATCATTCATTTTCCAGTCATTAAATAAAGAAACACATAGATATATTTTTTGTTCTCTTGCTGTGAATGTTACATAAATTCGTCTGCGAGGCCAGGCATAGAGCAGACCTAGTCAGCAGCTGCTTTCAAGTGCTCTAGCAGACCTAGCCTTCATATGAATCTCCTGTTGCAGACAAGTAGGGGAAAGGTCTTTCTTTGTATATTTATCAATTGTTTGCTGGTGATAAGAGGGCATTTATGGAGGGGACTGCTTTCCTATACCTATCCCCTTTGTGTTAAAGCTCTACCTGTGATCTTAGTAATAACTATTTACCATTAGAGAGTGCCTTTCCTTGTTGGCGATGTTATTTATCACAGGCTTCAATTAAACAGGCAAGCTGGGGAAAATTGGGGGTGGTTGCCTAGAAACCAGTTGTCTTGAGACCTGGAAAGATACAACAAGTTAAGGGTTAATTTTGTCAGGTGAAAATAGAAGTGTCCGGGGATGTGGGTGGTGGAGGATTTGAGCTAGAAAGATCTAGGACATGTTTGAGAGAAGTAGAGTTCCCACTGGGTTCTCTCTTCAAATAACAACACCAGAATGGTGTTTGTTTAGTTAAAATCCGTGCTGATGGAAATTTAGAGAGAATACAAACAAGATCACTGTTTGAGGGTGCTTCCTTGTGTGTGATATTTACATAATTTGCCACAGCATTGCAACATTTTCTATCTGTGCATCTCATTCAGAGTTCAAAGCTTGCCTTAAATAAGCAGCTGCACGTGGCCGCATAGCCTACAAAAACAGTGACTGTGTACGTGTTCTGTGGGACAGCCTGATTTTTACAAGGTACCCACAGGTGTCAAAAGATCTGTAGTAAATACTTTAAGGTTTATTTTGAGAGACCCAAGGCCTGCATAGAGCTTCTGGGGCTTCATACCTCTGAAAATCAAGCAGCAATCATGCTTCCTCAAAACTTACTCTTCTGCCTTAAAGAGTACATATTTTCCCTTCTTTAATGCATTTTAAGTGGTTTGTGTGACAGTGCATGCTACTTCATGAAAATATCCTTGGCATACACTGCTAAACAATCTTGAACCAAGGGAGCAAGAATCCAGATGTGGAGCTGAGTGGCCTTTTGGGAGACCTGTGTGCCCACTCTCAACTCACAACAGAGGGAACAGCGGTGAAGGAGCCAAGAACGAGGCAGGTCAGACGTGAAGGTACCTAAGTGTACTTCAGCCTGGACTCTCATTTATGGAGTCATCATGAAGAACAAAACTAATATGCAGATATGCAGATTGATTTCCTGTGAAGGTAATCAGGAGGCGTCCTGTGAAATCTCTTACTTGCACGTTAACTGGTACATGTAGTCTGCCTGTAATATGCAGTAGTTATTTTCTATCTGGATACGAGAGCCCTCTTTTTCCAACTGATGAAAAGCAGAGGGTAAAATTAATCTTTTCCTTATACTGTTGTTATTTCTTTGTGCTAGTTTATATTATGAAAGCACTTCAGAAGCCTTCCTTATGGGCCTTCCTTCCTTTCTGGGTATGGAGTGCAAAGATTGCAAAAGATTACGTGCTACATATGTCAGAAAGCAGCAGGTAAATGCAATAAGTAAATATGGGAGAAAAATAAGATGGCAGCTCTCTTATAACAAGCCACAATCCCAACAGATCTGTCAGGTTTTTGTAGACGTCCTCATAAAGGAAAATCTTTTTAGATGTCTCCTAAGATTTTTCGTGACGATGGTAAGGTGTGGACTTGCAGGTGTTTTAAACAAACTCTGCCCAGAAGTGAGAGCCTCTTGGGAGAAAATCTAATTGTCTTTGGAGATTTTTTTGGCTGGGTAGTAGAGACTGGTGTCCCTGGCAAAGTTAGGATCAATAGCTCAGTAACAAATAAGAAATGATGGGTAAAGATAGGCTCTGCTCAGAGGGACCTTGAATGTCTTCAGGCATTTCTGGGTCTGCTGTTGCAGATATGAACCCATTATCATCAAAGCAAAGAAACAGAAATAGTCTTTGTGGCAGGATTTTGAATGGTGGGGAAGCAGGGCCAGGAGAGCCTGTGAAGTCTTACAGCCCACAGCTGATGGACCCTGGCTCTCAAGATAGTCACAAGCTGGAAATGAAAAATCTTATATTTTAGGGTAAGAGAGAAATATTGCCAAGTCTTAAATATGTTTTTAATCTGTGTGGGATTGTCCAGGTCCTTGGCAGAGCACTGTACTCTCACTTTTCAAAATTATTACTAGATTGTTGTGCATCAAATTTTACATGCTTCAGGCCAGGTATGAGTACCTAAAAGTTATCCTTAAGCTACTGGTTTTGTATTAGGTGCATTGTGGCAGAATCGCAATGTCTATGTTCAGGGTTTTTTCAGTATTTATACTAAACTCCTTTGGAGTGTAACGTAAAATGCTTTATCCCCTCGCTCCTGTTCCTTCAGAGAAGGATGTTTGCTGGGCTTGCTGTTCGAGGAGAGACCAGGAGAGCCTCTGTACAGAAACACTTTCCTGTGGGATGGCAGTGTTTTGTGTTGGGATTTACCAATCAGAAAGCATTTCCATGTTTCCCCATTTCCAGTAACAGAGATTTTTAAGTAATCAGCTTGTCCCTGAGCAAGAAAGCAACTTTGTTGGTGACTGTATGATCCCCAAGTGCAAGGTGTGCTCAATGCTGCTGATGTAGGACCTACAGGCAATAAGTTTTTTTAATTAAATTACTTTGTCCTAGAACAAGGTTTAATTAAATAACTATATTAAACAGACTTAAACAAAAAGGCATTTAGCAAACCACTATGCAAATTTCAAGGTAATTAAAATTTTAGATCTGTCTACTGCACACTATCTCTGTAATTGATGCTAAATGTGAACAGATCAAAAAGCACACTTTTTATTGTCTTTCTTTCTTTTTCATATGCAAGCTAAGCTTGCTAATGATTCCTTTGAATTATTTCTCTATCTGATCCGTTGAATTCATCATTAGAGTGGGTGTCTTTGGGGTTGGTAGTTACTGGTTGGTTTGGATGCACCAAAGAAGTCTTGCATAACACAAAGGTGACAGGGCACTCATTAAAGAAAGTAAATTAAAGTATCAACCGAAGACAGTAAAGAAGAAAGGACTCCTAACCACAAATGTTGACTACTGACGTTCCTAGTTATGCTGAAAAGAAAGGCTCAAAGCAAAAAGTAAGTGGAACCAGTAAAATAGAAAAATATCCTCCAAGAGTTTCTAGAATTGGAACTGGACCAGCTCCAGTAGAGCAGGACTATATTCAGTCCCCCAAGACAGCTGACTAACTTAATCTTTGAGACTAAGGTCAAGAAAGCACTGAGCAATATTCATCATTTTCTGGCTGAGAAACACTGCCCCTTGCTCTGAGTGATAAATAATCATTCTAGAGCCTTTAAATAAATTGAGAGGTTTTCATAAATGCCCGCAGTTAGGCAATATGGCCCCAAGTGTTGATTAAATTCGTTCTGCTGTTTGAACTGGTGGATAAAATGGCTGGTCAGGGGAGTCCCTCTGCACCCAGGGCTCACAGTCAAAAATGAGTGTGGCGTGTGGGACCAGCCTGTGTCTGCCTCTGCAAAACCCAAGGCTCAACAAAGCCACCGTATTTCTGTATTTGTAGCATCTGTCAGTACTGTTCCTGCTCTGCAGTAGTTGATTTGGCCCAGCTGTGGATCAGTGTTTATGAAGGAGCTGAGGATTCTGTGTTAAATATCTTTTCAATACATCCTGCTGTGAATTCCGCTGATTTCCAAGGAAGCCTCCAGAGAGCAATCTGAATGCTCCAAAAGCTGCCAGCTCTCCCTCTTGTTTTCCTCCACGTTGTCCTGACTCTCCTGTTCCCCTGCCTGTCCCCCCCTTACCTTGGGAATACATCCACTCCCAACCCCCACAAGAAATGATTGTGTTTTTTCTTTCAGAATTGCAGTCTGTGTCACAGAAAATTACAAAATACGCACTGCCAATTGAACAGGCGGGGTTACAGATGAGCTGCAGGAATCTGGAGACAATAGAATTTAACCGTAGATAAAAATTACAATTAAACTTCTGTGTTCTGAAGAAGAAAAACTATGTGAAAACAATGGGCTCTCCCATTTACCCTCCAGATTATAATAGAACAGAAATCGCTTCTTATTGTATTGAGTCCTTAAAAAAGATCTGCCTTCCTCAGCATTTTTATAAATTAGTCTGACTTTGAGATTGTGGTATGTGGATAGTTTCAAAGGTGAAAGGATGAGCATTATTTGCATAATAAAATCACAAAGGGAGTGAGTATGCAAAATTTAATTTATTTAAAATTCACCCATCCAATATGCTGGGCACAGGTGCAGAGGATTAATAATAAAAATAGTCACCTACAGCATATAAATTAGTAAGTGTCCAGAACTAAGAGCTTCCTTCCCCACACTCAGAAAAACCTTTGGAGAAGGAATATGTGGCATGACCTGACTGTGATCTATTCTGTAAGAGCAGGGAGGATGAGGACAGGCAGCCCTGTGCTCCCCTGTGTCAGCAGCAAACTCACTGCAACGCCCCATGGGGCTCCAAGCACAAGCTGCCATGGGGCAGAGTGGCTGAACAAGCAGGTCTGGGTGGCAGCGCTTCCTCTGTCGAATGAAGGGCATTGTAAGTGTGCAAAAGGATGTGCTCTTGTGTTCCAGAAACATGTTTGTCTCTTTTCCTCAATTACATCTCTGCAGTAGGTTGATGCAGAATGGATGACAGGAGGCTATTTGGTGGTTCCAGGATCTTGTTTGTTTGTTTTTTTTTTCTATTAGAAGCATCAGTGACTGTAATGTTTGCAACAATGTCACTACTTTTTTGACAAAAACTTGCTGGAGAGATAGTGTTTTGTTACAGTTTTTGTGTTACACAGTTAATGCCACAGTGATGTGGTACATTTCAGAAGCCCAAATTGAGTTAGCCTAAATTCTTCCTGCAGGCACTGCATTTCTTAGCTAGATTTCTTGGTCTGATGCAGCAAATGAGATTTCTTGACTAGAAAGATGGTTTGAGGATCTCACCCAATAGAGAATATTTGGTCCAGGGAGAGGGAAGAACTTGGATCTGTTGAAGAGCAAGTTTGGGCTCTTCTTTCCTAGCTCCAGACCTACATTTTACTTTATTTAAATGTCTGCCTCCAGATGAGGTGAGATGAGATGAGCTGCACACCAGAAATGTCTATTGCTCTCCATTGTGGAAGAAGGGAGGGTCGCCATTGACCTCTCATCTGTTCTGCTCTGTAGACAGCTGCTGTTGGCTAGATGAATCCTGTCCTAAGGGGATTGAATGATGACCTGAAAACATTTAGTAAATAACTGTGCTTATGGTATTGAAATTAAATCTGTAAGGGGATGTCCTAGGAGGCTTCATAACAGAGATTAAAGCATCTGAATATCAAAGTGTATGGGAAGAACAAAGGCTACTGTTAGATTTTAAATGGTTTTGTGGTTTGAATATAGGATTTGAAAATACGAGTGGGTTTATTTTGGCTGGGTTTTTTTTATCAGGTCCACTCGAAAAAGCACATCTAAATAAACTCCACAAGCAGCTTAGAATAGGCAGAAGTTGTCTATTGATTACCAGTTTACTTACTTTACTGCTATGTGAACCATTCATATGAACCTGTCTGTCCACTAGTATTGTTGGTTATGTCCATACTGTGTCCATACTGTGGGATCCAGTACTGCTTCTCAGCTCCTGATCCACAGTGGTGTAAGATGTGCATGTTCCCTCCTCTCCATAGACGTCAATAGCTCAGTTTCCATGCAGAGAAAGCTCAAGGAACAGAGCACCACAGGGTGCTCCAGTGAGCCACTCAGTTGGACCACCAACAGGACATAATTGTCAGCATATTCCTGCTCTACGTTACAAATTGAGCCATGGTGATATGGTTCACCTAAGGCATAGTTCAACACACACCGTATTATGAGTTTAATGCTTGGCTTTGCTCCCAAAGTCCATTGTTGAAAGGTTTAGAGAATAAATCAGCAAAAATTTTGTTAACTTGTAGGACAATGATAAATCTTCTTCCCATTTCTTTTCCCATTTCTGAACTGGTCCATATCATATCTTTCTTTACCTCCAGTTCTCCCTACAGTGCATGTATCACATACCTGCCACCTGTTCTCCCTGTACTTTCCCTTCCTCAGCAGGGTGAGCTGCCACAAAGGTGTTTGCAGCACCAGACCAAGGGCTTCCAGGTTTAACAACTGGCAAGTCAATAGTAAGTGGCAGGTGAAGAGACTGCAGCCTGAAAGGAATAAGGTGAATGAGGGCTGGGGGAAGGAAAGGGGTGCTCTGGGCAGAGGGTTGCTACACACACGGACCTACTCAAAAGCAGCAGCCAGAAGAACTGCAGTTACCTTCAGCCTAGCCATTATCAAATGGTAACGATCAGCAGGTGTTATGGCTAATGCTAAAAAAAGACCTTGAAATGGGTAATTGTAGGAGCTCTCCCCGTTTAGACCATGAGTCTCTTGGGGAAAATGGGAGCCAGGAGAAAGGAGATGCGTCTAAGTTGAAAGATCTCTTCTAGGCAAATTTCACAGGGCAGAAGGGCATCTCCACATGAGAAAGTCAGAGATGGGATGAGATGCCCAGGGTACAAGGCTGGAGCTTTCGGAGGCATATGAAGATGAAGGCCCACACATCAACATGTTGAGTGCAGTAGGGAATCGCTGGGCAGCAAAAGTGGAATTGGAGCAGGTGGCAGACAGAAAATGTGTGATGTGGTCAGAGATTGGAGGATAAATTTTAAAGTGTTGACAACATATGTATTAATAGATCTACAGGATCCTGTAATCTAGATGCAAATCTATAGATCTGCGTTGGTAGAGCTGAGACCAAATTCTGTGTCACTAAGAAAGCTGCACAGCTAAACAGGAATTTAGGAAGTCAGGCAGTAGGATAAAGGATTGACAGAGCAGAACACACAGGGTAAAATGAGGCTGGGAGAGATAGGTCAGTTTAGTTCCTCTGCCTTTGCAAAATTCCCTCTACATCCAGGAAGGAAGCATGAGGGATGAAGCCAGAGCAAGAACAATGACCCTAATTTGCCATAAATCCTCTCCTCTTGGCCCATCTTCCCCATGGCAGTGGCATAAAGGGAGGTCATCTCCTGACAGCTTTCCCCCTACCAGCTTTTCAGAAGATGAAGAACAGCTATGTTCACTGTGCGGGAGTATGAAATCTGGCTGATACCATTTGTAGAGGGAAATCATTGAAGGTAGATTTGTGCTTTACCAGTGCTGAAAATACATAGCATGGGATGCTGTCCAGATGTGGAGAATGAATTTTTATTTATTCTTGATCTGGAAAAAGTATGAATGACAGTAAATATTGTCTGCTTCTGAAGAGATTTATAGCACAAGCTTAATGTTCGCGTCTCAGGAAGGTATGAGATGAGAATATAAAATCAAACATGGGTGTTTATAATTGAAGAACATTCTCCGCGGGGGATCATATCACATTTTTTTTATGAAAATTCAGTCAAGTAGATATTTAGTTAGCCCAAGGAAATGTTTTCAGTTATCAATTAAAGGGAGTAGGTGTGTTCTGTTGCTTGGAAGATGTCATATCTTAAAATGAATCAGGATGCTGAGTAATTATGACTTTACTCTTTATTAAATTGCTGGTTTTCCTCCAGCAATGGCTGGAGCAGCTGTTGAGCCACATTCATTAACTTGTAGAGTAAAAGTTTTTATTTTAATCACAAATACTAGGACTAAGGTTATGGGGTTTTTAAGTTAGCTTTTCAGCTGATATTTGAGTACCAGAATCAGTTGGAACTTAATCCATTTGCTGTTTAAATATTATTTCCCATAAAGACAAATTTCTAAATATAAATTAAGTTTGGGCTGGACTTAATTATAAAGTCGCTTTCAGTGCTGTTGCAAAGATCTGCATTTTGGGGAATTTACATTAAAAATTCAAAATTATTTGCTCGCTGATTAAAGTGAGTGAATTAGAAAAAAAGATTTATAAATGAAAAATGCTTTTTTCTGAACAGAGCAAGGCTCAAAAGTTAGTTTATTTATTGAACTTTCACTTAGAATTTTAGCCAAAGCATGGTTCTACTGTAGATGAAAAGATGTTTAAATGCACTGGTCAAGATGGGATTTCATTGATTTTTGCAATTGCAAATTATTTCAAAACCTGGTGGTCCTGGACCACAAAGGAGTAATGCTGCAGAAGCTTAAGGAGCCACATTCAAACATGAAAAAAAAAAACATTTAACTGTACTACTTGCCTGTATCTCTGTGTGATAATGCCTAAGAGGTGTTTTTAAATACAGCTTTCTCTGGGACTGGGGCTTGACTGTAGTTCTGGTCTCTGTGGTCTGTATTCACATGCTGACTCTTGACCATCTTTTGTCTCAGACCATCAGATCTCATCCTAAGGCTCCTATGGGTCTCATAAGGTCCATAAGTTCTGTTTCTGAGAACAGTGCTGAACAATTTCAAATCTGTAGATTGAGAGCAAGATGCTGAATTAGGTTCCTACACACCCTAGATGATGAAGTTGAAGGCTGGTATGTAAAGAATAAGGATTTGAGGAAAATCTCCAATCATGAGCATGCAATAAGATACATTATGAGTTGGGTTAGCATGAATGCATTTCTGCTTTATTCTGACATTATTACAGTGTTTTACTTAGAAAATTAGAGGCTTTTGAGTAAAATACAGCTATGACTCTTAAATTAATTGCCATTGCTGAAAGAAGCAATCACAGAATATAATAGCTGAGGTGGGAAGGGACCTCCTGAGACTGCCTGGTCCAAGCCCTCTGCTCAAAGCAAGGTCCTCTAGAGCAGGGTGCAGGGCCATACCCAGTCAGGTTTTGAATGTTTCCAGGCATACAGACTCCATAACCACTTCAGGCAGCCTGTTCCAGTGTTTGACCACCATCACCATAAAATGGTCTCTTCCTGTGTTTAAATGGAGTTTCCTATATGTCAAATTCACACCCATTGCCTCTTGACCTGTCATTGGACATTGCTTAAAAAAGCCTGGCTCTATGTCCTCTACTTCCATCAAGTGTTTTACACACATGCACAAGATCCCGCTGAACCTTCTTTTCTCCAGACTTGAACAGCCTCAGCTCTCTCAGCCTCTCCTCATATGACGGAGTATGTCCAGTCCCTTAATCATCTTCATGGCCATTTGCCCCAGTAAGTCCATATCTCCTGTACTGAGGAGCTCAGCACTGGACACTGCAGCCCTGATATGTCTCACTGGTGCTGAGCAAAAGGGAGGATCACCTGCCTTGACCTGCGGGCAATGTTCTGACTGCCACAGCCTGGAAGGCTTCTGGCCTTTTCTGCAAGGGGCCCACTGCTGGCTCATGGTCAGCTTGATGTCCACCAGGACCCCTAGGGCAATTTCTGCAAAGCTGCTTTGCTGACAGTCGGCTGAATCATGTTCTGATGCCTGGGGTTATTCCTCCCTGGAGGCAGGACTTTTGTGTTTCCTTTTGCAGAAGTTTGTGACAATGACATTGAAACAATAGGTTGTGAGACTCACTGAAGCTCAAGTTTGTTTCCTAAGGAGAAGTGAACAGACTACATTGAACGTTAAGTAAAATTGAAGGATCCACTTGTTTCCCATGGCGTGGTTAAATTTTGTCATTCTCTAGACTGGCAGACCAGGAACTAGTTTGCTGAACTGCTAACATTTGGCTCCCACAATCTGATCCGAGTTTCTGATGAAAAAGCCTAAGCCTGGAATTCTGTGGGTGCCCTTCCATGAAGTGAAATGTAGGAGTGATCCATCCTTGTTAGTATTGGGTCATTCTAAATGAAAAAATAGTGCAGTTGGGTACCTAATTTTCATCACCTTTTTCTGCAAACGTTTTCTTTCAAAAAACTTAAAGAGTGGTTGTTGGCTGGTACACGTTCATGCCCAGATAGGCCCAAATGTAGCGCAGCTTTTCAAAAAACTGCAATCAGAACAATCCAGCTTTCCTGGCAGTCACAGCGAGTGCTCAAAGGCAGCCTGACATGTTCAGTCCAAGCGAAGGTGTTGTGCATACAATGAAAGACCTCTCATTGTTCTTAACCTTAGCTGCAAAGTAGTATTGAGCAAGTGCAGGCAAGTTTTCCTCTGTGTGTTTTCAGCTCAACTGAAGTTTGAAAATGGGTGAGTCAAATTGCAGTCTAGGGGAGAAGACTGAAAAAAAAGAGAAAAGGGGTCTAAAGGGTTATGAATAAGCATCTTCTCAAGATTTAAGATTCTTCTTGTTAAAGATATTAAGATACATAGACATTTTGTGCTGTTAAAGATTTTAACATTTATGTTAGACAGTAGTAGGGCCAGTTGTTTTTCTGAGAATTATCTGCTCTCAGGGAAAACTATTCAGCAGGGCTAAAAGATGTCCCTTTTGCAGACTGTCCAAATGCTCTGAATAGTTTGTCAACTGAAAGTGTAATGAGGAATGTCTGTTACTTAAGGAAGCTCTCATGATAAAATGGCTCAAAATGTGCTGTTGACTGTCCTAGGACCAGTGTTTCTGTATGTTGTTTTGAAGTGCAACACAAAATCCAATGAATCAAGATTTCTTGGCATGGTAATATATATTCAAAATAATGTTAACTAGAGTCAGGACTTGTTTTTAACTGTTTGGAAGAGGCTCCAGGAAGGAGACGGGGAGCATACGGGGGATGGCTATCTTTCCCAGACAGTTGACTGATGCTGTGAAAAACCAAGTTCACGCATAGGAGGCACGACTTCACAGCTCTACTTTTCACATGTTGCTGTCAGCAAATCTTTCAGAAAGAATCAGCACAGAAATAGGCAGGTTTGGTGCTCACCAGCGATCCCACCCTAACACCATCTGGTGAAAACAAGAAAACCTGGGAGCAGTTTGTGCAAATGGGTTCAGCAAAAGGGTTGTAATCTCTCTTGCAGTGCCTGTAAAATGCTGCCCGGTGCCATTTTGTCAAAGGATGATGAGGAAAGGAAAAATATCTTGATGCTATAAAAAATACATTCCTGTGCAAATATGCATCCTCGAATTGAACCAAGTTCTTCTTATCCTGCAAGTTTTTGATTAAAGAGTTATACAATCCCTGGGCAAAAGCAACTGTGTATTTTCTTTAAGCTTTGAAATTGCACCGGTTTTAGTGTACATTTTGATTAACTTCATTTTCATTCACTGAAAAGCAGGGATTAATCTAGATTTATCTTAGATTGAGATCAGTGTGAATCAGGCATCACTGGACATTTTTGACCAGACTTGGAACAGGCTACGGATAACTGAATGGGTCTTGACTTCAGTAGAGAGCATGTTTCACTCTTACTTTCCCCAGATTTGCAGATTGTAGAACAGGGGATTGAATGCATTTTTTTGCATGTGAAATAATGAAAACCGGCTGGTGCATTTGCCTTTGCATCATCATTAAATAGATTTTAGTGAAGAATTTTTAATAATTAGATTTTTAATGTTTTCTGAAATGTCATAATTTTCTTAATTCAATTTGCTTACCAGAACAAATGCTATGTTATATATTCTGATGTCCTTTTATTTTTTTTCTCTGCCATGGAAAGTTCATCTTTGAACAGTAGTTCTGTTTTTATTTTTCTGCTTTCAGCTTCACTGCTAGCAATTTAATCCAAGCTTAGCTGTAAATGAACGTATGACTCATTCTGTAGATGAGAGTTGAAAGGAGAGTCTTTGCATGTCTCTCTTGTTATTATTTTACTTCCTTGTTAATATTTAAAGATTTGCCTTCTGTATTAAAATAGCCTGTAAGAGAAACATGGTACTTTTCCAGAACTGGCCAGTTGTCAGTATTGACTATAAAAGTCACTTCTATTGAGAGAAGTCTGCCGATCTTTGAAAGGTATTGACATTTTTAGTAAATTTTGTGTTGCATAACTGTGGGAATGTTTTTTTCTGTTCTCACATTGCCGATCTTTCGTACCAGTTGTCAATTTATGAGAGGAAATTTGAAAATGTTCAAGAAAAGCAGTAGGCTGGAAAACAGTAGGAAAAACTGTGGAAGGCAAATAGAATTATAGGAGGGTTTGGGGGTTTTTAGATCTAAATACCCCAGTATTGCTGCAATACTTCTCTGAGTCAGTCATTTTCATAATACAGTCGAAGAAAAATTAAGCCAAGTGCTTGTGAAAGTAGCTCTACTACTCTCAACATATTTTAAGCTCTGTAATCAGAACAGCAGTTTAAATATTGTTAAGTTTACTGACTTAATCATAAAATGTTGCAATACAGTAGCAAATGCAATCAAGAACCAGGAACTACATCTGATTCCATGGGAGATCATGGAATACCAGATGCATTACTTCCTCCAAGAGAGGTCTTCTACTTGAAAATATGTACCAGATTAAAGCAGGTGAATTTAAAAATAAGCTGTGATTGCTACAGACCCTGTAGAAAAGACTACAAAATATCCATGCTGTATTGGAGTTCTTTATAGAATAGCAGTAGCTTGTCTTTTCTTTCATAAAACGAATGATTTTCCAGATTTTATTACAACTCATGCCTTATTGAAAAGTCTATCTGCATGACTTACTGGCAAAGGTAGCATTTCAACCCTCAAAATCTTGAAACTGTGGCAAATCGTATGTCTTATCATGGCTGGGACAATATTTGGTATTTCTCTACGAGCTGCTGCTTCTGAAGTCATGTGAAATTATGAGTTTTCAGCTTTCATTAAGCAATAAAAAAGAAGTTTCTGGCCCTTCATGGTCTGAAGAGAACAGCTTGGAAATGTGACTTTAACAACTGAAAAATCAGAAAGCAGATCAATCTCTTCTATTGATTTTTCCCCTGGCCTTATGGGTTTGTGGAAGGGAGTTTGACTCTCATCTTCTGCTGAGACGGACAATATCGTCAATATTCTGTGATCTCTGGTTGTATATTTTATTATCAAGATCGCAAATTTTATACAAAAATAAAACTACTAATAGACAAAATGCCAACAGAGATATGGAAAAGGAGACTAATTTGAAAAGTAATTGTGTGTGTGTGCAAGAGAAGCTATTTTTAAGTATGCCCAGAAGGTTCCTTTTCTGCAGGATTATTTATATGCATATATGTAATTGTGTGTATACATATAGGCATATGTCTGTATGTTTGTACACACATGTAAGTAGTCGTGCAGAAGAAGAGAAGACCCTTCACGACCCTGTATAAGGCTGGATCAAGTTTACCTCAAGAGCTTTGACAGCTCCGACACGGTTGGGATTCCGGTCCTTTTGATATTCAGTTTCACATGACACATCCAAACTTATCTCCTCCAGCTAGGAGAGAAAAGTGCAGGGCAAAGTTTTGCTGTAATTATAGGTGTAATAAAGCACTTTTATATTTCTTCAGAAGAGTTAACTGAGAACACCCATAAGCTTAGATCCAGCAGTCTACTATTTTAAGATTGCCCAGAGCAAGTTAATTTTAGGTTTAGTGCTTTGTAATTTAACTAGAGAACTGCACCTAAGATTTTAAGATTGATTTTTGCAGGCCTTAAGAAGATTTGCTTCTTTGAGCTTATTATTATTTATAGTTGAAGTGTGTTTAATAATTTGCTGTGTTTTGTGCACAAAATGACCACTACAGTCCTGGTTTAGGTAATAGTAGTTGATGGCATTTTTGTTTTTTCTCCTGGGGTATTTTGGAGATGCTGTACTGTGATCTTACCCTGAGCTTAATGAAATCCAGCTGGGACTTAAAAGAGCAATACCCCATCCACACACGTGCGTGCTCCAGAAATGTTGATGTGGTCCTTTTATTGTTCAAACTGGGGATCTGGAAAGTGGCTGCAGGCTCCAGAAGCTGGGTATTGTTGCAAAGGGCTGGTGAGAGGAAGCTAAGACAGGACCGACTGTGGTCATCAGGCTTCCAGGCATTGTACAGGACCCACACCTCTAGAGGATGGGTGTTTCTGAGAGGGCTACAAACCAACACAGCCTGAAAAAGTACTCATGTTTTGGAGATTCCAGCTAAATCTGGAGGCAAACATCAGTTCATAGCCCAAGACTAATCTCATAGTGTAGTCCAGATGCTCCCACTAGTAACAGCCCTGCCTTTAGCCCTGCTTTGAGAAGACTCACTCTTCATGCATGTCCTCCTGGTTCCTACAGGACAAGTCCCATTCGGGGAAACGGACGGCTCTGAGGCATCCACAGCTGTCTCACCCCATTCAAAAGATGTGTAAGTTATCTGAAAAGTAGTCACTGAGTTGCATTTAGTTGAGCATCTGAAGAGACTGGAGGAAGAGGCAGAGGAAGGATTAACTGTTGTGTTTTTTACTGTAAATGGCACAGAAACGCGAGTCACATCTGAGCAGCACATTCATGAGGCTGCTTTTGGTTTGATGTGGAAATCCAACTGGTTTGTACCATGGGCTTTCCTGCAGCCATCCTCCGGCTGTAGGGATGTTAAATTTAACTGTCCTGCTTGGAAACCTGTTTATCTGAAAGTGTCTTTCCAGACAAAATGTTCATGCTGGACAAGCTGTAACACTTGCAGAGCCTGGTACAGACTTGCTTTGTCTGCCTGCGGATGCCCTTCAGGCAGGCTGCGTCCAAGAGGAAACTCTAGTTAAGTTTCCATAGATCCAGGGAGGCAGAAGAAAATGGGAAGAAAAAATGAGCAGGATGAAGGTCTGAGTGTCTTTGTCTGTATCTTTACCATATAAAGTAGAGAAAAGCTTATGCCATTTAAAAAAAAAAAAAAAAGAACAAAGAAAAAGTCAAAGTAAACAAGTTGGAACAGCTAAAGGTGAGTCAGCATACAGGAAGATGATACACATGACCGGTGAGATTATCAGCAAAATCTTTTTTCCCACTTTTCCTCTCCCCCTCTTCCCCTAAATTACAGTTTAATGACTCCACTTTAAAAAAAAAAAAAAAAAAAAAAAAAAAAACACAAAAAAATAACCCACCTGTGAATTAAGTACAAAGCTTTTTGCTTTCCTGGAGCCCAAAATTTCCCTCTGTCCTGCGGAGAGGTCAGCTTTCTCCCACTGCAGCCACCAAGGCACAGAGCCACGTGCCCGTTGGCTAGGGGTGGATTTTTAAAGCCTCAAACATGTTTAAAAGCTCACTTGCTAATTATTAGGTTCAAGAGAGAATAACTTTGATTTCACAGTGAGCATCTTCAAGGCCATTTTTTTAGCCATGCTCAGAAAGGGTTTTCAGCACTTTCGGTCATGAATGTTTAAGTGAGAAGGTAATAATGTTGTGCCTGGATTCATCGCATCTGCTCAGGCACTGAATACCAAGGATAACTGCACTTCTAATTAGAAGCACCATCATTAATTTAGAGATCTAAAGTAATTAAGGGTAATTAATAATAATCATTAATTAAGGTATAAATTAGGTGGGGTGAATGCATTTGTGAGGTCAGAGTGTGGTTATTACCATTTCTGTATGTAATGGAAGAAAGAGGTCCCAAAAAGTCCTCTAGCTCTCTTCCAAATATCTGCTGTAATGTTCCTTGTTCGGTTCTGATGCCCTCACACCCCTAATTCATAATGTCAGTCTGGCATCTTTCACAAGTCTACTGGGGAGACTGGGGGATGGGGTTTTGGGTTCCCCCTCCGCCTTTGTCAGAGTTGCAATATACTTGATAGAACGGATGGAAGCACATGCACTGGCAAGCCTGCTGCGCTAATCCTCATGGGATGCCCAACTGCCTCATTTCCAGAGTACATGGTGTTCATCAGCGTAGGTTGACTGTGATGCAACTCCAGCCAACACCCTTAGTGTTTCATAGTCTTGACATAACTTGATTCCAGGAATGACTAGAGCCAAATCTGCTTTAACTTTTCTCCTTTCTCATTTGCAGTTATTCACCTCCATTTCGTGCCTGTGTCCCAAGTTTGTAAAGTCGAACTGCAGCTTAGGAGAGGAAGGTATGGCTTCCTCCTTTGTTCCTTCAGATAGACCTGAAATAGGAAGAGGGAGAAGGCAAAATTTCTCTTCCTTCGAAGAAGATGCATCAGTTCAAAGCAGTAGGTACTCAATAATGTTTGTCAGCCTCTTCAATCAAAGTTCCTACTGACTTTGAGTTCAGATTCAGAACCTTTCTCATGGGCACTGATGGAGATTTCCAGGGGGAAGAATCCCAATACATGCATTTTTAAGGCCTTAATAGGCACTTAAATAAGTGACCCCACTTTCAACAGAACAATACTCAGCTCCTTCCACTCATGTTTCAATACAGACATTTTAAATGGTTGGGAGCTGCTGTAGGTTCAGCACTGTTTAAAAAAACAATAAAAAACACTCAAGAATCACCAACACGGCCCTTTTTTGAAACACTGTTTTGCATTGGCAACACACAATGCTGATTTCTACTCACCTCCAAGCAAAGGGTAATAGCGAATGTTGTTACTTTAATCTCACTGATGACTATTTTCACAAAACAGACTACGGTACATTTACAAGTACATGATGAAGGGGCATAAATAATTTAAACAACAGTTGTCAAAATAAATGAGCAAAGTGCATTTTGTGATAAATTACACTTGCTTTTTTAATGTGTTTTTCACTTAGTTGCAAAATTCAGTAATTTGCAGTGGATCTCCCAATCATTAAAGTGAATTAGCAAGCCTCTATTCTCTTAGCCATAGTTTTAATCTTAACTAGAAAGGAATTATTTAGTATTATTTTGGCAAGAGTGCCTTCTTAATATTCTTTTACAGCCACAGTTTTACAGTGTAAATTAAGTTATGTATGCATAGTGGTGACTTGGATTTTAGAGCTGAAAGCTGATTATAAACAGTAAAGAATTTCAGCTATCGTAAAGGTATAATTGTTTTAAATAGAGTTTAACAACAATTCATATCACTGGCTGCTTCAGAGTTTCTACTGGCATGCAGGTGCCAGCCAAATTTATAGTTGTTCAAGGAGTGCATAATGAGAAGTTATTTTTTAGAGGTCTCTTACCAACTTTACTCTATACACAGAACATACATCTGCTTAATTTGTCTGCTTGCTTGTGTTTAGATTATAACTTACCTGATGGAACTCTGTTGTCCTGGGTCTTTTTTTTTTAATATATGTACATTTGTGCTTGTTCTCCTTTATAGTTATCTAGGATTGGTTTTTTCACTTCCTTTCTCCTGATGCTAAAGGAGGCAGCCGCAGTTGAGCATCTCTGTAAATCAGAAATGAAACCATTTTTCTCTGCCAGTGTGTTGGTACCTATGCTAGTTTTCTGTTTTGCTTTGAGCTGGGATTATTCAAAGAGAAAAAAAACATGGCACATGGCAGAAACCCCACAAAAATTGGCAACAAGATACAGGTGCACTAGTAATAACCCAAATATTTTTTAAGGCATTTGGCTTGCATGGACTAGTTATGGATATGACAATATGTTTTTTAAATAAATCATCCCTGATTAAATATCACTGTGGGTCCCTTTTGGTCTTACCTTGAAATCAAAGAGCAAATTTCACTTCATTGTTACTCAGAATAAGAAGAGACAAAACAAAAACACTTAAGTGCGGGCTTTTAGGGGTAAGTCTGGCATGCATCGTGATACACAAAGGTTGAACTGGTATAGTGAAAAATATTTTTGCTTGGAGCTGCTGACTATGTGGGTGTGTGCAGTAATCAGAGCCAACACAAAGAGACAAGTCAAGATTCTGGTATCAAGACAGCTAGATAGTTCAATAGATAGATAGATATGTAAATAGATAGATAGATAGATAGATAGACAGATAAATAGTCTATAAGGATGACAATGTTCACTCCATAGGCCCAGGTGACATCTTCGAAAGGGCTGAGATATTTTTATCCTGGTTCTGGCCCCTTTATCTTGGCCATCAGTGTCTCAAACAAATCATCACCATTATAAAGACATTTGTTTTGGGGAATAAATCTCAAAAATGAGCCTTTCATTTAAAGGTACAAATGTGATCTTCCCCAATCTATATATCCTACCTTGAAATTGAACTTAGTATTTCTACTGGATTGAGACTAGTTGTTTATATAATTTGACTTCACATTTGATATTAAAAGGCTGAAATTTTGCAGACTGTTCCAAAACTGTAACAAGGACAAAGGGTGTCTGACAACACTAGAACCAGCTACTGGGTAACCCCTGATGCAGTGGGATTATAGGTGATGCTTTTAGATCCCTAAGAAGTGCTGGAGAAGAAGTTGCTTGTTCATACTGTATGTGTATGCACACACACATTTCTGTACATACGTTCCGGCCCTTTCTTTCACTGAGTGACTCCTGTGGGGTGTGGAGGCAACTCCGTAAAGTCCCAAAAACTAAAAGGATTGGGTGCTACTATCCATTTAAGATGGATGTTTCTTCTGGGTGGTGAGAGCTCCTGTAGTGCCAGTCAGAACAGACTGAGGTGATTTGCTCTGCAGTCACAGGAGGGCATTTAACAGTTGGCAGATAGCTGATATCAGACCTTCACAGATTTTTATTTGGAGAAAGGAGATGTTCAAGAATCAAGATTCCTGTATGGAATTAACAGAGAAACCGGTCAACAGGAAACTATTTCCATTCTAGTCCTCCAAATCCTTTGTCTGTCCTTAAAATCGCAAATAAAGATTTCAACAGAATTTATAGCCAGCACTGGAATTAATGGTGATTTGTCGTAACCTGATATTAAGCAAGGAATCTTGACTGTTTTCAACAAAGTCAGTAATTCTGCTACCATGCAGAGAAGTGAGCACTAGCCAAGCTACCGTCAGAACCCCCCATAGAAGTGACCCAGGGAAACTGATTTTCACCTTGCTTATGGTTGCCATGGTCTTCAAAAGGCAAAGTTTCCAATGTAATTCTGTCTCTCACAGTCAAATCCGATGAAACATTTTTAGAGTGTGCTGTTACTCATCAGTATGTAAAAATGGCACCACCTCACTTAAAAAATCTGTTCCCTGTGTATATTCAGATCCATGCATTCAGCCTCGGATAACTAAAATAGTTTTGTTGCTTCTTTTTCCCCTTAGCTCTGTAGATGTAGCACAGCTCACAGTTCGTTTCACCCTTGTTCTTGAAAATTAACAGTTGGACAGATCAGGCAGTTGGACTAGATGGTCATTGTAGGTCACTTCCAACTGAAGTATTCTGTCAACAAAAATGTTCCCCTTCTCCATTACTAAATCAAATTTTAAGGTCCTGTTTCCTTGCAGGTACCTCTCAGGTTTCTCTCTGTTCCCACTGTAGCCAGCAGTAAAGATGTCCCAAGAGTGATGGGGTTTGGGGCTGGGGTCAGGAGGCAGGTGACTGTCTCTGCGCTGACTGTTGTAGACAGTCTGCAGACCAAATATAGGTGTAGGTGTCTAAAAATAGTTGGATGAATCTGGGCCACATTTTCATGTGCAAGACCTTTGCTGGTACAGCAGCCCAAAAATACCAAGCGTGGTAGGTAGACTTTGGGTTGAATGCATTATATAATGTAAGTAGCTAATGCAGTGTGATGGGGAATGGCTATTTTAAACAAGTAGCTGCTGTCACCTGCGATAGTACTTTTGTCATGGTCTTCAGTAGATGACTCAGTGTGGCTTCAGAATGGATCCAGACCCTTACCACAGATTTTAAAGACCATTTAGAGAAATCCGGTTAAGTTGTGGCTGTCAGGAGTGCAGACAGCTGTGTCTGGAGAAGGTTATCAAGCTTCCCAAACACCTCTAGAGGCTGCTACAAAGTTTTTGGAAGCAGAATCTCAACCACAAGGCAAAAACATGGTCTCGGAACTATTTTTCATGTTAGATCAGGTGAACTGGACTTGTGATATTAGCCACTCAATCATGAGTTTATATCCTAGACACTTGTCCTGCAGGCAGTCTGCTCTCTGGCAATAGGGGTCATTTTCTTTAAAGGTCATTGCAAATGATATCTCAGCATGGTGGTATGGATGAGTTGCTGGATCTGCAGAATGTAAGTATTTAGTCATAATCACTTGTGATTATTTTATATGTAGTCACGATAGATTTTGTGATATATATATGTTTCTCATTACATTTTAGCTAGCGTTATCATAGACACGTATCCTGTCAAGATTCTAAACACAGGTCCTGTCTGTATTTTGCATCTAAAAGTGTCGTGCACGCTTATGAGCATCTCATGTTGTCACACCAGAGATGATGGCTGTCTAGTGATACACGGTGAACTCCTTTGTTCATGGGCAAATGAGTATGCGAATGTGCAGTAGGTTTGTAAAGCATGCTTGGATGAACAGCACTCAATAAAAGCAAGATAATCACCATTCATAAAATTTGTTTTAAAAGATCATGTACATACATAGACTTTCTTTTCTGTGTCTCACACTTTGACTCCAAATCAGTATCATTAATGAAACTGAGTAATTTACTGTTAGCTGACAATGTGTTCATTGAGTATCTAAATTTATATATCAGGACTGTAACGACAGTGCATATTTTTCCCATGTAGTTTCTTTACAAATGGCATATGCCCCGTTTGTCTAATCCCTACTTCTGTGATTACAAAATAGCCAGGTTACATAAAAATAGCTAAATTACATATTTGCATACAATACTGCTGTGGCTCTGCGGAAGCCATTTTGGGCTGTTCAATGCTTATAGTTCCTTTCTTTGAAGTGGTTTGTTATTTCACCAGCAGTACTGCAGAGTTGTTCCAGTCCTTTGCTTGAAAACATTTTTTTTCATTATTCTGCTCTGATTGCTGCAAATGAAGTAAATAATATTTAGTAAAATAAGTAATAAAAGAAAGTACTGCTAATGTAGTTCTTCCTGGCATTTAAACCTATAGGATTTTTGTAAGTTGGATTTCAAAGTCTCTTGGCAGAAACCAGCCTTTAGTTAAGTGTTTGAATAGCACAGCAGGACCCTGATTCATGGCTGGGCTCTGACAAAGTAACGCTGCTAAAAATAGTTTGCAGAGTTGGGCCCTCCAGTAGCAAAAGAAAAGTTGGAGAACGCATCATTTGAAGAAATGCTGTGGCTATTGCCAGTGGGTCTGCTGTTCTTATTGTTATTTAAAACCAGAATTAGCCGTGCCTGTTATCTACAGCGCAGTCTATCCATTCACAGGCTGCTGGCTTCATTCTTTATTACCTTTCTAAATCGAGTGAAACATCAATGTTCTTTGGCAGGCCATAGTCAGCATTTGGGGAGGCACAAGATGCAACTCCACATTATGAATACTTCAATTGCAGAGCTGGCTGAAGAGGCTCCTGCCACCGCCTGCAGCCATTCCTCCCCGCTCCCTGACAAGACCGCTCTAGCTGTGGCAGAGCTCTAAGATCAAGGAAAGGAATTGGCTTGAAACGTTGGTCTTGGTTTTTTTATGGGTTTATCTCACAGGTCCATTGTATTGTGCAGCAGGATGAGCCAGCAGCAGGGCAATGGAGGAAAGGAAAGAAAGATTGGAGGTCCACCTCTGTCTCCAGTGTTACATGATTCATCCCATGCAGTCGCAGTCTTCAGTATTGTGTGCATGCTGGAAGTAGAGCCACGGTCTTCAGCTCACAGGCAGAAGACAAATCTCTTCCCATTTGCATGAAGGTGGTGGCTTGGTGGTGGACAGAACAACTCCTGTTAGGTATCCTGAAGGAACTCAGAATGTGCATATTCCAATAGCAGGAGCACGGCACAAAATGCCATGTGGAGTTTGCATAGATAAGAGTATTCCCAATCCCACTGTTGCAGAAACCATGTACTTTAGCATAAGAAGCTAGGACAGAAAGAAAATTTTGCTTTCCAGGACAGAGGTGCAGAGCTATTGCATCACAGTTTTTACATACCAGATTCAGAGATCTGACCTTTTTACAGGTTATTTAATGGTTAAATTATCGAGACTGAATTAGAAGCAATTCTTTTTATTAAAAAAGGGAGGTTTAAATTTTTTTTTTTCTACATAAAGCCAGTATGCAGTATGCAGATTTTCATATGCAAGATGCAAATCTATAATGGATGGATTTCCCTAACTTCCAACTCATGGTCAGGGTGGATTTATAGCAGCGGATTTAGAAGTGCTCACTGGAGTGGCCTGGTCTGTGTAATAGCTATGAATAATATCCATGGGCAATCAAGAAACACCTTTCAACTATATCAGGTGTAATTTCCTGAGACATTAAAATGAATTTCTGATCTGGAATCTGGACCAAGAGTTTGGAGACAAAAGTTCTTGCTGGCAGGCTGTGCTCCAGTGATCGCCGAGACGTCTCCAGAATGCTCCATTAGGACCACAGATACAGCAATCTTATGGGAGCCTCTAACCACAGAAAGCTGGAAAAAACGAGGAGGCCTGAGCTGTAGCGGCATGTTGTAGTTACGCCCTTGTGAGGTGAGATCATTTCTCTTTGTAATCTCAGAACTGAAAGTAGAAGCTGAATGACAGTGTAATTAAGAATTTGGTATTTAACACGTTTATAGCGCTGTCAATTCCTACACCCTTCACGACCAAACTCCAGAGTCCTGAAATCTGGGACTGTTCAGAGAAAACCCTTTTGTTAGTGGGGCAAAGTAAGTGGCAGTTCCTGAACTTCTCACACTGCTTTTCTGACAAAGATGCTGTTTAGTTTTGAAGTCTCTGCAATGTTGTAGCTTGATTTTTTCTGTTAAGGCATTTTGTGAGTATGGTGTTTAAATACAGCCTCTCTGGGAGACTAGGGCATGGATCTTCCCAACTAACCTCCCAGCTAACTTCCTAGCTCATCAGTGTCAACATCCATTTCTTCATGAGGCACCCAGCCTGGTGCAGTCTAAGCAGGGATGAGCACTGACTACAAAACCCTGGAAGGGTGGGTTGGAGGTGGCAGTGAATAGTCTAAAAAGTGGCTTAGTGAAAGATGTTCTGCTTCTTTTTACTCTTGGGCAGTCTGTGATAGTAGCTGGGCATGTAAAACAAATCTAATAGTGTGGCTACCTGAGCGAGTTACTGTGAGGCAACTGGAAAATCGAGTGTGAATGATGAGCATGTGTTGTGTGTTCTTCTTCAATGACCATGCACTGAGCTGCCTTGCGTTTACCACAGGGTAAGGGCATACACGGACAGATACAGCAGAGCATCTGTTCTGCTGTAAATCCAGGCTCTGGTTACCTCCTAGTAATGTGTTCACAGAGGCATACCCTTAATTATCCTAAATAGACAAATGCAGGATGCAGACTGAAGATTTCAGACATATGGACATGCCAGAAGTTTCAAATCTCTTGTGGGTGAGGCTTTAGAAATGTCTTGAGGGGTTACCAGAACTTGTTGCAGCCCCAAATCTGCTTTTGAATGATGTGTCAGCACTTGTTTAGAGTAAATATTAAAAGTCTTGTAGGAATCATCAGAGAAAATTTTCACAACTAGCTTGGAAATCAAAGTCTTGTTGACTTCTAATGAGACTTTGGTGTGCAAATCACTTGGGGTTTTTTAAAAATCTTGTCCATCTTCTTTGTAGCCAAAATCTGTTTCATGCTCCAGTAGCAGAAATTCTTCCTTCCTTCCTTCCTTCCTTGAAGCAAAATTTAATTGAGATCCGTAGTTTTCTGGCCCTGGAAGAGAAATACCACATACCGTTAGATATTTTCCCCTGATTTTTGAAGCACAGAATTTTGTCTGCACATGAATTGCGATAAACTGTTTGGCCTGAGATAAAATGGTAGAACTCCAGTTACAAATTCCTACCAATATAATTGCCTACCATAGCTAAAATATGCAAGGTGTTTAATAATAAACAAAGCACTGGTTTTGTTTACTCTAATTTTACTTACCCATGTGAATTCCTTGACTGGGATGTCCATTTGTTCATATACTGCAAATGGAAATGAAAAGCAAATCTGGCAAATCAAAACAATTTGGCAGCATGGACACAATAAATTATCCAGCTGCACAATGATACCAATAGAGCTGAGTAAATGATTGCTCTAAAAAACTTTGGTACTTTGTGGATTGTTTGCAGGAAGCATCTCATTATCTCAGTACTGCGTATGAATTTCTAAGAAGATTATTTAGTGTGTAATTTCCTTGTCAAATTCCAATATCCAAGGCCTCAGAGGAATTAAGGGCTCTTATCCCTCACTGGAATCTATATCATTCTTGATTTCAGAAGAAATGTAAGCATTAAACATGCTAATCCTGAACATTGTGGTACCTACATCTCACATGCTAATTGGAATTTGTAACAATCAAATTAAGCATTGAGTTGCAATTCCTGTCACCTCTAGTTTGCCATTTAATTGCTGGATACCTGCTGTGAGCTCATCATTCAGCTTTCTTGATAATCAGTGAAGAGAGGTACTGCCAAAGAATCATTTATACAATGTGACAAGTAAGTAGGTGAGCCACTCTTCCAAGGGTTTGGTCTTTCTCCACAGCTTGTTGAAGAAGCCTGGATAACTATCTTGCCTGTCTAGGATGGGTGAAATGAGTTTGCCTGTGCAACCACCATGCAGACTTCAGAGCCAGGGGACCTGGTGCTCGGCAAAGGGAGTTACTTCTCACAGCTCAGCACCGGCAGGGATGGATTTTCCTAACCCTCTTCTGTCTGTGCTTTGCATTAGGTGTGGGTTGCACTGCACAGTTATGTGTGGAGATACTCAGCCAGCTTTAATCAATCTACCTGGAGAACTTCAACTGAATCGTCTCAGAAGTCCATGGCAGTTATTTATTTACATCTCAACTTTAAAGACAAGCTTCCATGTGGGAAGGAGATAGGCTATATTTATTTTCTCTTTTTTTTATGCTATTCCACTTTGTGCAGAACAATTACGTATTTATTTAACTAGACAGCAAAGGGAAGTCTAGTGATCTGTGATATGACAGATAAGGCCTTCCCTTTAACCACAGAGTTGCTGCTCTGCTGCAGCTGTCTTGTGTCCATCAGTCCATATTGGTATGTTGTGCAAGGAAAGAATCCAAATGATGAATGAAAGTCCTTTTCCTGAGATGACATTTAGCCCCAAACCCCTCTGTTTGAAGTGTGGCAATGCCCTTCTGTTTGACTTTTAAAGGTCAGTTTCTACCTGGTATTGAATTATTTTCTGCCACTAAGTACCTCGGTCCTGTCCATGATTTGCACTGGTTATGCCTCCAGGGCAGCACCTGAGAGCACCTCCCAGCCCCCAGTGATGGGTGCCCAGTCTGGCCAGTGATGACTGCATGTGAGGCTGAGGACAGGAAGTGTGCTGTCTTCCCAGGCATGGGGTTCCCTTGGAAGGAAAGCTGGCTTTTCAGGCAGCCAGGGCGATGTGGAGTGCTCCAACAGGTCCTGTTACCTGCCCCACAGGGCCCACCTGCAACACATTGCACACGTGATTCATATTGCTTAGTTTGGGCAAAGGGGCACATTACACAACATGGTGCTTGGGATGGTAGCAACCAAATACAGCGTCATCTCCACAGCGTACTGAAGAGCCACTGGGGTCTGATACCATTTTTATACATTTCTGTGCGATTGTATTTTCAGCAACATAGTTGTGCATGATGCAAAAGGAGACAAAAATATGCAGGTGCTTTGGATAGCCTCCAAACTAAATAATAGGAAAGGGGCAAATCAGAGTCAAGCACATTTTGCAACTGATCAGAGAGTTCCTGTGCAGAGCTAATTATTATTCCCTAAAAACTTGAGTGACTGAACATCTCATGCCTTCTGAACACTGCCTTGATATTCTTTGTTTCATAGCTATAGCTATTGTGTCTTTGTAAATGCCTTCTTTGCTTGGCTCTGTGGTCAATACAGCCCACATGATTTCAGACCTTGGACTTCATGCCTGACTTACAAACCTCTTTGATACTATCACCCCATCCTTCATTTATCAAGCCCTTCTGCAGAGGCAGCATTACTGATATCTAGGGCCTGTAGGAATGTACATCAAGATATAGTCTTAATAATCACCTAGGAAGCTCTTAAAAGGTAGTAACTCATTTTGAACTCTGTAGTTAATTTTCCAGTTGCCCAGAGAGACATGAAGCTTGACTTGCAGAGCAGCAAACACTTACAGCTGCCTGCCCCGTTACCGGGACCTCTGCATCAGGTAGGACCTTCCCTCTCCCCGAGCTTGGTCCTGCAGCTCAGAGAATTAGACCAGATTGATGAGGATAAAATGATGACTACTTTTTTTCCTAGATAAACTAGTGGCCAAGGAAGGCCATGCTGGATTGCAGCGGTGACAGTCAAGCGATTTCCCCTTCAGGTGGCAATCAGTAAGGGACAGTTTTCAGAGAAAATCAGACTTTGGGCAGATAAGGAGAAGGGATCATCTAAAAGCATACTCAGAAGTCTGCATAGATGGTCAAACCCAGATTTTGCCATCTCTACAGCCCTGCTTGCACCCCTCCTTGGAGCTGAAGTTCTAAGACCCAGAGTACATATTCCAGAAGCCTCCTCAAACTTCCTCTCCTCTGTAGGGCTTTAATCTAACTCAGGAGACCCATGTAGCTCTAACAGCCTGAAGCTGTTGGTGCTGGAGCCAGGAGCTGGATAGACAGCACCAGTGCAACTTTGCGGCTCTCTTTGTGCCTAACTAGGAACTGTAAAATAAGGTGCTGTCTTCTCCCTGACGTATTTGAAATTGAGGCATTGTGTTTGTGAAATGGTTGGCCACATCTTTTCTAGTTCAGGGTTAGATGTTGTGTATTCAATGAGGCAGTGGGCCACATGCTGAGCTGCAAGGATAAATCAAAGTACTAAATGTTACTGAAATGCACATTCTCTGCTTTGTTTGATGCTTGCAGGGGTCCTGAGAAAAGCACAGTGTTAACGCAATGTGATAATACAGATAAACGGTCTATGATAATTCATTCCTCTAAGGGGCTAAATGAAGTTGCTCATTCAGCTAATTAAGAGGAGAGAGGGGCTGATTTTGTATGCTTCAAGATCTGTTTTTCTTTTGGTTTGTGGTAAATGTGTGTGTGCACATGTGCAGTCTTTTAGGTGGTTTTAGTAGGTATAATTTCCCTTTTCGCTTGGTTAATCACTTTACAGAATGGAAACTTTCATTTCAGAGAACCTCACAGTGAATATCTCCCTAAAGGTGGATACTTTGTTCCACCTATTAATCCTGCATAAGCTCTGCATAAGCAGTGAGGGAGTTGTAGCTCCAGAGAGTTTCCAAACCCTTTTGCTGTAATACTTTGATATTTCTAGTGAACTCTTCGGTTTAGTCTGATTAACTTAATAAATATTTTGCTGAAGATCCTAAAGCAAGTAATACAAATATGTAATGGACAAAACTAATTCCCAAATGCTGTGGTACGCTTCTGAATGGGATAGGCTTGAAGGTGTCCTGCAGAAGCTGCAGAAGAAATGCAAGAACAAGTTCCAGGTGACAATCAGAGCAGCCACCAAACCACTGCAGGCCACCAGGGACTGTGTGGTTAAGCACCTTATGTGCATGCTGAAGATACCACCGAAAGCCACATCTTTTTTAAGTTCACTCAGTTTTCACAGTTCCTCGTGCTTCATATTAAAACCCAGTGTCTGGAGAAGAAAGCAATTGATATGCAAAGGCTCACGGTGTAGTGCAAATGGCTATTTAGAGCCACAGAGTGTGGAAGACTATTCATCTGTGACAACCTTTTTCACTTCCTGCAGAGCACCCCACAAGGACTTGAGAGATCAAGAACTGATTACAGGCAGGCAGCAAGATATGCATAATAAGGCATAAAGTCAGCAATCTCGTAGCATTTTCAGTTTCAGATGACACCAGCTGAGCCTATCAGACTCCTTAGCATCACTACAAATTTTTCTGTTTGCTATAATTTGACTCTCCAGAGAAGAATGGTGGTGGATAGCCAGTTCACTGTTCACAGTGATGTGTAAGTGTGCAGCAGATCAAGAGAATTCTTTGAAAGAAGCTATAAACACTAAGGAAGAGGTTGCATGCACTTTTCCAAAATATTTTAACTGCTTGTTAGTTCAAGGAAACCATCGTGATCTGTTGAATGCAAGAGCGCATTTCTTTTCTCTTTATGTGTTTGCAGCAGGAGGTAGGTGGTGAGATGTATGAAGCATCTTGAGTAGAGATGAATGAATCACTTTGAAAGAAGAAAGGGTCTCTCCCAGGATTTTACCTGGTGTTTGAACCAAACTTTTAAGCTTGGGAAATTTTCACATGCTGGTTAGGCTCAGGCATAACAAAGACACAGTTTCTTGGGACAGATTTTTGTTTTAAGGTTTCCAGTTTAACACCATAAAATCAAGCTCAAAAGATACTAAGAGTCTTTTAAGATATTTTTCAGAACAAGGTTGGAGTGTGAGCTCAAGCCCCAAGGGCTGACCACTGCGAACTCTGAACTTTTGAAGGAAGCATAAATCATCTGTACACAGAATTAACGTGTGTCCTCATTTCGTTTAACCTAGTAAAGTTGCTGAGAGATTTCCTTTGGTAGGCAAGCCGGAGTTGTTCATGACTCATGAAGAGACTCTTGGCTGGTCTGACTATTTGAGGGCATTGAATAGCTTAGTGAAACACATTTTGGATAACTACATTTTCAGCCCGTTCTGTGTGAACCAACTGTGTTCCACAGAGCAGCTGCGATAACCTCTGACTAATTGGCTTTTCAGAAAGTTACCTGCTGAGAGCATCTGCCATGACATCCATTTTCCCAGAAATGTTTCATCTCAGAATTGCCTGATGCAGGCTACAGAGCACAACTTCACAGGCAAGGAGTGAGTTTTCTCTTGAGTCAGAATATAGGGGAAAGGATTTGCCTGACCTTGTTGAACGCTCATCATCTGTCTTGAAGCACTGAGCATCTTGTCTAAACCGCCTTTTGAAGGCCACCCTGAAGCCTTCCTTGAGACAAGATTTGCTGTTGATCCAGACAGTGAATCTGCGACCAAGCCAGAATCCCACCTACCCACGTACTAGCAATGGCTTATTAGGGCTTTCACACTGCGTCAGACAGCATCACACACAGTGCCGTGCCTGGGCAGGCTGTGAACAAGCTGGATGCCAGCTGCCACCTCAAAGCCCTTGTGTGGACCTAGGATCACTTGGAGTGAGTAGTGTAGCAATGTATAAATAACACCAAGGAGTTAATTGCATGTAAAGTCATTCTCTTCCCTAGATCTCATATGGGAATATTTATTCAGTAGCATATTTGTGGTGATTGTATCAACAGATATTAAAGCTATATCCAGTAGGATTAAGAGTACCTAGTTATGGGAGCAAATTGTCAAGAAGTGTCTTGAAAAAAAGAAACCCTAAATTCATCCTTGCAGAAACAGCAATTCACATGTCAACTGCTGTTTGTTTTAAAGACTCTGATCCTGGAGTCTTGCAATGATGCATCAACATCCCTGATCATTTGAACAAAAAATGTCTTGTTTCATGATTGGGTTGGCAAATATGTCCTAACTGTATCCTAAAAAATTAGGGGTGAGAGAAGAGCAATATTTATTTTTAATGCCATGTATTTTCAGCTTTTATAATTATTTTGCATGGCCTCATCAATGAATATTGAATGCTTGGGATTAGGATTACTGTGTTTGAGGCTCTAAATGTTGTGTTCATGATCCACCTTTTTTGTCAAGCTACTCCAAAACTAAAATCTTGGTTTCCTGCTCCGCAAAGCAAATTCAAAAATCAAAAGCAAGAAGATACTTCTTTCTTCTTCCCCTTGGTATTTTTCTACTGTATTGACACTTCGTTTGACAAATAACATTAAATAACCTTCAAGACTATGTCAGCTACCGGATTTGAGTAACGAAGGGAAAATCAGGCAAACCAGACCAAGATGTGACTGGTTGGGAATCAAAACAAAATCAACATTCTTATCAAAAATCATCCACATCTCTCTTTTCTTGCTCGGCTTCTGGATAGTGCATTCAGTCCATTGATTAATGTGTCACTGCTTAACACAAGCTGCTAGGCTCTGACACTTGCAGTGCGGCAGCTTGCTGTCTTTGCGCAGCTCCGAGGCATAACTTGCTGCCTGTATAACCTGGGGTGCTCTGCTGAGAGGAGGTGGGCTGGGAGGTGGACAGAGCAGGCTGACGAGCATTGCTTTGCCACCTCCTCCATCCTGGCTCCAGCTAGCTACAAGCATGCAAACATTTGAGGTAACCTTGAATCTCTGACTCTGTTGACTCTGCTTATCAGTGACCTGTTAGGTAAAAAGGATGTGCAACAAGAGCTGCCTTTACCTAGAGGTTAAAAAAAGTGGTGCTGTTCTTTACCCACAACAGTAATGGGATGGTTTCGTGTTAGAGTGAAACCAGACTCTGGTTCAACTTCGGTCTCATCTGACCTGGGGCAAATGGTCCTTGTTCCTGCTACAGGTGCCCCATGGCAGCATTTCCTAGCCCCTACTAATCCTTTTTCCTTCTTCCATCGTGGTGATTGACTGGGATCAATAGCTCCCCAAGTAGATGTTTTGTTTTAAGTTCAATGAGCCTCACAGAGAGGAGGCCTTGTGCTCTCTCACCTCAGCGATGATAATTCCATGCACAGTAAAGAAAAGGGTAAATCTACAAATGGGCTGCCAGCCATTTCCTTTTGTCAATGTATGAAATTCTTCAAAGCTAGGGATATCTCTAATTTGTAAGTAGCAAGATGCAACAAGTCTGCAATAATGTACAGAATATAAGAGAAGCACAAAATGAGACACCTGTGGCCCTTCTGACAGAGGAAAAATACTAGTAAATGCACTTGAATGCAGTTTTTCACCAGACCAAGGAGTGGCTGGTAGATGGATGCTGGAAATGAGTGTTTTTCATGATAATCCCATGTTTTAAATATCCTCACCTTAGAAATACAGTATAGAATTAATTCCAGGAGAAGAAACCTAGCAAAGGTAACTGATGCTTCTTTTCTGTATCAGAATTCCTCAATTATGAAAATGTGACAAATGGACAATACCGCTAAGTTGAGCTGAGGGTGTTTAAAGTAAATGAAAAACATATTCTTTTCCCAGTTAGAAAAAAAATCACCCAGTACAAGTCCTCAAAAAAAGAAATACATCTCTGGCTTTCAAATTATTGTTGTCTTTCTACAGCAGCTTCTTGCAAATGTCATGTGAGATTAGATCTCTACACCGTTGTGTTGGTAAGGATACGAATGCTCCGCAAAGGGCAGTCTTCATTCCAAGAGCTTACAGTCTCAGCCAAGATATTCAGCTCAAATTGTGGGGTACAGCAGTTTAAAGGTATGACAGTTTCCAGCCCTGGTCCCTTTGGACCAGACCATAAGTTTTAACATTACAATTATCTCTTCCCCTTGTCCCTGCTCCGGCTTGGATTTATCCACAGGCTGCAGTCCCTTAGGGGTGTACCTGCTTCAGGTGGAGCCTTATCTATGCACCACAGTCTCTCCAAGGGAATACCTGATGCGGTGCAGACTTATCCACAGCCAACAGTTGCCTTGAGGTGTGCCTCTTCCAGCATGGCCTGATCCATGGACCACAATGCCTTCAGAGGAAGAATAACTGCTTTTGGTACCCTGTGATCAAAAGGCACAGTGAGAAGATCAAAAACAAGCTCGATTACCACTAAATTTTCAGTTTACTTGCTTTGAATGCAGAGCTTAAGTTAATTATGACTTTTCCCTTGGTCAGTGTCACCAGTTGTGTCCAGACTGGCTCTGATAGGTGCCCCACATGGCTCAAAGCAGTTGCACTCCCTGTGCATTGTGAGTGGAGCTGAAGTTAGGACCAGTCCCCATTTCTCCTCCTTCATGGATTTCTGACTGAAGGGCCAGCTGGCTCATTGCAAACTTAAACATGTGTACAAGCCAATGGCTTAGACAGTGTGGCTGATTGGGGAATTTCATCACTAGTGCAATCCTTAGGCCTGACCTGATAAACCTAGCAAGTTTACTAGTTTAATTTTGATCCTGCAACTGGTATAGCTAGGCAAGGTACTTTCCATTGCTTGGGAGAGCTTCTCAAATTTTCTCTTTGTTGCAACAGACGAGCTATTTAACCTCAAAAAAAGAGTCCTGTTTCTGCTTTGTGAGACAGGCTTGTCTCTGTTGATGCTACACAGATGGGCTATATCCTTCGGTTCGCCTGGAATCAAATATTTTGAGGTTAGGTACCAGTTTGCCTCTCTCTAAATTTAAAACCGCCTCCATGTTTTCCCTTATCTTCATACCTACTTAATATCCCTGTTGCTTTCTTTTCTGTCCTGGGGAATGCAGTCACTTACCCACCTAGACCAGTGGAAGGCTCAAAACCTTTCTGTCTGTTCTTTCATGGAATAAAACAGTTGCTGGGTCCCAAACGTGCATCTTTCTCAGGCCAATACTGACATGGGTATCACATGTAGTAGATGACTGTAGGTGGTGGTGGTGGGATCATGGCATTAGAGAACCATGAGAGTAAAAGCAAGACAGCTGTAAAAAAAGAAATCAAAAGTAGCTCTGTAGTCAGGTTATTATGCCCACATAAGGAAGGAAATAGCTAAGGAGTCTGTTTTTTTATTGTGCCTCTATTTCATAGGACATATTTACACTGAAGGATAAAGTGCTCATGGTGGCAGCAGGGGGGGCATTTAATCTTATTCAGCATTCTTCCAGCACCTGCTCATTTAACATCCCATCCTTTGCCTGCTTAATCAGACCTTCATGTCCATTGCTACAAGAATGTGGGGTTGGGAGAGGCAAATACGTGCAAACGGATAGCTTGGCAGAGCCAGTCAGGTTGCACCCCACAGAGAAGAGCCCGCCAGGCATGATTTTGAAGGGGTGAGAAGCAGAAATCCACTGCCATTCTGAGTTTCAGCTGACATGAATGCTGCCTTGGCAGCACCAGTGTCCCATTAGCTTTGCAGTTTGGAATCTTTCCCCCAAAACCCCAACGATCTAGCTCTTTCCACATATACAGGCATGTACGTTCATGCAAGAGGCAGGACATCAGCTGGAAAGGGTGCAAAGCACATCCCAGTGAGTCCTGTCCCAGCACTGGTCAGAGATCTGGTCTGTAAAACTGGTGATGGGTGAGAGCCCTGTGAGAAACAAAGCTGTGTCCAAACGTGTTGAAATAACACAATGAACTTGCCTCTGCTTGGCTTCTTGGCTCCAGAGAACAGCGTAAGCTTGTGATGGGTTTATATACATTTTTGTGGCTACATCCTGAATAAATGACCGAAGGCACTTCAGCATGAGCAGTACTGCATGGGCACCCTTCTCCTGTTCAGAAAGGCAGAACAAGGAGCGCAAGTCCCCATCAAAACATGTAAAATCATTGAGAGAATTTAAGTTTGGAGAGACCTCTGGATATCATTCAACTCAACAGTGCCCAAAGCAGGGCAAAGTTAGGTTATCAAGGGCCTTGTCTGGTTGAGTTGCAGATACCTCTGTCGGTGGAGATTACACAACCCGGTCAGGTAATATGTTGCAAAGCTTGACCAGCCTCACTAGGAAAAAAATGTTTTCTTTACATCTAACTGTAATCTCTTTTGTTGCATCTTGTGTTTTTTACCTCTTGTCCTTTTCCTGTGCATCTCAAAGAAGAGTTTGAGTGGAGGGGAGGAGAAATTACAAGAAACCTCCACATATTCCTCCCTGATGGTGCGGTCACTTTACAGCTTTGCAAGGGCTTTCAGGCAAGGAACAGAAGCCACCAAAACTGAGTGTTCTTTACTGCTTTTAGCAGGGAAAGACAAACTCTGCAACTCTCTAATTATCTTATGGTGTCTGAAGCAGGGAAGGAAGAGGATGAGCTGTTTCCATATCTCCTATACAAGAATGGCCAACTCTTGCTGTCTTGGCCAGCGGAAATGGTGAAGAAGCATCAGCTCCTACTTCGGCATTTGGCAGAGCCTTTCCAGCATTTGACTATCAAACCTTCAGTAGTTAAAGCAAGCTCAATCAAACCAAACAGCCTGCTCTCTGAGACTCAGCTAGAGGAATAGGAAGCAGTGCTTTCAAACGAGGCAATAAAATTCAAGCAGTATTTGTTAACTCATACAAGTGATTGATGGTCTGTGCTGTATAGCTAAGAAATTGATGAAGCACTGAGATTTTTGGTTGATGAGTAAAGCTGGTTAAAAAAGTAGCAGGATCACAATACATATTCTAGGAGTAGTTTGTCTTTACAGCAGAAGTACATTTACTTAACTCAAACCTGACTTTTTTTTATTTTAGTTGAAATACATGGTAATTCTTTGGCTCTGTTCTATACTCACTGTCTGGTTTTGGTTTTCTATTTTGTTTCTTACAGCCCCAGCAGAGAGCTCTCCATAAACATTTCCAGCCTCTAAAGCTGCTGTCCTGCCACTTGATACGGAAATGAACTTTCTTTCATGAAAAAAACATAATAAATGGCACTGCCAGAAGGTGACCATGGAGGATTGAAGACAAACTTGAAGTAAAATCAGCCAACTCAAGATGAGGCATTCTGGGAAGACCTGGTTTGCTGTGGAGTAAAGTTGTGGTGCATAATATCCAGTGCTAATTTGTTGAAAATGGTCATTTACAGACCTTTAGCTGGAAAATTTCTTCCAGTGTTCATCACTGTGCATAACTTCTGAGTTCCCTTTAGGGGACTGTCTATGCCCTTCACTAGAAGTCCTGTTTTAGCATGGCAACTACTGGATTCTTTTATTATGTATGCAGATGGCATGATGTTTTAGGAAAAACTTAACAGCAATTCTCCAATCTCAGTGGATATGTTCACAATATTACACCCTAATAGGAATGTAAATGTCTTGTATATGTTAGTTTTGCAGTCTAATGGTATTCTGTTAAACAATATCAGCACTTCATCTGCACAGAACTAGCACAGTCCATATATATATAATCGTCTCTTTTTAAAATACTGAGGATACGTTTCAGTATTTGTGCTGAGACTGCATCCAACCTGAAGTCCATTACTAGCATACCTTCACTGATTCACAGTAGATTGTGTAGATAGATTTGCACGTGGCAGAGGTGTGGCTTCTTTTATCAAGACTGAGAAAACAGCTGTCGCAGAGGTAGCCAAGAACAGGGTAGGTTGAATGAGCTCTAGGACACTGTGTCTGCTGTCCCTCTCATGCGCCAAATATCAAAGGTCTCATTTGTAGTGTGCCAATGTGTTTTCTTACTCGGTGAGGGAGAGGCAAGGGAGAGAGTTTTTCTCAGACATGTGAGTGACCTTGAGTTTGGTCTATGATAAAACAGGAATAAACTGGAAGAATTCAGGTTCTTTATGCTGGCCACCATTTATGTTTTGGGCAGGGCTGGGGAATCATAGTCCAAACCAAACTCTGAATAAGGTAAAGAGTAAGACTACACTTGTAAGGAGCAAGACACTCCCTGTGTAGAGGGCAGACTTGTTCATTAGCTTATCCACTTTCTGTCCAAAATGGTATTTTGATAGGAACTGGGAATAAGCAAATGGTTCCAATAAGCCTTTCAATACACTGTAGCAGGCTCAAGACTGTTGCATTCTATCTGAGTGTTGTTTTTTGTTCAGTCTCTGAATGGCTGGCCTCATCACTGGCTGTACCACAGCTGGCTGTGGTACCATTTCTTCCATGGGGACTAAGTGGAATTAGTGTCTGTCCCTCACATCAGGACCTTCTTGACACATTCTTTATAATGAACTGATGCCATCAACCTACTGAGGGGACTTACCTACTTGTTCCTTCTTTAATATCAAAGGTCGCTTTTTTGTGTATTTGAAGACCATCACTCTCTCCAGTTTGATAGATGTGTACTACAGAGTCGCTGTTAGCATATATGCCAAACTATAGGTGACGTGGCATACTGGTGTGAAGATGTGACAATGGAGAGAAGGTGCAGCTACATCAAGTCAAAGGGACCTTTCCAGAGGAAGCTCCTGTGTTATAATTCTTAAAAAAATATTATACAGTTCATTGCTAGAAGGTCGAGCACTGAGGGTGGCCCTAACAGCCAACAGATAAATATCATTAGGGCTTAATTTTTTCAGATGTGTATGAGCTTAGGTTTCAGCTGTCCACCCATCTCAGATTCAGCCTGTTGGATATTTCTATAGTATTAAATCCAAAAGTAAATTATTTTTATTGGTGACCAAGATTTTCAGAAGTTGCGAGTGATTTCCAGTGGTTTGGGTCTTAGCATGAGTTCTCAAATGGAGCTCCCAAGAATTACAAAGCAGTAAGCACCTACATTATCTTTCTGAAAATCCTGGTCCCTAATTTTAAATTAATCGGCATAAAAATTCTCCTTAAGACATAAAAATCTTTGCCAACAGCAACATTTGCACTTTTTAGAGCTTTTCATAGGATTGCAGGTTAGAATACAATACCAAGCGAACTGGCCGTGCACATGGCACAGGTCCACTGTAAGCTTTAGCAAATTTTACAGTTCTTTCTGCTACAGGTTTTAAAAATGCACTCTGGCAACTGGCATCAATGTCATGTTGGTACAGCAATTAAAAAAAAAACCAAAACACTTTGATAAAAGTTATTTTAAAAAGAAGAATGCTATACTTCTGCAGTAGGGATTATCTTATTTTACTACCCAGTGAAAAAGTCCAGAATAATTTGAATGATAAAAGAGTTTATCAGAGAGTGTTATCTTAAAAGGGCGTACAAAAAGAAGCTGAGTTAGGCAGCGAGCCACTAGAAGCATTTTTTGTATCAATGTTAGTTTTGAACATCTTCCAGTATATGGGCATGAATTTAGATGTGTGCACTTCTCCTGTTAAAACAGTTTGTTTTAAAAGCTTCCCAGGATTTTAGCTACAGTGACCTAGAAAAGCAGTGTTATAGGCCCTGAGAAATGTGAAAATGAAGTCCAGATCCTTGTGTAGCCAGACTCGGTGAGAAGTCTGCTGTAGGTGCCTATTGGACAAATCTCCTTTGAAGCTGGCGTAGGTCTCCATCCTACAGACAGCCTGTGCATGTGGATAACTGCAAGCATAGTTTCCCCGAGCCCTCTGACACTTCTCATGTGTGTAACTGTCTACTGGAGCCATAAGGAAATAACTGTACTTTTTGGCTTGTATTTAACTATTCATTGTGTTTGGATTTTTTAATCACTGTTATTCTCCCAAAGTAGGCCATGCTTCCTCAGGGATATTTACGAAATTGTTCTGCATCTCCTGAACAACTATCTGGATCCCAGCATATTCTTCTGAAAACTTTTTAATATAAATAAACATATGGGAGAAATTTTTGTTATTATGAATGGGGGCAGGTGCTGTGTTCTCAGAAAGGCTATTGAGTGCAGACAATCAAGTCTACTGCATTTTTTATGCTGAACACCTTATTAATAGCAGACACATCCGCTTTTGCCTGGGTCGCAGGAACAGTTCAGGGGAAAGAATGCTTTATCTGTAGTCAATAAATCATTTATGTTGAGAGTGCCAAAGACCAAGTCAACATGAAAGGGAGTGAATAAGTTATTCCAGCAAAGGAAGTAAATTTAAATACACTCAGAACCATTAGATCGGTGCAAAGAGTAGGAGACCAACAGTATTTTCATAAAACAGCAATTATCAGCTCTGTGGAGACAGATAATTTTGCACAGGCCAGTGCTGTTCTTGTATCGATCACTAGTTGTTATCTCTGAAACAAATCAGTATTGCAATCAGTACGCTGTTCCCTGTGTGCAGACCTGCAGCCTCCCTCCCGTGCCCGGCCCCTCTCCTTGCCACTACACTCACCTGGTTTCTTTGTGTCAAGAAAGGCTGCAGCATCAGGCCCTGCTAAGAAACACTGACGGAGACTCAGCCATCCCAAGTGCTTCAAACTGTGAGAAGTTCTGCACTAGAAACCTGAAGTAATTGCTTGTCCTAGGAATTACACTGCAGCTGAAAGCATTTTTTGGTGCTGTTTTGTTTCTTGGCTTTCGCATCTTTGTGGTTTTCTGTGCTTGAACACCCACCATTTATTCCGTTAAGCCTTCCAGGAGAAGAGTTTGAAAAAGCTCTGTGAGCTCTTTGGTTTTGCCCACCCAACTGCTCTACCCATGGGCTTATCCCCCCCGTTTCTTAGGGTAACTGTTGTCACTTGATGGCAGTTGCAGCATTGGTGAGGAAATCAAACCATTATAAATTCTGGGTTTGTTTTGCCCTGAATTTTCGGGAGACCCCAGGCCAGACCCCCTACATTGTGCTACTCCATCACAGTCTCCGGAGATGTGTTGATTAATGCCATGGAGCCAGGCCTGGGGTGTTTTTTTGTTGTCACTAAAATTAACCTCCTTCCACCTGCCACAAAGCTACAAGATCTCAATTATTCAAAATTGTCTCAGCAAGCAAAGTAAAATTCTGCATATTTCACATCGGTACCCTTTTAACAATTAACATCTCTGCCATCAGTCTCCTTGAACAGCCCCACTGCAGGACTGTGCTGCAATTGACCCTGGTATATATAGGCTGTGGTCAATAAGTCTTTAATTTAAAAAGAGAAGGTCCTTTCGTATTATTAAAATTGATGGATGAGGAGGAAAGTACTGCCAGCGTTACCTACAACCTCCTATAGTAAAATTCAGGAGTGCTATCTGGAGTGGAAGAAAACCCACCAACATAATGTATGGGTGATTAGGCAGGCTCATGAGGATAAATCAGCAAGTAAGAAAAGTCGATGTTTGATCAGGGAAGCCAAAAAAACTGTATGGGAAGTCAGTGGCCACTAGGTTAGGACTGGTTAGACCAAAGGTTTTACATATATGCTGATAAACACAGTCATAGCAAAGCTAAGTCTGATGTTAGAGGGAGTCAGGTTGCATATTAAAATGAAATTCCTCCTACTCCATCAGTAATTACGGGTACTGTTAACAGCAACTATCCAAACATATTTTTAAATTTGTAGAACTAGGTAACGGAACAGGTAACTGAATCCAAAAGTGTAGGAAAAGTTGCCTAGTTCTCCTTGGAACCGGAAGGTGTAAAACAAGCTTCAAATGACACCAAAAACCGCAATAATTGAAAAGAACGAGTGATTTGACTGAGAAAACTATAGACTCATTAGCTTCCTATCAGTCTTACGCAAAATCATGGAAAGGTTGATATGACACAATCGTTAAAGCAATTAAATGATTTTTACAGAAACGGATCATGCCAAATAAACTCACTACCATTTTTTGTGATATCAAAGGCTTGTTGATGAAAGGAACTCTGCTGACATACTGTACTTTGCCTCCTATAGATTATTTGATTCTGATAAAGAACAAAATAGCACAGTGCAAAATCAATATAGCCCATATTAAGTGGATTAAAACTGATTACAAGCTAAATCACAAAAAATAACTGTAAATATGGAATTATCATCAGCAAGACTATTTCGAGTCAGCTCTTCCCAAGGTATGCTCTAGTTCCAGTATTCCTCCCAGCGAAAGAGCAAATTATTGTTGGCAGCAGCCACAGATGACAAAACCAGGGACACAGAGTAAATAACGATGTGGAGCAGGTTAGTGATATGGAGTAATCTGAAGGACAGCAAAGTCAGAAATCCAGGAGAGATGGCAGCAAGTCCCACTTAGAGTCATGGGGAGTATGTCTGTAGTAATACAGTGGCTGTGAAGGGATGATAATCTATTCAACATCAGGCCCAGAGGTGCTCTTGCCATCTGCGATGTAAGACCTGGCAGTAGCAATGCTGTACCAGTTTCTTTGGTTACTGCCTGTCTTTCAAAAAGGGTATCGACAACTTGGAAAGATTATTTTCAGTAGCTACCAGTGTTGTTCAAGGGCAGAAAAACAGGTCTTATTATAGTGTCAGACTAATGAAGCTCAAGCTATTAATTTATCAGAGGCAATTTGAAGAGGTGACTCCATTTTGCAATCACAGTCTTCTACCTGGGCAGGAAAGTGTTGTCTGAAGGCAGGTAGCTCTTATATTTAGAAGAAAAGGGAATGATGTGCTCCACTGGTTGGAAACTGATTTCAGGCTAGAAATTAAATGCAAATGCTCAACAGGGAGGATAATTACCCATGGAGACAACTTAGTTAGTTACCTGGCATGTTCTCCATCACATAAAGTCTTTAAATGTATGCAGAGTATTTTTCTAAGTCAATAAGCTCTACCTCAAACTGAAATCCAGAGTCAGTGCGGCAATTACTGGATGAGGTTGTTAGGCATGTGTTAGACTAGATCATCAGATGGATTAGACTAGATCATCAGTTATAAACTTCTAAATTAAAAATATCTTGAAGTTTTCCAATGTTATAGGAAGGCAGGACAACCTATATTCATTTTTCTCACACAGGATGGTCTTAATTTAATCAGTTTTTATGAACAGAGCTGTGCTTGCCAGCATTTGGTCTGAGTGTCAGTAAGTCTGCTTGCAGTTGCAAGATCCTTCTGTGCGTAGTTGAAGGAAGAAAACCAGACAAGAAAGGACAACACAAACCCTTGGACATACAGAGAAAGTCTGTTGTCTTTCATCAGTAACAGCCTGAGACAAAATGATGCACTCAAATGATGGGGCCAAGTGGAAGTGCAGTCTGAGCAAAGAATAACAACTGTGGGTTTGCCTCTTAATTAAGGAGGTAGCGTCTTGCTGGCAAGAAACAGATTTTCCTGCTTTCAACAGCCGGCAGAGAAGCTGTGGTGCTGATTGAGAATTATATTGTATCACTGTGCAGCTGAACACAGTACACAAGTTTCTTGCTTCAAAGACAGCAAACTGTTTCTGCTATCATGACGAGCCCCATTGAAGCCAGTTAATAAAGCCCTAGAAGTGAAATTACTTCAGTGGGTCTACCCAGAGTAATGAGAGCTGCTCTCAGCAGTGGGGTTTTGCAACACTGAGCCCTATTACCATTGGCTGGTTTGAATGTTGTACCTTAGAAACAAGCAAAGGAGCGCTTGGCGTCTGATTCAGGTTTCACAAAACTGCAGTCGATAGGTGCGAGGCAAATACCAGCTGTCAGAGCCACCTTCACCAGGCAGTGGGGAACAGCATAAACTAGGATGTACGTTTTAAAGAGTAAACAGTTCATGCAGACAAGAGAAACTATAAAAGCAATACTTACTGCAAATTGGTATCGAATCAACATGAAGAAGCTGAAACAAGAAGGGAGCTAGCTACAGCCACAGCTAAGAAGATAAAGATCTTTGGAGATTCTTACTCTAATCCAGTGTGAAATCCTAAGAAAATGAGTTTGGTCTAGATTTATTGTTTAAAGAACATTGGTACATTCTGGCCGCCTGTCAAATAAATTCTGCAGAGTCACTGGCTTCAGCTTACAAGTGTCCTCACGCTGCCGAGACACCTTGCAGCTCTGGAGGAGAGCGGTCCTTAAGGGGCATGTCTGGGGTCAGACTGGATGGAGAAGAAGCTGAACTTGCAGATGACTGTATAATGTCTGCTTCTGCCATAAAAGTAGGATTGCCATCATTAGTATTACACAGCCAGGCTTAGTCTGAGAATGAGATGAAAAGGTCCTTTTTTTTAATTCCAAATATGTCTAAAGAGTTTTCAGAACAAAAAAATCCTCTGTAGCTGTTGCATCTCTAATCATGTTACTTCTATTAAGCACTTGCCTTGAATTCATCTATTTAATAACATAAGTCACCAAATTAAATAGCGATAGGGTTTTTGCAAAGCAGGGAGATTGATATTGCAGCCAAACTACATGTAAGCAATAAGAAGCTGTGCAGAGGGAAAAAACCAAACCACAATCTGCACCATCAGATGCTTAGGGGACTTGGTGGTTGGTGTTCTTTATTGAGAGCATGGTTTTACATCTAGGCAGAGGTTTTTCCCTGCTGAGCGAGGCTCTGGTCTCCAGACTAGTCCGGGTAAAGCAATGGTTGGGGACCTCTTACCACTTCATGTGCATCCCACATATGCAAGAGGCTCCTTCTCTGCTCACCTTCTGAGAAAGGTAGAAAAGAGATTACGTGGTAATTGCACAGAGGGACATGAACCTCTAGTCAAAGTATCTCAGCATGAGACCCAGGGCTCAGCGTTCTCGCCCCAAGTCCAAGGCCACTGACCGAGGGGAGGAACGAGGTCATACTGGGCTAACCCAGAAGCAAAGCCTGGTGTCCTGGGCCATACTGAAGGCTCTCTTGAAGCCACTGCAAGAGACACATGAACTTGCAGAATTGGACCCTAGGTTTCAGGGCACGAGCTGAGTTGCTGCTGTCTGCTAGGCTTCCCCTAAAATACAGATGAACCCACAGGGCAGTGCTCTGGCAATGGGAATGGACCAGCATTTCCCTGAGGAGAAGACTCCTTTGCTTTGCACTAAGCTGCTGGGATACTTGGCAAGAGCAAAAGGCACATTTTTAACTTTCTCATAGTTATTGCAGAATCTGAAAGTGGCAGGCACATGCTTTGGGATGCGCTGGGCTTTGCTTTCAGTTTCCTGTAGGGCCCGTCGCTATATGGACCTGCCTTACTGTTGTCACTTCTTTTTCACAAGTGGGGTAAGATGGGAGTAATGCCTGCCTGACTGTGCAGCGTAAACCAACAAAGAGGTCTCTAAATTTGGGCTGCTTTAGTTCAGGGAGTTGAATTCAAAGTTGATTGAACTTGATCTCGAGGAGAGGAGGTAACTGACAGCTGGAATTACAGCCTCACCAAAGGTTGCCCCCAAATCAGTGGCCTGTGTACAGAATTAGATGCCAGGCTGCACTTGCACATCAACTCTAAGTCAGTGATCTCCTTTTAATGTTAACTTGGTTGAAAATCTGGGAAAATGCCAGCACTCCAATAGTTAAAAAACAGTGCACTGTTATTCCCAGTCCGTCTGTGGCTGAACTTTTTAAAGATGGAACTAAATGAGGTGGCATAAGACAAAAGTGTGCCTTTTTTTTGACGTACACTGAGTTTCCCCAGGCATCTAAGGTGTTCATCTGTACAGCAGAGCTTTTTTCCCAAAACAGAAGTTATCATGCAATCTAATTTTTAGTATACGAAGCAGCCATCACTGTTAATTCCACCCTAAAATTTTTATATTTACTCTTTAATTCCTTCTGTTTTCAAAAATCAACAAAAAATAAAACCCAGGTGGGAAGGAGGAATTCTTTTAACTGATGAAATTAAAATCAATATCAAATTTTTGGTATCTTTGGGCATGATCTCTGGAAGCTTTGGATATCTGCTTTTTCATTTTGTATATTTGACAATTTTGTACTCTGCATTGTTTGACTTCATTTGTGCATGGCGATGTATTAAAACATGGAATTTTTATTATACAGTAAAAGTATTTTGTTTGATTTAAGCAAGGTCAGGGCTCGATCCATTCCATGAACAGGAGGGAAAAAAAATAATAGTTTTGCCAGCAACCACTTTGACTTGACACTCTGATCAGTCTCATTCAAGGGTTTTCCAACACCTAAAGGTGGGCAATGTTTTTCACCCTCCCGCATGTCTCTTTCCCCAGCTGCGGTACGTTGCGTCTGTGCAGTGGTTTGTCGTATTGACAGTACATGTGTGATGTAAATGCAACATATCCATAGATGCAGCAGAAGGTGTTAACCAAGCAAAGGACTCTCTTCTGCTTAGCAGGGCTTGGGTGTGAATTCAGACTGACTGTGCTAACCTGGCTTGATTTACCTAGGATTTAGTGCAGTGCGGCTGCAAGCAGCCATGCACACTGTGAGGCAGTGTTCTGCTTTCATTGCCTTTGTTTCTCGAGACTTGGGGATGCCCTTGTAAGAAGAAGCATCCTCTAAGGGGACCAAACCACGAAAGGAGCAGGTATTAGACTGTTTATGGTGCATGACAGTTCACTCCTACCCCACCTCCTGTTTATTCTCAGCATTTATGACATGAGTAATTTAAAAGTCAATACATAAGATAGTTTTCAGAAAAACTAACGAGAATTCTAGCATGATATTATGCTCTCCCGTGTATGTGTTTTTTTCTTTACAGCCGTAATTCTGAATGTCTTCCTATTTGTAAGGCAGAGACTGATGACATGTTTTGGTCAAACACAAAATACTGGGCTTAATACAAAGTAATAGAATGAAATTACATAGTGTGCAGTATAACTGACAAAGTCAAGATAAATTGTCATCTAAAAAAAATCATAAATCCTGGTTTTTATTGTAACATCTCATGATTGGGCTGCAATTTACTAAATTCTGTTTGTATCTTTTAAAAGCTTTCAACTCCCTAAACTTTGTCAGTAAGAAGAATATGTTAGCAGAGAAAGCTCTGGTTTAGCACAAATCTGTGCACGTTCCATCTCAGCCTGAAGAAAATTAGAGCAATCACACAAGTAAAGAAAACAGTTTCTATGTCACATGTTCTTTTCACCATAGGGATCTCTACAGGGGTTACAGTGGCACCATATTATTACTACTCTGGGTGCTGCACACAAAGATTATTTCCATTATAAACAATATGCCACCTAAATCAGATCTGCTTTATAATGGAACAGCAGCTACCATGATAATGAAATACTCCTCCCTGGAGACGGAGAAAATAGCTACTGATGCTGCTCAATGAAGAGTTTCCATGTGTGCTTGTATGGGGTTTGCATTATAAGCCTCACTAATGGGGTTACAGTTTGTTACTTGGAAGTTGCTGGTGGAGCAACCGGTTGTGCACTTTCATTTTCTGGTTGTTTTTCTTCAGTGACAATCAATGCTTGATTGGGCTTGTGTGATCTTAAATTATCACAGTATCACAGTATTGTAAGGTTGGAAAAGACCTTTGAGATCATCGAGTCCAACCTATGACCCAACACCTACACCTACTCCTTCCTACTTGTCAACTACACCATGTCACTAAGTGCCTCATCCAAACTCTCTTTGAACACCTCCAGGGATGGTGACTCGACCCCCTCCCTAGGCAGCGCATTCCAATGAACAATCACCCTTTCAGTGAAGAATTTCTTCCTAATGTCAATCCTAAACCTCCCCTGGTGAAGCTTGAGATCGTGTCCTCTAGTTCTGTCACTGGTCGCCTGAGAGAAGAGTCCAACTCCTGCCTCACGACAACCTCCCTTTAGGTAGTTGTAGAGAGCAATAAGGTCTCCCCTGAGCCTTCTCTTCTCCAGGCTAAACAACCCCAGCTCCCTCAGTCGCTCCTCATAGGACTTGTGCTCCAGCCCCTTCACCATCCTCGTCGCTCTCCTCTGGACACACTCCAGCATCTCAACATCCTTCCTAAACTGAGGGGCCCAGAACTGGACACAGTATTCAAGGTGCGGCCTGACCAGTGCCGAGTATAAGGGGATGATGACCTCTCTAGTCCTGCTGGCCACACTGTTCCTGATGCAGGCCAAGATACCATTGGCCTTCTTTGCCACTTGAGCGCACTGCTGGCTCATGTTGAGTTTCCTGTCCACCAGCACTCCCAAGTCCCTTTCCGCCTGACTGCTCTCCAGCCACTCTGCACCCAGTCTATAGCTCTGCATGGGGTTGTTGTGTCCAAAGTGTAGGACCTGGCATTTGGACTTGTTAAACCTCATCCTATTGGAGTCAGCCCATCTCTCCAGCCTGTCAAGGTCCCTCTGTAGGGCCCTCCTAGCTTCTAGCAGATCGACACTTCCTCCCAGCTTGGTGTCATCTGTGAACTTGCTGATGAAGGACTCGATCCCCTCATCCAGATCATCAATAAAGATATTAAACAGGACCGGGCCCAGCACCGAACCCTGGGGGACGCCACTAGTGACCGGCTGCCAGCTGGATGGGACACCATTCACCACCACCCTTTGGGCTCGGCCATCCAACCAATTCCTAACCCAGCACAGAACATTCCTGTCCATGCCACGGGCTGCCAGCTTGTCCAGTAGTCTACTATGGGAGACAGTGTCAAAGGCCTTGCTGAAGTCCAGGTACACCACATCCACAGCCTTCCTCTCATCCAGCAGGCGAGTCACATGGTCGTAAAAAGAAATCAGGTTGGTCAGGCAGGACCTGCCTCTCCTAAAACCATGCTGGCTGGGCCTGATCTCTCCCTCATTCTGCAGGTGCCGCATGATCACACCCAGGATTATCCGTTCCATAATTTTGCCTGGAACCGAGGTCAGGCTGACAGGTCTGTAGTTACCTGGATCGTCCCTACGGCCCTTCTTGTGGATGGGCGTCATGTTGGCCAACTTTGAGTCATCCGGGACCTCTCCAGTGAGCCAGAACTGTTGATAAATGATGGAAAGCGGCTTAGCAAGCTTGTCCGCCAGCTCTCTCATCAGCCTAGGATGGATCCCATTAGGCCTCATAGACTTACGAGGATCCAAGTGGCTCAGCCGGTCTCTAACTTCTTCCTCCTGCATGACAGGGGGGCTGTATTGCACCCCGCCCTTATCCACCACTTCAGTAGACCAGTTGTCCAGAGAACAATCTGCCTTACTGTTGAAAACCAAGGTGAAAAAGGCATTAAGCACCTCAGCCTTTTCCTCATCTTTAGTTACTATATTTCCCTCAGTGATTGATAAGGATTGAAGGTTGTTGCTGCCCTTTTTTCTGCCGTTAATATATTTGAAAAAGCTCTTCTTGTTGTCCTTAACACAAGTGGCCAATTTAAGCTCCAGCTGGGCTTTTGCCTCCATGATTTTCTTCCTACACAACTTGACAATATTTTTGAACACAACCTGACTCACCTGCCCTTTTTTCCAAAGGCGATACACCCTCTTTTTTTCACTGAGCTCCTTCAGAAGCTCCTTACTCATCCAGGCCGGCCGTCTGCCCCTGTGGCTCATCTTAGAGCACATCAGGATAGCCTGCTCCTGCACCTTGAAGACTTCATTCTTAGAGTACGTCCAGCCTTCCTGGACGCCCTTGCTTTTAAGAACTATCTCCCAGGGTACTCTCCTTACTAGTTCCTTATATAACTTGAAATCAGCACACCAAAAGTCCAACATGGTCATCCTGTTTTTGCTCTTCCTTGTACCATTGTTAATGGAAAACTCAATTATCTCACGGTCACTGCAGCCCAGACAGCCTCCAACCACAACATCACCCACCAGCCCTTCTCTATTGGTAAACAGCAAGTCAAGGAGAGCCTCACCCCTGGTAGGCTCACTCACCAGCTGTGACAAGAAGCAGTCCTCAATACACTCCAAGAACCTCCTGGACTGCCTTTTCTTGGCTGTGTTAAGTTCCCAGCATGTATGTCCCATAGGTTCACCAGGGCTTGCCTTACAGGTCCAGGTCATGATCCTTGGACCCTTGGGCTCCAATGCTATGTCCAAAAATTGGATTTCTGATCCAGGAGCTCATTAGCTGAGCAGATTTGTGCTCATTTGAGCAAAACACTGTGATGAAAACAAATGTCCTTAGTCCGTAATGAAGTCAGTGGACAAAGTACAACCCTAGAAAAAACGAGTGATGTTCCCGATCCCACCCTGATGTACTGAGTGTGAAAGAACACGTTCCCTCACATTGTCTCTTCATGTCTCACCTCCTTATTGGTGAAATGGGAGCTACGTTTACCTGTTACTGTTAAACCTTGAAACTCAGTGGAGAAACTGTAAGTCTTCTAAGATGATTGTGTTGCAAGTGGGATTAATTTGAACAGATCAGGCATCTTGGTACAGAAGAAACATACTTTATACAGGAGACAAGAAGTTACCATCTACAGCTCGTGCTTATCTGATGTTCAGTTCTTGCTGCACCCAGGCCCCGATCTGTCAGTCTCAGCGCGTGGCATGATGCTTTCACGGGTGAGGTGTCATATCGGCCCAGACTCAGTTTGTCTGAGGTTTATTCCTCTTCTGTGCACTCCTTTGTCTCATTCATGCCACTGCCTTGTCATTGCCTTCTCCCTGCTTTCCTGCACTTGACGTGATTTCTTGCCTTCTACTGTTATTAACATCATATGGGAAATACACTGAATTACTGCACGTGAGAAACACACTTTCAAGTGAAGCGGTTTTGCTTTAACTAAACAACACAAAGGCACTACCCTTAGGAGGAGACAGAGTGGAGGACAAATTGCTACAGTTATCTTCTAGGGCAACATGGGGATTAACTTCATCTTCATGTCTGCATTGGAGCGATGGGCTGAAATGGCAGCTAGAAGGATGCCCAGTGGACACAAGGAAAAGCTTTCTAGGAGCAGGGATGTTGAAGCAATAGTGACTGCTTAAAGAGACAGAGAACAGCTTTGACAAGCATCCATCAGCAATCCTGCCCCTGTGGCAGGGCATAAGGATTAACAAAATTGTCTAACAAAATATCTTTCAGTCTGATTTTTCTGCAGATAAGACTTGAATGGGAAGCAAAGAGTTAAATTTGCTCATTATCATTACTTTACATTTCAGCTGCAACTGAATTTAGCTCTTCTCTTACCTCTTCAAGGTAAAATCCTACCACTATGTATTAAGGCTATGAGTAATTCCAGACTCATTTAGGCCAATACATCAGGCTGTCAGCTGAGAAACTGGGACATGTCCACTGCCACAGCTGGTCCAGGCACAAGGGCAGATCCTGGGTGAAAAGCAGGGACCAGGCCCACCTTCACACCCAAAATGACTATGCAATTCCTATGCTATGCAATGACAAATAGCAGCAATTAGTGAGATTAAGAACACAAAAAGGGTGGCACCTTTTAGGGTCAGTGTGATGATCACACTTCAGCCCATCTCCAGGCTTTCATCTGGTCTTTGCTGGGCACCATCAGAATAGTAGGGCTGGGTGGAGAAAGAGCCTTGGACTGAGTGGGTTTAAAAAAAAAAAAAAAAAAAAAAAAAAAATTGAGCCCACTTAGAAGCTGAAAAAAGGCAACATTTTATAGCCAGCTGGCCAAAGCCTCGAGAGCTTCAGCCATCCTTTGCCAAGGGCAGGCTGAAGGGGTGTGTGTGGTCATCTCCAGCCTCCACCAAAATCTGCAGGCTGATTAGGAAAAATACCTTCCCTTCACTGGGAAGTTTTACTGCAGAGAAATGAAGCACCCCAGGGCATGTCACATGTCGCAGCTTGAAGAGCCTGCTCTGGCACTTTCCAGGGTGAGACGGGGAGCGTGGTCGGCGCTGAGCGCCACTTGCTCAGCCCAAGAGGCGCTTAGGCTTTCCTCCACGCTGTGAAATGTGATGGAGATGCAGACTATGTGGGAGGCAAATTGCTTTATGGAAAATATTGGGAACCATTGTACTAAGCTGATTAACTAATTTTAACAATTTTATTTAGCTGCAAAAGTTGCCCTCGCATGAAAAGTGCAGCTGCAAGCGTTCACACAACGGAAATGCTCCCACATGCAAGACAGCCAGATAAGCCTCTGCCTGTCATCATTACAGCAAGAAATTTTAGTACTTTGGGGAAAATGCGTGGTTATTTCTGCCTTTGTTTAAGCTTTAACTCAGAGCATAAAGGATACTGTTATGCTAACTGGTTTTGTACATGTCCCTTGTGTCCCAGACTCAGCCTGGTTTTGGCAGTTCTTGGCAGGTAAAACTCTGTCAGAAATGTGAGAAGTTGTGAGAGCCTGGGCTCCCACTGCGTGGTTCCACCTGGAGACAACAGCTGCTCGTTTTACCCCAGGGATGTATCTCTTCCCTCCCCTCCCCCTCCACTTCCCTGAGCTGTACAATATTATGCAGGGGAAATCAGGCTTTCTTCATGCTTCCCTTCTTTGTGTTATTAGTCCCATAACAGGCTGCCTCTTAATCCCAAAATATAAACTTTTTTGACAGTGTTCTGCTGATCTGGACATGGCAACCAACAGGAAACCAAGATTCTCTGGAATATTTTCCAAATGAGTTGGACCAAGGACCACCCTCAGCCTTCAGCATTCCTCTTTGGTCACCACTCACATACCCCTCCCCGTTAAACTAAAATTAAAACCACTCTAAAAGCAGTGTGATTTCAGGCACTAGCAGCAGGGCATTTATATGGGATTTTCAGGCTGACGGTTCTCCACAGGCCTGTTTGGGACCCCCTGAGTGTAGGATATTGTCTCAAAATATTCCCTCAGAGCCATCAAGAGGCACTGGTATCCAAAGCACAAAAGCAACAACTCTACCATCTCTGAAAGTGTCAGCTCTAAACCAGCTTTATCCTCTCTGGTTGTCTCAGCGCTCACAGCTGATACTTTTGCTCCAATTTCCCATTTTAGACCTGGAGGAGGATTAGACCTTCATGAAAAACAGGAGTTGGGTGGCTGCACATTCATGTGCTCCCAGCCAAGGCACAGAGCTGCCTGGGTTACAACGTGGTGAACCACAAAATGTGGGCATGGGTCTCCATGGAAATATACACTCGGGAAGCATCTGAGTGATTCTGGGGTTACATTCTGCCATTCGTTTAGTTTTGAATGGCAGCACTGCAAAAAAATCAATATGGCATATTTTAAAGGGATTACAAGGCAGTTAAATGGCAGGTCTCGGAAGAGAAGTTGCAAATGAAGAGTGACCCCATGGGAGTTGTTATAGAGGGAATATTCAGGAAGCTGTTCTTGACTGCTTACTTCAGAGATCACAATGGATAAACAACTGAATATGCGTTCCCCATGTCATGCTCTTGCTAAAGGGGCTAATATGACCCTAGGATGTATATGGGGGAATACTGAGTGCTGGGGAAAACATATTAGCTCTATACCTGACATTAATGAGGAAAAAATAGTCCAGTTCATCTGTCAACATTTTAAAATCATGTTGAAAAACTGAGAAAGGTTGGAAGAAGTAGTGTAAAACGGATTGAAAATGTATCTTACAATGACCCAAAGGAGCACAATCTATTTATACTATCAAAGAGCGGTGTAAGAGATTAATTGATCAAGTATCTATACATGGAGGAGGAATGCAGTATCAGAGGATTACTTAATCCAGCAGACAAAAGCATATAAGCTAGAAAGGCTGGAGCTGAAGAAAAAAATCAAGTTGAAAACCAGGCACATTTTTCTCCTTAATGGCCTTGTAATTAACCACTGGAGGAGCTGACCTGGGCTATGGTAGGTTCTCCATCACCCAAAAAGGTCTTTGTTAAGCATGGATGTCTTTTTACATGATGCAGCGTATGCATTGGTGTGGGAATGGCTGGGCAAGGCTCCATGGTCTGCATTATGCAGGAGGGCAGAGGAAACCACCATGGTGGTGCCTTCTGGCTATGAAATCTATGAAACTATCGAAGCAATGATGTCTATATATCACATCCTGTAGTACCTAGCCTGTTTGTGCAACTTATGAAAAGATTCTTTCAGGGATATTTAAAGGGCTTTAAATATTTTATTAGAGGGGTTTTTTTGATAGACCCTGCCTTTAAAACCAGGTAGATAAAATAAACCTTAAAAAGAAAGATTTCCTGAAATAGATTTCCTATACCCCAAAATCCTGGTATTAAAGGCCAATATCTCAGGATACTCCAGGTTTTAAATGTGATGCTCCAAGGACTCAGCCCTTCATTGTCGTTTAAAGTGCCTATTTCACAGATTTATGGATGCTAAACTCAGAAGGGGCCACTGTGATTATCTAATATGACCTTGTGCATAACAGAAGCCACAGGGCATCCCTCAATTACTTCCAGGCTATGCTGAAGCCTTCCAGACTCTTCCTTCATACCATAGCCAAGACAGAGCCTTTCCCTTCCATCCGCACAGCTAAACTTCACATCATCTCATGTCTCACCACAACATCCTTCCTTCTGCCCCTGACAAAGGAAATCTCTCGTGGCACATGTCCATTCAAATTGCTGCTGCAAAGATCATTTGCCATTCCTATGCCTCCTTGCCTGCCTTGCTGGCTCTCCCTTCTGCCTTGCCATAAACACATCTCCTGCCTCTCACAGCCTAGTTCCTACTTCTGCCTTTTCATCTGCATTCACTACCAGCTCACTCCTGCCTCTCATGGCCCACTTTGCTCACTTTTTTTCCCCCTCCCCCCCTCTCTTCTTTTTTTTCCAAAGAAGCCTCATGTGGTGTAGCACCAGTCCATGGGGAGGACCCTTTAAGACACATCTGTGCTGGTAAATGAAAAGATGCTGTAAGCATCTGCACCAGGCAGACTAGGTGCAGCCACATGGGTTTCTAATCTGTGACCATTTCATGCTGCTGGCTCTATCGCTTAAGGCTTATGGCAGGAAAAAAGTGATGGAAAATCCACCTTTTGGGAGGAGAAAGAGGAACTGGGATGCAAAATGGTGGCACACCCTCTTCCTGGCAGTTTGGTTTGGTCTTCAAGACTGTTGCAGGATTTATGACTACAAAGGTAAATCCAAGAGAGATGGAGCATTAAAAAAGTGATAGAGCCATAGACACGTGAGACATTTATTGGTGCCTCTCCAATTTACTGCAGAGATATCACCTCCAGCCTTCAGCTGTTTGACACCAAATCCTTGACTGGTGCATCAAGATTAAGAGAATACCGCCAAGGTCTATCAGTGAAAGACCTGGATTCTGGCACAGGGAGAAATCATTCATGTGAACTATTAAGTGCCTGTATATCATTCCAAGACATACAACAGCATGGTACAGTTTGCATCTAGACAAAATCTATATTTTAGGGTTCTTCATCTAAAAGAACTCAACTTGATAAGCTTGAATGCAGGAGACTAGTACCACAGGAACCTCTTTGTAAATAAGGGGCAAACTGGGAAAACGAATGGCGCTCACAACAGGGGATTTGGCTTAACATAAGCAAAGATCAGACCATGGAAAAGACCCCCTCCCGACGTTGCTTTCTAGAGAAAAGCTCCTTGCCTCCTGCTTGTGAGCAGTGCTCTGTCTAGGGTAAGAGAGAAGTGAGGAGAAGGGATGCACAGAAGCACTCTACTGCCTCCATGGCTTCTGCTCAATGAAAAATGACGAATATCCTCTTTTACAAAGCCTCAGTGCTTGTTATTTTCTAACCTAATATGCTATACACAACTGCACAACTATTCTCCATCTGAATTCACAATGGTTACTTTACTTTGTGTCATAAGCAGAATTTGATTCTTCTAGAGCCAAACTGCATAAAATTACCAAAAGCTGACACACGTCTCCGTTCAGTGTTGCCTATTGACAAGCCAAACCCCTGGCCAAACTGAGAGGAAAACATCTGTCAGTAGGTATTAATGAGACCATAGCATGTAGCAGGCAAGATGCAACCAGCTCAGCAAGATCAGACAAAAATAATGTTCTCATCGGGTGATCACAGCTATCTACAGTTGCATTCAGAGGATCACTCGCACACATACTTCCTTACACAGATATTTTATGAATTTTAGAGTTCCCAGGATGCAAATCTGCCCTTTCAAGCTTGTCTGTCAAAGCAGAGCTTTGGTCAGTACCTTGCAGGGGCTTGTGCATGAAAATAAAGCACTATTAAAGAATGTCACAAATGTCCTTCTCTCTGAGCCAGCACAGCTGAAATACGGGGTGGGGGGTACTTGTTTTTAGCAGAGATGTAGAATTAAATGCCCTGTTGCTTGTAACTAGTTCTGGTACAATGTTGCTTTTGCAAGAAGTCATGGTCAGCTTCAATCTTTGTATCTGCCAACAGGCCCAAATGAAATGCTGCTGGAATAGTTGTGTGGCATGATTTCAGGTTATCAGGTGTCAGGATCATGCCTTTGAACAGTGGCAAATTAAAACGGGGGGGGTGGGGGCAGTAATTCACAGAGAAAAGTTTTGTTTAATTACCTGATTATTTACATCTCACTGTACAACTCAGAGCTAAGTATATCCATTCAAGCCAATGTATATGATTCACAGCTTGTCAAATAGATATTCTGGAAGTAAGAAGTTACAGAAATAAAAGTTATGAATCATCAGTTGTTCTTTTATGCTCGTGGACAGCATCTTTTATTACACGTAAATTCAATTTATAAGCATTGCAAACAGAAAAAATAGCTAAAGTCAAGTTTGCATGAATAGAAAAGTGACAGCTTTGAGAACAAGAAATTGTGAGACTGAGGATGGATTCTGCCCCATTGTTTTAATGGGATCCACCTGATCAGCAGTAAACATCTGCAATGTCTGTTTATGTGCTCTACTTGAGGATGCTCCATCTCAGTTTAAAATAGGCAGCTACAACGATGAAGCGCACCCTAAAAGCTGCTGTTTCCCTCTGTTGACCATCAGAGAAAGCTCAGGTAAAGACTGTGGTTTACTAAAGTTACGTGCGATGAACCCTACTTGCTAGCACTCCTTGAAGGCAAATTCATAGACAAGTCCCTGATAACTTTGAGAATTTCAGATACTGGTTTGATGCACGAGTCTTTCTTTGCAGTGTGCTGAGCTCCTGCAGCGCTATGTATGAAGATATAAGCTGCAAATACCTCTCTACACACATGTTTAAAGGTCATGTTGCAGACCCTGAGCTGAAGAGCCAAAAAGAAAAGGCTCTTATGTAATGTGAGGTCTTTCCTGCACCCATTTCACAGGACAGGCACCCTGAATGGTCTAAGGTTCCCTGCAGGTGCAACTTAGTCTTGTCCTCTTGAGATTCATCACGTGCTTTTGCCGTGGCTTGCTGGGAGAATATGTGTGGTTTAGTCTGCAGAGGTAGTAAGTATATTCTGGATGTTTCTTTGACATGTCAAGAAATGTCCAGGGTTTGGACAGTGGTAAGAAGAGCCCCATCCCAAAACAAGCCCCCACCAAGACAGCTCCTGTCCTTTGTCTCTCTCTTCAAAAGATGCACCAAACAATAGGACTACACTGTGTATTTGTATTTCTCTGGGTTACATCTATAGAGGCAACAAACAAGTGGATATAAGTTAGCTGTTTAACTGACTCGACTGTTTAGAAATTTAACAAACATATGTAAACACCAGTAGGCATCTGGAAACTAGCGTTTTCTGTCTGAGACAGCAAAATGAATGGAAAGCAATATCCAAGCACTGAAAGTTAACAGACTAGGGACAAAAATATACCAGTTGCTAGGAGATGGCATTCAATGTAGAATTTTAGGCAATAAATAAAAATGAAGTTATAAGAAGAAACATTGTTTAGGGTAAAAATCAACCCAAAGCCAGCTGTTGTTTATGAGATGGAGCAAAGCTGTTGTGGCCTTGCAGAATAGCAAGGATGCTGCCCAATGTCAGGTCACAGGGAGGGAGGTGAATGGGAAGGTTATCAACTTGACCGTGGGAACAAAACTGCCACCAGTGGAAGACATTACAGACAAAACCCTTTCCTGGTTGAAGTTGCTGGAAGATGTGCCACTAAGGTAAATAAGAACTGTACTTCAACCTGTAAATATCACCTTTGTGATGGAAGCCCATCCAGAACTTAAAGTGTTGTGAAACTCAGCTTGCTCCCTCCAGTCATTAAAATCACAGTAAACACAGCAAAAGTGAATTGTTTGGTAAGTCAAACCCCGAATCCACCAGAATCTGCTGGTTGCTTTCCCCCTTGAAAGCCCTGCTTTCTCAGTAGAATTAAAATTGATAAATGCTGGGGTTTAAGACTAGAATGTGTTGTGAAACCAAACAGGCTTCAATGGCAAGGCCAGACTGGCTGCTCCTTACAGCAGCCCAGCCCTCAGTGGGATTTGCCCGAGTGAGATTTTAATCCTGTTGAAATCAAGGGCAAAATTGCAATGTATCTCAAAAGGTCATTTTCTCCCACACATACGCAGGAAAAGGTTTGTGTGTAACCTAGTTCAGCTCACAGAAATCACCTACATCTTTTAAGGATGCAACCCTCTTCCAATTCATATATAAAATAACTATATGCAGTCTTAGACGCAGTGTTTGCTTCAACATTGCTCCTGGGTAATTTCCTTCTTAGCCATCCTTTTGACCAAGGCTGGTAAGCACTTCTATGCTATTTGGTCACAGAGGTTACATTAATTAGTAGGACCAAACCATAGTGGTCCCAGGGGCAAGATGGAAATTCAGATCTTTCATAACTTTGATATTATCTGAAATCTGGAGCTCTGGAGCACTACTTGTTTAGACTTGCTTAGGATAGTGCTTGTCGGAGTGATTAATAATTTTCTTCAGGCAGCAGCCAAAGATTGGAGTCCATGCTGATGTTCGCAATCTGCCAGAAGGCTTTGATATTGTCAACAGGGGTTTGGTGAAGCCTAAATAACCACTGGTTGAGGGGACACGTACTCCCTGCTCAGAAGATCCAGAGGACTGTACTCTCTGATGGCTCAGCTTGTCTTCTGAAGGTTAACTGCTGATTTCTATGGCTTCTGTGGATCCATAGGTATTGGCAGGAAGGCAGTGATGTACGTGCTGTTACATTAATGCTGGTGGTGGCATCTTCTCTTCATGCAATCTGGACAGCTCAGATGGTACCATCACGTCTGGATCTGCACACTCACTGGAGTCCTCTACAGTGAGGAAGAGCTGGACAAGGACTGGTTGATTGTCATCCGATCCCTCTGATCAGTCCATCTGATTGGGGCTAGTATCAGCCAGGGATGTTTGGCTGGAATTTTGTGATTACACATGGCTTAAAGCACAATCACAACATGTACTGATTACATGTCTCTTATTTCATTATCTCTAGGTGGTCCTGCTTGAGCAGGGGATGGGACCAGATGACCTCCAGTGGTCCCTTCCAACCTCAGCCATTCCGTCATTCTTTGATTTTTATGTCAGCAATGATTCCTGAATTTATGGGTCTGAACACAAAACCCAGTCAATGAAAGACCTCACCTTTGGGAACCTGCTCCTCGAAAACCTGTGAGAGGCCCAGCCCATGCTCTAAGGCTTTCCAGTTGTACAAGCATCCTCCAGGAAGGACATGGAGGATGTTTTAAGAGAGGACAATAACAGTAACATACATCAAATGCAGAAAAGCATGAGCATCACATTCTTGTCTGCAGTGGGCTTTTCTCCCAGAATGGCTGGAACTGCCCTTGCTTCTGTCGGCAACAAGCACAGATTTATCAGCAGGTGACAGAGACAGTAATCTCCATCCCTGCCGTGTCAGGTGGGAAGGGCCAGCTGCCCACATTGTCCATCTGTCCACACCATGGCTGAGCCTGGGGCTCCCTTCAGCCCATCGTGGGGTTTGAATGAAGATCAGAAAGAGAAATGTAAAAGATGCTTGTGGGAATGGTACGACTGTTTAGGTTTATTTTTAAAAGAGTGGGTTTCTAGCCTTTCAGGCCAGCAAGAGGGGTTCATCCATATGAGGGTGATCATAAATCAGGAGAGAGAAGCCCAGTGTACCATTCCTGTTTAGTTTGCAGTCATTTGCAATGACTACAAGCTGGCAATGAGTGCCAAAGCAAATCATATCCTGGACTGCATAAGAAGAAATGTGGCCAGAAGGAAGGTGATACAGGAGGAGATTCTCCCACTTTGCTCTGGAGAGACCCCACCTGGAGTACTATATCCAGCTCTGGGGCCTCCAGCACAGGAAAGAAATGGACCTATTTGAGTGGGTCCAGAGGAGGGCCACGAAAATGGTCAGAGAGATGGAACACCTCTTTTATAAAGGCTGAGAGAGTTGGAGTTGTTCAGCCTGGAGTATATAAGGCTCCGGGAAGACTTCATTGCAGCTTTTCAATATATAAAGGGGGCCTATAAGAAAGACAGACAGAGACATTTCACCAGGGCTTGTAGTGGCAGAACAAGGGGAAATGGTTTTAAAATAAAAGAGGGTAATTTAGATTGGAGATAAGGAAGAATTTTTTTATGATGAGAGTGGTGAGACACTGGAACAGGTTCCCAGAGAAATTGTGCGTGCCCCATCCTTGGGAGTTTTCAGGGTCAGGTTGGCCAGGGTTTGAGCAGCCTGTTCTGGTGGGAAGTGTCCCTGGCCACGGCAGGGGTGTTAGAACTAGATGATCTTTAAGGTCCCTTCCAACCCAAACCATTCTATCATTTCAGCAACTGAAATTTCACTGATTGCAGTGCAGTCAAAAAAGATGTCTCTGCCTATGGCAGGGGGTTGGACTAGATGATCGTTGAAGGACCCTTCCACCCCAAATCATTCTGTGGATTTGACTTTTAAGTCTTATGCTCTGATCTGGGGGTAGTTTGCAAACATTTAATTAAGCAATACAAATCTTAAGAGGTCTGAGAAAAAAACCTTCTGCTTCTTTTCTGGTATCTAGGGCTGCAAATAACCACTTGGTGAAATAACTACCTTCCAAATCCAGGGACTGGTACATAGATCAGTCAGTGAAACCAGCAGCCACAGAGCTTCTCTGACAGAGCTCACCACTGAGCAACAGCTTTCAAACATTAACAGTGATGCTTATCTGCCTTCAGAGAAGCTTGCTTCCCACATGCATGGACTGTGTGCAAGTCAGCCCTGCTTATCTCTTGATACAATCGATATGCAAGACCTGCTATGGTTTGATGCCTTATGCAAGCTTAATAAAGCTGCAGTAAGTGCTGCTATTTTGGTATCAGCTGAAGAAGGAAGTAAAACCACAGGGCACTGCCGAGGGTCCAATGCCAGCACTGTGTGAATTTTAAGAAATATGAAAAGGAGATAGAGTCTGTTAACATTTTCCTTCAAGTTTCCTATTTCTCTGCTTTAAGATTCAGGGTAGATGAGATACATCTTCTGCAACCTCAACTGTAACTAAACATGCATGTCTAGGGGAGCAAAGGAAGAGAGGAAGAGGCTGGGCTGCTTTTCAGGTGTAGAAAAGAAATCAAGGGAGCCAGAGCAAACTATTTCTGAGGTCCACTCACTGCTCAGTGGGGATCCCAACCACAACCCTTCTCACTGGTTTAAAGCCACAGAAGCCAGACATGCACACCCTAACGGACCAAGCTCATGCCAATGAATAGAAGTGAGTGCCAAAGGCTCCTTCTCTGCAGTAGCGTGGCTCACAACATCTGGGGAATCTGGAGAGCTAAGCCATGGCCAGACCAGCGATTCTCCACTTTCCTGGCTGAGCTTAAGGATTCTTCTTATTTCCTTTGCAGCAGAAAAGGGATGCTATTCAATAGCAGCAGCTGCTTTGGGTTTACACTCACCACTTGCCTTTAGAAATGGGAATGGGGACTCACACCCACTTACTCTGTGCAGCAGAGGAGGCTGCGTGGAGAAGATGGATTACTTTCATCTTTGTGATTGCATTTTACCTTTTGATGCCCTGAATGTTTATTCCTTTATCATGTATTAATTATTGGCATTCTCTAGGCTTCCTTCTGTCTTAATCTGATTTAAAACAGACATTTGCATTTGAAAAGTAGCTAGCATGTATAGCAAATCCTTTCCCTTGGTTTGCTATTAATGCACCCAGCTTTGATCTATTATATTAATGCTGTTTGCCAGGGGTGAAATTAGCACACCACCTATGGAGAGGCCCTTGCTTGGTGAACCTACTGCTTTTACCCATGGGCAAAGCATCTGCCTTCACTGGTGCAAAACCTGGATCCTGACTGCAGAAGCTTGATCACAGAGCCACTCCTTCCCCTGCTGCCTTTGCCCTGGTTTTGGGAAGTGGAGAGGTTCTGCATCCTGCCCATGGATACAAACCATGGGCAAACTGGAGCCTGCCAACCTGCCACTGAGGAAGGGTGAATTTACAGGTGAAGGATTAGATACCTGTTGCAATTGAAGTGAGAGCTAAACACGCTACAACTCACCAAACCAGCAACTGAGGATTGTGCAGGGAATAAGGTGGGTGAATACAGAGTAGCTTGGTCAGAAGAGGATTGTGTGAGTCCAGGATTTGTCTAATTGTCTTCATAAGGGTGTAAGCACAAATGCTGAAATGCATGTGTACTTCAAAATTATCTAACCTTTCTGTTGCAAAATCTTGGCCAGTTGGGGAACAGAATAAACCCATCCTCTTGGGAGTTCAGACCAGTATTTCCTTTTTTTTTTTTTTTTTTTTGATTGCACTGTTTACATAATTTATATCTTTTGGGAAGTTCCCCTGAGCCTGATTGATCTGTTTAAATTGGTGCAAAGGGCATAGGGAGCCACTGGTAGTGTAACTCACTCAGGTTTGTTTAACCGCAATGATGAGCGGCAGGCATGGGACTGGGTTACCAGAGGTGCAGAGTCAGACTCACTGATGTGATGGTAGCTGATCTGGCTCAAGCGACCAACCTCAGCCCACCACGGCTGCTCATGCTGGCCTTCCCTCTGCTCTGCTGAGGTTTGAGAGTCAAACTGCATGGAGCAGCCTCTCCTCATTCCCCTCTGATACAATATTCCAGGTCAGCTGTGACTCCTTGGATGGGAGGGTTTGCTCACCTGGGTCCTGCTGTTAGGACTGTGTGAAGAACAGTATTTCTGTGTGGCAGAGCTGGGGAGGGAATGGCCTTTGGCAAGAAATAGCACTGAGGAGAACAGCACATCTGATCATGGTGTTAGTTGATTAGGAACAGCTTGAAGTTAACTTCCTTCTTCTTAAATGCCTGCATAGAAATTTGCGTGAGGTTGGATTGGTTTTAAAAGCATTCAAGTTAAATTATTACAACTTGCACCCATGGATGAGACTTAAAGCAGCTTGCAGAGCTCATTTACAAAAGGGGTAGGAAAAGTTGTTTCAAGTTAACAGCCTACGTTACAGTAGTAGTTATTTGAACAGGTGGGGACTGAGGGAAGTAGGGACATTAGCCAAATCATGAATCATAAGCTAATCAGATTGCCACTCATGTTTGCACCAAAAGTAAAAAAAAAAGTGGTGCACGAAAATGCTCCACATCACCAGCTGCAGAACTGACTCAGTGATGACCCACACTTTTCCTGGGGTTTGCCAGGGTGAGTGGCTACATTTCCATTTGATATGGGCAGAGGCTTTCTCTGGAAGCTATTGAAGATGGCCACCAGCTCTGAAGGCCAGGGGCTTCTTTGTACTCTTTGTTCTCTACTATATTTCTGCTCCACCCAAGCAAAGATGAGTCTGGGGCCTTGCACTCTTTACATTTACCCTTTACTGAGTTCTGTTCTGCCAAAGTGATCAGACCTGAGGTTTGAGGCTCTTCCCGCAGGTGAGCTGGCAAAAAGCAATAAACCCAACTTTGGATGTTACAGACAGGCACTCCAGAACGACCACAGCTTCCACCTTCTCCAGGGATGCTACAAGATCCTCTCTGGTGCAGGACAAAGTGTCTTACAGAGCTGTTCCTTAACCCTTCCAAAACACAGGTGAAAGGCTGTGCAGAACCATGCTGTGGCTCTGCTATGCCAGGTAGCAAGGGCGGCGGAGGGTCTGCACTGTCCATGCACCACAGTAGGAGTTTGCCTCCTCCCAGAGCCCAGTCAGTGAGGAGTCCCTGTGGTAAAAAAGACAGACAATGGAGATTTAACTAGATTAAAAATAAAATAAAACAAAAAATATACTGTTGAAACTCTGTTGATGCTAGTGGAATTCCTCATGTCTTACACCAGTGAGCAGAAAATCAGATCTAAAGTGCTGAGGCTGCTGGTAGATGCTTGCCTGTTTGTGTGTGCAGTGGAGAAAAGTGCTTGTTTGGTGCTGATTGCAGACTACGGAATAAGAGCAATTTCTCATCCCACCTCCACAGAAGCTATTTAAATAGTTCTACACCCACTTTGAAAGATGCTCAGTTAGAAAGGGAGTAAATCTGGAAGTTATTACTCCTTGAAGGAAGAAGCACCAATAAATAAGCTCAGCTAAGACTGCTGGCGCTCTTGGGAATAGCACCCGCCTAAGAGCTACGGCTCACTCCACCAGCCTGCCTTTGCTGTGAAACAGTTTTTATTAGGTAGCGCATAGAGAAAGTACACGCTGCAGGAAAAACCCCTGTGGCTTGTGTCTCTGGAGCCCTTGGAGCCAACTCTTTGTTCCAGTGAAGCTATGGGCCAAAGCTCAGCCAGCTACATGCAGATGCCTTGCAGACTGCACAAGCCACCACGTGCTCCCCATCCAGCACAGGAGAGAGGGAACAGCCAGCAAAACTTAAGCACACACAAGACAAAGCAATAGGCAAGAGTGCTAATTAAAAAAGCCCTTATGAAATATTGGGGACAGGGTTGTGCCACATGCAGTCATTAAATGCCTCCCTTTTCTCCCCTTGGGGATTCCCGGCTCAAACAAACTCGCAAAGTGAGCAGTGTTTGCCAGCTCTTTCCCAGAACTGGTGGCGGAGATTTAACCCTTGCCAGAGCATTTCTGCAGGGCTTCTGGCGGGATGTTCTCTTGGCCGCCTGTCCCCTGTGTCACATTCCCCCTTTGCCAACCCTCCTGCTCAGCAGGCTGGTGTAAACCAACAGAGGCCTTTCCCCAGAGCGGCCCTGGCCAACTCTCTTCCCAGGGGGTATCAAGGGAAAAGTTAAACCCAGGTGGGGAAACCAGGCCACCAGCTCTGTGCACCAGGAGCCAGGGACTTTGCCACTGGTTGTTTCCAAGCCATCTGCAACACTGGCCATGCCTGAGAGCAGACGTTCAGGCAGCCAGGGAGCTTTCCTCATCACACCACATTAGATGTTTGTGGATTTTAGGTATTTCTGAATTAGGCTGCACCCAAAGAGAAAGTGCTATAAATTCATGCACCAAAAATAGCCACAAGGTGCCTAAGTCCTCTAATGAATCTCATACAATGCTACTGTCAGAGCCAGCTGTTTACATTTATATCCTCTCAGCACAGTCCTCCTGCTCCTTAACATGGCACACCGGGGCCTGACCCTACAGCAAGTTTCAGGCAAAGCCTTATTTGTCTCTGGCTTTCCCCCAGCAGAGCTCTACTGTGAGATAAAGATCTTAATATTTATAATCCTCTGGTTTTACTATGTGTTTAATGTCACAGTCAATCAGGTGCCTACACTGCTGTACTTCCATCCCACCTGAAACCCTCACCTTCCTAGTAAAGGGCAATTATGTTTTTCTTTAAAAATAAACTAATTATAAAACTGCAGTGATTTTCTCACATTTAAATAGCCTCTGTAACAACCAATTATTTCTGAGGACATGAGAAACAGCTGTTGCAATGTTGAAGCTCTAACAGTTACATCTCAGCTATTTGAACGGATAAAAGTTGATATTTTTATTCCCATGTGATATTACCAAGATGTGATAAACAACCATAGTGTTCATATTAATTTGTGGAGCAAAGATCACTTTAATTTGCTCCAAGTTGAGGAATAATTTTAACAGAGTATTACCATTCCACAAACAACTGTTAAAAATATGTTCTGTCCTTCCCTCCTTTCCCCCCAACCCATTCCTTTTGTTTCTGATACAGCAACCCCTGGGCAAGGGCTATTTGAAGGTAGAGACAGTTTGTAAGCCAGCTGTAAATCTTTCCACACTGGAGACTGGACTTCAGAAAATGCTTTCCAAAGTATAACTTGGCACTGCCAATTACTGAATAAAAGGAGAGCACTGATTTTGTCTCCTGGGGACATTCTCGTCTTCCACCAGAAGGTGGGTGAATGTCACACAGGAGTCGGTTCCTCTACTGCAGCCTCCAGGTGAGGGCTTCAGCTGAAATCGTCGCTCTTCAATCTGCATATAATCACCCGCACTAAAGGGGGATCAGTGGATACTTGGTATCTGTGGAAATCAGTCTGCCTTCATTTAAGCTTCTAAATATAGAGCCAAACCTGGAGGTTCAGGTTGCCAGCTCTGCAAAGTTTGCTTAATTCTTCAGAAATTCTTGCTGCACTTAGCCATGGAAAAGCATGTCCCTGGCACAAAGAATGGCAGTTTGAGCTAATTAAGCAACAAAGAAACATTTTTTAACTGCTCACCTGCCTGTCACCAAGCCCTTCCAAACACCTTAGTCACCTTGCATTTTTACGCTGCTTTTCTCCTTAGGATCATGACACACTTTACAAGGGTGATAAATCAGCTCTCAGGCTGTCCTATTAGCCAGGAAAGCATTATCAGCCCCATTGAGCTGGAAATCTGAGGCCCACAGATAATCTAATAGAGTGATTACTCCAGGTAGTTACCTATAACAGACCAGTCTCAGCAGGGGAGCCCCACTCCTCCCACGCTGAGAGGATGCTCTCCTGGAAGATGGCTCCAGGTCTCCTACTTGGGCAAACACTTTAAACACAGAGTTACTGACTTAAAAAAGGGGTGGGGTGGGGGTAGGGTGTTAGAGACAGGTGGCTATGTGGCAGCATCTTCTCGTATGTTTTGTGTGGATTTCATTCCAAGAAGCACGTTTTGAGATTCAGGATTGAACCCTGTAGGCAAAGTTGCTAGAGGAACATCTAATACCCTGTAGGTCAGCCAAGAATATTACTCAACAACATCAAAACTAAGGTACATCCAAGTATGCAAAAGCAATAAGGAATTTTTCACATGCAAAAGGTGGAAGGTACCATGGACTTCATGTTCCAGAGTTAGGTGGCAGCTGAGCACAGAGCTCTGGCGAATTAAGTTTCAGAGGCACCTAAAGCTGAAGGTGGACACCAAGAGAAAGATTCAAAAAGAGGAGTCCACACTAATCCACCTCTTTAAGAATCTGGCCCCAAGTGACTTGCCACAGATTGGACAGGTGTTAAGTTGCAAAGCCAGAAATAGAAAAAAGATTCCCTCTCCTGGCCTTTCATTTGAGGGCTTGGACTGATTCCCAGACAACTGCCAACCACATGAAGATATAAAATATTTGCAAGAGTGCAAAGGGTAATGGGCCAGGGTCAAAAGCTACCTGCAAACTTGCAGACATTTTAGCAGACATCAGTAGCCAGCGCACACCTGGGGATTGTGACTTGTGTGTCTGCTGCATGGATGCATTGAAATTCCCTTTCACCACCAATTCCTCCTTTTCTCCAGGCAAGATTTCTACTTTACGTGGGTTTGTGCTCCACCATCCACCTGCCTGGCAGCAGATGCAGGCAGATTTATCACTACAAAGAAAGGTAGGCTTCCATTTCTCGAGCACTCTGCCTCCAGTGCCTGCCGGGGCTGGACATAACTCTCCAATGGCAGCTGAAGAAGGCAGGCTGCCTGATTCCTGTCGGCTGCCGTGTCACTCACAGGGCCCAAACAGCAGTGATGAAATAGGCTGGAGACAGGCTGATTTCATTCTGTTAAGGCAGGAGAATTACAAACAGTAGGTGATAGCTGGTTTAGAAAGGCACACTTCAAAAAGACAACCAATCACCATTGCCCCTCTCCCCGCAGTTCGGGGCATGCATATGTCTCCTGAAGTAAGTTTTACCCAGTGCAACCAGATGCATATCTGTCTGGAGCTATTGTACTGCAACTTGGGAATCTGATGGATAATGCACAGTAGCAGCGATCTGCAGAGGTTTATTTCTCTGTGCTTTAAAACAACACCCTGACTGCCTTTGTCCAGATCCAAATATTTTAAAGCTTAAGTATTCACTGCTGCTGTGAAGCTGGCAACAGTGTGGGTATCTCAAGTGCAGGGCAGTTCATCTGGAAACCCAACAGCTTTCACTTCCCTCCCACACTTCCTTATTGCGGCAAGCAGTGTTTTCAAGCCACTGGCTCACCAGCACCCCATCCTCAAAATCCACTCGCAACAGCTACCATCCTTGGCACAGGCAGCAAAACTCATAGGCTTCCTTTTCTGTTTGAAACTGGTCCCCAGAGGCTTAATTTGCAGACAGTAATGGGATTCCATCTTCCTGCGCCTGACAGAAGGTGCCCCTGTGAGCAGCCTTGGTTCACCTTTCAAGAAGCTGACCTCTTTTTTTCTTGATCAGCATTCCCAGTTTTGGTATGTGGGCTGTGACAAATGTTTCAGGGAATGATTACAGGGTTAATTAACACATTAATATTTAATCCTGCTTCCACTATCAGGTCATTGGTCAAAATTTCTGCCCTCTGGACACAAATCTACAGCAGCCACAAATATGACTTCCTTCTCAGAATCTGACTTATTATTCCCAATGTCTTTCTTCTTCCTCAAGCCCTGGCTTCCTTCCTTCAACACTCCTCCCTACAATTAAATTATTTTGGAATTGTCTTGTCTTGACTCCGGCTACAAGATTGAACCCCATTTATGGTCAGTAATGAACCCTTCTTTGGTAGGCTCTCACCTCTTTCACTGAGGAGGCACACTATCTTAACACACATTATCCTTACATTTCTCCTCAAATCTATAGAAGCAGAGGGAGAAGAGGTGAAGATACGACCAGAGCCACAGCTCTTTGGAGGGATGGGCATGAAGAGTATTGAAATGGGGAAGCTTTTGGCCAAGACAGGGTTTCTGCCCCTCAGGTGGTACAAGACGTCTTCATATCCAACAGCAGGAGCGTGTGAGGTAGGACTCCAGTTGGATACAAGAGGCAGGGAAAGCGTGTTGGCACAGGCTTTAGCATGGGATAGCTTCTTGACATCCAGGGTCTTGTGCAACCAACTTGAAGCCTGTTCCATTTGATTTCCTTGCTATTACTTGCTGAGCTAGCAAGACTGAAACACATATACCCATCTACAGTGCAATCACTCCTTCCAGCACCACATGTGCCAGAACGAGCCGAGGCTCCCACTATGCTCCCACCACCCCCTCCAGATATCCCTGCCTGGGTTCACCATACAGAGCAGCCTGCCCAAGAGATAAGGGCTCTCCCCAGTATCTCAGGATGCAGGTGATGGAACCAAACACCAAGGAGTGGATGAGATCAAGCACAAAATTGTAGCTGCAGGGATGGCTGGGTGCACAAGTAGCTCCCTACTCATTTGATCAGCGTTTTTTCAGTGCCTGCCAGCCCCCAGCATCCACCTCCATGACACACAGGGTGTCCTTCTGAGGGATGCCAATCATATTGCACCCTGACTAGAGCCAACAATGGTGGAGAGCACCAAATGGCTCCGGATCAAACAGCAACCGCAGGGCTGGCAGCTGAGTGAATGCAGGCAGTAGAGCCATAAACGGCTTTTCTCCTTCCTCCCCCACTGCCAGATGGGAGGGTGGTGAAGACACCTATGGTTGTGGTTCCTGGCCCTGCCCACACTACAAAGGATGCTTGTTCCCAGCTGCCTCATAACTGGGTTTTTTTAGGTTTCGCCCCATTTATCATAGAATGGTGAGCTGAAAGGGACCTTAAAGATGATCCAGTTCCAACCATGCTGCCATAGCCAGGGACACCTTCCACCAAATCAGGCTGCTCAAGGCCCTATCTGTGACTGGGTAGCTGGGCCCGTTCTCCCCAGGGTGTTCCCAACCCTGCCCAGGGCACCTCAGGTGTGAAGGTGCCATGCTTGGGATCATAGAATTCCTTTGTTGGAGAAGACCTTTGATATCGAGTCCAACTGTGCCATGTGCCAGTCCACTACTAAATCATATCCCTGAGCACCTCTACTACCTGTCTTTTAAACACCTCCAGGGATGGGAACTCAACTACCTCCCTGTTCCAGTGCCTGACCACTGGAAGAAATGAAATTTTTGCTTATGTCTAATCCAAACCTCCCCTAGCACAACTTGTACCCATTTCCTCTCATCCTATCACTTGTTACTTGGGAGAAGAGACCAACATCCACCTTGCTACAACCTCCTTTCAGGCAGTTGTAGAGAGTGATACGGTATCCCCTCAGCCTCTTCTCAGCTGAACAACCCCAGTTCCCTCAGCCATTCCTCATAACACTTGTTCTCCAGCCCCCTCACCAGGTTTGTTGCTCTTCTCTGGATACACTTCAGCACCTCAACGTCCTTCTTGTAATAAGGGGCCCAAAACGTAACACATTGTTCAAGGTGTGACCTCATCATAGCCGAGTCCAGGGGCAAAATCATTTCCCTGGTCCTGCTGGCCACACTTTTCCTGATACAGGCCATGATACTTTCTTAGCCACCTGGGCACACTTGCTGGCTCAGCACTCCCAGGTCCTTCTCTGCCAGGCAGCTCTCCAGCCACTCTTCTCCAAGCCCGTAACGATGCGCCGGGGCGGGATGCACAAAGAACTCCCCCAAGTGCGGAACAGCCCTAGCTGTAGCCCAGCCGCCGGGCGGAGATGACCGTACCCCTCTCCCACGGGTACAGGCGCGCAGGCAGCAGCAGCGGCGCCCCCCGCCCGCCGGATTATGAATGGGCGCAGCGGAAGCCCCGCCCCCCCGGACGTGACGCCCGGCCAATGGGCGCGCGGGGCTGCGTGGCTGGATGAGGTCAGCGCGGCGGGGCCGGCGTGGGGGCGGCGCGCGGGGGGCCGGGTGAGGCGGGGGTCGAAGCCCGCGGGCGGGCAGGGCAGGGCAGGGCAGGGCGGTGCCGGGGCGCTGCCGCTCACCGCCTGCTGCAGCCGCGGCCCGGGGGAGGGGCGGGGACCGGGGGAGGGGCGAGGAGAGGGAGGAGGAGGAGGAGGAGAGAGGGAGGAGGGTCGCGGGGCCATTCAGCGGGAGCGCGGCGAGGAGCGGCGGCGCCGGGTCCGGGCGGGGGGCGATGCAGGGCTTCGTTAGGCTGCGGCGCGTCGGCCGTGGACTGTGAGCGCCGGGCCGGGCTGGGCTGGGTTGGGCTGGGCTGGGCTGGGCGGTGCGGGGAGGGGCGGCGGGGAGGCGGGAGCGGCGGGGAGGCGGGAGCGGGGCTGCCCCGGTGCCCGCCCCGCGCGGGGGGCGGCCCCTGAGTGCATGCGGGGCGCCCCGCCGGGCCGCCGCCGGGCCGCCCGCCGCTGCCGCTGAGCCACCGGCGGCGACAAAGTTGTGGCGGCCGTCGCCCACATGCGCGGCCCCGGCCGGCGGCTTGGGGAACGGCGCCGAGCGGGGGCGGTGGGCGAAGAGAGTTTGAAGCGCTCGCCGGCGGGAAGATGGCGGAGCGGAGCTGAGAGCGGCGCCCGGCGAGCTCGGGCCGCCCCCGCCTTCCTGCGCAGCCCCCCGGAGCCCCCGCCGGACACATGCAGGCCAAAAAGCGCTACCTGACGCTGCTCTCCGCCGGCACCTGCCTCGCGCTGCTGCTCTACCTGGGGGGCGCGCGGCTGCGGGCGGCCCGGCACCCGCCGCCCGGCAGCCGGCATGGCCCGCGCCCCGGCGCCGAGCGGCCCTGGCCGCGCTTCCCCGACGCGCTGCGCCCCTTCGCCCCCGCTGGCAGCAGCCCCGGCCCCGAAGGCGGCGGTGGCGGTGGGGGGCGCGTGTCCCCCCGGCAGCGGCGGGACGCGAGCGCCGGGCTGTACCGCGGGCGCCGCTGCCGCATGGAGTCCTGCTTTGACTTCGCGCTGTGCCGGAGGAACGGCTTCAAGGTGTACGTGTACCCGCAGCAGAAGGGCGAGAAGATCGCCGAGAGCTATCAGAACGTGCTGGCCGCCATCGAGGGATCCCGCTTCTACACCTCCGACCCAGGGCAGGCGTGCCTCTTCGTGCTCAGCCTGGACACGCTGGACCGGGACCAGCTCTCCCCGCAGTACGTGCACAACCTGCGCTCCAAGGTGCAGAGCCTCCACCTGTGGAACAACGGCAGAAACCACCTGATTTTTAATTTATACTCTGGCACCTGGCCCGACTACACTGAGGATGTGGGGTTCGACATCGGGCAGGCCATGCTGGCCAAAGCCAGCATCAGTACTGAAAACTTCAGACCCAACTTTGACGTTTCTATCCCGCTCTTTTCTAAGGATCACCCTAGGACAGGAGGGGAGAAGGGATTTTTGCGGTTTAACACCATCCCTCCTCTCAGGAAGTACATGTTGGTATTCAAGGGGAAAAGGTACCTGACGGGGATAGGGTCAGACACCAGGAATGCCTTATATCACGTCCATAACGGAGAGGACGTTGTCCTCCTGACCACCTGCAAGCATGGCAAAGACTGGCAAAAGCACAAGGATTCGCGCTGCGACCGAGACAACGCCGAATACGAAAAGTAAGTGAGCCCTTTCCCCGTGCCCGCATCCCCAGGGCAGCTCTGCTCCCCGGGCAGATGTGGGCAGATGTGACCAGATGCGTGCGAGGCACCGGCGGCTGCCCGGAGCAAAGTCGCAGTCTCTCCTTTGGGCTACCTTGGCCGGGAAAGCCGGCTGGGAGGCGTTGGAGGGCGTCCCGGAGCCGTGGCGGTGCTCGCCTCGGGAGCGGTGACCCTGGTGCCGCAGCCCTTCGACTCCGCAAACGCGGTCAGAATGTGCTGCCGGAGGATGCTGTGGCATCTGGCGCCGCCCTTTGTCCCCCCGGTGCCTCTTGAGGTCCATGTCCTGCCCCAAGACAACTTTGTGCGAGTCCTCGGTCCCTTTCCACACGCGCATGGCTCAGCTGCTGAGATGCACTCTGCTCTCTGTGTTACCTCCACAGGCAAGGCAGTAACTTGCCTTGACGCCTCTTTACTATCTGTTCAGGCCGGCACAGCATCAGTAAAGAAAGAAGAAAAAAAGAAACGCTGATTGTGTGCATGTCCTGTGTCTGAGTTTCTGATTTTTTATGTCTGAGGGGAGAGGATGTGCCGGCAGCGCGAACGCAGCGTTTGGTTTCTGTGAATGCTTACTTTCTTGGCTTTTCCCCGTCTTTATTTGTTGGTAATGTCCCTGTGTAGCCAAATTTCGTGTCGCTGTGGTGCTACCCTTGTGTTCCAGTCTGCTTTTCAGGTTTGTATATATAGCTGCCGGGAAGATCGCTTCCTGGGAATTACCTCCCGGGCTGCGATGCTGACTAAGCTGTTTGCAACCGATTAGTTCATCTAAACGCCGACCACCGCTCTGTTTGCTGCAGAGCAGGTGTCTGTATATGTTTTTTTGCATGAGAATGTCTCCTGTGTAGTTGGAGTTGGACGCTGCATTAAAACACACCAGGCGTGTAGTGCTGGGTTAGTAGCATACGGTGGAGCTGCACTAGGAGCTGCCAACGGCTGGAGGGGTTTGTGATGCATAGAGGAACGTGGGTGGAAAAATACTCCTGAGGAGCAGTCGGAGAGAAACTACGGTGGCATTAATGCTGATGAAAATTTCCAGCTCGCTGCCTGTTTCTCCACCGAAACTAGCCACAGGGGGTTGGGAGAGACTGGGAAGGTCAGCACCACAGCGCTGGGAAGCCTGTATGTGCCTGAGTGAACTCTGCTCACCCTCCAGTTACTGTAAATCTGTCGCAGAGGGGGAGAAGGCAGCAGTGCAGATACTTGGTGGACTTTCAATCCCATTCACTTTCAGAAAAACTGATGGCCGAGTGTTGAAATTATGCACATTTGGAAGTAATGCAGCCAACTGGTACTGACTGATCAGTAGAGATACTAAACTAAGTTCATGTTATTCGGTGACCTGGGAGTCCCTTTGGTTTGTAATCTCTTTTAGGCAATATTTTTTGGAGGGGAAGAAGAGAGATCTGTCAACTGTAGCCTCACAAGCTGTGCTGCTTTTGGCATAGATCTCAGCAATTGGAGCTAATTTACAGATAGGAAAAGTGCTGGTTATTCGCTGCGTTCCACAGCATATGTGCTGTCGACTTGTCATAAAAACAAACATACCCGCCTGTGGTTTGATGTGAGTAGGGCCATATTAAATTTTTTTACAGCTATGCCGTTTGGTCTAATAAAAGATAGACATCTCCCCGTAAGTTCTTCTTAAAGTGTATTTATCGCTTGTTTTGTAGCAAGGAGTGTACATAACAACCATCGGGGATACGGAAGCGTGAACCCAACTGGTACACTGTTCTGTTCTTACAAAAAAACATACTCGCTGCTAAATTGTGGCCATATCTGGGGTCGTGTATGGGAACTTTAGCATTTGTCACAATGCTGCTGTTAAAGATGGGAAGTGAAAAAAGATGATCACAAGAAAATAAGATTACTGGAAGAACTGAGGCAGGCTAAATATGTGGTTGGGCCACTGAGATGAACGAGTTCACTCTGGTAAATGACTGCACATGCTGAAGCTCTTGAACCCAGCATCTCACCTGCCCAGGCGTTCTCCTGCCCCTTTGTGCTCCTGCTTCGGTGTTGATTCTCAGCAAAGTATGCCATCTGCTGATCTCCCAGCATTGTGTCCGGTGATGGCTTGCATTCTCTGTCTCTTCCATGTAAACATGGACCACGCCTGGCGCTCCACTCCCTTTATAAAATCCAACAAGGTCACATCCTTGGTCAGCTGGGTGAAATACTTCTGTGCCAATGTGTCACTCAGGTGTGAAAACTGTAGGAGGGACTCTACCTAAAGCAGCATCATGAACAAAACCATAGTGCTCGGTAAAGAAATGTCTCTAAATACAGTGGGCCATGAAAACTGCACACAGAGCTGTTCTTGTAGGGCTTTTGGGGCTTGGATTTAAGATGTCCTTAAGGTTTTAATCAAAAAGAAGAAAAATGCATTCTCCAGGATGTGGGTATTTGTGTATCCATATGGAGTTGGGAAAGTCATCACACTCTTCTGTGCCTTTTTTCCCATCCTCTGCTGTGACACTTAACACTATTTTACCTTGTGTGAAAGGCAGAAGTACAGGTTCCCTGGCCACGGAGAGCTGGCCCTGAGATACCGGCCCTTGCCAGGGTGAAAGATGAATGATTGATTCTAGTTAGAGGCCTTGCTGAGCTGGTTAAAGTAGGTGATCAGATTTTAAGACATGGTAATCTCATGTCAGTGGGGTGGTAGCATTAATGTTGTGTTACACTTGGTGTCAGTGCACATTGTAAATTATTTGTGATAGAGTTTAATCTGTGGTAAAACATTTAGTGTTGGGTTTGAACAAGGTCTGCCTTTCTGCAGGATGCTTTTTTTCCTTTGTAAGACATTGAAAAAGCCAAGAAAAGTGAATTCCTGACCTGGGGAAAAATGCATGAAATGTTTTATTTCATTTGGAGGAGGGAGGGAACGAAGGGTATGTGTGCATATTTGACTGTCTCCATGAATTTTACTGAAAGATCCATCTGTATGTTACAGCTAATTAATTTGCTTCCCAGTTATGCATCTTAGCAGATAAAGCTGATGCAGACTAAAATGAATTGCATTATCATGATTAGACTACTTGCGAACAGGATATAAAAGAAAGAGAAACTCGTTTCTTTACGGTGGCCTTGAAGTCAAAGTTGGACTTTGTCACCCAGCACTAGAGCAGCTGGGCTTTCTGAATTCCTCCACAGTAGGATTTTAGCCTCAAGCTTTCCATTTCACAAAGGGTTAAGCGAATACACAGTGCTGCTGAAGTTTGAAGACAGCCTCTTAAATATTTAATGACAGTATAAATATATACACATGTACAATGTGTTTTAAACAAAGGCAGAATTCATGTACAGGCTTAACTGGTTCCAAATAATTACTTTTTAGAAGGTAATTCGAATGTCTATGGATACCGAAAGAAATGGAGGAATGTGATGTTCCAGTAAAGCCAGATGGAGAGAAGAGGTTTGCACCAAAGTGGGAATCTTTCTAGGAAAGTAAATAATGTTATCTGTGGTGTATCCTCTGATCTGCAGCAGCCTTTGGAAGATGGAGAGAATAGCAGTGATGGTATCCAAAAACATAAGATCTTGTCAAAAGCTTATTCCAGGAGGCTTTTTGCACATATCTGTGCAGGATAGCTGAAGTTAATGATGGTAAGGAAACAAAAGGGAAAAAACAAATAATGAACAGGGGTGAAGAGAGTAGGATGGAGAAGAGAAGTGACCAAAACACGTATTTTTTGAGAAATGTGAACTTAAGTTGGAGGACAACTGGTGTAGTGAGGTGTTCTTTATAGACTTCGTAAGTTTTTTGACTAGTGAGTGCTCAAAAATCTTGTGTAACCAAGAAATGCAGGACCTCACGAAGTGGAACTAGTTCTGTGAGAGGAGGCTGGAGGCATGCAGCTGAGGAGAAGCCTACGGAAGGAGCTGGGTGTGGATCTACCTAGGCCTGCTGGGTGCTGGCAGAAGAAGGAGAGAGCAACAGCTCCCCACGTGTTTATGCCTATAAGACATCTCTGCAGGGCACATGATAGCACTGAGCAGGGTTGTGTATGTGCTTTTACAGGTGAAAATATCCAGTTGAACCTGTACCCCGTAGGTTTACTTGGTGTGCACTCTACTGGTGGAACGTTTGTCAATCACAGCCAAACCTACCCATGGAAATGCTGTCCTGAGCAAAGGTTACAGTCGTGCAACAAGAACAGAATGGGAAGAAAAACAACTTCTAGTTTTGCTTCCTTCCCACCAGGAACGAAAGACACATATAAAGGAAGAAGTGGTAGAATTAGTCACTAGGGGTGACTTTGCCACTCACAAGACCAGCGTGAAAACGTGAAGTAAGGCTTAGGCATGCCCGTCCAACATGTGATGATAATGTAGATGCTGCATATACATGTATGTGCGTGTTTTGAACAAAAGCAAAAATCTTGTATTTTCAACATACTGAGCTTCAGTGTATTGTCTTAAAATATAAATGCTATGCTAAATCACTTATTTAGTTATTTTAGGAATTATTTAAAAGCCTTCAGAAGTCCAGTCATTTGTAGCTATTTAGGACAAGGCTGAGAGAATTCACCCTGGTTTGGGGTTGCTGTTGTCCGGGACATCTGAACTGAGATGGGAACCAATCCATGCATCACCAGGCTGCTTCAGGAGCTTGGATGAAACTCAAGAACTACTGAGAGGGCTTGGGCATTTTCCCAGAGTATCTTGGCTCCTGCAGAGACCTATCCCCACTAGACTGCTTTTTTATTTGAATATCAGTTTTCGAGAAACTGGAAATTTGCCTGTTTTACAATGTGTTTATTTCGAGTTGTGGTAAGCAGGTAAATAATGAAGCTTTAACATGCGTCTGAGAAATATGGGATTTGCTCTGTAATGTTCCTGCTCCTACTCTCTACATATTGCAGAGTGTACTTATGTGCCTTTTAAATGCCCATTTAATACAAATAGTGCCGTGGCGGGGTAGGGGCTCCCATCTGGGATGCTCTGGGCGGATGCCCTGACAGGAGCTGGGAGCGGGGGCAACGAGAGCATCCCAGCACTCATGGCTCGTGGTACATTCCTCAGCCTGTCAGTTTGCACCAGGCCCTTACCTCTTGGAAAAGGAGTGAAAGAGGGTGGATGCGTATGCATGAGCATGTTTCTCTGTATGAGCAGTGCCAAGCGCTGCAGCGTGTGTGGCCGGGTGTGTAGGGTCAGGCACTGGCAGAGGAGCCCGCCCTGCCTGCCAGGCTTAAACCAGGCACCCTCCTAACCTCAAGTAATTAAGTTTTCTTGTGGGGCGAGTTATTATCATAATTGCTTGCCCCAGGCTTTTCTGCATCTTTCTGTGAACTGTCTCATGTAAGGCTCTGTGGTGACAAAGCATTACATTAGATGGCTGATCTGATCCGGAACAGGCATTCTCTGTATGCAGAAACGTAAGTGAACATTGCTTTCACAGCTAGAGTTGCTCTGCTTTTATTTTTCCTGTCTAGGCAAATTGTTCTAGGATAATTTATTGGTAAATAACTGAAGAGACTCTTGGTGATAGAACAGAACTCAAACCAAAAAAGGATCTGAGCCATTTTAATTTTAAGCAGAATTAATCCTGAAATGGGTAGTTTGAAGGTTTTGTTGAACCCAGATCAGAATTGAACTAGAAATAATGTTTCCAGCTACTCATTTGGACAGGATGAAGCCATGCCCCCAGCGAGACACCCTCAGCAGGGAGGTCCTGCAGAGCACCCTGCAGTGACCCCATCTTCTCACCCTCCCTGACCAGGCGTTTTGCAGGGCAGACCCTGACTTAGACTTTTTGTACCATCCTAAGGTGAGCTTCACTGAAACACTGAAACAGGGAGAAGGATGGTTGAATTGGGGAATCTCCTGGGGTCTTATATGCTGCTGCCTGCTGCTCTCTGCTGCATTGAGGGTGTTGACAGCCGTGGACCTCTTTGCGTTTGTTCAGCTCAGAAGTGGTGCATCTCCCCAGCAGGATGGGATTGAATGAGAGGAGTTTCAGCGCAAGACAAACCTGAGCAGAAAAGGCTAGTGGTTTGTTTCTGCTGGAAATGATCCTGTTGCCCCACATACAGCCCTGGAACAGCCTGCTGGAAAGTAAACGGGCAGCTGCTTGAGGGAGAGGGAGGTAAATGAAACTGGTTGGCACAAAGCACTTATTTACTCAACAGATGTGAGTCAAGAGAATGTGCTGTAATCTGATGATTTCTGGAGTATTATCTGTGATTGTTTTGCCTTCCTCTCTGCAGGGTTTCTTTCAGAAAATCCACAGAGTTTTGTGGTCTTGGGTAAACAAATAGTTTTGCTAAACGGAGAAAAATAATCGGTAGGTACATAGATAACTGATGTCTGGCCTGTGAAGGGAGTTAAATGCTGCGCTCCATACTGCTGGGGCGACTGACTTCTCAAGGACTTAGCTATATTCAGGCGATGATGCAAGATATATGCTTTTGTCCAATGTCGTGTGGAGATTAGTTCAGCATGCAGGAATTTGTGAGTATAACTTCAGGTTATATTTAAGGTTCTTCAGCTTTCTACATTGCTGAGTATTTGGGATGTATAGGTTTCAAGACCTTCTCATAGTTTATGCTGAGCAGTAGATTTCTTTCCCCTTTTCTGTTCATCCAGTTATGGTGTGCTTTTACATAAGGCTTTTGTTTTGCACTTTTTAAATCCAAATTTCAGGAGGAAACAGGACATACGTTGTCACTGTCTTCTCCTTAATTTAGGAGCCTTCTCAATCAACTGGAGGGAGCATCAGTACTACACAATGCTGATGATAACTCATCCCCCCTGTCTCTGGAGCAGGCAGGGGAGGGAGCTGGGGCAGGCACCGGGCATACAGGGGGAGAGTAAAGATCTAGACCAGAGTGGAAGGAATCATGGTGAAGCAAATTATCCTCTATAACAGTTGGTAGTCACGCATTGGAAAAAAACTGTAGAGTGTGCCTAGATCAGTCCCTATCCTGGTATTGCAATGCAGACACAGGGCCTGGGAGGTGTTTTGGAGGCAGAGAGATCATCACGCTGCAGCAACACAGGAGAAACTAGTTTAAGGAATGAATTCCAAATGAGAACAAAAGAAAGGAGGTTTGTTTCACATGAGAAAAGGGAAGTAATGCTTTAAGAAATAAAGAGCCTGTCTCAGCAAATTGTGGTGTCTAAGTGCTTTGCTGGGAAAAAACTGGTGTATGCCGCCGGTGAGATGGTTTTCCAAATGCGGTCTGATTTCCTAAAATATTATCATTCCCTGGAATAAGAAAACATAACTTTAAGCTAGTCAGGGAGGTTAGGCCTCCTCATTAATGAGAAAGAAGATGCCGTTTTCTTATGAAAGAAAACTTCTTGTGTTTTCCCCACTGATCTCTCTCACTGCCTCTCGCTGAGATTTAACCTCAGTTTTAAAATGGTGTAGTGCTGTCTTCTCAGCAAGGATGCAGATAGGGTGCTAAGCGGGTGTTCTTTGAAAGGTAGTAGAGTTGGGGTTATTTTATTGACTGAATTATTCTATGTCGTATTCCAGTAAGACTCCTCTGTGCTCCTGCAGTCCCTGGGTGAAGTGTGGTGCTGGCAGGGCTGTTGCAGGAGCTCCGGCCTGTAGCACATGCGATCTCAGGGCTGCAGTGATCTCAGGATTGCTGCAGGCTACCATGATCATGGCTTGGTTGTTGTGTGTCTGTGTGCCTTTAAAATGAGGAAGAACTCTTTGTTTACTTTGGTTTTTTTGAGATTACTTTAGTGATTTATAATGGTTTAGCTAAAATTCTATGGAAAACTGAAATAGTACTCATTGTTTTATGTGTTCCCTTTTCAGGAAGCATTGGAGAGCGTAGGTCTAAATTGTGACTTCCAGCAAAAGGCCACATCAAATAGCTCTTTTCTGTGTGTATCGGGGGAGAGGATCCCCACAAAAACTTTTTTGGGGTTCAGCACTTGTCATGAGTTGGTATACATGGTCAGAGTTGGTATGTGAGCCTTTTAGCTCTCCTTGCTTCACTTAGGTGCTGCCAAAGATGCTGAATCACTGGTGTTTCCGATTGCTTCTCACAGGGCTCTCGCAGTGCAGTTCAAGGATTCTGTAAAGCTCTTCTGCCTTAAGTTGACTTTTTTCCCCGTGATGGTTTCTAGTCCAGAAATACAGAAAAACTAAAAAATTCCCTAGTTACTAAGTGCATTTCATGTTCACTCACTTTTTTCCCCTCTAATATACTCTTTGTGTTTGTGAATGAAACAGAATTAGGGCCAATTTAGTTGATTGGCTGCAAAACAAAAGTATTCAATGCTAAGAATGGGAAATAAGAAGGCCTTTCTGAAATGTTACTTCTTTGCATAATTGTAATAGATTATAATTATACAGTTGGGTGTTTAGCAGTGGATTTGCTGTAAACACGGTCATGGGAAATGTCTCGTTGCTCACTTGTGTCGGTTCTAGTCCCAGTGAGGCCCCATCAATGGCAGTATGGGCATCTCTAATGACATTTTCTATTTGAGCAGTGTGGCGTGTTACAGAAAATACTATCTCCAGTTCCCCTCCCAGCTCCTCCTACAAAATTACCACCAGTCAATATGGCTATGTCAGGCTGTTGACACAAATCAATAAGATCAATCATTGTTCAGCTCCTAGACCAAGTTGAGTGCGTGGTGCTGACGAGCTGTGCGTAGCAATGCTGGCAGCAATTCCTAAATGGATATTGCATACTGTAAAGTTTGCAAAGTGTACATGGGGGATCCTGTCTTCTTAATAATTAGTTTTCAGGCACTGTAAAAAGGAGAATGGTATAAATCATTTCCTTCAACTGCAGTACCTGTTATGACTCTTTCAGCTGTCAGGCTGACGGAGAACATCACCTGCCCTACAATGGTGCTGGAGAGAGGCGAGCACAGCTACATTTGGTTAGGAATCCTGATTTTCTTCATTCTCCTGGAAGATCTTGACTTCTGATAACTGTTTTTTGCCCTGCAAATAATTGCAGACATTTTAATGCAATACAGGAATTCCTGATGCAATCGGGTAGTTCAGGGTAACTGCTACAAAGCTTATAGAAATTGTAGTTGCTGTAGTCTGCAAAAATAAAATCAGAGGCTGCCTTTGAAAACCTGAACCTTTATCTGAAGAGAAGGACAAATCTTTGTTTATAATGTCTGAATTTATATCTCTGAAGGCTTGTTTGGGTGTGTCTGCGAAGACTGGATCAGCTGCTTCAGGAAGATAAACACATAAATGTTTCATCTCTTTGATTTGCCACCAACCATTGTGCTGGATGCTAGCAGATTTTTCTTTTAATTAAGTATAATTTATCTAATCCTAATGGGAAACATAATTATAGGATTTATTTTTTAATACTGTGTTTTCAGAATTACTTTATAAAGAAGGGTAACATTTCCCCCTTAAGGGCTGTTTAAAAATGAGCAAACAAAATAAAAAAAGCAAAGTACACTTTGCTAAAAGTAATAAATCTCAGACAAGAAGAAAAAAAAAAAAGCATCTGATATGTTGGAGCTGCAATAAAGCTGAAAATTAATGATCAGTAAGTTGGTGTTCCAAGAGAGTGAATGCATTATGGATTTGAGGAGATGCCTGTATCTTATTAAATGTCAGCAAATTTTAGCATAAGCAGTAGAAAACCCTGATCAGAAAATGTAAAACAGTGCAACCTGCAGTTGGAAGATCCCGAGCCACAAAGGATGTTCCCATGTGGGAACCATGTGTACTGTTGAAATATAAGAAAGTGCTTTGCAAGATCAGGGTCTGAAATTGCATACTAAACTCGTTTAGTTCCTGATCGGAGAGATTTAAACGTTTCAGTAAGGCATAACTGTAGATTTATTGTACTGTAAAACCTTTGCACAAGAAAGTATGTATGAGTGTTTAAAATAATTTAAAACAAATAACATCCCTTCACCCTCCCACTCTCTCTCATACTTTTTTCCTAAAACTGAAAGGTAAGGCTACTACTTGAATTGTAATGTAATAATATATCAAGTGAGTGATCACATCAGGCACGGACACTTACCAAATCACAGCGAGATAACTGTGAATAACTCTAGTTTGAACAATTTGCATGGCCATTAACAATTGATGGGTTTCCCTTAGAACCGCATTATCTATGGCAGCGGGATCTATTCCTGTGCAGTGCTCCTGCATACTAAATGCCAGAGAAATTCTCGAAAGTGAAAGTAATAAAAAATCTGATAACAGCAGGATAACAAGGTGAATGAAGCAGGTAGGAATTTCAAGGCGACATTTTTTGAAGGTGAGGAAATATTTCAGATGATCGTGCATTTTCATAAATGTTCTCACACTCCCCTGCCTGTGTTTTTAACTACAGTTGTGCAAGTTTTACTTCAAGCTGGTGTTTGGTTTGCCTTCACTGCTTGGCATTGGCTCTGATGTGTGAATCAGTTTAAACAGGATTTTAAAATACATTTTGCTTTAGTTTTGGATTGGACACAGGTTTTGAGGAACTTTTATGCATATTCAACAAAAGATAAAACTGATGTTAAATTTAGCAGTCCTAGATTGCTGGGTGGCTTTTTTACAGGAGTGATTTCAAGTAGGTGTCAAAGATGTGCTTTCCTTGTGAGAATTGTGCCACCATTTTAATAAGCACGCGACACATCCTTTATTTCTGGCGCTTTCATCTCTGGCCGATGGTATGTCAGATCTTTCCAGATTCCTCCATCAAGTTGACTTTTCCAGCCCCAAATTTATTTTCTTTCTTTCTTTTTATTTCTCTTTCTCGCCCTCTTCCTTTTTCTCCTTTCTTTTTACGATGCTTTTGTGGCAAGATTAAAGGGACTGAGTAAATCGATGGTGGGGGAAGCACGGGTAATCAAAGTGTGCAAGCAGCTGAAGCTGTGTGAAGACAGGTGGGTGACACATCAAAGTCGGTGGGTATGGGTGCATGCTGCTCTCGCGTCTTGTTGCAAATGACCCCTCTGCCATAAACAGAGTTCTTGGGGTGAGTTTGTGAGCTCACATGTGCACAAATGTGATTGCTTTTCTACACTCTTTCCAAAATTTAATTGCAGGGAATGGTAATAAAAGTCTTGTTCCTTGGATGGAAGACGGCTTCTGTAGATGTGGCGCATTAGGAAATAAGTACCCAAGCTGCTGATCATGGGAGGTGGTGGTTCACCTTCAGCAAAGAACAACCCAGCACCTTATTGTCACATCTCACCATAAATGTCATTTCTGGATTGCTGTAGGTAGTGTGGGTTGAACAGGAAGACCTGAGCAGTGCCTGGTTGCCCATCGCTGGGCTTCTCATGGACAGAAGACCCCATGTATCCCCTCTTGGCCGGAGCACCCATGGCTTGGGCAGGCAGCTGCCTCTTGCCTTGCCACATGCTCTGTGTCGAGTGTGAGGGCTTCATGTGTCCTCGGCTCAGGGGAAGCCCTGAATTGCCACTCATCTTTATGCCCTCTGTTCATGCCTCTTGACTTGGAGGTAATCATGGTGCTGACTATTTTCTAAGGTGCCACCTCTACACCAGAACTTGCTTTGTCTTTGCTGCAGAGCTTGGAAGTTGAGCACCCCACAGTCTGGGTGGACTCTTAGTCTGTGTTCATGCAAGGGCATCCTGGCCCTTCTCTTAACTGTTTGCTCTGAAGGTTGCAAAACATCATTGCACTTTGCACCTACCATCTTCTGCAGGACAGCTCTTCACTGTCCCCAACCTGCTGTTGTCCTTTTTGGCTATTGCTGCTGAGAACCAGCACAACCAATGGAGGCATTAGAACACACGTCTCTTGGCTTTGTGCATTGAAACATGAGTGAACAGCAGTGGAAACAGGTTTTCAGCTTTTGTTCTGTCAGCAGTGTCTGGTGACCTGTAATAATAGTCCTTTGTATCACAAAGGCTTTTACTCTTCTTTAATTTTTAGTGAAAAATGTTTCTGACACAGGTCCTAGTAAAATAATTAACAGTGAGATCGTCTGTGGTGTTTGCGTATAAAAGTGGAGATCTAAGGATTTAGAAGTATTGGTGTGGTTACTGGTTATAGCAATAGTTCTTATTTACTTTCTCTTCAGTCTGAAGGTAACCATGTTTCACAATAATCAATGCACTGATCAATGTAATTGTATTTTGTGGTACTGTTTTTGTGGTACTATTTTGTGGTCTTATAATTAACTGACTGGACTAATAAAATGTGGAATTGAATGAATATTTGTAAACAAACTTTGTATGGAAGTAAGTTGAGATTATGCTTTGACGGAGGATAATAGAGGAGACTCATCCTCGATGTCAATAATTGCAATAGATGGAGACCTGGAATTGAACAGCAAAGCACAGAAACGATCCTACTGCTACTTAACTTTGCATTTACTGCTACATCGTGTCTTTAAAATGTCTCTTTTTAAAAGTCTTTCTAGAAAAAGGCTCCCTGCTGCAATGAGATCCTGTGTACACAGTTTCAGTCTCTTTTGCAGAACATTAAAGCATTATCAGGGATGTTGTTGAAAACCAGATTTACAATGTTGGGCTGGTATCGGCCTTGAGTAAGAAGTGTCTATTGTCACCCCGTGATTGGATCTTAATTCAATTAAAATGAAAAAGGAAACCACCATGAAAAATGGGAAATAGATTTCCTAGTGGTGCCTCTGGGAGGGGGTGGATGGCTGACATCTGGGTGTTGCTGGGAAGTTGTCTGTGTTTTACTGTCCTTAAGGAACTGTGTCCCATTTTTGCTGTTGTACCCGGTGTGTTTTGCATGCCTCCCTCCAGTTGTGTCCATGTGTTTCACATGCGCGTTCCTTGTATCAGGCATGGGGTCCAGTCCTGCACGCTCTGTCAGGCCGTTTGGGACCATGAGCCTGGCAAGTTAACAGTTGAATGATGCGGCCCATTTGGATAGTTGCTTTATTTTAAGGTGGCCAGAAATCCCTTTGACACCTCCTTGCCTTCTCTCCTTTCTTCCCTCATCTTTAAACTACTTGACTTTTAATTACAGGTTATGCTGTCTGGGTTTATGAGTGTCTTTTACAGAAGTAGCATTAAATCCTGCTGACTGCCCCCTCTTTTTTTTAAGCTTTTGGTTATCTGCAAAGTTTGGTATTAATTTTTCAGGGATATACACATGTAAGGACCCTGGCTCAGAAAGCACCAGCTCTGAGCTATAGGCTTGTGAGGGGCTGCTCTTGCAGCAGGAGCTTGGAGGGGAGAGGGTCTTGAAGCAGCTGTAGTTCATGCATTTGCTTCCTACCTGCTGGTTTCAAACAGTATTAAATTTTATGCATTTTTTGTGTTTAATTAAAAGCAGGGCTGCTCACAGCAGCACTCGCAGAGATTCCTCCTCCTACCCCCCACAAATGCAACAAATAGGCATCTGGTATTTGTTTTGTATAACACAATTCTCATAAAGTGAAGAGTAATAAAACATAATTATCTGTAAAGGCTTGTTTTATAAGCCTAAGAATGAGCTCATTTCTGCCTTGTTTTGGTCTATTTGTGAGATATAGGATATCTTTGTATGATTTTAGCCCCCTTCCAGATTAGTAGAGAATTGGTTATTACATTGGTTACATTATTACTGGTTATTATTACATTATTATTGGTTAAACCCTGGTGTGTAAAGGTGTAAAGTAGTGTGAGTGCATGCACAGGATAGCACTGGTGAATTTCTAAGGGTGGGGAAAGGGCTTTTTGTGTTCCTTTTGGAAAATTTTCCCTTCCAAACAATGGGGTTTATCTCACAGTTTTAGTAAAGTAAGAGCAAGAAGAATCTGTGGGCTACCCTAACAAGGTCAGTGTTTCTGAGCTGTGGACCTTCAAGCTGGTTTTGAGCCCTTTCTACTTGTCCTTGTTAGCATAAGAAACAATGCTCTATGTCCACGTTTGTGCTTGGATGTGTGTTAGGACTCTTTGATTTGGCTCTTCTTGTTTTTTTTTCTGACAAATCTTGCCCGCTGCCATATCTTCATCTCCTTGGAGCATTGCTGGCTTGGTCCACCTCCAGTCCGGTCACTGGGTGTCCCAGTGCTGGATTCAGCAGTTTTAAAAAGCTGATTATACTCATTTCACCTTAGATTCCTCATCTGCTATGTATTTGTAGGTCAATATGCCTTTTTTACTTCCTTTTGGCCTTCTGTATCCCTGCAGAAACCCTTCCTGCCACCACGTGCTACTGGCTTTTTTTTTCTGGGAAAAAAAAGTGGAGCTATTGTAGATAATTTAAACCAATTAGATATTGAAGTGAGACATGTGAGTGGCTTATGGCTGTTCTAAATGTAAAGCCAAATCCTTTTAGAAAACTCACAGTCTAAGCCTATTGTTTGTTTATTTTTCTTTAAAATAGGGAAAAGCAAAAATCCACTTTATCGTATTTGAAAACAGAAAGATGTGGGACTGCAACGCACCATCAGCTCCGGCGTGCTTTGGAATACGTTTGCTTCAACTCTTTTTTTTCTTTGCACAATTAATTAAAGTAATAGAGGAAATACAGCTTTGCTCAGCTTTTACGTGAATTGTAGCCTTCTCAAAAGCAGATATGACTTAGGTATTGCTTTCTTTCTAGAAGGCAAGCCTTGTAATTTTGAATCTTGATTAGCAGCTGCTTTTGTTCTTTGTGAGTCTCGGAAACAAAGGGGGTGGAAACATGTAATAAATTGCTAAATGATACCCTTGCAGAGAGAGAAATCTCCCCCTCTTGAAGGGCCTCACTCCCTGCATCTTTCTGCAGAGAAGCTGTGATGATGCAGCCCCAGGCACAGCGACCCGCTAATGGAGCTGGGGGATGCTCCCTCAGCAAGCCCTGCTTCCCAGGCACAGCCTGATCTGCTGCTGCTGCTGCCCTGTGTTGGAGTTATTTCCTCAAAATACATTTTCCTTGAAATATATTTTTCTTGTCATCTTATCTGGGGATACGAGTGTAATCTGCACGTTGCTGGCTGCAGTTGTTTCTAACTGCAGTGTTGTGGCATCTCTGGGTCTTTAGCCAGCGGATGGCCGGCGGCATCAGGTAAGGTGATAGGAGGTACTCAACTACCTTATGTGAGCTTATGTTGTTTTCCATGGTCAGAAGTCTTTGATCTATTACAATAGAAGCCTGCTGTCCTCCATAGAAGCCGAGAATGGGTGCCAAATTGCAGACAAGTGTGTAAACTCATAGCTTTGCAGCACTCTCGTGTCACTCGTGAGCTAAATGTGCTGTGCATGTCAGAGGCTGCAGAGTCCAGCTACAAGTCAATGGTCCAGGATGTTTTGATACCCCACCCCCCACACTCTGTAATCTTCCACTTATTTTTTCATGCAAGGTCTGGAATGCATCTTCTTTGTTATTTTCTTTCTGGGATATTGCTTTTCTTGTGTAGAGTTGGGAGATATCTCCCTGGAAAGCCTACTGGTCCTTGATTAATGAATGTCTGCAAAATGTTCTAAGACCAGTGTTGCTTTGCAGCCACAACCGAGTTGTATTTAAAAGTTTGGGTAGCTTCTGATTCAGCCTCCTCATGTCTCCAGAATGAAAAGTTTTCACTTCACCAGTTGAATGTGTGTCTGTATGCGTAAACATACCACCCCCACCCCCCCCCCAGCCATTAGCTTTGCTCTTGCTATCAGTGTGGCATGGGCTCATTATTTGTTCTCTTTTCCATTGTGTGCAGAGTGGTAGCGTTGGGTGCACTTTATTTTAAATGTAACATAAACTAAAATCATGTTATTTGCACACATTCTGTGGCACTCATCTTCAAATTTTCTAGGCAACCTTTATGTAGATGACACTTTTAACTCAAACTCTTCCATCATTATGTATGTGAGCTTGTGAAAAAATGTAGGGTGTAAAAGGGAGGGAAGAAAGATCTGGCTTGAACTCACGTGAGGCAGCTTGAGTTACTTGTGAGACTCTTGTAGCAAATACAATACACTGAAGATCTCTGCTCCTATACACTTAAACCCTCTACTTCAAATTATTCCATGTTTTTCCTATGAGCTTGGGCAGATAGGTGGATCCTCTGGCTCTGCTGGAACTCACAGTAGAGGGGGATTTTGGGCCTTCTGCAATCTGTGGTTTTCCACTCCAGGCTGAGGAGGTTGAGTGCTCCAAAACATTTGCAGCTGGAGCCCTGGGAGGTTCAGAAAGCTTTTGAGTTCAGCTGGATGGGAGGCTCAAAAGACTTGAAGAGGAAGCTACAATTGCTTGATTAGTTTGTTTTGAACCCCCACCCCCAAGGAAGAAGTAAAGATTATTCACAGGAGATGTAGGCATATCCTTTGAGTTAGGTGTGATTGTGACCCATCAACATTCCAGATGGAGTAGGCATCACTAGCACAGCAATGTGATCTCTGATTGGGACTTTTTCTCTGAAGCGAAAGCCACTTGGATACACTGCATGCAGAGTGATGTGGACCCAGACTTTGTGGCAGACGGGGGTTTCATCTCTTAAAGCGGTTTTGGCATTGTTGGATCCAGAGGGCATCCTTTACGCGGGAGGAAACGCCAGCATAAATACAGTACCACGTGCTGTGGCAGGTTTGGCAGAAATGTGATTTGTATGTTCGTGCTTAATACTGATGAAGTGTGGGCTGCCAGATGATCAGCCTTTCTCACATTAGTATTAAGGAGCATGTCGGTGGTGTAGGTCAGTGTAGTTGGTCTGTGGTTTGATCAGGAACCTTAGTTTTTGCGTGACCCTGTTCAGCTGTGGCTTGACTGCAAAGGGTCTTTTTTAGTCTTTTTTATCTCTTTATCATTCCCTCAAGGGTGGAGCAACCCTCATGTCTCTGGCCCAGGGTGTGGAGTGGATGGTTGCTGCCCCTCTTTGGTTGGCACTGACGCTACTCCGCTCCCACTGCTTGGTATCTTGTGCCAGATCCATAAGCTCAGATGGCTCCCTGGTGTGGGGGAGATGTGTCTGGATGAACACCAACAAAGAATAAAGCGGGAACCCTTGGAAGAGCAGTTGTGGAGGATAGAGGGCATTACCTGGGTATCCCAAACAGAGACCAGTTAAGGTGTTGTAGGTCTGTCATCCAGGTGTAGTGGAGTTGGACCTTGGTCTCTAGCAGCAGGGGGAAGGTTTTAGGAAAAATCTTTAGTGCTGAAGGGCAGGTGCAACCAGGATCAATTGCCTGCATATCTTAACATCAATTAATTGTAATTAATTTAGCTTCACTGCCTGGACTGTGACTGATGTTTGTGTAACACAGAATATCAAGCCATGCATTTCCTTTAATTAGCCTGTGGCTTTCCTATAGAAAACACAACAATCCCACCCCCTCAGCCCTTCAGCATGCAGCACACACAAATCTCACTTTGGCCTCTTTGCCCTGGCCTGGTGCTATTCACCACATGATGATGCCTAAAGGATGTTCGGAGGACCCATACCAGAAGCCTGGGACTGTGTTTTGAGGAGATAAATATTGTGTGCCAGTGATTTACATTTGGGGGGAGGTGATTCCCTTGGGCCCTTGTTGCATTCGCAGTGTCAGCCCATAAAATCTGTGACTGCATCTTCACACATGCAGTTCGACTGGCATGACGGGAAGCACTGTACACCCATGTTGCCCCAAGTGCTGGGTTTTGGGAGACCACAGCCCGTGGCAGCTCACTGGTGTTGTCAAGGAAGCCATTGCAGAACAGAAACTGAAGCTCAGGTTTGTCAGACTGCCATTGCTGGATCCCCTTCCCCATCCTTGTGTCACCCTTCTGCTCTTTATCAATAACTGAGCCTGAGTGTCCAGCAATAGGTGGGCAATGAGTGTAGCTGTTTCTTAGGGGATGCTGAAAGGGAAAAGTTGGGAAGAGGCTAGACAAATACTGGAATTATGGGGAGGAAGAAGCCAGGTATCGATGTTTGGATGCTTTGGGTTGTAAATGAAAGCTTCCTGTTGCAAGGCAAGACAACTGTGTTGGCAGCCAGAGGCTGGTTTGGGTTTTTATTCTGCTGTGCAGAACAGTGTGATTTCTTGTGAGGCTCGTGGGAGCAGCGGGGAGGAATCGCATGCACTAAACTGAAAATCATACTGTAACTGAATACAGTGCATGGTGTTGCTGGTAACGTATACATAAATAGAGACTCCAGCACTCAGCTCTTTGGTGGAAGACAGGTCTTCTATATTTATCAAGTTTTGCTATTTTTGTAACATGCAGTGTTACACTGTTGTTAAAGTTTGCAAGTGTTATTGTTGCCTCATTCTGGGATCAATTGTACCAGACCTTTCTCATTGACTGACCTCACCACATTGAAATAGCTGGAAATTACAAGTACTTCTGGTCTATAGGAGCATGGAAGCAATGACATCTGAGTTTCTGTTGGTGGTCTCCTTTTCTACAGGATTGCTTTCGTCTGCTTGGAGGAGGTTCTCTGTTTCCTACTGAAGCCACTAGGAGCAGCTGCCACTATGGAATTCCCTGTAGGACCTGGCCAAGAGTCTCCACAGAAGGGTTGCTAGCAGAGATAGCGAGTGGCTCCTCAGCTTGCCGTGCAGCTTGACTGATTGCAGTGAAGCTGGCAGCGTCAGTTAGCAGAATAGTAAGTCTTTGGAGCCTAAAGAAATAGAATATATACATTCAAAAATAAACTTTTTAAAAATAGAACCTATCTCATGAAAGGGTAGAAATAGTTTTTACTGTCTTTTAGACATCACACTAAAGCAAAAAAAGAAAAAACAATCTGTTATGCCATGCAGTTTAGTAAGTAGAGGTGAGGGTTTTGTTTTCTCCAGCTCTGTTTCAATTGAGCAATTTTGCTGTATATTAGCTTCTTGGACTGCAAGATGGGATTACTGAATTTTTAGAAATGCTTCATGTCCTCAGATTAAAGGTATCACATAAAGCTACTTCTGTGCCTCAGTGGGGGACTTGGGATAGCTTTTGGTAATATTTTACATGTATGTAAAGCTGTGCCTCTGCGGTGGAAAACAGCATGGGCTATTTCTGATTTCTTTTTTCAGAGGAGGTTTTGTCTTTCTGAGGCTGCGTGCAGAGCCATTCGCAAGTAATCTTTGTGGTTACATAGGAAATGGTGAAAGTCCAGCTTTTTTATGATGGGCTTTACACTTGCAGGCTGACTGGTTATTTCAAATGAAAGGACTTAGTTTAAGACTGGGTTGTTGAGATAGGAGGGAAGTGCTTGGTGAGTCTTACTGTTGGTCAGCCAGCTGTATATATAATCTTAGCTTCATTTCTCTACTACAAAAAGCTAAACCCACTCTCTTGACAGATTTGCCCATAATGAAGATGCAGCTGGTAAGTATCCCAATGCAGTGACATTTCTTCATTTGACTTCATGTCCATGGATTAGTCATGAAAGCTGATATGGATATTGACCACTCTACTCTTGACTGTATCTTTAATTACAGGGCAGTAGGAGTCTAGGGGATAGCATTTCAGGTAGTTGGTGTGAGGAATAAAGCGACATGGTAAATTGAGCTCGAGTAGTTCACTTGGGACAGTGCAGTGGATTATTACATTATAGTGGGAGAAGCTGCCAAACGAGTACTACTGTACAATTTAATGGGGCTGTTAACAGCATGACTGAGCCAATTCATTAATGACAATGGTATATTCTTCTATCTGCTTTCCTTTACACTGCTGGGTGAAGATACTCAGGGGAAACAAGAAGGGAAGAGGAAAGGAGACTCCGAAGATCTGGTGCAGATGCAGTGACTTTCTTTTAGCCTTTATTCCCTGAGTTATCTGAAACGCAGCCCTTTGTTGGACTGGTTTTATGGAAACCTGGCAGTTTGCTGTCAGAGCAATGTACTCATGATGAAACATCTTCATGTAGATGCTGTTCGTGTGCATCTGCTTGTTTGGTGGGTTGGAAAGAAGTGGAGGAAATAACAGAGTTACTTCTGTCATGTGGACCCTTCTGTTTGAAGAGTCTGTATCAAGGCAACTAGTGTCCTTTGGCAGAGGGTATTCTCGTCACAGGTGTTTTCAAAGGCAGATAGCAATAAACTGCTGGGGAGTCTGAGATAGAAAAATGTGCAGACGAAGGTGCCATCTTTGGGGTTTCAAAGGAAAGGCAAAGTGAAGAGCTGGAAGTTGTAGGCACTTTGATATTTCTTTAAGTAATAGCCAGAGCTGTTGTTTAACCCATTGCTGTTTATGATCATCAACATCTTTGTTAGGAATTAGTCTAATGCTGGGCCTTGTAATTTTTGAAGTTAGGGGAAGATAGCAAAGAAGACCCTAAAGCAACCTGCTGTTAGAAAGTAGTAGCAGGAGTGGCTTAGGAAAAAACCTCAGTGCTAATTTTGTTTTAAGCAGTAAAATACACCCCTATGGTAGGGAGTATATTCACAACCAAAGGCGTGAAGGTCTGCATCTCCTGTTGTTAGAGGGGAAAAAACCCATTTCTGGTTGAGCTGTGCTGGGGCGTGTGAGATGGCCTATGCCCTTCTGGGGTGGCTTAGCGCCAGGTCTGGATGCATACCTGGTGGGATGTCTGCTGGGCATTGAGAGAAACAGGGTGAGCTTCAAGGAGATAGCAAGGAGATAAATGTGTGTGAAAGCCCAAGGATGGAAGGAGGGGGAGAACTAAAAATTTGCAAAGCAGCACTACATCTTTTCAGTGCAACAGCTGTTTTTTTCCCCTCCTAGCTCCATTTCTTTGTGTATGTATTTAGTAGAAGTAGGGTTACACTGTTTTGGTTTGGGTACCGAAGAGGTGAGGTTACTCACAGTTTGTAATGTGAGTTATAACCTGTAAACCACGTGAGCAACCAGATATTTGAAACAAACACACCTGCAGCAGATGTGTTTGCCATGGCTTGAAGTATATCCATGCTGACCTGGAGGGCTTCTGGTGTGAGGGCATTTGTGTCTGACACCTCAATTCAAAACCAAACCAGAGAGCTGCCAGTGTTGAATGGTGCACCACAAAGCACAAACCTAGTGTGAACTCACCTCACTGATCCAAATTTCCTTAGAAACCAAAACAAAACACCAAGGTGTTATGATTTGAGGTTGATCTGGAAGGGTTTGTGCTGAGCCAGCTCTCCACTGGGGTATCCTAGTTCAGATCAGGTGCTGTCACACCTGAAACCAGTGTGATACCAGGATGGAGGCAGAGGGGACGCGGCCAGTGTGGAAATGCCTTCCCTATCGCAGGCTCCCTGGACGTTTCAGCCAGGCCTTGGGGAAAGCCCAGGGCTGATGAGGCCTGAACTTTAGCTGATGACTCTGGTTAAAAGAGTGTGATTTTCTTTTAAACTGGCAGAAGTGGTGCATGAGTTGTGTTTTTAAATAGAGTACGTTTGTCATTAGAGTTCATATAATCTGAAATTAAATTTCATATTAAATTTAATGTATCTATGTAAACTTAATTTAAAATGTCTTATTTTTTGTCTCCCTCCCATTATGCAAATTGTATATGCTTACATGTTTTAGCTCTTTTTTTCTGTACAAAGAGTTGGGCACGGTTGCATTAGGAAGCAGGTGTTGAGACGCTTTGCTGTGACAAGGAATGGGAGGTGCAGGCAGAGGAGTGGAGGCAGAGCTGGGCCAGGTAGGGAAGATGTGTCTAAGGTAGGCAGCACTGCTGCTGGGGTCTTTTGTAGCCCGTCTGCTCAGTGCTGCTGCACCAGGAGTTTATTGATGGCTGAAGCTTTGCCATAAATTATGTCTTGGAGGCAAGGTATAAAAGATGAGGCTTTACACAAACCTCAGCTTCTGGGGCCTGAAACATCCAAAGGATGTCATCTTCTATGGCTTGAAAGTGTCTCACAACACCAAGGTTTGTTGAACAGCACAGCTGGAGAACGCTGGAAAGTGCTGAGATGACTGTGTGTTCGTTTTGAGTAATGGAGCACAAATAAGGTGCTTTGTAAATGATTTTCCCCCCTCCTTGCCTTTATGGGACCTGTGTGTGTATCTTTGTATTTGTTATTGAAATACATTCTGAAGCACATTTGGATGCCAAGTTGGGCAAATGGTTGCTTTTGGTTTTTTTCCTAGTCACAAATGCTGTCTGTGTTTTTACTCCACTTTTTTTTTTTTTTTTTTTTTTTTTTTTTAAATATCACAAAGGCTGATCTGACATGCAGGGCACGTTTTCCCCGTTAAATTATGCCCTGGCAGTTTTGACCTCTAGCATTTCATAGTAGCTTGTAAATTATGTATGGAAATGTTCTGTATTGTTATCGTATGAACTCCACGGAGCTGGAGCATTTGAGTTGCTCGATTTGGTACCGAGCTTAGGAGTGTTTCCCTGTTCCTCCCAAAACTCTCAGCATCACGCTATTTTGCGCTTACTTATTGTATTAAATATAACTTTTGTCTGTGCATGCAGAAAACCTGGATTTGCTCTTAGCCAGATTAAAATAATGGATCACTTGAAAGAATATTGCCTAGTATTTATTGCTGCTCACTAGAGGATAATTTCAATAAGAATTTATCATATTTATTCAGCAGCAGAGTAATAAATTCAGATTTGTTTAAACAAAGACTCAAGGAAGAACCTGCTAAATGCTTACGGTTATATTCATTGCAGGCATAAGCTACTCCATTTCACTCAGTGTACTTGTACCGGCTTATGTCACCAATTAATTTGGCTCTTAATATCTTATTTTCAGCACTTTGCTTTTTTTCCTCTGGGTACTGCAAGTCATGTTCATCCCTGATGTAAGTCTGTTGAGGATAATGGCATCTCTAATGCTTTGTGGCTTTTGATGGGTTTGTTTTGTTGTTGTGGCAAAGTCTAGAGAAAGAAAAACACTATTGCAGGAAAGAGTGATCTAATATGCTGGACTCAAATCTGGAAAGATCTTCAATATGAATTCTCATGTGCTGTGTGGTGGCCTTGAATAGTTTACTCAATCTGTCTTTTTTCCCTAAGTAAAACCAGACTCAATGCTTACCCTGTTCTACTGTTTAGTATCTGTACAATGTTTGCGTAAGGAAAGCATGTGCAAGTACATTAGTTATTTGAGGTTTTTCTTGAGAGTGTTCTAAAAATGAAGAAACCAGAAGGAAATTCGGTGGCCGAATGATGATCGGGAGCACACTTGGAATGGGTGAGGGGTACATATTGATGTCAAAGGAGCATAAGCTACATCATATTCTAGAACGCCTTGCTCTACTTGTGTTGAGCATCACTTCAGGAAGCCAAATAGATGCTCTTAAAAGTTAATGTTCTTAAAAATGACAAAACTTTCACCCAAACTGAAATTTATTATTCCAAAGTTAAATGTGCAAAGCTATGTCCTCTATGGGAATGGGAATAGTCTGAATTGGTGGAGTATGCTATCTCTGGTGGTGTCTCTTCTCTCTTATGGGGTGCTTTGAGTGTCTATGTACATATTTAAAACTGATGTATGGAACATTTTTCATTTATGTACACACACACACTTTTTTAATAGATTTCAGCACACTGACTTCCTCTGTTTTACTGGTTGCCATCTCACTGAATCACCCTCCTTCCTTTGCATTTAATCATCTTTACAATTAGGCTTCTGCAGACTCTCAGAAATAACACGTGCCTTCTATGTTAGCTGTGAAAACCAACTGAACACACATGGACGGAAGAGATGGTCTTATGCAGCATAGGCACCACAAACCAGAAAGTTCATTGTGTGAAATACAGTGGGGTTTGCAGGTTTTATGCATGACCATTTCATAAATCCATTCGTCAGTCCTAGTCATAGCAGTGAGAAGAGCAGCACAACCCTACTCAGGAGTCCCTCTTCCCTTTCTCTTCTGGGTAGGGTTTAACCAGGGCTCATTCTCATGGGAGAGTTCAGGGTTCACAAAAGACTTGGAAAGCTCTACCACGGCGAGCGTCTGTTGTTTGGACATGCAGAATATGGAGGGTTAATAATGATCAGGAGGAAAATGTGATGGTGCTGGGAGTGTTATCTATGTAAAATAAAGCCAAGGAATGCCATGGGTGTTAACTGAAAAAGGCCACTAACAGTTGTTGGCTTTCTAGGAAATGTTTGCATGTGCTGGTGCTTTCTGTTCCATTGCAAATGGATTTTTCTGTGTCCTGGGAGTGAATCACAATTTTTTTTCCACTTTCTTTTTAATTAGAAAGTAGAAGCAAGGAAACCTCTTTGTATGAGTGGTTGGAAAGCTGAGCAAGCCATAGGAGATAAATAAACCTGTACAAATTAATTGAACCAAGCAATGGAAGTGACAGATTCCTGTGCCTTGAAATCCTTGACAAAAATTTATTAATATGACTAATATGTTGGTTTCTTAATGTGATCTACTCTTGCATTGCAAATGATGCTTTCCGAAATCCAGAGTAAAACAACACAAGTGGTGTCTTGATCTTCGCCATGAGAAGCAGAATTAGGCATACGGTACTGATGCTGCAGGAGCTGCATAGGGATGAAAGTTGTCAGCCAACAGGAAGAAGGAGTGGTCTGGGCAGTTCTTAATAGCTTAAAGTCTTCCTATATGCATTTAAAACAGCCGGGAATGCTTGTCTATGTGATGTTTGGACTGTGAGTGGTTATGTGCCTGATGACCTTCTGCTGGCAGCACTTACTTGGCAGACTCAAAGTTGCCAGTGTGGTTAGTATTTGTCACGTAGATGTTACAGGTTTTTAATTGCTTTTGTGTCTGCATTTGGTGCCAGTGCTCTGCCATTTATCATCCTTATTATTTGCATGGCATTAACGCTGGAAGGCTGACATCAGAACTGAAGCACTGTTGTGCTGGGGCTCATGGATGTATAGCTGGTACAAGATGGGGCTCCTAACAGAATGCTGCTGTCATTGGTTGCCTCCTCTGCTCTGCTTGGAAAAAAGAGAGACAAGAGTCAACATGTGATGTTCAAAACTGGTGCTTTTTCTTCCATTTGATGTGATCCTGCAGGACTTCAGGCAGTGTTCTCTGCTAAAATAGCTGAGGTGATTTTAAATGGTGCTCTCCTGCGTTGTGAATACGGAGTGAACCATGACACTGAGATTAGCTCTCTGGAAATACCCACTCCGTCCATCTGCACTGCTGGTGGAGAGACATGTGTCTGATGGGAGAAGCTGAAGCTTGGTTGAGCACTTTTGCAGCTCCTGCTCCACCACAGAAACTCAGATGCTCCTCTGCGTGGCCTGGGGTGGAGTGGGATGGGAAGCTGAACTTTGCTGTTCAGAATAAAATAGTGATGTAAACTGCAAAAATCAGAGCACTTGAGACAATCTGTTTGGGATAACTTATTTATTCTGAGTGAGGAACAGAACTCAGTTCTTCAAGCAAAATATGATTTTGCTGATCTAGCTTTGGAGCATCTGATGTTTTGCTCTCCTAGAAGCACAGGGGTATCGAGGTCTGTGTGCGGCTTTGTCATCGAATGGCAGACTGCATGCTGTTTCTGTAGATGTGTTTTTGTTCGTTAATAACAACTGATTCTCAGTGCAGGGTGGAAATTACTGGAATATGTGGATCTTGGCTGTTACCTCTCACTGTGGGACAGGAGAAGGTGGCACTGAGTGTGCACACTGTCCTTGGGTCTGGCAGCCTCCTTTCTGCCAGCAACAAAAATCTGGTGTCAGGATTGTAAGAGAGGGTTTTAATTGCTGTGCAGCTGAGCGACCAGCTACCAGGAATAGTGTTAATGAGTGTTTATGACCCTTCCTGGTGCCTTCAGTGGTTTTGGTGCAATAAATGGACACCTTTTTAGTGCTGGTTTGAAAAGGGACAAACTATTTTTGTTCCATGGCTTCCAATTTGCTCCAAGCATGCCATGACCTCTGCTGGTCTCAGTACATTAACAAACTTCTTAGAGGTTTTACGGACACTTTCCATTAGCCACACTGTAGCTGTTGCCATGAATATTTAATGTCAAGGGCAATACTTTTTATTATTATTTCTTTTTTCAGATGCTTTGCCTTGACAGAAGTAGATATTCACCCTCAGACCAGGCAATGGCCGATGCACCCTGCTCACCCCACTTCCTCTTCACTCCCTCCCTTTTTTGCCTGTAGCTTTGAGAAAGTTTACCCTAATGCCATTGTGGCCTTGATTTTTTTTTTTTAAATTATTAATTTTCATTTTATTCTTGCCCCCCCCTCTTTTTATCTGTAGTTTGGCGAGGGCATTAACTCCTCCTCCTCCCCCTCACCTTCTTTTACACCCCCTGGGGAGCAGTGCCATTTGCAACGGGATTTGCGGTTGAACTTCACTTCAGCACAATGGCTGTCCCACGCCTCGCCCGGGCACTGGGGGATGAATTCCCCACGCTTCATGGGTCACTGGCCTCTCTTTATTTGCAGCAGAAACAGAGGAATGCCTGCAAGGCAAAGCCACTTCTGAGAGTGCACGTGGGTCTGCTGTGGCTGGGGCACCCTCTGAGCGTTTTATTTCTTTGTGTTCAACGTGTTTTCTTGATTTGTAGCCCCAGTCCTCTTTGGTAATTCATTTGATGCATATTTTTTCTCTTGTCATCTTTTGATGTTTGTGTTGTGTCCTGTCCCCCACTTCTTGTGCATATTCACAGTCTGTGCTCCACCTTTTGCTCTCAAGGAAAGCTCTTCTAGGAGGAAGAGGAAGGCCTGCCTGGGATTCCTAGCTGCACTAGGCAAAGGTGGTGATGTTTTGGCATTAGAGTAAGTTTTGCTAAATGATGTGTGGTGTCTGCTTGGGTACATTAGAAGGTTTTCTAACTACCAGTGCAGAACATCCCTGCTGTTGTGGTAGGGTTGGGATTTACGGTCCCTGCTGGCCAGGTGGAGTTGCAGGATGGATGATTGAATTTGTCCAGACTGCTCAGCATCTCTGTGTCAGAGCTGTGGGCAGGATGTGGGACTCCTCAGCAGCCGCCTGAGCTGTCTGATGTGGATGCTTTCCTTAGGCATTACTTGTGCTCTGAATGGGGCTTGCGGCCAGCAGGCAGGGTGAACTATGGATCAGGGGGTTTCTGCTGGTGGCGCCCAGTCATGCCAGAAAGTCATTGACTGCTTTCAGGGGTTTCCCACACATATGTGCTGAGGTCTTCAGAAAGCCACTGCTGTGGTCTTCAGAAAGCCACTGCTGTGTCCTTCTCTGGAGGGAGGAGCAGTAGCAATCTGTACCGCTTGGAGGAGACCTGCTTGCTTTTATTTGATAAAATTTCTACTGAAAAACACAACCATACCAAAATGTACATAAGTCAAGTTAAAGTCAATTCTGGTAGTGGCCTAGGTTGTGAATGTTTCCTTTGCAGCGGCGGGATCACTGATTGTTTGTTTGCCTTTTAGATTTCCCCAAATGAATCTACTTTCAGGTTTTTAGCTGCTTTCCACACTACCCATGGAGTTTTTCCTGGTTTTATTTTGCCGTCAGCCAACAGGAAGAATGTGCTCCTGAGTTAAAGTTGTTTTAGCAGGTTTTTTAGGTGGAATCTCTAAAAATAATAAAGTGGAAACATCAATATGTTATTTGTGCTGAACGTACCTCTCAGCTGTATGCCATCATAAGCTTGTTTTAATTGATTTGTAGACCCAGGTAGACCCCTTAAATCAGATCGCCTCATTGTTTAGCATCTGTGATGTCTCCAGTGCAAGAGGTCTGTAACAGAGAGCTCTGGAAAAAATTGAAGCTGTGACTTGCTACGTATGAAGGACAAAACTGTCACTGTTGCTCTTGGTGTCTGTCTTCTTTAATGCAAATTTGGGAGTCAGTGCATTTTACGTGAACCATGTGTGCACGTGCTGGTGCTCATTAATGGGTAGGTGGCCAGATTTGTCTGAAATCCTCAGCGAGCCCTTTTTGCAGAAGCAGGTTCCCACCACTGCTGTTCTGTAGGGGCCCATGTCACATGTCTGGGTTTCTGCAATTTGAGAAACTGAACTGCATGCTGTAACTCATGAGTGCATAGTTATCTCAGCCGTGGTCCGTGTTGGCAAGAATGCAGGTAGGATGTGTTGTTTATTTGGAGAAGCCTTGTGCTGGCTGAAGGCATTTTCCCCTGGGGGTTGTATCAGCAAGTCTCTTTTTCTAATTGTTAATCTTGGTGTAACCTGGTCTCCGGTCAGCCAAGTTATAACCATACATCCCAGATTGGTTTGAATGTCAGCTCAGTTTGAGGGTGGGATTGAGTGATTGAAGAGTATTTGTCTGATGATAGGAGGAAGGCTTGGAAGCAAGAGGCTTTTCCTTCACCATCATCGCCGTGACTGGAGTAGCTGCAATGCTTTGTTGTTGTCCAAAACTTCCTGCAAACCCTCTTCCTTTGGTCCCTGTACTTCTGAAGCAGAGCTCAATCTGATCCATGGAGAGTTTGAAAACTCCTGCTTTGCAAATTGCTTCCTAAAGCCTGTGATTGCAGTCGTGACATTATGGGTGGTATAACTGGGGACCCCATCTGCCCAGCAAGCTCTCCTGGGCTGCTTTTCTGGGATGTGAAAATGGAAATGTTCAGTTCTGGATGCAGGTGCCAAGTGGTGGTTGGAGTTGGGGATGGAGGGCTGGGGCTTGAGAGGCCAGAGCTCTCCTCATCGCATCCTCCCTGGGATGACACTGAATCGTGATGGGGATGAGCCTGTGATCTGCAAAACCTACTTAAAATTTCACAATTTGCTGCACAGGTAACTAATAGCTACAAGACAGCAGATGCATTTGTTCTACCTCCATGGGATCCAAATTAGCTTCTGTCCATGCAGACCTACCAGGCCAGCAAGCTGCTCCTCATAACACTTGCAGAAGTGCGTGAGTGCGGGTGAGGGAACGGGGCTGACAATGTGCTGCCTGCCCGGCCCCCTGCACTTTTAGCCGGGGAGGAGGAATAAGACTGTGTCTGCAAGACCCTTGTGGATGCGAAGTGTTATTGGTGTCCTGCAGGCACAGAGAAGTACACAGAAGGCAGGAGATATGTAAGCTGTATTGTCAGTGAATATTTGACCATGGCTTCAGTTTTTTCTTTCTAAGAATAAAGAAGAAAATGTTTCTTGAGTGGAGAACTGTTAAGTGTTGCTTCTGTTGGAGAGCTAAAGCTTGCTTTCTTTGCCAGGCCTAAAGCCTTTGTCTCTTCGCAGGTACTCCCCATCACCCATGACATGCTTCTGTGCCAGATTAAGCTGGTGTAAGTCATTCTGTTTCCCTTAGATTTAGGAAGCGGAAACCTGGGGTTGATTTCTTTGCCTTCCTCTCTGTGCTGAGGAAGGGACTGGAGCTGGGGTGCTTTTTTTGTGGAAGTGAGCCAGGTTGCCTCCTTGTCAGCATAGGGTTTTAACCTGCAGGCTCTGAATTGGACATGCAGAACAAAAATGCACTAACAAGCTCCTCTCTCTTTAATTACCTTGATATGATGTGCATTGGAAACAGCAAGGCTTCCTCACTCTTCCCTGACCTGTCCCTGGGGAAAAAAGGCTCTGATTGCTTAAACTTGGTTTTCCCTAAATGAGAGTTTACAAGCAATTGGGACACTTCCATCATTGCTCTAGCCTTTTAGTCAAGATAATATTAAGAGACATCATAACATCACAGTGTCAGAGCAAACAAAGCACTATGTAATTTTATCCCATATTAATGCAGAGTGTCGCAGATGGTGCTATCATTAGACAGCAATCTATAAAAATGGCCCATGAGACAAAGCCCTGGCACAATTATTTATTCTTCAATTATTTATTCAGCCCTTTAGAAAGTGTAATACTGACAGACAGCACAGAATGTACTGCCTAACAATTTGCAGGTCTTGACTGACTGCGTCCTCCATCATCAATGGAATAAAACATGTATGGGGGGAGGGTGATGTAGCATGGCTTTGGATTTTATTTTTTGCCTGCTTTCCTGTTTGCTATACGGCTTTAAAGATGCCTCTTTTAAGCAACCTCCTCCACCCTGATGTTGGTCTTTTTATTTCAGTTAATTGCAAGGAAGCCGTAGTGATCTTGGCCCGAGATTTTTAATCCCTTGTGTGTGTGGAGCCAGGGGTTGCTTTCCCTGTGGGGCTAATATCAGCTGGCCAGCCTAGTGGTGCAGACTAATTGGGCAGGAGTCTGCTTTCCTGCCAGTCCTGTCAATCCAGGGAGCTCTGCTTTCCTCGCCAGTTGATGGTGCTGTGGATTCTGCATGGACCCTGTGGACCCAGGATGGGACCCAGTATTTCCAGTCAGATTAGTGGGCGAAGACACAGACTTGTTTGGTTAAGTCTCTCCAGCCCAAAATATTGCCTGCTCCTGACAGCTATTACTGTTGCGGTGGCATTTTGAGAGAGGAATTTATTGCCTGCCAAATTTTTACTGTTGCTATACTGTCAAAATGATGCCACTGTCATCAAGAGGAGCACGTCTGCCTCTGACTGTACCTTTGCCTCCCTGGTGATAAGACAAATATTTCTGTGGTTTCCCAGCCAGAACTGGGAACTGATCTGATTTAAAGCTAAGGACTGGTTTAGATTTAGACTTTGAGTGTCTGTGAAACTGCTTACGTGTCATGGTCCAAAATGGCTCACATTCATCTGGAAAAATCCTCCTATGTAGTGAAACTACATTAACAGTAACTTTAATTCTGTAGAGTTTTAGAGTCCCAATAAAATGTAAATTTATCTGTCACCAGTATCTACTTTCATGTTCCACTGGTTAGGTTCATCCCTTTGGCATCTGTATTGTCAAAGCTCCTGCCTCTGCACTGACGCACACCTGAAACCACTGCCCCAAAGGTATCCTTCTGTACTGTTGGGTTGTTTTCCTTACAAAATAAAGCTATAACGTTCCTTTGGAAAGTCTCCCTTGCCTTCCCCGTAGCACTTTTCTTCATACCTATGGTAAAAATGAACAATAGCCCTTTCACTCAGAAACACAATTTCAGTTATTTATAGATTATATAAACTACATGTCTTTAAAACTGTAAAATTCAACCCTGCCCTTTTACTTGATGTTGAGTCATTCTAGCAAGTCCTTTGTATAAAGCTGGTAAATGGCGGGCCAGTGGAAGTAACCTCCCATTTTTTTAATTTACTGGTAAATCTGTAACAAGTGACTTGTAACTGACAATCTAAGGGCTCTAATTAGATTAGTTTGTAATTTCTAAAGTGCCTGTTCAGAGAGCTAAGTTATCTAGTTTTGTTCCTGATGAGATAGGATCTCCTGCTGTCTTTTAAGTAATGTCTTAAATGTGCAAACAGCCTTGGTCTGGATTTTAAAAGTGAATGGTGAAAACATTGATGTGGGCTGTGTGGTACCCCTTCTGCCATCCCAACCTGAAGGGCAGCTGGAGCTGCCGTTGTGTGACGGGACATTTCAATCACATGGAAAGAAGCAGGTTTTGGTTCAGAATTAGGGGCTGCCATGCTGTCAACTGAGCCCCGGGCTTGATGTTGAACCCCAGCTCCTGGCTTCCACCTGGGTCCCTTTGTCCAGCTGGTGCGACAGAGATTTTGCCTACTTCAGCATTCCTGAGCCAGCAGGTCCTGATCCAAGCTGTGTGTGTGTGGTGCCAGTGTCCTATACGTGGGATGTTTTGTGTGTGCCGGACCCCAGGGACCCACTGGAGCTGTAACACCCAGCACCAGGCACGGACAGTCTGCAGAAGCCAGGGAGCAGAGCAGCCCAGTTCCCTCCTGTCACTCCAGTGGTCTGTGCCAGGCAAACCATCTCGCAGGAGTGGGCTCGCTTGTTGGGTTGGTTTCACAATTTCACCCCATTTAAGATGCTTCCCCTGACTGCTCAGCTAGTCACACAAGCAGAAATGGTGAAAACCTCACCTCTTAGTTGTTCTGGGTTTTTCCTTTGCCCCACAGTATTTTCAGGCGGGACAGGAGAAGAGGGCAGCAGCTGTGGCTGTGCCCACCTGCAGCCAGCCCAGGCCTGCTGCTGCCATCAGGATGGAGTTTTTCCTCTTTCTAGGAAATCACTTCCCTGTAAATGCACCCAAAGCTTCCTATCCTCACCCTCCTATTTAAAGAACAGGCAAATGAATCCAGTGGGGTTGAGTGAAGGAGTCAAGGCTCAGTGTCCCCTGGCTCCATTTTTGGCATCTCTTTCCCCCACCCCAAGAGAGCTATGCCATGGCTAATCCCCAGGGTCTTCGTCCCACCCACCTTCCTCAGTCTCCGGGGGAAGCCAAAGCTGGATCCTTGGGATGTGACATTGCTCTGAAATACCAATTGCTACGGTTACCCAGGTCTGTTTGTCAGTGCTATTTAGCGCTGCTTAATCTCCCTTTGTGTCCACTTTAGAACTAACTACGGCTGGGATTTTGCAAGTTGGTTCATGCAGTATTCACAGCCCTTGGGGAGAACGAAGGTGAAACCACACATGGAAAGGCATAATGTGTGGGTGTGCTTGTGTGCTTCATCTTCATGAGATGTTCATGTAATGTAAAGAAGAATATATCCGAGTAATACTAGCAGCTTGATTTAAGCAAAGAAATCTGTGGTGAAGCCTGAAAAATCTCTGCTGACACACAGGCTTTAACCCAGGCAGTTGTGCCAAAAGATCCAGAAAAGGCTTAATGGCAGGAGATAATGCTGCTGTGTCAGCACACATTTTCAGCCCTAGCTGTGAATTTCCTGGCTTTTGTGTGCTTGAGTTAAACCCTGATGTTGGTAGCCCATCACCCCCTCCAAATAAGTACCCTCAAACAAAGAGAGAATCAAATCCCAGCAGTTTGCTACTTAGTGGGGGAGTCTGGTGGGTAATAACGTGTTCAGAGGCATGAGCCTGATGAACCCCGAGAGCGATGTTGCAGTCCACAAGCGACCTATTAAACCTGCAGTAGTTTGGTCAGAATGCACATTCCTGGCCAGCCATTCCCAGAAAAATATATTTAGTTTGCGGATCAATAGCTAGAGCTAACAAGTCCTCAGGACTCTGAGGTGCAGTCACCAGTAATGTTTGTGCTGTTGCCGATAGCAAAACATATGTGCAGCTTAAAAAAACCCCACCTTTCTGAAACAATTTTTGAGTTGTAATTCTTTTAATGAATGCAGGCTGCAGCCAAACACTTCCATATTCATGACAACTGTATAACCTAATCACTGTAGCAGCTCACTTATTGCTTTGTTATATTTTGGTGTTCGGTCCTTGCACTCTGCAAGTTCCCAGATGGGAGTATGTGCTGCAATAACCCCTATTATGTCCTAGGTGCTGAAAATGCCATATGAGCTCCTGAAGTGCCATAACAGTGGCACCCAGGACATTAATATGCTCAGCAAACACGATTGTTCTGACAGCACCAAAACAAGGAGACAGATACTGGAAAGAATAACAAGTATACCTAGCAACATTTCAGCGACAACGGGGTATGGTTTTGAGACTGATTCTGTGCTGAAATCCATAAGGTCTGATCCCCACATGTCCTACTCCCTCTGTTTCCTCTAACAAGAAACATTCAAGACAAAGAAAAGGGAAATGTCTCTTTTGAACCTAAAGCTGTAACTAGTGCGTGAGTGAATCTAGTCTGGCAAGGCCGGGGTAGAGGGAAGGGTTTATCTTCTGCCCCAACCAAGCCTTTCTCAGTGTCTACAGTGAGAAAACACACAAAAGTGTAATGTTCCCTGATATCCATCGTATGTGTGTGCCTTGAGGTCGCCCTGGGACAGCTGTGTGTTGAGTGTAGCATGTTCACTCTGTTTGCAGCCTGAGCTGCATCCCGCCAGCCTCTTCCTTGAGCACTGGGAGAGGGGCACAGGATTGGTTTGTGTTGGGGGCCTGATGCCAAAGAGGGGATGATGCCAGTTGTATCCCTACCAGTCATACCCCAGGTAGATAAATACCATGACTAGTGTTAAGGCTTAGCCTGGTCAGAAGCATGGGCTCGGGTATTAGTTCTGTGGACTAAGTAAGCTGGACACCTAAAATCAAGTGCAGATGTAGTATTTGCAAGGTGGGTTGTCTGGATTTGTGTGATAGTTGCTGGAGAGAAAGGTGCACTCCAGGGTGCAGTTCTTCTCCTGCTGACATGGCATTAAAAACTAGGTCTGATGACTCAGGCCCTAAAGCTTGACCATGAACTCTGCAGGGAGACTAGATGATGAGCTTAGGTTGTAGTTACTTGATCAGGATATGACTTGTATCTCGATTAGATGAATACGGGTTTGGGCTTGTGCTTAAAATCAGTCAAGCAGAAGTCGTGCTTTTGTGGAAGAAAAAATATTTCTATTTCCACCACCTGTGGAAAAGCTACATACTGAGTTTGTCTGGAAAATGAACGGCTTTCCCTGTTACTTCATTTGGACGTTGTACTGGGGCAAAGTTCAGATTTACCATTGTCTGTTCTTTTGGCATCAGGAATTTCCCCTAGTGGTTTTGCCTTTGTTCTACCGTCAGCGGCAGGCAAGCACACCCATGTAGGACCCCCTTGTTTGCCCTCTCCCTTGGAATTGTGTGGTCCCCTTGCTGCTAAATGTTGTTATGGCAAATGGTCTGTAGGACCAGGAATGGGGCTATCAATCTATTGCCAGTCACAGGTTTCGTGAGCTCATTGATTTGTGGAGCTGATCTCTAAAAACTGCTGATCACTGTGGTTGTGTACTGCTTACTGTTACGAGTGATGCTTGTGGTTTGCAGTGAGGAATACAGTACAGGATCCATGAAATTACATCTTATGAAATGAATCTGCCTTTCTTTAGTAAGGTTTGAATGGCATGTGGATGATCTGTGCTATGGTGATTGGAGGTACAAGGAGGAAATATTTACAAAAGCCATTTCTTCTTCCTTTAAACCACATTTGTCCCCTGTACGCAGAATGCTGAGCAGAGCCTTTGGTCCTGCTTCCCTCCTCCATCTTCCCAAGAAGAAGAAAGAATTTCACCTTCCACTGTTTTACATGGGTTCAAGTAACCCCAAAGCACGCACCAGTGCTACTTAGGATAACTATGAAGTGACTGCCCTGCTTTAATACTGAAAGTGCTTATTAAAAGCTCCTTTTCTATGCAAGGTAGCAACTCTGTGCTTTTGCATACATAGCTGACTTGGGAAGCTGGTATTTTATGAGTGTCCATGCACGCCTCATTCAGACACGGAGTTTGGAGAGGGACAGATGGGGCTGACCCAGCTGTTCAGAGGCTGCTGCAGCTGCATGCAGGGTTTTGGTCTGGAAAACTTCAGCTGCGTTTCACCCGGGGAGTTCAAAAGTCCATAAACTAACAGCACTCTTGAAAGGGAAGAAAGAAATTGTCTTCCTCCCTGCCTTTTTTGTGAAACTGATTGGAACCCAAACCTCCACTGTCACCTTTCAGATAGAAATGAGTTAAAATATGAATTAATAGTGCTGTCACTGAGTCAAACAGTCACCATCTACTTATTTTTCTTCAGTGGGCCTCCAACTTCTGAGACATATGGACGGTATAGATGTGGTATATAGCTGCCATGTAAATATAGTGATGGTGTTTTCGGTAAAATTAGAATACACTGAATTTGAAAGTGAAGTTTATTCCACGGTACTTTGCTTATACCAGTTTACTCTGAAAGCAGAATTTGGCCCATTCTTTCTTTGACTTTGTAAAGAAGTGGGAATATCTATTACCCGTTTACCTCTCGAGTACTTCAGATATTGCAAATAGATGTAACAGCTAAAATAAAGGGGATGTTTTGTCAGTGATTGGATATCCTACAGAATGTATTTTTTACAGAAAAAGAAAAGCAGACAAATTGAGTGAAACTCTTGTCTTTGTAGATTTTACTACAGAGTAGTGTTTTTCACTATCATGTATGACTCATCCTTCTCGAGGTAGTGGTGGATGTAGGCTTTGCTGATTGCTCTGGGCCATGGCTGGTAGTCTCCCCAAACTAAGCAGAGCGGGGAATGTGTCATCTAAATATGTAAGTAAATACAAATAAAAAATAAAAAAGCAAGACTGCAAAATAAAATTAAATCTTAATGAGGGCATGGGAGGAGGCAGCAGTGAGGACATTCTTTCAATTTCTCCTTCTCTGCAAGGTTCCTTTGGATTGAGAAACTTGATGAAAATGATGAATATGGGAACCTTTTAGTGGTCCCCAGTGCAGATCTTCAGCATTGGGCTGCAGGTTTTATAAGTATCTTGCTGACAGATCTGGAGAAAACTGCAACTTCTCGTGACTGCATAGGCTGCTGGAAAAAAAGAGCCGTTTAGTGGATATAATATTACAGTGCCTTAAGGATGAACCATGGTGTGTTGTTCGATAGCTGAGTTTTGTCAGACAGATGCAAGTCTTCATTTTGGAGAGCAATGCTTCCAGGCCACGCAGAGAAATATCCAATAAAGGTTTTAATCTGTGGGAAGCTGAATTTTCCCTGTGTTGTGCGAGACCTGGATGTCACTTAAATCCTCTGTATCTGCCAAAATACTTTATAGATGTATCAAAGTAGCATTTTGGCTTCATGGTGACCCCCTGCGCTGGGGAGGATTTCCTCCCTGGAAACAATTCAAGGAAAACCTGAGGGAGCAGAAATGTTAAGTGTCTTCGTTTCACTTGGTCAGTCACTTACCTTTCACTAGCATCTGTTTTCCAGGCCTTTAAGCTAAATCAGGAAAACCATCTTCAGCTGGTGTCTCACAAGCTGGTCCCATGCAGAGCCTGTGTGCTATAGGAGTCGTACAACCACAGAATAGAATACCAGGTTGGAAAGGACCTCAAGGATCATCTGTTCCAACCTTTCTTGGCAAAAGCATGGTTTAGACAAGATGGCTCAGCACCCTGTCCAGCCAAATCTTGAAAGTGTCCAATGCTGGGGAATCCAACCCTTCCCTGGGGAGGTTATTCCAGTGGCTGATTCTTCCCATTGTGAAATTTTTTTTCCTTGTGTCCAATCAAAATCTCCCAGGAGTGACTTGCACACATTACCCTTTTTTTTATTCCATGTGACAAGAGTTGAACCCCTGGGGCAGGATGGTCTCAAGTAGCTGAGGGGCAGCAAGGCAATGCAAGGTTTGAACCAGGGTTTGCTCAACAAATGTGACTTGTAGCCTGCAGCTTGCTGCGTGCATGGACCTCTGCTGGGGACAGGATGGCTTTTCTGCATCTTGGTGAGGTAGCTGTCATGTAAGCAAATTGCAGTCACGCCAGGCACACGTTTCCTGTTGCCTCCCTTTTGGGAAAAAGGCTCGTGTTGCCCATCCGCTTGAAATGGGCCTGCAGAAAATGATTTGAAACCAGCTGTGAGAGTTTCATTTTGGGGAAAGTCGGGGTGTAGGCAGAGAGATGATTGTGAACAGGGGAATCAAGGTGGGAGAGAGAAGCAGGCCAGCATACCTGTGTAGCTCCAGTTTGGGACTAGATGGGCCACGACTGGTGCAATGCTTGCGGGAGATTTAGAGCAATAAGGGCTTCAGTATCTATGAGATGAGAAAAGAAAGAGTCAGGTGTATTGTGCTCATGTTCCTGAATGAAACTATTTTACAGTGGTTCTGCTAGAAGGTTTTAGCACAAGAGAGAAAATAGGAATGCTTCAGTTCTCTTTACAAGATAGTCTATTTGCATTCATTCTTTTGTGTTACATTGAAGGGAATGTCCTGGCAAAGTGTCATTTGAGAGGATTATTTTAACGTTTGAATGTGTCTTGCCAATGCCTTCTTTCTTTTCTTCACCTCCAGGAAGAGCAGGGAAATGCATACTGAAATAAATTTTGGCTTCCTTGTTATTTAGGGACGTATGAATAAAAATTATTTCAAAATAACTTAAGGCTTACAGAATGGAAAATTGCTCCTGCAGTTCGTTGCAGCTGATGAAATTTGTAATACATCTCCACTTTTCAGTTGTGGTTTGAAGTGCTAGGACACAGGTTTGCAGCCTGAAAAAGGTAGAAGCTTGGCTTGGCTGATCAAGTTTATTATACAGTCTTGTCCAGGTATTCACTCCTTGTCTACAGCCCTTGTAAAGTTGTTTTTGTTGAGGTTTTGATGTATGTAAATTCTGCAAAGCAGTGATGAATAGAAAGTGAATAATAATTTAGCACTTGATTTTGAGTAGTACTTATGACATAGTGAAATCAGACTTTTACTGCATTCTATTTTTAATTTATTTGAAAAAGAAAGGAAGATAATTGACTGTTTCTCACTGAATTTTATAAGTGGCTTTATAACTGTTAGTGGTTCCAAAAAGAAATAAACTGGAGTGAGGCATAACAGGATCTGCTCTATGACTTTTGGCAGAAGATAAGCACTACTGCAAGATATACTTTTCACAGATGTTGCAGTCTGAACAAAACTTGGTCATAGACCGTTCCTGATTTCTCATCCGCTTGTGACCATGTTATGTTCCTGTTGTAATTGCTTATGAAGAGATGGAGCAGTCAAGAATACTACTGTTTTCTATTGTGACTTAGCAGATAAGCTTGGTGAGGACTGAATGACACCCAAGCTGCTCTGTAAATCTAAAGGTGTAGTTTGGGAGCTGTATATTCACAGTCAACTGGATTTCCATTTTCTCCTTGTGCCCATGCTGGTCTTGCAGAGTTGATTGTTGGGTTTTGTCACTGTCCTCTTTTGCTATATTCGGTAATCAAAGGTTGAGGGCATGCTTGTGTAGCACATTTGGCTATTAAAAATATTTTAAGCTTGTTTATTTATTGATGTTCACCTCTGATAACTTTTAACCTAACAGTGGAGATGCAGCAGGGGCCAACAGAAATTCTGATGAGAGAAATGATAGCAGAAAGCCCTTGTACTAGTAAGGTCACAGGATTCTTCAAACAGAGGTGAAGCTCCTGTCATACATAAAAAAGGTCCCCTGGTGGGTCAGCGTGCTGTTCTTGGACAAACAAAATGTGTGCTCTACTCTGTGTGTCCATTTTTATAAAAAATTTTCCTTGTGGGAAACTGCCCAAGATGTTGCATCTGGTCCTGTCATTCAGGTAAGGTGTTCTATGCAGGATGGCCTTGTCTCTGCATTGCCAAAATAGATGACTTTGGGACTTTAAGCCAGGTGACACAGCAGTTATTTTGGATATTTTCTTTAAAAAAAATGGTTTCTCCTGGTGCAATATGTCATAAATTCCTCCCCCAAATAAGGACATCAGTACAAATGCAAAGATGCACTCTTTACTAATACAGACATGGGACTATTGAGTAATGTCCAGGAGATAGCATACTGTGCATTTTGCTTGTGATCTTTAGGCAGCATGAGGAAAGAGAGTAAAAATGTAGCTTGGAAAACCTGAAAACCACCCCGTTGTGCTGTGGGTCCAGCAGCCACCTTGCCTAAGCAAGCACATGGTCAAGATTTCTTGGCTTGTGGGTCAGGTCTGTGCAGAGTGATGCTGGGATCTGTAAATCAAGGTTATTCAATAACATCGTTATTAAACACCAGTTGCCTTTCATTCTGCATTTATCAGAAAGAGCCATATAGAACTGAATAAACAACAACATCAAAAAATCCTTAATTTTAGGAGCAATTATTCTCAAAAAAGAAAGGCAATCCAGAGGAAACTGTGCAAAATACATTTTGTTTCCAAGGGAAACAGTAATGAGAAATGGTTAGGTCACTGTGGAAAAAACCCCACATAGAAAACCTTTTTTAGCAAGGACGTGGAAACAGTGCTTATCTTTTTGGGCAGCTTTGCCTAATAGATAAGACGCTGGACTCAAAATGGGTTCAAATCCCAGCTCAACTTGAGAATTTTTGTCAACTTAGACCTATCAGTTTGTGATGTTGTAATTTCTTTTTGCAAAAAGAAGTTAATACAGTTTGTCCTCTGACAAGTGTTCAGAGTAAAGATGAGGTGCTTGTGTGGCTCCTTGTATGGTACAGTGCTAGTACCCACCTAGGTGAGTACTTAGGGTCTGAGGGTTACATTATCCCAGCTTTTCAGGTGATGAATGAAAAGCATTGGATGTTGGCTGGTGTGCTCAGGATTATACAGCCGCATGCACAGCCAGTTACAACCCCAAACTGCCTTTCTAGTTGGTGGGGGTCAATGAGCTTCTTAGGGACATGGTTCAGTAGTGGATAGGTATGGTTGGACTTGATCTCAAAGGTCTTTTCCAACCAGATGATTCCATGAGTCTGTGATTTGGCCTTCCTTTGTCAGAGGATAAGATTTAATGTATTTCACACTACCAAAGCCAACTTATAGGGGCTGAGTTAACATTAGAATAAAGGTTATCAGTGAGCTGAAGGACTAGAAGAGGTACTGAGGCTTTACTTTCTGAATCATGTGTCTTCAAGACCACAGAAAATGAAATCCTGTGTGCTTGGTGTTACAAAACCTGAAGACTTGCTAACCCCAGTGCTAACCGAAACCCAAAATGATGACTAGCAATGCTTGCTTGTTTTTCATTTTTCAATGTAATGCTGCAGTCTTTGTTTCCTCTTTTTTTGGTGGGCAGTGTTGCCTGTAAGCTGCAGAACAGCTGTTATGTTATGGCACAGTGATGGCAGAAATCCGTACACTGTCATGGGTACAAGTCTTGAAGTCCATGACAATGTTGGGAGAATAGAGAACATGTTAGAAAAAAGCCAGGCATACACTAGTGGACCTAACTTGTTACAGTTGTAAACCATGGGAGGGTAAAACCAATTGATTGAGAGTTTCTAAGCTTTTGTAAAGCCCATTTAAATTCAGCATCTAATGAATTTTCACAAGGAACAAGCCTGAAGAAATGCAACACCTCAAAGCCTTCAGCTAAAATGAAAGCATCTTTAAAATTCAAGTTTGAGTATCCCACTGGGGCAAACCAGATTACACATATTTTAGAGGTCAAAGGTAAAAATTACCTGAGAAACCCAGTGCTGCTCCCCTGCCCCCTCAGTCTTCCAAATCTACTTTAAATATCCTAAAGGAGCAGAAAAGTATTGGCAATCTGTTGGGGAAAAAAACCCCACCAGTTGCTAGAAAAGTAAACTTCTGTTGCAAATATCTTTGAGGTGATCATTGGGTCCCCCAGTATTTGTAGTGTCAGAAGGACCTGCCGCAGGGTTATCTGTGACACTGCAGCCCCACATTCACTTCATCCTCATCTGCTTGACAAGCTGGAAGTCTTTAAAAGGTGCCCTGGTTCCTTCTGGAATTTTAACTGTTGGTAAATCAAAGTCAAGTGAAGCCTTCTCTTAAGCATCTTTTAATTTTCAAGTGGCAATGCTAAATTGCTGATAGTTATTTTTTGCTGATAGAGTTTTTTTAAAAGTGTAATCATTATTTAGTTTCTAGGTGAGAGAAGTAGTTGAAATCTTACTGTTCTGAAGAGAAAAGAGAATATTGTCGGGGAATGTGTCAGTTAAAACCAACAAAAATGGATGTAGTTCCGTTTAAGAGCCTGTTAACTCCTTTGTTAACCAGCAAAGTACCAAACAAAATGTGACCACAACCTGCATGTTTGTATTTGCCACAGCTTTTGACATCATCAGAGTATGGGAAAGAAAATATTTCATATTGATCCTTGTGCAAAAGCCAATGGTTAAGTTGCAGGTGACTTCAAAATGCAGTTACTTCCTACATAAAAAATGTATAGTGGAAAACAGCGGCTCAACCATGTGCAGAAATAAAGCCAGAAGAGAGAGTATGTTTTCAGTAGCAATTTAGTGCATGATTGATCTTACTGGTAGCAGTAGCGTAATGTTTATAGCTGAGTAAGCCCACTATCAACAACCTGCTTGTAATGTCTATGTTGAAAAAATGCAAAGAAAATAAATTAAGTTTTAAGTAAAATTTACATTTGTATTAGAAAATCAACGTGTTAGAGTTTAGCAGGCTTAACATTTTCTGAGAGCTAATTCCCTTTCCAAAATTGCTGTTCATGTGTTTGCTTCTCTGTTTCCTCTGACTCTATTCTGTCTCTGTCTTGATATCTCTAGTATATTGGGTGTTTTAAGATTAACACCTGAAAGGCAAAACCCAGTGATTTTAGATGCAGTTAACTTTACCCCTGTGTGTTTATTTTCTTATTAAATTCCCTGTAATGCTTCTTCCCTTCCCACCAATCTCTCTGATAAGACAGCTGATAAAGTCGTGCATCATTTTTATCTGGGAGTGTCCCAAAGCAGTTGTCACCTGCCTGAGTAAGGTGGACAAGAAGCCAGTTAGAGAAGCAAAGGCAAAGCATGTGGCGGTGTGAAAGATTGGTCACACCTAGGAACACATGGTGCCTCTGCAGCAGGGACCTCTCTGAAGGGAAGTGCTGGTTTAAAGGGCTGCATCTGCACAACTTGACTGGGTACCTGGGGCAGGATTTTGCTCTAGTCATGCTATGTGGTTGAGTTCTGACTTCTGTGTTGCAAGCACAAACCCGTCCTCCTTGGTGATGTGGAGGGAAGCTTTTAAGATGAAGTCTTTTACTCTGTGGACATCTGAATATGAAAGCTGTCAAAACCACCTGGCAGTGGGTGAGAGAGATTTCCCTTCTCACCCTGACCTGTCTTTTACAGTAACTACACTTTCACATATGCTTCTGAACAGCCAGGTAATCCCAAGGATGGTCTTCAGAAAGGCTCTGGTAGCCTTGATGGACACATTTCCTTTTCCAGCTCTCTTTGAGAGCTTCCCTTTGTAGTGAGAGTGCTCAGAGTAGCAGGCATTGTAAAATCAGCATCTTTATGTTGATATATCCTTTTTTGCCATCTAAATGAAAGCAGCAGCTATTACCTTCCTTCCCATACCCTGCAAAGAGATTTGACAACAGTTCTGGTAACAGTGCTGAGACCTGCACTGAGGCAGCAATGGTCCAGTGCTGTGGCCAGCAGTGACTCTTTGCCTCAAGCTCCTCCCTACTGCTCTGGTGGTTCTGTGCTCCTTGTCTAGAGACCTTCAGAGATCAGATCAGTGAGCTAAATTTCAGGTCCTAGCTGATGGCTTCTAAGTTCACAAACCTTAACATGGTCTGGCAGATTGGTATCTGCAAAATCTGGCTTCTTGTTTGGCTACTGTTTGGCTGAAGGCATGCTGGCGCTTCTCCCTCCCTCATTGGGCTTTTGTGTACCACTGAGATTTGGTACATCTTGCTGCAGCCTTTTAAGATGCTTCTGCTGTCAGCTGTTTATAGTTCTGCTGGCAGATTGGCTTGTAGCAGAGTTGGTGAATCCCTTGTGTGCACCTGTATGCCAGCTGGCCTTCTGAGTTATTGTCCTAAATAATAGTGTAACCTGCTAGTAAAAATAGATTTGTCCCCAAACCCAGAGACAAGGGTGGAGACACTACGGCACAGCGTTCCTTCCCTTCTGCTTGGAACACGCACGTGTTCAGGTGTGAAGCCTCTAGAAAAAGAGGTCCTGCTGCCTTGTAGATCTTTGTGGGATCTGGCAGAGTTGCGACTGAGCCAGCTACAGCCTCAGTGAACAGCTCAGGTGGACTGAGTTCTTCCTCTGCAGTGTGACTGATACAATGCAGCTGGGGTACAGCAGGCAATGAGAACACAAAGTGTTCATGTCACTGTGTGCAGGACGTGCTTGAGCCTGATCCGTATGTGTAGGAACAATAAAAATTCAAAGGCTAAAATAATCATGACAACATCTTGGAACACAGAATGGATCCAGTGTTATCTAGATCCAGACAGCATTAACTTTGAAACAACCTGCTGTATTTTCACTGTTTGGTTATATCCAGTTATTGTGTATCTTACTGAACTTTAGTTTTGATCTGGTTTATGCCAGGGCTGGGTGTTTTTTGAGTGCCTACTGAAGATTTGCTGGGATCTCTAGATTAATAACAGTGCTTTGTTATTTGCATAAGGACCTTATATATTTCAATTCCACTTGGAACGATGTAGATATCTAAGTTTTGAGCATGTATTAAAATATCCTTGTGGGTTATAAATTGTTGTTACAGGCTGTTCTCTTAAGATTTGCATGTCCTAGACTGATAAGTTAAACATTCTGAGTAAATTCAGGCTCTCCGTCTTATAGCTGTTCCTTTGCAGAAAGGCAGACCTGATGTTGCATGTTGGATTTTGCATGCATGATGTGTGTGACTATTCTAGTTTCATAATAACTTAGTTTAGAGCCATTTTATTGTGAGGTGTTATCTTTCGGCCTGGAAACAGCAGGTTGTTTTGGCTTAGTTAGCCCAGTGGCAGTAGTTCTTCAAGACAGCGCTCTGAGGTTGAAAATTCATGGTTTGCACAATGGGCTTCAGGCTGTGTTCAGTTCTTTTTGTGTTATTTCTTCTCCCTTTTACTCATTCATGACTGCCACATCATTTTTGCTCTGTGAAGAAGAAAGTGAGTTATTTCCTTTGGGAGGTATCTTCCTGCATGTGAAGAAGTGGCTTTGAGTATTTCTGTTTCCTGCTGTTGCACTTCCATCACTAGATCAGCTTCTCTTTTGCTCGTACAGGCGCAGTTTTCAGATGTGCCAAGAAGGGCAGTGGTGAACTGTACAGAACATTATAGGACATGCTCGTATGTGCCTGGTCTAATGTATAAAGTAGACTTAAAGCTGCTGTATCTGGCTGACAGACCTAGGTGATTCATGGTTGTGTGCCACTGGCATGTCACAAAATTAGGGTGCCCTGGTATATGCTACTTCAATCAATAATTTCTGCCCTATCTGTGTGCACAGTGTGCTGAGATCTGTACATGGAAGTGTGTAACATCTCTGTCTGAGATGTACAAAGTATGTGCTGTTAAAGAGCAGTTTGTATTGTTCTGAATTAGTCTTCTGAAATGTGAACACCTCATTCAGGATGAGCAGCCAAGGTCCTGTTCTAGGCAGTGAAAAGAGAGAGTAGCTCCAGAGTGTGGTCATTACCCTCCTCTGGTTGGTGTACACATGGTTTACACTGATGTTGCTATGACCATGGAGAGATGGCATAAGCTGGGTTTTGGGGAAACACATCCCTTTCTCTTGAGTCAGAGAGCCTGTATAGGTAACTTTCAGTCCTGGCTTTCAGATGGCTGCAGTGAGGTGTCAGGAGAAATGTCTCACTCCAGCACTGGATCCCTAATGAAGTTCCAGAACATTATGTAAGAACTTTATCCCTCATCATATGATTTTTATGTATAAACTTGGATATTGTGGTTGTGATTTTGTTTTATTTTGAGGCAATTTTAATTACTGTTCCTCTTGTCCAGCCTAGTTGCGCCTACATGTGTTTGTCCTGTTCAGTGGAGCTTTTCTTAGAGAAGCACCTCTAGAATGTGTGGAGCTTCTCAGAAAATGAACAGAAGGAGATTCCTGAAACGTCTGTTGTGAAGGGAAAGAGGAGCATTTTCTGTGAAGAGCGTAGCAAAAATTAACAGACCTAAAGCAAATTACCATCTGAAATGTGGTGCTTTTGGGAGGTTTCAAAAGACCAAAGGAGATCATGGAAAACAAATCATTCTGCTAATGTAGGACACAGCTTAGTCCTTGAAAGTTATAGGTTTCTGGAAAATTTTTGTAATCATGTTAAACTCCTTACTAAACCATCTGGACTTTTTTTCCATTCTTGGCTTGGTTAGTATGTGTAGCCTCTTTTATTTGGCGTGAATAGCATGGGGGCTGAAAGAAAAGACTTAATTCAGAGAAGGCAAATGAGATCTTTTCCAAAGATCAGTTTCATAAAGGGATCATGAGAGACAGAGTTTTGTCTCATTTGGGGAAACTTGCAGAATCTCAGGGAGCTAATGTGGCAAGTAGTGAAGGAGCAAAAAATGGCCATGCTAAGTCAGAGGCAGGTGCAAGGGGATAGCTGAAGTTTGCCCAGAGAGGCGATTCTATGTGTCATGTGTAGGTGTCTCCTCCAAGCAGGCCAAACGGAAGAACTTTTAAAACTATTATCTAATTAAGACAACAAGGCATTTGAGGAAGGATCTTTTCCATCAGAATGGTTTTATTGGATAAGCTAAATTGTTTGATTTTGTTAGCTGTAGTCTGCTTGGACTGAAAGCTGCAGCTGATGGAAGAAGATGGAAGAGCAGGCTCCAAATTGCAAAATTCGAATCCAGAACTTTTGTACCTCTGAAATTACAGAATCTGGACACATGTCTGTTCGAGGTATTTTGCTTATTTGAAAGTGTGTCTTCCTTTTTCCTCTGGTCTTGTAGACTGTTCGAGATTCACCTTGCTTTGAGGTGGCTGGGCTCTTGTCTGTAGCTGCCATATTTCAGGGTAAGAATAATGGAGGGCAAGTTATTTTATTTTGAGCTTATATGGATCAAAGATGTATATATGTATGCGAATGTATGCATTCTTCATTTCCTCCTGAGAAGTCAGATTTCATGGGAGTGGGGAAGAGGTGCAGCTTGAGGGTGAGAGGCAGAGGGTATCAATATGCCCAAGTATCTATTGACAAATGCATTTGATATGCCTGTCAGAATAGTCTTCTCCCTAAGATAGAGGGCAGCTGTCTGCTGCTGACTTGAAAGGTGTTTATGAGCAAATAAATCTTTGTCGTCTTTCCATCTGCTAATGTGGATGTGCTAAATCAGTGGAAAGAAGTAGGAGGAAGGCGCAGGAACCTAGCTGCCAATGACAGTGTTTTGCCCAGATCCTTTTCTTTTCAGAAAGCTACCATCAGGTACTGGTTTTTGTAACACTTCTCAAATCTTGTTACAGTACCTGGAAAGGGAAGAGACTTATTTCTAAATACTGAGTCAAAGTATGATCTATGTAGAATATTTTTAAAGTAATAAACCTAGCATGGTCCTAAACATCAATGGAAAGGCAAACACATTTGCCAAGGAAACTTTTCCCTTGTTTGTCCTGTGGTTTGTGGTCTGCAAATTAGGTCAGTTGGTTTATTTGAACTATACAGAGATTTGTTAAAGTGCATACTTACAAAAGAAGGCACAGCCATCTCCCTGCAACAAGATGACAATTCTGAGTCAAGTATTGTTCTTTCCTGATCGCATTTTTCAACACGATGTGATGCATACCAGTTCCCTTTGTAGGAACCTGTGTTACTTTTGATAAATGCCAGAAATCAGGTGCAACTGTTTGTGGATGGAATGTGGATCATTGCTTTCAGTCAGAGAGAGATTGGATATTTAATTTATAAGAGATGATTCCAATTAAAATGCTTATTGTTTTGCTTTTCCTTTAATACTGGAAAACGCAGAGCTTTTCTGCTAAAGTTCCCCATGGCTACTTCACTACAAATATATCTACAATTTTCTCCTTCTTCCCAGCTCCTCAATACTAATTATAAATCCCTGCATCACCAGTGTCTGACTTTACCTGCATTATTCTGGAACTTCGTTTTTTTACCCCAAGGTCTAAACTGGCTATGCCTTCATCGTATCAGATGGGAAAAGAAAACTCAGTCATTAGGTAGGTCTCTTTTTAAGTTGACGACCAGGGGCCATGACCTCGCTATGTTCTCTCACTCCTTTTTTACCGCTATATCTAAACCCAAAATTGATGCATTCTTGCTGACAGGCAAATTTAATTCCTTGGCCTTCCACATCGATCCCTCCACCTACTGCCGGCTGTTCAGAAAATAGCCTGTTATTAAGAATGTTCATGCTATTAAGGATGTTCACGTTATGTGGTCTTAGCTGTGTTACTAACTTCCCATGATCTCTTAAGGACCAGTTTTGTCTGATTTGGGACATGTTACTTAAACAAGTAGTGATTCCCCCCAGGGCTGCATAAGAGGGAAAGTGCCATGCCCAGCAGTTAGAGTTTATAGCATTGGTATTTTGCTCTCAGGGCAAAGGTTTGAAAGTTTCTTTTATGCATTTACTGCTCTGCGTATTTTGCTGTTTGAATCCCGCTATTATTCTTAAAAACACATGAAGGATTTCTCTTATGCTAATTGAAAACATACTGTATGTTTTTAGACCAAGCCAACTGATGCAAGATTTTTAAACTGAATATTTAAAAAATGATTTTCAGCCGTTTGCAGGAAAGAAAATGAGTAAAAAGGAACCGTGTTTTTTTGGTTGCTTCTCGTCCCGTCCCCCCCCCAACTTTGATTACAGAAGTAGTTTTTTCTTTTAAGGAAAAAAATCTAGTTCTGTCCTGTTATGAAAGATTAGTCTGTTGTAATTACTGGCCAGAAGTTTCCACAGTGAAGATGTTGACCCACACAATAATCGGTTTGGAGATGCTGTTAAAATGGAATTTTTCTTGTTTTACATCTTCTAGAAAATAAAGACCGTAGTGCCGGTTGTTTAGTGCTTCTTAACTTGTTTTCATAGTCATTAATTTAACTGCAATTCTTCGTCTCCTCTTGGCACTTTTAAGATGTATTTTTGTGCAAAATACATTTGATACATTAAAAAAAAACCCACCGAATTTTGTAATATTGGTCGTAGCTTGCAGGCTATTAAATAGGAATGCAGAGTGATTTTTTTGCTTTATGGCTGGTTTGGTTTTCTGATTACACTGGAGCCAGTTGAAGTTGATGGAAGTTTAAAGCCTTTGTCACCCCTTGGCCCTTGATGAATTTGAATTTATACTCAAACAGTCCCATATATCCTTGTTTCAAATGAATTTCTGGAGCATGATTTTTTTTTAAGCTGTCCATTTGAGTCTCTTCTGGCTTCCTGAGGGTTCAGCCCTGAGTGAAGTGACCGTGACAAAATCTGTCCTTTGGGGCTAAGGGTGGGAAGGAGCCCAAGCTCCTTGTGAAATGAAAGGGAATTCAGTGAGAGGTTCTGATTTCTCTCCAAAGAGTTCGTTACATTTCCTAGCAAAGGCCAGATACTTGTTCCTAGAAACTGTTAATTGGATTGAATATGCTTGCAAACATTCATGGGGACAGTAACAAAGAACTGGTGAAGCGGATGGACAATGCCTTGTTCGGAGCATCAGGATAAATGACAGTCCCATGCTCATTATGAACTGATGGGCTGTTTCTCCTCAGTTAAGGTTGCAACTAGTTTCCCATTGTATTTTTTTCATCAGGTTATTTGTTTTATTGTATGAGAAAACTTGGATTCGAAGATATCTTTTGTCAGCCAACTTTATTTTTAAGAAGGCTTTCCTGTGTGTTTTCAGTGCTAATTGAGGTCCATCAGTGGCTATACGATTTAATGGTATTAATAGGAATCTTTGAGCACAAACAGAACTGAATGCTACAAATCACAGCATGTGCAGAGAAATGTAATTCTCTTTGGAGAGGTAAAGAGCAAAATTACTGAGCTGTATTATATTGCATACCCTGCAGGTCATCCAGAGAATTGGGATTTTGGATTTATCCACTTTTGGAGAATGATGTCACGTAATCAGAGTAAAGTATAAATATCGGTGACTTCTTTGTTTCCTTTGTGTGGCAATAACCTGTGCTGGTGTTGTCAGAGAGTTATAGGTTCTTACCATGCTTCTGCATGCTCACAGGTATACTGACTATAATTTAGTTTGGCACATTTGATGACAACTATTGTGGTAAAGTAATTGAAGAGAAGTTGTTTTTCAACTATCCAGCTGCCTGCGATTCTGGTAGCCAAGGTAACTTGCCCATGATATCATATGGAGATTTACTTTTATTGGGACAACCTACTTTTAATTCATTGTCAAGTAAGTAGCAATCATGCAAAAAGTTTTGCATGAAGATGGTGAGAAGTGCTATGCAATTACTGGTCTAGCCAGAGCATGTGGAATATCATTCTGTAATCTGTTTTTCAACATGCTGTATTTGAGTGTATAGACTATAAAACTAATCTTTTTCTCCTTTTGTTAGCAAGACAAGTTTTAAATTTAAAAAAGAAATACAGCAAACATATTCACAGACATATGCCAGAAAGGATCGCAGCTGAATAGGTGTTATTTCCCATCTTTTCTCTTTTGACCTTGGTAGCTGGAAAATCTAGGATGTCATCTCAGACTAATTGTATTGCTGGAGTGTGTGCATTTTACCTGGCTGAGGGATGTCTTTTGATGGACATAGAGATTTAATTATCAAGAATGGTAGAGAACAGACGATGTGTGCTATTTTTTAAGCTATCATTGACATCTTCAAAGTCCATAGGATGTTGACAATGCATAATATATGAAATTCCATGATGTGATATTGAGGGCTACTATCAAGACTCAGGATAAGAAAAAAAAATTGTGGAAGGAAGCAGCCGTGCATGGCAGGTTATTTTTTCGTGGAATAATGTGTCAAAAATTGGTATTTTATTCTGTTATTTGCATCCTCCTATTACCTTGTATGGAGAACTTCCTATTCTATCTTACGTGTTATCTCTTCCTGAAAGAAAGATTCTTCTTTTGTGAAGATCAGTTGCTGAAGCTGGTAAAGCGCTAACCCATGTCAGTCCACATGCTGTTTCCCTGCTCTACACTCAGGATTCATGAAAAAGGAAAGCAGTTAGTTGCTCTAATAGGAGGCATGCAGAGAGTACCCAGTGTGGGGTGGATGCAACCACATGCCTAAGGAGCAGAGCAAATCTGGCTGCTGACTAGGATCAGCTCTGAAGAGCATACAGGAGGTGAGCAGAACTTCATTTTTTTAAAAAAGAGAACAATTTATCTTCAGTTAGATTGCAAGTCTTTCCTTGGGCTTGTATTTGTAATAGTAGGAAGTGAAATTTCATATTCATAATGTTATAAATTCATATTTGGAATACTTGAGATGGGGGGAACAAATGAAAAAACAATAACAAAATTAACTAGGACATTTCTAATTACAAATGCAAAATCAGAACCTAACATTAGAAAACAAAAGAGTCAGAATAGTACTCGCTTAAATGCTCTTACGTTTTGATAGTACAGTCCTTGAAACAAAAGGCAATAAACCTTCTGCCTTGTTTGTATTGTTCCAATAATGTCATAGGCCATTTAGGATTAACATTTGTTATCTGATACTACTTCCTGGACTGAAGTGTCACTGTGTAAAAAGTATTTATGTGTTTACTGTCATTTCTCATCAGTTACATGCAAGTGGCAGCTCTGCCTTGTTCCTGCTGCTTTGGGTGGACAGTAAGGTCCACAGCTGCTTTAGTTGCAAATATTTTACTTCTAAACCACAAAACCATAACCCATTTTTTTTCACTGAAACGCTTTCATATCGTAATGATCAAAATATGGTGTGATTCCAAAAGAGGTATACAAACTTTCTTGTTCTTGGCATGAAAATATTACTCCCTGGAAACACCTTCTGTGTCAAATGATGGAAATGTTCCTGTGATTTATGTAAGTGATTGTCAGGAGGTTTTGTGGCTCATCCAATTTTAGCAGTCAAGTACTCTTTCCTTGTCACTTATGACATACTTGATGAATTTTCATGATTAGCTAACGCGCTTCATAATTGTCAAAACTTTGCAATGGTGTTCCTTAGAAATATTGAGTAGGGGGAATTCAGCGCTACCTCCCAGTTTTTCTGTACAGGCACTCATTTTTTTTCAATTCTCTTTTATTTACTCTGTCTAGTAGCCTTTTGCAAACCTCTCAGTTTGCTTTGGTTAACTCTCTCTCAGATTCATGCTTTGTTTGCCTGTTCTTTAGCAAACAACTCTGCTATTATTGACTCGGGCATAGTAATACCTGAGCGCAGGAATACTCCAGCTGTATTTAATGTAACGGTTTGGTAGTAAGATACTGTGCTGCTGAGAATGTGATACTGGTATTTTCCATCCTGTGTTTTATCACTTGGGTTTTCTAGAGAAATGCTGATGGAAGTGGGTTTCCCTCTGCACATGATGCTCTTGGCTTCCATTTTGAGTCACTGTGTGCCTCGTTGCCTTGCTGTCCCCATTGTTACTGCAGACGCTCCAGAGACCTGTCGAGTATGTCCTGCCTGTCACCGGAAAGATAGAGTTGTCTATGATGCTTTTTATAAATCTCAAATCTGTGATTCAGTAATTTCTGGCTTGGTGACTGGTGAGGTCGGTAATGGACAACCTCCGGCGCAGCACCAGGGAAGGACCCCACCATTACAGCAGCAAGGGCAGCACCTCCCAGCTGCCCTCTGTCCCCCCATAACTCATCTCTGTCTCCCGTGGCTGGTAATAATTACAGTGCAGGAATCTGGGAAGGAAGGGAAAATGCAGAGGAGCCTCATGGCCCTGCTTTGGGTCTCTGCTGCTTTGGGGAAAAGTGGAGAGGGCACAGCAGGGTTCGCCTGGCCGACCCCAGGACCAGTGCTGGTGGAGGGAGTGAGCAGGCACGCCAGCGCGCGTGGAGCGCCTGGTTTCATGTGCTGGGGAGAGGGGGGTCCCAGGAGGGCAGCCTCTGCTCTGAGCTCTAGAAACCTCTGTGACTATTCATCAAGTAAAGCCCCTCAGGGTGTAGGATTGCTCCCTAAAAAGCAGAGGGATCCAGTTTATCTGCGGTGTCCCTGCGGTACGGTGGGTGTCCCTCCCTGATGCTGGGCAAGCAGTGGCCATTGTGCCCCACTGCGTGCCTCTGACGGTGCTGCGCCTGGAGCAGGCTGTCACTAAGAGCTCCTACAGCAGATATTTAGAGATCTCTGTTTGATACACGACTCGCATTTGAGGCGAGAACACATAAACTGCACCCTGTAAAGCTCTGGGGGCATATTTTATCAGTCGTTTTCCCTCCTACCTTCCATTTCAAACCTTTCTGTGAACTCGGATCGTCCCGTTAATTTGCTTGAAGGAAATGCGAGTCCACTATTCTTGTATCTCATTACTGGCTCCTCGTTTCAGCAGGAGCATTTTATCTTCTGGAGGCAGTGGCTCTGGGTGCCTGGGGGAGGACGCCATGCATTGCAGGCAGCGCAGCATCTGTCAGGAGTGCAGTGGAAACGAGACCAAGCAGTAAATGCTGCTATCAGAATGTGTTTGACCTCAGCCCTTGTATGTGCCCGGGACACTGAGAAGTTACCATTGATAGCAACTGGTACAGCACTGCGTTATGGAGTTTTCATCTCTGTTGCTTTTCCTTTTCCTGGGTAAAGTTTTGGAGTTGAAGCCTTTGTCCTTGAAAAGTCCCCAGAAAAATAAAATCTCTCTGTGATGAGAAACCAGTGGATGTGCTTTCTGAATTGCTTACATAAATAACTAGAAAACTCATTTTCTTGTCTCTTCAAAGTATCACAGCTCAGTATATCAGATGCAGTGCAGTGTTCCAGGCTTTCCCCCGGGGCCATGCAAAGGCTGATGTGTAATTACAACAGCCGGTTGCAGGAAAGTTGTGATGGTGAGACCAATTAAAACCTTTTGTGAATGAAAGAAAGTATTTCTTCTACTGGGTTCTTCACTGCTTCTTCCTCTCTGCAGAGTTTAGCCTGCTTCTCCTCATCTTCTTCCGCAAAAAACACTGGATGTTGGCACCTTTCTAACTAGACCCACTGAAGCCTGTGATTCCTGTGGCAAAGTTGCTTGCTTTGTGGAGAAAGAGCACAAAATGTCTTTAAAACTTTAAAAATAAATACGCAGAATGAAATTTGAAAATGAATATTCATAGGGAAAGTTCCTCAGCACTGCTATTATTAGATGACTGCTGATAAAAGACTTTGAAATTTTTACTGTGGGTTTAAGTGAGGATGAGTTTGTGCCAGAGCTGGCTCTTTCTGAAAATCCAACCCAGTTGTAGGTACAACATTATAGGAGACATACTGTAAAAGTGAAGAACGCAAAGCCAATATCAGTGAACAAATAGTAAAGGTTTTCTACAAATCCATAAACTAAATTTTTCATATACCTGCTTTTCATATACCTTACTCTAGATGTCATTCTAAAATCTGTTGCTTTAGCAAAGGAATGAACAAAGTGCTCTCCATGTAGGTGACTTCAGGATCAGAAGTGGTTTGGGAAGAATTGGAAATTAAAAAAATACCACCCCCCCCCCCCAATTTGAAAAAGAATTTCTCATTTTTCTGTCTAAAGGCTTGGCTGCGTTAACAAAGTGTTCTGACAGCTTTGTAGCACTCAGTAGACACCCGCTGACATGTATAACCCATTGCACTGCATCAAAGCCTTTCTGGTTTTCCCTGCCCACGAACCCCCAAGGCAAGGAGGAGAGGAGGGCTCCCTGACATAGGCATCTGTCACCATGGCATTTAGGCAGGTCACTCACTCCTCACTCCAGCATAACTTCAGAGGGAGCTTTCTGGTTGCCTCTGCATTCCTGGATAATTCCTAAAAAGCCCACTACCCTGAGCGATTGATCACAGAGCTGCTATCAAGCAAATTCCTGGATGACACCCAGTGTCGGGTTCCTGTCTGCATTTCCTCTTTCTGCCCTGGCACGGAGGTGTCTGGAGCTGTGGGTGTGTAGGCACGCTGAGCTCCATCTGCAACCGGTCCCTCCGGGCTAGTGGGAGCAGGTGACCCATGGTTGTCATGTGGCTCGTTTCTAACGCCGAGCTGACAGTAATATTGATGAGCAGTGGTTGCGTCAATCTGGAATAGCTGAGATGGGTAATATTTATGGTTACATTATACCCCGTAGCCTGAAGTAGCCTGCCAACTCTGCTCTGCGTTTTGCATTTCCACCTGCTTCAAATGTATTTCCAACAGTGCATTTCCGATGCATTAGCGCATGCGTGTGCACATGTTAATCCCCAAGGTGGTAATTTCCAGTGGGGTCTTAATCTCTGGTTTCCTTTGTAAGGAGCTGTCTGACTGGAGAGTAGATTTGAGCCTTTTTTGCAGTGGGTCACATGCAGGGCAGCCAGCCAGCATGGATTTTCCCCATCCTGCTATGCAGGTGACCTAAATCTTTTTACCTGACTGGGTTTTGCTTCTAGGCAGCGACACATCTGTGATCCTTCCCTGCTCCAGCCTAGGTTTCTTTCTTGAACAGACATTACCAAATTTGTCTGTGTAGTAGCTTTTGCATTTTTATGCCAGACCTGTTCTGTGGCCTGGACCTTATAGTTCCTCAAGGACTGAGCTGAGATCAGCAGTTCTGTGTTTATTTATTGTCCTCCCTCCAGCAAAGCACTGTGGATGGCATTTAATCTACAGCTGTTACTCCACTTGACCATCCCTGTTCTCCCCCCATTCCTTACTGAGTTTAATCTTGTATTACATGAATTGCAGCATATATTAAAATATCTAAGTGCTCCATGCTGGCAAACATTGCATTATGGGCTGTGACTGTACACAAAATGGGAACTCTCCCTGGAAGTTTATAATGGAGAGATTGGTCCTGGTTTTGCCTGTCTTGACCACCACAGCAGCTGATAAAACTCTCGTATAAAATTTCATGAAGCTGATAGCATTTTAAAGGGCAGGGCTGTTACAGAATGTTCTTTTTCTCGATTATATGATATAAAGTGAGATTAAAGCTAAGTGAAATTTCTGCCCAGTACAATAAAAACATTGGTCACAAAAACATCAGCGACCAGCTCTTAAGAGCAAGGTTTGTTGCTGGAAAATCTAGGTAATGAAAGCCAGTTAGCACTTATGAAAGAAATAAATTAGATTTTTGTATGTAGATTAAATTAATTTGGTTTTCCTAATGTGTACAAAATCAGCTTCCTAAATGATATGGATTGACATTTCATAGGAGAATTGCTCAGTTTTTCCAATAACTAGATAAAGCAGCTGTGACCTAGGCCATGGCTCCAAAGTCTCCAGTTTAGGGGATGTGGTAAGAGATGGGATGAGAAGAAGGATGAGGGAGGTGCTGTGCTCTTCCAGGTGAGATCATTACATTCTTTGTTGGGAGACAACTTGAAGGGGTGAGATAACTTCTGAAAATACTTGTAAATGGTATCAGGGGTTTATTGATAATTAGAATTCATCCCCTTCCCTTACTTTATGTTATCTCTGAGTTATTTACCTGTGTGCAGGTGTAGAGGCTGATAGAAAAGCTGTGTTGCATGCAACTTGGCGTCCATACTTTGAGCGTGTCAGATTCAGAAAGTAATATTTATCTCTCCTGTTTATTGTTCAGCTGGCTTGAAGGAATCTTTTCAATTTCTTTTCCACTAAAGCATGGAGTTTTTTCTTGAGTGTGATGATAAGGTCTGTTAAAGTGGCATTGTCTTGTCTACAGAAGAAATTTTGAATTCTGTCCTTCGATGTCCTTTCAACATCTCTGGCTTTTGACCCTCTTTTAAAGACTCCTTCTGGCTAACTGGAGAGTGTCACCAGGATTTGGCCTGGGGATCCTTACATGTGAAAGGATCCTTGCTGAGTCTCTTGCTGGGCAGTCTCAATGTGCCTTAGGATGTCTCCAGGTGGAATAGCCTGGAGAGGCAAATCAACATTGCTCAGTGAAGTCAAAGTACATGCATTAAAATATGAATGCTTTCATGCAGGTGTGAAATGGTCTTAAGAAGTACTGGCGAGGAAGGAAGTGGGAATTCTGGAGTGCTGTCAGCTTGTGACTTTTAGAAATCTCTCTTAGGTCTTGTTTTATGTGAAGACAGTTGAACTCTTAATAGGCAGTCTTTAACATCTCTAAGCTTAATAAATACCAATTTACATCACCAAGCTAAAAGTATGAGCTGAAGAACATGCACTTGAGAAAAATCTGAATAATAGCAAAAGCGATCTTGGGTCTCTCTGCCAATAGTTATTCAGTGGTTCAGCTTGGAGCCACTTGATCAGGTGCTGAAATAGTGAATTTCAGGCTGGGAGCTACAGAGATAGGCTGGGTCCCCGGAGTGATGAAGGAGGTCTGTGCAGCTGAATATGCCGCAGAGGGCTTGAGCTGCCTGGAGGGTCTCTGGCCCATCAGGGAGATGGCTGAGTCGGTACAGCAGAGCCAGATGATTCGGGCAGACTCAGTGCCCATCCTGCTGCACGTTAATGACCATCTGCTACAAGAAAGGCTCGAGAGGTGGTATCCAGAGTGACAGTTTACATTCAGGAAGTTCTCACCAATTAAGGGCTTTCTTTTTAATGAAAGTTTGCTTTTGCAGAGTGAATGATTTATGGCAGGGTTTAAAATATATTGCTTCGACTATGCCTATATGCTTTGAACACTCTAAATAAAATCAGAAACCTTTGAAACAAACTCATAAATATTGTCTGAACATTGAGAATGTATTGCCTTCTGGAGGATGTGTAATGTAGTTTATCACCAGGCAGTTGCAGGAAAATATTTAAAGTATGTAGACATTGTTGCTTAAACCCCGAGTAATGTAATTATTCCATTAGTTGCCGAATCCTGAAATAACCTCAAGTCCCCGAGATCAGAAGTAGTTAATGCCAGGGGGCATATGTTGTATTTTACACAAAGCAAGCTCTTTTAAACAAGGATTAGTTACTTGTCTTTTGTCTAACGCTTTGCAGTTGTATTTTTGAAAAAAAGATTCACATTTTCTGTCTGCACAGATAAAACAGTGAAATTTTCTTATTGGATTTTGGAACCGTAATATTTCCTAATGAAACACAGATAAAGAGAAGCTTTCCCTCAAGTCATTTGAAGTCCTTAGCCCTTTTGTCACAGAGATGTGTCACCCTAAAACAAACCTGGCATGCAGTAGCGCAGTCAGCCAGTGCTCTCTAGGGTAGAAGACCAACACTGGTCACCTAACTGGTGGGCCAGTAGATAGCAAGTCATCAGGAGTGTCTGCTCAAACCAGATTTACATACGTAAAATGGATTACTGGGTTTGGAGGGTAAGCACCCTGCAAAACCAGGTTCTTGGGATGTAGATGTAATTATTTTTTTGAAAACCAGATGGGGAAGACAGGTAAGGTTATCAGTTTAGGAGGAGTAAGTAGGTAAGTACTGTATCGTTGTAACTGCCATTAGGTGTTTACTCTCAACTTTTGCAAATGTTTCCTCTGTGTTTGGTACAATATGGAACAGAGTTCCATAGCTGGGAAGCCTGTGCAGGTGTTCCCGATCATAGTATCGGTATCGCAGCACTGCTAGCAAGTGTGGCAGCAGCGGACATCCACATGGATCCCTGGTATAGCTCTGATAATTAAGCGTTTAGGTGCTTTAAGTCCCCAGGAGAGTTTAGGCAGGCAGCAGCCGGCTGGCTGGAAGACATGTAGGACCAGCTGCTGGTCGCCAGCTTGCTCTGGCTTCATGTGGTTGTGTGACCCCCAAATGATTTATGATCCTGTTGGGGTGTGTCTATTCCTGCTGCAGAATCAGGCCCTTCAGACTTGGCTCGTTCTCTTTTGACTATGCAGGGGTGTGCGATTGGGCCAGAAAACATAGTAACTGGGTAATTAATTTTGTTCCCCTTTTCCTTGATCCCTCCATTTCCATGCTGGTCTTTTTTGAATTTTTTTAAGCCATGTAACAGCAGTGAGGGTATAAATATGCTACAAGGGCTTGATCAAAAGTTGGAGGCTGAACTCCTTCAGGTTTGTATTTAAGATACAAGTCTATTAAGATTGTAGTGAGTAATGACAAAATGGTATCCCCCATGGGAGTCCTTACATTGTTTTGTCCTCTAGCCCAAACTAATTATCTGTGAAAGAAGGGACACGAATAAGAGAGGGCTTATTTCATACAAGAGTTATCATCTTCTTAGAAATAGTCTAATTGTAGACTGTAATTTTCTTTTACTTTGAGCACTGTCTAAGTAACTTTATATCAAGCATTGATCCTGTTTTGTTGAAACATTTGCATGGTCCATTGCTTCTGATTTGTTAAGTAGCGCATTTGAAGTCCGGTGAAGCACACCCATTCAGGAAGGCTGTGCCAGCCATCCGTAATTGTACTTGATATTAAATTGTACACATTGGCTTTGAAATAAGCAGCTTCTAGGACTGTGTTCCCTGTGTTTCTTTTGAGTCTCTTCCAGAACTATGGTTTAAATGTAATTTTGGTTCAACTCTGTGACATTTGTGTTCAATAGTTGTGCCTTTTGGTGGGGAGAGGGTCCCTGTGCTGCTGAACATCCTGAAACTAAGATTTAATAGTACAACTATTTCTCTTTATATTAATGTATCTTTAGTAGATATTTGGATCCATTTTTCTTAATCAGTTCTGACAGGAGATTGAAAACTTCCAAGTAGCCTAGGAGTTAGCTTCAGGAATTAAAATTTCTGTGTGAATAACTAACCTGATTTATTTTTTCTTTACTTTTAAAGGGAAACAATCTGATAAGCGGAGTATAAACAAGTGCCCAGGTGGAAGACAGCTATTTTCTTGTGTTGTTGCATTCTTCTTGTGGATTGAGAGCAAAATTCAGATGCCTCCAATGTCAGGTATTAGAACTTGTATGTGCAAGATACTGTTGGAGGAGACAAACCAAATCAAGACTGGGAACTGTTGCATTGCCAATTAATTCTTCCTTTGATTCTTTTCTGTCTCTTGCTATGTAGACTGAGACATCATTGAATTAAGATCTTGGAGATAAATATTTCTTTGGCGAATTTGGAGAAATTAATTTTAAACTTAGAACTGAAACATTCCTTTTATACAAATTTCTCTTTATTCTTATTCCACACTGTGATCAATGCCTGTCTTTTGAACAGTATGATTTTTGGTTTAAGGGTATTTTTATTTTTGTAGTTAGTGCAGCCACTGCAGCTCTGTAATACATACAGTTTTGTATACACCAGAATCTGGCCATAGTTAGGAAGTGTTTCATACTCGGTGGTCATGATTTCCTTTCTACCAGCCCAAACTCTAAGTGCACAAATGTCACATTTTTTGTGCAATCGGAAACCTTTTCTGGACTGAAGTGCTTGTGGGTGGAGGTTATGTTTTATCCTGGACTTGTCTGGGTTGTGGAGTTGTTGTTAAACACTTGCATTTCCTTTAGTCATAGAGGACTAAACCATGACAGAACCACAGTCCTAGAGGAATTAATAGATTTTTTTCCCAAAGTGCTTCTTATCTTAGTCTCAAAATTTAAAGTCTTTTGTTTAGTGAGAGGAATCTTTCCTTCCTCCTCCGCCCTGCTCTGGGCGCTGACCTTTTATTTTTTAACTTTAGGAAAGTGTAATTACGATATACTTTCCTGTCCTTGAAAATGCAGTTTTTCTTTCTTTCTGTGAAATATTTCTGACTCTTGTAATGAAGCACATGGTGGCTTGATTTTTTTCCTTTTTTTAAGATGAGATGGGAATTCTGATGTGAAGGCTCAGAGGATCTGCCCGTACAAGGGAGTGGGTACAGCTGCCCACACTACGTGATTTTCCAGGGCTTAACATTTTGTGTGTGAATTTCAGGATTGCTGGCTACCTGTACTGCTTTGTCTGTTGTGTTCCACTACATAGTATATAGTCATAATCCCGAGTTTGAGAGTTAGTAATTATTGAGCGGATGTAGCATACAATGATAGTGAGGATTTTAAGCGGCTTACTGATATAGCAGTTTAAAGAATGTTTACCAGCTATAGTAACATTACTTCTGGTTGCCTGTCTTCATTCATTTCGGATTAATCTGTCTTACAGTCGGAAGGAAAATGAATCGAGTCAGTAACTTCAAGAGTTATGTAAAATCTGTACAATGCTAAATAATTGTGCGATTTTATGTATGCTGCCGAAATTGGAATGTCAGTTTGACAGAAATTCACCAAAACAGAATGCTGGATGATCTACTGTCTTCCTCCAATAAAAGCCTTGAAACTGCTCTTTATGTACTGCTTAGGAGTGTGTCAATCTCCTCGTCTTCTTTCACAGGGTGTCTTGGGCATATTTGTTTTTCCATTTTGGCAATTAACTAAATCTGTCCTCATTTGTGTGTGGGAGTGCGAGGGAGTCCGTGCACGTGTGTGTGTTTCAGGGAGTGATGGTTGGAGGTGTATGTGAATGTGCACACAAACAGGATACCCCATTCCCAAACACTCAAGTTGAATAAATATCAAACTGCATCAGATAAGGATATGACAAATCAGAAAAGTTTAATTGTATCAAAAGCAAACAGGCGAAAAGTGACTGAATGCTCTGGCAGTGAGCCTACTGAGGAAACTAGACTAAGAGTTTCTGTTACATTACATGGGAAGGAAGAGAGGGTCTGGATTCTCCCTTGCTCCAAAACTCTTAAACATCTAAGAAATATGATTCTCTTTGATTCTTTTGAGCTGTAGAAAAATTGGTAAAAGGCAACAGAACAGGACCAAGGATGCCAATTCCATCTATTATAATTGTCATCTGGAACCCCTGGCCAAATCTTTTTGCTTGTTGAACTTTGTGTAGTTCATGACTGCTAGTTTTTCGTATTTATTTTAGAAAAAGGCCAGTGGGGAAGGTCTGGGCTCCCCGCCCTAAACAAAATAAATAGTGATTTCACCATGTTTTGGCCTTATCTCTGTTGTTTTTTATTCATCGCAGGCATTCAGATCTGTCCTGACTGTCGGTTCTTCTCTTTCACTGCATCCAACCAGAGCTTTGCAAATGTGGCTTAGGGCTTATTTCAATGTATGTTATCAGCTGCTTTTTATCATCCAATTTCCTTAGTTGCCTAGTGCCTCTTAAACTACTGGCTTTGTAGTTTATTTAGGCAAGAATCTCCTTTTTTCATTTGATTTCTTTCACTCTTTGTAGTTAGTGTAAGATGCTAGCAACAATAAATATAGACAATCTGAAATCAGAGGTACTGGTAATCTCTTTGGTCCACTACAGACATAGGCTTTTGTGTCCCTTCACCTCACTGCTGAGCATAGCTTTAGCATGCACAAAGGTTTGTGCCTGATTGCTGAATGCAAAATGAGTCACTGGATAAATTCACTGCGGTTTTGGTATGCACAGAATCATGTTGCACATAATCAGAACTTCTTTTTTTTAACATTGGTTTCTTTAAATTGTTTTCAGGAGAGCATGCATTTGAAGTCTATGTATCTGTTAGTCGTCTTCACTGCCATTTAGATAAAACTAAAAGGCAAGCTTCAGTGCAGTACATATAACCCAATGTGTTATGTGGCATCATCAACAAAGAGTAAATGGCCACTTTCATCATTAATCTCTTACCACTGACAGTTGATGAGAAAAATTCCTTTGCCTCGGAAGCCAAATGTGTGACTTCATTCTGTGTGCCATGGGACAACATTTTTCTGTGATAACTGGATACATAGGAACTATTTTGGTCTTAAGAGCTGAATAATTTTGGTAAATGATGCTTATCATTGTTTTACTCTGTTGTCTGGTGTGTAGCTTACTGCCTTATCTGAAGTGATGGCACAAAACGTGTTGTTTTCTCAGTCTGTAGATGAGAGTCATGTGTTCACGGAGATGGAGCCCTGGGATGCTTTGTGCGTGCAGGGTGAATGGCTTTGGAAGACCTGGCCATAAGGTTTAGGGGTAGTCTGAGAGTAAAGCAGGGAATGAAGCAGGGAGGAGAAGGAGTTGTTTGATTTTAATATCGATCGTGGGATAGGGGTGGTCAGAGAGCATGAGGAGGCAGCCTGCTCCTTTGGGAATCCTTGCTTAGTGCAAATGGCTGTTTCAGCATGAAGCTGCCTCAGGACCCAAGTCAGCCCTCTCCTTCATTTCCGATTAAACTTGCTGCTTGCAGAGCTCCTTGTTCCATGACCTTGACCTCTGCAAAGGCTTTTGCAGAATAAAAAGAAATAACCATCATGCTGATTCTTGCTAAAGCTGTATATTTGCTTGCTTGCAAAAAAAAAAATGTTAAATAACATGTGCCACCTGGAAAAGAACACTCTCTAGGTATGGGCTTGTGAATAGAAAGAACATATATTATGATAATAACATATCACCCAGAAAGCAACACTTCAGTGTTTCTCTGTATCTGCTAGAACGCGAATTAAAGTGAAGCAACAAAGAACGGGGAGCATCATGTGGGAGGAAAATACAGTGCTTTCTGCCTTTTCAGGGAGATTTGAGATTTACATTAGAAAACATTCTGTTCATCAGCTTTTGTGTCTTCATTTTGCCATTGAAAAAGTAGGTGAAATTGGATAGGTTGGCTGTGAAAAAGCAGAACTACATAGTCAGAGCCCAGCCAGCGTTTGTTTCTGGTTTGTTAGAGCAGGCCTTGCAGATGTCTGCGTGAGAACGCCAACAGACTAACTCTCAGAAAAGTTTAAGATTTTCAAACTTTCTAAGCCTTGCACTGAGTTGATACTACCTTAAGAGAGAAAATTCATTTTACTGAAGCATTGGTGCTTCATACCTTCTGTAAAAGCCTTCAGTCTGAAGGCTTGACCTGTGCTGAACCTGCGAAGCTGGTGAGACCTAATGAGCTTGGATGCGCATGGGATATTTGAACGCAGGAGTGATCAGACAGGCACGGGGAGGGAGTACAGGGGTGAGATTTGAGCTTCTCAAAGATAGTTTTCTTGTGCTTCCTGGGGATTAGGTCATGAAGCTGCCATTATTGTTAATGGGAATTTGTGTGGCTTAATCTTCATAAACAGCATTAACATGTACCCCGCAATACTTAATGTATTAACATATATGAAAACTGGCTTTCAGCTAGCACATTTGAACGAGGCAAGATGGGGTTTTGGAGGTCATTATTACCACACATTAAAGTAAAATTTATGTTGCACAACTCAAAACTCCCAAACAGATGGGACTGGAATTGCTCCCAGCATCTGGCCAGAACACCAGAGCTTCCTCAGGAAGGGGGAGAAGCGGAGTAAGAATTCAAACCAGCCCTCCACTCCTTTTAAGTAAGCTCTAATCATGTGAAGTGAGGAAGCTGTGGTACAAAAAAGCTTTCTTTCCTACCTGGCACATCCGATTTTGTCTTTCCTGGGGAATTTAAAATGAACAGGACAGGCTCCAGGCTGCTTGCTGGTGAGGTGGGAGTTTGCAGGAGAGTCGGTGTGTGATCTGCTCTTGCGGGAAGGGAGAGCTGAACCCTTCAGCCTTGCACTTGCTGTCTGCTGGCATCTCCCGCCTGCCAGAGGAGAAGTGCTGGAATGTAAGAAAATGCAGCACTTGAGGTCTTTACTGAGTAGCAGAAAAGCAATGTCTTGGGCCAAGTTAAAGATGGAGAGGTGCAAAAGAGTGTAGTTTCAGCTGTAAATCCAAACCATGTAATTCTTTGCCTGACCCCAAAGGGAGAGGGCTCTGAGGCAAGGTGCTTGCACAGGCCTTCTCCAGGCTTTTTTCCCTGACTTGAAAGGCTTGCTGAGTACTCTTAAGTGATGTGTAAACGGCTGCTAAGCCGGGAAGTTGTGAGTTTCTGCCATGGTTTGATAGTGAAGGAGTCAGGCTGAACTTTTCTTTCCACAAAAGATGGCAAGTCACCTTTCTATGCAAACTCTTGCTTCTGTACCATCTCCCTCTTCATCCATATGTATAGCTTTCATGTGATCAGCCCTCCGTGTGAAAATAAAAACACTAGAATTATGCACTTGGCATTTTTTAACTTAGAGGTGAGATTACCTTAGCTTTTGCTACACAATTTAAAATCTTTCACTTTCTGTCCTGATGTACATTTTAACGCCATTACATTCGCCTGCTTTTAGACAAGATTCTTGCAAGGAAGGGCCACAAACATTACCTACTAAGGCAGGAATTTTCGTAGTCTGTAAACCACACTGTAAATTCTAACCTGACCATTTAAATAGAAAAAAGCCCGCTACCCATAATTAGCACTGTATTCGAAGCCTGTGCTGCTTGCATACTGTTTAAAGAATTCAAGAGAAATTAATTTCATCTGTGAGGCTTTCTTTGTAAGTAAAGGGTGAACCAAAAGGAATTTCCTGGGATTGTTGCATGTATTAGATCTGAAGAGCATTTGGGGTGGTGGTGTGATTAAAATACAGTGAAAAGTGAACCTTAGGCACAAAAATTGAGGTCATTCGGATTTCTTTGTACTGAGAAATGATTGCATACGGACCAAAGCAAGGAATTTATCTGGATATCTGCCACTGCCTCTTACCTTGCTCTTTATAGGAAGCATTTTCTTCCAAACATAGCAGGATGGGAACTCACAGCTTAAAAGAGCTTGTGGTTTATAAGCCTTTACAATCACCGTGCAGACAGGGGGAATAAATGTTTAACATTTTTAATTTTTGACCAACATCCTGTTACGTAATTTAGGGGCTGCTATGCACAGAAAATGTGAAACAGTTTTTTAAAAAAATCAGCTGCCAAAGACTGTGTTGTAGTTTAGTCAGGAATGGGGATGAAGGCTAAGGGAAGAAACTTTAGCAGTAACACAGATTTAATTTGTGATTTTTTTCTTTGGTAAAGGAAGTCTCTCAGACAAGTAGAAGAGGAGCCTGAACTAAGGCTGTACTGCTCTTCATAGCAAGATGCGGGACTTGCTGTAATGACAGGAATGATGGCTCCTTTTGTTAAAGTGTCCCATTGCTTTTCCCACTCATACAGTTTTAATGGCATGGGAGGAACTGTGTGTATTAGTAGCCTTGGACTCCTGTTAATTCTGATCTTTGGTGTACTATAAAATATACTTCCCTGGGTTATAATTAGGGAAGCCCTCCCTCCCATAATTAAATGGCATCTGCTTTCATCAGAGTCGTGGCTTAGTTAACCTCAAAGCCATCGTTTTCCACGGGCTCTCCATAGACTCCTAGGATGCTCGGACATGACTGTTTAAATTGCTTGCTGCGGCCCGTCATTGCCTGAGAAGATTAACGGAAATAGAGAGTCCTGAGTTTGGCCGTCAAGATGTGGCAAATGCCATCTGCATAACAGCTGCAGTTTCTCTGGCCTTGATTAATTTATCTCATATTGTGCAATAGCCAGATTTTTTTTTTCCTTTGTGCAGAATTTGACCTTCTGGGGCTGTCATTTTCCAGTGGCATGCATAGGTGGGGTTTTTTCCCCTTATCTCTTCTTTAACAAGCCTCATTTCAGGCAAGGTTTTGAGGTCCTTTTGCAATATTCTGCCACCTTGGTCTGGTTTTGGACTGTCTGCGTGAGTGTTGACGAGAGAATGAAAAGAGGGCTCGCACAGCACCCTCCTGCACATGCAGGTCTCTGGTGTCCTGCTCCTCTCTTCTCACCTCCATCCCCAGGATCTTGGTAGACCTCAGACTCCCTGATAGATTAAGAGAGAAGGTCTACCTGAGGCTTCTTTTGAGATGTGTATTGGGGAGGGAAGTAGAATGCAGCTGTTGATGAGTTTATCTGAAGTGGTCAGTCTTGTTGCTTTCAGGCAATCGCACAAGTTAGTTCATCCAAACTCCTACAAATTTTGTGTGATCCCAGTGGTTTGGCTCTTATCAGCTTTGTTCCCTAATCAAACAAAAAGACTCCAAACCAACTCATTTGGACAAAATTACAAGGCAACATCTGTCTGAAAAGCAAACAGTGTTTGTGAATATTATGGTTGTGAAATGGTTGCTCCGAAACAAAAACCGAACACAAAATGAAACAAAAACCCCCAGCTTCTACAGTTTTGCTTCATAAGTATAGTGTATTTTGGGGAAGAAGAGAAGATGATAAATCCAGAGGGAAAGGAATGCAGCTTGGAAGTTACCCACTTCTTCAGTTGAAGAGTTTTTCTCATTACTTTTGCCTAGCTGGAAATAGCTTTGAGGATTATGTTCACATGATCTACACCAGGTTCATTCAAACTGCTTTTTCTAACCAGGTATTTCTTTTCTCTGGAAATGAAGTTTTTCATACTGCTTTCTTGCACCGTGTAGCTATTTTAAACAGGGAATATTTGACTGGAATTTGATGAGGAATGCTTTTAGCTTTCTTCCCTCCAGATATGAATGTGGGTCTGTCCCATGCCCCCTCCTCCATCTTTGTTTTTCTCTCTTGGTGGGAGGGTATTTACATAAATGACTTAAACTTTCAGTATACCATGGGACAGGTTCTGCTTCACAGCTCACTCCCAAGACTGCTCAGAAGGCAGAGTGCCTAGAAACAACAGGCAGATAAAAGCTTTTTTTTTTTTTTTATTTTCCTGTATTTGCTAAAGAATTGTCACAGTTGTTGTCACAGTCAAAAACCAGTTCCAGCTCCAGAGCCCTCTGTCAGTCCTGATCTGTTTCATGAAAAAATGAGTGTATAGATAGGGAGATTTTACTTTGTTTCCTAGGGCCCTTTTGCGTTCGTAGGTTTTACGTATTTGTAGCTGTCTTTGAGATGTAAAGAAAATATTTTTACTTTGGATCAGAAGAAAGACATACATTCTGTCATTTGAAATACACTGGGGAAATTACGTTAAAGTAACATTTCCACACAAGTAAAAAAAAAATCCATCAGGTTATTGATAGATTCTTCAAGTGTGCTGAATACTTGTAGATGCTGCTGCTGACTTCAGTAGCACCCAAACGCTCTGCAGGTTGGGAATTAATCCCATATGTACTTTACCTTTAGCGTTGGTTTTAGAGTTTTGTGGCTTATTTGCATCATTTTAGCAAATGGCCCTGTTCTTCTGTGAGGCACATGTAGAGGCCAAAGAAAGGCAGCTCCATGTTTGGGAGAGCTGAGGCAGCTCTTTTGGGGTGCTCCTGCAATGTGAGCAACAAAAGCGTGTGTGGCTCCCTCTGGGGAACTGGCGAGAGGTGTGGAGCTTCAGGTGTGGAGCCTTGCAGGGCCGGAGTCCTGCTGGTGAGTGGATAGGAAATGCGCAGTAAAGTCTTGCTCTGATTTAATGCTAAATGCCCATGCAATGCATCTCATTAGAGCTGGCTGACAGGAAGCCTCCTTTTGTTAAGCTCTGGGATAAAGCAGGTTTGGCTGCTTTGTCTTTCCATGGAGGTTTTTGGAGGGGCTCATGCTGTTCCAGCCACTGAGTGCAAGAGCCTTATGGCTCCCTCTCCCAAGGGATGGGGGAAGAAAGGTTGGGGTGCTTTCAGCATTAGACAGGCTGTTTCTTTGGGGATGAAATATTATTTTGTGGTGTGTGCTGCTCCATCCCAGCTGATGGTGATCCCTGCTCAGCTGCCTGGCCCCTGGAGGAACAAGTAAGTGTCTGGGCCATGGAGATCCCCTCTGCCCTCTGACAGCTCTAGGAAGGGATGTCCTGACATCTCCACACTCACTACTTGCGTCTACCTCCAGCTGCTGCCTGACACCAGGTAAAAATGACTGAAAAAAATCAGACAAAGCTCCTAGGATGCCAGCAGCGGTGTCACAGGAGAAAAAACACTGTGTCCAGGGTGTCTGTCTCATCTTCCAGCCTCTAGCAGAGTAATGAGGGGTGGCAGGATTAAACCTCTAGTGAAAACCAACAATCCTCCCTCCTCCAGCCTTCAGTTTAGTCTTGGTATTTTAAATCTACCTTTTGCTCAGTGATTTTGAGTCTAGACCTTTTGATAGGAAGGCAAGGGAATAAAAATATCTTTGTGTGCAGGTTGTGTTTGCAAAATCAAACACCACTTCTCCTACTCTCTCTTAAACCAAACAGATCCCTCCCACGAGAAAACTGGCAAATCTCAGAGCTGGTCCCAACCCTGTTAAAAGTGTCAGACCAAAATAAAGACTTGCAAAGTGAGTGATAGCACGAAGAAGAGAGGAAGCAAGAAAACCTCTGACTTCCACATGAAGCTGTGCTAGGAGGGAAATAGATGTCAGCTTTCACTGGAGACCCAGTTTGTTTCCCCTTGCTCTGCCCATGAATGTCTGTGCCCTTCATCAAGTAACTTGATTTTTTGCCTGTATTTTTTCTCATTTGCAATAATATATTTCTTAATATGAACTCTGGTACCTTGGTATCAAACCCTGGTTTTAGCGCCATGGAAAACCATAAGTAGCAAAGAATTAAGTGGGGGATGTTTATGTTCTTCTCTCTGCTGTTTAAGGAGAAACAGGAGAAAATGTCCAACCAGCCAATTGGTATGAAAGTCTGAGTATTTCTAAATTGGTGTAATCAGTGATTTATCCTGAAACTGTTATTTTCAGGTGTGGAGATCATCACCTCCTCTTTCCCTTTGATCAACAAGGAAAATGGAGACAATTTCTCAGTTGCTGCTGGATTACTTTCTCCCAAAGTTTCGTATTTGGGGTTTGAGGGGGGAGATCAGATCAAAGGGGAGAGGGAGAAGCAAATGATGCCAAGAGGAATGAGTCAGAAATTAAATATGATTGCCGAGAGTTTGGGCTTTCCACTTAAGCAACTGATGCCTCTATTCTGCTGGGACAGCAAGTCAGTTTTGGGCCATCTCAGATGCTGGTTAGTCATGTTTTCCAGCAGTGGAGGAAAATTTTCTCAGTCTGCTCCCTGTGACAGTGCATCCTGGAAAACTTGAACTCAGCATGGAGAGTGTGTGTGTATGGAGGGAGGAGGGGGATAAGATGTAGGGGAGAACTGACTTCTCCATAATTTTGTAGGCAGTGTTGGCACTTAGGAAGATGGTGCTCCCTTCTGACCAAAGGACTAGAAGGAAAATGTGTGTTTACAAAATGTTACTCAAATATAAAACAAAATTGGGGATTTGATCTAATGTGGGTCAGAAGGCTTAAATATGTTTCAGATGGGAACAAATTGTTCAACTTTATTATTGGGCAGCTGTCAAAAATAAACCCCAACCCTCCGAACTTCCAAAAAGTAAACCAGCTTTCTGAATATTTCAGTGGGTGGGGGGAAAACTTGATTTGCAAGATGAAGAGATCAGTGCTACTGATACAGGCTTGTGCTTCGTGTAGGTGCTTCTATTTATTTTTTGCTTTATGTATCTTGTCATGCAGCATATTTCTCGATAGCCTCTTCCTCTGAGCCCTGCACAAAAAGATTTAATTGAAAATGAATGTAGAAACATCTGATGTTCAGTGGTGTTCAAATTTTGGATTCAGCTTGTCTGCTGAGCTCTGCGTTACGCCAGTGGAAAAATGCTGGCTGTGTTTCATCACATCTGACTGTTGACTAAGTTAGATGCATTTTAGCCGTTGCCAGATGTACAAGATACAGTAAAATGAGCATTTCCTGTAGCAAATTAAGACTTGTTGGCTCTGTGACGATATTGGCTGAAACTGCTTGTTTGCACTGGGGATTTGGCCAGATTGTGCCGGTCAATACAGACAATAAACTGAGTTAGCAGAGGATCTCCTAATCCAGCCTGAATTCGTCTTATTCTTCTAATTAGTTAAGTTTGAGAATTACAGGCTTCTATTGTCACTGCTGTCTGTGATATCGGTTCTAGATACACCCGCTGTTAAGCAAAGCCAGATCCATTGCAGCATTTCTTAGCCAGAGTGAACTGGCGAAGATCAGCCTTTCTGGAAGTTGGGGGTGCTAGATGAAATGAGTGAATGAGCCTGTTTACTGGGCCAGATCCTGAGCTGTCTTGAACTGAGATGATATGGAGTCAGGAATACATCTTATGACTTTGCCAAAGAGTCTGTCTTGTCCCCTAAAGGCTTGCTGGTTTGCACATAAACTGCTGACAGGTACTGGCAGGCAGGAGATCTGTGGCCAAATGCCTCCTGCCCCCAAGCTGTTCAAGGCCAAGGTGGTTACTGGATTGTGTTTTAGGGTTGTACTTAATTCTTCATTGTGTTCATTGATTCCCAGGAGTGGAAACTATGCACATATCCGGACTGTGGGATGTTGTTCTGCAGCTGCTGCTGCTGTGCATTAGCAGATCTGGGGTCTTGCAGCAAGCTAGGGTTCACCCTTCTGCATCCCTGCAAGTACTTACCAAGGAAATGTTGCCTGTCTTAAGCAACAGCTGAGTGGCTGTGGTAGGTACAAGGAGTAAACTGGGAAAATTGCTGTGTTAACACGAGGTCACTGATGGGAAGAGTAAGCAAGAATCACAGGGAGAGCAGAGGAGCTGGTTTAAGGCGATTCTTTGTCTCATGTCCTATGGCTTATTTGGAATTTATGGCTTAGAAAGCTTTTAAGTGCTGTTGGGGCAGGCAAACTGAAAAAAAAAAGAAAAGCTTTTTGTGTACGAGCTCTGGTTGTGGTTGAGTGTCTGTATCAGACAAGCCTTAGAAACCTGAGAGAAGCAATGACACTGTAAATACCTGACATTTGCAGAGCTTTAAAGGGGAAGGTTATCTGCCTCTGGAAAAAAAGCTACTCACAGATCCATACAGATATGAGAGCTGGAGCAAAGGGAATTTTTTTTTGAGCTGGTGCAACATTTAGAAACATAGAAACATGTTGCCAACCTGGAAACGCTTTAAAAAAATACCACCCATTCTGTCAGATGCAGCAAGTTGACCTCGATGGTGTTGGAGAGTGAATAAGGCCAGAAAGTGCTGTACTCCTGGCCAGGCTCAAGGGACACGATGGGTCACAGCAAGACTGAGCCAGTCTCTCCTGAGTTCAGATATCCAAGAGAGGCATCCATTTTAATATCCATGAATCAACTACAGTCAGTGCAGAAACACTTTGAGGGAACAGGTTAATCCATAATAAATGTTTTGAGATAGAAGAGACCTAGAGCTGGGCTGGACCAGTGGGACCTGGGGCACTGGGAGACCAATTCAGGGATGGAAGATTTTGCTACTTAGACAGCAAGTGCACATATATAAGACAATAACAAGAATCCAACAAGCTGTGGTCCCCCTTCAGCCAGTGCAGCAGTTGCTCAAAGATGAAGCTGCTGTAGACGAGACGTTTTGAGCTTCACAGCAGGACAGCTGAAACACCGAATCCTCCTTCCCCTCTCTGCTGGCACTGGCACTGTCATGTAATGGAGGAATTCCAGAAAGTTGGAAGTGAGAGACTGGAGGTCTATGACCATCTCTTCTCTTGTCATCTTTGGTCTTGTTACTGTTGAAGGTAGACTACCTTGTTCTAGAGCCATTTTAGCCACCATGTGAAAGGGAGTTATCTGCCTTGCAGATAACTGATTATCTTGTCATAAGACAAAGAGACTACAAAATAGGTGCATGTGAAGTGTCAACAGTGACTCTGCAGGGAGCTGAAAGTGTGGGAAGCCTGGGGAGAAAATGCTGCACTAATAATGTATGAGGTGTATAAGCTATGTCTTGTTTAAAAATGATGCATGGGTCCCTGAGGAGTGGAGTAAATAGGGCAAAGGTGAGGTTTGGGCCAAGTTGTAGTATTGCTTTATCTGACTCCTTTAAAAATTCTTACTGGTCTAAAGAAGGTAGTCCCTTTGGGAATACCTTAAAAAAAAAAATCTACAGTTATCTACTATTGCCAGATCGCTTGACCAGTCAAAGCAAATATTACGATTTACCATAGTGAAGTAACCCTGTTAAAAAAAAGGGAAGGGAAGGGAAGGGAAGGGAAGGGAAGGGAAGGGAAGGGAAGGGAAGGGAAGGGAAGGGAAGGGAAGGGAAGGGAAGGGAAGGGAAGGGAAGGGAAGGGAAGGGAAGGGAAGGGAAGGGAAGGGAAGGGAAGGGAAGGGAAGGGAAGGGAAGGGAAGAAGGGAAGGGAAGGGAAGAAGGGAAGGGAAGAAGGGAAGGGAAGGGAAGGGAAGGGAAGGGAAGGGAAGGGAAGGGAAGGGAAGGGAAGGGAAGGGAAGGGAAGGGAAGGGAAGGGAAGGGAAGGGAAGGGAAGGGAAGGGAAGGGAAGGGAAGGGAAGGGAAGGGAAGGGAAGGGAAGGGAAGGGAAGGGAAGGGAAGGAAAAAAAACCTGCTGTATTGTGTAGGACTGGTGGAGGGAAGATATCTCTCTATCACATTTGGTGACCTTTTTTAACACAATGTGAAAGACACTCAAAATTCATCCAACTGGGGACTTCATCTATACCTCACCCAAAAGCCCCAAATCCTTAGGGCCAGTCTATATCCCGTTTACCCCTCTAAATAATCCCATGCAAATCAATTTACTTTCATGGGTAGGCTAAACAGGATTTGTCTGTAATTAGCATGAAGTGGAACAGATTGCAGGCATGCTTATCTTCTAATATGGAGGTGCAGCCAGCGGAGGCTGGCCACTGTGCTGCTTCCTCCGCAGAGCAGGCACGGCACCACTGGTGACTCTGCTGGGAAGCTGTGGCTGAACCGAGGACCTTGGCCCCTTGTCATCATTCACTAGGAAGTGCTGTGAAAAACAAGCAGACCTCAAAGTAAGTTTACTAGATCAAAACAGTGCAAGATAAAACTGCATGTGGGATTAAAGTCCTTCTGTTTTATCTTTCTCCGTCACAGTGCTGAACCCAGAGATTAATGCTGCCTTGGTTGTTCTAAGTTATGTTGCATTTTTTCAGCTTAAAGCCAGTGGTACTTCTGACTCAAATTGTAAAGCACATTTCATCTTTAATTTATTAGTTCTAATACATTATTATTTAATATTTGATCTCCCAGTTGCTTTTAAGTATCTTCTTTCTAATACTTGATTCCCCCAAGTGGTAACAGTTTACTTATTGGATTATTCTTCGTTTGTGTTTCTTGTGCTGTCAAGATGAGGACAACTTTATTTTATGGTTGATGACAACAGGCCTCTTTCAAAGTTTACTTTAGATGAGGCTGTTCTGCTTGTTGAGTACGTGTTAAGTGATGATGGCCCCACACATGTATCATCATACTGACTTGGTTATTTTTAATATGCTGGTGTTGTTCAGCTCCAGATGATGCCCCTGGACATGTTTGGATTTCTGTGCCGTGGTGAAATGTGTTTGTATCCATAGGATCTGAGAAGACACGTGGCAATAGCTCATGTGTGAATGAAGTCTTTGTTTCTAAGTAGACTTCCTAACGTTATGTGTTGCATTTGAAGTATATTTGGTTACACTCCTTCAAAATGAATGTTTTGTTTTCCTTTGTAGGTTAGATTGATTCTAGTTCTGGTTTATTAAGCATCTCTTAGTCTGATGCTTTCTTTGATAGGGAACATAGCTCCAATGTACAGGGAGGAATTTCCCTCTCATCTGATACAGGTGAGAGGTGGGTCATGGCTCTCTACACTGAAGGTGATAAAACGCTTTATGAATCTTTCTTTTTTAAAAATATACTTGTAATGCTTTAATCAAGCCTCTTACTTGATGAATTCCGGCATCTACTCTGATAAGGCCAATGTTTGCAAAAAGTAAATCCTCTGTCTCTAAAGGTACTGTGTTCTTGTTCACTTGACTCGACCCTGCTTCAGCCAAGATACAATGGAAAAATAGGAGTGAGGTCAGTAGAACGACATTAAAGTTACTCATGCAAAACCAACAGGAGAAGTTGGCATTTACAGAGGTTAGTTTTTGCTAGCAAATGCACAAGGAGTAGATTAATAATAGTAGCATTTTTATGGACCTTTTCACTTCCAGTGTTTGGTGAAAACTGTAGTTTTAGTATTTAACTTGGGACATAGAAAACCTTGGACTTTCTTTTACCCTAGATGAAGTTAGTAGCAAAATAGCAGTTAAATTTGTTAGGAGTTAAATAGGAGTTAAATTTGTTCGGGGGTGAGTAAACCTGTTTTTTCATTTCTGATTTAGGAGCTGCTGGCTCTAAAGCTGGAGATTTAAACAAACAAACAAAAATGGAATGGTAATATTATGAGATTTATTTATGCAGTATATGCAGTGAGCTGTTAACTGAGTTGGTTGAAGAAAATAAAATTGGATATGTTCTGTATATTGATATAAATAAATAAAACCCAAATCTATTTGGTAAGTTCAGCACTGGTATTTACATTTACTGCATGCATGTAAATAGGGGCCTGGCAGTCTATAACGTGCACGGGGTTCCTTGTGGGGCAGAAGTCTACCACGTACTAACCCATGAAATAAGTTCTCGACAACCTCTGATACAGAAGGAAAAAATCTAATTGATTTGATATGATAGCAGACATTTTGGGGAAGATCTGTCAATGAGGCAGGAAATGACCCAGCACTTAATAGCTGGGTTTGACCTTGGGATTGGCTGTTGGTTTTTCAGTTTTAGTAATAATGAGCACTTAATATTCACAGCTAAACCTGCAAACAACGGAAAGGAAATTACAGGCAGGTTTCAAATCTGTGTGCAGAAATGAGCAAAACAGAAATTTTTCATTCCTTGTACTGGATAACATAAATATTTTATTTAGCTTTAAGGAATAACCTTTGAAGTGAAAAGTGACAGCTAGCTGAAAAATGGCCCGGAGCGTGGAACTGAAAGGCTTCTACTTACAGTAGATTTTGGGGATTTTTTATTTTCTTAAAGTTGGATCACTTCATATTTTCCAATTCTGAACCCTCCTGGTTTTATCTGTAGGCTCCCAAATACCTGTATATCTGTATTGGTATCATGTTGTGAGATGTACCTGCCAACAGGCATCCTTCAGCTCTTTTAGATAGTTGGAAGTACCCAAGCAACGAGGCGGGTGTTATGCCAGCTGCACTCTTCCCTCCCAAAACCAAAAAGCTCCCAGGAGAAGATTCTCAAGCTTGGGTGGCCGCCACCTCCTGCCTTGAGTATTATTCCCTGGGCCTCTCAGCTTGACGAAGGCAATTTGAAGAAACATCTGGTGCTGTAATGGAGCCGTCTGAGAGGAGGGGAGACCGTAAGGGCCCGCACCATGGGCTGGCAAAGGCCCCAGCACCCTCTGACCCTGTGCGCCAAGCCCAGCCCTGGAATGGGAGGAACCTGAATGGAGAGGCATCTTGGTTGTTCTTTCCCTGCCTCTCATTTTTCACAACTTCTTGTTGATAATCAATGACACAGATCTGTCATGAAGAGCTGCTGGAGTCAGAGATGTCAGCAGCCATACTGAGCATCTCCCTTGTCTTAGGTATCAGCAATCCACACTTCTATTCCAATTATTAATCTGTCTTCACTGCCATACAAACCTCAAGACTGTTGCACTCATCAGTGTCTGAATAGAAGGCCTACTGTACCGTTTGATCCATGGATCAAGAAATTGTGCTTGTTCTGGTGCTTGTTTTGGCACCTGACAGGTGTTTGGTAGTGCAGGGTTCAAAAATTCTCCTTGTAATTGTACTGAGACAATTGCAAACTTCATTAAGACAGCTGTAAATGTGTAGCTAAGGCTATCACTACTCAGGCTTAGCAAAGGAATGGATTTATTTACCCATGTATCTGTTTATGTTTACAGTGCTTGCCAAATTTGTCATGCTTTGCCCAAATCCATAACTGGAGAGTGAATGAGAAAATTTCATAGAATCATAGAATCATAAGGTTGGAGGAGACCTCTGAGATCATCAAGTCCAACTGTACCTGGCTCCCTACTAAGCCATGTCCCTAAAGAACTCATCTACCCCTCTTTTAAACACCTCCAGGCATGGCGACTCCACCACCTCCCTGGGCAACCTGTTCCAATCCTTGACCACTCTTTCCTAATGTCCAGTCTAAACCTCCCCTGGCACAACTTGAGTCCATTACCTTTTGTCCTGTCGTTTGTCACTTGTGAGAAGAGCCCAGCACCCACCCTGTCACAACCTCCTTTCAGGTAGTTGTAGACAGTTATGAGGTCTCCCCTCAGCCTCCTCTTCTTCAAGCTAAACAACCCCAATTCCCTCAGTTGCTCCTCGTAGGGCTTATTCTCCAGCCCCTTCACCAGTCTCGTTGCCCTTCTCTGCACACGCTCCAGTACCTCAATGACCTTCCTGTAGTGAGAGGCCCAAAACTGAACAGAGCACTCGAGGTGTGGCCTCACCAGTGCTGAGTACAGGGGCACAATCACCTCCCTGGTCTTGCTGGCCCCGCTGTTTCTGATACAGGCCAAGATGCCATTGACCCTCTTGGCCACCTGGGCACACTGCTGCCTCATGCCCATCGATCCAGCCTGTCCAGATCCCTCTGCAGAGCCTCCCTTCCTTCAAGCAGATCCACTCTCCTCTGTTTCCTCTAGCTGTGTTTCTTGTAGCACATAGACAGTAATACCACAGTTTGCTGTTGCAGCTGGCGACCAGAAGTCAGTTTGCATGAGAGCAGAGGCAAGAGGTTGGACGGGATTGGACTGAGGGAGCCAGCGCCCTGGATCCGTAAGCGGCGATCAGCAGGGGACTCTGCATTGCTGCACAAGCAGGGCTTGGCGTGTATTGATTCAGTCCATAACAAATTTTCCCATCCAGGTTTACAAACCCTTGGAACAGGGCTTAAAAATGGAATTTCTAAACAGCCCCAGCACTGTATGAGCGGCGGCTCTGTTATAATAAGAAACCAGCAGACAACTGCTCCTTCTGCTGTTGTGTGCCTCTCTGCATGGGGCTGCCCTCGCAGCAGGACCGTGTGTCTGTGCAGGCTATAATGAGACAGAGCTCTGGCTGGTTTTGTTTATGAGTGAAGGGCAGGGCTTCAGAAAAAAAAGTCCACTTGCGTTGTTTGACCAGAGAAGGAGATTAAGGCATAAATTCACCCTGCTTTTTTTTTGTTTAAGTTTTAATTAAAAAGAGGAAGGTCTGGCCTTTCTGTGCCAAGGCAGCCTTTCAAATTAATTTAAAAGGCATTAGTGAGTTCTGCTGAGATCTACAAGTAGGTGACTCTTGTGTCACCATTGCTCCTCATTCCTTTCTCAAGAAGCAAGAAAGCCAAACTGATAAAACTCTGCCATCTGATATAGGTTTGAAACCCAGAATTGAACAGGACATTTATTGGGCAAACAAAAACAAAGTCTTGTTAAAACAACAAGATATAAAGCAAATTGGAATGTCTGTTGGAGCTGTGTGAAGGATGAGAGTTGCAACTTAGTGTGCATTTCCACTGTGGTCACCCGGAAGTTGCTCTAAAGAAGTGAAAGACCAGCGATGCAATTCTGGGCTTGATTTACATCTCATTTTTAAAATGCGAATCTAACTGAAGTGAATAGAGCGATTTTCATGCCATGGGAGTAGCTCCCAAATCTCTCTTTCTTCCCAGCAGCTGGATAAAGAGTCATTTTACAAAGACCTTTTCCCTAATAAATAGCAAAGCAATCTCATAAAGAAAGTAATGTGCTTTTTAGGCTCGATAACCATATTGAATTAAATATTGTGCACACTGTAATAACATTTGCCTGTCAGTTGTATTAATATGAATTTCGTTGATTAATTTTTCAAGTTAATTGGTATTAAGTAGGTAGGAAGTTTAAGATCTCCTTAGACCTCCTCTGTCAGCCTTGCTCAGTTAGCGGAGGGAGGGTGAAGCTCAGCACAATCAGTGTTATTTCATTAACTTGACACTTTAATAAGCACCTTGGATCTTGGTCTTTCCAGTCATTTGCAGTCACCCCATACAATACAGTACAGTGTGCGTCCCTGAGCTGTGAGGAGTGGTCCTCTCAGTTGTGGGGCACAGCACTTAGAAGCAGCGTGAGTGCCTAAATCCATGCTGGCAGGAGGATGAAGTCTGTGAGGCACAGCTTTGGTTTGTGCCATGTTGAGAGTAGCACAGTGAGTGTACAAGCTCAGTCATCTCCCTGAAATTGTGTGGAGTATGTGATTCCCAAGGATATGGAGAAGCAGATTGAAAGCAGGGGTAGCAGAAGACTTATAAGGGTGAGGTAATGTACCACTTGCATGTGTTTCCTAGTTTAAAGCTGATCTCTCTCAGTTATCGTGCTAAATGTCAGCTCACTGCCTTTGCCAGAAGCTTTCAGTTCATTGTGCTGTTCAGGCTCAGTTTACCTATTGAAGATCTGAATTCTGATCTTGGCCTCTTGGAGAGTATTTATTGCTCAGATACCTGGATAGCCAGTTACCCAGAGATCTTACAACGTGCAGCACAGACTGTCTTGAAACCAGTGGATGTTGATATGCAAGTCTGACCTTCTCTGAATTAATAAAATAGTTGAAGCTATTTTAGAGAGGAAACTGGAGTCATTTGCACAGTGGGGAACTGTGCATTACAGCTGTGCTGCTTTTTGCTTGGTCTCTGCAAACTTTATATTAAGTCTCTGTTCCTGATTCATCTCTCAGACATCTGTGTTAACTCATGGGGCTCGGGGAGTCCTGGTGTAAGTGTGAAGTGGGAATGAACTGAAACAAGCTCACTTAAATGGGGACCCTTCTTCTTGTGTAAATCAGTCTGGATTATAGTGATCCAAATAAACACTCATTTGGATGCATACATCCTGCAGCACTCTGTTTCTATTACACAGCTCTTGGGAGATGAAAAAAGCCTGGTTAGTATCTACTCAGAAGGAAGAAATGGGAGCAGAGTTGCAGAAAAATATTTCAAGACTGGGAGACTGTTTCATGTTACAGTGGCTTGCCAAATCTGATCCAAAATTTCTTAAATATTGGTACTTGTATACAGCGGATTAGCAGCTAACAACTGTGAAGCCCTGGGGTGCACTGTACTTTATTTCCAATGCATGTAGCTTTTGCTATTTAATTCTGTTATTAAAGAAGAGTATTTTAAAGCAGTGTAGAAAAACATACAAAGCCAAATACACGTGATCAACTAAGAAGAGATTGGGAAGCACTGTATAGCAAAGTCCAACATACACAAGCTTATTACCTTAGGAGGACTTTTCTCCTCTTACCTTCTTGTTCCCCTTCTGATTTTAGTACACTATAGAGCATATGCTGTTGCAAGCCGTGTGCTGCAGGCAAAAGTTCAACATACCCTGCCAGGCTGTAAGGAAATATGGACAGGAATGGGTTCTCTGTCCTTTGCTTCCTTCTTGCACTTCTGAGCCGTTGGCACATATGCCAGTTTTTTTATTTGTGCTTATTTAAAACAACAACAAAAAAACCCCTCATCAGATAAAAGATTACCAGTCAAGCTCTTGTCTTCCCTCTCCTTTTAGAGTAAGTGAGAAGAGTACACTGCTTCAGCTGCATTTCAATTTCACCTCCTTCCTAGCTGGATTAAGTTGTTGCTGTGCCGTATGCTAACTGTTCAGTTTGTTGTGAGCAAAGGCTATTTTCTAGTAACCAGTGGCTTATCAAGTAACAGCAAGTGAGATCCTGGCCTGATTAAATAGTGTGAAAGTTGCTGGTGTTAAAGATTAGAGAGAATGAACATGGGTGGGGAACCCCAAATCATTTCACTTAGTTGTTGTATGCTCCAGAGAAATGAAAATTAGCGGGCCCCAAATTTTTTACCTGGTCATTTGCTGTCCTGTTACAAATAAGGCAGAACACTTCGTCTTGCTACAGAAGTCTTTTCTTCTGTGAAATGGGAGCGTTCATAAATGTTGCATGAGTACTGCGAGGACAAATTAATTCATTACTGCCTGAACATTGACCAAACTTGTATTTTCTTGGTTCAGACATGTTGGTGCCTAACAATGTGAGCAAAAGTTTCAGTAACCACAGTGTAAAATGTGATGGTAAGGAGAAGCATGGGGTAAGCCCCTGGATACACAGAAGGCCCAGATAATCAGGGGAACAATTACATATTTAAAGTTATAGCAGAGTTACTTTCACATTTCTAAACAGCCTGCATCTCTTCTGTTCTTTGGATCAACTTATATCTTTTCTCTGTAAGTCAGAAAATAAATTGGCCTTGTTCCACTTTGAAGGGGAAGAAACAGTTTTGTGGGGAAATCCGCTTGCCCTAGGGATCTAATGAGTTGAAAATATTTCTAAATAATTGTGATTTAGATCATAGTGAATGATACCAATGTTTCAAGTTAAAACTTCTTTTAACGCTTTAGGGAGGTAGAGGTTTGTGTTACAGGTAGCGATGTCATGTTTGGCAGTCTTTACAGATATTTTCAGTGTGCCCAGAGTGCTCAAATGCTCTTTAGTGAATGATGAGAATAGGCTGGGATTGCTGTGCAGGACTGGGACAGGGACTGAAGCAGTATGCTGTGTTCTGTAGCCGTTGTCTGGATGGCACTTGATAACCTTCTCCAGATCAGACCCAGACCATACCTTCTGTGTTCTCTTCAAGTAAATAAAGGCTGTTAAAGCAGGCCCATTGTAGGAGAACCTGAGTTATTCATGCAGCAATTTGCCTTAGGAAAAGAGCTGGAGCATTTTCTTGAGGAAAGTCTGATTCATCACTTGTCTGCATGCCTGGACAAGAAAAGGGTAATATTTCTGCTAGACACCAAAGCGGGGGGGGGGGGAAGGGCGTTTCTGACTTGATTTATCAACTAGTAGAGATGAATTAGAACCCTTGGGGGAGGGAAAACTTCACAGAAACCGAAATATTTTTACATTGCAGATGATTGTGGCCTCCAGACTTTTTCTTGTATGGCATTTATGCAAGCACACATTCCAAAACAAAATTAAACAAACAGTCCCTTGAAGACTTCTAATTAGCCACTTTGCTCAATACTCAATTAGAATAACCATGTAGGTAAAATATGACTGCAGTGCAGAGATTTTCATTTGAAGTTGCAGTCCATTAGTAACGTATAGGAACAAGTAATACAGTTCATCAATGAATGCGCTTTGCTTGGAGCAAATTTGGCACTGCAAACAATTGGTAGCAGGGGAGGGTGAGATGCTATAAACCTGATTAAGTCTTGCAATTTAAAGCAAAGGCCTAGAGTTCAGAAGATCTGGAAAGATGGTGCCTCTGCCAGAAACCTTGATGTGACCTCAGGCATGTCACTTCACCTTTCTGTGCCTTATCTGAATAAACATCTCTGTTTCCTATCTGTAAAATTAAGATAATGCCTTATACATGTTCTGAAAACGGGGTGTTAATAAAATACACAGAAATCATCTGATAGAAGTTCTCCAGAAGAACAAATGCCAAATTTGTACAGCACTCAATAGTTAAGTTTTTTTCTTAAGGCACTTGCAAATATGTAATCTATTGAGACTTCTTTGGCTTGTTTTCCTTGTGAGGAAGATAGAGCTAAAGAAGACATTGGAGTCAGACCCTCTGAATACTTGAGGGACAAAGAGCAGCTGCTTTCTCTATCCAAACTTAGATCTGAAGTGGCATTTTGGATGTATTCGTCAGCTGCACAGTGAATGAAACTTCGCTTTGGAGCCTGACACCAGAGCCCTTATAGGACATGAGAGTTTGTGGCTTGAACCTTTATCTGTCAAAGCCCCATAAAGAGCACTGAACAAATTCTGCTACTTTGGAATTACCATCTCTATATGTCTCTCTTAGTTTTGTTTACACCAAAGGGCACAACTCTCACAACTAGTAAATCGTATTCTTCCTATTGATACCATCTATACTTTGCCAGTAGCTGGTGGTTTTAGCTGACTCTTCTGGTTTTCTGAGTACGGAGAGTGACCCAGAAGTGCTAACATTTGCAGGCTTTTCTTCTCCCTACGCCACATCTCCAGCCCCGCTTATGGTCACATTAAAGTGACTGCTTTATATTTGCTCATGCTTTGCTAACATTTAGGAGAATGTAAGACCTTGCTAAGGAGTGCCTCCACAGAAAGACATTTTGTCAAGAGATAATCGTGCTCCTGAAGTGTTAACGTGCTGAGGTAAAAAGAGAGATAGGCAAAATTTGATGCTCTTTTAATGATAGGTGTTCAAGTAGTGGTTTAGTTTTGGTATTAAAGAATTAATCCATAGTGTGAAAAGAGCTATCTTTTAAAGAAGTACTCTTCCTAAACCAAAAAAGTGATGTATTTTTTTATTAAAAACCCAAAGGTTTAAAAAATAAAATTTAAAAGCCTGGAGGAGTTTTAAATCCGGCTCAGGTGCTTGCTTCAGTTAGTCAGGGGCAACATCATTGAGCTGTCTTCCTAGGCTATTGTAATTCACAGGACACTGTGAAGGCTAAGATCTTCAAAATAATTTGCAGCCCAGCTCGTGACTTGGATCATGCATTTCTGCATGTGAACGGACCAACTGAAATCAAAGGCTACAGGAGTAGCTGCTGGGCTGAAGCCACGAAGACTGGAAACACAGGTTTGCATGGGAGGATGTCCGCAGCCATGCAGACTGCATGAATAAACACTTTCAGATTTTTGTGTTGTTCACAGTGTAAGAACATTTAATAGTTCCTAAAATCCTTTTGCTTAAATTCAAAAGTAGCATTGTGATTCTTGGGGAATACTTTGAGAAATTTTAAAAGATTTTGGTTTTCCAAGGTCATATGGGCAAGATTTGGGAAACTGAGTCACTGTGGTTTCCTGGGATTGAGACAACCAAAAATAAAAAGCAAGTAGTCAATGATATGTGTGAATGGAGCTTTTTATCCATTCTTGTGATGACCAGGAAAGGAGAGGTCACAATAGGTATAATTTTGAAGTTAATCTATTTAAATATTTTGTACTTTTTCTACCTCTATTTGTAAAATTCAAATCAGGTTTTCTACCTGCAGAGACCTTCAAACAGGTCATTAAAAACCCCCCAGCAGTTATGAATCAATTTATTCTAAATTTTAATTTAAAATTTCACTTGCATAATTTTCCAGAAGGGTTGGAACCTTTGTAAAACTTACTTCAATCATTTTTATTTTTATTTTTTCAAAAGAAGTCAGGTGATATATCTTTACTTATCTTCCTGATTAAATCTCTCCATACTGGAAAGAATTATCATTCCCTTCCCTTCCTTCCCTTGTCTTTTGAAAATGCCAATAGATAATTTTACCAACTTAGATAAGGAATTCCATTATAACTGGGAAGCCAATTATCTGTCAAGACATTATTGCAATATTATTAGAAAACTGGATACTTAAGCAGCAGGTAATTCTTTTTTTTTTATTCCTGCATAACTATCATGCACTCTGTTTTGATTAGATCCTAATGATACCAAGAACATTTTAAACAAATACTCAGCCCTTGCAAATGAAAAACATTTTGCTTCTTCAGTTGCACTTGTGCAGCAATGGTAATTAATACATCTTGGGATATTCAGACTATCTGATTAAATCATAGTGCACCAAAGAGGAATTTATGAATAATCTTTCCATGAACACTGCTGAGAGATCTGGGAGAAAAAAGAAAATATATTAAACAACATCATTGTGCCTAAAGGTGTCTACCAACAGTGGAGTAGCACCTCTAGACTCCCTTGCCCATAAAACAGCTATTGCCCTGGACTACCCACAGTGAATTGAACCAACTTGATTTTTCATAATTTTTATAATGCTAGCAGGCTTTCCAGTCATAGGCCTGGAAGACTGGCCAGTTTCTGTCAAACAGTAGCTCCATTAGTTGCTTTGCCCTGCAGTTATGTACCTTGTCCTGGTAGCAGACAACCTCGCCAAAATAGCAGTCCCACCACCAAAGCATGTGCAGTCTAAGCCATCTCTCCCCAGTACGACACTCACTGGTTGCTACTCGCCCTGGGCTCTGGTGCAAGTTTGATTTATAACAGTCGGCATAAAGGATATGCCAAGCAGTATCTGCTTTGAATAAGCTACTATGATGAGTTGTCACTCGAGGATCATCGCCAGGCATACATGCAAGTAGCCTCCAGGATTTAAGAACCTTAAATGCACTAGTTAATTAATAGTAATGCCAATCCCTTACCTCAGTGATGTATAATTTGCAAGTCAGAAAGAGAAGTTTGTTTTGGTTTTGAATTAAACATGTTTTAACTTCGCCAGCACCATTTCTGAAGGCTGAGATTAAGGCCCCCATCAAGGAAGGGATACCTTTTTCAAGGAGCACTGCCAACCTAACAAGAGCAGAAAAAAGAGCCTTTGTATTATTTTGCGTGAGATGTGTTTTTCTCTGTTCCTTTTACAGGAATTCGTCAGAGCTATGTGAATTTAGAGGAAAGAGATCGCTGGTTTTCAGCTGATTTATTTCACCTTTGTTAGGCAACTTCACTCTTTCCCCTGTATCGTCAGCTTCCTCTTGTTGTTTGCATGGCTTTTTCCTATAGCTACAGGAAGGAGGTTTGTGAAAATAGGAAAATGTGGTATTAAACCAGCAGAAAAATAGGCAGGATAGCTAATGGGTGAGGGACACTAGTCAGGTGTTAAAGTTTCCAGTGTCTCTGTATTTTTGTAAGAGCCATCGACTGTTGGTGTCCATATTGGATGTCTTGGCTGGATGGAAAACAGGCACTGGCCTCGAACGCTGTGTCATTTGCAAAACCTCATTTTCTGTGTATGTTTGGGCATGTCTGTAGGCTTTTGAAGATGTATTAATAACAGATTGTACTCTTTTTAAGAGGTGTTTTCAGTTCCTGGCTTAGATAAGGGAGTGGCCCATTTATCTCTGCAAACACCCTTTTCTAATTGTCTAAGCCAAATCGTTCCAAACTACTTTTATAAAATAACCACCAAACCCAGGCTCAGAATCCCTCCTCAGTGAAAAGTTGTGTGGAACAGCATCCATCAAGCTTCTCGGGATGGCTCAGTGGTCTCCGTGTTAGGTTGCATGCGAGTTGATGCATGCAGCCTGGGAGGGCCCGCAAACCCCCCTGACTGGTGCTTGCTGCAGAGCTGAGCTCAGCTGTGTGAAATAGCTTTCAGGTTGGAGATCATGGGAGGCAAAGCCCTGGTGTTTTGGCTCTGCTAGACTTTCCTACCTGCCTGCCTGGAGCACTGGAATGAACACCTTCTGTCAGTGCATTTTTTTTCCCCTTTGAAAACTAGAAAGGCATTTTGTAAGGGCCAAGTGTTATGCTAAGTCAATGGAAGTTGCACCAGAAGGCCTCACAGTCAAGAAAGGAACTTGATTCGAGTTTGTAGATTCATTTTAGGTGTAGTTTGCTAATTTATCGTTCAAGTTAACTACGTAGGATCAGTATTCCTGGATACTTGTCCTTCATGAAAAACAGAAGGAAAATGAGAAACTGAGTAAGAACACGAGGTGCTGAAATAGCACAGAATCACTGGGGAACCAGCCTCCATTTTACTCTTCTCAAGTTGTACCTTCTCAGTGCTGGTGCCTGTGTTAATGTTTGCCACGAAGCGTGCAAATCTTGGATCTCTTCATGGATTTTCTGTGGGAAAATACTTGGGACCTCAAACATTGATGATTTTTATAATTATAGCCCGTGGCAGTCCCAGCATTACGGAAGGAATTTCACGGGGAGGTTTGGCTGGAAGTGGTATTTCTGTCTGTCAGTGTAGTTCATTTACATTTTTTAAAATATTTTGATTGTGGTTAAATAACTGGTAATCATGTGCAGGTGGTAGATTTTGAGTATGATCTTCATTACTTCTGGCAGGGAAAGAGAAAGCTATCTTTATGAATAAATACTTCTTTCCTGAAGTTAAATACTGAGATTCCATCTTTGTGGGAAAGAGAGGGTTTTTTTCTCAGCCCATGGTTCAGATCTATGACTTGCCCTTTTTTGGGACACACATACTAAATACACTTTTAATCTCCAGATATGCCCAGGTGTTCATTTACTTCTTTTTCTTTCAGCTCTGGAGCTGTAAGTAATTCTGGACTCTTTCCATCCACCTGGTTGAGTGCTTTTTTGTATTCTTGATTTCTATTTTTCTCTTTCCCCATCTCTCTCGTGTTTCATTTCCTAAGCTTTTCTGCCAGAACAGCTTTTTATTTCAATCACCTCCGGGAATGGAGTGGACAAAATGAATTGGGTATTTTATATGGGTTCCATGGAGGAATCATTTGTGGCAAGGAGTGATATTAGGCACTGCTGAGGCAGTGCTCCAAGCCTTGCCAGTGGGCACAGGGTGGCTGGCGGGCAGTGTGGTGCGGCCAAAGTGGAGTGACCTGCAGCTGGTTTGCAGTCGCTCCATAAAGGAAGCACCGGCCCATCATGCAACATCCCTGCAGAGTGGTCAGGGAATATTTTTGGGAACAGAAACGTAACTGCAGCAGAGATCTGTACTCTTCCATCCTTGCTAATCAAGATTGCTGATGAAACATTTGTTTGTCAGGGTTGGATGTTTAGCTAAATATAGGAATACATTTCTGCAATCTGAAGATGAACATCAAGGATCTTGGCATGAGATAATGTCAGTGAAATGCAGATGCATTGAATGTCTTTTGTCAAGCCATTATTCTCCCCATGATTTGAAGAGCTGCTGTGGATGGATGTGATTCATTTCTGTTTGTTTGTTTGTTTGCTCAGTCCTAGGTTGTTGCTACCTGTATTAGAGTTCCATCCAGAGCCTCAGGCATGGAGCAGGACTCCGTAAGAATCCTAAATCAATGACACATATTTGCAAGAAATGATCTAGTTTCTGGCACTGGGACAAGAAAAAGTCTTGCCCTGATCTCATTTGTCTAAGCTGCTGTTGAAAACTTCCATGAATTTAATATCACAGCACATTTAGGAAGCCCTTGTTCCAGTGTTTCACTACCCTTAATATTGAATTATTTTTCCCTTGCTACCCAACTAAAATGCATTTTGTTGCAATTTGAGATTTTTTTGTCCATCTACCATAGGGCAATATCATCCCCAACTTTATTTTTTATATTTTAAATTAAATTTTTATTCAGCTTTACTATTTATGTTTGCACTTTATAACCCTCTTTTATTTTAGATTTTGTATGTCTAATTCTATTATCCTTTAGTTGTTGGTTGCATTTCTTAAATGTCTTCTGACTTTTATTCCTCTATTCAGGGGCTGGGCTATTTGAAATTTGTCTGCTGTTGTATCTGTCTTAAAATGCATTGTCTGAGCCTGAACACGGGAATGTGGCTGGGACCTCACAAGGGCTGAAAAAACAGAGCAATTATCTCCCATTTCTTATGTATGCCACTCCTCTTCCTAAAAATCAAGATTTTGGGCTTTTTGTAACAGCTTTATTTGTTGACTCGTTTATGTTGTGATTTGCCATGACCCTCAGATTTTCAGTCCTTGTTTTGCATTTGTGCGTCAGCATTTGCTTCCAAAGTATATTATTTAGTTTGTTAATTAGCTCTTCTGAGTGCACCGAGTCCTTTGGATTCAAGAGTAGCTCATATTTTCCCGTGTGAAGGGTTTTTTCCCCCCTTCATCCTTGCTCTTTCTTCTGTTGCTATGTGAAAGACAACACACAGAAAACAAAGAAACTGCCAGATATTCAGAAGAATTAGAAGCCAAGAATATACAAAATAAACAGGGTGAAAAAAAAAGAAAATTCTTTTTCTTTTTCAGCAGTGGTAGTTTTAACTGTATTCTTAGAAATAGCAGGGGAAACAGATATCAAACATACAATTTTAAAGAAATGAAGGGTAAATTGAGAGCACATTTTTTAAAAAAAGTAAAAAACGAGTCACAAGATGGAAGAAACTGTTAGATATATTGCTTGGTATTTCTAGGGACGTTGTTACAATTTAGCCAACTAGAAATGACCACAGCAGCTTTTGTAAATATGATGGGTAGTGGAATAATTCATGGTTGACCTCCATTTTTCAATTCAAATATGTTTGCACATGAATTACTGTTTGTCCTGGCTATATTAAAACATCATCTTACTGGATAAATAGATCAATGCATTCAATGTTAATTATGTCTTCAAATTTATTTTAACTGGGAATCATGAAGCTGAAGCCTTGTAAACATATGCATTTGTCAGTAATTTTGGTTTTTAATTCAGCCAGGAAATGAGGAGTTAAAGCGGATTGCTAATACCATTTCACTAGGCAGGGAGAAATTGGGGTGGGATGAGCTGATTCCAATCCAAATGTTTTGAAATTTACCACGTGGATGGTATGCCCTCAGTTTACACCGCCTGATACCAGTGTCCATGTTATTGGCCAATAGAAGCTTTTCAAATGTCTTGAAATGCGAGTAAATTCCTTTTACTGGGAAAATTTTAGGAAAGAATAGCTCAGACTTTTATGCCAAGATAAATGTTTTACTTTTATCCTAAATTTGTAATGGAATCATTTGTACTGCCCACAGGTGCTGCTCTCGAACTGCTGAATTCTCTTCTCAAAACACAAACTCGTAAGGCCATAAGGTGGGGTAGAGTGCCTGTATTTCAGGAGTGTTCATATTTCTGAGATCTCACCAGAAAGAATCCCAGTTTACAGAGCAGATGCACCTGATGCCACTTCCCTCCCCAACAGGAGATCTTGAGTTTGGACTTTTACTTACCTAGTCTTTACTCTGTTTTCTGTGTCCACCTGAGGCAATGGGGTAAACCCAAAGATTAGGAAGATGTGAGAGGTTACACAACATCTCACAACCATTGGTGGATGGTGTTGTCTTTCATGGGCTTGGTGAAACCTTTGCCGGAGGTGGAGTGTGGTGTAAAAGGTTTGTGAATGCAACAAGTAGGGCCAGCCACCCTCAGGGCAGAGGGATGGGACAGGAACCAGCTCCTGGGTATCTAGTAACCCTAGTTCCTATGTCTACAGCCTGTCTACAGCCAGGCTTTCCCTTGTTATGCCAGTGGTGGAGGGCTACCAAAGGAAGCTTGCATTTTGAACCTTACAGCGGCTCACCCTTTTGTTACCCTTCATCCTTTCTCTTTGCACCAAGAAAAGAATTTATGGGTGCTCATGGGCTGCAACACCAAGCACTGGAGAGAGGTCATCCAGAGTTTGGAGGGTTGCTAATTAGCTTTTTTCTTCATGAATTAGTCAGAGCTAATTAGTGTCTGTCTTTGCAGAGATTCTGATGCAAACACAAGAAGAGAGTAGTTAAGTCACAAATTTTGAAGCACCCTTGTGTTATTAACAGCACCAGCAGACATTAGAACTCCCCTCCCTTTTCAGTTTTTTGAATTTTCCCATGGTGAGTAAGATTTACCTGTTGCCAGACAATGCCGTTTCAGTGCTCTGAAAGTCAAATAACGCATCTAAATCACCAGCTGAGCCAGACACGAGAGCAATTCCTTCTGTTTACATCTTGGAGGCAACTTTGCATCTGGAGGAAGGAGTTTGAGGCTCACTGGAGGCTCGCTTTTGAAGGCTGCCCCATCTCCCCCTGCCCTTTTGGTTCCCGGGCTGATCTAGCTGTAAAAGTGTCAGCCTGGCTGGAGAGGCACAGCCAGCCAGACATGATGCATAGCTCCTCGGGCTCTCTGTTGTGAGCTGATGGCCGTCGGGCTCAGGGAAGATTTTCACTGGATTGCTGATGCAGAAGAGAGGCATTGCACTCCTGCTGCTACCCCTCAAGCTTATTTTGGGTGGACATGGACAGAAAATGAACTGATTTCCAGACACTTGTACTCCATCGAGCAATGCTCTGTCGTTGTTCATCAGTGTAAAAGGAAATGAGGATTTAGAACACCACCTGTTAAATTTACAGGGGACAAAAGATTGCCATAACTTAAAATTACCCTGGTGGGAATATTTCTCTGGTTTTAATTATAAATTAGTATGCAAATAGTCCAAAGTCACTTTGGCTGTTATTGTAAACTGCAACGCATCGAAAAAGCTCCCTACGATAGCTTAAGTGATGAAAGCAGCATGTAGAAAGTCCTTGGTAACTGCTGAATGAGGAGGAGAACGGGAAGAGGGCAGAGGATTGAGCTTGTTCACAACTTGGAGGTCTTATGACACATCAGATGTTCTCTGCACTGGATTGTCTGGGCCCTTGGGGGAGTCTGCTGCTCAGCAGGGTCGGCATCTGTTTGCTGTGCCACCACTGCCGCTGGTCTTGCCTGGGGAAATGTCACGTACAGCTGGAGTCCACGCATGGTTCACAGGTGAGGATGCCGGCATCCTTCGCGGGGGGCACTCAGAAATATTTCCATTGCCACACTGGTTAACCTCCAGGTATCCACCAAGAGGCGTGCCATCTGAAGTGAAAAATGACTTTGTGCTGCTCCATGAAGCAGGGTCACAGAGTGACCTAATGCAGTAAATATCAGGGTCGAATATTCCCAGTTCAGGATCCTTGTGTATGTTTGTGCAGACCTCCAGGTGTGTTTTCACATTGCTACTGTGAACTGGGCCTGGTTTGACTGAAATCTCCAGTAATCTTGGTTTACCTCAGTGTAGCTGAGTTTAGAGTCAGATCTCTGTCTGACCTCTTTGTTCAGCACACAGGTATAACAACCCTCCCTTCTTTTCCAGGATTAATTATTGATCACAAAAAGCTTTTTTTATACAGAGAGCATTATATAATTATGATTACTTTTATATACTGCTCTCTTCCATCTTGCTTTTGACTTCTGGACTGTTGCTGTCACAGAGGTTGTCACATCAGGAAGGTGGTTGTCTAAAGCTGTCAGCTGAGACAGTTTCAATTAAATTTTTTGTGTTTCAAATTCAAGTCACAGTTTTAGCCATGCTGAGAGTGGCTTCTTAGCACACGAACTTGGAGAAGGCTTCTGCTGAGCCCAGTGGGGAGCACCGTCCCTTCTTTGGAGATCCCTCTTTGTTTCCTTCCCCACCAGCTCTGTATAAGGAATAGGTATTATTCTTTTGATATGCTTGATAATAAAAATCAGCTTTGAGTGTTCAATACCCAATACTCTTGAAACTTTCTAATATACTCTTTATTGCCTGGCATTTGTGATGTTTGAATTGTACCTATATATAAAAATCTTTTTGATAGGAACAGACAATTTTTAATGAGCAAGAAGTTCAGGAACGTTAGCCCAAGCACCAGACAATCAGGAATATCAGCCTTTCCAGTTCCTCTGCTGCTCTGACTGAATATGCATGACAGTCTCTTAGAAACTTCTTTCAGGTTATTTAATTAATTCAGTGGTGTAGTTTCATGTTGGACATTTACCGACTGGGATGAGGACTGGACTGGATCTGAAATGTTCAGTGTGCTGTGCTTAAAATATCACGTGTGGGAGCTGATAATTCGGGTGCAGCGGAGTACAGGTGTCAGGAGAAAAGGCGATGGTGGGGACCACAAGCTCAGCCGTTTCAGCCTCATGCTCAGCTTCGTGCTAGCTGTGCTGTTGGTGTCCTGTCTCCTACAGTTATTCTGCTGGCCCATGGCTCAGTGTCCCTGGGAGCTTTCCAGCTTCTTTTTCACATGTTCCACTAACATATTGGGCTGGGGGTAAACAGGCCAAGTGCTAATCTCTAAGCCCAGTGTAAATCTGGTGTGGTGTTCCCTTTGAAGTGAGTGATTTCTTTTCTACATTTGCATTTGTGTAACTGAGATCCGGATCCGGTACAAGGTGATAGGAGCTTTTTTTTCCCTTTTTTGTGGTTTTTGTTACTGGAGTGCCTCTGCTTATAGAACACATTTGGTTTCACTGATACCTAAATCAACACAGATGTTTTCCTGAACAGAAATTTCCATTACGGGCAGAAGTTAATACAATTTCTTAAGTCAGACATCTCTGAATCATTCTGAGTTTTTTCTGTTTACAAAGGATTCTTGTAAAATAATAAAAAATCCCCCGCCACCCCTCCAAGAGGTTTAATACAGCTGCTTTCTAATATGCTGCCAAGCTTCCCCAACCCTGCTCCTTGCCCAGTGCTTCCCAGATCTTAAAACAAGCTCAAGAGCTCTTGATATCTATTGAAAAAATTACTGGTAAGATTTTACAGTAAGGGCTTTTCTTTACATGTGTACTTTTCCTTTTTCTGCCCTGGTGTACTCTCAGTGCTCAGTCTGCTGGAAGGGAACGAATACCTTCAGAAGAGCCCATTTTAGAGCTTGTACTGTGGATGGTGAAGTCCGAGGAAGAAACTGTTCTGCTCTGGGCTGGCCTGGCTGCTTTCTGGCCACGTGTTTGGAAAAGCTATTGCTAATAGCTGGTTAAATGGATAAAATCACTTTGGTACCTAATCCCAATAGCCCTATCTTACTGAGGCTGGTTTGCAATTATAATGAAACATGATTCAATGGAAACACGGTTAAGCATGTTAAACCGCTCAGATGCTTTAGGCTCTGAGCGGGAATCTGCTTGGGGTCAGCGTGGAAATGGCCAGTACATTGCTGCCCCTCGCCCTGCTCCCACTGTCTTGTGGTGCTTAACCTGGAGAGAAAGCTGACATTTTGGAAGATTACGTGGAAGAAGGGGGTTGGTCCTGATCAAGTGAAATGCACAGACCCTGCCCCAAGGAATGCCTGGCTTGCTTCTCTTAAGACTATCTTTGACTTTTTCTTTATTAAAGCGGCACTGCTGTGGTTTCATGGCGAGGAAGCAGTGACAGCAGTGGGGAAGGTGAAGAGACACATGCCTGGTGTCCTCTGAAGGTGGACACAGAGCAGCAGAGCACCACTCGCTGTTTTAAACAGGGCTGTCGCCCCTGCAGGGACCATAGAGCTGTGGGCTCTGCATCAGCCTCCACCAGCAGCATCACTTGGCTGGCCAGGGTGGTTCACAACTTGGGCAAAAGTAGCTGATTAATCCCTTCGTCTGCCTAAGTCTAGACAGGAGCAGAAGCATTTTAGGCATGTTCTGTTTTGGTTTGGTTTATTTTTTTTTTTTCTGTCCTGAGGAGTGTAAGATGAGGCTGCATTCTTTGGTGTAAAATTATTGCTGGCTGGCTCTGTCCGAGCAGAGCAGGATGTGAATTCCTTCCTGCAGTGAGCTGTGAGAGCCTGGAAGTCACTTTATGAGGCTTGTGGTTTCATGCCCCTTCAGCCCCACGTGTCATTCTGAAACATGCACCTGACACCATTTTTCAGATTGTTTTTGTTGGTTTATTCTTTTTTTTATTAATGGAGCTTTTTGTGTATTCTAGAGTTTTGTTTGATTTGGGGGTTTTTAACTTTTTTGTCTCTGTTTAATGCTTACCTGTCAGATTATAATAGAGAAGACTTAAGAGCCATTGACATCCAGCCTTCCTACAGAGTAGACACTTCTGAACTGGAACACCATAAACTGATAGCACTGAAGGAGGGAAGAAGGGTTAAAAACAAGAACCGAAAAATAAATGGCAGCATTCACTGTCCCAGTATGGAAGCGCATCATGCCCTTAAACATTTGGTTAGCTGAGACTTCTGCAGGGCATTGTTAAGCTTGAAAATAGACTAGAGGATGAACTGTTGGGAACGTCATTACCAAAATATCTAGAGAACCCAATGTTTTGAGCTACAAACTACTGGTTTCTATTTCTTGAGCTAAAGAGAAGTCTCTGGGAGGTCCCCAGCAGTGGATCAGGCTCTGCTGCCGGAGAACAATGGCGCACATAGACATTAAACATCGGTTCAAATACAGGCTGCAATATTGGCATCAGACAGCTCTCAAGTGCTGTTTCAGCACGCGCATTGAAGGGGAAGAGCAGCCGAGCTGGAAGCAGGCAGGACCAACAGCAGTGGCTCTAAGGCACAACTTCAGCTCCTGAATTTTCCTGGTTCCTCCCTCTCCCCACTGCTGTCCTCTTCTTATGGGTCTTGGATGCATAAGTGGCCTTTGTGCTTTTGAAATTATCCCTCTTAATCTTTTCCAGTGCAGATCTCCTTATTTAAAGTGCCTTGCTTTCTTATTTGAAAGGCAAATAAGGACCAAATAATGGAGGGCCTTTTTTTTAAATTGATAAAAGAAAGAAGCTGGGGCTTGTGTGCATGAAAGAAATCACAATGCAGCCTGCCTTGTGCTGTTTATACAACCTGGGTTTGGATATAAACACTACCCAAGAAGTGTCAGTGACCATAAATGGGGAGGGCCAAGGCACAGCTGGTTTATATGGGTAGGTTAAAGCGGAGCTCACTGAAGCGAGTCTCATAATCCTTGAAGAATTGAATGACTAGCAGCTGCTTAAGGCGTTATTCCTATTCATAATGCCTGTGCAAGTGCACTTGAAACTGGTTACTCTTTTTGGAGACACGAGGCAGAAAATGCATAAACAACTGAGCCAGGGAGAAAACTGAGGACCTTGTTCCCAATCTCTTGGTCTAAGTTCAAGTCTTACTACTACAAAACCAAGCACATGTAAATCTAATTCGCGGAGGGTGCTTGCCCCTCACATGAAGCTGATGTTGGAGGGCCATAAGGCAGCACCGCTCCATAGCTGGCTTCTCAGAGGTCAGGTCAAGTTTGTAGGAGAAATGAGTGCCAGGTCGTCCGGAGACTGAATACATGCTTTTTTTCTGAATACTTTGCAGTCTTTAGGATTTTAATCCTCCGTGAGTAGGAAGAGCTGTGCTCTGGCGGGACTGGAGACAGGAGTTCCTGCTGGGCCAGCTTCAGGCATGGGTCACACTGATGGGTGTGCAGAGCCTGCTGCTGGTGGGCCCTTGGCCCTGTGTGTGCTTGAGTTGCTCCTTTCCGGGGAAATATGGGATGGAGAATGACCCTTAGGGAGAGGTCCTGGCTGGCTGGGGAGGACATTGCTGTAGAGGATGTGCAGAGATGTTGTGGAACAGGCACAATCTCTGCCTGCTAGTGCTGTTGTGGTATTCTTGTTGTTTTCCCTTACAATGCAGAAAAGTCAATGCTTTCTTTTAAATTCTCTTTTTTTAATGTTTTGTTTTTAAACAGATTTAAATACAGGAAGGAGAAAAGGAAACATATCAACCTGGATTAAAAATAAAGGGGAAACGATATTTAAGGTCATATTGCACCATAAAAACAGTGAAGAGTTTGAAGTGACACTAGTTCTGCAGGTTTTTGTGCATGTATGAATTTCTTAGGTGGATTTGTGCATCTTTCTTGTGCAGTGCTGGTAGTGTTCATATTGCAGAGAACATCTTCTAGATGTCTTTAATCAACCTGTTTCTTTCACTGTAATAAAAAACCCGTTTGTGTTGTCTTACTTAAGTGTAGGTTTTTAACAGAGAAAATGTACTGAACATAATTTAATCAAATTGAAAATAAGCTTTGCTTAAGAATAAGGAACTGATAGAGGGCTGAACTCTTTATTGCTGGGAATGATATATATCGTGAATAAGTTTATTAGAGTTGATTAAATTCTAGTGGTGTAATGCAAGAGTGTATGATGAGGTGTGAGTCCGGCCCAGAAAGTCCCATGCAGAGATGCCAAATGGCAGCAAGGCAGCATCAGAAAATCCCACAGAGCAATTTGGAAGTTAATTATTAGGGACATTTTCTCTTCTGGAGCAAAGTCTGTTGTTTATTGAAGCAAGTTTTGAACCTGCACAAATTCCGCTATGGTTATTTGGCCAAGATCACATCACATGGTGGACAAAGTGTGTTTTCTTTCTCCAGTTTGTTAGTTTTACTTGCTATCCTGTTTAATATCTTGGATTTCCTTTGTGTTTTCCTATCTGATAGCTTCCACTCTCTGTATCTTTTCTAATAAGGAAGTGGGTGGAAAAGGAAGGTGTTCCCTAGGGGCCTGTGGGGCAATGGCAGCATCCCACGAGTCCCTTCTGCTTGCAAGTAGATAAATAGTTTAGTCCATAAGCACCTTCAACAACCATCTTCAAAGTATGTAGTGTATTTGTGCTGCTGCATATGGGAAAAAGCTCTCTTGGCTCACATCTTTACGTCAGTTCCTACCAATAGGAGCAGAAGAGACTGATACCATCTTATCTGACTTGAGCAATAGCTTCAGTCATCAGCCAGGAGAGGATTTCCTGTTACAGGGCTTTGGGGGGGCAGGTAGTGTTTCTGAACCTCATCAATGCTATTTCTAATCCAAAGCTAATTAATAAGCAAAATTATACCCCAGAGAGACATTCTGGTGTGTTCTTTATAAATTGACACTTCCTCATGCGTAAGAAATCATTGTGGTTAAAATTGATAGAAGGAAACTGTTCCAAGGACTGCAAGATCCTCTCATGGTAGAGGTTGTAGGTGTCCTTCAGCATATGTGTGAGTAATGCTGGAAGACTAGGAAGGACAAAGAAAAGATCGTTAAGGGCCAGTGTTATCCCAAGGAGGAAATGGTAAACTTCGAAGAAGAATCAGCTGTGAGTTGTATGTGAGAACCTATTTCAGGGCTTCCTATAGAAGGCTGAGCGTTCTGGGGTTCGTGGGTTTGGGAAGGATCACTGTCACCAGAATGAATGTCTGTTGTCCTGAGGCTGGAAGCTCTGGTTGCAAGAGTATTACCATGGAAGTGTTTTGGAACAGGGGAATTAAAAAGTTTCTTCAGGGTAACAATGAACTGGTCTAGGATCTCTTGCCAGCTAGCATGTCTGGAGGGCTGAGGGACTTGGGTGAGGATATATGCTCTGGAGTGATAGTAGTACCATGATGCTGAGACTTAGACCCAGTACAGAGTAAAATTGATGGGGAAGGTGATGCCTGATAGACCAGACCCCACAAAAGGTGTAAATCAGGGGTACATAGACCGTGGGAGACTGTTGGCATGAGCTGCCCTTTCTGGTATACATTGAAAAGATGTTGCTCTGCCCTGTTTGCTCCCTCCTTCCTTGTGTGATGGTCAAAGAAACGTGCCATTTCCTCCCCACCACTTCTCCAGGGAATGTAAAGTTTGGGAGTTTTCTTCTTGGCGTGATGGCTGACATCCGTTGCAGTCCAGAAGGGACCTCCCTGGACCGTGTGAGTGGCTCTGCACTCCCAGCCAGCTGTAATATTGCACATTGGGTTGCGGCCCAAGGGAGAGCCAGTGTCAGCTGAGTACTTCGGCATGAGGGGTGGGAAGCTGAGTCATGAGGAATCCTGCGCTTGAACTCTCCTCCTTGTTAATGCTAAAAGTGGGGAGAAGGCTCTTTCAAGAGCAACAGTTGTACTTTCTGAGTCTGTACTGTTGAAATCGGGCTGGAGGAAAGCCGTGAATTACTTGTGTGATAGGAGAGGACAGACAAAATGGGCTGTGGTAGGTGGTGGGTGAGACCAGCCCTGCCTGCACGTGCAGCCTCCCTGGACAAGCCCTGCCTGAGGAGTGTGGAGGAGCTTGGGGATGTACGGGATGGGACTGGTGCGGGAGCTGGGCTGTTGAGTACTTTGTCTTGTCCCAGGCTTACTCCTTGTTCTAGAGCATGATATAGCTTTTGCAGAAAAAGCAGAATGGAGGGAAGAGAAGAGATATTAAAAGCATGGTAATATCCTCCAAAAAGAAAGTAAAAGTTTTATGAAGTCCTTGCTTCGAAGAAAATACAAATAATTTGTATTGTGTGAATCCAGTTACCAAGAAGAGTGTTCACAGGGCCTGTGGCAACTAACCTCTGCGTCGCTTTGGGTGCAGTGTCCTCAGAGCTGGCTCTGCAGAGACAAGGATTTTTCAGAGGGGTAGGAGTGTTGCCATCTGAGATAGACTGAATGTTTTTCAAGTAAAAAAAGTCACACAGTTCCCATGAACTTGTAAACTAGCTGTTCATAGTTTTGGCATTACCTCTTTAGGAGCAATCTCAGCCATCTCTGGCTGTGGATACTGTAGTCATCACAGAGCGACTTCAGAAATGTGAGTCAGATCATGACACCGGCTTCCTGCTTGCTGAGTAATCAGTCTGTATCCAACTTGTGGTATGTGCTGCTTTGCTAGCACACCCTGGCTTGTCCCCGCTTCACCGCACGCTATATACAGGGGGTTTTCTTTAGTTTTTTTGTCACATTTATTTGTGGGTTGTTTTGTTGACCAATTGGTTTGGAGCAGTTGCTGCAAAGCACGACAAAGCGTGCTGCAGCCTGAGGTAGGTTATTTTATTCATATAGGTTTTGCAACTATTATTATTAGTGTTCACAAATGCATAGTTGGGAAAGTGTTTGAGAAGTCTCTGCTTTGTGGTCCAGTGCCTGGCGGTGTGCTTGAGCATCCACTCACTCAGACTTTACATGGGCAGGCAGCGCTGAAAACTGCGGAGGGGTACGAGGGGGAAGCAAAGTGGTCAGACTCAATAAATCAGGGAGATTCAGAGAGATGCCATTCGAATTGACTCCCCGCCAGCCGAACACAATACATCATATATCCGGGCTGAGGCTGACGTTTTAATGGTTTGATTAGTTTAGGAAGAATACTTTTATTGTGAGCCTTCGCTTATATTAAGTACTGTGTGAAGTTGTTACATTGAGATGAGCTTATATTGCCTTCCTGTATACAGTGCAGTATTCTCTGTCTATCTAGAATCCTACTGGTAAGCTGGTGGAATCCGCTTAAGTAAGGAACTGTTAAATTAATAAAGCTGTTAATCGCATGAAAAAAAAACAGAGAGAGGCAGAGAGGAGGAGAAAATCTTACATAGAAATGCCAAGTTGTAGCTTGAAAGTTTCCAGTTGGGATGGTCCTGCAGGGCTGAGTAGAACGGCCCCTCTGTTACAGAGCTGCTTTTCATATGGTGATTTTTATACATCCTCATTTTCTCAGATATTCTCTATGTCAGAGTTGGAGCTTTGCTCCTAATCAAACATAACACTTAGATCGCACTGTGCTTCTTAAATGTTAATCCCAACAGAACCCTTTTATACTTGATAAAACCCTGTTATTATTATCCTCTGCACACAGGCAAAAATTACAGACAGAGAAGGTAAGTGAATTGCTAAGGCCCTTCTGTGGAGATGCCATCCGGGCCAGTTCATGGCTGATAGCCTGCATTCAGGCCATGGGACTGTGCTTCCACTTTAAATACAGTTTTAAGACTACATAAAAGATATTTTAAGTGTATTTAGACAGGATGGAATTGACTTAGGTCGTATTGAAGTCAGTGAGATAGAGGAGGCTTCTCAGACATTTCAGTCCTTTTGAAATTCGGCTTTGCATCCGTTACTCATCAAAGTTGCATGGGAGAAAAGGCACTGGAATGGAGCATGGTAAATAATTTGCATGCAAAATAATTGAAAATTGACTTTTTCTGTCTGATTAGCTGTATGTGACCATTATCCATGCTGATAATGACCTGGGTTTGATTGCTCTTTATTCACCAAGCGTGGCTGTATCACGGTTTGGCAGCTGCTGTAGGCAAGAATGCACGTGTGTCTGATTGTTGTGTGTTGGAACAAACAGGGTCCTTGTCAGACAGTTCGGTGTCAGAGTGGTTTTAATCTTTGCTGCTTTTTTTCAGGGAGGAAGCGATTGCTATGCCTCAGCCTTTCAGCACAGGATGCCCTGCCTCAAGTGCATATTTTGTTTTGAATGAGCTTGTTCATGTCAGGAAGCAGGCGTGATGGTTCCTCCTTGGTCTAGAAACGTTCTTGTATGTCAGATGTCCAGCATATGCCAGTAAATGAAAGCAATTAAATTCAAAAAAGACAGAAGGAAAAAATATATCTTTATGGATCATTGGAAGAGTGCCACAAGGGAGCTGTGGAGCAGAACTGCAATGCGGACTCGTGCAGGGGCCAGGTCCATACAGGGATGTAAGTAGTATGTGTCACCAGGAAACCTACAGGCAATCTTAAACCGTAATCTGCCAGGGGTTTTGCATTTCTCTTTGAAGCTGAGGGAGCTGTATTCTCGTAATGTGACCTTTGGATCCTTTTGTAAAGACTAGAGGCCAGCGTGTCATTAACAAAGCGGCAGAAAAGCAGAGCGGCGGCGGGTGGGGGAGGGTGTTGTTTTAGACCTTTCTGTTCCAAACAGGCATGCCTGCACTTTGCCTGAACAGGCAAGGAGGGAGGGAGAGGTGGCAGTGCTGGCGTGCTGCTGCTGTCCCCTAGCAGGGCCGGTACGTGGGTGCCCCAGCTGCAGCCACCCTGCCCACCTTGCTGTCTGCCGTGGCTCCCCAGGGGGCTGCCGCTGCTTGGGTTTGTGCCACCAAACGGCTCCTAACGGCTGTGGTTGCACATCCAGATTCGCTCCTCTGGGCTGATGAGCCTCAGCTTTTCTCCTGTGATCGGCTGGCAACGGTACCTAATACCAGTAGCTGATGTTGTTTGTCGTGAAGGGCAGGGTATTTGGCCTCATCTGCCCTGAATCCCTGCACTTGGCCTTCTTTCAGAGAGAGGCACTCAAAGCAGATCCAGTTGACAGAGAAAATCTCTTTTTTAAATGATGAGCTGTGTCAGAGGGATAAGGCTTTCGAGGAATGGAGACTCCCAAGCCTAACTTTAGCACTTGGGCTCAGTCCACTGTGGTATATGTGAGATGCAGCAGGATTAGTAAGGCCAATCAATAGAAGCAGTTTCCTGACAGACATGGGGCTTGACAGTGACCCAGAGCTGGTACCAGTTGTTGACTAGTGGATGACTTCTGGCCATTTTGGGTATCTTGCTGCATTGCCACCTACAGCAAGGCTGGCACACGTGCTGGCAGCCTCTCAGCATTTTGCAGGTAGCTGTGAGAAGCCACCATCTGTGCCCCATCTACATTGACACCATGAAACCACATTATGGAGGCAATGGGTCTGAAGAGCATGTCTCACTGACCCTCACACACCGCTGACTGGTTCAGGGACCACTGACTGGTGCAGATTCCCTGCACAGGTGCTGGGATGCACAGCCTTGTCCCAGGCTGATCAGCATATTCCTCCAGACCTTGGTGTTTCCCAGCAGGAGGGTGCTTGAGCATCTCATTTCTGTGTAGTATTTGGCTTGCATTGGTTCCAAGCCAAAAGAAATCCAAGTGCACCTACCACCAGACCAAGGGACCTGTGTTCTCTTTTGCAACTGAAGTTGACCAAAATGCCTTGAAGGCCCCTAGTCAAGAGGGACACCTTTGCCTCTCAGGAAGAGTGAGTGATGTTGACCTCAGACCCTAGGCAGAAGCAATATCTTTAATCTCTTGTTGTACTGGATTCTTAATCTTCCTTACATTGCTGTATCTCATTTGCACATATTTTCCTGTGTAGGTAGAGATATAGAGGCTTTATTCAAATATTAATCAGCTTGACTGATGGTGGAGATTTGTGCATCTGACAACTTGACATCAGTACTGTGCAAGCTCAGTTGTTTGCAGGGTATTGCAGAGCACCTCCTTGAAACAAGTGTTTCACAGTTTGGTGTTTTAAATGTTAGCTTTCCAACTTCTATTTACTTAAAGAAAAGGAGAAGGGACATGATTCTTTGGCACATTAATACCCTTATATATTGCCATCACAAATTTTGTTAGATGCTCGATGAGGTTTTAAAATCCAATTTGTATCAGATTGCCAAAAGCTGTTAAGATTGCCTTGGGGTAAGTGGCGTTGTTGCTGTCTTGCTTTCTCTCCCTCTCCTTCCCTCCCTTCCTCTCTCTCTTTTACACGGTACGTTATCTGTAGAGGTAAATTTATGAGCAGCCAAAACAGTGCTTGATTGATCATCGTGCAGGATGGGCGATAAATGACACCATGTGCGGTTGTTTGCAAGATGCAGGGCATGCAGCTGCCTTTCTGTTTCCGCCAGCATATAGATAATCTGCCTTCAGTTACAGACCAAGGAAGACAAAAATTGGGTTTTGTTTCTTGTTTGGTGAGTGATACCACTTTTCTTTTTTTTTTTTTAATCAGAAGCTTTGCTCTCCTGCTGATAGATCTGGGCTGGGATCCAGCAGGGCTAGTGCAGGGCAGTGGGTCGGGGGCAGGATCTGACTCCTGCCTGGGCTATGTGCTGGTCCTGCTGGTGTGATGGTGTGGGGACTGGTGAGGGGTCAGTGGGACAAGGGAGCACGCAGCTTATGGAGTCCTTCACTTATGGAGCAGCCCTGGTTTAGCCAACAGCTCTGCAATAGCTTGCTATCTGGGGGGCGCAAAAGTGTTCTTAAAATGCCCTTTGTTAATTTCATTTTTTTTCCTTCCAGCCCTTTCTCTGCAAAAGTTATTGCATCCTGACTATCAATTTAAGAGTTTGTTAAACCATTCCAGACATATTCATAGGATATCTGCTCTGAGTGTAATCTGCACTGGGCTCCCTGGACCCTTCCACTCTGTTCCAGAAAAATAAGCTCAATAGAGTTAAAAACTAAAATACAATATCCCCTGAACTATGAGAGCTGAGTGCATAAGCCTCCTATGTAAACAGAAAGCACCAATTTGTACAACTCTCTGGTTAAATACTGTAGATTATTTTTTTCCAAATGTCAAATGTCTGTATTTAAATTTAATATATACGCTAAGCGTTTTCCCTCCTTCCTCAGCCTTTCATTGTAAGAGGAATCACTCCCATGGATTCAACTAGAATTATTCCTTTCCTTTCCAAAAAAAAAAAAAAAAGGACCTAATTTCTGAGCCCCATGCTAGACATGAAAAAGATTGCTTCCCTAAACGGGATTTACCCACTCACCCACCCTGGGGCAGTGCATCCCAGGCTGTGCAGAGCCTTTAGCCCGCAGGGCTGTGCTCAGCTGAGGCAGACAGCTGCCTGTGCCGTGCCAGCCGGGCTTGCCAGCAGCACTGCTTCCCCCCTCCTCATTCTTGCTTTTTTTCAGCTCTTTGCATTATTTTCGGAGTGATGGGTGTAAGAAGGAAAACTTCTCCCCCGTCTCTCTTCACAGTATCTCCTCACATCTGTGCATGTTTTAAAAACACAATAACTATATTTTCTGGACCAAATTCTGTTGCTGGGCTCTAGGCTCTGGGAGTAATTGTTTGAAATGCTGGCATGCCTGGCAAGCGATGTGAGTTGGCTGCTGATATGGGTCTCCGGTTGTGTTTTGCTGGGGATTAGGCATTTGGAGGAGAGCAGTGGTGGCCACCGCATCATCTCCTCAACCTCTGCAGCATCTGTGCTCCCACCCTGCATACATGTGCAGCCTCTTCATCGCCCGGTCCTGGGTTTGCTTGTGTAGCACATTATTTCCAGAATGAAATTACTCTTTCTCATGGGGAAAATAAGTCTCCTTGGCTTTATAGGCAAATTATTCTCAAAGTATTCAAAGAGGACTCGCAGGGCAATAGCTTTGTGGATGACATTGAAGGCAAAATACGAACACCAGTACCTCAAGGTTTTTCGATTTCTGTGTGTGTGAAACTCATTTATTTAATTAACTTATGTAACACTAAGACATAAAAAATTGTTCAGCATCATATGTCATTAATAATCTCCAGAATGTTTCTGACACTGGATCTTTTAACATGTATTTATTTTTTAAAGAATATTGAGCAGGATATATCTTTCGTTATTTGCTATCATCCTGCTTGCTGTTACCTTTCTGCTCGTCTTTATATTTTTGAATAATTCCCTTGAATCAGCATGATTGGCATGCACAGATATTTAGGTGCATAACCATCTGCAGATCAGGTAAAGGGTAGGAATTAATGCTGAAATTCATGTTGGTGTAGTTCAGGGAAAAGGTGGTGAAATAGGAATAACCCTTTCACAAAAGCCATGAAATGTAAAAATGGCTCATGTTGCAGCATCTGAATAACAGGACTGTACAAAAGAGAAATGACGGTGACATTGAACCCGGCGGTAAACACTTCACAGCTTTCCTCTGGCATCGCAAACCCTTTGAGCTCCATTCTCCTTGTTTATGTAATGCTGGCTGGGCCCCACGATGTGTTTTACAGCCTTGTAATTCTCCTTCTCAGCATATATTCTCTGTGTGCATCTGTGGCATGACTGTGCTCCCTGCCCTGCTGAAGACAAATGCCCAACCAAACCCAAACCCATTGTCCATGCCCTGTCTGCATAACATTTAGTCTTATGAAAGGTCTCCTCATAATTTTTCTTGTTGCTTGCCTTGCTATAATTCAGGAGAGCTGAGCCTGTCCAAAGAGGAACAATGTTTTATCCTCATGAATGAACAAATAAAAGGTAGCATTTCACCAGCTCTCATTATTTATTTACCTTTGTGTTTGGCCCTGGCTCTTATAGAACAAATAAAACCACACTGGACAGTGTGTGATGTTGCCTGGCTGAGGAGTCTGGCTTGGTATCCAGATGGTATCCACAGTGGCTTCAAAGCTTTGTTTCCCCTTCATCGAGTGCTGGGCTAAACTGGCAAGCAGAGCATAGGACCAAGGATGGAGACAGCAGCTGCATCAGTGGGTAGCAAAGGCAGCCCCAGCTCAGCTTACCAGCTGATGGCTGGAGGTGTCTGCAGGTTTTATTCCTCACATTCTTGGAAGGTGATCCAGGGAGGTGCTGGTGCTGGTTGTGTCTGAGTGTATCCTAGGTTTGGTTAGCTGCACCTTGGCTGCTCATCTCCAAACACAAACGTACAACTGTGCACAGCAACTTTGTACGCCATCGACTTTTAAGGCAGTGGAGTCACAAATGGGGGCATGCAATTTTTAGTAGGTCAAGAGAGGTGGTTATTGTACTGTTGCTGAGTTATAACATCTTCATACAAGATATGCTTGTGGCAGTGGAGATTCAATTTAGGGGTGACTGATTTACGAGACTGCACCAGTGATGTATGCAGCAATCTATGCACAGGCTGCTCAAAATGGATGCATGGGGAGTACTTCTCTGTGTATGAATGTGTCATACATTATAAATACGTAATGCTTATATAGACCAGTTTATGCTCATAGTATGTGGAAAGAGTAGGGAACAGAGAGATACTTGCCTCCACTCAAACATGGAGCATGCTACTGGAGGTGGCAATATCTCGAGGATCAGAAAGGGCTTCTTAAGTGCATCCATTAATTCATAAATCTTGCATGTGTATGCAAAGTATATATGTAAATGACTAGTGGGGATTGAGTTTTGTACTCTCTCTGTGTATGTAAATGCCAACTCATGCACTTAAAAGTATAGTGTTAACTGTAGGTTGCAAATATAGCGAAACCATATGGCTTAAAAAATAACTTCAGCTCAGTCCTGTGAAATGGATGAGAAATGCAGTGTAATGTGCGGAACTGCAGTCACTACTTTTACCTCTGGGATTTTGACACATCCATTAACAAGGAGACCTTGGTAGTGCAGTTGTTTTCAATCACTGTGACTCTCTTGGAAAATTCAGGGGAAAAAGATCCACAAATAACTGGTATTATTGTTTAAGTCATAGTACTGAAACTCATTGATTTCATTTGAGATATATATATACCCATATAAAGTATTTATATGAAAGTGTATACGTAAACAAATTATTCTCATATGTATGGGTAAATATTCATATGGTACCTTCTATTCTAAAGTGTTAGGTCATGTAACCCAACATAAAAGATCTTAAAATTTGGAAAAGAATTAAACTTGTATACGCACATGTTTTATTTGGTTTTGCTCTTTAGTAAAATGACACAAACTTTAAGAAACATGTTATCTTAGTAGCGTATAGACATATAGAAAGGGTTCATTCAACTTGGAAAACCCAAGCAGAGTGTAATGCGGTATCCAACTTAATTGATGACTTGAAAACTGGGTAAGCATTATGTCCAAAGCAGGGCTGAGGTGACTGGGGACAGTAATTTGATTTTAGATGGATAAGGATTTTATTGGCTGCAAGTTTATCTGGGAATCTGAGTATAGAATCATAGAATGGTTTGGGTTGAAAGGGATCTTCAAAGATCATCGAGTCCAGCCCCCCTGCAGTGAGCAGAGACATCTTCAACTCCATTGGGTTTCTCAGAGCCCTGTCCAACGTGACCTTGAATATTTCCAAGGATAGAGTGTCTACCACTTCTATGAGCAATCTGTTCCAGTGTTTCACCATCTCCATCAGGGGTGTCAAACTCACTGCTCCCGCTGTTCTGCTCCTGTAGCGTAACGCATGTCACACTGCACACGTGACTGGCGCGCTAGCAGAAGTGTAGGGGCAAGGTGCTTGGCACTGCCGATGGGTAGAAACAAGGTATTGGGCTGGATAAAACAAAGTAGAGGGCTGAGTTCAGCCCGTGGGCTGTGAGTTTTGACACCCCTGATCTACGCTGTAAAAAAATTCTTTCTTGTATCTAGTATAGATCTAACACTCTAGTCTAAGTCTACCTTGTGCAACAGGCCCTACTAAAAAGATTGCCCCCATCATTCTTATAACCCCCCTTTAAGTACTGAAAGGCTGCAATAAGGTGTCCCTGGGCCCTTCTCTTCTCCAGGCTGAACAACCCCAACTCTGAGCCTGTCTTCACAGGAAGGTGTTCCATCCCTTTTATCCTTTCTTTGGCCCTCCTCTGGACCTGCTCCAGCAGGTCCATGTCTTCTCTGTGGTGAGGGCTCCAGGGCTGGATGCAGTACTCCAGGTGGGATGTTGTAAGAGCAGAGTAGAGGGGCAGAATCAACTCCCTCGGCCTGCTGGCCATACTTCTTTTGATGGAGTCCAGGATACAGCTGCAAGTGCACATTGTTGGCTCATATCCAGCTTTTCATCCACCAGTATCCCCAAATCTCTCTCTGCAGGACTTCTGTCAATGCCTTCCTCCTCCAGCCTGTATTGATACCGGTTATTGCTCTGAACCAGGTGCAGGACTTTTCACTTCACTTGGCCATGTTGAACCTTATGAGGTTTCACATGGGCCCTCTTCTTGAGCTTGTCCAGGTCCCTCTGGATGGCATCTCTTCCCTCAGGCGTGACAATTGCACCACTCAGCATGGTGTTGTCTTCAAACTTGCAGAGGGTGCAGTCGTTCCCACTATGTCATTGATGACATAATGGTATATGCATGAGGAAAACTCAGTAATATATATGCAAAAATAATAAAGAGATTGAAATAAGTAAGATAGAGATAATTCTCAGCAGCAAAATCCAGATGTGGATTTCATAGCAGATACCTTTTTAATGAAAAATTTTGGGAAATGTTTTCCCTTTTTCTTTCCAGCTGGCTCTTGCTTGGCCCCTTCTCTAATATAAGCCACATAAGAGAAATGCCAGTCATAATCCAATATTGCACTCGGTGAATATGAAGTATTAAGAAACAATGGGGAAATGAGAAAAAGAGACTGTAGGAGAACTAGTCTCCAGACCTGGCCTCTTTTTCACAGATTTTTCTATTCTAGGAAAGAGGATATGTAATATTTTTCAGTAATGTTTTCCACAGTTATTCATTTGCATCTTTGTTTTTAGCCTGATTCTTGATTCCGTGTTTGGTTGGGTTTTTTTATTTCTTCATATTTGCTCTTGAGTCTGATATCCACCGTCATCACCAATAACCTGAAAACAAATGATTTTCATAAACTGGGTGAGTCAAACCTCTGACTGTCCCTAGCCTCCACTGCCATTAATGGCCTTTTTGTTCATGCCCCCAGACGCCAGTCTTAAAAAACCCTTGTGCCTAGACATGACTCAGAGGATAGATGTTCAAGCATGAATGACAAATTGGTTTATCGCAAATATATGAAAAAGAAATGAGGTGCGATGATCTCCAAGCTAGATAGGCTTCAGAAAAAGCCAGCGTGACCTTGTGCAAGGAGTGTGCCGAGTTGCTAAATTTAACTGGATACAATCTTGTTAAGAAAGTGCTAATGCTTCTTGTCTGGGAAAAAAATGGACTTTTTGGTTCCCTGGGCGCCTGACCTCTTTCAATGCAAATATTGAATAGCTTGCACGTCCTCACCAGCTTCTATTCACAACCCTTCCAGCTGAGCCCAAGGAAATACTGCTGGGAACAGGAGAAGGAGGAGACCAAAGCATGGACTGAGTTGGAGAAGCGGGGAAGAAAGGGTCTGCATGTTTTCTTCACTGTTGTATGCAGCAGGTCTCATAGATGTAGAGGAAAGTGTTTTGACCTGGAGTGTTTTACCTGCAGAGCCTTAAAGGCCACTCTGTTAACTTGCTGGAAATGGGATCTGTGCTAAGGCCAAGTGGGAGACGTGGAGGGATGGGAAAGAACTCACGGCTTTGCCTCTCACAGAGGTATGCCAGCCACAGCACACAGCTTTATTTCAAGAGCCATGGGGGCTATTGGGGGTGGGCTGACACCTGTAGCTTCACATGTTTCCCTGGTTGTTCACCATCAGGATGGCCGAATGTCCTCCATATACAGCTGTACTGGGCTGGCAAATCTCAACTGCACTCTCTTGGCCACTGCAATGTCAGGATCCACAGCCAGCTTGGCAGCATGGCTCTCTGGTTCAAGGACTTTTACCGTTGACCTGGTTAACAACGTGGCCTCACTTGGACTTTCTCTGGAGACTCAATTGCCCTACATATTTCTGGAGGTGCGTCACTTCTACTCCATCAGCTGGGGCCGCGCGAGCTGTTGACAGCAGTGGAAAGATGACTTCATGCATTTTGCAGCCTGTGCTCCTGTCTCTGCTTTCCAGGCTAGGTAGTGTTTGGAGTTTTTCTTTTTCTTGTTTGTTTTTTTTTTTTTTTCATCAGGAGGCTGCGTCATGGCTTACATTCTGTTTATGATTCACTGTAATCACCAGGTCCTTTTCTGAAAGGCTATGATCTAATTAGTTGCTCCCCACCCTGCATTAACAACAGGAACAGTTCATTTCAGAAAATCCTTTGTAAACCACATGTGTGTCACATACACTTGGTGTAGCAAAAACCTTACAGAATACTTGATAGTCATAAATCTTGGAGAGATGAATACCCCCATTTCCATTTTATGGATGTGGAAGCTAGGCATGGAGAAGACAACCCCATGGGCTTTTTGCCACCCCCAAAGTGAGCTGGAAAGGCAGAGCTAGAAAGGAGCTAAGTGGTCTGGAGCTCCTGCCCTTTTCTGTGCCAACCCTGCTTATGTGAAATGTGTGCTGTACTCTGTTTATCTTTTATCTGACCCACTTCTTCGCATTATTTCCCTGTTGATTCTTGTCTCAAGTACTTCAGTGCTGTGAGATTGGGGTTCTCATCTGTAGTCGTACGGGCATCAGTAGGATAAGTGTTGTGTCCCAATATTCACATTGTCTTTCCACCAGTCAAATAAAATTTTTGCTTTGGAGAGGCAGCTCTTTCAAGAAGTGAGCAAATAAGCAAAATAGGAAGATGTGTGGTTTGCAGCTAGTCTACTGGTTAGAGGTGTTTGCTTCTTCAGTCACTCATCATCACTCTACTTTGCATACAAAATATCTTGTATCAAATTACCTCTGTGCATTTTTGTACTCTTTTTGTATGCCTTTAAGGTACAGTGGTAACAATGACTCTGTTTTCATAAACTTACTGGACAGCATTGCAGCCACTTTGTCAGATCTTCTATTTGTTCAACTTGTTTAGGCTTGTGGTGATTATTATTTTTTCTCTGAAGTGTATGATATAACCCATGAGGCCAACGTGAGGTTGCCATGAGCTGTGCAACACAGCAATCGCTGGCAAATGCTGATTACCTTTGTGCTGAGATGATTTGAGAGGATGTTACATGAAAGTGTAAATAGATAATTTTCTTTTAGCTTCTGTTAGCAATGCAACCAAAGGGATTCCCACTCATTTAGCTTTATTCCAGTTCACTTTGCAGCAGCCTTGCAAGCCAAGAAATACCCTGGTGAGCTTCTGGTCAAGAGTGGCTTTCTAAGTACCACTAGAAGAGCAGCCAGCCCTCCTGGGAAAAATTATTCCTTTGTTATTGTCCATGTTCCTTAGTGTTTACACCACCTGATCACAGTTTAAAGAAATAAAAAAAAGTGTAAAATAATTTGATTGATTTATTTTACGCTCATTTACAGAAAATCAAAATTAATTGTTCTCTTCAAACAAAGAGGGGTTTTTTTGTCATTTCCTTCTCCTTTTTCTTTGTGTTAAAATAAGACTCCTAGGTCTTGCAACAAAGAAAGGGGGTAGCAGTCACCATGTTGCTAAAACTTAGGAGTTTTGAGAAGGAGGTATAAGTCTCAAGGAGATTTCTGTTTTCTCTTCAGGACAGTTACAGTTGTTTCTAAATGTATTTTCTTCAGCAGGACAGCCCTACTGCTGAGAATGAGGGAGCATTCTCCTTTCTTATAGGACTATAAGGGACCTTTTTAATTGCCAACATAGCAGCAAACAATGTTTTGTATTAAATATGGGGAAGTTTGGAAACGGAAGAGATAATGTTGATGGTTAAGAGGGGCAGTGTGGGCTTTGTTTCCACAGATTAGAGAAAATTCTTCTCTTGGTTTTAGTTTTTGTGTTGCTACTGGATGGGTGGATTTCACCTGGGCAGAGGCTGCTGGCCAAGCAGTGTGGTAGCCCCAGATGGTGTAGCTTCTTCAACAAAAAGGGCTGCTGCTGTCGGAGCCAGTCCCATGCCGTAGGATGGATCCAGGCTCCCCTTGATACATGTCTGTGCTAGGTGGGGAGTATAAGGGCAGAACGTCAGCTGAGGGGCAGGTGTGAGACTGGTCTTTAACTGCAATTGCGCAGTTGGGTTATTATGATCCTTTGGCCAAGTTTTGCTCAGTGTCGAGGCCCAGCTGGAGAAAACTCAGAACTTTGACTAATGGCTGTCACTTGGTCCCAGTACTTCCCCATTTTAGTTACGCAAGTTTGAGTTCCAGCTTAGCATAAATGCAAACTTCATGCCGACTCCCATCATTTTGGCTGAGTTTGTACCCTTCACTACGGGCCAGCACACTGCCACGTTGGAAATTTTAGGCTCTCACAGGATGGCTGCGCTTTGAAATTGAGATAATATTTTTTACTGCCTCCAGAAAGAGGAAAAAATGGCAGAAGGACCAAGATCAGATTCATGCAGATTCATTTTTGAGTGGGAGCTGGGTCTGGAAAGAAAAGCTGAAGTATTTTTTCAGAGATGAAAGGAAAGGTGCCTACTGGAGAGCTTCTCTTGGGCCTGGAGCTGTGGTTACACCTCTGAATCATAGTTGAGCTGTGCGCTGCACTGAGGACTCATCATCCCTCCCCTTACTTAGCTTGGGGGCTGCCATCATGGGCAGCCTTGTGCTGGCCAGAGAGAACCTGGTGGGGGAGAGCCCATGGGCCACAACCAATCTAGAAGGCAGATAAAAAGTGCCTTATTTACTACAGCAAATGCCCTGAGGAGGCTAATTCTTCATGTGTTTATTATGAAAGAATTCACTTCAGCCGCGTTTTAATTTTCCTGCTTAACTTTCAGCTTTAAATGCAGTCTCCCTTGTTTTAATTACTGGTATATTGATGCCATTTCCTCCGAGGCCGTTGCTAGGCGAGGGCAGGCATCCTCCGGCTGTGACTGCCCCAGTGGCTGGTGGGTTGAGGGCTGATGCTGGCACGGGGGGCAGCCTCCCCTCCCCAGACTGGGGACAGCTGGAGGGACCCCGCTGACCTGCAGGTGCAACCTGGGATTTGCCACCACCTCCGGTGGGGGAAGCGCTCACGGTGTGGGAATTACCAATCCCATTACCACTCTGGTGTCAGGGAAGTGAAGCTTTTCCATTACAAGATCACCGTAAATCACGGGGGGGACGACAGCCTCGTTAGCATGGGCAAAGTTACTGTAATTTATGTATAAATAACTCCTCTGTGTCAAGATAATTCACCTACCTTGAAATGCCTTCTCACAGTATATAGAGATACCTGTGATTTATGCACCAAAGTTCATGGCAATTTCATAATTATACATATAGACATTTTAAAAGATTTTTTGGGTGTTGGTGCTTGCAGGTCAGCCCTTAGCGGTAACCCCTTTCTGCAGGAGATCCTGGAGAATGAGGAGCAAGTTGGCTCCTTCCTCTCCTGCTTCCCAGGCTGATCTGGGATGACAGAGCCGTGTGTCTTCCACCACCGGGGCTTTGCTTGGCAAATTCATTCAGGATCAAAGGGCCACCAGCTACAAATCGCCCAAGGAGCAGAGGCACTAGGCAAAGCACACAGGGCCCCATGGTGACAGGCCGTGTCATTGGTTTCCATCAGTTCTAAATACCTTCCTTTGAGAAGGATTTTTGCTTACAATTAAGCTTGGCCTTACAAATGGGGGACCACTTCGCAGCTTCCCTTTGGTCAGTCATATTGTTTGCTTGCTGAGGAGCAGTACGGCTGTCAGGTTTAATTTTGCATCTCCGTTAACTTGTTTAGATTTGTCTGCCTCCTGGTGGCTAACGCCAAATATCTGAAGGCACTTTTTCTTTTTTTACTCTGTGAGCTGGGGGTATTTTGTAACTAAGGGCTTAAGAGTGATTGGTGTTACTGGACCTACTAACTCCATCCTCCTTCTCTGTCAGAGCATTTCTACAGCGTTTCACAGCACAACACTACACTATTGGCACATCCAATACCATAGGTATTTCTCGTGTTAGCAGTGTAGTGCTGTGCAGCCTTTAACCAACCGTAGCCTTTAGCCAGATGAAACACTCCATCCAGACTTTGGGATAAACCGTGAGCTGCTGATGTGGACTCCTGGCCAGGAAACCCGCATCTATGTTGCCCCAGCTGGATATGAACACAGCTCTGATGTTTCTTCCAGATGCTTTTAGGGGAGTAAGAGTCTCTGCATTTTTGGATAGACCAGGCATGAGGCAGACTGGAAGGCAGTGGCTGCAGGGTCACAGCCTCTCTCTCTCTTTCTCTGCATTCCTAGATCTCTCTCTCTGCCATGCCAATTTTGTCCTGGCATCCTGCACAAGGCCCACTGGAATTACAGTCTCGGAAAGCCAGAGCATGAGTCTCTACGCTACAGTAGCTCCTGGGATGGCTGATGATTTTACCTTTGTTATAGAAATCTCCACTCCACAGAAGAGCCACGTAGGAACACAGCTTTGGAGTCATTTGACTTTCAGTTACCGAGCAGTTAATGGAAGTGCTGTGTTCCTCCAGAAATTTGTCTTGTGTTGCAAACGGCAGCTGAATTGCATCATGGCCCAGTAAAGTGTGGGCAGGCACATTTTAAAGACAGGAACTAGAGAGGTGGTTCAGGAACTGTATATGGACACAGTTGAGTCCAGCCTCATTGTATACACACACTAACTAGAGTAATGTTGAAAGAGCTGAGACAGCAGCCTTGACTGGTCCGACACCTGTAGCTTGACAGATAAAAGGTGTGGTTTTCATTTTTGTTAAACTTGATGTGATTGAACTAACAAGACTGAAAACTCTCCCTTCATGGCTGCTGAGACATGCTCCATCTGTAGCTGCTGTCAGAGCACTGGAGCCTGTCGAGGACCATTGTCAGCATGTCCTTCCTCACACCATTTAAGTCTGAGCTTCAGGGTATGTTCTGCAGTACCTGACAGAAGATGTGTGACATTTTGATGATAGAGTTGTACACTGCAAGCAGCATTTGGGCTGTTTTTTTAAATTAGCCTCTGTCCAGCTCAGAGCACAGCAGGAGGAAATAAAAATGAAAAAGCTCATGATGAGCAGCAGGCAGGCCAGGTTGGAGGTGAAGTCCCCTGCCAGTATCCTTGGGGAAAAAACAAGGCCTTAGATGTTGAACAATTATGGAACCTTCACCCTAGACTTATTTTATAGGAGGAAAACCCAGGCCTTGAAGCTCCAGCAGTAGAGCAGGACCTTTTGGTGGTTGGTCTGCTGTTGTGGCTGCAAGGAGAAAGGAGGATTGGTGGCCCTTGCAGGCGCTCCAGCAGTTTTTTACTTGATACCTGGGCAGCATGGTGTTCAGTTCTAAATTGAGAATGGTCCAGCAGACCTTGGGTACTGTCTTCAGATAAGGAGCTATTACAGAGAGAGACTTAAGGTCTAAAGGTTTTCTGTTGTCTTTTCATGGCAAAGTAGTAGTGTTGCACTTTACTGCTGTATCTGCAATGCCAGGCTCTCCACAGTCTTCTTTTCCGATATATGATTTTTGCCTTAAATACAGAACTTGATAAAAATAATGATTCGTCTGCTGTTCTCACACCTAAAAAGAGTTGTTTGCCAAATAGTTTAATGTCTAAGCCTTTAAAAAAAATTGGAATAACTTAGAGACACTTTATAGGGTTTTTTTAGCTTAAGGCTCAGAGACGGCAAGCAGGGGATTCAAATTGAAGAGAAAAACACATGTGCACTAAGGGAGTTGTGGAGTTCGGGCTTTTTCCCAAGCTATGCTTGGCTTTCATGGGCTGCAGCCCTGTGTTCCCCCAGCCTGCACTTCCCAGATGCATGTGTGCTGCAGAGCTTGAGGGGAGCCAAGGTTGCTATGTCCTTCAGAAAACCCAGCTTTCCAAAGGCTTGAAATAAAGACTTTGCCACTGAGATGCAGAGTTTTTAAGGAGAATTCTTTGGGGATGGAAACAAACAGCTCATCATAGCATTCCATAGGATTTAACAAAAGACAGTGCTGCAGCAAGGGGTGGTTTGGATATTTGGTTTTTTATATAATGGCATGGAGGATTTCTTATCTTTTTGTCTCTTAGGGAGTAGAGTATGTACGACTGACTTCTGAACCAAATACATTTCTTTTAGTAATTGGAACTGGTGTTAAACTGTGATTTGACCCACTGATGAATTAATGAAACGCTGAATCACTACAAATTTTAAATAACTTGCCCAGTCCCACGTGAAATTCAGAGCAGACCCAGGACCGGAGCCCACATCTGCTGCTGTTGGAACAGGCTTCCCTAGAGACTGATTAGGGCATAAAGTCCCTGGCAATTCCTCATCAGCATCTATATGGGAGAAGCTGCAGCTGAAGTGCACCTTCCTGCAGGAAGGGAGCCTGAATATATTAGTTGGATCACTTTTTCTTTCCATTGTCCTTATTTTTTCACCACATTTCCATTTTTAAATTGTTTGGATTTCCAATGGGCTAAAAAGGCATGGGATGCTCATGCCTAGATGCTTCTGTAGGTCTCCCTATGCAGTCTCTGGAAATGAAGGCACAAATTCCAAACTGTAGTGCCAAAAGGATCATTTTGAAGGGCTTGAATTTGCTGTAAGTTGTAGCGTTGCCATGGGTAAACAGGTACGCTTGTAGGGGTTTAAAATACTCAAAGGGTCTTGCACAGATCTGGAGATACAGAGGAAAAATGAGTTTAAAATTGCAAGCTCACTGCCACATTGAGGGAAGGCTGCTGCAGCAAGACATTGTTTAAGGGCTCTGTTTTCAGCATGCTTCTGAAAATGTGCTCTCGGAAATAGGGATTTGTGTCTAAATGGGAATCCAGACATACAAAACACTTCATTTATTCATGTAAATGTCTGTATAAAAATGCAAATGTGGTACCTATGGCTATTGCCTCCGTATTGGGCTACAGTATAGCATATAAAAGGCATACTAATGAGTTTTCAGGAAATTTTCTGAAAATACTTGAACAGTCATGGGCTGTGATGTATAAAGTTACCTTTTAAAGTCATTTAAAGAAATAGATACTTGGTTTTGCATCCCAATGGCTCAGCTTCTTCACAACTTTGAAAATACTTCCAATTTAAAAGAAATCTGAATCTAGAAATCAGCTTTATTTCTAATTCTGCTGCTTGTTAACTTCACTCCGGGGTATATTTCCTAGCTACTTCCAACCCCAACTTATGCATTTATTTACTTATTTCAGGGTTTTGTAATTTTTTGAAAAGCGTGTTTTGATCTTCAGGCAGATGCAATGCAGCTGAATCCAAAACACGGTATTTAAAAGGGACGACTGAGGAACAAAGCCACCTGTGCCTGGCAGAAATGGCAGTAGACAGCAACACTGAGCTTACCAAGGAGTCAATTTAAAATTGGTGATTAATTTTAATTTTTAAACTTTCCTTAATTTGATGTGATGTGTTACCATGTTACAAGTTTCATTTGGTATTCTCCTGTTAGGAATCGCAAATAAGAATGTTTCAGCTGACACTTAAATGAAATACTAGGTTATTTGGAAAGATGGGGATATTACCAGTGAGTTGTGCGTAACCTGTGTCAGGGCTAATGCTATGCTGCCATTCTGTAATCCTTTTCTAAGAGGACCAGTTAAAATACCTTGCTGCCTCTGCTGCCATTCATCCGGCAATGCTTTTGACAAGAACAAGGAGGTTTATCTCCGGGTAAGGCCAGACACAGTCTGAGCTGTCTTCCCAGGAGAACAAGAAATGAAAAATGAGAAAAAGAAATTAAAAAAGAGGGAACTTCAGCACGTGGGTGGATGGACACACACCTCTCCACTGCTTGTCCTGGACAAAGCAGCCTTTCTTATCTGCAGCGTATCACAGGGAAAGGATATGTAGCTCATAAACAATATTTTTGCAGGCACTGTGTGTTCTTTCTCTTCTGAGTTACGTCTGGAGATGTTTAGATGGCTTCCCGGGATTTGGCAATGATCTGGAGGGCTTATGTTTTCAATGCTGGGACTCAGTTTTGCAATAAGGAGGAAAAAAAAAATCGTTTGGTGACTCCTGGTGCTATGTGTTTCAAGATGTGCCTGCCCCATGGGGATCATCTTCACAGTCTAATCTTCAAATTGAGACCCTGTTCTCTGGTGTATCAGATGTGATGGGGTTATAGTTAAATATATGAATATATAATATCCACTCTCACTCTCCTTTCTTCTCCCTTTGCTTTTTTTCCTGATGATTTTCCCTGCCTGCCTTCCCTGGCGCTCTCTTCCTCCCCAGTTATTTAAAAAAAACCCAGCCTGGCTAAAATGGATGAGTTTTGTTGCTGCAGGCTCGGATGTCAAGAGCTTTGTCAGACAATCAAAACCAGCAATGCACTGGAATTGCCTTTATCCAGCCTAGGAAACCACTGGTGATCAAACTTGCCATATCCTGGTTAAAGGAGCTTTCCTGGAGCAGGAGCGATCAGTTTTCTCCATAACAGCCTTGTCGCAGAGTGCCTGCTGTCTCCCTTCTCTCTCTACTTAGCCAAGCCAAACTGCCTGGAGATGCCCTAATGAGGGACAAGCCAGGATGCTTTGTGCTCTAATTAATAAAAAATTAACCTCTGGTCGCTGGCTCTTTCCAGCACTCCCAGCAACCCTTGTTTGCAGGGAGGCAGCTATTATTTTCTGTCTCGTTCTTTTGGACTGGCACAAATAAGAGACAAGGGAAGCACACTTTGCCAAGAGATTTTCCAGAGTTTTTTGGAAAGCATCATACATCCATGCATGTATCCTTTAAATCATCCCAGGATTAACTGTACTAACCTTAATGTTTGCTACTGAGTTTGGAGAGAGGTTTTTTTCCTTCTCTTTTTGTCTTTTGCTGTCATCCCAGGGCATGTGCAGGGAGGAATTTGTCCACATCAGAAATTGTCAAAAATGTGTACTTTTTAATTTTTGTCAGGAGAGAATATGATATGACTTTCTGGCTTTGGGAGAATAGCTTGTCTAGCCCTTCATGTCCTCACCAGAGTAGCTGAACCCATTGTTGACTCAGAGCAGGGAGAGGTTTGGGTTCCACCAGCTGGTTCCTGACTAGCCACTAACTCTCTGTGACCTTGGAGGAGTTACTAAACCTGCCAATTTTATTTTCTTCAGCTATAAATCAACCATTATTTCCATAACAAGGAAGGAATTCTTGTTTTGAATTAATGGCAGAGGTTTAAGGTCTGAATTCCCAGCTCCATGCAGCATTGCAGACTGCAGAGCTGGTAAATTGTTTAGCCTCAAACTTTGCATTTCTCCTGTTCTATAGTTATGAATGATAATGGAGATAATTCTTCCCAGAATGGCTATTTTTTCAGGCTCGTAAAGGATGTTAGGATTAAGGAAACCTTAATTTTGTGGGTTTGTGCTGAGGCAAGATGATATTAGTACAGGACAGACTACCGAAGAGGGTCATGTGTGCAAGCAGTTTTGGAGTGGTGAGTATGTCTGTGGTAGTCAGTGTTTGGCACCAACACCATCTTGCTACGGTTTTGAATTATTTCCATGGTGCGTAATTGTAAGCCTGGAGGAAGGATGCAGCACTGTCCCACAAGTGCTGCTGTTTTGCTCATTGTTTCTGTATGTACTCACCAGATGAGCAAACTTTACGAAAATACCACTCCTGTCCTTCCTGAATTTCCTTATGTTTTGGCCACTGATAAAAGTTTTATTTGATGAGTAGCAGAGTAAGCCTGAGCCGGTTGGCCTTGATTTCAGTGGCATGTTGGCTTTTTAAGGAGGGAGAATGATGGGGAGAGGGAAGGCCAAATTTATCATCTTGAGGTGTCAGACCACCGTAGAAGGAAACATATGTTACCGTCCTTTGCATAGAATAGCCCTGCTAGTTTTCAGCAAGGCAATGGTTTAAATATTTGTTAGCAGCACAACAACGCGGTCAATCTTAAATACCTTCTACTTGTGTTAATGACTGAGCAGTAGAAGTACTCAGAAAATAGTTATTGCAGGTCGATAGGCAGCCGATCTAAAAGGTGATGCTGCAATGATACAGTCTTAGGGCTGTGGAAGCAGCCCCAGCGCTGGTACCCCAGCACATCACACTTCCAGCCCTGGGCCACTGTCACCAGCCACAGTAGGTTGCATCTTCTCCCTTTTTAATACTCTCCTTTCCTTTTCGATTCCTTTCAAGAGCTACAATCCTCCAACTGTTACTGGAGGTCAGTGGTCATTCCTTTCTGAACCAGAAGGTCAACTTTCTTGCAGGCTGGAAAGAGCAGTGCACTGTTTGCAAGTAGGAAAGTTTGTACAATTATCAGCTTTCTCTGTGATTTGGGAGGAGACTGTTCTTGTTCTTCAATTACTTTGATTCTTTTCTGCCTTCAGAGGAAAGGGGGGAAAAAAAACCTTTATGGAATATTCATCAAGGTAAATCAAATTTGGCCAAGAAAGAGTGTTTGGGGAATAATTTTTTTAGACCTAAAGGGAGCTATCTGACAAGAATGCTGTACTGTATTCTTGCTTTTTTTATAAGCACACAAACACAAATATGCATATGCGTAGAAACGAATACACTAGCTTGGTCTCTTTATTACTGTTGGTTTTGGCGCTGAAGTGATGTAGCTCTTAAAGTGACACAGGAGAGTATCTTCAATGCAGTCAGAAATCAGAGGAAAAGAATAAAACCATCTTGGTGAATATACTGGTGTTCTAGGACACCAAATTTTTATACTTACTCAAATGATTTCTAGCAAAAAAAATGCAGCAATTTAAAATGAAGCAGCACTTTGCTTGCTGGGCCTCTGCAAATGTGATAGCAATCCCCCCAAATTACCTATTTCAAGCCTAAATATTTAATAAGAAACGCCTACAAGTGGCAAAACCTAATCAAAATGAGAATGCTTTTAAGTCATGTCCTTTAACTTCTTCTTTTCAATAATAGATAATTATTGACATTTCTAGGAAGCAGCTGTAGTCCTAGGTACCAGTAATACAGCAAACTCCTTCAGACTTTCTTTCAACTTGGATGTGGGATTCCTCCTCTTGGCTGAAGCGAAGTTTTGGGTCTGTCGACGGCAATAGCGAACCTCCCTGTGATTGAAAATAGGCTGTTTACAGAGTTTAGTAATTTCTGTTTTGAGGCATATTCAGTCTTTGAGGTCTCTTCTGAGAACTGCCAGCAAAGGGAACAATAACCAAGCTTATAATTTTTGTGGTGTAGAAATATTAGCTCTCTGGCAACTGGACTAAACATGCCAGACTCATTTCTCACAGGACACGGGAAAAGGTTCAGCGCAGCCTGTAACTCAGAAAAATTGTTGATATTTCAAAGCACAGACCAGGAAGGATTAATTTGTCCAATAGCTCTCTTCATGTGGTCAGGAATTTTGAGTTGCAACACCTCATTTGGCAAATGACTTGGCTAATGTTGTCTGCAAAATCCCAATTCATTCACTAAACGTGAAAGTGTATTTTTTTGCTGATGAGTGCAACTATAGATATTAATTTCCTCTCTGTTCGAAATGAGAATGTAACCCTCATCTCACATGTGTGCTGAAGGAGAGATAAGCAGAGCTGTTAATGCAGTAAATTGTTTAGGGCTGTTGGCTTATCAGGCTTTGTAGGGTTTGGTTCTAGTTCATAGTGCAAATTCTTGAAACAGCAGAGATGGCTGCTGAGCCTTACTGGAATTGGTTTATTTTTTGGTCCTTTGTGTTAAGAGAAAGTTGCAGGGTTTATGACTTTGGAACCCTTTTTCCTGCAGTCTCATGTGTGTCCCCAGTGTATAGCATGCACACATATCTAATGTAAAAATGCAAGCTCACACCTATGAAATGTATTTTTACTGGGTAGGGATCTACATAAATCCAGGAAAGGTATCTTGTGCTTGCCAGTGTGTATATATGTGCATGTAAAGGTCCTGAGTCAGAGATGTGGTTAAGCATGCAGTTCAGTCTATGTACCTCTCTCATTTAACTTATATTCTGAATTAATTTTGGTATTGATTTTAATCTCGGCGCTATCGGCACATTTCTTTAGAAACAGTAAATCAGCCCCTTTGTAGATTTTCTAGCTCCATCAGGTTCAGGAGTAGTAAAGCCTATTTTGGAAAGTGCTTTTTGCAGTGTTCCTAAATGCGAGTACAGCTTCTGCAGTTGTTCTTCATGAAAAGCACTTTTTGACAATCTCCAAAAATGTAAATTTAATCTTGATAAGTGCTTTCCTGAAAGCAACCTTTCCTCTGTAGTGGGAGAGTGCATATTACATCAGCATAAATTCATTCAGATAGCTCTGTACACAGGCAAGTGACCTTTCATTCAAAAGATGTTTTAGGATCGTTTGCAAGACCCTATTATCCATCATAAAGTTTTGTGTAGATTAGGGAAAATGTAATAGAGTTTTCGGTTTTCAGTGGTTTTTTCCCTGTGTAACAAAGTGAATCAGGGCATCCTGTAAAAGTAATTTCCAGCACTGGCTTCTGAGCTGATCGCTGTCATTATCTTTGAAAGTCTGGAAAGGGCTATTCATTCATTTTTTCTGCCCTGTGATACAGCCAGAGTTAGCAGGTAATGCAGAGCTTTCTATTGCAAATAAATAGTGCAGATGAAATGGAAAAAAAAAAGTTATTTTCTACTTGTCATTGCTTCTTCTGAGTTTACAAATAAAATTTTAAGTTTTTCAACAGCATTTTCAAGAGAAGAGTCGCAGAGAAAAACACAGCAAGTTTGTTTAGAAACAAAGTAATTTCTTAGAGATATTTTTGTGTGTAGTTGGTGTAAGCATGAATGAACTACCTGTCTTGTAAATCCTGACACAGTGGTGAGATGTTGTGGATAGAAAACCATCCCACATTTTTATTTTCTTCAGGCATCCCAATATCATTCTGGTTTCCAAAAAATATATTTGAAAGGGGATATTTCTGAGATCCCCTGTGCTGTTTAAATGAGAGTATCGTGTGTCAATCACAGCTGAGCTGTTACCCTCCAGGCAGCCAAATCACAGCACCAGCTGGGTTTGAAGGTTCCTGCGCAGTCTTGCTTCCTCATCAGCACCAGGAGGACCCCAGGAGAGGGATCTCATGCAGCTGATGTGCATCCAATGCATCTGCCCAGACCTGGCAGATGTGGGTCAGAACATGATGGACATCTGCACCCTTTTGGAGCAGCAGCTGGAGGCTGGGCACTTGAAGAGCAGACATCTGCACTTGGGTGTGCGAGTTGCTCTCCCAGGGCAGTGCGAGTCGAAGTTTATTAGAAATTAAGTCTATTAGAAATTTTTCGAGCAAATTTGTGTTGTGAGACCTTTGTGGTGCATGGATATGGGTGTGGGTTATGGTACTAGGAAAACTTACACCGCATTTTATCGTATAGTATAACTTTGCATGTTGGGCCTTGATTTTCCCATATATGCCAGTTCTCTCAAATAGCTTGTGTTAGCCAGGAGCAGTATTGTCGAACTGGCTTGAGGCCCCTTAAATCTCTTACTTACATATTATTGTTCCAATTGTTTTACTTTCCTGTAGAGGCCTTGGAAAATACATTGCTTCATTGTTTTCATGTTTTCTTAATGACTGTTTAGCTTGTCCAGGCAGTGCCTGTTCCTCAGCAGAAGGCACCCCGGCTTCTAATCTTCTGATGCTCAAATAAACTCAGTTTCAAAGTTTGTGGGAACCAAGCTTCTTAATCTGATGATTCGATAGGAGCATAAAGCTAAAAACTTGGCTACAGAGAGAAAAAGGAGAGGATTCTTCTTGTTCAGCTTAACACTTTGAAGGTTTTAGCCTTTCCTATTGCCTTGAATTCTGCGATGATTCATGCATGTGGATGTGCGGAGGAGTTCCTGGGTAAAGCATGTGTGGGCATATAGATGTGCTGTAGTGAATACCGCGGTTGACGGTGATTTGGTTGAATTGCAGGTTTCTATAGACAATAAGAACAAGAGGGTGAGCTATGGCAAATGCGAGTGTGATTAGCATTTCCAGCGTGAAACCCTTCGGTCAGCAGGAAAGAGGAAAAGCAAAGCGATTTGACACATGAGAACAAGAACATTGCTTATTGCCTAGGCTGCTCCCTGAGACTTTGAAATGCCCCTCTTTGTCGAGGAAGCATGCAAATGTTCTCATTATTTTCTGTAATTTGCATTATTAAAGAAAAGTTATTACCCAGGCTCAAACTTTCTTAGAGCACTGAGTCAAAGATACTGTTTTGCTTGCTGACACTGCATGCTCAAATGGACCTAATGGCATACTGTTCAAGAGTATTTTATTTTTAAGGACCTTTAATTGCTTTAACATGCCGTACTATAAACAGACTGAATCAGGGATAAACAGCAGTCCTTTCCAGCTCTGTCGTTAGGTAGGGTTAAAGGCAATAGCTCAAATTAAGAGTTAATCCTTATTCTTAAATCAAGGGAACTAATTCCTTAAAAGAAAAAGAAAAAAAGCCCCCTTAGTAGTTCCTAATCCTCGGTTTTAGCCCTGGGTGCTTCCAGAGCAATCCTATCTCTGATTCTGGAATCTAGTTTCTGGCTGGCTTTTTCTGTCGGCTAGGTTTCTCTCTCTTTGTCAATCATGGATCTGCATTGATGCTTTGAGCCTTGCCATGCCTTTTTCCTTTTCCTGAGAGTCCGTCCCTGCGCAGACCTTGCATCTTTTTCTCTTTGCTAGTCAGGGCATAATCTGATGCATGAAGGCTATCCTCTCCGCCAGCAGTACTGGAAAACATGCTCTGCCTGAAGGAGCTAGAGCAAGCTGGATACTTTCCATGGAGAAGTGATGTTCTTGGTCAAAGCAGAAGCCCTGTGGCTCCTGAGGGCAAGGATGGGAGGCAGTGGGGGTCTGAGACTGATTACCAAAACACACAGCAGTGCCTCAGATTTTAAAAATAAATTAATGCGAAACAACTGGAGAGTTGTCATAGAATCATAGAATGGTTTGAGCTGGAACAGACCATTGAAGGTCATCGAGTCCACCCCGCCTGCCATGACTTCAGCGATGTCCAGTTGGTCAGAGCCCTGTCCAACCTGACCTTGAATGTTTCTAGGGATGGGGCATCTACCACCTCTCTCTGCAATCTGTTCGTATGTTTCACCATTCACAATGTAAAAAATTTCTTGCTTATATATATTTTAAATTTCCCCTCCTTTAGTCTAATGCCATTATCTCTTGTCCTATCACTACAGACCCTGCTGAAAAGTCGTTCTCCAGCTTTCTTGTAGGCCCCATTTAAGTACTGAAAGGCCTCAATAAGGCCTCCCCGGGACCTTCTCTTCTCCAGACTGAACAACCCCAACAGTCTCAGCCCACCTTCACATGAGAAGTGTCCCATCCCTCTGATCCTTTTTGCGGCCCTCCTGTGGACCCACTCCAACATGTCTATATTTTCCCTGTGTTGAGGGCTCCAGAGCTGGACACCAAACTCCAGATGAGTTCTTAGGACAGCACAGTAGAGAGGCAGAATCACCTCTCTCAGCCTGCTGGCCAACGCTTCTTTTTATGCAGCCCAGGATACGGTTGAGTTTGTGGGCTGTAAGTGCATATTGCTTTTCATCCACCAGTACCCCAAAGTCCCTCTCAGTAAGGCTGCTCTCAATCCCTTTCCTGTGTGGTTTTTTTTTCCCAGGCTAAGGAAAGTCAAAGTGACATGGATTCAGGGTGAAGTGGTGGCAGTGGCCATCCCACAGCGCTGCGCTGGCCGGTGGCCAAGGAGCCCTGCTGTGGGAAGTGTGACAGACAGCCTTGCTGCTCCATTTTATTCCCAATAAGGAAGGGGAGGAATGAGTTGTTGATGTCTGAGAAAAGCAAAGGGCAGGAGAAAAAGCAATAAAGTACTTGTCTGGGATGCAGTCTGCAGTAGTGGGAAGGGAAACTGTCGGAGATGGAGGGCTGGCACTGATTCCTGCTTTCCGTCCTGCACCAAGCTGAGCCGAGGAGCATGTTTGATTGCAGAAGTACAGATGCTGATCCATTGGAGGTCAGTTTGCTCATTTATTTCTTATCACTGGCTTTCCATTTACACCAAGAAGCAGTTCAGCTCTCTGAAACACTGTGCTGGTGTGAGGGGTTGCTCTGGTACCCATGTGGCCATATCACATCATCTTATCTTGCCTCAGGGTTTTTTCTGTAAGGATTTGAATGCTGATGAGGATGTTTCCTGTGGTCCAGCTCTCCTGCGTGTATACGCGCACATGGTAGGAGGTCTGCATGTGAGCTTTAACTCCTCCTGTAGGATGACTGCAGGATGGGCTGGAATGCTGTGATAACATAAAGGCAATTTCTCTAATCTGGATTGTCCTCTGCTCTGCTTGGAAAATGACTTGTTCGCTCTTATCCACTCAAATATTCTTCTGTAAACAGCACTGAGGAGTGGATCCTCCTATCTGTCCCAGTCATTAATATAACATGTCCTAACTCACCAGGACCATTTTAACGTGATGATGGTCTGCTTGCTGAAATCAGTGTGAGGTTGCTTCCCAGTAGCCCTTGTGTGGGATGGGGTAGCTGCTGGTGCCCTTGTCCCCAAGTCAGGTGAAGGTGGCCTCTAGGGGAGTAAAGGGCATTTCCCCAGGTTACAGTAGAACTGACAGAGCTGAGCTGCACAAGTGCGGGGTTTCTCACTGAGCTCTTCTGCCCAAGAGGGTGCTTCTTGCTGTGGCTTGGCAAGCTTGTACAGCAATGGGCAGGGGTGGATGCTGAAGGTCTCTGAAGCAAGGGCATTGCTTGGGCACTTCTCACCCTGCAGGACCGACCACGATGTCATCACAGTTTACATTCAGTAATCCAGGAGTCCAGATGAGAATTTAAATATGTTGGATCAAGGGAGATGATTGTGATCAGGCCACTTTGTCTTCTTGACTTGGAGTATTTTCTCCTCAAGGGCATTTAAAACAATAGAGTTGAGCCTTCAGATTCAGAGCTGCCACCTTATTATCCTATTAGTCAATTATGGCTGCTGAGGAGCAGGAGTAAGTGACAGTATGGCAGATTACTGCAATTTATTTGCAGTTCTCATAGTCTGGTACTGCATATCATCAGACTGTTTAAATTTAATGATAGGGTTTTTGCATGTGTTTTAGTGCAGTTTAAGTTGTAATCAAAATGTTTAGGAAAACCCCCACTGACCTGCATAAGTACTCCCATCTTCAGCACTGCTTTCATGCCCTGTTGTAATCTTTATTAAGCGGAGCTGACTCACTAATTAGAGGAAGCAACCTACCTTGGAAATAATAGATTTTTTTGTCTTTTTTTTTACCACTTTACAAAGCTTTGAGGAATAGAAGTTGCTGGTTACTCTGTGTCTTGGCTCTGCTTCTGAGCTGTTCTCTCACCGCCCACCCAACTGAAATGAAAACCTAGAAACAGGTACACGTTAGTTCATTTTCCATAAGCCCAGAACAGTATATTCCACATGGAAGAAAATATTTACCTGCTGGGCTTTAGGCATCAGGAAGTGATGTTGCTCTGGAGGAGGTGTCTGTGGTCAAGCAGTGCAGCCTCCAGTGTGATCCAGCTCCCATCGTATTTGGTCTTCAAGTCTTCTGCTTGTTGGCAAAGAACAGAGAAACCGCCAAGATTTTATCTCGTGTTTCACGGGTTTGTAGCCGATGAGATGGTAACTGTGAGGTCTAAAAGCAGGCTGAGGGATCCTCAGCAGCATCCATGGCCTTTCAGTGGAGGGCTTATGAGCTGGGTGATGGTGACCACCTGCTGCCTGTGTTGTGATGTGGCCAAGATTGCCTTGATGCTGTTGGCCCCATGTGCAGCCATTCGATATAGCATCCAAAAGCTCAGCAGCTCTTCTGGCCAGGGTACATAAACACTTCACTACTGAAAAATATAAGAGATTTCTCTCCAGGATTTGGAGTCTAACTGGGATATTCTGTTACTTCATCATACACTAAAATAAAGGTGTAGTTGGCAAACTCATGAGCATGTTCAGCCCGTGTGCTCAGAGCCCAGGTGGGTTAGATGGATGAGGCTGCAGTTGCCTGCCACTGCATGCTTTGATGCAAAGTAGTAACCTAAATGAAACAGGGATATGCAGGATCAAGTGTTTTATGGAGTATGCGGAGCTCTACAAATAGCTGCTAATTGCTGAGTCCATAAACCGTGTTGCTTACACAGAGCAGAATGGATGGCCAGGAGTCAGATAGCTCTGGGAAAAAATACATGAAGAACACATTTCTGCCATAATGCCCTGAAACAGAGTGGAGGGTGGTCAGTAGGCACTGACATTGTAGCCACAAGTGCACAGACCTTTCTCCTCTTCCAACCTTTAGAGGGGCTGGCAGGGCAGGTTCTTCTTCACTTTGGTGTTTTTCCTCTGCAGCTCAGACTTTTGGTTGAATCGAGGCAGGGTATTTTACTTGCCTTTCCATTCATTATCTGCATTTATTTAGTCGCTTTGCGTGAGATGCCTGGATCCCACTGCAGCCCTTCAGCAGCAGCGCTTCGGGTTTTCTGCCTTGTTTTACCGCCATCTCTGGGACTTCCACTTGGCTAGGATAATCCTGGCTTTGCTTTGGAGGGAAAAATATTCTCTGAGCCAAGGAGTGGCGTCAGATTGCTATTTAGAAGTTGCTAATTAGTGAGTAATGGCATATAAAGCTGAGCTGGGTTTCCAGGAATACCGTGGTTGTGTGTACGAGTTAGGGAATGGTTTACAGACAACGGGTGTTACTTTCTGCAAGGACAGGGACAATTAAATGGATTTTCGTGGAGCTGTTAACCAGGAGGCATAATACCATTTATTATATCTGTATTGGGAATATGTCACATAAAAATTTAATTGATGAAAGTATTATCTTGTTTAATTGGGAAATCGAAAAAGCCACTTTCCCTTTATTTACAGATTATTAGCAGCAGTATCTCCTGTTCAGTACATGATGGTTTGCACATATGTCACAGGCTTTGCGCATGATATTCAGCGTATAATTTTATTAAAGGACCCTGGTTCCTCAGTTTCAGAAATAACAACTTCTAGGGACATGCAGTTGAAGCCTCATCATATTTTACAAAGGCACAGTACAACTAACACCTTGTACAACTGAAAGATTAGGAGAAAAACTAGCAGAAATATTTTTTTCTAATTTATTAAGTAGGTGAATTCCCAAAATCTTGTGTTGTACCTCATCATAGGAAGGAGTTTCACCTTGACTCTATGCTCTGCATAGTTAGAATAATTATTTTCTCAGTAGTGTTTGGCAGTAAGTTGCTTTCTTGTGATTTTGAGGATGTTCTTACAGTAACAAGAAGCTTATTTTTAATGGGGAAATATGGTTTTGAAATCATGAAAAGTATGGGAAGAGTATGAGGCAGAGATAAAATTTGAACAGAAGACAACGGGAAATGAAAGAAAGAGAATTGGCCCCATTTGGCTTTTAAGCTCTTGCTTTCCTTTTAAACTTCAATTAATTTTAAAACAAAAGCCTTCTTAAATGGACTATTTTCAGCATTTAAAATATTAAAACCTAATACAATGACAATTTGATTTTGCATCAAAAAATGTTAAATCAAATGTTGTCACTAAAAAAGTTGATTTCAGTGTGTGGGCCGTGCCTGCTCAAAATAAATTAATCGGTGAAGGGTCGTGTTTGGTTTGGGGTTTTTTTGTAATCATCTTTAATGAAGACATTACCCTCAATTTAAAGAAATTTTTCTTTTGACTACTGAATATATTTTGTGAAGGCAGATTTCCTTCTCATCAACCTGGGGATGTTCAGCTCTGTAATCATGTCCACTGCATGGCAAGAGAAGGCAAGCAGCCATGCCAGGAGCAGGCAGCAGGGTTGGGATGAGGTGCTCAAAGCACTCTGCCATCCTTCTGCCAGCCACGCCACCGCAGTGGAAACACACCTGCCGCCCCAGAGCGGGTTCGCCTAAAGTAAACCTGCACCCATGGTCAGTTTTGGGTGCGTATTTGGTGTCAGAAAGGTATTGCCATAGGGGGAAGAAACAGTTGAAAAACAGTTGAGTTTATTCCGTCAGTGTGAAACCAGATTTTAAAGAAACTTCTGAGCAGAAGCTCACTGTCTGAAACATATGGACATTTTTCAAGCAGAGTAATTTATTAACCTCTATTCAAGTAAGCAGAAGCCTACTGAGATGCTGTTTTCATCTTGATACAAAATGAGAAAGAAGTGTTTTTCTGAAAGAAAGATAACTCCTTTGGAGTTTCTGCGCCCCATTGCACTTTTTTGCCCCCCTGAGCTGAGTCGTTCAGATGCTGCCATCTCAGAAGTGATGGGAAGGAAAGCGTTTTAGGCACCAAGCAAAAACCTGCCTGCATGAAATCTGGGGAATGTTTCTGGGCTACAGCCCGTCACCTAAAGCTGAATAGAATCTCTTGGTTGACCTGGGCCTGCGGTTGACTTGTGTCTCCCATTGATGTGTGGTCCTTAAATGGGCATGCCATTACACCTCCCTCGTGTTTGGTCTCCACTCCCTGCATTGTAGTGACCAAATCCTGCTCTGTCACCCCAATTCTTTTGATGACCTCTCATGTGTCAGATGTTTTATGGGGGAACAGGGCCACGCAGCATGGTTCGTTGGCTAACGGAGTGCCAAACCAAGTAGATGTTTATCCAGTCCCTAACACAGCTTAGCTGATGAGCATGGCTTCTCTTTGCACAGCCTTCCTTCCCCCTTGCTTTCTGTTTTCCAGCAACCTGCTTCAAATACAGGTTTATTTTCTGGCAATGTTTGAAAATTGTTGCATTATGAGTGGTAATGGGCAATGGCTTAAAGCACAGAAAGTTCAAAAGCCAAATTCATCAGCATGGTAGAATAAAGCCCAGGACTCTGAACACACAGCAAACCCTGCCAAATAGCCCTTCAAAAATTGGCCAGCTTAAAAACTAGCTTGGATCAGGATTTGCTTTGGTCCATCAGACATTCGTTACTTCTGCTCTTGAGTTGCATGATCTTTACAGGTAAAACTGCTCGAATCATCAGGAGCGACTTCAAATGATTGGTGACATGACAGAGCCTCTTATTTACTCCTAGAATAACCATAAGCATTTCATGAATGCAACGACATGCCCTGTGTCTGCTGCTGTTATTGCCTGGAGCCTGGAGCCAGACAATTGGCTGTGTGCTTGCGAGGCGGCTCTCTGGGATCGTAGTGGGACTGGTCTTGCAGAGAGAGCTGCTGGCGTGCAACAGTGACTGCATGCTCCTATTTTAATCTGGAAGCTCTGGAGCCTAAATGATTAGCAGCACTCAAGCTGAAATTGGACAAGATGCGATGTCCTAACCAGATGATGTCAAAAATTTATTATTTGTATCTCTTTTATAAGGAGTGATGATAAATTTTTATTTAAAGGTTCTCAGGCTTTGTATTCCCTTTCTGAGAAGGGAGGGTAGTGTGGAAGCTCTGGCTGGGTTAGTTCCATGTCCTTCTCCAGATCTGCTGTGGGCCAAATGGCTACTGCAGACACATGGACTGCCTCTCACCGAGGCAGACACCTGTCCAAAAGGTCTCCTGACCAGCTCAAGATGACAATTTTGGCTGCTGTCTGTCCCATCTACTGCCCTAGTCATGTGAAATGGCCATGACTGGGGACACATAAGAGTCCTACTCATGCGAGACTGCCCCGTACTGCTACTCGTGGCCATCAAGCAAACTTATTTGGGAGCACCGGCCTGAAAGAGAATGTGTGATCCACCTTCCATGGCACCCTTGGTGTCCAATTTACTTATCTCCCTAAGTCCAAATAAATAAAAAGTTTTCCGTTTACTTGCAGCAGACCATGTCAACATGAAATAAATTGCTGCTTCGGTTGATTTCTCAGCACTGTATTAGCTCACACTCTCTATCCCACACCTCTTTGTGTGATAAAGTACCTAAATTCTAGGTTTGAGGCAGACGTGGTGCTGAGGTGAACGATGGCAGTGGAGTGAGAGGCGGCTCAGGACCATACTGTGAATGCTTACGGTGAATTCATTCTCCTTGGGGATCTGAAGGGATACAACCCCTTTTTCCATGATTTTGGCAGCTGTGCCCACCAAAATACTCCAGCCCACATACACGGGAGCCTGTAGGAAACATTCTCATATTTATTTTAATGGGAATTAAGCAAACATATAGCTTTCGACCTCACTTACGCTCGTCCTGATCTTTAATGTATTTGGAAACACTGGCTCTAGTAAGCATTGCAAGTGGCTCTCTGAATTAGGCCTTTAAATCCCTTTGTGTTAAGTGAATAGGCAAATATCAGGCGATATTCTGGCATTCCCTGGCCGGGTGCATAGGAGCGAGTACATCATGCCTGGATTTGCATGGCATTGAGAGGCATTGCATCTCAGTAGTTCTCACGGGAGCTCATCACTCCCCAACCTAGACAAAGGGATGCTGTGTGGTTCAACATTGCTGCCTGCTGCTCTGCGTCTTGCCAGGGAGGGACAGGCCCAAGATGGCCTTTCCATCACTAAAATTTTCGGTCCAAATCGTCTTAATTCTTTATAATTGGTGCTGATCAAAAAGACAAGAAATTGGTTTTCAAGCAGCCTTTTTGGGGCATTTGTTTTCTCTCTGGCAGCATGAAATGTCACGTGTCTCCAAAGAACCATCCAGTCACAAGCGAAGCACAGGTAGATAGGCACTGAAGAGCATGTCTTGAAGGGGGGGGATTTTCTGTGTGTTGGTATGTGGGAATGTGCAGGATGTGAATCTGAAGATTTAAAGACATGTTTTGGGGGACTTGAAAGGAATTAGGATGAGATTTGTGTGCTGTGTGAAAACGGAAACATACAGCAGATAATGCAGAAGCTGCTTCGTACACAGATCGATAATTTCCTTCCAGAGGCATACAGTAGATGTGCAAGGCCAGGCTCAGGGGGATTCACAAAACATGCTTGTAAGAAACCTAAACCTCAGAGTTTTGGGCATCAGCCTGAGAACTGAATCCATGGCGCCAAGGCTCTGCTGGAACGTGACCCTGCTGTCTGTTCAAACGCGATTTGAAAAAAAAATAAAATCAAGCATCTGCTACCAAGGGACTGATGCAGAAAATCCTTCCGCTAGTTTCACAAAGCAGTGGAGCAGCTTCTGTCTTGTTTTTAGTCTCAAAGAGAAAAAAAAAGCCCTCCTTATCCCTTTCGACACTTGAGCCACTTCACTCTCTGTAGCCTTGTCCTTCTCTTCTTCTCACCCTCTGCTCTCCCCTCCTTACAGTGCCAGAGGGACAGGAACATCCTCTCACACGTACGGGGACATCCCTGACCCTGCTCTGGACTTAAGCTTGAAAGTGTGATGCTTGTCTCAATGAAGCTGAGTCAAAAGGAGTGGTTCTGGGACTTACTCTGTGTGAATGAAACTGATAAATAGTACTTCGGGTTGTTTATTATCCCCAAATAGGTGTAATTATTCTGTAAGTAATCGTAAGGTGTAAATGAGCTGTGGCTAATGAGGGTGAACTCTGGCTGCTGGAGTGACTGAGCCAAGCTTGCCCCTTGCTACCATGAACTGGCTGCAGCCATATGGTTGTATTTCTAGCGACAATGATCTTTACTCATTCCTCTCTTCTATCAATGTTACCCTGGTTTCAAGTATTGGTACTGTAAAAACTTCCCACCAAGAAATTGAAACGCGAAGAATTTTTATGATCTCTTTAATATAAAATACCTTAAAATAAACTGCATGGAAACAGTTTTACACTTTAAGAGCAAAATCCTGCAAAAATGTTTTGATGCAGATTTGGGACCTAATTATTTTTAATCCTCACTTAACAGCCATGGCTTTGCCACAATGTGAACAGCAAGCCCGCAACACTCAGGCTTCATCCACTTAGAATCTGGCATTATCCTTCTCTTTTAAGACTTTGCCAAGAAAGCAGAGAATCAGACTAGTGAATGTCATCCCAAAAGTCCCAGAGTTGACCCTCCACCCTCATTAACTCTATATCCTTCATTTCACCCGGAAAATATCAGCTGGTTCTGCTGGATTGCCCCAGGTTTGTACAATGAGTCAAAATATCTGTACTGGGCAAAGGTGTCCTTAAAAGAAAAAATGGTGAGAGAAGTGTTACAATTAAAACATAATTTTGAAGCACTCATTAGATAACATTGGGGAATGTCCAGTGTGTGTTCAGAACATTTTAGAGATGGCTAAAGCACACAGAAACATAAGCATATGGTTGTCAAAAGCCCTTAAAAGCTTGTTATTAGTGGTAGGGACTTATCGGGGCTACTCTGCCTACACCACTTTGTCACTCCCATCTTCTTCCCTAGCAAACAGAGAAGCGCGTCTGCCATGCTGTGACAGGATGGGACTCCTCAGCTACGAACAGACCCAGGACTGGTTTGAGTTGAAGGGAGCAGGTTGGATCTGAACACTCGGACTGTGAGTGTGTGTATATGTACATCGATTCTCCCTACCTATGGCTCTTTGGTACCAGGGGAGATCTTGTTGTCCCTTCTAACACGTGCATATTGTTGGTTCACCAGCAGGGCAGTCAGGGCAGACAATGGGGTATTCTTAAAAGCCCATGTGGCAAAGCATGAGAAAGCTGTTCCAGTAGATTTGCAGAAACATTTCTGTATGTCTGCAGTTTTGCATATAGGTATCATAGAAATATCCAAACTATCAGACTCCATGTTTGTTGGGAAAAATATGCGGTAAATGTGGTGTTTCTATTATTGTGTGACTCCCAAGAAGTAGAGACCTTCGCTAGCAGGGGCTGATGATTAACACATTGTGGTGGTACAGATTAGCAGACTGTGCTAGCTCTTCGGTGTTGAATGCGTCGGTGGCCTCAGACATTTATTTCCTGTTTTTCCATGGACAGATGTCCAGATTGTACTTGATGGCCCTGACAGAGAGGCTAGGGTCGGAGCTAGAGCATCAGCTCCCTGCAGTGAAGACGTTAGGAATCCTTCACTTCCACCATGTGCATTCATTCATCCACTTGTGTTTGGAGGCAGTCATGGACAGGGCTGTATTGCTGGGAGCTGAGTTGGCACAGACACTGCAGGTTTGTGCAGACCTGCACTGGGAGATCAGGATGGGTTCATCTGGATGCTTTGTTTTTAATCTGACGATATGTCTAAGTATGCTAAAGAAGAATCTGTGCATGGTTCCAAAAGGCTCTCTGCCTACATGAGAGAGGCCCAGGAGAAGCAAGGTATGCAGGCAAAGGCTTGGGAAATGTCTCTGCCCTCTCAGCCTGTTCAAGTCCTCATCTAGAGAGACTTCAACAGTTTTCTGTGAGGAATTGCATCCTCTCCTCAGGTGGGAAGTCCCATGCCGATGAGCACATCTTCCCTTCCACTCAACATGGTGATGTTTTGCTGCTGCTCTGCTGAAGCTGATGTAAAAGCCACAGCACATGTAGGGGGTTCCTCAGTACTAGAGCTGGCTGGAGTGCCAGGGACCCCCTCCTGCTTTCCCTATGAATAAATAAAGACCTGTGCTCTTTTGACCCCCCCACAGTATGTCTGAATTCAGTAAATAAACCGTAGGCAGCCCCAGACAATTCAATTATGGACTGTCACTTGGCTTTAAATCACGGCTACATGATTATAGCCAATGCCCTTTGATGGTGTGACAATTTCAGACTTTTCCCCACCTTATTTTCCTCTCCCAACAGCTAAAATGAAAATATTGAGCGAGTCTTAAATAAGCTAAGGCTTGTTGGGGAGATCTGAGAACATATAACACCATTTCAGAGGTGAGCCAAAAGTGGTATGTGTGTGAAATGTATTGTCAGTGGTAGACCCTGCTTGAGCAAGATAAAAACTCTCATCTGTTTTATATGAAAAATGTAGAAGAAATTGTGCTCTGCTCCTGCAGTACTCTATATCAGGACAGTAATTTACTGTAGTTGACATCAAGGCAGATGACACTGAGTATATTTTAATAGCGTAAGCTCTAGCTAAAACAGGAGCTGGTTTTGATCAACCTTTTTGATGTTTCACAACCTTTGCAATTTTGGTCAGTGGTGGATGCATCCATTAGTTTATTAATAACTAAACTAGAGAAATGTTGTCTGATTGCACAGTTTTGAAGTGGTACATTATTGCCAAGAATGTAAATGATGTACAGCTTATAGGACAAGAAGGCTTCTAAGTAGGGGAAAAGAAGCAATCTCTTGTTGTTATTCAAGAGTTCGAAGGTCTCCAACCACAGACTGAGGATGGAAAAAGGGTCAGGAGTAGCACGAGCAGAAAAGACTCTCAGATATTTAATTGCATCGATTTGATCAATCCATTTAATTAATTTGATAAATTTTCTATAGGGGAACAAGATTGCACCCATGTACATTGACAACCACATTGACCCACAAGATAATCAACATGAACCCAATGCTCCTCACACTCATTGAGCCACTGGTATGTGAGTCTGCATTTCATAGTTTAGTCAGCAGGATCTCAAATGAGCAGGGTTTCAAGTCAAAGTCTAGAAATAATTGAGAACATTTATGAGGAGATTTTTGTGGGTTATTTGTGAAATCACCAGTGGTTCACTTTCCGTCCTCAGTGGTTGTAGGTAGCTCTGTCAGTGACCACTGCAGCAAGCAAATAAGTAGCTGCTTAATGCTTTGGTTTGGATATGAGCAAAAATAAATGATTTTGAAAGCTTTATGGAGGAGTGATCAGCCACGTCAAGCCATGGGGACAGGTCCTCCTCATGTAATGGGCCATGATAGGAAACTCAAACAGTTCACCTCACTGCCAAAATCTCGTGCTCCTGGCCCTGCACCTGGGTGTTTGCTTTTAGCATGCGTCACCTACAGCTGTAAAGGAAACAAATATGAGGAGTTAAAACTAGTTTCAGACCTTGTCTCTCCTCCTTAGTCCCCACAACTCGTTTTCCATCTGTTCTCTTCCATGGCCCTCTTTCTCCTGGAGGCATGGGAGTGAGTTCCTATGCGTCTCCCTCTGCGTCTCCTGAAGCTGTTCTCCTGAAGGAGCTGCTTCATTGCCAGCTGGCAGCTGTGGCCAGTCTCCTCCAGCCTCTGGCTGTGGTGAGGAAGGTGTCACAGTCCCTAAGGGGTGATTATAAAATAACTCTCCTAAGGTTGAGCTTCTCCCTCACCTGCAGTCTGAGGTGCACCATGGAAATGAAGAGTTTAAGCATCCCTCGCTTGTTTTATATTGTATATAATGTAGCCGTGATAGTCACATTATCTATTGCTTGTCCTTTCTCTGATCTCCCAGAAGTTCCTGGCCTCAATTATATTTAGAGACAATTAGTTCCACGGCTTAATTATAAACAGTGGCTTAAAAAAAATTAAAACCTTGTAGCACTTTAAATCCATCTTCTTTTTGTTGGCTGTTCTTATTGTACAGCTGCAACCAAACGGGAGCGCCAAGTCTCCCTGCTTTGTATTGCTCATTGTTTTGCATTCCCCATCCGACTGGCTCTGGTCCCCTCCCTGAACTTAAACACTTGGTTTCTTTTTGGGAAACTGTTTCTGCTCCCTCTCATTAGCCGTCTTTGGACCCAGACCAGATTCTCCTGTGGGAGCATCCGGGGCTGCTTTAGCAGTGCCATTCATATCCCACCACTGAGCTCTAATAGTCCTTTCCTTCTGCTTCATACCACTCCTTTCGTATTTTTCTTGCCTTTCTGACGGTTACTGTACATCTGGCTATACCTGCGGAGTTGGTCTCTTTGCAGGCTATCCCCTCTTCCAGGTCAGTGCATGCTCAAAGTAAACACTTTAAAAATTACATATAAGGAGGTGGAGGCAGGTAGGGTGCTTCTGCCTCCTTATGTACTTGCTTTAATATTACTGCTAAAAATAAGTGGAGAAAAACGTGCAAAGTGTATTTTTAAAATTGATAGCACATCCCAAGAGCTATGGGTTTCACTCTCCCCCAGTTTTACTGGTCTTTCAACCTAATTTGGCACCCCAGGAATATCTGGCTGGCCCTACTCCTTTAAAGAAGTAGAGTGCTGCCAACGCTCTGGATTCCTGGTGGGACCATCCCACTCCACAGGAGGTGTCATGCCCCTCATGGCCCCTAGCCCTTTTCCAAGGGGTTCGGCACCTCCACTGATGGATTCCTGACGGTCCAGTGCCTGCAACTGCCTAATGCGCTTGGTTTATGGAGCCTGCTGTGAGCACCTAGCCCAGGTGGCAGGAAAACAGGCTTGGGAGCATCTCGACAGCCCAGAGTTTGCAATGCCGAGAGATCTGGCTGCTGTTCCTAGCTTAGCCACTGATCCTTGTGTAATGTGGGGGAAGTCCCTTATTTTTTAATGGGTTACATATAGTTAGAGCACCTTGCAGTATAGGAGCCGTCCCTAGGAGCATACATACACTTAGAACTGTAACTTTGTCTTAATTAACCATGGTGCAACTGGAGTGTGATGAACTCTAATAAAAATGCTAAGTTGCTGGTCAAGAAAAGAAAACAGCTGTTTGTTATTAATGTCTGTAAGAAGTACTTCTGTGCCCAGTGTATAAAGACAAAGTATTTTTGTTTGTGCTAGCGCTGTTGAACAAAATACCTGGAGAGTTCGTAACTAGGGAAGAGGGGAGGTTGTTTGTATTGTTGTTGGGCGGGTTTTGCTGAGCACAACAGTGCATCTCCTGTGCTTTCGAGAAGGTCAAGTGGAGCTGTGACTGATGCCATGCAATGGTGAATGATACAATCTCTCCAGTAACTTGCAGAATTGAAACCAGCTGTTGTGTTTTGTACGTACACAGCTATTGAGTTGGGAGGAAAAAAAAGAAAAGGCAAGCAGTCAGTGCAGCAATCAAGAACAAGGCATCAGCTTTTTCCTTTAGACTCGCCTCGCACAAGTGCGGTCAATTAGAACCTGAGATTTCCCAGTCAATGGTGCTACCTATAGAGGGAGGTGGGGGGAGCGGGGCTGGCCCAGTATGTGGATATAATTCTCAATAACAAATGAACAGTGGCATCACTCGGGCCGAGAGGAGACTTTTACCGGGGCTGATGGTGGATTATTTGTAGATTTAATTTCTGTTGCAAGTTAAACGGACATGGAAACCTCTCAGAATATTCATGTTTCCACACTAGGTGCAGTACTTTGGCGTTGCAAATGTATTAACTGCAGGTTTACACCAAATGCACAAAAACAAATTAGAAATAGGGAAATACAAACACATTTTCTCATTAGGGGATATAAGTACGTGCTGACTGTAGTACAAATATAATTTTTATTCCATTTGTGTAACCTTTGGTATTTTAATGAAGTCCTGTTCCTGTGTACGGCGTATGGTTCTCTGTCAGATAATTTAACACTAAGAAAATCTGCCTTGAATAAATTAGAATATATTTGCAAATTAATTGGTTAATTACATTTTAGACATCTCTTGAGGACAGGAGAGAAACAGATGTGTGCAAAAGCCACACAGATAGTTTGGGGATGAGTGTTTCTTGTAGGGTTTTATCACTCAGTTTTTTGAAAAACAGACTTTCATGGGTGCCAGAGATTAAAAACCCCTCAGCTTTAAATGCAGAACATTAAACTTCAATTTCCATAGTTCTGCTGATGCTTTTTCTGGGGCATAGACAGGGACATTTGGACCTATTAGCCGAATGACTGCACTCAGAACAGGCAAGGTACCTCTTGAGCTATTTTTTTTTTTAACAACTAAAAGTGTCCGTGAAGCCGTCTGGAAATCCTCTGAGCAAAACACTGAGAGATCAGCAGAGAGATGCCAGCTGCCATTGTGGTGAAGTCGGGCAAGTTCTAAGAAGAAGCAGATCTAAGATGGAGCGCAAGATTTAGAAGAACGGTCACCAAAGAAGGAAAACTGACAGGGCAGGTTTTTTTCTCAGCTACATCGGTGTAAATCCAGAGCAACTCCACTGAGATTCACACCAGAGTAACTGAGAGCAGAATCTGGCCAACATCATCCACCTGACCTCAGGAGAGGGCTTGGATGGGGAATAGCTTGCTTACCTTCCTCTTATAAGCCTTTCGCACCTCATTTTCATGGAGGCGTGAATTCAGTTTTGCTTGGTTTGGGGACACAGGGCAATCATACAGGAATGACCAATTTACTTTACTGATTGGTAAAAGTAATTAGAGATTCTGCTACCAAAACCTGCACTTGTGTATTTGTTACTAATTTAGACTCCTTCAGAAACAAGTGCTGAATAAATCTTGTTTGGAAATTAAAGGGAATTCATATTTTAAGGACTCAAGTTGCTCCAGAAACTGAGTGGGAAAGGATTTTCAGCATAAAAGCATTTCACCATCTCCCTGCAATCTGAGCTGATCCAAAGAGCAGCAGAGGTGGGTAGGTGACATTACTTGCCTCTGTTTTTCGCCTCTGCTAAAACAATCCTGCAGGCTAAGCTCGAATCAGAAGATGTTGATCGGTTCCTCTTAGAAGACAGCTGGTGAAGACGTTACTTTGCTTTTGCAGTTTTATCTCTGGGATGCCAGTTTGGGTGTGCTCGAAACTGTTTGACAAAAACCTCACCATTAAAAGCAATATTTGCAATTTACAGTAAGACAAACAAGAGCCCATTTGCGTGCGTCATCGATCATTTTACAAACAGTCCTCAGGCTAAGCCCAAGACTCACCCAGCACTGGCTGTTCAGGGTCACAATACAGACGTCAGAGGCAGAAGCATTTTTCCTGCTGGCGTAACCTCTGTTAGGCACTGAGATCCTGATGCTGCTGGGAAGAGCTTTCAACTCATGTTCTTTCCTTGACCTTGGTGTGTTTTTCTAAGCAGTGAATGGAGCAAAGCAACAGCCTTGTTGCTGGCAATGTGTGAAAACAACGGCCAGATTTTTCAAACTCCGGAGGGTGAAGCTGTGGGGCCGAGGTTGCAGAGGACGCCCACTGCTGCACTGTGTCCCCAAGCGGAAGGGACCGCAGCAGTTCCCAAGGCTGCCTGGGCATAGGCACTGTGTGTCCTTGGCCCAGGATGGCTGTCAGCAGCCTCATTGCCTTTGGGTAGAGAACACAGCTTTTAGCAGGACTCTTGCAGATCAGGGCATGCAAAAACCTGGCCATGGTGATCTCCATGCTCTAATTTATGAGAGTGTCTGGTCTGGGCCCTGAGGGCAGCGTGGCTCAGCAGTGTACGGATAAGAGCCTTGCGCAGCAGGATCCTGCCTGCAGGCTGCTGTCCTGTCCTTTGGGGACCCGGCCACTGCCAGGTCGCAGCCAGCCGAAGGGGATGACTCTGCTGGGTGCTTGGCCTTTCAATCCCAGTTAACCCCAGAGCCCGGCTCTCCCTTCACAGACAGGGAGCTTCTGTTCCCACGCAGCATCTGGCCGTCTCCTCGGCCTGCTCCCTTCTGACTTCAGCACTTCTTTCCTCTCCTGTTACCGAGGGGTTACAGAGTTCTCTGCTGCTTGGAAATTAAATTGCATGAGACAGGTACCAGCTTTTAGTGGGATCTGTTTTGTATTACCGGAGAAGCAGCACTGTACCACTGCATCTGGGACCCTGTGGAGCAGTGGACCCTCCAATCCAGTCAAAGCTGCCCTTCCCTCCACATGTAGCACATGCAGATTAGTTATGTTCCTGCAAATGAGTGAGTGTGTAGGTGCATTAAGACTCAAGGCTGAGACTGCTTGTTTGCAGCTGTGATGAACATAAACAGCTACAGAGGATGCACATGGACATTCCTTTGCAGCATTTGTCCAAATGTGCAGCAATTCAGTAACTGTGTGCTGGTATCCTTGGACAAAATGAATTTGCACATGTTCAGGACTCTGGAAATTGAGGAGAAACCCAAAAATTCACAGAATAATGGGTTAACATCATCTGCCATAACTTCTTTATGGAGCTTTTGTCAAATCTCTCATTCAATCAGTGTTTGCTGAGGCTTTTGACATATGTGGCAGCATTGGGACTGACAGTAAGGTCGTGTGTCACTTTAAAGGCTTAATTTTTTCCAAATTCCTCACAAAACTGGAGATGGAAACTCTCTCATGAATTTCTCCAGGAATTTGCTGAGGCAGCAATTTCATTATCCTTCAAAACTCCATGGAAAAAGTCCTTCATAGAATTACACCGAAACTGTGACACCAAAAAGGGAGAAGAGGGTGAGAGGTGCTGTGAGTAAGGTGAGGTCCAAGGCTGCTCTCAGCACAAGCTGAGCGGAAGTGGGAGACACCTGTGGAAACCACAACTGGCTCGAGATGCTGAGGTGTGGGCAAGGTACAAACCACATGTCTCCTTGCATGGTTGGGTTTCTGCCGAAGTTGTATTTACTCAGCAGAGAAAAAAACCCCGAAGCACAGGAAGGTATAAACTGAAAAATACATATTTGTGAGGTGTGACTGCACTGCTCAGACCTTCCTCCCCTCTGAACACAAGACTAACCTGGGGGACGATAAAACAGGCAAGGAGCTGCCTTCAGATTTATTTCTTGTTCTTTCTCCATTTCTGCAAACCTCCCATACCAGAATATTAATGTGCAATGAGAAATTAGTTTTAAACAGGAGTACTCACTGCAAAAGATAATAAACACCGATGTTCCCAAATAAATTATAGAGGACTTTGTACGTTGTGTGGAAAAACTGGCTGCGTTGCTAGACAGAGATCATAAACCTTTGAAAGTTGGAGGGAGGAGAAAGCAAAATATTCCACATAAGAAAAATGCGATTGTGGTAATGACTTTACTAATCCCTAGGCTTCCAGTGATATCCATTCATGTTACCAGAATGTGCAGATGAACTCAGAAGGGTTTCAGTAATCCATTAAAAAGTATAATTTTAAAATTTCCTCCTAGGTGTAATCATTTGTTGGTTTGGGGGTTTTTCCTTCTTATTCCCTGAAAATTTATTAACTTTAACAAAACAATAATCACAGAGTAAACCTTTTCACTTGGCACTTGGGTTGGGTTGGGATGATCATCCATTTGGAAAAGTCTTATAGTGTAAAAGATATATAATAGATATGAAACTAATTGAGATCTATAGAAATTTAATACTGCTCTCTGGACAACACAAAATATTTTTTAAGCTGTCCTGTTCATCCAATAAATAATTCTTGAGTAAGTTGAATGTGTTTGTGGGAAACAGCAAATATTCTGAAGGTTATTTGCTATTGAGCTTAGTCTGCTGTTGTTTAGTCTTACAGATTTTATTGTAACTCCAGTAAAGAGATCTAAATAGTGCTGTGGGTTGCTTATCAGAAGATATGTTTCCCTTTCATATCACCATGCATTACAATACTAATCTAACTGGATGAAGGTTGCATGATGGAATATTGGAGGCAGTGGTTTTAGGCTCAGGATGATCAGGAAGCACCACATACTAGCAGCTTTTACAGAAAACGGAAGGCCAGACGGACCAGGAGATTACACTGTCTGATCTCCTGTGCATCGTAACCCATTCCATGTCACCTGCTTTACCTCTGTGCATCATCCAGAAAACCGGAATGAGTTACAGCATATCCTCCAGCAAAGCACTCGCTTCTGATTTGAAGAGATGACTTAATGGAGGAGCCACCATCTCTGGTGGCAGTTTTGTTCAGTAGTTAAAATATCTTCAGTGCCAGGGCATTGCTGCAGATTTCTATTGATGTTTGTTTCACTTCTAACTTCCACCTCTTGATTCTTGTTGTGCCCTTTTTCAGCAGGTTGAAGAACTCTCAGTTCCTTTACTTTTTCTGCCTGTAGAGACACTTACGTGCTGTAATCAAGCCTCTTCTTCTTCTCTCTGATAAGCTGAACAAGCTGAGGTCTTTAAGTCTCTCTCAGTAGGGTATTTACTCCAGTCCCTTAAATAATGGTTTTGTTCCTTTTCTCTATCTTCAATTATTTGACATTTTTCTGGAATGTGGGGGTATTAGCATTGGCTGTTTTCTGGTATTTGGCTCACCAACTCCAGGTACACAGGAATCATTTCTTCTCTGTGTGCACAACATGGTTGATGTATCTAAGGATTCATTTGCTTTTTATGTGACAGCCTTGAGCTGCTTGTCCACAGTGACCCTCTAATCCTTTATTGAATTGCTGCTTTCTAAGGTAAAAAGTCTTGTTTCTGATGCCAAGCATTACAGAGGATTTGGGGTTACTGTGTTTTAGTCTCTTAAACAGTATGTAAAAGGTATGTGCAGTGCATGAGGATGGTCCAAAAAACCTGCTTCACGTGTGCACCTTTTTAGCCTCCAGTGTTGGCAGAAATTGCTGATGTGTCTGACTTGTGATTTGAGGCATTACTGTAGGATAATGCCTCTATCACAGCCCATCTGGAATGTGAGAGAGGGCACTGGGGGAAAACAGCTGCTCAGAAGTTTGCAGAAAGAGCTCACGGTCTCATTTATATGCCTTCGGGACATGGCACACAAACCCCAGACTCGGCTGGGAACTGTGCAGCCTGTTCTCCTGCCAGCACAGGGTGCTGCTGTTATGGCTTATAAGAGGTAGGGAACTGAAGTTACTCCGATAGAAAAGCCTCCTTTGTATGGATGTTTTTGTATCTGCTCTGTGCTTATTACTGGAAGGTTCAAAAAAAAGATAACTACCTTATAGTAAATATTTTAAAACTAGTATCAAACTTAAGAGATCTGTAAAAAAAAGCAGACCAGTTGCATGCTGCTCTGTGCCATTGCATAGCCTCTCCTACAGTCAACTTCCATCTGTTGGCTGTTAGCACTTGGACGAAGAGCTGTTGTTCCTTCGACTAATCTGATCACTGCTGGCATCTCCTCATAAACCCTTTTGTCTGGACAGTCGTGTTTTCCTTGGCAATCTGCAAAGCGCACCAGATCACAGGTCTCTGTCTGATCTGAGCACTTGCATGCTGATGCCTTTCCCTTTCCGTTTGTCCTTGCTCCTGAAGTGCTGGAGTTGTTGCAAAAAGGCAAGGCAAGAAGTATGTAGAAAGCAAAGGGCTTTTTTGCCAAGCAGTGCTAGGCTGGCCCTGTACACTTTCCAGTGGGGCTGGGGGAGATGCCCGGCTGTATGTCACCAAGGCTGGGGCTGGTAGAGCTGCTCTCAGATGTGTGTTATAGTGTGTCCCAACTACTGACAGCAAAGCAGAACTGCAAATAACACTTGGGGCTCCCCTGTCCTGCAACCCTGCAGTTCATTTGAGATGTTTCAGGGTCTGGCAGATCACAGGAAAGGGTACCAACATACACCTAACATCACCTGTACTTCTTATTAGGGTTCTGGCTACCAAATCAGGGAACCTGAGATTTCCTTGCTGAGGTATAAAATTTGTCATGGGTAAAGCGTTACTTGGGGTGGAGACTCCTCCCTCCAAAAGAGTGAGTCCTTTCAAGACTGAGCAACCTAATAAATAATTTTGAGAGAACAGAATTTGTTGGTTTCCTTAAAGAAACATAATTATTTTAAAATGACAAACTGGTCCCTTTGTTGATAAATGTTTTATATCCTTGCTGCTATGCCTGAATAGTTTGTGTAAATAATGTATTAGCTCACAGACGTAGCACGTTCATGCAGACGCTGCCCAGTGGGACAGGAATGCTAAAAAAGCAAAGCAGATGATTCTGTGCAGTGCTGAGTGCCAGGAGCAGGAATGGATGTCAATAGGGACCGAGAAACACCATTTGCTTCTCTTAGGGTTGGTCCCAACATAGCTCAGGTGCCTAGCCCTGCGGTGATGTGTTAAGGCTATAGGTACAAGCAGTCAGGCATTCACCATGAGGAGGTATGTGGTTTTCCTGCAACTCTTTGGAGCAAAATGAAAAGTGGCACTCAGAATTGTGATATGGTCTGGTTTAGATAGTGTTTGGCACTTATATTTGCAGACTGGTTTTCAAAAGACTCGCTTTACATACTCGAGAAGAGCTCTCCTTCAAAATGAGCTTTTCAGTTTGCTTTGGTTGGTTATTCCTCTAACTTTGTCCTCAAAATGGGCCTTGATTTTTGAAAAAGTAATCATACATGAGGTTATTTATGTGTCAGGAAAAGGTCAGGCAAGAGAAGAAGGATACACACATGCATCGCTGGTTTTCAGGTGGAAGTCCTTTGTAAATAGTGTGGAAGTTTATACGTGTAAGTGTGCATGGTTGCAAATATGCTTGTGGGGTTTTTTAGACGGCGATTTTTCATGCTCAGGCATGAAAAAGTCATGTCCCAAAGTGCAACCATGGGCAGTCATAGAACCATAGAACGTTTTGGGATGGAAGGGACCTTCAAAGATCATCTAGTCCACCGCCCCGCCCTGCTGTGTGCAGAGATGTCTTTCAATAGATCAGGTTGCTCAAAGCCCCATCCAGCCTGACCTTGAACATTTCCAGTGTTGGGGCATCCACCACTTCTATGGGCAACCAGTACCAGTGTCTCACTACCCTCAATGTAAAAAATTTCTTCTTTATATCCAATGTAAACATAGCCTGTTTCAATTTCAACCATTGCCCCTTGTCCTGTTGAAAGAGTGCCAGACTCTCTCCAACCCTACTAGATGGAATATAGTCACCCTGGTCTGGTGTAACATCAACTAAAGACCACTGCAGTTGCATTAAGAACTCTATAAAAGGTAAAAAAAAATCAAAAAAGCCAGTTGCAATTCTAAACTTACTCTAAATGTCGTGCAGCTCATGTTTTCCTCTGACTCAGGAGGTAAGAAGAGTCTGACTTCGAAGGGGAGTTAGAGATGCAGAGGAGCTGTGCTCTTGTTATAGCTGCCTTTTTTTGCTGAGAAGTGCAAATAATTGAAAACTTAACTTTTGATTTTGCTGTAGTAAGCAGAAGTGAGCAAGCATAGAGAAGGAGCAGAGCTGTGGAGTGACAGATCCCATTTTGCCTGGCCGTTCTGTGAAACACAGTCCTAGTTCTCAAAGTGCACACGGAGTGGCCTGATTTAGCTTTCTGTTAACAAAACTGAGGATGGGAATGGAAATTCCCATCACTGAAAAACAATTATCACTGCATTTTTTTTATTTCTTCTTGTTATCTCTTCTTTCTCAGAAAATGAATATTATTTTAACACTCAGTGTTGACTGCAGTAGGAGAAAAATTTGTGGAGTTCTCTGCCCTTCCACAGTTCACACTCTCGCACTGCTTTATTGTAGAAGTTGGTCCTCATTAAGTCCAGAAGATCATCACCCATTCTCAATGGGTGGAAGCCCCTCTGTATTGTAATAGTGCTGGCATTTCACCCTAAAGTTCAGCTTTACAAAATCAAAATACACAGAATTAGGCTTTCTTTATTTTTAACCTACTTTATGTCCTGCTTCTATTTTTGAGGTAACTCGGTCACATTTATAGAAAGAAGAAAGAAAATACTTTGAGTTCTTCAGATAAAGGCAAATAAGAAGACTGATACACAACCAAAATATTGAAGTATTTGGATCTGTTGTGATGTTACCACTCCCAGGGACTAAGCTGCAGCTGACTTCTTATGAGTAAAAATAAATCACTTCTCTGTTTCATTCAAAGTTGTTCCATGGATTTGCTGAACTAATTTTTCCTCTAAGCGTGATCATATTTTGGGTCAGCATGCCTAGACAACATGGGACTCTGCCAGAAGTTCCTGTGTAAATCCCTCTTTTTTTTTTTTTTTTTTTTTGAAAGCAGATCTAGTCATTCATAGAAATGAACTCTTGCCTAATTAGAGCCAGTTTTGCACATCATCTTTGCTTTCCATTTTTAGATGTTGCGTCTGGAGGACTATAACTTTTAAAGATGCCAACAAGCCACTTAGGAGCTCGATAGCTGTAGTGGGAAAATCTGTGGAGCTGAAGAGAAAATGATAAGCTTCGTAAGGACTGTTCTAAATTGTATGGTATGAGCCAGACATTCAAAGCAAGGATAGAAACGATAACCCCTTATAGTTCAGTCTTCAGAGGTTTATACTATCTCTGCTATCCTGCTGAAGTGCTGGTCCTACAGGCAGCTTAATGGAGAAGATGATTTTCTTTACATCAAAGTCCTCTGGACTTTGCTGCGTCCAGCTATTGGACTGTGGCATAAACGGTTCCAGAGCACTGATTTTATTCATATTTTACTATCCATGATTTGTAATCAACAATTTCCCTTTTTAGATTAGTTAAAACATTCAGTAGCCCCAGATACTGAAGCATGAAACTCTAGAAAACTGGTCCGTTTCAGCATTTTTTAACCTCAAATTTTCAAAAAAGAGTTATTTTAAAATAATTATGAAAGATCTGGAGGCTTTTTTTTTTTTTTTTAAAGGCAGGAGGGAATCATTGGCTTCAGAGCCAGCGAGTGCTGACAGGTGAGACATCTCACAATAAGTCTTTTATTTCTCTGCACTCTGAGGCCTTCAGGTATGTCCTGTAATCTCAAAATTAGAGTGGGTGGCAGATGAGCTAAAATTAGTTTCTTTGTTCAGAAAATGCAGTATGGATTTTTCTTTGTTTGTGTCTTTAATCCAAAATGATGTTTTAATAACTGAAATTCCAGTACTGGGCGCTTTTTTTTTGTTAAGTTAGAGACTAAACCAATAAGTAAACTGGCTTTGCAGGGGGAAATCACCTCAAAGTGTTCACAGCTGGACTGTCAGAGCATATGAGATTGGTTAATGGGACCAGATGGGACTGTTTAGGACACATGTTTGACACTGCTTCACTGCTAAGAGAAGGCTAAAGTCCCAACAAATCAACAATTTCACTTTGTAAAGGAGAGAATGTAATATCCTCAGTTTTAAAAATTAGAATCATAGAATCACAGAATGATTTAGATTGAGAACAACCTTTAAAGATCATCTGTTCCAACTGCCCTGCCATGGGCTGGGGCACCTTTCACTAGACTGTGTTGCTCAAAGCCGAATGTAACAAGGCCTTGAACACTTCCAGGGAGGGGGCATTCACAGCTTCTGTGGGCAACCTCTTCCTGTGCCTCACTACCCTCACAGTGAAGAATTTCTTCCTTACAGCTAATATAACTGTACCCTCTAGTTTGAAAGCGCTGCCCTTGCTCTGTCACTACAGGCCCTGGTAAAAAGTCTCTTTCCATCTTTCCTGTAGCCCCCTTTAAGTACTGAAAGGCCACAAGAAGGTCTACCCTGAGCCTTCTCTAGACTGAACAACCCCAACTGTCTCCGCCTGTCTTCACAGGAGAGGTGTTCCATCCCTCTGATTATGTTTGTGGCTCTCCTCTGGACCCTGTCCAACAGATCCTTGTCTTCCCTGTGCTGAGGACTCCAGAGCTGGATGCAGTACTCCAGGTGGGGTCTTACCGGAGCTCAGTAAAGGGGCAGAATAACCTCCCCTGACCTGCTGGACACACTTCTTCTGATGCAGCCCATGATATGAGTTCTCCGTTGAAACGCCAAAGCACACTGTCAGAGTTAGATATTACTTTCAACTTATGCATTTTTCTTTGCAGAGTACTTGGGAACAAGGCTTAGTAGATGAAGCCCAAGTTCAGGCTGCATGGCAGTTCCCTCATCAGCAAGATGGAAATGCCACTTTTTTCTCCCACTGGCAGACTTAGGTTCTGTATATTAAATTATTCAAAAAGGGGATTTTGATCTGCAGCAAATGGCAAGGTAGAGGTATCATAATGATATAAAATGTTGACATAATTTATTGTTAAAAGAATTGTGTTAGAAAGACCCTGTCTGAACCACTGGATCATCTTAACAGCTTGATCTTTACCTCGAAAGGGTCCAGCAGCTTGATGGGCAATAAGTGCCAGACGGGCACATTTTGGGCAAAAAGGATTCATATACTTAGGTTAATTTGAGGGCAGGGAGGAGATGGCTCCACATAAAATCTTACCTTGTGGCTGTGTGCATGCATCTGTGTTCCTGTGTGTTTATCTACATGTGTAAGCATCGGCATCTTCAATGCTTTCCCACCAACTTAGAGGATAGTGAATTCACAGTACATGGTGCTGCATTTACATTCCTTGGAAGATGTTAGCAAGCCGTGCATTTGCTTCCTCATGGACCGTTCTTTTTCAGGCGTGTTGTGAGTTTTCTTACTGCCAGCACAGCAAGGTGCTGTTGTGAAACAGGCGTTGTTAAAGGGACTTCAAAGCCTGGGAGCCAGTGTTTGGTTTTAGAAGCAGTGCTATACGATGCTATTAGCTGGTTGCTGGTAACTGGGGCATAACACTGCCTAGAGAGGCACCTCAGCAAGGTTTGCCTCTGACACGCTAACCACAAACAGTGTGCTACTCTGGCACATTTGTTAAATAAGCAGTTATCTTTAAATATCGAATGACGTTGATGAGATCACATTTGCTACTGTAAAAGTCTATTCATTCTAGGTGGTGTAACCACCACACTGGGAGCCAGTTGGATAGTATTTGGCAGTCCAAATACTGCATGTGCTTTGCACGCATCATACAGAGCATTCGGTGTAAATATTTAGACAGAAATTGTTAGAGCATTTTTATTTGTTAGAATTTACATTGACTTTAATGGCTTGTTTATCCAAATATTTGTATGCATGGTATGGAAGTGAACTGAATCCAACCATGATGTCACTGAAGACTTTAAAAATTATTTAAATTTCAATGGTTACTGACTGTAACAAGGTTCCTTTAGCAGTATATTAAAGTGCAAACTCCACATCCCTGTTTTTCTTTGTTAATCCAACCTTTTGAACTAAAGGAAGGTGCTGGTGTTGAAAGGAGAAAACTGTTGTACCTTGACATTAGTTGCTGAATGTTTACAGGGTTTCATTTCTGTTGCCAGGCTGAGAAGAATTGTGCTGGATTTTCTTTAATTTATCAGCATTTTCAGGCTGTGTGCTGAGCTCACTGTTTGTGTATGGTGCTGCTATACTTATACCATAGCATCCCTTGGAGTCCTGCAGCCTGGGCAGCATGGTGGCAGCGGCTGCGGTAATGAACCAGGCTGAAAGAAATACTCCAATGGCTGCCTTTCAGCACTTGGCAAGAAAATCCTTTTTATGTTAGTTTCAAGGTCGTCAGATATCATTATAGCCAAGTATTAAAAATTTCAAAGAAAGGAGGCAGTGTGTTTGATTTATAGAATAATTATCTAGCTTTAGCTCTAACTTGGCTTTGGCGATGGTTTTGCAAGCACTCGAAAATTAAATCCATTTTTTATGGCACTACAAGGTATTATCTCACAGCAAATGATAATTAAACACCTGTGAAATCAATTAGCCCTTTAAGCAGGGGGAAAAAAAAGTTTTCCAATTATGTTTTTGCACCTCCAAACTTTCTAATTCCAGAACCAGTGCTTGCAGAGAGGGAGGTGAACTGCCAGCCAGTAGCCTGTTAACTGGCATTAGGATCACCCCAAAGCATTGCACAGCTGTAAATCCCAAAGCAAGCGGTTCATGGCGGCGGCACCCTTCGAAGTAGGATGCGTTAGTCTTTCGAGCTCAGTCTTGGGCAGCTATCTATCTGACACACAGCTGAGCTGTCAGCTTTTCTACAAAGGCAGTTACTCACTTGGAGTTTTCAGTGCCAAGTTTTACTTGACAGTTTATTTAAAACCCAGCATACCTTAATGGAAACCAAGGAACAAAACGCTCCCTGTGACGGAGTGGCTTTATTTCCAGGTTCTCTAGCCAGTAGTTCAGAGCCATCTGCATTAAGCATTCACACATGGAAAAGTCGCCGATTGGTTAATAACTGTAACTGAATATACTGGAAAACTGGGATACACTCCATTATTTAGCCTTGCTTGCATTGTACGTGTTTAATATGTGCCTTTACTCTAGCACTTGAACTGATGCAGAAGCTTTTGAAAGATGAAGCATGCATTCGTGGCCTTGCACATTCAGGGAGGGAGCCCTAGACATAGTTGGTGAAGTGCCATCACAGTTTTTGGCTCAGGAAAGAGAAAAACAGCTCTGGTCCCATCTGACACCTACAGCGGTATGTGCTGATGCTCCCTGCCAAAGATGAGCGCCAACATCTTCCAAAAGATGGATTATGTGTGGCACTGTTAAAATACGTACTGCTGGGTTAAACCCGTTGTGTTTAGTTTGGGTTCTGCTCCTTTATTTCCATCTGAATTTTGATAGCCGTAACATACGGCTGGTTTTAGGTGAGTGCTGTATCACTGGAGAGGGGGGAAGCAGATGAGGACGCAGGGGTTAGCATTCCCAAGGTCAGTCCAGCTGTTGAAGAAGCCACCAGTCATCTGTATCTCAGGTTTTCCATCTGTGAAGTGGGGATGGTAATGGTATTCTGTATCAATGTTCAGAAGATTAGATAAGAAAATATTCCTACGTGATAGGTGACATATAGCTGGATAAAGTATGATAATCTTTACATCTGAGTAGCTGGATGTATCTGCTGGTCTGAACAGCCCGACATCTTTCTAGGCCTCTCTTGAATCAATGGTGATGACTGTGTGGCTTTGGAAAAAAATAGTTTATATTAAAATTGGTAGTGAAGGCCAGTTTATAATCTCTTAAGTGTAGTAGTGACGTAGGGAAATGCTTAAGCTGCTAGAAGGAATGTATGGCATGGCTGATTAGTCACTGCAGAGCCTCTGCAGCCTGCCCGGGCTCCTTGGGATAATGGTGAACCAGGAATCCCAAGCAGCCCTCTAATCCACGTGCTGATTGACAAGGTCGGCACATCAGAATGAAAAAAAGAAGAGGGAGGGAGTGAGGAGACAGAAGCAATATGTTGGCTCAAGAAGTTAAAACGGTAAGAGTATTTGGCTGAGCAGCGTTTCTCCTTTGGATAATTGCCCACATGGCATTGCAGTGTTACACCTGCGTGATAGATGGGGCCGAACATGTTTTCTCAGCTATGGGTGGTAGCAGGGAGGGGTATTTCAATTAAAGTGTGAATAAATTAGAATTGATTACAAATAGAGCTATTTGTTTATACTGCCTAAAAAGGTATTAGCTGTGAACAAGGTGCACTTAATCATTACAGAAGGAAGCCTGAAAGTTAATAAAACACAGTGCTGATCCTTGCAGAGGGATGCAAGCTTTGGGTTAAATCTGTAGCTATTTTAGTTTTAAAGCCCCAACTGTCATTTTTTAAGCATATGCATTTTGGATTTTAACATGTTGGAATGATGCAGCTGAGGCCCAGGCCAAGCCAACCCTAAAACTGGCAGTAAAATGTTACCTTCATGCAAGCGTGCAGAATGAAGGAATGTAGAAATATGAGTGATAACCATGTACACGCACACACACACCCCAACAGTCTTCAAATGCAGGAACCAGGAGCTTTCTGGAAATAAATACCCTCCCAGCAAAGCAGTTGACTCATCTCAAAGCCTTCCTTCAGTAAATGCTTGGGAAGATTAACTGCTGGCAGTAAAGGAAACGAAAGTGCCGGAAGGAGTGCAACACCAAAGCAGCGCAAGTAAGGAAGAGGTACCCGGCCAGTTGCCAGTGTGATGCTCTGCAGTGTTGATTCCTCAGCTGCAAGTGGAGCCTGAAAAACCTCTGTAGCTGGGTAAAAACAGAGCATCTGGATAGGCAGGTAATGCAGAGCCGTCCCCCACAAGCTGGCAGCTTCGGGTTTGCAGAAACCACAGTGATGCAAGCTGGAATACCGTAACAAATCTCCCTGCCATCCTCAGACATTACCAGCTAACGGAAATAAGTAGTTCTGAAAACAGATATAACTCCCATTGCCAGGGGAGAAGAAGGGGAGGAGACTCTGGAAGAGCCTCTTCTTATCACTGGGCTGTTTTCTCTGTAGCTTAAGAGCCCTCTGCCAATTATGAGCAGGGATAGAATACTTCATTGCCTCCCCAAGGTCTTGTTGAGATTAGTCAGTGAAGGTGGTGGGGACATCAAGCCCATTGTTGATGCAATATTTGTATTTGCAGTAGATGCCAGATCAGCACTTAATGTAAAAGTGTCCTGCTCTAGCTGTGGGTTTTCCTGGATGTCTGCGCCAACTCAAATTTCTCTCCTAGACAAGTGAAGGAGAAATTTCAAGTCCAGCAAAGATTTAAATCAGATACCTACCTTTAATCATATAGATTATCTCACTTACTTCACTGAAAGCATTTCAAGTCAGAATTAAGGGAATTGCAAAGATGCTTTCAGGTGAGGCATGTACGCACCATATGTGGAAAAAAATGCCAGTCATACATAAACAATTTTCATTCACTGCAGCATCTCTCGATGGATATTGCTTTACTCTGGGTCTGCTCATGTTGTATTTGCAGGTTCTCTCTGAAGTGAGTGGAAATTTTGTGCCGATACATCAAGGTTAGGATGAGGCTCTGTATGTGTGTATGACGTAGATAAATTGCTTGATGACCATGAACCGTGCTATTCCCCAGCTCAGCAATAAATCGCATGTTAGGCTTTAAAATGCATAAATGGGAGCATAATGGTAACTGGTTTCCAGGTGGGAAATGGTCAACAAAAACCTTTTTTTCCCCTTTGTAAATCTATCCTTCTGTCAGCAAATTAGATATGAGAGAAGAGGTGCCTGATATAAGATGTTGCTGGCATATGGTGGACTCATTTGTGCTGGCCTTGTTCTCTGCTTTTCGTTGTGTTCTGGTTCTGCCATCGACATGCTGTGGATATTGTTGCATTCTGGGGTATTAACAGGATTTTACATTTTTAGCTGGCTAATAAAGGGGGACTTGTAAATGGCGTATTCTAGCCCTACAGGGTATTCTATTTTTGGTGTTTATTAACATTTTCTGCCATACAATATACGGTGAAAGTGATGAGCCTCAGACCTCTCAGTATGTAAAAAAGGAATGCTTAAAAATGGCAGCTTTTTCATTTTTTCGGTATTCCGGCTTCCTATTATTGTACCCTGTGTGCTGTGTCACTGCTGGCTGGTGAGTGGGGATGTAGCTGCCAATCAGTATCCCACACAGAGCAAAAGAAATTGCTCCTGCTCCAATGGAATATGTATATGTATATTTTAACCAAAGTTGAGATATGATTTAAAAAAAATGTACTTTGAAGTCTGTTTTGTAGTTTTAATTAATGCAACAAGGGTTTTTATTTTACTCTCAGTGGAGATAATCTTAATCCATTTACACTGACCTTTTCTTGTGCAAATTAGCTATTCACGCTTGTTTAAGCAAATGGGCCTTTGCAAGATGTCTCTTCCTAAAGAGGAGCTTATAATTGAAAATTGGCTTACTCCCATCTGTCTGGCCTGTGTGAGAACACAAACGTAGATCTAGACCTTTTATATATGAAATATAATCATGTACATATGTATATACATACACATGTACATGCATACAGAAAAATTTGCTTTGCCTGCAGGCTATGGTTAAATTAGATTATTAGAGTTTGAAAATTCCAGCACCACAAGTTACTGTCAAAAGAATATTTGTCTGCAGAGGCCAGGATGCTCTGGAGAATGGAGGGTGTTTAATCTGAATCCCTTTGTCTCAGATGGAGCGGCCCAGCATGGTCTGCCATTCACAGTTCCTTGAGTTTGCCAGAAGTACAATTAGCTAATAACAGGCTGGAAACTGTTAGGATTTGATGTGTGGTTTTGGTAAATGGTTTTGAGGTGATTGATGGAACTGGGGGAAAAAAAACCCAGTAGTGTCTATAAGCACTTGAAGTTTTAATTTGGAGGAGCAGGGGTCATTTCAACTCTGTGGTAAATTGCCAAAATTTAGCAGCTTATCCCTCTCACTACACTTGACAATAACCACCAAGTGAGTCATTGTGAACCCCCTTGCCTGCTTAATAAGCAAAGATTTCTTTGGCATAGTTGGAATGTTTTTTTTTGTATTACAAGGTTGGAAAATACCTTTGAGATCATCAAGTCCAACCTATGACCCAACAGCAACACCAACTCATCATCTAAACCATGGCAGTAAGTGCCTCTTCCAATCTCCTCTTAAACACCTCCAGGGACCTTAACTCCACCACCTCCCCAGGCAGTGCGTTCCAATGGCAAATCACCCTTTCAGAGAAGAATTTTTTCTTAATATCAAGCCTAAACCTCCCCTGACAAACCTTGAGACCATGTCCTCTTGTTCTGTCACTGGTCACCTGAGAGAAGAGACCAACCCCTGCCTGACTACGATCTCCTTTTAGGTAGTTGTAGAGAGCAATAAGGTCTCTCCTGAGCCTCCTCCAGGCTAAACTCGCTCAGTCGCTCTTCATAGGGCTTGTGCTCCAGCCCCTTCACCATCTTTGTTGCTCTCCTCTGGACGCACTCCAGCATCTCGACATCTTTCTCAAACTGAGGGGCTCAGAATTGGACACAGTACTGAAGGTGCTGTTTTGTACAAATTATTTTTTGTTTTGCTCTGTACAAATCTTCAATGCAGAAATGAACACAGGTGTGCACAACATTGACTAAATCTGAATGGAAATCCAGGTCAGAGAAGTGCTGCAATAATGCTTCAGGTATCAAAATATTTAATGTAAGTCTATTGTTAGAACTTGTGCTTGCCTGTTCGTATAGAAATGACTGGCAAAATGGTTTCCTTCATTCTCAGTGTCATTACCACTCTCCCCAGTTCTATCCTATGGTGGTTGCTCCTTAGGGTGAACAAAAACGAGCAAGGAGATAGTTAACCTGGTGCTGAACAGTCTTGGTTGGAGATGATTTTATCCAGATGTGTCTTAACAGCTGTTTGCATTTTCACGCCCAGTTACTCAAGGACTCACCGCTAATTGAATCTTCTCTTTTCTCCCCTCTTCTTGTTAGGTATGATTACCGTGAAATGCTGCACAATGCCACTTTCTGTCTGGTTCCCCGTGGCCGCAGGCTTGGCTCTTTCAGGTTTCTGGAAGCCCTGCAGGTAAGAGTTATGGCTTAAAGCAGTGGCTATGCTGGCTGCAATTCAGTGTGCAATAGCAACGAGGTGGGGAGGAGACAAATGTATTTCATTTCCCTGGTGGACAGTAATCCACTTTGCAAAAGCTTGTCTTCATGCTACTGGAGCAATTGGCAGCTTCTTCCCAGGAGGAGCTGAGCACTGAAGGTTGAATTGTTTTACTTCCGGGAAGAGCGTTTCCCTGGGTGTGGTGGACTGAGAAGTTGGACCAGTTTAGAGTAGTATTTTATCAAGCTGTGGGACTTCCTGTGGGAGACGCTGGCCTCTACAATTAAGCCCTGGGACAGTAAAAATAGCTTTTTGTTTTCACTTAGCCAAAACAGACCTGCTTATGCATTGCCTGTCTTTCAGTGGTGCTTGCTGAACATGCAGAAGGTGGCTGGAGGTTGTAAAGTCCCAGATTGCAGCTTCACATGAAGGCAGATATAGTCTGTCTTCAGGAGCTCACAATGTTTCTAGGTCAACACCTGAATCCCTTTCATCTTTTAAAAACATGTTGGTTAAAGGTGTCACTTTTTTGCTGTTGGCCAGCAGCAGAGGGCAATGCAAAGTGGCTCCTGAGTCACTGTGGCAGAATGGCTCAGCGGCACAGCGATCAAGCCTGACACTGACCTACTCCAGCTGAAACCAGTATGATCTTTTATTTTGATAAGAATCAGCTCATCCCTGGGGTCCTGGATCTTCAGTCACCCATACAGAGCATCTTGGGAGATGCTGCAGCTCCCCTCTGCGACCAGCGTCTGGATTTCCATGGGGACTGTAGTGGAGGGAAGGGGAAGCTGAGGCGCTTCTTGGTGTCTGTGAGATGACAAATGAGGACACCTTACAGAATCCTGCTTTTGGGTGTCCTTTTGCCAGCAGTAAAGCTGTTCATGAATAGTATCACATCAGTTTTGTTCATCAACCACAAAATGTCCCAGCTGCTATTAAAAAGTATTATTTACCGCAGTGCAGAGCAGGATTCAAGTGCTAAATTGAGATGTATAATGTCATTTTAGAAGCCTAGGGTACCCTTCTGGCTTTCTGCTGCTTCTTTAGAAGGTCTCCAGTAGGTCCTGCATTATGTCTGCCAGCCTTGGGTGGGTGTGTTGGATACCCCAGGGCATCTCAAATGTGCTAGACATAGGTTTAATCACTGAGCTCCACACCTGCTGTCACATTTGAGATCCAAGTTCTGTACCTCTTTGTTCCTACTCAGGAGAAGATAATTACCCTGCAAATTAGCTGTTCTCTCTCCAGCCTCTTCTGAGGAAGAGGTGGAACTGGCTTACTTGGGATGACAACTCACTTGAGATCCTCATGAGGAGCACTGCTCAGCTCTTGTCTCAACTGGGCCACAAGTCATACATGATATCAAGAGAAGAAAGCAGTGGTTGTACCTCATTGTGCGGAACTTGGAGGCTCCAGGTTGATGATGATAAAATACAGGCACTGAGGATTTTCCTGGCAGACTAGCAGCAGTATATGCTGGTTTTGATGAATTCCCGACTTCTGTCTGGCTCCAGGACATGTTGAAAGTTGTAATCCACGTTAGTGGAATGTTTTAAACACGGAAACGCATTGCTAAGTGTTTTCTGGTTGGTTTTTTCATGCATTAATATAATTTCTTTACAGAAGATCAAGTTCTTTACACATCATAAGCACTGCTGTAATGCAAAAGCTTGAGCAGTCTAAGATCCTATGTGTAATACCTGTTACTGAGGAAGGTACAGCAGTCTGAAAGGTTCCCCTTTATACCATCTTTTGGGAGGTACAAGAGGGACTGGTACCATCCTGGGCCAAATTCAGAGCACTTAAGCTTGGCTTGATTCAAAAGAATCTGAACCAGAGCACAGGTTTGATGCAGAACATCTGGTAATAGCTTCTTGCATCACATCAGGAGGCTTTGGATTTGGGTCTTATGTTGTGATCTGGCTTACCAGAACATAGTGGTGATCATTTATTTATGGAAATACTGCCCTGTTTACTGAATATTTGCAAACTTGGTGTCTGTTCGGAGGAAATTGCACAACTCAGAAAAGATTAAATAATTTAGACAGATCATACTGGTACGATATAGACACTAAATGTATATGCTTTTTGTTTGTTTTAAGACAGAAAGCAACTCTTATTTTTGTAGACAGGTGATGACAGATGAGTTGTATTTGTACAGTTGGCTCTGTTTGGAGAGGTCGTGTCAAACAGGATAGGGAGTTCACTCTTCCTTTGTGGAAAAAGTGCTCTGGAATTAAATATGATATATATTTTCTGTAGGGTTGTCTTGCAACATATTATAAAAATTGAGGGAGTTATCTCCCTGCTGAATGGTTCACAAAGCAGCAAGGGAGGCCATCATTTTGTATTATATTCTCCACCGTTACATCTACAGCATTTTAACAGTTCTCCCCTTGCCTGGCAGCATAAGCACCAGATTTCAAATGCTACTCTCCATGCAAACCCCACCTTTCAGGGAATATGAGTCGGTGCAAAATGGAAAACCATGAGTATCTGGGCTGCCTCTAGCTTCTGGTATGCTTTGCCATGTTGCTTCTCCTGAGCGTGTGCAGAAAACAACAGTCATGGTGTTGGTGCAAACCTCAAAGCTTGCCTTAATCATCGAGTACCCGCTAACGACTACGATGCCTCTGTGTGTGCGTGCAGGCTGCCTGCGTCCCAGTTATGCTCAGCAATGGATGGGAGCTGCCATTCTCGGAAGTGATTGATTGGAACCAAGCTGCCGTCATAGGCGATGAGAGATTATTATTACAGGTAAGAAAAAGACCGTGTCCTCCAGCGGGTCAGTTGATTATTGCAGCAGCCATCTAAATGGTTGGAGAAGATGAATCCAAAAGGTCAGGGCTGTGAAAGAATTTTTATCATGAAGAGATTGCCTGCGTCACACTGACTATGAACTCATTTAATATGACATCACTCATTTTTTGACCTTAAGGTCATTGCAACCACTAGGCCACGTTCTTAAATGCAAGAGAGTCTCTTACTTTTCCTAAGAGCATGAAGGTCTTTCTGATGTGGAGTACCTGGGTGCCTCTCTGAGGCAAGGCTGTCCTGGACTGGGTGATAAGACATTCGTAGGCAGGTTCTGCTCTTGTCTTTTAGAAGGCATTTATCCTCATGAGTCCCACGAGCACTGTGTGCCTGGCTGGCAGGTACTGAAGGATCTCATCAAGAAAGCAAGTGTTTTCTCAGGTGGCAGTTACCACCTAAGAGTTTTGTAGGAAGCAGAATGTGTCCCTTTTCTGATGTCTGGACCATGTAATGTTGCTTTCTGAAGCAATGTTCATGTCACTTAATGTTAATCTCCTTGAGCTCATTGAACAATAGCTGGCTGAGAAGTTAGACATTTCCTGCTACCTTCAGCATCTACTTTGGTTTTAAATTCACTAGATTTTTTTGTTGTTGTTGTTTCCCTAGTGGGTTTTGTAGTCTAAATACATTCTGTAATGTGTGTGGAGAAGTCAGTGTTAGGAAAAGTTCTTGAATTTATTTCCCCAAACTAGCATTTGATAAAACACCATTGCCCGGCCTGAGGCTGAGATTGAGATCCAAGAGATTAGGAATAGACACAAAGTAACCACTAACAGGGTTTTTTTATGGTTGAATTTAACTAATTTCTAAAGTGGCAAGCTATTGTCACCCATGGGGAGAAGCCTTCAAAGGTAAGGATGTCTTGGCACCCCAAAAATGAAAAACAACTTTGAAAATCTTCTTAGATGCCTATTTACTTGTCTGAAGAGCTAAATATTTGTGAAGAGCAGGTCTAGCAAGCCTTGCAAAGGGCTGCCTGTTCTCCTTAATGTGATACAAGCTGCAAATATAAATGGGCCATTTGATTTTTGCTTCTGTGGACAGCACATTTTTCTGAGCAAAATTATTTCTTTCTTTAAATAATAATAATTTGCTGGTCTTCATGCTTTCCGGTAACATTCCATTTGCTCACCTCACAGCTGCTTCCATATTGAACAGCTACTGCACTGTTATTAACAGTGGTTTTAAAGAGCTGGCAAAGGGCCTGAACGTCTGCTCTGGGAAATGTTTTTGTTATGTTACAGTTTTTCATTTCCTGTTTGAGAGCAGCTCGGATGTTTTTATTTGCATATTCTCCTCATCATAGCGTTAGGAGAGCTTAATCCAGCCTTTCTGCATTTATTTGTGTAGGGTGGCTTTCCCTTCCCCCTACTTATTACTGAAATGACCTTTTATTAAGACGTCATCCAGTTCTAATAATTCCAGTGTAATCCTCCCAGATTACTATTAATACATCATTTTCCCCACCTGCCTTTCTGGACAAGTAGATTAATAACTAATAGGCAAATGCGGTTAAAATGGGAGTTCTTGATTTTTCTTTCCAGCTGTTGTAAAGGAGCAGGCGCCAAGGCTTTTTTTTAACCTTTGCACTGTGTTTGCAGGCATTCGCAAGCTTGGTGTGGTCTGTAAAATCATAACTTCTTGGAGTAACCTTCACAGTCAGAGTAGCCTTCCTTTTCAAAAGGCATAGTTGGGAATGATTATTGATTATATTTCTTGCTTACTCAAACACACACACACGTGTGCGCAAGGTAGCACATAATGCAATGAAATGAATGAGTTTATAGAAAATATGCCATATCACAGCTGTGAAGTGACTTTGATCATGTATTTGCTGTTGATAATGATCCCAGACGTGATTAATACACTTCCACATAGAGTCAGGACAGGTAATGTTCATTATGCCTCTGCTTATTGAAACTTACTGGAAAAGTAATGAAAGAAGAAATATTCACCTCAAAAGATGAAATTTGATGTCGTCATTTACCATTCTGGAATAGTGACATGATCACGTAGAAAAACATGTACTACTACATGTTTTTAGCTTTTATCTTTCATACTAATTTTACAGGCAATGTTTTACCTAAACATCTACATTCTACCTAAGGGGCCTATAGTGAAGGAACTAAAATTCCACCTCAAACAGTCTTACCATTTTCTTCTGTTCCACATTGCTGTAGTGATAAGTTTCTTATAAACTCAACGTCTGTATTGTAGCTAGCAGTGTCTCTGAGATGAAGGTATCAGAGTCAGAGGTCTTAGCGAGCACAGAGCGTCCCATCTGACACTGCACCCTGTGGAACCATGGTCCTATTGGAGCCGGGATGTAACGAAAAGCAACACAGAGCCCAGGTGTATGCTTTTACAACTAACAAATTAAGTAAAAGATTTATGAGAAATGAGTGTCTGGGAACAAGGTGGCCTAATTTGAAATTACAAAAAAGTAGGCACAAAAGCACAACTCTTCATTCCTAGAAAAAATGAACACACATTAGCAACGTATCCTAGATGCCTTTCTGATGCTGTGAGTTGCCATTGTAATTGAAGCGAATTGAAGTTAAATTCCTTTGATAATGTCAGTTTGCATTGTCAAAGGGATGTTCTGAAGGCCTCGGTCAAGGTCCTAAGTTAAATAATGGCATGGATGTATATTAGTTTCCCTCCGGTGTGGAAGAGGGACACAGAACTGAAGCACTCCCCTTCTGATCCAGCGAGCAGTTACCTTTTGAATGGCAAAGCATTGCAGAAGGACAGTTTGGGTTTTATTTGTAAGGCAACTTATACCAGAATTAATGGAAAGAGGAAAAAAAGCCCAGTGTTTTTCCTTGTGAATAACAGGTGGTGTGGGAGACATTATTCTTTCCACTCACAGTGATCCACAGGCTCCCAGAAAGTGGAGTCTTACTTAAGATATTGCTCTGTTTTCCTTAGAGCACTTAGTGTTGCCACGCTGTGTTAAATGCAATTCCAGACCCCTTTAATATACTTTGAGAGTGAGGATTATTTTTGGACTCTCAAGACCTTCAGGTACAGTTTTGTTAAAATACTAGTCCATGAAAAGCTTTGTGCATGGGGGTTGCTGTATGGAGCAGCTCCTTACTGTGCCATGCCACAGCACTGGGGAGAGGGAGCTTTTCTTACTATTAAACAACCAAAACCTAAAAGAAAACAGATAAACACGTTATAAAGGGTTTTGTCTCATTTGTTTTACATTAGGACTTTAACTGTTGACGCACACATCTCTGTCGAACAGGAGCGCTGAAGCTGTGCAGCTTGCTAATAGTGCAGGGGGCTTGTCAGCAGCATATTAATTTGATGAGATTGCATTGTTTTGTGAAGCTTCTGACTATATTACATCTTGTGTTACAGATTCCTTCTACAATCAGGTCTATTCATCAGGATAAAATCCTAGCACTTAGACAGCAAACACAGTTCTTGTGGGAGGCTTATTTTTCTTCAGTTGAGAAGATTGTATTGACTACACTAGAGGTGAGTAAAAATTGTCTGGGTCCTTGCTGGGCAGCGAAGTTTCTGTATTTGCTAGTTTCCCCTGTCCTCAGCTGATGGTGGACCTTGGTTTTCATGACATGTAATTGGTCACTAGGAAAAAAACTTGACATTCTGATAAATTTTCTCCCCTAAGGAAATACTTGCTTCATTATTGGAATCCACATTAGAAAACTGACATGGTGAAAAATGGGAGCTACCCAACACTTGGAAAAGTGGTCATGTGTGATCTTGCCTTTGCAAGGCTTTGTAGCTTATGAATCACTATTCTTGTCATTGGTAGTGAATGTGTTTCTGAAAGAAAACTTCCTGGAATTCATTTTGGAAAAAATATTACTGTAGAGTTCCTTCTTGACCATTCCTTAACATTTTGATGCCTTCTGATAGGGTTATTGATCTGGCTCAAGAAAAAGAGTGGCTTGTAAATCATTGTGTGTCTTTATCTTCACACAGAGGGTAAGATAAAGGCCTGATCATCCTTATAAAATATTAATAAATAATCATAATTAGACTGCTATTAAACAGAGAGACAGATGATCTCAAATGCGTAGAGAATCCTCTCTCAATTCAGAGACAGAGGAGAGATGAAAGGGTCTTTAGAAGTAGGGACCAGGCTACAATTTCAAAAGCAGGCTTCTTTTCTAATTGTTTTGCAATTTTGCACATAAATTTTTGACACACTTTTACTGCTCAGAGTGGCTCACTTTGTAGGTGCAAATGCATTCGTCTTATGCTAATGCTTCTTCAATTGCATCCATCTTTGTGCACAGTTGTAAAGCTCCACATTTCCCGCTGTGCCTGCTTTCCCCTGAAAACTGCAAATGAGTGCTGCTGCCTGCAGTACAGGTTGCCCATGGCTGACCTACCTCCAGCTGCTGCAAGACAGCCCCTTAGGTTTTTCTGTGCCAGTGAAGAAAAGCAGCTAGGGAACATTTTCAGAGCCCCTGGCATAAATATCCTCACAATGCTCTCCTTGCCCTCGGAAGAGCATGTCTTCATCCATGCTGCCTGTTTGGAATTGCTCTGCATCCTCAAACCTTCCCAATAAGCACTGATGAGATAGATAGTGGTAAATATCACAGCCCATGCCAGAATGGGACTAACTAAACTGGAAGACCATGTGCCAGTGCTTGCAGTCTAATTTACCTTTATGGAAATGCCCTTAGGGGCAATCTTGGTGCCTTATGTATCACCTGCCCTTCAGTACACACACCTTGTTATTGTTAAAGACTGATAAAAGGAGAGGGGACCACGGTTCTCCCTCACAGCCCCTCTCCTACCCATGCTGGGGCTGGACTCGAAGGAATATAACCTGTAGCCCCCACAGCCTTGGTGTCCATTGCATCAAGCTCCATTGCATCAAGCTCCGTTGCATCACAGATGTGTTTCTAGTGCTGCCCTGGGACACGCTGGCCCATGTGGCCACAGGTGCCCAGGGCATGGCAAAAAAGCTGAAGCAGCTGGGCAACCAACATGCTGGAGTTTCCGATCAGAGGGGAAAAACTAAAGCAAAAACATTTTCCTGGGAGGTTTAATTTAATGAAACCAAGTAACGTATGCCTGGTGTTGAAGTTATGTTCTGGGTTTTTTCATTTATTTGCAAGCGTGATTTTGGTTTGAGGGTTTTTTTGTTTATTTTTTAATTCAGGACTCTCGGAAATTTTTGAGACAGCTAAGAGGGATTCGGTTCTTATGAGCAGATGCTCGTTTCACATTTCAACATGCCTAAGTGAAGCCTTGAGTTAACTTTCCTTAGGAAAGGAGTAAAACAGTTGAGAGTGATTTTTCATGTCCGAAACCTGCAAGCAATATATCCTCTTCTTAAAATCTGATGCCTGGGAGTAAATTCCTAGAAGGATTATATTTTTCTGATGGATGTTATCTATCTTCTGTTGTAACACTGTTGTGTCCAAGTGCTTGGATGTTGCTAGATATCATCAGAATAGCCACGTGCTGCTAACTGCAGTGCCAGTGGAGAATATCAGTCTTTGCCAGCTCAGGTGTCTGGAAGGACATCACAGCTCTCCTCTGCCCTTTTTCCTGAACACCTCTGAAAACATTGTCACATTTTAAGGTCCTTGTTCTCCTTACAGCATTTTGTGGCCTAAGCCAAACAGGCCATAGCCCAAAATGACAGGTTTGAATCATTTGGCCAGCAACCCCATATTGCAGGCACAGAGGAACTGCCTGGTCTTGTAGATGTCATATGGGTTAGGAAACGATGTTCATGACTGCTGCAGGCTGGTGGGTGGGAGTGCTGACAGCACAGCAGTAGACTGCTGCAAACTGCATCCAAACACGTACTCCAGTGTATCTGCACTTTTTCAGCTTGGTCTTCTCTGAAAACAACCCCAAAACATCTGTAAAAGTCTGTGCAGCACGTTCAGTCCTCTGCTTGGCTGGGGCACGTTGAGAAGCAGCAATGACTAAGGCAATATATAAACTTTCTGAAGCATGAGGACGAGGGAGACAAAAATATTGGACTACTAATGAATTCCAAAAAGAAAAGGGAGATCTCACCAGGGATCCTAACTCCATCCTTCCTGCACGACTGCCTGCCTGTCTCGTCACTGGAGGGACCATGTAGCTGCTGTCTGACTCTGCAATATATGCAATGCTGTGCACTCTGCATTTTAATTAATTGGTTCTCCATGTTATCTTTTCTTATACTTTTCTGTTGTCTTCCTGCCAAGTTGTCATTTCTCCCCTCGATTGTGACAGACAGCTAGGTTTCTTATGTAGACCAGGAGCGTGATAAATTAATCTTCCATTTGTTAACTGGGATAAATCACCAAGCCCAGCTCCCCAGCCTGGTGCAAAACCACACTGGTGAGATTCGCGTGCCTGACATGCACCAAAGGCTTTATGCTGCATGGCACCAGGGGCCTGCTCCGTGTTAGAGCTGTGCTTGCTCTGGGAGCACTGAGGCAGCATTGAATGCGAACCATGTGTTTCCCCTGCAGCCTTGTTGGCTACCAGCACAATGGAAAACTCCACCGTCTGTGAAAACCTCCTGACCATGTAAATTCACAGACTTCTCCTCATCTGATTATGCCCCAGTTCTGAGAAAGCAGGAAGAAGGAGCTGTAATATTTATGCTTTGTGGTAATCACTTGAAAATATGTACTTTCTAGGTTCTGGCTTTGTTTAGTGGCATAACTTGCAGATGGAAGCAGCAGTGGTGTTTTTCCTTTTCCTCTCTCCACTACCATGGAGGGGATCTGACAACTGATGCACGTAATTTTCCAAACAGAAATACTCAGATAGATTCTCATCCGTGCTGGGAGTACAGTCCTAAGTCTGTTATTCTGAGACTAAGAAAAAGTTAAATTAACTTAGACATGTGTATGAATTGCTGCATATTAGCTATGGTAACCGACTGTACGCAAAAATCAGACAAGCATGCAAACACCTAACATTTGCCCCAGTTTAACAGCACATGTATTGCCACCAGCAGTGGATCGTCTAGCACAATGTAACTGGTATTTTAATGTTTTTTTTTCATGGTAATCAAAAATTCCAGGAAAACCACTTTTTGTGGCAACATTTACTCATGTTCCATATTGACCAAATGTGTCTGAACACAGCAGCTTACCGAGCTTTTAGCTTGTCGAGACTCCAGAAGCTGCTTTTGTTCAGCTTATGTTGGTTCTTTTTGCTTGCTTTTGGTTTTCCTATGCTGTGTGTATATACCTTCTTCAGTTCCATAGATTTTAAGTCCAGAATGAATGATGAAGGGTCAGATTTAGTCCAACTTCAGAGGCAAAAGGTTTCATCTGGTTGCACCTGTGTTAGGACCTGAGAAGTTAGGTTAGAAGAACCAGTGTGTTCTTGGTGCTTGAGCTCTGTGCAATGCATAAACTGCCAATTATGTGAAATATCCTTAGGAGATGCCAGAAGATGACCTACAGAAGAAGATAAGGCAATCCTGCTTAGACAATTTAGGGTAAAATTCTTTCTTTGCCACACCCCAGCCATTTGCTGTATTCCAAATAAGAAGTGATAAGTAACAAAAGGAAGTGATAAGTAACAAGAGGAAATGGCATCAAATTACGCCAGGGGAGGTTTAGATTGGATGTTGGGAAAAATTTCTTCAACAAAAGGGTTGACAAGCGTTGGAACAGGCTGCCCAGGGAGGTGGTTGAGTCACCATCCTTGGAGGCATTTAAAAGACTTGTAGATGTGGTGCTTAGGGACATGGTTTAGTGTTCGAGTTGGCAGTGTTAGGTTTATGAGTGGAGTCAATGGTCTTTTCCAACCTAAATGATTCTATGATTCTGCAATTCTGTGTCCAGACCTGCCTACCTCTGATGCTCTGAGGGAAGGCAATGGGGCCCATCAGCAGACAGCACTTAAAAAGTTGCATCTTAGGTGCAGACTGAATTTGTCCAGTTACAGCTTTCCACCCCTGAATCTTCTTGTGTCTTTGCAGCAAGAGTGAAAAAGTTTCCATCGATGTTAAGAATCACTATGGTCTTGCATACTGGCAAGTAATATGAAGTAACTGTAATCAGTTTTAAAAATACACATTAATTGTACAGTGCTTTGTCTTTTTTGTGGCTTGTGGTATTCCAGATGATAAAGTAGATGACCTAGCAATCTGTTCTGACCTTAAAAATCTAGGAATCTCTGTCTGTGGCCCTCTACAGAGACAGGCAGTAGTTGCCAAATTATCTTTTTCTGTTTCATCCGACATGGAACTATTATAGAACTGAGATGTGGAATCAGTGAGGTATCTGAATGCTAATATCCCTTTATAATTAAGTAAAAATTAATAATTAGTGCAGCCTGATTTGCCGAATGTCTCTGTCGGTTTGAATGCTCTCATTATCTCAAAATAATACCTAGCTTTGTAATGCCATCCTCAAATAATTATCTTCTGCGAGTTCTGGATAGTAAAACTGACAATGAACTAATCGGGCTTACAACTGCTAAGATACTCTAATAGACAAAATATTTGACTTGAAATACAAAATGCAAGGAATTGCAAAGTCCCCATCTCCAGAGAGACTAATGAGGTGCTCTGAAACCTATTGCACAAAGGCTGAACTGCTGAAGTGGTGTCAAAGCATGCAGGTTCTCTGTCATTTTAAGAGAGATTAAGCAGGAATATCTCGTAATTTGTGCATGTCAGCTTTTTGCAGAATGGATGGTGATTCCAGTCAGCTGGAGTCCCTGAAGCTTCTGCTAGTGGCTGTTACAGTCTATATAAAAGTCGTCGCTTTTCTTGCTTTCCAGATTATTCAGGACAGAATATTTAAGCACATATCACGTAACAGCTTAATATGGAACAAACATCCTGGAGGGTTATTTGTACTGCCACAGTATTCCTCATATCTGGGAGATTTTCCTTACTACTATGCTAATCTCGGTGAGTGAATCTTTACTGTAATCTAGTGGTATTTGGAATTTTTAGTGGAAATTTGGAATTTGATCCTTGAGTGGCTTATGTCAAGTAACTTACCATTCATTTCAAGTTAATGATGCCTTTTGTTTATCCTGTCTCAGTCTTCTCTGCCCACTGTATGCTGGAATGTCTCTGACTCATCAACATGCATCATGTGCCTCTTTGCTTACAAAGATTGTTTTAAAAAAATCTATGTCCCGTCATACTTTTCAGTTGCTGGTAATTAATGTCTGAGCTGCTGACCCTTTCATGGCCCAAGGGGACATAAGAGGAATAGCTTTTTTGTTTTTTTGTTTATTTGTGCTTGGCAAATTGGAAAAGAGGTAATTTACGCATGACACTTGTTAGTGGAGTGCAGAGTTGGTATGGATTTATTCTCCATACTATGTGTCTTAATATGGATCCCACTAGAAGGAATGAATAGGGCTTAAGTTCATGGCTTTTTCTTGAAGCAGACCTTAAACGATGAGTTCTGCAGGGGAATGTGCCTGCAGGCTAAAGTGATCCTGCTTACCAGACTGCTGCTACTTTTGGCTCAGCCTGTGCCATCCCACTTGTGTGGAGCTGTACTGCTCACCTGCTAAAAATTCACAGTTACCATGTTAAAAAGGGAGAAGAAGGTTTCTGTGGGAATTTTGATGAAAAATGGCTATGACCCCACAGATGAATTTAGATAAGATTGAGAGCAGTAACGAAGGGTAGATGCCAGTAGGATCTGTTATTTTAGGCAGCAAAGGAAATCACAGTGAGACAAAAATATCGGAATGGAAAGCAGGGATGCAAGTAGAATTATCAACTCAGGAGGTAACTGGAGATGCATGTGGATGGGAATCAACCCAGAAAGAGCAAAAATCTGACAGAGGCTGTAAAGGAACTGAGGAAACCGAACAAACTTCTGGAAGTTGTCATAATAATCTGTAGAAAACATCAAGCATCCAGAACCAGGCAGCAAAACAGCCCATGTCAAGAAAGGCATTTGGTTGAACAAACTAGATGTCAATATTATCTGTTGGACAAACTGGATGAAAGAAAGAGATTGCAGGACATCTGTGGAGACAGTGAGTAAGAAAAGACAGTAATTATGATGGAGTCAGGGATTTCAGAGGGTGAGAGTTAAAGGGAAGTGTGATCTCCTCTGAAGCATCTGGTATCCTAGTATCCGAGACAAAAGATGGCCTAAAAAAAACATGGCAAGGTTTGCATTAAGTGCAGTTATTTTTACATCTCCGAGAGTCCTTTAATCTGTACTAACTGGGGCAATTTTGACTTTACTGAACACATATCTCTTCACTTCAGGTCTGAAGCCTCTTCCCACATTCACTGCCGTAATCCATGCAGTAACTCCCCTGGTTTCCCAATCTCAGCCTGTGCTGAAACTCCTGGTTGCTGTAGCCAAGTCCCAGTACTGTGCACAGGTAAGCAGAGCTGTTTGACTGTCAGTCACGTTGGAGACAAAACTGCTATCCCAGGATGGAGATCCTACTGACTTCAGGTCTTCTCAGTCCTGTTTCAAATCCCTGTTTCAATTCTGATGTTTCTTTTCTTTGAGATTTCAACTGTCTATGACCTGCATGTATGGGAAACAAAAATTCTGAGTATAGTGCGAGTGAAATAGAAACAATAATTAAATCCCTTTGTTTCTTGTGGCAGGTCAAATGATGACTGTACTTTAAAGGTCAGGACTGTGTGTGCTGCAAATTGCAAAGGGATATCTGTATCTCAAGAGCCCCTTTGTGATGTTCCTTCTTCCTGTCATGGTTCTTAGTTTCAGCAATGCCAGGATTTTGGCTTCTCTGAAAGAAACCCTGGGGAGTTCAGTAGGAGCCCCCTCTTGCAGCAGTGTCACAAGTGGTTTGGCCTTTAATGAGAGGCAAAGTAAATCAGTGACATCCTTGTGATCCGGCCTAGACGGAGACCTCCTGAGTTCCTGTGCAGCCTGTGTTTGCCTGAGAGAATGCATATTTATGGGTGATGTTACAGTAGAAAGTGTTATTTTTATACAGATTTGTATCATTTTTCTTGATTTTGAAATTCCTTACTTGAATTTAACATTTCTATATGGAGATCTGAGTCCTTAGGGTTTGGAGTGCATTGCCACAAAGGTCTCTGATCATGGTCCAAAATTTATTGTCTTTCAGATTATTGTTTTATGGAATTGTGACAAACCCCTCCCAGCCAAACACCGCTGGCCTGCCACTTCTGTGCCTGTCATAGTCATTGAAGGAGAGAGCAAGGTAGGTTGAGAGAAATGTCCTAAAAGATTGCATCTAATCTCCACTGGGACCTGCATTTATTTTTCCATCCGCTCTGGTGAAAACCTTATAGTTCCCATCCGTGTGACAACTCCTTTCTATTCCTTGGCCATTGTATCAGCTTGGTCACAAATTCATGTTTCATGCATAAGGCCCTATGCTCTCAGAAATCATCAGCATGGCAATTAATGCCGTGAATCTGAGATTCACAGGTAGGACCTGGTTTTGAAATGCTGCCCCAAGACTAGGTAGTGCTAACCCCATCTTTGGAATTCTCTGCCTCTTTGCGGGTGCATGGAAGTAGTGATGCAGCTAAATTTACTGAGTCTGAGCAGATAGGTGCAAGACTTGGGGGCCAGCTGTGGACTGAAAAGCAGAAGAAGAGAGGGCAACGAATGGCATTAACCTGCCTTTGAGAAGTACGTTCTCTCCTGGCCTTCTAGGGTCCCACTGCCATCGATGGGGTTCTACCACCGAAAGAAAAGAAAGGACAAGGAACACTTGCACGGGAACAAAACCACCGTGTCATCTCTTACTGTGCAACACACTTTTTTGTTTGCACTTCTACAAAGTTGAAACAGAAACCACTTAGATGAGTAAAGAGGTTTTCTTTTAAATCCACACTGAAGTGGATGATTCCTTTCCAAATGCAGACTTAGAGTAAAACTTCTTGCTTCTAGATTCAGACTGAGACAGATTTGGGTTGGTACCCTCTGCGACCTCTGTCAACTGGCTCTTGAGCTCTGTGTTTGCAACGGGAAATTTTGGTTGCTTTGGCTGCACAAATTTTGAATTTATTTTGAATTTATAGTTGTGTCTTTACTGTTTTCCCTCAGTCACCTTAACAAGGGGAAAGTGAGAGCCCTGCAAGTTGGCAGCTAATGGCTCTTGCCTTAGCTACCCATGTAAACAGTATCAAGAGAGTTGCTGCAGGGCCAAGAAAGGCTGTAGTGATTTCTGAGCCATTTGAACATTGCAAGGCTTTTTTTCCTTTCTTTTTGGAAGACTTGGAGAGGTGAGGTAGAGGAGAAAATCTGTGACCAGTTCTACAGTGTTTGTAGAAATTGGCCCTAGGCACTGTTTAGATTACAAATGAGTCTCCTGAGTACACAAAGGTGTGTTTATAGTGGACAGTCTCTTCCCTCTAATATCCCAACATATGCCAAATGTCTTCTTGCGTGGAGAAGCTGTTTGTTTGGACAAAGCTTGCAGGGCCAGAGCAGTGCGGTTTAAAGGTTGCACAAAAGAACTGCTTTTCATCTTCAGACTTAACTGAAGCAGGCTGGCAGGCACAGTTACTCTGTGCAGGTGATCACAGAGGTATGCCTTTATCTAACCTTCACTCTTCCCCATGAAATCAAGATATATTATCACACCCATTTAAAAAAAAGGAACTTTAGCTATAAAAACAAATATATGGGTAGTCCTGGTGTACTATTTGCCAGTTTTACACAGTCTGTAAAAGAGCTGGGGTGAGAATGTGGGTCTGCTGCAAACCACTTGCTCTACTTTGCCTTAGCTTAAGCAAAGTGAAGCCATCAACCTGTGCCAGATCACCTCTTCCTCACAGCCACCACCTCCCTGGTCCGAGGCCATCACAGTGGTGAAGGGGTGCTCTCTGGACAGATACTATGAATATCCTGATTAGAGAGGCAGAGCTTCCTCTGAATAGAGGCATAGATTCCAAAGATTTGCTTCCAAAGAGGTTTCAGGGAACACAGAACTCACCATGTCCATTATGAGGGATGTGTTAAACTTGTACCTGTCCCTGTTCCCATACAGTGATTTCCTCTTACTGGAACTGATTTTTGTAGTGTTTTCTCGGCATAATAAATTGGAAAAAAATTCTATTAACTAGCCAGGATATTTTTCCTAGCAAATGAGGCAAACAGTGTTGTGTCCTTGTTACTATTCATCAGTTCTCAAAAGGTGCTAATTAGTCTGCTAAAGAAACCATATGGATTCTCATTTCTTGCTGTTATCTTTTTGATCTCATTTTCCCATCTATTTCCTATTACTTTGAGAACTGTCCTGCCATAATTTTAAAAGCTTATTCTGCATATAGATTTTATATATATAGTTGTGTCACTTAAGAGTGTGATTTTTTAAAATACTGCAATACCAATATAATTCTTGACACAGGTGAAGCTCAAATGGTATACATGTTGTTTAGCATATTCTCCTTTTCTAATAGAGAGTGTTGCACCATTTGGCAGCAGCTCTCTCTGGATACAACAGCAGTGGATGGAGATGGAGCTGTACCACTTTACAAGGGAACCATCCTGGTAGCACAGTGTCCTTCACACAGAGCCTAAACTGCTTGGCTTCCTAGTTGCATAACCTTATGAATGCTGCAAAGTCCTTCTCAGTGTTCATTATCCTTGATCCTCACACCCTGTAGGAAAGCAGGACAATCCTAGCTACCAGGGAAAATGTCCTCCCTAAAGAAACAGTAGGTGCATCTAATTCTCAGTATGGACCATTGTAGTTTGTCACAAAAGGAAAGCAGCCTGCTCCGAAGAAGGAGGTCTGTTCAGAAATTACTCCTTAGGTAGAAAGTGTCATCTGACTGCTAGGATGACAAAAATGACAGTCTTCCACTCTTGAGTTGAAGGGTCCTTTCCATCAGACAGAGATATGCGATATACCTCACACAAGAGGAAATAAGGCTGAGGAATAAAATGTAGTATTTCCCTTGGAAATGAGTCCTTCAAGTGATTTTTTTCCTCCCCTTCTTGCCTTGGATACCCACAGGTTATGAGTAGTCGCTTCCTACCCTACGACAACATAGTGACAGATGCAGTGCTAAGCCTGGATGAGGACACCGTGCTTTCAACCACTGAGGTAAGAGTCTCTGTTGTCCTGGGAGTCTGCTTGGCTCCTCAGCTCATCCTGAGTACAGGAGATAGGCTCTTCACTTGGCTTTGCCAGTGAGCAACTGTTATAAGATTTCCTACTACACTCCTCAATTTAACGCATTGCACTTGTTTCAGCAACCCTGCCACTGCCTGCCATCAGAGGAGCTTTTCGCCCTGGTTAATTGACTCATCATTAGCATATGGTTCTTCCCTTCCTTATTATTTTAGTAACATAGCTGCAGGCGGGTGTAGGCAGCCAAGAGCAGTCAGCCTTAATACTCTGTTCTCACTTTTCTGATTGGGGTAGCTTTCTTTCCCCCCACGTTATCAGTTGGGTGTAGGTGGGGAAGAAGGGGTGTCAGCAGCAGGGGACTACTGTCGCTCCAAAAGACAGTGTTGCTACCCTAATACAGGCTTTCACTGAGGAACGCTCTCTCACCGTTGCATCGCTCTATTAAATTGGAGATCTTAGGTGTTGGAGTGTTTGTGCCAAGAGCAAGATAGCTCTAAGAAATGGAAAAAAAAAGCTGTAGAAAACCAATTTTTACAACTGGGATGAGTATTGATTTCTGGAACGTCTTCCTGAGAACCACGAGTGAAATTGATGACAGTTTCTATAGAGTGCAATATTTGGGAAATACATTATTAATGATGGCCAGGGAATAGCTTGAAAAAAATTTTTTTTTTTTCAGTTTCCCCCCTTTTTCCCCATGTCTGTGGCCATTTCCTTCTCCCAGCTTCACCTTTATAAAAATGCTTTTTTTGTCAGCAATGGGAGTCTTTCACTGTTAGCACTGCTTGCATGTAAGTGAAGAAATGCCTAACATTAGTCACTAGTCATTGCAGTACACCCTAAAGATACCACTGAATTTGTTTTAAGTGGAGGACATTGCAACCACTCTTCTCTCCAATATGGATTTGTTATGCTGTGGTTAAACTTCTCCAGAAGGAGCCACCGTAGCCCTCTTCTGCTGCACAGATGGAAGAAGTGGTTAACATTGATATCAGGATTACACCTTGGTAGTTTCTGTGAAGAAGAGTGCAGCTACTGCTAAAGCACTATGTGTAAAGCTCTGCACAGTCAACAAAACTAAACCAAATAAAAGACATTTATCCAAGGGCTGGACTTCCTAAGCAGGTTGTTGCTCAGGATGAAGCATCTTGTATCAGTTACCCTGGGAGCCATAGTAAGACCTCTCGGGGACTTCATTGCACTGAGATGATATTTCCAGCAATCCAGCCCGTGGATTCCATGAGAATCTGGGGCTTTGGTTTGTTTTGCCTAGTATTTAGTCATCATCCAAACTTTGGAGTCATTCAGGCTTCTGGAACACATATGAAATAGTGTTTCTCATTCGGCTTGGCCGTGTTTTACCCTAAACATTCTGAAACGCAAATATTTGTTGTTGTGTGAGAAAACATATACATTTCTTTGTGGCTTCTTCCCTCCTGTGAGCAGCTTGCAGCCAATATTGCATGTTTACACGGTGGGTATTTGCTCTATGAACACCACGGCCCCTGTGCTGCAGAGAGAACCAGCTGGCCAGCTCTCCCTAGCACACATCGTGCAACTTCAGCCTGCCTCTGCCAGAGTGCCAGGGCCAGCAGCTTTCTTTGGTGGTTCTCTGTGAAAAACTGGCGCCTTTCTGTTGATTCACTTGGCCCATCTTATGGATTATGCACAGAAACAGTGTATTGAAACACTGACATAAAACGCATGGTGAGGAAACTTCCTTGAAACTAGCTGCTTGTGGGAGGTCATTGTGGCAAACCTTCAGGGCCCAGAAAAGGCAATTTAGAAATGTGGTCAAACCCATTTGAGGAGCAGTCACCAGGCACATGGTCTGCTCTGTCCCGTTCTAGCGTAGCAAAGGTTTCCGTTCACAAAAGAACAGCACGTAATTGCTTTTATGAGAGGAACTGTGTCACGTGCACAGAGGGATGTTTGCATGGGAAGTAATTAGAAATCAGCGTGGATTAGAAGTGATATGGGGATTTAAGAGACTGGCAACCTGGTTGGCTTTTCCTGCTGATCAGCTGAGTGGCAATGCTGCTGAAAGTTACATAGAATGAGGACTCAGGTTTTTTTCTTTTTATACAGGGAGTTTTCTCTTAGGGTGGTTGCTTTAGTGCATCTCCCTGGTACAAGGACAGATACATGAAAGCACAAGTGAGGGCACTGAGTGCAGCTGCTTTATTATTTATTTAAGTTTGAGATTCTCAGACTTCTCTAAAGAAAACAGATGTCATGTTTTATGGGAAAGGCCTTTACAGGGAAAAAAGACCCTTTAGTTCTTTCATGTGGTATTGATTTGGATGAGATCAGAACTATCACAACGGTAACTGGTTTGTGCACATTGTCTTTCTAGTTGGCCTCAGATTCCTTGAAACAACTTGAAAGAAAATAAGCAGTCCCTAACTTTATGTTCCAGTACATGTGCGACTCTTCTGTTTCATAAAAACACTTGTAAATGAGAGAAGTCTGACAGTAATCACACAAAATGTGGCTGTTCTCAGAGCAGCTATTCTTTATCTAACCTCTACACCTTTGGCTGTGACTGGGTTCTTGGAAGGTTTCTTCAAGCATTTTTGAGAAAAATTTTAGGTCGCTCTGGTACTGGGGGGAACTTTATGTGCTGTGCAGAAACGGATCCTTCATTTTCTTGGGTTTGACTGGGACAATTACAATTGTCTGTAACTCTTTTTAGAATTTTGGTCTAGCTTGAACTCCAAAACCTAAGCTGAAGTGAAGGGACTGCCAACCAATTTTCCTGTGATAAAAGCCTTTCCATATGTATTTTTAGCAAATCTAGTGGTGATGTGCCTTCTGCAATCTACCCCAGTCACCGTTTTCCTAGTATCACCAGGATTTGTTTGGTGGGATCCTGGGGTAGCAATGTCCTGTCACCTTTTCAGTTCTCAGAGATTTGAGTTATTAAAATAGCAAGGCAATTGAAAAAAATCCAAACCGCTATTGGCAGCGTTTGACATATTTCGGCTCATATTGTATCAAACATTTTCTTAAAGTATAGATTCCTAAAGCCATTTAACAAGATGGGAATCTTATCTTCCTCTTTATTAATCTATATGTTTAACCCACTTGGTCATATAGACAGTCTTAAAAGAGTGACCTGCTTGTACCTTAAAGGCTCAAAATGGATGGAATATACAAAGGACTCTGCATTGATTGCCTATTTTAATCTCACCGATCTACCCTTATAATTTAAGGTGTTTGACTCCTGATTTTCCAAGTTTTATGTTGACAGTACTGAAATGATAGGTGAGATGCACAAAGAGTGCAAAAGTTTCAGTTTACCACATAGCTATTACCACCCTATATTGCATCTAAGTATAAATACATGCATCTACACCCATTCTTTCTGTAACTTGAAAAGGTTTGATATGTAAAGGGCAAACTTGAAAATGTTAATGTAATGCTGGGATGCTCTAGACTCCCTTCAACAGGAACCATTAAAATGTGCATAATTATAGGGCAAAATGTCAAGCAGTCAGTTTAATTTACTGATGAATACATGGAATTAATGTTTTGCAGCAATTCCAACGTTTTGAATTATGAATTACTGGCAAGGTAATATTTTGTTTTGTTGACATTTGTTGAAATAATTTTGACATTCGTTGGCCTATGTCTTTGTCCACAGGTGGATTTTGCCTTTACAGTTTGGCAGAGTTTTCCAGAGAGGATCGTAGGGTATCCTGCTCGCAGTCACTTCTGGGACAACACTAAGGAGAGGTGGGGCTATACCTCCAAGTGGACTAATGACTATTCCATGGTATTGACAGGAGCTGCTATTTACCACAAGTAAGAACCCAAAGAATCTGCTGTTCTCCTTCTGTACAAAACAAAATAGTAAGGGAAAGGGGGGTGAAGAATATTCTTCCGGGGAGGGGGAAAACTGGAAAGATAATAAATGGGTCTACTTTTATGGGGTAATAATTTAAGTTCTTGGTTTAGCTCTGGGGATCTGGTAATCATTATTGCGCTTGTTGGGTCTCTTTGAAGTCACTTGTATTTTGAGGCAGTCGGACTGCTCTTTTTAACATTAGGAATTACACACTTCAAAGAGCTCCCGAATTCATTAAGCTGCTCGGCTGAATGGCCTGTAGCACAGCAGAAAGGAGGTTAGTTCCAGACCAGTTCTGGGCGTGTGTTGGCTGACAGCTACAGACTGCAAAATCTTCTGGCTACTCTAGAAATGCGGTACAGTGGATGCTTCACAGATGAACATGTTGGAGAAAACTCCTGTTGGTAGCACTTCAGCAGACCAAAGGCCTTGCTAGATTTCAGAAGGAAGTCAGCAAATTCTGGAGTGCCTAATTCACATCCCAGCAAAAGAGGAGACAGGCCGTAGGGGATGATGGAGGTGCAAAGGAGAATAATTTCAACAATATGGACGGTAATAAGCCACTTTAATAAGAGTTCTCTCCAACTGAACAGTTTTGAAAGAAGAAATGGAGGATGAATTCATCGATGTAGCAATGTAGTGTTTTCTTTCCCACTCCTCCATTATCTTGATACTTAGGTTTGTGTTATTTCTTTTAACCCATTTACAAGAGGGGCATATGATTTGTTTATCCGTTAGAAATATTTACTATCTTGATGAGATACTGATTTGTTCTCCCTTCTTGTTGGGGGATGAGATCAAAGAAAGTGGTATATCCAGAGTTGAGTACAAAAGTTGTGTCTCAGCTGGGACTGAAATTTCCTGGAGTTCGCAGTCCCTGAAAGCCCAGTGACTTGTGCTAATAACACCGCTGTTGGTTTCCAGATATTATCACTACCTGTACACTCATTACCTGCCTGCCAGCCTAAAGAATATGGTGGACCAACTGGCCAATTGTGAGGACATTCTAATGAATTTTTTGGTGTCAGCCGTGACGAAATTGCCTCCAATCAAAGTAACACAAAAAAAACAGTACAAGGAGACCATGATGGGACAGGTATGTATCCACAGCATGTTTTAGCAATTGGGATATATTGATCATAGACTCATAGAATGGTTTGGGTTAGAAAGGACCTTAAAGGTCATCTACTTCTAACACGCCTGCCATGGGCATATACACCTTCCACTAGACCAGGTTTCTCAAAGCCCAGTCCAATCTAGTCTTGAACACTTTCAGGGATGGGGCATCCACTAATTCTCTGGGCAACCACCTCAACTTCTCTGCCTCACCACTCTCATAGTGAAGAATATCTTCCTTGTTTCTAATCTAAATCTACCATCCTTCAGTTTAAAGCTGTTGCCCCTTGTCCTATATCACTACATACCCATGTAAAAAGCCCCTCCCCAGCTTTCCTGTAGGCCCTCTTCAGGTAATGGAAGGCTGCTATAAGGTCTCTCTGGAGCTTTCTTTTCTCCAGCCTGAACAACCCCAACTCTCTCAGTCTGTATTCACAGGAGAGGTGCTTCAGCCCTCTGATCATCTTCATGGCCCTCATCTGGACTCGCTCCAACAAGTTTATGTCCTTCTTATGTGGGGGGCCCCAGAGTTGGACACAGTAATCCAAGTGGGGTCTTACGAAAGCAGAGGGGGAGAATCGTCTCCCTTGACCTGCTGGCTGCACTTCTTTTGATGCAGCCCAGGAATATAGTTGGCTTCCTGGGCTGTGAGTGTACATTGCCAGCTCATGTTGAGATTCTCGTCAACCAACACTCCCAAGTCCTCAGGGCTGCTTTCAATCTATATTTGTGCTTAGGATTGCTCCAACCCAGGTGCAGGGCCTTGCGCTTGGCCTTGTTGAACTTCATGAGATTCATCTGAGCCCATTTCTCAAGCTTGTCCAGTTCCCTTTAGGTGGCATCCTGTACCTCCAGCATGTCAACTGTGCCACATAGCAAAATTACTGAGAGTGCACTCAATCCCACTGTCCATGTCACTACCAGAGATGTAAAATGGTGCCAATCATAATACTGACCCTTGAGGAATGCCACTTGTCACTGGTCTCCACTTGGACACTGAGCCATTGACAGCAACTCTTTTAAGTGCAACCATCCAGCCAGTTCCGTATCCACTGAGTGTTCCATCCATCAAATCTCTGTCTCTCCAGATTAGAGACAAGGATGTCATGCGAGACAGTGTCAAATGCTTTGCGTGAGTCTAGGTAGATGTAGTCAGTAGTTCTTCCCTTATCCAGCAATGCTGTAACCAATAATATAACAGTTGGCTTCCAGGTTAGGCTTACAGAGTGAAACAATTCTATTTTTTCCATTTTTTAGTTTAGCAAAACTGTAAGTAGACTTTAGATATGCTTAATTGTAATGAAGGAAAATCCATAGTGAGAAATGGCCAACGTCTACGGTATATAACAGCATCTCTTCATGGTTTTCTCATACAGTGTTATTCATGGTCATCCCAAACTCATGGAACTGATGGTTGTGGTGACCGAATTTCAGTTAAACTGCAATTTGCTAATTAAATATTCTAGACCTAACATCCAGTCATGGAAGAAGTAAATTCCACAAAGGTTTCCTATTTTGAATTATTATTAATTACTCTAGTGTACCAGACCATCCCTATGCTACTTTAAAGTATATAGTGTGATTCAATCACTGACATCAGACTGTCAGAACAGAGGTGATTTGTGATATTCAAGCCTTTTTTCCCATAAGATCCTCTTCCAGCTACTGGATAAGCCCTGTCGTTGCAGGAACGGCTGTATCTTCTGGTAGTATGGATACATGGTAACCTGGGGGCACTTTTCCTCCTGCCCTATGTGAACCAGTGATGGGAGGAATAGCAAGTCCTGCAAGATCTGCAAGTCCTAAACCATCTCACATCTCTGTGCACCACAGTGTCTGTGATGTGCAGTACAAACAGTGCCATGATTACTAGAGGCAGGAGAAAGAAGGGACCCTCTACTTTCCCCTCACATTTTCTTCTATTAGCATTACTTGGATCTTTGATTGTGGAGTGGCTGTGCCAGTTTGTAGACTCCCTTATCTGTAGACCACTGCACTTTCATCTGAAGTGCAGGCAGCATTCAGCAATTCTGACTCATCTAGGTACCTGGGAGATCTTCTATGAATAAGAAAGTGCCATCCAGAACATACCTATTGTTTCCAGTTTGAGCTTCACCTCTCCACTGGGCCGTGCTTTGGCTATTTGGCAGACACTGAACATTCATTTTTCTTTTTGTAGTGCAGGTGACTTGAGTCAGCCATGAACTATAACTCTCTCCTAAAGACAAGTTGTTTGTGCTGCTTTGGGAAATGTAATAGACCATGTTTGTAATTCCTTGAAAGACAAATAAAAAATTAACATAACCTCAGTGTCGTGACAGAGATTAATAGTCATATGGAAATTCACTGCTAATGGCCAGAATGTCTGCTATAATCCTTTAGCAACAAGCTTTTGCTTACTCTTTAGTGGCTCGGTGTAATCATGAGTCAGTAATCAACGCACATTGTAACATACCGTTTGAGCCAAACTGGACAGGCCTTGGACAAGATCAAGTCTGATACTCCATTCATTTGGCAAGTCACTAATTTCATCATTTTATTGACATTTTAATTAACACACTTTGAGTTTATGGCATAATGGAAACATAAGTGCTATAGAGAGATGCATGAGAAGTTGCATAAAAAAACCTCTTAGGTTCTCGTCATTCATACTTTATCTTAAATAATTGTTTTATTACGTTTATACATGTAGCTTAGGTAAAGATAGAAAATAACTGCTTCAGAGCTGTTAGAGTCTTATTTTTCCAGAGATACTGTCAGTGAACTATCATAGGAATTACAGCTGCCCTGAACTTTGGAAAATCAGGCCACAATATTTCATGTGTATGCAGCCTGTGGTCTTTTCCTCAGCTCAGAGTTTAATGTGATGTAATGTGGAACGTCAGTTAATTTTCTGTGTCCGTAAGACAGTAGTGTCATATGCACTGACCTTGGACAGTGAGATTCCTGGAAGCACCCTGCTTTTTCCTGCAGGACATATACACACACGAGTAATGCGAAACACATAAGGACTTTTATTGAGCTCAGTTACAAGCTGGTTGAAATTGTGTATAAATTTCTGCAGGTCTGGACTGCAGAAATGTGATTTTGACCTGAGAAACAGTTATACCTGCAGTGTGTTTCCCTTCTACGGCTGAAGGCCTTGGGCAGCAGCTGGCCCTAGGATATGCACCTGCAGTGATCAGAAGTGGCCTTCTTGTCTTTCCTGGTGGTTTTTAAGGACTTGTTCTATCTGTGAAGTAGCTTGAGGGTATAAAAAAAAAAGAGAGGAGGAAATGGAGTGAGTTAGTGTGCTGGCAGACTCTGGAGTGCCTCCCCATGGCTGTCGTGCTCTGAGTGAAGGCAACTCATGGTCAAACTGAGCTTGCCCATGCCACAGCATTGTTTCGAAGGCTGGAGGTGGTGGCTCACCTGGCAAGGTGTCTTTCCTTTGTGTTGGAACCCTGCGGTGAGCAGATTTCAGCCCCCATGCCTATTGGATGCTCTCAGGCCCCCAGCACTGCTCTGCAGCAAGATGTCAGCCCAGCCACAGTGCCTGCCCTTTCCCAGCATTGTGTTTGTTGTGTTGTAGCCGATGTCTAATTTCTGATCTCCTCTCCACAGACGTCCCGGGCCTCACGCTGGGCCGACCCTGACCACTTTGCCCAGCGACAGAGCTGCATGAACACTTTTGCCAGCTGGTTTGGCTATATGCCGCTGATCCACTCTCAGATGAGGCTCGACCCTGTCCTCTTTAAAGACCAGGTTTCCATCCTGAGGAAGAAGTACCGGGACATTGAACGACTCTGAGGAGTGCTGCTGAGGGGGCTGAGACGCCCCCAGCTCCACGTGGCTGCCGGCGCGTGGAGCCAGACTGTGCCGCCAACAGCAAGCGCCAGGCTATGGCGATGGGCATCCCGGCGCCAGGGCGCGCCGCTCCGGACTGCATCAAACCGCCCAGCAGGCTTCTGTCGCTCAAGACTAGGTTGTGTACAGTTTCATTATGGAACATTAAATAATTATTTTTGAAATGATTGCTATGCAGGTTTAAACTTTTTTAATGATCAAAAAAAACCTATTAAAAACAGAGTTCTTTCTTTAATCAAAATTGTGTTGGTTGTGAATATTTCAAAGCTGCCGTTTCTTTCTTTCATGCATTTAATTGTCATTGCAATTTTCATTCATTTTCCCCTGCGAAGTTAAATGCCTGAATCTCATGGGGAGAAAATGCAGCAGGTTCAGAAACAAACTGAGCACAAGCAGGACAGAACCGAAGTATTAAAGTTTCTCATTTACTGCTGACTTTTTAATTTTTTTCTTCAGCTTTCCCCAAGCTGGTAGCGGCCACTATAGCAAAACCCATTTGGATATGTGGAGAATTGGAGAGCTCCCAACAAGCCAGCCAGGATCGTAAATCCTCCTGGCTGGGGACCCCATTTTTGTAGGCAATCAGCCTTTACTTGAAGGGGGAGAGGAACACTGCTGCCAAGGAGTAAACCAGTGACGCAGATCACAGGGAGGGCTTCACGCACAGCAGGGCTGTTGTGCTGGGTGTTTATTCTGGTAGGGGAGACATATCCTGAATGGCCCTGCCTGTGAGTGAACACCACAGGGGCAGTCAGCACGCAGCCCATGTGAGTCCCTGCTGCCTGGGTGCACTGGTGCTGCTTGACCGTAGCAGTAAAATTTCTAGAAATAGCTTGGTACTGAGGGCAAAAGGGGTGTTGCCGGAAAAAAGAAACCATGTTGGTGCTTGCCCTGCAGGAATTTGGCCTGTAACAAATTGGTTTATATGAAATCAAAGCATAGCCTTTTTTTTCTTTCTTTTTTTTTTTATTCTTAAGTGCAAATAGGTGGAGAAACTCCCTCCTGGATGTCTGACACCCAAAGTAAAGTACATGCTCAGACACTGGGTTCTGGCAGCAGCGGGTGGTCCCAGACGTACTTGGGGCAGGGTAACTTAGTAACTCGGACAAAACCTTAAGCTGAAATACTGGCATTACTCATGCTCCAAATGGTTTTATCATTTCAAATGGAAATATTTTTAAATAGAAATATTCCAGTTGTTTATTTCTTTGTAGTGCTTTGCTTATTTATGTGTTTCTTTCAGTTGAAGAATGAAAACAAAAGCAGTGATTTGGGTCAGGAAGATGCCATTCCAATTTGCTAAGAAAATAAGCACTTTAAAAACGTTTTGAACTCTCACATTTTCATGAGGTGCATTTGGGGTGCTCTGTAATGATAGCCAACCCCAAGAGCACGATTAAAGTCACAGTGGGAGTGTTTAGTTCCGATGCCCAAAAGACCAGCAAGCCTATCTATACCTCATTCCTGTGTAAACAAACGATCCGGTAGCTGGGCTGAAGAGTAGCTGGTGTGATAGGAAGAGTGGAGAAGAATTATCACCAGTTTCACTCAGGCTTTTTTATGCAGCTTTAAGCAACTCCCATAACCGAGGCGTGCCTCAGTTTACTCATTTGTAAAGTTAATAATTACTGGTTGTAGAGGGAACGCTGTGAAGCCTAAATAATTTCTCTTGCTGGTAAGATCAGAATCCCTAAACAGGAAGTTGCTTTAAAAGGGCAAATTAGATATTGCTAAATGTTTGTATGCAACCTTACATGTAAAGACATATAAAGAATGCTTTACTTTGCATATGTATTGCAGTATTTGAACAGAGTACAGCAAGTTAGGGCAGGAACATCAGGTTCCTGGCAATTTGCAGTAAGTCTGAACCAAATTTTTAAAGGAGTCTGCCGAAACATATGTGAGATTGCAGTTAGTGACTTACACTGCTCTCCCAGCCCCCGTCCATGCAGTGTCATCTCGCAACTTCTGCTATGCTGCTGTCCACTACATGCTTCTTTCAGCCCATTCAACTCTCTAAAATCATGGAAAACTGTTCCGTGATTTATTGAAATTTTTTTTAATGCTATTTTAGAAAGTTAAATTGGTATGTGGGGAGCTGCGTAAAGAAGCAAGAGTAGGTGTGTTGGGACAGAAACAGAAGGGGAGCAAGTTACACTCCTGTCTTTGTAGAATAAGCTGCTAATTCAGCTTTTCATGTCCTGTAAAAACCGGAACTCACTTCCTTGTGCTCTTCAGTCTGCACTTGCTGATCTGGAGGGAAGGTGAAGTCCAGTGGTTTGATTTTCCATGGTAAATGATTCAGTTGCTCCCATACCACTTGTTCCTCTTGGAGATCATGCAGCTCTTCTAGGGATTGGAATAGGCCGTGTCCTTAGACTCAGTTTTTGGAGAATGTGTCAAACACTGGATAAGGTTGGCAGGACTCTTTCTTTCCTGTGTTCCTGTCTGCAGGCGAGTGTGTGGATGCATCCACAGGAGCATTTGCAGCTCTGGGAAGCAGTTAATGGTCTGTAGCCAGCAAGAGGAGCCAGGGAGAGAGAGGGAAAGAGGGCACCCTAAAAAGCAAGAATTAAAATTCTCCTTGGGTTTTAGTTAATGCCAGTTCAGGGCATGTGGATTGGGTTTTCAGTAAAATATGGGAGTAGCTAACCATTTTTGGAGTGCAGTGAGTCACACCAAGCTTTTAAGCTGTTTGACATTCTGTTATCGTCACTTTTTGGTGTGGCTGAAAGAGACTGTGCTAAAGCTCGCTCTCAATGTGTTTTGAGGCCCTTTCTGTTTACAGATCGCTCATTAAACAAGTAACAATGAAAAGCTTAACTCCAGAAGGGATTCGGATAGGTAGGAGAGTTTCTCTTTGCAGCACGTTACCCAGGCGTAGCCGTCTCTCTAGGAAAGAATGTGTCTCGCGGCCAGTCTCGAGGACGGCCGTCAGTCTCCATGTCCACGGCCTGGGGACCTGGGGAAGAGCTGGACATAGATCCAGCTTGGAGACTCGACATATTACACTCAATGCAGACATTACCAGCCAACGCTCCTAAGGACACTAGGCATGTTTCCGAGCCTCTGCTGTGCATCTGTGTTGGGTGGAGCTGTGTTGTTTCCTTAGTGAATGAAATCACCTTTGTATCACATCCTACATGCAAGTTAATGGTTCTTTATTCTTTTTTTCTCTCCCCCCCCTTAATTCAGATGGTGCTGAAACAAGGTTCACTCCTTGTTGCTCCTTTTGTAGGTTGGGGTTTTTTATTATTTTTCATTAACAGCAGGCTATGTTAGCCTTTACTTTACAGGTACTTGAATGCCTGATGACTTGACTGAGTGTTACGCATGTGGCCTTTCGTAAAGGTTACTGACCTTAATTTAATCAGGGGTGAGATGGATGGATGAATGTGCATAGATCCATGCCATTAAAACAGAATAAAAGTAGGGATTAGAGTTTGGGAGAACTGATGAATTTTTAATTGAATTTATTAAATAAAAAAAAAGAGGAAGAAACACTTCCCAGTTATAATTTGAATGAGATCTGTTGCTGGAGGAGGGTTTCATAATGAGAAAAAAGTGACAAAAATAGGGGCAAACTTCCAAGATAGAAAGTGCCTGGCTCTCCTTGCAGTCCCTTGGGCCTGTATAAGATTTCATTTGCCCTCTTTCTATTTTGTGAAAAACTCTGATTATGACCATAACTTTTTCTAGATGTGAATGTTTAAGCTTTGTAACAATTTCATAGTCAACACACTGGTGTGCTAATGCATGGCTGTTGAGCGCTTTGATCTTTTCCATCGGAAAACATAATGGATTTGATAGATTTCAGATTGAAATTTTTTTTTTAGAGCAAACTTTGACAAAGAAATTAATCTTTCACCCATGAGCGCCTTTTAAAATAGCTCATTTACCAAAAGATGTCATTTGGAGAATGGAAGTAATCATTTGACACTGAAGCAATGGAAGAAACATCTAGAAGTAGACTGGGGGTGGAGGGTGGCGTGTTAAATATTTATGTTCCCAGTGTAAAATCCAGTGTCCTCCTCTTTCTCTCTCCCTCTGTATCAAAACTAAAAGACCACTCAGTGTTTGTCATAATATCTGTATTGATTGACAACAATGTTATTAATTCTTCCAGTTAAATGTCCTCTTACAGCAAGAGTTGTATTGGTCATCTGCTCTGGTTTTTATCCAGGCTGTCTCTGCTCTCTGTTGCAGCAATGTTGCCTTCAAGGGTGTCAGCCTGATGAAGCCATTTCCCTGGGCACTAGTGGAATTTCATGGGGATGGACCTGTGCTTGACCTTCCCCACACAGGGTCTTAGCCGCTGTCTGCTGGAAATAAAACTGAATCTTACAAAATTTTGCACATCTCACCCTCGTTTAAAACTAAGTCAAGCTGGCCTTTATACCACTATTTTAACCATCTTCACACACGTGTTTTAAGTTGGAGTTAAATTAGGGGGAGTTAAATTAGGGGGGTGTTATGGGACTCATCAGATGATTTGGGATGCTTCCTCCCACTCTTTCATGATGTTTGTAGTGATTCTTTCACAGTGGATTAGTGATGATCCAATGGGCCTTGCAACCTTGTACATAATTCTGTATATTTATTTTGAGAGAAAATATGTATAGTGTTTGGATGATGAGAATGGAAACCTGAAATGGGAATTCTTAGGTGGGCAAATGTAAAGCAAAAAAACAAACAAATTTACAATCTTATTTTGTATGAAATGTACATTTTTGAGAAGAATTTTCTAATGCATTACCAATGTTTTCATAGTGCTGCCACATTTTTTTAAAGTGTTTCTCCCTCTTTGTTTGACTATTGACAACATGGTGCAATTAAACCTAAAGCAAGAGTGTGAGTGAGAGAAAGAAGAGAGAATGAGAAATTAAAAAGCCATATAATTTGGTTTAATTCATTAACCTGTGTAACATCATAGGTTTACCATCTAAGATAGGTTGTTTTTATAGGTAGTGTCACCAAAGACTTTTTTTCTTCAGATTTATTTTGAAAAGTTGTTAATAAAGGACGTACATTTCTGTTGCAGTGTGTTTTTATTTTTAAGGTAGAATAACAAATCTTGCTTGTGCTCTAGAGAATGCAAATTGGGGAACACGATTGCCATGTGTGTCCGGTTCAGGGCAGTTAAATGAATGACTCTTTGTCTACTTTCTCCTCAGCTTGAACGGAGCAATGGCTGTATGTCTATCCTGTTACATAGGTAATAACATGTGGTGTAGCATCTATACATAGTGGTAACAAGTCCAGCACCACTGACCAGTGTTTACTGTGTTACCTGAGGGCAGAAGAACATTCAGTCTGTGTCACTTGTGCATGACAGGATGATGTCCCTGCGATGTGACACAGTCATTGGTAGGTAACGGTGACTTTTAGAAGGAATCACTGGAACTGTGTACTTACAAAAAGGGTTGCTCTGCCAGCCTAGAGGCCACTGAAGACTGATCCTTGCACGCTGAGAATATATTCATTTATTGACTCACGTTTATTGTTAGGAGGATATTGGAAGCTTGTCATAGCCAGAGGAGATTGCATTCATCCCACCTAACTCTAGATGCCTACAAAGCACTCCTCTCTATCAGCACTGGACCTCGCTGACTCCCTCCGTAGTCAATGGACAGAACAAAGCACTGTTCAGGATTTTCCTCCTCCCCTGTTTCAGACATGGGCTTTAGCATGAGATATGTTGCGTCTCATATGTGTTGGTTTTTCTCTGCTGACAGTACAAGCAGACTGACTGCAGGTTCTGCAACAGATAGCAACATCTGGTCAGGTGAATCCCACGCTGAGAAAGTCCCTGATGACACCAACAGTGTCAGGATCATGGCCTGTGAATTTGAGGGCTAAGTCACTGGTTTGTTCCCAGCAGAGGCATCAAAGCTCTCCCGTTCTGGGCTTCAGACTGCCAGAGCACGGGCAGGTCTTTATATCATCATCCCATCTGATCTGCCAGTCATAGGGGACTGATATATGTTGGGAAGAGGGTGCAAGATGTCAGTGAGTCTGCTGTGCTCCTGGTTTTCTAAGTCACTATGGATTCTTCCACAACAAAGCATCCCAGCACCCACTGGTGTTTGATATTGCCTATGGGCTTCTCCCTGCCAGAAAACAAGCAAAAAATGTTACCCTGAAAACAATCCCAGACCAATGTTCCTTCAACACCTGAGTTCTTGGGTTGTGACTACGTTATTTATACAAAACAACTTGAGGCGGAATTAATTTGATTAAATGAAGATATCTACAGCTGCAGGAGCTACCAGAAGGCAGTTGTCTACATTAGCAATTAGCACAGGCTAACGGGTGTAGACCTAGGGTCTGAAACCTGACTTCCACACGATACATCTCTTAGAGGGGGTGATTTCGATGTGAGGTGGATAGGGCGTGCTAGGTGTATGTCTGCATCTTCCAGCTTAGTTTCATCTGAAAGCATTCAGCTTGTGTGCTCCAATTCTGCCCTGTGATGTGATTTAAAATGAGATAAGTGGGGAAAATCAGGATAGTCGGTAAATTCAGGAGTGCAATGCTGAGCTGAAACAAACCACTGCCATTGCTGTGCACCCCTCGTAGCCTGATAGTCAGTGGAGATCAATCCGAAATAAATCAGATGAATGGGGCCCTCAGAGATTTGTGCCTGCTTCATCTCTGATATGTAGAAAAGCAGTCTGTAAAGGGAGAACAAGCTTCATTGGAGATCTCCATGTTGTACTTGTTAAGTGAGGGGAATCTGATACTGAATGTCAATTCTGCTTGCTAGCCCACTCCACTGGGAATAAAAGCTGATTCTTAGCTGGAATAAATCAAAACCATATCTGTGAAGTGAGTGGGACCTTACCTGCTCACATGAACTGAGGATCTGGCCCAAAATACTTAATGCATTATCAGCTCAACTTTAAATGCACTTTTTTTGACCAGTCACACTGAAACCCAGTGTGCTGTCACTTGAGTGGAGATAGATAAGAGAGTTGGCACTGATCAATGCCTTGTTTTATTTTCTCTTTTAAATGATTAGCAGAAAGAAAAGAAACAAGTCTCTGTTTTCCCTTCTAAAGCTATTAGATAATTGTATCCACAATGTTATCAGAAGGAAACAGATTTTGCTTAAGATTTTGAGCAGTGTGACGGTGACTTTCTAGTAGCTGCATGATGTGCTTTATTCCACGCTTTTGTTTCTCTGCGTGGCGTTCAGGCCTGTATGCAGATTTTATGAGCTACCTGCTCCAGGTACTCCTAGTGCCGGGCAGCTTGTTTTGCACATTACCTGCATTTCTATTGCACATTAAGAATGGTGATGGGTACTCCATGCTGCAGTGGATCCTCTGTGCAACATGGGCTCCTCCCCATTTCCTTTCTGTAATTAACCATTCTTTTGCTGCTGGTGATGAAGTGCATTAGGGAATAGATATTTTGCTTTCCATAAAATATAGTGTAAAACTGTTCCTGAGATTACACAGGAGCACGTTTGAAGAATGAAATGTTAACAACTGCTGAGGTAGTAACTGCAAAAAAAAGAGTGCTATCTTGAAATTGCGGCAGAAATGAGAATTTTGAGACTGCAAAATATTTGCTCTCAAATTTCTGCCTTTCTCTCTATGTAGAAGCAGCTCCCATTCATGATCACAAAACAACCACAAGGCAAACCAGTAGCTGGCAACTGAGGGGTACGTTTGGCTTGCTTTGTTTCTAAAAGGAATCCACATTCAATTCCTGCTTGTATTAAGAATCCTAGGGTTTATTGCAGGCTCAGTATGGTTTTCATTTTGTAGCTTTATAGAAAACTGAAATTTTTTAGGAAGAGTTTAGGACCTTCTACTGGATCTTGACTTGGAGACGACAAAAAGAGGCAAGTACAGCGACTCCACTCTTTTGAAAATACAAGTCTGAAATGGACTAGTCAGATATTGAAAAATGTTCAGTTCTTAGTTCAGCCATGATTAATTTGTGGGTATTTGGGTTTTTCTGAAGATCTGTGCAATTTTATTGTCTCATCATCAAAACCTTCTATGGAGCTCCACGATGCAGTAGATGATAACATATTGGTGACCTGATTGCTGGATACACGCTGTTGCTACCACTGATGGAGCATCAGGGAGCTGGGAAGACAATATGCAAATGGACAAGTTAAGAGTATCTGAAATTGGGTTGGAAAACCAAGAATTTAAAACACAGTAATGAAGGTCAATACAGCAAGAGGAAACAGATTTTCCTCTTGCTTTGATTGGTGTAAGTCCCTCTTGTTTGTGTTGAAGATAATGGATTATTTTGAGCCTGAAAAAGGTTGGAATTAGACTTTCAAAGTATGAGGTTACAATACCTTTTTATTCAGTGATGTCTTGATCCTGCTAGATAACAAAGCACATTTCAAATATGAGCAGCACCTTGAGAGGCTGCTGAGAAAACATGCAGTCCTCTGCTTTCCCTGAAACAGGCAGTTAGAGCACTATGTTAATGCCAACCAGTGACTACATTAAGATTATTTTTAATATCCAACAAATCCTCAAGAGAAGCTGAAATAAAAGATTTGTCACTTTATAATTTTTAAGGAAAATGTATACGAGTTCATTGCAATTCCATTTCCCTCGCAGCAGTAATAGAATTGTTGCTATTAGGACTAAAACTGAGTCTAGCTCAGAAAGATCTAAAAATTGGGAATTGCTTGTGATACCAAGCAATAATGTTGTTTTCAAAATCCGTGGATGATTTAAATGCAATCCCCTTAAGTATTGAAATCTGTCTAGTTCACTCCAAAGGCAAATAAATCGAATGTATATTTTTCACTCCTTCTCTGAGAGCAGGGCCAAATTCTGCTCTCAGCAACACTGGAGTAAATCCAAAATTATTGCAGTCTTCCTCATGTGGCTCCTGAGCCTCAAGCTGTGGTCCCACAGGAGATCAGTGAGTTTCCTTAGCCATGTGGCCCTGAGGTGATCATGGCTTGAGGTCACCTTGGGATTGAATCTTCCCCTCAAATTTAACTCAGAGGTTGCAGTGGCTCTGCTGTGTGTCTCGTGTTGCTGTGCAATACAGGTACAGAACAGGGTGCAGATGGGGCTCAGCCTCCCTGAATTGCTTTTTATGGCCCTGGTAACAGAAGTCATCTGATACGTTTGGGGGAATAATGTCAGTACTAAGTAAAGTACCGAGGAAGACAGTTTTCATGTAATGAGAATGAGTACTGGTTGATAGGATTCTTGGTCCTTTTCCCAACTCTTCTAGTGATTTACTCTGAGGTAAAAACCCATTTAAGCTTTCAGCACCAAACTATTCCTAAGCAGCAAGAAGATATTAGTAAATATCCCCGTTATGTAAGCTTTAGTGGCTCATGTCAGCATTTTCTGATCCTTGGGTCAAGCACTTGGTTTAAATGTTAATTTTTTGTTGCATCATGTGGAAGACACTCTGGAACTGGTACCACACTGGTGGTGGCTGCTTCTAGCCCCTCATCTTGTTGCATATTTAATGGATTGCAGTTTTCATTCATTTATTTTATTTGAACTATAAATGGAGAAAGCTTGGAAAAGCGTAATGATTTATGGTGACACACACCAACAGTATCACAGTCACAACTACATACAAAAACGGTTTGAAATTCTTATCCCCATGTAACAGAGGGGCAGATTTTTAAGGTCCAGTCTTGTGAGGCATAACCACCCCAGCCTGTTGAATCCCAGTTTATTACAGTTATGTACGTACATTTTGTGCAGCTCCAGCTGTTCTGGAAGTTACCTCATCCTCAGCATCAATTTGGGAGGTGTCTGGGTTCAGTGTGATAGTTCTCCATCAACTTACAGGCTTTCAGAACGCTGCCCCAAAGGCGGCACTGTGGAGGTGGACGTAGAAGTGGGCAGGTCCACAGCAGGTGCCCATCATGGCACAGAGCTTGTGAAGCCCTGCAGACCTCCCAGACAAAGGACCCATGAGGGTTCTCCCCAGCACATTTCCAGTAAGCCAGGTTAGAGAAGCTCGCAGCTTCAGCTGTTGGACTGGGTACGGAGTAGCAGAGAAATCTCCGTGTTCCCTGGTTCGTGGGACAGGACTTTGCAGGGTTGGGCAGGGAGTAGCTGTTGGATTGCCGGATGTTGCACCTGAGGGAGTTTCAGAGGATCTTCAGAATATTCCTGGTTGTGGTAACAAAGGGAAAAAAAAAAGATAAATCAATGCCAGGACAAGGAGAAGAACCCAGTTTTCCCAACAACAAGCATCTTTCTGGGACTGTGTTACCTTTCTTACATCTCCGATGCTCTGGCACTCAATATTCCCCAGGGTGATGTGTAAATGAAGAAATATGAGCCTTCACACAGACCTTAAAGTTGAACGTTCTGAGTATAGCTTGCCTGGTTTATGTGCATGGACTGGTGCCATGCAAATGAGTGAAGTCCCGCTGTATTCTGCAGCTGGCAAACTTGACCACTTATTTTGTTTTCCAAGACTGTACCAAGTTTTCTTGGATTTTTGATCTGAAAAAAAAAGCAGCTGTGCTGTTTCAATCAAACCAAATGAAGGAAACTGTCAGAATTTATGCAGGACTGGAGCCCTGACTGCTGATCCTAGCACAGCAAACTCAGTAGGAGCGTTAAGTCTGTGCCAAGGTGACCTCTGAAAGGTGCTATCAAAACCCATGTGCCACACAGGATAGAATGCATGTGCACATGTATGTGCACAGAAATGCTGAACACCTAAGGTGCCCAGACAATCAGTTTTGCTTCCCAAGATTTTCCAGCAATGGCCTCTAGTGCTTTTCATGTGTCATGCATCAAATGTAATCAGCCACATGGCACAGTATAATGAAGTAAATGCATTGGATCACCAAAGTGCATTAAGTGCCATTTAGTGCATCGATTTAATTCTGTCCCTAGTCAAACTTATAATAACTGTCTCTATCCCCTATTGCTGCTTCCCTTTTTCTTTTACTGCCTAACAGGCAATAACATCCATTTTCTTACCTGACAGAGTAACTCAGTCTAGCTGATAACCCAAGCCCACTGTCATCAGTCCTGCCTTACGCAATGCAGTAGATCAGAGGCTGTAGATATTCCAGCCTGGCAACCCACATGAGCTCAGCATGGGTTAGGTGAGCCTGCAAAGCCAAAGGCTTTTCTCACTGCCAAAGCATGGCAGCTCTGGCGCTTGAGAAATTCAAACTCACCTGCATTGATTTTTTTTTTCCTCTTGTAAGCTACACTTTGTGCAGGAAGTTTTCCATTAGCAGAGCAGGACTTGAGTGCAGCACACAAGGCAAGTGTATCAGCGTGGTGGGTTCGAGTCTGGAGAATGGATGTCTCCATCACAAAGGTTCCCTCTGCAGGAATTTGTTTATGTCATTTGCATTATGTCCGCACTTCCCTTTGTACCACTATGTAAATGCCAGAGCGTGTTGAAGGTCAGCATGCAGGTTAATTCTCCATATAGGAAAAAGCTTTTTCTTTCTTCCTTTTTTTCCTCTTTGTGCTTACACAACCTCCTTCTCTACTAAAGAGTGCTGAGTCTGTCTTTTTTTTTTTACTTTAAATTTCCAAAACACTGCTTTATGTGTACTCTACCTTGCACTCTTCTGTGATTATCCATTTTCATGTGGTTACAAATTTATACTACTTTGAATTTAAATCACATCCTATTAGTGGGTTTTGCAAACCTTGTGTGAACAATGAACTTCCACTCTCTTTGAGTCTATGGTAGAAAGTTAGTAAATGGCTACTTACAAGTAGGCAAAATATCAGGTTTTTGATTAATTTCAACATTCAAACGTTGCTTGGGCTGGACAGTGAAGAAGATGTTGCTGGATAAGCTTCTTGCAGCGCTGTGGCTCCTGGGAACTTCAGTTCTCTTCTCTCTGCTCCAAAAAGCCAGCTTCGAAGTGTTTCCATTAAAATACTTCCAATAGTGTAATTTTACACAGAGAGTGCAGCATTTTCTTGAACTGATTTTATGTATTTCAGTTCATTATCTACAATTCCCAACTTTGCCATCTGAAGTGTGCTCATAAAACGAGGTCTGACATGGCCCCAGGAACATTGTAGGGGCCAGTTCTTTTGGTAATCTCCAGGTGTTTTGTGCCAGTTTGTTATCACAAAGCAATTGTAAACCCAGTTTAACTGGGTTTATGTTTAGTCTGCCGCATCCCAATGGCTCTCAGCTGGAGCACAGGAGAAAATGGGTCCTCAATGTTTAACGTTTAGTATATGTCCTCTATCTTGGGTATATCTTGCCTTTGCAAGATGTATAGCATCTTTAATCTATAGCTGTCGTAATACTATATTCAGTGAAGGCATCTGGATACACCCCATTACAGGCAGCAGTATCCTGTTGGTTTGCTGTTGACAGGAGCTCAGGGGAGGGATTTTCCTGCCCCTCACTAGCTGTCTATTATAATTAAAAATACTTAAGGGAAAGAAAGGGACAACTTGATTGTGCTGAAGGTACAGATGAAAACATAAACCAGCCATTGGACCAGATGAAGTGTGAGGGGCTGGAGCTACAACACCCCAGAGCTGGCTTGGGAGGAAGCCTGGAATGTAAGAGGAGCCCAGTCTGCACCGTCCCCTTGGCAGTGGCGTATGAAGGGGCAGTGACACTTTTGCAGGGCCGTCGTGCACTTTGGGAAGCTAAATCTGCTTCCCAATGACTTCAGAGGGGCCATCATGCAGAAAAATTCACAGAGGAGAAGGAAAGGGGAGAGACAAAGGCTCTTGCAGCAGAGCCATCAGTAGCTTGTGCTGCAGGAGGCAAGAGCTAATGGAAAGGAGGCTTCCCAGCTTTGGCCTTCCATGACCACGTTCCCTGCTCTGCTGAAGAGCCTGTTTCTTTGCCTCCTTCTCCCTATTCACGCCATTTTTTCTGTTTCATTTGGAGAGGTTCAATTTTTATGACTAAGTAACAATTAATTTGGCTAGAGAGCAAGTAAGCAGAAAGATGTGGTAAAACATATGGAGAAACACACTGTTCTTGGTCCCTGCAGATCTGAACTGAGAAGGGAGATCCAGGAATGATGAGTTCATGAGCAAAATAGGCTGGGAATATTCCTTGGAATAGGAAAAGAAGCTAAATGGGAGCATAGATCCACATCAGTTCTCCCTGAAAATTTTAGAGAAGGTGAAGAAAAACTCTGAGGAGTCATTAAAAAGTTGTGAGAGCAGACAGGAAAAGTGGCATAAACTTCCAGACTGAGAAGGAAGGTGAAGACAAATTGAGCCAGATTTTTTGTAAAGAGCAAACATACCAAAATTGTGCTTGTTTAGTCGTAAGAGGGCAGAATGTGAGGGGACCACAGGATCATGACTTGCTATTGGAGGGGAGAGGGAGGTGAGAATGATGTGACTAGAGGAACAAAGTCTGATGTTATTTGCCTGGATTCTTTTGCAAGAAACCCCTGGAGACAAACATCAAATGGGACAGGCTGAGGATTTGAAAAGTGAAAGGAAACTGGCTGGCTGGCAGTCTGGGTTGGGTTGTATTACAAACTGGTTGTCTAGCAAAGGCCGCAGAAATAGAAATGGAATCTGTCTCTGAAAAAGAGATTTGACTGACTCGTGATTTCCACCATCAATACCCCTTAATGTGCTAATGAAGGCATTAAGTCCCACTGATGGAGTGAGACATGCTAACCCAAACCTGGGACTTCGGTGTTTGGTGCAAAGAAAGGGAACACAGGGTACAGAGGAGAGCACAGGAGAGCTTGCTGACACCCATGGACTGGAAATGGGGAAAGTCTGGAAAACAGTTCTAACTATACATCTAAACCAGCTCAGGGTCTGTTCTCCAGCCCTGAGGCTGATTGTCACAGCCTGGCTTGCATCCACTCACCTCAAGTTTTTCCCTTCCCACCCTTTACACCATCAAAACCAATAAGAGTACAATCAGATGCTAGTAGGGAACAATCCCCAGCCTGTGCCATCCCCAGAATGGTGTGTAGGTGATGTCTAGGAGACAAGGAGCTGGCATGGCCAAAACTGTGTCAGAAAGTGAACTGATGAGGAACAGCATGGGCGGCTGAGTGCTCTGGCCCTGCTTTATTTACTTGCAGACATACTGCCAAGAAGGGCGGATCTACAATGGGAAACCAATGTCCAGTGATACCTGGGGTGCTCAACAGTCAGATGACCCACAGAGGAGAGTATCTGTTATACAGGCAGCTTAGTGCAGGGCTTTTTCTTTTGTAGGTTCTAGTTTTGCTTTGTGTGTGTTGGCAGCAGCTAAGGTCAAGAAGTTTCTCCATGCCTGCAGGAGAATGGTTGCTGCTGGATACTGTGGTTGTTGGGTCCTTGCCCTTCCTTCTCCTCCCGCTCATCTTTGGCTGCACACATCGTCTCGCCTCCTTGGCAGGGGAGTACTCCACGAGCTTAGGCTGCTCTCATTGCTCCTGCATTGGTCCAGACTGGATCACATCCATGTGCTCCTGACAAGGGAATAACTCCCTGCCATCCTCAGTGCCACTTACTGGGCTATTCAGAGGCATCATTTTCCCCCAAGGCTCAGCTGCCATTTAAGCACCTGCAGATAAGGGCCAAATTTCCTGAAGTGCTCATCAGACAGCTGCCTCCCCTGGGACACTTAATCATAGATTATTTTTTTTTTTTAAGAAAAGAGCTATGCTGCACTGTGTGGAAAGATCCAGACATTTGTAAGCCCTTGGGAGCAATGACTGTTGTTTATTTTGTGCCTTTGCCTAGTACCATGGGGCTTGGAGTTGGACACATGTCCTGATGATTTACATAAAATTAACTCTTTAGTGCCCACCTTGGAGGATTTGATAGCAATTTGCTTAGTGTTATCTTTGGAAGCTGAAGATATTGATGGAAGATGAAAGCTTCAGATTCCTGCTGTGCTCTGGTGCACGAAGAGGGTATTTGCCCAACTGACACCATCAGGTAGAAGTAAAAATCCCTGTTTTGCTCTGTGTTAACAGAAGGATGCTGGAGGAAGAATTGCTACTTTTTAAACATATCTCAAGAAGTCAGAAGTCCACTTAGGACAGACCCATTTACATTTAAAGGTACGTTAAAATTTCCTCCTGGACAGTTTCCTATCAAGGTGAGAAATGCAGCAGTTCAAAGAGCTGGGCTGCTGAGAACAGATGCTTTGGTCCAACTGGCCGAAGGCCATCTAGGAAAACCTCTGGAAGCGAAGGATAATCTTGCCACAGCCTCACCATGCGCTGTGTGTGATACGTATTCTGGCAATTGTCCTGACACTGCAGAGACAAGCTTATGGTTGGGCACCTATGGGGCAAGGGCCCGTGGTTCCTCAGCAACCTGATGCTTTAAACCCCTTTCCTGCTAATAGCTACAACACCCGTTCTGAAAACCTGGCTTGCAGACTGAGAGTTTACTTCTTTCCCTATTTTACTTTTCAGTGGAGAAGTGTGGCTGCTGGAAGCAGTATTCCCTTGGTCAGAGCAGGGTGGCAGGGAGGATGCTGAGGTCTGGAAGCAGTCAGCCCTGGTGACCTTCTTAGCCACAAAATGACAAGTCCTGGAAAATAACATTCAATGACTAAAGCAATGACTAAATGGCCTAAAGGAGTTATGTCTTTCAACTGAGAGATCACATAGCTTAATATAGAGACACTTGAGCTCTGCATATCTTCCTATAGCATGATTAGATGAGCCTACACTACATGAGCAAAATGTTGTTCCTCTTGATCACACGATGGAAAAGATTGTTGCAACCTTCTGAGATGTAGACAGGGAGTTGACTGTGGCCAAATGGACCATTCAGTCCAACTGTACCTGGTTTGTAGTGCTAGGTTTACACTGGGCTGTCAAGGCTTTTCACCTCTTAGGCACAGCTTGAGAGGATACTGGGGAGGAATTTGATACAGTAGGGCCACATTCCCTTCTTTGTTCTCTTACTGGGCTCTTGCAAGAATTTGGCCAAATCACTTCTCAATTTCTGGGCATCGGTTTCTCTGCCGGTGTAATAGGAACGATGCCATCAGCTTCCTCTGCAAAGTGCTCCAAGATGGAGTCTAGAAAGCACTAATGAAGAGCTGGCTATAATTACATCCAAATTTAGAAAGAAAAAGGGCTCTTGTTCCCTTGGACTTAATGTAATAAATAAATAAATAGAGGAGTCCTGTCTTTATTGCCAGTTCTCAGTAGATGAAAATTAATTTCCATTTTTCTTTCTGCTGGTGGCCATATTATAAAGGCAGCCCACAGAACCAGCTTGACCTCTGGGTGCCTCATAATTTTCCTGGGTATGAAGTTACTCTCTCACAGAATTAGTTTCCTCAGCATGCTTTTGTGGGGCTGGTGCTTTAAATCAGGCAGACCCAGGCAGCTGTAGACCTGACACGGTCATTTTACAGCTGGCTGCTGTTTGTCGCCTCTCCCTCTTTCCCAGCTGGTAAGTACTGTTTTACCTTTCTTATTGCTGTGTAGATGACATTATCTTACACTGGAGAATTTCCCTGACATACAGTTGCTCTGGATAATGTTTGTGTACAGATGATGTTTATGAAAGCCAGGGGGCAATTTACTTACTGCAGTGGGCACCATTGCAACATGTAAAATCATTGTACACAAATACCATTGACTAAACTGCTCCCTTTCTTCTCATAATTCATTATTGGAACAGGTTACACAGGGATGGGAGGAAATCTCCATCGCTTGGAGCCTGTAAATCAGGGCTGACTGTCTTTCCGAAAAGCGTGCTTTCTCTGAACTTCATAGCATTGGGCTGAATGGGGACATTGTCAGGGCAAATGGACAGGCTCCCTTGCACAAGCACACAGACAAGACAACTATAATGATCCCACTGCCCTTAAAGCCTGCAAATCTACTGCTGCAACTCTGGTTGTGCCAACACAGAAATCAGAAGACTGACAGATAAAAGATTTGCCTCCACCTTCTTGAAGTGTCTCCACAGGCCAGGCCTGTGATGAGCATTAGTCTGCTCCAGAAACGGTAGATCCAACTTGCACAGAAAACTTAATTACGTCCCTGCCTGGGCCCCTTGACTTGTTTCTGTCTGTGGAAACTTGAGTAATGACTGCCTGGATCCCAGAGCCAAGCAGGAAAGGGAGGCTTGAGCCAAAGTCCTTGCTCTGGATGTGTTGTCCTCCCAAATTCAGCTGCTGCTGGTGGCCTAGCAGTGCCTTACCGCTTAACTCCATGAAGCCTCTGATTTGGAGGAGTTTGCTGAGCTCCGTTGCCATGTTTGTCTTGGAGATTGTCTATCCCAGCAGCCGGTTGTTACCACCTGGGATCACGCCTTGTTTGCTCATCAGATGGGAAGCACACCTGGGAACGCAGCATTAGCACCAAGGGGAACAAGTGGACTTCCCACGCTGCCTGGCTCTGCACGCAGGATGGCAGGACAGCTTCTTAGGCTCTCGTGCTTGTGGTGTGGCTCTGAAGACTAAGAACAAAAATGACCATGACGACTCAGCTTTTAAACATATAAACATACTGAAATTATTATGAGGGGTGACCTACCTTAGTTCATTCTGTGCTTTAACTGGGACCATAAAAGTGCCTGCTTGTGATAAGAAGTTACTTTTATTATCAATCAGTTATTGCTCTGGGAAAGAGTAGGTTTATACTATTTATTAATGTAGTACAGAGAACAAGAATAAAGTTATTTTTTATGGTTGGGAATACTTGTTTTATGCTCTCTATGATGTCAGTAGCCACCCACTCTCCTATGGTGCTTCTTGGTCTGTAAATTCATCAGGGCAGAGGAATTTCTGGTTGGCATCTGCCACAGCAAAACTCTGACCTCCTGGCTCCCAGTGATGGACAGCCTTCTTAGCTCAGGTGTAAAGCTTCTTTAACCCTAGACTGTGATAAAGAGGGTGTGTAAGGACTGAGATGAGACTTCTGCTGAATTTGGGGTCATCTTTTGCTGACAGCAATTCCAGGTTGCCATTGCATGTGGTGCAGGCAGTCAACAGCCGTGGGGCAGTTTCAGGCCTGCCTCAGCCCCGGTGCCTGGGTATGGCAGAAGCTAATGCCTTGTCCCATCACTCCTGGAAGTCTTCCCAGATGGTGGAATGAGAGACACTCCTGCTCACCCTGGTGCTCACTTTAGTGAGATGGACCGTCTGCAGCCCCAGTCTCCAGAGAGCTGAACAGAGAATCGCTCTGTGTGCACCAGCTCACTCCAGCCTCTTGGAAATGTCCTGTGTTCACTACTTTTAAAAATACAGACCAGTAGCAGTGCCCCCTATCATAGCAGGAAAGTTCTATGCCTGTAACTGCTGAAAAATCTAAAAGCATCAGCCCTTTGCTTCCCAGAAAGCCACTGGGATGTGAGAAGAAATATTGCCCCTATTTTACATCCAGAAGTGAGGGCTTTGCCTGTATGGAACAGGGAATTGAGGCTACATGTGCGTAAGACCATCGTACTTACGAGTCTGCCAGTATTTTCCTGGTTTGGATCTGTGTAGACCATTAATAGCAATGCTGTTGCCTTTCTGTGTAGCTAGTATAGGGCAGCATATTCAATTTTCAATTAATATTAAATAAACATAATGTAGTTGGAGTTTGCTATTTATGTTAAGGGTTGTTTACATTCTGCATGAGATGAAGTTCATAGGGAGAGGTGGTTTTTCTCAGACCATTTAATACACCTGGAAGAAAGCAGGCAAGTTCTCAAGTATTCAAGCCCTCTGTCTGCTGTGAAACAGAAGAAACAACTTTCCCGCTAAGCTCAGCCTGCCATAGTGTGGCATCCATTTCCAGCAGAATTACTCTCGCTCAAGCAGCCCTGCTGATCTCTGGTCCTGGTTGTGCCACTGCCTGTGGCAGGCCTGGCTGTTTCTGTGGCCAGGAAGGCAGACCAGAGTGCTGGCACAGCTGAAGGACAGCCCTTTTTGTGGGTGGCGTTGCCTGCATTCCCTGCTGAGCCACCACACGGTCATGGGCATGCTGGTACCCGCCAAGGGCAAGCACATGGGAGGGAATAAGTGATGGGAGGGTCTGGGGTTGGTGCTGGAGGGAATTCATCCAGTGCAAGCAGTGCTGCTGCTGCATGGGAAAGCATGATTGGATCTGAGTTGTATCAGCTGTCTGGAAGGTAACAAGGGGATACCTGTACCAGGGTGTTTCCGGGCTTCTTGTCAGTTTGCATTCAATGGTAACAACCAAAGTTAATTAACTGTAATGTCAGTGTCACAGAGGTTATTTCAAGCAAGCAGCTCCCAAGTCTTTTCACCCTCACTGTAAATCCTGTTTGTGCTGCACATGGGTCTGGCCAGTGGCTCGGATGCAGTGTGCTGGATCACAAGGCTCTGTAGAATGCAGGCCAATAGGGCTCACTTGTAAAGTGAGATTTTTGACTGCTATGACTAGGTGAGATCAGTAGTACTTTCAGCCTTAAGGCTGCCAAATCTGGATTCACCATCTTTTGTCTTGCCCTCCATTTAGTGAAAGGTTTAGTATCCGAGTTCTCTTCTAAGCACTAAGGGCAAGAACTAGGTGTGAGCGCTTGATTTCTCGCACACATGTCATAGTAGGAAAATGAAAACTTGGATTCCCTCCTGAAAAAGAGACCAGCTTTAAATGTTTGAAATGAAATTTTCGTTCACCTATATTTTTTGCCCTCAGAAGGCAGAGAGATTTTAGCAGTCATTTCTGTTATCCTCCCTTAGGCAAAAATGGTAAAATTCAAGCTCAGAATGGTCTGTTGAGATGAATCTGATTTGAGAAATTGCCCCTCTGGAGCCTGGTGTGGTGGTTACAACACAAAAATTGTCAGGTTGGGTCAGCTCTGTGCCCAACACTGGGAGGATCAGCTGGTTTTTGATAGGTGTCCCAGATCATCTGACCTATGTGGTTAAAACAGGCAACTATTAGTTTTCCTCTTGGAGGCCAGGAAAGAAATCACCTCGTATTTCAGTTGCTTCATGTTGCTGCTTGATATCATCCATAGCAATATGCTGTTAGTTAAATGGCCTGTGGTGGTGGGATAGCATGTGTTGGACAAGCAGCCCCTTCTCAACTACTGATGAAGGCACGTCCTAACTGACAATGGATGAAAACTGTGTAGCTCTTAGGGTGACTGTCTTTATTTTATGGATCTGGCCACCTGCTTGGATATTGCCGTGGTTTTTTAAATGTCCTTGACTATCTACTTCCGCACTCCTAACTTTCAGACCACCTGTGTTTATGGCAGTAATTTTCCCTCTCTTACTGCTCTTTATCAGCAAAAAAATGAAGAAAATATAAAGCTTTCAGCACTAACCCCGGGGTTAGAGAAAGAGTGTCCTGATAACAAATAGTTCTATTAACACAATACAGGAATTTATCTTGGAATTAATAATATTAATCTCCCCTATTTGTAGCACAGATTTTGGCTACAAAGTGCAGCTCCTTTCAGCACCTATCCTACAGCATGTGTAGTTATCCCTCTTGTACAGCTAGGAGAAAGAATATGCAAGAAAGAGGTCAGCCCACAGGTCTTGCCCAAGAACTCAGTGGTCCTGTAGCAGAGCTGTGTGAGCGTTCATCCTTCTTTTCTTTTCTCTTTATTCTGTCCTTAGGTGAAACAAGTGAAGTTGCTTTCCATAAGAAAATACGTGGGTTTGAATGACTGTGTCTGATCTCCCCCATGACCTACCTCAAAACAGTTTCTTTTGGAGTGTGACATTCATAGGCACCTCCCAAACTCGTCCCTCCTCTCTGCCACTGAGAACTTAATGCCTTTGTTCTGTTAGGATTTTGAAGGAGTTCCCAGCAAAAGTGACCTGCAAACCCCACTGCAATCAATTAGAGGAATCCAGCTGACTGAGAGCATTTTGTCAGACCTGACAAATGATGAGCATCACATGTAGCAGGACTAGAAAGTTCAGACCAGAAGACTCCCAAAGAAACGTCTCCTGTTATGAGATGTGTCATAGGAGTTCTTCTGCCTAGGGACAGCTCTAGGGCCCTCATTTTCCAGGGATATTTTGAAGAACAAGGCTGCAGGGTACTATTAAAAGTTTGTTTGTTTATTTGTTTCCTTGTTTCTAAACTACGGAAAGAAGCTGAACCATTCTGACCCTGCCAGGAGCTGAACACATGTTGCTGAGATAATTTTTCAGTATTGATTGGGTGCTTGGAAGTACTAAATCATCTCCTGTTGGCAGATAAACCCTCTCACCCTTGTTTCTATGTCTTCCCTCAGACCCCTTACTCTTCTCTACCGGATAGCTGTTTCCACCTAACTTGGTGTGGTCCAAACAGTAATAGAGTTTGACAAGACTTTATAAAACAAAGCTTTATTGAGGAAGTAGAAAAGATGAGCAACAATGTCCCCATACTGCAACTTAACCAATCACTGATAACAAACACAGAATCGTAAGCAATGCCGTGGCTCTTGTAACTACGAGGGACAATTGCTGACCTATTATCTGGTAGCAACAGCCAATGACGCAAATGCTTTTTGAATGTAGTAAGAGTTGTGCCATGCCTTGGCTCCATCAATGGTAGTTAGACTTGAGAGAAGCATACCTGACATGAATAATGTGGGCAGTGTCCTTCCTACACTATTGCTGTCAAGCAGGGTCAAGGTGTTGGCAGACTGTCTATACTGCCGATACTGTTCAAAGGCTGCCAATATTGACCAAAATGCAGAGTGTCAGGAGGCAGGATGTCACTTGGACACAGTCTCATGGCTACAAAGACATTGCAAAGTGGCCTATTACTACATTTGCAGAGGTGTATGTTCGAGTCCTGTGTTCTGAGCTTGTCTGGAAGAATCACCAGCACAAATATTAACAGAAGCAGCTCACCTCTACTTCAAAGACACCCCCTTCCCCTTCCATTCCTTGTGCAAACAGAGGAAGAAAAAGTCGAATGTTCTTTACTCTTAGTGACCTGACTGTCATTTACACTTACTCAGTGTTCTACACCACATCATCTCAAAGCCCTTCAAGTCTCCATAGTAAGCAGGTTTTTATTCCTTCACTGTGCAGGTGGGGAGAACAGGGATGACAGGGACAGCCCTGGGCGATATTGGGACCAGATAGTTGCATGCGGCTCCTCTCTGAGTGTGCAGGAGGACAAAAGCACCATCAAGGTTTGATTTGCCTCTGTGACATCCACAAAGCAACAAGCAATGGACAGAGGTTGGATTCCATTGTCGTGCATCCTCTGAAGCCTCATCCAACCCTTTCCCCTTTGGTGCTTCATGGTGCCATGTGTTCCCATACTTTTGTCACTTGGGATTTGGGGAAGATGGTGGAGTACGCCTTCAGAGAGCAAGTCAAGCATGGTTGATAAAGCGTGCTGTGTTTGATGACATCTCTTGTGTCATGCTGTGTAGCAGGAAACCCTTCCTTGCTATTGGAAGTGCCTGTCCAATAAGCAACACATGTGTTTAGTCAGGGTCTCATTTTACTTCATCTACTCCTCTGTCATGAGCAATATTCTCTTAATATTTACAGTGTTTTTCTGGTGCTAGCATTCATATCCCTTCAGAAGAAAAGCTGTCTTTACCAATATATGTACTAACATTCCTATACCAAATCCTTCAAAAATATTGACTTTTCAGAATAAAGTGGAAGAGGTCCAGAATTGCATGAATCAATGATCTAGGCATATTTACTGAAATTCTCTTGGGCAAGGATTGACACATCTAAAGATTCAGTTAAAGAAATCTCTGACTGTACAAAGCGCATTATGATCTTATTGAATAAAAATGAGTCTATCCAGGAAAACAGTACAATTGTATTAAGTACTTTCAGATCCTATGGGACAAAGGTGTTCTACAAACACAAGATGATGTTTATTATGTCTGAACAAGACAAGATCAGGTGGTGTGAATCGCTCACTAAATAGTTACATGTGTTAAAAAGGGACAGTGAAATAGCAGCCACAATTTAAGCTCTACAGTATCAACCAGTAGGAGGAAATACCTGTGCTGGTTTGGCACTGCACTCAGAATAAACAGTCTTTTTCAGTAAAGACTTACTTGCTAAAGGCATAGAATCATAGAATGGTTTGGGTTGGAAAGGACTTTAAAGATTATCTAAATCCAAGCCCCTGCCATCAGCAGGGACACCTTTCACTAGATCAGGTTGCTCAAAGTCTCGTCCAACCTGGCCTTGAACACCTCCAGGGATGGGACATCTGCAGCTTCTCTGGGCAACCTGGGCCAGTGCCTCCCCACCTTCTCAGTAAAAAATTTCTTCTTAATATCTAATCTAAACCTACACTCCTTCAGCATAAAACTGTTACCTCTCATCCTATCGCTGCACTCCCTGATAAGGAGCCCCTCTCCAGCTTTCCTATAGGTGTTCCTTTAAGTACTGGAAGGCTGCTATAAGGTCTCCCCAATGCCTTCTCTTCTCCAGGCTAAACAAACCCAACTCTCTCAGCATGTGTGGTGCACATGATAAACCATGAAGAACAGTGATGCTTTGAAGGTGAAGGACTGCATCTTTCAGATGCATTCAGTCCTTCCACCATTTTGAAGAATCCTTTGCTTGCAGGTCAGCAGTGCTTAGCATATGCAGGTTGCTCTGCACTAACTTTCAGTATTCTCCAATCACTCAAGAATTGTTCTATTTGTAGGAGAGGGGACCCATTTGATATGGAAGTTTGAAGGGGTAGAGGAGATGCTGGAGGTATCCCAAGGAGTTGATGTAACTTGAGGGTGAGGAAGAAAGAGGAAAGCATTCATAGAAACAGGGAGGATCAGGACTATGGCCGGAGGAAGATCCTCCAAGGAAGGGGCTGCTACTGGCAGAGGGAGACAGCCCCACTCTGTCTGTGCTGAGGCACTTTCCTTGCAGCTGGGCAGATTGCAGAAGTTCCAGTGTCTTTTTAGTGCCTGTGAAGTATTTAGAGAGCAGTCTGAGTAAAATGTTTTGGTGCAGACACCAGAAAACATTTTTCTTTTCCTTTCATGCAGGCTTGCTCTGGATCCAGCTGCTGGGTCATGAGCGTGGGGAAAGAGATGCCCAGATCCATACAAACCCCTGCCCTAAGCACAAAGGTATGCCCAGGTTGATGAGAATGCATTTGACTCTCAGGGCAGCAGGTGCAGTTTGAACAGCCATTTTCTCTCTTCTCTGCCCTGGGTACAATCTACTTTATGAGCTTCCAGCCAGACCATATGGATGGATTAACATACATGAATAAACACAAAAGCATTTGCTCCTTAAAAACAGTGCAATTCTCTCCTCACTTGAGGAAGGAAATTCTGCTAACACTGTTGGAGTCCCTCCTGGCTTGTGCAGGTGTCTCTGAGTTGACAGTCTCTACTTTCTTTTCATCCTTTAAAACCTTCACACTGCAATTTACTGTATTCCTGATTCAAAAAGCAATATCCACTATGCAAATTATTGGCAGAAAGAGATCATTTTCTATCCAAGGTCAGCACAAATTTACACTGAACTCATTATACTGCAATTGGCTTGGAAAGGCTTTTGAATGCTAAGCTTATTTATATAATTTTTATTTCTTTATCTTATGCAGAGTTGGTTTTACACCTAGAAAGGTATTTTGATGTTTTAATGGAAATCTCCATTCTGCACAGAGAATTGGAAAAAATAGGTGTGCTGAAAAGGACTCTCTATCTCTTGCTAGTGCTCTCGCTGAATCTGCATACAAACGAAGGGTAGCTGGCTGCACGTGCAACCACAGCTTTTGAATATGTACATCAGGGCGGCGTAAATGAAAATCAGTGATTTAGCAGCCCCACTATACCAGTGACTGCCAGTCACATGCCCTGGGCAACTCTGACTCACTGTGTCAGGCAGGAGCTGTCATGGCAAATTACTTGAGTGATGTTGGTTGACGTGTTTTGTCATCCAAGGAACCTGGAAAATTAACAATGTGATAAAAATTCATTCTTTTTTATTAGCCTCTCTTTTAAGGAGATCTTCCTGATAGTCATGCCTCCTGAGCAGCTTCTTTCTTTCTTTCTTTCTTTCTTTCTTTCTTTCTTTCTTTCTTTCTTTCTTTCTTTCTTTCTTTCTTTCTTTCTTTCTTTCTTTCTTTCTTTCTTTCTTTCTTTCTTTCTTTCTTTCTTTCTTTCTTTCTTTCTTTCTTTCTTTCTTTCTTTCTTTCTTTCTTTCTTCTCTCTTTCTCTCTTTCTTTCTTTCTCTCTTTCTTTCTTTTCATCTTATCAAATCAGAAAATCTCAATAGCTTCCCACTGGAAAAAAAACCCGCACCACAATTTCTTAAAACCATTACTTTTGAATGTATTCAGCAATTTCTGCCAGAAAACTCTTCTACTGGAAATTTTTTTACCAGCTCCACATAAAACTTAGCTGAGCAAAAAGTTTCTTCAGACTGAGGAATTACGTATCCAGCTAGGTAAGAAAAATGACTTCCTGATCACACTTTCACACAATAGTTTCATGGAGATTGACTGCCCTGTAGCAGTCTATCTTTAACAGGATCATTATGAGCTTTTGGATATTGAATTAACAAAATGCCAGCTGGATTCCAAGGGTAGAAGGGTGTAAATCAATAGTAGCTGGAAATAAAGAGTGTCGTCCAATAGCTAGATGACGAAAATCAGAGCTCACGTGTTTGTACGCCTCACTCAACCTGAGATACTGATTCCTATTGTGACCTTGGGCAATCTTTCGACTACCTAGTGTTTGGTACAGTTTTACTGCATAATTCAGAAGCAGAAAGACTTTTCCAAGCCAGATTTATGCATCAAAATCTTGTATATTTTGGAAAATTGATTTCCAGAAATATTTCTTATTTCTATAGTGGTCCTGAGCAATCAATTCTCTGGCATTCTATTCAGTTTCTGAAATGACAGTGGAGTGTAAAAGAAGGGAGCTATCAAAAACTAACATGGGAGAAGAGAAGCATATAAATACCAGCATATAAATACCAAGAGAACTTTCTTCTCCTGGGAGGATATCTTCTTGACTGAGTGCAGCCATGTAGAGTTCTTGTTAACTCTGTCTGTTCTGGAATCTGCTTAATAAGTCAGTCATTTGTTGCCGATGTTCCTTACGTGTATCCCCGAGGGATAAAAGATATAAATACAGGCCTAGAGGTGATCAAAAGGGACTTGCTTCTCCTGCCTGCACAGGAAAACTCAGAGCAGCAGGTTAATCTCTAGGTGCTTCAGAGAAGTAACATCCCCTTCTGATGTCCTCTTGCCAAGATGTTTTTCTACAGCAAGTTATTATCAAATAACATCTGGAACAGTATGAATGTAGAACGTGACATTTTCTGTTGAAAAAAAAATGTCAGGGCAGAGAGGGGTAGAAAAAACTGAAATGACATAATTTTTTCTGGCTACAAAACACAGACTTTACGGAAAAATAGCACCAGGAAACCTTAGAAAATGTGATTCTAAGAGCTGAGTTGACGTTTCGATTTTGTATATATATAATCATAGAAAGAGATAATTGTTTACTCGGAAAAGACTTTTAAGATCACCAAGTTTCTACTTTCTGAAAATATTCTTGGACAATACTGTATTACAGACTCCAGATTTCCTGCTCAACTGACCAACAAGGTTAAAAATGTATTCATTTATTTCTTAGCTTCTTTTTAACTAAGAAGGTGTTATAGGTAATATGAGGTAGCTGTTAGGGAAGGCTTGGGACCAGATATGACATTTTCAAAAAGAAGATAGATGTTATCAATCCATAGCATCTATAGCATCTGAAATTTCTTTTGAAAAATAACTGGGGGACCTGATGGTCCTTCTGGGAGTGACTCGCTTCTCCGGATGTGTAAGATGGCAAGTCAGCCATGACAACAGCTGGTTGCGTATGTTAAGCTGGATAATGGAATCTTCACCCCAAACCACACCAGATGCTATAGTACTGTGGTGTGAGGCAGGCGACACGTGCCTTCTTTTTTCCCACTGTAAAGGAGAGCTTTGGTGGCTGCGGTACAGACTCCAGCCTGTGCCTCTGAGAAAAAAACAAAACTAATTTTGTCGCAGGGTCTGAGGTGCATTGCATGGGGCCCGACAGAGACGTGGGTCCTGCTGAGGTGCAACCAGTATGGAAAGTGGACCTGGCAGCTGTGAACTGTGGGCCTGCAACTGCTTCGCACCACTGGATCAGGGAGTCAGCAGCCATGTTGAAGGCTACTAAAGCAGCACAATATCTCCTCGACGTCCTACCTGCCGTGGGTGCTGCTGTCTGCCCCATTTCCCACCTGTGGACAGTCAGCATGAAGGGCTCAGAGCACGCTGCTCTGCACAGATGGATGAAGCTTCTTGCAGGATCACTTTTTTGGGGAGGTGAGTGGGAATTTGAGGAGAGCTGCTGGGTCTTTCTTTCATTAGCACAGGCATGGGTTACTCACTTCTTTTACTGAAGCAGAAAGGTATTTCCTCAATCTCCCAATATTTTAGAGAAACACAAGTAAGAAAGGTCTTTCAGGTGAAAACTAAGACCTTCATGGAGAAGTCAATGAGCAAGTTTACCCCAACGATTTCATATAATGGGAGATCACAGACAGTGATGTGGAAGAAAAATGGGGAAAAAAAAGCCAAAAACTTTGTATTTAAACTGTATCAGTAGCAGAAGAGGACAGTGCAGTTCTGCAGAAGGACGCTTCTTGGGTTTACTATCTTATAGCAAATGAAAAAAAGCTATTTGACATAAACAACACAAGCAAAACAACATCAGTAACACAAGCAAAGGACTTTTAATTGCTCAACAAGTGAAGCTAACCTGTAGGTGACTAGAGACCATGAATGTTCAGGCACTTCTCTATGCTGTAACACCTGGCTCTGGTGTCTACTCAGGACACCTGTATATGGGAAAAAGGTTTTAGAAATATTTTATATTTATTATGGTCTGGATTCACTCTTGTCCCCAGAGTACCATGAGGACAGTGAAAAAACCAAGAACTTGGCACCTCAGGAGTAAACGGATTTTACAGTTGGATGACGGTTTCAGGTTAAGTTAATGTAGTCAACTGTATTACCTTGTGACGTGTTGAGAGGACAGACTACTGACATGGAAGCTATGACAGCACTGAAGGTAGGGAAGAGGCTTTAAATATGGAATCAGAGGACCCTGCAGGGAGAAGGTGCTTTCCAGTTCAGTTTTCTGGATTTCTACCACATAATACTTTACCACTTTTTTCATAGAAATGGGAATTTGACTGTGGGAAAATGACCATGTAAATCTTCCCTCAAGTCTCGTCCCAGACAGTGACCTGCATGGCCATGACCAAGCCAACACTTTCTCTTTGATCAAATAGGATCTCCTTAAATTATTTTATGCTGGCTTTCATTTTCAAAATTGGATATTAAAGCTCCTAGTTTTTTAAACGAGATAAAAATAATTTTCTTGTATCAGTTTATACTCTCTCCGTTTTCTCCTTTTTTACAGGAAGACAAAAGTAAGTAAATATTTTATTTTTTTTTTAATATTCACCAGTTTAAAAGAGAGAAGGTCATCCCTGTGTTACACAAAGTCTAATTTAGACTGGACCTTCTTTCTTTAAGAAATAATGCTCACTATTCTTCCCAGCCTCTTTACCCTCTGCCCTTTTATTTCACTCTTTCAAAAGAAGGAATTTACTGAATAAAATTTGTGGGATATTTTTTGGATCCAGATCTCAATTAAAAATTGTTTGTTACTCAGTAAAGAAATTTTCCTTTTATTTTTAGTGGGGTTTTTTCACTTACTAGAAGGTACAAACCCACCTTCAGCATCTGATTTATTATTTATTATTTCAGAAGTCTGTCCTTGCTGAGGTTTTATCTAATTTAATTCCATGCAACCTTTTCAGATTGAAATTCCTTAATTAAAATAAAAATATATTCCTTGTATATTTAAATTTACTCTGCATGTATGAGTAAAAGATATATATATATATCCATGATACTAATGTCAAGCTTATATAACAGACCCATGTGTGCTTTGAGAGATTGGCAGTGAATACTTGACCCCAAAGGTATGATGTGTAGGCAAAGGGTGGGTGAGATTACCTTCCACTGAAGTTAAGCTCTCAGCATGTTACAGTGCCAGCTCTCCTTCAGCTTCCCTTCTTGCACTGAGTTTTGTACCCTTTCTTGGAGTTACAACCTGAAAGCTGAGCAGTGCCAATTCAACCTACTTATTCTTTCTTGATCAGTTCTGTTTCTGCTACATCTTTTTTTGAAATGAGCTGACCCAAGTTAATATCGTTTTCAGAATACTTTTTTTTCTTCTTCACCTTTTTACTCTTTGCAGATCACCTCTAACTGCAAACTCTCAGAATGGTGTTTCTCACAGTAGCACATTTCAGTGACTTTGCTGCAGTGTGGTCTGTTGGTACGTCACTGCAAAGCTGCATTCGATTCCCCATGTACTAATGCCTGACTGTGACTTTGTGGATGATCTTTAACTCCTGGTTGTTTTCTTCATCTGTGTGATGGGGATAGGGATTCCTTTCCACCTTTAAAACTCCGAATGTGAATGAATCCAGTAAGATTCAGCATTATTATTTTGCCTTTGTCTTCCTTTATCGGAGGTTTAGCTACTTTTACCTAAATATCTTAAAGCCTCTTGAACTCAGATTTTCCATTAGTTTTACTGTTTATTATCTCAGTATCTTTTGGGTCTGCAAACCTAACCTATTGCTATTGCTGTAAAACTGCATACATGAGACATGGCCTTGACAGATCAGATGTTCGGGTATTTTGCTCTGAGCCTGTCAGCATTGTTCTGCATATTTGTTTCACAGTTTATGTCCTGTTTTCCCATTCTGCACAAATATACATAAAACATAAATAAATAGTTTGTGATCTACAAAATATAGGCAAAGGGGAAAAAAAACCCAAGAAAATGGGGATGTGAAAAATGAGCACAGAAAATTGAAACTGCTGACTCTGAACGCTTGGCGAACTCACGTAATGTCCACCCCTGCAATCACTATGATTCCTCTGGGGCAAACCTCTGATAATCCACTACACATAGACTTTTTGCTATGTATGGGAACACCTACCCACAAACCAACCCAGCCATCTACTCACACTAATTCTCATTCAGCAGTCAGAGCAGGTCTTTATTTTCTCTGCTTTCTTGTTCTTCTGTTCCCGTGTCTCTGGTCTTGTCTAGGCAGAAATTCCCCATCAGTCATGAAGCACTGCAGCCCTCATCCAGATTTCATCCTTTTGCTCTTTACTCAATTTTTGAACAGAGAATTGAATTTATCTCCCCTTGTTATTATTTAATTCTGCAATTAGATTGCTTTGGTTTGCAAGGCATTTTAGTCTGTGGATTTCAGGAGAGGTGGCATACAAAATAAATGTCTATTGACTTGTCAAGGCTGAGAATGTCTCATTGATTCCAGTGTTCTCTGTGTAATCCTCTGTCTGTTCGAGTCTGAATATCCCCTAGCTTTTTATTCTTTTTCTTTTTCCTGTTGATTGCTGTTGCACATTGAACATATCTTCATTGAGCTGTCCATAATAATGCCTTTATCTTTTTCCTTGGAGGTTACTACTAATTCAGAGCCCATAAATGTTTATAAGTACTTTTAAACTTTTTCCAGCAAACCACATGTCTAAGCTGAGTTTCATCTAGTATGCTACTGTCCTATTACCTAGTTTGGTTTAGTCCATTTGGAGCTGCTTACAGTCTCCTGTCTTGACTGGGCTGACTTATTTTGTTTCATCAGCATGTTTTATACCCTCCCATTTCCTTTCTGCAGGTTAATGAATGTGTATTTTTTATTACACTTCTGTGATGAGTTGCAGTGTGATATATGGCTGTTTCTTTGAAAGGGAAATGAGACAGCTATCTATTGAGAATGACCCTGTCTTGGGTTATAATCTTTGAACAATGCTATTTGCTGATCTCCTGGGAATGGGTTTATTGACTTCTTTTTATGGCATTTTAAATTGTAATTATTTACAACCATAAGAACACACGGGTTTTAGTGATCTGGATGTATCTGAAGATCTAACAGCCCCTTATTATTGTGAATACAGTTTGACAAAGTCCCTGTATCACTTGAATAAAGGTTTTCTCCCCCATTTTATGGATAGAAATCTAAATCACTTGAGAAAAAGTATTATAAAAGATAAAGGGAAAAAGGTCTGTCCAGCCCAGTCCCTCGTAAGAACGGGACAGAAAATACGTAGTACGTTTCTGCTACTTTTCCAGTCTTCAGAAACTTGCGTTTCTCAGGGGTTTCCACAGACAGAGTCAGTATCTCTGCGTTTTCTAGTCCTCCATGGCAAAAAGGCATTTATCCCAGGATAAAGAAAAATCTGGTGAAAACAGTAGAAATTTTCTGAATTCTTGCTGTTGTGGCTGCTTCTTCTGGCAAAGTTCTCTGGAGGGTTTCTCCAGAGATAGGAAAATTGTTCTCAGATAGGTCCAGGCCTGAACCGCAGGTCTCTGCTGAACAGTACACACCTGCGGACGTGTCTGCATATCTTCAGGCAGTGTGCTATCTGTCAGAACTCCTCAGGGTCTTCTCAATAAAGCCAGTCAGCCACAGTCTAACTCTGTGTAGAATATAACCCATCAACCACTCCCTTCTAATCCCAACCATACAACAGATTTTTACTCACCTTGTTGTCCATCCACCCAGAGCATAGTGTCCAAACTCAGATATAAAAATTTTGTTGAAGACACTATCAAAGCCTTGCTAAGGCCAACATAAGTAATGACCACTGATGTTGTCCACAAGTCCCGTTATTTTATCACAAAAAGGAATAATTTTGAGCAGGGATGCTTTCTTTGTCTTCAGTAAATCCAAGCTGACCCATTTAAAGAAGTTTCTTGATTTGCTCTTCCCAATGAGTGGGGTCTGTTCAGCTCCAGAGTCTCAGAAATAGTCTCAGAATCTAATTGTTTTATCACTTTTTATTCTTTGACCTTGAGTTCTATTTAGTGTTTTGTTTTTCTTCCTCAGGAAAATTCATTTCTCTCTCTGGCAACAGTTCATCCTCCTGCCTCATGAACAGTGAAGCAAAAAGTTAATTTAATTTTTCTGTAATGTCTACCTCTTCTGGCATCTGGTCTCTGCTCATTTGTCTCTGGGAGACCCTAATGATGACCTCTTTTTCTTTATATATTTGGAAAAAAGTTGTATTATTTGCCTCAAGTTCTTGTGCAGTCTTCATTTCACCCATTCCTTAGCTTTTCCTAATTGTTTGGTGTGGGATATTTTTGTTACAACCATCACACCATACTGCAAGATTTCTCTGTTTTCCAGTACCTGCTTTTTTTGACTTCTATTCTTATCTTTGATTACTTTTTGTTAAATCTGAATTTGCTGCAATTCATCTTGCAGGAGCACAAGAACATTTGACTTTTTGATTATTTTTTTGTATCATACTCATGGCTTTTTTCCCTTTTATAAATTATTTTCTAATTTTGCTGTTCTCTAAAATGCTGACTACTGAAAGTCTGATACACGTATTAGGAAACCTGCAAATACACAAGACTGTTTCCTTTTTAATCCTGATCCTCTCTCTTGTTTGGGGAATGTAGGAGCAATGGAGTAGCCCAGGAGTCCTTCTTCCTTGTGGGCTGCATTAACTTACCCGCTGTGCAGCACTGTTATTTCACATGCATGTATCTCAGTTACCAAAAGACATGAGTGAGGTACTGTCTGTTCAATGTCTTTCTCGCACAAAAGCTCTTTGAGGGGGATAGCATCATTTCATCAGTTTCACAAGCAAGGGGCTGAGGAAGAGAAGGCTAAATTACATACCTGGGCCATAGAAGAATTGCAGAACTGTACCGACTGGCTTCTTTGTGGGTTGTACAGTATCCATGAATCCACTGTTTTCTTCCCATAACTATATATTAGATAATATGCAATGGAAATGTGTTTATCAAAATTGAACAACTGGTAAAACAAAAGCCAGGTATCGCTCCCAGATTATAGAGGCCCAGAAGGGCTGGTGTGCATTTTTTAATGGATTGGAGTAGTATCTGAGTTTTACATGGGATATACAAGAATAAAGCACAATGTCCTTCCTAGAGAAGATCACAGAGATATTTTCTATTGAGTTTGTTTGTTGTTTTGTGGGGTTTTTTTAAGAAATCTCTAGCATGTTTTTCACTTCCTTAGTACTTTCCCTTTGGTTATTTAGCATCTCAGCTCTGTGTGATGTTTATTTCTGTCAGGCTTTTCAGTCTTAAAATTTCTGATTACAATATAGAAGGCTGCTTCGCTGCTTCAGCACAGATTTTTTTTCCCTATCTGAGTATTTCAAAACATGTAATAAATCCTCCTGTAATTAATGAATGGAATATTTTACTGAATACCTGTGGACTGCTAGGTCTTTTTTAAAAAAGATCAGGATAATTGGGCAAAGATAATTAAAAAATAAAAAGTAACTAGTCATAAATTGGAGACACAGCTGTAACCTCCTCCCTCTCCTAGTCTAATCAGAAACCCATCCTGCTCTTGGATATCTATTTTCTTTCTTATTCTCTTTCAAGGGCTTTTTTCCAGTGTAGTTTTTGCTAGGGAAGAAGAATGATTAAAAAAAAGGCACAACAGCTTTAAACATTCCCAGTTGTTACTCTGTTGTGCATCTTTATACTTTTTTTTAAATAGATACATGTGTGCAATATGCATAATGTTTACAGAGACCCACTTTTCTAAAAGCAGACTGGTGGCGTTAGCCTCAGCTCCATATCACTGTACACAATTACTTGACATGATTTCCAGACATGGCAAGTGTCAGTAGCTCTTTCTTCAGTGCTTGGAAGAGCTCACTGTTTGAAAGAAGTGCAGTTCCTTGCTCCCTTACCCACATGGCCCATCCTAACTAAGGAAGAAAACATGAGGATTCAAGAAACTGCTGGAGGGCCCCCTTGAAACCTCACAGCACAATAGGGGATGATACCTTGTCAGACTGGCAGCCCCCTGATCTGGCTTGTGTTTAGGGATGGCTCACACATGCCTTTCTCATTTCATAAAGGAAGGCATTAATAATTCCTGGCGAGGGACAAGTATTTTCCCCTCCAGCTCTTTACCACCCATGAAGATCACAGAATGAAACTTCCAGTGGAAGACATTGTCTGACAATTGAATAGTGGAGATTTTTGTCTGTGGCTCTACAGCAGTCAACAGGCAGCTGTGAGAAGATGCTGAAGCCTTGTGCTTCTCATGCCTGCCCTCGCTGTGATGCTGCCTGTCTTGCTGTCCATTGCTTGCAGTGTAATTTGGGTGGGCATATGAGGTGACACAACAACCTCGCAGGTATCGGTGTCCACTCAGGTGTTGAAGGATGACACGTGCTTGTGATCCCTGTCAGCAGAGTGGCTGGGGCACGGGCTCAGTTCCCCGGGTGGGTGACCTCTCCAGGAACATGCAGTAGGCAGGAGAGGTGTCCCCTGCCTCGCTCCAGCTCCAGGCATTTTTGCTTCCAGACTTATGCTCATATGGGATTTTTGAGGGTAGTCTCTAATCAGGTTTAATTGTTTGAGCTGGGATGGAGTCTCGACTTTTGCACTGAGTAGTGCGAAGAGATGTTGATGGGTTTCAAGGAAGGAGCTATCCTGTCCCCGTCAGTCTGCACTGTGCAGAGATGTCCTTTGCACATACATAGCATGCTTGTTACAAGATACGGAACAAAACTCAGAACATATCCTTATCCTACCACTATAAATGCTGTCTCAGTGACCTTTTGGCCAAAAGCTTTGGATGACCAGCTGTGTTCATTTGCTGCATTGTTTCTGATGTAATTGTTATTCCATCCTTTATGTCTTTACTTTATAACCCTTAACTTTTTTCATATGAAGGATCTTTATGACTACAAACTCAGTAAACATTGTTCAATTTCTGAAAAACCTCCAGTGAATAGTGAGTTTGAAATGGTTCTTTTAAGTTTCCAATGTGAAACAGCAACTCCAACTGCTCATGATGTTGAGTCTGCCTGTATGGAATGAAAAATAAAACGTGTCTTGTTGTTCGTGGATTTGAAATAAAGATGTTGCTCACTATCAGACAACTCTCTTGAAATTGTTTGTTGACCTTTCTAGCCTATCGAAAGTTAATGAAGATATTTTAAAGCAAAATAAAAAAATACTGAATGTTATAAGATGAGAATTAGTATGAAAACTAAAACAAACTTTTTCCACAATCAGGGTGAATTTCTTATCATTAGAAAAGAAGAATTTAACTCACCCATTGTGATGCATGCACTTAGACTGACATGACAGGGAAATCTAACATCCAACAGTCTCACTGTTTGTATCTTGCAGGAGACGTTTTGTATGTATACATAGTGACTACACCAATTCTTTTCCCTTGGTCTATGCTCTATTAATTAAATTACATGTGTCATTTTGGTTTACATAAAAATCTTTTATTGTAACAGAAACACAGACTCACTATGTAGTTGGTGGTTCTTTCTTTGAAACTTTAGATCATTATTTTCAATTTTTTAGAGCTTCAGGCAGTACTTTGCAATGATGGTCTAGCAAACTAAGTTACCCACAGTAGCTAAAACATGTAAAACTGCTTTAAAAATGTAGTATTTGTGAGAAATAAAGCAGTCATTCAAATCCAATGGGAAAATTTGACAACACAGCTACAATATCTTCTCATCTGCTCTGTTTCCATTATTGATTGTAATAGGAAAATGTATTCAATGGAAATTACTCATGCTAGGTGACTGTAATTTCGTAAGAGAAGGTCACATAAATGAAAATTAGTTTTATATTTTTTTTCTTTGTAATTTGAGACAGCTTCTTAACTGGCAAATTTTGCTGAGATCAAGAGTGGTAAACAAATTTAATTTGGCTGAGCAGCTCTGGAGTACAAGACTCAATCAGAAATGTGATACTTTAAAGTCAATTGATCCAAAATTTCCTGTTGATCAGATTTATTCAGCTATCTTTAAAAAGAATACAGTGTATTTTTTAAGGTTGGTTAGGTCTAACGGAAGAAATCCCACCCTCACTGAAGTCAATGGAGAAAAAGGCAACCTGCTGGCTTCACTGAGGCATATGTAGAATTAGTGCCTTCATGTGCTGCTAACAAAAATGAGGAGAATGGAGAAAGAAAAATAATCAGTGGCTGCACCACAGTTCTTAAATCAGAAAATAACTGTGCTGAACTCGGTGTTTGCGCTTGCATAACATGTAGGTGTCCTGATCTCATTCACACTGAACACTTGGCACTCACAGAATATAAAGGGGTATTTTAAGAGTCTCAAAAGCCAAGGGCATACACTTTGATAGTATATCATGAAAATACAGGGAAGAGCAAAGATCTACATCTACAGAGGATGTGGTGGTTTTTTTAAAAAAGACTGGACAAGTGGCCAAAAAGATATAAAGAAACACTATATCCAACTATAACTGCTGCACACTCGGAGACTTTAATGAAAGGCAAAAAGCAGAGGACACATAATCAGTAGTCAAGTCTGTCTGCGTTTAGCACCGATGCATGAAGTTATTGCAAGGTCTTGTGCACGGTGCAAGCTGAGTACTCATACTAACACTGTTACTCAAGCTCCTTGTGGCGGGATAAACTTCAATCTTCTGAAAGAGTTTATGCCCTTTGAAAAATATTTTTTCTAATATATACTAGATTGGTTTTTGAAGCCCTGATTTCTAGAATTATACAATCAATTTTCTAAGGTGGTCTTACAGATGATCTTGGCCATTAATTCATGCTTGGGATGTGCAAAGATCTAATGTTAGCATTGCAGCCTGGGAAGCTGTGGTCATTCTACTGAGGGGAACTGCAGCTGCTGATATTTGTGAGTCAGACAAACCTCTGCCTTATTATCACATTTTTATTTAAAAATACGGAACAAGCATCTCTCTTAGAATAATAGCAGAAAATTTGATTGTTCCATGCCTCGGGGGCATGAGTGTCTGAGGTCAGTAGGGCAAACAGAAAAATTTTGAAAGAAAATGAAAATTTTGGAGGTTTAAGGATGTCTCTGAAAAATAATTTGGCTTAAATTTCATTCCAGTGGGGCCTGGAGATCTGGAAAATATTCTTTATCTACCAGACATATTCAAAGTTAGTTCTCTTTAAAAAAAAGAAATGTTTTCATATGATTCCTAATTATATTCTTTTCTAATGAATGGAGACAATTTCAGATGATTTGTGGCAGGAGACAGACAGAAATGATGAAAAATCAAATGGGAACAATGTACGCTGATGACTTTCCTTGAGTCTCTGTAGGGCAATTATTATTGCCTTTTACCAGACATAGTGAGGAAAGTGTATCAGTGAATTGGTAAAAGGTCGTTCTACATTTCTTTCTCATTTCCCTAAGAATACAAAGATTAATCTTTACTTAACTCCCTTCTCTCTAAAGTAGATCCATTAGCAAGTCAAGGATCAAGTTATCGTGATAGATATTCTCAGTGCTGTCACATACTGATGTTTTCCTTCCCCTCCATCCATGGTCTACAGAGAGCTGGTGGCATCCAGCACTGGCTCTTCTCATGCACCTGCACATAAAGCCTTGAGGAGCCTGGGACTAGTCCACGCTGTTATTCCTATGTGGAGTCGATATTCCACTTTTCCTTTCAGCATCTCACAGGACAAGCCTCACTAATATCGTGGTATTAATGTTTAGCCTTACTCTGTAGTGAAGCACATGAGGCTGTCAGATATGTATGCCAGGAGGGACCAGCTACTCCAGCCTGCTAGAGTAGCCCTGCAGGGCTAACTTACTCCTGCATGCTGAGAGCTTTGTCAAGGCTAGTTTTGAATACTTTTAAATATAGAGGAGACACTTCCTCTATAGACTCCTATTCTCTCTGTGAAATCTTCTTTCCTTGTGCCAGGTTGGAGTTTCCTTTTCCGCAATCTGTAACCATTGTCTCATCCTTTTACCGTGACTTTGGAGACTATTCAGGGGTTGCAGCCTGGCTGGGCTGGCAATGAGCACAGAAGGCAGTGCAGTGGGCCAGCTCTGACACTACATGTGGAAGTGCCCCATCCTTCTCCTTTTAAAGGAAGGTGCCAGAAGACCTCTATTGATGAGAGCTACTGCTTTAGGCATTGTTTTCATGCTACTCATTACAGATTGGCTCCAGCAATGAAGTAAGACTTCTAAATAAGCATAATAATAATTATTAGTCTTTTTAGGAAGAGTCAAAACTGTAGTAATTTTCAGTTAGCAAACTAGTTTTCATATCCAGTTCTTTCACCTTCTCACCTTCAATGGTGCCCTGCAGCGTCAAGGTCTATGGCACAGCTCCACTCGTCAGGGAAGAATTTTCTCTTGTATTTGAATTGGTTCAGTGTTTAATTTCATTGCTATTCTTTTCCTACCACCTCCATTCCTGCATCCAGCTTGTGCCTTGAGACAGGAAGAGCACAAATGTCCCTTCTGCCTTCTCTAAGGTTCTCACTTCACAGCCTAGAATGGAGCTGGCCCTGGTGATCCCCTCTCCAGCTGACCTGCACTGTGACCTGCTACCAACAGTAGCTCAACAAACATCTCTGATAGCACTGCTGCACAAATGGGATCTTACAAGAGGGCAGAGATCAACATCTGGAGGTCAGAAACCACTGCAAGCATTCTAACCTAACTGGTTCCTATTCATGAACTGGGACTTTCAGGTAAATAACTCCAATCATTGCAATTTCTTCTCCTAGGAGAATGTTTCCAAGACTTTTATTGTGTCTATTGACCTGTCTTGCTTTCCTGTAGCCCCGTGGCTCTCCAATATTCTCTCTGAAATAAGAGGACTTGTAATTCACATATTGTTTATTTGACAGCCTTTGTATAGTCAGGGTAAGTGAAGACAATGATGGGGAGGCACGTCTTCCCCATTCCACTTGCAGTGATCCCATTGTGTTTTGTCACTTCTGCCTGAGTTGATGTGTCATGTAGTCAGCACAGGCTGAAAATGTCCTGTGGTTGTAATGTTCAGCATTTTAGCTTCTGACTGCTGAGCCTGACTCACAAACAGGCTTAACAATTGAGCCAGGATGAATATTTTGTCAATGCGATGTTTTTAGAATAATAAATAGACCAGTAATTTATTTAAAAGGTATTCTCTTTTCATAAATATTTCCACAAAAGCTTGAGGAAGCTTAATCATATGGCAATTCTTCATCCCATTGTGGAAGAGCAGAATTAAAACTAGCTTCAGTTTCCCTGCTCAGCAGCTCTGTGATTTCTGATCATACCTCTAATTGCTCAGAAGCAGAACCTGCTCTCCTTTAAATGATTGTTAAATGATTCAGGAATCATATTTATCTGGAGCAATTGTTCCACTGATCTTCACAAAAACCCATGATGGGAAAAGCATCATTCATTTTGTAAATGGCAGTTCTTAAATCTTTTGTATTTCTACCTTTCGCCAAATGTGCATCTTCTATGATATAAGATTAGGTCATTTTTTATTTTTCTCTAAAGAAAACCACGCTAATTACAGTTTGATTAGATAAGTATTTAGTGAGAGATACAGTTGGCTGCATAGCATGGAAGAGCTGTTAGAAAAGGTTTTAGCAATTGAAACTCAAGGGAATATACAGCTTAAACTTTTCAGAATGAGTCTGGGCATCCAATCAATATTTAAACCTGTTTCATGACCTTTTCTCCCTGTGATTTTCACTTGCTGCTCAGCTAAGCGAGAGTCTGTGATAGGACCCTTTCTATTTTAGTATGGTGGGTTTTTTGCTAAGATTGATACAAGAATTCTTCTTAATGTTGAAAATCATTAGAACTGTTTCATCTCACAATTTCTTTGTTAGACTACAAGCAGAATTATAGATGGATAAGGGAATCTGGAGTCTAAATACTTCATACTGACAACAGGCCAGGATCCCCTCTCAGCTATGCCAGTGCAAAGTGTGAGTATTTTTTTTTATATCCATGTAATTGCATTAATGTTTAGCTGGTATAACTCTTAAGAAGATAAATTTCAGGAAGAAATTTCTTATGAAGCCAGCAATTGTACACATACAAATTTCTAGTCTTTCTATTTATCCATTTACACTTCTGTTTTCCACTGAATAATTCATTGCTGACAGAATTCAGGGGTTCAGGTAGACATTTGGTAGCTCAACAAAAGGAAATATAAAATGCAACGAAGACTCCCTCTAATTTCCTTTAATCTCCTGCTGAGTTACTACCAGCATGACCCTGAGAGAAGTATTACTTCCTGAATACATAGCTTTGACGAACAATAAATTTTTCTTTCATGACAGATTTATTCCTTTGTTGAGGAATTGCTTGAGAGCTATTTCATTGTATATAGTGAAGGTGTAATTGGACTACAGCAGGCTTATTCCTTTAATAGGTTAGGCAATAATTCCACGTCATCTTTTAGTACACAGGGCTTTCATTCTGTTAAACTGATTGATTACTTTATCAGCATTCATTTGCTGGCATTTGTATAAAGCAATGTCTTGCAGAAGAAATAAGTGTACAACTTTACTACTTTGCCAAGAGGACAGGATCTATATAGAATAGAATAAAATCATAGAATAGAATCATCTGGCTGGAAAAGACCTTTGAGATCATTAAGTCCAACCATAGCTGTCCACTACTACACCATGTCCCTAATGAGATGATAGTGAAGCAGTCTGTACCCTACAGAGGAGGAGTTCAGACCAAGGAGGGGAGTTCAGACCAAGAAGTCCGGTCTCCCTCTCCATTCAAGCCAGAACCAATTAAACCATTTGCCTTTCCTGCTGGACTTTTGTGTAAAGTCCTGCTCATCCTTTGTGGCCTGGATTCACAGCCTTGCAAACCTCTCCGTTACACATCTTTCCATTGCCCTTGGGGAAACCAATGTTGATGCTCACTGAAGACATGCATTTGGAAACTGCACCCTGTTATGACTGGATGGTGCCTCCACATCTGTGGAAAAGAAATTGTCCCTAAGTTCTGAAAAATATTTAGCACTGGCTTTTTCAAACACACCTGCTCTTGTTCTGACAATCATCTAAATTGGATTGTGCTGAGGAAAAGCTGACCTTCTTTCTTCAGTAAGGTCTTCTATTGGAATTCAATAAACAAAATCAGTCAAACTCCACTTAAAATTCCTCTTAGAATATTTCCCTATATAGAAGCCAGAGTAAGGAATATTAGGTTAAATTCTTTCTTGACATAAATTCATTGAATCTAAATTAACCAACCTTTTTTAGAGCAACCTGATTGTGTCATCAAGTGAAGTATCCCTTTGGCATGGCACCCACAGGACCTGAACTAAGTCACATCAACAGAGAATTCGTTTTTCAATCACTGCAGTCAGAGCACCGGCTCTGATTTTAGTACCACACTAATAAATCTTCCTCGCAACGTTGCATGATGAAGATTCAGCAATAAAAACTTACTTAGCTTTCCTTACAATTTTATTTACAAAATTGATTCAGATAGAAAGTGGAAAGATTTTATTTCGAAACAAAGAACGATGTTTCTATGGAGTTTTGAAGAAAATCTGTTAAGCTATATTTGAATCTCAATTCATTAAACATTTAGGCTGACTTGCTGTTTTGATATTCTGTGTCTTGCTTAAAAACTTGTTGCATTGTCACCCTTATCACAGAGTTTCCAGAAAGCTACAACTTCTCAGAAAACAGAGTGCTAGTTATGTGTGAAGAAGCAGTCATCAAGTGAAAACAACGGAGTAATAATATATGGTTGGATATTTTGCCTAATGTTGCTGTGAGGAGGCCAAAACACAGCCTGCAGTAGGGAGAGTTCCCAGCTGTTATCAAATCTAAATTCCCTTGGATGAAGCAAGACTGACTCTTGCCTCTGTATTGTCTCTCTTTTGTCTCTACCTTTGGCTGTGTAAGGTGTAAGGTCTTCTTATTGAGGTATGGTTTTCATGCACATTAGTCACCCTGAGCAGTCTGTGCAAAGTTGATCTTGATCTACACTGTGCCATCGCTTGCCAGCAGGCTTTGCTGCTAATCTACCATGAAGGATGCTTCATTTGCTGCCAGGTGGGTTGTGCACAGGGGCTGTGTTGTCCCACTTTTCTTGACCCTGTCCAGAAAATTGCAATCATGCTTTACAATAGGCAAGTAGAAAAAGGCAGCCTCACATACCATGCATGGATTCTGCCTCATTTAGCACCTACATGCAAAATAAAAAAAAAGTTAATAGAACTGCCAAACCAATTACATTAGATTACATTAGATTAGTGAGCCAAAAAATTAAGACATCATGGCAGACAGGTCTAGGAATGTTGTGGCAAAAGGAGTATGGGATACTCGGTGCTAGAAGAAATTAATTTACTCAGTGAGCTACCACTGGAATAAAAATATTTTTAAAATGTCAGATGGAACTAAAACATTTTAGACATATGGTGCATTAACCAAATGTTTAAACATTTGCCTTTAGCTGCATAAATGTAAAACTGATGGAATGTGTTTAGCAAGTGATACAGATTATCTTTAACTGCATTAAACTGCACATGTTCATTGTAATGCAGGCCAGTTACAAATGCAATAGAGACTGCATCTCTCTAATCTCATGTATTGATGATATCTACACTGTTCTATTGCTTTAAAAATTTCTGGTCATCTCTGTCTCAAGGTATGATTTTTACTGATTGAAATGATGAACGTTAAACATCATTAATCAGCACCCCCACAACACCCAAACCAAGAAATACTTTGATTTCTCTAATTAGGGTACTGGGCTGGGTGTCAGAAGGAGCTTTTGCTACACAGACTATAAATGATCTTAGGAAGTCTCTTCAGTTCTCTGGGTTTGTGTAGAACTATAAATGATCTTGGGAAATCTCTCCAGTTCTCTGGTTTTGTGTAGTTTGCCAGACTGCAGAGACAGCCATCTGATAAATCAGAAGTTGCATCCTCTGTCAGCCCCTATCTGGTTTATATAGATGAACTGGGAGTTGTAGAGAGCTTGGACAATTCAGACAATAACTGCAGAAAATACATGTGGTGTTCTCAGATACACAGCCATTCCTCCCACGATGTGTAAAACTTCTGGAGTTTTCATAAATATACAACAATTGTCTGAATTCAAAACAATGAGACAAAAGACCAAGTTCTCTATCGTTATGAGCAAATCTGTGAAGAAGAGTCAGCTTTTTCTGTTGTGTAACAGTTACAGTCTTTCTAAAAATCATATTATTTCATAAGTACCAAACCAGTTTTCTGGACTTTGAAAATAGATGTCTTTACAATCTTTAATTAACTATGAAAGCTTCTCAGTGAAGCAACTGAGAGCTCTACAAACTGTATGACTTGAGAACATGTTTAGAGCTGGTTAAATTTCCTACATTCTTCAGACAGGCGCACACATCTATTAGATGGGAAAGGATAGGGGCTGATAAGTCAAAAGAGAAAACATGCAATTGCTGAGATACCAGGTAGAAAGCAAGTGAACTGACTGCAAAGAGGGAAGGAGACTGTCTGAGTTAATCTGTGGCTAAATAGTGGCTGCGGTATCTCGAAACCCTCTGCAGGTGCTGCAGAATTGTTTGAGAAAGGCTACTGAGCAAAGCATGGTAATAATAATCTGAGTCAGAAATGTTTTAAGTCTTTAAATCAGGCAACATCAGAAAATTGGTGATACTGTGTTGGTAGTGATGGCTTAATCTTTTTCTTTCCCCTTGTTAAGACTGACTACAATGCTTCCTCAGCCTCTTTACTGAAGGACAAGAAGTAAAGAGCTCGACACGTTCACATAGCTGTGCTCTGAGCAGGGCTAGTGAGCACAGCACAGCCCTGGCGGGGTGCTAGGACCTGCTGTAGGATGTCGGGACTCTTTGCTGCCTGTTCCAGCACAGCTCTCCTCCTCCTCTCTGCTCTCCTCTGGTGTTTAAATAAATGTATTTTTCTCTGCTGTCAAGACTGCCAGAGGGAAGTTTTGGATTTTGTTACTAGTTATCTCCTTATCTTCTGGGCTTACCAGGAAAGAGCAACGCAGGAGTTTTTCCTTCCCATTTATCTCACACCATAACTTTGAACACCATATGGGAGACCTACTTGCTCCAAAAAGCATATGCAGGTACGCTGTTCTGGCACATATATGAGCCTCACGAAAGATAGCTTAATTCAACATGATTTCCAAACCAGAGGAGAACACAGCACGTTCAAGACAAGTTAAAAAACATTGGCAGTTGTTCTGCTAGTCATTGCTTTCCAGCTGCACTCCCTGAAGCACGTAGAAGCTGGGGAGCTGATGGGCTAGCTGGCTAGCAGAGATGTCTGCTCTGCGTGCTAACGGCAGCCTGGTACAGCCTCAGAGTCAGCCCTGCTTCATGCAGGCTGTGCATCCTTCAGCATGGGCTGAGGCAGAGCTGGAGCTTCTCTCTGGGCCACTTGGAAAGACACCTTCTTCCAAGTGCCCACAGTGGGGATGGGAGGGCTAGGGAGGGAGGCAGGGGCCAAGCTCAGCGAGTTCCCGGCTGCTCGGCACAGTGCTCTTCCCAGGTGACAGAAACATGCCCAAAGCTATTACTCACCTGTCTGAAGCAGAAGAGACCCATATGTAACAGGACAATTTGGCCTCTAGTTTGTTCAGCAGGTTTCTGTAACACACTAAGAAGTGTTCGATAGTATCAAACCTGACATTTTTCTACAACTGTATCTGGTTCAGTGAAGAACAACCCAAAAAGTAAGTGCCAAAGGAAGCTGGCAGTACCAACTTGCATTACCTTCAGCAGAGCTGGGGTAAAGGGGTAGGCATACAGGCAGAGGAGGGAGATGGGCATCTCCAGAGTCATTTTGTCATATTAAATGTTGTCTTCTTGTTTAAGAGAAGCACCTTTCAAAACTAAGCCTGGATTGTGTCTCTTCAGACAAACTGTGAGCTTTGATGACTCTGGATCCACAGGACATGCCTGGTGGCACATTAGGAGAAGGTGGCCAACTGTGGAGCATCCCTAGCTAAACAGCTACAATACTAGAAGACAGCTTGTACTCTCAAGATTTTTTTTCCAGAATTTTGTCCCCTATTTCTCCTTCTTATCTAATTTTTCAGGCTTTTGGACCAAAGCAAACACGGATCACACCCAAATAATTTGCAAGAGCTTAGACTGTGCCAGGAGAGGCCACTGCCCAGAGGAATTTAGTAGCCCTGTTCACCATGGTATTGATTTGCTATTTTGGTTTTCTTCCATCTCTGCTCACTAAGTTGTATCCTGAAATCTCAAAGCAGGTGCAAAGATGGATAAATATTCCTTGGCAATAAGGCCATGGCACAAGAATAGTGGCACAAACAGGTAATAACCTGCTGAGTTTATGTGGCAATTGAGCCTCCCATACGGACAAGCATTTATTTAGCTTTGAGAGTAAATCTCTTCAGTGAAATTCAGAATCTCCCAGACATAGGAATACTGAGCCTAAGGCATACTGCCATCTTAATACTGAGCTTCTGTGAGAAGCATTTATGTATGAATTGGCCTTGTTACTCCAGATGATTACTGTACCTTTCCCAACAGCAGAACTGTGCTAGAGAATCCCATATAATTTAGAAAGAGATGACTAGAAGCCAGCTCTGTGAAAGGAATTAGTTTTATGTGAAGATAATAAATTTGGGTGTGACAGACATACTGAAGGAAAACTGCTTTAAAATAATACATGTGTGCCTCAGAAGTTGTGGCTATCTGCCCATGCTGTCCTACTTGTGCTAACTTACCCAGATGTATGTGTGTCTCCTTGCTTGGAAAATACTTTCTAACTCTCCTGCCTTAGCGACTGACTGGCTTAATTCCAAGGTCTCGGTAGGATCATATTTCTGTCTGCATGCCTTAGTGTTCACAGCTAAACTAATCATGGCAACTAGAGTCTGTTAAGTACCTTAGTGTCTGGATGGATGGAAGAACACTGCTGGAGATTAATTTCTCTGCTTCAACACTAAAATACATGTAAGAAGGCTGGGTCAAATCCTCCTCAACTCTTACTATATAGCTAAGTCAATGGACATTATCATGTCTTGTATCGAGCATTGCATAAATTGCATAAATTAGTGCCCAGAAAACAATGACAGATCCTTTTTGATAAAATTGTGTGCAAGGCAGCTGGTGTGTGATATTGGGCAATGGGGCACATGGCACTTAGTGGACACAAGTGTCTGCTGTCCAACAAACATGATTTTCCATCAAAATGATGAGAAGCTTCTTTTTTTATGAAAGTGGATCTTGCTTTAATGATCTTCTGGTTGCCTCACAACTGTATCTATCAGGTGGTTCCTTGGCATTACACTGGAGGTATTTCAGAGGTCCAAGCAAGTCTGTGGTGCAGAACACCACTTGCTCTTACACTGCTTGCCCATGAGTTTGTAGATTGAATTTAAAGCTTGGATGACGGTCCGAGAGAGAGACGACTGTTTTTTTCTGAAAAACAGCTATCACCTTTGTTAATACTTGAGTAAAAATATGGCATCTTCTGTTTAATGCCTTGGTAGCCACAAGCCGTTCCCAGCACAACAGTAGGTCCTTAAATATAATTTGATTTCTCATCCCAAATCTGAGGGAATCTGTGACCCTCACAGTGTCCACGGCTGTTGCAGATGGATATCCGTCCTACTAATTCCTGTTCAGGTTGTAAAGTGTACAGAGATGAAGAAACACAAGAATCTTCCTCTTAGTATAATTACTTGTCTTTGTTTGATCCCACTTCACTTTTGAAAACAGAGAACATTTTTGGAGTGTAACAAATCAGGATGCATATGTTTTGTTGCCATTTTGATGTGAAGGTAGTGTGTAATGGTAAACCAGCTAGATTAGATCAAAATGTGGAAACAGAAAAAAACAAAATATATTAAGTTATATCAAGGAGGCATGTGGACTAGCAGTGATCACTTTGAAAATACTCATCTTACCTCCATGAAGGTGAAAGCAACCTTGTTTCCACAACTAAGAAGCCAAGATAAAAGGGCCTGCCCGTCCCGGGGTGGTGCTACATTTGTGTGCTATATATACATGTGTATGCTTAATATATACATACGCTTACTTGTTATGATAGAAATAACACTGCAGCAAGAAAAACTAGAATAGAAAAGGTATTGCTAAGGAAAAATGTCCAATTGACAAAGAATGCTTGGAATACCTGTAAAACAGATACCACTCTTCATAAGGGTAGTCTTTATTAAAGAAGCCATCTCTTCAGAAGGTGTGGTTTTTCGCTACACTCTGTACTAAAAAGAATTTACTGAGGTGGATCACAGCATCTTATTTGTATCAGAGGACATCACTCTGCTGCTTATTTGGGTCTTCGGAGCTTTTGACACATTAGCCTTGGTATGCATAAGTTTATTTCTTCTTTTGTTATGTTGATGGTCATGAAATCCTAACTCCTTTGAACTAGATTTTTGAAAGGACTGAGTGAGAAAAAGTGCTCTCAGTAAACATCTGTTAAGAATGTGAGACACAAGAAAGGATATTCTGCTGTCACTGCAACGCTCTTTGTTCAGGGTAATCTAACTAGTCATCTCCTGTACTTGGAGCTATCTTGTCAGCTAGGTATTGTTTCTCTTCTGCTGAACAAAATCAGACTGACTTTTGTGTTACTAATTCCCTGAAGAAACCAGAACCTTTACTCTTCTGAACCATTTCTCAAAGTACTACCATTTGGGGGTTTTATTTCACATTCCATGCTGAATTTGGGATTTCCATTTCTTATCCAGCTCCTCAGGGTACAACCCTAGCCCCCTCTTTCCCACCTCCCTCCACAAAATGTGAACACCATGAGGACATGCACAGTACATACAACAAGGGCTTTTCCTCCTCAGTGGCCTCTTCCCCAACTCCCCAGTCAGTATTTGCCTGGAGGAAAGCCATCTGTGTCTGAAATCACTGAGAGAACAACAACGCTATCTAAAGACATTGCCAAATCATGCAGGAGGGATCTGAAAGGGATGCTCGCAGGTAATATTTCAAGTCAGTTCAAACTTCCCAAAACATTTTCTTTAGGATCAGGCTGTAAAACAGGCAAAGTTCAATTAGATTTCAGGTTGCAAACCCATGTTTCTAAGGCTTTTTTCCCACCTCACTGTAACATGCTGTAGCCTTCAGGTGCCCATTCTTGACCTGATTGAGAAATGTCTTTGAGGTCACTAGCCAGCGCTTTGCAGATTGCTTCCGAAGCAAGGCAGATTAGTGCACTGTCTTCTTTTCCACTCTTTTCTGATAAAACCATTAATACTCTTCATGAGCAAGCTGTGGCAGTCCGTGAACCATTAACCTTAATCCATTTGACATTCTCCTTTCCATGTTTTAATTATATTTACAGCTTTCCAGGAGGTTCTTAGCCTTTCTCTTTTTATCACAGGGTATTCTCAGTGGACCCCAGCTTCACTTCAGTTTCCTCTGCATGCACTTAGTAATCTATGCAATGTACCTTTTTTGTGGCCACAAGAATTGGCTTGTAAGAAGCTATTTGAAAAATAGGAACATAAGCATATTTTTATATTTGTATTTCCAGGGCACTTATCTAATAGTGATTTTCTGTGCCCTTTACACAAAGAAACCCTAATAGATCAAGTAAAAATAGAAAAAAATGTAATCAGTGCTGAAGGCTGTCTAGTAGAAATGGCTCTTGCACTGCTTGCAGCTTGACCTTGATTCTCACTTGGTTTCTGGAGACTGCTGCTTGCAAGGCAGCTGCATCTCATGGTTGCTGTAGTCCAAAGTACAGCCATGTATATAGTTATTCCTTCACATATGGACTCGTCTTGAGATGAAAGGCATCTGCTTTACAACGTAGAAAATGAACTCAGTGCAGTTTTGAAAAGAAAAGATGAATGGCTCTGTGAAGATGAAGGGCCTTGACAGTGGGCAGTGATTCACCCCTACCAGAGAGTTCTCTTGTGCCACTGCAAAGGGTAAAGGTCCCATCTGTGCTGACCACTGAGGTAGGCCTCTGCCATCGTTCTGGTCCTCAGGGGCCAAAAAACCCAAAGCAGCTTAATCTGACTTGAATCACCCTGTGCCTGTAAAAAACTGAGTGCAGTTCACTGTGCCACCACAGATGCCCTCTACTTCTTTCTCTGCAGCTGACCTTCTGAAAGTGATGGGTCCCCTGGGAACTTGAGTCTCATCTGGCAGCCCCATATGGTTGTCCTAGGTACCCAAAAGCATCTTGAAAAGATTTGCAGCTAAACAAATTGAGGTAGGTTTTGACTGACTTACACTGCCGAAGAAAATTGTTTAAACCCTGCTTACAGGCATAGTCCTTAAGCTAGAACAGAGTTCGCATGGATTCAGTTTCCCTGCAGAAATAACTTCTTGAAGGGCTCCAGTTTTTTTCCTTCTGGGCTGCTAATGGTAGAAGTGGCTTGATAGGAGCCATATCAATTCATCACTGGGTTTCTTTGAGACACCGGGCATTGTAACTCAGGGCTGTCTTTCATTGCTTCACAAGAACACACTTAAGAGGGCTATGTCATCAGAACCACCGGTGATCATAAGAAGAGATTCATTGTCACTTTGTTATTGTGTCCTGCTGTGCTTCCAGGTAACATTTCTTTACCCTGCTCTCAATCTAGGAGTCATTAAAGCATTCTGCTGGAGTGAATTCTGTTCTTTATCTTTAATAAAATGAGGGACAGACCACGTCTACTCCTACAACACTTTTTTTCCTGCCCTCAGTAAATAGGGTGTGTACTATCCCTCATTATTGCAAAGTCAAAGTGCCTCTCAGTGAGGCAGGCAAGCAGAGTGACTGCCATTTAACTTCGAGAGTCTAAAGTCCAGTCATCATCCTTTATTGCCCATTAATGAAAGGTGTTAAAATGATCAATAGCTGGATAAAATGGCAAACAGGCAGATCAAAGACTTATCATGTTTAGTAACCTTGCGCATGTAGGGAAGAGTGAAGATGTTTATATAATGAAGACTGTAAGAGCAAGACAAACATACAAGATACTGGGAACAGCTTTCAACCATTTTCAAGTCAGGGGTTTTCTATACAAGAAATGACTGTTACTTCCTCTCCCATTAATTTGTTGGGTCTTCAGTGAAACCACGCAAAAAAATGTCATGCATGAAACCTTTTGGCAAATAAGAAGTCCATATTAACTGGATCTTCTTTACCCACATGTTTGTCAGCTCCTTCAAAGGCCTATTATAGAAATTTAAGTCAGGATTTACCTTTATAAAAGCTCTGCTGACTTCCAAAAATGCATCATATGTATCCAGGGATCTTCTATTTAAATTTTTACTACAATTCCTACTAATTTGCCTGGTAGCCATGTCAGTCGTAGAGGTCAATATCTCCTTCACTCTCCCCACAGAAAGAGAGGACACTGCAGCTTTCCACTTTCAAAGTGGTTTTATAGGAGAAGTTAAACTATCACAGCTGACCATTCAACAAATTGGCTGAATAGCTCAGCATAGGTTCATCTTGACAGTATCTGAATGCCTTGCACTGATGCCTTAAGTGATGTGATTAATACCTGTCATGTGATGTTCACCCTTCTTCCCTCCTTTGGAGAGAAGTGTATGCCCTGGAATGCCTTATTTTGGTACAGCTATATCAGTTTTGGTTTTGTTTGGCTTTGTTTACTTTGAAAAATGCATTTTGCTCTGTGTTTATTTTAGAGAAGGCAAGGTTAGAGAAACAGGGACCTTAAGTCTCGAGGGAGCTCATTCCATAGTTGCAGGCTGACCAGTTCCAGCTCCTCTACAGACAAGCTTTTCTCTGGTTTTAGAGAGGTCCAGTTCCACCAGAAAAATAAAGTTACTCAGCACAGATTTACTGAGGGCTTTAAGCAGTCTTTAAGGTATTTTGAGCCAAAGATGTGAATCATTTGAATGATCCATATTCTGATCTGGAGGAAAAATCTGATTTCTTACGGTCGACTCTACTATTTGAAGCAATGTGTGAACCTCTGGGGTACAACTTGAGTGCCTTAAACCAGATATATCACACTAATGATACAGCAGTAAATAGCCAAAGTCAGCAACTGCTACACAATGCAACACATCCCAGCCAACTGCAGAAGCCATGTGCAAGTCTTCATGCAACAAGCTGGCATTGACAGAGCATGACTGCTCCACCAGCAAAGACCAAGGGAACCCTCCCAGGGGCACTGGGTCTGGGCTCCAAGCTTCTCAGCCCTGTGATAGGCTCTTCACATGGACTCCACGTGTGGTTTCAGGCTCACAGAACATGGATTAGCTGAGAAAGTAATGCTGAAGAGAAGTTCAGCAGAGGGGGCTTTCTCGTTAATATTCATCTATATTCTGATGTGTCATAGGATGTCTAAAAAAGTGCTTTCCTGGTGTTAAGGAACCACCATCAGGTTCCTGCTAAGGCTCTTTGTGCTGCTCTGAGCAGCCATCAAAAAGGTTGTTTCAGAATAGCTTGGAGTCTTTTCATATTTAAGAACTTGAGACTGATGCTTTCTAGTCCTGCTAGCTCAGGTGCCTCTGCTGTGGTTGGTTTAAGTGCTCTCAGCCTGAAGCTGAGCAACAGAAAACAATAAAAAGCAATAAAAGACTCACTAGGAATTTTGTATGAAGGGAGGGCATGTAAGCTTTCCGGTGCACTCATAGATTTTTTCAGGCATGCATCCAGTATTAGCCTCAGACTCTTAATTTCCTTTAGGCTATGATTTCACGTGGCTCAATTTATTTCTAGGTACCCAAAGAGTTTAGAAGTCTCACACAGTCCAGAAACTTCCTAATAATCTCAGACAGATCTGTAAAGCAACCAAGCACTGGAAAAATAATAGCAACAGTAGTAGCTGCAGATTACTTCCTAGAGCTTTAAGTCCTCCCTTCAGAGCAGACAGCCAGGCAGGGTTAGCTGGGTCATCCACTGCGTAGGACGCACCCAGGTACAGCTGCCTTGGGACCCTTTGCAAACTGCAGAACTGATTCAAAGGTATTCCTCTTTACTCTTACCCGTGCCAGTTACGGGGGCTGTGCAGTTTAATATGAGATGAACCAGGTTTTAGTTCCTTCAGATCCCTGAAACGGTGCAGCTACTATTGAGCTGCTGACAGCGGTCGCCCCCGGATCCTTGGCCGGGTCACAGCTTGGGAGGCTGCAATCTGGCTACTCACAGTCTCCCTGGAGTTCCTGTTGGCAGTATTATTCCTTTTCTACTTCTTGTCCTAATTTAGTTGGGTTATCTTGCTGTGCACTGTTAAATGCTACCACAGTCCATATCAGAGGTGGCTACGTGTCAGGTTTGGGTGAAGCGATCTCTCATTAGCGAAGCCTGATCTTCCAGGCTTCACTCCTGTGAATAATTCAGAGGCATGTAATTAGGCTTCCAGAGGTCCAGCGCTATTGCCAGGCGATGCACTCAGGAGAGTAACATCGCTTGAGTGGCCTAGAGTTTTATATGCGTATCTACACAACAACCTTGCTACAAATGTGAAGTCTTTGTTTACATTTGCTGTTTGAGATCAATGTGAAAATAAACATAACATTTGGGGAAAAAAGTGAAAAAGTGAAGGGATTTATCTTACTTGCTCTGAAACCATTAAAAGCCTGGGGCTTTGAATACTCTTGTATGCTGAACAATGATATCCACAGCCTTTCAGCTCAGTTTGAGTTCAAGTGGAAGCCAGAATTAAACATTCAGCCCACTGGGCTCAAATGTAAATGGATTAAAACCAGTGGAGCAAAGACTCTACTGCTCTTGGGAGTTTTGCGTGAATCTACAAGCTATGAGGTTACTGATCAAGAGCTTTGATAAAATATTTTTTAAATGCAAAATACTAATATGTCTGTTTCACCAGTAGACATTAATTTTTCTTCCTTTCTATGGTCTCTGGACTAAGAAATTCACTGGCAACAGTTGGACACTTCCAGAGAGACAAGTTCTGTCTGAAGACAAATTCTAAGATCGAGAAGATGAATTATCCCTGTGACTACCTTTTGCCTACGGAGGAAGATTTTATTTCTCAAGTGGCAGGATGGAGTTACAGCCATCCTGCCTGAGTAAATAATGGAAAGGCATCTAAATTTCCTGCTTGTAATGTGAAGTAGAACCTTGATTTTTCTTTCTTGAGCAACAAAACATATCAGCTGTGAGTTTCACCCAACAGGAAATACAAACAATATGTATGCGCATATTTAAAAATCACACATTTTTGAAGTAGTTATACACAGTGAGTTATACATGCATTTGTTTTCAGATGCAGTCAATATCTATACTGGCAGAAGATTTTTAGGTTTTGATATACTGCTCTGATTATTGCTTGTGTAGGGTGAAATGTATCCCTAAACACTGCACTGTCAAAGTAATATCCACAAATCATTCAGTGTCCATCACTTGCAGATAGTAAATATTTTATCCTTTATTGAAAAATAATATTTCTTCTTGAGTATTGCTTATGTATTCCCTTTGGACAACTCTCAGAATAACCTTTTGGGATTCATAAAAACTAACAGTTCCCTTCAGGCTTTTAAAGCTTTTGTCACTCGGACTCCCGAAGGCACTTCCATGGCAGCAATACACACTTCCATGGCAGCAATCCTAGTCACTTAGTTTGAAAGATGAAAATACATTAAGAGGAACCTAGAGAGAGTAAAACTTCTTTCTTCTGTTCTAGCATAAAGGTGTCACCTATGCTGTGTGCAGGACTGACAGTAAAACACAGATGGCCTCTCTGTAGGGATGCAGTGGAGGAACCGTCCTACGCTGGGAGGATGCTTCAAAGCAACATTCAAAGAAAATGAACTGTGTGCCTGGGGTAGACTACTGGGATCAGTACAAGGACTATGAAAGGAAGATGTTATATTTCCTTATTTTTATTCATATTATTGTTATTTCCTAAGTCCTGATCCATCTTTTAATTGCTGTGTTAACAGCTATATTGAAATTATTTGTTTTGTGGATATTTTTTTGCTTGAGAAGACGGATATCCCTTACGCCGTACTAGACAAGACTGACACCAAGTGGGATTTTTTCAATGGCATTCAGGCCCACAGGAACCTCTGCCTTGCCCTTTTTCAGGGTGCAGGTTAGCATGGCATTCCTCAGTTTGACATTGCTTGTTGTATCAAGAAATATCTGTCTTGTCAATCCAAAATTAGACAGTAAACTAATTTCTGACACTCCTCATGAGCTGTGTACTTAGTAAGACTGTTAAATACCATGGATAGCTTGCCCTCACATTATCCATATCACAACTAGGTCCCAAAAACTGAGCTAGGGATACCTGCTGGAGGATAAGCTTTTGGACTTGTCGATGGACGGCCTGGTCAAACACTAGGGGATGGTAAGGTTGCAAAAAGGTATGTCCCATTATGGGGAATCTCCTTATTAATAAGTACCAGATATCTGTTCAAGGCAAATGCAGGCAGCACATAAGCTGTGGTGATGCACTACCAAGGCAGTTATTAAATATCATGGTAGAAACTGAATAAGATTCTGCAGGTGGAGAAGAGAAGATCATGCTGCCCACAGATAATTTCTACCCCCATCTGTTCCTGAAATACTTTCCCTCCAGCAGTGGAATAGGTTGACTTTGCCTGGGCAGAACTTGCTCTTTGTGGTCTGTAGAGGAGGGAGTGAACTGAGCCATCCATATGCTATAGCCCTTCACAAAACCCAAACATGGCACTAGTGCTGCATGGTTTTAGCTGCTACTGTTGATAATGCTGGCCCAAGTTTCATTTGCTATGCTTATGGCTTTGAGAAACAGCAGTGTGTTATTATGTCCCTGAAAGCTGGGGATTCTACAGGGGATGATGATTATGATGATGATAATAATAATAATAGTAATAGTAATAATGTGGCATCCACAAAGCTGTTTGTGAAAGCAGCCTAACACACTGCCCTTGAGCTATTCCTTCAAACAAGATTTCTAGCATGTATTCCTCCTTTTCAAACATCTAATGGAGTGTTGAGCCAGCAAGACAGATGGGAAGTTCGAGTTTCTCCCTGCACAATGGCAGCAGTGTCTGTGCTGTCAAAATTAACTCTGCATTTTTTCCTGCTTATACTGGAAAAAAAGATCTTTCTAACCTTTGAAAAATGTACTGTGTGCTCAGAGGTCTTATGTTCTTCCTCTAGTTTAGTTCAAACAAAGCTGATTCAAAAATTCAATTCTAATGTCATTCAGATAGCCGGTGATATTCAAATATTTGCATCATGAAAGTATATTTTAACTACACAATCTCAAGGTGCGTGGAAGGATAAGCACAGTGGGTCACTGCTTGGCTAATGAGGGGATGAGCACTGTATGAAAACCTGAAAAGAAGCATCAGTCCAGCTCTACAGGTATTCAGACTAGGTAGACACAGTATCTGCTGATACTGGCACTTATCAGGCAAATCCTGATCCAGGTTGCCCTTACCCAAGGAATTTCACCATGCTCTGTGGGATTTTACAGCTGAAAGGGAGGACAGGGTCCATTCTCTTACACACTTAATTGATGTTGAAAGGCAGATTTTTTTGATTAATCTATCAGCCAAGGCACAGACTGCATCAAAATTCGCACTTTTTGACCCGAGCTGTTGGACAAAGAAGGTTTGTACCAGTTTATGATATCCATTTTGACCTCTCTGCTTTTGATTGTAATAGCACATGTTCATTGTGGACCCAGTTTTTAAAAATGAGTGACCCCCTTGAGGATCTGTTCTAAAAAACTTGGGCTTCTCAATGATGGAAAGCAATATTTTTCTCTTTAAGGGAAGGAGAGAGGCAGGTAAGGAGGAGTAAGTACTGTGCTTCTTGGATATGGAAGACACATGTAAATGCAGGATGTCATTCATCATTATTTGATACATAGCAAAATACAGTAATTTTGTTTAGCAGCAGGTTTTAAGAAGATTAAACATGCTAGGAAAATTGTTTTAAAATAACAATGTAACAGGATATTGTAAATTATTTTGCAGTAGGCTGTCATGCCATGTCACCATAATTCTTCAAAATTTAATTAAAATCCACAACAACTTAATATTCAAGCCCTGTCAAGAAAACTAATTGGATACAGGGACCAGCTGCTGGAGAAGTTTGGATGTCAACTTCAAATGGTAAAGTGAGTGGTTCACACTGGCTTGTAAGTATCCATTTAAAACACTTGATCACCACGGACTTATGGTGAAGGCAGGTTTTGTTTATAATAAAGTCTTGGCATTTTAGCCAGAAAGATTCATCTTTAATGACAAGATATACTAATCCTATTTAACTAGAGATTGTTTTTTTAAAGGAATTCTCAGTTTAATGCTCTATGATAGGAAGTTCTCTCTCGGAAAAGATGATACCCACTGGTGTCCATGGTTCTAGGCACCTCTGCTTCTGAACACCCAATAGACTTTCAGTTTCCCCCTACCTCTGAGATTAAGCACTTTTAAGATAAGGATGGATACTTCAAATAACTAATCCCCTTTTTTTAGCATTGTAATCATTGCACTGGGTTGAGTGGCCATGAGATCAGAGTACATGATTATAGGGGTATTGGTTTGAGAGCCCATTGGAATGGGGCCAGCCACACTGGCCAGGTTTCATGCTAAATAATGAAAGGCCTGACATTAAATGCATTGCAATGAATCACATGCCTATTCAGGGCGACACTTTATAGTTCTGCAGTATGTATTTTAGAAAAAAATAAGTTTTAAATTACAAGTGCTTTGTACAGCTCATTTGTAAACTCACAAGTACTGGATATTGCAAGGTATCTGTATTTCGATGTTTATCAGAAAATAGAACACTTTGCAAATTTATCAAGAATAGGAAAAAAACATTTTAAAATTATGGAAACTGGCATAATTGGGATTTATAAATATTGTGTTAGCAGAGCAAGTAGGCTATGTAATTCTCCTACATTTACAGCATTATAAAATACCCACAATAAAAGAGAGTCTCTTTTCTCGTAAATTGTTATGATTTTTTTCCATCATTGATTTATACTGAAGTGCTGAACTCCAACACTTTTGTTGCTAGGTAGCAATTAAGATGAAAGCACTGTCCTTTCTGAGAATGACATTCATTCAGGTGATATGGAGATCTGACAGAGTTTTGCTCTTTTACCTAGAAGTTGTTTGTGAAACAGTAGAGAGGAATTGTATTTCATTGCCTCAAAAATAAAGAAAGAAAAAGAAAAGGTAAGAATCTGGAAATATTTAGCTTGCAAAGAGATGAGAAATGGGTTTTTCAGGGAGCAAATGTCATGCTGTATGAAAGCTAATATAGCAAATTCAGAGTAAATGCAAATTCTGTATGATAGGCAAATTAGAGACGTTAGAATTAATCATGAATAAGTGCCCAGCATTGTGCTGCCTCTGTCTGGGTTCTCCAGCTGATGATGATTTCTGGTTATGCTCTCATTGCTGTTTAAGCAGATTCTTCTATGGCTTAATCCTATGAGTATCTGAACTGCTAGCAGACACAAAGGGCGTCATGATATCTCATGACACACACAGAGCAAACGGTTCTCCTGACTGGGGAGATGAGTTGAACCACAGCAGGAGTCCTGGCCCTGGGACTTGCTCCCAGCATCTCTGAGACAGTGAAGGACCTCCGCCTGGGCTCATGGTGGGCTGGGTCTGGCCCTGGGGTCCTCTGTGCACCCTGCTGTGCTCAGGTTTCACCCTCTGGCCTCAGGAATCTCATCCAGTGGCTGGGAGACACGTATACTTTTGCAATAGCAGAATTCAACAAGGCAGAAGCCATGTATCTTGCCTGGCTGAGAGCTCTTCATTGGCCTCATCTAGACAGTGATGTTGGGTAAGCTGCTGCTCCAAGTGAGTGACACGCTCTGTGTTAGTCCTGCTTATATCACGTTTTCTGTCTTGACAGTGCTTGGGCAGGGTCCCTCTGCAGCCCAGTGACACAACTGCCATAGGGAGGGAGAGCAGCTGCCTTCATCTCTTGTGATGTAGAATGAGCACCCATGGCGATGGAATGTGACTCTCCTCTGAGCTTTATCCCATACTAAATTCACTGGAGGAAGAACAATATCCTTCTGGTCTTTGTTTTGACATCAGGTGGTAAATGCCTCATTCCTGTAAAGCTTGTTCTGCCATAGAGAACAGTGTTCCACTGTGTTAGATTAGTGTACATCATCCATGTGCAACTTCTGCTAATTTAATGAATTATTTAGCAGTGCCATGCTCACAGGCTCATGCCAACATGGTAATAGAATTCTGTACTGGCTATGGGTATAGCCAGATGTTCACAATTTTTCTCCCTCTTTCTGCACAGATTTTATGCAAATTGCAGGAAGAACAGGACTGCCATCACCACCTTCTCCATTAATAAATCCCATAATGGACTCCACGCTGATAGAACCCAACCCACAAGGGACAAGCTGCTGTGTGTGATCCTTAGTCTTTGTGAGTAAAAGAAACATGCTCAGTGGAGGGAAATAAGGGCTACTGGAACCATTTCTTCACTCGCCCGCTCCTGCTGGTGTAAATCGTGTGTAACTACAGTCGGTGGATTTACACTGAAGTGTTGTCAGGGGAGAACCAGGCTCAGCAAACTCAGGAAGAATTAGATAAGCTACAAAGTGAAAGGGTGATCAGAAGGTGATGACAGAAGCACAGTAGGAAATCCTGAGCTGTTGTGCATGACAGTTTTACAGAAACCTTTTTCCTTTTTTTTTTCCTAGAGGTGTTTTTCCAGTGCTGGTGCAACTTCATCGAGTACCTACGGAGACAAGAGCTGGCCTCACTCTCCCCTGTTTCCACCATTCAGTCCCCTCCTCAGAAGATTTAATTGTGATTTACACTTGCAGAAGTGAGAAGAGATTCAAGCTGTGCTTGTGCAATTATAGCAAACAGGGGAGAGAAGCCAGCAGAACTAAGTCAGTGGATTTTGCGGCTGGGGCTCGGGCTGTTTCTGCACAGCTGTTCTCCCTGCTCGGCCGTGCAAACTGCTCCAGAGTGAGACAAAGTGGATGCAGTCACTCTGGAGTCAGAGCAGTTTAAGTCCAGGGCTGCTTTTCAACTCATAATGACACCCCTGCTTTGCAAAGTATTTAAATAGGAGCTTTACTCCCAACAACTTCATTGCCATGTTTAAACCTAAGCACGTGCTTAAATGTTTTTCTGAAGCAGGTCCTTGGTTTGATAGCATTTTATACATGAGGTCAAAGTTAATAAGCATCAGGCCCACTACACGACAGTGTGAGAATTACCCATTTGTAGAGATCTAGAAATGTCATTTATAATTCAGGTCTTTCAAGGGAAGGATAATGGTCCAATTTTACACTGCTGCTTGGGAGAAAACAAAAGCAGGTTATGTGTTTGTGTGCTCTGCGCTTTTTGGGTTTCTGTCTTTTTCTTTATAAATTGCATCGGGATTTCAGAGGACTGAAATCCAGCTGATGCTGTAAAATACTTCCTATAAAGAAAAGTCTTGCACCCTGCCATAGCTGTGGGCTTTTTGTGGAAGACTTGTGCTTCCTCCAGGCTCCATCTGTGGTCCTGCTCACCCTGAGTGCCCATCAATTACATGCCTCATACCCCGGCACAGGGACTGATGATGGATGATCTCTGGCCAGAGAGATCTCTGCTTTCTGGTCACTTGAGTCGCCTTGCCAATGAGGCTGTGTTTCTGTTGACTCAGTTAATGAGGATCAGCGTTATGAAATGCATGGCAGGGATTCAGTATACATTACCAGTTAATAGAGATAATTGAGTGGAAGGAAAACTAGTTTCTGATGTCACAAAACGTCTCTTGTGATAAAGCATTTGGAATATAATGGTTAACATTTCATTTAGCACTTACGGAGATTTGTGTACTGGTTAATACGTATTGTTTATGAAATTATAATGACATAATAATTGCTTGCAGATACAGTCCTTTTATACTGGGTGTAGCCTTCCTCTCCATTTTTCTTGTCTATCCAGTCTTACTAATTCTCCAAACACACCATCAGACATCTGTTGCCAGAATTTAAATATCTATTTTTCTATGTCCACATCTAGACTCCTGAAAAGAGAGCTAAATCTTTTTTCTTGTTTTGTTTTATGGGGCTTTTTTTCCCCAGAAAACTAAACACCGAGATGAGTGGGAGTTGAAGACTGGATAATGCTTCAAATAAGGCAACTTAGCTATGCTATAGCACCTATGTATGTAGCACATCAATAGAAAAGTGCTAGGAAAGGACACTCAGAGCACGTAGCATGATTTCTAGACTTGGTAGGATCACTAAAAGTTCCTGTTGTGCATTGTACAGACCTTTTTGATACCTATTGACCCTTGTATTTGGCACTATTAAAATATCTTGGCTGTGGTTTGGGAAAGCACCCAGCAAACTAACACTGCTTACATGGTTGTTTGATCATCCATCTTGATTCAACAAATATTAATCAATATGGGTTTTTATTTTGAAAAAATCAGACAGCATTTTACCATTTATTTTAGTAAGTTCTCGTATCATTTTCAACTAAAAAGAAATGTTTAACTCACAGGTATATTTACTTTTCCATCATGGAGGACCTTGAGGATAAGAGGAAAATAGGAATACATTGTGGGAAATAAACAGTACTTTCCTCCTTATATATAGAAATAAATAATGTCTAAAAATCTTTTTGCCTCCTACTTGAGTAGACTAAAATCCTGGAAGCTTCTTATATGTGCTGGCTGACTAAAAATAGAGAGCACACATCACATTATCATTTATACAAACCTGTCTGCAAAGCCTGGGTAGTCCCTGAGATGCTTGAGGGAGGGAGGATATTTCCTGGCAATATCAGTGTATGTGGCTGTGCTCTTCCCTTGCTTTTTCTTAGAAAGAAGATACTGGACAACACACCTCTACAGTCTGACGTGTTATGACCAATGTTAGGTTCTTAAGCTCGAATACACAATTTGCCACTCAAGATACTGGCCGTTATTTCAGTACTGGTAGTGGTTTTTGAAGTATTAATCAAAAAAAAATACTTGAGACTAGAAAATAAAACAATTAAAATATTAGCCTCTGCAAGTTGCATGGGTGTACCTTGCATCCTCTTGTGCACTGGCATGCAGATGCTTTCAATGGAGTGGTTGTGGGAGCCAAGCACGTGTTGCTGAAAGCATCTCTGTAAGTCTCCAGTCTGCTAGAGCACGTTAATTCAGCTAAGGAGGGTCTAAGGGAGCCTGTGAATGAAAAGAAGAAGGTGATTTGTTCTATCATGTGAAAAAGTTATAAGGAAGTTATGTTTTGGCAAGCAAGGATCCAGGGTCTGGTCTTAGGCACCCTTTGCGAGTCACCCTTCGTATAGCACAAACCAAGAAGATGATAAGAGCTGGACTTCCTGATGTTACAACTGATTTATTGATGTACTGCAGGAAGAGTAGGTGAGTTTCTGAATTGATGCTGGCTGAGCTTTGCCTCAGATGGATTGGCAATTTCCCACACTGGCATATAGAGAAAGCTGCCTTCTCTGATGTAATTTGGATGGAAAGGTGACCTGGGCCATGAACAATTTACAGAAAAGGAGAAAGGCACTCACCACGCTCTGCTCTTCATGTTGGTGTAGCATTCTGCTTCAGGCAGGGCAAGCACAGTCACAAACCAGAGCAACACATGAGTATGTCCGGCACATTGGCAATAGGATCATAGAATCATAGAATCACCAGGTTGGAAGAGACCTCTGAGATCATTGAGTCCAACTGTACCTGTTCCCCTACTAAACCATGTCCCTAAGAAACTCATCTGCAAGTTAAACACCTCAGGGCATGACGACTCCACCACCTCCCTGGCAGCCTGTGCCTGTGCCAATCCCTGACCACCTTTTCAGTGAAGAAATTTTTCCTAATATCTAATCTAAACCTCCCCTGGCACAACTCACAGCCATTTCCTCTTGTCCTATCGCTTGTCATTTGTGAGAAGAGACTTTGTCATAGAAGGAGACCAGATTGGTCTGGCAGGACCTGCCTTTCCCATGTTGGCTGGGCCTGATCACCTGGTTGTCCCACGCGTACTGTATGCTAGCACTCAAGATGATCTGCTCCATGACCTTCCCCAGTACCAAGGTCAGACTGACAGGCCCATAGTTCCCCAGATCCTCCCTCCGACTCTTCTTGTAGATGGGTGTAACATTCACCAGTCTCCAGTCAAGCGGCACTTTCCCAGTCAGCCAGGACTGCTCTCAGACCATAGATGCCAGTCTACCTGTGACACATCTAGAGTGAGCTGACTGTTACAAGGCTGTTGAGGACTGGTGTGACACCCTGAAGCATCCACCATAGCTGTCTGCATGTTGTCCAGCCTTTGCTGATACTACCTGTTTACGAGGAACTTACAGAGATGTAAGAGATGAACAGGAAGCTGCCACAAAGAGCTAACCATGTAAATTCTCTGATTTCCTAGCATTCACATGTGTTTTAATGCACTGGATCTCTACTGATTTAAGCAGACCTCACTGATTCACTCTCATAACAGTGCACCTTCCTTTCCCATGATATCTTTTTAGTTTGAATGAAGATGGCTAACACCTCAGAGCTGGATGGGCATACAACATACAAAGCTGTCTTTGCCTACATTCTTCAAGGAAAACTGTTTTGTACCACCAGCCCATGCTGTTGCAGCCAGGCTGCCATAGCTGGGACGCCATTGACCCAAATATACTTTTTGAAATATGTGAGAGTGGCTTTGGGGAAATCTATGTCTCAGACGAATTTCCAGCCTTCATTTTCCTCCATTTCAACTTGGAAGTTTTTGTCCAGCCTGGAGCCTGCTTATGGTCCAGAGATGAGGGAGGTGAACAAGGTGCAAAGTTGGAAAGTGAAAAGAAAATATAGGGTAGAAAACAATAAGTAGGAAGGAAGCTACTGTTTTTGTGGTCCAGCCCATGCTGTGGCTCATTATTATTACTCGCAACAGTGAATGTTGATGTAAGCGCCGCAGAGTGCCAGTAATTAGTAGGCATGCCTCTCCAACTGCTGCAGCATGTGATCAATGAGTTCCTGCCTCCAAGAGATGTTTTGCACTGTAAGAAAAGAGATTTATGCTAATGATAAACATAAAGAGAGATTGAAATACAGCATATAAGCTACATTAGGAATGAGATTTCTCCTACACCTACACATTGGAAGAAATACTCTCAGCCTGGAGAGCTGGTGGAAAGTGAGGTTCAGTATCCACCGTGCAAGTTAGATATAACTCTCTCTGTTTTATTCCCTTCAGACTCCCACAAATCTGTTCAGCAGTATCTGGGAAAAAGAAATCAAATTTACATAACATAGAATGCTGTTGGGTGGTTTAGTGACATTCAGTTACGCATGTTCAACAGCACTGCCATTATGGCTGATGCCTTCCACTGTTTCCATGTCTATGTTATACCAAATTCTCTTAATTATATTTTTAGTCAAACTTTTTCTGCCACTTGTAGGCTATACACACTTTGCAAGCCCCAGTAAATAGGGCATGAGCAAAGAAAATGACAAAGCAATGAGACAGGACAGAGCACCACGCTTCTCGCTAACAGGATAGCCTTTAAACAAGAGCTGACATGGTGCCAGGCTAAGTAGGGGCAGTGATAGGGAGGCTTTTAGGTCACTTGAAGCCTTCATAGTATGCCATTTGGTGTGGTGCACAGGAGAAGGGGCCTAAACTCCCTTTGCTCCTGGGTGGATCCCCATCCTTGTTCAGTGATGAATGTAGGTGTGCACTGCAGACCTACCCTATGGCACATTGCTTTTCCAACTTAGTAAAAAGCTCAGCCCAAAATTTCCAGCCTCTGAACTGCTGAATGGAGCCCTTTAGAACCTCACAAGGATGGAGAACATCTTAGGTTGTAGAGTCTAAGATTTTTAGTAACTTATTGTTGCATCAAACATCCTCCTAACAATCTTACATTAAGCTACATCTTAAAATGAGTTTGCTATTTACTTCTACTTCTGTTAAAATGCAAACTCAGGAATTAATTCACCTGCTCACTAGGTAGCGTCTTTCAACTTTTTGTCTAATTTTAGAAGATTATTTTTCAGCTGTGAGATCTTATGCTAGCAATAGTCTCTATGTTTAACTGACACTTCTGCTTTGCTCACACTTGCCTTTCCGATATTTTTTATAGAGAATGACCATATTCTCTCCCAGTGTCGATTTTGCTAAGCTAAACAGATCAGCCTTTTCTAGTTTCCTTTCAAAAAAATAAATGCCAAAATCCGTGAACATCCAACAATACTTGCTTTGTCCTATTCTAGGTTGAATTCTTCTTTGTTATGACATGGCAGTAAAACCGAGTATGGGACTCCAGGTACAGTCTTATTAAAGTATTACTCAGCTTATGGCACTAATCATGCCTTATGCATGTGGGAATTACCTTACCAGTATGCCTGTATACTCTTTGGCATGAACAGTAATTGTAATCCAGCTTTAAAATCTATGACCTACATGTGTATGAACTACACGTGTGCCTTTTCTTCAGCTCTTGAAAGGGGCATGTCTTTTTTTTTACCTATAGAAAGAACCATATTTTAAATTAAGAACACACTGATAAAGATTTTAATAAGCTACATTCTGCTGGTTTGCTTCACGCTGGAAATGAACAGCTTAGAGATCAGAGAGCTTTCTACATATTCTTCTTAGTTTGGCTTCCAGTGAGCCCATGCTTGTGAAAGCACATGCTGCATGTGTGTGTGTGTGCACATGTATATGTGTTACCAATAAATGTTCAACCTCTTGACTAATTTCAGCTATATTTGACAGTCTCAGAGGCACTGCATCCCTACAGATTTAATGAAAATTGGCAGCCAAGTAGAGGGAAGAGCTGTGTTGCCATCGCCACTGAAGGAAAGGCTGCAGCACAAGCTTTGTCTAACCTTTTCTCAGATACTAGAAAACCCTGTCAGGTTCCCAGACATGGGAAATAGTCATCTGGAGCTCACGCGTTATTATATGCTGTACAGTCAAGCCAGGACACAAATCCATAGGAAACGAGTCCACATTAGTTCTGCTGCTCTGAGCTGTTTGCTATGTTTATGTATTTTCACTTGCTTAGAGAACTGGATATCTCTGCGAATTCACACCCACCCTTCTCTTTCTGCTGCCTTGTAATATGCCTGAAATTTGTGTATCTGTCAGACATACATTTAAGTATATCACATGAATTAAGTTGTGCCTTTTACTCTCTCTCACACACATACATGCATCTTTCTGTATCTCTGTAAATTCCAGCTATTTGAATGCTCCATATTTGCATCCTTTTTTCAATCTTTAGATTGTAATGACAACCTTACAAACAACTGTATTACCACCATCCACGTCTCCACTCTCCTCAGGTATGAGGCCTGCACAAGGGTATGCTGTGGCCATGTACAGGACGTAGAAATAATGACATAAATAGGAGGTTAATACAGTCTCTGGGGAAGGGCATAAAGTTGTACTGGTCATGTACATCCATGGAGTTGCACAGTTTATAGCTACCCTAGAGGTTCTGACTCAATTTTGGCCACAATTCAGGTGAAAGTTCAAGAAATACACTAGCAGTATTACATACCTGTTAACAAAACACTGGTCAGAGTTACTTAGTCCATTAGGTCACTAACTGCAGTATTGCATGGGGTACTGCAAAGCTGTTCCAAGAGCTTTTAAAGAGAAAATAACAATCTTTCTTGGATGCTCTGTGTTTTCACAATAAACAACCATAAATAAGATGCTGCTAGTAGACTCCATTTTCTCTGATTACACAGCTACCTGCCCTTCTGTCTATCAGCCACACAATAAATCTCTCTCTTTCCATGAAGTAACTTGCATTGTATAAAATCAATATGCTGTCAGAGTACTTTGCTACCTTACTGGTGGCACCAGCATGGCATCTCCCCTAGTAAGTGTGACTTTGCACAGGATAAAGAAATATTCACCCCATCTTAGGGCTAGATTTAGTAGAGGTCTGAAAGGTAGGAACCCCATAAGGACTTTGTCACTTTTTTGGTTTCAGTTCACTTCATTTAGTACTCAGGATCCACCTGGCTCCTTGGGTTTACAGCCCCCAGGGACCTCCAACATCCCATGCCTCAGTGAACTTGGCCAGACCACAGCTATGGCAGCGGCAGCCACAAGCTTCTGCCACTTTCCAGCTCAGCATTATCAGTGTTAAAACATACACTGCATGAGCGATTCCCAACAGTGCTAAACCAAACCAAAACCAATTTTAACCGGAACACTTCAAGGCACTTCTTTACAATGAGGGCTATCTATCTGTCTGACAAATTCAGACTTGCTTCCCCCAGCTGTTTTTGCATTAAAGCTGTTCAAAACCAAAACCAAGCAAACATGATATACAATTTTCTTTTTTTCTAGGTGTTGAAAACGAAATCATTCTCTTTGCATTAAAAACTGGTGATGGCTTAATACAAACAAATCAAATGAGATTTCAATTGCAGGAGCAAATAGAAAAATTTCTGCCTGATCAATAGACAATCAAAATGTTATCAGGAATCAGCCAGAAGGAGCTGAAATGGAAATACCTGCCTGATCTCAACTGCTATATCTAATGCCTTGTCTCATGGAAGTCTGAACCTCTCAGGGTTGTGCATCAGTCTTGATTTTGGGGCATAGAAATGTAACCCCCTGTGATCGATCAGTCTCTTGCACATGTCATGCCCAGCATGTGACTGAACCCTCCTTCCAACGAACCAACCAGGCACTCACTTAACTCATGGCTGGGGCATCTAATGAGCTCTTTGAGGGCTGCACTCAGCCTAAAATCCATAAAATTCAGCTTCTGCTTTCCTCCCCACTTTGTTTATCTTCATTGCTGCATTTGCAGGTTCAATGTGTGTATGACGAAGCCGTGAAAAGAGCAACTGAACTAAATGATACCCTAAGGTCTGATCAGCAACAGACTGTCATCTACCTCTTTTGACCTATCATCCCAATTTTAAATACAGACAACATGGTCATTTTATTGACTGGATTAGAGAAAAATTGAGCTGGCTGACCTGTATGATGACATTATTGTGTCGTTTTTGCAGCTATGACAAAAAAAAGGAATTTTTATTGAATTACTGGGGGCACAGGCAGAACAGGGAAAAGGAAAGGTAGCACAGAGGTGAACAGGTATTAGGCTTGGTGTCTTAGTGCTTAGATTCTCCAGGAAGAGATCTCTTCTTCTCTGCTACCCTGTCTATGCAGCTCACTGCTATGTTGGATACTGCTGTCTTTCCAAATATGACTCACCGCGTAACAAAAGAGACACAGAAATTACTTGCAGTCCTTAGTAGTGGATGCTCACATTACACTTGTTCATCTCCCAAATAAGAACATTTGTGATCTTTGAAAATAACAAAACCCATTTGGAGGTGAACATCCTCTTTAAGGGATACTTTTATGCAAGCTAGGTGTTTTAAAAATGTGGTGTTGCATGACACCTACTGACAAGCAGGGCTTATCACAGTTCACAGCACATGGGCAACTGAGTCAATTTGTTTATTTTTACTGGTGATTTATTTTTACATTTATTAAAAGTACGTGATTGAGAAGGAAGAAATTGATACTTTGTACCATGTGAATATGTGACAGTGAGTGAGTAACTGGCATATATATGTGTATGTGTATATATATGTACTCTACCTTATGTTTTATATACCTCTTTTACATGTTTAGTTTATAGACTGGTTTTAAAACCACCACATCCAGCAGCTTCATTGATTCATTGCATTTATGGCTGAGGAAGAATGTAGTAGCAAATGTTGTAGTCAGCACAAGAGAGCAACCTACAGGTTATGCTTTTGAAATGATCATATATTTTATTTATATGGTGCCTGTCAGTCATAGAAGGCTCCTGTGAAATATTACTGAAATGAAACACAGCTAAAACTCCATATTAAAATGACACAGTCTGATTCTCTGCTGCTGTGCCTACTGTGCCCTTAGACTGCTGAAATCAAACCATATGGAGAAGAAACCTATACAGATATGGAATGTCTGTATAAAATAAGAACAGTAATATTTTACATTTGCTTTGTTCTGGTGTGTTTTGTCCTGCTAAATGGTCTGGAAATCTTCAGGGCTGTAACTGTCACTAGTGCTGGGTTTGTGTTCCCAGATCAAACGTTCATTGGCTTATTAGCTTGTCTGTGACATAGGTAAGAGGACTGAGGGACAGATGACCAGGCACTCAGAATTAAAGCCCCATCAAAGGCTCTCATCCTTCTCCCATTGCCTCAGCCTGTGTCATGATTTCACCCAAAAGTTGATTTAAGGTGAAGAGTTCCCACGTTACAGCTCAATCCAATTCATCACCAATGTCTCAACAAAAGATGCAGAAGAAAATGAATCTTGTGAGGATCATCAGCACAATTCAAACCTTAAGTGAAACCAACAAGCAAACAAATGAGCTGTAATTTTATCAGGTGGAAACAGAAATCAGTGAAGCTATTAAATCTGCAGCAGCTGAGACTCTGCTCCTTAAATGAGTTGCTCAAAGTCACTGCTACAACTGGAGCGTTTTTCAGCTCAGAAGGCAGCAAGTGGGCCCCATGCCCAAGGAAAAGATACCGACACTGTACATTTTAGGAAACATCATTTCCATGCCGTGAATTTGCCAGTGTGCGAGACATGTACAGATTTCAATGGGAAAGCTCACCGTCAAAACACATGGCACTCAGCCCATACAGAGTTTTGAAGAAGATACTAGAGATAGTGTCAAAAGCATCGAAAAAATGGGACCAACAGCTAATAGTACAGCCAAATCTTGTCCCCTAAGTCATATAAAATGCTGTTAAAATAAGACCAGAGCTGAAGGAATCTTATCAAGCACCATTGTCAGCCGCACTTTACTTCTAAGAATGAAGTACAATGGCAAAAAATGCTTCTTTGTGGACAATCCATTTCTGAGAGGTTTAGAAGTTGACACCTTAGGTTACAAAAGCCCATATAAAACCCATAGCTCTCTCTCTTGAAAGGCACATTATACGTATGCAGCAATGGCATATTCATAAAAACTCTCCCAACACTGTTTTTCCCAGTGCAGAACACATCTGTGCATATCCCTAGATGTGTCTGACTTTCTCCAGACAATAAATGCATTACACCTAGTGAATTCTTCAGCTTCACTGAAAAATGGGCCCTAGCTGTTGCCCAGAATGACCCTAAATCAGATTGACCCGAAATCAGAAGTCCTCTGAAATACGTTCATCAGCTCCCTGCTAGAGGATGAGACCTCATATCTCCCTATGACAACAGATCTTTTTGCTTTGACTATGTGGGCAGGCCCAGAATGCCTAGTCCAGTGCCCACTGGGAGGGCCCCCACTGCTTTAGTGAGGACTGAATCTGGCCTTTAAAGACACGATACTCTCAGTTACTTACTGTAAAGGATGCCAGTGACAGAACCAGCAAGGAGTAGCAAGATAAAATTTGACAAGAAAAATGTGGACTGAACATTGGTAAAACTTGGTGAAGTCTAATTGACTATGGCACAGTCTTGTCAGATGTTTATTGGTCAGCCCTTTGCAGGATATCTGGAAAAAACCCACTAGAAGACTATTACAAAGATGTGTTCTGCATTGGTGAGGAATCCTGACCTGTTTTGCTTCATCCTTGCATGGCTAGGATCAGTTTACTCAGGAGATGTTCACCTACTGAATTTCAATTTAAAAAAAAAAAAAAAGATTTTAAAACCTTAGGGAAGAGTTACCAGCTTAAATATTATTTTACTAATTCAGTGGTTTTTATACTGATTCTTGAAAGCTATTTGAAATACCCGTGGGAGAATATGGTAGTGTTATGTTTATACCAGAGATACTGTGAACACAATTCCCCTCTAGTTTGCTTAGTATGACCCCACAGACTTCAAACAGGTTGTAGATGAAGCAATGGAAGGCCAAAGTTAACCCCACAGATGTTTGTCTTGCTGGACTCGGTTAGTTTATCCACTCGTGCTCAACTGGCAGTTGGGCTGGATTAGGAGAAGAATTCCTCTGGCTGAGAACAGCCATGGCAGAGAGATTGCTGTATGTTGGAACAGTGTTAGCTGGAGATGCTTGTGTTAGGACAGAGACCTAGACAGTATTTTAGTATGCAGTGGTGGTTATTGTTTTAAATATATACAGAGTTTGTGTGTGATAGTTAATTTAACGAACGTGTTTATTTACTGGCTCACTGGCTTTTTGTGTTTGGAAAAGATGACTCATCTGCTACTTGATCCTGCCAATGTTTGTTCTGCTGGTGGGCTCACTCTTTACAGGAGTAATGAGAGTAATCCCACTTGCATCAGGCCTATTAATGAGCATACTTTCACAGGATCAGGTCACAGGCTAACTGTAAATAAAAATACCCACCTCCTCACGCTCAGCACTGATGGAATTCCAGGGATGCTCATGTCATCACAACTTGTTATAAGGTTTCATATCCACCACATTAGCTCCATCCAGTTTTTCTAGCGATAACATTTTAAAGGGCACAAGACGCAAATGAGGGGTTTTGCTGTTGCTTAGCTGAGCACGCAACAGCAAAGTTCTCACAGGATTTTCTGCCTCACGCTCCACGCGATTCAGTTTCCCCATAAACTGCCCAGAGGCAGATAAAAGTCTGAGAGAGACAGTGGTTGGCCAGCAAAGCAGGGAGTTGCCTGAGGGTGAGAGAAATAGTGAGAAAGCAGAGTTGAAAGCACAGAAAAATCAAGGTTACTGGGCCAGAAGAAGAGTGTGTGAGCAAGCAGGCAGTGCTGCAGCCTAGCAGTCAGGGGCAGTCAGTGAAGGTGGATGAAAGGTCTCTTCTCCCACCTCTGCTGATCCCTGCCAAGGGCTGTAACAGGTAGTCCATGACTCTCTCTGCCAGTCAACTACAGAGTGCCAAGGAAGATCTGGGAAAACCGTAACTCGGTCAAGTGCACTTTTAACTCATCCAAACACTTCCTGGAGACTTTTCTTGCTTGTGTTGGTTCTTGATCTGCCAAAGAGTATCTAGCCACAACCTGGCAGCAGGAATGGTCCAGGACCTTTCCAAGGAGGCAGTCTGCATGAGGCTCCCCATCACTGAAAGCTTTGTAACATCAGGAATCTGCGGGTGTTTAATATACCAGGATGGCTGTAACCTCTGTATACCCACTCTTACTTTAGGTTCTGCACCATGGAGGTCTAAAAGCTAGGTGTTGTAGGGCTTATTTGTAGTTACATGAGTCTTGCTCTTAATTGGCAACTACATGATTATCAGTGAAAATTTGATGCCCTTGAGGATATGTCTGTTTGCTCCCCAAACTGGCTGTGCTCCCCATATCCAGAACTTCAATGGCCTAAGCAGCACTGAGCAGAGAAGAAGACAGAGCTCCAAAATAAGTGGGAACTAAGAACATTTTTCCAAGGTGTGCTGAGTGTGGTAGAGCAATTCTGCTCCTATTTCTGCCTCTGATCCAGCCACATGGACAGTCTTTTTTGCTTCCTGCCAGCAGCAGGTTTGGAAACAGGATCCTCAGCTGGAAGGTGTGCTGGTTCCCCCCCCCCCCCCCCCCCCCCCGGCCTCGCCTGCCCAGGCAGTTCCAGTGCTCACCTCACCTGACCTGCCCTACCGGCCACCCTCCAGTTTTTTAATCACAGGCAACCTGGTTGCCCCAGAAAAGTCAGCTTTGACTGTGTAACCCTTGTTCATGTGTTTTCCTTGCTTTCCTTACACTGGGATACTACAGCACACAATATAATGGGATAATGTGCTAAAATGAGATGCCAGGGCTGTCTCTTCAGAGGGCTAGGCTGCCAAACATTACACCCACTGGATGTTAAATGAAGGCGATGACTAAGTGTTCACACAGCGGCTTGCTTTTGCTGAAGAGTTTGGCAGACTGACGCAAATTGAAAATCTGCTGCAGGCAGATTTCCTCCTACTATTTTTGATTTCATGCAAATAAGAATTGCAGGACACCAGGCAATTTCTACCTGTGACTGACATATTTAGTGTTGACAGTCCCACACTGTTTTTGTATCTGAAAGTGGAGATATAATAACACATGTAGGGCAGTTGCATATTGCAATATCTCATCCCAGACCCATCTCCAGCTCCCCTCCCTTCTGTACTCCCAGCAGTCTGTATCCAGCCCCACGGCATGGCTTGCTTCGTCACACATGTATCTATAAAGTGTTGCAGTCTGCTGCTGAGCTGCCAAACAAAACACGACAGTGCAATATTTTCTGCTAACAAGCAGTGTGTTTCACTCCCTGGTTCGGCTAGAAAAATGCTTTCTGTTAAAGGATTGAGGGGTAACTTGGTCAATCAAGAATTCCCCATCTTCTAACTGAACGAGGTAAGAAAGCATCTACTGCTTAAAAGCATTTAAACTAATCTAAAGGAGTCTGGGAGGGAGGCTCAGCAGGTGCAGGGCTGCTGGGAGAGGAGCAGAGGCATCAGCTTTTGGGGTGATGGAGAGTCAGTAGGAAGGAGCCGCACATGGGTGGCAGTGAGCCCCACGAGAGTGGAAACCAGGACATGTATTTGAAGAGTCTGAAGCACCAGGGGCACGTGTGGTTTCACCTGGTCCAGCTTTGGGTTGTGCAAGGGTGCCACAAAAATTGCTGTGAAGGGACCACAGTAACATCCTGGCTATGAAGAGCTTCACCACCTGCCAGCTACACTGCTGCCTTTCAGGGCCAGAAGGCCATGTTTGGGGACAGAAGCTGGCTGTAAAGGTGTTTGGTAAAGCCTACTCTTGGGTAAGTAACCTGCAAGGCTCTTTCTGCTTGTTTCTGCCAGCCCAGAAACCATCCTCTGTGTATTTTAGTACGCTGTCCAGCCACAGTGAAATGTGGTTTCATATCCTCTTTTCCCCGACAGCAATCAGTCATGAAACCAAAATGTCAAGGACGAAAAACTAGGTAGTCAAGCTGCTGATCAGAGTAGACACCAGAGGAAAATATCTCAGCTCTCATCACTAACATATTCAGACCAGGACCTCATGAAGGACTAACACATAATCATTTTAGGTGTTTTTCCTCCCCAAGCGTTTGAACTGCTGTGAGACCTTTCCTCAGTGGTGTTTTGGTATGGTGTGAAGCTTCAAGGCTTTCTGTGATAGTGGTAGCTAATTGATGGTGGACAGATCCAAACCTTGCAGAATCTTTTCCATACTGCCTGTGGAAAAACAGTTTCCGAATGAACTGTCCATAAGTTAGTTATTTAGTAGTGCACATACATCTGTGGAAAGCTAACAGGAAAGGGATCTGTGGGCCAGGATGCCTAGCAGAAGGTGCATCCTGGGCACCTAGCACCTTACTCCATAATTCACAGGCTCTTGAGATACCTCATCCCTCCAGCAGTAGGCAAGCAGGTGCCAAACTAGGCTGAAGGTGTCACTTTGCATTGATGTGCTTCAGAAACAGCCCTGATGTTAATCTCATGGTTAGTGCAATGTCCTGTGATGCTGTATTCACACGGAAGTACCCTTTTCCCACGAACTTTCCAGCTCATCTGGGAGAGAATAGGCAAAACAAAAGTGAGAAAAATCGTGAATCAAGATACAATCAACTTCAGGGGAAGTTTAGACTGGACATGAGAAAGAATTTCTTTACTGAAAGAGTGGTCAGGGATTGGAACAGGCTGCTCAGGGAGATGGTGGAGTCACCATCCCTGGAGGTGTTTAAAAAACGGGTAGATGAGTTTCTTAGGGACATGGTTTAGTAGGGAGACAAGCACGGTTGGACTCAGTGATCTGAGAGGTCTCTTCCAACCTTATGATTCTATGATTCTAAGATAAAGACAGTTTAACAGATGAGGGAAAGAGAAAAAAACCCCAAGTGTTGCAAAGGAGACCACTCACAATCTCCCATAGGCAAAGCAGCTGAGCCAGGCCACCTTGGAAGCCCAGACTCCATCATCTTCTTCCTCTTTCCCAGTTTGTATTCCTGAGCACGATGTTTGTTATACAATATGGAACATCCTTTTGGCCAGTTTGGGACAGCTGTGGCTCCCAGCACTACTGGAAAGCTGACTCTGCTTAACCTAAAGCCAGTCAGTTCAGCGCACTAGAGTTCAGCTCATGGATGCAGGAATTATGTGATCAGCACTCCATGTGCAGAAGAGAAGCATAAACCAATTAATGGTCTAACTATCTGTGCCTTGGGTCTGGCTAAAACACCTTTTGTAGGTTTTCATGGTTTCCAATGCTGGTACTAATTATGTAATTAGGAAGCTTCATAAGAAAACACCCAGCATTCAAACAGAGCATTCAGTGTTTCATAGCTTTACTAAGGAATTTTGAGTATGAATTTATCTTAAAATGCTTGAACTGTCTTTTATCACAACCAACCAGTTTGTTTAGGAGTTTATGGATTTCCAAGAGCTTATGAATAAAAAAAGCTGCACTGGATGGGTCATGCTCATTATTTCTTCTGATCCACCAATTCTGTTTTTTCAAGAAAACAGAACATCATTTGAGACCATTGCATACACCACACCAGTGAGAAACACAGCTGCATCCTGCCACCGCCCCTCTGTCTGTGCAGATTGTCTCCTTCTTTCCTGGCATTCAAAGCATTGATAGGAATCAGCCCACCTTGCCTCATCTGTGCCCGCTTGTTCATAAACTTCATTGTTTAGTATCTCTTCTAGTGTCTGCTGCTTATTTTCCATGCTTCTCGCATCCACGTATAGACATTTCAGTACATTAATATTCGTCATCTTCTCTTGCTGAGCTACTCCAGCTTCAGTATTATTTGTAGGCTGGCTGTACATGTCAGATCATTTGAGTTAGGTGAAAATTTCTCCTCTTCCCTTCACACTGAGTTTTATAGCTATCCAATAAACTTGTCTGGTTTTGAAACTGGGAGTTTGGTACCCTGTTTTGGCAGAGTAACATTAACCACAAATTGCTTACATCTAAAAATAATACATGATAATTTTGTTCTCTCTCAGAAACTGGCACACTGCACTCTCTAAAGGGAGATGAATGAATATGACAAGATTTTTGGAACAGTTGCTTGTCTATAACAAGTCAATATGAAATCAAGACAGAATTTATACTTTATCTCTCCCTAAAGGTTTATTGAGCCATATTTCAAACATAATTCAGAGCGAAGCCTCTGGAGGCCCAAGAAACACAGACTTGATCTTTCCACAGCTTTCTATCCATAGGGAGACAACAGATCAAAGTATTCATCTCTTGGACAGCAAGCACAGATTGCCACTCTTGCTGAAATTCTTTTTGAAATCAGGGGATCATGACCATCTTTCATTTTTCTTTCTAATTCTTGTGAAACTTCTGGGCATAGCAACACTTAGCGAATCCCTACAAGAAGTCCTACACGTTAATTAAATCTCCTGAGACTCATCCCTCCCAGACTTTTGCCAAATTACCTCATTTCACCATGTGTAACTTCTCTAAGGTTCACCCTTGTCAGCCATGTGACAAAAATTGTGGTCATGCCCTGATCATTTCTCCTCTAGACTACTAGAGCCTCCTCTTAATTTTCATCTTTTTCCTTTGCAACCTATTTCAAATGCCTCAGTAAATCACCTGCCTTAACAGCAGCACCTCTGAATTCTTCCATCATTTTCCTTTGGCCTCCTGCATTAAATTTCAGCTACTTGTGCTTCCCTTCAAGGCTCCCTAGAACACTGCTCTGACCTATAGCATCAACTGCAATATTTCCCGCTCCTGTTTCCACTCAGGCAGTACATCACACCTCAGTGATGCCTTTATCATGTCCTGCACGATCCATACTATCCTCAACAAATGAATGCTCCTTTTATGCAATTTAGAATGGAATGGTCCTCTGTTTTCATACACCCGTTCTCAAAGCACATCTTCCTCTGCTGATTGGTGCTCCTACAGTCCTCCCTGCTCCAATATGACACTGTCATTCAAACAAGACCAAGTATTGCCAAAACTATGCAGTATATCATATTCTGGCTACTGCTGAGGTTCAGGCTTGTATTTAGCATTCATTGGTTAAAAGCTCCAAGAGACAGCAGCATTCTTCATGCCTTGCACAGTGCCAACATACTTCCAGATATCAATAACTAATAAGAGACTCTTCCCAGGTACAAAATACGTCAGAGTGAAGATCAGGGTTTCCCAAGAATTCCTCCATCTTTAATTGGCTGGTTGAGGCTAAGCCCACGACACTTTTGTTCTTCTTCTATAGTCTTCTCACATTTGGTCACAGCTGCCTTCTTCCATATTTAGAGAAGTCCTAAAAGACAAGCGGCACTGCAGGCCCATCCCTCGAAGGAGCAGTGGAGGATCTCACCTATTGGGAGTCCTATCAGGCAAGAAGCTTCACAGATCTAGTGGCTTAGCCAAAAATGCTTATTGCCATCAAAAAGAATCTTTTTTCCAGTCCTACAAAATGTGAATAATGTGAATTTATCTGGTGGATACACAGATGTGTTCATAGCTAGAAGAGTTATAGGGCTCTGTTTCATATGCATCATTTACAAGTGCGTGAAGAGAACATAAGGATGCTGGTGTGTTGTATGTTTTCTCTAACAGAATACTATCTGGCAATTATACAAAGATCTGATGAGAAGGTACTGCAATCATGTCTTGTGTTCAAGCTCGTAACTGCAAATTCACTGTTACAACAGAAGTGGCATTAGAGAATCAAATGCAATGCTAATAGCTGTTCCAAAGCCTGCAGGAAAAGTCCATGCTGCTGTTTGAGTTGTAACATATGTTTAAGGGCCTCACATCTGAACCCTTGACCAGGGAAGCACTTCACTGTAGTCTGATGATGAAAATATCCAGTGCACCTTGCTTCATTTGGCTTCCTTACATAATATCACTTAGCTGTCCTTCGGCCTTTGTTGCTGTAGCTACAGGGAGTATTTGCTTGGTTCTCATGGTGCAGTATTTTTTACTCTTCCTTTTTCTGGACACAGCTATTTGATTTGTACTCAGGAACTGTATCTTCCAACAAATATAAATTATGCATTTATTCTGTGTCATCTTTCAGTTTTCATGAAATACATGTTTGTTTTCTTTCTCTGCAGTGAGGCTTCTATGTATGCAAAAAAAAGACTCGTATATGAGAGAGCACCTTCCAGATATGAAGTGAGCTCCTTTCAGGCCTTACTCATGCTGCTGCATCCCTCCTTACCTCTAGCTGAGCCTGATGTGCTACCAAAGGTCAAAGACCTGAATATGTGTCTTTCAAGGAAGTGCTTTAATCACCAGTGGGATGGTTCTTGCATCTCCTTGTGCAGGCTCTGGTGCGTTACCTAGAAAATGCATAGTAGCCCCAGCTCCTGAGAGTGAGGAGGGGTGATGGAAGGGTCAGCATGGGAGTTCTGCCAACGCTTAGATGCTATCTGTGGAGCACAGCAGCTCAGTTACACCAAGGCTTAGCAAGCCCGTGATTTCCTGTAAGCAAAACCCAGGCTTGATTACAGTAACATAGGCATTTAAACACAAGATTTGTAACAAATATTAGTTTCACCTTAGTTGTTGGACGTGGCACTCAAAGTGGCAATATAGCTCTTGGAATACTTGGGTTCCAAGTACCCAACATTTTAACTACTTTAACAACAAAGTAATTGCATATGCAAATGGCCAGAATTACCCAAGTTACATTACTCTCTGTGTTATGTACTGATGAAACACAACATCACAGTTACTGTATTTAACAAATTGGTCTCTTTACAGTTTTTCTATTGAGATGTAAGTTAATGAAGCAACTTACTTTCATGGACCCAAGAGGCAGAAACTTCTCTGTAGCTATTAAAAAAAGGCTCTTGCTTGAAGGATTCATGTTTATAAAATAAAATGAACATCAGAACATGCTCCATCACTGCTATCCTTTATAAATCATATATATGATCCCTAAGAAGTGCCCTTCTGGAAATTTTGCGGAAATTTATGGGCCTTAAAAGTCAACGTTCTTAGACATTGTTAGACCCAGAAGACAGGCAAAATCCAGAACTGAAGACTCAATTAAATGCTTAAAATGTTCTGGCAACAAACTCCCCCACATTAAACTAGAAGGCAACTAACTTGGGCATTTCTGATGCTCTCAGATGCTTTGATGAGCAGAGATCATCTCTAAAATGTTAAAGATCCAGCCTACAAAAGCCACTTGTGCACTCCCTGTGTCTCCGAAACAATTTATAGCAATTACTTGGAAATTAAGTTCTACTGCATTTGCCATCAGCTTCAGTGAAACCAGGCTTTCATCTGCTTCATAACAGCTTTAGGGTTTCTTTTCTGTTTTCCTGTTACTGGCAAGATCCAGTCCAGAGAGTAGCTGCAATCTCTCATCTTGTAGGAAATACCGAATGTATGTTAGGGGCAAGGAAAAAAAGAAAAAAAAAATTAAAAAGAAAAAGCCTGCCAAGTCTTGCAGCCTTAAACCTTTGGTGCAGTATAAGGTTTACAAGATGATTTAAAATCTGCATGTGTAGGAAATAAGGAAGATGGGCTGACTACACAGAAAACGGGCTTGGGACGGACTGAGATTGATGGCTTTGTGACAATGACAGTAAAGTTAATAGCTGATATAGGCAGACAACAGACTCCATTTTAAATTTAAAATTGAAGTGTGTGTTGCTGACAGCATCATACTGACCATTCATCGCAAGACCTCATTTCTCTTCAGTAATGACTACGAGAAGCTGAATAGATAATGATGTGCACTGCAGAACATTTGGGAAATAGGATTAACTGCTTTGCATTATTTTCCTTGTTTTAAAAACAACTATTTAATGACTAGTAGAGGTGGCTATCCTTGAACACTCCTGAAGGGTAAAGATTAGTCACTCCACTGGGAACATCTTTGTCGCCTCCATTTCCTTTCCTCTTAGGAGACAGAAGGGATGTAAATCGTGCTTGCAACAGACTGGGAAGGCTGACACTGTTAAAATATAAGACCTCAACAAAACCCCTGGAGATGATGTATCACCAGTCTCCTGGGCAGTTGCACTCCACGTTCACATTTGCACACTGCAGATAATTTCTGCCTTTCAACTGCCTGAAGCAAAACTCAAAATGCAAATGGTCTTGGAGCTGGGAATGGAAACCTGTAGGTGCTGAAAGGAGACAGTTTTTCACATATGCAAATAAAAAGCTGACAAACAAAAATATGCGAAACAATGGGAAAGCAAAACCTTCAGTCCTGGGGGATGCAACTATTTGCTCTCTATTTCTGTCATTAGTCCCTGATGCTCTTCAGGGACAGATACCCATCCATTTTGTACACCTTCACCTACACAAATAGAGATCTTTATTGGCATACCAGTATAGGCTTGATCACCAGAGACTTGACTTTTACTATGTATCAGTGAAAGGCCTTTAAAAAGGTACATAGATCATAATACAAGGGGCTTTGGGTATTCTACCTGCACAGCACATAGAAGAAGTTGACTTCAGGAAAAAATACTTTTGCCTCGAACCTGAAGGCATTCAGTGCACACATGTGAGGACAATGTTGCTGGCCTTAATGCTACCAGTCTGGGCTCCATCCCCATAACCATCTTTTCATGGTAGGTACTGTAATAACACATAGCAAAGTGGGAGTGATACATTCCATAATCTGCTCAATAATTGTATTTCAGAGTATCAGTGGGCTGAAATTTCCACCTGTTTTCTTACTCCTATGTGAGACATGAGTTTGCACAACCAAAGGATTTACTGTTTCTCTGCTTGCTTTTTTTGTTCAGCAGGAAAAGTAGCTAAATTGTTTGAGCCAAGTTCAAGTGCTCAAACCTAAAAGCTGTATACTCTGCATGAATTAATTCAAACTCCATTCTGGCTTTTTAAAGCTAATTTAAATTACAGTGGTCTCTGCAACTTCATGGAGCTGCAAAATAAATAAATCTGATTGGTTTTGGCTTAACTACTGTGAATCTGCATATTACTTTCAAAATGGTACAGTGGAGCTCATACGTTTTATAAAAGCTAAGCTACCAAATGATTATGATGAGAAACTGGGACTGTGGCAATAGTAATTAAACACACATAAAAAATAATTTTCTTCTCTGTGAGAAAGTGCAATGCCTAAATTCTATTTCCATTCGTTACTTCTGTCTTCTGTGACTGCTGAAGGGCATTTTAGATGTGGTTGCTCAGACTATTCAAGACCTTTAAAAAAAATTTCTTGTTTCCTAGAAAGTAATTAAAACCTCCTACACTGAACAAAAATATATGTAACATATGCAAATTCTATAAAAGTAGCATGTGCTTTACATAAAAATTTATAATGCTACTTGATATCTGAGGCAGAATATGATCACGTTTGACACACTTGGATCACCCCTCTGCTCTGTGCAGGGACAAACGTGCTCCCTCAGTGTGGTCTGTGACACCAGCTCACACTGCCAGGCATGCAAGCACCACGGTTGTTTTCATTGTCAGCTGGGGAGGGTGAATAAATAGCATCAAGTTTCACTTTAGTAAATAGCTTCCTGTGTTCTACTGAGTCAACAAACTGTAATCAGGTATCAGTTACTACTTCAGCTTTGCAGCAAGATCACAGAGCAGCTCTTCAGTAGGAAATGAACTAAAACGAAAGGAGGGGAGGCTGGGGATGTGGAGTGGGGAGAGAGGGAGAAACAAGGTACTGCTTCATTTCCTTTTCTGCTCTGATTCCTCTAATAGAAATTCCACAAAGGCATGTTAACTGAAAGAGAAATTTCAGCAACAAAAAATCAGAAAGAAGCTGTGAAAGCCTGCTTAACATTTGCAGGTGGCCTCTAGTCCAGGTGCTCTGAGGAGCTCATCATCTGACAAATCGTCATCTGATAAACAGATTCTTTACAACTGTAGATTCTAAAGGTGGAGAAACCAGTAAGGTCAGTTTAGTCCACCTCTTGTTCTACCAATGGAAGATTATGTATTTTTTTGCCTTTTCCTGATGCATTTATCTAGTCTTTTTGTGCTGTTTAGCTTTAAAATTTCTAAGTAACCCAAGAGACATATTCTAAACTCCCAGGGAAATTAGTATTTAATATCTTAGCATTAAGCGGTTTCCCCTACCCACCTCTCTTCATTGCTGTTTGGTGAAATAAGTTCTTGCTTACCTTCTTTCACTTGTCTGTACTGCAGCCACTCCAAATGACTCCGATTACCTCCCCTTTGCACCTACCTAAGCATTTCTACATTTGAGCCTCGGCTTTGCTTTCAGAAGTCATTCTAATGATTATTCATATGGTAGCACATCAGTATTCTTCTCTTTCACTGTGTTAGTAACATGCTGACCCCCAAACTAATGCAGTATTTAATGCAGAATTACTGTATCAGAAATACTGGTCTCGGACTAAGAGCTCTCACACTTACACTCCCTACTATGCAATATTTGGCCATGCACCCCAAAGCTGCAGTAGCTTTTTTTTCTCTCACCGCATCCCACCTATCTCTTTAAGGCAAGCTTACAATGTGTTTTCCTAAATCCTCGTTTCTTTTCTTTATTTTATGGACAGTTTGTACTCACCCAAATTTTGGCTGTAGCCGTTATATTTCTTTATGTCTTCCCCTTATTGTTTGAAAGTCTTCCTACTTCAACAATGTATTTCAGTGATGGACTGTCTTTATGACCCTCTTCCGTCCAGGACAGCAAATACCACTAAAACCTCTACACAGCTATAAAAACAACTGTATTGCTATCCATTCCTACTCAGACAACTTTAAAATCACATTTCTTGCTTCCTATTTAGGCAAATCTGAATTTATTTTTCGGGTAAGAGTTCATGAGAAAGCACACACGTCTGTGATAAAATCCTTTCCTAGGTATGCATGGAATCCATTTCTTTCAGCCACTCATTTTCAATTCTATTCCAGAACATTACTCTGTAACTTTGTAGTAGGGGCAGTCGGCTGAGAAGGGAGAGTGAGAGCATAAGGAGCCAAAGAGGGCCTAGGACATCAGGTCTTGTACAGGATTTGGGCGGAAAAATGAGAGTTTATACAGCCTCAGCACTCATTATCAGATATCGCCAGCTGCCGGGAACACGTGCAGAAGCAGAACTCTAAGGCAGCTCGCAAGTTGGACGGAATACTTACGAGCTGAGATGCTCCCAGAGTTAAGTGCACACCTGAAAACTCAAGTCTCCTTATTTGCCTCAAATATGCTCATGGTCTTCACTGGACCTAGTCCAGTGAGAAGTGTAAAACATGTATTCTGCTTCTGCACGCACACCAATACAAATACTGGCTTTCAACAGTGTTATTTGTTGCGTAGTGCTGTAACAGATGCCAGAATGTGGCCCCTATGCAATGTAAGAAAACTTGTTAAAATTTACACAAAAATTAGACAAGACACTATATTGTATTTATTTACTTCTTACATTCCAGTTATCCATTACAATTTCTTAAATAAAAACTAGCATGGCTATATATTTTTCATCATTTCCATTAATATCCTGCAATATTTATCTGCCAGCTTTTCTTTTTGTGTATAAAAGCTTCCAAGTTAGCAAAAAACCTTCTCTTGTAAAGCCTTGATGCTCTGCTGTACCAGTCTTCATTACTGTTAAACAAGGGGATCAAACAAACTACTCACTTTCTCCTCCAAATAGTTTTTCTGCACTGATATATTTGTAAATTCCTTTATAATTCCCCATTTCCTTTGTTAGCACCAAGTAATTAAACTAATCTACCCTCTGTAAACCTCAGTTGACTCACAGTGTCCTTGGGTCTTTTTCTTTGATGCTTCTTCTTAATTTTAGATCTTCAAATCTACATCTGAAGCCATCTCGTGCACTGATGAAATCCTGGTTCCTATGAGACCGGAATCCTTGTTCTACTCCACCTCGATCCATTCTTTACAGTGGTTAATCAAAGTAGCAGTTATGTACAAGTTTTACTTTCTCCATCAGTAAGAAATACTCTAATCAGAGCAGTATTTTTTCTCTACAAGACAACAAAAATGGTCATGGTTTATTAGAGCACTCTGGATGTGGCCTTGCTGCCTCTACGGAAGATGAGAAAACGCAAACTCCTTGCATCTTTCCTGAACATGGCATAAATCTGCTCCATGCTCTTGTTTTTTTATTTAATAAAAACCTTGGACCTTTGCTTGCTGCCTAGCAGGCATCTTCCACATTGTGACACTGAAGCAAACAGTATCTCTTGAACTGTCTACAAAGGTGCTCAATTGCATTTTGAGAGTAGGTGTTAACTTGGAGTGCTCCCACAAACATGCTACAAAGTATTCAGCATTCTAGCTCCACAACCCCAAGACCTCTCTGGACAAAACAGAGTCCTAAGAAGCCAAACCTCTTCTAATATTTTTATGTTCCAAAAATGGAATCATCTTAGATTCTGCTCCTGGGATTGTCCAAATATTTATCCAGCTTCTGCTTAATCAGAAATACAGAAATATTCAGAAATATCCAATTATATATAAACAAAACATTGAAACATCTGTGTTGGTATTGCTTTACTGGTATTTGTAAATCCTTCATTTGGTGTCATTTCATTAACCAGCAGTTAGAGTTCAGTTAGCATTAACTGAAGTATTAAGTTTCACAGCACATGTTGGTGCCCAGTGAATTCCTTAAAAGTGTTTCACAACTGAGGAATTGCCACTTTTTCAAAACTGTAATCTTATGGGCCAAATCCTATACTTATTCATGGATGTGGCAGCATACGAATTATGTTGACTACCCTTACTTTCATCTGTGTAAGTCAGTGTATGGTTTTGGCCCAACACCTTGCAAAGTTCCTATTTTGACAGTATTTACTGTGATAATTTACAATTCTGTCAATTTCTGCACTTTGCAATTTAGCTACTGCGCTATCTATTCTGGTAGTGGTCTAAAGTGTTTTCTTCTCTCAGAGATGAAAAACTGCAGTGTAAACCTTGGCTACTGCTAGCAGCTAGCTGCACAGAGTAAGCTAAATATTGTATTGGCCAGATATCTACTTGCAATATTTGCACTCTCCTTCACATTTTAGGTTACTTCTGCACAGTCAATAATGCAATAAAAAAGTCAACAAACTTTAAAGATATTTAGTAAGAATACATAGATAGCAGACATGCAGTAAATTACAGACTAATCTCAATTTTCCATAATAGTTACAAAAATTGAATAAAATACTAAGTACTGAGAATTTTACAACCACAATTAAGATGTTTGTGCCACTTCAAATATTTCTTCTAGGCTAGACGCACACTTACACATACTCTAAACAGAAAGCTGCCACTACACCTTGCAAATACAAAAATACACCTGCATCTTAAACTACAAAATAAAATTTCTACTTCCAATTTTCATCTCCTTTTCAAAAGCTTCCTTCAAAATCTTGATCTGTTTTGTCTTAATAGTACAAACCAGTAATATCTTTCACAGCTGCAGAAATCAACCAATAAGCTTGACACGTCTGCCACAGCAATCAACCTAAATGAGGAATGAACAGCTTTGCTGCTAGCTTTGCCACTGAGTGAGCTATCCACTAGTCCACCTGTAATAGGGAAGAACGGAAAACAACCTTATTTGTAAGGTGGTTTGACATCTGCTCATATGTAAGTATTGTCATAGTTACATATTACTTTTAACACCAGGTAAACTAATCAAAAGGAACATTTTCTAACTCCATTTATTTGCAATTATAAGACTGGGCATCCATTTGTCTGTTAGATTTAAAGCCTTCAAAAGGAGAAAGATGAGACAACTACATTGTACCTAATTTCAGGGGAAAGTCATATATTGTTAATCAAATGTGATCAGATCTATTATAAGCCAGTGATTTTTACCTCAAGGAGTAGACAAATGGGCTGAAATTAAAAAATAGAAATAAAAAACACGGATAGAACAACAAATCAGTATAACGCTTTCAAACTCACAAATCTTAAATAATGAGAACATAGTCTAAAAACCCCATAATGTATAATGTATATCCTTTAAAACATACCACTTAACTGGGCTCCTCAGAAGGTTCTGTAGAAATATTCCACACATAAGTATTAAGGAACCTGACTGGGCATGGAATGAGTCAGAAGTAATACACAAGAAGCAAACAATGAGGATGGTCAGTTTTGAACCTGACAAATATTAATAGTAGAGGGCCCTATGGATTTGTACTGAAGCAGTATTATTTTACACATTCTTTGATCTGGAAAAAGAGACACATAGTCCACTGGCAGCATCTTCAGATAACAAAAAACATTTAAGAATTGTGAGGAATAACAGACACAGAAGAAGGAAAGATGCAGGTTGATGATTAACTCAAAATAATGAACAGCTCATATACTTCAAATGTTTTCTAGGACTAGCAGTTATAAGGAAAAGATTAATCAAGCATTTATTCAGCGCATTCTGGTAAACAAAACCAAAGTAATCCAACCACACATAATGCTATAGGAATATTACACCATAAATAACTGGAGCAGTACTCAAGAAATTGTATCTATTTTTGTAACTCCATGTTAATCTTGAGGATATGTGTTTATCTTCATTGAAATTTTAATTATATCCATAAGGATATAGGAGTGATCTCACATAGTTTTGAATTTTGATACCCAGTGAGAGGATATGGAATAAGAGCAACTTATATGGCATAGTAGTTCTCACAATGGGAAAACATTGCATTGTAATATGTGATCATTTATTTTGGTCCTGTAGCTTACTAGTGTGACTTTTGTGTATTGTAACTCTTCTGTGGAGGTGGTTTGCACTGCAGAATGGAATGAAAGAACATGTTTTTAAAACAGTGTTAATCCTATTATAAAAACCCCCCCATAAACTCTTAATTTAGAAAAACACCCATTTGCATAGCAATCTAAATTATTCCTATAAATTACTTAGGCTGTACTATATTCAGTCTAAATTAATCAATCTGGTAAAACCTGTGGGATGGATCTTTTATAAAAACAAAGCCAACACCACTTAAGTTATTATAAAAAAAAATTTTAATCTTAAAGGCTTTTCAAACATTACTGAAATGTGGTTGCATGAAAACACATTACTTCTTAGAAATAAATTAAGTACATCCAAACAAATTTGTATCTTTTGCAATTACAAACGTTGATTTTCCTTGTTCAGTTCCGCATCGCCAACATGGCATTTATGTCCCAAATGAGATTCCGTAACTGATCCATGATCTGCTTCAGCTGCTGATTCTTCTGTTTCAGCTTCTGTGGAAAGATTTTAGAAGTTTTTTTTTGTGATGACATCATTAAGGCATTGAAAAATTCAACAAAAGTTGCAGTGTTATGAAATGCTATGTGAATCTTTTTCTCAATTGTCTGTGAGCACTGTTAGTGGAATAATAAATATTTTTCTATGATCCTCTTTAAAGCACATGCTAAAAATGCAAGAAAGCTTCAGAAGTTAAGGACCACTGTTATAGGGGGAATGCCGTTTCTTTTCACAGCAGTCTTTTTCTCAAAACACTTGACCCCTTTAAAAACTGGAAGCTTGTGGGGATTGGTCCTCTCTTTCCAAAGTCCAAAAGGCAGCACCTTATGTAGGAAAAAATAACTGGTAATTTGAGCTAAAAGTGATAAGAGAACAGGTAAATTTATGGGAATACATATAATATAACTTGGGTGTACAGAAAAATGAGGGAGTAACAGTAGCCATTCCAACAGAAGACAAGGTGCAAGGGAAGCCAAACAAGGTTTCCCAGCCCTTCAGGCTATTTAGGTCATCACTGATGTGCTAAGGGGTCCTGTCTTGAAATGAATATTCCCAAGCATACCGAATTCTTTAAAACTGTGTATTGTGTTTCCGTGCAGAATCATCTGATATAACAGAAGTGCAGCAAACTTGCTTTTATTGGGGTGTTTAACCAAACTCAAAAATTATGTCTTTACAGATTAAAGATCAGTGCATTAAGACGCTGTACAGCCTCCCTAACCTTTCATATTTCACTGTAATCCCCATATTTGTCTGTTTCATTAATTTTCCTGCTGAAATCAAAGCTGTCAAGAATTGTTACTGTGTATTGCAAACAACAACAACCTATGTTATTCATTTCATTCCAATCTGATGTCAGTCTTCCAACATTACAGATCAAACTACTTATTCATTAGGAAAGTCCAGAGTTCCAAGTAAAGTGAAAGCACAGGAAACACTTGTTACCATCAAAAGAGAATAAACTATCCAAATGTTTCAGGTTTGACATAACTTTGTTATTTCCACTACAAAAATGGCAATACATTAAAAGGATAAATCAGATCAGTAATACAACCAAAGTAACTGGAACAATAAAAAGACACCCCAAAAAAACCAATATCCCGAAAATCAGTCTCCTGAACTTTGAAGTGGACAACATACTGCTAGTCAGCTGGGAAGTCTATTCACTACTTCAGACCCGTAAAAAATGGTCTGAAGTAATATGGTAATTAGGCTTAGATTACATGGGGAATACAGTACTTGGAGTACGGGAAATACTCCTGAACAGATGCTTTGGTGGACACATTCCCTGTCAGCAGAGGCAACACTCAATTCCAGACAACTAAGAAGCATGTAAAAACAGATGCAGGACAGTTCGTGTGCACTAATTCAGAATTTCTAATCAAGCATTTGACAGACTAAAAAATTATTTTAAAGGTAACTATGCGCATTTACCTAATGCTTCTTTCTTTTCCACGTGCCAGTCTAAGACTTCACTATACACAACAGAAATCCAGCTCCTAAGGACAAGAGTGAACTTAGAAGCATGTAGTTACCAGAGCATCCAAATGACAGAATTGTTTGTTTCTCCCTACAAAAGCTCATAATGTAAGTAAGATCTTGATGCTTGAGAAAACACAAAAGGGATGAGATAAACAAGCATGTTCATATCTGTGGCATCTTCAGGCATATTTTTGTTTGCCATCCTCAACATTCAACCTTAGAGAAATCAACGAATGTTAGATCAAAACTACTAGTTTAATACAAGCTGTCTGTCAGTGATTCTAAGGGGGTGTCATTTCACGATTTTTCAAAGCTTTCATCAATAGAAACAAAGGTGGAACAGTCAGTGACAGTTACTCAAGTCACAGACAGAAAGAACCATTAACCTCTGGTAGGCAGATTGTGTTCTCTCTCCATCCATGTCTAATTGTACTGTTAAATACTGTTATGTAGGTATGCTCACATGAACTTAAGTTATGCCCCAAAGACTCATTCTGTAAGCCTGTTCTCATTTCTTGTGCGAGTATTATGAAACTGTAAATTGCTTGATCTTCACTTGAAACTAGTCAAGGGAACCTTCAAATTGGATTTCATTTGTTTTCAAAGCACCTGCAAGACAAGTAGTATAGAATTGTTTATTTATCTGAAGATAATTTTAGATCCTTATCTTCAGTGAAAAGTCATTTTCTTAGCTCTTCTATTCTACTTTTTTAAAGACAGAAAAAACATCTAAGATTTTTTGTTACCAATCTTTGACCAGCAGTGGTCCACATCACAAAGTATATAATTAATATATTCTGCACCACTGGCAGCGTTTAAGACTTTGCTGAGACAGTAAGAACACATCAGCTCAGGTCTAACCTTGGAAAGATGGGTGAAATGGTCTTCTTGGGAAACAGGCAAGTTCTGTAAGCAGCTTCTACAGCAATGACAAACTTGTGCTTGAACAGATTGCTTGCAAATTGTCTCCCACTCTTTCCTCCTTCTACTGAAATGACTTGGTTGAACTCTGGACTGCTTCTCAGGATTAACAGTTGTATGAAACAAGAAAAGGTACTTCATCCCACATACATGCTACAGCTTCTGATCTTCTCTCTTTCAAGACAGCACTGGAAAATTTTCTTACATGAGGCAGTTCGTAATGAGTTTAAGAGACCTAAATTCACCTTATAATTGACAGGCATGTTTCTGCTAGTTTCTCTCCGTCACAAAAGTGATCTGACTGAAAACCAATCCTAGAGAGTATTCATTGGTGATACTGATTTTCAACGGGATTAACTATCCATTTTGACCGACACTGCAAGTACTACGGACAGCATGATGCAGGTGGCAAGGACAGCACTTTCCAGTAACCAACAAAACCTTAGTAGGCTTTGGTCGGGTAGGACATTTATGAAAACATGTACAGAAGCACAAAACCATATAAATGAAACAAAGCAGAAGCACCATAACATACATCCAGAAAATAGGTTTATTTCAGGGAACATGCCATAAAGAACCTGATGTGTTTCACATAGATTTGGGTTCAATCAGACATAGTAATTTCAACTTTGACTGAAATCAATTTTTCACTTAAACTAATTTTTGGTTCACTTTCATTTTGTTCGAAATCAGTGCTGTCTAAACCAGTGCAGAACCTTCTATCAGAGATGTACCTGAACTTTCCTTTGCAAACTGTTCCCATCTCTCTCCTCTATCAGAGATATATCAGAACTTTCCTTTGTACATTGTTCCTGTTTCTCTCCTCATCGTAAGCTCATCTCTCATTCACATTTTAAAACCTAAACATCACTGAGTCAATCCAATACTCAATCCATTTATTAGAAGTCCCTTCTTAAGGCAAAGGTAATACTGTAAACTCCATGCAAGATTAGGATTCCATTTTCACTGATGCCTGTAAAAACATCCAAAGTACTTGCCTGTGTTGTACAGGCAGTTCTGCTTAAGGAAGAAGAAAAAAACCAGGATATAAAAGACAGGAATATAAAAACCAGGATATAAAAGACAATTTCCTGAATGCTGTGTCAGCTATGCTTTTTCCTGCTCTGTTCAAGACCTGCAATGGTGCAGGCCAGAAGTACATCTAAGCCTAATAAAGCTTTAAATATTAATAACAGTAGTACTTTTACTTGCATAAATCTCAGCAGAACTGAACAAATTACGTTTACTTTGTTGATTATGACTCTACTACAGAAAGAACAGGCATCATCTTCTTCATGAGCACGTTACTCCTTCTGACAGTTAAAACTGCTGTAGGAAGTGACTGTGGGAAGTCTTAGGAAGGAGACAGTGGCCTCTGCTTTTCCATGTAAGTTAATTCCAAGAAATTTCTACAGAAACACAATGTTTGTGTAGAAAGAACAGCCTGCACTGGCATTTAACACTGTTCTTTTTTAAAGTGAGTCCTTCATAAACAAATCTCTGAAGTAAGGACGTGGAAAAATGCTCCCTTTTTTGTTTTCCTTCACTTTTATAATCAAAAGATTTACAATGTTACATGCATACAGCAGGAAAAAAAAATGATAGAAAAAAGCCTTAACACTTTGCTCAAACTCTCTTAAAGCTGACAGGTGATGTTCAAACTTATGGCTTCTCAATTGATACCAAGGCCCACTTTCCATCATAATAAATTCACATATCCATCTATTTATAATATTTTTTCAAATGGATAAAAAGTATTCATCACTAGTACACATAACCACTGTGCAATTAAATATTAACACATCCATTGTTAGTAACTACAGCTTTTCCTGATGTCATTCACAGTGCTAACTGTTCTGTTCATACTGGAAATGAGACTGGGTTTTCTGCCTCCTTCCTCATCTGATGGGTAACAGGAAAACTGTTCCTTCTGCATACATAACTCTCGTTCCTGAAACGAGCAGAGGCAACAGTGACAGCCTGTGCTCAATAACTTTCACATATTGAATCAGAGAGCAATAGCATGTATTTACTACTTTGTTGTTCAGACAGGAATAAGCGTGTTCATTAAATAAGCGGATATTTGCTTCATACCAATTACTTATCATTCAATGACAAAGAATAAGGTCTTATTTACTGAGTACCCTCTAAGCTTGTAATGGAATTATCCATTCCCCAAGGTGCTTCACCATACTCCTCAGCGTTGCATCCCCATTCTTAACATGAAAACCACACAGATGTATGGCCCTCAGTTACACATGGCACACTAAATCATAGGGACACTACAGATAAAATTGGAGTGCCTGCTAACTTTGTTCAGAGACATCTAAGGTTCAAGTCAATCACTAAACTTTGTATTTTAACAACTTCCCACATATTCAAAGGACAGTGATCACCAACTGTAAGGGGAAGAAGGAACAACTACTGCACACATTTTGTGGCAAACACATGGATAAAAATCCAGTTCTCAAGATCAGTCTTTGGTTACTTACTACTCAGATTAAATCCCTCCTTCTTACACCCAAATTCCCTGCTTATTCAATACCCTCATGCATGTTACACAATACATAAACCAGGATTCTTATAATCTAATTTATCTTAATACTGATTCAATCTAAGCAGTGCCTAGTCTGGAGCAAAAGTAGAATAGCTCAAAGACACTTCCAGAAAAGAAAGCGGGAAGGAATGGTGGGGAAGAAGAGGAACCAAAGGCGATAGTGTAATAAAAGTTGTATAATATGCATTTATATGAGAACACAAGGGGATAACTGAGATTGCAGGAACAGCTTTAAGCTTCATGTTTCTGAACTTTTCTGAACTTTGTAACTGTTATATTGTTTTGATATAGGAAGCTGCATGAAAAACTTTGCATTTTATATGAAACTGAAAATATTTCATTATATGGAATAAAAAGCATCCGAGCGGTGAGAGAACTGGCTGATGGAAAGACCACTCTACGTAACTTTCTATGGGAGATGGAGAGAGCATCCTGATGAAAAACAAAGCATCTCAACTCATCTTCAAGAAAGGCATAGAGGAGGATCCAGAAAACTACAGAAACTACAGGCTGGTCAGACTAATCCCAGACCCTAGAAAGACTATGCAGCAAATCCTTCTGGAAGTCCTGTCCAGACACAAGAACAATAAGGTGACCGGGAACAGTCATCTGGCATTTACCAAAGATGTGTTCTGCCTGACCAACATGACAAACTTCTATTGAGAAATGTCTGGCTGTGTGGCCAAGGGGAGAGCAGGGGATTTATTTACTTTCGTATTAGACAGGGTATTTGACATACCCTCTCATAGTATCCTTGTAGCCAAATTGGAGAGATGTGATTTACAGGCTGATGAAAAACTGGCTAACTACTGTATTCTAAAAGTTATGATCGGCAGATCAAATGAAGACGAAGCGGCAGCTGGTCACTCTTGGTGTTGCTCAGGATTGATTCTAAGGTCAATATTCTTAACAATCTCATGAATGACTTATCCACACTTACTGACCTGATCACTGTATCAAATTCGTGGACACTATCAAATTGGGCAAAGTGGTTTATATACTGAGTAGAAGGATGTCCATTTCAGAAGGATCTCAACAGATAGGAGAGGCAGGCCAACACTTATCTCGGGAACCTCAATTAAAGTAACATCCTACATCTGAAAACAGAACTAACTCATACAATAGCACAGGCGGAGTGAACAGAAAGCACAGGTGGAGTGAACAGAAAGCAGATTCGCAGAAAAGGACCTGAGGTATTTTTTGAGTTTTCGGACAAGTTGAATATTACTCAGAAGTCAATTTTTTCACAACAATGCAGACAAACTGCACGCTGCACTATACTAACAAGAGTGTATCTCTATAGGGTCAAGTGAAATTGTTGTTCTCCTCTGTTTGGCTCTGGAGAACGACTGTCCAATTTGGGGCTCAATACAAAACTCTAAAATACTGGAGAATGTCCAGTGGAAGGCCACCAAGATCATTAGAATTAGATTTGTTCGGTGTCAAGCAGAAAAGGCTAAGGGCAAGATTGTGATGCTGTCTTCAGCTGCCTAATGAAGATCACAGAAAAGACAAAGCTGGACTCTTCTTGAATGCACACGGTAAAAGGATGAGAGGCAGTGGACACAAGTTACAACAAAGAAAATTCCAATGTAACATTAGGAAAACTTTCACATTGAAAGTTGACAAACACTTAAGAAGGGCTGAGAAAAGGTAGAATTTCCATCCTTACAGATATTCAAAATGCTACTGGATATGAGCCTGAGCAACTGGATCTAGCTTTGATAGCTGGTCCTGCTTTGAGCTGGGGGCTGAATCAGAGAGCTGCCAGACCTCCTACTAAGCCTGAATTCCTCTATGATTCTACCACTGCAGGGAGCCAGTCTGGGGACCCAAAACAAGATGGAACTGCACCCAGTGCAGAAAACTTGCTGAGAAGGTGTCCAAACAATTCTTTCCTTCTTGTTAAAGTGTTCCTTAGTGCACATTCATATTAGGGGTGAAAAAGGACTCTACAAACACAAAATAAATTAAAAATGCAAATAGCATGAAAGAGTTTAGAAGTAATACAAATTTTCAGCATAGTCAATAGGATATTATTTCATATAATTTCATTTTCACTCAAATATACTGATACTACTAATTATGCAATGTTTTTTCCTAAGTATTTCATTTGAAACCTATGGCATCCAAAAACCCATTGCTCCATTTCTAAAAACAAGCAGTAAAGAAAACTGCTGATAAGGCAGCAACACAGATGAAAGTGTTGTCAGTCTGTGATTTGGTATTTTCTGTTGTAACCCTGTCAAATGTACTACGAGACCACAGACCCAAGGTGAGCCTGACATCTTGAAAATATTACGGATGATGCTATACTTAGAAGGTAAGAAACCTGTAGATAAAATATTAAAGATTTAAAAAAATAGGAAGACAAGTGAGAAAATTTTGGTAACAGCTTCAAATTCTTGCAAATAGTAAATATGTTCAATGTACGCTGGATCAGGCCTTGTATTAGTAGATCAATGCAAATGCTAAACTGATTCTGGAATACTAAATTATTTATTCCTAAATAGTCAACCACCTCAACAATTTACAAACCCAGAAAGCAAGTACAGATAAAAGGAATAAGCAAAGTTTTGGGAACTGTAGGAGAGAACTGTTTAGTGCAAAAGGTAGAGGTAGCTGGTGCACAATAAATTGTTTGGTTTTTACAATAATTGTGTACTCTTCTTAGTAACTGCTGGCAAAAATCCCTTTTGTTTTTAAGCTTAATAGATTTTATTTAAACCCACAGTTGCTAAATATTACTTAATTGCTGGGACAGAAATTCATTACCCTGTAAACTGATCTATATTTTAAATTAATGGACAAGTACATCTTAGCCAAGGTGGGGGTATTAAACCTTCTGATCTAAAAGATAAATATAATTAATGTAGCAGAGTAAATTAATTAATTAGACCAAAAGATGTCACTATACAGTAAACTAATATCAAAACCTACTGCAGTACTTAGGAACTCTGCTACATTATCAGGGTCTTCTACCCCAAGAGTGAGGTAGTGAGTACAGGAAACACACAATGGTCCTCGCCTCTTCCACAGAGGACCACTCTTCCCAGACAACTGTGGTAGCAAAGCAGAGCTCTTATGTTTCAAGTCAGTGGTTCCTGGAAGGAGTGATGCAAAATATTCATGCAAAAGCATGAGAATATACCATCCACAAGGTTTCTTTGATATACTAGTTTTGGTTGTGCTCCACACTACAGGGCAGTCTTTCACATACATCCAGAGCCACTGACGAGATCAGACTGGTTTGGAAGTGACAACAAGAAACACAAAATTAAGAGATCCATGAAAGCTCTAAGAAATCAAATGCCTCAATAGTGTCAAAAGTATTAGGTTATTGCAATAATGCTTTTTTTGTTATCAGTAACATGCAAGACTGAAAAGATACTTCCTATCACAGAAAAAAGGATTAGGTGAAGCAGGACAACCAGCTGAAGGGAGAAAAAGACAGTGGGTCAAAATACAAAAAGCTTCTTCATCTGTTATGCTGGTTTCTCTGTCACAGCATTTTCATGAACACAAAAGTGACATAAGAAAAAATCCAGTGTGCTTTCAAAACCGAGAAGTTTACATTGATTTTGCAGCAGTTAGTAAATATTTGTCCACAAAAATACCAGACAAAGTTCAACTACCTTCTAAAAATTTACTGTAACCAGATCTAGGCTTTTAAGTATAAATACAGGACATCAGACCAGATTTAAGTGAATGTCTGCGTAGATTTTTGATTACCATTTTGCTACCAATGGTCCTCTGACACCTAAAAACCTTTGATGAGTTTAGAACTCATCAAACACTTATGAAATTCTTTCTAGAAGATCACACCAAGGAGGTTTAAAAACATCTTAGCATACAAGTACAACAACAAGGGCAAAAACATGTCATAGAACTATCAAAACCACAGCAATGTGGACAGTTAAGCTTATTAAAACGTAAAAATGCAAATAAATGTGCATAAATTCACAGTACAACATTACACACAATATAATATATACAACCCTGCTACATCAGCACTGAACAGAAAGAATAGAACAGGACAGCTGACAACTGCTTTTCTCTAAATTCACGTAGTCCCCATTTTCTCCTGTACAATATGCATGTTTCTTCTACATAAATGGGTGACGAAAAATTCAGTACATATCTAATTGTTGAAGACAAATTGAAATATCAGAATAATTTAAAAAGTTGAAAATCCAAGAATTATTCTCTCCATCAAGAAATATTTTACTCATTTATTTCCTTTGTTGGGTTACTTCAGTAGGTTATGCCTCCTTTTTACCAGGCATTTATTGATATAGATATTAATTAATCATATCTTTGTATTTCACAGACTGAAGAAACAACGTTCAAAACTGTGATCTTGGAAACCTACATATTTTTAATGTCAATATTATATTAGCATTTACTACATATTTATTTCTAGATTTGAATCCATCTTTAGTAATTGTACTCAACCGCATACTGCCAATTAAACCGAAAATTTAACAGTGCCTTTAGCATACATAGCATGTTTTTTTCAGAATGTGTCAAGATTCAATAAATGCTACATTTCACAAAATGAACGGTCTTCCTCAAACTGTCAAAATACAGAAAGTAGTCCTGAAAAATTCTTTATCATCTCACATCACCGTGATAATATTTACACGTCTGACGTTCAATACCTATTTTTTAAAGCCTAAGTTTTAAATAGAAGTTACGTTCAACAGGCACCTTACCTAAATCTATACTGCTGTCTAATGGGTGAAATATAAGCATAATACACCACATTCAGAAGGATATACATCAGTTTAAAAAGAGGCACAAGCTAAAATTGCCAGGAAACCTAACTTCTACAGCTAAAAGAAAAAATTGCTTACTAAAAGGTAATTCTGAAACAGATATATACAAGAAATACTTATTACCAAATTTGATGGCAGCCATTACACATACTGCTTTAAGTATAGCAATCCAGAAACTTAAGCTTTGTAATGATAATGTGACCGTTTTATGCAAATTAATTTCAACTTTGTTACCTTATTTACTTCCATGATTTCCCTTCTCTCTTCACTAGCAAAACGAAGCTGACTTGCAGCACCACGATCATCGTGCTTAGAGCCATCTTCTTCAACATATGGAATAAGTTGCTATGAGGACAAGAAACATTAGCTTAAAAAAAATAAGGAAAAAAGAAAGAAAAAAGGAACCAAAAGCAGAAGACACATTACAGGAGATATATAAGGTACTGCCATTTTCTCCAAAGGTTCAGCTTCTTAAGAGGAAGTACAGACAGGCCTACTTTATCACCTCAAACCCAAAGGCCTTGCAAAGATCTCAGTCGGTTCACCAGGAAAATGGTGTGCTTCAAAAAGACACAATCCCACATATTACCATGCCTAGACCTAAGCAATTTCACAACTGCAGGCAGAACGCAGTCTTCACATTTTAAGATGTTTACCACAGGTAATCCTTATATTGTTTAAAATTTACTATTCCACAGTATGAAATAGCACAAACATGAAGTTATCGTTATTATAAAGTATTTCAGTGACTTTCTGTTTGGCTATCCTGGAGACAAGGCCTACTAAAAGGAGTTTTTCCATAAGAATTTCCCACTATGATCTCCTCAAGTGCATAGTGTACTAGCTTTTTTGTAAGTTTCTACAAAGGAAAAAATCTTTAATAAATAATTTCTAAATGAATATTCATGTATGTTCCCTTCCTATGGAAAGACTAATAATCGATGCAAATGAGCAAGAAGACATCAGTTTGAAAGTCTGAGAGTAGGGCGCTCATTGAATGCAAATTAACTTGTTACTACTTAGGTTGGGGTGTAAATGTTATGAGGCATTCAGCAGCATCCTTCAGCATTGTGATGGAAAACTTACTTTGATTTAACTCACTGAACACTGAATTTCCTTTTATACAAAAATTTTTGTAGGCTGTCCTCATCAAGCTTAGCAAAATTGGACAAGAAGTACCCCACCAATCTCTGCCACGAAAATGTAGCGAAAGTTAACAATTTAACTACATTTGCATAGCATAAAGCAGTATTAGTGTGGCTGGTAAATACTCTTGGAAAAAGCTGATTCTGTCTCTGATGGTAAAATAATGTACTACTTAAAAGCAGAACAATTCCTTTGAAAACCTTCTCTCTTTCCGAAAAGCTAGTAGAAAACAAGCAAAGAAAAGCAAAGAACTACAGATTACAAACATGAAGAAGGAAACGTAATCAACTAGAGAACTTTGTAGCCAGATCTGCTTCACAATTATCTCATGCCTTGCTACGCTAGTTAACAGAAAGTTGATGAGAACACCTACGACACTGGTAGCAGAGAATAACAAAAAATATAAAAGCATTTATATCAATAATAATAGCATAAGGAATATTAGTAGGTACTGACTACTGACTGCTAAAAAAAGAGGTTTGTTGATATTCTTTAAAGATATGGTTAGAATGTCACTCATTAAATAATACATTTGAGACTATTAGTGAAATGCTGAAGTAAGAATTTAAGAAAGCTGATCTAAGAGGAATGGTGTGACACTGTCACTCACTCAACTCATAAAATATGAGGCAGCAGGCATTCTACTAACTTCAGAACAGCAAGAAAAAAATTCCAAATATTGATACAAAACTCTACTGTGTGTTAAGTTATCAGTAAGACCTTGCACTAGAAAAGCTTAATGGGACTACTCATTTTGTCTATGGATTCTTTGTCATCCTAGGAACAGGAAAAAAACCTGAAAATAAAAAAAAAAAAAATACAAAACCAAACAGATCAACCCCACTTCATCCCAACCATATGTGAAAACAAGACACATCAAAAGCTTTTAAAGGGGACACAAGTCTGAAGCTATTGCATGCAAGTCAACTCCAACCCTGTAAAAAAGTTTTATATTTTAATGGGAAAGTTATCTTACTCCTTTGTTCACTGTAAGGCTTCTTAATATCTTTCTCTGAAACACATGGCAGTGACTGCTGACAGAAATACATCAGTAGTCTAGAAAGGACTATACAGAATGGGCTTCTTCGTTTCTTTATTTCTATTCAGTGAAGAGACTCAAATATAAAACATCGTGCTTAAATGACTAAAACTCAATGGACAATCAGAAGTCCCTTAACAGAGTTACCTCAGAATCCAAAGGTATTCGAGTAATTAAAGAACTTCACAGTTTTTTAATAGAGCTGTAGTTACTCAAGTCATAACCTGAAAAAGGCTTTAAGAGTATTACTAAGAATTAGAAACAATGTCATGAGGAAAAAATTTATTACGAAAAGCTCTGGCCAATCCTCCTCCCTGAAATTTTTACACTATGCCCTTGTCCATCACCACTGCACATTCAGAAATGGTTTATATAGGCTCAGCAGGTTAAGAGTAGCTGAGTGATGGGACTATTGAAGCAAAGACTGATGGTCAATACAAGGGAATAATGCTTATTATTCAAGGAATGAGGCTGGTAGGCAAGGGCTTAAGGCAGACTTTTTCCTCACTAAAACGACATCTTTAAGAAAACCACTTTCCCTGACCCTTTTTTTTACACCTGTGGGAAATTAAAGTGGTGAATGTATCAAGAAGCCTGAGGAAAAAGGCTAAAATCTTAAATGAAGTTTGATTTCAAAACTGGATCCCTCTCAACTGGTAAGAACTGATGATATTAATGTGAGATCTTCACAATCTTTCAGCCAGCTCCAAATAATAAACAGAATTCAGTTCACTGAACAATTCCAGTCTCACTTGTTTGTTATGAGCTTCTTGCAACTAAAAAGAATGGATGACAAGCTAAGCAGAGAGTGGTTATTCTAATTTGTACTTCATACACGAATAAAGATACTTACTTCTATGGGAATAGGATCGAGCCCAGCACAGTTTTCATTGCATTTGTCATAGACTAGTCTCAGTTTTCTGAAGAGTATCGATAGCTGACGGAGATGTTCCTGCAGCTTTCCCAGTCTGTCTTGATACGTTCCAGTATGATAAGTGACACCATTCGGTAACTTAGAGAATCAAAACCCCAAACCGTTAAAAATATTACATTACAGTTTCTGTCACAGAACTGAAAAAACTAAAATAAATCACAGGGGTTTTTGTGTATTTTAAAATATGGCAATCATACTATTCCTACAGAAATCACTGAAATTTCTATTTTCTTTATCAGCAAAATTTTGTATTTTATCTGCCAAATCACTACCATCAAACAGCTTCTCCCATTCCACATTTTGGTCATTGTCAGTCTCTCTGAAACTCCTTCCAGTGAGTGTCTTTAAAATGCCTTTAAATGACACTGTTGTTATCTGTTAGGAGTATTATACTTTGAGACTTTCTCAAAACCAGGTCACAATTCAGAAATGCAATCAAAATAAACTTCAAGTTACAAAAACTCTAAGTACATACACCTATACCCAAGACAATTACAGAAGGAAACAGCCAGAGTTAAGAAAACAGATAGGGAATGGGAGAGATTATTTATCTTCTGCTCTCAACAGAGAAAGATGACAGTAGTTTATAGGTTTTCTCAGTAAATGACCAAAAATAAGGATTACGTCCCCTTTAATAGCAAAAAGAATGTCACAGATTTCTAGGTGGAAAGCCCCAGATATTAACAAAACCCAGGAAGCGTAATGAGCATTTAAACAGACTTCACTACTCATAAAGGAAACCACAGATACTGAGTGTATTTAGAGTACACTTATTGTAGGGGTGATAGCAATTCAGCATTTCTGAATGTCCTCCATCTTCACTTAACGTACAGGAGTAAGCAAATATATCAAGAGTAGTACTTTTCAAAGAAGTTTATTCGAGTTGTGTATTTATAGAAGTCCTCAGCTACCTCCTAGAATCATAGAATCAGAAGGTTGGAAGAAACCTCTGAGACCACAGAGTCCAACCATTCCTGTCTCCCCACTAAACCATGTCCCTAAGGAACTCATCCACCTGTCTTTTAAACACCTCCAGGCATGGCGACTCCAACACCTCCTAGGGCAGTCTGTTCCAATTCCTGACAACCCTTTCAGTGAAAAAATTCTTCCTAATATCCAGTCTAAACCTCCCCTGGTGCGGCCATTTCCTCTTGTCCTATCACTTGTCACTTGCGAGAAGAGACCAGCACCCACCTCGCCACAACCTCCTTTCAGGTAGTTGTAAACAGTGATGAGGTCTCCCCTCAGCCTCTTCTTCCCCAAGCTAAACAACCCTAATTTCCTCAGTCACTCCTCATAGGGCTTATTCTCCAGCCCCCTCACCAGCCTCGTTGCCCTTCTCCAGCACTTCAGTGTCCTTCCTGTAGTGAGGGACCCAAAACTGAACACAGCACTACAGGTGTGACCTCACCAGTGCCGAGTACAGGGGCACAATCACCTCCCTGCTCCTGCTGGCCACACTGTGTCTGACACAGGCCAAGATGCCACTGGCCCTCTTGCTGCCTCATGTTCAGCTGACTGTCAATCAACACCCCCAGGTCCTTCTCTGCCAGGCAGCTCTCCAGACACTCTTCCCCAAGTCTGTATCGTTACATGGGGTTGTTGTGACCCAAACAGAGGACCCAACACTTGGCCTTGTTGAACCTCATCCCGTTGGTCTCAGCCCATCGATCCAGCCTGTCCAGATTCCTCTGCAAAGCCTCCCTTCCTTCAAGCAGATCCACACTTGCACCCAGCTTGGTGTCATCCACAAACTTGCTGAGGGTGCACTCAATGCCTTCATCGAGATCATTGATAAAGACGTTTCACAGGATTAGACCCAGCACAGAACCCTGGGGAACTCATGACTGGTTGTAGGGACTGGTTTCTCCTGTGCCTACACATACCAACAGCTAGTGGTAAAAACATGGGAAGTTGTAGACCATAAAAAGCAAAAGTTATGTCTCACCTGCATGTTCCTCAGTAATTGGAAGATTTCCATGGTTCGGAACACAATGTCCTGCACCGTCTCTTGGCCAATTCGACAGAGAGAAGCTGTGTTTACCTCCCTAGCTGCTTGTGCCTGTGTCCCTGAGAAAGCACCAGGCGGCATGCCTGCCCCAGACAGGGGGGGAGTTGACATCTCCTGGAGTTACCCAGTCCCACTGAGTCCAGCTGTACAAAGAAGTTAAGATGGGATGATTAAGTACTTGTTTGAGGTTATCATAATATATACACTTCTGTGTGGTGGCCATACCGTTCCTTTTCCCCCCGCGGGATGACTACGCCGTTCCTTTGCCTGCTTGGAAGGTGGCTATACAATTCCGGTGCCCCCATGGAGGTGGGTATACTGTTTCCCCAGAGACGTGGCTACACAGTTTCTTTCCCTCTTTTCCCACTGTGGTACTATCCCAAAAACACCCAGCTCAGCCGGTAACAGGCAGCTCATCGCAGCGCCCTTTGGCTTGGGTCCCGCTCTCTCAACCGCTACAGCTTCGCTGGGCAGTGGAGGCGGAGGGCTCCTCCCACACCTCCGCTCAGAGCGATCACCGGACAGGCCCGGCCCCGTCTGCGGCAGGGGGACGTGGAATCTGCACCCCTCCCGCTAGGCCCCGGCCCCTGCCCAGCCGCGCCCCACCTGCCGGGCCCCGCCCGCAGGCCCCGTCCCGGCCGAACAGGCCCACCAGTGCTCTCCCGGCCAGCGGGACCGCTCAGGAGCCGCGCGAGGCTACCGGGACGGGACGCGACCTCCACGGCCCCAGGGCGGCGGCCGGAGCTCGCTAGCTCCGTGTCGCCCTGGAAACGCACGGGCGGAAGCGCTCGGCGCGCGGGGGCCACTCGAGCCGGAAGTGGCGCCATGGCGTCACTTGGGGCGGGCGGGAGGAGAGGGTCGGGGCTGTCGTTACCCGGCCGGGGTTGTTGTCGTCGTGTCGTGTGGTGTGTCGTGTGGTGTGTCGTGTGGTGTGTCGTGTCGTGTCGTGTCGTGTGTCGTGTCGTGTCGTGTCGTGTCGTGTCGTGTCGTGTGTCGTATGTGTGTTCGTATTTCACATCCATTTCAATTTCGGTGACATCAGTTTAGCCAGGGTCTTAGGGTGCTGCAGGCATTGTCTTGTAGAGAAGCTACCAAAAAAAGTAACAAAGAGCATATTCTAGTAACCCAAATCTGAAATTAGGACTCTTTTTTTAAAAGGGTGACTACTTCAGTAATAATTATTTTCGCAAATGCCCTCACAGCCTCCCCCTGTCTGCCAGGCGTTGGAGGCCTTGTTGGGGAGCTGGGTCATTTTTCTGCCTTGTTGAATCAAGTGAGAGCTTGTGGGCCAGTCAGCATTGAGAGGTGTCAATCCAAAGCCTTGCATGTGGTTTAATTGAGGCTGAAAAGTTAGTTCAAAATCTTAGCACATAAGACAAGTCACCTATAGTACTGCATCCAGCTCTGCAGCTCTCAGGACAAGGAAGGCATGGACTTGTTGGAGCTGTCGGAGAGGAAGGCCATAAAAATGATCAGAGGGATAGAACATCTCTCCTATGAAGACGGGCTGAGAGAGTTGGAGTTTTTCAACCTGAAGAAAAGGCTCCAGGGAGACCTTACTGCAACCTTGCTGTACTTAAATGGGGCTTATACAAAAGATGGGGGCAGACTTTTTTTTTAGCAGGGCCTGTTGTGATAAGACAAGAGGTAATGGTTTTAAACTGAAAGAGGGTGGATTTAAACTAGATAGAAGGAAGAAAGTTTTTGCAATGAGAGTGGTGAAACACTGGAACAGGTTGCCTGGAAAGGTGGTAGATCCTTGGAAACTTTCAAGGTCAGGTTGGACAGGGCTCTGAGCAACATGATCTAGTTGAAGATACCCATGACAATGGGTTGACCTAGCTGATCTTTAAGTGTCCCTTCCAACCCAAACCATTCTGTGATTATATGATGATTTCATGGAGTTGCAGCACCCCTGTAAAGAAGGTGAGGATTTGGACACACTATTTATAGCATGTTATACTGATAAATTGCTGACTATCTGTTTTGCAAGTTATATATAAGTGAGTATACATATGCACAACTGTATTGATTTTATGCCTTTATAGGTGGTACTACTACTACTTCTTGCATAGATGCATTTTTTCTGTTACAGAAAAGCCTTATGCTTTGGCCTTCCTGTATCACAGTATTTGCATGGATATAAAACACTTATATGTTGTCCACTCTGTGTGCTTGTACTACGTAATACAATGGAATTGGTGCAGTTCTGATGGAGGCAAGGCCTCCTGTGTGAGGAAGAAGAAACACTCTCAAAAAGAAACCAGGCAGGGTCTGTGAGGGCCTGATAGATATCTATCTGATAGATATCTATCTGATAGATATGAATTGTCTGTACATTTGTAACTGTTTGTTAGTGCTGAGTGTCTGTGTAATGAAAAAATCCTTCATAGGTATGAATCAGTGAGTACCAAAGTTTCTCTTTTTGCAGTTGGCATGATACCTAGGACTCTGAGAGATTTTGACAATAAGTACCTGAAATTGCAGAAGAGAGCATTTATGTACCTGTAGCTTCATACAAATTCTGAGGAAGTACAGTTTTAGAGTAGTTGTGCTATATTAAAACTGATGTTATGAATGATCTTTTGTCTGAAATACATTGCGTTTGTTATGCTGTAAAAATAAATCACAAGTTTGACACATGATACACAGCCTTTGTTAAAGAAAGAAGAAAGCAGTCAAGGAACATTCAGGGACAGAACCGTACAAACTTGCTGTGAGAGGCATTTTGCTGCAGAAAATATTTTTTACTTCAGAAACGGATTAATGAGGGGAAATGCCACCCCCTTCCCTAAAGTGAATGGTTTTGTTGCCTGGCTAAATTCTCCCTAGCACACTGCCTTAACCAAGGCACAATATGAATGATTCCAAAGTAATTTAACAAAGATCATATCATAAAAGATATAAAAGTGGTTTCTTCAACAGACAGAGGAAAATTGTTCATGAAAAAATGGGGATATTTGCAGACATCAAAAGAACATCCTATGGTGCCTGGCTACACAATGCTTGGGAAGAGCACCCCTCGGAGAATTTCTAAGGGCTTGTGTGAGGACTTGCATTTCAGTTCACTGTACATTAAAGAGATGATGCAAGAACTATTCAAGAGTTGAGCATAAAGGATAATGTTTTCTTCTTCTGATTGCATGCCGAAGAGCTCTGTTCACACCACCTAACTTGTTGCCCCGAATCCGGTGGCATGAGAGTAATGAGCAATTCAGACCACCTACTATTCAGGGCTGCCAGACGCACTCCATGTACAGTCATATCCTGAAGTATGTGACTGCCACATACAGTAGGCAGTTGAAATATAGAGCCAAGTCTGCATGTGAAGGGTGCTGAAGAATGTTGCTAGGAGGTCTAATGTTCTTCACTGCCAGTCTGTGGAACCATCTAAATCAGATTTTTCACTCCTTGACAGAGGAATCTCCTCCTTTTAGATAAAGAATATTTTCTTCGTTGAATGGGAAACAGATGAATATATATTTTGCTTTTTAAAAGTAATCTGTTAAGCAGCCATTGTCTGACTTCAGCATGGGCTAAGTACTTCCATCTGGAAGGTGTCCAAATCTGATAGTTCGTATTTCACATTCATTCCCATTTATGTGGCATCACTTCAACCAGTGTCTTATAATGCTGCAGCCTTTGTTGTTGTCCTGTAGAGAAGCTACCAAAAAAGTAACGAAGACCATATTCTAGTCCAATGAACTTTAACCCAAATCTGAAATTATGACTCTTTAAAAAAAGAGTGACTAATTTAGTGATTATCATTTTCACAATAATAATGGTTTATGATTTTTTGTATTTTAAGAGATTCTCACTCATATACCCCGAGGAATTTGGAAGATGTTGTGGTTATGTTTTGTTGGGAATTATCCTCAGTAGTGAGACAAGAGGATAATTATTGCTTTTGTTTAAACATTTTTCTGTAAATTGGTCAATATGCTTGCAAGGCAGCAGGAATGATTGTATTTAAAAATAAACAGAATTAGTGGAATTCCTGGATCCTTCTGTTTTCCTTGAATAAAGAAGAGCATGCTCCCTCCTAAGTCTCCTCATTCTGTTCCTTAGTAGCAGTGCTTGGATACTGCTTTGAGGGGGACAGATGGGTGTAGGGGAAATGTGTTAACCAGGAAAGGACTTTCGTTCTCAGTCCTGTCCCATTCGGTGTTTATGTGTGGATTCAAAGAGAAATACGGGGGCTTTGTGGAACCTTTGCCAACAATAAATGGAAAAGGCACGATTTTACTGTAAGCAAGCTGTGATAGCTAACAGTGCAGTAGATAACTTTTTTAGTATGTGGCGAACACAGACATTTGAGTTGGGTGGAGTTTAATTCAGTGGAGATTAGGTTTATAAATCAAAGGAAACAGTTATGGACTGTGATTAGGTGAGGCCAGTTGTGGGTTTGTGTATTTTGTCTGGGGGTGGATTTTTCTGTGACAAATTTCCCAATCCAGGCAGGCATTTTCATGAACTATGAAAGCAGCCATTTAGAGGAAAGCCGGCTCATCCACCAATGTGCTAGATAAGATGGAATAAATGAGATAGATAGGATCGGAGCCCAGAGCATCAGAGCAAAGGGCAGTACTCCATGCCTTTGGCAGAGGCTGGATACAGCTGTTTTCTGGGTGGAGGAAAAGCTGGGGGCTGAGTATAACCTCTCTGCCATTAAGTGTTTCTGTTACACAGTCCTTTGGTGCTGAAGGTGGTAGAAGGACAGCAAGAAAGCAGGGTGGAAGGAGTTCAGCCTCCCTGCTTGCATCTTTTCTCCTTCACTATATATCCCTGAGCAAATTTGTCTGCACTTGCAGTGTGTTATCGGGATCTTCTGCTGCGGCACAGAGAAGCAAGGTAAGCATCATGGCTACTGGGTTTCTTACAGATAGTAACGGACTTAAGTGGTTTACCATAGCCCAGCCTCTGCACGTTCCCAGAGCGGTCAGAAAAAAAGATCCTTTAAATTCTAATTTCAGAATGGCCTTATGTGGCAGGGTGGCTGCCAGGTGCCCACCCAGCTGCTCTCTCACTCCCCCTCCTCAGCAGGACAAGGAGAGACAGTAAGATGAAAAAATTCGGGTCAAGACAAAAGGCAGTTTAATGCAAGAAAGCAAAGGCAGTGTGTGGAAGCACAGTCCTGCTGTTTGTCATAGACTAATCCAAACTGGACTGGAAGAAGTATCCTTCTGTTAAGGTTTAGCCCTGCCCTGGCCCGTGTAAACTGAGCAGTTAAGTTCCCAATTCTCTCTCCCCTCCACCCCCAGGGAAAGGGAAGCGAGAAGAAAAGGACTTGTGAGTTGGAAACTAAAGCTAAAACAGCTTTTAAGAAACAACAACAACAACAATAATAATAATGAAGAAAATAAGACAATAATAAAATGTTTACAAATGTACAAAATTCCCCCACCCCACCCCTCAGTGACTATATGTCACTACAAATGCTGCAGAGCAGACATGGGGAAGGGATCAGTGGCAGGAAGGAACTGGACTCAGGAACTGGATTTAGGAACACATGGATCCAGGATCAGGGGCAAAAAAACAGATGAGCTCACTGCACATTGGCCATTGAAGAAGAAAGTGATACCCTTGTGATCCCTCAGTTTTATACCAAGTATGATGTAAATAGGATGGAATACTCTGTTGGTCAGTTTGGGGTCACCTATCTTGTCCACCCCTCCCTGCAGTTTCAACCATTTGCACCTGAGAATGGCCGTGGTTACTATAGGAATAGCTATGAACAGTGGCCTTTCTGCATACCAATGCCCTGTGTTATCACTTCTGGAGAGAAACACTGTCTGAAAAACATGCAGGGTCTTCCAGAAAATTAAGTTATTAGACTGAGCTGAAGTTAGGAAACTGATTCTACTTTAGCTCAGACCAGAACACCTCTTACAGTATCGATGCTGTCAGGACCTGCATTGCCTCCATAAATACATAATCTGTTTCCCATCATATGAAAACATGGCAAACTTTACAAGCATTAACAGAGGACAGGGAAGTCGGGCAAAGTATGATAGTTCAGTATACATTTGGGGAGCTTAAAGCATGAGGAAACTTTGATTCTTGTTTTGCAGTGGGTCCTGGCACGCCCATTTCTTGATCTTGACAGGTATGTTGTAAATTCCCTCCTAATCTAAAGTTTGCTTTTTTACCTTCAGCTCAGAAATATTGCCCTTGCCCCATTCCATGTTCCTTTAAAAACTAAAGAACTAGTTTTGAGTTCGCTGCTTTCTGACATGAAGATTGTTGAAAAATCCTTCCCCATGTTTTACATGGTGGGCAGTTACACCCACCTGTCTGTATGCTCACCCTAACTATGACAAAATAACAAAGACCAGGAAGTCCCCAGACTTTCTCCAGGATATCCCAATGCAGAAATCCTTATCATCTTCCTGATTTTGTAGTCTTTCAGTTGCTTTTCTCCATAGAGGCTTTGTGGAGTCCCAACATAATCTCAGCACTGTGGCTTTAAACCGAAGCCCACAAGCAGACCTATTGTGTTTCCTGCCCAGCACCTCTCCTGCAGACTCCTGCTGTACTGGTGCTCCAAATGCTGACACTGAAAATTATTCAAACACAACAGTACCGTGTTTTTCTTCTTGCCCTGAAATAGCTGTGGACAGTTGTGACTTCTTGTACTGGACATTCAGATATTTCCCCTGGTCATATTTTTCCTGAGCAAATGGCACCTTGTGGAACTAGCTGTTTGGACAAGGAGGCATTCCAAATTGCTGTTTATATAAACTGTATGTCTTCATCAGCCAGATGTGCTTTAATGATGCCTGTGGATAAATTTTCAGCATGCTTGTCTGATGGCTTCTCCTGGGGTTTGCAAAAAAATGGCTTGGAAATGGAACATTTGCAAAGAAGCGGATACTGGCAAAAGAAAGCATTACAATGAGATGTAAAATATGTGTACTGTAATTTGTACAGGCAACTAGCTTCTGGAAAACTTGACCTCTGGTCAATAGAGGACAGAAACATATCCAAAGACACCACCGAAGCAGTGACTGGTACCCGGTGGGACAGAGATGGAGGGACTAATTATGTTTTTGCAGCTGTTATACCAATGCTGGAAGTATGTTGGTGACAAACGACTTTGTGGTGGACAGCACAGTAGTTAATACTGGAGAAAAGCTAGTCTGCCTTGTTGCTTGACTGCTTATGTGCTATTAGTATTATAAGCAGTGCAAGGGTGGGGTTTCCCTTCAAGGGTCATTGCTGGTATGCAATTTCCCAATCTCCCCACATTTAGAGGCATAGTTCTTATTAAGGTGTTGACAGATGATATTCCTGTGACTCACTCCATAGTAGGAGAGAGAGAGGACCTGTGCACTTTTCTTTCCCAAACCATGTCCTGCTTTTGTGAGGGGGTCCATGCTGTGTTCTGTAGTACGTGTTTTTTTGCCCAAGACCCCAAAAGGTGCAGCAGCACCTGGGGTTCTCTCTTCATCTGCCTCCATTAATGTTGTTTTTCTCTCTCTGACTATAAATCTCTGGTAGCAGGTGACAACTTTAACTTAACAGAGACAAGCCCACCCTGCTGTCATTTGCAGGGCAGTAGCTGCCCATCAGCTGACTACAAGGACTATTTCTCTTCTTGAAGTACTGTAAGCCTCATTGTTGTTTCTTGTATTTATGGCAAGAGATGTTTTATTTCACCTTAACTTCACTCTTATGAGCAAAATTAATTGTGATTTATTCAGTGTCAATCAATTTAGAATCTCTAGTCTCCTTCCTTATTTACAGGTTCCACAATGCTTCCCACATGTGAGTCTGATTCTGCCTGCAAACATGGATAGCATATAAAACAGGTATTAACAAGGTGGTAAGATCAGCCTTTCTGGTCTTACAAAGCTGATCCTGGGAGGTTTTGCATTCTGGTCCATAGCTACCCATGCGTGTAACCACTCATTGGCCCATTCTGGCTCTCATTTAGACATTTACATAATCTATTCATCCCAAGGTGCATTTTGCTTGTCTTATTTTCTTATTGGTGGTTTTAGAGTGATAAAACCAAAAGCGGACATACATTATTTAGTAGTGTCAGCTATGTTGAGGTAGCAGCAGCAGACTCCAGGCAACACTATAACCTCTTTCTGCTGTGTAAACACAGAGGAAAACAGTCTTTGCCTTGGATGGTTTACAATTTAGAGATTGTATGTTTCACACCAAAGAAGAAGATAGATTAAAAAGAGACCTAATAGTTTCTGGATAAGGAGGTTGGAGTGTCCTAATTTACCATGAGTCTCATCAGCAGTATAGATGGTAATGCAGGAAAAGTTATAAGGGCATGAAAGATTTATAGTGTAGTTCCTGGCCACAAAACCATCATCCTTTGACGCAAGTCAAATGCCACTTGTGTCTTCCCAATGATATAAGACTATGTGAACTAGGGAATGGAATAATAGATAGGAAAAAAGGCATAGCTGGAGGCAGATGTTTGAACACAAATCATCCCTCTGGGCTGATACATTATTGCGGGGTTCCTGAATTGACTCGTTGACATTATTTATGCAAAACTTCTGGCCACATTCCTTCTGTGCACTATTATAAGCAATACATTACAGAATAGAGGATGTCCTCTATTTCCCTACAGTTTACTGTCCTGTTCTTACATAACCTTCTAGATGTATATCACAATTACTAAGGGCAGTATATTTCTCATTATAACCTGAAGTCTATACACAACATCTGGCTATCTTTCTGACCACATTCCCAGCTAGTGCACGCTTGAATGATGGCAAAACTCATAGTCTTGCTTGATCTGTACTAATTGCACATTAGATTAGGACATGGATCTGTTAGAGTGAATCCAGAGGAGAGCCACGAAGATGATCAGAGAGCTGGAGCACCTCCCATATGAGGACAGGCTGAGAGAGTTAGACTTGTTTAGCCTAGAGAAGAGAAGGCTCCAGGGAGACCTTATAGCAGCCTTCCAGTACTTAAATGGGGGCCTATAGGAAAGCTGGAGAAAGGCTCTTTGTCAGGGAGTGTAGTGGTAGGGAAAGTGGTAATGGTTTTAAGCTGAAAGGAGAGAAGATTTGAATTAGATATTAGGAAGAATTTTTTTACTGTGAGAGTGGTGAGGCACTGAAACAGGTTGCCCAAAGAAGTCATGGATACCCCATGCCTGGAGATGTTCAAGGCCATGGGGGCTTTGAGCAACTTGATCCAGTCAGAGGTGTTCCTGCTTATAGGAGGAGGATGGCCTAGATGATCTTTAAGGTCCCTTCCAACCCAAACCATTCTATGTTTCTATGATCCTAGGCATCTTTTATTAAACGTGTATTTTAGTTTTGTTATGGAATGCTGGAAAGTGATTTATGAGTTGTAGGGTATGCTGTGTATGAAAAATTCAGTAGACTCTGTATGGCTGCAGCTGTATTAATAAATGTTCATCAGACTGTTCTCTGGGTGCAAGGGCAGTTGACGTGAAACAGCCCATATGCATACTGTTTCCCTCTTTTAAACTTTGAAAAAGGTTAGCAACACACATCCCGCCTACTGGAAATGATTGCTCTCTCATGTTAACTCCCAGGCTGTTGGTGGTAGAGTGATAGCTGACATAGGCAGCATACTCTTCTTTTTGCAATGTAGTCTTACCAGTGAGTGCATCCATGCATTTTTTTTGTTGTTCTTATGACCAGTATCTTTGACATGCAAGATGGGATGGAAGAAAAGAGAGCTACTAAAGAAGAAACCTCATAATTTTGTAATCCATGTCATTTTTAAGAAGATAATGGAATTTGGTGGAGTTACTTGTTTTTTTTAATTGGTGTAGGGGCTTTTTTAACATGAAATGTGGCATGAGCAAGTCATGAGCATGCTGTCTTCATGAGCTGTGTGAAGTGAGTGAGAAGTCTGGTGTTATTTCAGTTTCACAAGTTTGTCAGTATCTGGAACAAGGCTTTTCCTGGAAGGAAGATGATAATTAGTGGTATGAGACCTAAGCATGTTCTGAGGTTACAGCTCAAAAAGGCTTATTAGCAGAGTGAGCATACTGGCAGATGCAATGTGACAGCATGAGGATCTCCAAACATGGTAATACTTGGAGAATTCTGAGAATTCCTGCTTTTATGGGACCAGCATACTTCAACTTATCTGTGAGTAGAGACTTGACCACAACTAGTAGCAATGCTCTTACTGAAAATAATGACAACAAAAGGAATAAAGGAGCATCAGCTATGCAGAGCTCAAATATCAATCTCTGCCGCTGTGTCAGGCTGTTACAGATGAGGACAGTGATGTTTCTTTGAAAGGGTCTGCCACAGACTTACTGTTGGTGGCGCCTTAACAAGGACAGCAAAGGAGCTGTTTCAGCCTTAAGAAAACTTCTCTTGACTCCTTGTATCTTTACAGATACATGATAAGCAAGGGTGCTGGTAGGACCTATTGTAAGCATAGACATGCAGAATACTTTAAAATTATATGGTACTGTAAGCAAAGGATTTTGAGATAATCCAATTGCTTTAAACCAATGCAATGAATTCTCAAAGAAAAGGAAAACCAGAAAAGCACAAGTCCCCATTCATTTAAAGCCTTACTACCAGGTCCTTCAAGTGGGTCTTCTGGTCCTCTTCAGAAGCAGCTGACATCCTGCTGTATTAGCAGTGGCATGATTCTGTCTTTGTTTTCTCTGGGAGTGTTGAGGAATCACTTTGGCTCCATCACTGAATACTGTAACTGTTGCAGCAGAGTATTACCGTGGTGTAACATATCTTTGAGCTCAAAGCAACCACGATGGAGCCCTTCAGCTACAATTGCCTGCTTCCTGTAACACAGGAAGGTTTGATCTGGGTTTTAAAAGACACCGTTAAAAAAAAAATATTAAAAGGTCATAAATTTACATCTTAAAATCAGACTTGATGGTAAAAGTCAATGAAGATGTCTCCCCCATGTGTTTTCAATATTCAGAAAGAACTGCATATGTGGTGATCCTAAACAGTATTGGTTAGAAACCATATCCTCCTAATTCCCACCTCCTTCCACCTAATCTCCAATGACTCCAAAAAAGTAATGAATATTGGTTTTGTGTGGTTTTCAATGTTTTTTTACATCTGAAATATGCATCAGGGAAAGGTGTATTTTTGAAAGTGCTCATCTTTCGATATATGATGTGAAGAGTAGCTACAGATGTTTTCATGTAACCAAATAGAAGCTTTTCATTAAATGAAAGTTTCTGATGGAAAATTTCTGGCCAGTGATAATAACAAGAGAAAAAACCTGAAGTGAAACAGACCAGAAAGTGTCAGCATGAAAAAGAGAAGCAGCCTAATTAGCTTGATTGTTCAAGAAAAAAAAAATAAAAAGCACAACAAAGCAAAATAACAAAACCTCTTCAAGATTACTATTTACTGTTCAACTAAATGAAATGATTGTAAACTCTTCCATTTTGATGTTGTAAGGGCATTGCTGGCATACATGACAAGTATTGTACCTTTAGAGGTAAGAAGTAGGACGTTTAAAAATGGTACTTTAACCAATGCTAACCATTTAAAAGAAGCTTTTTAAAAAACATTAGCACATACCACTCAAGTGGTTAACTACAAAAGAAGGACTCATAAAACTGCGTGTGGTTCCTTGGTGTGATGCTGGTAACAATAACAATCTGGACGTCACTGTAAGACAGAAAAGATGAAAGAAATGTGTACCTATAAGAGTAGAAGATATTCTGCAAGGAGCAGTGCTTTATTGTAAACTTTTTCTGGTTTTAATTTCTAAAGATATTATCCTTAGCTCTCATTGCTTGAGCTGAGGGTCTTCAGGCCCGTATGTCTTTATTTAGAATCATAGAATCATAAGGTTGGAAGAGACCTCTGAGATCATTGAGTCCAACCATTCCTGTCTCCTCACTAAACCATGTCCCTAAGAAACTCATCCACCTGTCTTTTAAACACCTCCAGGCATGGCGACTCCAACACCTCCTAGGGCAGCCTGTTCCAATCCCTGACCACTCTCTCAGTGAAGAAATTCTTCCTAATGTCCAGTCTAAACCTCCCCTGGTGCAACTTGCGGCCATTTCCTCTTGTCCTATCGCTCGCCACTTGTGAGAAGAGACCAGCACCCACCTCGCCACAACCTCCTTTCAAGTAGTTGTAGACAGTGATGAAGCCTCCTCTCAGCCTCCTCTTCACCAAGCTAAACAACCCTAATTCCCTCAGTCTCTCCTCATAGGGCTTATTCTCCAGCCCCCTCACCAGCCTCGTTGCCCTTCTCTGCACACGCTCCAGCCCCTCAAAGTCCTTCTTGGAGTGAGTGGCCCAAAACTGAACACAGCACTCCAGGTGTGACTTCACCAGTGCCGAGTACAGGGGCACAATCACCTCCCTGCTCCTGCTGGCCACGCTGTGTCTGATACAGGCCAAGATGCCATTGGCCCTCGTGGCCACCTGGGCACACTGCTGGCTCATGTTCAGCCGACTGTCAATCAACACCCCCAGGTCCTTCTCTGCCAGGCAGCTCTCCAGACACTCTTCCCCAAGTCTGTATCATTACATGGGGTTGTTGTGACCCAAACAGAGGACTCTGCACTTGGCCTTGTTGAACCTCACCCCGCTGGTCTCAGCCCATCGATCCAGCCTGTCCAGATCCCTCTGCAGAGCTTCCCTTCCTTCAAGCAGATCCACACTCGCACCCAGCTTGGTGTCATCCACAAACTTGCTGAGGGTGCACTCAATGCCTTTTTCGAGATCATTGATAAAGATGTTTCACAGGATTAGACCCAGCACAGAACCCTGGGGAACACCTCTCATGACCGGTTTCCAACTGGATTTACTTCCATTTACCACAACCCTTTGGACCCGGCCATCCAGCAAATTTTTAACCCAGCAGAGCGTGTGCCTGTCCAGGCCAGTGGCAGCCAGTTTCTCAAACAGAATGCTCTGAGAAACAATGTCAAAGGCTTTACTGAAGTCCAGGTACAGCACATCCACAGCCTTTCCCTCGTCCATTAAATGGGTAATCTTGTCATAGAAGGAGACCACATTGGTCTGGCAGGACCTGCCTTTGGTGAACCCATGATCACTCGGTTGTCCCGCATGTGCTGTATGATAGAACCCAAGATGATCTGCTCCATGACCTTCCCTGATACCGAGGTCAGACTGACAGGCCTGTAGTTACCCGGATCCTCTCTCCAAGCCTTCTTGTAAATGGGTGTAACATTTGCCAGTCTCCAGTCTAGCGGCACTTCCCCAGTCAACCAGGACTGCTGGTAGATGAGGGAAAGGGGCTTGTCGAGGACCTCTGCCAGTTCCCTTTAATACCCTCACATTCAGTTGCCAAATTACTGTATAGAAAAAAAATAATAATACAGAAAATAGTTGTATTTTTTATTTCAGAAAAATCTGTGAAATCCTTTTTGCAGGCTTTACAGGACAGAAGTCTGTGATTACAGATAAAATCTGTACCCTGTTCCTAGTTCTGCAGCTGAAATGAAATGAATTCTTAGTTTCATTTAGAAAGATTATAATTTATTGGTGTATGGTCCACACACTGTATGAATGTCCTTCCCTTGGACCAGTAAATACATCTTTCAAGTATTCTTTTTTTTTCTGTCAACCCGTGCACATCTTCCAACCAGAGACACAACTCTGCCATCCCATCTTTCTTCTTAATTTTAATCTTAATCTTAATATTTAATGATAGAAATGTATTTTGGGATGCTGCTTCCATTAGTGCCAGAAGTGACAGAGCAAACACACAGTATTAGAGGGCATGGGAAGAGGTCTTTCAGCCGCTGGTACCTGCTGAGTAATAGCTGCAGGCATGAGGAGAATTGAAAGCTTATCCTCAGGCATGAAAAGAAGAAAGCTACAGTGCAAAGATCAAGTAGTGTTTCATCATTTGTCATTGAAGTTGAACTGTTTTTCCAATCCATATTGTCTGATAGCCTGAAATGTGAAGTTTTCTAAGTGACTTATCTTTTGTCTATATAGCACTATATGACAGCAATGGCAATATCTAGTGATTCGTGTCTTTGGAGAACTGGATAACAGGAGGAAAAAAATGTATATTGGGCCTGATGGAAATTGTCATGGTTTCACTGACGTCAAAGAACTAGCTATCAAGTCACAGGGCAAATTTATGAGTTGAGGCTCTGTGCCATCCTGTATTCTATTAACTGACAATCTTGACGGAAAACTAATGAGGGCAAAATTTTTTTAAAAAATTATTCATAAAATAAAAAATGTGGACTGCAGAATTTAAGTCTTGGTTTGGGGGACTTCAGATATGGAACTGATAAACTTGGTCCAGCTCACGGTAAATAAAGGGCCATTTCTAAGATGCATATCTTCGCTAGGATAACTATTTCAAACTCAGACTGAGAGCACATTCTGCCTGTATTGTCTAGCTAACACAAGTTTAGCAGGACATTCTTCCTGTACTATCTAGCTAACACAAGTTTAGCGAGAGAATTGCGGCTTCTTTACTTGTCACCAAAGCACTGGTGGGATCCTAATAAAGTATGATAGAGAAAAGTCTTTCTCTTAATTTACAGTCCTTTTATTTTTAAAATATTTTTGTTTATGGTTGAAATTCTTCAGAATTAATTAACTCCATAGTTCAGCCTTCCGTGACCAATAGAGTTTAAAAGTTGTAAAATAGCAGCTAAATTAATTAACACCAGCCCAAGTACTGTATTTCAGATGTTAATCACATCAAATCTGCAGTCTAAATGGGAAAAGCTGACATTAGGGACAGGGCTACAGCTACTGAAATAAAGGAAAAACCTGCACTGAATCATTAATAACCTAAATACCAGGTCTGAAATAACAATGCTTCTCAGACTTGGAATTCCAGAGAGATGGACACTCTTTCATCCTTCTAGAGTAAATACACTAGGAGTCAGTAGTTTGCTATACCTCAGTCTTTAGCATTAGAATTTAAGTATCAAGATCGTGTGTTTGCTGTGAACGGTATAGATCTTAAGGGAAGAGTGGGGTTTAGTTAATCCAATTTGCAATCGTTCTCACCATTTTTGTAACTACATATCCTTCACTCAATTTTTGATTTTTTCAGTGGTGCAGTAAGTTTACAATAGGAAGAATGTGGGAACTCTCAATACAAAGCAGGAAATCAAGCTAAAGGCAGTGCTGGTGGCTGTTGTAGTGAAAATACTGAAACAATACTGCATACAAATATACATTAATTAATCTGGTAAACCGCTTTAAAGAATGTGTTGATATTTTTTTACTGTCCATATACAATATTATTGATATTGGCTATTAGAGGATGCTGCTGCATCACTCCAGCTGTGCATCTGCACTGTGTTTTTGATTTTTTGAGGGAACTCCAAACTCTGTTTCAGTCAACAAGAGTATGTTTTTGCAGTCCTTTGATATGGACATAAAAGACAGATGCAAACACATATGCACTCCCCAATATCTAGAACTTCACCTGAATCTCCTGGCTTGGCACCTTTTCCCAATGTTTAGGGCAGTAAGAGTCTTATTTTTACATGTGGAACAGAGCCAGGTTCTTGGTGGAATGCTTTTGGTAGATCCTTGTGTCTTCAGCTTCCTGTCACATCCAATAGGGGCAAGTATTAGTGTGTCTTCTCTTTGTCTGTATCCAGTCTCTCGGTTTAAGCTGCTTAAAAAGCTTCAGTGACCATTTCCATGCTAACAATTCAGAAGTCTACCTTTAATGAATTTCTCATCTCAGCTGGTTTTATTGGCTCTGATCCAGAGAAGTACTTAAGCATATGCTTAGCTTTGAGTTATTGACGTTCCGAACTCAAGCCAACATCACAATTTGGAGAGATGTCAAAACAATAACTAATTTTATTTTTGAAATTGCTGTGCTTTGAGCTGTAAGGTTGACACAAAAGTCAGATTAGTATTGACCCTTCTAAATAAGGGATGTTAGAAAAGTCATTCAGCATGTAAGTGATTTCTGAAAAACTGAAGAAACAGACAACATAAATTTAAAATGAGTTATAAGCAGCTGAATGTCACATCTTAATAATGTATCCAATACACAAATCTACAGGATTGAGTGTTTATAAAAAACATGTGAGCCATATAAGCTGGTATTACACATGCTGTATTGCATGTTAAATGTGTATGTGTTGTATATCTGTATCTGTGTGTATGTAGTTCTATACATCTGTCCAGTCGTCTTTGTATTGTAAACAATGATATTCAAAATGTAGAGGAAGAAAATAATTCTTTCTGACCTCTCACGTATTTTAACTGCCTAGCTAAAATTCTGTGAATTATCTGAAGAAGACTTTTTCCCATCTGTCTTCACACTGGGAGAACGATAGCAGCTCGTGTCTTGTCTGATAATTATTCAGTAAATGTCAGCAATATAATTGGTCTGTAGGAACTGTGCTACTGCTGGTAATGTTCCGTGCACTGATATATATACCACGAGAAAATGCCGATGTGTACTGGTGTGTTTATAACGGGGCGAATATTTTCAGAATGATCTGAATTGTTCCTTACCTGAAGGAGAAAGAAAAAATAGAAAAAACCCCTTCAGACGAAATGTTCCTTAGGCAGAGATAGGATCCTTAGCTGACCATATAAGGCAAGCCCTAAATCTGAACACAGCCTTCAAATGAGTGTGAGAGCCAGGAACAGATTGGCTTCCTGGCAAAAAGTGAGTGACTTGCTTCAGCAGCCTCTCCTCATTATGTTGTTCCTGATGCTGTAAACTTTGTTATAGTGATAATTGCTGCTTCTGGATTCATAAGTCTTCTCAACATTTGATCAAGAGTTGAAGTCATTTCGGACCACACTGCTTGGGGCTCCTGATCCTTGTAACGTTAATATGTCACAAGATCTGAAGGGGTGGAACCTTCTTGCTTACCATCTAATTTAAACGATGAATCAAATGTAGAGGGGAGTTCTAAGCTGTGGTGGATAAATCCAAACAATTTTGGATCTGTTCTTAGGAAACAACCCTCAACTGACTTAATAATGCATTAGAGGGGTATTTCTGAGTTCTTTATATGCAAAACTAGATACTGGATGTGGATGTGAATTTCATATCTTCATAATCATTGGAATTAAAAAAAGCTCAATTTCAGATGCCTCTGAACATTCAGAGTTTTGTGGCTTTCTCCTGATCAAAACTTAGTATGCCTAGATCAGGAATAGTGAAGCTGGAAGGTGAGTGACCAAAGTGACAGCTGAACATAGTTAGCAGGGCGAACGATTGCATATATTTGAATGCTGATTCTGTATTGTGATACTTATAAATTCAAACATGAAATATATGCAGAAAATAAGCTGAATATAGACAATGTTGAAAGGCTATTGAAAATCATTCTCAAGTAATCTTCCTACTGCCTAACAGAAGAAAGCTGGATCGGTATGTTTGCTCACAGGGCTCTCCACCTGCTGTTAAGGGATGTCTGTGTCCTTCACTCTGTGGCCTGATGTTTAACAGGAGCTAGACAGGTGCTGCAACGTTTCTTGCAGCAGAGGCAACGTAGTCGCTCTTTTATCTAATGGCACTCTTCAAACACAGAAGAGTGCTATAGCATTTTATATCCTGAACAGAGATACCTGGTAGCAGGGTGTGGTTGTTACCACCACACTGGAGATCTGGGATGGACAGTGAGTAGTTACAGAATTTCCTTGCAAATATTAGTCATCTGAAAGCTGTGGTGTGCAGACTAACCCTGTTATCCAGACTTTCCCATTAGTCAGAGGAGAGTGAAATACACCTGGCAAGGATGATGTCCCCAGAACCACTGGTGATGCTTCTGTCTTGACTATAGATAACAGCTTAGACTGGACAACTGAGTCAGGGAAGGCAATACCCATTCCCGGTGACAGTGACAAACCTGGAGAAGTCTGTGGCATAGTTAAAAATTGGAAACAAATGTCCATTGATTACAATCTCTTCTTTATTTTTAAAAGTGAATGTTTGATAACAAAGATGGATGGAATAAAGGAAACTTCCTGCTGAGGCAAAACTGAGGGTCATTGATGTAGATCTGGACCTTATTCCTGAGAAACTGTATCCATTTCAGAGGTTTGAAATGAATCTGAAGGCCCTATAGAAAGTGGAGAAGTAAAAATGTGGCTGTGAAGCAGAGAAATTGTGATTAGTTAGCAGACAAGCAGGTTCTAATTGAAGTAGAGAGCCGAATGTGACAGAATGGACCATCCCTCTCATCTTAGAAAGATGGCCTACTGTGCCGTGTGACAGTGACAGATATGGGAGTGTCATTTAACATAATATAAATTGAAAATCAGTCACTTTGTAGGTCTGACTGATGAAGCCACCCAGAAAGTTATACCTCCTTATAAGGGAATTAGTGATTTATACACAAGACTTGGTGTCCTCCAAAGGGTTGCAAAGGTGAAAGACCATCATACCAAAGGCAAAATGGCACTGTACTACTTAGTCTTTCTTCTCAGGAAGAATAGTAGGCAAGAGAGAGAAGAGTGAAGATGTCAAAAAATAAAATCAGTAAAAGAGTAAAAAAAAGAGAAAGAATTGTAAAACCATTTTAAGTTAATTTGTGATAAAATAGAACCTATTTACAGAAATGTCTAAAGTAGCTGTCAGGACTCACTCCCCACTCCCAGATCTCCCCCTCCCCCTCCCAGACCTGTTCAGTCAAGGGGGGCGAGGGGGGTAGAGGTCGGGAGGGAGGAAGAGGTCCTTTGATATCTGTGTGTCGAATTGGAAGAATCTCCCAGGGTAAATCCAAACAGTGTTTATTTTGAACACACCCAAACCAACAAATCAGTATTTATCTTAAAAACAGCCAAACCAGCAAACCAATATTCCGGGCACAGCCAGTACATTGATTCAGTATTTGTTTTGGACACAGTGAAACAGCAAACCAATATTTTGGACACAGACAAAATATTGAATCAGGTACCCAGGTGCACTCTGAGTTGCAACTTTGCGAAAGTTGCTAAAAACCAGATCCCAATCTGTTCAGATGCCAATCTGATACCCTCAAGGCAGCTGGACAAAAAATTCACAACTCAAATCTGATCTGATGCACAGTGGTGCCATGGAAAACAGAAGAAAAGGAACAAAGAGAGAGAGATAGAGAAAGAGAGAGAAGAAATAGAGTGGAGGACGAAGAGGGAAATAGTCACCACTCCACGGGCCTCTGGAAAACGTGGTCTTCAGGAGCATGTGGTCCTGCAGTTCTTCCACAGCATCTTCTCAGGTGAGTTTCATGGGGTGGTGGGCGCACAGCCCCTGCCTTCTTGGTGAGCTTCTATTTATAGGACCAGTCCATGTCCTCTCCCCTAGCATGAGGGGGTATGGGAGGGTCTTGCTTGGGAAAGTTCTTGAATCGACGCATGCACAGGGGCTTCTTTGTGAAGGTTCTGGAATTGGGTCTGGGGGCTCCAGGGTGACTGGCAGTTCAACAGACCCTTGCCAGAATAACTTCTGCCTGAACCCTCTGGGTCCTTACGCGCAGCCAGGTGTTGGGAGGCAGCACCTGCTGCTTTACCTCCTCCCCCTCCTCTGCAGCAGCACAGGCAGCCCAGCAGGAGCCACAGCACTCAAGAAGTCGTTAAAGACGATGTTGGCAACAATACCAGGAGAACCAGTCCATATGTTTAAGACAACAATAAAAGTAGAGTCAGTCTCTACAGCAACCTTCTTTCATCTGAAAAAGTTACACTTCTGCACCAGCTGAAGTTAACAGGATTCCTGTCTAAGTAAGATTTGATTTTTATACAGGAACATTTTCTTTGATGCAATTTTATTTGTTTTCTGGCACTATCCGGCCTGCTGTGTACTTACATTTAATTTTGTCTTCTATGGAACATTTTTTTTCACTAGTTGTATCATTTACAAAACAGCTGACTATGCAGTATGGAAATGTGCAGGGGTACTCTGGTTCAGTCCAGGGAAGGGTCTTAAATGCAACTTTCCCTTTACAATGTGTCACTGGCAGACCTTTTAAAGTCTGGCACTCATCAGTGAAATGGGGACTTCACTTCCAGCTGCCCACTGTGGTCTTCACAGCCATTGTAGTTCCTTCACTTTTCTTACACCATAAAATAAGGAGAGTGAAAGCAAGTATTATTAAAGAGGTGATCAAGGAGACAGTGGAAACCATAGTAGAGAGTCCACATGCATACGAAGAGAAAGCAATATGCTAACAAAACTGCCTCAATACAACATTCTAGCATAAAGGAGACCCACAGACCAGTGACCTGAATTATCTCACTCAGTATGGGAACATGCGGATTTTCTTTCTGTCAGTGGTCATCACCTGTACCTGTCCAGCCTTTGTTTCACGTCACCTGTCTTGTCCCATAAAACGCTTAATTTGTCTCAAGGATATCTTTAAGGTAACTAATGATGGGATTGGCTTCAATATAATATACCCAGCCTCACATCTCTTTCAGGAGATGCGAAGTGATCTCTAAACGTACTAGCATTTTATATGCCAGTGGTCGGGGATTCTCAAATCCGGTCATTTAAAAAGCCAAGGCACCTCTGAGAGTTCTGGCCTTAGTCTGACAGGTTTTGAAGTTTGAAACAGGATCTCTGAGTTTAGTTCATCTGGTGCTGAACAAAGGACACAGTTTGTGTTTTTTAACATGTTTGCATCATTTAACAGATGCAGCTGGCAAAAGCCTGCACACCACTTGCACCTCCTGCTTTCCCTCTCCAAGTGGTGCACTTTCAGTACTGGTCAGGTGAGGGATTCAATTTCCATTCCCATGCTCTCTGTATTGACAGATTATTTCAGATGAAAGAGACAAAGCAAAGGGAACAGGAATTCAGACAAGCAGCTTGGAACAACAAGAGATGCATATTGCCAAATGTCTGATCTATCACCATCAGCATCACTGAATCCAACATCTTTCTGCACTTTTGAATCATCACGATCTTTATGCATCCCCTCCTCCCCCAGTTTCTAAATCTCTTTGTTGGCCTGTAACATTTTTCTTTCTAATGGATATTATTTGCTTGGATTTTTCTTTGCTTCCACGCATATTTTTTTGTAAGTCAGAAGAGATGTTTTGTCACTTGCAACTAAGCTGCCAACTGAAACTGGCTGGCATGTGCTCATTAGGCCAGGAATCTGCAAGCCTCACTGGTTGCTAATACAGTGGCAGATTGATGTTAAGATTGCCTGACTTTCAAGTCCCTATATATAGAGTCAGCCTTGTTAGCCTTATTATTTATTTATGTAGTACTAGAGGTATACGTGGCACTTTACTAACAAATGAGGAGATGGAGTCCCTACACTGATCCACTTACAGTCTAGTCTAGATTGCTATGATATATAGAAGATTAGTAGAGGAAAATAGCGAAGAGGAACGGAGTCATGTAAGGCTCCATAAAAGTAAAAAGATTTAACACTACTGTCTTTACGGACTCCTTTCATTGTAAAAGTTGTTGGACTGCAGCTCCAGAAAGCTGGATTTAACAGCTGAGTCTTCAACAGATTTCCCGTTCAAGCATTCACAGTGCATAGTGCGAACTGCTGCCGTGCTTCAAAATAACATCTCAACGATGTGTTTGGTTTTTACTTTTGGCATCTTGACTTCAGTAGACCTGTACCAGCTTATATCAGCTGAGGATCTGTCCCTATGAACAGAAACCCACAATCTGAGTTCTGAAGAGACATCTGCAAATATTTCTACTGTTTTGTCTGATGTCACTAGGGTTTATTTGTAATTTATCTGACAGTAGAAGGAGGAATACACCTTGCATGCCATTTCCAGGAGAGGTATCAGAGTAAATCAGTGTTAACACACTTCAGATTTTTCAGCCTTAATGTGCATTTTCTTCTGCTGTTGTACAAGACACACAAACAATTTCAGTTCTTTATTCTTTTTCTTCTGACTTGTTGACAAAGCAATGAGCCAGCTCTAATGCTGATCTCTAAGGTACGCAGACATTCTTTTCAGAGGGCAAAGGATTCCTTTATGACAACCTGTTATTCTTATGCCATTGTTCCACTTTCTGCCTTATCTGTTGATTTTTATTTTTTTTTCACATTAGACATTCATTGCTGGTGGTCTGTGTTATCAAGTGCTCTAGGACATCTCAGCTAAGGGATGCATCTCTCTTGAGTAGCATGTCAGAGGCATCTTCAAAGACGTCTTAACAAAGGATGCATGTGAAGGGAAGGGAAGTCTGGCTATTTTAACTGTTCTTTCTTGTGATCTCTGGAAGCAGATTTTGAGTGTGACTGCTCTATATTTTCGTGTCAGGTCCCTTGACTCTTTTTTAAAAGGTTATGTTAGTTACTTTCTAGTCCAAAGGGACTTTCCTATACTAAATGCATTTCTGAAAATGTCAGCTGAAACTCCTCCACCTTCTATTCTTGTTTATTTTTAATATTCTCAGTTTTGTATTACCTGAATCTTAAAGCACCATCAGTTTTCAGATCTTTCAAACTTTTCAGAGAAGTTTGGTACTATTGAATGTCTTGTATGTCCTTATCATTTTGCTGGCTGACAGCAGAAGTGATTCACCTCTTGCGTTTCAGAACACAGCTTATCATTTCATTACTACCATTACTGTCTGCTCCTCCAAAGCCTCCCCTGTCCTTGTGCAACAAACAGACCTGAAAATGTTTACCGAGCTTTAGTTCTGCTAGTGATTATTTGCTTTAATTTGCATTGCTTTAATTAAAAAGTAACAACAATCCATCGCTTTAACTCTGTCTCAAGGTAGACAGAAATAGAACTAACTGAACACAATCATCTTCCTTTCAGGTTTAGTGGATTTTGCCTATAAATTGCCCAGTGTTGTTGAGTTACCATAGCTAGAGCTGTGCAGGATCTGAATTACTGTGAATTTTAGATTTTCTTTTAAAATCTGAATGAAAATAGCAAATTAAGAAAAATTTCCATGAGTAAAATGATTTCATTCTAGACAGCTGACATTTCTTTCCACTAAAATCAGAAACTTCAAGTCAGTTTTGACAATCTTAATTCTCCAGAATTTAAAGATAAAATGCATTTAAAGATCAATGTGATTTGTGAAGTAAACCTAATGCATTTATTACTCCAAATGGGAAAAGTTCAGTTTTTACACTGTATCCAGACTTCTCTTTTTTCTTAATTGAACCATCTGCTCTAATAAAATATGTTACTTCTCCTTGCAAACTGATTCAGTGATGAGTATGGATAACTTTTACATATTTTAAAATCCTAACTGGTGTGGCGTTTATAAAATTGTTATAGTTTTATGTGAGTGGTAATTGGAATGACTAATGTTAAGAAAGATAAGAAAGAAAGATGGATTTCTTAAAAGATACAGGAAGATGTACCTGAGGGAAGCTGTACCAGAATGTGGGAACTTCAGAATTAAGACTAAAATAGCTGCAGGGATACATGGAAATGTGTTTGCTTCTCAAAAATCTAAATACTAATGTGGATTTTTTGTCAAGTCTTTTTATTAACAGTTTTCAAGATGGCTGGTTATAACTTCTGATGGGAAAATCTCTTGATGGCTGTAATCTGCCACTTTACTGTAGTCAAGTGCTTCCTTGGGACTGCTCGATTCCATTTCTTCCTGCTTCTAACATCAGAGACAGCATATCAGCAATCTATATGGGTGACGTGGTTAATTCATCCAGAAGGGAACTAAGAGAGATGGGAGGAATTTTAATGAAAAATTTATTATTCATAATAAAAGTTAATGTCTTTTTTTTTTTTTTTATTACGGCTTTCCAGTCAGCCTTGAGTGGATTCCTAGTCTAGTAAGCTATAATAGTGATCAGTTTGTACAGGTGAAATTAGAGACACACATACATGAGAAAACCCATGTGTAAAGCTGAAACGTAGTATGAGACTTAGCACCTTCAATAGGAGACAGCTTCAGCCTGTGGTTCCTTGTGTGCGTATCTCTGTAGAGAAAGAAATTATGAAGAGGAACAGAGGTTTTTCCACTTAGACATAGAGACTCCCAAAATGACAGCAGAGATGAAAGGGGATGGATAGAGGTGTGATTTCTAGTGCTCAATGTAGCTTTACGTAGTGTAAGCAGAGGACACAGAGCCTGGAGTGACTGTTTTAATCCAGGTAGCCTTGGGCTTAAAACTTGTAAATCAGAGTCTCTACCTCTGCCATGTACTTTGCTGTAGATTAGTTAATATCTTGAAGGCATTTTGAAGTAGCAGCATTCCTGATGCCTTAAATTAGGTGTCACTTTACCTCATTGCTATTCAGTCATTTATAAGAAAAAGACAGTCCCAAACAGAGATACTCAGCCAGTAGGTTTAGGGGATGTGCAGCAGCAATTGCATGTGCCATAGAGCAGCTGATTTGTCGCAGACACTGGAAGTGAGGAAGACCCAAACACTGGAAGGTCACTGTGCTAAAAAAGAGAAGACTCTCCACTGAAAGCAGGTTTAGGCTCTTTTTTTAGCAAAGTCATCGACAGTGTGAAAAAGTTGCTGAGGATCTAAATTTGAAAGGCTCTATCAAGTTTTAACAGGACCTGACCCCTTCTCACATTTTAAATAATGACAAAAATAAGGGATCTAGCATTGTCTTGGTTAATCTTGGATTTCTATCCAATCCAGAAATACCATGTTCATCTAGTAAAATGGAGGTATTTTTACTTTATCAGTCTCAGAAAATTATCTTGCTCTTTCCATGTTTGTTATTATATGAATTATGCTCACATATGTGGTACGTAGGAAAGATAGAATACATTGTTCCTGAAATATGATCCTTTTCTTTTTTAGTTCAAGTGTGAGTTTTATCCTTATGGCCAACAGTGTGGGAAACCGTTACACATGTATACAACAAAGTCTGTTTCCAAGGTTGAAGGGCTTGAAGAAACAAACCAAGACAAACAGACAAATATGTTTTAAAGTATTAAAACCAAAATGTCTCTAAAGGGAAAACCAGAAATTCTTTGTAAGAGGTAGGAGCTGCTTCTTTTTTCCTTATCTGTCTTCTGAATGTCAAGGATGTGAAGGGGATACAATCCAGAGTGATTGGCAGTAGTATCAGTACACCCTAGTTAGCTTTCAATTAGCATCTTTGGATCTGAAGAGCTACAGTCACCAGATGTTTATCAGGAATTTTATCTGACTTCATGCAGTCCATAACATTGGGCAGGATGCACTCTGAGTAACTGAGTACAATCTTTATCTCACCTAACGGCAGAAAACAGCACTAGAAGGGACCCTGGCAAGTCGTCTAGTTCTTCCTCAGGTGCTTTCATCCTAAACCAGTATCACTTGTTCCTGAAAACTGGTGTGATGAGATTTCAAGAGCCTCCCTTTCCAATCATTTCCAGTGCTTTGCTGTCTTTGTTACAGCATTTTATCTATTGTCTAACCTAAATATCCCTTATGTCAATTTAAGCCCATTACTTTTTGTCCCATTCACAGTAAATGCAAAGGGCAATGTATCACCCCTGTTCTTTGTAAGAATTTCTTGGGTACCTGAAAACTGTTACAGTGCCTCTTTTCTCTCTTCTCTGGAGAAGATGAGCCTCTAACAGTAGCACAAAGAGAAATCATAATAGTAATAATAACTATCAAGTCCTATTCACTGGTACATCTTTCTACGTCACCTACTTCGTGTATCTTATGCCCTCACCACGAGATAAAAATAAAGTAGCAATCCGAGCTAAAGTACAGACTGCTGTCTGGTCACCTTTCCAGAGCACAGCCGCTGTTTGCAGCCCGGGCAGAATGTCCCCACCCCTCCGGAGATGTCCCCAGCACCCAGCCCATCCCAGAGGCAGCAGCGTGAGGCGCCAGTGCCACCTGGTGTCACAGCCCTGCCTGGCAGGGAGCGGGGAGCGGGACCTTGCTGCAAATCAACGAACGCCTAAGAACAGCCTAATGAAGAATAAATTCACTACAAGAGCGCATAAGAAAAATCTCACTGCTGTCAAGAAGTCCGAGCCCTCTAAGTTTAATTTCTTATTTGTCAGTAGCAGCAGCTACCTCTTCTTCACGATCTGAGCTACGGAAGGCTTTTCACAGAGAGAAACGTTTTCCTGCCTAATTGGAAGTCAGTATGAGACACAGGCATGCAACCTTACAACAAAGAGAATCTCCAGGTATAATCTCTGCCTCCCGCTCTCTGATGAGATGACAGCAAAGATCTTATTTTAAGCAAAGTTGAATTGACACCAATTAAGCAAGAAAACAGGTGAGGAAAATAAGAATCGTTCTGATCTTTGTAATCTGCCTCAATAAAAAACTTATAAGCGGTTTGATTTGGTCTGGAATATTACAGAACATCCCTGTTTTCTGACTTCAGCTGGTGGGTCATGGGGTGAGACAGGCTTAATGCCTGGTGTTCAGGTTCTGGTTGCAGTTTCAAAAAGAATAAATAACTGTTTCTATCAACAATACTCCAATAGGGGAGTGATAAACATAACTAGAACTGGCCAATAGTTTCTGTCAGAAAATGATGATCTGAGGAAATAGAAATTATAATTAAATATGTTTGTTGCTCAATTTTTTAATAAAAATATATTGAAACCTTCTGACAGAGACAAAACATTTTACATCAAAGTCGTCAAAATAGTTTTTATATATGGCTATATATTAGAAGACGTTAGGAAAAAGGAGAGCCAACTACTTCAGCAATATTGAAATCATTGCCTGAAAAATCTTCTTAGTAATTTTCCTTCTATATTTCTAAAATTTGCATGGCTGTACTGGCATTTCCTTGCCGTAAGGGCAAGAAATGTATTCAAGGTTTTGAAATGTTTTCATCTATCTATGGAAAATTCAGATTCTATATGGCAGAAAACTGGGAAAGTGGGAATGGTGATTACTGAATTTAGCATGGAGATTCGGGAATAGAAATGCATAAAGCAGAAAGACAGGAGGGAATACTGCAAGAAATTAAAATACTGGGTCAGAGAGATAAATAATTGAACTAGCAAAATAGGGAAGAAGGAACAAGGTCATCTTTAGAAAGCTGTGGACATTACTATTGTATTTTGTAGTAACTCAAAATCTGTTCATGCATTACAGTATATGAATTTTACATTAGATTTACCCAAGTACACCTCTTTTTTTTTTCTTTAGCAGATTCATCCTGCACAGCAGCAATTAATTGTATTTTTGCTATGTATATGTATTACAATTTTGCTAGATATATGGAGCCACAGACTGTGAGGGGAGGTGGGCCTTAAAGGTTCCATATCCAGCTATTCAGGTACGAGGACCTATCCCCTAGAAATTTCACAGTACCCCTTGCCTTCGCACTGACTGACCATCTAGAGCATCTGTGCCAAAGTAAGGTCAGTACACACAAACCTAGGGAACAACAGGCTTTTAGTCATGAGCAAGAAAACACCAAATCAGCTGCAACAGCAAAATTACCTGGAACATCAGCTTAAGCTTGACATGCCAGATCGTTACGGCTGCTGTACTCTACCATTTACTTTAGCAACTATGAAGAATGAGCAACATCTGGACATGGCTTCATAGAATAAAGTGATGTTGTTCATCCCGCTGTCAGTAATTAAAGAAGATTCATTAGTAGATACTGCCAAAGAAAGTGACTTTTGTTATGAAGTGTGCAGAGATGCACTTATATGAAGGGGGTTCCATGAAGATAAATGGAACTAGTGTGTGTTTGATTGGCTTTGAGCAAGATAGATTTTGTCATGTATCAAAATAACCTGTGACATTTTAGAAGTATCAGAAAGTAAATTGTCTGATGATAAAGTTAGGAAGTAACCCATGAGTTTAAGACATGACACATTTGACAGAGAATGATCCATTACTGTCATCTGGAACAGTACTGATTGTTCACATTGTCTCACTTCAAGCAGGTGCAGTTGGTAGGAAGCTGGTCTCTCTAGCTCTTCCAGCCGTATCATGTGGGAAATTCTTAACGCTTGATTCATTTTGAGGTAGTTGCTTAAGTCTTGCTTACATTCACTATGTAAAATCTAGGTAGCTAGTCTCTGCTACTCATCCAGCTTCCCTCGGTAGTGGGAGAGGCACCTGCAGAGGCATCTGCTATAGGTTTCTGCTGAATCCCTCAGGAGAAGCCCATCTCTATTAGCTACATGAAAGCACTGGAAACTAATTTTCCAGTTACCATTGGCATCTACAATTAGACAGTGAGAACTTCTACCTATGCTTTAATGACATTATTTCTATGACAGAATTAATTGGACCACAATTTATAAATTTCATATGCAAATGTCTGAGACATCTCAGATAAGAATTCTCAGGGATGTCCAGCCTGACTGCCCTCCAAAAAATAACTTCTGCAAACCCTCTCCAACAAGCACTCCTAGGTGCTTTTCTCATCTCTGGAAATCTCCAAACAATGATGATGTCATCTCAGATCTACTTCTTTAGCCTGACTCCAAGCCTTTCCACTTCCACAGGTTAACCTCCTCCTAAAATGCCAAGCCCACAGTGCATCTCCAAAATTAATTGCTGCCCTTTCTGTCCTAAGCTCTGTCTGTTAATTCTTATTCATCACCCACTTTTAAAATATTTTCTGTTGTATCTCCTTACCTAAACCTTGTGTCATTCGAAGTGGCCTTTCCCAAGGACTGTAGTACAAAGTACCCACTTAATTATCCACTGGTGTTTCTTCCCCAGTAGCCTCAATTCTCTGCTTTTCTATTTTAATGCCTGTGACAAACCCAGAGGTGGGACGTGGCACCATCATGGGGCAGGGGCTGTTAATTGAACTCTTCCTTACACAACAGCGCTGGAAGTGCACCTGTTCCTACTGAAGGATACAGGGAATGAAGCAGTCTCAGCCCTATGTATTCTTGTTCCGGGGTTCTGAATAGACCATGCCAACATCAGCAGTGTCACCAGTTATAGCACTTCTACGTTAAAGAGCTTTACTTGAATGAATAATTTCAGCAAACAGGTTTCTTTTAGCTTTCTTCCCCTCTTACCTTCTTCTTGCCCTTGGTATCTCATTCAGTATTCGGCTTTGTAATTTTGGCAGGTGGCAGCCCCTGGGTCCCAGTGGCTGAGAGGATGAAACCTGCAGGACTGGAAGGAAGATGTTGTGCTTTTAATTGATCCCCGAAGTGATGTGCAGGAATCCAGCAGAGGATATTCTGGTGATAACATAGCTTAAATATTTGATAACCAGAGTGGGTTTTGAAAGATTGTTTGGTTTTGTTTGTTTTAAATGATAAACAGAAAGGAGTGCAAAGTGAAGTTTGGCTCTGAGGGGTGACTCTGAGCTGTTATGCAAAATTCCACATTTTTGTATCTCTATGGGTTTCCTTATTGAATTTACACCTGCTCACGAATGTTTTTCCCCCTTAAATATTACATCTGAAGTCTGAGTATTTGAAATCTTCCTCTTCAGCAATGAAGTTTATGGGGTTCAATCATTTATAACTTGGATTCCATTGCACAGCTAGTTTTGTCCCGTACTACAGGGTTAATAGCAACTGTCAGATGGAAAGTCTTTTCCTTCTTTAGATATGTCCTTGGTTACAGATGCAGCGATGATTTCTGAATAAATATGCTTGCCCGGGTTTTAAATTTTGTGCTTCATTTTATTTATGGGTTGTGGTTTTTTTTCCTTGCACTCCCAGTTTTACGACATTAACTTTGAAAGTGTTTTTCCTAATGTGAGAACAGTCAAGCTGTGTATTTCTAATGACCTTAATATTAAAGGAAATATGCTACTGAGTCTATGACATAAAGATGTCAAGTAGATATTAAGTGCAGTCATACTAAGTAACATTTTATTGTCTGCGTTATTCAACTGGATCAGAAAGTTACTTGCTGCTTAATAATTGATCAAAATATATTGAATAAGCACACAGGTCTTTTAAAGCCCTAACACAGTCTTCCGTCCAAGAAATAAAAAAAGAACAAAAAGTTATTATGATGTTTTAGGTGACGTGCTTCACAGTAAGAGTAAGCACTCCTGGAAACATTTAAGATTAAATAATATTCATTCTGAAATTACAAGCTACATGTACCCCCTTCCCCCTCCCCCTCCCCCCCCCCCCCCCCCCCCGGTATCTCATGTTGTTGAAAACAAGTCATTCTTTGAAAAATAAAATTCTAAATAATTTAATACTTTCCATTTCATCTTCCCTTTACTCGACACACCTTCCTGCTCTCTTCGAGAGTCTGAGAGTGCAGTTTGCAGTATGTGTGACTATTAAGCCAAGGCAGCAGCAAAACTACACTTAGAACAGCCTGAGGAATTTGTGTCCCTGAAATATTAGAATGAATTAAAACCAGACATAATGAAAGAAAAACATTTATGAAATCTGAAAATTCTATACATAATTTTAATGAAACAAATTTTCATTTCATATCAAAAAATCAAGAGTGGAATAAATTTGGAATCTGAATTATTTTTATCCCATTTGATTTAGAAACTGGCATAAAAATTAAAATGTTCTTCTTACTAAATAAATAATAAAAATATTTTGTAATTATTTCATTATTGTAATTTATGATTTAATATTACTTTAATGTTAACTTATCTTACTTTGTCTTTCCATTCAAATACCATCCCAAATAAAATACATTTCAGAAAAAAATACATTTTTTAAATGTGAACAGAGATGTATAGGTAATACTATATAGCTTGTAAAACTTTATGAAAATCTATTAATTACTATACATGTATAAGTGTGTGTGTTGGTGGGGTTTTTTTCATTTTTACAATCACCCTCCTTAGGAAAGAAACAAAAAGTAAGAATTTTAGCAGCAACATGGACATGTCCCTCCATAGCCCTTTGAATGAAAAGGTAAACCCTGTAGTGGAGGTGTGCCATCGCTAGGTGAAGTGTTGCTGCTTCACCTCATCTTCCACCCCTGCTTGTATTTACAGATGCAGTGCTGGTGAGTTGGGGCATCCAAAAGATTTTGGTTACCGTGGCAATGGATTTGAGGTAGGCAGAGCAGTTGCCCTGGCTCAGGGCTTGTGGTTTCTCATTGTGGAGCCAAGAGGATAAACCAGCAGTGGGACACAAGCCTGGGCATCACGGAGTGAAATCTGCCATGGGGGCAGTATGCAGGGATGCAGGGCTGTTCTTCCTCCCCAGTCATGCCCCCAGCTACTTGCGGGTGCCCAGGCAGAGTCATGGGGTTCCCTGGCCTTCAAAATCTTGGTATGGGTATTTGACATGACAACTGGAGGCTTTAAGTCCATGCAAAGCCAATTCATTTGCCATCCACCAAAGGCTCCAGGCTCATTGTCCACTGTGACAATGCCTGAAGAGTTAAACTCCAAACCAACAGTATAGAAATAGTAATTCCAATTAAGTTAATCACCAGGGAGCGATTGAAGGAGAAATAAAAACGTGGTGTTCTCATTTCCATAAGCAAATGAAAATAATTTAGATGACTTGTATCTAGATGAAGGAGAACGCCTATGTAAAAACTAATTACCCTCCATGCTACTTATGACAAAGAGGATAAAGGACAAACCTTTTGAAAAATATCCAAGGATATTAAATGGAATTTTATTAACAGATGAAATAAGCTGAAAATGAGAGTTGTGATATATCGTGTTTCAACCTAGATTCAATAAAAACTCTCTCGGCTTCTGCTTCACAGCAGCACCATAAAATCAATTTATTATATGAAGCCAGATGGGTCTTTTATTGAACCTGGACCTTATTCATTAAATAAAAGTAATTATCATCAGACTTAAAAGCAACAATACCTACTGCTTCATGAATCAGTCACTATCCCATACATTTAAGTGATAATGAGAAAGAAAAATATATTTTAAAATCAATAGACATGTAGTTCATCAAATGTAAGAGCAGGGCCTGTAATATATTTTCTGGTGTAATTTGTTCCTAAGCACAGAGTTTGTTTAAATCATTGTATCTGCTCTGGCTGTTGAATTTGGACCAACCAATGGCACCGGAGAATGATGCTCTTGACCTTTTTCACATGATGGATAGCTCCCCGGTCCTCCAGTTTTAAACACAGGAGGAAGAGCTACGTCTGATGTGAGGAATGCAAAAAAATTACAGCTCACCTTTCTTTACACCACCCTATTTGACATGAACATGTTCTAACTCCAGTGCTGGCAGTGCTTAACCCCAGAGAAAAACCTCCCTTGGATTTTCAAGTCCTTTCTATACCTCCAGCATTGTTCCAGGCAGGACCTGACATGAAGCAAAAAGGTGCAAAAGAAGGAAACTTGTTTATCTCAGGTGCAGTTGTTCAAGGGAATGAGACCTCAGATGGGACATTAGTAGTTTCCAAGGCTTAATAGCAGAAGGATTTTAGGATCAACCCGTTGACATGTCACACTGTCTGATCTAAACTAGCTTTTTGGTAGTGAATGAGAAATGGCCATGCATGGTAGAGCCTGTATATGGAGGAAACTGGTGGAAAACACAGGGAAGACCAACCCATCCCAAAGGACAGACTACGACCACAGCGTTTCAGCAGGTTTGGGAATGCAATTAAATCTGAGCTGAAGTCCAATGAGGGAGAACCTTCCAGATTTTTTTTGTCAGTGCTGTTTGCACAGAAGTCGTGCAGAGATTTTAAATATGTCACCAAATGGAGCCAGTAAATTTAGATTTCTGCATTCTTTAGTGTCCAATATTTTAAATATTACTGTATTAAATTATGTCAATGTCACCACTACTGATTTGAATCAATCACTTTCTTGAAAGCAGCCAATTCAAATCTGTGCTAGCAACAACGATGTAATTCAATACATTAATACTTAAAAACCAGAATATAGGTCTTGAAATTCAATCCATTGTCTTCAGCTGTTGTTTCTAGTACAGTACCTTTCTTCTGCTTCCCTGGAGAAGTTTGTGTTTGGGTTATCTGTTTAGTCACATCTTGCTATGTATTTTATAACACACAGAGAATAAGAACTTCCCTCAGTTAAATCACAACACAGTGAAGTGCAGCCTGTAGTTTAAACGCTGACCTGGAAAATGCACTTCCCTTTTCAGTTCTGTTTCTTTAGGTATTTTTCCCTCTGTCTTTCAGGATGACAATAATGATGATTTGTGTTGCTGCTATCCCACTGTGTTAGCTATTTTGTGAGCACTGAACAAAAAGGTTTCTCTGCAGGATGCTTCTACTGCTTGTTTATGGCCTTTATTCTCAGGACACCAGCAGCAGGATTCCTGCTTGGCAGAAGAGCTGAAGTACTTATCTGGCTGAAGTGCAAGTCGTTTTTTCCTAAAACTTTAAAGCGCTTGATGGGGTCAGATACTGAGCACTGGGAGGTAGCCCTGTACCACAGCGAATTCTTTAAAGGCTGATGAAGTAGATGAGTTTAACCACTCGCCAAAGGAGCTCCTGGTGTCTTCAAAAGAGTCAGATCTCCAGGACTCAGTTCCTTGTGGCTGCTGGAATGGATGCACTGTGTTCTCGTAAACTTTTCCTGGTTTCCACTATCGTGTGAAAACCAGCAAAGCCTATCGCTGGTATTTGTGCTTCTTCCCTGACATGGGCTGGCTTGGGCTGATGTACGATGATCGCAGAGCCATGGAAACATGCTGGTAGTTCAGACTCTGCCACCCACATGCTCCTCTTCTCTCTCTCATGTTTTGCTCTGAGCTCTTTCCAGCACTGCTTATGCCTGATGCCTGTATCTGTTTTCTTGAGCAGCAGAAATAGCTAAAAGGCTTGGAGTTGTTCTGCAGGGCACCAAAGACTTCATCTGGATCATTGCGGTCCTGGATGGTAGGTGATTAGTTGGGACATACATAACCTTCGGACCTGAAGCCAGAGTTCAATATTAAGGTGTATAAATCCTGTACAGTATTTGAAAATTTATTGAAAGGGGCATATGCAGAGCAGCAAGGAATGCAGAACAATGCAGCAGGAACCAGTAACGCAGGTATGTTCCTGAAATCTGCCCCTTTGGAGCCGTGTAAGGAGGCATGCTGGTGTCCAGGTCCCAGAATTCACTCCTGACAGCAAACATGGGCTTCTGTTCTTTGAGAGGCAGAACAGAGCTCACTTTCAAAGTGCAGGCACTGAAGGGTTTGGTTCTTAAGTGCTCAGAGCATGACCTAAGGAAGATGCACAATGGGCTGACGTGGCTTCCCGAGCCTTCTCTGCATACCATGCAGTTTACATTAAACTAACAGCACAACAATCTCCTTCATCCATTCTAATAAGAAAACAAATCTGCGATCATACATCATTTGCAGGCTGACCCTGTTGTTGTGCTGTAGGTGTTTGCCAAACATAGGTGTCAGCTGTCATTGCTGAATGGACTCAGACCTTGCTCCACACTAGCTTTGAGGTCCAAGCAGGGCTTCAGTAGGAGCAGGAGGTTTGCAAACACAGAGCTGCAGGTAGATCCAAACTTTCCTGGTGAACTTTCAGGCTTTCAGTGAGTGGCAGCTGTTGAACATGAATGCTGGGGCTGTATTTTAAGCTGAGGCAGCTTATGTTTGAGTGAGTGTACTGCATTGCATTTGATGGGTGGATGGATTTGATAGAAGCACAAGAGCAACTATGAGCATATTGGCTCATGGTCCACTTGCTTTCAGACCGTCCATCTATCTTGCACATAGCCTGAACAAGAGCTCTCTGAGTATGCTTGACAACAACCTGCCAGATGTACCCGGCACACAAACACCATACAGGACAGTCCTTAGCTGTCCCTGGAGCTCAGCTTTGCTATTTGCCATTAAAGCAGTGGACAGCGGTGTTAAAGGCAGCCTTGAGCCAGCCCTCACATTGCAGTGAAAACATATATCCTAAATCCTTATTTGTATCTCACCTCGGGGCTTTCCCCCTGCTATGCTCAGCTCTCCCCATCTGTTTTGTCCTGCCTACTCACTATACTGGAGCAGTGAGTAGTTTCTTATCAGAGAGGAAGACGAGACTCTGGCTTTTAAATATGAAAGCAGAGCATAGCAGGGGCTCTTAAAGCTTACAGGGCTAACGGGACTGTCTTGCCTCTTGTGAAATATCTGAAACTCCTATCAGGAGCTGGGGATTTTGAAAGATGTTCTAAGTCTTGGAGTCACAATTAACCATGTGGTGTGGATTGCTGTGTGACAGGGTGGATTGCTGCGTGACGGGGTGAGTGGAGGGAATCATTATGTAAATCCCTATACTTTTAGATGCTTAGGAATGTTTAATTGCGGTGTTCCAGAAATGCAGTTTGTTAAAGGTTTGTATTAATCACAGGATCAACCTTCATTATAAGTCAAATTATTTTGTGAGCAATAAACATAAAGACCATTCTTTTCCAGTCTTAGAGAACATTAGAAAACATCAGTGTCTTGCACTAGGGCTTTTAGAACAGTTTATCTTAAATGTTGATTCAGGTATCCTGTAATCTCCCCCTTGCTCCGAAATGTTTTATTTCAGAAAAAATTATTATGAAATATAATTGTGTGACTAAATTCTGCAGTCCACAAAAGCCATGATCCACAAGAAACCTGCTTGCCATTTCTAGCCTACTCTTAACTCTAGTTTAGACAAATGTCATATCATTCTTTGCCTTGTCATCCTTTAATCAGAGGTGTGATACCTTATGAGAGATGTTTGGGATATAGAAGGGAAAAAAAATCTCTCCTGGTAGAGATTTTCAAAAAGGCCGAAAAGCCTCTAGATGGCAGAAGTGCACTACAGAAAACCTCAAACCTTAATTAAGCAACAAGCTGCGGAAGGGTTGTGTGCCAGCAATGGGGAAAAGGTGCACTGATTATTGACTGGTCCACTGACCTCTTCCTCCTCCTCCAACTTTAATTGCTGCTGCAGATGATCTGTGCTTTACAGCCACACAGTCATGATGCCAAACTGGGTCTGAACAAGTTTTCTCATGGAGATAGTTTTGCCTTTCTGCAAAATGATACTGCAGATGTTTTTTTTAAAGGTGAAGTGAAAGCATTCTGGCAGTATCTGGAGTTTGGGATGTCTTCTGTTAACATTTAATGCCACCCCTGAAACTTCATAAGGAGCTGCAACCCTTATGAGGCTTTCTGCCTATCCCTTGGGAGGTGATCAGCAGTCTGCAGTCCGTTAAAAATAAACCCCTCATCCTCTATGTATGTGGGCAGTACATATTTTAAGGTCTTTTTGACCTCAGAAATAGTGAAAAAAAAGTTTCAAGTGCCCTTATCTGTCTAATAGAGCTGTCAGCAACTTCTGCTGCAATCAGTTATACAAGAAGAATTCAAGGATTTTTGGCACTGAAGCCCGGAGAAGAAAATCCTTCTGTAAATCTGTGGTTTAAACAGTATTAATGACTGACACATCACTAACTTCTGTGCCTGTGAATACTGTTACAGCTTGGTCAGGATCTCTCTACACAGTCACCTTGAGAGAAAGCCCCACTGCTTAGGCTTGCATAGTGCCAGAGTAACTGAATCTAGAAAGAAGTCCAATTTCTAGCTCTGCAGTTTTACACCTCCATCTGAGTGGGAAAAAATTTGAGATTTCAAAGTTTTCTGTTTCAAAGAAAGGCCTTTTGATGTTGGCTTTTGGTTGCTGATTAAAAGCAATTAAATGATACTTGAAATACTTGGATGGCTCTTCAGTTTGCCATATGGCAGGTGTGTCCTAACCTTGAGAGAGCTGCAAGAATAAAACACAGCCTTTCTTGAGATTTCACTTAGTAGATTTCACAAACCAAGGGGGAGGCTTGAAACTTTTCCTCTCATATCCAGCAGGAGCACATACGTTACGTGTCCAACAATCCACATTGATACCCAGCCTCTCAGTTGCATGGGAATGTGGGACACTCATGGAGGTGGAAGATTCTGGTGTTAGTCCCTGCTCCAAAGTAGGAACCGCTGCCTAAGGCACTGTCTGACTAGCTTTGATTTGGCACTGATGCATACTCATGCCTCAGGCCCTGAAATCAGTGTCCCAGACTGCAGGAGCCCCATAGCTATCACATACGCTTCCAGTCATTTGTAATCGCAATGAATTATCTGGGCTTCAGTTGATCTGCAGCAAGGTGGCAAGAAAACAAACATAGTAGTACCTTTGTTGCTTTCAGACCATTTGTTTGTGACAATACTTACAAATTATACCTTTTTATCATGGCTTTTGCCCACCAGGTCTTCCTTCCTTTCACAGCCTTAGGCATGGGCCAGAAACCAGGCAACAGTCAATAATATTGATTGTAGATCACAGACTCAGTCGTGTCTCAATGGAAATCTTGTAGAGAACTATCAAGTGCTGTTTAGCTGTGTAAAAGGCAGCATAAGTTGTCCAGGAAATTCTGTAGCTGTGTTTTTTGTTGTAGCAAAATCTGAATTAGCAATTTCAAAGAGGCACCCCGCCTCTGGTACAGGTGGTCCTTGGGCAGTCTCATGCAGTCAGTGGGACTGAAGCCAGCAGTACCTCCTCTATACAATCTTCATAGCCAAGGTGGTAAACTTTTATGGGTTTGTCTGTATTTTTCCAGGAATGCTGGCCAATTGCTTACTTGACTGCTTTTTTTTTAAGGTGCCATTTGTACTTTCAGCAGCTGATCTTGCACTTTAAGCAAAGGACCTCACTACTTGATTTGGAGACACCAAAGTTATTGTAACAAGATGCGTGACTACAGTAAAGACATATATACTCAAAATAGCTGACTAGGGCAACAATGAAGATGTAGCAGCATCATTTTCAGGGTAGTCTAGCAACTCCAGCAGCTACGGAAGCTCCCCCATGGGCCTGTCTAGTGCACACAGCAGTCTGGGCAACCACAACTTCACTGCTGTTGTTACCATTACTGTTTAGCTAGAAACTGCTGTTACTATTTCTATCTGCTTCTGCAGCATTTGCAGCATTTGTCCTTGTTCTCAAGATACCAGTGCTAATGACATGAGGCAGAATTGTTTATCTATTGCATCTCATATTTTTTCATCCACACTAAGCACTAAATCAATGCATCATGATGAGGTTTGAGGGCTGCTAGCCAATTCTTCAAGTAAGAAATAGAATCAAGTTCTGTGCCATATTTTTATATGTATTTTTAAACTGATCCAGACTTTAGGCCTGATTTGCCCAAATTTAGAACTATACAATCATACAGTTATACAATCATAGAATGCCAGGTTGGAAGAGACCTCAAAGATCATCTGGTCCAACATTTTTAGGTGGTAAAAGTGATGTCTTTCAAAAGGTGATGCCCTTCAAAAACTTGCTATCTACCAAGGTAACTACCCCATTTCAGATAAACTTGTTTCTGTGGCTGTGTATATGTGCTTTCCAGGAACAGCTGCATGGCAAGGAAAAACAAATTCTCCTTCAGGCAACCTGAGTAGGGCACAAATATTTCAGTTCCTTCAGTAGATTCTCCATGTTTTACTCAGATTTTCATAAAGCTAAAGGTAGATCCAGGAGTTTGTACTTTGTGTTGTACTTCTGCTGGGGAAAGTTTTGCATTGCAGACAGCTTGGCCAATGTTTAATAAAACGCCTAGTGCTCTGTAGTGATAAAAATGAAATCCTCAATCCCATTCAAATTTAGAGGACACTTGAATAGCTATTACTTGAGGCTTGAATTAATCTGAGAGTTGTGAAAAGAAACACATACTCTATTTTTGGCAGGATTTGATAGTTTTAGAATACTCTTCCCTCTGACAGACTGTCAAGCACGTAACAACCTCAGTGAGAAAAACTCTTGAGGGGCTAGAGGGAGCATAACCTCTGGTTTACGGGCTGTGAAAGTGAGCCACAGTGCTCCCAGCGAGAGCAAAGCTGGCAATGGAAACACAGGCACTATGGCCCCTTTGATCTTGCTCCTCTGCTCTGAGGGCACTGCTGCCACCTGATGCCTTTCAAAAAGTTATTAGGATCTATTTTAAAAGTGGTTGGATATTTAGCCTCCATGATTCTGCAAGATCACTCTTATTAGGATTATGGTCTTCTAATTTCACACTTAAATACTTTCATTGTCTTGTTCTTACACTGCCTTTGTTTGCTAACTTTTGCTAACTTAAGCAGCTCTTCCCTGGTTGAGCCTCCCAAGGTGTAGCTACCCAGGCAAAGTTCACTTCTCTAAGAAATGGATTTTTTGGGTTTGAATAAACCTCCATAATTGTAATTTCCACAGAACTAGCCTTCCCTCTAAATCAGTACATCCCAGCGTGTTAGGGGTTGGGGGCAGGGGAGACGGGACATAGCCACAGAAGTCTTTGGAAGCTGCAGTCAGGTTCTGCAATTTCTGATGGCTGTCCTGGGGCTCATGTGCAGCCACACAGAACAGTAGGTTTGCTGGTTTAATGGCCTCTATAGAAACGCAGCCCAAGAAAAAAGTCAATCTGTATAAAGCTGTATTGTACTTCTAGAATTTCATTTCAGAGTCAAGAGACCATTCTGAGTTTCCTGTTTTCTCTCTGAGATCCTGCTGAGGAATTAGCTCTGGATATCAGCAGACTGTTTCTGTGAGCACAATCCGCAGTGCTGTTGCCCAGTGTAGCAGCAGAAGGATGACAGCTTTCCTGGAGTTACAGTAGCACTGTGGTGCTGAGCCTTAAAAGCGAATGCACGTACATACACAGATGCACCTCCGCACCCCTCCAAATCTAACCCTCAAAATACATGCATAAAATAAACAATTGAACTTATTTACTACCTAATATTATTATATTATTGTCAGACTTCCTTTTTCCTCCCTCAGCTCTCCAGTATGTGAATACTTTACAAAAGTTCATTGGTTCTTGCAACATTTCTGTGAGGTTAGGAGATACTATAGTTCACATTTTCAAACGGTGAATCAAGTCAGAGAGTTTAACATCAAACATACCAACAGCTCTACATTGCAACTTGAGAGACAGAACAATGTTTTTTCTTTATGGTGTGCAACAGCATGTTTTATTGAGTAGAGCTGTTCATTCCAACAGCTCTGTTGCAGAGAGTCTTTTGACATTTTAAATTCAATTCTGATCTATACTGAGTTGAAGCAGTAAAAATATTTCTTGGTCAGACCACAAACTTCTAATGTTGAAGACTCTGGGTAAATACACATTAATGTTTCAGTTTTGATCAGCGGTAAGTTGATGTGACTTGTTATCATCCTCATTGAATGAATTCCATTTGGGTGAAACTTAGCTAAAGGATGTGCTTTGAAGGACACCTGATGCTTTCCAGCCTGCTGACATTCAGTCCACCAAACCAGACTAGCAGTAACCCTGGAAACATATATAACGTGGGTGTTGGTCCCTCAGCATTAGCTGTTCTGTTCTACAGATTCATTCCCATTGTGCTGCATCCCTTGTCAGAGTATACATAGCCTCAGGCTGACAACTCAGCTCAACTGCCTGCTTCAAAGTGAAATTTTCATGTGTGTATGATTACCTTGAATCTGGCAGAGTGGAAACTTGACCCTCCTGCTACTGTGTTATGCTTGTGCCCTCCCTAACAGGTTCTGGTTTTCCTCAAAATATAGATTATTAAAGCCACCTGTGCAATATTTTGACTTGGATAAAGTGTGATCAAGCCAAAACATTTTGAGCATCTCTAATTAATGTGCTCTGATCAGAGTCATTGCTGATTTCACATGATGCAGCATGTGCACAAATCAGTGTCCTGGCACTGCAAGCTCAGCCAGCTAGAAAATGAAGAATACACCATTAGTGGCTCTGAAAGGTCTGGTCTGTGCTGTTTGCTTAGTAGGTGACCAGGGCACTGTGGCTGAGTTAGCTGCTGATCCTCATTCTGAGAAAAACATTCTATTGCTGCAACTATGAGGCTGTCACCTTGCAGTCTTCAGTCTTGTATTCAGTGCACTTAATTTGAAAACATTAGGAGGTATTGACATAAAAATAGCAGTTTCTGCCATTGCAAATGCTGATACATGCCCAGAATACACCCAGGCTTGTACTGAGCAACTATACTCAGCAATCTGTAATCTTAGGTTAAAGACTGACTGCATCCAAATCTTCTTGACAATCATATCCAAAATTCAAACAATCTTCTTACTGACCATGTGAAAATTATAATTCCTCAAGGTCTTATACTCCTAGATCAAACTTGAGTACATATTCCCTAAGACAGGAAAGAGCATGAGCCTGGATTACCATCTCAAGACAGTTGTTTCTCTCTCCCTAGTTTTCCCTGGTCCTTCCACCTAGGTATGAGTGTCCAGAGGTTTTCAAAGGGAACATTATCAGAGTTTTTATTTATGAATCAAAGAGCATGTCTTTCTTCCACTTAATGTTCAAAAGTGCTGTCACTTTTTCAGCTCATATTTTCCTCTCCAACTGTGCGATCTCACTATGAACAAAATTACATTCAGACCAAGGGGTTATTAAATACAATGACAGTTGAACAACATTGTAAGAGTCTTCTTGAAAAATAATAACAACCTTGGGAAACATGGGAAGACTCTTTGTCCAAAAGATTGGGACATAGCAGGGCTTTTCTAAATTAATGAGGAAACCTACTACGGGTGGCTGATGTAGCTGAGTACAATGGGAAGGTTCCAAAATGAGTGGAAAGTGGTGGGCTCTTAGAGAAAACAAAGACACTCTTCAGAGCAGGAGTCTGACCAAGGAACTCCAATTTAAGCTCTGGAGGGATTTTTCCTTCTTATACTTGTCTTTCTCTAAGGAATTAAATTGATGCACCTAAATTAGGAGTTGCCTTGGGCTATATTTACATGCAGAGGAGAGGAGACACATGCAGAGGAGATTCAGACAAATGATGAGGTTCTTTCCCCTTGTGGATTAAAGTGTTGAAAATTACCTGGGTGGTTTTATGTTGCTGACTTTGATCCTGCTAACAAAACTTTCCTCTATGATCTCATAGTGAGTTTTGTAATATGCTAGGACAGGGGTACATTGAAAAAAGTATTTTTTAATAAAGTTCCAATCCTATGATTTTTTCTATTCTATCAGCTGTAATAAGAATAAGCAGAGGAATTAAAGTACGTTTGTGAATCAATCTTTATGGTGAAACATGGGGAAAATCCTACTGAAACTACACTTTTTATTTGAAATCACATTGACCTTTAATAGACTGAATCTCCTAAGGAGAAAGTTATCTGCAGTACAACTTGTGAAACCCAGGAGCAGTAAATCACAGAGACTGACTGATACTCATCCAAGGATTTGAAAACAAACAAAGCATTAAACAGGAGCAACTTTGACAAGGATATATTATGGTCTTTACAACAAGGGGACCTGAAAACATAAAACTCATTAGCATGATGGCTTATCTTCAAAATTAAGCTTGGGGCCATCAGAGGTTTTACAGATCAGTGAACTTTATTATGATAGCAGGGAACCTGATTGAGGGTTCAATTAGGGATAGAATAGCACAATGCTCGGATAAGTATAGCTTCTCAGGATCAAAGCAGCACGGCTTCTCTAAGAAAAAACGTGCTTCTCTACCTTGTTAGAGCTCTTTTGAGTGTTAATACAGAGAACCTGGTGGAAACAGCATACTTGGATTTTGAAAAGCCTTTTTGATAAGAGCCTTCATAAGAGACTATTAAAGTATAATTGAGAACCGTCAGGTAATGCACATTAGTAAAAATAGGCTAAACTTCTGATAGGCTGACGGGCTCAGATTTTTCAAGGTCTCTGAGGAGAGAGACATAACAGTCATCATGCAGAGCTCTGAACAGAGATGTGCAGCAATATTTGAAAAGTAAAGAGGAGGCCGGAGTTGTGATAAAGAAAATCATACATGGACACTGGATACACTTGAAAAACTGACATTGAATTCTGGTGGGTCAGACTGTCCCATGCCCTCTTTACTGATACATATAATCATTAACCAATTCAATACAAGATCAAGCAAATGTTTGCCCTGTTCTTTTACTGCTGCCACCTTCCTGAGGATGTGAATTTGTGGGTCAAGAAGGGGATGTGCACAGGGAAATGGAAGGAAGAACCAGGGAGCAACTTCTGGGCTTGCTCCCAGTGGGGTTGCTGGCCATGCTGAATTTAGAGCAGCTCCAAGCAGAAACCTCAGATAATTGTAGGTTAGCGATAGGCAGCATGATTCGTAGGAGTCTGTAGGCAGAAATGTTTCACGGTGTGCTTGCTGAGTGTGTTAGAATACTTTTTGGTATATTTTCTTCTCATGATGGCCAATTCCACAGTTTCAGGAGTATCAAGTTTGTTGGCCGTTTTTTTTAACAAGTTATGTTTTGTGAAGCTTTAGCACAGATTTCCATCAGAGGTTTTTTTAACAGTGTTGGATCATGGCTTGTATTTATTGTGGATTGACTATATTAAAAATAATATTAATAACATATTGTTTATATATGACATTATTAAATGATTCTGTAGAGACCTGATGTAATAAGCAAGGAATTCAAGTGGGGAGGCTGAGAAAATGAAACTTAATTCAATGGCTTATCCATTTTCATTATTTTAAATAATAGCAACCCCAAATATCACTATTTCGTAATCAACATTATCCCAGTAGACCTTAAAATGCTTTATAAAGTAGGAAGAGCTCATTATCATGTTTTACTGATGGGAAAAGAGAGACACAAAGTGGCAGTTCCTAAAACCAGAAATTAAGCCTCTGTGTTTTGGGTCCCAAGGCTGGAAACTACCTGATAAGCTCTATTGCATAGACACGTTTTCTCCAAAATATCTGTGGATGCAAGATATATTGTTAATATAGTTCTACAGATGTATTAATTTGAAGTTAGGGATGTTATATTTTTTCTAGCATGATGCTGAAGTCTATATGCATGCAAAAATCCCATTGTCAATGGGATCTAAGGGCAGTTTCCTAGTAATGATTTCTGGAGAGGACCTCTGTTCAGTGAAGCACTGGCACAGGTTGCCCAGGGAAGTTGTGGATGCCCCCTCCCTGGAAATGTTCAGGATCTGGTTGGATGTGGCCTTGAGCAGCCTGGTCTGGTGGAAGTTGTCTCTGACTGTGATAGCGGGGTTTGAACTGGATGATCTTTAAGGTCCCTTCCAACCCAAACCATTCTATGATTCTGTGATTCTATGATTCAGTTGACTGCTAAGTCAAATGGTTTCAAAGCTTGCCAAAATACAGTGTTTCTGCATTGTAGGAAATTTCACTTTTTTGAAAGCCTGAATTTGAAAAAAAAGCATAAAATTTCCAAGCTTTCTGAGAAGAGTGTCTTCCCAGATCTTGTAGATTTCTAGTGAACTTGGTGTGCTGCTTGATTTCAGCATATAATAACTCCAATGATGTTGTCAAGACTGTTAGTTTCATTGAGCACCCTGATACTGGTGATGCTGTAGCTTCTAAGACACCTAACCTGAAGATAGATTAGTGGGAATTAGTTTGATGGAAGTCTGTAAAACCTGAGATGTTTCAAATGAATCCTTCCCACTCCGTAAATCACATCTTCTGATAAAAAGTTGTATTGCTGGAAAATTTCTGATGATTTCTAAACATTTTTCTCTCTCTTGTGGAGCCAAATGTCTATGGGCACAATGGTAAGAGATGCTGTTCATGAGGAAGAACATTTTATGTCTTTGTTTATTTTATAATTTCTTTAATAAATATTTTTCTCTAAGTTAGTTCAACTATAAGAAGTCAATCACAGTTCTAATGCACAGTAGAAATGTGATGAGTTAAAAAAAAATTCTGCTCTTTTGCATAAGCCAAAATTCAGTACATATTTATATACATGTCTGAGCATAATTAGGATGCTAGGAAGCCTTAAGATATCAATTAGATATGGGATAAAGTTTTGAAGGACTGTCCTGAAAACTAATTAAGATGACTATGACAGTCAAATGTATCTTAATCTTAAAACTATTTATATATTTCATTTGATATACCAATCATTATTGAAATGGGAAAGAGAAGTCTGAGATGGGCATCACCTGAACAACTTAACTCTAGACTCCCCATTATCTCCTGGTAGGCTGAAGACAACAATAAATATTTTTCATTTTTTATAGTATGGGCTGGTCCTCCAACCTAATACTTCTTATTCTGCCTCATAGCCCTCTTTCATGTATCAAAGATCATTAAGTTACCTACTCTGGGTAGAAGTCTGTAATTCCTATATTCTCGGGCAGGGTTACTGTATCCCCAGTACCACTTACCTGTGTCTATCTGGATTTAAGAGGTTCTTCATTTAGGGATCCTGCAGGCAGTCATACACAGCATACAAACAACCTCCTGGAAACCAAATGAGTATTTATTAATATTTTGCTACATCAGCGGAGCTTATTAAAAGAAAAAAGTTTTAAAACTAGAAAAAGTCTACAGCGTTTCCATTATGCTTGCAACCCTACAGTGCCTTGGGGTGAGTCACAAATAAGTGCCATGAGTTAGACGGCCTTTTCTAAAACGCTGCTGAAGTGTGTTGTTTTCTTGGGCTTTGAGCAGTCCTGAATGCTCAGCAGGAGGGTAAGCTAGTATCTGAGCAACTCCAACAGCTCTGAGAACTTTAACAAGAGGTAGTTTTTCTCAAGACACAGCTGAGGTTAGATGGCAGCTCTGGAGATTGTCTAGTCCAACTTCCCTGCTCAAAGCAGGGTCAGCTACAGGGTGTTTCTCAGGATCATGTCCAGTCAGCTCTCTAAGGACAGAGATTCTGTAACTTCTCTGGGCAACCTGCTCCAGTGCTCAGTCACTCTCACAGTAGAATATTTCTTTTTACTTTTAAGTGGAATTTCCTGTATTTCAATTCATGTCCGTTGCCCCTTTTCCTCTCACTGGGCGCCACCAAGAATAGATTGGCTTGATTGTCTTTACTCCTCTGTCAGATATTTGGGTAAGACTTCTCCTGAGCCTTCTCTTCTCCAGGCTGAACAGTCCTACCTCTCAGCCTCTCGTCATATGACAGACGCTCCAGTCCCTTAATCATTGTTGTGACCGTGTGCTGTACTTACTCTAGCATGTCATGTCTCTTTTTTATCGTGGAGCCAAATACTGGACACAGCATCCAGAAGTTTCTCACCAGTGCTGAGAAGAGAGCAGTGATCACCTCCCACGACTCGCTGCCAATGCTCTGTCAGCCCTTTTCTTTAGTCTGTTGAGTTCCCATCCTCGTGGTGCCAGAAGTCAGAAGATTCCAGCCTTGGTCATCATGGAAGCATACATTTCCCAACCAGACTAGCTCACATTCTCACTGTGTCTCCTTCGGTACAGCTGGATGCTCAGTCCCTTTTATCTAAAGCGTCTTGGAAAAAATCTGGACGATCTCTTTTTCATCATTTCTGCTGCTGCACAGTCTGCTGATCTGCTCCCACAGCTCCTTTTTTGATGAGAAGAACGGCCCTTCACCAGCGCATACCTCTTGCAGGCAATGAGCCCACCTCCCGCCCCAGCCCCGGTGAGAGTCCTCAAACCCCTCTGCAGCTCACGTCACCATCACCACTCAGTCTGTGTGTGCTACCTTCAGCAGAGCTCCTGGCTCTTTTCTGCAAAAAACCCACTGCCTCTGATAGGTGCATGCTGTTAGGTGACCCTGTGTGCCTTTCCTTCATGCTGCATCCCAGACTTCCCTCTATTGTACTCTGCAGTCTTATTGCAATCACCTCGGAGGGCTAATGGGCACTATTAATAACTGACTGTAGAACAGCTCCACATTTATAGCACTGAGTGAGTGGGCAGCACCCCACTGGGACTGCAGGAAAGGATTCATCCAGACAAATTGCTTCATCTGGCCAATTTTAAGCTATAAAATAAGGGAAAGGTTTGGGGTTTTTTTTGTAAAGAAGAAAGGAAATCACAATAAAAGACCAAAATTTCTAAGGAGCGAACTTCCATCCATTCTGGTTCCAACAGGACTAAGGAAGACAAAGGGAAACTTCTGTCTTTAACAACGATTTGAAAGAATTAAATGTGAACAGAGGAAAGTTATGCAAAAGTGGTACATTCTATTACATATTATTACAATATAGTTACTACAGACTGAAAGGCATGAGAAACCTTAGAAAGGTGGAACAGAAGGTGATTTATGCAGGCTAACATGGAATTCACATGAAAATTTCCTGACATGGGAACTAAAGAGATTTCGAGTCTTTGTTCATGTACTCACAGAAAGTGGTAGAAGTGCTATCTTATTCTGAAACGCAGTCAGAAAGGCAATGAGAGAGCAGTATAGTATGGTTTTTTATGTAATACACAAAACTGACACTCATTCATACTCGACAAAAGCTCCTATGATAATTTTTAGAAGTTCCCATTATTAATATTTGGATGTTGGCTTCGGTATTTAACTCCATTTTAGGATAATAAACTGTCACCAGACTCTCTATGGAAAAAGATGCAAGAACAGAAATATAGGAGACAATTTATAGAGAAAGAATTAGGAAATGGGGATTGTTTAAACACCTAAGAAATTTAAGGACAACAGTCTGACCAAAAATGTTTGTGCTTCAAAATTATTTAACTTTCATAACTGGAACTAAGGATACTTAAAGCACCAAGACATCATTGTTTTCTTCTCTTTTTACCTGCTCTCCATTCTCAGAGGAGGTTTTGTTTTAAATGGCCTTGTCAAAACCTAATTGCAGTTTTGTAATGGCTAATTCCCAGGCTATTTAGGCACTGAAGAATCAATTTTGAGACATGTCTATGAGGGATTTGTTAAGGGATGGAGGATGCTGCTGTGATCAATCAGTTTCCTAGTATTTAAATCGCACAGGAAATTCAGGTTAAAATCTCCGCTCTGGTTGATTGATCCCATATGTCTGGGAAGTGCCCTCACTAAGCACCTTTATTCTTACAAATTTTTGACTCTGTAAATTGAATGTGCACTGGGTGAGAAAGGACGACTCATGTTGAACCCTTGACTCATGTTAGCCTGTGGTGTGGGAACTAAAAAAGATACTTCTGCCCTAAACTCCTACATCTCAGACGAGAGCTTTATCCACAAGCAGTTCCATGTGGGGGACACATAACTCACTGCTGGTTCTTTCAGGCTTACCTCCATGTAAAGAGGTAAGCCTGAAAAAACCCTTACACCTAGTAGATTGTATCTAGCTGGCAGAAAACTCCTAGTTTGAGAATCTGGCTTGAAGGTCGATGTCCCAAGGGGCTAGCTGGAGGTAGGGGAGCATCTGGATTTCTTACATCACCAAAAGCCTCTCCATCTTGGTGGAGATGGGAAGACAGCAGGTGCACCACTGGTGACCAGAACAGAGGGGACCTACAGGGATCAAGGACAGTATGTGTCTTCCAAGACTTGGTTTGCAAGACTGGAATCAAAATGTATTTACTGACAGCATGCAGAAAAGCTTGTGACTGCTCCTGCAACTGAGCCAATCTCTCTTGCACCTTACATTAACCTCACAAAATTTCACTTTTCCAGTGCTTTTAAAATCAGCAAGCTGAGGTTTGGGAGCAAGGAAAAAAAGGCTCAGGCTAAGAAATGTTTAAGTTTGGCTATTTAAAGGTCTTGATATTTGCTAGTATGCATAGTTATTGGATGTAGAGCAGTGGAATGGAACATTTTTCAAAGATAGTTTCAAGACATGAAGACTGAGCCAAGATTCCTTCCTTGGGCAGAATGCCTATGTCAATGCCATATTTTACAGGAGTGATGGGGTATGCTTCACACATGCAAGAACTGGGCTAGGGAATTGAAATTCTTTGCTAGATTATCCTGAATTAGCCTAGTCACAAGAGCTTCAGGACTAGTTAGTGTTTTCTCTGTACTCAATGGACTTTTTATGGAGAACAGGAAAAGAAAACAGGGAAAAGACAAGTAATCTACCAAGAACATAGGAGATTTAAAGTTATCTTTATAATGCTACTCTTAGGAAGCATTTCTGTACTGATAGGGTGGACAAATGTTGAAACAGGCTTCCTGGAGAGGTGGTTGATGCTCCAAGCCTGTCAATGTTTAAGAGGCATTTGGACAATGCCCTTAACAATGCCCTTAGCAACATTCTTTAACTTTTGGTCAGCTCTGAATTATTGGTTAGGCAGTTGGACTAGATGATCATTGTAACTCACTTCGAATGAAAACAGTCTATTCTATTCTATTCTATTCTATTCTATTCTATTCTATTCTATTCTATTCTAAAATGTCAGCATGTTGTTCACTGCTCTGTCAATGCTCTACTGTTTACAAACATGCTGAGTGCAACTGCAACTTTCTGCTGTAAACTAGGTGTGCACTGAGGTGACTCAGTGAAGGCATAAGTATTCAATGCTTAATTCAAAGTCAGCTGGCAGAAATATTGCTCTTGAATTTGGTGAGAACTGGAACAGGTTCTGCCAAGAGATAACCAAATGTTGCTAGTGGATTACCTGTTTACAATTTCATATGATTGATACAGTTGATTTTATGACAAGAAAAAAGGAATATTTTTACTTTAAATTATCTCTTTTCTTTTTAAAAATGCTTGCAAGGATTGTGCTTGATTTCCCCCTTTGAAGTTCAGAGGAATGATGTCACAGGTAACTTTCCATATGTTTAGCACTTGGCAAATATTATAAAAGAAGAAAACTAACTGCATGATTACAGAAATCTAAGCGAGACATGGTTGCAAGGAGTGGATATCCACCAATTCCATTTCCATTTACTGCTACCCAGTCTTTTTAATTTTTTTTTTTTATTTATGAGCAGAGGGCAACTCCCCTGTAACTGCATAGATTAGAGTGAAATAGCAAAATTTAGTCAGGCTTGCAGTGCAGAGCTCCAGGTTCAAAGAATTCAACCATGCCTTGTAAATCAATACATAAGGAAATTCAAGTCCCATCAGAGTGTAGTTAGATTAAGCCCAAAAGAAAAAAAAAGTCTCTCTCATCTCTTGTCATAAATAATCATCCTTTAATACAACTGTAGACATTCTCATTAGCAATATAAATATGTATCTAATTCAGTGCTCTTCTGATGAGAAAGAAGAGAATAAGAGAGAAATGAAATCACAAAGCCTAGTTTGTAATCACTTTCCCCAGCCTCTGCCAAGAGTGATTTTGAAGTCCATGGTACAGTGGTAGAGTATTCCAAAGGTACTTTTATGATTTTCCTCCTTACTGAGCGGTAGTCCCAGAGGTATCCTTCTAGCCGTGCCTGGATATTTTCTGTGCTAGTTCTTGACAAAAACTGGGCTGTACACCATAGAGGGTTTCTACGGGAGGGAAAGAATGAATTTCCTTCTTCAATTTCTTAATCCCTTTGGTCTTTTAAAGTAAAATTGAGAGTGAAGAAAAATGGAACAGTAGTTTCTTCATAAAAATCCTTTCATGCTTTCCATGAAGAGCAGTTAGCACTGTATGGAAGCTCAGAAGAACTACTTCCATTTTAAAACTTCAACTGGCTCGCTTGTTCATGCATAGACAGTATTCATCTACCACTAGAAAAAGTAATAAGATGAAAAATCAAGGAAGCTATCACACTTACTAGTCTAGCAATCAGCATGGGACTTTAATATAATTACAGGTATCTTGTTTGATCTAGAATTAGGCAACTGTTGCTTACTTGTGCAAGGAATAAATAAGTAAGAAACTGTAAAACCTTAATATTTGAGATACTTGCATTATTTGTTTAAGGAAAGAGAATAAATTGGTGAGTTATAATTTGAAGAAAATATCACAGAGAAAACTAAAAAACTAGTGAACACTTTTCCTGTTCCCCATCTTCAAAGAAGGAAAATACCACCAAAACCATAGTTTTGTTTAGTACTGCTTGCACATTTTTTCTCCAACTAAGTGTGGTGTTAGCGCATACTGGGAGAATAGTTGGTTATAGCAATTGCCTGGAGGTCTGTGAATGCTGTCCATTGCGTTATGTGCTATACTATGTCTTACATGTTAAAAGTTCTGTTCCAGGTTCCCACTTTCTTAACTCTGTGTTCACATTCTCAATATGCAGTAGTCTGCAAGTACATTTTTACACCTATAATGAGTTATCATCTCTCTCTAAGAATAAAAGCAGCGTACAGTGTTCGTTCAGTCTCATTGCTAATGTTTCTGGAGAGGAGAGATGAGGTAAGTAAGTTTATACTCTCTATCATCATATGGATGTTGAAAGACATTCTTCACTTTAACTTCTGGTTTGTCCCAGAACAAGCCAGCAACTGATTGTGAAGCTCTCTCATCACATAGTTAAAAAATATAAATCTAGATTTATGTTCCCTAACACCTAGTAATGGAGTGGGTTTTATTACAAGGTTGTTTATTGCCTGCAAATCAATTGCTTGTCTCCAGTAGAAATGCTTGTGAAGCAGAATTGTTAGAATTTGTCAAATAGTAATGTAAACTGTTTATTGAAGTGAATCCTTATTCCAGCCATGACAGAAACCCTATTTTTGCTCTAGTGCCTATGACAGCCTGTAGCATCACTTAGGTCATACTTGTGTCCATGCATTTGATTCTTTTGAGAAGGTTATATTCAGGAACTGCTTGGTGGAAGTTTGCAAATGAAACAGCCTATGCCGTAAATGGTGAAAATGCAGTGGCTGGACATAATTTTATCCTATTTATGATTTGATGCTCTTAACTTTTCTGTCAGATTTCCAGAAATTCTGGATGGATTATTTGGATAAATGCTGATGGATTATTTGGATAAACTAAGTATTCAGAAAAGTTTAAATCATGAAGATATTTTTCTTCTTTGTAGAAGTCTTTGCTCCAAAGGTTACTGAATGACATCCAATTTTCCTTACTTGTGAGTTATAAATACTGATTTCCCACTCCTGCCTAAAAACCCAGTCTCCAATCTTAAAACTGAGTTGAGCTTTTGTTCAGACTTGCAACATCATCAATAACCCCCAGCCAGCCAATTTAGTTTCTGGATATGGTATCAGATTGTACAGATTAGAGTGGTTACAGTTTCTGTGAGTATAAGGCTCCAGCCTGACTTTCAGAAGTGAAAGGGGAGTTTCACAAATTGCCAACTAGAAAAACACCTTAGCTTGGAGCCTGGGTGAATAGGATTTTTTAAGAGAGCATAAGCCCCAAACATGGAGGGATAATTTTGTATAGTCATATGGACTATCTCAAATCAGTAAACACTCCAGTTTGAGACTTACGTATTAAGAAAAAAGGTGTTCCATCGTAGGAATAGTTAAATGCTGGAGTAGTTTCACTTGCTAGAAGAACTGTGAAATCCCATTTAGTGGAGGTATTTTAAAGCAGCTAAAACAAATATCTGTCAGACATGTCTGGCATAATTTGTCCTATCTCAGAGTAAGAGGAGAAACGAGGCAACCCCTCAAAGTCTTTCAGTCCTACATATCTGCAGTTCTGAAATGGCAATCATTAATTAAAAAAAGAAGTTTGTTTATAATATACATCTGGTAATCCCATAAACTAGCAACAGTGGCAAGTTCTCAAGGTCTACTCTACCAGTGAGAGGTTTATAACTATGCCATGCCTGTAGAGCTGACACCTTGCTGAAAAGCTTGCCTGCAAAAATTATTGTAACAACAGAGAAGTGTTCCCTCCAGCCTGCTCATGCACTTTGAATTTATGATCAGTTGTATTGCCTTACTCTTAGTGATAGATATTCTGAATTCTCTTGCATTATTTGCCAAATACAACAGTTGCAGTTCAATGTTCTTCTGACTACGACAATGAAAAGACCTATGAGGGGATATTCAGTATTTCATGCAGTTTGGCCTCTAGTGCTTTATAGACAGAAAAGCTTTAATGAGAAATTGCTTTTTTGTATGTTGTGCCTTCCTAAAACATATTTTGGAGCTTTGTGAGGTAACTCTTGCAAATTATTTAGCTTTCTGAATGACCAGCACACAAATCTGCTGTTTTATTTGTACAGTTGTACAAGTGAGTATTTTATGCTGGCAACATTTATCATTTGAGTTCTTTGGAAAATCTACAGCATTTATTCCAGGGAATGACAAAGTTTGGGGCTAGGGGCTTTTTCAAGCTTCTGTATTGCTTAGAGTAAGATTCGCTTGTTCTGACTTCTTCCATCCCCATATTTTAAAGCATAGGGGTTTGTGGGTTGGAAATTGAACAGCTTTAATAAAATAGTAGTAATATAATAATAATGCTAGTAATGATGATAATAATGATGATGATGATGATAATAATAATAATAATAATAATACATGCATACATACATACATACAAGTGCATGAAATCACTCCCCACACCCATCGATGGCTATACTTTACCATAAATGCTACAGAGCAAGTTGGGGCAGGAGTCAGTGGCAGGAAAGAGCTAGACACAGGAACTGGATTCAGGAATACATGGGTCTGGGATCAGGGGCAAACAGACATACAAGGTCCTCACTGGAGGTAGGCCATCACTGAAGACAGTGAGACCCTCGTGATCTCTCATTTTTATACCGTGTATGATGTACCTGGGATGGAATACTCTGTTGGTCAGTTTGGGGTCACCTGTCATGTTGACCTCTCCCTGTAGGTGCAACCTTTTTTGCCTTTTCGACTTACTGCATTCCACTAGTTCAAGGAGAGCCTTGGTTACTATAGGAATAAGTATAAGCATTTGCCTTTCTGCATATCAATGCCTCATGCTATCACTTCTAGAGAGAAACACTGCCTGAAAAAACCATACGGTTAACTTTCATAAAATGAAGTTATTTAGACAAGACTGAGCTGAAGTCAACACCTTTAAGGAACTCTTCCAATCCAACCATTCTATGATTCTATTCTATGATTTTGTGCTTTTATGATTCTATGACTGTCAGAGCAGGATCTTCCTTTGGGTGTTTTGTGCAACCCATGGAGAAGATTTTGCTTTTGACGAACTAGAGGAAGCCTATGTGTCCTAATTGGGGCTGAGAGCTCCATGTGTGAATATCCCTCTGAGGGCTATGTTCAGTCTTCAGGTATGATGAGACACCGAGATGTGTCTGCACCTGACTCATTCCATTGCTTGTGTGCAAAGAGATAATGCGAAGTTAATGCTGAGGTCCATGAATCAAGACATTCAGAAAATTCCCTTCCCTTCCCTTCCCTTCCCTTCCCTTCCCTTCCCTTCCCTTCCCTTCCCTTCCCTTCCCTTCCCTTCCCTTCCCTTCCCTTCCCTTCCCTTCCCTTCCCTTCCCTTCCCTTCCCTTCCCTTCCCTTCCCTTCCCTTCCCTTCCCTTCCCTTCCCTTCCCTTCCCTTCCCTTCCCTTCCCTTCCCTTCCCTTCCCTTCCCTTCCCTTCCCTTCCCTTCCCTTCCCTTCCCTTCCCTTCCCTTCCCTTCCCTTCCCTTCCCTTCCCTTCCCTTCCCTTCCCCTCCCTCAGCACTTTCCGTTCTCCATCTTCTGCACAGAATTGACCCTAGAACTTAATCTTGTACCACCAAAATCAATAATAGGACTTGAGTCAATTTAAGGAATATCATGCCCCATGTCTACGGCCGCCTGAATATACATCCCGCCGTAAGAGTTAATGTACCATTTCTACCCAATTTCCTACACCAGCTGCAGAGGCTCTTTCAGGTTGCTACTCTCAGATCCGTTCCATTTAATTTCTGCTTTCTTGCCACTGTTGAGTCCCTTTCCCAGAATATTGCTCCAATATAGTTACAGTGGGTTTTGCAATGCTAAGCCCATCATTGCCTTCCAATAAAGGAGCATTGTAACTTCAGGCGATAGAGTTGAGTGTGTCTCTCAGTTTTTGTTTAAAGTATCTCCAGAGCTCTTCTTTACCATAATGATTCACCTCCATGTCAATGCAATGCATTTAAAATCTGCCTCTCAATAACGAGCTCACGGTGCCAGGTCATTAACTGGCCTCAGAAAGCCCTGCTACTTCATATTCTAGCAAACAAGTCTTTGCCATCTAACAAAACAATCAAGTCAACTTCTTAAAAATACATTTTTAATCCCTTGTGGTTCCCTCCCAGCACCCACCCCTCTTGTTTGTGATTTAACCACATGAAGTATAGAGAATGATCTTGCTGAATTCCTGAGGTTCCATATTGTTTTCAAGCAACAATCTGTGTATCTGTTAACTAATTTATTTTACAGCCATAATAAGAAAATGAAATTATCTTTGACCCTTGTCTTATTAGAAATCGTGAGAATCACAATTTACATTTCTCTATCAGGTCAGTCCTGAGAACCAACCACTCTGTTCAAACAACAGGCACTGGAGGCAGCTCCAGGCACGATGCTCGGGGTATTCTGTATAACATGCACCCCAGGATCCCTTACAGTAGTCCTCATCCCAAACCTTGATTCTCCATCTTAAACATAATGGCCCTGTGATATACGGTCCCCCCAGGGGAATAATTTCACCTTTTTCACCTTCACCTGAAAGAAGGCAGCTTGGGCAGCCCAGAACCAGAGCTCATACTTCATTCCTCAAGGGAACTTGACTATGTTAGTGTGTGAAGTCAAACACACAGGCCGTAGGCAAAGAACACACCCCATAGTTTTTCCCCAAAGAACAGCACTTCCATGACCATAAAAACACCCAAGGTGACAGACTCTCTCTTTTGCAGGGTAACTGACGGCATGTGCAGCTGGGCTTTTGGAGAGGAAAATTAAGCTAGGGTTCGCACAGCTGGGGTTTGCTTGCCTGCGTATGTTCAGTTCTGTAATATTTCAGAAAGTTTCAGAGAACACGATCATGAGCATACCTGTTCCTGTGGCCGTACAGAAACCCCCAACAAAGGAGTTCTGCCCTACAGGCCCCTGGAGAGGATGATGCCAGACTTCTCATCAGGGTATCCGAACTGCAAGGTTGAGCCTCACCGATTTTCAGGAGAAGACCCTTGTGCAGGGTACCTCTGTGAATGCCAAGCCGGGGAAGGCAGGCTGGCCTCCGGAGGTGTGACAGGAGGGAAGGCAGCGCTAAGTGGGTGGTGTGAGCAGCCTCAACCAGACAATGAGCTGGCTCAGGAGTGGGGCAGCTCCATTTGGGTCCTGGCTATTTTCCCTTTTGCCTGGCACTGTAGCACGCAGGAATGAAAGGTCAAGCTGTTGGCAGGAACAAAGATGGAAAGCTTGAGGCGTCACGGATGTTGGGCTCTGAAAAGAAAAGGTTTTCTGTCTACTAAAGACACATTCTGTTTGAAATATGAATATTCATAAATTCTGAGTAATCTTTATGCTGTATAGCACCAAAAAAGCAATCTAGCGCCTTCTCCACCTGGCTTCTGTTCTCTAATGGCAGAGGACTTTGGTTAGTACTCTAGGCAAGCAGGAGGTTTGGTCTTGGAGAGCAGCTGTGTGTATTGCCCTTCTGCAGAGACCGCCTGGTGTGGGATTCTTCCATGGTGGGAAGGACCTACAGTGTGGCAGGGCTACCCGTGTGACCGTGCAGTCAGGCCAATATGAGAGAAGGCTGAGCACCCCACACAAATCTTGTAGTTTTACAGAGAGAAACCACACATGGTTGCCAGGGTGTGACGTGACAGTGTATACACGCAGGAAATTTGATCTTGTGGATAGGACTGGAGAACAGCCTGCAAACAGTATAAACCAAAGAGTCCAGGGAATTAGACCACCCTCAAGCGTTTGAGCCATGTGCAGCCTGAAGCACCCATGATTACCAAAATGTGGGAGCGAAGAGGAAATACCCTGTGAAAGAGGACAGCTATGAGTGGTAACTTGAGGGAAAAGTGTTGGCACAGCACCAGACTACTTCTGTATCTGGTCCTAGACTTGTCAGCAGGAATTACTAGCCTGGGCACAGAGCCACACTAATGCTGGGTTTGGACCCATGCTGGTCTGTATCTGGCCATTTCAGAGCGTTAGCAGAGGGAGCACAGGTCTGTTTGCTCCTTCCTGTGTAGACATGCCCTAAGGGGGTTGGAATAGAGTCACGTTTCAGAGTGGAATTGGCTCAGAAGGCTGTTACCTTTTAATCACAGAAATCTACCAAATTATATTGACTAATAAGTGATATAACTCACTTCTGACTTAAATTTAGTAGGGCTAGACTCTTTTTAGCAAGTCCAAGGTCACTTCAATTATTTTCAATCAAGAAAAAGGTTCATTAATTTGCCAAGAATCACACATGTGTGTGATTTACAGTCTGATAGATTAAGCTGGAATATCAAATGCTGTAGACAGATACTGAATACAACACTAAACCTGGCAAGGGACTGACATAAAACAGTACTGAGGTGAAGCACTAGAATAAAACAGCTCCCTAAGAACAATGCAACTCACTGAGAATTCTTATGTTTATTTATAATCTTCAGTCATCCATTCTTTAATATCTCTATAAAAATTTATCAATCTGCTAGCAATTCTCCAAAGAATAAAGATAAATTTGTCTTAAGGCAATCTAGGGCATATTGTCCTATTGGGAGGGAAAGTGATTAGTTTAGAACACCAAAAGGGAACTTTTTGAATTATGGTTTGAAAGACAATTTCACAGGGGGTAAATGTAAGTGGGAGAATGTGTACAACAGGGCAATTAAACGAGAAGTTCACAATTAAAGAAACAGAAGTAGCACCAATGTATTCTAGTCATGCATATCTGAGGAGACTGAGTTTGCATCTAAAGGCAGAATTTCATCTGCAACATTTTTCATGTACATATATGTCCAAACACTAGTACCAGCAAACTTGCTGACCCTCTGGGACTGTCCAGTCATGTAATAGGTCCAGAAGGAATTCAGGAAATGGGTTTCTGTTTTAGAAGTTGCATTAGGACAGCATGAGTAAGTGTTACAAATCCAGGAAAAAAGGGTGCTGGACATGGCTGAAATACTATACTGTACTGTACTGCACTATGCTGTACTACACTATACTACACTACACTATATTATACTATAATAAATATGATATGATATACTACACCACACTACACTATACTATAATAATATAATATAATATAATATAATATAATATAATATAATATAATATAATATAATATAATATAATATAATATAATATATTCTGGTCCAGAAGGTAGTGCTGGATGAGATACATCAAATTCAGTAATTTGGAATGGGTCTTTTTTCAGTGAAATGCTCTAGGAAAAGTAATTACTGTCATGTTTCTGTCTTCTTATATTAAATACCAAGTCCTGGAATCCTTCCTCACCATCCTTACAGTAAGTACCTTGATAATCAGACTCATTCACTCATATTTTCTGTATAAATGTACTTAGTTAGGCAATCCAATGGGAAACATCTTCACCAGAGGAAAGAACAATGCCCTTCTGCAATGGCAGTGCTGAGATACTCTTCTGGAAAGCAAAAAATGTTTCTTCTCACTTTAGCTGGGATGGAATCAAATCAGTGCCTCTCCTTCAGAAGGTAAACTCATTGCGAAAAAGCAGAACAAAGAGGAGACATCACCCATGTGGCCCACTGCGTAGCCCAGCTGCTTACACTTCTCTGAAATATTCCTTCAGCTAAGACAGGGAGAGGATTAAAAATGTGGATCCTGAAAGGGTTTAGAAGTGAGGTGGACTTCAAGTTATGAAGCGTTATTTGAATTGAGCAGCCTCTAGGATATGAGACTTTATGTACAAACCATAATCTCACTGTCACGAGGACACCTTGAACATGAGGTGGTCATTACTGTGATGTTCCTGAGAGTCACACCTTGCAGCAGAACAATACAAGGTACCAACAGGCAGGCTATCTCCCTTTGCAACAATTTTACCTATTGCAGAGTAGTCACATACTGCTTTCCAAGCGATTCTGTGCTTTATCACAGATTTATTGTGGATCGAGTAAAACATTGCTCTGGGGAGTATGTGTGGGATGCAGAACTTCAAGGCAGCACAGGGAACAATGGAAAGATTTGGAGACTGGTCTTCGGAAAGAGCTCACTATGAGAATTAAATTGTTACACAGCAGCAGCAGCAAATAAACTAATAAAATGAACAAGGCTACAGTTAACAAGCCTAGGCCAAGAAAAAGAAAAGATGCCAAGAACAGAAAGCTTAAATAGAGAGAAACGTCACAAGAATCAATAAAATGGGCCAGAGAACCATGCCTTTCTGCATTAAGTGATGCAGATAGTGTGAAACAGATGCTATTTCAATGTCATCAGCAATTGACAAGTTGGATGAATAGTTGTTGCCAAGAAAAATAAAATCATGTGCTGTCAATGTGGGTGGTTGCCATGATTGCTGTGGCCTCTGGTTCAAATTCAGTTACAGAGATGATGAAAAACAAAATAAATATGGAAGTGGCTGAGGAGAAACAATTAGCTTCCCACAGATGGGTCTTCAGCATACCATAAATTGTAGCTGCCTTTTTCATCCTTAGTGTTGGTGGCAACCTGGGAAATAAAAGATGGAGAATTATGGGTACAGCCATTTCCTGAGTCCTTCCCATAAAAAGGGAGAAGTGGTTGGTGTGGAAGAAAAGCTGTTATGAAGAAACTGCAACAAACCTTTCAGCTGCAAAACAGCTAGACACCAAATTCTCACCTGAGTGCCACTGAAAGTGTTCATACCTTCAGAACTCTCACTCTGCCAGTCACATGTTATGGAGGTACTGATGCCATCAGTAAGATCTCTTAGGAAACGCAAAATGTTCTTTCAGGCTTTTCCACACTTGGAGCTAGCAGTGCGATGTGCTGAGGGGTTCAGTTCACGTATAAGGATCTATGGAGAAGCACTGCAATGCCTTGAGGTATCCTTCTCAGATAGTGCTGGGATATCAGTCCTTCATACAAAACATGATGGGAGGAAGAACATTAATTCTTTCTATTTCTTGGAGAGTCCTTGCTCAGGACACTTGGTCCAAAGATATTTTCTCCATTCCAGTCTTTGTCTGAGGAGAATAATACTACATCTACAACCTCTTGAGTAAAAATAGGGCCATCTTCTATGCAGAATCATAGCCAAGATCACCTGAATTCATTCTCTGTACACATTCTCTAAACCCTGCAAGATTTGAGAACCAGAGCCAGATTTATATTCATGTCAATCCCACTTAAATCTTACTTCAGGAAGATGAGAGATAGGAAAGACGTGTGTTGAGTCAGTCACTTGCACATCTTGCCTGTATCTCAAGGACAACCAACGTGTTTTTATAGTCTCTATGTTGATTTTCAATTCCTTTAGCATTTCAGCCATTGAAAATCTTCATCTCAGTCCCTGAGCAATTTTGCTTACATAAGTACAGAAGAGGATGTCAGTATCATTTGCTACAGTCCCAAATAATCTATCGAGTAAATTGTCAATAACAAAGCAATCAGTGAGTAATCATCAAATAAATGGCAACATTGTTCTCTGCTCATGACACTTTATGTAAGAAATCAAGTCTGGCTGCAATTACTTGGGATGCTGATTTGCAATGTGTACTGAATGATGGGTGAAGGAAGAGAACATAAAACTTTAGAGTACTGACATGATTCATCCAGTTAAAATGCATGCCTTGCCTACAACCTTATAAAAATAACACTGTAATAAACATCAACAGTGCTGACATAGCGAGAGCAGTGATAGAAGAACTTAAACTCTCTGGTTTAGGGTTTGGTGTAAGACAAAATTTCAGGCTGTTTGTTGATTCTTGTTGATCCACTGAACCGGACTTTACACTGTTTTGACTAGAACGAAGCTCAACCACAAACTATACATCTGAATTATCAGTGTGGTTTTGTCCAACATAGGACAAATCTACTGGACTATCTGGGCCACCTTTGGCAAAAAAAGCAGACATGGCACAAGTATGAGCCTCAGGCAGGGTCTGGGGCCCTGGCAGAAATTGAGCGATTGGCAAGGAGTTTGTCTTTCTGATGCCACTCCGATGCAGGAGGTGTAACTTTCAAATTTTCAAAGAGTATTATCAGTTTTAGAGTTGCCTGAAATTGCAGAATTTTTATAACCTTAGTAATTTTTCTTTTAAACAAGAGAACTCAAACTTCTCAGGGGAATGCATTTGAACTTCAGTATCCAAATTCCAAGTTCAAGGTTTAGCTTCACCCCCATCCCCACATGGATATGATGACCTTTCTCCATCCTTGATGCAGATGAAATCTCATACCCATACTTGTCTCGGATCTCAGGTTTTGGTCTGCTCTCTGGGTTTGCCCACAGACCAAGCAGAAATGTCTGATGTTTTGTTTCTGAAATTTGTACTAACATGAGAGGAATAAAATAAATATTTCAACAGTAAGAGCTCTGTTTGATGTTTTTAAAAACCTAATTAATGCTCTTTTCATGAACAGAGTAGGAAAAGAGGCATATTTAGTAGTCAATTGGGAACAAGGAGGGTCTTGGAATATTTAGGGAAAACAACTGATCCCTATCTACTACTGCTCAGAAGTCACTGTTTCACACAAGGTAATGTAGTTAATGCCTCTCTGATTCTTGAATGCCTGCCCAGTTTCTCTGTGTGATCCTATCACTAACATTGATAAATAGGTCTGCCTAAAGCAATAAGGCCACAACATATTTGCTTCTTTGAACTAGAGTAATTCTGCTGCCAAACCAGAGCTCCAAGCTTTTCAAGGTTCAGCTAACAGTGACATGTATATTGACATTTCTTTTTACCTCAGGCCAGATGAGGGAGAAACGGTTTCTTACTTTGTAAACCACTTTTCTTCCTGCTGTGTGACAGCTTTTGACACTGTATTTGGGAAGGAAAGTGAAGGTGGTTTCCACAGAGATAGAGAGATCTTCAAACTTTTGTGTTCCCAAAGAGCAAAACCACACTTCATTCAAATAAACAGGACCAGAAACACTTTTAAACTTGTCTTTCCAGCAACCTACAGTGCTATTCCTTTGAGAGCTGCTTTTTGAACTTAAGATTCTTCCCAGCCTGTTTGCAGGTTCCTCATACAGGAGAACAGCTCTCCCTAATGCATTGCTTTGGTATATATTACTCTTTCATGACAGATTGTCCAAGAGTTTTTGAGAAGGACTTATCAAAATGTTACTGTGTGTGTCATGGAAACACAGGAAGAACTGCATCATCTGCTGTTCGGAGGAGTTAGTTGTAATACTGTGAACAAAGGTTTATGTGTTATGAAAGCATACAATTTTGCTATGTTGCTCAACAGATTTAATTCTATCTTCTGCAACTTGATTTATGCGCAAAGAAATCTAAGTCAGACTTCGTTCTCAGAAGAGTAGATTCTCTGTAACAGCCTGAATCTGATGTCTGCCTAAACAAGCATTTTTATCTTACAGTATAAAACAGATACAGATATGCTTGTGAATTCTGGTCCTGGTGACAATGTACCCAATATGTTACATTTCCCAATCTTCTACAGAGCCAATTTCAAGTAGATTTATCTACTGAAGGTGTAACCTTTCCCCCCTACCTCCCCCTTACTCCCGGCAATGCAAATATCTTTCTAATGAAAGGCTGATGCAGAGTGAACAGTGTGGTATCTTTTCTCCTTTCCTTATCTCACCAGAACTTTGGGGACCTTATTTTTCTTTTTGTGTGTTTTTACTGAAGCACTTAGGATTAGGAATTTCAGCATTAGGAATTTCAAGCTGAGAAAACAAATGTTAACTATCGTAAAAGCTGTCTTCATATAAGGTTATTCACTATTTGAAGGTGTTATGTCTGAAATAAGTTTCATCTCTTAATGCCAAGGTAGAGATAGGCACATTCTGTCCCACACTGCGGTTCATTCCAGTCTCTGTCGAAAAGGGACTGTGTAAGAGATGTGCTGATTTCACTGTATTTTAATCCCCTAGTGTAACAGCAGTTAGAGGTGACATAGATCTACCAGATCTTGCTTCTGATCTATATACATGGACAAACACAGGATGTTTATCATACATTACTTGAGTCTTGTCCTTTCAAATGTTAAATATAGCTTGATTGGTAGCTAAATGTTGTCACTTGTCACATTTTTAATATGTTGTTAGGGGCAACAGCAATTACATAGAGGAACTGCGTTTTAGAAACCTGGTAGAAATGCTTCTATTTTGGGCTCCAGTAGGCTTCCTCCCCTAAAGGAGGTAAAGGAGGCTGGCAGTGTGGAAGAACAGTTGTAAAGCTGGAAGAAGGTGTTGGAAAATCCAGATGTATTCTTGTAAAAACTGTCAGTTCGAGGGATTGATGTTTTCTTTCAAAACAAGCTCCACAAAGCTGTGAGTATTGTCTCTCTTTTATAGTATACTCATGTTCTTTTGAGAAAGAAAGAGAACCAGTGAATCACAGAATATGGTTTAAGGTTTATATACACTCCAACACCATGTCATAGTTTAGCTTTATACAGTCCATTCCTCCACTTAAAAGGAAAAACTCAAAACTGAGTCAATTGACCTAAAAGAGGTCAATTGACATGGTACTTTGTACATGGTACTTTAAGGGCTAAATAGTGCAATAGTTTTTCTGAGTGAAGACACATTCATGGGCATGAATGGCACATTCTTAAATCTTTGGATGATTTATTTTGATTTATTTTGAAGCAATTTCTTTTGAAATATGCCCACACAATCACATATCTATTTACGGGGCGTTGTTTCCTCAGATCTAAAGGCACAAGCACAACCACACAACAGTGACTCTGAAAAGAACCCTAACTCAGGGCTCTGCATGGGCATTTTAGAAAATGAGGCCTTGAATGCTCTTCCGTATTGTGAGTCCCTATTAAGGGCTAAATAGCTCGTGCATTTTATAGCCTATCCATGTGCATCCCTCTGTAATCTCATGCCTCACAGACTCTTTTTGGTTCTAACACCTACAAACTGTCTGACAGCAATGTGATTTGCACTCAGTGCTATGGCCAGGTTTGCCTCCTGATGTGTGCTGGGTTTCTTGTCTTCTAATCAGTCATAAAACACCTCCTGGGGTGTAGAAGATGAGAGGAAGGATGTGACTGAGTTTTCCCCAGGGCATCAAGAGTTCATTATGGCATGCCCAGACATGGACGAAAGCTTCATTGCAGTAATAGAGCTGTACCATCAGTCACTGCTTCCTCTGGGCTCTCCAAGTATTTACTCAGTTTTAGGGAGTAAAGTAGAATAAACCTTGGGTTAGATTAACCATATGCTGAAGAGTACTGGTGGTGCGCAAAATGTCCAGTTCTCCATAGCAATGAGACTGAGAGCAGCAATATGTTTTGGCACATAAGTCCAAAGGACTTCAAGGGAATCATTTATATGATTAAAGGTAGATACCTGCTGAAGAGCTTTGCTGAATTAGAGCATTTTGAAATATTTTTTCATATCTCTTGCACTTGAAAATCATAAGAATAACCGAGAAGACCAAGAAATAAGAAGGAAAAAAAACCAGGAAGGAATTTGTAGGAGTATTTGGGATTCTAGACATAAAGTATCCGCAGCACCTGTTTTATGCAGACATGCCAATTCATGTGTATAAACCAGGATTTTTATTGTATTTTATGAATTGACTGTTGACTATGTAATACAAGTAGAACATAAAAGAATAATAGGAAGAACAAGACATGTGAACAAGCCTTCTACAAGTTTCTTATGGCCATTGTCAGGAGAACAAACCCTCCATCCCTTGCTTTCCAACTGTCATAACCTTCACACAAAGATGCAATGTTAGAATAAAATCTGTTCAGAAAATTTATTCACTCCATCCCCACAAAAGCAAAACCATTACAATCAGTTGTAAAATGAATACAATTATGTTGGTTGCAAGCTACACAAACTGGCTATGAATTTTGATAACTAAAATGGGAAGATGAAAGAGTAAAAAATTAATTATTTTCCATGCTAAGCTATTCCTGCACCTTGTTCGTATTTTACTACTTGGATAATCTTGTAAATGGTGCAAGGATAAATGCTGGCTGAGTATGCTGGCTGATGAACAGACAAAGAGCTAATGTTCTGAGCGGTGCATAGCTTGGGGAGAGTTTTGCAGTAATGCTAATTATTCTATGTGGCACTTGTCTGTAAGTCCATTTGGTAGAAAAAAGCCCATCTTCACCACAAAGCAATTTTATTTTTGCCGGATACAGGAGCACCTGAATGATTTGTATGATATAGTTAGAATAGTCTATGATAAAAATGAGTTATTGATTCAAGGAGATTTTAATTTAGATTAGTTCACTTAAAATGAGTAATAAATTGAAATGAACTCTACAGCGCTCACGTTCAGAATGAATTATCTTGCCATCTCATTGAAACCTTAGGCAAGGAATAATTCTAGTTATGGCCCTAACCCAAATCACCAATTTTAAATAAGAACTGTAGAAATAATTTGGACAAGAGAATGACAGATGTGAAATCTGATTTTTAAATGAATTCTGGGGAAATGAAAGGGAAAAGAAGAAAAATTTGTTTTCCTAAAATAAATCAGAAGTGCAAGTAATTTCGGTAATATGCTTTAATACTAACATTTCTTTGTGTGTCAAATGCTGTTAATATTTGATAAAATTTGCATATTACTACCAATATTTCTTTCCAAGAATACTTTGTTCCTCCCTCCCCAATCTTTCTGCATAGAACTTTTAATGAGTTATTCCTGTAGTGAAGCCTTTTGCAATAGCTGATAGTTTGTTTGCTAAGATGTCTTGTGCTGATTTAACCTATTTTGTTTTAAGTGTTGTTTATCCATACATACATGTTTACAATAGGCATACTCACCACCCATACTCAGACTGTTGATGTATATAAACATACATTCACATACTTCAATATGTTATTTCCTCTTGACTAATTTTTAAAGCCTCTAGTTCATGCCTGTTCTTTTTATTATACTTCTGATTAAGATTTCTTGTCTTCATTCAGCCCATTTCCCTGTATATTGTTGAATTTGTTTCCTACATGTGTTGAATTGGGAATACAAGTTCTAAAATAGAATTGGACAAAGGATGTATTTTGCTTATGCTTCTTCTGTAATCATAGCTTGCTGTTTGATTTGTATCTCATTTATTTTATGGGATATTGTTTTTTGGTTGACATTTTTAATAATAAGTTTTCATCTTAGAACTGATGGTCTTTGTTCAAGGCTTAGCTTGCTGTACATTCTGGGGATCCCTTTAGGCATCTAAACTCAATGATTTTACACTGTTTCCAGGTGAATATGAGGTGTCCAGAGAAGATGTCTTGCTTACAATATGTAGGTTTTCTGGATTTATCACACAATAGTGTCCATCGAATGGCAACATACTCAACAAAGGCGTGCAGCTGTTAACCTCTTAAGTACTACAGAATATCTCACATAACAGGTAAGATCTCTAAAAGCTAGGCTATCTCTGCATCAAAATAGAGCATTCTTATTTAGACACTCAAAGCTAAGACCACAGTCCTTAGCACAGCTACTTGGGTCTTTGCTACCTGTGCATGGTCACTTTCAGTTCCTGACTCATGTCCCCTCATGGAGCTGCCCCGCTTTTACCTCTCCCTGAAAATGGGACTGGAAGGTGGTTTACTGTAAGACAATACTGATTTCACTCCTACACTCCCACAGACAAGCAACAGGATGTACATACATCGGCAGAGTCTCCAGCATCAAAGATGCCTGAATTTGGGTGATCTGTCCAGGGTTCCTAGTGGAGGACTGGACACCATTTATGGAGTTTTCATCTTGTCTCCTTGTTTGAGAAACATGTGCTGGTTTCTGCATGTGCCTTTTTGGGCCTTTTTGGGCCTGATAGTCGTTTGTCTTTCCACCCCATCCCAGCTCCATGAGTCGCCATGATTTACTCACTGTCCTTTGTCTCTGACCTGGGTGTCTTGAGAAGCTGCACTTCAGTGTGTTCTAGGATTGTGATGAGCTGCTAATCTCTAGGCATCTTGAAAACAGTTCCATTTGTTCCCCATCCATACCAGTCACAACGTTCTTTTCTCTACAGATTCTGTGTAAGTTTTTTATGCATAGAATGCTTTCAGGGGTGGTCAGATTTAAAAATGCATTAAGATGCCCCTTCTCTTTCGAAAGGAATAAATCAAGCGGTACTAGCAAATTTTAGACACTTTAATTTAAGAAAAGATACATTTCCAGAAGCAGAGATAAAGGGGAAATTAATACATTTTCTCCATGTCATAAAATAAATTCAGGTCTGGACTTAGAATTGATTGCATGTGGTAACAGAAAAATACTTGTCTTTACTGTCTGAGTCAAAATCTACTGAGCAGAAAGAAGCAAGGAATCTGGTTGGGAAAAAAACCCCACTAGCTCTTTGATAGCAGATTCCGTGCTACAAATGTAATTATGAGTATAAAACAGCAGTGTTACAAAAAAGGCGTTTAGAAAAAACACAGGCATTCACCTTCAACAAAATTTAAAATTGAGATCCAGTACAATTCAGTCCTTTCTGTCACCCTAATGTGTCTGTTTGTAGCTTCTGCAGCAAGTTAGAAGATCTTAAAATTGCTTATTGTTATCAATCAAATTTACAGTTTGTATTAATTCTAGAGAACATTGTATTTCCCTGAGGAGTTTGTGACCATACAAGTACATTAAATGTGTCCAGGACTGTTCTCCAGTACTGAGGTCAATTGGTACACTATAGCCTGCATTCACCAGTCCTCAAACAGGTTAGCCATGAGCAGACTGCCCATGGGAGTGACCGCTTGGTCATGCCAACATTTGAACCTTGCCTGGGAATATTTAGGAGGGAACTAACTGGCTTAGGGTAAAATCATGCCAGAGTTTGTTCTGAAAGTCTACCTCTATTAATGGCTGAGTTATCATTCCTGGGACCTTTGGCACAGTTTAATTTAGTGGTATAGACATAGCCAATGTGGACTAAGTTCTTTGAAAAAATGCAAGATATCTCATCATTTAGAGACAGAGAAGGAGAAAGACATACACTGCACTGTTTCCAGGTGTAATTCGTCCAGCTGGCTTTTCTTTTCTTTCTTCTCCATGTCTGCCTCAGTTATATTACCTCAAGTGGGTATAACTGTGTTTAACCTTCCTTCTAATTTCTTCCAGGAGATTATATAGGCATTATTTAGATAATAATTAGATTTTCTCTAATATTAGATCAGATCCAATGTTAGTAGATGTAACTTTGATTCTAATAAGAAAATATTTCTATTCCATAGAAAGAACCAGCTAATTAGTAAAGCGGATCATAAACTCAATACATTTGAGTCTCTTTCTCAGATTTGATTAAATGCTAATTGCAGAACTGTCATTTGGTCATGATAGTTAATAGGATATTTAGCCTTGTATGTTTCCTAAAGCATTAACATTTCTTATTTTTTTGCTGCTTCTATTCCTTCCAGCCTGGTTTTCAGGTAGTTAATCTCCATTCTACTGCCTTCATTGCTTAACAGACAAACAAGTGGATCTGATTTTTTTTTCAAATCTGTATTTGACAACTGTTTTTTTCCCCTGGTGATAGCCTGAAAACTGTTTGCAGAGTGATCTGAAGATAGAGATGTTTTGCCTGGAACAGGGGAATGAACGTCTGTTTGTTTTCTTTTTTCTTCCTTTTTTTCATTTGCTCTTTTTAAACTTCCACTCATCCTCCTGTCTCCAAGTGTCTTGAACAGTTCATGAGTATGCTTCTTCATAGAACAAATCCTTGTTTTGTGGTAGTTTTTCTCCAAAATTCACAATATCGGCAACAAGGAATGTCTGAAGTCCTTGCAATTACTAGGTTCCTGTCAACGATGGGAGCAATAGGCTCCACATGTGTCACAATTAGAATAGCACTTCAAAATGAGATTGGTTATAGAAAAGAAGATCTTCTCAACCTCTTCAAGCAGTCTAAGCTGCCAGATATAAAATAACTAATGCAGTTGCCAAGTTACCAGCATCGAGTCATAACTCATGACTCATACAGCAGACAGCCTTATTAGTAAATACCTTTAAAAATAACTGCTATTTCAAGGAGGGCTATTTTTATCTATACTTTAATATTAAAATGACTGATCTGCTTGTTATTTACCCTGAATGATTCGCTGAAAGACTTCAACTTTCCATCAGAATAAAGGAGAATTAATTATAAAGTTACATACAAAGTCAGTTCACAACAGCCATCTGTGAATGAGAGACTGGGATCCCACATGGAGACCCAGGTGTCTGGATCAATCTAGTGAAATCCAGCACCTTCCTCTTGTTTCTCTTACATCTGGTAACATTTTTTGTATGTATATGAATATAAAACATCATACATGTGTTGTCTGCATATTGAGATTCATTTGTGCAAGAAATACACAAGAAAAACAACAAGCCACTCCGATCATTCTAAAGTAGAAGAAAAATATCGTTGGTCAAAGATTTATAAATAATATGCCAATTCAGTGATCACAGTCTGGGGAGTGGATTCATAGCTGCTTTAAAGACCTGTTCAGCAACTCCTTGTGCTAGCTATTAACTATCTTGAATGCCTACTGTGCTGAACTCAGGGACTAATGGCCTTTTGGAATGGCTTCTTGGGTTGGTTTACTGCAGGATTGATGGTGGATAAGGTGACCACCCTGCAAGCAGTGCTGTTGAGGGACTTCTGGTGCATTTAGATAAATTTTGAGTAAGCTGAATTAGTAACTGCCCAGACTTTGTAAAAGCAGCTCCTCAGCTATGTGGGCACTGCCTGGAGGGAAGATGATGGGCGTTGACAAACATCATCACAGCCAACTGCACCATTTACAAATGAGGCATTTAGGCAGCTGCATTCTTCCCATGGCCAGGAACAAGAAAGAAACACTGGAGAGGCTGAGCTATTGCTTGTCTCTTGGACCCCTGTTGTTGGAGGGAAGGAATGAGATGCTGCTTCTTACCTCAGAAGCCCCACAGCCTGCTGGCTGCCAGTGTTTGGGGACTATTATGAAGAATTTTGACCACTTGTTTGAGGTCTTCTGGTACTTTCCACTCAACACATTATGTTCACCACTTCTGGAGACACAGTGTAGGAATAGGTGGTCTGTCTGCCACTGTTCTTACATCTCCATTTGCTTATGAATTAGCTCTGCAATTTCTGTTCATTTCCATTGATTTTATATGACACTGAAATGACTAGCTTAGACTAGATGCCTCGGTTTTAGATAAAGTCAAATTATATTAATTCTTCCTTATTAACATTTCTACTTCAAACATGCAAAAGGTTTTCACTCCTTATCCTGCAAGTAAATCTATAACATCACTGGGACTCAGCATGCGTTTAAATGTTCATTAGTGCCTTAATAACAAAAATTATACTGAACCATTTTGGCAATTATGATAGCACAACTGTGCATGAATAGAATATTTTTCACTGCACTCTAGTTTAAGCTACAATATACTTGGAAAGTAAACCTGCAAACACTTGCTGTTAAGCCTTTCTTGTCTCTGAAATTCATGATTAATTCAATCAGAGACTTTTCTGTTTACTTGAACTGGCTTTGATTTAACCACTAGTTAAGATAGCATTATGCAAATTCATGGCAGATGTGCAGAATACAATTTTTCAGTTGTAGATGATTTTGTCCAATTCCTGTCTTCCCAGACAGTGCTTCTACAAAAATCCTAGTTTCTTTTTAAATATTACCTTTCCCTTCCTAGCCCCCTAGATACATTTGAAAAGAGTGAGGAAGATTTGCTTTTAGCTAGGGAAATAATTTGTTCTTCCTCACCCTTCAAAAACTCCTGAAATACTGTTCCTCCAGTATAGGTGCTCTCTGAGATGAACGCCTCCTCAAGATTTTGCACAGAAAAGGGGAAATTCCTCTGATCTGTTCGTCAGAGACCTGTGCTACTTCTGTGGTTACAACAGGGATGTTGCATCATGACAAGTAATGTCATTTTCTATTTAGATTTAGAATGACAAGTCTAAATCCCGAGTTAGTAATCAAAAAGAATGGGTCAGAAACTCCTTCATTTGATTAGTTTAGACAGATAGTCTTCATGGATTTATACGCAGTTCATACTTACTCTACTCAGTAAAAATTTTCAGTCAATGGGAATTAATGCTCAACTATTACTATTAATTGGATACTTTCATTCTTTAGCTGTTTTTTAAATCAATTCCCATATGTCTAGGTAATGAAATGTCATTCTGCCAACCAAAGCAGTTGTTATACTGCAATGCGGTGGAGGAAAAATACAACGTGCTGGTGTAAGGAGAATCTGTCTAGCTTCACCTTCCTCTTCGCTCAAAGTTTTGAAAAAATTGCACAATAGTTCTAATAAAACTCCAGGGCTATAATGTTAGATACAATATCTCCAGAGGTGTTCTCATTCCAATGTTACAAGTATTAATAAATGTGAAATAACTGGAAATCTTAGAAAAAGAAGAACAATTGAGCATAGTTGTGGACTTACTTAGTCTCTATTGGACCTCTCCTCTATGCAAACATGTATTTTCACTGGGCTTTTTCCTCGTACACCACAAAAAATAATACATCTACAAGAAAATCTTTTTCCCTGGCCTATTTTTTGCAAGAGTCCTGAGAAGATTCTGATAGTTCTCCTTTTTTAACAAAAATAGCTTTCTATTAGAACAGAAATATTTGTGGAAAATATCTGCTTTCCCTCAAAGCCTGTTTTTTGTCAGGAAATGAAATCTACACTCAAAAAAATTTAATCCAAAACAGCCAAAGTTCATCTGATTTATCCTGGCATATATTTACACAAATCTTGTATGTGTAGGATTAAGATACTGCATAAGTACTCAATATTAACATGTCCCATGGAATTACCAGCCTCATTCTTGTTTACTCATAACAAATGGGAATGAGGCATCTTTACTTCTGCAGCTTCTGTCATTGTAAACCTCGACTACTGCCTTCTGCCATATCTTCTTGTTATTTTCTTGCTGTCATGTGCAGTCAACAGTCCATCCATCACTGTTGCTTTGATGATTGCCAGAGTCCCAGCAACAAGACTACACTGTCAGCTTGACATTCTGCATGTGCAACAACCTTCCCACTGCAGTAGGGATTTCTAGCAGCTCAAATGCCAAGAGGACAGGCTATTCTTTGGAGCTGGTAAGCATACAGATGGAAAAACCTCCTATCTTTCCTGGTTTTACTGGGGGTTTTTTGATTGTCTGTTTTGATTTGTCTTTTGGCTATTCTGATTTCTCTCCTATGCTTGCGTTGCTGCTTTGACACAGTCCCTTATCAAGCAATACCTTTTGAAAGAACTGAACATGATTTTACTTACCTCGGTTGACCACTGTTAGCAGGATTGCCTCTTGCCATCTGTATTAGATCTGATTTCTCAGTAAACACCAACAACATGGTGCTGCAAATGTAAACTCTCCTGACTTTTCCTTAGTTTCCATCAAAGCAGTTTTAATTAACATGTTATAAACTGGGGAAGAGTATGTTTCTTTTCATCTTTTCCCATATGTGCCAGCTTCTTCCCCAACACATACATGTGTAAAACTATTGAGTTATATACATAAAGCAGGAGAAATCAGGTCAGATTCATGCCATATCCCGTGGCACAGTTTAGTTTTTGAAGGGGCTATGTATCTATCTCTAAGCAGAGAATTCCTCGGTGAAGGAACGCCATGAACGCCATCTCTCTACCATGTCTATACAACCTGGGACGTGCAAGCAGGCTCAGAGGGTTTCCATTTTAATCAGTTATAGTCAATTTGTTCATTTACATATTTCATTACATTCTGTGTTGAAAAAAACCCAACCCACAGATTTTTAAAGTTATATTTTATTATAAAATATGTCCTTTTTCTTTTCCCCAATGCACACTTGCGCTCTTGAAAGCCTTGAATTGCTTTTTCTTGTACTCAGAACCTTGTACTATTAAATTGCCTAATTGGTCAGTTCCACCAATGGGAATAAAGCATTCTAGAAAATACAATCTTGCAAAAGATCTGTTTCAAGAGCATCTTCCCTTGATGCATATTTATTGTATTTCTCCTTGATGTAATCCATGACTCTTAAGGCAACACAAAGTTCCTGTTTTATTGTTTGGGGAATGATGTTGCCACAAAGCATTGCATAGTGCCCATTGTAGTAGAGGTTTTCTTGATTGTAGCTGGCATGATGCATACACAACAATGAGGATACTTAGAGTTTTTCTTATTTCAGAGGAATTAGCTAACACATATAAAAAGCTAGGAAGCTTGCACATCTGCTCAGAGGTGATAAAAATAAAAGTTATATTGAGATAAGGCTTTGCTTTCTACTTTCTATTATCAAAAATCATTGTTTTTTTCACAAGAAAACAAGAGGCAGTCACTTTCCTCATACTTACAGTCAATGGACAGCATCATAACTAGTAAATCAAGTAGTTGCATTGCAAATGAAAAGGTAAAGTCCTCCAAGTATCATCAAGTGTTAAAGAAAGTAACGAGCAATTTCTGTACAGTCTTGAAGACAGCATTTGACACAGTGCAAAGATGAAAACGTCTTCAGAATTGAAGAAAAAGTATTTTGGAAAGAAACTTCGGTCCAAATCTTGAAAGACACTGAATTATGCAAAGGGTTAATGAATGCAATTTAGTGCAACTATCACGAAGGAAAATTACATTTAGTATCTTCATAGCAGAAAGTGCACAAGAAAATAAAGGAAAAACTACACTTCATTACTGGAAAAAAGAACAAGCATCACTTCCTGAAGGCAATCAATTCCTGAACGGCCAGTAAGGGTCTGTCCGTGCCCATAGCATCCACGCATGTCAGGAATTCATCGGTTCCTTTCAGAAAGTTTATGATTAACTCTGTCAGTACTTGCTAAGATAAATTCCAATTTTGGTAAATATGTGTTATTCAAACATATGAAATCTACAAAAAAAAAAAGAAAGAAAAAGCAGAGCAGCAATAAATTTAAACTTCAATATCCACAATCATACTTGCCAGTTTTCAGTAAAGATAAATGGTAGACTCTCCCGTCCTGAACAGTTTAGAGGCATGCAAAACACTCCCACAGGGAAAGTGTGACACAGCCCTGGAGTTGGGATATACACAAGTGCAAAGGGTGAGAGCAGGGATGGAAGTGATAAGGACAACTTCACCCACCACAGCAGAACCAGACATTTATCCCAGCAAAGCTGTCTGAGCAAAGCTGTGTGACTACCAGAAGAAGGAAACTAAAAGAAGAAAAGAGAAATTAAATCAGAAGAAGGAAAATTGATATCTCCAGTACAATTGCTTGGACTTTCCTGCTTCTTTGTAATTTAATTGTTGCATTAAATGCCTCATGGGTCAGAGATAGGCTGCCAACTTTGAAGAGAAATTGCCCTCAAAAGAACCCAAAGAACAGAAGGGCACCATCTTTTGTCAAAGAAGACTTCATTATTGCCCATCCCCAAGCACTAAAATGTCATGCTCAAGCTCCAAATATTGAGTCTAACTTGAATTCACAAGATTGAATGAATGATTTATTGTATTTACTATCTGATTTCTATGCCTAGTTGTAAGGAGGCATTTGTGTTATATTTTCAAATTTCCCAATGACTATTAGGATTTCAACCCTTGTGAGTACTTTTTTTTTTGTTTTAAGAAAAGGAGCTGAGGTTGGCACTCAGTCACTTATTTCCAGAGGTAAATTTCCAGAGATAAACCATGAACTATTGCAAGAATCAATAAGATACTGACAGTTGTCATCACCAGCTGTACTAAAAAGTGGCAGTAATCTGACTTCAACTTCGCAGGAAAAAGTAATACTAAGTGCAGTTTCAAAGCAAGCAGGACTGGGAGCAAGAAAGGATTTTGTCACATTCGTGTTCTCATTTCCATATGGCTCTCTCCTCCTGCCCAGATGGCTACATTTCCAAATGCCTGTCTTAAATTTTTCTACTGGTCACAAGATTTTTAGGGTAGTTTGAAGAATATTCTTCTTTATCAGCAAGTTTTTCTTGCCAGGTGACTTCTGCTGAGGAATTTTTATAATCTAAAAGATTTCTATTGTCTCAAGAAGTTATCTTACAGATGAGGTGTTTTGTTTAACATAAATGCTACCATAGACTTACGAGTTTAGACTTAATTTAGTATCTAGTAATACAATAATAATAACATTTCACAGCCTCTAGGACAGGAGGCTTCCTTCATAGAGTAATACCTCTTTCTGTCTCCCATTATTTGCCAAATATTGGCCAAGGTCTGTTTTCAATGATGGTGGTCTAAGTCAAAAAATTATTTTGCTGGAGTGATATGCAGTGATGTGCTGGTGTGAAGGCAGGCAATTCAACTCACTTCCCATTTATCTATTAAGCTCTTATTTTTACATTTCTTTATTTTACTTTTCTTGGATGCTTGTCAGTGTGACTGTGGTTCTTGTGGAGTCACAGTATCACAGTATCATAAGGTTGGAAAAAAACTTTGAGATCATCAAGTCCAACCTATGACCCAACACCAACACCAACTCATCATCTAAACCATGGCAGTAAGTGCCTCTTCCAATCTCCTCTTAAACACCTCCAGGGACCTTAACTCCACCACCTCCCCGGGCAGTGCATTCCAATGGCCAATCACCCTTTCAGAAAAGAATTTTTTCCTAATATCAAGCCTAAACCTCCCCTGATGAAGCTTGAGACCTTGTCCTCTTGTTCTGTCACTGGTCACCTGAGAGAAGAGACCAACCCCTGCCTGACTACAACCTCCCTTTAGGTAGTTGTAGAGAGCAATAAGGTCTCCCCAGACCCCCGTTTTCTCCAGGCTAAACAACCCCAGCTCCCTCAGTCGCTCTTCATAGGACTTGTGCTCCAGCCCCTTCACCATCTTTGTTGCTCTCCTCTGGACGCACTCCAGCATCTCGACATCTTTCTCAAACTGAGGGGCCCAGAACTGGACACAGCACTCTGCTGATGCGCTGCAGTGGGATTTTCAAAGAGCAGTAGCTCTGCAAGTTGGAGTCCAGCGAGGCACTGAGGTCTTTCCATGTGCTGGCAGTGACACTGGCTGAGCTCCCCTCTGCCCAGCTGCCATGGATGGGGTCAGTCAAAGGGCAGGGCTGAGACAAAAGGTTTATTAAAGTTTAAATGACCTGGTGGCTTTGAAGATATCTTTTATTTGTTGTGACATCTCCACTGTCAGCAGGAATGACGAAATGTTCATCACTTACCTGCTTTCTCTAGGACTGAAGGAAATGGGTATCTGGAAGGGTTTAGCTGGGGCATTCAGTCAAGTTGAGTCACGAGGTTTGATGATTTGACGGCAAATGCTAATGAACAGACATGACAAATGTTGCCAAGAGGAAGCTTAAAGGACATGAAGACATCTTCATTACTGATGTCTCCAAGGTGCCCTTGTTAGGGAAACTTTGTGGCATATGGTGAGGGCCTCCAAGAAAAGAATCTTGTCTCGAATCTTCCAGGAGAGAACGAGCTCTCCAAAAGGCAACCAAGTCCCGAATTCTTACTGAAACCTGTAGCTCTGTGGATCAAGGCCTGAATTCCCAATGCTACAGGAACTTGAAAAAGACTGACTGCAACTGTGATAGTATGATATAACACCAATTTTTCATGTCCCTTTAATGCTTTTCCAAGTTCTCAGTTACCCTGGTTTTACCTTACTCATCCAGTTCCTCACCAAGAGTTTCTGAGGTGCTCAAACACATCTATCAAGCTTTTTGAGGTAGAAATATAAAACTGAGTGTCATTAAGATGCCCTTTAGTCCATGTCTCCCTTTTAAACTAAATCGAGCATTTGTAAAAGATAAATTAATCTGCCTTCTGTTAAGGCTCAGAGGTTGAAGATGAATTGTCCTGCCTTACCCTCAGGCCTTCCTTCTTCAAGAGTTTGCAAATCACTGGGTACCACTTCACTCTTGGCTTCAAAGTTTTGCTGGATCAAAGCAAGGACACCTAAGGACTAATAGGAGTTTCCTTGTCTCTAGCAAGTGATGATTCTTGTTCTCAGTCACATAAAGTGAGTGGCAAGAACACGTAGACTTCAGTAGCTGGCCGTCCAAGCAGAGCCATCAGAGACTGGGACTTGTAAGAGCGGTTATAGGCAGATTTTCTCTTGTTTCTTGCTAAGTACCAGGATTGAAACTACAACCTTACAATGATCAATATTTTGCCCTCACCTTGAGAAAAGTAAAGATTTCGCCTGCAGTCTGAGACTTTTCTTCTTTGTTAATGTGTGCAGAGAGGGCAAGGGTAGGCTTCCCAGAGAATGAAAATGAAGAAAGGTTTTCCATTAAAAAAAAGAACTTCATTTTATAAAGCTAATTTTAGTCTCTTGTTTGATGCCCTGTCCCAGGAAAGGACAAAGCAGTGACTACTGTCTGTTTAATGTTGCTAGTTTAGAACCAAAATAATTTTTGTTAGAAGTAAATGACTTTAGGCAAGGATTTTTACAGTGACAACAGAGAACATACTAGTTATTTGGGATGTATTATAAGTGGATCAAACGAAGTTAGGAGAATCTTGGATCTTGACCCTAAATATTTGGTATTGTAAAAGTTAAAGACTTTAATACTTTTTTATTGTTTTCTGATAAAAAACTAATATTTTGTATTGCACTGTAGTTACTGTACAAGCATCGTAGATGACCTTTTATTTCTCTTCATTAAGGCACTGTTCAAATTTGACTGTAACTTACCAAGATCAATAAATGCTTAATATGTTAACTTCTCAGTCTAATTTTATGTGACACCTTGCTGAGCCAGCAAAAGGAATTGAGGCAGGAAGTGGTATCTGAGAGGTATTTATGTACAACAGATATGGATTTGTGACATCTTTGCCAGGATTGTTAAACTATTTTCACACTGATAAGTCTTCTAACTACCTGTCCATAAAACTAAGGAAGGGTCATCTTGTAGTTTAAATGCAGAATTTTATTTCAATGGATCAGGATTTAATTCCTATCCATGCCATAGATTTTGACGGTGACTTTGGGCACATCACTTATTCTCCCTGCCTCTCACTTCTCTGTAGCTGAAGTAGGGACAATAAATCCTTAAAGATGAGAATTGTTCGTGTGGCGCCCAACACTGTTATTCAGCTCAGGGTTCTATCTCTGTCTCGAGCTAAGATGGAGTTGATCAAATTCTCTTACAACAGTTTGTTCTAAAGTGAATTCCTTGCTCTTTTATTGTTTAAACACAGTTATAGGTGGTGACTGGGCTGAGACTGTTCAAAAACCCTGACAGGTTTTAAAACCTTTGTTCACCCTGTCTTTGGTGCAGAGTCCTTTCTCCTTCCTCAAACATCAAGACATATTCTGCCTTGATCTAACTCATTTCAGAAGCTGAAGGTTTTCTGGGTACCCAGAATTGTCACATAGCCAGTGTAGAACTTCATTTTATCAATGTAATAAGGCACAATTAGAAGACAAAGAGGACTCTGGATAAAGAATTTGTTATTATTTCTTCAATAGAAATTATACATTGATAATGATTTACATAATTCAGCCTGGTCTACAGCATGCCAGGGGGCATGAGTATCTGTTTATTTGCACAGCAGTTAGCCAAGGTAGCCAGCAAACACATAACTCAGTTGTGTTTTGTTAACAGTGAAGATTTCATCATCCAGAACCCTTTGGATGCTTTGTTGTTTAAAAAACTATCAAACGGCCTTTGTATAATTGGGTTACGTTATACATAATCGCTAGGGTGAATGCAGTGCAGTGGTATGGTTCTTGACATTTAGAGCTGTTGCAGCCTCATCTGTCTCCCCTTTATACCAAATGGTCTTCATGATCCTATGCATCTGGCACAGGACTTGTTTAGTGTCAGTACGTCACAGGACATGGAAGAGACGTTGGAAAGGTCACAGTTTTGCCCTTCCCACCCCGTCTTTTCCCATAATTGACAAATGGCTCATACAGATTGCTTCTTTTTTCCTTCCCCAATGAACATGTTCCAAGAGTCATTTGGGCAAAATCAGCAAATTTTTTCCATGGTGCCAGGGTTCTAAACCCCCACCACATGATTGCTACATGTTACAAGCCACAGTAAAGCCCTAGATTTGCCGTATGTCATTCCCTATCAGCGATGGTTAGATGCAGTGATAAAGTAAACAATATTACTCTTACTGTTCTGCATTTAAAATTCCAGAAAGCATCCAAGGCATCAGGAAACATGCTGCTCTGATCCTGTGAACAAAGTAATTGCCGTCTCCTCTCCATCAATAATGCCAAACCACTCTGGTTACCCATTGGGTCGGCCCTCATGCTACCTGAGGTGCTAGCAATTAAAATCACTACGCTCTGAACTGAAGTTGCCTTTCTTTTAATGCCAGAAAAAAAGAAAAAGAAAAAGGAAAAAAGAAGTAGAAGTCATACGGAATCCGTCAGCCAGTGTTTGAATACAAGTACAGAGAAAATTCCCAACAGACATGGGATCAGTGCAGAGAGCAACACTGGAATTACTGACTATAGCTGGCAAACTATAAAAAAGAAAAATAGGAACCAGTTCTGTCTCTGTTATCTCAGATAAAACTATCTTTTTCATTGGAGAAACAAACTATCTTAAAATGAAAGCAAAGATAAAAAAAGAAATATTGGAAGAGAAATGGGCATCGTTCTTTTAAGTTGTGTCAAGTGTACTTCATCCTGAAATGGGAACCATGATAGATAATTGTTTGTTACTGGTAGCTGAAGTTTTAAAATTAGAATCAAAATCCCATTTTGTTGGATTCATAAAAGGTAGCAGAGAGCTTAGAGCTGTCCTGAGGCATTACTGTGCCCTTAGAATGAAAGAAAAAAATATTTCCATGGAGAGCGTTTTTTTTCCATAGATGGGGACAAAGAGCATGTTGAAACTGTTCAGATTTACAAAATGCAGTGTAAAAGAAAAGGGCGTGAAAACCAAATATGAACTAACAGGCAGAGTTTACCAAGGGTGAACTAGATGTTTGGCCAGCTTCAGCCTGTGCCAGGACCCACAGAGCGGTCATCTCTACATCCTTTTTTGTTTCTGAAGCCGTAACACGTAACAGTGACTGTGTTGCCTGCATGTGTGGTGTACATTGATGAAATTAATATGGTATTAATGAGAAAAGTCAAACCAGCATCTTCTGAACAGATACCCTTCAAAATCAGCCTTTTCCTTACCAAAGCAGACACAGCGTACATACTGCATCAGGTCCTTCTAGCCCCTTCAGTATATTTGTGACTGGAAAAGACTCTGCCCTCATCTGTGAATAGGTTGCCTCAGTTAAGCTTAGAAGAATAGAGATAATGAAGCATGTGTGCATGTTGTGTCCTCTGAGGAAGAAGGGCTGATTCACATAAGAGGATTAGAGAAACAACTTCAGTGAATTCATGTGGGTAACATCCATCTTTATATTGAACTTTACATTAAGGCTCTAATTTCAGATCCTGATGTGAATCCATGGGTAAGGTTGGTGTTTCTTGGAAGTCTGTACTCCAAAATGACAAACATTCATCTTAACCTGTAAAGATCTCGGTGCTAAGATGGCTATGTCCTGATATAAGACTGAAGAAAATTTTAACATAGTGCCCCAAAGTTCCTGCCAAAATTTCCATATTCTTTAATGGCTGATTCCTTTGGTCAAAGACTTGTTTGTGATTATGATTTCACACTGCCAAATACAAGAAAGACATTGACAGAGAATGAGAATTGATTGAATGAGAATGGAATTGACTAACGGACAGGTCTCTAAGATGGTCAGGGGCTGGAGCATGTGATATAGGAAAAGAAGCTGAGGGCTGAGTTTATTCAGCGTAGAGAAGATATGGCTCAGGGAGATCTTACTGCTGTCTGCAGCCATCTAATGGGAGATTGCAGAGAAGACAGAGACAGGCTCCTCTCAGAGGTGCACAGAGACGGGGCCAGAACACAGCAGACCCAATATGAAATACGGGAAGTTCCTCTTGCATATAAAGAAAATTTCTACCATGACAGTGATCAAATATTGGAACAGGTTGCCTGGAGAGGCTGTGAAAAATCTGTCTGTGCAGACATCTAAAACTCAACTAGAGCTGAGCAGCCTACTCTAATTAGGCCTCCATTGATCATCAGGTTGGACTAGGTGACCTCCACAAGCCCCCTTCAGCCTAAATATTTCTGTGAATTTATGAGTCAGGTCAACAAGATGTTTTCACTGGTGGCTTCAATGGTTTGAGGCTTCCACACTTTGAAATACTGTCTTTCTGAAAAGTCAGGGAAATCAGAGGGGGAAGAAGCAAGCCTTGCTCCCAGCTACTGCTACAGGGATTTCTTTCATGACTCGCATGGGTCCTCATAGTTCCGCGTTCCTGGACCACACTTAGGCAGAAGGAAGAGACTGAATGGCAATACCATTGGCAATGGCTAAATCTAGCATTTGAAGCATAAAAGCTTTATTTCTTTGCCATGTTCCTTAAGGTTTTGGTTTTTTGTAAAGTGAAAGGATAACTTCTTAGGAGGTCTTGGGAAATGCTGTGCGTTTCAGCTGCATCTGCTGGTTCAGGCCCTCAGGATGAGCAGAGAAACTGACTAAGACAGTTTGTTGAAACCGTAATAAAGCTGAACTTTGTAAAAAATCTGCTGTGGCCAAGCCTACTTCTTTTGGAATCTGAAGGAAATAAAGCAGTGAGGTAAATGGGAGTAGATAAGGACTAGGAGCATTTCACCTGAATTTTCCTTTAACAACTAAGCACTATTCTGTTTTTCAGGTTAATCTCAGTGTTTCATCTCATTCTGCATTGACATGCTTGCAGCTGAAGGAAATATTAATACAACAGAGGAATTCATTATGCTCTTTTCCCTCCTATATGAAGCTACTACTTATTTTATTCCTTTTCTCCACACTTCCCATACACATTCACCAGCTCAAGCTGTGTTTGTTACATAAGCTGTCAAGTTATGTGCGTGATGTTGTGTTAGGGATTTAGCTAGAGAAACAAATTCCCTTGGTGTGCGAATAAGATTAGAACACCTTGTGTATGTGATGGATTTGTGGAGAGAAAACTCATTCAATTTTAGTTTGATTATGAAGGCAAGGTTAAATGTAAACAATATTAGCAGAAGTATAGGCCTGACTCTTCAAGAACTATGAACTTTAAAATCTCTGCAAAACTTTGGTTGGTGCAGCAACATCTCATTAAAATTGGCAAGACTTTCCTCTCCAGTTTCTATTTCTTCCCTTAAGCAACTAATATTGCTAAATACTTCAGTGACCAGTTTTCCCAGCCTCACTTATTTTTCTCCAGACCAAATCTTCCAGATGCCCTCACCAAAAGAGTACTCCCAGGTTCACGTGCAATTATTGGAAGAGCAGAGAGAGCAAGACAAAACTCTCACTATTGCCACAACCTGATGTCGATGATACCTTTGCCACAAAGCCACACTGAAACGTCCCCAGGAACACTCCGTGCCCTGGTGTCTGGTCTGGACATGGTAAAAACTTATGCTGCTGCAAGAGACTATGCAGTGACAGGGAGGCTGAAACTCGCTGAAAATGCCCTCAGGCCACTGGCTCCTTTCTTTTCCTTTGGAGCAGTCAGGAAAAGCAAGCCAGAGAAGACAGGCTTAGTGTCATGTTTCTGCCATGAGATTGGTTACCTACCGCAATCCCCAGACCAAAGGATCCTGAGCACTAAGGCTAAATGTGAATGAGTCATACACAACTGGATGAAACACACTTCCCATGCAAATGTCATGTCTATAAAGGAGAACAGTGCAATCATTGAGGCTGCCACACTGTGTTTCATGATGGTTTCAGACTCAGAAACAAGTAATCTGGAGTGGTCTCCTAAGCCTCAATTCCTCAAGAGTATGCTGCTGAATTAAGTAAAATTAGAGGAAAGTTTTAATTTGATTTCACTGTAGAAGGAATGAGATATGGTTAGGTCATCTTAGAGAGATCCTTTCACTTAACCATCATCAATAAATCCAGTCTGATGGCTGTTGCTACTTCAGTTACTCTCTGCCAAGTGTTTACCTCTAAACAGCAGCATGCTTCCTCTGCTAGAGAGTTACACAACCATTTCAATGGACTTCAAATGTCTTTCATATATTCCACTACAAGAAAAATAAGTGAGTAAATCAGTGCTTATGACCTGATCATGGCCCATTGTCTTTCCTGTGTTTACTCTTGCTAATGATCTACAGAACGATGGAAAAAGAATTAACAAGTAAACTGAGTCTTAAAGCCTTATATCTGCAAACCTTCTCCCTGAGGTTTCTTTGGGGACTAAGCACTCAAACACTGCATTGAGCTCTTTGGATGCTGGAATAAAAGCCAACATCATTTGCAGTTACGCTTTTAACCACACTAGTCAGAGGAGTCAGTGAAGTTGGCAAGACTACAGTGAAAGATTAGATCTGTTATGGCTCTTTTTAATCTCCTGCTCTTGTGGTGCAACGAGTTGTTTGTAAACTGAAACAGAACACTGGGCAGCCCCAAAATTTCTGTCCAGTATGCTAGCTGCTTTGCCTTCTAATCTGTATCTTCTGATGGCAGAGATTTCAATCTCCCTAATTTTTCAGAAAGTTCAATCATCTGCAGAGAGAGAAAGACATGAGATATACTGCAGTGTGGATTTACTGTTATTTCATGTTACAAGGTGCTCTGTTTTGAAATACCACCTATTGGTCCTGGAGGCTGAGGGCAGATTCACACACCTTCATATTACAGACTGTGCATAGATAAAGGAGCTTTGTTAAACACAGATCATGTGCAGATCGTGTGCAGTTTGTGACTACTACAGCTGTTCTACCAAGTAGGGTAAGTATCAGGGGACCAAAGCCTGCACTGCAACAACCGTCTGTCCCCTGGCAGCAGTGGGTGCAAGAGATGCAAGTTCCTTCAAGATCTGTTACACACCTGAGAGATGCTAAAAGCAAGAGAAAGCTCTGCCTGATGTCTCAGGCATTGGCAATTGTGAGACAGGCAAAACAAATTTTCCAGGTCACCTCTGACTAAACACTGAAAGGTAGCTTGACACGTATCTTGAAGCTTCAGAATCATCAAAAGTGAAGCCACAAAACCATCACTTGGAGCAACCAAAGATCTAGAACTCAACCTGCTCATCAGTATGCTTTTTTGCTTGTTACTAGCACAAAATAGACCTAGTTCCTGTATAAACTGGTCAAAATTTAAGAAATGTTGAAATCTCAACAGCTATTCAAGATGTTAGCATATAAAACGTAACAAATTGGCTGTAATGATTTCACACTCTTCTGGTCAGCCGTATATGTTAGTAAGAGTCTAAGAATTCAAGGACTCACCAACAGAGTCATTTGACAGCACACTAGTGCTGAATGCCTATGTTTTTGAGTAGTATGACAGAATTCAGAGAAATGTTATTTTTTTTGTTTAAGAAATAAAAGTAATATCTTAGGTTGTGCTTTCTCAGTTTGTTAGAGGATTTCTTAATGCCCAGAGAATTAAAGGTGGAGGTGTTTCTTGAATGCAGAAGACTTTTCTCCTTATCTTATATTTTAATATAACAAAGCAAAGCCACAATTTAAGTTAAAACTGCAAGAAAAAACATATTCTTCTTATTTAACCAAAGGTGCCTCGTCTGATACTAAGTAATATTGTAATTACTGTAATATTGTAATACTATGTAACATTGTAATCCTGTTTATTCTCCAGTGAGTTTATTTTGTAGATTCCTTCAAAGAAAAAGACTTTTCCAAAGTAAAAGGAAAACCCAGAGGGAAAAATCCACTTTCTTATTCCCTAAAAAAACCAAAATCCAAACAAACCCAGACTTCTCTTTTGCAAATCCTCTTTGAAATAACCCAATGAATTTAAATGGTTTAATGGTTCTAACTGAGAGCAAATACACACTCAGTTACTCATTTGAATGAACATGTAAAACACAGCTACAATGATAAGGTAAGGTTACTGAGGCATTTTGTACTTACCAAAGCTTTAGCCTCTATTACTTGATGGATTTCTAACCAGCTTTGACTTTTCATTGACTTTCCTCACCTTTAATTTAAGACTGCATTGACTTTTCCTGTCACCTTAATCCATTTCTAGCATTAAATTGCGGCACAGCTAGCTGTAGTACTACTCAGTATTGATTATATTCTTTCCTCTCAATAATGTTTTGTTATATAAATTGAAAAAAATCAAAAAAGTTTCCTAGTGTTTTGCTGCTTTTTAGTAGTTAATAATTCCACTGATTTTTTAAAGAATGTTTTCTTCAGTGTTTCATTGCTCACTTAACCTAGGTCGGTGTTTTGGAAAAGGGAAAGCTGTAAATGAGATGCTGTGCAGTAGCTATGCAGAACATATTTGATCGCTAGGGTTTGCCGTAAATGACAGCTGCATGAGAAGAAATCCTTACCAGATGCCAGTGGTGGCTTTCCAAGGAGCTGAAATCTCATCCCACAGCTGATGTCCAGGTAATTTCCAAGCAGGGTTACCACAAAAGGAGGGGTGAGAGAAGGAGGAATGAAACCTGCCTCAGTTTTGGGGCCTCCTGATTGTATAAACACAGCATGCTAGGGGCTGGGGCTCGAATTTAAGACAGTTGGTAGTCTGAGTCTCTCACTTATGACCAGCTACAGATGAGCTCCTCGGGCACTGCAGTGTTGTTAGAGAAGTGAGACCTGATGCCATGTGTAAGGATTGCAAGATAGCACCTAGAAAGCCAGGACTAATTTCCTCCATGTCCTTTTCCTAAAATGGTGGCAATATTTCCTTTTCATACATCTCTACCTTGCAGAGTACTTGGGATTTTACACCAAAGTGCTCAGCATGAGGTCACCTCCATCACAGTAACCCAGGCCTAATTAGAAGGTATTTCTGTTTTAGCAAAGAATTTGAATTAGAGAAGTGAAAAAAATTAAACAAAACATAGAATTCTATGGGAAAATATTGTGTGGAATAACACTGTGTTAGCTGAGGCTTAAAAATACTCTGGGGAATTTCAAAAGTTACTTGAAGAATTACACAAGGAAAGATAAAAACTTTTTTCTGGTCTCAAGGTTTAAGCTTGAATTTATTGTTCCAGGACAAGGTGCCTTCTCTCACCATTTAGTGTATCATAGAAAGAAAACTTCATTTGTCTTGTTTCTAGTCAAAGACGTGACTACTTCTTTCAGCCCAGGCTTAGAATATGTTGCTGGCTGGGTAGGTCTTCAACACTTTTTTTGGCAGAGAAGAAACATATCCATGATAAATATAAATTATCTTTTTTTATATTGTTTGGATGAAGACAGGTATTGTGTTCCTTCCTGTCTGTCTCCTTGACTAACCATGTTGTCATGCTGCAGGCTTACTTCCTTGGACATTATACAGGAGATGCAACATGGGACTTATGGAAAGCAAATATTTCCTCCCATAAGACTATCTTCTCTCTCAGGGCAAAAAGTCACACCGTTAGTTGTTCTCAAAGTCAGTCTGCTCATGTTGAGACATCACTAAAAAATGAGCTATAGAGTTTAAAGAAAATGAAGGTAATGTGGTCCAAGACACACTTCTAGTAGAAGCTTTAAATGGAGCATTTTGTGTGTGGTTTTTTTAACTTGTGTCTTGTATTTGGTGTATTTTTTTTGTTAAGGAGTCTTCTCTGATTTTCTTTTCTTCTTTCCCATAACATTAAAGTAACTGTTCAATGCAACCCAGTCTGTGCAGGTTTGTACTATCAGGTATATGACTATGTATCTGTTCATAGACAGGGCGTTACAGCACTCACAGGGAAAGCTGGTTTATGTGACAGCCACCACCCTGGACCTCAGATGTAAGCTCAGAAAAATCACTCTGATTTTTCCCATTGTCTTCCCTCTCTGGTCCATGGTCTATCCCCCCAGGCAGTGCAGAGCCTTCTGGGGTCTGAGACCATCTCTTTTCATATGAAACTGAGCTGTGCCTGCTACAGACCCCGCGTGCTAGGAGAATACAGATTAATGACATTAATCTACTACTGAAAAGTCTTATTGACTCATGTCTTCTATACAATATTGAAGCCTATGTGGTTCTTAAGCCTCTCTGTCACAGTTAATACCAGCTTTCAGTCATATCTCTGCAATTGAAACTCAGCAGGAGACTAATGGATGACCAACTATTTTCTGCTAATACACAGCAGAAATGAGCGTGGCTGATCAATTCTTAAAAACACTTACAGTGAAGAAAGTACTCAGAGAAAGTTGAAACTCTATTATTTTCAGAAGAACATTTCTTTTTATGATCCATGATTCTGCATTTAATTCTGTAAGCGTAGTTTAAAGGGCAGAGGGAGTTGTTAAATTTCATTTCACATTCGCACTCTTCTCCCCTTGGTACTCCTGTAGAATTGTTACTACTGCTTATGCATATTGAGGCGGAATGCACCCCTTTGCAGGCAGAATACAGCTTTGCAGCTCATTCTCAGCCATTTCTCAGGTGCTTGGCACAGTGATATCACTGAAGCCCATAGGATTTCCCATTCATGCCCTTATTATTTTTTTCTTGCTTCCTACAAAGGGTCTGCTTTTGCAAAAACTCTCTATGGCAGAGGAGGGCTGGATGCTCTGTCCTCTTAAGCTCATCAGCAGTTCTTGCTCTTCCTTCAAAGCACAGCATATCCTTAAAAGCACAGCACATCCTTCAAAGCACAGCACATCCTTCAAAGCACTTTTAACACTAGTGTGCCAGCAAATGAGAAAGCAGGGCAGGAGCCAAAAGTCAAAGATCCAGGTTGCACACTGCTGCTGGGAAGCACACCAGTTCCAAGCGTTTTGACATCAGAATTACTGCCTAGACCAGGAGCTAGCCTAGTGTGCCTTGTGCTTTTTTGTGGATTAGCAGATTGTGCTATGATTTATGAATTCCTGCTCTTTCTCATTTAGACAGAAGCTACATGAACTGTTCCAGTCAGCTTCAGTCTCCAAGAAGAAAACTAGTACAGAATATAACTACACAGCAGGAAAAAAGGAGCCAGTGCTTCACCAAAGTCTAAGTGATCATTCTGTCCATGCAATTCAGGAACCGTCCCCGTAACTAAGAAGCTCATAGCTGTAGCACACAAGGAGTCATATGGCATCTGTCACAGCAGGACACCTTTCATTGCATGTCATGGCATTTTCTATGGTGCATAGTAAGGAAAGTAAGCACACCATGGCAGAGCATGCAGCGGTGCAGTCTGGGAGACAAAGCTACTGAGCCCTACTGTTAGAGTGCAAGTCATAGGGTAAAATGCCTCAGATGTCATCAGGAATAGTTCACAATACAACCCTTCCAACTTCTGTTCATTCATTTCTTTTCATCCTTTTTTTAAAAATAAAAACAAAAGTCAAACCCCAAGATTTTATTGAAAAGCAGAGAGTATTTTCATCAACATAACACCTGGGATGGAAAACTCTGAGACTGCACCGATAACCATGTGAAAAAACCCTCTGTGGTGCTTCATTTCCAGCCACAGTTCATGCTGGGCTGCTCTCCAAAGCTTCTTCTGCAGTGCCTTCTTGCTAGACACTGACTATCTGACACAAAGTTCAAGCAGCGAGAAGCTGAAGGAGGCAATTAAACAACTGGATGTCTCTAATTCCTTTCTTGCTTAAACTGTGTGTACTCAAGTGGGAAAGGATTGTATTTTCCTGAGCTGAAAGAGATTATCAGCAGGCTTGAGAACATGAAAGATTACCTTATACTGGAGCCAGCTCAGATAATTTTTTAGCTGTGAAAGTTTGAAATAACTTTAATACAAAGTAAATAGTGGTGCTTGACAAGGGCCAATATGTGATGTCTGGAGTAGCTGTTGTTCTTTGTTTTTATTAAGTCCCTGTTATTATTGTGCTTACAATAGTCTCAAACAAAAACCCATGGTTCACTATACCATGTTTTCAGCATACATGGAGCAAAATGCAGTTTCTTTCTGAGAAGCTTTTATCTAACTACACAGGCTGAACACGAGTTTGAAGGGCTGTAAGAAGAAAGGATGTGATAAATATAATCCTGGCTTTCAAATATGAATAGGTGGCCAGTTGAGGCATTGCTAAAAAATACAAATGAGGAAGAATAGAAGACTAGAGGTTAGAAGGGGATAATAGTCAAAAGGAATGAAAGAGGAAGGAAAGTACTTCTGCTATGGCTGAGGGGAAGGCATTGAGGAAGATGTGCTGGAGCACACTAGCTTTTACAACAGAAGAGAAAATGCTCAGAGCCAACATTTTTTGATACAGAGTTCTGCTAGAGTAAATTCCACAACAGAAAGTAGAGGCTATCTACTCTTTTTGCTTTTGCTAAAGACAAGTGGTTAAGTTCTGCTACCTGAAATACAAGGTCTATTGCTACTAGCAACCACAAACTTCTCCTCTCATTCCCCATTCCTGCCCTGACTCACATATCCAGGCTACTACTCTGAGGGTCTTATAGACTAGCAGGATACGTGGGTGACAGGTGCTACTCACTTTCTTCCTAAAACTTGTTTTTTTAAAACTTCCTCCAACTCCCTTTCATTAGGATCATTATTTTGGATTAACACCTCCTTTCCTTATGTGTCTAAATTTCACTGCTCCTTTTTACAAGACTTCCTCATTCTTTCAATTCATTTGGACAATAGCCTTACCAGTCCTAGTACTAGTTGCTGAATCTTCTTTTTTCAAGCCCCTCTCTTAAAGTTCCAGTCTTTATCTCCACCTCACCTAAATCTCTGAACTGAATCTGTGTCCTATACGGATGCTTCTGCCATCCATTCATTATCTTATAAATTATCCTTGATCATAAAGCTGTTCCCCCAAATTCCTTATTATATCCAGGTCTACATCTTTATCTCACTCAAAACATTTTGAAAGACTTTTTTTTAATACGAAAGCCACAATGTCGACTTGTCCTTCCCAACTAATGAAAGGGATGCTTACATTACTTAACAAGCACAGTTGAGTTGCCATTGGTAGGAGGAAACTATGCAAAATCAAACTGGCCAAATTACAAGTTAATTTCTTCATTTAGGGTTTCTTGCTGTGCTTTGATTTATCTGTCTCTTATCTTCTGGAGTTTCAGCTGTAAAGGGCAAGAATTGTCTTTATCACTGTACTTTACCACTGCTATGCTCTCAGTCCTTTCAAGCCAGTAAATAATGAGATACACATGAAATTCTTAGAGGGTGTTGTGTTTTAATACCTTATCTGATTTCAGTGGGAGGTTTATCTGACTAAGATCTTCCGGGATATGTCCACAAAGCAGAATAATTTCTTGTTCCTCCTACGAGGTAACAAATGCCAGCTTAATACATTAATCTGTCGTCACATAGTTATGTATTATCCATAGCCAAAAGCCCCTAATGGTAAATTCTAATCTCCTTAGGATGATAAAGTAGAAAACTAACATGAATCTATTGCAAATAAAACTGAATTCCCTAAAAAACAAGGCCTTTTTATACCTTAATAACACAATACTCTTTCCAGCTGTCAGCCTTGAAATTCAGTACCACTCGGTACCACATATTTTATTCTATTCTAACAAACCTGTTAATAAAATGAACCCTGCAGCTGTGGGACTGAGGACTGCGGAGTGGGAAAACATTACATCTAGTTCTGCATGGAAAGTGAAACTGTACTATTATGGCCAAGGGCAGAATTGAAGTTGTTTTGTGAAGAAGCAGTTGGGCACGCATTTTGAAGTGCAACTCCTGGTTTTACTAACAGGTGAGAGTTAATTCAGTTCACTGGGCAAAAACAGAGGCATTGCAGCAGGACCTGATTCTTTGTTCCCAGTTCTACAGTAACAATTGCCGGCTACGTAGAAGAGGAAGATTTAACACATCCTGTTAGGAAATCTGGGAATTAGCTGCTTGAAGGAGAGACACGTTCTTTCTCTGTACAGTGAATGGCTGGGTAATATGCCAGAAGGGTTTTAACTAACCGATATAATTTCAAGGATGTAGCATTACTGGGTAACACCCACCAGGCCACACTATCAAGAACACTGGATGTGATGTTCACAATCGTCCCCAGTCTTTCCTTGTCCTAATAATTTTTTCCTCTTCTGGGAGTACTTGGTCTCTTTTATTTTTACTACCTAGTGGTACCTTGTAACACAGACATCCAAAAAATCCACTACAAACGTCCCATCAAATCTTATTGTGATGCAGTGCAATAAAAGTTATCGGATGTCTTAATAGTAGAGAATATTGTCTATGGCTAGAAAAAAAAAGCGTTTGGCTGAGGGCTAGCTGAAAAATAACGTGGCTAGCTAAAAACCAGAGTTATTTACCAAATGTGAATGGAGTGAATCCTTTTGTGATCCACACTACAGAATACGGTGCATATCTGATACTTCCCTTAACACGTAGGAAGAGTGTCTGCCAAAAGGCAGGGAAAGCACATGCCACCATTTCTTTCTTTTGAAGACCTTTTCATCCCTTGTTGCTAATTTAAATTTTCTTTTTTATCCTGAGTAATTGTTGAGCTTTGCTAACACCAAACTTACATTTCATTACATTTTGAAAAAATCAGTCTGCTGGTAATTGGAAAGTTGATTAACTTTTTGTTACTTGTGATTACAAACAATCACTCTTAAATGTTGCTTTACTGTCAATCTGCTGCTCTATTCAAGAATAGTTTAGATACTTCCTCTTGTAATTGAAAGTAACTGCTGATGGACAGGTAATCTAGCTGATGGATGGACCTAATACATGTTGCCTCCTGGTAGATGGTGCCAACAAATGAAGGTCCATGCACTGCTTGGAGTGGCAGGGCCTCTCAGTTCAGTTAATTACCATTTATTTTTAATCCATTACATACAACCAGCACATACATACAACATAGACTCCATTGACCTGTAAGAGGAGTGATCATTATTTTGCATAGCATACAACTTCCTCTAATCCCTGGGCTCTTGACAGAAGGAGCAGTCTTGTTTCTGATCCTCTCCCGATTCAATCTGAATGGTGATGGAGTGAAAGCTGTAGTGCTCAAACAGGGCTTGGGTAATATCGCTCAAAATCTTCTGGCTGTCCGCTGTGTTTGCTACAGATATTAAGCAGAAAATGATCAAAATGCATATCATATAATACTTGACCGAAGAAAGATTACTGACACAAACTATTTGCAAACAACCTGGCAAAAAGAAGTTTGTTTTGAGATGTATTTCTTGTCCTTTTTATACTCCTTTCAGGAACCTGCATGTCAGCAAAAGTTTGTTCATTTAAATGTGGTTGGAATATGCAATTTTGGCAAGAGCTGAGATAAGTTTAATCACCAAAGAAATTCAGTTTGGCAGAAGACAATTTCTGGAGGAAAGCAGGAATACTTAATAAAGATTAGTTCATCCAGCCAGGGAATAGCAACAGTGCCAAGTGATTTGGGTGGCTGATAGACCCACTCTTTTTGAGAAGCAGAGACTCCATGGAGGACTTTGCCTCTGAACCTGGTCTTGATCAAATACAGGTGGAATTTTTTCCTTAAATAAACCTTAACAGGTGCAAAACAAACAAATAAATGAGAACATTGATCTGAGTAGAGGACAGTTTGTCAACAGGGATAAGGATTATATTTTTTAGAAGTATTTTTAAAGATTAATTGTTCCCCTGGAGTTACCTCTATGCTTCAAGCTATGTTTTAAAGATTGTTTTACAGCTGGAAATGCATCAGGAATGCAGATTTTCCCTGTAAATTTTTCTTATAGCAACCAATGGTTTTCAAGGTTGAGAAATCCACTCCAAAAATCTATTTGACATTGGAAGAAAAATCCAGTCTGGGTTTAATTTTTTTCATTTACTTAAAATATCTTGTAGTTTAATTCCGTGTCTCACAACCTCTGCAGTTCTCAAGTTTGGGGCTAAGTAGATATCCCTGTTGTTTTGGCAAGGCTTCTAGGAGGGCGATTTGAGAGTTTTGTTGGTTTTGTTATTTTTCCAAAAAAATTATGACATTGCTTTTAACAAGCAACAGATACACAATGAGTTGTATCCCAATGAGGAGAGACTGACCTTTACTGGGCAGCAGCTGAATACATAGTCTCTGTTTACAGAAATTTACTGACCTGTGGCAACATGAGCAGATAGTATGGTTTGATTCATTGTCAGAGACCAAAGATGAAGGTTGTGAACAGACTCCACTTTCTCAACTGCTAAAATTCTTGCTTTCACTGCATCATACACAAGTCCTTTTGCCGTTCCTTAAAAGAAGAAATTGAGGGAAAAAAATATATTTTGAAGAGGGAATAATAATGATCATTAGAAGAAAATGCATCACAAACCTTCATTCAGTATAATTTTTATGAAAATATTCTAGGCTTTGGAAAGCCTGTCTGTTTCAGCATTCACTGTGCAATGTGCAAAACTATCCTTTGGTTTATACTTCTTTATAGAAGAATGAGACTCTTGCATGTTTTAAGAGATACTCTGAGAGTCTCTTTTACATAGGGAAGTGAGCTGTTTAGCCACACCATGTCATAGTTTAGCATGAACATCTTTTCTGAGTATTGATTTTATGGCATCATTGCAGCACATCTGAGAGATTCAGTCCTTAACATATTTACATAATAAAAAAGCATCTGTTTAGCGGAGAGGGAAAGATAAACATAAAGATTAAAGTTGTTTGACTCAGGAATCTTTGATGAGATTAGATCCCAGGTCTAGTTAATGGGCAGATCAGTGTCTGTGACTGTTTTCCTTCTTACAAAAGATGGTGATGGCCCTTATTCAGAGTGAGGACAATTGTGACAGGGTGAATTGCAACATGAAATTCAGAGTTTAATCTAAATCCAGATTTGACCAAGTTATTTAACTATGGATCTTCCTTGGAGTGAGACATGAGGGTTTGGAAAGGCATCTCTATGCCCATCTGAACAGCTGTGCTCATCATGCTTCACTCAGTTCAGCAAAACGAAGAATATTTTTAATGCCACCACTTACGAAGTATAGTAATGATAAGCACAGTCTTGGTTAATTCAGACTTTCATACCATAACTGATAATTATTTGTAATCATTAGTAATCTCAGTGTTGTATGCTTTGTCCTATCTGTTTATTGCAAAAATGATATGCTTTATGGAGTACTGACTTAGAATATGATGCTGACATACACACGCTCTTTACAGAAAATCATGACCAGTCAGTGCCTGTGTGACACAGTTTCAGGGGATGTGGGGCTGATGTCCTGGAACAGACTGGATGTTCTGTGCATGGGGTGAGTGCTACCTCCAATACCAGCTTCAATGTCCAATTTCTCTTTAGATAATTCTGGGCAGAATATGTTACTTAGAAGGTAGGTGACTGCCTCCAGAGGCCTCCCTAGAAGGAGACTGAAAAAGGGCTTGCTGCAGAGAGATCATTGCCAATTTTGGCATCTCGGCACTGCTTATGGAAGCCAGGAACCACTGCCCTGAGAAAAAGACCCATGTGTGCCAGGGGATGCCTGGCCTTCCTGGTAGTTTGATTTTTTTTTTTCAGTAATCAGATCTTCTGATTTTCCAGCACCCAAGATACAGCCAATTGCTGCATTTACACTAGGTATGCTTCTACAAAAATTATTTATCATCTCATACTCACTGAAAGCAAACCAACCCTAGAATTAAGCCTTATTGTAGAGCAATATTGGACATTTTCTTTCTTGAAACAGAAGTAGGTGCAAAGTGAGAGAGAGAAGTATAGAGCCATGCAGACAGTCTCACTGAGTAACTCATATTCCTTTAAAACCTACAAGTTATAGCTACTTTTCCCTTTAATCCTTGTATTTTCATAGCTGACAAAGAGGTTGCATTATATTATTCAGTGTAAAGAAGGCAAAATCATGCATCTATGACTGCTCAAGTCATTTGGCCTTGCAAATCAAATGTTCAAGCCCATAGCTGACAGGATTAAATATTGCTAAGCCTAGTTCTTCTTGTGGCTGATGTGCTGGGAATTGTCTATTCCCTTGCACCTGAATGCAGCTGGAAAGCTCAATCGGTTTGCTTTTCTGGACTGGCATAACTAAAAATCTTTTAAATTTCTGTCTCTTGCTCTCAGCCTATTTCACAGACACAGTTCAAAGCAGTTTTTTTGTTTTCTTTGGTCTTGTTTTGGCAAAGACTTGTATTTCAAAATAGTAAAGGAATTGCTCAATAAACAAAAGGAGTAGATATCTCGTATGCCAAAGGGACGATAGAGAGCAATGCTATGCATATGACAAACAAAAGCGACTTAGTTTTAGGAATATATTGGGAGTTCATCAGGAAAACACTAGAGCATAGATTTTCTAAAAAACTGATACATGATATATGTATAAATCTTCTAGTGCAATGGTAGAAAATAGTTTTTACTATAATTGTAATTAGAATTAAAATATGATCAGAGTTATAAGAATACTGGAAGCTGACATAGAAATGTGCCATTATACTTTTGTCAGCATTTATAAGCACTGTGGAGAAAGGGAGAGAAAAAACTCCAAAATATAACTGCATTGATTCTGGAATCAGATCCTACCTTCCATTAGCACAATCAAAATATCCCTTAAAATGGTGATGGTAGTTGCCAAAACAAAGATGGAAAACACAAATGTGCAGACTGGGTCAGCTATTTTGTATTCTGGCTAGAAAAATAAAAACACATTGCTTTAGTAATTTCATTATTGTTGGTTATTGCCATTTTTAATTAGTTAATCTTGGAGAATAATATGTTCCATTCATCTAGTACGGAATCAAGCGCTGACCTCCTTTACTAGTCACCACACAAGGAATGAAAGTGCAATGGTGGAAGCAAGGGAGAGACATGGAAATATCCTCCAGTAAAATATCAAGAAGTAAGCATTACACTCTCAACAGTCATTTCAATTCCCAAGAATAAATATAATTGTCTTTGACTAAATTACAATGTATATTATTAAGACAGAGAAAATATTTACGTAGTGTCTAGTGTCACAATGATATGAAAATAACCGTTATCCTTAATTGCAGGGAAAGCAAGTGAGCTAATAAAACTAACCTTAAAGAAGATGATAAGTGCACTAATTAGCACACTAATACTCTGGAACACATCTCCAATGGCATGCACAAAGGCTGCTCGCAGACTGGCGTTGCTCAGAGCTGGCTTTTCAGGAGAGGCTGATGTGTGTTCCCTGGCTTGTGCCCCATGGCTGTGCCCGTGGCTGGTCTGGTACAGAATTAGGCTTAGTCTGCAAGAAATGTAAAACTGCAAATATCAGTGGGATTATTGCATCTCTGAAAGCAGTGACATCACACGTATCAGTCCTCTCACTTCTGCATGCTGAACAGTACAATCAGACACATTAAGCAAAAATACAGAGTGGCTAAGCAGATAATTCCTGGGTGTTGCAGTGTATGGCATACAAACAAGAAAGTCTGTGAATAAGGGAATTAATGAGACCTCCTTTCCTATAGAGTTCTTTTCTGACCTCTAATAAAAAGTGAGATGGAGATTAATCTTTTCATGCACTTTGTCCATTCATAATTTCCCTTCCCAGTGTGACAGCTAACAGAAACGAGGATGGCAACTGCAGCCTTCAATGAGAAGCAGGATTTCTCTTCTTTATGAATATCCATATTCTCAACTAATAAACACTTAATATGTCCAAGGCCAACGTCTGTCTATAGTTTTTATTGAAATACAGAAACAGGTTCAAGGTCCAAATGTTATGCAGGGAGGAAAACAAAATAACTTACAGGATGTTGGCGAGCACAGCACAAGCAGAGGTAATGAGCATCACTGTAGCATCAATATTGTAATCGGGGTGCAGCAGCCTCATGCTAGCTAAATATGTCAACACACCAGTCACAATCCAAACAATTATCATAGACATCAAAGCTCCCAGGATTTCTAGGAATTAAAAAAATCTAATATTAACATAATAGAAACACAAGAATATTTTTAGGGAATGATACTAATGGTTCCAGGTTTGTGAGGATTATAGTCAGGAGAGTTACTTCTTGTGTGCTGACAGCCTTAATGCTCACAAAGAATGGGCCAACCCCCTTCCCGGTCATAGTGAATACAGTGGCTGTCCAGGGTAGCCCTATATACATGGTGGACTAACCCTGTTCTACCTGCTCCTGCTTTTGTGCCCATTCGAGTATTGAGTTCATGGGGCATTTGGAGAAATTTAAGAGATGAAAAAAATCATTTGTGGAGTTTTGGAAGGAGCAAAAGGAGCTGTAATGGGAAGAAAGGCTAAAAGAGCAATTATTTTACAGCTTACATCATTGCCTAGCCTTGCAAGTATGGAGTGAGGACCCCAGGAACCAACCTTCCTACTCCAACAGAATTATCTTGGTCACAGAAGCAGAGAGAGGCATAGATCATCCAAACCCACTGGCAGACACAGTCCCCCTCCAATAGCCTCTCCTGTTTCTGCACACCTCTCATCAGTTCACTCTTCAGAAAGTCAGTGACAGCCCCAAACTGAGCTCCTGCCAGTAAAACCTCTCCTTCCTCTCCCCTGAGACTGGTCCTGCCAATACCAAAAAAACACTTTTCTGCCACCAACAGTGATGAGGACAAAGGAAGTTACTTTCTCCCTGGGGCAGCAAAATTTAATTTCATCTCTATTGGCTTTGAGTTGGGCTCAAATAAGTCTAGTCCCCAAGGCTACATTTTATTGCACTGCTATAGGCAAGGTCCAGGATGTCCATATGAATGTGCAGCATGCTTTCAATAGGATGTGGGACTACTAATTGTCATGTGACATAAATGGGTAAATGGGGCACTTCTGAGCACAACTGAGACAATACTAAGGAAAACAAAATTTACAGTAAAGTCAAGGGCAGTAGATAGCCCGAAAGAGTAAAGCATGTGCACAGACCTCCACTTGTCAGTGCATGAAAGCAGCTGAAACTCATCTTATGATTTTGAATAAATTTCTACCAGGATCACACCTTTTGCAGCAGTCCAGGTGTCAAATGCTTATCAAAATAACCATTTTATCTAAAACTGACAAAGAATGAATGAAAGGGCACTGCCAGCGAAGTCTAGTTTTAAGAGAAGATAGAAGATAAGGTAAAGCATGGTGTTTATATGTTCTGATAAACCTGGTGTTTATATTTTCTGCAAGTTACAGATTGAAAACTTGCAAACTTGGCCCAGCTGAAGGTATTGATGGCTCTGTTATCATTGGCATGAAAGGAGCCAACAGCCAACATATGCACAAATGTCTGTGTGAATACGCATATACTCCACAGTGAATATGTTAGAGGTCATCTTTATCTCCACAGGTGAAAATATATGCTACTTTTCGGTGTAGCATGTTAGAAAAAGTTTAGCTAAGCTTACAGACCAGTTCAGTAGCACTAAATGTTTTATTCAAGATTTTCTCAGTTCAATTTCTTGAGAACTACTAGCGCTAACAGAGCACAGTAAGCAATAGCATAAGATTGCTTAGGAAACTCTGAATCATACCAGAGTAAAAGAAATAAAGTTGAAGAGAGCTTTTCTACCCGGAAGCAGATCTGGCTCATACTATCAATCTCATTCAATATTGTGATTCTAGCCATGTTGCTGAAGGTGGCTGCACACTCCAAGTACTACATAGAACTGCTGTCTTGACTGATTGTGCTGCCTGATTCTGGCTTAGAAGACAGAAGGCATTCAGATGGCTCCTGCTAAATCTGAGCCCTGTCATACAGCAGTCTCTGCATGACAAACCCCATCTTTCAGTCTGAGAAAAGCAGTGGAAAAAAACAACTTCTAGTGTCATGGAGGGTTGCAGCTGCAAGACTTTGGTAGTCAGTGCACAGTGACTCTGCCACCCACCTGACTGCCCTCAGCTGTTCTTTTAAGGCACTCACCTGCATATTAAACTGGAAAATAAGCAAGAAATAGGATAACTATCATGGAATGCAATTAAATAGTCACTGACATTTGATGCAGGATTCTATTTGCTGCCAGGATAAAAAGGCAATAAATGATGAGTTTTGGGGTCTTGTGCTGCAATGACAAAACCTAAAAAATCTAATACAGACTGAGGAAGAACTTACAGGCAATGGCTGAACGTGTCAACCATCTCCCCATCAGCAAGACAGAAGTTTCACTTTCAATATCACTTCCTCCCAGAGCATAAACACAAAAAGTAATTATGGATGAAGTGACGGTAAGGAGCAGTGTGCTATGGCTGCAAATTTCAGCTGTGTGTTGGCAACATAATGTCAGCCATTCTTCAGTCATACTAAACCTCCCCCTCATCCAGCAGCCTCTTTCCAGCAGTGTTGGTAGAATATAGGTAGGTAGCAATAAAAACACTGGATGAGGACAGCGTACATTTTCTCTGGTGTATTCTGCAGGTACTGGCAACCTTGGCCTGCAGACATCCTGAATCAGAAGCTGCTTCTGGACCTTCATATTGAACATCCTTGAACCATTTATCATCTGAATCCTCAGTCCAGGTGCATAGGTGTCTAGAGCCATTTGAGATACACTGACACCTTCATGTATGGCTTGACACAACATGTATAGATGACATGTAGCCCTCCAGAGTGGCAGCTGGAAACTCTGTGGAACATGTTAGAACATTTCAAATAGCAATAATCACTAGCATATGAGTAACTAAATTGAGCCTGACAACACCCACCATGATATTAATTTCTAAACCAAGGCAACTATATTAAAATATCTGCATGTAAGTGTGAGCCAGGTGTCTAAGCTCCCATTTTGGACAACAGATATCATATTAATGTTGATTCACACAGGTCTCTGCTCCATTGACTGACTAGGAACACATCCTAATTTCTTAACTATGAGTTTTCAATGGTATTTGAAACGCCCTGGTCTTTTTCTTAGCATTCTGTGCAGCCGTCTGTGGGTCTTGCACCACAGCTGCCATTCCTATAGATAAGTCTCAGACACCCTATGGATGTAGCAGTAGACCCTTACGTTTAAGCAGTGGAAGGGAGTCTAGGTCTATGTTGCTCCCTGGCTCGCTCTGCTCGCTCATCCTGTGCATTAGTGCACTATCTCTTAAATATCTGCACACCTATGTCGGACATAAGCACATTTTCCAGTGCCTGGCCATGATGATCTCCTGTTTTCATTCCACGTGTTTACACTGTGACACGTTTGCTACCTGCTCGGTGCCATCCAAAAGTTAACTGCTTGGTGGGAGGTTTGGAAGCAAGCCACAGTGAGAAGAGGCTGATCAGGAAGCTTGTCAGGTCCACTAGAATGTGTGCCGCATCGGTGATCACTGCCAGGCTTCCAGCGATTTGCCCACCTGTGTGAAACATGTGTCTGTATCACAACTCTGGTCAGAAGTTTGTGTCAACCAGATCAAATTGGAGACCTGCTTTGATAGTCAAAGAGGACATTCAGTTTTCAGTGATCACAGCCATGACTCAAAACTCTTCAAAGATAGTTTCATTTGTACCCCATTCATGCTGCGAAAATAAGTAATAGAAAGAAATAAGGTAATATTCTTTGTCCTCTCTTGTTCTCTTTGTTCTCTCTTAAAGAGAGTCCTAGAGACAATAAAAGTTGTGATATATTAGAGCTGTGGGTTTATTAGTATTGGACTGGTTTACTGTGACTATTTTAGTACGAGATTTCTTGGTAAAAAACAGTTGGAGGGATCACATTTCGACTGTCAACCCACTATTTCTTCACAGATCACTAGTATGTTTATATATGTACAAAAACTCAGAGACTTAGCTTAAGGGGCTTATGGGATTATTTTTCTATTTATTGTAGGAAAATATGAATTTTCTTCCTGAGTTTTGGATGTCTGGATGCCCAACTATTTGTTTGTCACAAGCAACACTGAAACAGGAGTAAAAGGAAAAGTCCTAGTAGAATAGCTGAGATAAATAGCTGAAACCAGCGACTTTGGTGAGGGCATAAAGAAAAAATGTTCTGTTAGCAGGACTCTTCTATCATTTCGCATCTGTAATGCATGATTTAATTTTCCTGCTAGAGCTGGAAAAATGTGGCTGAATGTCATTTTACTTAGGGGGGTTTTGGTTTCATGTGAATTCTGAAAGGAAAACCCAAACCATTTTAGGCTATCTGAAACCACATTTCTTCTACCCATTAAGCCAAATTTTGTTTTGCCAAATTCTTCCAACCATTTCTCAGGGCTAGAGACAAACCTAGAGAAACTAAAAGATTGCTCTAAATTACCCCAGCTGCCAGTGGCTATAGGAGACAAAGACCCCAGTCATGAAGCTGTTTCGCCAACTTGTTATCATAGAGAAATCTTTTTATCAGAGTGAAAATACAGAAAAATGGAAATATGAAATAATAGAGGAAAAATATCTGGTTTCTGCATCTGGCAATACATTTACATCTTTCTTCAGTCATTTAATTAATTTCAGCTCACCTGTTTCTCCTGACCACAACCCATATGAAAATCAGTGAATCCTGAAAAACATCGTAAAATGTCTCATTCAAACCTTTGCCAAGATACTGCTGCCAAAGGGACACGTAGACATATATTTTGTTTCCTGATAGATGGAAAATCTTCATGCTAGCAGGGTGGAATGTCTCTTTAATTTCCTCCCATTTGCAGATTTTAGATTAGAATACTTAATACTATATGTTTTTTAACCACAAGGAGAATATACTTCGCACGTATAGGGCTCATGTTATTTTTTCTTTTGCCTCCTTATACATCCCATTTACAGGTGCCTAAAATTTACTTCCCAAAAGGGAGCAAGCATGACTGCAGAATTTGGGGGTGTCTCATTCCTGTCAGTAAAATGAAAAATTCAACAGAACAGGGATTTCCCAGAATATGAGCATATGTATACGCATATATACTTTTTGGTCATGGTACAGCTCCTAAGTTCACTGTTTGCAGGGTAGCTGTTTCCCGAGTAGGAAGCAATTATGCTTAGCCGAGGAAAGCAGACTTGTCTAGCAGTGCACAGGTGTAAACAACCGAGGCATCAGCTGTCTTTCAGCAAACAAATATGCAGAGTACAAGGTGCCTGCAAAACCATATTGTTTTAGATACTGTATTTCCATGTTCTGTTGGACAGTATTACAAAAGCTTGCTTCTAGGCTGCCATCTTTAAAAATATTGGCAAAGTATTATTTTATGTATTGCTAGCATAGCTTATGTCTTGGTTGAATTTCTGAGGTCTCAGTCTGCTTATCTTAGCAACCTGGTCAAGTCTTTATATTCCCTTTTTGACACAATGACACATTCTGGATTTGTCTTTCTTTCTAATACCCCGATGGAAATAAAGTACTTGGAAATCCAGATTTGGTCATTTGGAACTTAGCCACTAAAAATCCTTAGAAAGAGCTTTTACATCAGGGCTGAACATAGGGGGTCTGATATCTCTAAATCTATGGAGATTGTGATGGATCTGCATTAGAAGAAGAGAAGAGAATTAGAGTTGCCCTTTGGAAATGGTGGGTGTATCAGGGTCAGCCAACAGTGCCCTTTTGGGAGAGCAGTAAAGGCCAGCACAGATGGCTTGAGCAAAAATACTACAGGAAACATCTAGGGATTCAAAGAAGCACAACTTTTCAACCTCTTTGAGACTGATGCAGCTTTATTTCTTCTGCTTAGCATAATAATGCCCACAGAAGATTTTTGCCCTTAAGAGGAGAAGGAAGGGGAACATATTCTTTGTTTTCAAGAGTAAAGCCTGTGTAATAGTTATAGGCTTTAATTGCTTTGTATCAATACTTCCAACAAGTGGCCTTTCTGACTTACTATTACCCATAATGGATTTTTATGGCTTTGCATACCACAAAGCACTAGAAATTGTCAGTCACTCAATGGTCAATCATCAGACATAGGCAGACTAGCCTAACGATTAAAAAAATTAAATGTGTGGTTCATAATTACAAAAATCTCCATAGACTGCTGTCTGTAACTGCAGTTAATAACTGGTTTGTCAGAGTTTAATGGTCTGAAGCAAAATGGTCTTCAAGTCTGTTACTTAAGCTGTCACTGCAAAAAAGCTATATGATTCATTAAGCTAAATGAAACATTTAGTTAACATATCATCTGTCCTTCCAATTATCCTCTAGCATTGCCGCATTCACCAAACTTAAGCCTACTGATTATATGCTTTTGTTAATAATGCCTTGCTTCTGGCATTGGAAAATACTGCATGGAGATTAGTGGTGCGCACCATTTCCATGGGGGAAATGCAAGTGACCTACAAAGAATAGGGCTTCACGCAGATGAAGCACATGGGAAGGAAGAGTTGAAGAAGTTCCTGCTGGGTTTGGCAGCCAGAGGAGAAGGCAGAAACATAGCTGATCTTTCAGTGCCTCGACTTCTCACCTGTGGGGAAGATAAAGCTTTTCTATTTAATTTCCATGGGGCTCCAGAGATGCTAAAGCTGGGAAAACATGGGTTTCAGAGGCCTTCTGGGCTGGTTTTTGTTACATTCCCTGGGACACAAAAGCCTGTGAGATTCTTCATGCCTTACCTTACCTCTCCTCACCACAGAAAGAGGAAATTAAATAGCCAGAAACTAGCAGGTGGGTACAAATAACACAGAAGAAATGCAGAGACCAGGTCGGTGAGACAAAGAGAAAGCTAATGCTCTATAAGCAAGCCAAAAACTTATACTGGATGTTGTAGGATGAGTCCAGAAGTGAAGGCTAATTAGACATGAAAATAATCTTCCATTGATCCAGAGACACACCAGCATGCTGATTTAAAAGGTAAACATGCCCTGGTATAGATACATTGATCTAACTGAAGAAAAGCAGATGGTGAATCTGGCACTGGATTGCCCTGGATTTTCTAAAGACTGTTGCATTTAATACCAGACCCTGCTGCTAGCAGCCTTCATCAGTGCTGAGGTCTTATTGGCCTGGATAAACATAGAAAATCTTTTAATATTTTCCAAAAAATGGAATGCTAATTATTAGAAACCTTTTGTGACACAATATTAAGACGTGTTAACCATTTTTAGCTGAGCTTAAAGACTAAGGAGGATAGCTTAGACCATTAACTGATCCTTGTATTACTACGCAGATACAATCCTTAAATGAATATATGAACATGTTTTGATAAATTTGCTTAAAAAAATCCCACAAGTATTTTAAAGATTGGGAAGAAAGGAGAGATCTTTTATCCTCTGTTCTTCATGGGTGCCTGCACTAAGAATGGGTACAAAGAGTCATGAATATGGCTGAACTGGGCATCAAACTGAGCTCCCTTTGGGCAAACATACTCCCCTGTAATCTCAGCAATCATGAAGAAGATGCAAATTAGTGATGCTACACAGAGCTTCCTCCTGGCTTGATGCTGCTCTCTTTTTCTATTTTCATAGGCCTGTGAGTAGCTGTGACAGTGGTGCGCTGGATTAGCTTCAGTAACTTCTACTTTCTGCTGTTGCCTCTCTTCATTTAAATTCTTCTGATGCCGGCTCATCCTTCGGGATTGAAAGAAACAGAAGGTTAAAAAAGAAAAACCCTGGTTATTTGGGCATCTAGCCCTGCAGCTCCAGAAACTATGTAATTAATGCTTTCCAAAGATAAAAGCAGCATTGGGAACAGCAGAGCAGGTCACAGAAGAGGCTTGCTCACACAAGCAGGACACTGCGGGAAGGAGCTGCACATGAAATAACTGCTCTGGCTGTGTTTCCCAGCTCTTTGGGCTCTCCTACATAATTTAGTAGTTTATGAAGCACAGGGTTACTTTCTTAGACTCCATACTTTATGCACACCATATGATTTTCAAAAAGTCATACCTTATGCACCGAATTCAGCATATCACAAAGAGAGTTCTATGGAAAATTCAAGTTTTTATTCCCAACAGATTTGTCAGGAACATTATTTAAAAAAAAAAAAAGAAAATACTTTTTCTCAAATATAATTGACAAAAGATATTTCCCTTCTCTCCTTGCCTGCAGAACTATTTTATCTAAGTTTCCACATATGTACAAAAACAATCAATCTTCCAGCAGGACCTGAACATAGAAAATGTTAGCCCAGAACTTTCAAAGGCACTTAAAGAAATCAGTTCTCCATAGTATGCTGACTCCTTTATGCCACTGATTTCATAGAAAGGAGAGAAGTTTAGCAGAAGTGACTCTTCCATTGCTCTATCACAAGATGATTTCCCAGTCAAATCTGCTCTACTACAAAACCTCAGTGCTGTCCTTCTCAGAGTTTCTGCATAGGAAATACTGAATAGGGGTAGAGAGATGTAGGGCAGATCACATTGCATTGCAACTGCATGAGCTTCTGAATAACCATGATGCAAGGTGCTTTCACTAGAGCAGTATAGAGATTCTCCCAGTTTATTCCAGGAGGCCCCAGAGCGTTCTGGCAAGCAAGGCCACCCCCTTCTCCTCACCTCTCAACTGAGAAGAGCCCAAAAGCAAAAAAAAGCAACCCCTAAACCCTGGTCCAGGAGGCTCCACTGAAAACCATTATGTCTCTCTAGATATGTTTATTGCCACAGCTGCTCCTAATGTGATATCTCACACATAAAACACCCCCCGTTGTGTACTGAGACTTGTGGGAATGCACTGTACACCAAAAGGTGAGTTCTACTCAGATTTATGTAGGTGACATCCACATAACCACGTGCCCCAACTATTTCAGGTCTGTGTGTGCAGGGCCGTACTCCATAAGACTTGCAGCAAACTCCTCTGCTGTTTCCAAGACTGAAGGTAGCCTGGGGGTGTGATGTGGGGCTGGGTTTCAGTGCCTCCAGTAATAATAGCCTCTTTCCCCCATTCTAACTAAGGACTTTCCTTAAGGGAGAGGCAGAATTGTTTCTTCAGTTGTGGGAAGGAGACCTTAGCTCAGGGAAGGACATGGATCTTGGCAACTTTCTGTAGCATTTCTGCACTGTTTATGGAAGTGTCAAGATGTCTAAAATCTTGCTGGAAAGAAATTGTGCTGGGGGCTGCCAATCTGCAGCAGTCAATGTCAAGAAAAAAATTGCACTGAAGTCACAAGCTTTTTCCAGCTGCCTTTCTGGGCAGCCTGAGGGGCCTGCAGCTGCTCAGTGGATTCAAAGTCCTGCCAGGTGCTCCACAGCCTGCAGCCCACCCATTGGCAAGAGGCAAAAGCAGCCACAGAGTTGCAGATGCCTCTGCGCCTCATTGTGTTCATTAGCACCATGGAGGTACCGGTGAAAGGAGAAGAGCTGACCCACCTTGACAGTGAAGCCCTGCAACTGTAGATAACCAACGTGGATTGGGTGTTGTAAATATTATTGTGTTGTTCCAAGGATGCAACATGTTCCCCTGAGTCAGCTTGTTTCCCAGGCAGGTTAGCATGTGGTCTCTGTTTGCTCATCAGAGGCAATCAGTGCCCCCTGTCCGTGAAGAGCTTGCACGAAAAAGCAACTGGTCAGATCTAATGCCCAGAGCCTGGAGACAGTGAGTTTTCTTTATCCTTTCATCAGTGTTTTCCTTTTTATTGCCCACAACAACAAACAAATGGGAGCTGGGGCACCTGGGCAATGGGCTGCCCATCTGGCAGCTGGGGTCCCCACTAGCCAGTCCTTCTCCAGTCCTTTAGGTTTACATTTGTCAGGGTCACAGGGACACTTACATACAATATTTTCCTGACGAATTAGACTCAGAAAGTACCACAAATGTATTCCTTCCGGACGGCTGAATAAAATATTGTAGTTACCTTCCTTTCCCCTGGAGATCAGCGCATGCAAGTTCGGGGTCTTTTTCTCTCATGATGCCTCTCTGGAGTTAACTTGCAATGCTTTCTACAGTTTGCATGTAAAATTAATTTCCCTTTAACTGAATTTTCATCAGCTGGTGCTGAACATTAATATCATCTTAACGACATGAGTCATGGTCAGCTCAACAGCCTGTCAGGGCAGGGATGCCAAAATTACCCCTGCAGATCTCTGAGCCACCAAATCCTTTCCTTGCTGTCCACAAAATAGGTCGCTCTGTGATCCCCCTCCTTTTTTTAATCTTCAGGTCTCTCCATCAGTTAACAAAACCTCAGAACATCAGTGAGAGGTAGGAAAGCACTGTCCATAGATCTCGCTGAACGGATGCGAAAGCAAACAGAGACAGTATAAACCCACAAAAGTTACATTTTTCTGTATAAAGGGTACCTAAATAAAAGTAGCCCAGTTGTCAGAGGCGACAAGCATTCACTGCTCACTTTGAACTCTCAGAGCAGCCTCTGGCCCTATGACTTAGGAAGAATCCTGCCGGCTCCCATGCGTAACCATCATTTTTTTCTTCCAATAGCAGCCTGCCACTAATTAAAAGAATTTAAGAGACAATTTTATAAATGTGTGAATCAAAAGCTTAAGGTGCAGAGATCAGCTCTGTCAAACCATAAACCCCTTCTGAGTGTGTTAGAGCAAGATGTAGCCTTTGAGCATCACATCTCTGCATCAGTACACTGCAAGCAAAGTCCCAGATTAAAAAGTAATCTCTCCATTTCAAATTCTCTTTCCTTTGTAGAAAACGTAGTCAGGGGAACATCACAGAAAGGCTCCTACTGACTCATGCCTGGAAGTGGGGAAGGAGAAAATACTAATACATATTCCGGATTCCATACAAATCATTAGCAAGAGCTTTTCATTACAACTTCCTTTTGTTTGTTTTCGCTAGATATGTTGGGGGCCTTGATCTACAGGCTGATGGGAATAATTGCCATCCTCCTAGACCATTATGAGATCCCCAGTGGAAAGAGCAAACTGTGGAATCACTGCACTTCCCACAGGAGAGCATCTCCTTCACAAGCAATTTTTTGGTGCCTGAAAGAATAATGAAACTGCCTTCTGAGAAAAATTTATCAAAGTCATAGTCACCTCCCTTATGCTGGCACTACTCCAATTTCAACTGCAAAAACTATTCAATACCAGTTCTGAATATTTTCAAGTCATTTAAGACTCTGTTTATATCCTGGCTGTCCAGATGTTCCTTTTCCTTTCACAGTATTGTGGGCACAAAACAAAGGCAAATATTTATATATTTGCATACATTTAGATGCCTACTAGAGGAGAATTAGACCTATGGTTATTTTATTTAGTATCATTTTGAGGGCTTGGTTGTGTATGCAAGATGTGTATTATCAATAATTTTCCTTCTGCATAGAAGTATAACAATAGCTGTAGTAAGTTAGACCAAAGGTGCCTGTAGGCAAATATCCAAACTCAGTTGTGACCATGAGGGGATACATAAGGACAAACAAAGCAAAATAAAGGAACCTGTCCAGACATGTACTGCTACCTGGTCGCATAAATCTGGAGGCTGGGAGGTGGCTGAATCAGAGCTTGTGTGTCTAATAGCCCTTTACAGATCTCTCTTCATGAACCTGGCTGACTTGAAAGTGTTGAGCATCACAGTTTAATTAAGATTTGTGTAAAAATAATGGATTCTTTGTTACTCTTAAGCTGTCTTCCTGGTAATTAGTTCTTGTACTGTTAGAAATAATGAATGACCATTCCCTGTTTACTTTCATCGTATCATTCATGATTTTATGTATCATTGTAATACTCAAAACCATCAATTTACTGAGCTGATGTCCTAGTTATTTAATTTCTGCTTCATGTTTCTTACTATCTTGGTTCTAATTTTCTTTCTGAGATGAAGTGGGCATAACTGAATTGTGCATAATTGTGATGGTGTACGGCCAGTACTGAGCAGGCACAATCCTTGCTACAGTGTCCTCATGTCAATGACCACAAGAGCAAAAGCAGTGGGATGGGTTTCTCTGAGTCCCCTAAGATACTGGTGTCAGCTGGCAAGCCAGTACCAAGCATACTTAACCACAGGGCCCACAGCTAAACCCTTCAGAATTCACAAGAAACACCTAAAGTTTTCCTGGGCATTGACTTCTGCAAAATACAAGGTGTGGTGAAAAGCCTTTATTTGATGAGAACTTTTTGATCTCTTAGGGGTTTTCACACCGCCTGCAGGAAAGCAGAAAAAGAAAAAAATATTCCCTACATGCTTATTATAGAAAATCAATTTTCATCTGAAGAAATCATCTCTCAGCCTCACTTCAAAATTTTTGCCTAGTGGTATGAGCCCGGCAGACAGAAATCAACTACAAATCTAAAACTTCACTGATAGACAGGAATAACGACAGGTCACGTTAAAAACATTTACATGAAGAAAAGCCCTAAGGTTTTTACACATCTTTCCTGCTTTTCACTTTGCACCCTTTGCCCCCTTGTCTCTTGTCTCAGAGACAAAATAAAACCAAAAACCTTGAGACCAGAAGCCTTGAGTTTCACTTGTGTGATGGTATTCAAAATCCCACTATAATAACATATGAAGAACATGACTAGAATCCAGAAATCCATGCTGGATCGCACCAAAATCTAGTTCACAGTGTAGCTGGTATATCTGATGCAAATCCACTGATTTATGAAGTGAGATTTTGAATATTCATTGTTAATATTGAGCTGATCTTTTCTCATCAAGAAATAAAATCATTTAGCCTGTCTTTATTCACGGAAATTTCAGGAAGGTGGTCAAGATATTCCTTAGTCTTTGATAAATGGTTATCAAGAGCAATGTTGTTTGATTCTTTGGCTGTGCCTATTTTGAGCAGAAGGTTGGACCAGAGACCTCTTGAGGTCCCTTCCAAATTGAATTATCCTACAAGCCTACAGCTGACCTGATTTTCAGAGAGCTCAGTTAAATCTTACCACCTTATAAGCATTTCAAGTTTGGCCTGGGAGATCTCAATGTATCCAAACCCGCTAGTGACTACAGACCAGCTTGGCATGTACAAAACACTTTTCCCTACAGCTTTTTGTGCAGGGAACAGGGCCTGTATTCAGAATTCCTACTTACTCGTTTAAGATAAAACAGTTTTATTCCCTGTGCATTGTAATAACGGCATTTATTAAAAAGAAAGAGGCTGAGGGATGGCAAAGAAATAGGCAATCTCTATGCATAATAAATTCTGTTGAAAGCATTAGAGCTGTTCATTAAGCCTACACACAGGGAACGGAAAAATGTGGTAATTTAAACCAAAGGCTAAGATGAGCTTATTGCTGCTGATCGGCTTAAGACACCTGAAGCTGTGCAGGCAGCCAGCCTGTGCAAGCCCGAGCCCAGCAGGCTGCCTCCCCCTGCCGTGCTGGCGCTGGCCCCTGAGCTGGCTCTGGCTCCCAGGCTGGCACCTGGGTCACTGGGGCACGAGAAAGAGCAGGGTGAGGGCTTTCTCTGAGGTGCCAGCTCTTCCAAATGGGAAGGAGACCCCACCTTTCCGTCCTCCTTTGCTGCAACAGAGTAATTAGGTCATGCAGTTAATCAGACTTCATCTGGCAAGAAAAGGGAGCGGAAGGGCAGCACTAAAGGCATACACCTGGAGCAGAGCTGTGTTACCACTGCCAAAACCCAGGACCGCTGCTACGGAACCCTCCTAGAACTGGCCCTCGTGTTCTGGGGCTGTTGGGAATATCTGCAGCATTCAGCCTGACAATCGCAATTGTTGCAGTAATTTGCCCCAGCTAACTTTAATTCTAAACTAAGAAATAATTATTGGAAAGAAACTGACTCCTCCAGAAGGTGAGACAGCTCTTAGGTGAGTGGATCAGCTGCCAGTGGTTACTGCCTTTGATGTGCATTCTGCTCCTCACTGGTGACATTTCCTGTTCCCAGTGATCCAGGGAAACTGGGAGCTTCCTTAAGAGCCTAAAAAAGCCTAAAAACCCGTCCCTGCCTCAACAGCCCTTCCCGCTCTCCGTAAAGGCTTCGTCCAGAGATGACTTTGTGTTCAGAGGTGGAAAGGGGCAAAAAGGACCTCATCCACTGAAGCTGTGCTCACACAGTTGCAAACTATCAACAAAGCTCTGAGAGTTTTCAGTAACTAAAATGAATTGCAGAATTATATGGGATCTTTTTAAAATACAAATATTGCCACAAAAGTAATTTTGGACAGTGCCATGTATATTTATGGAGCCCTGTAATAATATTTAAATAATAACTCAGACACTCAAATAACTAAAATATGATGGCAGTGACCCTAGTATAAGAACAAGGAGAGACAGATTTCCATTTGAACTGACAGTGTTTACGCCAAGTTTCTGTCCCACGCGTTTTAAGAGAGCCAAGCAATAAATAACCTGAAAACCAATGAGATAATGGAAATGTCAAGAGGTGCTAAGCTGTAACTGAGCAGCTATTTTCTTTTAAAAATACTTGCTGGTCTGAGTCAAGCAGAAGAATGAAAATAAGTTCAGTTGCAAAACTATTTTGTAATAGACATTTATACTCATTTTTTTAACCCAAGCTGCAGCATATCATATGTTTTCAGAGGGTCTTTCCTCAGTCAAGCAAGCATTTACTCACAGGACCTCTGGCACACAAGAGGTACATCAGCTTCAGGTCTGACAGAATAACCACATGAATAAAGTTTTGCTGGATCAAGTTCTTACCAGCATCGCATTTCTTTCACACCAAATGGATTATTTAGACATTCAAGCATGAAGGAGCCTTGAATCAAACACGGTGTCAATAGCATTATTATAATTCAGCCTAAAATTGCAGCATAATCTACAAGGTTTTGCATCCTACAATAAATCTACTAAGCTTGTAAAATACATAGCAGGAGACACTTGCTTCGACAGTAGATTGGTTCAATCCATCAAAGATGCAGACACATCAGCCTGCTGTCTAGTAAATGCATCAAATATTTAATGAGAAAGTTCAGGAAGGAAAAAATCAAACAAAACATTTTGAAAGCAGTGAAAGATATTCCCTGTATGCACTGCGAAACTCCCCGCACTTTGACTTCACCAGCCCATCAGCAGATCAATGGTCTCGCTTTGCTCGCAAAGACAAAGGAACGGCAGTGAAGGAAACAGAGTTTTGTTACCTGTCTAGGGCCAAGGAGTACTTCTTGGTGTCCCTCTCACTCACAAGGCAGGCTTTTTCAAGACCCTTATTGGCAGCCATCAGGAAAGTCGGTGGTGCTTTGCTTTTTCCTCCTTAAATTCTCCTTTCTCTGTTGGAAGTGGAAGTGGGCAAAAATGTCCTCCCAACTCACGCAAAGATATCTGCCAAAGGATTTTAAATGAAAAGGTTTTAATAATCTTCTCAATAAACCCACTGCGAGAGAAAGCTGCTTTGCTAGTGCCAGTGGCGTCACAAACATGCCAAACAGCAACTCGCTGAGCATGTCAGATGGGGGATTTGGGGCCTCCCTCTCTCTTTTTTTCTTTTTCCCCGTCCATGTTTGATGCTGTGATATGCTCTTAGGTCATGCGGTGGGTGCGTGTTCTCCCAGTCACTGGCTCAGGGCCAGGCACACACCTATGTGCACACAGGCACTCACATGGGTGCACTGAAAGGGAGAAGAAAGGTGATTAAACAGCCTGATTTGCCTGGAAACAGTCAAACCACTGTTTGCCTTTCTCCTTCCTCAGCTTGGGAGAAAAGTACACCTCCCTCTTCCCGGCTTGGTGCAAGCCTCTTTAATCTAAGCAATCACTCTAAAGACTTATTTCTACCCCTGGCATGTTCGCTCCTAACAGTTTGAAAAAGAAGAGACTACTTATTATTGCTGTTTGCACAGGTATTGAAATCTTAATTTCACCAGGAATAACTGCAGGTTGTTATTTCTGCTTTATTCAGTTTGTTAGTTCTGTTGACAGCTGCAGTCCATGGAGGGGAGGAGAAGACACACAGCCTCACCTCCCTCACAGCCTGGCCTCAAACGTGCTCTTTGACACTAATGGGACATTGTGCACCAATACTGTCTGTGTTTTACTATATTCTTGCAGAAATGGACTGTGATTGAGATCCCTACTCATGCACTGCCTTCGCAGAAGAGATTAGAAATAGGCAGTGAGTAAATACTGGGTGATGCATTTAAATTCTTCATCTTTTTTTGCCATGGGTAGCCTAATATGTATATGATGAGCTGGGATTTCCCATTCCTTCCTGCTGCTTGCAGAACACGTACCCTATCTGAGATTCATAGGGACGTGTTTGTACATTATATAAATGCAAAAAATTTGGTTTATGCCATTAGAGATCCATATGTCGCCTCCCACACATCAGCTGTGCAAACACTTCCCTGGAGCCTGCAAGCCAAGGAGGTAATGGTATCTCAGACACGTTTCTGAACAGCCACTGGCAAGTAGCAGAAATACATGTTTTTTCTGCAATGCGTTGTCACCTTTGCCCCTCTAATATCCTTTTCTCATGAACCTTTTCCCAGGTGCTTATACCCACCTACGCACACTTACAAGCTCCTTTTGTGGAAAAGATTAATTTTCTAACTAATTCCTGGGGCTTTCTAGCTTCTTCTAGACATTAAAACTTGCTTTTTAATGTTTTTCAAAGTCTCAGCCGCAGTCTGAGAATGAATAGTATGGACTCAGGGCATTTGCAGAAATCTTACAAAACAAATGTACCATATTACTTACCATCCCCAAAATGCCATTAAGTAGCAATTTCATTCTGCAGCCAAGAGGGAGGAAGGAGGGAAGAACAAGGAGGGCAGCTTTTCCAGCTGTGTGCCCTGGAACCTGACACAGACCTATAATTCATACCCAACAAGGTCTTCTGTTGGCTCCCCATCCCATAAATACCACCATTATTGCAGTGTCCCTCTGTGCTTCTCAACCCATCTTTCCTTTAGAAATTTCTCAACACCGACATTCTGTGACAGACCAGGGATGCCTGAAAAAATAAACCTGCCCTGGGACCTGATTTACAATGGAGCTGAGTCTTTCTAAGGTGCTAAGCCAAAGTATAAGGTCTAAGCACCCTCAATTTAAGGAAAATTTAAAATCTACCTCAGAAGATTTCAGATAAAGCCTGTTTCTGTTTCATATCACTGGAAGTATATAACTTTTGTTAGTGAGATTGATGAGTTTCCATCATTTTGCAAAAGGGTCTCAAGCCTCAGGTGCATACCAGCAAACAAAGCCATAGATCATGCCCAGCATTTAATCTAGACCTTTGTTTTGTGTTTATTGTTGTCAGTGCTGATGGTTGTGCTTCTCAGGAGACAGGTTGTGAGGCAGGATAGAAAGATATCTCTTCAGAGCTTTCCACAAAGACTTGGTTTCCTCTTTATACAGACTCTGAAACTCATTAAGTGAGAGACAGCTCCTGTCTGTGGATTTTCTGCTTCAGAAAAATTGTTCAGACCATCTCAATAAATTCATCTGCAGCTTTCAATAATAATGCAGTTTGTTTCTGATTCTACATTAAAAATGTCACATATCAAATCATACCCATTCTAATGACCCTAGTCAAGGACATTTCTCAAAATTTGCATCCAATGCAGACATGTGAGGCACCACACTGGCTTTCGCAAATGGAAGTCCCTCGTCATTATTATCCAAAATAACCATCCTCGATCCTATTTTAACTTTAATCAGTCACACTTTAAAAATGAAAAAATAAAAACTCTTATCCTGTCATGAGGGGAGCACAAACTGACAGCATAAATGTACAGAGGAAAATTCAGTGCATCTATTAATTGAAAATGCTAGCGAAGTCAGTCAATTTTACCAGGCATGAGATGTCTTAGAGATCATCTGCAAGGTTCTTCTCCACCTTTCTCTGGCATCAGCTCAAGCAACTCTGTACTGCATTGCCAGTAGTCTATGGATCCAGGCATTTGTGATTTCTGGGACTTGATTATTACAGCTTTTGCATTTATAGTGAGAATATGCTTTTTTAACCAATGGAGCTCCAGTGCCTTTGACTGGAACTTCTCCAGCCATCTATCATTTTGGGATCCAAGGCTGGAGGCAAGATAAGTTGAGAGAAAACGTGCTTTCCTCTTTCTGTGAGACTAGTAATGCAGTAACCTTTTATAAGTGACTGTCAAAAGGGAAATATCCAGCCTGATTTAGAGCCAATTTAAAAATCATTAAAAGGACGTTAATGTTCAATATTTTAAAATAATGAATTTTTAAATTTCAATATTTTTATCTTGAGTTTAATGCCAACATTTCAAAAGAATGGGGACTTTTGACAGCCATTGACTATCTCTTTACTGAGATTCCTCTGCAATGTCATAGATGGGTATTTCAAATTACACCGAGTAGCTGGGGAGTAAAAGATGTTTTTACTTTTCAGGCCCTTGTCAAAGAAATTTGAGTTTGCATTGGGAATGGGAATCTAGCAGGAAAACAGCATAGTACCATTTTGTGTTGCGCACTATTAACTCTAAGAGTAAAAGTCTATGCTGCTGCCAAATGAAGTGGGAATTCTTCTATGGGGCTGGACCCTCAGGTCAGGAGTATGACTTCTACTCCCCCCTGCAGGAGAGTGTCTGGGCTCATAGGTTCTCTTAGGCTCCTGATGAAGCCAATAGTTTGAGACAACCCCTCCCAAGACAGGTATCGCTGGAGGAGCTCAAGACCTTGCTATGGATAGCGAGAGAGCCCAGGGTGTCCAGGTTGTGTAGGGAGTACACTGGTAAGTACATTAGGAGATGTGGGGTGAAAATAGACCACAGCATGGGAGTCCTGAGGAACACCACAGACATGAGCCTTGCACACCCACAAACTTCATATAGCCCGTGATTTATTTTTAATCTTATTTTCTTAGGGCCAACTTTTCAGAAGTGGTCTGAATCAGATTCCCAGTGTCTCAGTTTTCATGGTTGAATCCACATTGCCCAAATAACCCAGCTCTAATTAAGTTCCTTGGAGGGATCAGACCTTCAGAAGTAAGCAATGCCAAGAAATGTTATTTTCATACAGCTGCTTTGCTTTTCTGAGAGTCTAGCAAGCTACTTCAGTGTCTAAGTGTCCCAAAAGTCCTGTTTGGGAGTAGCACAGAGCCTACCCTTAGAAGAGGTTTTTCATTCTAGGCTGCAACTTCAAAGGAAAAGACAATACAGCTGAAAAACAAATTCTAATGACTTCTCAAATATTATTGTCAAAGAACGTGTCAGCTTTTGTTATAAAAATACATTATTATCTTCCTCTGAACACTTAGTGTTTTCCTGTCTCTTTTCCATTACTATTGTAAAGGGCTTCTGCTTGGTTTTGGTTTTATGATGTCTGAAGTTGGTTGGGGAATTAAGCCTGTAATTGCATTGCTAACAAGTATTTCTTAGATACATTTATTTTTCCTTGGGGAAAGAGACTGTTAGGAAGAGAGTACACATATTTTGGCAGCAAAAGGGACAGCTATGACGTTTGGTTCCGAAGTTACTACCTGGATATCGTTTTAATTGTTTTCTTCCACTAATAAAATATAGGAACTTTACTGCGTTAGTTCCTTTATTACACTTCCAACATACATTCTGTTGTCATGCTCTTCCTAAGTACATTTGGGTCATGAAGATGCATTACAATATATATTGAGAGCCAGTTTGTTAAAGACACAAGGAGTTCTGCATTATTTCTCACTGGTGCAAAACTAATTGGTTCTTCTCAGCTACCGCATATATATTTATTTTCCATTTTATCATCCCTATAATTGCAGTCTGAATTAGGAAAAGGACAGAACAACCTGGTAAAAGCATTTTCAGGGACATTCTGTGTAAATGCTTCCCAGCAACCAGGATTTCTCAAGCCTGTCGAATTGCAGTTGGTGTTTAAACTGTGCTCACGTCCTCTCGCCTGTGCCGTGCAGGCACTGGCCATTGCTCAAACAATTTTTTTTCCTGCAGGACTTCTAAAATTTCTCTGCAATAGTGTGTACTGGGAGGTAGGAAGCCAGGGCTGAAAATTCAAATGTTCAAGGACTGTGAAACTTTGAAAAACTGAGCTGGTTTTGTTTACTCCTTTTCCAGTTTCTGTATGTACTATGTACTTGGGCACCAGAGCCCAGCCATACCAGCACAACTGCATCAGAGACAGGGTATGCACAGGGACGGCGTGCCTAAAACTTCTTGGAGAAATGCAACCCAGGTTGCTCTTGTCTCCTGAAAATTGTTGGCTGGTAAGGTTTTCTCTGCAGCCACATATTTTCTCTCTCGTTTGTGCTGGAAAGCTCAATGTGAGTCCAGGGCTGGGACTTCAAAGACTGCCACTCTTGCACTGTATTATGGTATGAAGCCATGTACCCGTGTAAGGGATCTAAATGGGTCACACTATCCGTATTCCAAGGCAGACAACACCACAGGATCTTGGATCCAGCATTTCAGAGGTGCAGCGCGTATATGATCCCCAGGCAGTGCCCACCTGGACTCCCAGCCAGAATGAAGTAAATCAACCTTCTAGTTTGAAACTCAATCTACGGAAAAAGTTGGAAGGCTTCTTGTTTAGGCAAGAAAAACGCACTAGATAAGCCCAAATTTTAATGGCATTTTCCACATCTGCATACCTCCGAGCTGCCTACCATAAGCTTGTTTCCTGCCTGAGTTCTCTGGATACCTTTTATACAGTGTATATACAACATCTGGAAATTAAATGAAGAGTTAAATAATGGCTCTCTTGTGTACAGAGCACAGTAAAAATTACACAGTGAGTTTTTATAACTTTTTTAGTATAATAAAGTTAAAGAGACTGAATGCTAGTTTTATGATATGAGATTTCCAGATTGCTCCCAAGTCAGCAACAAGCTATTCATAATCTTTTATTGTAGCATTGTCATGATGACTGTAATCAAGTCCCTGAGCTACCTGATGTCACCAAGGGTAGAGTGAAGCTGGTAGATACTGATAAGTTTGCATTTCATGTGACATTTAAAAAGCCTGGCTCTTGTTTTTTCTAATATTAAGAGCCTGTAGATAAGTTTGAATCTTGTTTCCTTTTTAAAAGTATCTGGGTTTTGTAGATGTCTTTAGGATACCAACATATGAGTTGATTTGGTAAAAGACTCATTTGCCAGCCTCCCTTGTCACTCCCCCGCTGTTTAGAGTTTCCAAACACCAATTAAAAATTTGATCTAAGGAAAATCTGTTAGGAAGGCATCTAAGAAAGAACATCTTGATTATTGCCAAAGTTGGTCGTACTCTCCTGCTAGATTTTTTCTTGCACATAAATACTAGTACATTGCAGCATCAGCTGGACCTCAGTGCCTGCAGAGCATCTGGGCTAATCTCATCCCAACGGGTGAATCTGAGGGTTTGCTTTGATGCCCAGTTCCATGTATCTTGAATATTTTGAGGTGCCATCTGTAAAACCAGGCCTTCTGCTGGGCCTGCTATTACATCAATAAATTAAGTACTTGCTCCAAGTCATCTGTGTGTTAGTGCTATACAAGCCGCATATCACAGCCATGAGATTTGCATTTAGAAAATGTAAATCTTCTCCACTTGCTAGTAGCAAAATGAGAACAACTCTTCCCCCCTTTCAGCCCCATGGCTGGACTTCCCATTCCTGTACACTTTACACACACTTTTCTAGCCGTCTTTTAAAAGCCTCCAATGATGGATATTCCTCATGTGGTCTATTTCTGTGCTTAATTACTCTTGCTATTAGAAAGCTTTTCCTAATGCCTAACTTAAACCTCACTGTAATTTAAGCCATTATTTAATAATGGAGAATTAATTCCTTCCCTCTCTACAGCTACCTTTCATGTGTTAGAAGCCACAGTCGTGCCTCTCTGTTCTTTTCATTTCAGTCAACAGCTCCAGTTCCTTCAGGCTGTGGTTTTGGACTGTTCTCTCCTGGACGCTCACCAGCAGCTGTTTCGCTTCTGAGCTGCGGTGACTGGGTACATTCTCCAGCTGGGGCCATGCCAATGCTGGAAGAAGAAAGATTTCCACTATGTGTCACATAGACAAAATCCTGCTTATATATCTTATGGCAATAGATATGTCTCTGGAAACAGTATAACGTTACTGACTTTGGTTCACCTTGTGATTAACGAAGTGCCCTCCCCCCCAGCCAAATCTTCTCCTGTTATACTGGTGGTTACCTGTCTTTGGCTATCACGTATCTGAGCAGATGATTATCGCTATCTATGCATAAAAACCTTTCACTTGGTCAGATTGAATTGCATCTCCTTTTTTTGTTGTAATCATTTATTCAATTTGTCAAAAGTATTGTGAATTCTAATCCTATTTTTCAGTCCTCCAGGTAACCCTTTGCAGATTGGGATGATTTGAAAAATTAACAAAGATATTCGTTATGCCTTTGTTCATAGCAATAACAAAAATACCAAACGAAGCTGTTGGAAGAACAGACCACAATGAAACCCTGACTTAACCAATTGAAGTGCATTAAAGTACACAATTCGCAATTGATTTACCATTGGACTCACAGTGGATACCTACCTGCATTTCCTTCCCGTGATCACTATGGTGATGTTGTAACATGATAATACACAACTGCAAGTTTGCCAGCAAAAAATAACACAGTGAAAAACTTTGAAAGCTATCCTTATTTTCTACCAGAAGTATAAATGGTTTCTGGAATCATGCTTTTACTAGCATAATAGATGCTGTCCTGGAAAAAGTAATCAGAGTTTTCTTTGACACCTGTGCTCAAGAACATGGGGAAATGTTGGTCTGTATCTGAATTTCTTTATCTTCTGTATCTGTACTTTCCCGAAAATTTGCCCTTCACATTTGCCACATGGAAAGGACTTAGGTCAAGACTTTGAGAGTGGATTAATTGTGAAGATTCAGTGGCTGCAGTTCCCTTACCAGTAACCTTGCCCATTAGTGAGCACGTGTTCCTGCTCGCATCGCTCTGCATCATCCCCATTTACACCAGGCTTTCTTCTGCCCTGAAACTCACAGGATCCTTTACCTTTTCTACAGGGCCTGCAGCGATGTTTATTTGTTTCAAAAGGCTTATACTTTAAACTGACATTAAAAACCCATTATTTATTTTTACATTTTACATTAGGCAAAATGAAAGAAAAAACCCCCTCTCCTGCGCATTTAAGAACTTTTTCTGTTGAAAGAAATGAAAGAGAAAAAAATAAATGAAAAATTGCTATGAACCCCACATCTGTTTTAGTTACAAGGTTATTTTTCTTTGGAAAAAAATGTTTCAGAAAAATAATTCAAGTGATTCTATTCAATGTCATGTCATCTGCCTGTGAAATCCCTGTGATGACCTTTGCTGTGGCAGTTCTTGATCAGTCGACAGCATGTAATGTCTTAATACATGAACTGAAGCAGTATCAAAATCAAAGAGTAATCATCTTTGGAAGGCAAAATGTCAAAAGGAAAGCATGATGCTCAGAGGGGGAGCACTTGCCCTGTAATGAGGGGCTGGTTCAGTCTGAAGAAGACAGCTCAGCAGGGTCATCAAGGAGATGGAGCAAGGCTCTTCAGAGCTGCTCCTAGTGGAAGGATGAAGTTGGGCATAAAATGAAAAGAATATAGATTCAGGATGGATATAAGGAGGACTTTTTCTCCATCAGATCACTTGGGCACTGGTGCACGTTGCTCAGTGAGGATGGACCTTTTTTCCATCCTGCAAGTGTTTCAGTTCTCAACTAGATACAACCCTGAGTTACCTGGTCTGACCTCCAAAGTGACCCTGTTTTGAGCAGGAGGCTGGACTAGAGACCTCCTGATGTCCATTCCAACTTGATTTTCCAGGCCACAGCAGTGTTTTTAACTTCCACTTTGAAAGTGCTCATGCCTTTAGCTCTGGACTGCACATGTAGTCACATAGATTATTTAGTATTTCTCATGGTGTAAATAAGCTGAACAGCACATACATCACCCAGTGCGAAGATACTGTTTGTAATGCAGACATAAACAGCCAACTTCAGAGAGAGAAATATATCATACAGTTTGAGGAAACATCTGCAATTAAAATAAATGCTGTGCTGGAACATGGCATTTATTCAGGAAGAGCCATAGATAGGTAGAAACAGTCATAACGTGTCATTTTCCTAGCACTAAATCCACAGTAGTTTTACACTACAGATTTGCAGTTTAAAACATGAGTGCAGTGAAAGATGATTTATCTGAACTGTATGGTACAATTTGAATGGTCTGTGATAAAAATGAGCTATTGATCTCAGGAGATTCTAATTTAGATGAGTTCACTTAAAAATGAGTAATAAACTGAAGATGTCTGGGAAGTTTCTGTTTCAGATGACTTATCGAGGAGTTAAAATATTTAGTAACTTGAGCCAGTAATAACTTTAACAGTAGCCAGAGTCCCAGATTTTACAGAGCCAAACTTTTTTGAACTATTCACACAAGTAGGTGGATAACAGCTATTTCTATTATACTGATGCCCTGAGAAATGCTCATTTGTAATATTTAGATCTTATGAAAATAAATAAAAAGATATGTGGGAGGGCTCAAGACATAACCTAAGCAGTGATACTGAGTATCCCTGGCATAAAAACTTGTAAGTAAAGTATAAGGAGGTCGGTCCTATTTTCCCATAGATTTTTCCATCACTGAAATCTAAGCTTTTGCCAAAGATTTGAGGAGATTTCTAGAAAAAGATTGATTAATGTTTTATTGCTAAAAATCTGACTAAATGGGTACTTTGGCAGCCCAGTTCCTCACAACTGCAGTTTAATTTTAACTGCCTAGCCTGTGTAGCTCTGTTGGGGTTTTTTTATTGAAGTTTATGAAATAAGCGTGAATTGAGTGGATTAAAACACTATAAATGTGAATGCACAAATTGCTGTAAGACTGCACCTCATTTTCAATAACTCAGAACAGGCTGTGTCCTGCACAATTAGGTGTACTGTTCAATATGCCTGTTAATGAGCTGCATAACAGAGTAACATGGGCATCCTCAAATGTGAAAATAATGAGCAACGGGGGACTGAAAGCACTTGAGAGATTAAGAATTTAAAACAATACATTGGAGAAATAATCTGAAGTCAGGAAGATGAAACACAACAATAGACAAGTACAAAAAGTGCTACACTTGGAAAGAAGAAAGAATCGAAAAAACAAAAATTATCCGGGCAGCAGCACAGCAGAAAAGGTGGTTTTAGGGAATCATAATCTAAACATGACATAACTGATGTGATGCTGCTGCTAGAAATGTGGTTCCTATCCTGTAAAACAGACAGTAATTCTCATCAGCATTACTGAAGCTTGACTAGGAGTGCCATGCCCCGGTTTAGGTGTTGCGTGTCCGCAGAGATGAAGACCATCTGCTTGATGTTAAGAAAAGTGGTACTTAGAAAATATTTTTTGTTAGAGATGACTGAAATAAAATGAGTTTGACTTAGCTTAGCAGACTGGTGGCAAGGGAAAGGAAGTTCATATTGCAGAGGCTGTACTGAGGGATGAAGGACAAGAAGGACAAGCAGCAGATTAGGTCAATTTGCAGCAAAAGAGAAGGGCAAGGAAACTGTCTAGTGATAGAAGAATAATTAAACAATGGAAAAAATAAACAAAGGCACAAAGCCTCTTTCACTAAAGGTTTTGCAGGTATGAATTGCTCCAGCAAAATGCACCTATAAACAAAGACATGCGTTCTTAGGTCTTAAGTAGATTCTCAGAACTAAGTAAGGGGACTCACAAGCAAGATGGCAGAGGAGACTGTAGAAGCTCTTACTCAAAGTTGCAATAAACTACTGGGATATGAAGGACCTGTCAGGAGACTGTCTAATCACTACATGACACCTATCAGATCACAGAATCATAAAGGTTGGAAAAGACCTCTAAGATCATCAAATCTAACTATCAACCCAACACCACCATGCCTACTAAACCATGTCCCAAAGTGACACATCTACACATTTTTTAACACCTCCAAGGATGGTGACTCCACCACTTACCTAGGTAGTCTGTTACAATGCTTCACCAGTCTTCAGAAATTAAATTTTTCCTAATATCCAATGTAAACCTCCCCTGGCACAACTTGAGGCCATTTCCTCTTGTCCTATCACTTGTCACTTGTGAGAAGAGACCAACATCCACCTCGCTACAGCCTCCTTTCAGGTAGTTGTAGAGAGCAATAAGGTTGCTCAGCCTCCTCTTCTCCAGGCTAAACAATACCAGTTCCCTCAGCAACTCTTTATAAGCTGTTCTCCAGACTCTTCACCGGGTCGTAGATCTTTGTTAAAGACATCCCACAAGAGCTGAAGTACAAACCACAAATTTAAGGGTAAGATACAGGCTCTATTTCCTTTCTACACCAAAGGAGGGCTGTTCCAATGGAGGTGCAATCATGTTTCACTTCTCTATGTGGCACTGCTAGTACACTTGTTGCACAGACACTCATAGACAGAACATCTATTAAAAAAATAGATTTGGGGGATTATTTCCATAGGGTGATGCTCAAATTCCTCAAACAGCATGGCTGGTTACCATTCAGATGGTGACAGGAGTCTCTGTTGCCCTTGCAGGAGAATCTTCAGCTGGCCCTGGAAAGACTCTTCAAACCTCTGCTCACTTGTTATGATCCAGCTGGGTTGTGGTCCTGCATGACCACTCCAGCACATGCATAGTTTCTTTCTATTGACTGTATTAAATTATGCACAAAACATCTGACTATCTTGACTGTGTACAAAAGGCTGTGCTCTGTGCTCAGTTCTGCATCTGCAAGAACGGTTTCCACTATTTAGAAGATTCTTACCTATATGCAGCCTGGTCAGTTCTGTAGCAGGAACTGCCTGGATGAGTCTCTTGGATGGCCAGGTTCTTAGCCAGGTTAATCAACATCTCTTATACATAAGAAATCTGTCAGTCCATCCAGAAACAGCAGGAGCTGCCTGGGGAAATCTGCAGTCTAGTCTGAAACGTTACCTGATGTGCTCCTTCAGCGGTTGCCCAACGGCTTTGCAAGCAATCACTAGACACAAGGCAGTCTCTTGCCTTGGGCAGATGCCTTGTTTCATGCATGCAGAGACTAGCTATGAGCTCTAGGGCCACACAGGAATGAAGGACAAAGTGTGCTGGGTGCACACGCAGGCACAGTCCTGATCCCAAGCTACACCACAGTTAAAGCTGTAGGAAAACTTGCTTTTCACAGAATCATAGAATCAGAAGGTTGGAAGAGACCTCTGAGATCGAGTCCAACTGTGCCTGTCTCCCCACTAAACCATGTCCCTAAGAAACTTATCCACCCGTTTTTTAAACACCTCCAGGGATGGCGACTCCATCCCCTCCCTGGGCAGCCTGTTCCAATGCCTGACCACCATTTCAGTGAAGAACTACTTCCTAATATCCAGTCTAAATCTCCCCTGGTGCAACTTGCAGCCATTTCCTCTTGTCCTATCGCTTGTCACTTGTGAGAAGAGACCAGCACCCACCCCGTCACAACCTCCTTTCAAGTAGTTGTAGACAGTGATGAGGTCTCCTCTCAGCCTCCTCTTTTCCATACTAAACAACCCCAGCTCCCTCAGCCGCTCCTCCTAGGGCTTATTCTCCAGCCCCCTCACCAGCCTTGCTGCCCTTCTCTGCACACGCTCCAGCACTTCAATGTCTTTCCTATAGTGAGGGGCCCTTGTAACCTTGTCATAGAAGGAGGTCAAGTTGGTCTGGCAGGACCTGCCTTTGGCAAACCTATGTTGGCTAGGTCTGATCACCTGGTTGTCCCGCGTGTGCTGTATGATAGCACTCAATATGATCTTCTCCATGACCTTCCCTGGTATTGAGGTCAGACCAACAGGCCTGTAGTTCCCCAGATCTTCCCTTCAACCCTTCTTGTAAATGGGTGTAACATTTGCCGGTCTCCAGTCAAGCGGCACTTCCCCAGTCAGCCAAGACTGCTGGTAGATGAGGGAAAGGGGTTTGGTGAGAACCTCTGCCAGTTCCCTTACAGCCCTCGGATGGATCCCGTCTGGCCCTGTGGATTTGTGTATGTCTAAGTGGCTGAGCAGGTCACTAACCAAGTCCTCCTGAACAGCTGGAGCTTCATTCCCACCATCTTCCGGCTGAGAGTGCTGAGTATCCCTAGGGCATTCCTCCTTGGAGTTAAAGACCGAGGCAAAGAAGGCATTGAGCACCTCTGCCTTGTCCTTGTCCCTCATTGCTACTGGCCCTTCTGCACCCAGCAAGGGAGGGAGAGTGTCCTTTGTCCTCCTGTTGCTGCTGATATATTTAAAGTTCTTTTTATTATCCTTGACTGAAATGGCCAGTTGAAGTTCTAGCTGGGCTTTAGCCCTTCTGACTTTTTCCCTACACGATCCTACCTCGGCTTTGTAATCCTCCTGGGACGCTTTCCCCCTCTTCCAGAGCTCATATACTTCCTTTTTTTCCCTAAGATGGATAATAAGCTCCCTACTCAGACAACCTGGTTTCTTCCCCATCAACTCGTTTTATGGCACACCGGGATGGCTTGCTCTTGTGCTGCCAGGATTTCCTTCTTGAGGAGCGTCCAGCCCTCCTGCAACCCTTTGTCCTTAAGAGCCACCTCCCAGTGGACTTTATCAAGCAGCCTTCTGAAGAGTTCAAAGTCTGCCCTTCGGAAGTCCAGGGTGGCAGTTCTGCTGTCCCCTCTCCTCACTGCCCCAAAAAGCGAGAACTGTACCATCTCGTGATCATTGTGTCCCAGGCGTCCTCCAACCATCACCTCTCCCACGAGGCCCACTCTGTTCACAAACAGCAGGTCCAGTTGGGCACCCTCTCTAGTCAGTTCTGTTACTAGTTGTGTTAGGCAGTTATCATCCACATAAGCCTGATGAGATAGCAAATTAATAGTGGCCTGCCTGCATCAGGCAGTAATGGAGATGTTGTAGTTTAAATGACTGTTTCAGTGCAAGCAGATAAGACTTTTCATCTGCTGTATGCAAAGTAAACTTCCTAACTAAAAAATAATGGCTGTCCGCAACAAACACAAAGGCCTGATTGCATTTAATCTTGATATGCATTTCCTAGACTAGGGACTGGTAGATTTTAATACTGCCTTGAAGGTTCTTTCCCCATGAATTTTCCTACATATTTAGTGTAAAGAACTCAATAATGGTACAAAATTCAGTTCAAAACATTGCACTTTCTGCTTTGCAACTCCACCGGCTTCATGAGACCTTTGACACTTTTCTTAGCCTTACCTGTGAAATTGAATTAAATGACTTTGTTTGTCCACACATGAATTGTTTACACATTGTGACTAGTAGTTCCAAAATAAATGGCCACACTTTATTTTGGAGGTTTTGACGAGGAACAGAATAAGATGAAAGGCATTTCAGGGTGAGGGAGAGAAGAAATGGGCCTATTAGATAAGCAAATGTAGAACCATCTACTCTAAGCAGGTAACAATAGTTTTTTGGTTCTGTGATCACCGTTCTCTTCAAGTTCTTAGCTAGACACAGAGTGGAAGCTCTGAATGAAGGGAAGACATCCACACTGAGGAAAATTCAGAGAATTAAAGACGAAGTAACACTCTGCTTTGGGTATGAAATAAGCCACAGCTAATTTCTTCATTATTTTTTCCTAATTAGACGGCCAGCTAAAGAGTCCACGATTTTCCTGGAAATAATTTTTTACTTACAAACAAGGATACAAGTCCTCACTGCTTCAGTGTGAACCTACTAGAGTTTGAGGCCAAATATCACATCACTGAGGACATCAGTTACAGCTCTCCTGAAGAGATAAAACACCTAAAGGCGTTCATTTCCTATGCATTCAGTGGGAAATGCTTTCAGACATGGGTGTACGGTTAAGAACTTTTCAAACTGAAATATAGTAGGATCAGGCATAGCCCGTGGGGATGAAGTTCTGAAGATTTCAGTTTCTTTAGCTATAAGAGCAGAATAATGGCAACAGTCTTCTCTGGAAAATATTTTGAGATAAAAGGAACCTGATAGCATTGTAGAAGAAAAAGCAACTGGGCATCGTGAAGTTGCCATGCTCGAGTGAACAATTCATCAATACAAATATCCACTGACTGCTGAGAAGATATTTTTAAATAAATAGAAATAATATATTTTTGCAGTATTTTAAGGGAAAAAAATCTCCTTTTTGCCAAACAGTCTTATTCTTTTTACAAGCCGGGGGGATTTCTACAGCTTTCAGCATCACAGCATCTGAATGAAAGTTTATGTTTGTAGCCATAAACACAAAGAGCCCCACAAATGCTACTCTGCTGCACGCTCGGGACTTCACAGGCACAACCAGAAGAGAGCTCAAAAGCCCACTGGAAATGACTATACTCATTACAGCTACCACGGTGGCCTCTAAATCAGACCCAAGGGACACAGGCTGCTTGAGCTGAAGCAGATCCCTCTTACACTACACCACCGTTTGACCCTCACTTTGATTATACAATGCTTTAGGCCTCACATGATGCTATTAGTAAAAAAATCTGTATGTAAGACTTCTGTAGCGCTATAGCTACAATGCGTGGCTGACAGATGCTTATCATTCCACTAAGGGTGGGCAGAGAAACTGGTTATCAATCCATATGAAAGCACCTGAAAGTAATAATGTGCATGCAGCCACACAGGCATCTGCCTTTCAACCTATCAGGGGTGTCTATTTTGCTTGATACTAAATAGACACAGAGACTGAAATGTTGGACTTATTAAGCTATATTCATAAGCAGTCACTTTTGTGGATTTTCAAGGTATTTTGGATGCCAGGTTTAAAAATCCTCTGCACGTGTAAAACTGCTAGATTTTGAGAAGTGCAAAAATACCACTGTTATATTTACATAGCATGAAAAAAAAAAGCACTATGTTTTCCCTGCTATCAGATGTTCAGAGAGGAAATAATTCCTGTACGGACAGCAACCAGATTTCCAGATTACAGGAGGATTTTGACCACTTCATGCATGAAGGGTATGTGCAGGAGATCCACGCATTCATGCTTCAGAGTCTAAATCAGTCTGAATTATTGCAAATTATTAGGAAGTGACCCAAACTCAGTAAAGAGTTTATTTAAACTACATTATACTTATATCACTGGAATAGATAGCTTATCCCATCTCCTGCAGTTCCCACCTGCTTGCATTTATGAGCTGTATCATCACTCTCTTGTACTTACTTTGCCATATTTTGTCAAATGACATTTGCCCTGTGTCTTGCTTTCTCGTTACAGACCAAATTTTACTCCTACTAACAAAATGCTACACACTTGGGATCTGTGCAGTAACACAGGGGCAAGAGTAAACCAGTTGTGTTCATACTCACTCTGCTGCTGACTATTTAGACCTAGTAAAGGTACTTGGGAAAAGACTAGGCAGTCTATCAGCTATTAACTTACAGACTATTTCACACTATATATGTCTTTACTTCCAGAACTGTGTTGCTTGTCAAATTTTAGTGACTTTCATAGCCTGTCCTTATGTTGCTTGCATTAGTTCACCGAGTATGGATTTCCAATATCTTTTGCATTCTTATAGTTTTTACAATTACGCTTCTCTTCTACATCATCTGAAATAGCAAAATGCCAATTTAATTTTGTCCTAATTGCTGCTAATAGCTTATTGATGCAAGCAGTTGTTTTCCATCTCTTATGTTCTTGAAGGTGTTTATGTATGGGTCTTTAATGCAATATCAAGGTAAACAGTTCTTGATAATGGCTAGGCTCTCGTACAATTTTCTTGATTCTACTTCAGCCTAGATCTACTGAACATCTCAAGGGATGGTGGAGGTCAGAATACTTAGAACTACTAAGGACAAGATTGTAAAGGTATAGAAACACATGAAAATATACATAGCTGGCTAACAACAGGCATCTAAGCTAAACTGAAATCAGTGAAAATGACCTGTGAAATAGATAGCAAATGAAAATAGAGAGTGTTGGAGCACAAACAAGATACATGTTCACTATAGACTTTTAATTCTAACACTTAAATGTACAAATTATAAAAAGTGGAAATTACTGTCTCAAGAAACAGGAAAAAAGGACAATTTTTAAAAAAGACATTTCAGAATGATAGCAATTGGATTTGTGCAGGCAACACTTTTGCCATCCTGCACAGACTGGTAATTCAGACATTTTTTGTACTCTGTAAAGCAGTTATAGAAAGACTCTGAAACATTTTTCCCCAAATGACTGGGCAAGTCCATTCCCTTAGTGTGTTTGTATTCATTATGAGCAAGCATATCAATATTGAATGTACTAAAATCATGTTACACAAATCATATACTCTAGTCTATGTTTATGACATTCACTATTGGAAGTCAGTGTTAATAACAGCATCATAAATGAGACAAACATAAAATGGGACCCAATTTCATGACCACACATGCTTCTTGTTGTACTGCACAGCTCCACTGACTTTACAGAATTCTCCATCAGATCAGATGAAGCAAAAATTGGGTCTGTGATATTTAAAGCCATTCTTAATTAGGTTACTGACTTGGTGATTTGTAGAAGTCTGTTATCTTTCACAGAAGCAAGTTTCTCAGTAGCAGCTCTACAGAAATTTCCACTGCTTCTCACTACTTACCCACAGTCTCCCTACTGGTGCATTTAGCTGTGCAGGAGGTCCTGACTGCAGGATGATGTCCTGGAAAGCTATGATCAGTCTTCTGCAGGACCCAGCACATCACCCCAGAAAATCTCACTTAGACTATCATGGGAGGAATAAATGCAGAAAGTAAAGCAAGAATCTGAGGCACTCAGAATAATGCTTGGCTGGCCATGTGTATCAGGGAACCACAGAATAATCTGTGATAATTATCTTGATGAATACAAAGATGGCAGGTCAGATAGAGTGCAACCTTCTGCTCTTAAAAGGAAGAGTGTGTCTTCCGTTTCCAGGGTTGCAGTCCTGGAAGAAGATATTTAGTCATATTTCGTGTTAATGATATGGCATTGGCTTGGAAAACTGTTTCTAAAAAGTTACCTATACCTCTAAAGATCAGCGCTAAAAGTAGACAGTAAACAAGTTAAACTCAATGAGTGGCATGCGTGACTAGCACTTCTTTTTGTTTGTTTTCTAAACTATTCAGTTTTACACCCATCTGGATTAGTCTCTGGAATTCAGCATCACACACAGCCCACTTTTACTGCAGAATTTGTATTTTAATAAATTCCGGTTTCATTTTTGGTTTCTGGATAAAATTCTGATAACAGCTGGTTTTTTTCAAGTAATGTTTAACGTTTTAATGCTGGTTTAAACAAGGATAGTAGTGGCATCTGTCAGAGATACGGTGCCAATAAAATTTTGCATGTTTTGTGCAACAGAGACTACAAAGAACATGTCTTCCTATAACATGATTCAGAAACATGGTTGTAAGAGAGGCTCATATCTTCCTGTCCACTCTCTCCTTCAGATTTATCATAATAGAAGCTTGTGTCATAAGACAATTCAAGGTTGTTTTCTTCTAAGCACCTTGTGCAAATTGCCTTGAGCAGCAGGAGAGAACTGTTTTTAACAGTGCAAGAAACTGAAAGGTGAATTTTGGAAGCATTCCAAACATTCGACTATTCAATATTGTCCCTTTCTGTCAAGCATACGGTAGATATTCCTGATTGAAACAGAAGGGCACAATCAAATTCATATTATTTCTAATGTAGTGATTGATACTTAAATCAGTTGTGTTAATAAAAGAACAGGACAGCCCTGAATAAAACCTTAATCATTTCTGGACTGCAGCTGCTCACTGATATAAGTCTGAGAATGGGGGTGGCATTGTTTAATCTCAGACAGCAAGAATTAAAAAGAGAAAGTTACCCTTTCATTGTTACCTTTGTTATATAGATAGCATCACTGAAACATTCAGGGGCAGAATAGTATGGGCTAGTAATTGTATCAGTTGTTGAGTACCTGACAAAAGCATACATGCAGAGGTTCCCCGGTCTTCACATGTTCTGCCCTCCATTTCTGAATTCATCCTTTGTTATAATAAAGACTTCATGCGTCAGTCTCAGTTTGGGAAAAAGACACCTAAAATTAGGTGTCTGCAAGTCAATGTCTATATGTGACCTTGGTACCTAAACTACATATAGTCAGTACCCGCAGTGGAGGTTCAGGGGGATCCACCTGCCAACTCGGAGAATGCTGAATCTCTCTACTGACTGTGTCTCTCAACCTAACAATAATTAAGGTTCTATTCAATTATTCAAGATGTCCAGTGCCATTTGAGACGACCTAAGATACCCTACATGGAGCTGGTAGACACAGCACAGGGCCTATAGGAGACACAGGCTCTTCTGGACTTGCAGGTAAAGGCCAATCAAGCATCTCAACAAATTCACAAAGACATCACAAAACCACTGGGCACCTATATTTAGGTACCCGAATCAAACATTTAAACATCTTAATTTAGGCGTCTCAGTCTTGAGTTGAATGCTTATAAGGCATACAAAGGATTTTTTAATCCGAATTGCCTTTAATCACTGAAGGAGTCTGCAAGAATCACATGTTTCTAAGAGGAAGGGAGGGACTCCTCCTGTAGCACTAAGTCTTTCTATGTGGAAGCACTGTTGTTAAGCTTAAGCAGCTAAAGAAATCCAGTCACAGAACTGAGGAATTAGACTGGCAATACAGTTTCACATGCTCATGCAAAGAGAGGATACTGACCATTTCTTTTAAATCAGGGAATAGATAAAATATCAATGTCATCATTGTTTTAAACAGTCAATAATTTTTTTAAAAATTAGATCAGTTATTAAGTTGGAAAACAGGTTTCCAGATCACCTTTAGCAAAATACTGTTAGCATAATAATTAACAGCTAACAATCCACATATTCTTAGTGAATTGAAGTTTACTGGAGCAAGACAATTAAAAGTAGGAAATGTCTATTCAAATTCCAAACAACCATGGACTCTGTGTCCTCATAGGATCTGAGAGATAATTAACATCTCTGAAAATCAGTTCATAGATTTTGACGGCTACATATGGATTCAGGTACTTCGCTTCAGCCTAAATAGAATGGTTTGTTATCTTTAGTGATTTCCACAAGATACTACCATGGAAACAGAAGAAAGCCATGTCCGGGACTTCTGGAAGTGACAAGGTAGATAATTATTCTGATTAATAAATATTTTGACAGTACAATTCAGTATTTAACCTCTACTGGGTCATGGCTCAGATAGACAAGGAAACACACTGGATTTGCAGATTTGTTATAACATTCTTACTACTTTAACAGTTTCTTTTCATCTTCAGATTGATTTCTTCTGAGCTCAATAGGAAATCTTGGTAAGTCCCCAGAGACAGTGGAGTCCACAGTTGCAGCCTCGTTAACAGATTTCAGCCAGTCTCTTTTTTTCCACCAGAGTTGAGAAGTTGCAGCGAACCAGCTCTCCACTGGCATGGGCTGTTGAGCTAGTCTTGCCTCAAGTCAGAAATCATACTAGTGGCTTCAGCTTCCTCAATCATCAAAAGAAAGGAGAAGACAGAAACACCTTTCTTTACTTAAATTACCACCTCACTTCTTTCCCAGGAGCAGCCACAGCCTGAAGGAAGAGGTCATGGTGACCAGTTCTTCCATGCCTAGTGGAGGAAGAACGCCTGAAGGAAAGGTCTCCCCATGCTTTTTACCAAGGAGGTCTTTGTGGTGGAAACATTGAAACCATTATCTCGGCGGTCATCTGTTTCACTGTATGAATTAATTTCCTAAAAAAATGGCATTTCTCTTCTCAGCCTCCCATGCAAGTGTGTTTCTTTTTATGTAGTAGTGAGCCAATGTCTGCATTTATGCAATGTGTGCGTAAAGAACTCTGGGTTTGTTGAGTAGCAAATCTCCAGTGGGAGCAACGGTTGCTGCATTCATCAGGAAAAGGAAGTTCATGCATCTACAGAACATGGAGAGGAGCTAGAAAGATAAAAAACATGTTGTATAGGAGTGTGTAGTGCATTTTCAGGCAATGTTCTCAGGTCTCTTGGCCATGGCATGACTGACGTGAGCTTCATACAGCCGCATTGTGGAGCTCTTTTATTGTCTAAGAACACCATCTCCTCTCTGTCATACGTATTGATGGGGACCTGGTGAACCTGCTTCATGGTCCTGCTTAGCTCTGATCCTTTCAGTTGCAAAGATGTGAAACTTCAGGCATTTTCAGAGGCCCAAGGGATAGAGAGGCTCAATACAGTTTTGACATCAGACCTTAGGAGAAGAGTTGCTTCTGGTGTGTGAGGGGATGGTGAGCCATTTTAAGTAGTCAGATGTATTCTTTTCTTCTTGAACCTGCAAAATGACATTAGAAAAAAGAGTGTGTTAGAAGTATTCTTGAAAGGGAAAGACAAGTTTTTAAAAACTCTTATAGAAAACAGTCTACAAGAAATTCTGAAAGTTAAAAAAGAATTCAGAGAGAAACTGTAGGAAGGATTTGTGACCTTTAGAAAGAAAACCAAAGGAGGTGAACTTACTTAGCCTTTGAAAGCCAAAGAATATTGCAGAATGGTTGAAAATATCTGTAAGAGAAAGATATAAGATAATAGCAAGATTTCTAAAGAAATATCAGGTCATTCCTTAACAGCAATATAGAATGGCTGAAGGCTGAAGTTTGAAAATAAATTGAAGAATCAATTAAACTGTCTGTTAAAATAATTGAAAACAGAGCAATTTTGTTTGTTTTCTAAATAAATGACTTCGCAAACAAAGACTTTTCCCTGTGGAAATGTTAATGTTTTCTATCAAAAAACCCTAATCCTCCAAATACTCAATTTTCAGCCGATATGCTGTTCAATGCCGTTCTGGTTCAGCTTACTAGAATGTTGCCCTGTTGTAATGAAGATTACATCTCTCATTATCTCATTATCTCCTTTCCCAAAAGGTCTCATGATGTATATAGTTTCTTAATAAAAAGGGAGAGAAAAGTATAACAAGAAAGATGTAAATTAAGCAAATTTGATTATAGTGAGGCTGAGAAAATCACACCTTCTCTGTGGGATGTTACTTTCAGAATCATTCTGAGAAGAAACTACACTGATTTAAGGACTCAATTATTAAGAGGAGGGAAACTTCTTCTAAAACTGTTCTAGCTGGTACATGCTATGATTAAGTACTTATTGTTCAGTCCACTCTTAATCAAGACCAGTTATCTTTTTTAAAATATATACTTCACTTAAGAAACGAACTTGTATTTCTTTCATATATATGAAATTCTGTCTGAAACTATAACCATGTTCTTGAAAAGTACACAAGTAATCCATCTGGCCTTCCTTTCACTGAACTATAAAAATATTGGAAAATCATGGAGCCTAAGAGGTAGAAAACTATTGTAGAACTGACAGGATCTTCTTTTGTGTACTTACCCATGTCAACTTTTCTGTCAAATACGCTTCAGTGAATATGACAAAAGAAGTTTATATGTTTGATGATATTTAAGAAAGGCAGAAACAGAATGTGAAGACAGGTCAGGTGAACTTGATGAATTTGCAAAACAAAAAAAAAAAAAAAAGAAAAAGGAGAAAGAAAAAGAAAAAACGAGAAAGAAAAAGAAAAAAGAATTGCCAAAGTGAGATGATACCAGTTACATGGAAACCTGCTTAGGCCTTAATTTGTACTCTGCTGAAATTCCTTCCTTTGCACTATTTAGGTGCCTTTTTTGACTTAGTTCCTAGTAATGCTCTAGGGAAAAGTTACACAGATGGCAGAAATTTGCTACAAGAAGAATTTACTGTCATTCCTCCCATTAATAGATGGGAATGTAATATTCATTAAAAAGATTCCAAACTTCAGTCATCCCCTAATGATCATGCAAATTCCTTCCTCAATGCATAATAGAACAAAAGAGATCTCTGCATTAAGAATTACTTTTACTACTTTCTATGGCATTTAATTAAAATGTCTTATTTCAAACAACCTTTTGCAGAAGCTACTTATCAGATTTGCTTGTGAGATGCATTGGAATAAGAGGGAAATAACAGATGCTTCCCTGTAGTTCTGTTTTGCTTTGCTTGGTTTGGACAGACTTGGATGCGCCACAGGTAAAATTCAATATAGAAGTTTTATGCTTGGTGTTTTTATTTCTGCAATACAAATGAAAGATCAGGACCATTGCTCCCTCTGTGATGTGGGAGGATTTTCTGACAATCTTTGCAGACCTAACAACCACAAACAAGCAATAAGACACTGTGCTACTCATGTCTACTCTCTAGCTTGACTAAGGAAGGAAGCAATCTTTGATCAAGGTGCTGGTTGATAGTGATTTCTCTGTCTTTAGGTTGCTGTATGTATTTTCACTCACGGTAGTGGAGATCCATGAAAAAAAATAAGGAATTATTATACTGAATCATAGAATTGTTTAGGTTGTAAAAGACCTTTTAAAGTCATAGCATCCAAAAATAAACGTAGCACTACCAAGTCCACGACTAAACCATGCCCCTGGGCAAAGCATCTACATGTCTTTTAAGTACCTCCAGGTACGGTGACCCAGCCACTTCCCTGGGCAGCCTTTCCAATATTTGACAATCCTTTCAATAAAGAAAATTTTCCTAATATCCAATCTAAACCTTCCCTGATGCAACTTGAGGCCATTTCTTCTCATCCTATCACCTGTTACCTCAGAGAAGAAACCAACAACGCCCCCCCCCAATAAACTTCCTTTCAGGTAGCTGTCATTTCACGAGTGCTTTGCATCACAAGTCCTGTCATCTGCCCAGAGTTACCAGATAGTGGTGAGGAAAAAACCAGCAGTGAGTTACACTTGACATAAATGTTGACAGGGAAATTTTCAAAGTCAGAGTTAGACTGGGAAGCTGGGCTGCCAGTAGGAGGAAAAGTTAAGAAAGATGGACAGCCTAAATTTAGTTCAATTTAGCTTCCTGCTTGGAATTATTCTAGGTATGATTACTTGGGGAGTCCACAGTCTAACCTTGTAACTTAGGAAAGGTGTCTTAAACCTCCCCACATTGACCAAGATCTCTTCTTTCAAGCACATTTCAGCTATTACGTGCCCGGAAGAGCTGTGGGAAAAACATAGATGATTGCTGCTTTCCTTCTACTAGAAAAAAAATAAAATTTAATTCACCATGAAATAAGACCATGTGCTTAAATGATAACTGAAATGACCGTGAAGTTGTTCAAGCTTTGTGAGCTCTGAAAAGCCATCAAATGCCTGAGGAGATCAGCAAAACACCATGACTCTGGTGGTGCATCCTTCTGGTCAGAGTACTGTGCTGAGGGGTTAGGAGAGCATTGCTCGGGTCATGTCACACCAGGAACAACTCATCACTTACACAGGGTTGATCTGATCACTGTAAGAAGGTGTCCAGAGCAGTTCAGTGATCAATAATAATTTTTAGGTGAAAAATGCACAGTAAGGCCCTTTACCTTGGTGTGCTTGTTCACCTTTGAGGAAACGGATTTCATTTTCTCTTTGTCTGTAGCAGCATTCTGTGAAATAACAAGACAAGTCTCTGGATTCATCTCAGGTGAAGTTCCTTTATCAGGTACCAAGTTGCTCTAAAAACAATTCAATTTCTACATAACAAAGAATCAGTAAGCATTAGACTTTTTGCTAACTTTCTGCCAAAGTCTGAGAGTACAAGAACATTTCAATATCATGGTTTTTCTTTATCTGATGGTGGCAGTGTTCAAAAGGGAGCAGGGTTGAAGGGAGGAATAAGAAGTCATGCTTGAGTAACTTTAATCATTAATAACTTGCTCATTTATAATTGGCTAAAAAGCCTCCCAGGTTTTGGTTGTTAGTTCAATGGATTAACAACACAAGGACACTGACCTGTCGTGTCTTTGCAGGAGGAACTTGCTGAGTGGAGAAGCAAGAGCAATGAGTTCATTATGCATCCTGGGCAGGGAAGGATCAATCCTACTTCAGAGAGAGAAGACAGAGAGCAGTAAAAGTCATAGAATTAATGGAAAAACTTTTTTTTTTTTTTCTTGCTATGCTTTCTGTAAAATATGAAAAAAACAAAAGAGAACTGTGTTAGGTTTGAAAGCAGGACTAGGTCTAAAACCAGTGTGTACCATTTTAAGGGAGAAAAACATCACTCTAAGGATTATTTTGGCTTGTCAAAAATGTCAGGCAGAAAAAAGGGTGCAACTGAACAAGCAATAGATTTATATCATATCAGATTTGGGGAAAGCAAGGATCACTGCAAGAGTTCTCCAAGAAAGATTATTTGCTTACATTCCTAGTTTTGACAAGTAATAAGAGATGGCTGAATTTCACCATCTTCTTGCTGCAGTTTAGATAAGGGATAAATTATGGAAAGGTATTTGCTGTGGGGCACCAACACAGCTCTTGTGGATCAGCACACTCCTGTTCTCTGGACCATGATCTAAAGTTGAACAAATAGCTTGTATTAATCCTGGCATTACCACTGCTAGGCTTAAAGAAGTGAGACTGGTTACTGAGCTTCGTCAGCCAGGGCCCTGGTCCAGAGGCTAATGACCCTACAAAAAATTAAGCTAGAGAAAGAGTTTGACCAAAGCTCTGCAACTCTAACCCAGTTAGGTTGCTGTCGATTTTTCTATTCCTATTGGCAGGATCAGCCATTTTAAGCTAGAGCCAGCTGATGGATCACTTCTTCAATTGGGAAATGCAGTTGTATTGAATTTTAAGAGTACAATTTGATTGTGTTTTTCAAAGGGAAACAGTCCAGCTGGCTTGTTCTGACAGTATCAAAATGCTTTTTGTATTTATGTTCCAATTCTATTCAATAAATGAGATATTGTACTGCGTAGGAAACGTTGGGGGGGGGTTTCTACTACATGACATTATCACAATGAAAAGGTTTTGTTGCTTTGATTCAAACTATCTGAACTTTTACTGCATGGGAAATTTCACTATGCTGGCTCTAAGTTTTTGTTTAGATTGAAAACAATGCCAGGAAGGTCACTATTTCCTAGAGAACAACAGAAATGTTTACAGTCCAGGTCTACCACTGACAATGACTGGAAAGAAACTGGGGAGAAAACAGAAAAGATCTGGGAAAAGTAGGCAACATTCTCAAACCAACAATATTAGGGAGTGCAATTATAGGACGAGGGGTAAAAGTTTTAAGTTGCAAGAGGGGAGATTTTTATTAGATATTAGGAAGAAATTCTTTACCGTGAGGGCAATGAGGCAGTGGCACAGGTTGCCCAGAGAAGTCATGGATGCCCCATCCCTGGAAGTGTTCAAGGCCAGGTTGGATGAGGCTTTGAGCAACCTGATCCAGTAGGAGGTGTCCCTGCCCCAAAGTGAATTCTGTACTGGGATTCAATTTTAATACTTTGCCATCAAGGTCCCTGGTGTGTGGCAGTGTTCTGGCTTTGGCATCCAAAACCTGCACAACTGAGTCTAACCTCATCAGACTAAGCAACATTGTCACTAGAGATAAATGGGCTCAAAAGTTCTACCAAAGGTAGACGTATAACACTTATTTCCATTTCATCAGGAAGATTAAGGTAAGTAAATAAAAATCTGTGATAAAAACAACAATTTCTTTCTTAAGGCAAGTACAAACAGCTCTGGTTTTAAGCAAATGCAGAACTATTTTCAGGGGAATGTTCGGCTGAAGGATCCCAAACAGTGTCATTGAATGTCACTCTGAAGATAGGATTTACCTAGGTATATAGCATAGTTCCTGCTCTAAGGAAAGAAATTATGTCAACTTACAAAAGACTGGCATTTTGCACAAGAGAACTGATATAATACCATAACTTGCAGGCTGTTACCATAAAGGACAGTGGATTTATTATTTGAAAAACAACAATGCTATCTACTAGACTCAATTTCCCTAAGTCTATAAACCAGACCCCCAGACAGTTTCAAGGTTTTAGGTTCAGCACTTGTACTTTTTTTATTAGATGCAACACGGTTACAGAGCTCTGGTCTACTACCGTGTCGGAGACTTTCCCGTGAAACGTTTACATGAGGACTGACTGCTTGCACACATCCACCACATACAGATTTCTTCTGCTTCTTATATTGCCGTTGCTCATAATGTACCTTACACAACACTCACTTTAGCTAATATGATACAAAGACAGCTTTGCATTTGTTTTTGTACATCCTATAGTTTAACCACGAATCACAATTTTAATACTTAAATGGAGCTTATAAGAAAGGTGGGGACAGACATTTTAATAGGACAAGGGACATTTACAATAGGACAAGGGGTAATGGCTTTAAACTAAAAGAGGGTAGGTTTAGACTAGATAAAAGGAAAACATTTTTTACAATGAGGGTGGTAAAACACTGGAAATGTTGCCCAGAGAGGTGGTAGATGCCCCACCCCTGGAAACATTCAAGGTCAGGCTGGATGGGGCTCTGAGCAACCTGATCTGGTTAAAGGTGTCCCTGTTCATTGCAGGGGAGTTGGAGTAGATGACCTTATAGGTCCCTTCCAACACAAACTATTCTATGAATTTACTTGAATCCTGCTTTCCCTCCACTTATGTCACTACACTTCAAAACACTTAGGTAAGTGAGTAATAGCTTTTGAGGAAACAGAAGCCTATAAAACACAGTGACACAGTGATAGTCACCCAGGTGGGAAATGGCAGAGTCTAGCTTGTCCCAGGCTGCTGCATCCAGTATTTATCTGACTGCTAGTCAGAGTTTTTCATTAAAAAAATAAAACCAAAAACAAATACCAAAGGGTGAAACATTAGTTGAAGGCTGTGAGGCTGCTGGAGACAGTCTGAATTAACAGTGATTTTCTACAGCACAAGAGGGACATATATCATTTCCGTGACACAGCAACTACAAGGGGCTGAGTCGCAACCAATGAACTTTCTCGCAGATATATTTGCCATGTGACTATACAACATGACTTTGCCCTTGGTGCCTATCTTGCAACTGTATTTCTAGTTGTTATTTGCAGCCACTCCATTTTTCTCTTGTGTAAGTACAGCAAAATTATTAATATTTCTGACTATGTGCCACACCAAGAAGAAACAAATATATATTTGTTTGTATCTTGAGTTATATTTATGGACAGAAGTTTCTCTGTAACAGACAGCTGTAGGTATACACAGGAACCTGGCAGAGAAGAAGATGTTTTCCTAACTTTGAAGGTGTGTTGTAACAACATCTGTCTCATTGCAGGTCAGTGGCACTGTGGAAAGGAGTGTGTCCCACTGGTATGCAGTGACAGAGTTGCTCTTACAACGCTTGGGAAAATGAAGAATAGCGTCCAAACAGCATTTAGGGACTTTCAGAAGTGAATCCATTGATCGGACACTGCTGATCAGGAGATATCCTGCAGGCATACAGGTCATATTTCACTTATGAAATTATTTCCTCCAGCCCTGTCAAAGCAAGAAGGAATACAGGGATGGACTTACATGTTACCTTAATAAAGTTTGATTTTGCCGGGGGAAAACCACAGTGAACAGTAATAAGGGCTGATGTCAGAAAGCACCCTGTAAGCTCCAGACAGGGATTTTCAGGGGCAGAGCTGCAGTTCACTGCATTGCAGAGGCTCCAGGCAGCCTTCACCTCCCCATGATGTTCCAAGGGTTCTCCAGCTCTGTTCAGATGATTTCCCCATGCTGTTTAGTTACAAAATCTTTCTGGCTTCTTAAGCACTCCCACACTTGGACTTACATTATCTGAGCCCTTTACTTTCCCTCATTCTCTGCTCTGAGTGGTCCCATACAAAACACACACTAAACACATGCAATTGCACCAGAGCTCTGTGTATACTCAAGCCAACAAGCACCCCCTAAAAAGGTCACAGATAAATACAGAACATACAAAATCTAGTTATAACTGGGAAGTTGTGAAATAGGTGTACTATGAAGCGAAAGGAAAGGAACCAATTTTATGAGTATGAGCAAGGCGAAATACCAAACAAGAAACCTCCTCAGCACTGACATTTGGAGCCTAAATCAAGACGACATCCACAAAAAGACAGCAGAGAGATCTTGCTATTCCTGTGATTGCTGCAACTGCTATTAGGACTCCTGCCATTCAGCAAAGCAACTGCTGTTGTCTTTGGGAGCACAAATTCAGGATCTGCTTCAGTGGCTATAATTTAATAGTAAAGGCATCAGAGGTTGAATCTGGGAACTTGGCAGACATGCCTGGGAGAAGAGAGCTTTTTGTGTATGAATCACTAAATCTTCAAATTCCTGCTACAGCTATGCTTCCCTCCGTCATTTTTTTTCCAGGAAATGTACAGCTTCAGCATGTCAAAAATGAGAAGTGTGCATAACCAGCCAGTGTTAAAATCACAGAGGTTTATGTTGAGCTGTAAAGCCAACTTGACGAAATTAGGGAGCTGAAGGAAGCAGACTCCTCTCTTCTGTCCTTTCCATGGATGCTTCTGTCAAGCCAGATCGTGGACTGCAGGCTGTGCACTCACACGCTTGATTATGGATTCAGGCAGCGAACTTCAAGCTTGGGCAGTTCACTCAAATTCATGGCTTCTAACCCAGGGCTCATGCAGATCCTGTGCCTCCACTGAGTCACAACCTGTTTGCATTTCCTGAGTTCATGATGAGCACAAGCAGTATGGGTCACCACCAACAAACTGTGAGTCTGTGCAGAGCTAGAGTGAAGCCTTTAGCAGCTGTGAGGGACTTACCCAGACTGCACATTGCCCATGCCAACAGGAGCAGAGAGAGTCACACAGGCTCCAAGTGAGCCGAAACCAATGTGGACAGTGTACAGGTCACTGTTAAATGCCACACAGACAGAAGCAGCAATCACTTCTTCATCAACCCCTAAGTCACATCTAATTTTGGCATATTCTGTGTTGGATGTATTTTCGTTTTATCCAGGCTACCACTCTGCTCACCCATTTTTCCTTGGTGACCCAGTTTTGGGTGAAATTTTTGTTTGCCTACAGACTCTTTAACATCACCCAGGGACATACGGCAGCTTGGCTGCACACTCAGCCCATAGCAAAGTACAGTGCAGTGAGCTCTGCCTGGTTCCAGGGAACACAGCTCTCCTATCCTCATGCTCTCCCAGTTACCATTTAAATAAAACCCAGAAAGCATTAGTACTGCCGAGTCTCCCCAGGGTTCCTTTGTCAGGCTGACAGTCATGATACAATTAACACATTTTCAAAAAGACAGCATATCCTGCTGGTGTTTAGCTGGTGTTTAATATGTTAGGATTACATGTTTTGCTGGGAAGAGCAGAGCCCAGCTGATCATTGAATCATAGAATCACAGAATGGTTTGGGTTGGAAGGGATCTGAAAGATCATCCAGTTCCAACCCCCCTGCCATGGACAGGGACACCTCCCACCACACCAGGCTGCTTCAGACCCCATCCAGCCTGGCCTTGAACACTTCAGGGAGGGGGCATCCACAGCTTCCCTGGGCAACATGAGTCAGTGTCTCACCACCTTCGTGAAGAATTTATTTCTAATGTCTAAACTAAATTAGATTCCAATTAAAGCCTTCAAAACCCTTTCAATTTAAAGCCATTCCCCCTTGTCCTATCACACTACAAGCCCTTGTAAAAAGCCCCTCCCCAGCTTTCTTGTAGGCCTGCTTCAGGTACTGGAATGTCCCTCTAGAGCCTTCTCTTCTCCAGGTGAGAATGAATGCTGGGGATAATCTCTCCAGCCAGAACTGTTTTATTCTCCATAAACAATCTGTGTAAAAAAATCTTTTCCAAAAACCTCACACTTTACAAAAAAACAAGTCTTTCTGAAAAAAAAAAAAAATCCAAATTAACTCTCTGACTGATGCTGCTACACAAACAACACAAATGCATCCCCCATGCCTCCCAGTTCGCTTCCTGTGCAGTCTATGGAGAGGAGGCAGAGTTCTGCAGACAGTGCCTGCTATTCAGTTTATACAACCTTTAAAATAAAAACAAAGCACCTTCTGGAAGGGCTCTGTAAGGTAAGGGTGCCCACAGCTGATAGTGTACTGTACTCTGCTGAGCTTCAGGGAAAAGAAAAGAAAAGAAAACACAAGACTTTGAGCACCACTGCAACTGTAACTGATATTCTATTTGAATTAAACATTTCATTTACTCTGTCACAGTGACTGTGACCTTTTCAACAGCAGTTTGGCTCTAAATGACTGATGTTCTTCACGTTACACACAAGGCGAAACAGACTTGTTCTGTCAAAGAATGAAAATAGCTCTGCGGGTATTTTGTCTCCCTGTTTTGCAGAGATATAACAGTGAATGCAATAAAAAGTAATGGTGTGGAAGAGATCATGCTGCTGCTTTCCAGGGTCAAGTCTATACGGCTAGTGAAGAGCCCTGATATTTCCACCATTTACTGAATTAAAAAACAGTGATGGGCAGCAGCCGTCAAGCAGCCTGAAAATGTGCTGCACAGGTCCGGTATCTTCAGACTCAGTGTGACCTCTGCAGAAAATTCAACTTATAATTCTGGGGGTAAACTTTCAGAATGAATGTGTTCTGAGTTGGGTGAACTCTTTAAAAGCCTGGGTTTCTTTGTCATCCAGGGACTGTCACTTACAGGTGGCCTGGATTTTGTTTTATGGGGAGAATGGCTCAGCCATCCTCTGACCCCCAGCTGTGCGTAAACCCTGATCAGAAGGATCCATTGCCAGAGCTCAGAGGAATTTTCAAGATGCTTGTCCACACTCTGCTTAGCTGATGCCAGTGATTCTATTTATCTTCTCTGAGGTGCTTTCCTCCAGAAAAAAAGCACAAATTTCTCAACTATCTCTGCATTAGTGAGCCCCAAAGGTTATAAGACTGGTTGGAACACTAATAAAACCCCTTTTTGTATTTCACTTTTCTTATTTTTCAGATTATCTCCTTTCCAAGTTAGAGAGAAGAAAGGCCCTTCTCTGGATGCCATGTGTCCCTGCAGGACAGGCAGAGGTGGCATCAGGTGGCTCAGGAGGACACACATTAGCCAAGAGCACCTGGGAGAAAAGGTCAGGCAGCTGGAAGAAAGGGAACAGAAACAGTCACTGTCTGATTTTTCCAGGATGTCACAGAGTCATTTGTGGTCACCTGTGGCACATCCTTCATCACACCCAGCAAAAGCAGAGCTGAATGAGCTGGGTGGCTGTGGCTGGAATTCAACCCAGCAAAAAGGAGGGACAATACAATCTCTTTTAGTAGCTCTGCTGGCTTTAAGTTCTCGTTGAACTATAGCTTGATTTTAACACACAGAAATACACCAGGAAAGAATGGTGTGAGAGCATGCACATATCAGTGTCAGGTGTGCATGGAGCTATGTCATCAACAACAAAACGGTACTTTATGGTTCTTTGCAATCTTGTGGAATCCCAGCTTGACCCAGGAGAACAGATCACTTCTGACAAATGACTGCTCACTTTTCCAGTCAAGGATTGCAGTACTTTCTGCAAAATGTACCAACTGGAGACCACAACTTGAAGAACAAAGGTCAGGAAACAGAAACCACTGGGGATGGTACTTCTGATAGGATATGCACAGCCAATTCAGTCTCAGTGTATCACGATATAATCCCATGGATGTTCACCAAGAATCAACAGTTTAGCCTAATATGCGTACCTGAACTTATCACTCACTTGGCTATTTCCTCATAACTGACACAAACTCAGCTACCAAGGCTGTTGGCTCTAGGAGGTCAATAAAGGCTTGTAACAACACTGATAGTGATCTGGGGATTGTGAACAGCAACCCATACCACAAAGATGATGACTGACGGCCATGGCAACCCCCACCAACCGTTAAAAGGCTCAGTAGGCTCAGGTCTCCTTTCTCACATTTATTTGTGTTAGCACCATGCACAGAGGATGCCTACACACAGTTAATTCACCTGCATGCTCCAACTGGAAAAACATATACGCTGCAGGTGAATAATGTTTTATATTAAAGCACAATGTGCGAGGCGAGAGTCAGGCTTACCTCCCACACATATATCTTGTGATATCGATATGTGTGACACCTTTCAGCTGCTCCCATAAGAAACCAAGCGATATTTCATACAAAACCTATGCAGAAACTTATTTGTTTTCAGAAAAAAAATGTTATCCTATGCTTCATTCCCATTGTTTTTCTTTTTTTTAATCAAGCTTTATCTCAAAATAATACATTCTGCACAAAGCTTTTCACATATCCCTAAATACCATACAGGTATGTGAATTCAGCAAATGTTTATTCTTTGTGCTTTCCTATCCATATCCATTTCCTTTCTTTATTTGCAGAAGTAATTTTCTGTTAGGAAAGGTGGGGATAGTTAACTATATCCATATCCATTTCCTTTCTTTATTTGCAGAAGCAATTTTCTGTTAGGAAAGGTGGGGATTGTTAACTATATCCATAAACCTTCTCCTGTGCTTTGCAAGGCTTTCCATTCTTATTCTTGTCTCTTCACAACTTATTCCTCTGCACCAAGCAACACAGGCAAGAACATTCTGTACCCTGTTTGTAGCTCTTGCTGATCTCCAGCTGTTTTCCAATATTGTGGGTGTTGTTTTTCTTCCCAGGAAAGAAAAAAAATAACATTTTTCTTACTATATCACCATTATCGTAAAAACTGCCAAGAACTCCTTTGTGGACTGTAAAATCTACAGCTTGTAGATGTGCACTCTGAACTTGCAATGGTTAGTTATAAGGTGATTATCCATTTCAATTGTGAACTTTTTTCAAAGTCCAGTTGTTAGGAAAACAGACTGTTTATTTTGCGCATATTTGCAGCATATTGTCAGGTTTTGTCAGTAGGTAACTGCTACTGATCAGTACTCTGTTATCTTGTCTAGAGAAAGACCATGTGTGGCCCACTTGCCACAGATACACTGATTGCCATAAAAGGACTCAGCATTGGTTTTAGATATTTATTACTGGTTTCCCATGTTTAGAGGAGATGAGATCATTTTTGACAAAAAACCACTCTCTTACAATTGAAAGATATTTCAGTATTTCTTACAATTGGAAGATATTTCAGTATTTCTCACAATTGGAAGATATTTCAGTATTTCTCCAGCTATGTTTAAGTGAGTTAGTCCTAATACGTGTGTTAGTTATGCTCTCCGATTTTAGACTTTGTCATGACAGTTAGCATTTTGCCTGGCACTTTGCAGAACTACGGGGCATCAGATCCCTGCTCTCAAGAGCTAAAATAGGAGCAACCAAAGAGCACGACACCAGTAAGTGGGGCGAAGTTCATAGGTCACCCTTGTATTGTAAAGGAAGATAGCAGGAGATGAGGAATCCGTGGGCATGTGGAAGCTCATGGTTTTGGGCTGATGAGAGCACAAAAGAATGCATGCATGAAAGGTTGCATGATGCTCTGGGCAGAGACTGAGCAGGATGAGTGCTTCCAATGTCAACACCGGATTACTTGTCTGATTGGGCTGTGGACCCTGGCCTGATGGGGAGATGTCCTGGCTGACTGAGTAGATGAGGTGATGCCTGGAAGGAGTGCTGAGCCAGTGGCTGCTGTGGCAGTGCACACCTTAAGGGAGCACGGTCCAGCTGGCACACTCTGGTGGCTGAGGAAAATGCACAGCCTCCCTCCTTAAACCAAAGGAAGCTTAATAGCATAAGCCAGTGGGCGGAGGGTTTTAAGCCAGTGGGAGGAGGGTTTTAAGCCAGTGAGATTTGACACCTGAATCATAGAATCAGAAGGTTGGAAGAAACCTCTGAGATCATTAAGTCCAACTGTGCCTGTCTCCCCACTAAACCATGTTCCTAAGAAACTCATCTACCCGTCTTTTAAACACCCCCAGGGATGGTGACTCCACCACCTCCCTGGACAGCCTGTTCCAATCCCTGACCACCCTTTCAGTGAAGAAATTCTTCCTAATGTCCAGTCTAAGCACAACTTGCGGCCATTTCCTCTTGTCCTATCGCCTGTCACTTGTGAGAAGAGACCAGCACCCACGTCATCACAACCTCCTTTCAGGCAGTTGTAGACAGTGATGAGGTCTCCTCTCAGCCTCCTCTTTTCCACACTAAACAACCCCAGCTCCCTCAGTCACTCCTCATAGGACTTGTTCTTCAGCCCCCTCACCAGCCTCGTTGCCCTTCTCTGCACACGTTCGTTGTGGGTTTGGATTTTTCCGAGGAATTTTTCTTCCTCTTGCCAAAAAGGGAATTTCCGCGGGACGCGAGAGGGATGCGGGGAGGACGTTTCCGGGGAAACCGGGACAGAGGCCGTGCCCGGTTTTGCCCGGACATCCGTTTTCCTCTCGGACAGCGGCAGCGGCAGTCACTGTGCGTGTACGGTTTGCAGTCTCTGAAGGAAAGATCACTGGTCACCTCATCTCCCACAACTCCTGCAGAACTCGCACTGAGTTTCCGTTTCCCTTTCCCCCGCCCCCCCCGCCGTGGAGCCGCGCCAGGGGCAGCAGCAGCAGTAGCGGCGGATGCCCTTCCCCCCTGGGGGCAGCAACCAATCGCCACTCCTTAAAGAGACCTGCATGGCAAGGTTTGGGGTACAGGACTCAATCCGTTTTAAGGTTTTAGTTATGATTAGTGTTGATTCTGTTCTGTGTATGCATATATTTGTAACTAAGAACTGTTATCTTTTCTATACAATTTTTTTTCCTGATTAAAGAACTTTAATGTCTGATAACATATCTTAGTTTTCAGCTAAACTAAGACAACGCTCCAGCACCTCAATGTCCTTCCAGTAGTGAGGGGCCCAAAACTGAACACAGCACTCAAGGTGCAGCCTCACCAGCTTTGAGTACAGGGGCACAATCGGATGGATCCCATCTGGCCCCATGGACTTGTGTGCATCTGGTTGGCCAAGCAGGTCTCTAACCAAGTCCTCCTGAACAGCTGGAACTTCATTCCCACCATCTTCTGGCTGAGAGGGCTGAGTATCCCTAGGGCATTCCTCCTTGGAGTTAAAGACTGAGGCAAAGAAGGCATTGAGCACCTCTGCCTTGTCCTCGTCCCTCACTACTACTGTCCCTTCTGCACCCAGCAAGGGAGGGAGAGTCTCCTTGGTACTCCTGTTGCTGCTGATATATTCAAAGAAGTTCTTTCTGTTGTTTTTGACTGAAGTGGCCAGTTGAAGTTCTAGTTGGGCTTTAGCCCTTCTGATTTTTTCTTTACACGATCTCACCTCACCCTTGTAGTCCTCCTGGGATGCCTGCCCCCTCTTCCAAGTCTCATAAACTTTCTTCTTTTTTCTGAGATCGATACTAAGCTCCCTACTCAGACAACCTGGTTTCTTTCCCCTTGACTCATTTTATGGCACACCGGGATGGCTTGCTCTTGTGGTGCCAGGATTTCCTTCTTGAGGAGTGTCCAGCCCTCCTGCACCCCTTTGTCCTTAAGAGCCACCTCCCATTGGACTTTATCTGAAGAGTTCAAAGTCTGCCCTTCGGAAGTCCAGGGTGGCAGTTCTGTTGACTCCTCTCCTCACTGCCCCAAAAAGCGAGAATTGTATCATCTCGTGATCACTGTGTCCCAGGCGTCCTCCAATCATCTCCTCTCCCATGAGGCCCGCTCTGTTCACAAACAGCAGGTCCAGTTGGGGACCCTCTCTAGTCGGTTTAGTTACCAGTTATATTAGGCAGTTATCATCCACACATTCTATGAACCTTTTGGACTGCTTCCTTTCTGCTGTGTTGTATTTCCAGCAGACATCCGGAAGGTTGAAATCCCCCACGAGGACGATGGGATGGGATTGCGAGACTTTTCCTAGGTGTTTATAGAAGAGCTCATCAGTCTCTTCATCCTGGTTGGGTGGCCGATAGCAAACTCCCACCACAATATCTGGGTTACCACGCACACCACTGAGTTTAACCCATGGACACTCACTATTACTGAGTTCTATACAGTCAAAGCTCTCTTTGACATATAGAGCAACCCCACCACCTCTCTTTCCTAGTCTGTCCTGCCTAAATAGCTTGTAGCCATCCATGGTAGCACTCCAGTCGTGCAAGTTGTCCCACCATGTTTCCGTGATGGCAATTATATCATAATCGCCCTGCCTAACTACAGCTTCCAGCTCATCTTGTTTGTTTCCTATGCTGCGTGCATTACTGTAAATGCACTTCAGATGAGCTCTTTTACTATCGGTCTAGCTGGAGATCCTAGGCTATCGTGCCCCTCAGGTCCTGGGGTGTTGTCCCCATGTTTAACTGTTAGCGTGGCTGATATTCCCCTCCCCCTTCCAATCTAGTTTGGGACATTGTTCAGGTTACTGAAAAGGCACAGAGAAATTAAACAACTCTCACAAGACTGTCAAGGCTCTATGCAGCTGATATTTCACTGAAGAAGATCCTTTTCCCTTCTGTCACCCTGTAGTTATTAGCTCACACTTCAACCAGCTCCTCGCTGTCTCAGCAGCTAAACCGCGCTTGGGAAATGCAGCCTGTCAAATAAATACACGTCTGGAGGTAAAAGTGAACAAAGGGGGAATTACAACCAGAAAGAATCTTACAGATTTTCTCACTATTTTTTTTTTCTGTGCTTTGAGGGGTGTTGGAGCAGGAACCTGTGCTTCCTTCCCCCCCCACCTCGGAGAGGGCGCCGACTGCTCCCGCTCCCCTGCTTCGCTCTGTAACGCGAGATGGCAGCAGCCGCTCACGTTTGGAAAGAGCTGGGTTCTCGTGCAGTGCGGGTCGCAGCAGCGACGTCTGTTTTTTAAAGGTGTTCTCCACCTCGTTTTCCAGCCATTTTGTGAAAATCAGTGTTCAGATAAAGAGAGAAGGAAAAGAGTTTGGGTTTCTTAACTCAGTCTCTGCATTTAACTGTTTTATTCACTGGGAATAGAGCTAGGGTCATATTCCAAGCTCTGTTAGAGCTCTGCTTAAGTCAGTAATGTCACTTAAATGTGATATAGTTAGATATCAAATTAAAATCCCATTGAGGAAAGCTGTTCAGCTTCAAAACGCAGCTCTCGCGGGGGGCCTGCTGCTTGTCAGATACCATATGCAGGGTAAATGTGACTAAAACTCAAGGATGTGTTTCCGATGTGAGAGCACTGAAAGCATTGCTGCTCCAGTGAAGGCAACAAGCAGAGCTGCACTGCAGAAGCTGATCCTACCCCAGAGTTATCTGTCTTCTGCCCGCTGGGAAGGCACTGCTGGTTTAATCTTCTGAATTCAATTCTACTTTACCAATACTGCTGATTTAATTGCCATGCCGGAGAAAAGCCGCATCTACTGATGTCAGTGGAATTCAGTCCATGTTTTTACACCACTGTCCAATTGCAATATTGGATTTCATTGAAGAACACTTTTCTAATTGGAAGGGCATGTGAAAATACATTGTATTATACAGCTATTTCCAACAAAAATGACTTAACTGTCTGGCAGAATTTGAGTAATCTTTAGATCAAGTTCGCCTCCTGAATGACCCATAGATCAGTGCTGAGCTCTGCTGTGGTATTCAATTATTTATTCATGGTGTCTTCCCCACTCTCATGACAAAAGAAAGATTTAAAGAGCCATTAGGGGGTTTATGGAAGTGTTAACCAATTAAAAGCTCAAGGTTGCATGCTATTTCTTCTGAAAAACAAAATTTAAAAAAAAAAACAAAACAGGAGAATGATTGATACAGTTAATATATTTATTGGCATTAGTACATTCTTTTTTATTGCTGGGATCAGGGTGACATCATTCATCATAAAGACAGCATAATTGTCTTTGAATGTTATAAAAGGTGAAATTCATTCTCCTGGAAATTAAAGAGAGCATTGCAAAGCTTCAGTTAAAAAAGGGAGACTGAATGATACAGATGATAAAATGTACTGGCTTTAAATTTCTGTCCATAAACCCAGGATAAAGCTACTGAGAGTTAGTCCGACATGAAGATTGTAATGCAATAACCTGAAATTAGTTTAGGCATTCCTCTAATCTCGTTTTTCATGGTGTAGGACTATTCATCATAAAATCTGTATTCCTTCATTGGCAGTATTTCAGCTGTCTACTTGCTGAATGAAAACAATAAAGAAGGAGTAAAGACACCAAATGAAATGTATGTTATTTGTTATGACAGAATTAGCTCACCGTCAGCAAAGCAAAGCACACGGAGCAGCATCTTCTACCTGGTCTTTGGTCCCCATGCTCTGAACCCCTCTGATCCCTATATTCCCCTTCTTCATATGCAAATTTGGAGTTAGGAAAGGCCTTGACACCCTGATAAAGTGTCACTCTCATGGGATCTTAACTTTACTTAGATTTTGCTTTTATGTCCCTGGGTAATTTCTTATCTACAAAGAGACTCTGAGGACCTCTATGCTATTCCTTTGAAGATTAGCTCTGCCACTCTTGCCTGCATCAAGAAAAATCTCACCCTGTGAGTCTGGACTAGGTCCTCTGCCACTCTCATGCTGCCTAAGAAATGAGATGCAAAAAGAAAGAACGGTGAGACAAAAGGCTGAAGCTTCTTTCTTAGAGCTATATAGGCTGAACTAAAGCCGCACATTCATCCTTGCCTCGGCAAACCTTTCCAGACCTGTGTCATGCTTTCACCTTGTTTACCATGGGAGTGCCATTCAGACAAGTATCCATGGGGAGGTAAGCTCCCATTTCAATATGGCCTGCATCATTTTTCATTCTATAAATTAAGGCGGACATTTTTAGTGACTTAGAAGAACTAGCCTTTTGAATTATGCAATAGCTGTATATGCCTGGCTTAATCCAAGGATATTTAAAATTAGCCTTTAATCTTATGCAAGCCCTGATGTTCCCAAAAATGAAATTGTCAGTGCAAACCAGACCACACTAAGCAGTATTAATTAACACCAGAAGAAAAACACAAAGGATTCTCTTTGATCATTACTTGAAGACACTTTGTGCTTACCTTTAATTTTCTCTCCTGATTTGAAAGAGCAAGTTCAGGTTATAGCTCTTTGCTAGAATAGTAATTAAAACAATCTAGTCTGTGCATATACATTGTTCAGCAAAAGGGCACTAATTATATGCATATGTTAAGGGACTAATTGAGGTTAAATCTGCAAGGGAGACACCTTTAGATTCTTCTGGAGGCAAAAATTCCTATTAAACATGATGGTGTCGACCTGAATCTGTACTTTTCATGGCTTTCTCGTTTTTCAAAGGTATTAAAAGAATCCTTACATCTGCTTCTGAGTTCTTTTGTCAAATCATACAGCTTTTTAAATACTTCTATGAAGGTTCTTCTGCCCTGTAGATATTCAGAAAGTCACCAAAAAATTCAGACCAAAGGAGCTTCTGAGTTGACGCTCACTGGAGTGTGTCCTGACAGGACTGATCAGCCAGAGGGGACAGAGACACCCCTTTACATGTCCAACCCCTGAGCTAGCAATGACAAGAGGAATGGAATGTCACTTGTCTTTTCCTTAGGATATTCCTTTCAATGATCATTGTGCTTCCACTATTTGGATTTGAAGTGGGGCCAGGCAGGGCAGCTATACTGCACGATCCTATGCCGTGGAGTAGATAGGGTATCACAGCCATGCTCCGAACCTGCTCCTAGGTTTATCTTTACATGTAAGTGACAAGCATAAGAGGAATATCGCCAGGGATGCACCAGAGAAGGTCACAACGTATTTACCCTTTTATGTAAAAAATGAGCAAGGGAGACAGTGTATCATCAAAGCTACAGGCAGCTGATATGGAGTGAGCAAAAACGAAATCGCACTGTGTCTACCCTGTATTACAGCCAAAATTTCAAGAGGTGAAGAAAAATCATATTGCAGTCACAACAAAAATTAGCTAATCCAGGGGTCAAGTCTTTCCCCTTCTGAGAAAATCTGGAGTAATTGCATTACTCAGTGTGGCTATTCCAGATTTTAGCACATCCAGTTCCTGACGAAACAGGGACTCTGCAGCTGTTCTAGACAGCAAGAGATAATCTTCATGTTTCCAAAAGTCAGGGAGAAATGCCTTCTCTCCCACGGTAGTCAGAGTATTTCATAGCTATCCAGATGCATTATAAGAACTTTATTTCTTTCTCTAAAACAAATGGTGGAAAGCATTGTCAGAGAAAGCACAGATGGATTGTATTTCTCCCCACCATATATCACTATGGTTAGCTGGAGATTAAATTTCTCTTTTGTATTTAGGCAATCTTGCCTTTATTTTCTTACTAATAGCAGCTGGAGGGAAAATGCTATAAATCTGTTTATTAGGTATGCACCCCATGACTACTCTGTACTTCTTATAAGCAGCACTAGTTCTGCTGTTGTTTAAATCAAGGATGGGACTCAGTGTTAGTTAACAATGTCAGGATCTGTTTGATGGTCCTCCCCCCACTCTATCAGTGATCACATCACAGAGGCGCAGGGTGGGAGGTGACAAGGTTACAAATACTGGCACTAATCCATGCTGACTATTTTACTGCCTCTGTGTTTGTGTTCGGCTCTTTGCGAACTCCTAAAGATTTACATCCCAATCCATCCAAATCTCTGTGCAAGGCTAAGTTAACCTTGGCAAAGCTGTATCCTTCAGTGCCAAATTTAAAGTTAGAAAAATGGAGTTTCTTCCTATTCAACTTAGTGATTTCTCTTCCAAATCTGCCACATTTAACAGCCAATGCATGACAAAATTTCCTCCTGCAGATGCTACTAAGAGGAAGATGGACAAAGTAAATCGAACTTAGACATTGAAAGCACTTTGTTTTCACTCAGAAAAGAACCAATAAAGATGTTTGAGCAGCAAATGAAAGGAGATCTCAGGTAAGGTGCACTGCCTCCAAGGAGGAATTGATCATGTTCTTTATGTTAGAAGTCAAACTCGAAGTAGTCGGTAAACTTTCTGTGATCACTGCCAGGCAGAAAATATATACCCTCATTATAAATAATTAATTATCCACCAGTTGAAGCCACATATCAGCTGCTGATTATTTGAGTTCTGTAATTGTTTCAGTTCCTTAACACTTGCCAGCCATTAATCTCAAATAACAATAACAATTTAATAACCATTTATTACCAAAGTAATAGATTAATGGCAATTTCACCGTAGAAGGAAAGCTTCAGAGTCACTAAGGTTGGCCGACTTATATCACACCAGCATCAAATTTCCAGCCTGAAGGCAGTGCCACTCTGCCCTGCTCTGAGCTCAGTGCTTTCTGTGCAGGGAGATTCTAAGAAGCGCTGTCTATTGGGATGCAAATGTTTAAAAATTTAGGTGCTTGTGCCAAAGGCTTCAAGTTATATTTCTGTATGTGTGTTTGCAGACAATGCTTAGTGCTATTAATATGGTGACATCTCTGTCAAGAGCCTCTAGGTGCTGCCACAGTACAAATAAACAGCACCTAGCACCTAGCACTACATTTGTTTCATTGTTCAGAACAGACAGAAGTACTTATTTTCAAGTAAACTGATATTGTAGCAAGGTTTTAAATAGATACAGAGTAGCAATATTTTTCCTTTGCAATTCTTTGATCAGCAGTTTAATTGCAATAATTTCTCAATAAAACAAACAAACAAAATTTTTCCACGCATTGACATTCCTTCTGAAATGACAAGCCACTTAAATGCATGGTATATGGAAGCGTGAGGGTATTTTTTCAAGTTATAGAAAGGTTATAAAAATAAAAGGTTAACACATAACTTCAATTTGAAGACATTTTACTTTATTTCTTCACTTATCCGACCATGTACACCCAGAGATTTGGTCTACTCTAATTCTTGCAGTAAAGTCTCCTTCTCACCCCCACAATTTCAAATTCTGATCAGCTATAAGGATTCGAAGATTAGGGAAATAATTTCAGCCTAGAAATGGAAGCAAGTTCAATGCAACTGCTTAAAACCCATCTTCTCCTGGTGTTTTTTATTTGCAGTCCAAAGACTTCACAGAAAAAGAAATTTTGCCCACCAGCAGCTCCCAAGGATTTTGCTTCAGTGCCCCCATGCCTCAACTGGGATAAAGCAGCACAACTTCAAAGAAAGTATCTTGGTTTACACTGAGGACTGGGTCTAAAAGCACTGCTCAGGGAGCACAGTGCCACTCAGCATTCAGATGCATCTATGAACCTGATCCAGGGGCTCAGTATCCATCCCCATGATCTTTGGAAACATTTGTCCCCATGCTGTCACAGATAAGCACACAGGAAATCTGTAGAAACTCTGTTTATATAAACAGCCCCCACCATTTACCAGTCATAACTATAACTGCAGCAGCAAAGCTTCAGACATGCTAAGGATGGGGTGACTTATGTCACGCCAGCATCCAATTTCCCAGCCTGAAGGCAGTATCACTGGGCCCTGTTCCAAGCCCAGCACTTTCACTTCCAGAAAGGTGTCCCAGAACAAGCTGGCAGTTTCACGTGGGAAAGGCCAGTTGCAGTGACAGTTCCTCACCCAGCACTGTTATTATTTATGATTCTGCAGTGGGGAAAGAAGGATGCCTTGTTTCTAATTTGAATTCATCTCTCTCCTAGTAAAGCCTCTCTCCATGAGATTTAAGAGTCTTTTGGAGCCTGCAGAGAGGATGGACGTAAATTTGGCCTTAAACTAGAATGAACTTCAGCAGCTGTGGATGTGCCTCACTGCATGGTGACTTAAATACTTCCTCTCCACATCAGAGCTCCTGTGTCTGAAGGGATGAGGAGTCTGTCGAGCAACTAAGGCCAGGAATTGGTAGTGCAAATGTTGGCAGGACAGAAAACTTGTTTCCTGATATTAACTTACAAGAAAGATACTTGGGTCCCTTACGTCTAGTAATCACAGAATCATAGAATAGTTTGGGTTGGAAGGGACCTTAAAGTTCATCTAGTGCAACCCTCCTGCAATAAACAGGGACATCTTCTATTAGATCAGGTTGCTCAGAGCCTTGTCCCACCTGACCTTGAATGTTTCCAGGGAGGAAGCCATCTACCAGCTCTCTGGAGAACGTTTTCCAGTGCTTCACCACATTGTAAAAAAATTTCTTTCATATATGTAGTCTGCATCTACCCTCTTTTAGTTTTAAAACCATTAACCCTTGTCTTACTGCAACAGCCCTGCTAAAAAGTTTGTCTCCATGATTCTTATAGGCCCTCTTTAAGTACTGAAAGATTGGAAGAAAGTCTCCCCAGAGCCTTCTCCAAGCTGAACAACCTCAGTTCTCTCAGCCTTTCCTCATAGGAGAGGTATTCCAACACTCTGATCATCTTCATGGCCCTCCTCTGAGCACACTGCGATAGGTCCATGTTGGGGATTCCAGAACTGGACACAATACTCCAGGTGGGGTCTCACCAGAGCAGAATAGAGGGGCAGAATCATCTCTCTTGATCTGCTGGCCATGCTCCTTTTGATGCAGCCTAGGACATGGTTGGCCTTCTGGGCAGTGAGCGTACATTGCCAGCTTTTCATCCACCAGTACCCCAAGTCTTTCTCTGCAAGGCTGTTCTCAATCCCTTAATCCCCCAGCCCATATTGATACCAGGGATTGCCCTGACTTGGGTGCAGGACCTTGCACTTGGCCTTGTTGAATCTCATGAGGTTCACATAGGCCCATTTCTCAAGACTGTCCAGGTCCTTCTGGATGGCATCCTGTCCCTCAGGTGTGTCAACTCAGTTTGGGGTCTAGTGTTGTCTTGGTGTCTAGTGTTGCTAATACAAGGAATATCATTATTAAATGAAATTATTCTTACAGTTATAAAAAAAATAAATTATTCTCCCACTTTTCACCCCCAGATTTACAAAAAAAATTGTTGTAACTCCTCACTTATCTTTAGCAGCCTAACTACAATGAGTCCATGCAGAAGATAAATGCCGTTTTTATCTAAAATTCCTACTATCAGCTCCCCAAAATGCTGACAAGTCACTAATCCCAAGAAAATGTATGGTAGTTAATTATAAGTGAAGCACGCAGAAGTCATCCAGTAAATTGAAATCAACAAGATTCACTGAAGAAACACTTTATTCCTCACCGCTAAGGAGACAGCTTGTTCTCTGATCCTTCCTCCTCCTCTCAGCAGGATGTTGGGATAATGATAAGCAGAAAATAAAACAAATGAACAAATTAGACTTCAGCCTGAGAAACAAATAAATAATCTTTCAGAGCTCAGCACTTGGAGATACACATTTCCATATTTTCTAGAGCTATCCTGCTGACCAGGAAGGGGCTTTTGCTCATTTTACCTAACCTTAAGTTGAATAGTGAACAAACAGAATCAAACTCCCACTAAGCAAAGGGGAGAAACGATGCATCTGGATGCATAATGGGTTGTCCTGCACCACATGGTACAGAGCTCAGCAAGTAGCCTGCCAGAGGCCCTCTGTGATCCCTGGAGAAGCCCTTCAAGGGGATCTATTTTCCCAACACTGGATGAGGATGCCTGGGCGTACTGACACTATGTATTGGAGATGGTGTTGGAGCAGTCTCCACACGGTTGCTGCAGTGGTGGCAGTGCAGCCCCACTGCCAGCATAAGGGGCAACCAGCACTTTCAGACATGGGGACACAACCCCTCCTCCTTACTGGTGTTGACTGATGCCACAGGGAGCAGGACATTCCCTTCAAAGCAGCTCACAAACAGAGGCAGTGGAGGAAGAGGGCCACAAATGAAGCTACCGTGTCTTGCTCATCGCACCAGAAAACCTCACAGAAAAGTGCAAAGCTCCAGTGGCTGAAGTCAGCCTTGAGGTAGCCCAAGGTCCTGGATAAGTTTATAGCTAGCCAACAACACAGACTTTCGTGGACTCTGGTACAACACACCATTTCCTAAGACTGATGCCTGGAGGCAATAGATGCATGTCTCCATATATGTCCATGAGCAGGGATTAGCAGCCACACAGAACTTGCCCTTGATGAGAGAGGATGTAACAACATGATCTCAGAGAAAAAAATGAGCAACGGATGGCCACACAGTGCACCCACAAAACCTTCATTCTTGGATTTCCTTTACAGGGGTCTTATTGGTCCTGTCTCCTCTGGTGGCCACATCTAGGCATGCTGTTTCATTTGGGGCTTGGCAGGGGAAAGGTTTTTTTAGCCAAGAGCATAAAGGTGTATTTCATCAAAGAGGCAGCTTGTCATGGTTTTATGTCGGTTCTGACCCATGAGAAAAGAGCACCACTGATTTGTGCAGATCAGCCCTGCACCTTGGCTGTCTCCTTTTAGTGCTGAGATATTTTTCACATGATAGACCTAACATGTTAAAAATAATGAGACTCTTTATTCCTTTAAACAAGGTCATTAGAAACAGCAGAAGCTGTTAATCACACCTGACGTGCTTTGGAGAAGTAAATTTCAATGCACTGTTTGTGTAAAGTGAGAAAAGTATTTATTAACTTAGTTGAACCACCTCACCCAGCAGAAACTGGACTGCCAAAGATGCCAGAAACTGTGGGGAGTGGGAAGCTAAAGTGCTGAAATTATTGTGTTCCCATTGGATATTGCAAATGAAACTGCATTTCATAATCCTCCTAGCCATAATCAACAACTTCACTAGCAAAGTGGTCTTTTATTTCTAATTACAAAGGGAAGAAGGCAAGGTTTCCATCATATTTATGTCTAGGACCGTTTCTTCTAGGAAAATTGACATGATTTCTAGGAACATTTACTATTTAGATTTAAATAACTTTCATCAGAATATTTAACATATATTCGTATAAGATGATATAATTGTGAAGTATTTCATTCCAAATTTGTTTATGAGTGTTCTGTAAAGAAAAACATTCTGGTTTTGCTATTCAACTTTAGGTCGATTTTCCTGCTTTTATCCAAAAGAAATAACTAATGCACATGGGATGAAGAGCATTCTTTGGGTGGAGTACAGGCTTTTTCACGTACCACAATTTCATCTCTGCACTTCCCTATCGTTATTCCATTACTTTTGATTTCTCTCTCATCAATAACACTTTCTAGTCTGTATCATAACAGCAGTTTCTTCCCCAAGTGATTTATGTCCAAATGAAGATAAAATGCACTAGAAAATTCAGAAATGAAGCTTTATTTGTGTGGAGTTTTGGGGGGTGAAAGCTTTGTTCCATTTAGATACAGACATATCTCTGAGCATAGACATAAACACATCTCCCCTGACAGTTATAATGTTTTTTTGTTTGGTGTTATGGAAGACTAACTAAGGCACAAACAACATTGTGACCTGGAGTTCTCAGGTCTTTCTCCATCAAAGTGGACAAAAAAGGAGCGATGGCAGCTAGAGAATTGAAGAGCAAGACCAGCATATTAGTACTGACAAAGGATATCTGTAGAATAGGAGGCATCAACAGAGAAAAACTATGCTGCACTGGTGAAAGGAGAAAAAGTTGAATATAACAGTGTGCAGAGGAAGTTAATATCCATAGAGATGAGTGATATGTTTAGACTGACAGCTAAGAAGGACAGTTTTGACAGACACACATTAAATGAATTAGAGTAGGATGATGCAAGTATATATGGGATTTTTTTAACCTTCCTTTTTCACTTACACTGTTTTTCAGCTAAGCAGAATTTTCCCTTACACCACAGTCTCGACTCCAGTTGAGAAAGGCTTCCAGCATGCTCTGGAGACTGGGGCCAGTGGGGAGTTAGAAAACATTTTCTGATTTGGGCAGTAAACAGATTTGCATTGCTACTTCCAAAGGCAGGATAGATTTGTATTCAAACCTCTGAAATCTGAGACTTGTGGCAAACATCTTAATGATTTTTGGAGGACTTTTCTGTAAGCTTGATGACATGCAAGATTTCCAGACTCACTTGGGTTCAGTAAAGTGTGCTAACTGTGCTGTATGAATGATCTCTTTTGAAGTCCAAAGCCTTTGGCAGCTCAGCTACAAATTTACAAATTATTTAGAGACATTTTCCTATAGGAGGCTGTCTGCTGAGTCTTTGGAGACCACAATAACTGTACTGAGGAGCCTGGCACTAGAAAGGCATGAGACCATGTATGAGACCATGTGAACATCCCTGAATTTGGCTTGAAGTCTTCAGAACCAGATGGAGTTCTCAAAATTTCTTAAAACTCAATACTCTTATCATGTCGGTTATTCATGCCAAGAGTGACACTAACATCAAGCTTATTAAAGCTTGGTGTGGTATGGATTGCTGATTTGCACTCTGTAACCCAAGGAAATCTTCACAAATAGTTTTTGAAGAAAGAAGGACTTAACTTCAGATATGAGAAAGTCAGAAATCATGTCCTTCCTCTTGGGCTGAGTGCTGGACTTTCATCTAATAAGGGATATTACACATTTATCATGGAGAAATGACAAAAATTGGCTTGCCTCAGTGAGAAGGCAAGATCTCACTTTTACCCTAGGGGCAAATCTAGACTCATTTCTGCAAAATGTCTTTATTTCTAAGTAGAACCTCTGACATTTAGGTGCTTGTTGCACTCGTCACGTTCTTCACGTGCCCAAATATCCACAGGTCTCCTGTGCAAGCACTGGTGGTGGATTCCTGCATGTGCTCTTCTTAAACGTCATGGCGCAGAAAGCTTTCCTGAAGCAAAGGATTCTCTATAGCTCTGGAGAAAGGCAATGCTGCAGTAGCTGGAAATCATTACAATCTTACCTTCTAGAGGATCTTAAAGTCAAAACCTCCATGAAATGTAATAACATGTTTTACTTGGACTGATAACAGAAAGAGAAAGAGAGCTGTATGCCAATTTGTATAACATTATGGCCATTTAATTGAATTAATTTAGAGACAGAAACATGACAGGGTACTACACATCCAGTTATAGAGGGTAGAGCTGTTGTGTTTCTTCCTGCCCACCTGTCACTGCCCAGCTCTGCTGGCTGCTCCACACTTGCCGAGTCCACCGTTGTTGCTCCTTGTTCTGGGCTAAAATCATCTACCACTGAAGTTACAGAGATTTCCCACCATCCACACCAACATCACCAGGATTTCAGCGTGCAGTTTTCCTGTGCTGCCTTCTGCATCTCAGATGGGCTCTTACCACTCTTCCTGAGTCCCAGTGTTTACATTTAAGATGTCTGAAATTAAATTTCTGACTTTGTGTTTTTCTGAAGTCACTTATCTGAATTTCTGCACATGCTTACAGCCCAGCAGGGTTGGTAAAATGGCTGTGGGCTTTTTGAGGTTGCTTATTGCTCAGTGCTAGGAAGGACAGACCAGGTATCATCCAGTACCTTCCCAGGTATAAGCTATTCCAGCACCCCCTGCTGACCTGTTAAAACTCTGCTTAACACTCACAATTCTTTTCATGTCCCTGGGCACAGCCAACTCACAAATATACAGCACTACGAAAATTAAATTGAACTTAATAGCTTAACTAAATATCACCATGGGCATTTTCTGATTGCACTGTACTAGAAGAGGGACAGCTGCTGCCATCTGCTGTGTAATCTCCTGTGCTGGATACAGCAACGGCCCTTTGAACAGACATCAATGACAGATCTAAAGTTTGGCTTTACAAAGCCTAGATGTCATAGATTTCTTTCTGTTTAGATTAATGTAATAGTGGATACACTCAGAGCTCTATCTGCATCTTGCTAATCCTGAACATTTCTCTTTGGATGTGGTAAAGGAGTAGGTAGATTTTTTTAAAGTACAACAAGCTTTTAGAAGTCTAAGTGATTTCTGCTTTTAAATGTCTCCAATATCTTTAAATTTTCCCTCCCGTTATGTCGAAGTTGAGGTTTTTTTAATACATGACTTGTTCTTCTTGCAGCTATAATGACCATACAATATCTTGGTTTTCTCCATCAGTAATGGATGTACATGCAGCCTGCAAATAAACCATTATCTGCAAGAGTTCTGTACATTTGGCAGAAAAGTTCTAGGAGGAAACAGAGTAAACATTTAAAATAATGAGCAAGCTGTAAAAAAATAATGCTTTTCATTTGGTCATTTGACTACAATAAAATATAGATCAGATTATCTGGACAACTCCCACTACCATCTAGAAGAGGGCCATAAACCTAAAAAGTGACTGACCTGTTGCAGATTGGTTGCTCAGGATGAAAAACTTTTGAATGTTCAAAGTCATAAAAAGATCCAATACATTTCCTGTATTTCTGCACTCCAGAAAAAAAGATAAAGATCTTTAAAAGCTATGTATTACGGTCCTGTTTGATCTCTTACTTGTGGACATAGAGAAAACACAGGGATCTCCAGTTTCTCCTAAGACTGAGCAATCACCAGCTGCAGATGTGAAGGTCTCCCATGCAGAGCCACCTTCTGCAGGAGGTGGGAGAGTTTCGGGCATCTGATTTCTTGGTCTCATGGCCACTGCCTCAAAATACCCCATTACTTCAACTCCATTACTCAAATCTCTCCTCTCTGCACCCTTTCATTTTTAACCTAACTCTTCAGGAAAATGCCTTAAATGATGAATATTGGCCAAAATGTTCAGAGCACATCTGAGCCTCTGCAAAAATAAGAAATGGGTGAGGCCAAGAAGAGAGTAAAGAAGATGAGACAGGGTTATATTAGGAGCTGCGAGGATGCTGTTTAACTAGAAAAACTAAACAGTCCTAAATGAGTTTTGCCAGCAAAGGAGATATAGGATATACTAGAAGAATTCTTGTGCACATCCTTACCAGAGCATCTTCACCTGTCTTAAGCATTCCTGGGAACTTTCCCTTGGAAATGTCTTTTCATGGTAATGCTACTTCAGGCTTCTCCTGGTCATATCACCTCTTCTCAGACCTTGTCCAACTTCCCTTTACCTTGCTTAGATCAAACTATATGTGTTCTCTTATTCTTCCAAATTCTGGGGTGTAAAAGAAGTTTTTGCACATTGCTTCTTCATTCCTTCTTTTCTGCTGGGATTTTTCCTTGGCCTTGATGCCGTCTCATGCAAGCAACCTTAGGAGCCCTGCTGTTTTCCTGTACTGCATCTCTCCTATTCTTCTACAGTGCTTGCATTTGAATCACAGATTATCCAGGTTAACAGGCTCCATTTTTTGTGTCCCATCTTCCCAACCCAGATCTGGAGACAGAGACCCTGTTTTGAAACCGCTGATTCCATGTTCGCTAAGCCTACACATTTCAGGTCTTAGGGTTTTTTTTCAGTCAAGGGCATTGAGACCTGTGGTTCCACGTAACATTGTTGTGCAGAAAAAAATCTGTCTGCAAATGAGATATCATAGAAAAACTCTGCTCCTGGTTTTCTTGCATTTTTGGACAACTCTGCTGGTGGCCACAACCATGAATGCTTTGTTACTCTATTAATAGTCTTATACCTATTATGTGCTTTTAAGTATAAACCTGGATCATGGTGTTTATGGATATGAAAATTTGATAAACTTACCAGATCTCATCATTTTAACATAGACAGATTGTCCAAAGTGTCACACTGGGCATTTGGGATACATCTAAGGTCTTGTCGTGTCTTTTTGTGCAAGTAGCACAAATGCTCTGTTTGCCAAACAGGATCCTAGTGTGCAGACTGAAGCTCAATGGCTGCACTGCAGTGGAACAGCGCAAGTTGCTGCATTTAATTGCCTCTTAACTGGGGAAATGGCATAACACAATGAACTGCTTGGACTCTGGCTATGACTCCAGTCTCTGTGATTCTTTCCTTAAAACTGGATATCTGATCTCAGAAGCCCATTCTCCCCTTCTGACTTCTAGAATTACTCGCAGCTAGGACAGCACTGCTTTCAGGGTCAAATTTTCAGATGTTTGCGGGTGCACAGGGCACTGAGAATTGCCTAAGCACCACCTGCAGACAGTTTCCATCGACACGTCTCATGAAACTGCTGATTGCCTATCCATAGTTGAAAAGATAGCTTTTACCTTTCTCCTTTCTCTTATTCACTTTATGTCCTGCTCTATGATACACTTTGCATACATGCATCCTTTCACTGCAGATATTTTACAATATCTCTTGCTGAGGTTTCATGAAGCGAAAAGCATCTGTCTCCATGTGCCAGACAGGTTCCTGCTCTTACAGGCTGCTCAGCTACCAGAACCGCTGTCATGCAGTGCTTATCCCTTTTCTGGCTTTCTGCATAGGAGACTTTTCTTGTCTGGAAGTTGAATTCTCTTGTCTTGGCCTCTGTATGTCCTTCTTGACCTAAAGACCCGACCAGTGTCCCTGTGCCTGCAGGCACGGTGAGATTTTCTTTCAGATGCTGTAACCTCCCTTCCCAGGCACTGGGAGATGGGAGTTGTGCACTTGAGTCTACAGCACAAAAAAAAAAAGAAAAAAGGAAATGCAGACCTAAGACAAATCTGAGTTTAATTAAAACTTAGAGTGGCCACAGGAAGCAAATGGTTATTAGCTTAGCTGAGGGACAGGGAAATTAGGGCAGTCTCCGAAGGTCACACTGTAGAAAAGATTAATGAATAATCTTGTAGCTCAGACCTGAGTTCTCATTTCCAGACTATTTTTGCCTCTTAAGTTATGTAATAGAACAGCATTGGAATTGTGGTGTAGAATTCTATTAATAACTACTAGTCAAAAATATGGCACATCTAGCAATAACAGCTGGGGGAAAATTTAATCATTTCCTTTTTAATGTATTTCCTTCTGTACCACAGTGTTTGATATTAATTATAAGAGACCTCTGAGTAGTGCAGAATAATAAAAAACTCAGTCAGTCATAGCCAAGAAGATGCTAAAACTTTGTGTGTTAAACTTTCAAGCATGGCTTTTGTTTGGGTTGAGGGTGTGCTCTGCATTTTGTTGGCCTGGTTTTAAAATTCATATTTCCTGGCAAATCAACTGAGTCACCTGAGGGGTCTCAAATCCAATCACAGAAAGAGAGATTTCTTCAAGCTTTGCTATTTTGTTATTTTTTAATTCCCTATCAAATAATTCACATGGAGCTTTACCTATATTGTAGTTCACTGATGCAAGTAATTTTAGAGGGTTTTGGCAAAATAAACCTCCAGTGGAAAATACTTGTAGATAATAATGAACATAAAAAAGACAGAGTATTTTATTATCACTATAAATTGTGAGTTAGTTTTAGAGGTCTGCTGAAGTCAAAACACTATTATTTCAGGTCCCAGGCCCACCAGCAGCCATGTCTGCCAAGTGATAGGGCAAGTTGTCAGCTGTGAGACCATATGGGTCTTGATAAAGACCAGTCCATCAGGAAAATGCAGCATCTCCTTTATCATCGTCAGCTTTGGATTTGTAACTGATTTGGTGCTGTAGCTTACTGTGGGCCTCTAGATGAACAAACATTCTGATACATCATCAACTTGTAGGCAGTGTGACCTTCCTTTTCTAATTTGTGAGCTAAGCTGAACCAAAATCTCAAAACAAACAAACTTGCCCTCCTCTCCACCCCACCCCTCTCACTGCTCAGTTTGATCCTCTTTCACAGATTCAGTGTGTCCAGAAAAGTTCTTAAATATGTGCTGCTTATTTGAGTGTAGTTGCTTTGGGAGATCTGTGACTCAGACATGACCTGTGCATAAGAAAATAGCACTAGCACGATCTGTCGTTCTGTTCTTGCCAATGTACATGTGTGCTTTCCTCCTCACTGGCTTCGTCATCCTCAAAGCAACCTTCATGCAGTTATGATGATGTAAGTCACAGAGGTATTTACTAAGGACCTTCTGCATCAGGAGGCTGTACATCAACAGCTCATATCTGCTTCTCCATGCTGATCCTTTACAGTAGGGAAAATACAGCAGCTTTTTAGGAGTGGTAATTTTCAGACACATGAATCTAGGAGAGGAGTTTTAAACCTGTCTCACTATGTCAAACAGAGAGATACAGAGAGAAAAACAAAAGTGATGACTGAATTCGAAACTCCTCCTAATTTCAAGTGAGATCCAGGCACATAGTTCACACAGATGTACTTCTGTGACAGAATGAAGTAGAATTTCTAAAACTTAGGAGAATTATCTGTTCTGGAGTCCAAGACTACACAAAGCAGTTCTCTGTACTCATTAATTCACTTCTACTCATTGCTCTCAAAGATGTTGAGACAGTGTATGACACTGATCCAAAAAATATGCTTCTGTGGCACTGCAGAAATGATACCTCTACAGATGGAAATGTGTTATTTAGACCAAGTGTTGGTAAGACAGCTAAGGGAGACTCAAGCTGGCATTCAAGACCCAAAACAGGAGCGTAGTGACAGGATGGCAGTAAACTAACAGTGTACCACAGCCAGCACCCCGTCCAGCTCTGCGTGGAGATGCCCTGATTGCCTCTTATCAGAAATAATTTTCCATGAATTACCTCCCTGGAAGATCACCAACAGAAGCAGTTCAGTGCCATGAGGTACGTATATATATATTCATCTCTATACACACACCTACATACATATAGCTTGGGAATCAAAAAGTAGGAAGGGAGAGACAAAGAGATGGTTATAGAGCATGTTCTTATCTGTCACAGCAAGACAGGACTCACCTCGATTGCTTCATTCAATACAATTGTTCAAATATAGATGTTTTCTTATCCTCAGTTGGAAAATGTGCAAGAGTAAACAGTGAATTAAGATCGAATTTTGTGTGAAACTGAAGAAATCTGTGATGAAAATTTGTCAGTTATTGACTGAGGCTTATGGTGAAGAGATCCCAAAATCAAGTCGGTGCTCAAAGGAACCCATTTTTTGTTGGTAGAAGATGTGAAAGCAAAAACAACAGAGATCCTCAATCCTCAACAGCCTTTCAGAAAATGATCTGTGGAATTGTTTGAATGTTGGCAGCACCATATGCAGCTGTGTGTCAACTCAGATGGAACTATTTTGAAGGTGATAATAGTTGATTTTCTTAATTTGTTGAATAAAAAGGGTTACAGGCACTGTCATTTTTTGTGTCAGACCTCGTATACATAATCAATAGCACATCAGTTATAGTTTTGCACATTTCAAATCAGTAATTTCATTCCACTTCATAATGTTCTCACTCCAAACCATAATGCTGCCAAAAGTCTGAAAATCATTGGTTTTAACTTTCTTATAATTTTAAACATATAATGACAGACGGATGGTTCACACAGCACAACTCAAAAGAAGAAATACAAGACTACGAATATTTTAAATAGGTAACTAACACAACAGAGCATTTGAGCATTTTTTCGTGATGGAAGCCAAAAAAAAAATTGAGGTAATGCAATTTACACAAGCAGTGGGTATTCAGAATTAATGACATTTGTATGTCTTACTGGGTGATACTTGATTCCTGGCAAAAGGTACTTCAATGTAGGTTGGACGCTCTGTGATTTAGCGTATCAGAACACTTTCCTTACATTAAACGATCAAAGTTAATTAAATAATACTATGACCATGGCATAGTAATGTAGGCTTTATGCTCTCATCAGCAGAAGTGAGCAACCTTGTGTACCACAGATCAAAGAGAAAGACGGTGACTTATATTTTGTACTTTCTGACAGCAGGAGCTGGTGGAGCAGTTTTTGGTTACAGACCCCAGTGGGCTGGGGTGGTGCTTAGCTGTGGCCAACAGAGCCTACAGACTTGCAAGGACTAGCTCTGCTGGTCTCCAGCACGGAGCATGGGAAGTCTGTCCTCTTGTAGAGACTTAACCTACAGCTCCTGTGATGCAGAAATCACACTTTAATTACATAAACACAACACAGAAAAGTCTTGGTCCAAATTCAGATGAAATCTCAGACTTCTGCTGACTTGTGGAAATTCCAAGTTTTAAAAGTCTTGCTGTATTGTCCAACATTGATCGTTTGAAAGGGTTTTTCTTTTAATAATAAGATTTACAACCTGTTAAAGGGTTCATAAATGCCTATTCACAGCTTCAGTGACAGTTTACCCTTAAATCGCAAGGACTAAATCACTTCTCTCTGGCTAAGACATTCTCCTGGCAATGTGACTGAGAAGCCTTTCTCAGTTCTCAGGCTCCCAACAGCCCTGTTGAAACAGTGGTTTGGATTTTGTCCCCTGGAGAGTCAGAAGAAGACCCCTAATTATTGCCTATGAGTCATTGAATCACTGCCATCTAACTATTTCCCATTTCTGCATAATTCTTTGGGTACTATTTAAATTCTATGGAAAAGAAGAAAATTTCTGGTTTCCATCTCAATTCCTCTAGAAATAGACTCCCACAAACATATTAGTTTAAAACAGAGGTTTTAAACAGATTAGATAAAAAATTAGTTAAAACAGAAGTTAATAGCCTTTCTCCAGAAGTAACTTGTTCTAATATTTGTCTTTTCTTTTTTCCCAAGCAGACTAGCTGCACCATTCCATTTCCAAGAGAAGTCCTACCCACAAACATGACAGATGAACTAAAGGAAAGGAAGTGCTTTTTCTAGTAATTTGAATTTTGCACACACTATTGTTCATGAAAATTCAAGTGAACTCAAGAGTGATCACTTAAATCCCAAACCACAGATGGTGTAGACATAACTAAAAGTAAGAACCAATTACACAATACAAAACCCAGCTGTTTATGGACCAGAACTAGTTTGCAGTATAACATAAAACCACTCCCTAAATGAAGCTTTATTTGCATATACCGACATTTCTGAGATGACAAGGCCAGAAGAGAAGACAAAGGACACATTAGAGTTGTGCTTCACGCTGGAGTGGCAGCTGAAGACCAGATGAGACATACAGGTAAGTAGAGTTGTCTGTGTTTAGGCAAGGCATTGACATCATATTTTAGTGAATGATCATGAATTATTTTTCTGCACTCTTTCACAATCCATGTTTCCACTGCTGAAGACAGAAAAATCCCATTAGTTTGGGGTTTTTTTCACCTTTGCACTACTTGTCACCATCTTTTATTAAAATAATTGAGAAAAGGAATTATAGAGGAGATAAGATGCATAGCCAAAAATTTCTCATCACTGAGGTCTGCTGTGAATTTTTTGTTCTTGCATCTCATTTGAGTCCTAGGACTCTTTCAGCAGCCAAATGTGCCCAGCAGTTAAAAAATCAATAGACTCCTACGAAGGAGTAAGTCTCTTCCCATCTCCTGTACTGATTTGTTCTGTAACCTCTGACAACACCATTTTCCTCTTTGGCTCCCATTTTATCTGCTTGTGAAACCGTATGCAATAATGGCCTGACGAGTGCAATGACTATTCCCAATGCTGGGGAGCAGTCTCCTCTCCACTGAGTAATGTTGTGCACTTCTCCCAGCCTCTGTGGCTTCCAGAAGCAGCAGGTTAGAGACATTTGCCCCCTTTGGTCACCCTATCCTTGCCCATCTTGACCGATGCTTTCTTTGGAGAACCTCATGAGATCTGCAGGGCAGCGTAACACAACCGAGGAGCAAGCTCTGGTGCATGTTTTGCAGTGAGAACCCATTTCCCTCCCACACCTCTGTGAAACTGTGAGCTGAACAGGCATTTGTGAGCACAAAACTTGCTATAGAGCTAACCAGGACCTAAGCTTACATTATCACTGTAATTTAGATCCAAATCTGTCTTTATGTATATGGGTAACTGCAAGTCTTGCTGGCTTTATAATCACAGTATTTCTGAGAACTGTGACAGCTAAGTTAAAAAAATGGAGTCATTTACATGAATCCCTATGTAAGATCATAAAGCCAGGTTTCTTCCAGGCTTAGTACTGCTTCATAATCTCTAACAGCTAGCACCCACACAGTTTGGGTTTCAAAAGAGCTAATTTGTCACCCTTATGGCTTCCAATAACAGTAGGGTAAGAAGAGCAATTTTAATTAAAAGTTTATACGCAAACATATCTCACAATTTCTATGTGACAAATAGTTCTCCTGACCCTGTGGGTTCCCCTGCTGCTGGTCAGAGCAAAGTGCTTGCCTCTGCAAGATTGCACATTTTTTGTCAAAACACACAGAGGAAAACAGCAATGATTCTCATAGCTTTATCTTGGACTTCTGTAGGAAAAGCAAATTTCTTCACCACCCCTATTATTTTATCTGTTTAGGGCTTCATTCCACAGATGATTCTGTCTGGAGTTAAGGCATCATCTTTGCATCATTAGTTTATAATTGTTTTAAAACAAGGTCTATTTTTTTTCTGCTTTCATGCCTAGTTCAACAGATATGTTAACATTAACATACTGAAAAATTATGATAAATATTGGAAGTATTTTCTTTTTAAAGTAATTTTGCAACATTATAACATAGAGTGAAATAGAGTGTCCAAAGATTTAATTGTACGCGCTAGAGTGATGATTGAACAATGTAAGAAATTATCCGAATAAATGCATGTCTAGTTTAAATGCTCTGGGTTTGTCTGCTGAGTTTGTACTATATTTCGTCATGTTTGCTTTTTTTCTCTTATTAACTTGCATTTCTGATTCTTCTCTTTCCATGCAGTCCTCTGAGACACACTATTCTCTCTCGTTAATGTGTGGCTACCTAAACCATATTTTCAGCAGGCAGTTGCTATAATTGCTGATGTAAATTCTTCCCATAAACTTCAGGTTTGGAGTGATTTTCTTCATATCAGCATATTGCAGTAGACTAGGTCAATATCATCTATCCCTTGTACCATTCCATTCAATGTAAATTCATTATCATGTAGTCTTGGGTGTTGGTGATTAAAGTAGGTTTACTTATAGAATGATAGGATTAATTGTGTGATTACTTATAGTTGTTAAAATTATAACCTGCTTTTAGCTTAGTGTGAGTGCAGATGACAGATGAAACCTTGGCACGGATAAGATGGTGGGATGAGCTTAAGTTAAACTTTTACTGAGTTACACAGAAGAGAGTACCAGGACTGGGTCAGACCAGAAGATAAGGAAGCTACAACCAGCTGCAAACTCTGAAGATAAGAAAGGATACAGCCTGCGCAGGGACAGGGAAGGAGCCCAATGGGGTGTGAGGAGACCTCCACCCCTGTAACACCATTGGACCAACTGCTGCATGGACAAAGCATGAAGAATGTATGGGGGGGGAGGGGGGGCGAGTTCTTAAGTTGTAAGGGTATAATTTCCTAAGATTTCTTCCTTCAGAGTCCCTCATGGAAGAGTCCCAGCTCAAGCTGAAATAAACTGACCCTGTGGTAGAACCTAGTGTCTGAATTCTGCATAACAGAGAGAAACTCAACATAGTGAGAGATTGAGTGTGTGTGTGAAAAAGAGAGTCAAAAAGGGGCACCTGTTGGTTCACTGGAACCACCCACTGTGTATGGACTTTGGTCCTAGCAATTGAAATCTCAAGTGGTTTGAGCGTGACTCTCAGTGTGTTGCATGTGTGCCCTGGTGAGACTTCTCCTGTAACATTAGATCAGCACAGATGAATGAAGTCTATTTAGTAAAATTTTCTGCATACATATGTAGGAAAAAGCTCAACTTCTCTATAAAGTTCTCTGCTTCTGTATGGTTGTGAGATCTGGTGGTATTAGTGGGAATCTTTCTTATAAGAACAACTTATAAGAAGGCTTTTATTGCAGGGTAAAGCAATGTGTTTTACTGAGTTTCAATGACATTAAATAATTGTTCTGATTGGCAAAACCCAGGAAAATAGGAAGGATATCAGTTTACAAAGCTTGTTCACATTCTGAAAGTTGAAAAAAAATGGCTTTGGAAACTCTGGATGCCACAAAGATGAAGAGACAGGCAACAGGGTGTAGGAAGGCTTGGGGGAACCCCAAAGCAGCCTTCCAATTCTTGAGAGAAGATAACTGAGATAACAGAGGTAGGCTTTGCAGAGGTGCCTGGCAGAAAGATGTTCATCGACAATGTTCATCAACTGAAATAGGGGAAATTTTGACTGATCATACGCAAAAATATTTTTATCACAAGATCAGTCAACACTGCAACAAGTTATCCAGGAACTTGTTTGTGGTACCTTCTTCCCTGGAGATTTTCAACTAACTAGACAAAGTCCACAAGCGGCTCTGAATTTGGTGCTGACCCTGCATTGGGCAGGAGATTAGGCTAGCAATCTCCTGAGGTCCTTCCCAGTCTCAATGATTCAATGACTCTAAGTTGGGCTTGGCAAAACAGTGCTTGAAATTTGTGGTGTGTTTTGACTTGCAGTTTTGCACTGTGCAAAATGAAGTCATGGGACCTGCAGGTTACAGTGTGTAGTGATGGGGGGAATAGAGTTGGAAAGGAAAAAAAATGTTTATTCCTTGCTGAAAAAAAAGTCCATGCCAAGCATTTTTATAAAAAAAACCCACCCAAACCACTGAAATTTTGACCACTACTCCAATGACTTTTTATAGAAGCTGGAGTAAGTCGAGTGGACTTGCCGAAAGAAGCAATTCCAAATATTTTTTGTGAAATATGGATGTTTTCCAGCTCCAGACTCCACCCTGGACTGCTCTCTTCTGTCACCAGATGTCATACCCGTCTGCCTAGGCCACGGTGAAAGATTAGAGATGGAAGTGGAGACACATTTGCCTCAATCTAGCCTGGCCCTTCTCCTCTGCTCTTCTTAGGGCACTCAGCAGGGAGCTGGAGTTTATGTTCTCCTGATCTCTCAAGTCGTCTGTGGGTGCTGATTCAGAGAACTATTGAATAAAAGGTCACCACCACTTTTCTTCTAGTGCTTTCTGCATTTTTTTTAATCCAGACCAAAGAGGGCTTTTTTCCCTGTAGAAATAAGTGCATCACTTCACTTTGGACTTTCTGCAAATAATGTGTTGTAAATAATTCCCCTACTCGTAAACACTTACCAGAGAGGACTGTGTTGGCAAGATCTTCAGGCAGCTCAAACCTCCGTGCTCCATTGCTTTTCAGGGAGCTGTACCACAGCTAAAGGTCTAGTCTGAAACATGAATCTGGAAATCAGTCTGGTGGTCCACCTGAACCATCCTGCCCCTTGTGTTAATAATACCAGCACCTGACCGCTCTGTAGTGTTAAATTTCACAGTCAAAAGTCATACACACAGGCTCATTGCATAATGTACCCAGTTGTCTGGAGCCAAACAGTGGGACATCTGTTTTCATCAAGCAACCTTTCATAGTTAGTGGATATATTTGGCTGCCTTGTGTTGTATTCAGGTGCAGCGTTCCAAATATATGCAGACACTAATGTATTTATTTCAATGCACAATTATTTAACTGCAGGCAGCTGTGACATCCAAAAACTGGCATGCACAGTCCTCTGGAGTGCCACGTCTGCATTTATTGAAAGATTCCACATCAATATACACAAGCTAGGGTTTGCATATGTTTGGAGCTTTGCATCTATATGTATATCAAGAAATCCCAAAAAAGGAGTCACAGATTTGTGGCATTTCTCACTCTTTATTGATTGAAAGGTAAGCCCATATGGGCAGTCCTTTTCTGTTCCTCTTAGAAGGAGAAAGAAATATCACATTTACCCTTCTTGGCACATGAAAATCAGCAAAAAGGAACAAGATATATGTTCCAGAAAATGTTTGCCTATTCTTAGCTCTCAGCACACATTCAAAGTTGAGAACTTCAACAGCTCTTGGTACAGCAAAAAAACTCCCAGTGTGAGTCTCTCTTGATAGTTGTTAAGGTCCCTTCTTACACTTCCAAACTATTTCAAATTTTCCATTATCTTATTTTCCGATTTGTCTGTTGTTCACCTCTAACAGCCTTGTTGCATAAGCTGGTTTTGCCTGAAAACCAACAATGATTATGGTTCTGTTAGGAGACGTTTCCTAAATGGTTTGTTTTATCATCTCTCCGGGTTTTTTTTTTCATAAGTTTTTCCACTGCCTGTGCCTTCATTTGTACTTGAGGTCAAATGACTTCAGTATTTAGCAAGTTCTTAATTCTCTTAATTTGTGTATGTTATGTTTGAGCTTACAAATCTTAAATGATGGTATGAACAGCCTATTTGCCTTCCATGAGTGTTTTTCCAGTTGCAGTGTATAACTGCATGCAGTTATTGAATGAGCAGCAGTTCCATTACTCCTTGCAGTGAAGTTGTTTCCCTCTTTTTCCTCATAAGTCCATAAAACCACTGTTTGCCCTATTGTCAGTCACAAATTTAAACATTTCTACTTAGACTGAAGAAAAATATGTTTTCTGATCAGCTGACTGTTAACTTACTAGCATGTGCTCTTTAAAAAAAATCTTTAAAAAGTATTTATTTATTTATGTTAATGGCTTAAATATATATTTATTCTTCATGAAATGTATGGAATCCAGCAATTACTTTAGGTAGCTGGATAAACCTGGGAAAACAGCAGTAACAGATCAACCACTTAGCAGATTAATAATATTCCTCTACATATATGGAACATATCAATCAATGCATAAGTAAAAGAAGGTGAAAAGACAGAGAAAAAGACAATGTCCCCGACTGACAAATGCAAATACGTTGTTAATCCTAAAATACTCATGTGGTTTTTACAAAATATTTATTCAAAAGGCCAGCTATTGTGTTCTCAGTTTTTTTTTATTATTCTTGGGAGGATGCACTATTATGTCAGCAGTAAGGAAAAAAAGGCATAGTTTCAAGATTTGTCCATGGAAAGAGTGGAAAGAAGCAAGATGTTACAAAAGGGCCACCACAATCTGCAGCTGTCTGGCGCTGCCAGATTTAAAGATCCAGCTCCAGAAGCATCCGCCAGGAACAAAAGCCACAAACAAATGTAGCTTTGCCAGTGAGAAAATCAACAAGTTTCGACTTACACTAACAAAATGCTCTGAAAAGATTTTTTTCCCTTGTGGTTTGATAGAGCCATGGTGCTATATGTAATGATGTAGTGTAAAAACGTTACAGTTTTCTTCATTTTTGATGAAAGCACTTTGTTTAGGAGTGAAAGATGTGTACAAGTTGATAGACAGATAAGTATGGGGCAGAAGTTAACTGTGAGGGTTGATAAGAGGCTACAGTCCAGAAGAGCACGCAGCCCTCAAGCTCCATGTCTGGTTGAAAGCCACATGGTGCAGAGCCCAGTCTTGATGAAGGCTGCATGTGCCCTTGAATAACCCATCCTATGAAGTCTAGACAAACTGCTAGATCGTTACAAGGCACTTATTGAAATCTGTTCTATTAACTGAGAACCTCAAGGTGTTGCTGTCCCTTGTTTCTTGTTTTTTCTTATTTGCAATTTCCCGTTGATCGTATTTTAATTTTAAAGCAATTTTGTGCTGAATCTGTATGAATGTGCAGGATGGTGTAAAACAGATAAATGTGAGATGAGAGCTAGCAGTACCAAACACTGCCTACTGATCTCTGGGTCTCAACATAAATGGGTGCTTAGCTTTAAAATTGTTGTTGAATTCTTAATAGTTCCTCTTCACTGTGCCAAACTGTCCTTTATACTCACTGGCAGCAACAAAGTGATATTCCCCCTCTAACTGACCTCAGCTAGTAGATTTGCAGCATTTTGGAGTTGCTGTGTCTCAAGTTGTCATATCCTTCGTTCTACCAATAGAGATCTTATTGAACCGAAGAGTCAGTCAGTTTTTGCATTTTTAAAGCTAAATGGAAAGGGAAGAGTACAAACCCAGTAGAGCAGAAAGATGCATTTTACATTGGATATCATGCACATGTGGGTTTGGATCAGGAATTCTTTTTCTTAACCAAGTACAGAAGGCAAAAAGTCATTGTTCACTCTATACATCGTGCGTTACAGTATGAAATCATCAGACTGACAAGTAGAGCTGGAACAGTGTTTCTGTATGGTATTTGTTAATGCAAGAAGCCCACAGATCCAGTCTTGCAGAACCGAGTCATAGGGGGCTACAGTCCAGAAAAGCACACAGCGTCAGTGCTGATAGGTTCCATCTAGCACAAACACAGTGGGAATGCTCCTACTGTAGTGTCCTTAACCTGAGGGAGTGCTTCATGGTTTAACTGCATATAACTCCATCACTCACAGATTGACAGAGTAAATGAGGTCAGTGCTACATATGCATCAAGGAAACAGCTACCTACTATTAGAATATACAGTCAATAATTATTTTTTTAATATGAAAATTTGACATCTGTCCACTCTAATGGAGTAACTTAGACTTGCATGTAATTCAAAACCTCCTTTGAATAAGAAAAAGAATCTCAAGTGTATTGTCTGATCAGAAAACCTGAATATTAATTTTGTCTTTACTCCTCGAGGTGTTGTTGTAGCCCAAACTTAACATATACGCCATAAATGAAGCATTAAGGTTCTTCTTCTTTTTCGAGTGTAAGAACAGTTTCAGTCAGAATCAGACCAAGAGCAGACGTTTTTTGGTGTGAGGAGGACTCTACTGGCAGGCAGGAACCCCATTCCATCCCAGGCAACCCACCACTGCTGCCTATCACCGTTCACACTGTCAGAGGATATGAACCCTTCAATCTGCTGGAATAGCTGCTTGCATAATTGCTCCCTACAGATTTTCTGAAAACTCCAACTAACATTTACAGACTGGGTTTTTAGAGTCAAGGTCTGAACTGACTGACAGAGTTTTCACATGCTGAATACACACCAGCAGGTCTGATACAAGGTGGGTAATACCTGGCTGCTAGTGACAAGCAGAGGGTTTCAGACTACGTGGTCTGTGTGGGCTCTGAGCAGAGCAGGATACTTCCCTTGCTGTGAACGTGGGAACCTGGGCCCAGTTGAGCTGCTTGTACCACACACTGGAGCACAGGACAGAGATCATCTGGCTTGGGCTCAGCGATCTAACTTCAGAAAGGGATGTCAAGGAGCTGCATCATTTGGCCTTGGTGACCAAGTATGGTGCTGAGCTGTGACAAATGGATGTAACAGCTCCCTGGGAAATTGTTTTGGCATTTTTTATGTCGACTCGCGTTGCAGCATGCTTTATAACTTGCACATCTCTTGAAGACTTTTTCTGTTCATTAGTTACTATGCCATAAAATATTTACTTCTTGCAAACGATTAGCATGTCTTGAAAATATTTTTCTAAAGCTGTCTCTTTACATGCCCCTAAGCCTAACACAGCTCTGTGCTTTTATTAAACCACATTGCTGTCTCCTTAACTGTGAAAAACAGAAAGGAAAAACAGAGGCTGCTGTGACTTTGCCAAAAGGTTTCATGTAAGTATTACAAAATCAGTAAGCAACCAACACATGTGCTCATGTTCCCAGCCAAAAAGCAGAGAGTTTTGCATGTAATTGATTATGTAATACAGTGAATAAATCAGTCCTTGCAATGCATTTCATCAGATTAATGAGGTTCAATATACCTCGTGAATTACCTGTTTCCTTATGTCAGGAGTTTAAAGAACTGAGCAAGACTAGAACTGAAGACATTGCAAAATAGCAGTGGGAAAAAGTCTGGGTTCACTGTCTGTGAACTACATGTTTTAGTAGCTGTTCCTTAAGACAGAACTGACATAATATAAGCCCCACTATTTCCCTTGTTTTCTTTCATCCTGGGCCAATGTCACTTTCATGGATATCTTCCACTTATGTAAGGCAATTTGCGGTTTGGTGCTTACTTCTTGTAAAAGCATTGCTGGGTAGTGTTAGAGGATTGCAGCAGACTGCACCAAGCCACACCATCTACATGCCACTTTTGAAACCTGCATTCAAACAAATTTGAGAAGCCAGCCCCCTTGTTTGCTGGGTGATCACCAACTTCTACAAGTGCTGAAAGTAGTGATGAATTATCTGTGAGTCTCCCTTGATGGCTGAGTTTGACATCCTAATATGTGGAAAGATGTCCTGCCCAAATGAATGAGGGACTACTAAGAGATGTACCACTGGGAGGGGGTGCTGGGGCACTAGAGGTGACTGGCGCAAACTGCCTGCAGTCATCTCTATCTAATTTTTTTATTAGAAAGTTTTAGAGTTACTGTTTTATATCTCATCTCTGCAGAGGGGCTTGATCTCATGATATCATACTAGCACTCTTCCAGAAGTGCCAATGTAAAGCATGAAAGCAAGGTATCAACCACAACATCCATTATCCTTCATATCTTTCTGAGTTTCTCTTCTGCCATCAATGTAACACTCGTGCATATCTCTGCAATGCTCTTATGTTCTTTCAGATGCTCTTTCTCTCTAAAAAATGTCAATACATCATAAACACACCACATGTTATTAGGAAATTGTCTGTTAGTGTATTCAAGTACATTTTCACCTCTACACGTGGACAAAATTAAGCATCATCCTGGCAAATAAAAATCTTGTTTTAATGTAACATCAGCTGAAGGAATGTCAAGGCAAGACCAGAAAGACAACATTTCAGCACTATTTCTGCATAGAGGTCTTGGAGATGTGGGGTATTCTGCCAGCAACCTCACACGCATACAAGCAAGTGCTGTGGGCACAGGCAACCAAAGCTTTTAAGATGCCACAAGTGTGTGCACAGAATTTGATTTGACTTTTCAAAAGCACATGAGGGATGTCGGCATACAGTAGTGCAGAGGGATGTGCCAGAGTAATATTTCAAGCAGGATATGAAGCAGTGACCGGAGAGATAAGTCAATCCCACATGAGCAACTTTTTGATCATAGAGAACAAAGTTTGGACTATTAATTGGAAAGAGTAGAGCTGTCCTGGCTCCAACAAAGTTAAAAGGTTTGGTTTGCAAATGCTGCAAGTGAGGATTTGAAGAATTCTGTCCAGGTCTCTACTACAAAGCTTTACGAGCATAGCTGTGCTGGCTGCAAGCGTGGAAAAATCACACCGAGCAATGCCAGTAAAAGCCCTGATCTGGGCACAACTGCGCTTGCAGACAATATTTCAGTTTGTCTAACTTATGTCATTTTGGGATAGGTTTGAGCCAGGCTGGAAGCAAGTCCTGTCAGAGAGGACCTTGCTTGGTGCCTCTGCTGACATGGCTGTGGTGAGGTGGCTGCCAGACGGACTTGGGACACCTAAACAGTGCTGAAGTCTCTCAACATGAGGTTGTTCAGATTGAAACCAGCATTCCTCCAGAGGCTAGCTAGCCAGCATGGACTGGGTGGTTCAAAACCTTGTTTGCAGAAAGCTCCTGCTGTTAAGAAATATTAATATTCAGAAATAGCATGGCCACTCGATTCATGTCGGCAGTCACAGCCCCTGAAAGGCAGAGCTGCCAGGATTGGAAAAAAAAACCCAAACAAACTAAAACAGATGCTCTGAGGGAACCCTGTAATGAGAGAGGAAAAGTAGGAGGAGATGCCTTCACAGGCCGGGTGACTGAAGCACCCGCATCTCAGCAGCTCAGGAGGTGCCCTCTGGCAGAGCCAGGCAAGCAGCGATCTGACGACCAGCACGGGAACCACATCACCCTGGTTTTACCCCACTCGTTTTTGAACAAATGGGACTTATTTTAAAAGAAAGAGGAGTAGTTGTAAGGTTAACTGCCAGAGGGTAAATCCAAGAGGGTAAAAAAGAGAAGTGTTATAAATATATGATTACTGAACTCTGAAAGCTCAAGCACTTGTTAATTACTTTTAGACTATTTTGATGCTGCGTGTATAAGACTGATCATCCTGAAAACCACAGCATTAACAGTTATGTAGAGGGTAAGACTAGGAATGAAAATAAAAGACGAATCTGTGTTTATTTTACAAGCTAGTTAAATCAGTTTCAAGAAACGTGTGAGTCTATTTAAAATAGATAATAGCAAAAATCACCGATCATTAAATGCAACTATTTACAATTTGCACAAAACTGATGATCAACATCGTTACATACTTGGAACATATAATTTGTCATACTTTTTTAAAAAATATCACGTATACTTTTTCAGATTTTACATATGTAAATCTTTTTTACATAACATCCTTTATTCATGTGAATGTGATATAGAAAATTTAAAAGTATTAAAGGTATTTAAACACTACCATATTTAGCAAAGGACGTAGACAGTAGTTCCAATAATGTCTGATATAAGTAGTAGGTATTTTTCGTGTCTACAGAAAATGTCATATTTGGGTAACAAAGGGCACTATCATCTCACCCAAATGTCATAATGCTGAATGTAACTAGACACACTGCAGTGAAACCACAGTCTGTTGTGCTGACTCCAATACCTCTTAAAGCTTAGCCACTAAAATCTGAGGCCAGGATGAACACACCATTCAAATTCCCTAATGGAAATTCAGAAGTCTACTATCATCCTCGGCCATATGAAAATTCTTACCTTAAGAATCGATCTTACATCAGTCCCATTCCCACTGTATGAACCAGAGTTCAACCATCCAGACTATAATATTAGGTTTTCTTTATCATATTAATTTTGCCATCCAATCTTCAACATTTTTATTATCATGATATCTGCATTTCTAAAGAGTCTGTCTTTGTAGGTTCTCAACCATTTGGATTACATTTTTGTAAGTTCCCCCTACAAAAAGAAACACCTTTTCCCTGCTTTCCTTTTTTATGCTGTCTTTCATATCTAATAAGGATCAACAGCCGGTTTTTTATTACAGAAGATACACAGGTATGTCTTCAACTTCATTTTAAGGCAAAACCTTTTGCAAAGACAAAAGCTGTATTACACTGTAAAGCAATTACAGAGATCTGTGCAATATTCCTAGCGCTTTAATTGCAGCATATAGGAGGAGAAGTAATATTACTGTCACTTTGTAATACTCTTCTAGCTTCCTTTGAAGCCAATGGAAGACTACTATTGCCATCAGTCAGAAACAAATTGGGCCTTGAATATGTACCCACTTAAGTAAATTGCTTGTTAGCTTCTCCCTTCAAAACTGAGATTGAGCCTGCCATTGTCAGGCTGAGATAAAACTCACATTCATTTAGAGAGGCAATGCAGAAGCATAATGGTTGCAGAATACAAATTATTTTGGCTTCTCTAATTCCTTTAGCCACCCCCACAGAGAGGAAGGCAGGCAAGGAAAAACCAGCTAGCACATAGCTCTGGCTGATACGAACGAATGGTCTCTTGTAGCCCAGCACTGCCATTGCTGCATGCGTGCTGAGTTTGTAGTGTTTCAGAACAGAGACTTGCATGCCTTGCTCTGCCCAAACTTGTCTTGACCTGTCTGGAGATTTTTTTTATACTTGATTTTCCTGGTTTCTCTTAGTTTTCTTCTGACGTGCAATTCAAGTGCTGGATCATAAGGTGCAGCTTTCTTCAAAAGCCCAAAGACCTGCAAGAGAATCCCAGGAGCATGGGAGCACGTACAAACTCTGAGTGCCAAACTGCCTGATTAACTTTGTTGCTCTTTCTCAGAAATGACTGAGAAGTGAATATGGTGTTTCTAATAGATTTTATTCCTGAGAATACAATATGGTCTTTCCCTGGTACATTTAGCAAAACGAACATAAAATTTGTGCATTTCACAAACCTCTTAAAAAGCTTTGCATCCAATAGAAGGGTTAATAAGTCAGCTTCTTCTCTGCCTGTAGGCATTAGTTTTTATGGCTAAATGTTAAATTTTACAGTTACATACATTTTATATGCACTGAATTTTATTGCCTAGACAGTTCTGCATTCATGAATCATCCTCATATCCTTTACCTATTTGAATCTAGGAATGGAAGTTAAAACGTTGCATGGTACTAACATATTTTGTTGTTTGTTTTTTTTTTTTAAAAAAAGCAACTTACAAAGCATTAAATCCAAGGCAGAGTTCAAAATTCTCATTTTCAGGAAAGAATGTTTAAACTAATGAACACTTGAAGTGACATGGATCCCAATGAAATGTTTAAAGAACTGAAAATTGTACAAAATTACATGTATGAAGAATAGCTCGAGAACAGAACAAAGGCCCTTTCCTATATATGTCTTCTTCTTAGACATTTTTTAAAATGCAAACTCTTCTCCCTCAAAAAACAAGTGAAACTGCAAACTCTGATATAACCATCACTTTCCCCTATCCCCTTGCTAAAATATTTCTGTGATTTCCAAGCAATGCCATGTGTTCTGCTACCAAATTGGATCAAGAAGCTCATGCAGCTTATCCATAATGTTGTTGTCAGAACCGTTTATGGAACGCATATTTCATCCGCAGGGTCTATATCTTGAAACACAGTTTATTATTCTGGGCTCACAGCAATGTTCCATGCTTTTGGATTCAAAAGCTGCTGACAGTTCATTTTCATTTCTCAGTCTCTGCATTTCTGTGTTTAAATCCAGTCGAATCCTGGCAAGCTGACGACTCAGGGAGTGCACCTCCAGCTAAAGACACAGTGAAAAAGGATTTTATTAGCAGAAGATAACTATCAAACTAAATTACAACATGACTCTCTAAGGACAGATAGATACATTTGGGTGGAATTGTAAAAGTAATTGCCATAAAACTCATCAGAAAAATAGGCACTTCTCATACCATTTTCAAGTGATACAGCCTTCTTGCTAGCTACAGGGCAGCCAAAATAATCCTTCTCTGGAGAAGCAACTATCGGATGTATATTTGTGAGCTACCTAAATAATTTGAAAAGGAAGTAAAAATAATTAGGATCAAAAAGTGAACAATTTGAAAGCTGAATTATGCCATCAAATGCAAGTGTGTGAATTAATACAGACTTAATCTCGTAAAGTGTTGATCTCTGAACCAAGCCCCGCAAGTCACTTAAGCACGCTTTCTAACAATAAACACATCACGGGAGACCTATCGGAGTTTGACTGCAGGCAGTTGTTTTAGCATGGCAATGCATAGAGACACGGTACCCAGCATCCCCCAGGATTGCACCCTTTGTGCTCGTTTTATATGCCTTGGAGTGTAAGATTTAGCTGCATATATCTTCCAAACATACCGACACAGAGACATAAGCATGCAGATCCAGAAGTCTGCTTCTCTACTGATATAATGGCTGTTCTTATTTAAATGTTTATATAGCCACAATTTCAAGAGAGAGTTTAAGTTTAAATTATACCAGCACCTCCAGCCCACTCATCAGGTCGTATGTCCTTTTAAAATGAATTCTTCAACCTCTATGACAGTTTTGTCCTTGAACAGGCACTTTTCCCATCCTTCTGTATTTTCTTTAACTTTTCCTTATTAGCTATAACTACCACATCCTGCCTATCATGCAAAGCAGTTAAAAGAGATTTAGATGTCACAGAAAATGCTGGACATTTCCAACGGATGATTGAATTATTTTAATTTCTTAGTAAATCCATGTTGATTTAACCATCTTCAAGGCCCTTTATTGAACTCTCTCCAGTATTTCCATACCTCTCTTGTACTGGGGAGCCCAGCACACTTCAGGTGTGGCCTCACCGGGGTTGAGGAGATGGGAAGAATCACCTCCTTGACCTGCTGCCAACACTAAGAACACTAATTTGTGAGACTGTATCACGTGTGTCATAATCAGGGCATGCAAATTATAGCTCTAACTTTTAAGGGCTAAATAGTCTCAATTTTCCTTAAATTCTGTGTTCTTAATTTTCCCATTCTAACTTTTAAAAGTAGCTTACTGAAAGTACATAGCATTTACAGGCACAATTAATAAAATACATGTACTGGAAACAAAATCCCAGTTTTGGATTTAACTCTTAACAATTCTATAACCTGAAGTCATAATTGCACGTAAATATTTCATTACACACATTTAACTGGACTAAAAATGTACTTTTCTCTGATGTAGATTTATGAAATTGACTGTAAAAATGGATATTACTTGACTGTCCTTCCTTTTTTATGACAGAGTATAAAGCATTGCCAGTATTTTAATGTCTTGAATATTATTAATGTTTAACTGGAGTGTATAACTTTTTATTGGAACTTTTCTTTGAATAATTGCTTCAAATTAAATTGAAATTCTTTTTTTAAATATGACAGTGCTGTGGACATTTCAATTTCTCAGAATGTTCTTAAAAGGAAAGTTAAGAGCAGAGAGGTATTGGAGATTCAGGTTTTGCTGACATAGTGGAAGCATTACTGAAGAAACTTGGCTTTCAAAAGGTCAGTTTTAGCTCCTTCCTACATTTTACATGGAACAGAATCTTAAAAAATAAAAAGACTGAGCAAATGTAGAATAAATGAAATAATCCACCTCATTGCCTGATAGTTTCATTTATGAATACCAGCAGCACAGAGGCAATGTTCTCATGCCATGAGTCTTCTAAGGCCACCGTGATTCAGACAGACGGCAAAGAAAGAGTACGCTGGAAGAGGAGCCTTGGTAAGTCCTCTGTGGTGTGTTCAGAGCTGCTCATGGAGCCCTCACCATGCTCTGTGATGGAGTTTGCTGCCTGAAAAGCCCTTGCTGCATGCAATGTGTCTGGTGCCAAACTCCTTGGCATCTCAGTTTGAATAGGGAGGTCCGAGGGTGTTTGCTTGATCTGTGGGGCTGAAATGTGTGAAGCCGGGCTAGCACAGCAGCTTTTTCATCGGCTGCTTCCACTAAAATCAAACCTCTCTTCTGTGCCTGGACAGGAGAAAAGATTTCCATCCTAGCTGGCCTCTGTCTAGCTCACAAGTACTGAAATAAGCTCATCAATTAGCTTAAATGAGTAAGGTGATTACCAGAATGACTGGATTTAGCATTAGTGACTCCTTGTAATCTCAACATTTTTCTCACTGCAGCTGCTGGCTAAGATTGAGCTTCTCATAACAGCTCAGCTACCCTGAAGTTAAAACATCACCTGATAATGATTTTTCTTATTAGGAGATGGACAAAATTTAAGTTATAGCTTAAAAATAACCACCCAGTCAGTGGGGATGTCACAGCTCAAGTCAGACTTCATCTACTGTTAAATCCAGCCCCTCCTTTACGTTAACTGAAGCAGCCTGGTAGACTTAGTGCGGTTTCACAGCACGCATCTGCTTACTGCAGAGGTGTGCAGATACCAGTACTACTTCTAAACGAAAAATACGGGTAGGAGAACCCATACTGCTGCATTATAACAGAGCCCTACATGGATTAGTTTTGCTCTAGACTGCTCAAACACAGCGCTACTAAAACCAGTTTGTTTCCAGTACTTGACCTTCCTCCTTTACAGCTTGCCTTGGAGAGTTTTCATACCTTACCAGAATATGACCCTGAAGACCGATGTTTACAATCTATGGCCCCTCTGCTCTCTTTTCACCTCTCCATAATACATATGAGAGATTAACCAGAAGTATTAACAGATTGGAGTTCTGGCCCTGAGAAACAGAGATGGTGACCTGCTGCTTAGTGACTGGGGAGGGACCTTACTCATTTCGCCTCCCTCTGCTTAAAGCAACCCCAGGAGAGTCCAGGCCCTCACAAGGGAAAAAAGTGGCCTTGAAAATGTGTACTTCTGAAATGTTGTGTGGTTGTTGGATTTTATGTGGTTTGTTTTGTTTTAAATCACAGAAAGTTGTTAGGGTTGCAGTGTGTCACATCAATCAGCACGCCACAGAGTGTCTACATTAAACACCCTACCCCATAGGAAGTGTGAAATTTCTGATGACAGAAGATAAAAAAATATTCAGCAGGTTTTGTTAAACAATTTATATGTTAAGGGGCTGAAAGGTCAGTGAATAGAAATAGTGTTTTATCTTCCTTGCATATATATTGCTTGATGATTAGGTCAAAAATGTTACAAATACAGATGCAGTGAAAAATATGACTATTCATATGCAGAGATGGGAAAACAGAGTTTTGTCATACTGTTCATTTTAGTCCCTGCACAACAAATTCAGAGAATGGTTGTTCATTGCCAGAGAATGGAAGAGCTGCTTTTCTGTCTCTTATGGGTATTTTTGATCTTTTGCCTTACCATACCTGCAAAGCTTGTGCAAAATTACTAGAAAATACTTTTTTTACCAATCCTTGGTCATCTCCAGTGCAAAAATGCATGGAGAGCTAGTTCATCCTTCAACTGGCAATATTAGGCAAGTGCAAATTAGTTACATTTCCATCCTATTGACTGCTAAGGAGTTTGATCTTGTCTTCAAACACTTGCAGGTTTGCGGTGCCTCAGTAGACCTTGTAAGACTGGTTGGATAATTAGTGCTGAAAAATCTGTAGGTCACATTTCCTGTTTCATGGGGAAGATGCATGCTGGCCTTTCTGGAAAAAGAATTCATCAAAGGGAAGGAGAAAGACCAAATTCAGACCTTCTGTGTAGGGACTATGCCTCAGCTGAATTGAGTCAGAAGTTTTTAACAATGAAGCTTCTGTTATGTTGAATTTAAGAGTAGCTTCCATTTCAGTAGAAAGAAATGAAAAAGAATAAAGACTTTTTAATGCATAGGGCAGGCAACTGGGCTTTTTGCCCAGATCTGTCATTAACTTTTTGATTATATCTTGTGGGTCTGTTTTATTTTTTCAAGGGAAAAAAAAATGCAATAATCAGAATGTTAAGAAGATAGGGAGGTTAGATTCACTGCAGCATGATCTGTATGGTTGTGTTGCAGTCTGGGTTAGGAGACCTCCATTATATTTTGGTCCTTCTCGATATCCACTTTGCCTTTTGCCTTTATTATGTACTGGCTATAATTCAATGGTTTTCAGGGCAAATGCTGTATCTGGCTGCATGTGTACGGTGCAACATAGAGACGTCTGTGCTATATTTAAATGATATGTTTCATTAAAGAGGACAAAGTCACCAGGCTTCTCTGAGACGCGTGAAAGTCCATGCTGACGTAGTGAAAATGCTTTTAATGCTTCAACTAGCTTTAAGCCATGATGCAATATGCAGCATAGACTTATCCCCTTAAAGGAATTTTCCACAGGGACGTTGCAAACAGAGGATCCAACTCACCCTGCATGGGATACAGGAAGGGCTGCTTAGTCTTTATTGATCCTTGTCACAAACTCCTCAGTGAATTTGTGTGAACGGGCTCCGAAAATACATACCTGTGTGCATATAGAAACAGTTACCAGAAAACAGCAAGAGAAAAGTACACACGGAGAGGTAGTGTGTGAAAGTCTTCCAGAAGCTGATAAACTCTGGAGGCTTGTGGTCCTGTTGAATCTGAGATAGCTGATAAACAAGAATCTGCAGAGAGGCCACCAGCACATGAAGACTTCGGTGCTGGGTTTTAGTCAAGAAGGTGGTGGTTGCTGAATGCAAACACAGACTACGTTTATATATGCCTGAGGAGGGAAGGGATTTTTGAACATCTCCTTAAAAACCACTGGTGCATCAGTATGCCCCTCCGCTTCTCGGTAGACACCCAGGGTTGTCTTCCACATTGCTGCTCTCACTGAGTAAAATGAGGGACTAAGGGGGATAACTGAATGTTAAGTACCAATAGTTACCTTTTATTAACAGTAACATCTTAATTTTATTGTTAATAATAGATTAATTCATAAAATGTGTTCTAATGAATATTGGTGGTAGTCTGTATCTGCTCCTGACTCATTCCCCTATCTGGAAAATTGACTTCCTTCTCCCTCATAGCTGGAGACAAGGAGGCAATGTAGAGAAGATGCCATACTGTCCTTGTAGGGGATGGAGTAGGAAGGGATTGTTCTCTGGGTAGGTGGAGACAGGAGAGAGGAAGGTTTTTACAGAGGCAGGGAAGAAGAGGCCAGCAACAAACTGAGCTCACTCACCACATCTGTGTACTGATAACAACAATGGCAGCATTAATTTACTGAGACCCTTAAATAGATGGTGGCACAGCCTATTCTTCTTCTTTCCTCTGGTGAGCAAAGCAGATATAAGTGGGTAGTCCTGTAAAGATTACTAAGCATTCCTATCCACAGATTACTTTTTCCAGCGACTAACTAATTTTTGAGTGTGGTTTAATTTCTGGAAACAGGAATCTCAGTCCACAGATTTTTTTCTCTCATTTATAGTATTAATCAGCTCATGAATGGACAAGAAAATGTTTGCCTTTATGTTCTCCAGCCCTGTTGCTAAGAGCCATATACAGTAACAAACTGTTCACATAAATTTTCACATTTTTCTTAGCTAAAACTCCAATAGGAAGACAAAAAAAAGGTCTGTTGGCATTGATAAAGAATTTGAGAAAAGCTCCTATGGTTTTTGCCATTCCAAACTGCTAGTTTATAGTCTGGGAACATTATCTCAGCTTCATTTCCACAACAAAAAGGCCCCATTCTTTTCTTAAAGGTTTGACCGTTCATCCTGTCCTTGGTGTTTTGCATCAGAAATGCACTTGTGTTGTCAGCCGTTCTATTAGCACTCACTTATCAAGGGTGCCAAAGAAAAGTCTAAGAAAAGGACAAGTGTCTAACAGGTTACTATAGTTTCTTTTGTTCTCTTAAAATTTGCAGACTTCAGGCATTTAAAAATGTAATTAACATTTGTGCATATGATAAATTTTAAAATTGAGTGAACTTTTCACTTTTGAATGTTAACAATTTCCATTGCCTGTTCTTCAGTAAATTTCAGTCACTAGTTATTTTTACGCTACAGATTTTTGCTATGCTGTAATCCTGCTGGGTCGTGCTAAGCATTTTACAGACACAGAATAGGAAAAAGCCATTTAAATTTTCAATGTAAATCCAGCATAATAGAAGGTATTTTCCCCCTAAAGATGAAAGAAAAGGATTTCAATTATTGCAGGATGGTAGGTGGGAGGCATGTTGCTAATATTACATTATTGAGTTATTTTTTCTTTCACTGTCATTTTATATAGTCATTTAGTTACAAATTATGAAAATGTATGAATAATCCACTTACACTACATCAGCTTGCTGTGTAAACCACAGTCCCATAAGCAAATCAAATATGACCGTGGAAACATTTAAAGGTACAGAAAAATTAATAAAGTTGAAGATCATACACATAGAGATCTCGCATAACAATGTTCTTCCACTAAAGTTCTGCAATTAAATTCAAACCAGACTGATCATTAATGGAAATTATCGTGTTAGGATAGCTTGATGACCTACAACAAGTGAGTCCAATGGTTTTAGTGTTGCCCAGTTTAAAGCAGAGTGGTGTCTGTATCACAAAACTGTTTAGCACAACTCCGTATCACAAAATATCTATATCACAAATAGAATTGTCACATACAGTTGACAGCCTGGTTGGCAAACCCAGCAGCACATCCAATAACTATTGCATGAGCCTCTGGTGGCAACATTTGCAGGTCAAAGTGAGGTAAGCCAATAATGTCAGGAAATCTGCACTGTGCATATTCAAGAATGATAACCTGAACCTCATTCTCCAAGGCTGCCAGAGTGATATCTACCAAAGGTGCTAGCTGTGTGGTCCTTGAGAATGCAGTTGAGGGCTTTGTTTGCAGGAGGATATTACACCAGGCTGAACAATTAGAATTTGAAAGAGATAAACTCAAGTCAGTACCACTGAATTTTGTTGACATGTCTCTAAAGATTGATGCCCAAGAGAAAAAATAATGTTGTAAAATAGAATTTGAGAGTAAACACCTCAGCATTTCAATAAGTGCAAATGCCATTTTTTTTTTTGCTGGAATGCCATGAACATTATTGCTGTAAGATAAAATCAAGGACAATACTATAAAACAGTACATAAAAAGACAGACACTACTTGTCACACAGTTAATTTCAGGCCTAAAATGCTGGCTACACGTTCAGTTGCACTATTTCAATGTTCCCAGATGGTTTCTGCAAAGAAATGCTTACTTATTCTCACAAAGGAATGAGACTATTATCTCCTCCAACACAATTCAGGGGAAACACAGAAAACCTACATTCCTTTAACTCTTTTTTTCCCCAAGTCCTGGGGCTGGTGATACAAAAGGATACTAATTACAAATCACTAGCATTAATATGAGGTTTTTGGAAAAGAATGTAAATAAAACAATGTTGAATTAAAGAGACAAAATAAGTTCAGTTCAGAAGCCTCGCCTCATTGCATATATCTAAGTCCCTCCAGTATGTGTATGATGGTGATAGATGTGAGCATCACAACAGCATGAAAGGCATTAATCTGCATGTTAATGATTTGCGGAATAGAGACCCCCACAAGTCGCAGAGAGTTATGAAGTCAGGTATGTTGATTACACCGGGGGTGGCAGGTTGCATAGTTCCAAAAAGCCCTGCCTGCCGAACAAAGAACAGGTCAGTATTTATTGCCAAAGGACATACATATTCATTACATTTGTTGATCAGTTCCAGGACATCCTTAGCATAAGTTCCATCCCTCGTGGTTGTCCTGCTGTTAGGGTCCTTTGCTCAGGCTCAGTTGACATTTTGCCTGGGGTCTTGGACATTCCTGTCAAGGGTGCTTGAAATTTCCTTCTTATCAGCGCAAAAGTTCTAACCTCCTTATCAGCAGACGCTCCTAGACCAGTTCTTCCTTATCAGTCGATGCTCCTACAGAATTCCATTGTGAAACCCCCCTCCTTGCAATATGGCCCATGAGAATATACAAAGGCTTAGTGTCCCACATGATTTATGTCAGAGATAGATGAAGAAACAGGATTTAGAATATTTATTCCTCCCCAAATGACAAGGAGCCTGAAAACAAAAGACAATGAAATGAGGACCCTGGGAGGAAAAAAGCAGAAGGACTGTAGGTAAATTCAAAGACATTGGAGGGACAGATTATCCAAGGTATTCAGAAGGATTACAGATTAAGATTTAGGAAACAGGTGAAATGGTTCAGATTGGAACGGTGAAGATAAGGTTAGCAAATTTAGTTCAGATAACAGCAAAAAGAAGTTTGGAAATTAAGGCAGAAATAGACAACAATCCTACCAATGAAGATAAATTGCCATGGATAGGCTTGCTTATATCAAAAGAATTAAATTATTTTATTCAATAAGTGTGTAGATGGAGAGGCAAAAGGAGAATGAGAAATCAAACATAGGATTAAGTCTACAGGAGAAGTAAGACAGTAAAATTCTGAGTAAACAAGCAAGAGAGAAAAGAGCATCCTTAGGACAGCTAAGAATGTCTCACCTGAAGGGAGTTAGAGAGGTAGGGTAACATCAAAAAAGGTATGATGGAGGCAAAAATTCACAACAGGAAAAAAAGTTGTAAGTAACAGCAACTGTTGGGGAGGATAAGTTAGTCAGAATAGAGACTATAAAGATAAAAGGAGGAGGACTGAGAGTGAAAATATGAAGGGTGCCAACAGATAGTGGAAAGGGAGTGGGAGGATCTATCAGAGCAGGTGCTGAAGAGAACAGTATTTGAGGTAAAAGTAGAAAGGAGAAAGCACAGGCTCACCAAAGGAAAAAGTGGAAAGAAAGATGTGGAGAAGTGCCAGTGGTCCTGAAAGCTGCATCAAGGAGGATGTGAATGGAAAGAACCCCTTCTGCCTGGCTAGGACTGAATACCAGTGATGAGGGTTTCAGTGCATACTAAAACTAGATAATAGAAAAAGCCTAATAAATGATAGCCGGGGATGAAATTCTGGAACTGTAACTGCGTGTGGGAAAAGGTCAGTGTAGGAAGTGCAACTGCCATTGCAGGCTGACCAAAAGAAACCAGAGAACTGAGGCAGGGAAGCAGAGAAACAAGGGGCAGTAGGACTTTGTCAAACAGGGAACAGAGAGGTAGCATCAAAGAAATCTTATCCTCCAAGGCACAGAAAGCAGGAAGAGGTTGGATTTAATTGATAGATAAACAGAGAAGGTGTTTGTCATCAAAGTAGTTTTAACTGTCTTTAAGGAGATTTTGCTATTTCATATTAGCAAAGGATTGCATGCTTTGAAACTACTCCCTGCAATTGCAAGATCCAGAATTCTCAAAAATGTTAGTGCCATATATTAAACTGATGCTACAGTTGACCTTGGTTCCTGAAGGATAGACAGGAGATTAACTTATATGGAAGCTTTCCAGCCACTAAAATTACAAATAGAAGTAGACACAATTCTATAAAATCTGCCTCAGTTATGGGGCAATCTAGCCATTAGCATTGAGGTGAAAATATTTTGGAGAATCATTAGGGTTGATTAATAGATTTAGAGGCCCTGTGAATTACAGAATAAAACTCTCTGTAAATCCCTATTTTCAGTCTTTCTGAGGAGACAACAGGGACTACCAAGGCCACACCAGCCTTAAGGCTGAAAGTATCAAGGCAGGCTGCCTTTGATTTATCTCAGTAACTGGAAGATTGACTTACCTGGCATGGTCTGGGAGGAGAACTTCTAACTAAAACAGTTTAGGAAGTCAGCATAGATCTCCTATAGTTTTCTAGTCACTAAATAATCATGGCAAAGGAGGCCAGCTCCCATTTTCTATGCTACTTGTGGCTTACCAAACAATATATGTTGCTCAGAAGAGCTGTTGATAGTACAGGCTCTACTTGCACCTTGGCACTAGCTTAAGCCCTGGTTCCAAGGTAAGATGCAGTGTCCTATACTTGTATTTGGGTGCTACACCCATACTGCTGTGAAGGCTACAGTCCCCTTAGAAATTCAGTAAGTTTGCCTCAGATGCTAAAATATCCACCACTTCAGTGCCAGCACAATATGCAGCTGCTGTTTGTCACACCCTCATTGTATGTGGTGCAGCGTTAGCAGTGCTAACAGCATTGAATTAGTTGAGAATAAAATAAGTTGTTGACCTAGAGTAAAACACTGATTAAGGTTGCAATGTCTTAATCTGACATATAAAACTGACTTTATGTATCCAACACTGAAAATTCGAAGGCACGCTTCCTGTAACCAACAAGGAATATATCATTGCAGATCACTCCTAACTTCCTTGCAACAGGGCAAGATAAAGAAATTGTAAAAAGAGCTCTCTAAACATATTGTTCTCTCTCGCTTATATAGAATTGCAACAAATAATAAATTCTATTAGTAAAAAACCCTGTTTTTTGAAAAAGGCCACCTGCGATTGTATGCCTTAGAGTAATTGAGTTCCTTTAGTAGGGCAATGACTTATCTCTTCCACAAGACCTCTTGCAGGATGATCTTGGTAATGATGTTAAACCAGCAACACATTTTGAAAAAGCAATCACCCTTCAATTTATCTAAACCAAAAGACTGAATTTTATCTGTTTTGAAAATAAATTTTTTTTTTAACACAAAATCAGCAAAACAGTAGCCAGCTTTCTATTTGAAAATGTCATGGTAGGAGGATGCTTTCAAGTTTGGTTTTTTTTTTTTTTTCAAAGATTACATATTCTTTATGAGTTAAGTACAAAGACTCCCTAGCCTAGTTGGGAAGCTGGGTTGACAAAAACTTTATGGGATCTATGCAAATCTATGCATTAATAGCATGTAAATTTCTCAAAACTCATAGAATCATAGAATGTCCTGAGAAGGAAGGGACCCACAAGCATCAAGTCCAAGTCAGATCCACTTATGTTTAATAAGAGGCAAGAACTTCGGTAAAACTTCTAGTCAGAAAGAGATCTAGAATCTCTTTCCAGAAAATGTTTGGTTTATCTCATTTCACTAGTCTAACGTAAGGAGAAATACAGAAAAATAAGGTTTCCCTACTCTTATCTCTAATTTAGAGGTTGACAGAACTTCTAACTTGCTTTTGAAATCGTCATTCTGAGAAGAGTTAAAGAAAGTATAAATGATGATAAAATCTGAGATGAGATTTGGCACAAAATGCTTGAAAACCAAAAGAATAGATAATGGATTAGAAGATATGGTATCCATAGGTGCATCAAAAATGTAGAGAGATGTATTGCATACAACAACTCACAAATCCATAGTTTTTCCCATGATTCAGAAACCAGTCATCTCTGCTGAAAAATATTCCAGGCACTAGAAATCCAGGACAAATCCAGTCTGGATTTTAATGTGTGGAACTCACTAATAGTGATTGGCTGTTTGGTAGAAAAATGGCTGTGATCCGATTGCAAGTCTTCGTGAGTGTATTCTTACATGGGAAAGCCAGGACAATGTTTGATCGTGTGGTCAATGGTGTATGGTGGTGGTTCTTCAGGAGCTAAGAACCACATGGTTGAAGCATTTTCTTAGTCAAAATATTACTAGGGCACCTGTACTGATGGCACATTGCAATTTTGAAACTTTCATTGTATTTGTTGTATGAATCATCACAGGATTTCACTCTTCAACTTTCTTATGCTGACACCTTTACCTAGCAGCTCAGTGACGAAACTATATACATGATAATCTTATAAATGAGAGGAAATGAACCCAGGGAGAACAAAGGAACTCAGGGTTTGTGGATTTACATTCCATTTATTTTAAAACTGCTAGAATTCTATTTAAGTCTAATTATATACATTAAAAAATAAGATATATTTAGCAACCTAAATTTTGTGGGACTTACAAATTTGTACTTCATGCTTATAATTTCTTTCTGGTTACTAACCCTTCCTCTGAACTGACCTGACCTGGCAGGGGTTGGGAGCTGTCCTAGGGAGATTTCAGCCTGCAAGGTAGCATTGGAGCCCTCCCTATGCCTATCCTCCTTCACCCAAATACTGGAGACTTCATCCCAGTACAAAGTCTACCCAGAGCCTCACCGAGATGAGGCGAGTGTAGTCCGTGAGTCCCAGAGAGATAGACAGACACTGCAATACTGGCTTTGAGGACAGGAAGAAGGAGTAGGTAGAGCAGTGCAGGGCTGGGTAAAAGTTCAGGAGTGCAGATACTGTGCGGGTACCAGCATCCAATCGTTCCGAGGCTGCTGCTTGGTGGATAAATTGAAAATCACTTGTCCCATGGCACATTATTCTGTTGACTGTCACAACTGAAACGTTTGTGTCAGGTTTGTTATGCTAACAGAGGCCTCTAGTGGGAGGACAGCAAATGCCAGACAAATGCTTTCTGCAAGGATAGTTCAAATGGTTGTACACGAAACTCCCTTTCAGAGTTGTGACAGGTCAGTGAAACCAGCTGGCTAGTGGGGTGGCTCTTTTTTCCACCCATCCCTAGCTGGTATAGGAAACCATACACAGAAACCCTGTGGACTACCCAGGCTTGGTATCCAGAGGTTACAAAGCTGAGACTTGTCACAGAGAATGGCTGCACTTGGATATGGGCACCACAGAGCTAGGTCTAAGGTAGTTTATTCTTTTTATTCTAGTTTATTCGGTTTGCCGAGCCTTCAGCAGCAGAGCCAGCATATGAAGATACTGAGTGGATGAAGGCAATCTCACTGTGCTACTGTTCAGCCCCCCAGTGATCAAAGAAGTTTTACAAAACAGCCTTGTCCTAATATGCAAGGATTTAAAGCATAAGCTCTGACATTAGTCTCTAACGTTATGATAATCTTCAACATTAAATACTTGCCATTTTACTTCAGATCTACAGGGTTTCCCTAGAATTCCTTTCACGGGGAATGGCTAAAACATTTCTGAGATCCCTGGCACCAGTCAGCTATATGTGATACGCATCTTAGTTTTCCTTTAAACTGAGACAGTAATGTACACTGGGCCTGCTTCTTTACTACATTGTATTAGTTTTACTTTAATGTAAAACTGGTATAATAGAGAATCAAGCGTCTAGCCTCTGGATTTGAATTGTCAGACCTTAGCTTTAATACAGAAGAAAATAAATCAGTGCATCTGTTACATATTTCTTGTCTTTCTTACCTCTAGAGGCAAAATCATTTTGGATAGATGCCCCAGGGAGCAGACAATACCATGTGTTTTCAGTGTTTGTGATATTTTTTCTTCATGGATCAGAAGATTACACAGTAATCTTGACAATAAAACAAACTTCAAACAATAATAATCCTCTGATGTTTCAGCTGTATGAAGAAAAGCCTCCTCAGTGAAGGCTTTGAATAGAAATAGGAGGTGATGGAGAGGGTAATTTGGCTGTAATTTTATTTTTAAGGTGATTTGACTCGTGACTAGGAGCAGCCCTACTGAAGAAAATGCATTGAACCTCTTTGATGGGACTTGAACTCAATCACAGGCAAAGGTCCTATCAATAAGCCTACAGCAGTGGTCCATTATTCCCAGGAAGCATGGCCAGAGAGCAGGTAGTGTGAATATTGCATACGTGCAGTCCTCAGCAATATGGTCTGCCCTCTTCTCTCCCATCTCCACTTCTCTTTGCCCAAACCAGGTCTTCAAAACTGCCTCCACCCCTCCTTCCAGCCCCAAATTTCATTGTATTCTCCCAGTTTCTAAAAGGATATCCAAGCGTATCATTAGATAGGAGATGATTGTTTCAACTAATGGTCTTTCCCAAAGGTAAGTTGTATGAAAAACAGGTAGATGCTTAGTGTAAACAGTATTTCTCTTCATTCCTGTTCATGCTGCAAAATAATAGCCTAATTTTATTTACACGCACATCTATAAAGGCCTCTGTCTCTCTGAAAAAACATATGCTTATACTTGAATGGTTGTGGTTAAACTGACGAGTGAGCTGGAAGTACAAACTGCTGGCATGAAGAGGGTTCTGGAGCTGGGTTTGCATTCTCACAGCTGTTACTTTTTCCATAGCAGGCACAAAATTTACTCTTTGAAAAGACACTTCCTTTTTGAAATTGTTACTGGCTTTGAGAAAAATAACACTTTTCAAGTTTTCTTTGCACATTATAAGGAAACACAAACAGAATACAAACAACATTCAAAAAATTCTCTGCCCATCACCTTTAAAAACCTGCAATTTTCTGTAAAAGGACTCTGCTGCATTTTCTTCCATTAAATCCCTTCTGTCTCACGTGTCCTCAGTGTTCTGTTTCTGCTATATGTGAAAAAGTATCTAAGCAATATAATATCAAGTCAAGGGCAAAATTCTTCTATGATGTGACATGCTATCACAGCACAGTTTTAGGAATCATCTGAGCCAGAGTTAGATATTACTTTATTTTCAAAGATGATCTTAAAAGGTGTGTTACACTGTTCTAGGAAGACAAGAAAAAACCTAAAACTCTAGACACAAAAAAATGCCACAGGAAATTACTACAGACATGCACTTTTCCAGAAAAGTATACTTAAAAAATATGTTAGAGGACCCAAAATGTGAAACTTCTCTACTATACTTGCATGTCTTTTCTGGTAGATGTTCAAGATCTAGCTGAAAAATAAATAAACGAAGCTGCTGTAAGAAGTATCTCTTTCTACATTGGACAATTTTTCTCAACTACAACATTTTGACTGTCTGTCATGCAGATCTCTTCCTAAATTGTCAGTATATACCCTGTGCTATCAGTGGTAATGTCGCTCTAAACATTCCAAAGGGACTTTTACGCGGTCATCCATGGTGCATTTATTTTCATATTCATTATCTAAAAGTTGGCCATCTATTTCAAACCAGTTGTCCAAGGAACATTTCCAGTCAGTGGAGGGAGACAAGTATCTTCATTAGGCAAAGATACACATCTGAAGATGTGTGTTTGGCACTAGTAAAAGGAACTGTTCTCTGCATGTACCTGTGTCAGCCCACTAAATGTGAAGACAGCTAATTTAGACAATCTCAATCTTTATGTAACTGAAGGTTGGTGAGATAAAGTTTACCACAAATGTACTGTTGTACTGGAGCTGCTGTAAGATTCAGATTCACTCCACCTTTGCTTAGGTACCCTTACAAGGTACCTACAGGAGTAATAATTGGCCTGAGGGAACTTCTATAGAGAGTGGAGAATGACGGGCACATCCTGAGAGGGAACCGTGACACAGGGCTGCACAGAAGAATATTACAGAGGCATCTTAAATTCTCTTTAGGCCACCTAAGATCTGCTGACGCAGCAGGAGGCAAGGGTGAGTCTTTTCCACTTCAGGCAACCCGGACAAGCACTTAGCTTGTGGGATGAGTCTCAGCTTAAACCCCATTGGATTGTGGATTTCCACAGTCCTTTACAGAACTAACTGCAATGTCATACTTTGCTGTAAGATAAACAATATCCAATAAGAGGGCAAATCCATAGTCGTCTGAAATAGTAGCTCTTAGAGAGTTTTTACAGCAGAGCAAAACAGATGTTGATTTTATGGATGTGATAAACTGTTTTAAAAATGGTAGTACAATAGGATTTCAGCCGCCAGCACAGATTGTGCTAAGTCATCTGGATATGTCCAAGGACAGAATTTGTCCTCAATGACTACACTTCTGCTTATTTTATGTGGCAGCTTAAAAATATCAGCCAGCATGAAGGATAGAGACAAGTGGTCTCCTGCTATGTTCATTAATTTTAGTGCAGAGCCATTTTAGCTTTGGGTTTTTTTGATATTCAGATGTCTGTGCACCATCTTGCCTAGTATATTTGCTTGCAGTAGTGTGGTGTGTGGTCAGATACACACAGATCTTGTGTGTCAGACAAGAGCTGCAAAAGCTGCTGTATTTCTGGCCTTAAGCTTGTCCTGAAAAGTATCAAAGCCAAGTATCCAAATGAGGTGTCCAAACTAGCACACCGGGAGTCTGGCTAATCTCATAACTTCAAGTCATGGTGTAGCATTCTTGCCACCCCACAAACTCTCCTCACCTGTAACACCATTCTCAGGGGTAAGCAGACTCAATTGAGGGCAGAATACCCTTCTTTCACCAACCTCCCTAGTCCAAGTCCTACTCTGAAATGCAGCTCCTTGGTTATTAGTGCTATTGCTAGTTTAACTATTATCTCAGTCCTGTTGGGCACAGTAAAATCAACGCTGCTGCCAAACTAGGTTGACCTTCACCATGCAAGGACCCAAGGCCAGATTAGTCCAGTACTTCAGCCTAACTCTACAAACCTCATTAGTTAAGATCAGACAGCCCACTCCTTCTCCTCCTTTCCATTCTCCTTCTTCTTCTCCTCCTCCTTCTCCTCCTTTTCTTCCTTTCCTGTCTCCTTTGACTGCATCTCCTTATCAAACTGTCCATACAGTCACGCAGGAAGTGCTCACTGCAAGGCACCTCCTCTTCATGCGTTACCCTTCATCATTAAGGTTGTTACGGTTTCAAAATCTTTGAGGGAATTTTTCTCTCCCCTGACAACACAGGGAGCCAGGACAGGTGGCGAGGGGGTGGTTGATTGCTCTGAGTTCCAGTTTGGTGGCTGGGCGGAGGGGAGGGGGGTGAGAGGTTTTTCCAGTTGGCACCACTTCTGCTCGGTGGCTGCTGTGAGCAGGAGTCATCGTTTTGCTGGGCTGGTGGAGGCATGTTGGAGGGAGCCCCCTTGACTCAGCCCCCAACTCCATGCGTCCTGTGTTGTCCTTCAGTGAATAAGTGATCATCACCACCAGGAATTGCTGCAGACTCCTTGGGGGCTGAAGTCACCTGCAGAGGAATTACTACCCTACACCACCTCCCCCCTACCCCCTGCAACGGTTTCAGACAGAAGAACAAGTAGAGGGCAACATCGTGTCCTGCTCTCCGTAAATATAACTGCACCGAATGGAGCAAGGATAGAACTTAATTCATTTAAAGGTTTTGGTTACGGTTGTTGTGTGTCCTGTTCTGGTTTTGGTTATATATATGTATTTTTGTAGTTAAGAACTGTTATCCTTCTCTATACATTTTTTCCTGATTAAAATCTCTTAATTTCAAAAGTCGTGGTGGTTTCAAATATGCATCTTAGTTTTCCTTTAAACTGAGACAGGTAAAACCAGGACTCTATCTGAGAAAAACATAAGCAAATAATACAGAAAGCAAAATTATTAATATGGAGTCATGTAATTCATACAAATGAATCAGAGTAAAAGCTAATTTTCTCCCTATACATGGAACAGAGATTTTTATGCTTCTAAATAATATTATTACAACTTTTACGTTTCATATAAATTTACTTCAGGGCTCTTCCTGGGTCACTGTGGACATTTTCCCATGATTTCCCAGGGATTTTCAAGTGCTTTCCTATAGTCTGACTTTTTCACTACCAAGGTAACAATATAAAGGTAAACTTACCGCACTTTGAAGGAACATTAAACCCAAATTTGTAACAGCATGTGGTGTTTAACTGCTGGGAGTTAAGCACATTATATAAAGTTTACTGGAAAGCTCAGAGCTAAGGGAATTCTGCATATCGGTTATGACACATCTAGGAATATTTAGATTTTGAATCAGAACTCAGGTGGGTTTCAGAGACATCAATTTTATCCCAAAAGGAATATTATCATAATACAGGCAACCACTACTGGTTAGTTCAAAAACTTAATTTTTTTCACAGAGAATGTGCTGACTAGATAAACTCCTCTGCTGTGCTGAGAGATTTTGTAAGGTTTATGCAAAACCTTTTTCTGAGGATACATGAAGACCTCAGAATAGGACTGAGGGGGTGTGCATACATACATGGCTTTCATCCTCAAAGAGTATACTGATAAAGCCAAGAAAAGAAATGGGATCATTGTGCCCCAGTTAGTCTGTTAATTGTTCACACTAATAGATATAGTTGCTAAGTGAAAAAACAGTTCTTGGTGTTGAGATTGCTCTATACTGGAGTTAGAGATAAGCAGGATTTGTTGGAGTGAAACCAGAATGCAGGTAGAAAAGTAGGTAGGTGGTTATATACTACTATGGTTTCCAAATTTCAACTAAAGGCAATTCATCTCTTTCTTGGAATAGAAGGAGCAACAAGATAGGAAAAAATAATTATTTATTCCATATTAAACAATTTAGATGGGTGTAGCAGCTTTAGTTTTCCAGTGGCTTGAAGCATGAATTTGGAGCCTGGCATAATATAAGCATGGTCCTACTGATCTGTGTTTGGCTTCCTCTGTGAAATGCTGCCTACAGCAGAGCAAGCTGTTAGCCTGAATTTGAAAGGAAATGAGGCTTATTCAATTAAGGTCTCTGTCAATCCTTCCCTAATAACTCTTGAACCAGATGGCCAGTTAAAAAAAAAAAAATAAAAAAAATTACAAGGGGATTGAAGTCTTTTCAAACCAAAGTTCCTAAAATCTTCCAGAAAAAAAGTGTATACAAAGAGAAGCAAGAATTAAATATTGCATACCCAGTGGAGAAGACAAGTGAGCTTGCCTTACCTGTTGTTTTTGGCCTGCCAGCCAGCTCCTAAGCAGCCGTACCTCCAGGGAATTAGCATCCTGGCAGCCCAGGATCAGCCACAGTACATGTTTTCTCTTGCCTGGCCCATGGGAGGAAACTGAGCACAAAATGGGTGAAAAAAAGGCTCGAGGGAAATGAGCGGTTAATATTTTAAGAAAAGGCAAAGCGCAAGGGGCCATGAAGGAAGGTAGTGTTCTCCCAGGTGAGGGCAGAGGGAATATGTAGTAACAGAAGTAGAAATTGATAGAAAATGAGATTTAAGTAGTTCTTTGGCTCATGTGGCCTCCTGCTTATTAAACATAATCACTGTGGTATCAAACAAAAGCGTTTTCACTGAACGGAGCTGTTGCAAAAAGAACACAAAAACTTGTGATTTGTCTATACATACACATCTATACGTGTGTGTATTATTTAGATCTGATTTACTTTGCTTTATCCGAATGTCAGATATTTCTGGTGGCAACAAGAAGGGCACTTCCGGAAAAGGGAAGAACAAAAGTAAAAAGTGAAAATTGCATTCTTCTTTCCTAACTGTAAGATGAAATTTGGGCTTGCGGTGTTTAGATTTGGAAGTACTATTTGCAGGGGTTTTTTTATATAATTATTATAGTGAGCATGAAAGCTCTTCTGGCAAACTAAACTGATTCTAAAATACCTACAGTACCACCAGAGTCAAGAATTCCTTTATCTTTTGCATCACCTCAATAGAAGGCAAACTTGAAATATGTTCCACAATGTAATATACGAGTTTGCAGACCTAGAGAGGAGACCAGTACAGCAATGCCAATTTATTTTACTGTATCCTTTATTATTGTGCACTATATCTTAATTTCTCCTATGACTTTCATGTTGCTGCTATTTCTATTAGACAATGTGTACTCCATATTAAAATGTGTTATCATATTATCACACAATATAACACTGACCAGTAATAGATGTCAATAGAAAATGCTGGAAGCCCTGTAGTGAAGAACTATGAGGCAGACAATTTGGAGACAACCTGCATATAGAAGAAAACATTCCCTTTTTTTCTTAACAGTGGTTAGTAGTAGTGGCATTATGCGATGACATACAGGGTTTATATTGCTAGATAAAATTCTGTCTAAATGTGTGGATATTTATCTACATAAATATCAAGATTTTTATCTACCTTACTTAGGCCTTAACCTGGACTGGACCGCAAGTGCCACGGGCCAGTCTGGTATTAGAAGTTTCACATTTTCTTTTATTACTTTTATAAATATTGCCTTCTAATTGCACTGGAGGTTCCACTGTAAGCTTTTGCTCGTGGCTAAACTGTGCAGCCTATTACAAACTAGGGACAGTCTATGTTCTCATTTCCTTCTCAATCTTGCCCATTTATTGACCTTCTTTAAGTCTAGAAGGCGTGGTCTACTAACAGACTAGGACAACTTCAGTAAGATTTTATCAGGGAGTGCAGTGATAGGAGAAGAGGTAATGGTTTTAAACTGAAAGAAGGTAGCTTTAGATTAGATGTTAGGAAGAAATTCTTTATTGTGAGGGTAGGGAGGCACTGGAACAGATTGCCTAGGGAAGTCGTGGATGCCTCATCCCTGGAGCTGTTGAAGGCCAGGCTGGACGAGGCTTTAAGCAACCTGATCCAGTGGAAGCTGACCCTGCCCATGGCAAGGGTGTTGGATAATCTTTAAGGTCCCTTCCAACCCAAACCCTTCTATGATTCTATAATAACATAAAATCGATTGGAAACTTCAAATCCCAAAGATGTAAATAAGACTTTTTCCATTTATCTTCCTGGAGAGTGACTGGAGGCATTAAAACCTTACTGTTCGTGGCATCCTGGATAGGCTAACAGTGTGTGTATATTTTCCTCTTCTATTATTTGTCTTACAGAACGCCTTGCCTAACTTCCACTCAGATCCTGCTCCTCCTGTCTTTTGATCTCAGTATGATTGCTTTGCTCCTTTGCTGACTGGATTCTCACAGTTTATGGGGAGCTGTGACTGAGAAAGTGCTTCAGAACTAGGCCCATCACAGTATAATTTAGGAACAAATCTAATCATCCCCACCACAGTATATGAGTTTAGACAAGGTTACAACTCAGAAAAATTACTAATAATTTTTTTTGTGTTGAAATGATAACAGAATAGCTTAAACATATTTTAGCTATCTGTATTTGAAATAGAAATTCTCTTCTTGAATAGAGATTATCTGTAAAGATTCAGGAAGTAAAATCACAGGTTTTAGGAATGTTGAATAGAAAACAATCTGCCAATCATGTTATATTACCCCCTTCACAAAACAACCAAGATTTATATTAAAAACAGTTCAGGTGTTCTTTTCACTTTTGCATTTCCTATCTTAGAGTCATAGTTTTCTGATGTTTGGAAATTCTTATTTGTAGCCTTGGTTTTCCGGTGAAAAGATTATACATTTGTCCTTGAGTCATTATTGCCAGTTGGCTGAACTGAATCTTCATCTTCTCTGGCATTTAGCTCTCGTGTCCCCACAAAAGACCCCATCACATCCCTCTCTGCTTTTGTTTTGTTAAGTTAAAAACACAAAACCCTTTTATTCTCTTGACACTAAAAGGTTTACTGTTTTCTCAATTCTCTCAGTACTCCCACCTCCCAGTACTGCAAGTCAAGTCTGTATTTCCAGGAACAGAAAAATGTAAAGATGATATTTATACCAATAAAAAATTATGTAGTACCAGGGCATGAGGGCGCAATACAGGATCATCCATACTGTCAAAATGCTAGCCCATTCCCTGACACAACTTCAGCTCACTCATCCAGCATTCCTCCAGACAACACTTGGTTCAGGGGACAGAGCAAGTCATGGTCATTCCCAGTAGATGCTTTGACATGAATCCTGGACTTCATTTTTAGGTGTGGCAGTTGCAATTTAAGTTCACAAGCCATTTATTTACTAATATAGCCATAGATTTTCAGACATTAATGAGACTTTATTTACATGCTGTCAGGACCTCCACTGGAGAGACTTGGATACAGTTGATTGCATTTTCTGTTTTCATGGACATATGGGTGACATCTCATCAGCCAACCTTTTGCAGTTGAGGCCCTTGGAAGCTGCTTTTGTTTACATTGCCATTTAATGATAGCTGAAGTAATTCCTGATCACTCATTTCAAAGTTTTTTCGATGACCGCCTTTTCAGTAACATAATTAAACCAAGTCTAATATGGTACCATTTCTGATTGGTGCTATGCCTGTTTGCTGAAGGTTCTTGCCAGACATGAGGGTTAAAAATATCTAAATTTTACCATTTGTTCTCCAATTTATACCAGAATGATAGACTAACACTTAAGTGAATTGCATCTGTGTCTAAATTGAAACCTGAGGGGAGGTCTCTGGCAAACTTGCTCCCTTGAGGAAACTTTTTTTTCTTTTTTTTAACAATCAGTCATCAAAAGAGATAGTAAAACTAATTTTTTTTCTCTTCATATCCCCTTTGATAGGAGGTACCCATTTATAGGCTCTAACATTTAGCAATCTGTTCCACTCCAAATTGCCTTTAACTTGTTTTCTGAAGATACAATTTCTAGTTACCTATTTCTGAACATTTTATGCTTGACAAAGATGATTGTTATTCATTATGTCCCTGTTGTTCGTATAACATCTAATTTCATATTCTACATTGGTTGTTCTAATTTCTTTCTTTTCTTTTGTGTAAACCTTTTATAATTACTATATTCACACTTCAATTGCTTTTTACTGTTTATACCCAATTTCTCAGACAGAAGAGATACAGTTGTTTCCATGTCTTTTTTTTTTCATTAATATAAATACTTTTTCTAGCTAGCAATTTTTTTGGACTCTTTAACCTATTCCTTTTTTTTTGTTTGTGTACTTTTTAATCAAATTTTGGAATCTTTGTTTTCTTTGTGCTAAAATCAGATGTTTTTTTCACCCCTTATAATTTCTCTTACTTCTTCACACGCATAACAGACTTCCAAGAGGCCAGTATCCCTGGTGCTCGGCCCTGTTATCATTAACATTTTATAGGAGATGGATATCCCAAAATCTCTTTTTTCACAGAGACAATCCTTGTCTGCATCATATTATTATGACTATGTCACAGAATTATAAGAAAGATGAACTGCAGAAGCCACTGCAGATCAAGTCCAACCTTGCTGCTCAAGGTAGGGGTAGCTTCAGGGTTAGATCATGGGTTGTGAAAGCAGCAGCAGGAAGGATCAAAGGCAGAAGAAGTGCAATAGGAATGACCTTGCATTTGAGGCACCTAGAGATCAGCAGTTCATCATGATCCTAGCACATAGATTCTCACGACATCCAGATCAGACACAAAGAACAGTGAGTAAATGCTGACAACTCATGGAGATGAGAGGTTGTATGGAATGAGAAACACATCACTAAGGTGCCCTAAAGGGTACAAAAAAAGCACGTGGAAAAAAATAGCACATAGGTCCCAAACTAAGAAGAGACCAGAAGACAAGATGAGGTCTCAGTAACTGGTATCCTTGTCCTTCAACAGGACTCCTGTACAGACCTGGATTCAAGCATTCTGATGCTTGCACGCTGAACAGATTACCTAGGTATAGGTGTCCTGGTGATTGTAGGACTGTGAGAGAGCAGGAGTGAAATCAGTATTGTTTTAAACTAAATTACCTTCCAGTTCCACTTTCACAGGGCAGCAAGAGTGTGGTTGCTCCATGGGGAGAGACTATGCTCAGGCAGAGACAGTGCCTTCATGTAGCAGGCACCCTCCCATTGCCGCTAAGCAAGGTGAGCAGGGCCAGGTTGACAGGAGCAGAATCTGCTGACAGCCCAGTAGACCATAAGATGAATGCAAAGTGACAAGCTGTATCAATGACCAGCCCAGAAAGTCCCATTAGCAAGGCAGCAAGGGGCAGGGCTGGGCAAAGAGTACCCACAGCATAGCTCAGGCAAGACTGAGCAGAAACAGGATTCCAGGCCCCCTGGGAAGATAATGAAGGTGTCAGGTGTGGTTCATCAGGGCAATTAATGATCTTTGGCCACTGAGGGCCACAAGGGATCTTTCATATAGATTTGTTAACAGTGTTGTAACGTTAAGTCCTACTCATCCAGTTGATTTTTAAAATCTTCAAGGCCAAAGATACAGAGGCCCTTGTTCCAATGTAACTTATTTCAGAGAGGTAATGGTAAATTTTTTTTCTTACATTTAAATTAAAATTTACCTTGCTGCAGCCTGTCACTGCTGCTTCTTTTTCTTTCAGCGTGCTGGCCCTGTCTTTTTGAAAGCTACTTTTAAGTAGAGGAGGACTGCCCTCAAAGCACGCTGAAGACTTCTGTTCTCTTGGCTGAAGTGTACTGTGCTTTGCCATATATTCCAGCTCCTCCACTAAACAGTTTAGTAGTCCTCTGCAGTCTGCTAACAACTCCTTTGCCTGGACAGGGCCCAGCCTTTATAAAGTGTTTGAGATGTGACTTCACCAGTGTTAACTGGAGGGCAAATAGAGAAGGTAAATGAAGGCTAAATTAATAGAGGGCAAATGGAAAGAGATGCTCCGTTTCCTGAGCATCTCTCCCTAGCTTGCAATTATCACCCCTGATCTGTTCCAGGTCATGTCATTTGCCCACAGAAAAGTGACAACCAGAGGGGACTCTTCTGGTTCATCTGTTTAAAATTTACATCAGACTACATCTTGGTCACTCTTAAAGATTGCCATAACAACCAATATGCCTATAGCTTGCTTATGGCCTTGGTAACGGAAAAATTTCTAACACCTTCCACTTTCATACTTCCAGCTTTCAACCTTCAGCTTATTCTATATGTAGCTGTAACTTACTTATAACATTTATTGATCATCTATTAATTCCACATGAAGTATTTATAAATGTACCCTTCATATAAAGTATGATTCATTCATCTACAGAAATTTATTGGTTGGGGGGCTATATTATATAAAACAGATCTTTATTATTAACAGAATGAAATTACAGTATACTATAAAAATCATTCATGATTATAAAGACAGAGAAACTATGCTGACATGTTTAATAGTACTAGAAATTGGATAATATAGCTATTATACTGTATATCAATTACATAGGATTTTATGGCTGAACAGCATTTGGCTTCATTCTTTATTTAATAGCTATTTTGATCTACCATGCTCCACTAACTTCTATCATAATTCTCTATAAATCAAGTAGCCCACTTAAATGGTTCAATTAATTATTCTACTTGATGAAAGAAACAAATATAGCCATACCTAAATAAAACAGTAAAATGTTCAGCAGAAATTTTCAACAGATAGATTTGTACTGAAAAACATTTAAATGACCACCTTGAAGTGTAAAACAGCCGCAAACAGGAATTGTGAAGTTTAGGAACTCGCAAAGGAAAAGTGCACAGCTAAAGAAAAAGGTCGTTTACAGTGAGAAAACTGCCTTTTCATTCCTAAAAGTAAAAGATTTTAATACCCGATACTTATCTGGTATGAAATACTGTATTTCTACTAACTTCCAGTACTTGATTTAATGGTAGGCTGATATATGCCACTGGGCAACCTTGCTCAACATCCATTAATGTTACATAGTGTGATTCAGACTCTGTATTCCACATCTTTCCCCAAGACTTCAGCCTTGCCTACAAGAAGGTTACCTTGCAGCGAGAATATTCATTATAGTCATGTCACACTGATGGGGATGGTTCATCCATGTTCAATGAGCTGACTTTTACTTTTCCATGACACATTATTTTTATGCAGAGAATGGAATTTACTTTAAATGACATGTTCAACTTGGGAAAGAGCTAAAGCTGCTCTCCTCGCTCCCCTTTCAAACACCATGCTTTGGGGGACAGCTTCTATGAAGGCTTGCAGAACACTTATCAGAAGCCCATTAGTTTGGAATCAATGTAATTCTAACTATGGAATCAAATTTTTAAAGTGTCAGGATTTGTTTCCAGACATCGCTTAATATAATTGCAACAAAGTATAATTTTGATATAATTTTCCATACTCTTTCCAAACAGTCCTGTGATGCAACAATAGTATTTGGGAGCAAGGTACAACTTGCACCTCTTGTCTTTGATATGTCACCAGTGGATAAGCGCACCTTTGGAGGCCAGACACAGCTGCTGATGGTGGTTTTCAAAACAGCAGCTACTTATTGCCACTGCAGTGTCAGAGACACACAACGTCAGTGGCAAGGACTGTTGGAGCAGCTTCATTGTGTGCAAAATTACTGTCAGGCTTGTTAAAAACACTGATAGGTACCTTCGGTACAGTTAGCCCCTTAGCTGTAACATAAACAGGGAAGAAGCGAAACTTTTGGGTGATCTGTGCGAAGCCCAGTTGCGTAAGAGCTTCTTTGTCTCCATTAAAATGTGTGGTTAATTTCCTCTGAAAGCTCAGCACTCTGCATTGCAATTGGGAAGTTATGAGGTACGAACAGCAAGAAATCTTGTGATGAAAACAGGTGCCACTAAACAATAGGTACCCACATGTTTCAGAGCTTATCAGGAGACTATTAAAGATTTTCCCACATATTGGTGTGCATCATCAGAAAGATCACTTTATGGTTATTTCCTGCATCACGGCTATCAGTTTGAGCAAATGGTGGAATGCAGGAAAGCATAATTTGGAGACCCAACAAGTATACACTTGTCAAAGAATCAGAGTTGTCTTCTTTTACAGTTTCAACTCAAGAGACTTACGCCTACCCACACTGCACAACTATGCCATAAGTAGAGTAGATAAGTAAAACAACAGTTTTGATGTAAATCCACCTGTTATGTCAACACATGGAAAATAATGATGATATTAATTGATATCACAGGAGCCTGAGAAGTCGGATAAAGGGGCAAGAGGTAAAATCAGGTTGCCTAACAACAACTGGATCAACAATATATACTTAGCACTATCATTATGAATTCTAAAATGTTCTAACCCAATCTAATTACTACAGTGTGCCAAAATCTAGTTAATTCGTATTTTATCTTCAGGAGATGTGCAAGCCTCATAGCCACATTTAGAGAAGATTTCATGATTCCTTAATGATTTTAATTATGTACTCTTCTTAAAAAATTATCGATTTACAGAAACATATGCTGGAATATAATGGGTAAGAAATTATGAAACTCACTGTGCCTTGCATTTTGGGAATGCTTTCAGACATTTCCAGTAACAGATAATTTTCATATACACCAGAATTATACACCTTTCTGGTTCTATGAATCAGATTAAATTATCCTAACAGCATTTAAGTACTGAACTACTCCCAGGGCAAGTATTACATGAATATCATCACACCAATAGATGTCTGATGTATAATTTCATTTCTACAAAGTTTACATTAATGTGAGACTGTTCTCAATTAAAATTCTGTAGAGAATCACTACTCAAGGTATGTATAAAGTTGGTGAATTAGACTGAAAATCCATTTAAATCAATATTTCTTTTTTATTTCTGATGTTTGCCTTCAGCCTCTCTCTTCCCCGCACATCTGTCCTTGTGCTCTTTTCCCTGGATCGTCTATTACCAACCAGTTTCTTCATCAGTTTCACCCTTCTGATCAACTTTAGAAGTTAAAAATGACCACAGATTGTGGCTAGCCTGTTGGGAGGAGAAAGGAAGAAATAGGTGCGAAGAGTGAAACAGAAGACAGGCGAGAAGAAAGACAGCAACTGAGCAACAAGTTGAAACTTTCAGACCCAAGAAAGCATTTTTGATATTTATTGGTTAAATCTGAAACCCATTAGGCTCCAGGATGCAAGAAAAATATCATCTGATAAGCTGCAGTTAAAAAAAAAAAGAAAGAAGAAACAAGGAAAAAAAACCCTAATATTGCAAATAGCTAAACACATATTTCAGTTTCCTGGAAACAAAACGTGCTAGGAAGAAAAAGGGAGGATGTTTTCAAAGTTTTCTTCCTGAAGAACAACAAACTTAAATCTTTTAAAAATTGTTCAGCAGAAGTGGGTTGATGTATAATTGAGTCAAAAAGCCCAGTACTAGAATGCTGAGTCTATAGATAATTTGAAATTCCTATACTGTTTCTCCTGAGCTGGGAAAAAATGCTTTTCATTCTACAAAACAAAATTACAGAGACCTTGAAAACCCCAATACAAACAAATTTATTTGTACTGATTATATGGCGCATGATTTGCTGTGTCAGATCTTAACAATATTCCACCTATCCAGTAGCGAAAGTTGAGACCTGAATTTCCATTGCAATTTCAGAAATCTAAACTTTTTTTTTTTTTCCTGTTATACCTCTTTGTGTTCCTCAAGTGAAATAAAGTGGTAGGAAACACCTTTGACTTGCCATGTAAGGAATTCCCAGCAAATATAAAACTCTCCTACCTGGACCTACTGGCAAAAGGGTGTATTGTGGACAAAAAGACAAAGGGGCAAGAACGCAATGTTTTGTTTTTCACACCTTTCTTCTACTTCCCATGGGATCTGTGCATGTGGCCCAGAATGAAAATAGGAAGGTAGAGTGCAAATTTTTTCTTCTGATGTTCAGACTGGAGTACCACGTTGATTTTTCGGTGGCAGCTGAATGCCCATTTCAGAAAGCATTACACCTGTGGGTCATCTGAAGGCAGTTAGGGCTTCTGTCTGTGTGTACTTGCAGTAGGACGTACATTTCTAGCACCTCCTGCTCTTCTGTACAGCTGCAGAAGAGCTGAATTGCAGTAAACAGAGGCTGAAATTGTTCCTCGGAGATGGTCCAACATATTGGACAAAATCTGGATTACTTGCCTTGAAATGTTAAAGTTTTTGGAGTGCACAGGTTCTATTCAAATTACAAATGACAGTATTTTTAATTTGACTTCACATGCCAGAAGCATGGCTGTGACTGTCCTGAGTTTCTTCTTTGATGGCTCAAAAAATTAATTTATCCAGCAACCATGTTGCTAGTACTTTGAAGTGATTTGGCAAAATACCTTAGATGGTAAGGAAGATGGGTGTGTGACTTAAGAGAGGATCTGGATCCCACATTTCAGAGGAAAATATTTAAGAGAAAGTTATTTACACATGAGGTCCAACACAAAAAACCCCAAGACTAACCCCATAGCTCAGGAACCAAGAGTGAGAAGGGAGAGACAGAGATGGTTATAGAACATGTTCTGAACAGTCACAGGAAGACAAGGCTCAACTTGATTTCTTCACTCATTACAAGTGGACATGTGTTCAAATATAGACGTTTTCTTACCTTTGGTAGGAAAATGTCAGTGTGCAAGAACTGACCAGGAAGTTAATATTAAGACAATGCACCAATCTACCACGCTTTGTTTGTGAAGCAGTTTTTAGCTAGCAGCAACATCACAGTGCTTAAGGACCTACCCTATTTGCCAGACCTGGGTCTCTTTTCCCAAAGATCAAGTCAATGCTCAAAGGAACCCATTTTTTGTCGGTAGATGTGAAAGCAAAATCAATGGAGAACCTCAACAGACTTTCAGAAAATGATATGCAGAATTGCTTTGAACATTGGCAGCATCATATGCAGCTGTGTGTCAACTCAGAAGGGAACTATTTTGAAGGTGATTGTAGTTGATTTTCTTCATTTGTTAAATAAAAAGAGTTAGAGGAAGTCTTGGGGGTTTTATGTCGGACATTGTATGAATAAAATTGTTCTGCACTTGAAAATCGTGGGTTTGTTGCCTGATAGATGCACTTGACTGAAGCTGGAAATTAAAATAGGCTTTTTGCTTTAGTTTCTTTCTAAATGTCACTGCATAATGTGATCTGCTATATGCCAGCAAGAGTGTACATAATAGGCACAAACTTGCTTTTTTAAGTACCATCTGGAATGCATGTGTCTGAGCAGAGCCAGAGGAGAAATTCAGCGAATTACTGAGTGCCACATCCAAATCAAACAGTGTGCTTCTTTTCCTGTGGTAGTTTTTTTGGAAAAAAAATGGGGCAGGTAGATGAGCTACGCTGTCTGTCTCAAGCCAAAACATTCAGGCAACTTTCCAATCTGAGTGAAAAGAAAACTGTACACAAACATTAGTAATGGAGAATATTATTTCTTTAAAGAATTGATCTTCATGAGAACCAAGGTGCAGAAGTTGCCTACTGAAAAACATTTGACTTAATCAGAAACATATGAAGGAGTCATGCAATAATTTAATATATGACTAATAATGAAGAGAGGTCATTTTATGTTCTTTAAAACTGGTAGGTCAGTGGATGGAAATCAATGGACATGAGTTCCAGCACTCTGTGTTTTGGTCTTACTTATTTACTATGGTATAATTGTTTTAACTTTTAGCAGAATATCTGCAAATTACGCTGCAGTTTAAATATCAACTTGGTCATGAAGTGCATTCATCTCCAGAGTAAAAATGAAACATTTTTGTATCAGGCAATTAACCTTCATTTTGGACCATGCAAATGAACTGTCTTGATTTTAATTTTGACAGAAGAGGTCATTCTTGTTAGATGAAGCAGAAAAGTACCAAAGTGAAAGACCTTGGAAAAAACAAGCCATATTAAATTAGACTGCCATCATTTTAGAATATATTCAGGAATAAATTAGAGGACAAGATTACAGACTGATCTTCACAGTAGTCACATATTGTCATGAGAAACACAAATCCTTTAGATTTAAAATGAGCTAAATTTAGGCCATAAACTCTCTCTGGGATTTGCATGTTTCTTTGAAGCATGTTCTTTTAAAGCCCTACAATAACTAAATATGGCAAGTCTTGGAACTAAACTTTGGAAGAACTGCAAAATCTGACCACAGAGACTTATCTGGAAAAGGACCTATGCGCTAATTTTATGCTTTGAATTAGATGGTGAGTATTACCAAAATCTTAACTTTAAACATCCTAGTTTTGGTTCCAAAAAGGATGCCTTTTATAGACAGAATTCCTTGTTCAAATAGTATAAAGCATGAGAAATAAAAAAAATCTGATACCCATTTTTTATTATTTTATTTTAAAAATGAGCAATAATTAAGGACATGGCAGTGACAGTTTAAAAAAATCATTAATTTCTCCTATCAGTCAAAGGCAAGATGATGTAGGGCTTCTAGACAGGCGACCAGGGCATGCTGACCGATACTAGCTAGGAAAGCAATTTTAGTCAAAAGCCACAAATGTTCAGTGTCTGTTGAGATAGAGAAGGAGGATTTCTTATTAACATGCGTGCAACTGAGAAGTACTCAGCAGGGCAAGAGCCAAAGCTCTAATGCTATACACTTCAGTTATAACGTGGGTTGGGGTATGAAGAGCTTAGATTTCTGACTCACACAGTTGTGCTGTTACTTTACTGCTATGGCTTTTTTTTTTTTCCCTAGTGAGTGTTTGTTTTCCTATAGCCACAAACAATGCATCTTTGCTGGTATATACTTTTGGTGGATTTGATGCAATCCAGCATTATCAGCACTGTTAAACTAATCTAAGTTTCTAAACAGTGGTCCAACGACCTATAGCCTGGACTGAAAACTCATTTTGTACAGGGACAGAGGAGGGAATAAACAGTGTTGATACAGCAGATGTTTTCTTGCAGAAAAAAACCCTTTGAAACACTACTGCACCTAGCAGAACTCCATGTGGGGTATACGGAGAAACAATGTTCATTCTGAACAAAGGTTTGAGCAAGACATTACAAACAAAAAATGCTGAAATCTGCCAAAGTGAATCTGAGGAAAGTGAATTGGGAGGCTGAGCCTGCATATTGCCACATATAATTTGTTGATGTTATCATCCACCGAGAGATATTATCTGAGTGTCACTTGTAGCGGTAATACTTCTTAAAGCTTTGGTAGGCAGATTTTCTTGGTATTCTAACACTGCTTTTATAATCTGATGCCCCATTAAACAAAAAAATATTATTTCAGAGACGTTGTTTTAATAAGCTTTTTTATTTTTATTTGGGATCTCTTTGGGCTAAAGACTGTTGTTGATCCAGAATGTCATTTTATGTACTTGTAGCTTTGGACTTCCTAGTGCTTTGAAGAGAAGACCAGAAAAATCCTATTGCCCAAAGCCGCCTCCTTGTTTTTCCTTTCCATTCCTTTCACATAGTCATTGACTCCTGTTTAAGTCTCAGGTTGTACCCTCAGTGCCCTCTCTGTTATATCACAGGTGGCTATCACTGATGAGCAAATTAGAAACAAGAAAACCTAAGTCCTGCTGAAAACAAGTTACTCCAAACAAATAAAACACGTTTCATGTGGCAGTTCTCAACATAGTCAGAGAACACTGCTGCAGCATCAGGGACACCTGCAGCATCCCAGACAGTGGGACTAAGATGCAGAGCTCAGAAAGGAGACCTCGAACCTTAATCTCCTTAGGGAAGCAGGCTATAAAAAAGGATGTTTGTTTTAATTGAGAGCCTTTTGTTTGTTTTCATAGAATCATAGAACTGTAGAACTGCTTGGTTGGAAAAGACCTTTGAGATCATGGAGTCCAAATGCACCTGTCCACTACTAAACCATAACCCCAAGCACTTCATCTACCTATCTTTTAAATACCTCCAGGAATGGGGACTCAACCCCCTCCCTGGGCAGCTGTTCCACTGCGTGACTACCCTTTCGGTGAAGAAGTTTTTCCTGATTTCTAATCTGAACCTTCCCTGGTGCAACTTGAGGCCATTACCTCTTATCCTATCACCCATCGCTTGGAAGAAGAGACGAACACCCACCTCGCTACAGTCTCATCTCAGGTAGTTGTAGGCAGTGATGAGGTCTCCCAATTGTTTTAAAACAGTTTAACTAAAAGTTCAGCATCACCTTCCAGGCAGCGCTTTTTTCTTGGTGGGGGACAGCAGAGCTGAGCACTGCACACAGCCAGGGAGAACTCAAACACTGTGATACATCTCCCATGCACTGCCACGCTGTGTTCCCAGGCCGGGTGGCCCCACTCAGACACGTGGGCTCAGCGCAGGCTGCCAGGCCCGCTATGGCAGCCCCCTCAGCAGCTGCTCCGGCCTTGTCCCTGATACCAAAAATGCCAGCAAATAAACTCCATTTTGGAGTTTTAGAAAGCAGAACCCTTTACTTCAGAGCTGGACGCATGAGGGAGTGATTTCAACCAATCACGTGTAACAAGACAAGAGCTGGAGACAGAACATATTTCCTATTCACATGCATATGTATAAATTCTCCCAGAAATTTCTAAGGACTAATTTTAATGTTATTATGAACTTCACAACAGCCACAGCTCTGCTAATTGGAGCTTTTGCGGCAGCTCTCTGCCTGATGTTGCATTTGAGACAGGGAAACACTGCAGATGCAAGTGAATATAGAAGACACATCTGTTCAGCACAGACCATATTTAATGCAAGATGTTATCACAGAATCACAGAACATCCTGAGCTGGAAAGGACCCCACAAGGATCATCAAGTCCAACTCCTATCCCTGCATAGGACAATCCCAACATCCACACCATGTGTCTGAGGGCATTGTCCAAATGCTTCTTGAATATTGACAGGCTTGGTGCCACGATTCCTTCCCTGGGGAGCTGTTCCAGTGCTCCACCACCCTCTAAGTGAAGAAACTCTTCCTAATATCCAACCTAAACCTCCCCTAGCACATCTCCCTGCCATTCCATCAAGTCCTATCATTTCTCTCTGAACAGTGTCTGGAAAAGCATTATTTGAAAAAAAAATATGCTATAAAGCAAACACGTTTTCAGAAGGACATTCTGTCTAACTTTTAAAAAATACAGTTACTCAGATGAAACTTTAGCTTATATCAAAATATAGCACTTCCGTCACAGGACCTACTTTTCGGACCAGCCCCGCCCCTCACGCAGCTCTCGTGCCTCTGTCACTCACCCCCCGCCCCGCCCCTTTCCCAAGGAGCACCGCCCTGAGCGCACGCGCAGCCTCGCGCCCCCTGCCGTCGGCTCGTGGCGCGGAACGGCCGGGGGGGAGGCGGGACAGTTCGCATGCGCATTGGGGGCAGTGCGGCCGGCGGCGCGTGGCGGGGGGGCGGTTTAACCGTAAACATCCTGCGATTTGAACGGCGCGTTTGGGCGGCAGGAAGGGCTGTAGCCGCCATCTTGTTTGTTTGAGTGAGCGGCTAGGCTCTGGAAGGGGGAGTGCAGCGCCGCCCGAGCCCGGCCTCGCCAGCCACTGCCTGCGCCCGACCGGGGTAAGGAGCGGCCTCGCCCCCCGGCGGGGCACGGCCGGGGAGTCCGCAGCGTGGCTCTCGGGGCGCCGCCGGCCCCTGCGGCCGCGCGCGGCCGGGCCCTCCGGGAAGGGGTGGGCGAAGGGCAGCACCTGGGCCTCCTCGGCGGCGGGGCCGGGGGTCCGAGACCGCGTGGTGGGGGTGACCCAGCGGGGCGCAGTGAGGCCCCGGCTGCAGCCTGGGGGTGAGGCCGGCAGAGCCTGGGGGAGAGGGGCAGAACCCGTGGGGGAGGCAAGGCCCCGGCAGGGGGGAAACACAGCGCCCTCGAAGGGGTGTGGGGTGAGGAGCAGGGCCCCTGGGGGAGAAGAGGGAGGAAGTCATGGGAAGGGACCCGGGGAAGAAGGCAGAGCCCCAGGTAGCGTGACGGGCAGGGCCCTGGTGGGGTGGAAGGCAGGGCCCTCGGTGTTGGGATGGTCTTCAGGACTGTTGGGGGGAGTGGGGGTGGTGGTGATGGGCAGGGCTCCAGGGGGTGGAAGACAGGGGACGGCAGGGCCCCGGGGTGCGCTCCGAAGTGGGGGCGGCCCAAAAGAGAACACCCCGCTACCACTAGGCAGTGGTGGGTCGGGGTCCCGCGGCTGCAGTGGAGTAGTGGATCCGACCCCCGGCCGCGGGCTGGCAGAAGGGACGGCGTGGTCTCTGTGGCTGGGGAGGGGAGTAAATTTCTATTTGCTTGTCTCTTGTTTCCTCACGTGACGTAACTTCGTACTTGCATAAAGCCGGCTGGTGAATGTTCTTGCCGAACTCGCTAGTAACATATGAACTGCCTTCTGGGCACGGAGAACGTTGATCTGCAAATAAAAGGCCCCTTTAAAAAAGCCTGCCTCTAGAAGAATTAAGATCTTATTCTAGCAGCTCCTATGGACACTCCAATATAAGCCTTGCTGTGGTTTTAAAGATTTCTCTCATCCTGAATGAAAGGCTTCTGTTTATATAAATATAAAGCAAGGTGTTGTGGTTTTGTCAATAACAAAGGAAATCTGGGGTCGCTGTGACTATTGGCATGGCACCATTTCAGTGAAAATAGCTTTGCATTTAATTTAGACATATGGAAAAGGTATCATTTAGGCCCACATTGTGTAAACGTCGTCTGTAAAACTCGTTACATCAAAAATGGGGAAACATCAAAGCGTCAGTAGGGCGAGGTTTACCATTCTGTTTTGTGAAGGTTCAGTTGTAAGTCATAGAATCATAAGGGTGCAAGAGACCTCCGAGATCATTGAGTCCAACTGTACCTGTCTCCCTACTAAACCATGTCCCTAAGGAACTCATCTACCCGTCTTTTAAAATACCTCCAGGGATGGCAACTCCACCACCTCTCTGGGCAGTCTGTTCCAATCCCTGACCACGCTTTCAGTGAAGAAATTCTTTCTAATGTCTAGTCTAAACCTCCCCTGGCACAACTTGCGAAACTTGGAAACACGAAGCCTGCTGATCTAAAATTTTTAACTAGAGAGGAAGTAAGTATGATGGGGGGAGTACAAGGAGCAGCAAAAGTTTGAGAGATGTATAATAAACTTAAATTACCCCACAGTTAAATCAGTCTTGTCTTGCTGTCAGGTTTGCTGATATCATGGGATTTCCCAGAGAAATGGGAGTAGTTGTCTCGGTTAATATGCAAGTTTAGCTTCTTTGAGGCAAGATGTTAGAAAGTTAGCTTTCTACATTTGGGCTCTTCAGGTAAACAGTGAAGAGGAATAACTGCTACAAAAGATGGAGTAGCATAAGGAATTCTGTTCTCTTATTCAACTTATGTACACTTGTAGACCATGTTCATACATGGTTTGTGCAAGTGTCTTAGTTTGACTTGGAACTGAAATTGTGCAAAACACTTTGAGATAATCAAGATAAGGCCTGAAATTAAAAAGTTCCTTTTCTATTGGATGAGAGGACTTATTGAATCTAGGGGCAAGGGCAGGATACCTGCTGAGGTTTAGAGAGGGAAATGGAGTTAGAAGATGGGAGTAGCAGTGTTCATAGGGTTCAGTAATCTCAAACTCTATAGTAATTGAGACAGATGCCTTTTGAATTAGTAACTTTTGTGAGGCGCTGGTTCTAGCAGTTTGATTGTGTAGATGCGTAGTGTATTATAACTGAAGAATGGTGAATGCAGTTCCTGTAAAGGAGTGGTGTATTTTGAGCAATTATAGATCTGGTAGTACAACCTAAGCCATAGTATTCAGAAAAAAAGTTGATGGAAAAAATAAGACCTGAAGACAAATGGAAGTTGCTGTATGCATTTGTCAAAGGTATGCCAGGTTGGACTAGTTCAATTTCATCTTTTCAGTAACTGATTTTGTGGACATAAGAAATAGAGGTGACTTGTCACTGAACTTCAGTAAAGCTGCAGGTGCCACAACGAAATGTATTAGAACTCAGAAAAATGCGTATTAACCAGAGAATTGTAAAGGTGGCTGAAGGAAGAACGTGAAATAAGGTAGTGCTGAAAAGAGACGTTGAGCTGTAAGAAGTTGTTAGTGGAGTTTGTGAAGACTGGTCCTGTGATGAATTTTTTTTTTTTTTTTTTTTTTCCAGTGACACTAGGTGTTCAGTGTGCTAATGAAACTGCTGGTGAGACAGCATCAGTCAGGGGAGTTTTGAACATGTACCGAGGGCTATATAGTGAAGTTAAAATTGAATATGAGTTGAAATCGAAGAAATCAAAGTACAGTTGCAGGGTGGGAGTAATCCTTGTGGACATCTGAGTGAACCGCAGTCACATTAAACTATGGTGAATATCATATCTGCTGACTGCAGTGTTATTGTCAACTGTTAGTTCATTAAGCTTCTTTCTGAATGTCTTGAAGGATGGGACTCAAGCAAAAATGCTTTTCAGAGTTTAGATAGTTAGCCATTCTAATATGCAGAAGGACTTGAAGACTTAATATTTGTGAATTAATGGGTAGGATGAAGTTTATAGGTAGCATCTGCCCAATTGTCTTGTTGATTCTTAGGGAGGATCCTCAGATAAGAGAATCAAATGGGCAGATTCTGGATCAGAAGCTTTGGACTATCTGTATTGTGTTAGTTTCACTTCACATGTTCACTTACTTTGTGTGTAGACCGGTAAGTATTTTTTACACTTATGTAGAAACAAAAATATTAAGATTATGTGATCATTGAGCACCAGTTTAGGCAGAGGAGGAACCTGAAGGTGGTTGTGGCACATTGAAGCAAATTTGAAGTTAATTAAAATCAAGTTTAAAGTCTTCTAAAAGCAGAGTTTTGGCAACATTAGGATTTGGTCCCACCTGGTCTTACGTGAGTATGTATTTTTTTCTCACAGCAGTACAAGCAAGGCAGGAAAAAATGAGTGCATTCTTTGAACAGGTTTTAAATTCCTTGTTCATAACCAGACAGTTTCAAAAACTAACATTTGTATTTTACCTTACTAGTTTTTTTAAGAGCTATCAGCTACCCTTTTTCTTTGCAGGATTCTTATGTATTGCTTTTTCAGCCAACGACATATGCTTTATGTGTCTGCACTCTGCCACTCCAAGAAACTTTTAGTTCATTTTGTGTTCATCCTAGTCTTGAATTATGCTAGAAAATCTATTCCTTCTCCTTTTATGCCACTGCATCAGCATACTGCCCTATGAATTAAAGATCAGACAAAAAGCCTGGAATAAGGAGAAGGAAAGAAAGAAAGAACAACTCAGGAAAGTGAGAGCAACCATTGGGGCCTGCTTTAAGCAGTTGTGCTGCTGCTCTAAACAACAGTAGCTGGACTGCTGCAGCTCAGAACTTTAAATTGAGATTTGTACCTTTGCTATAACCCAGGCACTGGCATACAGAGCAGAGCATCTGCTGGAATTTGGAAGTGGCATAGACTCGTATTGTGACAGGAAATTAGTCCTTCGGGGAGCAGAAGTATTGTTTGGTAATAACAGTTCAGATTAAAACACACTTTAAAACTATCTGTATTCTAATCATCGGTGTTTCTCTTAATTTGTTTTACTGTGGCAAGTCTTCATTAATGGACTAAGAAACATACAACATCTGTCAGAAGCTAGTGTTTTGGGGGTTTTTATTCACTCCAGAAGTTTAAGTACCCTGCACACATAGTATCATCTTTTCATTACTCTTAAAGGCAAGTTTTAGGTTTGATCCATAACTCCAATACAGAGTGGTAGTCAAACCTAGGTAACCACAAACACAGGTGACCGCTTCCTGTTTCTGTGCCTTCCCTGGGTGTAGTGGTTTTCAGCCTCTATTCTTGGATTTAATTGCTAACAAAGCATGTGTTTTGAAACCCATTCACATATATGAAGATCCGTTGTGGGGGGTACTTTGACTGGGATTGTCAGTTCTTGAAAGGCAGAAAGAAGTTAACAATATGTCTGGTGGGAAAAAAAAAAAGAAAGTTGTGAAATTATTAGCTTTACTGTGATCTCAACACTTTGGGGAAATATCCTTCCTGGTAGATACCTTAGATAGTTTGTCTTATGCTTGCCTTACCATTGCTGTCTGGGATTTGAAGTGATAAGTTGTTTCCATCTGAGTTGCTCATATGCTATGTTTCACATTTAACAGGAACTTCTCCATATATTTTCGGAGTTGGTTAATGGTATGTTTTAAGGTTTGTGAAGCTCATCCTGCTTATTTTAATGATTGTAAAACATTGGTGAATAATTGTGTCAAACTCCATGAATTAAAGTACATTCTTTTGCAGCTGTTATACAAGTTGCTTTGCTAACTGCATGTTTGTGTTTTCCTCTGTTCCTCAGGTTTAGGGGTAATTTACAGGCCTGCTGTTATCAGAGCAGTGGATGGTTGTGGTAGCAAATCAAGATATCCAAGTGCTGTGCTGCAAAGTTATGTCTCTACATATAAAAAAGTATTCTGAGAAAATACACGAGGAACTGAATTGTCTGCTGGCCTTTGAGGCAGTGTAATGTCTTTCAAAAAACAAAGGAGAGGGGAGTAGAATATCTTCCTTTAGATAACTTTTATTGATCAAGGAGACCTTCAAAATTGTTCCGTTGTGCCTTCCTAGAACAGCTTGCTCATGTCCACCTTCCTGCAGCACTGTCCTTAGCCCTCACACTAGCTCAACAAATAAAAATGACATTTTAACTTTTTGTTAATCTGAAGCTTTCTTATGACTCAAACTTATCAACTTCACTACTAAGATTGGGTTTAATGCTTTCCACCTATTGTGTTAACTTTAGATGAACCTTCCTGTATTTCCTTTTGAACCTGTCCACTGTGTCTTATCTAAGAGAATCAGTGGCCAGTCTGTCATTAAGACAGATAAGCTTGATAATCAGTTCTGTTGTCCAAACAGCTCTGTTCTGTTTAGTGCAGCTGAAATTCAAAACTTTCATCACCTTGCATGTTGAAGGATACTTATGAGTTGGGTACAAGTATGGAGTATGGTACCACTACAAAGATAATTTCCTCTGTCTTTTCTATTTCTTCAACTCCCAATTAATAAAACAAAATAAAACCCCAGGAAAGAAAAAAAAATATTATTTGCCTTTATTTTTTTATCTCTAGATCTACAATTTTTCATTTGGTATCATCCAGGTACCTAGAGGTTGGCTTTTCTTCCACTGAACCAGTAATGCCAGTGCTTCTCTTGCCCCTGTATTTATTTTTCTACCAGTCACTTTTGTACTCCTTTTTGGGAGGGCAGTGTACCCTATAAATATCAACAGCTCTGCCCCAGCTGCTTTGAAACTTGTTTCTTTTACCTACAAGTAAATTGGTATGATTTAGGAATTGGCTTCTGGAGCATCTCTCTGGCTGTCATGATTACTCATGTTTTGTGTTTCCCTATGTTCTGTGTTTGCTTCTAAGTTATGTTGGCATGCATTTGGGAAACACTGGGGGGGGGTTATGGCTAGAAACTGATACTCCTTGCAGTGGCTCTGCCCAGATTAAACTGCCCTGCTTTTACTGTTAGGTTGCTGTGCTTTAGCATTCAGTCAAACCCTAAATGCACTTGTTGCATCTCTCCTGTTCTCTATAGCTTCTTTTTTCCCTAGTTACAAATATTGCTGGAATGAAACCCTATTTGTGGAGAATTTTCCACCTCCGTAAAGCAAAGTTTTTGTTTTCTCAACTTGTAATTGAACCTGAATCACATACTTGCTTCATGCATGAAATTGGCCTGTTGAGATTGTAAGACGTCATGCTGTTCTGCTTCCCTGTGGTTTGATATGTTGGCATTTTATCACTTAGAAGAATACTAGATAAGTGGGTAAAAGGAAGTCTGTTTTGCTAGTGAAGGGAAAAGAAGAAAATTAGATCTTCAGGAAGTTTGGAATAAGGCAGTCAATTTTCTTACCAACTTTATCAGCGCTTGAATAAAAAATTATTCAAATTATTAATAAAAATTAATTAATAAAAAATTATTAAAAGGATTATAAAATGGCGAGCATTCTGCTCAGAAGCGAAGACATAGTTGTACTTTATGTTTGAGAAAATATGGTGAAGTTAAATTTTAGGACTTCTATAATGCTGAATGTTTCACTGAAGCAAGGTACTGTTATAGAACAGTAGTAGCTACTGAATTAAGAGTAGAAAGAAATGGAAGTGGTGAAAGACTCTTGTGATCTGAAAGCTGAGACATGTTTGCCTTACATGAGTTTGTGTGACTACCATAAAGCTCAATATATTCAAATTTTTTTTTCTTGTGGGATGGTAAACATTTTTAAATTATATAAAAGGTCGTTGGTTGCTGTTTTTCCTGGTTTATATTTCCTCTGCAATAAATATATGTGCTATTACATGGCCACCACTTGTAAATGTTGGTTTCTTAAATATTTTATATAAATAGTCTGACCGTAATGATTGAAAAGCAAACATGTTCTTTGCTTACTGCGGCTGAGGGGGTGTTCACAAGGATGTTCCTTATAAAAAATTTTCTAGAAAAATAAAATTACTTTTCTCTTTACAGGTTCGCACTTTGTTTTAGACATCTGGGACCATGTTCTATGCCCACTTCGTTCTGAGCAAGCGTGGGCCGCTGGCCAAAATCTGGCTGGCGGCCCACTGGGATAAAAAGCTAACCAAAGCCCATGTTTTTGAGTGTAATCTGGAGAGCAGCGTGGAGAGTATCATTTCACCAAAGGTATCTATTTTACACTGTGATATAATGTTATCTTGTAGTGAAAAGAAACTGTCTACAGGTTGTAGTTATTTGGGTTACTGAAACGTATAAAACTTGTCAAGTTAGTGTTTTAAAGGGTGTAAAGATCTGTTCAGATGTGAAATACTCTAAGACTATTTGGTTCTGAGGAGTTGTTTTTTGTGAATTTTCTAATACTGAAGTGTCATACAATGTAGTTACAAAATGTTTTGCATTGTCTAAGTGGAGGACTTGTATTTTGATATACCACGTGTCATCTAGAAGCAAATGTTTGGAAGAGGGGAAAGCCCAGGCTTTCTATGAAGTAATTTTTAAAGGCCTTATGTTGGCTGTCTTTCAGTGCTGCTATTACTGGGTGGTGTAGAAATGATACTCGATATTCTTGTTTGTGCTTGTGAACTCAGTTCAAAGTATGTTGCTGCTTAGCTACAGCAAAAAATCTGAAGTATTGTGGTAGTCTGCAATGGTGTAAGGATAGTTTTCCATATAATAAAGGTACTGCACTGTAGTGTAAAGGCCTTACTGTTGAAGTTTTTTGTCTCTGGTTTATCTTTTGGTTGATACAAAGATAATAATATTTCTACTCTGGATTTTGGAAGACCTGCTAAATATAAGCAAAACTTTATAGTGCCATCACAGAGGTACTTACTATTCCAGAACAGTGGTTTGCTTCGTGTAAGCTCTGGAAGGATTTGGAAAGAAGAAAATGTTCACTAGTGAGCTTCAGCATTCTTTCAAAAAAGAAGACATTGATGGAGACTCTTTCCTGTATTTAACTTTGTGTAACACTTGGAATAGCTGGAATATTAGAAAGACATTGTATGCAATAAAAATTTTGAAATCTTAAAGTTTGAGGTTAAAGCCTGTATGGCTTAACCTTTCTGTGAGACAGTTATTCCATGTACCCTTCAACACAAGTCTCGTGCTCTTTCAGACTAAAGGACTTCAGAAGAGTCCTTCTCTGGATATGTTTTTTTTATCAGTTTTCTGTTCCCACAGCAGATATTTGATTACATAGTAAAGCAGTGAGGTTAAAGAGGAAGTTAAACTAATTTTAACGTGGCAGTGTTCGTTTATGGACACCTCACATCTTCCACTGTTTCTCTCTGTTTTTCTCCTTAAGTGCAGGGCAGAAGATGGAGAGGTAACAACAGTTTGTAACCAAGTTTTAATTAACCAAATCCTAATCTGTGGCAGTTAAAGCTTTATTATTTTTCACTTCTTTCACCAACAAAGATTTCAGAAATAGATGTGGTCAGGTGGATTTTGTTGTGATCTTTTTTGTCATCTAGACAGAGCAGTTTCTGGGGATTCCTGGAGAAAGCTGCTGTTATTTTAGGGATATTTGCCAGGTTATCCATAAATAATATGTAGGGTATCGCCTTGGACTGTGGATTTTGCATTCTTCCTTTCTTGAGTTTTCTACTGATTTTTATACTTGTTTTGGATATATGATGTTATTGAAAAACTCATGCAAAACTAACTGAAATTTCATTAAAGGAATGAAAGTAAGGTTACCTCTCTGTGCATTATGTTTTCAGGTGAAGATGGCACTTCGAACCTCAGGACATCTCTTGTTAGGTGTTGTTAGAATCTACCACAGGAAAGCAAAATATCTTCTTGCAGACTGTAATGAGGCTTTTATTAAGATTAAGATGGCTTTTCGTCCAGGTACCTACCTTTATCTAAGCACTCTGAAAAGTTACATTATTATGTAATATTTGTTAACAAGGTATACAATTCTACTTTTCCATCTCTGTAGAATAATTACATAAAGTTATACAGGATTATAGAAGTTATTTTTCTTTAGTGGAGCTTCAGGCTAGCTGTTGACTGAATTGAATGCTGAAAAGCATCTTTTAATTGAATTCTGAATGGAAATTTTCCCTATTAGTGCTGTTTCAGTTAAAATCTTGTATTATCATTTTGGCTGTTGCTGGTGTATAGTGTTATATGGAAATATGCTGCAAGGCTTTTACTTTCTGTCACAAGTCTGAGAAAGGCCGATTGCATCTACTGAATAGAAGTGCAGAAGGGAGTTGTTTCTGTCAAGGGTAAAGATTGCCTTGCCCCAAGTTACAAAAGAAACATAGAAGCAAGCTGTTTTTTAACACTTTCACATTTTAACTTCTGGAAATAATGTGAACTGTAATGTGTGCAACAAAGATATTTTCTCTTTTGTGTATGCAACATATAACTTCCCCCTCTCTTGTTGCTTACTGTAAGATTTTCTTTGAAGATGGGGAGCCATGTTAATATCCGAATTGGCTTTCCGTCCAGCAGTTGATTACTTCGCTGACACATCGTCGATAGTTTTCTTTAATTTTGGCTTGGGAAACCTTTTTTCCAGCTGGAGTGTAGCTGTGACAGTGATGCTGCTGGATACTCACAGCTGCTGAGTTACATTCTACCTTTTCAAGTCTCAGAGTGTAGTAGATTTGAACGCTGAACTCAAGGAAGACTTTTTTTTTTTTTTTTTTTTTTTTTTTTTTTTTTAAAGGTAACTCTTGAAAGCCAGAGCAACAGTGAATTTGAGAAAAGTTAAGGTATATAATGCCTTCATTTCCTGATCTTCACGTTGTGATTTGGCTGTTGATCTTCATGTAGTTTTCAGTGGCAGTTTGTTGACTGTTGTCAATTTTTTTACTATCACATTTAACTTCCCTGGGTGATGAGAACTCATACATTTGTTTGATTTCACAAGGTAATCTATTTTCCCCATTTTCTCACTTCAACAGAGCACATACAGAAGGTGAAGCACCTTAAAACAAGATTACAAAAAGTGGCACGCTGACTTGAAACGAGTTGATGCATTTGTCTTTGTTCTTAGTTTATCAGATTTGTGCCTTAAGTCTTGATCCTGTCTGCTCTAATAACCTTTTACATGATTTATCTTAAGTAGCAAACAGGTAAAAATATTGGATAGCACTGAAAGGATGGACTAGGTTTCTTCATTCCTAGCCAGGTACCAAGATGAATGAACTACAGACTCGTGCTTGTTCCTGGTCTCTGTGGACAATGGTTCTTTGGTCCATTGCGGAGGGGAACATGGTGGGCAGAGTGTTTCTGAGGTATCTATACCTCAGAATTGCCTTTGTTGTGTGGGTCAGAAGGCAGACCATAGAGCTCAAATCTTCTTCTGCAAGTTACAGAAGGAATTGAACCTGTATTTTCAATGCACTTTGAAGTGTCCTGATCTCTAAGCCTTTGAATAAAGAGGTACCAGCTACTGGCACTGGTTTTGTGTGATGCCTAATCTGATAGTCATGCTTTACGAATACCCACTGGGTAGCAGATTAAGCATCTCAGGAGGATAAGAAAAGGTATATATGTGGCTTGTGTTATCCAGGTCTTTTAAATGCAGAAGCCTATGATTTTGTGTGGCTCAAGTACTGTCGGTACTGTGCTGAGGCTTTCAGGGCTCAAGAAACTGACTAAACGACCAATAGCGAAGTAGTCCTATTGTGTTGCCACTGCTTTACCCATACCAGGCTGCTGTGTTGCTGCTGCTTTAGCCAACCCAAGATATAAGATCAACTAACTCATCTGAAGCATCAAGATAAAATGGTTTTATTGCAGGTACCTGCATTGCCAGATGCCTGCATAATGTTGTGATGACATACAACACCTGTGTTAGCTGCACAGCTCTGCATCGTGCTACATAAACATTAGCAAGTGATTTGAGGCTTCCAGGGCTATCTATACAAAGCAGTACAAGGGCTTGGGCATATGTATTTTGAATTTAGACTGAATCTCAACAGTAACATAAATTTTCTTTATAAGTATCTAGCATCAGTTTTACAATTCAAAGACAAGAAGCTTATGCAGAGAAAACAATACTGACATTGTAGGGAAAAATGTTGTTCTTGTAAGGAATGGAAACTCATGTCTGAGTGTTCTTCTCTGCAGGGGTTGTCGATTTGCCTGAGGAAAACAGAGAAGCTGCTTACAATGCTATTACCTTACCTGAGGAATTTCATGATTTTGACCAACCACTTCCTGATCTGGAGTAAGCTTGGTTTGTTGGTTTTTTTGCCTTTTTTTTTTTTCCTTTATTTCCATGTAAATGATGATTGATGTTAGTCCCTTACAGAAGCTTTTGAAAAACTCTGATAGGCATTATAATTTTCTTTTTTTTTTCTGTGCAAGGCACTCTACATCACATACATATGATTAGTTTTATCAAAATGTGCTGGTTGGCCTTCTGTAGTGACACTTTTAATTCTGAAATTTTTTCATACTACTGCAGGGGTGTCAAACTCGACCTGCGGACCAAATCCAGCCCTCCACCTTTGTTTTATCTGGCCTAGCACCTTGTTTCTACCTGGCAGCAGCGCCAAGGTTCTTGCCCCTATGCTCCTGCCAGAGTGCTAGTCATGTGTGCAGCGTGTGACGCGCTTTACACTGCAGGAGCAGGAGAAGGGTGGGAGCTGTATTTGGCGCCCTTGTACCAGTGCGTTACTTGTAAATATAATAACACGTATACAACTTGAATAATTCTTGATCTTTAAAAATTGATGTTGCCCTTTTGGATTATTCATACTGGAATTTCTGACATATAGTTTGTGTTGTTTGTTGTTCTATTTGGCTTACATTCCTATTAGAGCATATACTAATTTGAAACTACATAAAAATTCTGTGTTCCTCTAAGAAACATGCTTTAACACACGACAGAGTGTTAATTTGATACCATTACCAAATATTCTTTTTGATAAATTATTTTAATAGCTTTTGAAGTTGAAGGGGGGGAAGTCTTTTCTTGCTTATTAATTTGGCCTTTTAAAATTAGTGACCCCAACACAAAAAGGAGTAAGAGAGATTACTGATATATTTCCTAGAAGCTAATATAGTTTGAATTATAGGTTTTAATCGTGGATGGTCTTACTGTTTTAAGTGTTTTCTATTCTGTATTCACCTTCAGCTTTTTCATTAATTGACTTAAGTGTATAGTTACTGTAGTACTTTTTAGGAACTAATTTCATCTAAGGAGGCTTAATCTGTTGTTAAATTGAGATTTTTAATAATTATTTTCTGTTTGTTTAAGTGATATTGATGTGGCCCAGCAGTTCAGTTTGAACCAGAGTAGAGTGGAAGAAATTACAATGAGAGAAGAAGTAGGCAACATCAGTATCCTCCAGGATAATGACTTTGGTAAAACTCTCGTGTATTATTATGTGCTACTAAATGTGTTACTAAACTAGTTTTGGTAACTGTGAAGTTATGCTTTTGCAATTAATACAAAATCCCCACTAAGTACAGAACTAATTAGATCAAACATGTTGTGTTTCTTTTCATTTTACTTTTAGTTTGTATGTGTTAATTTTTCAAAAAAAACTGTCCTTTTAATATTCAGCAAACTTCTACTGCCTATATAAAGCTCAAGAATATTGTCAGCTTAATTAGTGAAGTACTATGTCCATTATTATTTTCAAAATGTGTGAATATGAAGTCAGGTGTTGCTTTAATCATAGACGTGTTTTCAGTCAGAAACTGTTGAGATTTCTAAAGCTGAAGCAGTCAGTGGTGAATAGATCACTTCTTCCAGTATCTTTTCAAGGATGGTGTTCTAAGATCTGAATTGAAGCCTGAAGGCAGTTGTATTCAAACATTCAGTTTCCATAGCACAGTAATGTCATCCATAATTCAGTAATCTTTTTGAAAGCATAATCTAGGTATTGATGGTGGTGTTGATTTGGCATTGGTTTGCTCTTTGTATATGAAGCCCAACCTCGAGGCATAAGGTACAACTTTTTTATTACTTCCTTGGAATTCTTTGATTTCAGTGCAGCTACAACTTAGAAGGATCTTGCTAAAATCCGTTCAAATAAGTACAATAAAATGCTTTGAAGACGATGTGGTTATTTTTAAAAATATTTGAACAGTATTTGGCTAGGTATTGTTGGGCATAATTTCTTATACCTTGTCATTAACTCTGCAATTAAGGTAACTTGAAATGAAGTTTGGTCTTATATTTGGGCCTTTGCTGTTTGATTAGCTAGGTCTCTTACATGTTAGTTCTTCAGCATTTATAGCAGTTAAATGATGTTCTTGCAGGTGACTTTGGCATGGATGATCGTGAGATGATGAGAGAAGGTAGTGCATTTGAAGATGACATGCTAGTGAGCACCAGTGCTTCCAATCTCCTATTGGAACCTGAACAGAGCACCAGTCACCTCAATGAGAAATCTAATCACCTGGAATATGAAGACCAATACAAAGATGATAATTTTGGAGAAGGAAATGATGGCGGAATATTGGGTATGATCGAGAAATTTGTTTTTCCCCTGTCCTGTCTTCTGCCTGTATAATTAATTATTGGGGGTGACAGGGAAAAGGTTATTTGCTTTGCTGCTAAGGTCCCTCCCCATGTTATGCCTTCAGCAGTGCAATTCTGGCTGTGAGTGCTACACCAATACAGATGATGTGTAGCATGTTAAGTGTTGGCATATTTTCAATGAAGTAAAATTAAATCATCCAGAGTTTCCATAACATAATTTTTCCATAACATAATTTAGAGAAAAATCAACATGCAACTTTTCTTGTTCTTTGACTCCTCCCAAGGGTTTAATTAATATGTTGGGGGTTATATTGAGTGCTTCTCTGTGAAGTACTGAGAAACCTAGTAAGGTGCAAATATGTGGCAGGTGTATTGTAATAAAGGTTATCTGTAGTCTCAAAATTTGAGCTGAAATGCACCTTGAAAAAGCACTCCTAACTAACTGCTTTTGAGTCATCATTGAAAGTATAGGTTTCTTTAGCCTTTGCACTATCTGTGTTGTAATAAATTTGTTTTTACTGTATAAATTTGTCTATACTTGTTTCATGAATTTGTGGTTACTAAACTTATTTTTTCATATGGTTGTTTCAGATGACAAACTTCTCAGTAATAATGATGGTGGCATTTTTGATGACCCACCTGCACTCTCAGAAAGTGGGGTGATGATGCCAGAGCAACCTCCCCATGATGATATGGATGATGATGATAATGTATCAAGTGAGTATGATGTAGGGCTAGATCTAGGATTGCTTGTTTTCAACTAATTTAGTCGGGATGCTAACGCCTTATAAAAGCACGTTGAGCTTAAAAATATGACATACGGTAATCCACTTTAAGGTGTACACGAAGTGATGGAAAGGGTAGCACAGTTTTTTAGTATTTTGACATAGTGCAAGATACTTATTCTAATTGGCAGTGGGTGGACCAGACAGCCCGGACTCGGTAGATCCGGTTGAACCGTTACCAACTATGACTGACCAGACAACGCTCGTTCCCAATGAAGAGGAAGCTTTTGCTCTGGAGCCTATTGACATAACTGGTGAGTAAGCTATTTCAGAATATTTTACCTAGGCCATCAGTGACCACTGTAGCTCAGTGAGGTGGAAATGGCTGTCTCGCACTGCTGCTGACTCTGCTTTTCAGTTGGGAGAGAAACCAGGGACCAAGTGCTGAGTTCCTTTTATTCTAATGATAGCCTTGCAGTACTTTGCAGGTAGGTAGCTTACCTTGATGGTCTTGGAGGATACCGGTTTGTAGTTTCTGCAGTAAGTATAGTAGCGTAACTGCAGCTTTTGATAAACATCCTAGTTAATATACAATGAATTGGAATAGACCTCATCGTGTCTTCAGTTCTAATAAAGTATCTGTAGTGCAGCACAGTTCTTAATGTGCTGGTTTTGGTGGCCAGGAGTGGCTGCACTGAGAATGAATGTTCTTCTGGTGGTTCATCGCTTCTAATGAATGGCTGAATTCAGGAGATGGATCTTTGTATTTGGAGTTCTGCAAAGTTGTGAATTTCCCTGTCTTTTTCTCTAATGTAAGGCACTTTCTTATTTTAACTGGTAGTGTGTTTGGCATGTTATAGAGATCCCTGCTTTATTAAAAAAAAAAAAAAAAAAAAAAATCCTGGAAAAATATTTGTCCTGTGGGTTCAGACTGAACTCCAGGCCCTGATTTTCTGCTTGACCAATTAAAAAGCCCTAGCACTGCCCTCTGGTGGCAAGCTCCCAACAGAGGTCCTAGCTGTTCAGCTGGGACCAGCAAAGACAGCATTTTCCAGAGCTTCAGGGTCAGCTGCAGAATGCCAGACTGTAAGTAAGGTCAATGTAGAGCAGGATCAGAGGTACAGGTAAGATAACCGCCCACATTAATACTACCAAAGCTCAGATAGGGCTTAGAGGAAAAGCTTGATATGGTGTTTTGACTCTTTGACCAGAGGGACCTTATCTCGGGGGTTTGCTCCTGAAGAATACCAGCCTAATAAGCTAGCCATAAGACAGGTGGGCATGTGAAGCTGAGGACATTAAGCTGAGGCTTAGGTAGATTAGTAGAACCACAAGTATACACTGAATAATCTGTAGGTTATGGAACAGCATTCAGAGTGTTTGACCTTTCAGAGTGCTTATAGCTTTTCGTTGCTTCTTCCAAAGCTAATGTTGCCTTAAGTTCTTGAGGCAGCTATATACATGAGCAAATAAAACCTGTAGCAAATCTGCAAGATTCCTGTGCAGTGTGGTATCTGTTTGAGCTAACCTTCTTTACTTGCTAAAAACCAACCTCAACAGTCAAGGAAACCAAAGCGAAGAGGAAGAGAAAGCTGATTGTGGACAGTGTGAAAGAACTGGATAGCAAGACTATTCGAGCCCAATTAAGTGACTATTCTGATATTGTTACTACTTTGGACTTGGCGCCTCCTACTAAGAAACTGATGATGTGGAAAGAAACTGGTGGAGTTGAAAAGCTTTTCTCTCTGCCTGCACAGCCTTTGTGGAATAACAGGCTACTGAAGGTAATGTTTTTGTGCAGATTCAATTCTAAATGGACTGTATTCAAGGTTGTGCTTCCTATATAGTAAACATCAGCATATGAATAGTGATATAGTGAAGATGGAAGTCATTATTTAAGAAAAATCATTAAAACAACAAAGATAACACCAGTGCTTAAAGTAGTTATTGGTTACAGAAATAAATGGGGTTTTTTAATGCGACTGTTGTTGGAGAGGAAATGAAGATGTCTGCTAATTACTTGATCTGAAATGAAATTAAGAACACTGAGAACTACAATAGTGTATAATGTAACCTTTCCCCTATAGCTCTTTACTCGTTGTCTTACACCCCTGGTACCAGAAGACCTAAGAAAGAGGAGGAAAGGTGGAGAAGCTGACAACCTTGATGAGTTCCTTAAAGACTTTGAAAACCCAGAGGTTCCCAGAGAGGAGCAGCAACAACAGCAGCAACAGCAGCAACGAGATGTCATTGGTTTGTGTCTTGTCAAAGATGCTTGGCTTTTTCTCAGAACTTATTTTACTCTTTTGGTTTTGCTTTATATTTATATTCAGTCACCACAGATTACAAATGAAGCAAAGAGCTTTCTAATGGTTGGTTAGCTTGATATACAGTCTGTGACTTAAAATAATTTTTCTTAGTAGAAGCAGCAGACACTGAGATTGTTTGATCCAGTGCGTTTGAATGGATGTTAGATGGGGTTGTATATGTGCATCGATACCAATTCTGTTTAAGTCAATGTGAAAGCTATGCAGGCTGTTAAAGAGTGCTCAATTCAAAATTAGTAGCAGATTTGGCTTAATAATGCTCTTTGACTTAATAATGTACTTTGAAACTCTATCAAAGTATCTAAAACTCCGTTTGTTGTGGGATATAGATGAACCTATTATTGAAGAACCAAGTCGTATACAAGACTCAATAATGGAAGGCAGCAGAACCAACATGGATGATTCTGTTATGCCACCCCCACCACCTCAGACAGGTGTCAAACGCAAACTGCAGCAAGTGGAACCAGAGCCAGTGTTACCTGTGAGTAAGACTTTTTTTTTTTTTTTTTTTTTTTTGAGAATGAGAAGCGTGTGGTGTCTTTAAACAGGAAGTGACACAGATTTGAGGCCTTAGCTTTCTCTGTTCTTGTGAAATATGCTGGGGTAGTATCAGAGTCTTTGTCCGTGCATAGTCTTTATGGTGTTTTTCTTGAGTGGAAAGCTTACTGAAATGTTTAAAACGCAGGTAGGATAAAGAAATGACACTCTTGCCTCCAGAAGTCTTTAAATAGTAAAGCATATTGCTTACAAAGCTGTAAAGTTCTGCTTGGCAAGTGTATACGAACAACTTTCACTGATGAAGAAAGGATTGTCTTAGCTGCACAAATTTCCTTTTTAAGATAGTCCTAGTGTTGCGGGTTAAGGGTTCAAAGAAGAACTTTGATCTTCAGGAAAGGTTTCCTAGTTGAGTTATGAGTAGAACTTAAACTAGCTTATGTCTACCTCTTCTGTAAAAGCTGTGATGCAGTGTGAAAGGAAACAGTATTTGTGAAGGGAAAAGGAAATGGGCAAAATGAAAGGTGTGCTTTTTTTCTGAAGGCTTACCTGGTGAAAACAGTCCTGGTTTACGCTGCTTTTCTCATTTGTGCATTTTTTTAACCCCACTTCTCACATGTTTCATGGCTAATAGGTGGTTCACTGTAGAATGAGACTGTTAGGTGTTATATTATCTTATTATAAAGGGTGTCAGCTGCTATTCATCTTGGCTGTGCCATTGAGTGAAATTGTCATCCAGTTTGTACTTTGTGATGAAGTTAATGCTCTTGGTGTGTTTTGGGAATCTTCGACTGGGCCAACTACACCAGGCCTCTAGGAATGTACCTGTAGTGATAACCTGCTGTATGACTCTAAAAGAGAAGTTGTTTTGAGTTATTTTAGTCTATGTGTTGAAACAGTTTCAGATGTCAGGTAACTTTAGTGGCAAACACTTAACTGTATATTGATTCAAGGGGAGACTATATTATGAATTTTGTTAAAACTGACTACATAAATCCTGTTAAACTGCTTTTCTAAATTTTCCTCTTGATAAAAATATCTTCTGAGAATGATACTTAGCACTAAAGTTCCTCATACATTTTTGCAAACTTTACAAAGTTCCCTGTGTTTTAATTCCTTCATGCTTGTATTGCAAAGATCAAAATTTTGGTATTTTGAACGTATCTTGTGCCAGTGAGTTAATGTTTTAATGTAGCACTGCGTCTGGTTACATGGGATTTAAAAGTTGCTTTTCTGATCCATGAAGTGACATCAGTTACTTGGGTGGTAGACTAAGTGAAGTTATTGGAAAGCCTTTTTCCATACAGTGATATCATAATTTCTGGTTTGAGTAGACTCTAAAGGAGTTAAAATAAATGTATGGACTGCAAAACAAAACAAAAAAAGACTTTCCACTTTTGAAAAATGAAAAATTCTGACAAATGGCTAAGATTTAGAGACTTTGATTTTGTGAAACTGGTTTGTACCATCAGCATTCTCTTGTAAAAGCACTAATAAAATGGTGCTGCCTGTTGTTAACTGTATTGTTTACTCTTAAAGCATCCGCCATCACAACAGCTGGAAATGCCACCGGTAGAAATGCCTCCAGAAGAGCCTCAAAACATCTGCCAGCTAATACCAGAGCTAGAACTTCTGCCAGAAAAAGAGAAGGAGAAGGAAAAGGAGAAAGAGGAGGAGGAAGAAGAGGAGGTTAGAACTAAGCTCTTAGAAGCAAGCTATGTAGAGTGGTTTGTGTGTTCCCCAGCACTGTTTGACTTTGAATTTGTTAAATGATTTAAGAAATCTTCAGCCCTTTACTTGGGAAATAATAACCTTTGGAACTGTAGATATCAAAATTATTCCATGATGAATTTATAAGTTGCATATATATTCTGCTTTGAATTAGAGGGTTCTCCTGTTCTCTTACATGGTTGGATTAAATCAATATATATATTTATGATGCCTTACACAGTAAGTTTTGAACTTAATTTTATATTTCCTTTTTAAATAGTTCATGCCACTTAGTAAAAGTAGATTTTTGTAAGAAAACGGTCCATATCCTAAAATATAACTGAAGCTTGTTTCTTAGCTGCAATATTTAGTATTCTATGGAAATCAAAACAAACATAAAGATTCTTTTTATTTTACACCTAAAATGTATAATATTAAATTAGCTTTTTAAAAACTGTTTTATTGTTGGCAAAAGAATGCATCTGGACATATGAAGCTTCCTGCATATGTACAAAGAAATGTGATTCACTTCAGTCAAGATTATTTTCCTAGCAATGTGGAAAGATGTAAGAAGAGAATAGAATATTTTCAGTTGGAAAATAGTAATCGCCTAGTCCAACTACCTGACTGCTCAGGATGTTGCGAAGTGCAGAGAAATGTTACTTTAAAATACTCTAATGAAGAGAAGTAAATACATCCTGACTTAATTTCTCAAAATAAAATAATGGGCCAAATTCTGCACAGTTTCGAGGCTCTTGAGTTAAGACTTGAAACAAAGCAGATACTGCTTGCATGTGTTGCTTTCATCATGATTTCTTAAATTGCTGATTTGAAATAAAGCTCTTATTTTTAAAAGCCATATATAACACATCTTCTATAAACAAGTACTGTTCGGTGTAGGTGAGTGCTTTGTAGGGCTGGAGAAGCAGTCATTACAGCTGGCCTTCACAGGTTTTAGCAATGACTTGTTTTCCTCTTCAGTAGTTCTGTTTCCACAGTGAAATGAGAACATGCCTGTGTTTGCTTTTACTTGCAAGCATTAATACTGTTGATACGGCATTCAGTACCAGCCATCCTAGATAGACTGAAGTGTCTCTTATTCAGCTTTCATGACTGAACTTCTGTTTTACTGATTGGCAGCGTAACTTCCTGAGTAAGGCAGGCAGCCTTACTGAGATACCTCAGCTTACATGTGTGTCTAAACCTTCTGGCTTAATGAAAAGAAAAAGCTGCAGTGAAATCTAGAAGAATCTTTTTTATTTCATAACTCATTGGATGAAAAGATTGTTTTGTGAATGTGTGAATTCTGGCTGCTTGCAGGAAGAAGACGGCACAGGGGGTGATCAGGATCAAGAAGAAAGGAGGTGGAACAAGAGGACTCAACAAATGCTTCATGGACTTCAGGTACACATGATAATTTGCTTTCTCTCAAAGTAGCTTTTGAAGGTGTCTACCGACACTTGACATAAGTTAAAAGGTTAATAAAGAGCCTTCTTTGCAGTAGATATTACAGACTTCAAATACCAGCTCTATCTTAGAGGGGGGAAAAATGCTTATAATTAACTTGTAATATAAATGTCACTTTATTCCAAAGAACATTTGAATTCAAATTTTTCACTTAACTGTTTTTCAGCCTTTGTCCACACATGATGTGTGACTAAGACTCCTAGAAACCCAGATTTTAAGATAATTGGGTTTGATTCTGGTTTTAATGAAACCTTAGTACCTTTGACTTTGAGCTATGTGACTGTAGGCAAACCCTATCGAGGTCTAGGAATAAAACCATTTTACAGGATGTTACTCCCAGCTAGGCTAGTATTATAGCATAGAAATTTTCAGCTGAGTCTGCGACTGTGAGAGTCGGACCTACCTAGTATTGTGATGAGGAGGAGAACTGGAAGAGTAAAAGCAAGAAAACACATGAGTTGAAATAAAGGCAGTTTAATAAGTAAAGCAAAAGCTGTGTGTGCAAGCAAAACAAAGTAAGGCATTCATTCACTACTTCTCATTGATTGGCAGACATTTAGCCATTTCCAGAATAGCGGGGCTTCATTACATGTAGTGATTACTTGGGAAGACAAATGCTGTAACCCCAAATGCACACCCATCCCTCTTCTTTCCATGAGCTTTTATTACCGAGCACTATGTCATGCAGTATGGGATATCCCTTTGGTCAGCTGGGGTCAGCTATTCTGCCTGTGTGTCCCCCTCCAGCTTCCTGCACACCCCTAGCCTTCTTGCTCTGAAACAAAAACATTTTTTCTGATCTAGAACATGGCACCGTTTGAGCTACTGTGAAGAAAATTAACCGTCTCAGCCCAGACCAATACAACTGATGCTTAAAAGTAGTGTTTAGAGATGCTTAGTCAGTAATGTGTAATATTTGTCTCTCTGAATGTTTCATCACAATTTATTTCAGAATTCTTGTTGGACCACGTCTAGCTTTTTTTTTCTAATTCTTCCTTCCATGTGCCCAAAAGCACATTCACACTGGATGGCTGACACATTAAGTCTATAATGAGATTTGAAGTTAAGATCTGTTTAATATAATTTGGTTTGGCCAGCCTAATATCTTTTCATCTAGTAGATATTCCAGAGCAGACAGTTCTGTTTTAAATTGAAGATGTCAGTTGTTGTTCTAGCCAGCAAGCAGATGTGTTTTGCTGAATTTTCTTATAGTTTGGCCAAGACTTTGAAAAAAACATAAGTGACTGCATATTTAGTTTCAGACAAACAGAGAAGTTTTGGAGTTTTAAAAGATGCATACTTTTCCCAAAGTAAAAGTCTGTTTACTTCTAAAGAAGCCTTAGCTCTTGAAATTTTGTTTTAAATAGTAGATCATGATTATTTTTGGAGTTACTTTTATTTTGAGAAATGGGGGGGGGGGGCGTGTTAATTCTGTTTAAAAACATTTGTCCTGTAGTCAAAAATACTGCCTAAATATTGGTGCAGAAAGAAAATCTTGTGCTATATACTACAGTTCGTGCAGTAAGTTTCACAGACACAAGATTTTTTTTTTTTTTTTTTTTATCTCAAACATCTCTGGAAAACCTGTTGATTTCTTTTAGATAAGATCATATAGAAATTTCTACGTACACATTGGTATGTCCCCATCCAGTGTCAAGTTGTTCTCAGTCCCTCAGTGTCCTGGGGGTGACAACAAACAGAATATTGCCAATGGACACTCTTGTTTGTATGTAGTTCTCTATTTAATTTGTGGTATCGATGTTTGTTTGTGTTTTTCAGAGAGCTCTTGCGAAGACTGGAGCGGAATCTATCAGTTTGCTTGAGCTATGCAGAAATACAAATAGAAAACAAGCAGCTGCAAAATTCTACAGTTTCCTGGTACTTAAAAAACAGCAAGCTATAGAGCTGACACAGGAGGAGCCTTACAGCGACATCATTGCAACTCCCGGTCCTAGATTTCATATTATCTGAATGGTTAGATACAGCAGAGCTAGTGTTGTTTTCACTAGGACGTACATTTATTGCCCTATCTGTAGGGCCCACAAGACCGTTGCAGAAAATATAGATTTTATTGTCTGTATAAAGTCCTTGGTTTTCTTTTTTGCATTATTTTGGGGTTTGTATTTTAAATTTACCACTTAAATTTTTAGTGAAACTGCTGGGATGGGTGGCTTGAGTTGAAAAAAACAGGCGGCTCAAGGACCCAGATGAAGATTGTTTTAACAGCTTGGAGCAGATGTGTGCAATATTCGTGCATGTAATGTTGAGTATCAATTAAAATGTCTTACAATAATTTGATTAGTTGATTCAGTGGTGATATTTTTAACCTATACGAGTAAACCTGAATGGCCAACATATTGTCTGATCAAAAACTTTGCCAAACTCGTCTAAAATGTTTGGTCTGCTTCTCATAGTAGTTGGATTTTTTTTTTTTCCCCTTCCCTAGATCTTTGTGTATACCGTGGGTCTCTTAAAGCTGCCGATTTGAAAGGTAGTGCCTGACATGTCAGCTTGCTTTGTCACTGCATTTTTGCAGTCAGATTTTTGTAGCCCTTGATGCTAAGGGGAAGCGGGTGTCTGTGGAAAGCATTCTATGATGTGATACTGTTGCATACATGAAAGAACGGAACATGTATTAAGCATTTTAGACAAAACATTCCTTTTCACTTATCACCTCATTATGGTCCACTACTGATAATGGCTAATTACTGTTAATAAGGGTCAAATAAAAACTCTGGTCTTTTCATTTAAACCTTTAAGATATCAAAATGTGTTAGGTTTGTTAGAGCTGTATATAAACTCCAGACTTTTTAAAGCGGACTTCTAGATTGTAAATTATCTGATTTTTATTAAGCAGGCATATGGAGATAAGAATGAGAAGTTGAATAGATTACCTTTGTAAATTCAGATATCACCTGTACTGAAAGGGTGACAAACTTGAGTACACATCTATATATGCAGTACCAACAGGCACAGTTCCACTTAATTGTGTAGTGTATTAATGGTTCTTTGGTTATATTTATGGTTTTAATATGGATTTTTCCAATAATGCACACTAGCATTCAAAACATTTTATCAGTTTCGCAAAAGAAGTCCCATTTGATTTTGCTTACCAAGAGTGAAGCTTTACTGTTGGACCAGATAGCACCAGAAATTATGTGAATATGTTGATTATGGATACCTGTCTTAACTTTTTTTAGGGCAAAATTATTCACACTCAAGGTTCTGGTTTTAATGTTGACACTTTTGTGAATTAATTCTGGGACTCTGAAATTTCAGTGTGTGCTCAGCTGTATAATTATGTGAATGTTTAAAAAAAATCTGAGATTACATGATGACCATGTTTTAATAATCCTTGAGAAAGTTAATTGTAGAAAGTTACTGCAGCTTTATTTTCAACATGATGTGCCTGTAAAACCATGGTTTTCCCCTTTGTAAAAAGAGATATTGTAGATAACTTGAATGTTTAATTATAGAAAAAGTCATTAGTTTCTTGTTTCACACTTTTAGTCTGGTTTTGTTTCTTTTCAAGGTTAATATTCTTGAAAATAGCTGATGCTGTTATGTATAACTTTTCTAATTAAAGTTGTGTTATAAGCTGTTATATATTAGCTCTGAATCTTGTCTGAACACCTTTTTTTTGTAGTAGGCGCCTAACACTTAGAGATTGCTTACTTTGGTATTAGTGTAACAGTTTAGCTCTTTGATAGATTTAAAGCTTAAATATGTAAATAAATTTCTTGCCATTACGAAGGAAGAGTTATTTTGCTGGTGATACTGTGGTTTTGTTCAAGCATTCTGTGCTAGGAATGTCTGTGGAAAATTAGAGGAGACTGTCTATAAAATGCGATTCATCTCCATGCCAGTCCCTTCTGAATGCCAGAACATATCCAGCTTGAATTCTTTTGGCTCTACTGTTGCCCTGTGTCTAGAATTGTCTCTGCATGTGGGTATGTCAGTGCTTCTGAAGTTCTGTGCTCCTGGTAGACCCAGACACTTGGATCAAAGCCTATAGAAGCAGTGCACCTTTGTGGAGTCACTCAGGTTACCTGCAGAGCTTGTGTAGAGCCACGGGTAATGAGTTCTGTTTGACACGGGCTGTCTCTGGATCCAATAAGCTGACTTTATCTGGGCCCCACAAAAAGTGACTGTGCTGCTCTTGAGCTACTTGTGGAGGCAGTCGGGCTGATTTTTTTTGTGCTGTAAATCTTGTGGGCTGCAGGCTGGCCTGTGTTGAGCTACCTGAGTGCGTGCCTGTGAGTATAACTTGCCTGCACTGGGAAACGAGGACTTGATTTTTCATTCCATTGGTTAAAGCTCTATAAGGGAGAGAAGTATGGGAACTCAGGTACTCAGACTAGGATGAAGGCTAGCTCTTCTGCCTTTTTTTTTTTTTTTTTTTTTTTTTTTTTTTTATCAATCTGACATTTTTGTCATCTTTTTTTCTCTTTGTTACACCACTGTGATTAGCACTAATGATGAGTTTATTTTGCATATGTGTATGCTTTCAACAACACTAAATTTGAGGAAATGAATGCAAGCCTTTCTTTAAAATGTACCAGTCTTGTTACTAGTTTCGAACACGGCCTGCAAATAGTGCTGACAGGCTTACATTTCTTGGAAGGCAGGCTTTACAGTACTAATTAGCTGTTGAATAAGGTCTAAGGAATGGTGAGCTTTTGCTCTGTGTTTTTCCTGTATCTACAAAAGGTGTATTTCCATACCCTGCTATGGTGCAGGCAGATGATGAGATGCAGAAAGGCTCTCTGCTGCACAGCATTTATTCCATTCTCCCTATGACTGTTGTTCTTTAAAAAGATATTGGAGCACTTAAAAAAAGGTACAGCATCTGCATTGCATTATAGTTCCTTTTCATATGAACGTTTAAACGGTTTTGAAGGCATTAACCATAAGCATTCAGTTAGTTTTTACTAGATAAGCCATTTTCCTAGCAGTTCAGTGAGTAACACCATCTACTTTTCAGAAACTGGCCTCCTTGTTAGGGATTTAGATTTGATCGATAACGTTGTAAAATGTATTCCTTGCTGCTTTACCATTCATGGTGGAATGTCTCTGGTGCGTTTGCCTATAGCACTACACTGCAGCAGTGAGGGGAAGGAGCTGCTGTGAACACCTCTCAGTGCTCATCTTCCCCACTGGCGGCAGGTTTGTTCTGTCTGCAAACCTTAAGTATTTACGTCAGTGACTACTATGTATCCCCTCCTTTCTAAATTACTCTTTTTTTTTTTTTTTTTTTTTTTTTTTGTGGATGAACAGGAATCTAATGAAATATTCCTGCAAGGAGATTCAATTGCTGAGTGAATTCCAGCCGTGCGTGTCTGACCACCTCGAAGACGTACTGCTCCAGTTCTCCCTCAAGAGACCTCTGTTCTCATTCCAGCTGGCGCAGAAGGGAGGAAGCCAGGCAGGTAATGTTATCTGCATCTGCAGGTTAAATAGCTCTCCGCTTCTGGGAAGGTTATGAGTAGAGGACTTCTTGTAATTCACAAGACATTTTATAAGGCAGGTTCTAACTTTTCTTCAGCCAATACTTTTAGCTCCCCCTGGAACTCACTTTTGAGGATTTTTAAACCAACATGGTTAGCAATCTGACTGGCAGCTGTCGTGTGCAACTTTGCTTCAGAGACTTTATTGGAGGGTCAGGTATATGGCATTACAGGTGTTGAGCTGTGCCCATCTCTTGTAGACACTAGATTGCCTTTTCTGCTTTGATCTTTCCAGCTTAGGGTGCTCCTACACATGGAAATAAAGGAAGTCCAGACTGCAAAAGGGTTATTCTTCCCTATTGTCATCTTTCTGCCACACGGGTGTCTGTGTGGTGGTATGTAACACATTAATTTTGAAGGGAGAGTGGTACAAGTGAGCTGCTGGTAAGTTTTTGTTTTTAAAGCTCTCAAGTGTTCACTACTTGTAGAACATACTCCCTCAAGTGGGTTCCATGTTCTTGCTTCTGCTTTTCAAAGATTTTTCTTTTGTTATAAATGCAAGAATTGGCCAGGCTCTGTACTGTGAATCACAAGATGAATATATAGGAAAGCTAAAGGACCAGGAAATAGATTTTCGCAACACAAAAGGGAGAAAGGACAATCCTGTCATTTCTTGCTAACCTCTGCACACCTGATAAAGTTACTGGAGAGACAGGAACAGGAGACAGAAAAAAAAGGAAAGGTTTTCTCTTGTTATTTTCACAGGAGCTGTTTTTACATTTGTTTTAGTTAAAACATTTTCACGCAGAGTCCAAAAAAAAAAATGCAAAAACTCAGCTAAAAGCAAATACTCACATTAGCCAAAAACTAATGTTAATGTTGTGTTATAAGTAGAACAAAGTGCCAGAAACTTTCTGGGAGAACACACCCTCTAATTTCATTTGGCCTTCGCTATTCCCCAGCAGCCAGGAAGGATACAAGAAGTAGTCTGGCTGTCATGAGCTAGGTCTCTACATGTTCTCCCTTTCCCAGCCCCTCTGCTTTACTTATTTGCCCAACTTTTGTTTTCAATAAAAACATTAAGCATTATAACATAGCCTGAAACTAACACTAAATAAATGCGGATCGTGTCATTAACCTTTAATCATGGACATTTATAAATGTTTGATCAAGAATACATGTGACGAAAAACACAGATTTGCTCATGATACTTAGACATCCTTCTGGAGCAGACGGTGGTTTGAAGCCACTGGCATTCTTCATGCAAGGGCTCCTCTCTAAATTAAACTGTTCTGATACTTTCATGGAATGCTTTCCCCATCTCTGCCTTGCGGTGCCCAGGTAGGGCTGGCAAGTATTTGTACAGTTTAGTTCTCTGGGTTTGAGGATGGTGGGGGGGAGGGGTGGGGATGGTGGGAACTGATTCAGGGTACAGCCCACCAAAAGAAACAGCCTTTTTCCTCCAGCTGGATCAATTCCTACATCCTGCACACTGGGCAGCCATACAGAAACTTGTGCCAACATAGCACAAGAAGCACCAGGCAGGAGAATAGAGAAGGGAAAGGGTGAGGATTGCTTTTTCAGATGGCTGTGCCAACTTTGCATGTGTGTTAAATTGATCCAAGAAAATTATTCACAATGTTGTTTGAATTCAGAAGTCTCAGCACTGGCTAAAACTGGTTGGTTGGTGTGTTCGTCATCAGTTTGCGCACCAGTATTAATAGTCTGCTTTTCCAAGACAGGAGTTGAATATTCTCCCTCAAATTGGCTATTTCAGTGAAAGAGCTTGGGTTCAACCTCTGCCAGAGCATGTGTTTGCTCAAGCTTTCTCCTCATTTTGTGCAAGTTAATAGAGCCAGGCTCCGCGTTACCTGAGAGTAAGCCAGAATTACAGTTAATGTGCACTTCACAGGCAGCGAGTACCATGCGTTGCAGTGCATTGTTAATTCTGAAATAAAGGGATTCCATAAACCGTTCCACTGCTGAACATTTCTGCAGAAAATTCAGCTAGTTTTGGTTTTGTACTAATTAAGCTGCTTCTCATATTCCTTGACTACGGGACTAATCTCCAAAACAAAAGAAATGCTGATGTTTAAGGAATAAGAAACAGCAGTCAATGTTGTGAGAAAAAATAGGAGAAGCAGCTTAGCACTGGGATTGAAAAGCCAAATTTGATACTTAATTTAGGAATATTTCTCTGATTGGTCAAATAAATGATGAGATACCCTGAAAATAAACTAAACGGACCATTTTCCATTTTGTAATTGCATGAATGCAAACTTGTAGCTAGTCTTGATGATGCTGAGGGAGGCAGCAATGGGCCAGAAAAGGCATGAAAAGGTTTGTTGTGGTGGCAGCTACTTAGCAACGCAAGCTGCAGGTTTTCCTTGATCATTTCTCAAGACTGAAATAAGTGCGGAAGACACTGGGTGGTTCCAGTGCTAAGTTTCATCTTCACATCTGTCAGAAGTAGTTCCAGTTCGTTAATTGTGGCAGACTGCTCCCCGCAGTGTGAATTGGGGCTGAGATCTCTTGTCGCCTTCGCCACCAAGCTTGTGGAATTACAGGGAGGCTCTGTTTGGAGCTGAACAGGTAGACCTAATGCTAAAAAGGTTTAAAACCAAGCCCAAGGAGACCGGACCTGCTGCTGTGAAAGGAATGTATCACGAATACTTAAGCCGTCCTTCACATCAGCAGCAAAGCCACCGTCTTGCTTGTACTGTTCCCTTGGCAGAGGTGACAGGACCATGAGAGTGTTACAGATGTTCGACAGGTTTTACTGATTGTTAATGAGTTGCTTTTGATGAGGCACAACTAAGCAAGGGGCTCAGTCTCTGGTGGGTGCAAAGACAGAGGAAGATTTCCATGCCACTCGTACTCCCTGTCCAGATCGCCAAGAGCTTCTCTCTGGAGGGCTAATGCAGATCACTCCCAACACGCAAAGCCCTGGGAAGAGGAGGCTGAGCCTACCTCAGAGAGGAGTGTTAGGTCTAGCTAGATAGGTACATTTATAACTTTACCTTAATTATTGGCATTTATGGCAGACTTTGTTCTTATGTCTCAGTAACAGCACTTCTGTTAGGAAAAGGCCCTTTTCGTTGTGTGATGTGCAGATCATTCACACCCTGAGGGAAGTGCAGCGGATAGCAAATCCAGCCAGATGTGCTGGGCATACATGTAGTGGAGCTTGAGGCTGGACTAAAAGTGAAAGGACTGTGGGTTTTCATCTCAAATAAGGTGGAGGCATTAGGTCTGCCAGCTATGGAGGTGGATTCAGCAGGATAAGAGCCAGGGCCTGCAGTTTGGCTGCTTGTGTAACTGTGACACCTACCTGAATGTTATTCCAGAAGCCAGTACAAGGATGTGACAAAGTTACACAAGCAAGAATTAAATCCAGTTGGAAACCAGTCATGAGACGTGTTCCCCAGGTTTCAGTGCTGGGTTCAGTCCTGTTCAACATCTTTATCAATGATCTCGATGAAGGCATTGAGTGCACCCTTAGCAAGTTTGCAGATGACACCAAGCTGGGTGGAAGTGTGGATCTGCTTGAAGGAAGGGAGGCTCTGCAGAGGCATCTGGACAGGCTGGATCGATGGGCTGAGACCAACGGGGTGAGGTTCAACAAGGCCAAGTACAGAGTCCTCTGTTTGGGTCACAACAACCCCATGTAATGATACAGACTTGGGGAAGAGTGGCTGGAGAGCTGCCTGGCAGAGAAGGACCTGGGGGTGTTGATTGACAGTCGGCTGAACATGAGGCAGCAGTGTGCCCAGGTGGCCAAGAGGGCCAATGGCATCTTGGCCTGTATCTGAAACATCATGGTCAGCAGGACCAAGGGAGGTAATTGTGCCCCTGTGCTCAGCACTGGTGAGGTCACACCTGTAGTGCTGTATTCAGTTTTGGGTCCCTCACTACAAGAAGGACACTGAGATGCTGGAGCGTGTGCAGAGAAGGGCAACGAGGCTGGTGAGGGGGCTGGAGAATAAGCCCTACGAGGAGCAACTGAGGGAACTGGAGTTGTTTAGCTTGGAGAAGAGGAGGCTGAGGGGAGACCTCATTGCTGTCTACAACTGCCTGAAAGGAGTTTGTGACGGGATGGGTGTTGGTCTTTTTTCACAAGTGACAAGACAAGAAGAAATGGCCGCAAGTTCCACCAGGGGAGGTTTCGACTGGACATTGGGAAATATTTCTTCACTGAAAGGGTGGTCAGGGATTGGAACAGGCTGCCCAGGGAGGTGGTGGAGTTGCCATCCCTGGAGGTGTTTAAAAGATGGGTAGATGAGTTCCTTAGGGACATGGTTTAGTAGGGAGACAGGTACAGTTGGACTCGATCTCAGCGGTCTCTTCCAAACTTACGATTCTATGATTCTAAGCATCTTTTCTGTGCACACAAGGAAAAACCTTGGCCTGAGAGTTCTTCTGCCCAAAGGGAAGAAGGATGCTCTTATGCTGCAGCTCCAAGTCTGGTACTCAACTGTGAGCTGCCAAGAGCTCCCTGATAGCCTTGGACCCAGGATTTGCCTCCTTCATAGGACTGACATTTTCCTCAGGGATGCACTATGCAAGGTAATATGTATAAACACTCCTCTGTGAACAGCACTCAGCCTTCGAAGTGAGGCGCAACATTTATGAAATTTGATTGTGGAATTAATTGGCTCATAATTTGACAAATCATCACTACGATGTGTATTCTGCACATGTTTAAAATGCATGCGCCTATAATGAGCTTTTGATATAGATCCCAGTTGTAGAAGTAGCTAGCATTTAAAATAATCCCTTATGAACCGTAATTTCTCCATATTGTTTTCCCCCAATCAGTTAAGTTAGATCTTTTTCAGGCTAAAGGTTTAGAAGCACAATGAAGTTTGGTAGATATGAGTTCGTGATGAAAGCCATGTAACAGTGGGCAAAAGGCCAAGAAAAGACAATGTAAAGGAGTTAATTTCCTGCTGACTGAAGGATAACGTGTGAGGTCACATGTATTTATCTTCCATCAAGACTCCATATTTCCTTCTGGAGGGGAAGAAAACTTGTCTTCATATCATTTTTGCACTGCTGTTTAATTTTAGAGGGCTTCACTGTAAAAGAAGGATCAAGAATCTAGGCAGTCCAAGGAAGGATATTAAATTCTTGAAATATTTAAAGTAACATGAGGTGGAAATGGTCCACAGAAACATGTCATCAGTTATCTGCTACCAACCTAAATATCTGTCTGCACCGCCACAGAGGACTGAGCTAATCTACTCCCTCTGTGCCTGGATTGGTGTCACAGAGACAGAAACCTTTCTCGGAAAAAGGCTTTCTGAGAAATCACATTCTTGAACATTCTTTTCATGAGTCTGCAACTGTAGTCACTTGGCTCTTGGTTATTTTTCTCCAGTGTTGGCAATTTGTTTTTTTTTCTCAAATGTTCATCTGGCTCTGTTTTGCTTAATCGTCGTGTCTCCCAAAGGTCTGTACTAATGAGTCTCTGCATTCATACCATATGCTTTCTTCGCCATGGAGAAGTTTAGTTGTATAGAAAACAGATTTTGAGACTTTCTATTCCCTTTCTCTTCTGTCCCCAAACTTGAAAGGTCTTTTAGGCAGAAGAGGCTTCTTGGATCCCTTCACCTTGCTACTTAGAATCAGACCACATCTTAATAATGGTCCCACATAATTCAGACATGTGGCAAAATTTTGAAAGCAATGTCCATTTCCTTCTTAATTTTGATTTTGGTTAACTAGTTTTTTGGGAGCCTTCACTTAAAATCCCAAAGGCTAAGGTCATCCACACGCTCAAAAAGTGGTGGGAACTCCAGGTGGTAATAGACACCAGCTTCCTAATGAAAGAGCCATGCTTCTCAGTGTCATTTACAGCCTGGCAGGACAGAGGAAGGACTTGCTTCTGAGCAAGGGGAGGTGGAGGCTTCAGATAGCTATAAGATCAGCACCAAAGAACAAACCTCCGGGGAAAGGCCAAGCCAGGTGCCCTGAAGGTAATCACAACTAGCAAATGGAATCATCCAAACTACTCAACTGATAAAAACAACCAGTAAGAGCTAAATATTCCAGACAGGGAATATAAGATCTCATTTAAAATTATCCAGTTAGGAAACAGCCAAGCAGGGAAAGTTCTTTACAAGAAATTCCTTGGAGGACTATTATTCCCACCCTTTCTGGCAATTGCGCTCTCTCCACTCCCATAAATTCCCATCCCAGGGTGCTTCTGGCACAGATATGCTATCAACAGCGACTCAGCTTATTGAAGCATCACAAATCCAGCTCCAGTAGCATAAAAGAGTTACCTCCTCTATTTTCCCCAAATGAATCACTTTTTTTCTAGCTTTCTCTTGTAGATCCAGTGGAAGCAATGTTCAAATGACATTCCGGTTTTTCAGATTGTCCATCAAGTTGAAAATGCACGAGTGTTGTTTGTTAACTAGGTCCATGCACAGCCTGTCCCTGGTACAAAGCACTATCAGATGGCTGGAATGTACGGACAAATGGAAAAACCTGGTGCATTTGGTCCTAAGAGAAGCGGTAGGAAGGAAGACTGCTCACTCCAATACAGCTATGTCAGGAAACCTCCTGGGCAGGAAGCCATTCATGCACCATCCATGTGTAAATTATGGGGAGATGTGAACTGTTCTGAAGGATGAAGACGACGACAATGATAGTGGCATTGATGTACATTGGAGCTGGGGGGAAACTGAGTAGAGGACTTTTGTATTAGTGAGCATTAAGAACACGCGCCGCCTTAGCAGTGATGCCAATCACAACCCATCACAGGGTTGTATTGGATCTACATTTACATCTCTTTGTGACCCTGAAATGGATATCTCAGACCTTCTTGGTAATGAGAGTCTTTGCAGGTCTACAGGCAAGTAAGAAGAGCATTAACACCAGTGGATGGCATTTTACACTGAGACATTAACTAACTTTCAGGCAATTATATCAAATCTTAGCTGATCATCTAGGCATTGCCAGAAAAGCAGAAGACAAAACTGTGTTCATGTCTCCGGGACACCAGTTCCAGTTTGTCTGCTGAAGTTACCGCTGCTACGTTATTTTACAGCTTTTGAGATTTTTACCCAGGCATTTGTTATCTGCATTTTATTTTTTTTTTTCAGTTACTATGGGTTTTCTGATAGTCTAGTTTGGTTTTCTTTTATCTAGTTTTACAGACAATTCCCAGTGTTCAGGATCCTTTCATCTAAGTACTGGGCTTACCTGTAGGTTGTCCCCTGATAAATTTGACTATCAGTTATACAAGCTCACATTTTTCACTAGCTGGCCAGACTTCTTGAAGCAGACTGAAGTGTGTCGCGTTAATGTATGGAAGAGACTTAATCTACTTGTATATATCCATTTTCAATAAAACACAATTTTCTCTGGAAGATCTGCCTAAAACATTTGTCTCTTAACTTCAAATATATTTCTGAAAGTAATAACATTTTCCATTACTGCAGCAAAGTAGATACTAAATTTTATTTCTCAAAGTATCAGAACTTCCTACTCCTCAAGGGATGTCTTCTGTGTATCTTTGCAACCTTGATAAATGAAGTACAAAGAGTCCAACTGATGTCCCACCTTCAGAGCAGGATTATTATAAAACGGGGAAAAGAATTACAGTAAATGGAATCAGAAAAAAACCCACCTCTTTGTGTTCTTGGTATCCTTGGAAATCTCTAGCAGCAATTATGATAAGGTATTTTACTCCTGTAAGTGCATGTAACTGTAAGGGCAGATTACTGTACCCTTCAATCATTTAGAGAAAACATCCATGGATGACACAACTATGTAGAACATAACAGAGCCTGGTGACAAATTAATCGTGCAAATTTGACTTATTGTTTTTCTAATGCTCCATCTTCTCAGGACTTTCTAATTTCAGGTGTCCTAGTCTTCTCAGCTGTGGCTCTGTCTTTCTCTATTTCTTTTTTTTTTCCTTTATTAAATTCAATCTACAGGGTAAATGTTTCACTCTCTTCATCCAGGTATGGAGATCTCACCTACTCTAGGCCAAAGGCAAGTGAAAATCTATCCAACACCAATGGAAACTTTGCTACGTGGACAAAGAAAATAATTCTAGGAAAGTGTGGCATCTTGGCACATGAGCAAACATGGGCTGAAATGCCAGTGCTGTTGAAATGAGTGGAAATTTCCCAGTGGGTTTTAGTGAGTCAGAGTTGCAGTCCTGGAGTTCGGGACCATGGAACTGGGTTGTCCAGGGGACATCCCACGATCTTGGTGATCATGTACCACAGCAGCCAGTGCTGTGTCACTGCTCTCTCTTGCTCGCCACCAGGTGCTGTAGCAACCTGTTGTGGAACCATGGTCCTCATCTCCTCACCAGGAGAGGATGCGGGCAAATGTGACCCTCTGCAACCAAGTGCTGTCATCACCTCAAGGGACTGCACTGGGCCAGCATCAGCTGCCCGCTCACACTCTCTTATCCCTGTGACAGAAAGGTTTAATAATCTCTCTCCCTTCAAATCCTATTTTTAAACTTCATGGTTTAAAACAAGACTAATAAATGAGACTGTCAGAAACTGAAAAGCTGATTTATCAGGATTAAAGGAACCCATGGCTATTCCTTGTGCTGAGAGAACACAATTAGCATCCAGACATTAGCATTATGAGGCCATTGGCCAATTTGATCTGTTACGTGCTGCCTTTTTGCTTTAGCTGGCAGGGAAGCAGCAGCCTTCTTGTCTGACCCACTACCCACACTGAATCCTGCTTCCTAGGACTGGCACAGCATTCACGTCTGACAGAAATGGCAGCTTTCTTATTCCTAAAATGAACTTGAAATGTGAGTGACTGGCATAGAAAGTTGCATAGCAGATACCACAGGCGAAGCCAAGATGTCTGGGGATATCTCAAACCTACCAAGAGGTAAAACCAGAAAGCAAGCCACCCGTTTCCCTCTAAAATGTCCCTCTGTGTGCAGGTAACAAGGAGATGCAGCCTGAATTGTGATACTAGTTGTAAATGTTTTAAAATCCATTTGCAGGTCACATCTAGCAGGTAAGCATGCTGTCTGTCATCAGCTCTGATTTTGCCATTTCATTTCCACTTGCTCTCATTCATGTGGAAAGATCCTGGAGCGCCCTGGGCTGTGATCTGCTCAGTTCTATTTTTGGCTGTCTCCTTTCTGAAGGAAGGTGATTTCTCACATGTGGTTGTTTTCCAATTATCACTTGTTGAGACATACCCCCTGGTTATTTTACAAAGGGAATCAGGTGGCAGGTACATATTTACAAGTCTTTATTCTAAGGCACAGGAATACTTTATTTGTCTGAGCTTTGAACTGAAACTGTGGGGACTCTTGGGAATCACATTTCTTCTGGCTGATTTGACCCAGGCTCTTACTCTTCCACCGGAGATACAGAAAATTAAGTATCATATGATTTACTTGTGTGTTTGTCTGTGACAGTGAGGGTGATCCATTGTACAAGATTTAAAATAACCAAGTATCTCCTTCAATATGCTGTAAAGATCCCATTGTATTTGAAATTAAGCAGGCTTTTTTTTCCAGTTACTGCTCACCCACTGCACACCAAGCTGTGACCCAGCTGCTTCCTTCATTTCAAAAGCTTAATCTTTTTGGTGTATAATATTAGTTTGTAAAGCACTTTACCACGAAAGGATGGATTTGTGAAGGGATGAGAGGGTGAGCTAGCAGTGCTGTGGCCTTTCTGTTTGCTCTATCCCACTCACAAGATTCACAGGATTACCTCTGAGCTCTTTCAGCAGCATAAGTTTGAAAACTGGAAAAAGCGTGACGATAAATGAAATATTTCCATTAGCAAGGAGCAGATGGAGTTGTTCTGCATTAAAAAATAGCTCAAATATTGACAGCATTACAATAACTTATCAAGTACAGGAAAACAAAAGCCTTGGGCCTTCCATGCCAGCTTCTGGTAAACCATGGGCTGAGCAAAACCACTTTCCTTCCCCTTTATCTGCTGTCCTGGCAGAGTCCCAGGGCAGGTCGCAGGAGTCCCCACTGCATCCCGGTCACAACAAGAAGACTAACAAGGTCTTGCTTGGAGCAGCCCTGTCAGCAGCGCAGGCTCCCTTCCCTATGAAAGCACAGGACCAGCTTGGTGAAACCTCCAGGCACTGTTTTTCCTCCATTCTGCAAGCTCCCAGAAGCGGCAAAAGTCCCAGTAGGAGCTGCTGAAAAAGAGGATCTGTTTTGTTGATGCTCTGGACGTTTCATGGCTCATAACTTGATTTTTTTGGCAACCACTTTTTTCCTTTGCACTAGCGTGGTCAGAAGTTGTCTTTTCTCCTTGCAAGTTGAATTAATTTGACATTTTTCTGCAGTTTCTGTTACTTTGGTGAGCAATTTATCCCAGGGTCTTTACACCAGCTGGTTTCATCTTCCAGCTGTTTACACACACATCTGATGAAATTATTTCATTAGAGCAGCTTTAAGCTCATTGTAGTCAAAGCCCCAGTTTCTTTCACATGTCATTGAGATGCAGTTAATTTTCTTGCTTATAGTTTGGGAAATTGAAATTGAGTTGCATCAATATTCTGGTAATTTCTGGATATTTCTTATCCATCTTTTCATTAATAGACATATTACTTTTTTCTAGGCAAACAATACAGCCATTATCCTCCTTCTTTGCATACATTGTTTGATTCAGAAAATCAAATCTGAGAACCAACTCATAGAGCTTTTCATCTACAAATGCATGTATTCAGCCTATAGTGAGTTGTTTTGGCTCTGGTTCAGATAAACAAGAGTACCAGATGTAAAAATAATACTTGCAGGGCCAGTGAAACTGAAGGAGAAAACCAGCATCTTGCTGAGAGTGCCAGAAAGATGGCCAGAGCAAGTGTGGGAGCTCCCTGTTTAAGATGTAGGGACAGTAGGAAAAGAGGTCCACAGGCCTGAACTATGCAGTCTTTCTTTGTATCCAATATTGGAGATTTCTGTGAGTCATAGCTAACAGAAAGAATGCTGAGAAAGAAATAAAAGGTATGATCATCCTGTAAAAAGCATGGACAAATAGTTGAAAAGTTCAATAATAGCACCAGACAGCTGGAATGGAAAATGCCCTAAAAATGTATGATTACTCTCTACACAGGCTCGCATTTGAAATTTCAATGCAGGAAGTGGACTATTTCCTTATCAAAAGTGACAGAAGGCAGAGTGGACTGTAAGGTACCACACAAATATGAACTATGACCATTATTCAAAGCCACCCTACTGAATAGTCTGATACTTGGAAATCCATCTACCAGTAAGAACAGCTATTTTGTCCATTTCTCAGACATAACTCTGAACCTTTTCTGCCTGTCAGTAGTTAACTTAGAAATAATTACGTGATTCAATAGCATATTTCTGAAAAAGAGAAAACAAATCTTTTTCCCTTGTTCAACTTTGTTTTCCAGGCTCCCTTCTGTGCCACTATCACTCTCCATGCATTAAGTGAGGAATTCATACTAATCAAGAATCAAGTGGCCTGGAAATACCTCATTCTAAATTACATATGCACGTGACAATGCTTCTAACCCATGGAGCAGTCTAATGGAATAAATCGATGTGGTGGATTTTATTGAAATGGGTTTTATTGAAAAGAATAAGCAAGGGAGTTTACTCTTAAGGGAGCAAGGGTTAATCTGTTACAATTTTGCTAAGTTAATTAAAAATGGAACAATCTCATGATTGCATCAGGGTTCCTATTAAGACTAAATCAATAAACCAATGGGTTCAAATTATGGAATCACTAAATTAATGCAGCGAGTAATCAAACTGGAGTCTGAGGTTGGCAATGGAAGCAATTACTTTGCGTTAGTCTTGTTTCAAGCTCTCATGAGAGCAAGGGACAAAATTTAAGGAAAAGCCCATTTCCTTTCCATCTGAGGCTGCAGGCTGTAGTCTAACCAGTGCATGGAATTATTTAGCCAGTGAAGAATCATTTTGGTTTTAGGTCCATGCCAAAGAGATGTTGTAATCCCACCCTGTTTCATTTTGAGGAAATGCAATTTAGGGAGTTCTCAGCAGTTCCTCTTTGAAATGGCCTCTTCGTGCTTGGTTGCTGCTGGCCATCATGGGTTAACTGTTCTCTCTGAACACCACAAAAGCCAGAAACTTCTCAGAGAAGAATAAAGACTCCTTCCAAGAGGTACACAAGATGTGATGTGAAAAGGAGCCTGCTGCTCCTAGACCAACTGCTCTTTCTCCTCAAGCACTTGTTCCATCAGCAAACTGCCAGGCACTGCTCTTCTCACCTGTCTGCCCTGGGGAGAGGCTATTCCAGTACAGGAGTGAACATATCCTGTAGTAAATACTCCATTTGAGTGGTTTTGGAAGAGGAAAAGTTACTCGAAGATAAAAATGCTTTACTTTTGAATATATCCATAACTTTGAATTTGTTATTCCAGTATAAAATATCCATCAAATGTTTGTAGTGCTCAGAAAGTATCCCCCCTCTAGAACTTCTGGATTAAGTGCCCCTAGACAGACTGCCCTCCCTGCTCATTAATCAGCCAAATAAGTGGCAAGACATTGGAACAGTTTGGAAACATTAACTTATTTTATTGCTTGTTTTATTTACAGTTCCTTTACAATTCAAGCTGTCTTATTTCTCTGAAGAGAAAGGCTTTTTTGATGCCCTGCCTTTATCCAGACAATTTCAGGGGAGCGTACTTTGTAAAACTAAATGTTATGCTGTCTTCCAACCATTTCATGTGTTTTCATCTCAAGACAGAGTAGAGGAAGGAAAACAGTGAGTTTTACTTGTAGAGACCTAGTTCAGGCTTCATTGGTGAAGTTCTGAGAGGCACATTTTTAAAGACACTTGAAGATCCTGGCACATGATTTGTAGGATTTTTCATACGTCTTCATGGCTGATGTGTAAACTTTTGAGTTTCTAATTCTCTCACAGATCAGTGCCTTTGGAAATCAGGTGTAATGCCTAATGAGTTGGTGCTTTGAGCAAGTGAAAAATTGTCCTATTCATATCCCTAGGCTTACCCCCCACCCTAGTACTAAGCACCCTACAGCACAAAGTGTCTCATTAGGTATGTTTTCCTATGTTTATCCATTTTGGTGTATTGTTTCAGCTAAGAGATGACCGTAAGATGAACACACTCTTTAAGAATTGATTAGGATATTGTGATAAGCACAAGATAAATAAGTCAAAATGCTATAATTTAAACTGGAATGTAAATGCTATAATGTAAGCAGGAAATGTTATTTCTGCCTCTATTTCCTTGTGTATATTTAGTAGGGAACTGTGCCCCTTCTTTGCTGGGTTCTGCTGTCACAGGCAAAGGGTATTGCACAGCAGAGAAGGTCGAACCTGCCAGGGTGGCTCTACACCTGATGCAGTATCGTCAATAACAAATATAATTCCTGTCCAAGTGTAGGGAAATCCATTGCACTGGGTCACCCCAAAGAGTCATAATGACCACATGATTTCTTCCAGCTGAAATCACTCATGCTGTAAGACTGAGAGTTCAGCCTGCTGGGCATAAGTACATCACATCTGGCAGAGCAGTAGGGGTTGCACCATCACTAGGTAACTCTAGAGGGCTGGGCAGGCAATGATATAGATTCTGTGGGACAAAAGAAAAATATACAGGCAGGCTAGTGTGCTTTACTGAATTTGACATATTTTTAATGAATTAGAAAGAATTTATGGTAAATTCATTACAACTTTTCTGTGGGGATCTCAGTCCCACAGCTGGGATTTAAAGGTCCTGAAACAAGATGTAGAAGTTTTCCCCTTGGATGAGGCCCAGAGAACATACTGGAAAGATGAATGCACGCTTTTCTCCTCATCTTCTTTCTTTCTCTGTAAAACATTTAGGCTCAGATCTTCCCTGGAGATAAATTGGCACCATTTCACTCGTTGCAGTAGAGCTGCAATAATTTATGAAGGGTCTACGCATTTTAAATCACATCAGTTATGGCAGAGATAGACAGAATATTACAAACCATGGTCCCTTCTGAATGACTATATCCCTTCCAGCTCACGGTCCCTACCTGACTGCTCTCCCTTTCTCCTCTTTAAAGCCAGGCTTGGCAAGGGTTTTCTCATCGACCAGCACCCCGGTTCTGACCTGGGTACAAGAGGTGCCTGACTGAGCCAAGCTGCAGCCAGAGCCAGAAGTGGCTCAGTGCCCATGTATCCACACTGGACAAGCCGGTGTGACCTCACTCGCTGCACTGAGTGCAGGCAAAGTCAAGGCTTCCTGGGGGTGGAACTCTGGGGACCCCATACTACCTCTGCTGCCTTCCCCGAGGCTCCTGGGGGGCAGATCAGGCTGCCTCACACCTCTTCCAGTTCACAGCCAAAGCATGGGGCACCATGCCCAGCCTTCCCCCACAGCCTTTGCAGGCTTTGGGGTTTCCACTTTGCAGCCCTCTGAAGTAATTAATACAGAGGGCCATATGCTGATTCCGCAGAGCCCATTAATCACTTTTGCTGAGACAGAGGGACTGTTTGTGCAAAGTTTGCAGAGATTATCGCCCTGGCTCCAGGATTTGTCCTGTTGCATTACAAATGGTGTTTTAGTGAGCTCCTCAGTTCCCAGTGGACTACAACCTGTCTGAGGCAAAGTCAAACATTGTCAAACAGCAGAGTTTTCCCAAGAAGGGCCTTATCTTTTCCAGATTGCTTGATTATATAAATAGGACTTCGATATGAGATACAAGTGCAATTAATTCCTCAAGGGCTACATTTGATAATGGCATAGAAATTAATCTTCAGTTGTTTAAGTAAAAGACTGTAGAGATATCCGCTATCCCACCAAAAATATTGCTTTATTTTCCCTTTTAAAAGAATTATATTATTATTCTTGTAACCTACTGAGATATCTTATTTGAAAATGTTTTAATGAGGTTTAATTCATTAGAAACTGAAGGAAATGGCTCGGCAGCCACATGACAGCCAAGCCGCAAGCACTATCCTGCATGAGCAGGAGGCTGAGCCAATGTTCTTGGCATTCAGACCCGCTCTCTCAGCCATAATCTGGTAGAAGGATGAACCAAGACTGAGTTTTACAAAGTCTTCTAATGTGCCTGAGTACTCCAGTGTGAATTAGATGCCTAGCACTGTTGGGGAGCTTGTTCTAGGCAACATAATGGGTCATTTCCCAGGGGCAATAGGGAACTTTGATGTCATGCAAGGAGACACTGATCATAAACCCATTCCTGGAAAAGTTTATCAGCAAGTCAGATAAGGACACTCATAAAGCCAAGGGCATTAGTAAAGAGTAAATATTTTCAGAACTGTACAATTTTCAGCCGTTCCTTCTGCTTTCAACTGAAGAGCAGAACTTCCAGTCTTAAGCTTTTACTTAAAGTAAACTTGGTAATTTACATACACTTAAACTTAGTAACTACTAGTGTTTTCTATTCCTTTTTTTAGGTTAGATTTTCTTTTTTGGGTCCATTGTAAATGCACCTAGTGCCTTTCCCAAAATCTTGGTCTCTACCTGGTAAGTAACAGCTGTACTCAGTTCACTGTCCATACACCTTGTATGCCCGTGCAGAAGACCGGTGCACCTAAATACCACAGGTTTTTCTGCAGCTTTCAGAAAGAAGAGAACCTGGAAAGAGATGGATGAGTGAGAGGAGTAGAGAGTAAAGGAGATAAAAAGGTTGGTGGGATCTGGCTTTGATGTAGAGATGCTTGTGCAGGGATTAAGGTGGTGTTCACCTCACTCTCAAATATACCAAACAAGTGATGCTTACCACTAGGCAGCGGTGTAGGATATCCAGAGAAATGTGTCCAGGGACTGGGACACATAGTTTTGGCCCAATCATAGAAAAAAAAAATGCTGAGAAATCCTTCAGGGGAAAAAAAACAAAACACAAAAGTAGGGCATTGCTCTTCTTCAGCATAAAGCTAGCAGATTTGTTTGTGGTGGAGGTAAGCCTGTGTACAACACATGGGTAGCTGAGAAAGCCTTAATCAAATGTAGTTTAAAAAAAAGCATACACGAAAGAAAAGTTTTGTTATTTAGAAGTTTGGTGATGATGTATTTTGAGCAATCCTACCACCTGCAGCTTGAGTCAGCTAGCTACTACAGAGGCTTTTGGAAGGCAAAAGTGAACAGATGGTGTGTTTGTGACACCATCAGGCAATGGGCACTGAATATTAGTAAACTGGCAAGTACCCACCAAAAATTATTCCAAAGCAGATAATTAAATAAGTTATAAATAACAACAAAAACAACAACAACCCCCCCCCTAAGAAACCTCAATAGTTGAAAAGGAAGACATGAGGGGAGGAAATAAGATTTTTTTTCAGATGAATTATGCAGTCTTATTTCTTACCTTTTCCTAGTTCATTACACAGACAGACCAATTAAAGATCCAATAAATTAAACATCCCTCAGATATTCTACATCACTGAAGCTAATTGTCTCCTATTTCGATGTGGTCAAGCATATGTAATAACAATGCTCTAGTTTTCACTAGCATTAATAAATAAATACAGACTTGAAATTAAGTCCCCCAGAAATCATGAAAAGCTACATAGATGGAACAAAGTCCACTGATAGGCATAGAGTGGCGATTTGTACAAATGTCATCTCCTCATTTCAGTTTTCCTATCTTCAGCCCAGAAGCTTGGCAGGCCTGCCTGGGTTCTGATGGCACTGAGCTTGGATTTTTTGTGCACATTTCAATGTGACTTAAGCTTGACACTAATGCTATTGTTCTTGTTTAGGGCAGCAATAAATCTGACTTCTTTTCCACACAATGCAAAAGGAAATACTGCAGTTCTGTAAGCACTCTGCTGATGATGCTGATATCTTATACCATTATTTAATAGCCAGGTTAATTAAGAAAAAAATCTCATAGAAACAAGTAACTCCCATTTTGAAAACTCACTGTAGATACTGAGAGGTGAGGTCTAAAAGTGAGATGGAAATACAGTTACAGCACTTGGGAGAAGATTCTGGCCACTGAAAGTCAGCCAAATAATCACTGAGGACAAGAAGAATCTTGCTAGGGCATACAGAGATGCAGTCAGGAAGGCTAAGGCTTGGCTAGAACTGAAACTGGCCAAAGATGTCACAGTATCACAGTATCACAAAGGTTGGAAAAGACCTTTGAGATCATCGAGTCCAACCTATGTCCCAAGACCTACACCTACTCCTACTTGTCAGCTACACCATGTCACTAAGTGCCTCATCCAATTTCTCTTTGAACACCTCCAGGGATGGTGACTCGACCACCTCCCTAGGCAGCGCATTCCAATGAGCAATTACCCTCTCAGTGAAGAATTTCTTCCTAATGTCAATCCTAAACCTCCCCTGGCGAAGCCTGAGACCGTGTCCTCTAGTTCTGTCACTGGTCGCCTGAGAGAACAGTCCAACTCCTGCCTCACGACAACCTCCCTTTAGGTAGTTGTAGAGAGCAATAAGGTCTCCCCTGAGCCTCCTCTTCTCCAGGCTAAACAACCCCAGCTCCCTCAGTCGCTCCTTATAGGACTTGTGCTCCAGCCCCTTCACCATCCTCGTCACTCTCCTCTGGACGCACTCCAGCATCTCAACATCTTTCTTAAACTGAGGGGCCCAGAACTGGACACAGTACTCAAGGTGCGGCCTGACCAGTGCTGAGTATAAGGGGATGATGACCTCTCTAGTCCTGCTGGCCACACTGTTCCTGATGCAGGCCAAGATACCACTGGCCTTCTTTGCCACTTGAGCGCACTGCTGGCTCATGTTGAGTTTCCTGTCCACCAGCACTCCCAAGTCCCTTTCCGCCTGACTGCTCTCCAGCCACTCTGGCCCCAGCCTGCAGCTCTGCATGGGGTTGTTGTGTCCAAAGTGTAGGACCTGGCATTTGGACTTGTTAAACCTCATCCTATTGGAGTCAGCCCATCTCTCCAGCCTGTCAAGGTCCCTCTGTGGGGCCCTCCTACCTTCTAGCAGATCGACACTTCCTCCCAGCTTGGTGTCATCTGTGAACTTGCTGATGAAGGACTCGATCCCCTCATCCAGATCATCAATAAAGGTATTAAACAGGACCGGGCCCAGCACCGAACCCTGGGGGACGCCACTAGTGACCGGCCGCCAGCTGGATGGGACACCATTCACCACCACCCTTTGGGCTCGGCCATCCAACCAATTCCTAACCCAGCACAGAACATTCCTGTCCATGCCACGGGCTGCCAGCTTGTCCAGTAGTCTACTATGGGAGACAGTGTCAAAGGCCTTGCTGAAGTCCAGGTACACCACATCCACAGCCTTCCTCTCATCCACCAGGCGAGTCACATGGTCGTAAAAAGAAATCAGGTTGGTCAGGCAGGACCTGCCTCTCCTAAAACCATGCTGGCTGGGCCTGATCTCTCCCTCATTCTGCAGGTGCCGCATGATCACACCCAGGATTATCCATTCCATAATTTTGCCTGGAACTGAGGTCAGGCTGACAGGTCTGTAGTTACCTGGATCATCCCTACGGCCCTTCTTGTGGATGGGCGTCACGTTGGCCAACTTCCATTCATCCGGGACCTCTCCAGTGAGCCAGGACTGCTGATAAATGATGGAAAGCGGCTTAGCAAGCTCGTCCGCCAGCTCTCTCATCATCCTAGGATGGATCCCATCAGGCCCCGTAGACTTATGAGGATCCAAGTGACTCAGCCGGTCTCTGACTTCTTCCTCCTGCATGACAGGGGGGCTGTATCCCCGCCCCTATCCACTGCTTCAGTAGACCAGTTGTCCAGAGAACAATCTGCCTTACTGTTGAAAACCGAGGTGAAGAAGGCATTAAGCACCTCAGCCTTTTCCTCATCTTTAGTTACTATATTTCCCTCAGTGATTGATAAGGATTGAAGGTGGTTCCTGCCCTTTTTTCTGCTGTTAATATATTTGAAAAAGCACTTCTTGTTGTCCTTAACACAAGTGGCCAATTTAAGCTCCAGCTGGGCTTTTGCCTCCCTGATTTTCTTCCTACACGACTTGACAATATTTTTGAACACAATCTGACTCACCTGCCCTTTTTTCCAAAGGCGATACACCCTCTTTTTTTCACTGAGCTCCTTCAGAAGCTCCTTACTCATCCAGGCCGACTGTCTGCCCCTGCGGCTCATCTTAGAGCACATCGGGATAGCCTGCTCCTGCACCTTGAAGACTTCATTCTTAGAGTACGTCCAGCCTTCCTGGATGCCCTTGCTTTTAAGAACTATCTCCCAGGGTACTCTCCTTACTAGTTCCTAGTTGTCAGGAACAACAAGAAATGGTTCTTCAGATACGTGCACAGTAAGCAGAAGCACAGGGAAAGCATAGGACTAAACATAACTAAGCCTAACTAAACTTGGCAGATAAACTAGTTACTTCTCAGTGCAAGGCAAGTCTGCAATATTTGAAAAGTCATGGAGATTCGGGGATGTTCCTGACAATTGGAAGAGGGCAAGTGTCATACAAGAAAGGCCCAAAAGAGGACCTAGGAAACTACAGGACCATTAGTCTCACTTCAGTTCTTGCGAAAGTAATGGAACAGGTACTCCTAGAAAGTATCACTCATCAAATAAAGCAGATGACTGGGACAAGCCAGCACAAATTTACCAATGGGAAATGATGCCAGACTAGCCTGATCACCTTCTCCAACAAAATAACATCTTCTCTCGACAGGGGAAAGCAGTAAATATTGTTCACCTGGACTTCAGTAAATCTTCAACACCATTTCCCATGATCCTCTCCTGGACACACTGGCAAGATACAGAATGAGTGGGTGGTCAGTGACATGGGTAGGGAACTGGCAAACAGGACACGCCCAGAGCGTTGGTGATCAATGGCTTTCATTCAGGCTGTCAGTCTGTCACAGGGACTGGTAAGGGGGCTAGAGAGCCTGCCCTGTGAGGAAAGACGGAATGAGTTAGTTAAGTCTTTTCTCCCTGGAGAATTTAAGGCTTGAGGGGACCTCATCATTGTTTTCCAGTATTTAAAAGGTGACTACAAGTAGGACAAAGACTCTCTTCACAAGGAGACACATGGAAAAGACAAGGGGCAACAGGAACAAGTTGCACTGGCAGAGTTTTCATACTGACATAAGAAAGAAATTTTTTTACAGTAAGTACAATCACTCAGTGGAACAACCTTCCCTGGGATGTGGTGGAGTCTCCATTGCTGGAGGTTTTCAGGGTGCTGTATAATCTCATCTAGACTCCCTTTTCTGTGAAAGGTTAGACTAGATAATTTTTCAAGGTCCCTTCTAACCTAAGCTGTTGTATGATTCTATTCTATTCAAATTATCATTTACATTTTAATTTTAGGGTACAATTGTAAGTCTAGTGTATGGCTGAGTTCTATTTAGGATTTACTGTGTATTGGGCAAAGACTATGCGTTTACAATAGTGTCAGTGCAGTCGCCAGCTGACTTCTGCATGACAGTGATCTCAACCTCTGAAGCACTTGGGAGCTCAGGGAAGTATCTGCACCATTATGTCACAGGTGAGAAGCCAAGACATGTGCAAGGGCAATGGCATTCAGCTCAGGCACCCAGGTGGCAAACCATGAGCTGAATGCAGGGTTCCTCTTCTACACCTTTTCTCACAAGACTATTCTTGTCCACATTCTTTCTCAAAGAACACCCATCAGAAAACAGAGACAATGTAGTTCTCTCAAGTGGGCTTGAACAAGCTGAAATCTTTTTTCCTGTTAGATGCTACTGTTAGGTGCTGCAGAAGACACTCCAACGTGGAAAAGAGATGAATGAATAGAAATATCACAGAGGTCTACACAGTCATGAGTGGCATGGGAAGGATGACTAAGGGATGACTGCTGAATGTTTCATCCATTACAAGGCCTAGCTAGTAAGCAGTACATTGAAAACAGACACATGAAAGTATTTTTCCTAAGATGTATTCAAATTGTGCAACTCCTTGCCACAGAAAATTAAAGGCTTAAAGTTTACATGGTCTCAAGGAGACACTGGACAAACTAAAGAAACAGAAATTCATTGTGTGCTGTTAAAAGCAAAATATTTTTCCTGGGTCAGGAACTCCCTAACAAATTGTCAGAAAGTTGGAAAGTCATCTGGGGAAGTACCAAAAAAATGTTCTCTGTATTTTCATCCTATTCCTGAGGAACAGCTTTCAGCCACTATTGGAAGTGTGATGCTGAGCTAGACAGATTTTTGGATTATCCTGGAACAGCCCGGCTTGTATTCTTGGGAGCTGAAAGAGAGGTCAGGAGTGGAAAGAAGGAGCCAGGAATTCTAGAAAATTGCTCTCTTCGTGTTTTATGAAAACCTGCCTGTTGAAATGGGTGCCAATTCACAAAGTGAAAAATTTCCTCAGTGTTTATCCAAGACAGTCTGAAAGAGTAACCGCCCTGAAGAGTCAAATCAGTAGCATCTTTGGCCTCAGAGGAATGAACATAGCAAAAAGATCACTCTGGATCAACTAGAGGTCAAGACTGAACCTTTTGAAGTCCCCTACTGAGTTCCTGGAATGAGATTAGATTTAAAAAAACCCATACCATGTTTTGAGTCATGATTTCTATAGCCAGAAGAGTCTCAGTCTATCCTAGGCTATTGCTGTGAGTACCCTCAGGGGCAATTAACTACATGGATTCACCCTATCAATAACTGCATGAGTAAGTTTGCTCCTGGATGTAATATCTGTGTGCCGGGCAGTGAGCCACAGGCAGTGTCAGGCAAACTCTACAGAAGAAGGACTTGGCTGCAAACCTGCCAGTGTAGCGAAGGGTGTAATATTGAAAAATCATAAAGACAAAGAGTGTCTGGCATCATAAGACCTAGATTCTGCAGGAACTCTCAGGCTATCAATGCATGATCTGTGAGTGGGTTAGTCAGTCCAGCTCACTGTTTTGAAAGGCAGAAACTGAGTCAGAAAGGGTAATGAAGTTTTCTTAAGGGAATTTGAAAGATTTTGTTTTCAGTTGTTAATGGTTTATTATTCTGTTCCCTACTCTCCTCGACTGCTAAGGCATTTCTGGTTCACCTTTCGCTACTGACCAATTCTTTCCTCCAGTTAACACTCAGAAACTTTCATATATTTTCTTCTCTCTTCCCTGGTTTCTTTTCAGTGCTAGTGACTAATCTGCTGTCTCTTTTCTTCCTCCCAGCTCTCGGCTCTGGGTTGTTTTTGATTGCACCCTTGTTAACAGCTTCATTGTTTCCCTGTATCCATACACACAGCACAGCTGCATGCTTTTCCCCTCAACTGCGGCAGAAGAAATCAGAAAATAAAGTCCTCCTGAGAGCCCAGCCTGTCTCTTCTGTAAAAAGCTGAAGCAACTTTTGCAAAATGACTGCCTCCGTGAGCAGACAGCTGAGCTCTCTGAGACAAATTTGGGGCTCAGAGAGCAGAGACATAATAATTACCAGAAATACATCACAACCTCCTCTCCTGGCATTATTTAGGCCATTCCTAAATCACAAGGTGCAGTCTCTCTCTCTCTCTCACTCCTGGCTCTCTGGGTATGAAAACTTTTGCTTTCTGTCATTCTCTCTTGGTACGCTGCAATCTTTCTCCCTCAAATTGTAAATGATAACACCTGCTGGGGCTCTTATTTGTTCATTCCTCGTATCTCTGGCTGCTCCCTGTGTGAGATATTACGCCCACACAGAGGTATGAAATATACAGTAGCTGCTTGTGAAACTTCTATATGAAAGATGCAATGAATATAAATAATGGTATTGTTCTGATGTTCTTCATCTTGTATCTGACAGAACATGTTCAAGAAACTCCAGGAACGCTATAATACTGATGGAGAAGTCATTCACACCGTATCAGCGTAGCTGAAAACAAATGAGCAGGACTGCTCTGGACACCCTATTTTCCTTTCACCACCTGAATGTATTTATTCTTCAAGTCATACCATATTCATATTTACTTTAATGATTCATAAACACCCCAGGTTCCAGAAGCTTCTAATTAACTCATCTATTTAGTGTTGTTAACAGATGCTCAGGGAGTGATTTATTGTACAATACCAGATCACACAAACGTATAAATCCAGCCAACTGAATTGGCAGGCAGTCTGGGTAAATACCTTCTGCTGCTGGTAGAAGAGACTCTGTCCTGAATGCAGCATTAATGCCCTGCAGACTGGGGCTGAAACACTATTGTTCGCTTCTTCTGTTAGTCTATACATGTAGTATACATTGTGCTGTACAACATTGGTTATTTCTCTCCTTTAACAACAAAAAAAAAGGATTTAGTGAGGTACCACACAGGATTCAGGGTATATATTTATCCTGTCTGAGAAAAGAGAAAATCAATAGCTCCAAAGAAGTTTCACTGCATCTTTAATTTACCTCTGGCTTTCTGTAGTTTCAAAACCAAAACAAGTCCCTCCAAAACACTGCAGGAAAACAATCTGAAACTTCACTAGAAAAGTCACACGAGGGACCCTGTCTAGACTAGACATGTGGCCGGATCTCCAGACAATTTATTGATCAATAAGGGAGAGGGACTGGCCACCATGGCTTTGGGCAGAAGATGGAGCTGAACACCTACAACCACAGAGTTTGCTCTCTCACCACAGCAGTGTTTTATGCAATGTTGAAAGGATGCTCCCAGTGACCTATGCTGCTGAATTATCAGAGGGAGCTCGGCATGGTTTCCAGCCTCAGCCCGCTAAACCTTATGCAAACCCTGGCAGGCAGAAGCAGCAGAGCCAGGGAACATTTGCACAGGGCTGTTCGCAAGCAGCCGCACTGCTGTGTGCTACATGAGGCCAGCCTGGATGGAGTCGGCCCATGTCAGCTGGGCTCAGTGTTACAGCCTCGTCTTAGCATTACAGATTTAAAAGTACAAATACAGCCCATCAGCTTTGGCCTGGCAGACTTGTTTTACTTGGAACCAGGATGGTATTTTTCTTTTCAAATTTCAAAATGGCAACAACACATGGTCTGATTGCCTTTGCTTGTTGCCTGGGCAGGAGCTCTCTTCCAAAACTGAAAGGCAATTTATTTACCTCGCTGTAGGAGAGCTGCAGCTATGCTGCAGACAAATTTTACAGCTTGTCTCTGAAGAACTCACTCCCTTTTCATTCCAGTTCTTCCCAATGGCAACACCATGACTCAGTTTGTGTTAACAAAATACTAAGGAAACACAGATAAATATTGTTTTAAATTCCTTAAGGTGGAAGTCATTAGAGGGCTGTTAAAATATACTCTTTTTTGTGCAGTAATTGTTTTTGTCTGTCTATAGTCTTCAAAAAAAGGTATATTTTAAGCTTTGTGTTTCAACAGCAGTGAAAGGGACTATTTTAAATAACTAGGGTGTGTTTTCTGTTCAGTTTTTAAAAACCATCTCTGCTGCACCTATAGCGGTACTTTCTGCAGGAAAGCAGGAGGGAGAAGAAATACAAGCAATATTTAATGGGGAATGGGAAGCAAAACTACATTAATACAGCACTGTGCCCAGGACAGCTTGACAACAGTGATATACATTAAACAAACATGCTGCACTAAGGAATTTCTAGGAGTTACTAAATTTCTCTTCAGGACTCAATATCAGCCTCAATGTAGGAACAACAACCACAATGAGTGCGGCTGTAATGTTTAATTAAAGTTTTCACCTCGAAGACAGCACCCTTCCTTGCTTCCATCTCTTACAGTCAGTCAGTTCCCAAGACACATGTGGTCTCTCATACGGAACAATAAGGGCACAGTGCACTCCTAACAGCTGTGTTGTGAGAAATGACCTCACCTTGGGGTTAGAGCACCAATGTGCCATGCTGCAAGCACAGAGCACACTGATGCAGCTCTCCTGTACTGGCAGGGGGAAATCTCTGCAAATTCTAGGGAATGACCCAGCAGTTTCTGCTAAGATTGGCCAACTGCCATCACTCAAGCTGATTTCTCAAATGCCATCAAACAACTGTCCTTATAGCCTGAATAGCCAAAAGAAAGCATCACACACTGTATGTGTGTATGTACTTCAGACATTGAGGAAAGAACCTGGGCAGCTAATGCAAGTATGAGAACTACTTTGCAAAAATACGACAAAGGTTGTGGGATTTTTTAAAAAACATGGCTTAAACCCATCTAAGTGAACAAACAGAAAGCTTTTCTTTTAAGAATTACACCTTGTTTAAGTAGAAATGCACTGAGAAAAGTTAAAAATCTGGCAAGAGATGACTGGGAACACTGTCACAGCACCTCTGTGCCGCAGCATGTCCTCTACTGCATACCCCTCTATTATGTCATCTCACGTCTGCCTCCCAGTGCCACCCAACATGCGAGGTATAAAAAACGGCACTGAGGAAAATGAGGGACTTGACATAATTTTGGCATCTCTATCCTCCAACCCAGTACTATTCTGTTCATAACCTTATGGAAGAGTGAAAAGTGCAACAGGGTCCAAGTCCCATCGTGGTCAGATGGCTGTATTTCACTTCAAAACTCTTCCGGAGCTGTGCTATACTGTTATGGTATCAGACATTGGTCAGTGCTGTGAGTCAGTACTTTTAAGTTGCATTCTTCTTGTTTAAAAAGGAAGAATAAAACTAGAAATAAACTAGATACACTAAAGATGCCATTATAATGTCAGCAAAATCAATGCAATCACATGCCCTTATTAATAAATAAAGACCATGAACCACAGACATATCAGTTCACAAGGAGTTTACAGAGGACATCCAGTCACTTTGCAAAAAAGTTAACTTCTGTATTCAAACAATACAGATAAATAAGATATTGTATGCTCTTTTAGGCCAATTTCATATTCTGTAATAGAACAACTGTCAAAACTAGTTTTAGTGAGAATAGTAACCAAGACTTAGAAAGAAATCCAGTATCCCACCAAAACCCATGTGAAACCCAAGAAGCATTTCTAAAAAAATCATCACTAATCATATGAACTCTCTGGCAGGAATCAAGATGCTGGAGAGAATAATGAACATGAGGGCTCCTAATATTTTGTCACAAACCCAATTACTAAACAACAGAACAAATTACTAGGACAATAACCTGCAAACGGTGAGATGCAGTAATAAGCAGTACCACTTAAAAAAAAAAAGTTTTAATATTAACAACTTGATTTCACATGACTGAACACTAATCTTGCTTTTTGCAAAGTTCAAACAATATTCAAGCCTGTATTGTTTACAAAGATGGTTTTATTCTTCTTCATTCTTCTGCACTGACTGCACAACTTCTGCTTTAACCCTATTTCGTTTTCTTTTTCTTCTTTTTTTCTTTTCAGCAGAAGCCTCCTGACCCTCCTGTGTTTTCTTCTTTTTCTTCTTCAGACAGCTGAGAGGATTGGGGCCACCTGCCCTTTTGCGTTTTCTTCTTTTTTCACCTTGTTGCTGTGCTAGTCCTGCTTTTTCTTTAAGCTCCACAATACTTTGTTTTTGGTGCTCTGGAACAAGCTGATTTGTCTGCAAATTTTGAACAAATGCCAAAGATTTAGGAGAAGGTTTGTCTAGCACCATAGTGTTCTGAATAATAAAGAGCAGAGGAACGCCAGCCTTCTTTTTCACTTTGTTTGCTAAATTCTGGTCCTGTAAAATTAAATACTTTAGTCAATATTTTGGGATTAAACGATATTTGCAATTCAAATGCACCTACTTTTAATACTATGAAGATAAATTACATTATGAAAAAGATAAGAAACTTAATCTAGCAGATATACATGGCACTGTTTTTCAGAGCAATTTAAATTTCAATTTCTCTCCTTCTGATTAGCTGTACTTTTGATGGAAAATGTTAATACATTTCCTTTTTTGATTTTTTGAGGAAAAAGTCCCTGTTCATTGGTATGTAGTACACTACAAGAAGTAAAAGAAGCAAGGTTATTTCTTCTATAACAAGTAATTTTAAACTCCTTGCATCTAACATAAGTATACAGAATTTTACTGTAGCCATTTTATATATAGTGTATATAAATTACAAATACAGTCTCAATAACAGACCTAAGAAAAAACCTGCCTTTCTTACTTGTACACTTGTACATTCTTTAGTTAAAAACTTCACAGTTTCTTAAAATTGAAGTTATATGGTTGTTTAACACTTAATTTTACTTTTCAGACTGCTGCGCAAAACTGTTGGGGGCAGGAGATCTACACACAAGCAATATGCAAATTAACATTCATCAGTTGTTCTCTTAAATGTCAATAGGTACTCAGCGTATTTTCTACACCTTCTGCTAAAAAAGCATTATCCTTCTAGGGTAAAATAATCTAGTTGTTCACACAGGTAAAAAGATCCCCTTCCTCATAACTGGCAAATATATTTAACAGCGAGTAAGGCTTTACAAGATTAATTCCCACAAGCTATTTAACAACCTTATAACTGAGGTTTCTGTAGGTTTCCTTACCCCTAGGGTATCAGGGATCACTTCAAATGAAATGGAGTTACATATCCCATGAGCATTTACCTGTGTAGCAATAAAGAAGCGATGAGGGTTGCCTTCTTTAATCATGGAAAGTAGACAGGTCGAACCACTCACAGGATCCTTGTGGTGAGAACAGTTTCGAAGTTGAAATCTTTGGGCAATTAATTTTGCTCCATACAGTTCTTTCCCCAACAATTCCAGTTCTTTTAGAACACATCTGAAAACCAAAAGCAACAGTGATTTCTAAATGAGAAAATAACTACGCATTTTTTACAACAGTAAAAGGGTGACGTGAGTTGATTAAGAATGAGCAATGCCCAGTTGTTCAGGTTCTATGATCTGTAAATGGCACCCAGTAATCTGACAGCAGTAGTCCATCTGAAGACATCAACAAATTTCCTTGGTTCCAAACAAGATTTACCAGTAACAACATGAAGTTATACTACATGATTTAAAAATATTTTGTATCGGTGACAAGGCTAAATCTTCACATTTAGGCTCAGATATCACCCAGCGCACGAACTACTACTTAACAAATAAAATTACTTCAATTAGCACAAACTGATTAATCCCTACATGCAAGTTAAACATTGTATTAGCATTCATCACTTTGCTTCAAACTTGCCTATCAGAATCCAACAAACTCAAGCAAAAATACAAGACTGTCCGTATGACAGTTAATGGTTTCACAACACTACAATTAGATAAAACACAAACCTAAATTGCTTGTCTTAGCAGCAATGAGAGCTACTACAGGACAGTGTAACACTCTATGAGGATGCTAGCTTGAATACTCAGAAATGAACAGGAGATAAAACCTAACTTACTTTGGCCACTGACTCTTACTATTAGGTTGGTGCAAAAATAATTGCTGTTTTTAACCATCAAGTTGGTGTATCTCAGCTTAGAATAGAATTTATTAATGAATTAATTATAGTCTATGCATTTTTTCCAAAAAGTTTATGTATTCCAGTGGCAGAGAATTCTGGAGTCCTTGAACTGCTGAATTCTTCAAAAGCATTTTGAGCTACTGCTTGGTTGTGGAAAAGCTTCTGCTGCAGGAGTTGTTGAGATGGTTGAAAATGTGGGTAATTGGTGGGAGACAGGTCTAGTGAGTAAGCTGGGTGAGGTATGAGTTTTGTAGCCTAGTTCATGCAGCTTCTGCAGTCATTTGCAAGACAAGTGGTCAGGCGTTGTCATGGACAAGAATTCGCGCTTTTCAATTGACTAATGTTGGATGGAAATGTTGCAGTTCTTGGTGCATTTTGTTGAGTACCTGGCAATACTTCTCTGCTGTGATGGTTTCACCAGGATTCAAGAAGATGTAGTCGATGATTCCACTTGCCAACCACCAGTGACCATAACCTTCTGATGCAGCTTTGGTTTGGGGAAGTGTTTTAGTTCTTCACCTCAGTCCAGCCACTGTGTGGAACGCCATCATTTGTTGTATAGAATCCTTTTTCCATCACTGGTCCCACTCATTTGTTGAGCTTTTTTGATTTTCCAATTTAGTGCACATGTTGTTACAACTGTCGAATGGTGAAGGTTCAGTCCTCCTGCAACCTACCAGGTCGTTCTGCATGGGCTCTGCTTCAATACTGGCCCTCAATTAGTTGTAATGTATCATAGAATGACATCTGTGATCTTTCTTCTTCAAGGCTCTGATTTCCATAATGAAATTTTTGGAACCAATGTCAAGCTGTAGGTTCACTATCAGTCCCCTGGCCAAATGCTCATTCGATACTGCTAGCAGTTTTGCTTCTTTATGTCCGTTTCTGAACTTATACAACAAAATAGCTCAAATTTGCTTTTTTGTCCATCTCTAAATTGATGGCATAATATAAAAAAGAATAAACAGGGAAAACAAAACTATTAGCATAAATAAGCAGAGCGAATTTTGCACTTTAAAATGGTATACAACACAAACACAGCTAAATAAAAGTTTAATCCACAATAAGCACCGCAGTTTACAATGACAAAAATGGCAACTGTTTTTGCACTGACCTAATATAAAATACGGTCAGAGTAGGAATATATGTCCTTGAAATACAGCTTCAAGGATATGGTAGCAATTATTTTTCTTTCCAGGGAAGAAAGTTTAGCCTTTGAGGACAGTTTTTGCAGACTTTAGTCTGTTCTTTTTGCAAAGACTCTCACAGTGAGCCAGCACATCTCCTCAGGGAAGCTCATGCCACCAAGATGCTGCCTCACCAACTTAACATTTTGACAGCAGAGAAAATGAGTCCATTCAGCTGCCCTAAGTGAAAACAGGTCAAAAAAGATCCAATAGATATTGCGGAAAGAAAGAACCAAGAAGTGATATTTAGCCATGACTGGAACACAGTTTGGATCAAAGTGATTCCTGAACCTTTCAGAACAAAGGTGTGAAAGAAAATACACTTTTTCCTGTTTAGAAGTACAAGACAGTTAGGTATGTGTTGCAAAATGTCTCAGCATTTAATTTTTGTAGCCTATGGTATACGTCTTCCTGATATTTTCAGTACTTGTGTCCAAGATGGGCAGCTGGCTATTCTGTCATTGCTGAAATCCAAGTGAGAAAAATTTTATCTTACCCAATGTACAAAGTCAAATAAAACAACAGCAACTTCAAGGCAACATAGATATTTGGTGTGCACGCTTTATTTCCATGCCTTTGCCTAGCACATCCTTATTCTCCTCTGAGAACAGCCACTTTGGAAACTGTCCCTCACTGGTAGCTGAAACGCCAGCCAGGCAGCAATTCCCTCCCATGCCCAAGGGATCTCAGCTTGCCTGTCATTCTCACTTCACCAAGGAGAGATGTTGGTAGTGGGAAGTGGTTCACCCAGATGTTCCTCACACAGCAGGGTTACCCCCCCGTAACAGTTTCTGCCATTTTCAGAAAGGCGTCTGGTACTGAAAGCAGTTCCTGTCCTGCTGCAAGTTAATTACAGCCCACAGTACCACCTGCTCACCACAGCTACCACCCTCATGCCCGTAGCCACGTGAGCCCGCAGCCACACAGCTCCCATCACCCACTGCCCGCAGAGCCTGAGGGGAACTTCCAACTGCCCCTGCCGCACACGTGCACTGCAACTCATGCCACCCTCTGCATGGTCTTAATACAAGGAGTAGCTCCTATTACAAAAAGTGGACTATTTTGATTTAAGCTAAAGTAAAGTTTCATCTAAGTAGCTGCATTTTTTGAAAGTTAGACAGACTGTCCTTCTGATAGCATGCTTCCTTTATAGCATGTTTTCTTTTCAAATAGTGTTTTTCCAGACACTGTTCAAACAGAAATGATAATATCTTGTGTTAAGTATGATCTGTGCTGAACAGATGTGTCTTTTGCAGTCACCTCTGTTTGCAGTCTTTCCCTATCTAAAATGCAAGGTCAGACAGAGAACCGGCTCCAAAGTTCCAATTAGCAAGATATTTGGCTGTTGTGAAGTTCATAATAACATTAGAATTAGTTCTTGGAAAGCAACAGAATCCGCTTAAGATTTCTGAAAAAATTTATATATATGCACATAAGTGGGAAATACATTCTGCAACTGATAGAAGAAGCAGTTAGTTTTATAAAAAGTGGAATATTTTGATTTAAGTGGAATTAGTTTCCTTTTCTAACTTTTCTAACTAACTTCAGTTAACTGCTATTTGAGTAATGGTATTTTTTAGAAGTTGAACAGACACAGACTGTTCTTCTGATAGTATGTTTTTTAAAATAATGCTGTTCTCAGACAATCTTCTTTACTTATCCAAGAATGCAAGGTCAGACAGAGGACTAGCTCCTAAGATCTAATTAGTGGAGACTTTGCTGTTGAGAAGTTCATAACAAAATTAAAATTAGTCCTTGGAAAGTAGCAGAATATGCATGTGATTTCTGGGAGAATGCATGAGGGGGAAATGTATTCTGTCTTTGTCTCGTTGTGCATGATTGATGGAAATCATTCCCTCATGTGCCTACCGTTGAACTAAAAGGTGCTGCTTTCTGAAACTGCAAAATGAGTTTTCAGAGAGCTGATTTCCCAGCACTTTGAGCATCAGACACTCTCTTTCACCTCCTCCCGTCTCCCGGCCGCCCTCGTCCTCGCCCTCTCCTCTCGTCCTCTCTCCCTCTCCTCCTCCTGCGCATGCGCAATGCGTCATGCATCCCTTCACATGGTTCTCCTTGGCTCCTTCCCCCGTGCATGCGCAATGCCACCAGTGCGCCTCCGCCCTGTTCCCTGCGCATGCGCACTGCGGCCCGGCCCCCCCCCCCCCCCCCCCCCCGGCCACGCGTATTGGCGCGCGGCCCGGCCGGGCTGTACCGTGTGGTGCAGAGCTCGGTGGCGCCGCCCAGGTACCCCGGCAGCTGCTCCCGGATCTGGATCTTGTTGCGGAGCGCGGCCTGGCAGAAAGTGCCGTCCAGCAGCACCTGGAAGGGCTCGCAGATCTGGAAGTTGTGTTTGTAGAAGCCCATGTTCTTCTTGGCGTGCTTCTGCCGCGTCAGCTTCATCGCTCCGCAGGCACCGGCCGCTCCCCCCACACTGCGCGGGGGCTGCGTCCTGGGCGAGGCCTCTCGCCGCGCCCCGCCCCCCCGGCCCGAGGCGGTGCGCGGGGAGCCGGTTGGGGCGGGTGAAGGCCGCGGCCTCGCTGTCTGCGAGGGCAGCGCTGCGCGCAGCCACTGTGCTGGTGCCCCGCGGCCGCAAGCGATGCGGGACCGAGGAAGGCCTGCGGGGGTTCCGTGCACCCCTCTGGTACTTGGAATCATAGAATCGCTTGATTGGAAAAGTCCTTCGAGATCATCGAGTTCAACTGTACCTGACCACTATAAACCATATCCCTGAGCACCTAATCTACCTGTCTTTTAAACACCTTCAGGGATTGGGACTCAACCTACGTGCCTGTTCCAGTGTCTGACAACTCTTTCAGTGAAGAATTTTTTCCTAATATCCAATATAAACCTCCTCTGGTGCACCTTGAGGCCATTACCTTGTGCCCTGTCACTTGGAAGAAGAGACCCAACAGCCACCTCGCTACAACCTCCTTTCAGGCAGCTGTAGACAGTGATGAGGTCTCTCCTCAGCCTCCTCTAGACTAAAGAACCCCAGTTCCCTCAGCTGCTTCTCACAACATGTTTTCCAGCCCCTTCAGCTTCGTTGCCCTTCTCTGCACACACTCCAGCACCTCAGTGTCCTTCCTGTAGTGAGGGGCCTCAAAGTACTCAAGGTGTGGCCTCATCGGTGCTGAGTACAGGGGAACAATCACTGCCCTGGTCCTGCTGGCCATGCTGTTTCTGACACAGGCCAAGATGCCATTGGCCCTCTTGGCCACTTGGGCTCACTACTTCACACTGATTACCTGGAAACCTGTTCTTTGCCCCGGGTTTGCTCCTGCCATTTGCTCAAATCAGTAGTACACAAGATGGGGTTTTTCCTAGCTCAGTATCATGATAAAATTACAATTATTGTCCCAGAAACCTCACTGCCAGTGCTGTGTAACCATCCATCAGCATCCTTTTCTTATGAAGGCTTAGTCAATGCCTGCTTTTATTGTTTGCCTGTATTGGGTGCATCAACTTATGCTCTGTATGCACAAAATTAAAAATTAATTAAAGTTGGAAAGTATAGATTCTACATATTAATACTCTATTTTTTTCCATGACAAATAGAAAATGTAATTTCCCTGTAGTCTGGGAAAATCACTGTCATTCAGAAAGCTAGATCGCACAAATTTCTCCTTTTTCATCAGTAAACCTGAGCACACCAGACATCTGGCAGTTAAGGAATTGAACTTAATGTCTGTATTTTAGGCAGGCAAAGGGATGTGGTAGCTTAACACCATCATAAATGATAATTAGAGACATGTGTCTCACTGTGCAGGTACAACAACAGAGATCTTTCTGCCAGGGACAACTGTATTGCATGCAGAAAATTGCAGGTACCTGCCAGTTAGCTCGCTGTCATCAGCCAGACTGCTGTAAGGGCATTTAAGCAAATACCCACCTGTCATATTAGTCTTCTTGCTAACAAATAGGCATGGGAAACATCTGTTTCTGAGCAGATTAGTTAGCATTAAGAGAAACTGAAAACTAATACACTTAATTACTATTCTAGAAATTCAGATGTTTAAATGGGAAGATATTTATAGTGGCTACAGGATGACAAGTGCCAAAACCAAGTGACTGAGAGTATTTTCTATGGTATATGACTGTGCTGTTGACAGTACTTTTCTGTCATTAAATCCTTCTTTCCAGCTGTTGCTGTTTCCACAGTTGCATGGGCTCATGAGTATCATGGACACACGTCTTACTCTATAAGGTAAGCGATAAGTTGAATTCATTGATCTTTATTAAACTTCAGTCTATGGCCGATGTATTCCGACACTGGTGTTGTGTCACAGGTCCTCTATCTGATTTCATAGTTCCATTATTTAAAAAAAATAGACAAAATCCCTCAGCAAGACTCCAAAGTAAAACCTTATTAGATGATTAAAAAAAAAACCAACAAAAAACCTGCTTAAAGACAGGCAGCTATTTCTTATTAAGAACACTTTGTCAGCACATCTCACAGAACTGTCAGATAGAAAGCAGAATTTGCAATGGTAACAGCTGCTATTGCAGAATGGAGATAAAAAGAAACAACTAAATGAGAGCTTGAAGTAATTGTCATTCTGAACTAAACACAGTGTAAGATATAATCCAGAGTAGGGTGTTAAATACCGTTGTCGTGAGATACTCTTTCCCTGTTCAGTTGGTAAATAGTATCATCACAGACCTGTTGTAATACAATTGGTATGGTAAAATATGTTCAGAAGGCTGGCCAGCAGGCAAAACAACAGCACAAATATTTCTTCATTGTGTAGAAAACAGCATTAATCACATGATAAACTGTGCAGTACCATTCTGTAAATGGTATTTCACTTCTATGCAATTTTTTTCAAGTTTCTTTTTAATAAATTTTAAATGTTAACAGTAATGTCTGTAAGAATACTTCAGGTGTGCAGAGAATGAAGTTTTGACAGTATTTACTTTTAATAAAATTTGTCATTTTCCTTTTATGTTCAATTATTTTACTATTCCAATGAGCCATCTGTATTGCGGATTTTTTAAAAATAAACCTAAGGATCTTAAGGAAGCTGCTGAATGCAGTGGGACTCGGGGACTGCTGCTCCTGGCTGCTGCAGTCCATCCATATACACTCTTTGGACCTAGGAGGGGTCTTAGGCTTGCATGTATCCTGGACAAGTGTATGCAGACACACACACACTCACGCAGAGGACATATGCAGTGTAAGTACAGACAATGAAGCCCTGCCCCTCCTCTCCAGCTGATCAGGACTGAAATTGCTAAGTGACAGCTCACATGCCTTCACTCCCTGCATTCACCAGCACACTCATATTCACAGGTCCCTCAAATACCCATATGGCCCGTCGATCCACCTAATATCCATGCCTACATCTTGGATTCCCTAACACGGGGATATATGCAGGTCTCCTCCTACTAACTGGCTTGTCCAGTTTAAGTCTGCTACTGGATTACACATCCATAGGATTAAATTCACTGAGGAAAGATAAATAGTAAGAAACATAACTAGTTAAGAAAGGGCTTTAATAAGATGGGATAGGATGCTGTGATCAGTCAAAGAACTCAACCAGACAAGTGCGATGACTGCTGAATACTCACATAGCATAGCTGACCTCCTTGCCATGTTCTTACATTTCCCCCTAGATCCACCCTGACCCTTCCTTTCCCTGCCTTTGGCCAAGTCTCTGAACATCCCATAGTAAATTTTGCATAATCCCACAAGCCCTTGCTGTTAAAGTCCCATACACCCCCTCAAATATGTTGTAAAACTCATGATAATCATGTTTCCTCCATCTTACCAGAAACAAAGCTCAAGTTGATTGTCTTCAAGGTGTCTTCCTTGGTAGCAGCTTTAATGGCCTGAAGAGTTCTGCACTTCACTGTTGTCTTTGCTACCACCTGCTCATTTGGCAATTTCTGTATAGAAGTGTGTGTGTTTAATATATCACTTTCTTTCTTATTTCTTTTATACTGAATAATCCTGACCCACATGACAATGAACCAAATGCTCTTACATTCCACATACCCTTACAGAAACTGTCTGTAGCACAGCAAAGCCTGTTATAAAACTCAGAGGAAGATGCCTTTTTGAAATTACTTGCTATTATACTTTTAATTGAGAAGTTTCACCAGTTAACTGGCTGCACCATTAAAAGACTTTGAAAAAAAAAAAATTAAAAAAAAGGTCTTCATTTTATCAACAAACTAATAAACCACTTGCAGACTGCCTGCCAGCAATATAATGGATGTGGACCTGAGGAAGAGAGTGTAAGGTGTTGAAGCACTACCTTTGTTAACATGACTTGTTTTTCCAAGGACAGGAAACAGACTTTTAAGTGGAGAAGTTATTTTTTCAGCACAAATACAGGCTGGGCGGAGAATGGGTTGAGAATAGCCTTGAAGAGAAAGACTTGGTGGTGTTTGTGAATGAGAAGCTCAACAGGAGTCAGCAATGTGTGCTTGCAGCCTAGAAAGCCAACCGTATTCTAGGCTGCATCAGAAGTGTGAGCAGCAGGTTGAGGAAAATGATTCTGCTCCTCTGCTTCGCTCTGGTGAGACCCCACCTGGAGTACTGCATCCAGCTATGGGACCTCCAACATAAGAAGGATATGGACCTGATTGATGGAGTCCAGAGAAGGGCCATGAAGATGATCACAGGGCTAGAGCACCTCTGCTATGATGAACAGCTGAGAGAGCTGGGATTATTTAGCCTAGAAAAGAGAAGGCTTCAGGGACATCTCATTGTGACCTTCAAGTACCTGAAGGGCACCTACAAGAAAGCTAGAGAGGGACTTTTTACAAGGGCATGTAACGATAGGTAATGGTTTTATACTGAAAGAGGGTAGATTTAGATTAGATATAAGGAAGAAATTCTTCACAATGAGGGTGGTGAGGCACTGGAACAGGTTGCCCGGAGAAGTTGTGGATGACCCATCCACAAGACTGGGGTGGATGAGGCTTTGAGCCTCATCTAGTGGAAGATGTCTCTGCCCATGGCCAGGGCATTGGAACTGGGTGATCTTTAAGATGCCTTCCAACCCATTCTATGATTCTATGAAACATAAGTTCCCGATTGCTGGACAGGATATTGGTCTAGGCCACAGTTCTGATCTAACAAAAAAAAAGCATCCTATGATTCTATGAGTCCTTGAAAACAAACAGTTCCTGTGATTTTATCAATAATACTAATACCTTGTGGGTAGATATACAGTATTTATGGAAATAAGGTGTCACACTGAAGGAGGCCTTCCATATATCTGAACTAAGTTAATCCTGAATTTACCAAATCTGAGCAGTGACAGGCAGAAATCTGGCTTCAGCCATTACACTGCACACAAAATCTGCTTCTTTGCAGAGAAGAACATCTCTTTGCATGTATGACTTCAGCTGTTTTTGAGAGGCTAGGTAATGCTGCAGCAAAATTAAATAACATGAAATTGCTGTGACATGGATTATTTGAAATGAAAGCTGTTCTTTATCAAAAGAGCTTTGATGTCGGCCTAATAAAGAGTTTCCTTAAGAGCTGGCATTTGGCAAAAGCTTGTAGCTTGGTGAGAAAAAGATCTCAGCTCCTGTTTCTCCCAAACTTGCCCTGTGCCCTCTTTAATGTGAATGTGTTGGTTTTGGACAAATGTGCTCTGCGGTTGCCTACAATAAGTCTTAGCACCAGACATGCTTATATATGGAAAATGAACTTATTAATAAAAAAGAAAAGGGTAGTTTTCAATTAGAAGATTTGGAAACAAAACCGCAATAAATAAACACAGGACAGTAAAAAATTATTAGATTGTGTCTCAAAGTACTTTCGTAAGTGTATTTTAGAATTTTCCTGAGGTATGCATAGGCCAGAGAATAAGATCCAGCAGTATTTGATAAGCTAAGTTATATTGTCAGGATTTTATTATTCATTGCTGGCTTCTCCTTTCATCACCTTCAGGCTGGTTTTGAGCTGGTTTCAGACTTCATCATGTATATTCACCTTTTACAGTACCTATATTTCTGTTATCTCATGAGGATGCAGCATCTGGATTTATAGTAAGAATGGCTGTGACAAAGCCCTGTTTTTTCTTTATGCATTTGTATGAACTTAGCAGATTAGAATTTTGTATATGGTAAAGCTTTCTGCACTTTTCTGGCCCTACTGTTATGAAACTCCTTAGTTAGTAATTTGGTTTAAATACCATAACTGCTTATCACAGTATGTCCAATGTTTAACTGTCTTTTAAATTGTATATCAAAAGAGCACACATTTAATGTAGAGGTTAGAATATTCAATTTCACTGCAACTTGTGGTTTCCATGGGTAAGAAATAGAATACAATGGATGTCTGTACAGGCTTTTAAGTGGTTGCTTGTAGTAACAAATACTTTGAGAATGTTGTGGAGAACAACAACTTTAGCTTTCTTCCTAGAGCTGAAAGAAATTATAGGGCCGAAAATAAGTAGTGGGATTCTTGACAGCTTCTCAAAATGTTATACCAGCTCTTCTCGTTTGACCTTGAGCTAAATTCACATGAATGATGAACAAAAGCTGATCTTATCTAATTTAAATAGGCCTTTTGTCTTTCTGAATAGATACACTTTACTGATACACATCATTTAGTTTATGCAGCATTTTTGGTTGATGCTTCTTGCTCAGATGTATGCGTTAAACAACTGGTTTCATGCTGCTGTAAGGATGCACGAAGGCATCCTTTTGGAGCAGCTTTTCCTCCCTGCACTGTTTGTTGCGATCTGTACTAGTAATTTGCCATTCTGCTCCACATGTGTGACATGCTGCAGTACTGCTCCCTCTATACTCGCAGAGTTTATGGAAGCACTTAAGAGAGATGTAAAAGTGCTGTAATCTAGAAAAATAAGAAGTCTTCACGGAGTACCCAGGACTAGAACAGTAACTTCAATTTGGGGAGCAGGAAGAATTGCAGAAGGCAGGAAAATATCTCACCCAACACTGATTATGTGATAGCCAATGTGCTAGCTAGATAGAGGGGAAGAATGGAGTGATGCCTTACGTCCTGTCTCCTGTTGTGCCTATGAAAGTAGCCATGGCTTCATGTTCAGCAGAATATCGCTCTCCTTCTTTTAGTATTTCTGATAGAAAGCAAATATACCAGGTCTATTTTATTTCTTTTAAATGGCTACATGGTTTTCTTCGGAGATTATGGGAAGCTGGAAGACATAAAACATTTCAGATTTTTGGTATGCTTACTCCCATCTATTTCCTCATTTCTCGTTCTCCTTAGAGAAGGTTGTTATCTTTGACATGTGATAGCTTGCGTGCCATCAAGAATCAGAAGGTGCATTAGTTGATTATGAAGATAAGGCAGAACAAATTGACATTGAAAGAGGAATTACTTGGGAAGCCTATCTCAGACAAGAAATTAATTCTATGGCCAAAATTCTGATTTGGGCAAAGAATTCAGTGCAGTTGCTGTAGTCACCATGCATGTCTTTTCACCCTTTCATTGAGTTCAGGGAGAAATCAGTTAACTGGGAATGGAGAATTGGAATCTTTACATTGTAGTGATAAAAAATATACACTCTATGCTTACATAATTTTCTGACTTGACACTATAGCAAGAGTCTGGCTCTGCTTAGAAACATATAATAACTTTGGGCAAATAACTTTTCTTTGATTTACAGGCCAAAATTAGCACTTAAAATGTGTCTTTTTCATTAACTACATTTTCAATTAGTTAATTTCATTGTTAATTCCTATGTCAAGATATTGAGGTGCTCTGCTAAATGATCCAATGACCAATTATTGGTCATGGGAATGCGCTGCTCGGGGAGGTGGTGGAGTCACCGTCCCTACAACAGCTACAAACACCTGGAACTTAAAACAAGTGGATAAAAATAGAAGGTAACGAAAAGCATTTATTGGAAAAGATACTGGAAAAAGCAGAGAAGAACCTGAGCAATGAGAAAAACCCAAACAACGAAACACTTTCCCAAAAGAAGAACTTATATTTTTAAATATTTCCTTCATGTGCAGCATTACCATATTATGTTACTGTCCAGGATAGCTTCTCCATTTTTTAATATAATGCTTTTTTTTTACATTTAGTCAAGCAAATCCTAAAAGGTTGCCTGTGTAAGAGCATGGCTGAAATCATGCATGGCCTCTGAAACCTTCATTCTTACAGAAGAGAAATTGAATTTTCAAAGCTCACGTTCTGGTCCTGTAGTTCCTTTATTGCATTTGATGTTTCTCCCTGGGGCTTTCTATGCTGTTGCAGCTCTGACCTTTACCCTTTTTCTATCACTCTTGCACCTTATTACTTTCCATTTCCTATTTAAAAAAAAAATGCAATAAACCCAATTTTTTCTCTTTGATTCTCTTGAAGAAAATTAGAAAAAAATCTGGAATGGACTTCAGTATTAGCACCAATAATTTCTAAAATCACAGTTCACCTCATGACAAATACTAGTACTAAACTATTCTTTTGCACAACACATACATGCAGTTATGTAGCCTGATGTTAAATCTTATTGAGCTCCTCTGTGTAAAGTAGTAAGCATTGGAATATCTGTCACTGAAGGTTATTTATCAGCAAAACAGAATCCTGTAGATGTGAGTATACAAAGGGCCTGACTTCAGTGACTTGCATCTGGTGAAGTGATCAGCGATGTCTGAAAAAAGTGGGTGTAGAGTTCTTCCTTATTTATCAGGGGGAACCTGTGTTAACGTAGGTTGATACACTAGGGGATATCTCATTTCCTTTAGCCTTAAAATGCTGTGGTCAGCAGAACACAAATGGATGAAAAGCCTGAATTACACAGGATTTATAAACAGTGCTGCTTACTGAGGCTGTAATTGGTATTGGGAAAGGCCTGCAGCGTTACTGAATATAACTAGTTAATGGAAGAGTAACGAATGCACTTGGCAAAACTGCATCTACTGGAGAGACCTGAGGGTCCCTGATATATCTTCTCCAAAAGACTTTTTTTTTGTAAACAAAGGAAATAAAAGAATGAGCATTTAAGAGCTTTTGTTTGTCCCATGGCTTCTGAAACGATTCACAAGTCTTCTTGCCTTCCTCCTGTTTCATCCCCATCCTGTGGGAGAAGGGGATGAGCAAGAGGCTGGGTGGGTGTTCGGCTGTTGGCTGGAGTCAACTCACCACAGATACCATTGACACAGAGGGACCTTCTCATCACAAGGATTTTCACTCTTGAGAGTGATGGGTAAGTGAAAGACCATGCCATGCGTAGAATTATGGACAACAAGATTTTTACTTCAACATAGGTATTAAGTCCAGCCTTATATTCACTACACTTCTCTCAAAAACAAGCAGTACTTACAAAGAAAAGATGTTAGATACTTCATTTTTAAGCAATACATCTGTCTGCTAAAGCAAAGTAGGTACTTTACATATAATGCCACGTTCGAAAAGGTCGATGATATATTGATATGTAGATGTGCCCGTGTTTCTTGATGTTTGAAAGTTTAAGCCTAAATACCTCATTCTTCAAGAAAACTCAGCGTTTCTGAACTTCATACTTCTGTAAGGGTGAAAGACATTTCAAGATAATTTTAAGTCTGTGTTAGAGAATCTGTTGCCATCAAGTTCTGGAGATTATTTTACTGGAAACAATTTCTCTTTGTAGTTAATTAATGTTGGTTTAGGCAATTGTAGTTATTAGTGCAGCTTTGCATTTGGGATGGTGCTGTGTCTCAGTGCAAGTACAGACTGCTATATGTCTATCTTCCCTATCCCTCTGTACTTTGTGATAATGAATTTAAGATGTTTATTATGCTTAGAAATACCTGGAATTGCTGAGAGGGTAAGAAGGAAAAACACAGAATTCAGACATTACCCATTTACCAAGTGGTAACAAGTCATTGCAGGTTAGCCAATCTCTGTTAAGTATTCATGTGCATGGTCTTAGCCTGCAGCATACACAAATGTGATTCAGATTGGTTTAGCCCTTAAGGTAAAGTCAGTCTGATAATTTGGAAAGGATTACATCTTTGAACCCTTAATCAGATAATTTCTAGCCACACTAGTTCTGCTTATAGCACTGATACGGTGCAGCAGTGCTGTAGAGATAAATGACACATCTGAATTATACCAAAGTTTTTACTTAAGCAGGACTGGGGAATAAAAGGGGTTTGTTTGGTTCCAGCTGTCTTTTGACTTAGAGTACCATTTAAAAATGATTAATGGAATTTTTGCACTGCTTGAATTTTCTAAACTATTTTGTGATGGAAGTCATGTGTTTTGTGGTTTTCCTGAGTAGCTTGGACAATGATACTATAATTTTTCAGTCTGACATCCTTTTTATGTGCACCTTTCCAAGAATTCACTATTTTCAATGATGAAATGTTCTATGGCCTCTTGCCTCCAGTGATCTGGTGAGTTCCGTAAAGTAGAAAGTTGATATTTGTGTTTCATTTTTTATGTTAATCATAATTAACCAAATTGACTAAATTATTCTGGCAGTGCATGAAGTAATGTGAGCCCTATGTGAGTCCCTCAAATAGGTCTATTTTGGGTGCCCACAGCAACCTCTTTGAACATGCTGATGTTCTGTGCTGTAGGTACTTGTTGGTATGGGGTTTTTTTTCCCCTTTCTCTTTTTTTTTAAAAAAAAATTACATTGAGTTTCCGTTCAGAAACTGATAGGCAGGAATAATGTATTGTGTTTGTCTTATCCTTATGAATTTGCAAGTGGTAAAGCATTGTGCATTTACTGAGAGAAGGCATTTGTTTTATCATGATTTAAATATCTTTCACCAATATCTTTGAAGCAGCCACAGATCTCCAGCAGTCCATAGACTGGAGCTGAAAACCACTATATTACCATAATACTGTTTCCTAATGTTAGTTTTCTTTAATTAAAGGTATTCGATCATATTTGTAAATTAAGACTGGATATGCATGGGTATATAACAGCAAAGTGCTATATTAACATTGAACGAAGCAGCTTTGTTCTCTAGAAAAACTTCAAAAGGCAATGCCAGTGGTAGCGCAATATTCAGTCATGGAAAGGTGCTAAGGGTAGGACTCAAATTTGCAACACCTACGTGGTGGTTGAGCTCATTGGCCACAGCATGCTGCCTTGAAACTCTGTGTCGTTATTACATCAGCTTCTCTGCAAACCTGTTTTTAGAACAACAGCCTTATCCCGTTGCAAATACACACTTCAGTCTCTCTGGGGCACAAGGCACATCGACCTCAGCGATGCTGCAATTCTGAACTTCATCCTTAACCTCCATTTAACAGATTTTTCCCAAAGGGAAGCCTGAAGTGGGATTCATCACACTCAGCTTCAGACATTCATTGTGAGGTGTTCTTAGCTAAGCCGCATATCCAGGTTTCTTGGTAGAGTCAGTGCAGATCCGGTCAGTGATACCACTAGCGGGTGGGTTTGTCTGGTGGGAATGATTATTATCCTAGATTCTTTGCCTGAATTTGTTCCAGCCTTGGTGCAGGCAGCTGGTGAGGAATATTCTTGTGATAAGGCCATTTTATACGAACAGGCAAATGCTGGGTCTGTGTCTTCTAGAGAATGCACATACCTCTTTGTATTGGTGTTGGCAAACATGTTCCACTTCCCCAGTCGGAATTAGTATCAGCTACCTCATTGAAAAGGTTCATGGTGAAGTTTTATGGGATCACATATTTGGCATAGTGTCTGGACAACCTTGGGGTGTGCAGTATGTCTTCCTTTCACAGCCCATTTCATTCTTCAGAAGAATGTGTAGGATTTAAAATAGTTTTTTTTAAAAAAAATCCAAACTAAAAAGAGCAGCCAAGCAAACTCAATAGTTAACTTCTAATACAACACTAAAACCTTATCCTGAGAACAACATGAGCAGCTAGTAGTTCATGGGTTTTTTTGTTTCTAAAACCGTGTCTCTCTCTACTCAGTGCCCTGGTGACTCGTTATTCATGCTCATTCATGTAACTCCATAGCTGTCTGCTTTTTTACAGCTGAAATTCAAAGATTTCAAGTCTGTTCTCTCTTGGAAGTGCTTCTTCCTCAGTACTAAGCAGGTTTACTGGGTGCAAGTGCTCTCAGAAGCAGAGCATCTCCAGCCCTGTGAGTGGCGGGCACTTCAGGCCTGGCGCAGTGGTGTGGCTGTGACCTTATGTGACTATAAACATCACAGCCACACAAGGGAGCCATGGAAACGCACAGCTCAAGGTTATATGTTGTCAGAAGTGCTTTGCCAGGCACCAGCTGAGTGTGGGGAGGAGGGTGGAGAGGAATCATAGAATGGTTTGCGTTGGGAGGGCGTAATGACCCAATCTGGACAGTCCAGGGGTTGCTGGTGCAAGACTCTGGCTCTCCCCCAAAAATTTATGGTTTCAGTACCCACTGGGCTAAATAACTGATGCCAAACAACTGATCGGAGTTTATTTAACCAGGCATTGTTAGGTATAAGATTGGCATTGACTTGCTAAATCTGTTTTAAGGGAAAAGAAAGAAAGAGGGCAAAGGGAGAGAGAGTTTGCAAAGTGCAAGGATACCACCTGGGCTCAGGTCCTCTACTTCTTCTCCCAGGATGGTGGGCACACTGCTGCAAGTGGCCTCTCTTCCAGAGCATTACTTGTAATTGTTTTGCTGGGCCTGTGCAGTGCTTCTTCTAGGAAATTTCTGGATCTCAATTTGGGGGAGCTTAGGGGGCCTCTAGGGTCCAAGGTACCGCTTTGCCCCTGCTCTCCCTACTGGCAAAAGCAGGACTGGGCTGCTTGTGAGAGTAAGATAAGGTGTTGGAAAGACATTACCTCCTCTACAGTCTCAACCGTGATTTAAAGCACCCAAAAAGAATCAATCTCTTCTTACAAAGGGATCATGAAGGTCATCTATTCCGACCTCCCTGCAATGAGCAGGGACATCAACTCGATCAGGTTGCTCAGAGCCTCATCCAACCTGACCTTGAATGTTTCCAAGAATGGGTCACCTACCACCTCTCAGGGCAACCTATTCCAGAGTTTCACCACCCTCAGTGTAAAAAATTTCTTCCTAGTATCTAGCCTAAGCCCCTTCTCTTTTAGATTAAAACCATTACGCTTTGTCCTATTACTACAAGCCCTGCTAAAAAGTTTTTCCTCATCTTTCTTCTAAGCCCCCTTAAAGTACTGGAAGGCTACAATAATGTTTCCTCAGGGTCTTCTCTTCTCCGGGCTGAACAACCCCAACTCTCTCAGCCTCTCTTCACAGGGGAGGTATTCCTGTCCTGCGATCCTTTATGTGGCCTTTCTCTAGACCCATTCCAACAGGTCTATGTCTTTCTTGTGCTGAGGGCTCCAGGGCTAGACAAAACACTCCAGGTGTGCTCTCAGAAGAGCGGAGCAGAGGGGCAGAATCCCCTCCCTTGCCCTGCTCCCCACGATTCTGTTGATGCAGCCCAGAGAAGCCCCTCGGCCCCTCCCACCCCAGGCCGAGGATGCTCTGCACAAGACACAGGGTTTCTCCTGCTCCGGATGCGGCCGAGCCCGAGCGAGGGTCAGGAGCACCTGGGGCTGCGAGGTCACACTGCAATGGCGGCACCGCCGCCACGGGCCTCCCTCCCCGCGGGCCCCCGCCTGGGGCCGCTTCCCCGCTCGCCGCCGCCGCTTCCGGTGTTTCGCTTTCCTCTTTCCGGTCGGCGCGAGGGGCAAGATGGCGTCGCGCAAGGAAGGCTCCGGGACTGCAGGCAGCGGTTTCGGCGCCTCGAAAGGCAAAGGCAAGGCCGCCGCCACGGGCGACTCGGCCGTCAAGCAAGTGCAGATCGACGGGCTGGTGAGCGGTGGGGCCTTGGCGGGGGGCGAGACTGGCGGGGCCGCTGCGGCCGCGTGGAGTTACTGGCCGGGCTAGGCCGGGCCTCTCTGTAGGGCCGGTGGTGCCCGTCCCGCCCCCCCATCCCGGGGCCAGGACCGGGGTCTGGTGGTGGCCGCGCCCGGGCCCCGGTGTCGCGGTCCGGTGCCCGCCCCCGGTGTCAGTGGTCCGGTGTCATCCTCCTCCTGATCTTCCTGACCTGCGGCCACGCTTATGCCCACATGCTCATCCTTGGGCATGGGTACAGCTTCCTCCCTTTTGGAAACAAAGGCTGGGTCAGAGCAGGAATTACATACTTCTAAATATCCCTTTCCTTCCACTCTGATGTCTGAGTTTGTTTCCACCTTTCATAGCTTACGCTGATGAGAACTACCCAGGTGTAGGAGATGGGGAACATGGCTGAGTTTCCCTCATCCCTTGTGCTTTCGCCTTCCCTGTCAGGACTGCTAATGCCTTCTGTGTTTCACCGATGAGACATAAAATGAAATGATGGATTGTAGGAGTTTAGTAGGGGATGAAGCCATTGTAAAAGAGGTGACTCGTGCAGACACTGAGCAGAAGAATGTCTGCTGAAGTTTGTTTCTGGCTTTGTTGCTGCTACATTTAATGTTGCGTCGTTTCTCATACAACTGATGACAAAGAGTGGGGAAAGAATAGGTACTTAAGCTTCTTAGGACAGAAGCATTGCTTGTTGCTTCTCCATTGTTGTTCCCAAGTGCCACTGGAACACAGTACAGCTGGAGCATGAAGCAGAATCAGTATACTATTAATGAGAATGAAAATCATAATATCAGGGCAAGCTTTGAAGGCTGCTTGGCGTTTATTAGTCCCCAGTCATTATCCTGGCATCACGCAGTATATTAAATGTTTGGGAAGAAGAAGAACTTATTTGTGTATAGTCATTCCTATAAAAGAGAAAATATTAATTAATTAGAGTATTTCTGCAGTATTCTGTTCAACTCTGCATACCTGTGGCTTTGGTGCACGTGACATTTTCAGGAAGTATTGAAAATGTGAGTCATGAGACGTAGCCCTAAACATACAACAGCTGACAGCAGACTGCTGCTGTTGAAAGCAGGCTACAGCCAGATGGACACTTGTGTGTCTGTGTCTTTTTATTAGCAAGTTTGAGGGAACAAGGAAAAAGGAAGTAATTAGAGCAGGATGCAGGTTGGCACTTCTAATTTCATTTCTGTGGGTGCAAAGCTGTTCTATCAGTTTTGGACTTAATAATACTATGTAATTTTTATTTCATTTATTCCTGTTTCAATGAAATAAAGAGAACAGATGTTTCAAAACTATTCTCTACCAGACGTGTAATCTCCTTTGTGAACTACTGTTCATTCAAATCAGCTGTGAGTGGCCCTGCTTCTCAAAGTTCATGTGAGCACATGCCTGTGCTTACTTTTGCTTTATGCTTTTGTTTTTTCTTTGTCCTTGTATGTTACTTGGGTACAGCACGGAGGTGTGTCTTGTATGGAGTCTGTACAGAGGCTTTCTGAAAGCAGTCAAAAGCTTTTCTGTTTCCACTTGTAGAAGATATCTCTCGATGGATCTTACACAGAGCATTCTCAGGACATTAGTGCTGTGGTTAACAAACTTCCATGACTCCTGTGGTGAAGAGAAGTGTTAATATAGATTCGCTTGCTTTGTCAAAAAAGTGGCTCCCATTGCAAGTCCTTAGAGTGTCTTACTGAAATTCTGCTAAAACTTAATTCTGATAAAACTTATTAAAGTGTCTTATCTGTGGTCTCATGAAGTAATGAGACTTCATCAGTCATGTTGATGATGGCCAGAGTGATTACGTATCAAAACTGGAACAGATTTTGGTGGATGGTGGGGAAGTTAGCGATGTCTTTCATTCCACTGGTGTCTCATCTTGACAGTGGAATAATGATCCTTTCAAATGGGACTGCTTTGAAAGTGAAGACATCCTATGTAGGTGGCTTCGGGGTCTGTGTGTGCAAAATAGAAGATGTGTCAGTCTTCTGTACATGTGAGAATGTGAAAGTACTTTTAGAAAACTTATGTCAGAGGAACAGTAAAGTAATAGAAAATAATATTACTAATGAAGTTCTAAATGTCAGTATGTTACCTTTAAACATAATACATAATGATGCAGCAATATCTACTTTTCTGGCCTTTTAAATTTTGTACAAGTAGAACATCCTATAGTTAGCTTCTTATTTAAATCTGATTAATCCCTTATTTTATTATGTGATGGTGTAATTTGGATTTAGATCAAGTACGGTTTTGTTTCAAGGAAAACAATAGTAAATTCAAAAGCACTGCCATGGCAGTAGTGGAAGCTAACAATGAAACCATACATAATACGATAGGCTAATTCAACGTAACTTTTTAAAATGTTAGTATTATTAGAGAATTCCACAAAAAAAATAGCACCAAAATTCAGGAAGATTGAGTGAAAACTGTCAGATTGTAAACACTCAATAACTTGATTGCTTGTTTATCAAATGCTTCTGAAATTATTATAAATTTGAGTATAGATTTCCAATCTTCACGGTTTGACAGAAGAGAGTATCCTTTTCTGTCAGCTCTTCTGCTAGATAGTTAAGGTCTCAGTCATCAAATGATGCATACAGCTGTATCAGTATGGTAATGATATTCCAAATATTTTATTCTATTTTTGATAGCGTGAACATGGTTTTGGTTTTTAATTAATTTTTGAGGGATCTCTAGCAGACAAATTATCTGTGCATACAGATATATAGGCAGTTTTGAGTTAGGAATATCTTTTGTAAAATATGATGAGCAAAAATTAAGTGGTATCCTTCATCCAGCTTAGGAATACAAGGAATGACTGTAATGTCAAAGAAAATCGACTGTATCCAGTTGCTTTTACAATAGAGAAGAAGACACTGATTGCATGTATATTCTGAGCAGTTAATGTTGAGGAGGTTTGTTAAATAAGGCAACTTTCAGGTGCTCTCTTTTTGGAACTGGTCATCTTCTGAATTGCTGAATTGAATGGGTATTGCAGTTTAGACTGTGATGAATACATGATTTCTGTTATTCTTTTAAGATAATATTGTAATTTGCTTGGGTTTATTTAGTAATAACAATTAGTAGCAGCAGCCTATGCTTGTTCTGCAGGTTACTGTGTTTAACTCATCTCTAGTGAGAAGGAGTGTTGTAGTCTATTGAGAAGAATTACATATATGTATGATGTGTTTCAAAAGAAATACAGGATTAAGATCACATACGATCATCTTTTGCCATTTGAGAATGTGACAGAACTCACACAAATACTTTGGTTTTTTATTAGATCAGGGCAGCTGGTTACAGATGTACCAGCTGCATTCGCAGTTGATTGCAACTGTATTTGCAGGGATATCACTTAAAGACTGGAAGAGATTTGGTTGTCCAGATGTCTTGTCCCTTGTAGATAATAAAATTTTGCATCTGTTCACCCTTTCATTGAAGGAAGGGATATATAACAGGCTTTTCTGAAGCGTGACAGTGTGTGAAATATGGAGGAGAAAGGGTAGTACATCTCTCGTGTACCTGTGAGGGAGGAACAGAAAGGAAGAGTATAGACTTTATTTCCATTTACTTGTGTGCAGCATTGTCTGATCCCTTTTTCTTACTCAATGGAGAAGCAGCAACATCTACAAGTGTTGTAATGTGTAGCTTTTACTATGCTTGCCAGAGGACCTCCTGACTTTTTGTGTAGACAGTGGAGTCCAGCTGGTTCAGGTTTTTTCACATCTTGGTGTTTGTTTTCTTAAAGCTAACAAACACTCGTTTTCCTCTTTTTCATTCCTTGTCCTGTAGTCATTTGGGATCTGCATCACTCCACAGAGATAATGTAACAACATAAAATTTTAGTTTTCTTCGGCGTTAAGGCTGTGTCGTGATGCACTGCTCTGCTGTGCAGGGTTTCAGATACACACCCACATGTGGAATATTGCTGTTTCCTTCAGAATGCTCTTATTGTCTTCTAGTGAAAAAATTGAAATAAGAGGAGGGGAAAAGGAAATACTATGTTAGTTTTGTGCTGATTAGATTAATAGTAGATGATTGGATTTCTTGCATCTGCAATTTTAAATAAGAGCTGTTATAACAGTAGCAGAGAGTGTAATGAACAAATGAGATTAGTTTCATTTCCTGATATTTATTATCTCTTAAATGGTTAGGATTTTTTTTTTTTTTCAAAATTACTATTCTGCTATTGCATTTTGTATTTGGTCTTTTTTATATATTTGCTAGGCTGTAGCCTTTAATTCTGTGTGTGCCAACTGTACTATAGTACCCTTGCATTCTTTCTCTCACACAGCAAAGTGAGTAAATGAGGCAAAGAAGAGAGAGAAGCTGGTACTGAAGTAACTGCTGTGACCATGAAAGCAGCTGGAGCGAGTTAGTTTGTTGTCATTAAAAAGTCTTCTCTTCGAGTTTGCTGTATTATAGCAATGGAGGTTTGCAGGCTAACCTTGTTTCATGTTTGTAGTAACTCTTCAGCATTTGCTTTGCAGTATTACTGTTCTTTTCAGCAAAGGAATTGTATGTATGATAACGTTATTTAGACTCAGTGATGCATTGCTTTGTAGCTGGTTGATTGTTGTAGGGTGTTATGAGACTTTGGTTGTTTTTCTCGATTTACTGGTTTACCACTGCGACATAGCCTCATCTTGCAAATGTATACACTTGGGTAAGGTATTCCTGGGATACACAACAGTTCAGTTTTGTATAAGGAAGCAGCATGTAGTTTCTACAGTTTGTAAACTGTCTGCTGTTGGAATACTGGGAAATGAGAGTCTGAATTTCCATCAAATCTTGGAGACTTTTCTAGAATGCTTTTATAGTGAAATGGCTAACCCTACTCAGCTGGTTAAAATTGCACTTGCCAAAGGCTGCCTCTGTATATTCCTGCAGTTCTCACAGTTTTAGTCATGATACCAGGCAAAATGTAAAACTGTAAAAGCAGAGGTAAACTCGTGTATCACTCAGAAACATAAGATCCAATAGGATCATCAGATAGATGACCTTGAAAGCTTATATAATACAGAAACTGAACAGCTATTCAAAACCAGAGTTTACTCCGTGTGGTGGGTTGTGTCTGACCACTAGTATGTAGGTAGTGCGTATATGGAAACTTGCTTTTGAGAAAATAACAGCTATGGTAAGGAGATTGGGATCTTTTATTAAGGTGAGTGCACTGGTTGCTAGGCCAAATTAGTGTGTTTTGTTACTGAAGCTTACCTTTGGGTAGTTGCAAGAAAATACATTGTTACTGGGAAGCTGCTTCATTCTTTGCAGATTTACTGCATGAGGATGTTCTAGGAAGAAGAGTAAAAGCAAAGGAAAATTATCCTTCATCTAACTAAATCCTTAAGCGCTAATATATGACTTTTTTGTTTTTCTTTTTAAAATCCTAACCTCTTGAATTGATGGATGCATTCAGAAAATTATATCCAGTAATGCTTTTGGAGAACACAGTGTTGACAGGCTGTATAAGGTTTTTTTAAACATTTTTCTTGCATAACAAAGTAACTGGAGCCTTAACAAGATGCTAAAGCTTGAAAATGTACATTACTCTTATTTCATTAATGGAAATGGAGTTTCCTTTTTTATTGAACCACTGTGTATGGGTTCTTTTTACACTTATGCCCATTGTTCACAGATTTTATGTATTGTAGAAAGTAGCAAAAGTGAAGTCGGGTTCTCAAAACAACTGTGTAGATTTCCATTTCTTTTTTTTTCATAGCTGTTAACATGGAAAGTCTTAAAACTAGTAAAAAAGTGCCATTCTGTAGTTAATGAATATTGGTAGAACTTTCAACAGAAACCTTTATGGGTAACAATGGGTGAGGCATACCTGAATCTTCAGGCAATCAGTCTCTGACATGAGGGTTAGAGTTCATGTTAATATTCAAGATCATCCTCTAATGCCAGGTAATATTTGTTCCAGCTACTTAATTCTATGGGTTTTTTAATAGATATTTAAGTACATGTTTTAAAGTTTGTATGGAACTTATGCTAAACCTCAAGATACTCTTGTCAACTTATTTAATTGAAATATAAACATACATTGACCAAAACGTGAATATATAAAGAAAATGGTTAGAAGTCAAAGGCCTTGTTTGCATTTGTGTTTGCACCAGTATGTCTATAGTGTAGATGTTTCTCTTTTGTCAGATATGACGGATTCACTCAAAGGTTGTTACTGTAAGCTTTATTATAATATGGCTGATTTGGTGATGATGTCATGTGCCTAATGGTTTGTATGTTCATCTTTGATATGTAGAAGTTTTTAAATTATTTTTTTAACATAGATAAAAGCTTTTGAGTCTATCTTTTTAAAAAATCAAACCCCCAAACCCATAACCCTTCCCCCCCAAGGCTATCATTATTGAACCATTTTTTAATAATTACTCTGCTCACATATGTGGTGTTTCAGTTGCTTATGCCTTATTTTCTTAATGCCAGTCATTTTTGTCCTAAAGGTGTATAGTAGCCTATCTCCATCTTTTGATAGGGAAGGCCTAGTCAGGTTCTTCGTTGAGAAGCTCTTCAGGATGATTGGTCTGCTCACAGTAAATAAAACAAAATGATACTCTGTTCACTGAAAATCAGTTTTTGAGGCTTGCCTTGTAAGTGCCCTTTTAAGCCCTTTTTTTTTTTTTAAATGATAGATGTTGACCCTCTTGGGAGAAAAGCTATCAGTTACTGTAGTATTTGAGTACCTCTCACTTAACTTTAGTAATAATAATGAAGCCTATTTAGAACTGGCTAAAATCATTGATATTTTCTCAGGTTGTGAAAATTGTGCTTTTCCTAGCTTTTCTTGTGGCTTCTTCTCATCTCCTTCACCCTTTTTGAAGACTTGGCAAAAATGCCCAGTCTATGTGCCCTACATGCTGTTCTCGATACGGTTTCTTGACATTGCAGTGTTGTGGAATGGGTTTTTAGGATATAACATCCTTCAGTCTGTGCTGTGTTTTAGGTGTCCTTCAGAGGAGTTTTAAAGGAATTTTAAATTGAAGTTTAATCTCTTTGACTTTTCTTTGACCCATTTCCCTAAAAAAAAATTAGATCAGATTTAGCTGACATTGAGAATTAATGTGTGAATTGAATACTAACATTATATGGTCATGGATGCCTTGAACCATGGAGAAGACAGAAATGTTTTATATTTGTTAGGTGATGTGTATATACTTCCTGTTAATCTTCAGATACAATGAGTTGCATGAATATAACCCAGAGGGGAATTTCTGATATATAATCTATGCTTACATTCAGAAGAGAAAGCATCGGTGTGTATTAGCAAGTTGAAAGGGGAAGAACCTACTTGGAATATAACACTTCCCATTCTTCAAGCCTAGTGAATTTCTGAGGCATCACACTGTGTTGGCTTTCTCACCCTTTCTTCCCCTGTCTGGCTGCCTCTATTTGTAACACTTAAGCAGGACACCTATATCACTCTGTGGAAAATGTCCCACAGGATCTGACCTACTTAACTTCATGAATCAGCTTTGTCTATTACCAGAATAATGGTGGTACAAATCAAAGTGGTAAAGAGTTGAATGAAGTGTGCCAAGAATGCTATGTTTTCTGTGTTCTTTATGCCTCTTTTTACATCGGCACATTTCTATTTAAAGTGAAATAAAAAAGATTTGTTGTTTTTTTTCTTTTTTTGTTTTGCTAACCTAGAGTTCCTTCAGTTCTGGGTCTGAATGGTTTCTTCTAGCAAGAAGAGACTTTTTAAATTGTAAACTCTTGTTCTTGCGATTGATTTAATTCTTAAATATAGACACTATCCTTTTTGAAATTTTTTTTTTAATCTGAAACAGGTGAAGTACCCACATTGTGGTGGTCTGAGGGTTAAAAATGCGGTGTGTCTTGTCAATGGATAGCAAATATACTTGCTAACAGAGCACAAACTTTAAATGACTTGTAAGAGTGCATTAGTGCACTCAGCATCTACTAAGTGTCATGGTAAATGTACTCTAGTGAGACATTTAAAACTAGACCATCTGGTATCACTAGTGTGCTGGCAAAAGGAGTTAATCTAGATGTGGAGGTGGTTTAAATGTGTTGAGCAGTGTTACACTTCAAGACTTGAAGGGAGAAATATTTCACAACAGCCTTTTTTTTTTTCTTTGTGCAAAGAAATGATGTGCTGCCCTCTACACTACTATCATTAACAGTTAAACTTCTCATTCTATGCATATCAAGCTGGTCTCTTGCCTTGTAATTATGTATGCATAGCTGTTAAAAACAAGAAATGATGCTCTCCTGATACCTGTGTGACTGTGTTAATACTAAGGAAAAGAATATTTCCACCAAATAACTTTCAAATACCTTACTACATTTTAGTGAATAAAATATTAACTTCAGAAATACATGAGATAATAAACATTACCTTTGTGTATCATTTGAATGCTAAATTTCAGTCTGGTATCTTCAAGTAAGGAGGTGACAACTGCTGGCTTTATTGCCGAAAGTATGCATTATGTCCTTTTGCACACTGAAGCATTGTTAAATATTCTCCTTTGGTTTGCAGTTTATTATAGCAAAATTAAACTTTTGCAGCTGACAGCAGCATGGTACAGTTGAGGGAAGCCTACAAGATACAGCAGGCTGTGGGCAGAAAAACAGTAGGTACACATACTTAAAGGCCCTTTGTGGTATGTATAAAATTAGTATCTTCTATGCCTGTTATGTCTTAGGACTTTTTCTTCTAATTTGCACATAAATCTTAGAGAACTTATGAGAGATCTTGTAAGAAGAGGAACAAGTCTGTTGTTCCTTCTAGTCTTTGAAAAAGATGATGTATTTTCAGCTTGCTGTTTCTATAGTCTTTTTTTTTTTTTATTAATCTTTCTTTTCCAGAGACATTTTTTGCGTAGAATTACTTTGTGTGTTATTTTTCCATGCTTACATACATGCTCAAAATACGTTCTCATTGATGGTACAGTTTTGAGCATGCTGTTCTTTCATGTATTTTTTTTTTTAAATCATAGGGCAGTGTTAAGATTGGAGAGATGTGATACTTGCTTTAACAATGTTGAGCAGTTACATTATGTTACTGCATGTTAAATGGTATCATCTTAAAGGAAAGTAAATACATGGTTAATATAGTAAATTGGAAAATATTATGCCTATATAGTAAGAATTCTTGTTAGTATAATTTTTTTTCCTGCACTGCTACAGCATGCTGATCTCTCTGCCTCCAAATAGCCTCCTAGGCCCTGTGGTGCCGGCACTGCAATATTAGAACAGGGACTACTCTAAGCACGCTCTCCAGTTTCTTCCATTTTTTGTAAGATTATCCAATAGACTAAAATCAGGAATGCACAACAAAGACAACGTAACTGATTTAACTTTGATAATGTCTTTTGTAACATGCACACACAAGGTTATTCAGGAAGTAGCGTGGAAATATTCTTGAATGACTTGTATGTGGATGCTTATTTAAGATAAACATTCACTTTTTTTTTTTTTTTCTTAATCTAACTTTTAAGTTAATAGAGAGGCTTATTTGCTCACTGGAGTTTGAAGATGCACCTGAATTTTGCTTTGTGCATGCAGTAACATGCTAACTATCTTTTATAAATATTTGGTCTTTTGCTAGAAAAGGATAGTTAGCATGTTGCTGTGAGCATCTAAGGCTTGTCAGTCTCTGCCTTTGTTGTATCCTGCTTTGCATTCTATTTCCTATGCATCCTTCTTGTTCTGTGGAGCCCTATAGCTGCACAATATGCAATATACATACATATTTGTGTTAAGCAAATGCTGTGCCCATTTGGTGTTTAGGATCTCAGTTGGAGATGCAAGTCACTTCTTGTCAGTATTTGTTGTTTTATGATTATCTGAGGAAAGCAGGCAAAAACTTCATTAACATAGGGCTGAGTTTTGAGCGCTTAAGACTCTTACCATTATGTTTTTATCAATGAAAAAAAATCAACTGTTTTAAAGCTTTTTAAACTTTAGCTGACACATAGGGTGTTTACTACAGCTGTTGTATCACTTTTTAGGAACAATGTGAAAGCCATGCTGCCTTATCCATTGCCCCTCTTGGAGATAAAATTAGAATGGTTGTTTTTAATCTCACTGTCACAGTAACTATTATTAGAAATGAAGCTCTTCTGGAAGTGGTTTTCACATGGCCTTATTCAGATAGATGGTGATACAAAGGCAAGTCTTATCTCTGTTTGAAAGATGAGGAAACTGAAGCTTACCAGCAATAACTGACTTTCATGGTTTTTTTCCTCAATTTTATGCCTTAAGTCAGCAGGAAAACTGAGACTCAATCCAACCTCTGTTCTCTGGATTGTGGTACCTGTTATTAGGAGGATCTGTTTCTGTTGCAGCCCCATAGCACATAATGAAACATTTGCCAGAAAGGATAAGTGTTTGGATGTGGAAAAACTGTTGCATGAAACGTTATAAATTATTAAAATGACATGAAAGCCCTGTCCAGTAGGTGTTTTACTGGTTACTTGGAAGCATCTGTTGAATGCATATGGAAGTCATGATTTCAAGACACACCCTTAAACAGGATATGTATTCCAGTTCTGTTGTGCAAGATATGGCCTTTGAAAAAGATGGATAGTCTCAGATTTGTACCCACTCCCTCTTCCTCATCTAGCTCTACCTTGGTTTACTAATTTCTGGAGGTCATGTAGATAAGGGTAACTGTCTTGCACTTTTTCTGCAGCTTCAAAATGATAAGTTTGCCGCAATCTGATTAAAAAATAGGCTGTTAAAAATCTTGCTACTGCTACTTTTAGCTGTCATCTTTAAATCTTTTTATAGGAAGCTGCTAGAAGTTCATGCTGAAGAGAAAACCTTTTACTTGCAAATACGCTACTAGCTCAGTGAGCACTGAATGTTTGAACGACGGTGATTCACTAATACACAGAACATATGTATTGGCTGTATGTTGAGGTATAAGGATTTGGTGTGTTGAGTGGAAAATGTTGAAACTGTGCCTAACTACTACTTCTATATAATTTCCATATGTCGTGCTCTAAAGGAGTATATTAAGCAGCTTTCATACTTGAAACGATGGTTAGGCATTGAATTTGTTAAAAATAATAAATATAAATTGTATTGGTAATTTACGAAAATTGCTTAAAGTACTGGATGTTTTCAAAAGATTTGACTTCAGTGAGGTTTGCAAAATAGCAGAAATAATACATTAAGTAGTCCTGGGGAAATGCTCCATCCCTGTTGTAACTAGCAGAATTTTGGACAGCCCTTGATGAATCTTGCTACAGCCCTATCACTGCCTCCTAACAGTGTGCTAATAACATCTAATGCCCTGCTGCTCTCACAATTGAAATCCTAGGGCTGCCTTACAGAAACATTTCCATAAGGAAGTGACTCTGCAATGTCTGTGGCCCTGATGGTTTCCATGGGAATGAGCATGAATCCATGTACTGTGAAATGTGTTATGAAACTTTGTATTGCAGAGCAATACATTACACCAGTATGTGAACAGGACACTGGAGAATTTAAATACGCAAATGTAATGGTGCTTTTTTACTTACATTGAGACAAAATTTAAAGTTTACTAGTGGTTTGTGAACAACCATGGAGGTGGTTATTGACCTGAACTGTTGTGCAGTCTGAAAAAAAAAAAAAACCAAATGAAAATGTAGTGAGACAAAAATTGGGAAGAGATTAATCTGTTTTCTAAAAGCACACCTTAACATTGTTTTTCTATGTTTCTATGCTTTAATAAACTTTGCTTCCCTCCACTGTTTAATGACTTTTTCCTTTGGTGCACTGCAGTTTGTGTTTAACCTCTTCCCTTTGCAAGAACAAGCAGCTCGCTTGGACATGCATAAATAAATGACTTAAACAGATGTTTCATGGTCCCTACAAGAAGTTAGCTGATTAAAGCAAGTTCCTGACAGAGTCAAGGAAAAATACAACCTCTAACCCAGTAATCTCCCCTTCTGTTGTTGTGTGTGTATAGAAATAGGTTTAGGATTTTTTTTTAATGTAATTTGGAGTAGTTTGCCTTATAGACTTTATAATTTTCTTAAATCCCTACAGCTTTTGAAATGAAATTCTAGAGCTTTCAAATCACAGCAGGTTGGAAGTAGTTCCTCTTAAGAAGAGAAAAAACAACTGAAAGAGCAGCTACTTGTGAAGTATTTTATATGGGGCATTACTTGGCAGTGGTTTAAGCTTTGCATTCTGTTTGCACGGAAGGTATTGTTGAGATCTACATCATCTGTGTAATGTAACAGGTACAGAAAGTGAAAAAGGAATTGAATGTCTGCTTTGACTGAGCTTCAGAATAAGCAAGGTGAAGGTTTTCCAGCCATGTCCCAAAAAGTACCTATAACCAGTTAATGCTTCTTGACATGTCACTGAATTTGCGTTGTGTTTAGAGTCAGCAACTTACTGAGATAAAGTGTCAAGATACATTCTGTCTAGGTTAATGCTATGTATGGATATTGTTCCCTTCTTTGTACTGTTGGGAAAAAAAATCCTACAGGAAAATGGGGAGTTAGTTTGCCATTAGCACTTCTTGAAGTAGGAGGTAATACGGAAAACTATAGAGATTTCTGTCATTACAGGGTGATGGGGTTCCTAACTCAAGTAGAAGTGCTTGAAAATATTGATGTTAAATCAATAATCTGTTGTGATTTGGGTATCTTTCTTCAGCCTAACATACATGTTGTGGAGCTGCACTCCTTTTTGAAGGTAACTAATGTTCCCTTTTGTACTTCAGTCTTCTGAAATCTTGAGGTTTGCAAACTAAGCAGGTGTCATAGCACCAACTGATATAATAAGTCACCCAGGGAACAAAAACCTTTGAATGCTTTTCATATGCTTTCTAATACTAGAAGTATTCTAATAATACAGGAGCATGTAATGTTCTCCCCCTTACTTGCCCCCCACAAAAGGTCTTGCAGTTCAAGATGGAATATTTTCCATTCAATTTAACAGGGATTTCCAAAATGTTTTGTTACTGAAGACCTACATGAGACAAAACCAACAGAATCTTATGATTTATAATTGCTATCTGAAAATATATATAGTATCTGCTGCTTGAGGACCACCTCAGATTGACATGCATTGTTCATAATAGTTGAATTCAGGCTCAGCTCCAAAAAACTTCCACTTTCATGTCAAAAAGAGATTTTTGGTATTGGCACCTGGTTGAGATGGTATGAAATGGCATGTGTCATTCTGTTATGCCTCCTGTATGTTTTTAAGCTCCAAATTTCTGTCAAGTTTGGAAATAAGATTTGAGCATATGGTGTTTATTAGCTGTTGAGTGACATAAAATGTAAGCTTACTATTCCAAGAACTGTATTTCAAAGGCTTTGTAAATGTTGGTGTTAGGGCTTTAGCCAGTCAAGATAAAGGTAAAAAGTTGTAGGGAGTTTGAGGCTGCCTGTCCAAAGTATGTCTACTATACTTGCTAGACAGAACAGTGAGGGGTAAGACTCGTTAGTTCTGAACTTGCTGTTCAGGAAAAACATTTTTGAAAGTTACTTTGGTTTTCAGGTCTAGTCAGTGTTGTCCTTTTAGCCTCAGTTTTTGTACAGTATGTTCAGATGAAGTAACTTTCTAATAACTTGTTAGGGAATTAAAATGCCTTTTTTTGGCCACCAGCCATAGTTAAGGTTGAATATACCGTCAAAACAATTACTCTAACATGTTGAAGGCCTTAATGGAAAACAATACTTTTATTACTTCAGAGATAAACTTGGTTTAACTGTTCTAAAAGCTTTTATTCCAAAGTTAAGCATGAGGAAGAAAAGTATACATGTTTAGACATTGATCATGTCAGGAATGGTCAAAAATCAACACTGCTGAATAGGAGAATCTAGAAAAAGTAAAAAATCTCTGCAGATGACGTAGTGGATTCAGGGTTTCTCTATAGAGACAGTCATATTTCTCAATATTAGTGTAGCCTGGAAAATTCAGTTTATCTCTTAGTCTGCAGTTCACCTCATGGCACAATTTCATGGTGGCACTCCTGCAACATGAATCTTCATATCCTATACCTAGCAGACCAGAGTATCAGCCTGTTGATTTTGTGCTTTTGATGCAGTATCTGTCAGGCAGTGCTTTCTAGAACATGTTTCTGTGGACTGCACTGATTAAGTTGGAATTTTCTCTGTGTATCTGTAAACATCTGTCTCCTTTATCATCTGGAGGAGAGAGTTATGTGTATTAGATGTATGTTTTCTTGCTCTTAACCGTTGCAGTGGTATCTTTAATTTACTTCAGAGTTCCTTTTCCTCTGGCAGGAAAGTCGAGAGACTTTCTTACTGTCTTATCAAGTGCTGATATAGCCAGGAGACAAATCAGCTCAAGGCAAGATTTTGCTTGGTCAGCTTCCAGAACTTGTCATTGGAAATGTAGGATTACGATTTATTTGTAGTGTATTTTAAAAAAAATCCCCAGCTGAAAGAAACACCAAAATATTAACATTGCCTGTCTTTCACTATATCATGCTGTAGTTTTCTCTTACGTTTTTTTAAGTTTTTCTTTAAAACAAGCCATTCTTTGATTACCTGAGGATTTGGGAACTGTTGAATTGAATTTCATTTTTAAATAGCTAACTGGTTAAGTTTCAGCACAACACAGCTTGTAGATTTGCTTTTGGTGTAGTGTCAGCTGGGGAAGCAGTCAGGGCCACTAAATCAGTATAAAATTTGATGTATAAAATTTGGTATGTCCATTATTGAACAGATTTGTCTTTTTCCAGACATGCCATGTATGTATTTTACCTGTATCAGGTAGATGTCTTGATTTTAGACATCTTTGAGTTTAGCACAATTGCATGAGTCATTAGCAATGATAGTTGAGATCTATCCATTTACAAAACTACATTGTTCTCTCTTGAACTTTGTCTGTTAGGAGTTTAAGGAAAATTGCTCATGCTGTAATGTTTAAATGTAAAAGTTCATGGTCTGAGTTTTAAGAAGTTGCGTGGAAGGCTCCATATGTGATACAGATGTATTCAAAATATATCAGACTCTATTAGTGGTAGTAGCTTTGAAAATTCTCTTGCCAAGCTAAATATTGATCACGGTTTCACTAGTATTAAATATTGAAGAGGATGTGGTGGTGTGGCACCTTCCACATTTGATGCCCATCTCAGTTATGGCTGATTTGAAAACAGTTACATAATGGCAGCATTATTTAGACTCTCTCCCCATCGTCTCCCCAGATGCTGGCAATTGGTGTTAGTGGTTGTGCTGACAAAGCTTTCTTGAGTGGGAAAAAACGTTAAGTATTCAAAAATATTTAAATGCTTGATTTAAGTCTGTAAATCAGTTTGTTACATCATGTATCCAGTGGACTAATAGAATCTCTCCTGTTTGATGTTGCATCTGTGAGACAGCACAGGTACTGGAAAACTGGTTTCAACGTGGTGACTGTCAGCTCTCTGGAACACAATCGTACATGAATCTTCAGTGCCTTGATGTGCTATCGCCTCTCTTTAGAGAAATACAGAAATGTACCTCTTGGCATATTCATGTCCTTATAGGGGAAACTTCCAGGACCCCTAAAGGCTTATGACACTTGAGCTGATGGTTCATGCTATGTGTATTTCTGTAATGAGATGCAAATTTCTGAAATGAACAACTGTGATGTCAGGATATAGCCAAAGTTAGAATTTGGCATTATACTCCTACAGCTAGAATACGTATCTTTTGAAGTTGTTAATAGTTTCAGAATGGTTCTTTTTTGTAGTATGACTTCATTCTTAATGTTTGAGCAGTGCTTTGAAGATTGGAAGATTTGAAGATTAGAAGTGCTGCTGAACTGCAAGCTTTTTATTTTGTTGTTGTTAATTAAGGATTAATGGTCATTAAAATCTGACAAGTGGCTACTCCAAGTGATTAAATTGCTTTGGTATTTTGAACACTAAATTTACAAGGCCGGGCAACTCTTGCATTTTATTTAGTATCCTTTTCTAAAGAGCCTTTTTATAGCAAAATATTTCTTACATACTAATTCCGTTGACTAAATCAAGCTGCATGTGGTTATTGGCTTGTGTAATCAGAGGTATCAGAGTTTAGAAATCTAATTGTGCGTGGTCGTAGTTCTCGGTGTGTTCTTTTACTTGCATTATTTATATTATCACTGCTTACATTTGTTTTCATACCAATAAAAGTATTCTAATTCTGTTCTGATGCTTCATGAACATAACATCTTTTTGGGGGGATGTCTACACACAAGTTACTGTTAATTTTTTTGCAGGCAGTGTTCTTTACTCAATACAAATTACTAGTTTGTGCAGTCAAATCAGGAAATGGAGTGACATTCTTTGTGTAGTGATCAGCTCTTCCTGCTGTATCTAGACTTACAAATAAATGGAAATGCCATTTTTTCATGTTTGCAACTGTTCTTGTTATCACTAGAGAAATCGTTCTACTTTACACTTGAAGGTCTGGTTTTACTACTGAGCCGTAAGTTCCAGTGCGTATTCCCACCTTGGTCATGTGGTGGTATTTTGATGGCAGGTTTTTCAATCCAAATGAAAGAGCCTGCCATACTTAAGTCTTATGCCTTATCCACTAAATAAAACCCTCCTGAACAGAGAACAAGATGGAAACAAGAATCATGTGTCATTAGATGCGTTTCTCATACCGGTTCATTTATCTCTTTATAAATGATTTTGGTAGCTAATGTGTTTTCCAGGGCAGTCATAAACCTGAACTTCTGCAGCTTGTGAACGGGTGTGAAATTTAGAGTAGTGAGTTCATGACCTTCTCTGCTACCTTTCTCAGAGCTGGTTAGAAAACAAATGTGCAGTTTAGGCCTAAATTGGGGTCTACATCTCCCTGGATAATATCTGTTGTAGTCTTCAGAACTGGAGCTTGAAAACTGCACACTTGTGCATCTTATTATTTAATTGTGTATTGGGGTATTTTGTTAGTATGTAAGAGTTTGAATTCCTAGTTTTTATCTCCCTGAAAAATCATTGATACTTTGTGACAGCCCGTGCTTTTTTCATTCCTGATTACTTTCTGTAAACAATTATCATCAGAAATGCTACAATAAAATTGTCATTGTATCACAAGTGCTCCTGGAAATGAATAAACAGGCAAACAGGATTCACAGTAACAGAGACAGCCAGTGTGCGTAGAAAGCAAACGAGGAGAAAAATACTGAAAGAGGTGAAACTTACAAGGCTATAAAGATGTAGAGAATAGTTTTGCAGTAGGTAGACAACGTCCTGTGCTGTAATCTATCCAGTTACTTATGGATTCCTTGACTGGAGAAGACTGTGGCAAATCTATTATAAACCTTAACTTTTCACTAAAGGCAAGTTGAATATTATTTGTATGCTGGCTCTGTGGTAGAAGGCATCTGTCTTCTACATCTAGGTGACCTGAAACTGGTGCTTGCTGTATTGCTTTCAGCACTATTAAAACTCTACTTCACTGCCTACTGATCTTAATTTCCTTACTGTTTTTCCATGAAATGTGATTTATGTAACTAAAGTATCCCTTTGTCTCTCTGCTCTATAGTCCTCTTTTAACAAATTGAGTAAAAAGGTATGGCTTCAAAGTCCCAAGGGACAGATGTGAATGTGTATTGGGGTGAAACTGTTACCTGCCCATGCCTGAGAGGCTTCAGTGTGAGTGTTATCTAGATCCAAGAGAAAGCAGAAGTGAAGTGGTGTTGTGAATAAACGAAGAATGAGTGAGTGTTAGTCCTGTTTGGTATTTAAATCAAACTTAGTTGCAAAAAGGTATTTATTTCCATTTTCCCTCCACCCCTGTATATAGCTGAATATAAAGCTCTTGTTTACCAATTTTACCCCAAGAAGGCAAGGTGTTTGTAAAGAACTTACTTTCTAGTCATTTTTTCCTTCCTTTTAACCTTTATTGTGGCACTTCAATTCATTAATAGTGATTTTAAATTTGTGACATAAAGTTCTGCTAAACAACCAAGGAGAAAGCTAGAGAAAAATGTGTTCCTGATGAGAACATATATGAGCTTAACTCTGCCTCTATGTATAGTATTTGTATAAAACCTGCTCTTTTCCTGATTGAGCTGAAATCCAGCTCAATGTCTGTTGGCAAACAGACGTTGAAGTAGTATTGCTTTAATGACAATGTATTCATCAAGCATTTTCTAGTGCATTTTGCTTGGATGGATTATGGTTTAATGAAATAAAACCTACTTACGCTGGACAAAGCGTAAGTTCTTTCAGGTCTGTGTTTGTGTCTTATCTTGCTCTGGTTCTTGTTGTTAAACATAAAATTTTACTTAAGTGTAAAGTGTTTCTAGGAAATGATTGACTTTTTTTGAGTCTCTTTGTTCATACTGTTCCAATTTACAGTATCATCTCCTGAGACTTACTCATTGTGAGTTCAGATTTAGGGAAGAAAGTGAGAATTGCATTTAAAATATGATGAGTAATTTCTGCTCCTTTTTTTTCTTTTATCATTAATTATTCTTAAGTATCCTATGACACATAGCTTACAAAATATAAACTACATCATCTGAAGTAAAAGTGCAATGAGATTGAATTTGGAAGGTTAATGCAACTAAAACTTGATGCATTATGTGCTTTAAAAAATTTTCTATTGGTTTCTGCATAGTTGCTTTCAAGGTGTTTTGGTAGTTTCACGTGCAGCGTTTCCTGCAGGAGGGAGCTTACTGCCCCTACAACATAGCTTTTAACAGTTACAGCAACAAGGTGAAGTTAAAAAGATCAATATTTCATTTCAGAAGGGTGTTTCAGAAAATTGGTTTAGAACTGTATTTTGACTGTTAATTTATTGGTCTTTATTCTCCTGGAATATTAGGATGGCCATCTGTTCTTCAACCTATGTTAAAATTGCTGGTGTTCAAACCAGTAGCTCACTTGGTTTGTTAGCTCTGATTTGTGCAGCACTTCAATATATTGTTTGAGGACAAAAGAACACATTGTTTAATACAGGTTTTTTCCCTTTGTGTTCTAGGTTGTGTTAAAAATCATTAAACATTACCAAGAAGAAGGACAGGGGAATGAAGTGGTCCAGGGAGTGCTGCTGGGTCTTGTGGTGGATGACAGACTTGAAATCACAAATTGCTTCCCTTTCCCTCAGCATACTGAAGATGATGCAGACTTTGATGAAGGTAATGGTTACAATTTTGCAAAACTTTAGGTAAAAAAACCCCAAACAACCCTCCAGGTGCAGAAAGGGATTTTTTTCCTCCACAGTGACCAGAAGCTTGTATGTGATCAGAGAGTGTTTTTATTTGACTGGAGGTATCAGTGGGTTATTTGCAATGCCATCCTGCGTATCCAACTGAAACTTGCCTGTGCAAGGAAAGTTATAGGGATAAAAGCTGTATTATATGGACACACTTATTTTAGAGTAAGACTGTTTACACAGGAAGTTACCTGTTTCCCATCTGTAATTCATGTCGACTTCAAAGTTCTTTATGAAAATGGCTGTGTGTGTAAATGTATGTATATAAACATGTTTCTATATATGCAGTCAGGCATATAGATTGCCTCTCTGTAGTTTTATTCATATATGTTAAGTACATATTGAAAGGTTTCTAAGTGTAAGAGGCACAGGTTAACTTGAAATCTGGGTGATATCTTTGCTTTCCAAGTGAGCTAGAAGTAGCATTGGTTGCTGGCTGTCTTGGTGTTTCCTTGTTGGTCCTAATAATGTCTTGTTATTGCTAGCGTAAGTTGGCTTGACATGGAATGGTATATGATTTATAAAGTAAAGATGGAAGGCTTAGAATCCAAGTCTTGGTAATGTGTCTTTAGTAGAAATATTTCTTTGTTAGGGCTTACAGAGACCTTAACTTCAAAAGTAACTAAAGAGGCACAATAGTCAAAGCAGTTGTGGTTGAGAAGCTCTAATTCAGTGTAAGTGAGATTACTTAAACTACAAATTGCTTTTTCTTACTTATAATGAAATGAGGCTAGTTATTAAATTAATATTTTATCTTATTATAAAAGAATCTTGTACTCTGCCTTATACAAAGATAATTTTAAGAGTTCTCTGCAACTTTGTAAGGTGTCTTAGCTATTCATTGCTTCTGTTGTGTGATTATACACTATGAGAAAAGAAAACACACAAGGGAATCTTAATTAATATGGTCCTTGAATCAGAACTATATTTTATTAAAGTCTAAAAGATATTTTAAAGATTCCTTCTCTTCTGGAGCTCTTCAAAGGACTGGAATAATCTAAATTTTTAATTGGATCCCATGCTTCAGTTTTTCCTGTAGAAAATGGCTAAATTGTTTCCATGTAGCTGATAGACTAGGAAGGAGTGAAATAAATTTCTTGGGTTTTGAGATGAATTCATCTCACTACATGATTACTACCATGCTGAAGCTGTCAGCCTGTGATCTTTTATGCAAGTTTCAATTGTAACTGCTTGGGAGAAGATTTATTCCAGGAAAGCAACTCTTGTTACCTGTCTTTATTTCTTCCTTTTTAGCAAGTAGGCAATAATCCTAGCATTAAGTAAAGTGCAAAAGGCAATGCTTGTGGAGCTTCCCTCACCTAGATGTCTTAGCTTGTTAACCTTCTGTTTCCATGGTGCAGGCACAGAATGAAGAGGAAACTGTAGCCACAGTGGAAAGTGAAGCTGTCACAGTGACACTGATGCGTGCCTCTAGCAGTGACAGGGAATTTGCAGCCAGGTTAGGAACTTGCCTTGCTGAATCATAGAATCCCTTAGGTTCGTAAAGACCTTGAAGATCATCAAGTCCAACCGTAAACATAACACTGCGAAGTCCACCACTAAACCATGACCCTAAGTCTTTTAAATACCTCCAGGGATGGTGACTCAACTACTTCCCTGGGCAGCCTGTTCCAATGCTTTTGACAACCCTTTCAGTGAAGAAATTTTTTTTATGTATCCAGTTGAAACCTCCCCTGGTGCAACTTGAGCCTATTTCCTCTTGTCCTGTTGTTTGTTACTTGGGAGAGGAGACTGATGCCTACCTTGCATCAGCCTCCTTCAAAGTAGTTGAAACCCTATAACTCAAAAACCATTTGGTATGGGTTTTAGTCGAAATACAGATAGATAGACTGAACTATTCAGGAAATGCACAGTGCTCATGTGCATTCTGCACTCCCTTTACTTAGGGCCTGTTCAGCCTTTTGACCTATGCAGTAGAAGCTAGGGAAGATGAAAACCCAAACAAAATTGTGTTTCAGGTTGCCAGCAGAATGTTTAGTACTGTTTTAGGCTCTATATAGAGTTGTCTTCTGTCTTGCCAATATGAAAACCAGTAATGTTTTATAAACACTCCTGGTTTGTTTTCCCTGGAGCTGTGTTTCCCTATGCAAGCATCCTGCCAGATACTCAAACCGATCTTTTTTTCTTCTAGATACAGATATTCCAGCAGAGAAATCTCGTTATATGCCAGAAACTTAAAATTTGGGATGCTAAAAGCCAAACCAGACAAGGCACCTCTCTTCCCCTAAGACTTTTGTGTTACATCAGTATCACAACTGTCTTTATATATTTGCTGAAATTCAGACACAGAGATATGGAAGGAAATAATAAGGGTCTTGGCACTTCAGTGCCTACATCACCCAAAATGACTTAATGGTCAGAGTAATGTTATATTGTCTTATCTTCTTGTTTAGTGTATATATTTTCGCCCCCTTGTCTAAAATGCTGGAATAGAAACAATCCTATTGAGACTTCGAGTTTCTGGGCCTGCAGAAAGCATTTCTTAGTGGACTTTGGTCATAGTTGATCTTGTGTTAATGCAGGGACTGTTGCACTGGCCTACAGGCCAAACTACCCCAGCTGCCCTTCTCAGCAGAGGGGAGGAAACAGGGAGCAACTGTGGTGAGGTTATCTGTTGGCAGACTCCTAACCTGCTATGCTGAGAATTACATGAATACACCCAAGAAATAATTTCTTCTATGTCATTTTGCAGGAGCCTTGTGGTCTTGAGGTGATTGCTATCAAGAGAATTCAGCTTACTTAAAGGAGGGTGATATTTGAGTAAACAAACTGTTGAATAATTGGCAATAAACATCTAAGCTAATGTTTTCTTTTTTTAAACTGACAGAATCTAATATAAAACATATTTTTGAGGGTGCTAAGAAAATATCCTTAATTTGAACTTGAAATAGGTATGCGTGTCATTTAAGAATCAATTTGATAAAGGTATATTTCTTACTCGTTAGCAACAACTGTTTCTTCAGATATGCTTAGATGTGCTTTTATTATGGTGCCATTTTGTCTCTTGCTGCTTATGCCTGAGATAAGTAGTTTTGGCTATATGCCTTAACAGAATTCCTTCAAAAATGAAATTTTTGCTTTAAAGAACACATGCCCAAACTAGTTCTTTCAGTGCAAGAACACCTTTTTAGTGCAGTTTGAAATGGACTATTTCTAGAAACCGGATAAAACATGAGAGATTTTTCTAGCTTCAAGTGACTCTCTTATAAATCTGGGAGGATTGTCTGCCATTTATGAATCCACAGGTGTTTTTCATCTTAGAAGTTTCTCCTGCAGTGTCGTCTTCCTACGATTCTCTTGACGAAGTGTAATTTTTTGGTAAGATTTTCCTGTCAGGGAAGTCTTAAACACCTAGGCTGGCCTGCTGCAGCACAAGATTTTGGAGGGGCCAGGAAGGTTCAACCGAGCTCTGTGTTAGAAATCTCTAGGTGATGTTTAGTTGATGATGTGTGAGCTAATGGAGGAAAACTGCAGAACAGGGATGTGTTGTTGAGTCTTCGACAAAAGATGCTTCAACATGAATGATATTTTGGGGCTGGTGTTTACTTTTTGGATAAGTGTGTTTCCTTGCTGCTAGTGCATTCAAATCCTCGTAAGTATTGAATATTATTTCTCAAAACACATATCCTTACTTTTTAAGAAGATAACTTACCAACACGTACAACCTCTACTCCTGTGCCTGCCCCATTTTCCACCCCATGTATTCAACTTCTGTTTAGGGAAAATCAGATTTCTGCTGTGAGGATTTTTGGCTTAGGCACTTCTGTGAAATGATGCAGTGCCCCTCCTTGTCTTTGTGAGGGTAGTTTTCTGAGAATTACTTTCACTTCAGGGCACTTTCAAGCTTTTGCCTGAGCATAGGTTTGCTTTCTTTCAATTAAGGTTTACTAAAAAAGTGTAATGCCTGAGGTGTATTTTCTTCCTAAGAAATGAATATATTTTTCTTGACTATCAGCTGTGTCTCTAAGACACATGTTAAGTGCGGTCCTTTGCATGTCATCGTTTTTATTGTCAGTGCTATTCATTGATTGGCTCTTCTCCTTGTTTAAAGGACAGTTAAATTCCTTGCATGGAAAGCAACAGTTAAAAGTGTAGAATACATTTTGTAATACATTATAGATCTTGTGAGACATTATTTTGAGAAGTATTTTGAGACAGATTTTATTTCCACCCAATATATTTTAGTACCTAACTTAAAAAGCTGAGATAATAAATTAAGTGCTGTGGTAATTATGCCAATAGAAACTTTGAGACAGTTGTATAATTATACATCAAAATAAGTTCTAGAAGACTGTAAATTTTTCCTCTTTTGTAACTATTTAGAGATTTCATTAATCTCTTTGAAATGGTTCAGCTGAAAAGGTGATGATACCTTCTCCTTCCTCCCCCGCCGCCCTCGACATGATTTCTACTTTTTTAACTGAGAAAATTAATTTTGTTTTTCAGTTTTCAAGTTAGAAGTATCTAGATGATTAAAGATTTTAATACCTGTAGTTGTCTGTACTGTAGGTTGTTATTTAGCTGTATCATCAGTCAGTAACAACTATAAATAACATAGTGCATTGTTTCAACAAACCAACTCATTATTTTCTTTATTTGTGGCTTCTATTTAGCCTCGAATCCAGTTGCATGTGGAGAAACGTCGTAGCCTCTATATGGTACTTTTTTGGGGTCTAAATTGGCCAGGGTTAACAACGGTTCATGCAGTTGAACCTTCACCTACAGTGTTGCTGGTACAGTGACCTGCAATATGTGATCCTTGCAGAAGCATGGGCTTTCAGGTAGCTAAAAGGAAGGTGCTTAGAAAAGTTTTAGGTAAAGCAATGAACTGCATGTGTGCTTTCAAACTGTTGCTTGCTGAATTGAGTGTTGGTTGTGTTAAGGCCCTTCCTGTGATTGGAGGGCTTGCTCTTGAGGTTACATTTCTTGTAGTGAAGCCTGTGCTCTCCTATGCTGGTTTGACATTATAGGGGTTCAGGACCAAAGCCATGCAAGTTCTTACGCTTTCCAGCACACTGGGTCTCAGTGCATAAGTGTGGTGGTGTTTGGTGGACTGTTCTGGCTAAAAGCATCTTAGTAAGCTACTGTAGAATTCTATTATTTTCTTAAGTTAATAGCTTAGCTCCATGAACAGTGAGTACAACTGGAGAGGTGGTATGGACCCCTAAGGTGCTTGAAACCCATATGGTCAAGCCAGAATCTCCCAGGCAGTATGTGTATACCTGTAGGGACCAAATGGACTGTGTGAAAGTTGGTTTCTTTTGCCAGTGTTTCTGTAGGAGTCCTGATGTTATGAAATCACAGCGTCCTAGCTGTGCTGATTCATCTCCTTAATGTGGAGGCTTCTGTCAAGGCTAAATTTTGTCAGTTTTTCTTGTGAAAACAACTTCCAGTTATTGCCATTTTAAGTCTGCTGGTATTGTAAAAGGTTTATCATGGTAGGCATATCTTTTATTCCTCTTATATTGCTGCAGAACAGAACTTGAGCATGCTCTAACTGTGTTCTGCATGGGCAGAGGCAATTTTAGCTGACTTTTTTTCTGTTTCTTTTTTTTATTATTATTTGGATTTATTCTCTTTAAGTGCAACGGTTGGCAAAAATAGAGAAGGTCATGTATATTGTCTTTTATTGTAAGAAAATGGAATGTTTATGAAATGCAGGAATCAGTTATACAAAACTTAAGTTTTATTTCAATAAGGACAGGAACAGATGACCCAAGAGCTCTTAAGTCACGGCTGCAATTGTAGTCCGTTTATCTCAATTCCTCAACTGTGTTTTTTTCAAAAGTTCCTATAGTAATTTAGGAAGAAAGCTATCCTATGTAAATGTCGAGTTTTCAATTACTAAGTGCTGGCAAAAGCCCATCAGGTTTGCATGTGCATTTATGAAGTTTCACTTCTGCTTTATGTAAAAAGGATATTAAATTGTAAGTTGGATTTTTTTTTTCTTTATCATTTGGGTGTAAATAATTAATGAAATAGTCTGTAGACTTGGTAAGGATTAATTTATATAAGGAATTCAGATGATTAGGACAGAGAGTGAACAATCAGTTGTTAAACACAGGAAACATTCTTGTGTAGTCTTTTGATATTTTTTTTTCTAGGTTGCCAGAACTGGTATTGGAATGTACTGATTGATGGAGAAGTTAGTTATGATACGTGCTTAATTGTCATAAAATAAGATGTTATCACGTAATCAAGGTTCCTTATTAAAGCTGCTAATCACACCCGAGTTATTTTGTACTTTACCTGTCACTAGTGTGAATTCTTGATTTGTCTCCTAAAAGGAAACTAATGTTGACACTGCTTGCATAACTGTAGTGGTTCAGTGGAGTAGCAGCCATGTGGGATGTTAAACGTTTTGCAGAAGTTTCCATACTATGCAGACTGGTGTCTTTTGGAGGCTTTGTTTTTATTGGGCAAAGAACAAGAAATGCAGGTAAAAGGCTGCTTTTCAGGGTGTGGATACGTGGACTGGTCTGTATTAGGCCCAGCACCGTGCTCCGAAATATATTTTTTGTAATACAAAGTCGGAAGAAAATGTGTTTCTTCTTCCCTGTGTAGAGAGGGGCGAAGAGCCCGAGCCCCCCCCCCCCCCCCCCCCCCCCCCGCGCAGAGCGCTGCCGGCAGAGGGCGCTCGCGGCCCGCGGACGCGGACGCTGAGGAACCGTGTAGATCGGTAGAATTTGATTCAGAGTCCCCTGCGTGTGTGGTTTTGTCCCTGTTTTACAGGTTCTCTTCTTCCCTTCCCAGTTCTAACGTGTAACTCGGGAAGAGATGGCACCTGTGATGGATCTTCTTAGCTTATTTCAGTAGGTTTATACTGCTAGACTTAAAACCTGCATATAAACTAGTACTGCATGAAATGCCTGAAGTGCTTTGTTTATTGCATTTCTGGATTTTCAGGTTGATGTTTAGAGACAATGCTTTAAAGTGGTAGGTAAAACCTTTTGTTCAACATATAATTTAGAATCAAAAAAGAGAAATAATTTTGCTCTTAAAAAAACCCCAAACTTCGGTGCCTCTGGTGCTTTAAACTCCAGTTCCATTAAGGTTTTTCAGAAAAAATAAAGTTAATGTAATTTTCTTTTAAACACAGAAATTATGTACTACCTTTTATTTATTTATGTATTTATTTATTTATTAAGAAAAGATATATCCTGGCATTTTTCCTTGAGTAATTTTAAACATAAAAACCTTGTGGTTGCCTAAATCTGAAAATTCAGTCATAGGGTTTTCTTTGACTCCTTTTTTTTTTTTTTTTTTTAAATAATCCATGATTGCAATGGATATTAACATGTCTAATAAACGTTCATGCTGAAGTTTACTGAAAATTATGTTAAAGAATAATAATTTCCTAATCATAAAAAAATGAAGTTAGAGAAGCATCTATTCTGTTTACTGTATGCCACACTATCTTTCGGAAGCCTTAGAATATGCTGGAAGAATGTATCCAGCTCAGTTTTGCATTCAACCATTTCGCTATATGGAGGTTTTGAATGTGAAGCCAGAAGGCTTTTACTTCATAGTTTGTGTTCCTTCTTAAATGTGTTCTTTACTCTAAAATCATGATATATGATAATTTAGTTTGCTATATGGATATTTCATATAGTTTTGTAACACTTGCAGAAACTCATTAATTTTTATATAATCAGCAATATCAAAGTCCTGTTTATTTTTTTTTCCTGCAATTTAGGTAAAATATTACAAATTAGCTATTCTGAATTTGATTTTTCTTGCTAATATAATCAACTCAACTCTGACTAAAGACATTACAGTGCACAGAAGAGAATAACTAAATAATTAAAGGATATTCAGATTTCTGATATCTGTCCTTTGTTTCAGGTATTAATCTCTGAATTTTATGCCTGTATTATAGTTTGTGATAGTGATTTGAAAACGTCTAATGCTTGCTGTTTACTAGGGGAGAGAAAATGTATAGGTTGTTCACTGTGAGTAGTGAAAAGTTCTCCAAGTAATTTTTGAGTTACAAAGAATCTAGACATTGATTTTTAAAAATTCATTTAATGTATTATTTGTTCAGTTTTGGGAATATGCAATAAATCTGAAATATAGAATTATTTTATATTCCTCCACACTTTAAATCACACAGATGCAAATAAAATTATATTTTACATCATTCACTTGTGGCAATATTACGGTACCTAATGTGCTAGTTCGTGTTAAAAGCAGAGACTCTCAAGTAAGTCTTTTGGCTCTTCTACTACTGGTTAGTTTATGAAATGATATTTCTGTGAACATATGGCAAAGGTGAAACTTGCTGGCTTTCTCCTCCATGTACTCTTGTTTACTGAGCATTGGAATTTTGCTGTGCTGCAGTTCAGTAAAAAAATATCTAGATATAACCCTTTGTATTTTAAGGAAACAGTCTTTTTCAAGCAATCACTGGAACATGTAGTAGACATCTTGGCAGATCGTGTATTCATCTCACCCAACTGAGGCAGTTCTTGGGTTCCTAAGAGTTAGAAAGGTGGTAGCCTTAGGCTAGCTCTGTGTTTGGAGGAAGTAAAGCTTCAAGCCAGAAGGAAACCCAGATTGTGTAAAGATGATGCTGTCAGTTCTGGTAGAAACTTTCTGCTTCATTGTCCTTGATTTTGACTTTTCCTGCTGCAGGAGTGGATGATTGCATTGAACTGCCTGGATCAATCTGTCTCTCTGTTCTTTGTGTGTTTAGTTTTGGTCTGTAGCGTGTCCTTTCTTAAGAGATCAGTTGCTTGTGGTCCATGTGTTCCCCCTTAGCTTTGGCCAGATATTTTGACTCTATACTTATTTGTTCTTTTTGTAATGCTTCTCCCAGTATGATTGGACCAAGGGGAAGAGAGTGTTCATTTAACACCATCTTATTACCTCTTTCCATTAGCCCTCCTTTCCTTTTTTGCTAATGCAAGTATTTAGCCATTTCCTTCCCTGAAGAATGCTGCAATAAACTTGAAGGAGCTGAAGAAAAGCACGGCAAAATGAACAAATCCCATATGCTAATATTTTCTTCTGCGAGCCAAAATGAAGGAAATGCCTACAGTTCTATTGAACAACAGTTCAAATCAGTACATCTGGGTAAAAAGATAATAGAAACTGATTGAAATAAGTAGTAGTAGTAAATTAAGAAAAATTTTTTGGTTCTTGTTTCTTGCTCCATAGTGTTTTATTGATTTCACAACTGCATATGCTGGAAAAGTTATGTAGCATTATTTGCTTCTATAAGAAAATTATGTGTACTCAAGGTATAGAAGACATTAAAACCAAAGTTGCACCTTTTTTGTTTTATAACATTTGTTTTATTGATAGAAAGACAGATAAGCATTCCTGGCCCAAGGTTCAATACTGAATATTGAATTAAATACTTGAGGAACAGAATTGAAATCCATTTTGAACCCTCATGCAGCAATGGAGTTGAGAGAATAAGAAATTGATTCAAAAAGATTACTAGACTTTACAGATTTTTCTAGAGAAATGCTAGTCTTTGGAAAAGAGAAAAATCCTTAGCAGAGTTTAAGTTTAGATCTGCATTTTAGCATTATTTATTTGTAATTAGTATATGTTAAATCCAGTGATGCAGTAAAAAATACATGGAAAAACTGAAAAAATTCAAGCTGAGCAAATCTTGCATTTTGCTGTAGTAAGGTGAGCCAGTGTATAGAATCTTAATAGCAGCAACATCTAAGCAAAGGAAAAGGTCTTTAAAGCTCTACTGAAAGTGAGCTGGATGTGCATAGATCCACGATTAACAGTGTATAGTAGCTTAAATTTATATAATTCCTTCTCAACTGTATCTACATAATGTATTTATTGCAGATAAGGTTGTTCTCACCCGTCTAACTTCAAGACAATTACTATATTTTGTTTTGTGGTGTGTTCATCAAGAAGTTGCTGTAGTATGCAGCTTGTCTTTCGTTTCACTGTTTGCTGAATACACAGTTTGATTTCTTTTATGGGATTACAAGATTCAGTTCAGCATAAATTCATGCAGTAGAAAAATACACATTAAGATAGATTGTTTACTCTTCAGTGAAATACTCATATGTTTTTGTAGGTTTTGTGTGATAATTCCTCGATGCACATAGTTATAGCCAGTATGCAGCATTGTGGAGTTTTAGTCAATAATAGAAAAGGAAGGATTTCTTAAAACTTCTTTAGAAAACAAGACAGGCATGTTCTTTGTGCAGTATATTTAGGTCATAAGGGACATCTGCTAAGGATAATTTTTTAACACTTGCTAACAGTTCTAATATAATATAGCCTATTCATCAGTCATATTGTTCCTGACTTGGCTAGTGTGGATTTTAGTGATTCCCGATGTGTATTCAGACTCTCTTAATTGCTAGTTTCTTGCAGTTCTTTCTTATTGTTTTGTAGGACAATGCATAAGCGGACACAGAATAATCAAAATGGTTTCCCTGGCCATATTAGGCACCTAACAGAGATATACTTGCTGTGCAGTGTGTGTATGTTTTTGCAAGTGGAAATCTTGTTCAAACAGAATAAATGTTAATGGGGAAATAATTCAGCAGGATTTGAACATGATGTTCAATGTGTGTGTCAAAATATATATTAAAAATATATATTTATATTTATACATGTGTATACATGTTTATACAAAAAAAATCTAATCTGTGTAATATCTCTTGGAGCTTTTATAGTGTGCATTTATGCAGCAAAGAAATGAGAGGGGTAGGTTAGTGAGGCACTGCAGACACGGTACGTCCGGATTTTAGAGTTCTCGATAAACTGTTATATTGTGCCAGTTTTGTGCCTTTGGTTTAGAAAGAAAAGCTGATTGAGATATATTTGCAGAGTAACTGAGATCCGATCTTTTGCCTTCTCTTGAACTCAGAATTTCCCTTAGCTGTAAGGCATTTGATTCCTGCAGAGGTGCGCGTAATGCTCCTTGAACTAGCACGTGCAAGGCAGACAGTAAGAGGGGCAGTGGCAGGCTTCCTTGTTTGAGGGGAGAGAGGCTATGGTGAGTTTTAGGTTTTGGTATTGGTGAAACAGAAGAACTGATCAGCTGAAGTCTGGCAAAATTACTGAAAGGGGTATTTGCATTTGATTTCCGTGTGTAGATGGAAATCTTTTCTTCCCTGCGCAGCATGTTTGGGTTTTGGGGGGTATTTTTGCTGTGTGTGTGTGTGTGTGCGTGTGTTTTTGGTTTTGGTGGTTTGTTTTTTTTTTTTTAGCAGTCTGTGTTGCTCCATAGTGTATTCTTACTTACCTATAGAGTAATTGTTCTTTAATGCTTTCAGATAATTGTTCTAATCATTAAGTGTTTTATCTTAATGCAGTTTGTCCAACTCTGAGCTGTTTGTGGTAGTGAAAGGAAAAAAAAAAAAAAAAGGCAGAAATTGTAGCTTTTGCAGCAGACTGGCAGAAGCTTTCTTTATAGCTTACTCCGAGTGTTGAATCTTGTTGAAACTGAAGTCTTATCCCTCTGATCAATTTTTGGAGAAAACAAAAGGACTTTATTTGCTAGATTTGTTATTCTCATTTTTACTCAGTTGTCTCAGCCAAGTACAATAGATGGTTTTTGAAGTCCCGTGTAGCTGCAAAACATGAAAATAGGGTAGGGGTTTTTCTTCCAGTTCTTTAAGTGATTTTTGGTTTCGCTCTTACAAAGCATGCCTACGAAAATTGATTTGGACTATTAAAGCAATACTAATGGTTGGAAATAAGTCAGCTTGTGGCTGTGAAGTCAGTTGTTGAGTATACCATAGACTATGCAAATGTTGATTTTGTTCAGAGTTTAAGTCTATATTTTATGGCTTGAAGAATTTATCGGACTTGATAGTTGTTCTCCACATGAAATAATTGAAAATTTGATTAATCTGTACAGTGCTGATTAAAACAACAAAAACCCCAAAGATTTATGTGAAATGGTTTATTTAAAGTATACTTTCTATAATATACAGTTTAAGCATAGAGCTGCTGATTTTCTATGCCTGCAGCCTGAGAGAAAGGAATGAGGGAAGACCGTTTAAGAAGGGAATTGAAGATGCTGTTGTAAGGATGCAGTTTGGACACTGGGTGCCACTCCTGGTACACACTGAGCCTCGAAAGCCTTTCTCACGCAGTGGAACAACAAGCACTCTTAAAAATGGAGGTCTTTGTTATTCAGGAAATTTTGAAGGTCTTCGTCCCCTGAGCCAAGTGGTTCTTCTAGTTGAAAAACATATTGCTGAGCCCTGCAAGGAGTAACTGAAGCTACAAGGGCAGGATTTCTTTTTTTATTTTAGTTCTACTGAGGATGATTTTCTAGACTTGATAGGTTGCCCTCTAGTTACGTAGCTCTTATTCTGTACAAGAAAGACAAGGTGGCAGCGCCAAGTATTCAGTAGACCAAATATGGCAGTTCTCAGGAACAGGAAAGCTAATTTCCAAACAAACAAAAGTAGTGAAATATCTCCTTGGAAGTATTTTTGGGGAGCGGGGGTGGGGGGTGCGGAATATTTTTATTGTATGCTTGTTAGGCTAGTACAGTGTCAAAAATCATGAGTGATGTATTACTGGTGGAAGACCAGATGAAAAGACAGTTGAGAATCAGTTTGGGATTTATCAACTTAGGGAAACTAGAAGTGGTAGCGTATAGTGATGATTTCCAGTGGCCACCAAAAGCTGGCCAAGGAGACTGAGTGAGGAGTGGGAGTGAGAAGTGTTTATATGTAAATTGGAACAAGGTTAGTGCTCCCATCCTGAAAGCTGTGTAGCTCTCAAACTAGGAAACATAGCGTGATTTATGTTTTACTGTGCTCATGCTTGGAGGCGTCAGCTGGCTCTGAGTGTCCTAAAAATTGTGCAAACACATACTTGCTCAAATGTTTTAGAGCATAGGAGTTTAGATGTCCAGGTCTTAATGGCTTTCAGTGGAATACTGGCATCTGTACTTGGCTAATTTGGAAACTGAAATTTCAGTTATAACTGAAAGGCAAATGGGGGTTTGGAAAGCTAAATGCCATAGGATTTAAAAAATGTCAGACTTCTAAACCTGATTTCCATGGAAAAATTGTATCTACTCTTTTGTTTGAAACGGAGTTGAAATAGTAGGTCAGAAATTTAAAATGTGCTTGAAGAGGAGGCAGGCAAGACACTACTTGAAATAATGAATGGCAGGGTGAGGGATGACAGAGTTCCTTGTAAAATTCTACTTTGGTGCAGTAGTGTAGAATGAAAAACAAAAAAGCCCTCCATCCTCAAATGTAGAAATTCGAACTCTTGGTTTTGCTTTTTAAAATGTCATTTTAAAATGGGTTCCTGTTATTCACAGTGCTCCATTCTGTGCCATTTGACTGAATCTTCCAAGCCACTTTTCTAATAATTATGTTTCAAATGAAAATTTAATTGGTATGTTTGGATGCATAAAGCACAAAGTTAAAGTGAAGAATAAGTGTCAAATCATCTGGGTTTTTTTGGTCTGTTTACTCTCAGAGTTTATACTACTTTTAAAGATAGACTTTAAAAAATAGTTAAAAATGTTGACTGATTTTAATTAAAAATTGCAGATTAAGTCTCTTAAAGTTGTCATTGAATTTTTTGGACTTTCCAGGACAAACATATCGGCACACAGAAAACTATGGCAAACATGAGTCATTTGGTATATCCTTTGTAATTAGCTAAGCTTTATGTAGATAATGAATAATACAAAGCCACGTTGGTTTCTGTGGTTTTTCCGACTGTGGCAAAAAGTCTGACTATTAAAATAAGTATTTTACATTTTTTTTTCCTTTTATATTAGACGTTATCAAAGAGCACCACATACATTAGCAGAACTAGTATTGAAAGAACTAGCAACAAACCTTTTGTTGACACCTGAAAATCTATTAAATGGGCCACTTGAAATAATTAGTACAGCATACGATATGCTAGAGCCACCTGGGTTTTGTTAGTCTACTTGATGCTTTGATTGCAACTTTAAATAAAGGGTTGTCTGTTTCTAGTATCAGTGTTCCTTGTCATCGCTGTGATTTAGATTTTAATCTGACAAAATATGAAGAGAGATTGCAAAAACCAAGACAGTACTTGAATCAAATTGGTATGGGAGAGATACTAGTTCACCTTGTCAACCTTGGAACAAAAGCACCTGTTAAACAAGACCTGTAATCTGAAAGCAGAGCAGAAGATGATTTTCAGTGAATGTGGGACATACCTGCATCACGCCATGGAGAGCAGCAGTAACAACTTGGGTTTGCTGAGAGCAGACATAGGAGTTCACATAGAGCAGTCTGCTGCCATCTCAGGTGGCGGGGTGGACATCAATAAGGACGTGTGTGCTGACATGCTGCAGCCGTGTCCCTGCTAATGTCAGGAGTTAGCACGGCTGCGGCGCCATGTGCACAGCTCTGCATCGCACTGTGAAACAGCTGGATTCTGGTCCAGCTTTGGGTTCTTGGCTCTGTGCTATGTACGATGCAGACACATGCCTCAGGATTTTCCTTTGCTTTCCCTTCACACATTTAAGTGTCACTTTAACTTGAAAGAAGAAACACTTAGGTCTGTCCTCTGATCCTGTTCATTCTTGCTAATAAATTATTAAAATCTGATCTATCTTAGTAACTAGAATATGGGAAGTATCTGTCTTTATTCTTTCTCTTAATAAAATTTTGATGCAGTTTTACAGAGATGAAACAAGATCTTTATATACAAAATGTCTAGGTTGTAACTTTTTGAGGATTTGCTGATTGGCAGAGCTGTGAGAACTGCTTTTTTGATAGCATCTATGTGTTTGGTTTCGTCATGGATATTAAGTGACTTATTTAGCCTCCAACAATACTTCTTTTCTTGCTGAGTTTATCAGGTACTCAGCACTGCTCCTGAAAAAAAACCCTTTTACCCCTCCATTTTTTAGTATATAACAGATTAGAGCTAATGTTTAATAATAAGGATGACTAGTTCTGAGTTCCGATTTTCTTTGTTTCTCTTATGTGTTTTGGGGTTCTTCAGAGTAGAGGGTGAAAAGACATTGGATTAAGTCTCCTTTAAGAAAAAGGTTTCTGCAAAAGAACAACATTTTTTTTTCTGTGTCCAAGGTGGTAGCAAGCAGCAACATTGAGTTGAATTTTTATCAGGGGAGGGTTAGGTGAGTCACGAGGAGAAATGCTGTAAGGGTAGTGGTATGCTATGGCAGGTTGAATGGAGGTCTGGGGAGATCTCAAAGCATATGTGAGGCAAACGTTTGGTACAAACAATATCTAAAGGAAGGAAACAGCTATCAAATAACTTCTAGGTTTGTCCCTATGATCTTGATATCCTATTTATCCTGAATTAGAAAGAAACTTAAATTACCAAAATCTGTGCATTTCAACATCTGTAAAGTGATCGGCTTGTGTGGTAGTATTTTCCATACGCACACCCTCCATATGTGGAAGTTTTCATTTGTGCAGAGCTTGATGTGAAGGTGGTTTGGTTTCACTGAAAATATTTAGTTATGAAACTAACGTCTCAAATGTTGTTGTAGATCAAGTATCTTAGAATAGTATAAAGAAGAAATAATGTTTTACTGAATTGTAAGTCCTGCAGTTTTTCCCTCTTTTGACACAGGAGAAGGTAGTTGGTGGGAGCATCATAAAAACTGTGTAATGTCCAAACGACTTTGAGATCCACTACATTATAAAATGAGAACAGGTCATTTGGGGAGGATTATTGAGAGTGGGGGAGAGAGAATAGGGCAAGTCCTCACCACTTTTAAATGTTTGGGTTTGGGTTTGTCTCTTTCATTTTCTGTTTCCAGATTACCTACAAAAGGTAAAGCCACTTTCTGTATTTTTTACTGTAAAGCATATTTTTTCTTGATTTTTTTTTTTTTAAGGAATTTGAGTTTAAAACTTAAAGTTCATTAAGTATATGCAAATATATGTTTCATTAATCCATGTTTTCTCTTTCAGAACAAATAAAATGTAATTATTAAGCTAAATATTTAATTAGTTTTTATGTTGACATTGTTTGCATTCAAAGAAATGCTATGATAGCAGCAAGTCTGTATTTTCAGGTCATATGCCTGCAGTGTGTATATTATCTTCTTGCTTATTTCACATCTCATTTCTTCAGAACTTCTCATTATTGTGTCACTGCCCTTAACTCACTTCAAAGTGTAAACAAACCCCTTCAAATGTGCGTCCGCTGGAGACGCTGGATTGACTTGTAAGTCTTGTAACTCCTGCCAGTTTTGCTGCAGTTATTAGCAAGGGCTCTGGCTGGTTTGTAGTTAGTGCTGCTCCATGGTCCTGAGTGGGCAGAGGTCTCACACAGTTCACATGAGAAGTGACTCCAGCAAGGTCTGTTAGCTGAGCCCTGACTTGCACAGGCGTGAACTAAAGTGCTGTGTAAATGGGGAGATACATATGTCTGCCTGTGGTTGTCTGGACGTACCCATATATTTAAGAAACTTCCAGGTGCCTTACACTTAAGTCTATTTCTATCTGGATCAGTTTTGAAACATACAGATAGGCTTAATGTTAAAAAGATACTGGCCAAATAAAGCAAAATGTAGTGGTCTGTTTTTGTATTCGACTGTCAAAGCATGATATTAATGTACGCTCCTAATCGCCATTAACTCTTTTTTTGTTTGTTTTTAATTTAGCTAAAGTAATTAGGATACTTCCACAGTTTTTCTACTAAATGTGTGTCTTTGAGTGTGGAAATGAGTTGATCAAATGATTTGTTTATTGTAAACTTGAATAAAAATAATGGTAGTTACTTTTAACAGCAGACTTTCTTATAAGCCACTACTGGGAAATGTGCTGCTAAATTCTGGGCCTTCAGCTCAGGTAGACTTTTTTGTTTTCATGTCCTAGTAAGATCTTGCAGATCTTTGGCTCAGATAAAGGCTTATCCCCATTTTCTTGAAAATTACAGGAAACTGTTACAGGAATAAAGGAATACAGCTTCCACTCTCATGAAAGATTGCTAGCATGTCTCAATAAAAATGAGATCACCATTCTGGTTTTATCAAGAAATGGCTTAAAGTTTTAAAAGATCTGTAGATATGGTTGGATAACTAAAACTTTGACTAAATGTAGGTACTAATACTAAATGTATTTCATCTATAAATCCATTCAGTCTCTTGTATATAACAAAAAAAATAATTTTTGTTTTGTAGAGATAGAATTAATGTATCACAACATGAACAACGTAATTGATCCGGTGTTTTAAAACATTTCGGCAGTCTTTTAATTTAAAAAAATATTAAATATTTAGAAGCACAGTTGGTATTTTTCTTCCAAGAATACTTTTTTTTGGTCAGGACTTCTGTAAATTTATGTGTGCTTCTTTCTGTCTCTGTATAGCAGAAAGGTGTATAGCGCACTGAACGTCTATAAATTGCTATTGCTGTTGGCTCTGTGAAAAGGGAAAAATATTCAAGAGAGACTTGGAAGAAAAGAATGGAAAAGGACATTGGTTTTAGGCCTGAGTAACTGCAAAGCACTTCTGAGCTGCTACAAGGGGGGAAAAAAAGGGCGTCTTTGTTTATAGTTGTAAATCATAACTAGAAGCTATATAGTGAATGCAGAACTAAAGTGGCTTTAGCCAGTGTTGTGTAACTTTGATCATCATTATGGTTTGTTTTGCATTTCCTTCATGGTGTCCCACCAGGCTGTGTTTGAGTCAGCTTTGTTGTCATCATGTCATCCACACGTGCAGACTCTGAAACTGCTGTTCTTCCATCCTATCTGGAATCTTGCAAATCCTGTATTTTCTTTAACTTTCTAAAGTTTTACTTTTTCTTGTGTCTTTTGTATAGAATCCCACTTTATGCTGATGAATTAATTTTTAGTTTTCTCTCTTCTATAGTCTCTCCAATCTCAGTTCCAGATTATGGCATTAGGGTAACAGCTGATTTACAGCTATTTTTGTCTCTCTCCTTGATCTTACTCTTTCTTTCCCCCAGCTTGTCCTGTTAACATCGAGCAGATCTGCCCTTGCTGGCACCGCTGTTCTTTCTCCTGCACTTCCTCCTTTGAAATCTTTTCTCTACTTGATCCTCTGACCTGCAGACCAGTCTGATGAAAGTGCTATCCATTTGCTGCAATGTCCTTTTTCCTGCTTCTGCTGGATCCATCTTCACTGGTGAATCATGACTGTGAATTTTCCAGCATTTGTGTTACTGCCTTGTCTAAATTTAAGATTGCTTTATTAGTTTAGAGAGAAATCTTCATCTAATAATTATTTAAATAACTTTATGATTAATGAAGTGTGTTAAAACTGGTTACAGACCCAATGCACATTTTGAAAAGTATGCAATGAGAAGTTAAACTTACAAAGATGGCCAGTGATTGTTTTGCTTCTCCTATGCTACAGCTTTTATTCAAGCTAGATGGTATCTGGCAACGTATCTGTTACACACAGCTGACAGCAGTTTCATGGATCTCATAGTTCTGCAGTCAGAAACGTGATGTGTGGATGCAGCTCTCACGAGCTGTGTATTTGGGCTGTCTACCTGAAGCTGCAGATGTCCTGAACCAAATACCCTGTTTTATGCAGGAAAGTGTAGGTAGCCGAACCACAGAAGTGCACTGTGTCTAAGATGTCTGCTGCAGGGAAGATAGCCAATGTGTGTAGTAGAGAGTTTAAACGGTTGTAAAGCTGCCAACACTAGGTAGAAGGTGGGATAAGAGAATGATTTGTACCTGAAGTGTGAGATTAATACCCTGCACTTACATAGCACCTTTCATTTGAGGATCTTGGCAGGCTTTATGATCAGTTAATTGCCTCATAACATCTCTGTGAGGTAAACTATCACTAGTTTACAGTTAAAGAAACTGATGCACAGAAGAATTTAAGTAACTTCTGTGGGATGCCTGGGTAGTTGTGGGAGAAATGTGTGAAGTTTGTCTCTTGGTCATTTTGGAATGTCTTAACATCTCAACACCCAACTTCCCTAAACAAAAGGGAATAACTGATTCTCACTCTTTCTTGCTTTTCCAGCTCTTCAGTTTTGTGGGTTTGTTTCCTGTGTTTTTTTTCCCTGTGGTCCTTTGAAATGTGGTCTTACAGGTGGCAGCTGTAGGGAACTGTTGGTAAGGGAAACCAAGTGCGCTTTTAACTGCAAGTTGTAAGCATTGCAACTTGTCTGCCTTTTGTAGATGAAAAGAATTGAAGTCTTTTGACTTTCTTCCCATTCTCCTCAACATACAGATATCCTGAAGCTGCTCTCCATCTTCCCTAATGTTCACTTAAAGAAATCATAAACCAGAAATCCTGTAGTGCTAGAGTTACCATGCAAGTTTGCTAAATGGATGTATTGCTGGTGATGGTCTAGCAATGCTAGGTGAGCTAGACATAGCTCACTAGTAATGCTGTTGTTAAGGCAAGGCTTTGTAGAAGTTAGAAGCGTTACATAAAATTGCATTTCTGTTTCAGTATGTGAACACACCTCTCTGTGGCCCAAAGAAAACTTTCACAGTTAGTTTATTCCTAATGGGACTTTTTTCACATTAGGAATAAAATAATCTGAGTTATCTTTTGAATTGTTTTAACTTCGCCTGTACAAAAGAAAATTCCTGCTTGTCTATGCTGATTTTAAAGACAGGAGTAAGTAGAATTAAATATATGCTGGGAAACTACATCGGGTATTTGAAGAGGTTTTGAAATATGAAAATTAAATTTATCTTATAGGGAAGCAGTGCAACAGGCTGCATCCTTCGTAGCAGTATATATAAAGAGCTATCTTTAGAAGGGCAACTGAGAGTAGTAATTCTTAAGATAGAAAAGTACTTCAAGTATTTTGAGAACTATGACAATTTATATTTTGCTGGTTTGAAGTATGCATGGATAAAGATGGATACTGCATACACACCCCACACCACCCCCAACTTTATAAAATGTGATTTCAGTGTTACATGTACCAGTTCTTGTTAGTAATCGCTTTCTTCTGGTTTTAAGACACTGCACAGTGAGAGGTAGTAGAAGAAAGCTGGTATTAGCCATGTGCTCAATAAGCAAACCACATTTTTTGACCTCAGCTTTGGAAAAGAAAAAAGTAAACAGGACTTTACCTTAAGATATGGCAAGATACTTGACAAGCCTGATAATTGGTTCTAATCTTTCGTTTCAGCTGCTGTTGTCTCACAAGATAAAGTATTTTTTCTTCTGCTTCTTAATAGACAATAATGCATCTTGTGCTGCAAGGCAAAATCGTAAAGTCAAGTATTCAAGATAAACAGTAGGTCTGGGGTAAAAAAATAGGTAAATAGACACAGTTCTGTCTAACTGTTCGGCTTTACTGATCCACATCTCATTTAGCACAGCTATACAGTACTTCTTCCTTAAAATAAGAACAACTAGAGCTAAACAGAATTTAACTAGTTTCTTAAAGAGAGATCTTCTGAAACACTTGCACAAAACTTGTCTTTGTTAGAGACCGTTTTAGAAACTTTTTAGATGGCACAGAGATGACTCTTGTCGTAGGAAAGGGAATAGATTGTTTCCAAGGAGAAAACTTACCAGGTCCAAGTTCAAAAAACCAAGTTGAGTGGTTTTGAGCTATATGCATCTGCTGATGCTATTTTTTAAAAATGATGCTTTAACTCCTGTAGTGTATTGCATACATGTAATATTAGCCAGCTCACTCTAGCTTATCATCCTAACTTGAAGAAAATGAATTAGAATCACATTACCATGTTACAAATTTTGTAGCTTTCATTCAGCTTTCATTCTTGCCTGATAGATAGTTGAGCAGAATGAATACCTTGTCTTGTAAATATACCTGCAAAGCTTGTGATCATGGCTGTTTTCTTTGAGTGTTTAATGGTACTTGTTCTGCATTTGGGTGGTAGTTAAAGAGCAAGTGTTATTGGAGTACCTGTTGCTGTAGCCTCGGTAAAGTTTTGGTCAACTTGAAGAAAAATAAACACCTTTGGTTGTTTTTCTCTTCTGTGTAGTACAAAATATATGGAGGTTGTGGGGCTTTTGTTCATTTATGTACTCCTTCTGCATGGGGTTTCTCTCCTGACTGACTTGCATTCGTTTTTCATTGTCAGAATGGTACTGATGCATCACCCATTTTCAGTGCTCAATTAATTTGTCACGCAGAAGAGAACTGACTCTGCTGGCCATAAAATTTCTTTTATTGGCAATACATTTAAACACTTCTGATTAACTTTTATTGGGGTCATTTTATTAAATTTGATGCCTGTGAGTATCATGCTGAGGTAAAGATTACTACTTCAGATGCCACAAATTTTATGAAATTGTTATTTGAGAGCATCATGGTTCTTTGTTCCTGGCCTGGTCATCGAGTTGATTTGGAATCTGGCAAAAGAACATTTTGCTTCCTTCTTTTAAATTGGTATCATGCTAAGTTAGTAGGGCCTCTCACATACTGTACGCAATTATTTTTAAGAGATGCAGAAAACCCCAGAAATACGAAAAGACTTCTTTTAAAGGCTTGGATGCCTCGTTTGAGGGACAGATTTATTTGCATTGCCTCTTGCACAAAAGAGTCCTCGATGTAATAATGCCCAAGAAAATGTAACTCTTAGCAGGTAGTTTTATTGTTTTTTACAGAAAATACTCCAGCTGACCTATTTGAAACGCGTATTTGCTGTTTTCCTTCACAGTGGGCTGGAAATGAAGTTTTTGCTATTTAATGATTCAGCCCTGGAGGAGATTTTTTTTTTTTAACTGAACCGGCTACTTTTAGTGCAAATTAATTAGCTCTTACTCCCAGGAAAAGTAAGACAGTAGTAATCTCACTGCAGCTCAGTATTGATTTGAAAATTACATTTTATTAATTTATACTTTAAAAATAAATACATTTTCATTATTTAAAAAGCATTGCTGTTAAAGTAAATGTTCTTATTTTTATTGATGATAAGTAATTTTTACATAACTTCCATTACGTTATGATTCTGTATCATGAAGTCTTTATGTGGTAATTGATTGATATCATAGCAATCAAATAGTATTGCAAGTCTGTTGTGCTGAGTAATAGAGATGTGCCAAACAATTACATACTGGGACTTGAGCAGGCCAAATGGGTTATTAATTTTAAGTAGTAAATGGGATACTAGGTAGTGTTTACCTACAATTTATACTGGGAGAAAGAATGTCTTTAATAGGCTTCTGGAGAAAATTTTAGATGGATTAGCTGTGATCTCCAGAGGTAAACAGAAAGGCAAAGAAGAATTGGCAAAACATATCAAAGAGTAGTGCTAAAGAGAAACACAGAAGATGTTAGCATACTGCTTTTTGTTTAGAAGGCAATCATTTACTACTTTTGTATTTAATCAGTAAGAGTTGCGTAAGTAAACAGGCAAAGCTTAAGCGGCAGGGACAATGGAAAGAAACATGGGTATTAAATTGGCTAAGAGAGATCACAGCAATAGAAGTGGAGAGAGGAGAATTTAGATATGAAGAAATAATGTATATATATGTATATATAAATAATGTGGTGTGAGTTGTGATTTGGTGTTATTGGGAGTGAAATGCTGATGGGAAGTAGAAGTTGTAAGACAAAGTATTGGTCTTTCTGAGCATCGTCTTTCTTTTCATAAAGATAAGGCTAAAATGGGTAAGTTTGTTTCCTACGTTGGAAAAAATCAAAGGATTTGTTTTAATGCATAAAACCAGCATTTGAGAAATTTGATGAACTGTGTGCTAAATGATTATTTTACCTCTGTGAAAGACCCTGAGTACCTGAAAGTTTTTGACACTTAGGGAAACTTGTAATACTTTAAAATAACTCCTGCTGCTAACTTAAGTAAAGAGACAACTTTCATATGAAAACCTAATATATGTGTGTTCCCTTAACCATGCCAGACATGCAGATTTGGTATTTCATACAGGCTTTTCTGTTTATCCCAGTAATAGAATTGCTGAACATCTGATAGCAATGAATGTATTTCACCAGAAATTGGTAATAATCTGTGTTTTGGATGAGAACAGTAGTCTTTTGCCTTTTATCGCTTATTCTGATTTTCAAATTTTCAGTTACATAAACCATGCAAAATCAAAATTGGGCATCTGTTCTAAGAACATTTGCTGATTTCTTGAATAGTAATTTCTGTTTTCAGTTTGTGTTTTATGTTTAAAAAAGGTCTTTTTAATTTTTTTCATTTTCCTTCCTCAGGCTTTTATGGACTAATCCTCTCTTCACATTAAACCATGGCTTTTTTTAAATTTTAAAATTAAAGAAATAACTGTGAAATGTCTAATTTCTTGAGCATGAAGTAGCTCTCCGTGTGTAGAGCTAAAGCATACCAGTTACCTCCCCTTTTTTCAGAGGACCATGCTCTGTATGCTTTTTAAAAATGGTTAAAAATACTTCGTTGTGTGCTGCATTGTGGTAGACTGTCTCATGATAAATACATTAAAAATACAGATTACAAACACTTCGTGTACTGAATAGATGTTAAGGAAGAGGTTCTGTTTATATACTAGAAAAGATGCTTACTTCTACTCAACAAAACCAGATTATTTTCTTAAGCAAAAGAGCTGTTCGTACAAAATATTGTCATTTCAGGATATATATGAAGTTAATGACTAGATGAGCCTCAGGTGCCTTCAAGATGGTGGTATGTGTTTTTGGCACACCAAGCTTACTAGTATTCTGGTGCTTCAGGCCAGATTTTATTTTAAACATAACTTATCTGAAAAGTGGGCACGTAAATAGTGTTCTCCTTCTCCCCCAAAGAAACATGCTTTTTAAAGATTTAGTCTGATATGTTAATCTCTATCGTAAAACCAACTAGAGAATAAGACCTGAACAGATAGAAGAGTCACAGTATTTGAAGTTTGCTGGTTTTGCTAGGAATAGTTTTCCTTTACAAATAAGAAGAAATAATTTGAAGTAATTTATATGTATAGTTGGATGGCCTTCATGGAAGCTAAAAGAAAGAAAAAAAAGCTGACCTGCTAAGAGATTGTATCATTTATTACTGAAAAAAAGGATACTTAACAGCTCTTAGAAGACAGTGAACAATGTTATAACCGGCTAGAGGAAAATGGGTTGTAAGTCATTCCAAAATAAATACAGCTTGTGGTTCTTGCTGTGATACTGAAGGGGATGGGGGAAAATCCTTAGAAATATTTTAACATGTTGTTTTTCTAAGCGTAATTAATTAATGACTCCTAAAGTTTTTTCCCATGTTATTTGTATAAGTCAATTATGATTAATGGGGAAAAAAACCCAACACATTTTCAATTATTTTGTATTAAATTCCACAAAAGTTGATGAACTGTTGCTTGCGGCAGCCAGATTGAAACAGGATTTTTAAGCATTTTGTTAGAATAAGACAGCTACCCACCTAGTTCTGAAAATTTTCCTAGCCTCAAAGAATTGAGGGAAAGGACACTGACAGATTGAGTTGGCCCTGATCTAGACACACTCAACACTTACTGCTGCAGACAAAAGGAAACCTACTGTTTTTTGGACTCCTTTTTTGACTTTCTCAAATTACATTAAGGTACCATATAAGTTTTTCTAGTACTTCTTTTCTTCTGGGTGACTTGGTAGCAATAGCTGCCATGGAAGCAATGGGCAATTGTAAACCAAGAGAGCAGTTTTCAAAGGGGGAGGAAGGGTGGGGTAGTAGCTTGTGCATGTCCCTTGGTAGTATCGCAGAGGCTAGATTTATTCTCTTGGGACAGATCTCCCTAGGCTCGCTTTTCATTTATGAGAGGGAGAAGCTTAGAGAGGGTAGTTCATCTGGTGGCAGGGAAGATCTTAACTGACATTTCACCCTTGAATGAGAATGTAAAGGTCGGTGATCTGGCCGTAATCAAGGCACAGCACTGAATGAAGCTGGACTACAAATGGTAGAAATAAATATTTAGAGCAGTATATAACTAACCTGTTAGATGTTGAAAGTATTTACTGGAGGAGATGACAATTTTTCATTCCAAGTTTATAAGGTAGTACTATGTTACACCCTCAGAGAAACATGCAAGTGTAGAGCAGATAAGGTATCTTGTATTTTACTAGAGACAGGAATTATTTTTCAAGGTATAACAAATTTTCAGTGTAACACCATTTGTTTCATTTGTTTTAAAATATGGTACTAGCTCTTAAGTTTTTCCTTTGCTTTAGGAGATTTTTTTGCCAAACTCCTCAGGAGTTCTTTGTTTAAGCACATTTTAAGCTGCAATGGCACTTAATGTTTCTGGTGAGATGGAGGGGATTGTATCTGTGAGTGTTTTATTCAATTGTATACTGAAACAGTGTTTTAAAAATATTCTACTCTTTGTGTCCTTCCCAGTATCCAATTCAATGAACTGCCTCCATTCAAACACCAGCATGTTTTCTCTGCTGTTTCTTACATGCCTGAAACCTGGCTGTGTCAGAGGATTTTTAGAGTAATTCATAAACCGCTATCTAATTTTTCATGGAATTCAGTGTTCTTCGCTGTTGTAAATTGGTACTTCAGTAACTAAGTGGATAGAAAAGTATTTTCCTCCTTGCAGCATCCATTCGGTGATGTAGTAGTTAAAACCTCTATTAAAAAGGTGGGCCCAAAGGGATTGGTATATTTTTGCTTATTTATGCAAAGATATTTTGTCAAACCAAAATGTGATCATGTAGCATTCGTGCAGTTCATCAGCTGCCATGTTTCTCTGCTTGGAAGTGTTAGCAACTTGAGCATGGGTATTAAAATAGGCCTGGTTTATTAATAGACTTTTATCAGGCTTTCTTAAGCATCGTAACAGAGGAGTCGTTTCTCAAAGAACAGAGAAGCTTTTGCAGCTGGTTTTGTATAACTCTTCATAAGCAAAAAGGATGGTGCTTATGCTTTTCTTCACAAATTTAATTGAAATATTTTTGAAAAGTAATGGAGATGAGTATAGAGGGTAGGGGAACAGAAAAAAAGAAATGAGTCTTCCTTTCAGTAATGCATGAGAATTTACGTGCAAAAAACTGGAAAGGCAGACAAAAGCCTTGCAACTGTAGAGATCTACTTACCTTTATTTTAACTATAACACCTCTGTCCTTTAGCTCCTAATGTTGTATTAGAGTGTATTAAAGCAATTGTATAGGAAAAATACCCATTTCAGCTTTGTGAATTTACACGAAGAAATTATTAGCATACTGGTGAAAGCCAAAGGAAAGCGAATGTCAAATTAATAATCAAGAAAATGTCCAGAAACGGAATCATTTAATTGTCCATTTGTTGGTCCTATACATAGGAATGGCTGTGTTTTAAATTGTGATTGATTTCTCTTAAGGTTGGATTTAGGACAGAACTTGACTGGACTCTAACGTGCAGTGTGTTTAGTGAGCTTTATGTATCAATAAAAGCAGTTGTATTGCAAGGTGGGATTTTTCAGGTAAAAGTAGTGCTTGCTTGGATTGACAAGAAAATGAGCAGTAAGAAATGTCAACCTACGGGGGAAGGCCAACTGGGAAGAAGAAAATATACTGGCCAGGTTTTTATCAGCTGTTGTGTTTAGAGAGGGAATTCAGACGTTCTAAGAAGTGGCGAAAAGGCGATTCAGACCATTGGTATAATGTCTGAGCTGGTGAAATGGTGTTCATCCAGTGGGATGATGCTTAAAGATGTCACTTCTCTAGAAAGGGCATGGAGGTGTTAGTTGGTTCTGTGGGAACACTTGTGCTGTTGTGATATAATGTGAAGGGTCGGTCTGAATTTGAGGACTTGGTCCTGCATTTGCTGCAAAAGTAACATATTCTTCAATCCTTTTCATTGTTTGCTATTTTACCAGTCTCCCAAGAATAGAAATCTCTGTTCTCTTTCTCACAAGAAACGCAGTTCACAGTTGGAGTTTGAATAATATTCTTTGTGAGTTATCTTGTCTGTATTGAGTTCTGCAGAGAGGAAGATGTTTTCTTTGGTGGTTCCTGTCTTGACTTATTTCATGTAGTTGTTAATTGATCGTAGAGTGAAATACAATGTGTACCATTATTTCCTCTGCATTATTTGATCCTACTTGACCTGCTGACAACACCATAAAGTTATATGTTTGGGGGGACTGGTTTGCAGGCACTGCGGGTTTGGGAGAAGAATGCAGAATGACTTAAAGCAAGGTACGTTGACATTTCCAAGCCCTGTAACTCTGCTCGGCTATAGAACTTTTCTGAGAAATTGTTTCCTAATAATTTAATTTTATGTAAAAATACTGAAATCCATAATTCTGCCTCCAAGCAGCCGGTAGACCTTGAGTATTTACACAGTCTTCTGTTGCATGTTTTTCTATTTCATGCTGTTTTCAAGCTGAAAGCTCAAAAGAGCTTTCCTTCATTGTTAGAGTACCTTCTGTCTTAATGCAGACTACCCTCAAAATGTGTCTTAATTGCCAAGCAAATACTTAACCTTCTACAAAGCTTTTTACACAGAAGTCTTTTTTTTAAGTAAAGCCATATTCTTTTCAAATTCTTCTGCTCTTTTCTAATTATTCTCTGCTTAAATCCTATGTCTGTACATAGGGCACTGGGTATGGCTTTGTGTTCCTTCACATTCTAAACTTCAGTGAATTAAAGTTTCCAGTTAATGTCACAGGGCTCTTGCTTTGAGTTTTACAGTCTTTTTTTTCAGTTTCACTTATGCAAAAAACAAAGTAAGGCTGTATATATGTATTATTTGCTATATCCTCTAAATTCTGTATGACTATAAATCTTTTTAATATTATTTAAGTTTCTTGTGAATCTCCTGATTAGTTATAGCTCTTTCTAGGGTGTGCGTTACTAGGAGCAGACCATTTCATTGCACTGTGTGATTTCTGAAGCAAATGATTGTTGTTACAGGGAGACCTTTGTAGGCAGTGTTTAATTTAAATACATTCTTATAACAGTCTTTTGCCTGTTAAATTTTGTAATTCAACCATCTGTCAGTCAGAACTCTCTTCCTGGCAAAGCTTAGGTAACAGAGACATTTGTATTGTGGCTTGGAAGCAGCAGTGTATTGATTAAGTTGGATGATTTCAAAAATGGTAAATTAACCATAACATGTAATTTACTCCTTCTTTGTTATTTTAGTAGGACATTTTTTTGAATGATCTATACCAAAAAGGAAATTGATTGGGTGTTTCTAGTTATGATACTGTTCATTCTGAGAGTGATTGGTTGTCTGCAGGTGAACTTTCATAATACACGTAATCTAATCTAACAGTCGAGGGATGGGAGGGGTCCCAACTGTTCTTCTGTGCACTTGGCTGTGCATTCTTACCTCCTCGCTTGCATAGGATCTAGCGATTGCATGACCACAAAGGGACTCAGATTAGTCTGTTGATGCGCTGGAGAGTGAATCCAACAAGTTGATGCAATCTCACTTAGCTGGAGGAAGAGGACCTAGTAGGGACCACCCCACTGCAGCAGCAACTTCTAGTGGAGAGGATTGAGTATATCATGAAACAGTATCATTTTCCCATCTTACTTACTTTGTTAACACAATGGATAGTTTGTTTTATCATAAAGTCATCAAGAGCGTTAAACATTATTGAGGTGACTCGTTTTGCTCTTAACTAAATATCTAGATAACGCCTGCTACAGGTAATTCTGAAATAAGGCTAAATATTATCTGTATCATGGCTGTAGATTTATTTGTCAAATTGTGTAGAAACGCTGAGCAACTGTTGTGTTTAAGGGCAGAACTAAATTTGAACTCCACAAAGACAAGGCTAAGCTGAGCATTTGTCTTTAAATGATACTTTGCTTGAGATTCCTCCAAACTGCAGTACGTGGACAAGGTAGTATAAACACAATGATTTATAGACCCTAGCGTACAAATTTCATAGGGCTACCCATGTCAGAATAGTGTGATCATTTGTACTTGTTTGGTTTTTGTGGTGGTGTTTTTGTGTTGTTGATGTCGCCCCCCCAGCTGATTTGAGTTATGGAAAGCTTTTGTGTCACATTTGGCTTCAGAGTATTTCAAAGTTACATTGCAAGGTAGGCTATTTGCCGCAGTTATTTGGAACAGAAGTTGAAGCCTGCTTGCTTTGGTTTCTTAACACTGAACAAATGCAAGTGCCCCTTCCGCTTCTCGGTTTTCATTGTGTCCAAGGTGGTCCCTTACTTTATCCATTCTTCTCCTGGAACCTTTCATCACTTTTCTGCAGGGTGTCAAGGAGCATGACACAAGCCTAATATCAACACCTAATAATTTGGTTTGCTTGGTATCACAGTTCTGTTTTTCCGTGATAGATTCTTGGTACTGTGCATGATTTATATCGTAACACTACTCGCTTAACCACATTTTCCATGGCCAATTCTTCATCTCAGTTTTCCCTAGTTGACTGTATTACATTCATCTGTTCCCTGCTTTTGTCTCATGTCTTGCATAAGGTACATGTAAACCTTTTTTTTTTATGATTATAATAAAGGCTATTATGCACAGGTAAGTGGAAGAAAAGAGCCCCATACCGAGAGAGTTCTCTGCAACAGTTTGTGTTAACGTGTGGTCTATTCAGTGGAAAAGTTTCAGTGTTCCTGTGATGGCATTAAACATTTTAATCACTTTCAGTTCTACTATGAAATCTTTATCCAGGAAAAAGAAGTTGGAGTCTGGCTATTCCTTCTTCCTTTTCTAAGTTTGACTAACTAAATGCCCACTAAGGTATTTATTCTCCTGATTTTTGTCCCAGGTTTGATGTTAGAATTGTTTAGTGACCAAGCTCTGTTTCTACTGTCAGTAATGTTCCTACCATTTATAACACTGTATAAAATCCAGTCTCTCTTTCATCAGTACTAATGGAAGTGAATGATAGTATGAGGTGATGGAAACATTTTATTTCCTAAACACTTCTCAGTTTGCCGTTGATTTCAGTTACTCTGGAGGACTGATCTTTCACAGCTGTTGCAAAATATAAGTGGGTTTTTTTCCCTGCTATGTAGATATCTGCTTTTCTGTAAACTCTGTGACACAGAAGAGTCTTTTTAAAATGTCACAAATACAAAGCAATTTATGTTGACATTAAATGTAAACATTTTACTGTCATTGTTTATAGAAGAAACTGAAAGTTCAGGAGTGAATGTAAAAAAAGGTAAATATTGAGCAAACTTCTTATAGAAGCAGGAATGCGAGTTACATATAGTTCATTCCTTAGGAAATATCTTGCATTCAGTTTTATCAGTTACTACTTAAAAATACTTTGGACTTGACTTTTATATAATTACAGTAACCATACCTTTTACTGTCTACTCTTGTTTTTTACAAATAAGTTACAAATATGTCATATGTCATAACGTATGGAAAAATTGCTGTAAGTTTACTCATGGTCTTAAGACTAAAGAAAACTATATGTATGCATGTATATCTGGTTTAACCTATATATGTGTGTATGTATAAGTATGCCTAGATAAATGATTGCATATGCATAGATCTACCTAAACCCCCCTATGAAATAATAGGATAGGTTTTAGATGAGATACCTTTACTTTTAGAAATTATTTTCCACTGAGGGTTAGCACTGGACATTAATGCATACATATGGAAGCACATTGTTGATTCAGATGGAAGAGGAAATATCAATTTAGATTGGGGAATGTGTTCCCTGTAATCCTCCCTGTTCTCAGTTATTCTTATAGAGCTTTGCATAGAGCTTGTAGCTGTGGTGCGGGAATACTAACTTCAGTAGCAGATGTGAGCCTGAAGCTTATTACATGTTTCACCAGATGTTTCATTTATCTTTAGGGCAACCTTCTTGTTTGTTTTTTATATCAAACACTGTAAGAAATCAAAATTCAGAATGTATTTTAAACATGTTTTATATATTTGGAGATAAAGGAATCCTTTTATAATCTGAAGAAGCGCTGTAATGTCTCAAATGTATTTTTCTTTAAAGTATCTTGTTGAAATATAGTTTTATAATTTCATGTTTTGATCAGATTTGATTTATACTAAGCTTGCTTATAAAGATAATGTAAACTGAGCTCGTTTTGTTTGTTTATATAAGCTTGTAGTCTGCTTTAATACTTCTTTATTAATAGTTCATGAGTCAATACCTTACATATTTGCTGTTAGAATTTGTTTACAGTTTAAATAAATCTTTTAGTTGAAGAAGCTTCAGCATTTTCAGTAATTATTGTGAATCTCAAGAAAAGATCCCTTCAACTGATTAAGTTGGTAGTTGTGGAAGTAAGTTGATCTTGGGGACACTCCTATGGCTTGCTGTCTTTGCACAACAGCCATTGACTCTATGCAGGATAGGAGGTCAAATTCAGCTTTTGTGCTCCTGCACCTGCTCACACACTTAAAACCACATGCTGTCCTTGCCACGTTTAAGTTACAAGATTGTACTAAAGCTGGTGTGTGTTTGTTATCTGTTACCAAAAATTTATTATTTGTGACTAGTGATTCAGGACTCTAATAAAACCACATTTTGGAAAGTTTTACCAGTGAAAATTATATAGGACAGCAACTGAAATGTCTGTAAAGTCGTTTTAGTGATTCTGTTCATCAAGAACATGTAATGGTGTTGCTCATCAGGCACTGCCTCTGCTTTCTGTCTTTTCTTTCGTCACTGTATTGGTTTGATGAAAAAGAAATGCCCTGTTTGCAAACTTACCAAAAAAACCAGCATCAGTTGTTAGTCACCCTCGATTAGAAGGTACCTAGGAACCAGGTAAACACTTAAATCTAAGTCTGTTCTGTAGATCTGAATATTACATTAAAGTTTGGGAGAAAAATTTTCAAACTTCACACAATCCTGCAAAGATCGAGTACAATTCTTGTACTTGAAATGCAACATGGGCAAACAAGTTCTTTGTTGCTCTTGTCCTTGAAAGAAGTAAAAAACCCATTTGGATCAAGAGTTTGTGTAACATGGAGTAAGTCTTAACAAAGACTACTCTCTGTACAAACTTTTCCATTTGCAGATCTCTCCTTTGTGGCTGTGCGAACATCTCTTCCCTTTGGGACTTAGACATAGCCTCCTAGCCTTCTTATTACTGCTACAACTGCTTGCAATATCAGGAGAGTGTTACATGTATTTATAGATATCTTTTAAAACAACAGCTGGCTACCAGAGCCAGTGTGATGTTATCAGCAGTTGCTCTCCAAAACAGAATTTGGAAGTCTATTTTAAAAAGCTAATTGGAATATCTTTCAGTCCAGGGTAGCCTGTAGCTCCTCTTCCTCCTCGTGCTTCCAAAGTGATGCCTGAGAAAGGAGGCCTCAAGGATAAGACTTTCATTACCACATGGCCTTGTTGGGGATAAGAGCAGTAGAGAAGAGACAACAGCCTGGACTCCACTTTTCCTTTAAAAGATGACAGTGAGGTGGACAAACTTTCAGTTGTGTCAAAGTGATCATGTAGCTAATTTAGCCAGTTGCCTAAAAATCTGAATGAAGGGCTGTGTGTTTCAGAAATGGTATTGTTTACTGTGGACTGGGTTATGCTGAGTCTGTAGTGGCAGAGCCTGGGTTTGTGAAATCGTGGTGGATTTAGCTCTCCCATGCTGAAATTTTGGTAGTGCAGTTGTGAGTTTGTTGAGCATTTCTAACTCACAGGACTCTTTTGAGACCATTTTTCAGGTGGAACCTTCTCTTCCACCTGCCAAAGGAGTGGGACACAGTTTCCAAGACTGCTCAGTTCTAAGTGTGAAAACTTCAGTAAGGTTATTTGTGGGAAAAGTATCTTAGACGCTTAAGATAAACAGTAACTGAAATGATTTGCTATGCAGGAAAAAGTCTTTTTTATCATGCTGTCAGCCACCATGACCTAGTAGAATATTTCATGGCCAAGGACTCTGCACACACACCACAAGCTCTGTGTTTATGTGGATATATTAATGCACTCTAGTAAGCAGTGCTGTCGTTCACACAGAATGGAGTTGGGTTTTTTCCCCGTCCCCTCGAGTATATTCTTAAGATAAAATATAGAGGAGATGCTGGAAAAACAAACTGCAGTTTTTAAGTAGGTCTTTGGAGACTCTGGGAATGATGTTACCATCTTCTGAGGCAGAGAAAACTGTCAAAGAGTTTGCAGTGTTTCCTGCAGGCACCTGATACTATGATTGTGATAAAATAAGACGGAAAGTTTAAAATAATTATTTGAAGTAAACAGAAATTGAGCTTATTCTTACTGAATTATCACTTTTACAGATTCCTCAATGTTCCCACTGTTCAGCATGTAAAACTTATTACTCTGAGCCATTTTCTGATGTGTGTGTATATGTGTGGCATATGTACATTTTTCGTTTTCAGTGAAATACTTCAGAAAATAGAATTCTTTGTAATATCTTGCAGAGCAAGGATTTTCAGCAATTCATCTAGATTTTTTTCCTGATTATATTATTATTATTATTCAAGAGAATGTACTGACTTTGCTGTTCATGGCTGCAACTGTATTTCTCAGCTTTCTTGTTTTAAATGCAATTTTAAACAGAGGGGATCATGGTCAGTGTGCTAAGATATTTTTTGATTAGTAGTTCTTTCTGCTGTGTCTCCTTGTCTGTTGAGCAAAATGAATTCTCTAGGCCTCTCTTTTCAAGTCTTCTTGACATTGCAGTTCAGTGCTATTCAGTCCTTGGCTTTGTTTCCTTTCTGTCCTTTGACAGTTCTGTGTTTTCATATTTGCTTACCATATTGAACTGCAGTCACAAATCTAAGCACAGTTTGTGAAACAAAATATTTTTGGACTGGTTTACCCATGTTAATTTTTTGAAGCCATTTTTGTTGCATTTTTGACATTCAATGAGAGTGGCTAAAATAAATATAGTCTGTGGCTTTTAATCTATGATTTTGTACCTATTGTGTCTAGTGCCTTTGCATTTGAAGAAGTGTTTAGGCTGAATCCTTTGAGAATTATATAGTGCTTTGCATAATAGCTTTTAAAATTTTCAATAACTAAAAAAAAAGATGAATGCAGCATGAAGATAACTCCTTTTGAAACAAAAATAGTTTCCTTTCATGAAATTTCACACTGTGGTTGGTTGTTTCTAAATGCCTGTATTTTGCTGAAACCAAACTTGGATTACTTAGATCACCGTATTTTTTCTTTAGGGTGTAGCAGACCTTTTGTGATTTTAGCTTCTTTTAAAAAATTAAAAAAATAAGGAAATCAACCAGTAATGTTTTATGTGACTTGAATTAAGGTTTGGTGATTTTGATACTTTTTTTTTTTACCATCTTCTAACTTACTAAGCCATCTTTTTCAGTCACTGAATCATTGAATAGCTGAGGTTAGAAGAGATGTCTAGAGGACTCCCTGCTCAAAGCAAGGTCAACTAGAACAGGTTGTTTGCTTGGGTTTTGATGGTCTCCAAGGATGGAAGTTGTACAGCTTCTCGGAGCAGCTTGTTACAGAGTTTACCCATCTTCACAGTGGGGGAAAAAAACCGAAATACCTTTCAAGGCATTTTTTATGTTTAAATTTAATTTCCTAAGTATTTATGCACATATATAAGATTCCCCTCAACCATCTCTTCTCCAGACTGAACAGCCTCAACTCTCTCATCCTCTCCTTGTATTACAGATACCCCCACTCATCTTCATGGCCTGTGCCTGAATTCCTACCGGTCACTCTGAGTTGTCTCTTATACTGGGGAGCACTCTGTCCCCATCATCCATGTCACTGGTGAAGATGACAGAAGAGTACTGGATCCAGTATTGACCCCTGCAGCACACCACTACTGGCTGGTCTTTGTGCTGCTGCTGATCATAACCCCACATGCCTCATTATCACCGTGTCATTTATCTGGAGTCTATTTGTGTAGTATTAATCTTGTTAAAACTTTTTTTTTTCTCCATCTATAATGCAGTTTTGTAAATTTTGGCAGTCAGTGAAATACAGGTATCACGAAGTGATTCAGTGATTCATCTTTTCCTTGAACGGGGCTGTTGTGCTTTTCGGCTGTATTCGGAATAAATGGTGAATGCTATCCCAAGGGTTTATAATCTTCAGAGAAGAAGCAGGAATGGAAAGAATTGACTCGTCCAACCCCATCAGGGGGTCCTTCAGCTGAGTGAGCAGTTGGAACCAGCTCTAATATACTGCACATTACACTGTGCTTTGCTTTTTTTCTTACTCGTTAGAGAATTGATTGCAGTGGATCTGTCCCTCTGCTTCCCAACTTATATCCCATGTACAAAACCTACTTTAAATGTATAACTTCCACTTTGGCACAGAACACTTTCTGCCTGTTTAAACAGGGTGTGAGTTTAGTTTTGGCTACTTTAGAAGAACAAGCCACACTTAGATATAAAAGTTGCAAGTGCTATGTTGCTGAAGTATTAGCTTTGGCTTGCTGAATCCTGTCATATGATGTTACAAGCCCTAGAAAGGGGAGAAATTCACCCTAAGTCTGTGCTCCAAAAGGCATGAGCTTTATTTGCTAAATTTAATATTCTTAAACTGTTGAGGGTTTTAGTTCTCTTTAAATTATTTGATATCTTTTGCATTTGACCGTAGTGCATGATCTCAGTTTGTTAGATGCCAGAGGTTGCTTGTAAGAAAGCAATGACTGTCATTCACCTAAATACCTAACCACTCATTTTTATTGTTCCTTTTGCTGTGCTATGGAAAAGGCTTTTTGAAGCTTGCTTGAATTCATTGTTTCTTTGAGGACATATTGAAGAAGTTACCCTAATGACAGGCATCGGTATTGTTAGCCTGGGCTTTAAAATTCATACTAAGTAATACCAATGGTAATGCCATTCAGTAGATACCTTGCAGTGTTATAGCCATTAACTGCAACACTAATGCACAATGAAATGGGGATTTCTGTTTTGAGTTACCTTGGTCTGAATTTCCTAACTCTCATGTTATTATCTGGGCAGTGGTGTGAAATCATAAGCTGGATTTGAGCTTTTTTCGTTGGGATGTAGAGGTGAACTTTGTAATACTGTGAACAAACACATGCTGTCAGGTTTCTGTGTCTTGATAGTTGCTGAAAAGTTGCCTTTCGATTACTCATTGTTGAACTTGATTCACAACACCCTTTTTCCAGGTATCTAAAAGTATGGCCCTGTGTGTTAGCATATACCATGGTATCCATCTCAATTCTTGGTTAAATGCATATTTAAATATAGAGGAAGCTGTGTATATTCTCCCTCTTCCATTGGGTGGTGTGTGTGTGCATTTGTACATACACACATACAAGAAAACAAGGAAGCAGTAGGTGGTTTATGAGAAATCTGATTTCCTTGGGAAGAAAATGGGACTATAGTTAACTATTCAGGTTGTCCAAGACAAGGTTAGCAGTCTGATATAAAAATAGTTTGGGGATTTGGAGGATGTTAATGCATCAACACAGTCGTGATGCATTTGTCTTGGATGTGCAGCTCGAGAACTGAACCATGAGGGAACCCTTCACTCTCAGACATTTCTATGTGCAAGTTGGAGAAGGGTGAAGGGATTGCAAGCAAGAGGGTTTGATTCATTTTATCTGAAGTCAGTGCTTGGCAAAGCGAATGACTGACCCTGGATCTCATAGGTGAGAAAACATGTCTCCACTATCTACTGGGTAGGACTTTGCCTGCGTTCTCACTTACCCGTACCTTGTGTGAGTGAAAGTTATCTTGCTCGTGGCTGGAGGACTCAGCTGGCAGAGATGAGGAGTGCATGTAGATGATTGTATAATGAAGAGCCAAACAAAGCTGCCCTTGGCTGGCACTTTGATGCAGTTTAATTGTTGCTCTCTAAGACAGCTGGATGGATGTCTCAGCCTTGCTTTGTGTCATGGACAGTTAAATGGGTACTTGCTGTGTGGGATGTGTTACAGAGGGGTGTCAGGTGGCGTTTTAGGAGTATTGCAAGAGGCACACTGAAATGTCCCTGTGATACCGTTCACCTACATGTTATACAAAGCTCCTAGTTATTGCTTTACATGAGGGTTGAGAGTTAAGTGCTATCTGTACTGAAAATAAAGAAGTTAATACGTTTTTTTACTGCTGTTTGGTCAGTGAGTAACAGTGCCTGGGCTAGATAGAACTAGCAGACTTTGTAAAACTAATGTGAATTTTGGGGGTTGTGTGAGGTCCTTCTTTCTTCCTTAAAGGAGCAGTAGATATTAACCGCTTCAAGCGCTCTTGACGTGGTGGGAGTTCTTGCTCTGCACCAATAGCTCCTCAGTGGAAGAAGCTGTAACGCTGAGGCTGAAGACACGCTCATGTTTTTTTTCCAAGTGCACTTAAAACATTTGAAAGCTAGATGCTTATGTAATTCTGATTCAAAAGGCAATTTTAAGGGGATAGCTACCATGCTCTTCTGTTTTGCCAAAAATAAGAATTTTTTTTGACTCATTCTCTCTGCCAAATTTTTAACAGTGGTATACATACATTATGGGCTCATGGAGGTCACAGAAAACAAATAGCTTGTGTGACTGTCAACTGAAAAAACAGACCATAGAAATGATTTTTCTTTCAGTGAATCCTGATTTGCTCTAAGGACAATCCAGGAAGATTGTCTGCTTCAGTGTTTGGACCACATTTTGTGAACTTGAAACATGAGAGCTTCTTCAAAACAGACTGTAGATACTTAATACCAAGGCATCAGAAAACCACTTGCTTCTTTGTATCTGGTAAGATGAAATGGACATGTGTGTTTTGGCCTTAAGCAAGCTGTTGAAGACATCCCTCTTCTTCTGTCTGCCCTTTGAATTTTTGCAATGCAAATGCTGTGTTGTACAAGTCACCCAAACTGTGAGGGTTTGCTAAAAAAGAAAAATCCTTTTCAAGGGGAGGTGGGGGATTTAAAAGCCCTCAAATCTCTTATGTGAAGTCATTATTGTTTTTCTTCACCTATTGAAAAGTTATTAACAAAATGAGACTTTCTTGTGATGGGTACTGTATGACATTCGAGATTTTCAAAGAGCAGCAATTGCTAGGTTGTTTCCGTTTATTTTGTCTGTCCCCATTCTGCCTTCAAATTGTTGAACATGAAAATCTGTTAAATTAAAAATAAAAATGATCATGTAATTTGCTAATCTTTCAACATTTCTGACTTTTTTTTCAGATAACCTCTGAGCTTTCGTGTACTGTAAAACTTCATAGAAATACATTAAGCTGATTTATATTTATGCAGAAAAGGAATTAGATTTTCACCACAGATTTTTGTTTTATCATGTGCTTAAAATCAATGGCCAGCAAAGAAACTCTTTAGAGATTTGTCTTCTTACTGAGCTTTTTAAGATTTTTTTTAAATGGGATGCTGAATCAAATATGAGTTTACTCTTAACATGCAGATGTTTTCTGACCATGCGGGTTCCTTTTCATGCCTTTCATCGTAATTTGCATTTTAGCAGCCAGAATGATATTCATTGGACAAAAATTGTATAAATAAACGCTTCAAATACTGAAGTTCATGGGAATCCATTCCTAATAGAAAACATTTCATGCTTTCATTTGGCATTTGATGTTTATTAGGAAATGAGATAGCATCTTCTTGCTCTTTTACAAGAAAAGCAAGAATTGAATTGCCCAGATGGCATTTTTAGTAGCATAATTTACTGCTGTCATGACAGTGTAGGCTGACTGAAACTTTTCTTCTTCATAAAGATTTTAATCTTCTATCAAATCTATCATCAGTCAATTAAAAAATGGTAGTAAGCCAAATGGATGCTTAGATACAGATAATGTTTACCTGTCATGTAAGAGGAGACGGAGGATTAAGTGATGGTGAGTGTTGTAAGATATTGGTAAGATGGAGCTTTCTCTATAAATGCCAAGAAAACATCTCAAAATATTAGGCAGAAGACCTTCAAAATGTCTTCTGGCACTTGCTTCTTAAAGAACGTAATCAAAATAGTGACATTATATTGCTTTATTTCAACTTTAATTTCAAGATGCTAGTTTAAAATAAATTTCTGAATTTTAAAAAAAGTGCTTTAGAAGACAATTTTTTTAATATTTCTGCTAGTTAGCATTATAATGCTTTTATCCTTTGGAATAATGTTGCATACCTTAAAAGGCAGTTTTGTAAGTCACCGTGAAAGTCTTGCCCATCTTCTTTAGACTGTTCTTGAGGCTCAGGTGTGTTTATTTAAAAATGTACAAATTTCCACTGTCTTGAGTTGTGCAGGGAATTGTGTCATCAGAGATACTTTTTTTCCCACAAAAAAGGTTTATCTGAGTGTTTACTCATGTGTTAATAAAATTAAATGATAGCATGATTGATGTGACTGCATCCTAATTCAGTAGTTACGTTAGACCAGAGCCTCAAGCTCGCTGTCAGAAAGCACTGGATGAGTGCCAGCACATGTGCAGGAAGTGGTGTGCTTCCATTTGCTGCTTTCCCGTTGCCCTGTCACGCACATTCCCATGCTCCTATCCCCTTGGTTTATTCCTTTTCTCTGAACACTTGTCCTCATCCTCCTTTATTCCCGCCAGTGACAGAGCTACCCTTTCCTACCTTGCCCTGCTTTGGTAGTATGTCCTTGTGCTGGCCTGTGTGTTGGGACAACCTCTGTAAGTCAACAAGGTGTAGTGATGGGCAGCTACTTGCTTGCATTGATGGGGTGTCCCAAACTCCAGGACAATTACCTCTGCCTGTGCAGTTACTACAAAGCCTCTGATCGTCATTTCAGGTAGAGCCTGGGCCACTGCTGTCTAAACTGGCAATAAATAACATTCTGGAGATACGTGCTTACATCTTGGGTAAGTATCTCCAGACAGAAGCACTCCAAACGTATTATTTTATTTTTATTACATTCCTGTTGCTTTTCACTGTTCACCTGCTGAATGCAGTACCTCCTCTGGGTGTCCCATACTTTGTGTAGAACAAGCTCTCAGCATCGCACAGTGCTATAGTAAAACTAACACTGAATTGTGATCAAGGTTAAAATTAATGAGTTCACTCAACATACACAGTGAACAGAGTTTCCCCCCTTGTGTTTCTCCCCTTTGTTCTCATAAAATGCAGGGCTTTTTGCTTTAGCAAAAGCATGAAGACATTAGGAAAGCCTCAGTTGCTGTTATGAGCGTGTACTCACAGAAGACAGTTGGGCTTGCTCCTACTAGAGCGGTAGCATCAGTAGCGTAGTTGGAGGTGACTGCTACAGGTTTGGTTTCAATTTATCCCATAGTCGATGAAGAAAATGCAGATTTGCTAAGTCTGCTTTTCGAATAGCGTGCAGTTTTTCCACCACAGTTTGTAACATTAAAATATAACTATTCCTTAAGAAAAATTTAATCGACTTTGGAAAAAATATGTTCTGCCTTTCTATTTGTCCTTGAATTTAGCAATTAAAATGGAGTTACATTAAGTCTTTTCACTCGCTTTGGGGTTTGTGATCTTATGATTGACTCTGACTCTTGGGCTTTGGCCTATTTTCAGGTGATTTTTTTTTTTTTTTTTTTTTTTCTTTCTCATCCAGCTACTCACGGGCCCTGGTCTGCTTAGTTTCCAAGTTTGGAGGAGATCAGGTGCTTTCAGCCCAGTATAGCAAAAGTGCATAAAATAGGGTACTGTTTTGTAACTCTGACTTGATATTTCAGAGGAGGAAATGAATATTATTGAGGAAGGCGATATTTACTTTTAATTTTTTTCTCTCTGAATGGGAGAATTGTTGAGTTACTGAGCTTGTGCATTTGTCTTGGGAGAAGCAGTGGGGAAGGTGGTGGTGGATATAGATAAAAATCTGCAAATACATGCATGCATGTGTGTTGCACACTTCAACTTAAGAAATGTATTTTGTCAGTATCTAAAGGCTTTTGCAGGTAAAACATTACCTTTGGCAGAATTAACTATGCATTCCTGTTTCTCTTTGCCCTTCCTCTTCATTTGTATTTTTTAACCAGAATAAGCTGGTCTTGTTTGCATCTTCACAATTGGAGTTGTTATCAATAGATTGAGTCAGAGTCATTGTGATTCATAGGTTTTTAGACAATTAATTGGTGTTGTATGTGTGTGGAGGGAAACAAATTAATCTGTTGTCTCCATAATTCTCTGTGCTTAATTAAATTAAATAAATCAGTTTTCCTTCTTTTCAAATGCATACACTGATTCCTTGAACTAGCATCTGCTAACTTGTTTTAGTCATTGAAGATACTGTCTGAAGCGTATATGTGGTTTGGCAAAGCTTAATATGTATAGAAAAAACCAGAATATTTTGTGCTGCTAAAAAGTACCATGTAGTGTATAGCACTTGCTCAGTATGCATACTACCACATGGTAGCACTTCAAAAGAGACATATTATTGCCTTAAAAGTACTCTCTGCATTAATAGTGGTACTATAAAAGGGTTATGTTGGCTGTTTTTCAGTTTAGTTTGACCAGAATAACAAAAATTTCCCATGTTCATGTTGCTGTCAGAGAAGTGTTAGTGTCGAGGCTGGATGCTGTTTATTCTGATGGACTTTTGTGACCCTTGGAAAGTATGCCATGAGTAAATTTTAGTTAGTGACAACTCTGTAGTTCTTCTGGATGCCCAAGATTCTGTGAGGAAACAGTAACCATCCTCAGATACTCCATATGGTCCTTTTGAGGGGAGGGTGTTGTGGGTGAGAATGCAGTAAAGGTCTGCCTTGTTCTTGGATCAGTGGCCTGCCCTCATGTTACACACACAACAGTGTGTAACTTCTGCTGGTTGAATTAATAGTTTAAGGACCGATTTGTGAAACGTGGGTCAAGACAAACAGTTGTGAAATGCAGACTGAAGGCTATGCAGGTCTTAGATGTTCATAGCATAGTGGTGGTTGTTACCACCTTTGGTCTTACTATCTGTGTCCAGTGCACACTGTGAAAAGCTGGGTGAGCAGCAACGTAAAACCAGTCTACAGTATAAGGTACTGGGTATGAAGTTCTTCCACTTTTGTGGGGCGTGGCTTTTTAAGGACGCATGTTGGTTGCTGCTTTTAAAACCAGATATCTTAAGGCATATCAACTTAAAGCATGTTTTGGAAATTAAGGCCTTGAGCAACTGAGATGCTGTCAAATGTATTTGCCTTCAGGCCATCTTTGATCAAGGTTTTGCATGTCATAATATTTACCAGCAGTCTAAATGTGACCAGGCTGAAAAGCATCTCATCTAATGGTAATGATAACTATTTAAAGACTGAATTTCAGCAACACGTACATTGATATGTGACCTCCTGAGAGCTGGATTGTAATGAGTTGTTTATAAAGAAACAAAAATAATACAGCTTTAGTGATAAATAAACTTGCACCATTTATTGGGTTGCTACAAGAACACTTGTTTTGCAGGTGCTTTAGAAATAAGCTGTTATTTCAAGTATGTGAATTTGCGAGTTGTTTGTAAATGCTGGTGTCTTAGATTTGTTTGTGTTTTAAAATAATCATGTGGACCTTTTTTTTCCTTTTTTTCAGTGCCTCAGTTGATTTGACCTTTTCTTAAATTAGATTTTCAAATAGTGAAGCTATTGACTGAGGATATTTTAAGGCATTTAGAGAATGAGGCTTTGTCCCAGTGTTCAATGGGTCATCACATTTGTGTTCAATTCTTGGCCTTGTCTCTGATTCATTACTTATTTTGGGTATGTTGTTTTCTTATTGGTAAGGTAGGGTATATAACTCCTATATGTTAAAGCCCAGATGAAGTTTCTAATGTGGCCAATACCTTTTAAAAAGAAAAAGGTGTTCGCCTCATTGGAGAACTGCAGGCCTGACTGTTGGCTTTCCTCATCATAAGGACATTCCTGAATAAAAAATTTATCTAAAATATAGGTACACTGTTTAAATGTGGGGGAGAGGGGAGGAAACATCCTAGTCAGGCTGTGCCCCTGTGCTTTTACTCATTCACCTTGGTTCTGGGCACTCTCAGACTTACTGGCACTTCTAAGTGGCACCTTTATAGCGTGGCTTGGAAAGGACTGTTACTTGAAAAAGTGAACACGTTATTAGAAGAATTGCCTGACCATCCTAACTTCTAGGACTGGGTAGAAGGAGAGGGCTCTTGCCTAGTCTGTGCTAAACTTCTAGGTAAAAAGATGAGGTTTTGTAGATTGGGCACAAGATGTAAAGAAATATTGTTAACCATATAAACAAAAGCAACTTGGGGGACTGTTATCCATTTGTGCAAGTTGGCAGCTTGTTGGAGCTATCTAGCTGCTAATACATGTTATAGAATATATATGTTTGGTTAAAAGAGTTTCCATTTCTCCCTGGTGGGGACTGCATCATGTTTTAATTTCTGTAGTTGTTTTCCCAAGGCAGAGATGTTAGCTGTTGATGCTTTATTGGTTCTTTGAGATTTTTCCGCTATTGCCTTCATTATCGTCTAACTGCTAACAGTCATGAGAGGAGGAACTGCTGACTAGAAATCTGCATGGTTTTCAGTGAGTCCTTTTGCTGCTAGACGGTATCACTTCACTTACATTTACATTCAGCTACAAATTGCTGCTTATACCGTGTTTAAGAAAACAAGTTGTCCTGGAACCTGGTTACCAGTTACCTCTCAGATGAATGCTTTTAAGAGCATGACGTACCTTCATTCAGATTTGTAGAAGATCTGGATGTTTTCTTAGGATATTCTCTGTCTTTAATTTTACAGCTCTTAAGGGAGAAATTATCTGAATGGATTAATTCCATAGGAATCTATAAATATCTTTTTCCCATTGTATGACCACCCCTACTTTGGCATTGTCCTCAAGAAAATTGCCACTGCAAGGAGCAGTCTAGCTCAGCTATCGAGACGTACACATTTAACTTCATTCTCAAAATTATTTTCTGTCTTTCAGATGCTTTTGAAAATCCCTTTCTGTTTTTTTTCTTTTCCTGGCTTCATTTGACTAGAAAGGATCTAACCATAATTTCACATTTTAGCATGTTATGTAGCACGTCATGTCAAAAGCGAGTCTTACTTGCTTTCCACACAGGTATGTCTTCGTAAAGCTTCTTTTAACCAAAAGTTCATTCTAGCTACATGTAATAAATGGATCGTATGCTTTTTCAATTAAAAGTCCTCGTCACAGGAGTCATCTTCTAGTTTGTTCCAGGGGAGGTCTGTATTCTTTATGATTTAATTGTGAAATTTGGAAATGTAACATCTTTACCCCCAGAGAAAAAAACCAAAACCTTTAGGTTAAAGAACTTGAGCTCCTTTGACGAGCTAGATCTTGGCTTTGCTTTTGTGAGAAATGTTGAGAAGCTACCTGCTAAATCATCTGGGCTGCTATGTAAGGAGTATGCTTGAAACTGGCCAGTGTTTCTGGAAGTTGTGTAATAAAAGTGGGATTAAAAGTTGTTTTGATCTGGCAGGGGGAAGGATTTTCAAACTGACTTTGAAATAGTTGTTTGATCAGTTCTACTCAGCTGTCTCTCCTGGAGCGTGTAGTGGCTTCTTTAGATTTGACTTGGTTTAGAGACAGCTAAATGGTGCAGGCCTTTTCTTTGCTTGCAGTGTGTTACAGGTTTTCAGGCTGTAGCCTGGATGTTTCTGCTGCATTAGTTTTGGGGTGCTGTATTAGCATGGTATTCTAGCTGAAATACAAATTGCAAGCAATTTTATATTCAGATATTCTGAAATAGAAAGCAAGTACCAATATGCGCTGATGGAGAAAGCCTGCAAGGGCTTACATAAGGGTACATACTTTAAAAATACATTTTGTAAGATATGGCAATTTAATGAAAAGGGCCAGCAGACTGCAGAATGTAGTTTGGGCTGTAAGGGTGATAAGTTGGAAAAATAAATGTCTAATCTTGAAAAATGTCTCCTTGTATCTTAAAAGAATAAGATTGGGGTTTTTTTTCTCTTGAAAGCATTTGAAATGGGATCTGACAATTTAGCACATTCTGTCCTCTAATTAATTTTTATTGCTTTCTTTTATAATGAATATCGTTCTCATCTACACAAGGAGAAGTTTTGAAAACATTTAAAAAAAGTAATGAATAAGAGGAGACACTTTTTTTAATCTAAATTTTTCAGCTGCAGGTAGAACTTAAAGATTGTGTGGTATTGTTGCATTTGTTTCACTATCAGTTGGCTATGAGCATTGGTTTATGTGATAATCACCCTGAAATCTGTTTCCTTAAATATAACCAGTGGGTAGTACAGTGCCTGTCTGATTAAAAGGTCTGATAAGTGATAAGGTGTGTTGATCTTCTCAGTGGGATTTTGTTAAACATTACTGAATAGAATTATGTTCCATCAAAGCAATCTGTTTAAATGAAGCATTTAGTAGAAACAGAATTTATGAATTGGCACAATGAAACATTATAGCGGTTGGTGTAAAAAGCCTGACAAAAAATGTTTTCCACTGTCTAAGGTAACTTACTGTATTAAAATATCTGTGTGTATTATGTATAATATATACACACATGCATACTTATGCATTTATATGTATCTAAAAAGAAGCTGTGTTGAAAAAATGGAAGATAAAGGAAATCAAAATTGACAGTTACAGCTGGTCCCTTGAACTCTCATACTGAAAATGTAGTTTCGTGTAGTGAAAAAGACATAATAGTTTATCTTCTATTTCATATACTTATTAAGTTATTCTTTTGATTCCAAAAGTTATCTGATTCCTGACAGTATCAAAACAATATTTCTTTGTTACCAAATGGTAAAATGCTTAATGAAACCCAGTATCAGAGGTTTTTTTATGAATGAGCAAGGTAATACAATAATAATAATAAATGATGTATAATAGTTTGTTGATCACTTTAGCAATTAACTGCAGCTGAAAAAAGTCTGCTTACTCGGGCTAATCTTACTCTCATTCGGTGAGGAAGCTCTGGATTTCCATGAAGGACAGTCCAGCACTGAATAAACAAACTTCTACACAGCTGCAAAAAATGAAAATAAAATAAAATACAATTTACTCTCTCCCTCTCAATAGCACAGGTTGTGTAGGTTTACTTTTAAAACGTACTTTTTATTTAATCTAGTTCAATACCAGATGGAAATGATGCGGAGCCTTCGCCACGTAAACATTGATCATCTTCACGTTGGCTGGTACCAGTCCACATACTATGGCTCTTTTGTCACTCGTGCCCTCCTGGACTCCCAGTTCAGTTACCAGCACGCAATTGAGGAGTCTGTAGTTCTCATTTACGGTTAGTATGAGGTTTCCTTTATTATTCTTTTCCCCTCTTAATATTATTACTACTATTTTTGTATTCTGCCTTTTGCCTGTAAGAGTAGCCTGGCAGGCCTTTTCGAGTAAATACCAACCCTGTGTCTACGGCAGCCTCAGCAGCAGCTAAGTCTAGACAGGGTTTCCTTCTTTCTGTTTATTTTTCTTGCTATCAGAGCCCTGATGTGTACGTTTTGGAATGCTGGAGTAGCTGCTTCATTTTTATTCCTTCATCTCCCCTCCCTCGTTGAAGGGGCTGGTGGAACCCGACCAGATGTCTAACAAACCCCGCTTGCTAGCGTGTCTGGCTCTGTACGTGACTGACCAATCATCACACAAATTGCCAGGTTTTTTTTATACCTCTGACAGAAGCATACAAAACCTGGACTGTTTCTTAGCACAAAGATTTTTTTCTTTTCTGCCTATTTAATGGTGTTTCCTCAAGCTCTCCAGACCAGATGTTCTGTGCTGTATCAGAACCGTAGGCAATTTAACAGCTTTATAGCCTCCCCCTCCCCAAACACTCACAGTTTGCCATATCTGGCAGACTTGCATATAGTTTCCAGCTGAGAAGTAAATGTAACGTCCTGAGTATCTGTCAGAAAAAATACTAATGAATACGATCAATCTTATGAGCTGCCCCAAAATTGTTTCAGTATGTTAACAATTGGATTACAGTAAAGAACAAGTTGTTAAAGTATACTTATATTGGCTGGAAACATTGCATCATCAGACCTTGATGAATTTTCCACTTGTTTCAGTCTATTTTGGTTTTCATTTTATCACCGATTGCTAAAAGTTTTACTGTGTTAAGTTTCAGACAACATGAATGTTAACACAACTTTTATTCTCATGTTGGCATGCTTCAGCCGTTATCATGCTGCAAGTGTTAAGCTTCTTCGTGCTAGGAATGTAACAGTTTGTTTAGAAAATTTCCCCCTAAATTCAGTAGAGTATGTCAAGGCAAAACTGATCTTTTATATACCGGTTACATTGTTATGCATGAAGCAGCAGGACAACTTGATCCAAATCAGCTTTTTTTGATTAAAATGTAGTTTAATGGATACTTTAATTTACTGCATAATGACTGGAGGGGAAAAAAAAAATCTTTATTTAAATTAGGTAGCTCTTGCATAAGTTCATATGAAAGAGAAGAAAATGAGAATTAGACCTTTAGTATGGAAATAATGTCATGAGTAGAATGGCTCTAGATCCCCCCCATACTCTCAAAGTTACATTTATTAATTAGCTTCACTGTAAATAGTGGATGTATTTTACATTTCAGTATGATAGGTATAGTTTCATTGTACTGTCTTTTCTGTGTCAATTGTCTCAATTTTTTTCAATAAGATTACTTATTTTCTTCCTGTTTGTCATACATATATTAAAAAAAAGAAACCCAGGCACTCTGGGGTTAATAGTAGTATTACACTTCCTCCATTTTTAATTATAGATCCCATTAAGACTGCCCAAGGGTCTTTGTCACTAAAGGCATATAGGCTGACTCCCAAGCTGATGGAAGTTTGCAAAGAAAAAGACTTCTCTCCAGAAGCGTAAGTAACTTAAAGGAATGTATTCTCATAGGTTTTGCTGGATTATTTGTGAGGCAGAAGCGTACACAGGGATGAAGAAATACCGTATTTTAAAATCTCATGTGACAGTGTGTGGTAAGAAAACTAGGCATATAGGGATAGCGGTCGACATGCACTGGTATCATGTCAGCGATAAGACATGAAAGTCTATCTTTGGGCATCTAAATAAGCGCTGAAGTGGTGGAACATGAACTGATTTTGGAGATGGTCATGGATTGGCTGCAAGAATGATGGTGAAGATAGCTGTATCTGGGAACAGAGTCAAAAAATATAAAAAAAGAAATGGAGAAGGGGAAATAGCTGGTCTGTCTTTAAGCTCTTTTTTTCCAGAAGGAAAATTGAACAGGTATTCTGGAATAACTGTTTTGCTGTATTTATTCCAAATTAACTCCCCCATGTGGACACAGTCTTCTGGAGTAAAATGGATAATTACTCTGTTTCAGAAGATTAGCTGCTTGTAGTTGATGTAGGTCTTAGCTGTCATCTTGTTCCTCAGACAGCTTGGTGTTCGATGACAAAAGCACAAGCACTTGTTAAACCTTTTTCGTTGAGGGAAAAATGGAATAATTTCATTGCTTGGTGTCTAAACATAACATTTCCATGATGAACAAACAAATTTGTGCTTAGTAAAAAAAAAAGGGGGGGGAAGGCAAAACACAAAAGTTTTTATTCCAAAGTCCAAAATGCATTTAAAGAAGTTAAAGATACATTTCCTTAGATCATGCCTTTATTTCCAGATATTCTCAAAGCTATCACTATCTACTGTATTGTAATGCAATAACAAATGTTTTTATATGTATATTGTAAAGAAAGTATATACTGGAAATTTGTATTTTAATATCCACCATGGAATTTAATTATTCCCGCACACACAGATTATTTTGTCAATTTTTTTGTCAGTAAAAATTTTTATTATTCAGCCTTTGGGGAAATTGATTTTCATTGTGATAGTTAGTTATGATTTTAAAGGTATTCCAGTGTCATGTTGCAACTAACTGTTCACCTCTTTTTAAGAAACTCTGATTTCAGGGAAATCAGTAAAATATTTTGGAAGGGGCAGAGTTAATCCTGTCAGTACAGTCTTTTGCTGGAGGCTTTTTCATATAAGTAGTGTATTAGCAAGCAAAGCAGCTGCTTGACTTCTGAGACTTTTTCCTACAGTAACTTTTTCTAGGCTTTGTAAGCTGGAGGTTTTGCCATGCAAATGCTCTCTTACCAAAATTTTACTCTTGCTTGATTGTAGAACTATGAAAATCAAGAGCTTTTACGAAATTCTTGATTGTTGTTGGAGATACAATTCAACCAAAAGAATGAGAGAGTTACTGGTTATATTAATAAATAATTTTTAACTTTTTCACAGCTTGAAAAAGGCAAATATTGCTTATGAAAATATGTTTGAAGAAGTGCCCATTGTAATTAAGAATTCATACCTGATCAATGTGATGTTGTGGGAACTGGAAAAGAAATCCGCAGTAGCCGATAGACATGAATTGCTCAGTCTGGCTAGCAGGTAAGTACTTGTTAGAATAATGGATGTATTTTTATTCGCTTTCCCAAACCACAGTTTAACACCTTGGGTGAAATCCCAGTCTCATTACAGTTCGTGGAAGCTTTTCCTTGACTTTTAATGGGGTTAAGACTTTACCCTTCATGTTCTTTTGCTGAAGGAAAAACTGCATGGTAAAACTATAGCATTAGATTCGAGGAATAAATCCAGTTTGTAACTGCATATACCTTGTACTACTTGAACTGTATAATCTTTTCAATAGTGTATTTTTCTTCAAGAAAATACTGACGTTCAGAAAATTCAAGGAAATAGATCTGGAAATAAAACTTGATTTTGTTACATATTTCTTAAGTAACTCTAAATTATTTTAATAAAAAATAAATCAGACTTCTACTTTGGTAGCAGGATGCATTTGAAAATAAAATAAAATAATAAAGCCCCTGCCTGAGGAATTGGCACATTCCTCCCCGATTGTCATGACAGCCAGCACTCACAATGTCAGAAATTATTTGAAGAGTTTCTAGAGTGATTTTCTCATAACCTTAAGAATAACTTTTGTTCTTGTAGCGCTTTGCCCTGAAAATACAGTTATATAGGCATGACCTCCAGTAGTATCATCAGAAATCTGGTGGTGCTGAAATCTTACACAACATAGTACAATTAATTGGATTATTATTGGGTTGACCAAAACAACCAGATACACAAAATGATACAGTGTCAGTTGAATGTAGAGACTGAGATCTATTCACTAATCATTTTTGGGGTGTAACACTTTATGTCAAGATGTTGTCTACCAAGATACTGATCCCCTCTGACTTTGACAATCAAGTTAGCTGAATACTAGTGCCCCCTCTTTTTCCCTTTCCCTCCTCACTTCCCCCCCATGTAAGGCAGATGGTTAGTGGATCCATATTACTGGTAGTCCATATGTTGCCTGAGTTAGCAGAAATTTTCCAGTCTTAATTTTCTTACTTAAACTTATGTGAATGTATTGAGGGATCTGGTAGCTTTTAGAAAAATTGGTCAAGAGAGAACAAGTATAGGGTTGAACTCTGCCAGGGAAATTACTAATGTTGTAGGAGATGGTCAATAATTTTGTCCAGTAAAAGTGGGACTTTGCACCTTGGAATTAACGAACTGAAGAATTTTTGTCAAGCTGTTCAGTTCCCTTGATGTTACAGGCTTTCTGTCAGGTTCTTTTCTTGGTCAAAGATCACAAAGCTTTTACCATCTGAGAAGAGAGTGGGCACTGGATATAGGAGATGGCAGCAATTCCTCATGAGATTTAACATTTCACTGTGAAAAGGAAGTCTGTGCTGAGTATACAGCAGGTTTCCAGGTGGCCTGGCACCGTTGCCCTCAATTGTTTGTATGAGTTTGCTCCTGCAAAAATGTTTGGGATTACCCAACATCCTGGTTCCTAGCATGGGCTCCTGCTGGTCCCACGATACAATGCTGGAAATGGAAATTACTTCGAACAGATCACAAACCACAAACAAAGTTTTTCATCAGCTTTACATGTTGTGCAGTAAGTGTTCCGTACCATTGCCCTGTCTCAAGATAAAAGTACTGTACAAATTAATTTCCTTTTTGGAATGATGGTGTTAATAGCCTGGTGTAAGACAAGCTTTGTGTTGGTCCTCACATCAGTAAATAAGATGAGAAGTAAAAGAAAAACATGAGCCCCAAATAAAAAGGGAACTCCATCCTTTGTGTTTAGGGATACTTCACAGCAGGAAAAAAGACAACTTTTTTCTTAATGAATCCAAAGTTCTTTTCAATGGGTGTTTTCTTGGAGCAGTGCAGTGCTGTTCTCGATGGTGACACAGGTGGAACTAGGCTCTTGATAAATGTGGTTAAAAGTACCTTTTTAATCAAATGTGATTTTTTTGAACTTTACACAGTTATTATCCTATATACTGGTATTATTTTCTTGAGCTTGTTGAAGTCTAGAATTTCCCAGTAATGTGGAATTAAGTGAACAGATTCAACAGTTTTCAGAGCTTTTTCTGAATTTTATCTCCTGAACTGAATTTTCCTGGCAGTGTTCTTCTGGCTCACCTGGTCTATTTGAGGAACTTAGTGTTTAGTTTTGTTTGAATCAGAGTAAAATTCTGGAAATTACCCAACTGGGTTTATATGCAGGTACCTGTGTGTGTCTTTTTCTAATATTTGGTAGCTGCATTTAGTTATGAGGCTAAATTCAGTGATATTCATTGATATAAGTCAGCTGATGAATTAAAACATTTTAATGCTCATTTATTCAAGGTAAAGTGACTTATACTGCCTGCTGAAATATTTAACTAGTTGTTACTTGAATTCAACAACTGAATTTTCTCTGTCAAAGAGCATGTTGCCTGAAGTAGGGGAGTTCAAATCCCCACTATTTAGGAGTTTCATTTTCATTTTTAATTTCCTTTTTTTTGTCTTTGAATAGTTGTGGCTAAAACATCTCAGATATCAACTTTTAATTTTAATTTTGTTGCATGTCCTCCTCACTTACATTTGCTATTCTAGAATTAGTTGGCAGTAGCTCTAAGTCTACTTTTTTGAGGGGTGGAGGGAAGCGTTTTGTTTTTTTCTTTTTTTTGTCCTTTGCAAGCATCCCCGAACCTTTTTTAATCTTCTGAAGCAATAGTTTTGGCAGTGGAATTATTTACCCATATTTTGTCTCTGCTGGAGTGTTTATTTCATCAAGATTCTCACATGTTCAGCCACCCACCTTGCCTGAGTTTGAAGCTATGTACCTGTTTGAGGTACTTTTTCTGCACCTTAATATCTTTTGCCTTTTGAAGTGAATTTGTGATAATTGTATAAAGTAGTTTACTTTTTGGGTATAAATTTGTGTTCTTCTTGTGAAGTCTGAATTGACTGGAATATTCTAGGGAAAGAAGTTGAAGGCAGAATAGCATAAGGCTAGCAAGTAATAGCAAGTAAAAGGCTTTTGCTCAAACTGTTTTCCTCCTGCTACCCTTAAGGACCAAAATGTCTTGGAGACCCTGGAGTACTGCCAGTCTTTTGATAGAGACTCAAGAATTAAAATCCTGTCAGATAATGTTCCAGATCTTCAGAGAAATAATTACAACCAACATTCCCATTCTCATCCATCTCTTCCCTATTCTATTGATGATCTAGTTTAAATTAAAAAAAGCTTTTTTTGTGGTCTAGCTTCATATTAGGGCTGTTCTATAATATCTCAATTTGTCTCAAGAAATTTTTCTAATAGTGTGCGTCAGTAGAAGCAAACATGTGCTGAACATTTATGGCACTAACATCTACTTGGCAGATATATTTTTCAAACATCAGATGCAATATTTTTGAAAAAGTGACATAAGGAGGGTTACTTTGGCTTTTGAAAACAATATTAACCTTTATACATTGTACTGCTTATTCAGAAATCTCAGTGCGCTTAACAGATTATTAAGATAATTATGAAAATCTCTAATTTGCAGATCGGGAAAGCTGACACAGAGACGGTAAATGCATTGCCCAAAGGCATACATCAAAGTCGGAGTAGAAGAGGGAATGGGCCTCAAGACTCCTGACTTACATATCTCACTCAAACAAAATCCTCTTAAAAAGAGCACAGGTTGAACTCAGGCTGAAATGCTGAGATATAAACAAGTTCTCTGAATTGGTGGGAAAGTTCCTTAGCAATGTTTAATCAAAAAGATGTGCCTTGCCCAGGAGTGCCTCTATAATCCACCCAAAGCTGTTCCCACCAGGAGGAGAAACACTGCTCAGGGTGGCACCTTTCCCAGAAACCAGTCACTCTGAGAGGGGCCACAGTAGAGCTGATGGAATGTGATAAAATAGGGCGGCAGATACAGAATCTTGTTACGCTTGGTTTTGCTGCTCCCTTTTCTCATCTTCCTTAGTCAAGGTGTAAGCAAAATGAAATGAAGGGAGGGGTTCCATTTATGGTGGTGGAGGCAAGTTTAGGGGACCATCCTTTTTTGAATGCCTCCAGTTTGAGAATTGTTATATCCAAAAATTGGGTACAGCGCAGTGATTCATATCTTTGAGGCCGGGCAACTCTGCTTCTTCCTGGGCCAGCACAGGTAGTTGGGCTTCTCCAAAACTCCAAGCTGAGACCCACAAGCTGTCTGTAGAGACAGTTGAAACTAATGAGCAAGGCACGGGAAGTTGAGAATTATGAGTTGCTGCCTCTCTTTGAAGTTTTGATGTCTCACTTGAGACTGCATTTTGGGTGTTTCAGACCCTTAGAGAGTGTGTGTGAGTCTGGAGTCTTGTCCTGATTAAATATAGTCTTCACGTGTCACTCCCCGTTATGAATCCTATAGAAGCGGAGCCAGTTTGAGGTTCCAGACCCAGATGCTTGCATCATTCCTCCCCACTGCCCCCATTTCATCTCTGCACCCCTCCTGCCCTCAAACGTTTTTATTCCCTCATCTGTTTCAGAATATACAAATGTATACAAATTTCAGAATGTACAAATAGCTTTGTGGGATAGTCTGATGGAAAAAGTCAGGCTGCTGCTCTTTCCTCAGGCCTCCCTAAAAAAAACCCAAAAAAACCAAAAAAACCCAGAAACCCCAACAGAGGGTGGTTTTGCATTTACACTAGATTATTTTACTGAAAGAGTTTGAAGTGTGCCCACGCAAACAGCTGAATCCATACAGCTGAGCTTGCTATAATCCTTGGGCAAAGGCGAGGGGAGAGGCAGGAAGATGCTCATGCTGGATCCTCTTCAAGTGGCTTTACTGGCAACAGCAAACTGCACCTTTGCTCTCCTTAAAATATATCTGCAAAGGGAGACTCTGGTGGTATGAGTATTCCCTTATGAAGGGGGAAGCTTGCATTTGAGACTCTTAGCCAGATTCATATCCTGACAGGATGCCCTTGTGCAGTGAGTGACCCATGAGTTCAGTTAATGTGTAGTTGTTGCTTTGTGCTATGGTTACTAACCATAACAGTACCAAATGCAAGGTACACCAGCAGGAAGAACAAGACAAAAAGGACTGTTATCTGTTTATGGATTTCTACTTCTCACCCTCAGAATTATCTGAAAAGTAATCTATGTGTCAAGGACTTGATTTCATCTCTGCCCTTTGGGATGAAGGATTATACCTCAGCACGTGTACGGCTGTTAGAGCAAAAATGTACGGCATGAGCAGCTATTTTGCAGGCTGTACTTTCTAGTCTGTGTTGGGTTTTTTTTTTCCTAAACAGATTTTGACAGGTTTCCTTTGACGTTTGTATGTGTTTGTCCTTTTTTGACATTCTGATTATGTCAAATGATACATTTCTGGAAGTTTCACAGGTTGCTTACTACTGGTGAGGGATCCTAATAACAATTTTGCTCAAGGTGTGCTCTAACAATAGATTAGTAATTCATTAAATGTGTAAGAATCCACAACAGATGTTTTTTGACTGTGTTAACTGCAGGAGAAATTCCATTCTGTTTTTTCCCTTTTATTATCTGTATTTCTCCCCAAAAACCCCATACTACCTATGTGTGGACTTCCTTATGCTTAGTATGACAGCAGTTCTGAAGCTGATCTTTTTCTCCCATAAAGATTCACTGATATCTGAGGTGTGGTGGACTGACACTATCTTCGGATGAACTAATGTCTATTAGTTTAATTCAAGAATGTGCTCAGATCATCTCTGATGGGTGATCTCAGACCTGATTTGTTTCAGATTAAACTAAACTGAAATTAGGCTTAAAGAGGATAACAGAAATGGGCTTGCAGATCACTGGTTCAGGTCAGAACTAGTGATGAGAAGCCCCCCTGTAACACAGGTAGCATGAACATTGGTTTCTAAGCACCAGCTGTTTTGCTTCAGATCTATTCCTGTTGGTCTGTGTTAGTTGCTAATGTAAACTCGATGTGATTGACCTTTTCACCAAATTAAATGACTGAAATGCATCTACTGAAAATGCAGTTTATTAATGCTTTCAGAACAACAATAAATGTAAATGCTGATATAAATAAATTAATATTTTGAATTTGGTTGAAATGTAAGGGACATGAAGGTACTTAGCAGTGTGATCTTTCAGATCTGTTTTAGGAGTGCACAAAGTAAAGAGGTGCCTAAACGCCTTTGGGCTAAGTAAGTGTATGGCAAGTCTTACGGGCTGGAGCAATGTGATTTAACTTTTAAAATTTCATCAGGATAAACTTCAGCTGAATAAAACTTGCTTAAACATTGTATGTATACCTTTTACAAATTACTTCGTATTGGTATTTCTATGTTTTTTAAGAGACAGAGTTAAGAAAACGACTATCGGCCACATGAGAACTGAGGAAAAAGCTGGTCCTGTATTTGCAGTATACTTATCACTTCATGTCTCAGTTCACATCTGTTTAAGTTATCTGGTTTTAGCATTTTGTTTCCCTGGCAATGAGAGCAAACACTATATTACTGCAACTTCTAACAATAACTCCCTGTTTCTGTATTCTGCTGTACTAAGCTGGTCGCAAAGAGTTTCACATATCACATAAAATCATTCTTTGTAACCAGCTATTTTTCGTATGGACACTATCTGTAAAATAATTACATATTCCTGATATCTACATAGCCTACAAGGCTATTAGTGTGTACCTATGCAGGCATTTCTGATAATATCCAGGTCTAACAGTAACTCTGTATAATATAAACTCTATAAAAAACTGAAATTATGCACACCCCTAGCCATGGCAATATTCCACAGTTCTAAATACCATGTGCTTGAAATATTCAACCAAAAACAAGCTCAAGAAGTTTAAAAATAATTATTATAGTGGCGCCTTTCTTGCTGCTGTGTAGCTGAAGTCCTCCTCACCATCTGCCCCTGTATGCAACTGAGATTTAAAACTTAGACTTGTAAATGAAGTGTGGTCTGGAGTAGCTGGTACAGCGTTCTGCTCAGTGAGGAAGCAGCTCAACTAGTGAAATAGCTGTCATAGTGCTTGCAGATAAGGGTGTCTAGCTACATTCTCAGCAGGTATCCTCTAGTGCAGGGGTGTCAGACTCACAACTCCCGCCGCTCTCCTGCTCCTGCAGCATAACATATGTCACACACGCTGCACATGTGACCAGCGCACTGGCAGGAGAGCAGGGGCAAGGAGCTCGGCACTGCTACCGGGTAGAAAGAAGGTGCTGGGCTGGATAAAACAAGGTGGAAGGCCGGGTTCAGCCCGTGGGCCGTTAGTTTGACACCCCTGCTCTAGTGCCTCAGTACATTACCAGCTTCTGTCTCCAGCTATGAGTTCTGTGGATTTGGGGAATAATTTGCTCTTAAAGGGATGTCCATGATATTATGTATGTGGTTCCCTTTCCACTTTATGCCTGTCTCTTCCCCCCAATCCACAGGCTGGTGGTGAGAATGCTTTGTAAAAGGCAGAAAAAATCTTGGATAATGTGGAGAAGCAGTGACTGAAGGATATGATTCTGACATAAAAGCACAACAAACTTTTTATTTGAAAGAAAATTGGGGAGAGTAGTGAATTTCATTTGAGGAGAAGGATGGAGTTTAGCTTTTGGAGTCATTGTTCTTCAGCCAAGTAGGACTGGATAAGGCTTAGATTGGAGCCAACAACCTAGCTTCTGATTAAAGACATCAATAGAGAGCAGTAAGTATCTTTCTCTTACTGTGCTACCCTGTAAACAGAATTTGGGATGAATACTGTCTCCATGGGCACCAGCCTAAAAACTTCCAAAACTTTAACTTGGAAGCTGTACCTTAAGTTGAACATTCCTGCAAAATACTGAATCCCTTGCTAAAAATGGCTACAATAAAAGTTGTTTAACAGACTGCATTTGTCTGGCCAAAGCAGCAGATCACATAACTGGAACTGGATGCGCCCAGTCTAGCTGCTTCCATGTTGCCTATGGTATGGAATGTCGAGCTGGCTGGACTGGATGCCACACTCTCACTCTCAACAGCTAACATCAAGCGATGTCTGCTGAACTTCCATGTGTGGTTTGATAGAATAGTTAATGAGATGGATTTCTGAAGAATATTTAACTGTCCTTGCAGAGGGATGGTTAAATGTTTGCGGAAAAGCTAGTAGTAACTTGAAACCAAACTCTTTGATCACATTTCCTGGAACATTGTTTGAGGTTGTTTGTTACAAAAGCATCAGATTCTTTCTTTTAAACATTCAACCTGTGAGTGTAATATCAGTAAATTCACACAAGGTATTGGTTTTTTCCTAACTGTGAAGTTCCCCACAAAGACCAGAATACTTAAATATGATATTTGTAATGTGGCAAAGATGCTCGATAAGAAGATGCCATATAAAGTATCATAAACTAGATACATTAATATGGATAACCAGGAATGTAAAAAATTGCAAACTCTACCATTAGTGCCGAAATGCTGGTTAAGTGACATCAAATTAATTTTGAGATTTTTTTTTTTTTAAATAAATTCAGTCTGCTATGAATGTTTCTTGTGTTTCAGTAATCACCTAGGTAAGAGTCTGCAGCTGCTGATGGACAGAGTGGATGAGATGAGCCAAGACATTGTTAAATACAACACGTACCTGAGGAATGTAAGCAAACAGCAGCAGCAGAAACACCAGGTTGGTAACATGGAAGGCTTGAACAAGACGGGTTTTTTCCACAAAATACAGTTTGGGTAGTGTTATCTAAGGCAGGTGAATTTAGATTTATGCCAGATAAAATTCTTACAGAAATTATCCATTAAGTAGTTTTATAAAATGTGCTAATCAGTGGGGGATTATCAAATGGATTCACTTCTACTGACATGTGTAAGTTGGTCTTTGCTGTTTTACATATTTGTTAGTGAATAATGATAAACCTGTTGGATTTAATAAATATGCTGTGGACACAGCGATTAGAGGTTTAGTAAATGAAATAAAAAAGCTGAAGCTGCAAGTGAATTGTTCCAAAACAAAACGTGTTTTAATGCTATCACTTATAGTCATGCACCTAGAAGTAAAGAAACATAGGCTGTGTTTAAAAGGCAGTGGACTGATCTCTGATCAGAAAGGACATTTTTGTCATGTTTTGTAGCAGGAGATAGTGAGACTGATCCCATGATGCTGACTGTTAATTCTTGATGCCAAAGAGCCGCTTTTAAATCCAAAATGGTCTGATTAGAGAATACTGAATATGGAGACTGGCTCAAGGTGGCGGAGGTGTTGGACAAGGTGAGGTCTGGAGGTCCCTTCCAGCCTCATCTGTTCTGTGATTTGGAGACTGTATTACTTTAATTGCTCTTGCTGCATTTGATAAGGCAGTACTGTGTCTAATTATAGAAGAATGCTGGTAAATTTAGAAAAAGCACTATGAGAATGATTTAAAAGGCTGTAAAGGAGATCTTAGTGAACACAATTCACTTCACGTGATAAATTAAGTTAATGAATGACTTGCTTACTCAAGAAGTACCTGTGTGAAAAATAAGTTTGAACTCGTTAATCTAACAGACAGAGAGATGACAAGACTCAATATTGGCCAACTGAAAATGGGCCAGGCCACTTTAAAGATAAAATATTGCAAGTATTGCTACACAATGTAGCAAATTATTAAAAAGAACACCTGTGGTTCATGTGAAATGCTTAATCTCTGACTATTTTAAAATCAAAATTGGCTGACGTGTAGCTTAAACACTGAGTACTTGAGGGAAGTAGCACATGATCAGTGGTCTCTTCTGGCTTTGTAATTCCTGAGGACATAGAAACTTCATGCATGTTATCTTTGGAAAATTTATTCTTCTTTGCTGCCTAATTTGAATATGAAGTTGGCATCTATTTCAAAGGTTTTTGTTAGTAACAAGGGGATCTATTTATTTAGAAAAGCAGAGCAAAGTAGGTTCCATGGTGTCTCACTTCATTTCTTTACTAACTATAGCTGCTTCAGTAGTGGCTCATTTACAGCATAGTTAGTGGTCTTAACTTCATTTTGAAATGGAGCAATTGTGATTAAGGGCAAGCCGTTTCAATAGAAGATAATAGGCAGACTGCTGAGAAGTGAATGGGGTACTGCAAAGAAAAAAACCCTACATGCAATTCACATACAAATATGGGCATTTAAGATTTTATTTTTAACAGTCGCCAAAAACATGTATTTGTCACTACTACTGGAAAAAAAATTATTTCATTTGCGTATACCACCAAGCATGAACTGTTTTCGGACTCTTATACACAGATACATGTAAGTAAGTGAAAGAAAACATGCTGTACTCTTTGGCCTGTTTATTTTTTAGTGTGGAATATGAGGGCTTTGATAGGCAAACCTTACAAATAATTCCTGGCTGTGTCGTACAGAAATCTCACACACATGTTTTTGAATATATGTACTTCTGCAAGAACAAAAGTTTATCCAATAGCTGAAGAGATTTTCTGCCTTCATGTTTATAAAGTTTGAGTAATCTGCATGGCAAAAGGAAGCACTGAAAACAAATTGAGTGTGATTGGGTTTTTTGGTTTGGTTTTTTTTTGTTGGTTTTTTTTTTTAATTTCCTAGCAGAATAATTTCTACAAACAGCTACTCTAGTAAATCCTCTGGTAACCCACAAAGAAACGGCATCAAAGTAGCAGAATATCTGAATAACTGGAATGGAGAAATGAACCTTTACGCTTTTTTTCAGCCACCACTTTGTTCTCAGTTTAGAGTTAATATTTTTTTGGCTTAAAATGCCATGTTTAATCACGTTCTCTTCCCCTTTCATATTAATATTGTTTTGACCTTTAACTTGCATAAAATTGAGTATTTCTGGTTTGTATAACTCTTTGAGGTAAAGGCCTCATACCTACGTATTCCAACCTTGTTTTCCTTTTTTTGCATGGGGAAGTGGAGGCCTTTATCTACCATGTATTCTTTCCATCAGATACAGTATTTATCTCCATGAAGAAGTATGAATAATTAACCACACCACCTCAGTACTACATAATTTTCCAGTGCCTCACTTATTTAAGGTGCCAACTTGAGGGGGCTGGGGAAATTCTTGTTACCAGTGAATTGAAATAAACTGTGAATTGCATTTGCATTATTTAAAATAAACTGAATTGCATTGAGTAAGTATAAGTTTTAAAACATACTTGTGAATTAGATAAGGAGCATCTGAAAAGAAAAACTTTTTGCTGCTTTGGAAGTCCTGTTGCATTCTGTTTCTGTTGCTTTATTTTCAGTATCAGCAGAGACGTCAGCAAGAAAATATACAGCGTCAAAGCCGAGGAGAACCCCCTCTTCCTGAGGAAGACATCAATAAACTTTTTAAACCACCACAGCCTCCTCCAAGAATGGAGTCACTCCTTATTGCAGGTAACATTCTAGCAGTGTCTTCAACTCATCTTTTTATGTCTGAATGTTAGTTTGGGAAAAAGTGCAGTTGTTACCTTAGATTGCATCTTAATTTTTCTTTGCTTTTGCCATTGTGGTGTGATGTTTTGGCATTGGTAGCATTCCAAATACTGTCCGTCGTTTGGTCAAAGGCAGTGTTTTCAACCTGTGATCTACAGGCCCAAGTGTCTGAAATATTAAAAAAAACAGAACAGAACAACAAAAAATGGTAGCTAAGTAAAACAGCCCTATTGCTAGTAGGCAGTTCATGCCTCTGTTAGAAAGTAAGCTTCTACATACAGAAGAATTTTAAAGCATCTAAGTAACAGAGACGTTTTACCCATGCAGACATGAACATACGTAATTTTTTTTGAAAGCAATCCACTGTGTTTAACCAGGATGGCTGCATAAGGCTTTAAACTTGATGGATAGAGACTTTCTCCCTTTGTTTCTTATTTTGCCGTGGTACCTGCTTGACCATCTGTGCCTCCTGGGTTGATGCAAAAGGGCAGGAATAACAACCAGTGCTGCTTCCTGGTGCCATTCTGAGAGGGAGAAATGGAATTTTAAAGGACGGTCCTACAGAGCAGGCTTTCTGCAGAAATGAGTGTAGTGACTACTGCAGTCGATAAGCTGCTCCCTGCACTTATATCCCAGCTCCTCCCTCAACTCCAGAAGTTAAGGGGCTGTCCAGACACGAGGCAGAAATAAGCTGTTTGTGCTGGAACTACTAATTCAGAACAGAGTACTTATCTGCAGCCCTAAGTTACTGATAACTCAGGTGTTAAGTTGGATGTTACAGCAGGAGAGATCTCACTTTTAATTTTATACAGAATTGGGATAATGTCTTTGATTTCTACGGCCAGAGTTTTGGGGAAACTGTCCCCATCTTCCTGCACCCCAAGGTGAATGGAAATGTAAATGGGAACAAAGCATAGGTTTAAGTCCCACCCCGTCAGTTTCTTTAGTTTACTGGTATGCTGCAGTATGTAGCCACAGTTTGGTACAAAAGTCAGTGTCTGTCCTGTGCCTCCTGGAAGGGTAAAAATATCTGAGACCTCACAATGGCAACTGAGAGCATAAAACCTAGATGCTCTGCTAAGTGATCTAAATTTGGAAAATGTCATGAGAAAGCAAATTGTTTAAGTATAGCAAGTTTTTTGAATCACTTAGCTATCAGCTTGTTTTGCACTGAGAAAATTGAACCAAAGTTCTGATAATTTAGTGTACAAAAATGCGTGCTTAGTCATTAAAAAACACAGTGAATTTGAGCTACCACTCTTAAATATTGGAGTGATCAAGAGATTATTATTTTAATATTAATACTGTTTCATACTGCTAGTAAGTGCTGCTTTTAGAAGAAATAATGTTCTTGATTTATTATTCCTTCCAGAGTCTTTAAAAAAACCCTATTGTTTTAATAGTTTTTAGAGGTTAATGAATCCTGGTAGCATTAAATTATTTAAACACTCAGCTTTAGCATAACTTAAAAATGCAGTGGAAATGTGTATGTGTGTACACATATGTTTTATGGAAGTGATAGCTTAGGATGAATCATCTCTTTTAAGAGGAGGAATTGAAAACTGTTATACTTAAAGGAAAAAACAATTTTCAGCCAAAGCACTCTTTGTTCTTTTACCATCGTCATGGGAAGAATTGAAAGCATCCATTTCAACCTAGATGAAGTAAAGTTTATGGATAAAGAATAAAACTTATCTATTTTGTCTCTAAGGCATTGAAAAACTCAAATTGAGAGTTTATTTGCCTTCTAAACAGCCTTAATTTTGATTAAACTGACTTCATGTTTTGCTGTTCCTAGCTAGCAAGGGAAGTAACTTGAAGCAGTACATGTATAAAAATGTTTTGATCAGCATGTTTGATTTGTAAAGCATTGACAAGTCTTCATACCATGATGATTGTTGAAATAGCTAATAAAGTAAACTATTAGGTGGAAGAAGAGGCTAGCAAAATGTCAAACAGTAGTACCACGATTTTCAATCTGCTGCTGAAAAATATTTGTTACAAGTATTTTAATAGGGACAGCAGATGCATAAGAAAAAACCTGAAATTCAGTCTTGTAGTATTTTTAGAGCAACTAAATTGAACAATTAATATGATTAAGCTTCCAACACAGCAACAAGAATTGTTTATTCTTTTTATTGTCATGTGTCTTTTCAGAAATTGTATGTAATAGAATTGTAGGAATATTAAGAGGTTTTTGAGCATGCCAGTTTACCTGTCTTGCTGATTTAGTTTCTTCTTCCTCCCAAAGGAATACTGAAAATCTAAAACTCCTAAGCATAGAGTAGTCAAGCTGTTGTAGTTGCTTCTCTGTAAAAATCGTGAATGATTCATGCATATTTGGCTTTTAAAAAATGATGTTCTAGGATGTCTTTCTGAGTTTCAAAACTGACAAAGATTTACTAATTTTTTCCTCTTGACAGGTCAAATTAATACCTACTGCCAGAATATTAAGGAGTTCAATGCACAGAACCTGGGCAAGCTTTTCATGGCTCAGGCTCTCCAAGATTACAACAACTGAAGAAACTGCTGTATCCATCAACAGGAAAAGTTATTTGCATTTTTATGCTGTTCATGTTCCTCTTGAAAATTTAGTATATTGGGAAAAGAGTCTTGTAAAACAGAGTCATCTTGGTTTGTGTAGAATTCTCCTGTAAGAAAAATAAAGGCAAATTTTAATGATATTTTAGTATTTCCTTATTTGTTGGCTTGATTGGACTGGAATTTTCTGGGGTCACTCAGGCTTTCTGAATGTTTGGCAGTTATTCGTGTTTAGTCATAGCGAATAATACAGGTTTTATTTAACTTGGAATCTGAAATGAAAACAAATTATTACAAATGTTCAGTATAGCTGACTTAAAGATTTCTCACTTTGGGTTGAGAACTTCCAACCATAATGTGCTAGGCATTTGCAGCAGTTGCTCGTTTTTGTGCTTTTATCTGTTTAGTTAGTCTGGTGTGATGGTCCTTCCATATCACAAATATTTCATAGGCTTCACGTTTGGAGCAGACAAAACTAGTCTTATGTGGAGACTGATTCCTACAATGACATGCTAAGCTGTGTTCCCATTTTCTGTTACCACTACCAACTGGACTGAAATCCAGTGATGCTGCTGAAGTCTTCATGACAGAAACTGTAGAAGTAGCTAACGTGGTGCAGCAGTGTGGTGTAAATGGACATGATACCTATTCTGCATTAACTTTGCCTTCTGGATGGGCCTGTAGTCTTGAACTTGGGCTAAATTTATTGTTTTAATGAGAATATTAATTTAAAAGTTTAATAGGTTGCAACTCATGTTAATTTCCTTTTTTTCTTGAGTTCTTTCTGTTGTGTGATGAGTTTTGAGAGCCTAAAATGGCTGAAGGAGTGCGGTTTGGTGTTTTAAAATAAATAATGTCCTCTAAATATGAACCTAGCATGGGATATTTCAGCCTCTAAAGTGACGTGTGTGAGAACTAGGGGTTAGACCAAGAACTAATTTTTTTTTTCGGTGTAAACTATGGTGATTGCAGTATTTATGTAAATAAGGATGCAAATTTTGTTCAGCCCTTGCATATTTGGCTAATTGCCAGTCTGATGTTTTTCCTTGGAAACTTCAGGCACCGTTGTATTAGCTTTCATACAGTGAATGTCTCTGAAATCAGAGATCAGTTAAGTATCTCTCTACAGTGCCAAAGGATTGAGTTTTATATCCTAAGCAAATAATATTCAAACCATGTTAGTTTTCTAGCTTTCTGAAAGACCAAAATAATCACCAGGGAACAGAAGTAGGAGCAGATAATTAGGCTAAGATGAGATATTAGAGAGAAAAAATGATCTTCTGTATAACTGGGAATAAAGGACTGACTCTATAGTGACTGTGTATAGAAGGAAGCAGCAGTAATCTTATACATGCTGGAAGGTCTGCAAAGGAGGTGTTAGCAAAATAAGTACTTGGAATAGTTTAAAAACAAGCTGTGTGTTTCGAATTAGTTCTTCGAGGATATGTAAGTGTGAGAAAGAGGGTAGTAATATTCTACTGTGCTGGAGTTTAATGAGATCGGTGAATTTTATATAGCTAGATTGAATGTGCTAAATGTCAATCGAAGTCCATGAAGAAATAAGAAAGACTTCAGCAGAGATTTGTGGCTTCTGAAGGTCTGGATCTGAGTCAGACAGGGGAATGAGATACAAAAGTGGGTGAGGTGTGAGTAGACTTTGGAGATGATTTGACTATCCTGTTTGGAATCACACTTTGGTTTCTATCATAGTGGAAATAATTAGAAGAAGCCTCCCTGAGCGAGGGAGGAGGAGTCGTTTAAAGTTGTTGCTCTATAAATGAGACTCAACAGTTGTGGACATGAGGAATTAAAAGAGATGGGGCTGTATCTCCATGCTGTGTTCGGCGTGAGCTTGGCCCACTATCTCTGCATTTCTGGAACTTCACTTTTACACATTCTCTTCCTAATGTGATTGAGCTGACAGCTCATTTACCATAAGACATGTCCTTTCTATTTCTAACTATCATAGCCATCATAGCACTACCTTTTTTTTTTCTCCTTCCTTGGCTGTGAAAGCCTTTTCTGTGTACTAATAAAAATATAGTGACGATGGTGTCTATAAAAATCACCTCTGAAGGAGTTAGTATGTCTTTTCATTCAGCAAGGCTGTTGTCATTGCAGAGGCAAGACCTCTGCTCTGTAGTTCCATCTCCGTCATGTTATCCTCAGGTAATGCATATGCACACAGGGGACAAAACATGCGCATAAGGGAAAATCTTCCCTGCAGTCATCAGTTATACATGTAGTCCACTTCTAGCCATCCATCGTCTCTGTTGTGTCAAGATATGCAGATCTGTGTCAAGGTAACTTTTCTAATTGGTTTTTGTTTGTGCAGAATTTATAATCTGTGTAAGAGAAAATGCTACTTTGGAATCCAACTCTGATTGGAAGTCTTCTAAGCCAGATGTTGTGCAAGTGTTTCAAAAGTGAGGTTTGAAAAGAGAAAGAAGAGATGATTATTTTAGTTTTAATGCTGGAAGAAACCAGTGTTTCTTTTATTTGGTTGATACTTGTATATATGATACAAATATAGCTGAAATTTTCCTGTGACATTTTTGCATCTGTTCCACTGCTATTTGTAAAATATAATTGTACGAATAATTTAATTGTACTCCATGTGGGATGTGAAGTGCCATCTCCATAAATTGTAGTACTAGCTTGGCTGTAGTGCCATGACTGGCTCCTTATGGCAGGGTGTGGTCCTTTGTCCAAACTCTATTTTCATTTGTAAACAGTGCCACAGCTGTTGTCATAGACTAAACCTTAACATTATTATTTAAGGGAAATGAAACTAAATGGGAGAGCTTTTCTGTAATCCAGATATGCTTGATGTGCCCTTATCTCAACATCAGGGTGTAATTTGCATTCTGCTTTTGGGATCCTCAACATTGGGCCAAACTAAACTGTAAGTGTTCAGCCACTGACTGTCTGCATGTAGGTAACCTGGGATGTTTTTCCCCCTTCTTCACAGGTTATCACATGTTTTTTCTTGTTAGCTCCACATGATGTTCCCCTAAATACTTAAAACATATTAGAAGATGAATTTCTATGCCTCTGTGTTCTGTCAAAGCCTGGACTTACGTGCAGAGGTGAACAGTGTGAGTGTAAGATACTGTCAGGTAAGAATGGGTATGGCATTTGTGTGGATCAACAAGTGCACAGAGTACAGAGTAGAGAAGGTCTGGATGAGGCTGCAAATGACCTTTTTGGAGCTAACGAAGAGGTTGGGTGGGATTGGCAGTGGCAACCAGTAATACCTGTAAAGGACATCTGGAGTCTTTGTATTTATGCTCTTCATGCTCTGCAAATTTCTGAGCACAGATTACTTTGTTAATCTTGTTGGTAAGTATTGCCTGATTTTTTGCTTTATGATGAATCTCTGATATGACAAATCACTGGTAACAATCTGAGATGTCTTTAAGAAGCAGGCACTATTTAATATTTCTCACAGTCAAAGGAGTCCTGGTGCTCTGTTAAGAAGTCATTAGGAGCTGGTGATGCAAATAATATCACCAGCCGAAATATGTGCAATGTGTGCAGTAAGAGGAATCAGATTGCTCTCTGTAGAACTTCTCATCCAGTTTGCCAGCCTTAGGGTGAAAGATGTGTCTCTCCTGATTTTCCATGCCTGTGCATTTTCTTCCCCTGGATTTTATACTTCCTTTTAATTTTCTTCAGATTTTGCCTACAGCTTGTTGATTTTTAAGCAAAAAGACTGTGCTACTGTGATTCTAGTGCCTTCTGTCATTATGTACTTTCTTTTTCCATGAATTCATCTGGAAAACCTTACCTGCAACTGGAAAGATACTTTAAAATATGCGAGCTGAACATCAAATTGATGGTGAGAATTTCAGTTTCTCAGGTGTCACGTATGGCCCTGACCAATCTGATAGCCTGCTGTGATGTTGTAATTGGCTGGGTAAATGAGGGGAGAGCAGTGGATGTTGTCTACCTCCACTTCAGCAAGGCTTTTGACACTGTTTCCCACAACATCCTCATAGGTAAGCTTAGGAATTGTTGATTAGGTGAGCAGACAGTGAGATGACAGAACTGGCTGGATGGCAAAGCTCAGAGCATTGCAATCAGTGGCACAGAATCTAGCTGGAAGCTGCTGGCCAGCAGTATTCCCCTGGGGTTGCTGCTCAACCCAGTCTTGTTCTATATATTCATCAGTGACCTGGATGAGGGAATAGAGTGTATCCTCAGCCAGTTTGCTGGGGATTTGAAACTGGGAGGAGTTTCTGACACACTTGAAGGTTGTGCTGCCATTGAGTGGGATCTGGACATGCTGGAAAGTTGGATGGAGAGGAACCTAATGAAGTTCAACAAAGGCAAGTGTAAGCTTGTGCAGCTCTGGAGGAATAACTCCCTGCACCAATACAGGTTAGAGACTGACTGGCTGGAAAGCAACTCTGTGGAGAAGGACCTTGGAAGTCCTGGTAGACAACAAGACGATGACCCAGCAATGTGCGTTTGTGGCCAAGAAGGCAAATGGTATCCTGGGGTGCATCAAGAATAGTGTAGCAAGCAGGTTGAGGGAGATTATCCTTCCCCTCTGCTCTGCCCTACTGAGGCCACTTCTGGAGTATTGTGACCAGTTCTGAGCTCCCCAATTCAGGAAGGATAAGGAACTACTGGAGAGAGTCTACATCTGCTACAAAGATGATTAAGGAACTGGAGCATCTCTCTCATGAGAAGTGGCTGAGTGAGCTTGGTCTGTTTAACCTGGGAAGAGAAGACTGAGAGGGGTTGTTCTCAATGCTTACAAATATCCAAGGGGCAGATGTCAAGACGATGGGAACAAACTCTTCTTAACAGTGCCCAGAGGCAGGACAAGGGACAACACTTGCCAACTGGAGCACAGGAAGTTCCATCTGAATGCGTGGGAATAAATCTTTACTGTGAGGGTGATGGAGCACTGGAACAGGCTGCACAGGGAAGCTATGGAGTCTCTTTCTTTGGAGGTATTGAAACCCTCCCTGGGCATGTGACCTGCTGTAGGTGAACCTGCTTTAGCAGGGGAGTTAGACTGGATGATCTCCAGAGGTCCCTTCCAACCCCCATCATTCTGTGACCTCTTGCCCCTTTTCTTTGGTGGCAGGGGGCTGAATACATTGGCACTGCTGAGGAAACAGTGGGGCTGCTCCATGGGACTAGTCCAGAGTGGAGCAATTCAGAAGTTTTTCATACCAACTTTACAACTGGAAGGAGGTTTACACAAAGTTGGGCTTGTGTTTTATTTTTTTGTCTTTTAATTGACAGACCAGATTGTTGACACATCTCATCATATGCTGAAAGCAATTTGCACAGAGTTGTAGAGGATGTCTTTAAAAACAACAGCTTTGGTAAAAGGCTCCTACATGAGAGAAAACTTAATATCTTATTTCAATTAAAGCAAACATTTGTATGTAAGGAAAAATAGCCACATCTGTTTTACAATGATATTAAAAGATATTTGGGTGTCAGTAAAGTAAGCAAGCAGCAATGTATTTATCCAGCAGAAACACAATTAAAGCCTTCAGAGCTTTATAAGATGAAAAGATCATTTGCAACAAGGATTTCCATTCTTATTTAAATGATTGCTTTATTAATCTCTCACCATTAGTGAGAGTGGTGTTCCTTAAATGTAGGATATATCAAGTTTTTGATCTTTTTTTCCTTCTGGATTTGCGCAATACAAATTTACTCTGATATGCAAAAATGTGTCCTTTTTCATCATTTAATGTGTGATTTTTATCTTATAGCTCAGTAAAACTGACAGAGTCATATCCAACAGGTTAGAAAGTTGAAAGCTGATAGATTCAGGGATCTCATACCACATGTGGCGTTTGCTTGTTTGCATATGCTGATGTTTGGAAACAAATCAAAGGATTCAAAGTGGTTTTTACCTGTCACAGAATCAGTTAATTTTTTAACATTAGCAGATTTAATTATTAGTTTGCAGATTGCATCTAAGGCAGGAAAACATTATATAACTGGAACACACCAGGTACAACAAACTTGCCTGTTTCAAGATGTGGTAATAAATATGCATGAAAATGAAGTCTAACAATGAGCAGTTTATCTATTTTAGAAGTAAGCAATATGATGGTCAAGGCTAGTTTGTCTTACACCAGACTGTGACACTCAAGCAATTTCTGCTCTGGACCAAATGTGTGACACACAGATATTTATTTATTTATTTATTTTTTTGTATTACCTTAAGCAAAAGCATGGTCATTAATAGCTGTAGCATTTAACATACACAGTAGCCAGGCAGATCTATTGTTACTAGCTATAAAATATTAGTTTCCAAAAGGATTAGCAATTACCAGATTCAACAATGTTAACATCTTTACATAGAGTGCAAGGTCATACTCAATAATTTTTAATGTGACTCCTGAAGTCATGTTCTAGGACTGTCTGGGTTTCTGGTACAATTAGGCCTTCAATCGGGGATAAAACCCAACAACTTTCACTTTATGGAAGAACACTTTCTACAGTTACAAATATGTGAGAACAAGTAGTTGTGGACTTTGTTTCATGTGGCTTTTTGGTCTTTTCAGTTCAACCACAAATAGCTGTTCACAATGACTCCTACACATAACTGCTGCATTATATCTTCAACTCCCTCCAGGAGTTTCTCGCTGTCCCTCTTGAGTGTGGGCTGGTCCAGTGCTGTGCCTCAGCTGCCTGACTCCTGGCAGGCCATGTGAATGAGTGTCTCTCCATCGTTGCCCGTTCCTAGCCCCTCTTGGGCTGTGTATTGTGCAGGTCCACTCTGGGACCTCAGTGGCTCAGTCCACACGTCTGTCAGATCTTGTTGAACTTGGCCAATGAGTTTAGAAGTTAACAGAGTGAAGTTTAAGCAACAACGTAACTGCATAAGCCCTGTTTCCCTAGGAAAGCTCAACATGACCCTTTACTTGCACTGCTATCAACAGCTATGCAAAGCACTGTTTGTGTGAAGAGGAAGCTGTGCACATCTGGGTTTTCATAATCCACCAGCATTCACCCTGGGATCAATAATACAGATTGCAGTTGAACAAGCTACTTAAAAATGAAAAACTCTCCCATTTGTTAACTAATTTTAATAAAACTTCAACAAATCTTTGATGAATCCTTACTTTGAAAGGAAAATTTTCTATTTTGGAAGGATAACTAGACATTTTCATTTATGTATCTGTAGAAGGGAAATAAAGTGATCTAGGAGAAGAGGCTTCTGAACTGAGCAGTAAGCCAGTTCCGTGGTCACAAAGTGATTGCTCTATGGCTGTCTGCAGACAGCACATGCTGGCATAGGAGTAAAATCCTATAGCATTTATTGGTGTGAATGTTGCTTAAGTCATAAAAATTCTCATTAGATCACAACATTGCTAGAAGAAACTATGGTATTTTTCAGTGATCTTAAATGGCTGAAGTTGTACAAATTGGGCATCTATCTGAAATTTGTCATCCCCTTCACAGCCGGCTGCTTCTTCCTCCGTTGGGACAACTGAAGCTTTGCTTTTCTTCTACAAACCGTGGGAGGGCTTACCTCACTGAAGGAGGCAAAAGGGCCTTGGGCTATGGGCTGAGCAGTCCCAAAGGAGGAAACCATCACGCCTGTAGAGAAGCTTGTCCCTGTCTCATGTCGCACGACTCACAAGCTCTTCTTGTCACCCTCTCTGCCTGCCAACCAGGCAATAGCAGTGAACTTGAAACTCCTGGTACTGTAAGTGGTGATGCTGGTAGCCATAGGGTAAATGTAAATGACAGCACTTCTCGACAGGAAATATACATGCTGCTTCATCATTCAAAACTGCCTGGCAATGTAGACATAAGCCTAGTGGGAATCCTGTGTCTAAACCTGAACTTAGTAGATCTGGATAAAGGCTTTGAGCAGGTCCTTGAGACCCTTCACTCTTCACAGTGCAAGAAGCAGCGATTCTATCTTTTTTGTATTTTCAGAGTGTAATCTCTTTAAGACAGATGCTATGTCTGTCGTATGCATTTAAAGTGCTCTGTGTGCTCAGTGCAGCCCGTGCTCAGCGTGTCCTTGATATCATTTGAAGAATCTTAAGTATAATTGCCGGATTATTATATCTTATGGAGAAAATAGGACGTGATTAGGCCATTAAAAGGTTGTGTGCTGAGTAACTGGATGAAGATTGCACTGACAATTCGAGTTTTTCCTGTCTCTTGAGGGCTAAATTTCCAAAATTTAGTAAAGCAGATTTTATTGTATGAATCCCTGTAGACTGCCATGCCGGCTGTGTTGGATGCTCAGATATCCTCTCTCAGAGCTAAGAGAGTGGAAAGTAGTAGCACAATGCAGTTCTCTAATGCGCACCTAACATGTTCATGGGCTGCTTTTTTACTTGCTGAACTGCAAAGCATTGTTCAGGCCAAAATGCAGAGATGTGATGGATGCTCCTAGCCTTATAACCCTTCCCGCCAGATAAGGTTGTTCTGTCTAGTTTTTTTCTTAGCACCTGCTTTTAATTTCTTATGTCTCTTAATTCTGTAATTAGTTCATCACTTTATTTCAGGTGTAATCTGTGCTCTTTTTCACCCTTCCTCCTTGATTATTCTTTACATTTTCAGCAGGATGAAGATTAAAACTCTTGTTTTACTTATGGAAGTACCAGAGCTTTTCACGTGAAACTGTATTTTTCTATTTTTTTTTTCTTTTCTGTAACCTCAGTCTTGGAAATAGCTGAATCCCTTGAGCAAAATCTTCCTTAAAAAGGTCCTATTAGTCAGACAGTGAACATTAGGAATGTTTAGCCTGAATTGTTCAAAGTTATCCTGAAGCAGAGTATTACAATGGAAAATGTTAAGTGGCTTCTGCATAAATGCGGCTACTTGTGCTGCCATTAATAATCTTGGCCTTGTAGAGAATGTTCTTGTGCTAGCTAAATTAGATTAAACAGTAAATTTTCTCCATCTTTAATGTCTATCAGAGTTAATACTTCTGGGCTTTAAGCCTACTGCGACTAAAGCTGATGGAAGAACTGTTGGACTCTGTGGGAACACAGACTTTTGAGGGACGATATCAGAATTTTATACCTTTGAAATCTGTGAGTACTAGGAATACAAAACTTATAGCCATTACAATACAAAACTAAAGTGAATGGCTTCCAGACCATATTTAAATGTGAACATAAATATGTATGGTATTTCAGTCAGTTTTAACATCAGCTTGTAAAAATCCTTTAAGTATATTAAGAACATAAAGCTGCATGGCTTCCAGTAAAATTACATTTTGAATATTGTAGAAAAAAATTTTGCGATGAAGGGTTCAATTCCATTTTTCTGAATGCTTCTTATATATAAAAGAATTACAACTCTCAGGAAAACACAATAATATCAAAAGTCGTATTGGTATTTAATGTTTTATCATTGTAGTTCTTCTTGCAGCCTCCGCACCTTATTCCATCACCTGCAGATATGCTGTGGTGTTATTCAGATTTAAGTAGCTTTTACTACTCACTGGTAAGAAAGCTGTTCCAAGAATATTGTCTGCGTTTCTTCCTAAAAAACATGACACCATAAGCTGCTGCCCGTTTCCACTGGTGATTGCAGCATAGTGCCACTATCAAATAGCAGGTAAACAAGCAGCATCCCAGGATCTCAGCTGGCATATTGCCTCTGGGGCATAGTAATACGTGCTGTGCTCCTGAATACAGCCTAGACATTTACAGATTTAGAATTACAGAGCTACTTAGTCCTGTATTTTGTATGTGCTGGGCTTTTGGTTTTGTCCCCATGAAAGTCAGAGTATCCTCAGTGCTGTTTCATGTTGGTTTTGAGTTCCGAGAGGTTTTTTTCAGAGCTAAATACTGTCGTGCTAGGATATAGGCCAGACCTGGTTTGGGGAGCAAGTAGTTCAATGGGGTGAATCTTTGCCTAAGATAACTCACCTTGCTGGACTGCTGTGATATCCCAGCTAGCTGGAGTATTTTCACACTGCTCTCCCATGCATAGCACAGCCAGCATTCAGCCCAAGATCCTACAGGCCAAATTCACTGTGAGCTGAGCCACTCTGCTCAGCCTGTGCTTTGTTCTCCGCCGTGTGCCAGGGAGTGGGAGCGAGAGGTTTCAGTACATCTGGGATGGGAAGTCTGTGCCTCTTCCTCTGCAATTTGGAAGTAACAGGTGGTGGTAACTGAGACCAAGAGTTTACTGATTGTACGTGGAGAGGAGGAACCTACTCCCAGCAGAGGAGAGCTGATGCCCTGGAAAATCTGCAGGGACAGGAGTAACATCCAACCCCCAAAAGGTGTACTATCCACACACACATCCATTGTACAGAGAATTCACAGCAAGTGCTCATACTTGACTATCCTGCAAAGTGATCAGATCAGGTGCAAACGAGTATCTCTCTTTTGGAGCTCTCTGCTGAGCTAAATGGGAGACCTCCCTGAAGCTTGTTTGTGGCTGATTTTAGCAGCATCTTGTCTTGGTGTGCGAGACTTAAATTGTGCACATCACTTTAAAGTTAATGGAGTACGCACCTAAAGTCCTGTGCATGGAGATGAGACAATAAATCTAGTGTTACAACCTCATTAAAGCTGTTTATTTCATGTGTAATAGCCCTTTTGCCACTAGGATGTCTTAATTCATTACTTTATTTGTCCCTTTGAATGAAGTCTCCTCATCTCAAGATCATAACTGCCTCTTTTGTGCCGTGCCCTGGGATGACCACTCATACTTTTTTCCATCTCTATTGCTCAGCACGGCAAAAAAAAGCCAAGACCCATCTCCCAAGAGTTTATTGGGAGCCTGATACAGAGAAATTAGTATTTATTTAATCTTTTAGGCATCATCAATTACTGTATTGTTTTTCATTATGAATGTTGGAAGGTGCTGCTAGGTTATGCCATTTCTTAGCACTATTTGCCATTGCTTTTGAAAACCCAGCTGTACTCAGCAACCCCACTGACAGCAAGTTTTGGGGGAAGGGGGACTGCAGAGGCAGCTGGACTTATGCTGGAGAAGCTGCATGTGTGCATTGAGGAATGAGGTGCTGTGGCACACGGTGTCTGGAGAAAAGGCACTTATTAAATAAAAGCAGGGGAAAAAGAGAAGATGGGAAAGCCAGGAGAGGACTGGCGTTTGCAGAAATTAAACGTTCACTTTCCTGAATAACAAGTGCCAGCAACAGTGGGAGAAAAAAAACGGGCTTCCCCAAGTGTCAAAAGTGGGCTCAAGTCAGGTAGATTATAAAAGAGGAAAGTTTGTGAAGGGAGGGAGTGTGCTGATGGTACGGGGGAGAGGAGATGTCTGCTCTGGTCCCACAGGGCAAAAAACTTCTGACAAGTATCTCATATCCTCTATGCATCTTATGAAGATGGACTCCTTGAACTGGTGTCCTGTGGTCCTTTCAGCCCTGAATCCTTTTGTTTCTGAAGGATGATATATAAAGGGCCTTTTCCATCACGAATACCAGATGACAAAAAAGGAGGATGTTTTATTCTAATGGCCTTTGTTTTGAACTTCTTATTTTTTTCAGCAAGGGTGATTTTGTCTTTACTGGTCATGAAAAGCTTTGCCAGCTCTGAGCCAAGACTTTCTACAGTGGTTAATGAGCCAAATGCCCATCACAGACTCTCTTAGAAAGTCTGGCTTGCCATTAAGTGAAGCCTGAACACTATGAAGGGGGTATAACAAGGTTAATGCTTATTTAAGAATATTGATCTTTTCTAGCATGGAAAGGTTGGAAAACCTGATTTAGGTCCATGCGTCTAGCTTTGGGTTTTCACGAGTGTTGTGCTTTCAATAAGGGGAGACAGAGGTTACTGGGAGGACTGGGGGGAAGCAAGTGTCTGTGCTTTGGCCAGCACGATATGTTGGAGGGCAGCAGAGATAGCAGTGATGGGGCCAGCTTGGAAATGAGTTATGTATCAAAAAACCAGGTAGGACGATGATCGTTTAGAGGATAAGCAATGGGTGCATCATTTAGGACAGTATTTTTGTGGGGAAGAGGAAAGGAGAGGAATGAGAAAGGTGCAGAGCTGTTTACTTACCCTAGGAAATCAGCTGACTTGGAGAAATGCCCAAGTGTGAGGAAGACAGTAAAGGCAGATGGAGATGTGGATTTTTCATGTTGTCGAGTGGGAGGAGTGCTACATGGACGAAGCTGAAACTCGATAAAAAAATCACAAATGTGAACAGATTGGAGCCAGTGACAGGCAGTCTGCTGCAGCCGGTTGGATGATGTTGGTGAGCCGCGAAGAAAGTAGAGATTTGAGCAGAAGCAATGCTAAATGGAAATTAAATTGGTGCAACAGGAAACTCTTTCCTAGATAGTAGTAATTTAGCTCAAAGATGACACTTTCTCCTTGAGAACTGGAGTGTGTTCTTTGCAGTTAGATCTGCAAAATCCCTTCACCAAGGCCCTCGTGTTCATTGCATCCCACGGCACCATCATGTGTTGTCCAGTGATTGCTAATTCTGTGTGCGAGTCTGTTTCTGAATTAGCTTTAATGGCATTGCAGAGATTCCACTTCACTTTTGCACTCCATTTTCAATACGTAACTCACTGAGTTAATTTGCAAGGGTAGTTATGGTTTGAAGCACCTCATTTGGAGATGGATCCAGATGAGACAGCAGCAGGTATTGAATTCTGTGTTGTGCATAGAAATACAAAACAAAATGGAACTTTACCTCGTTCTTTCTGTTTCATTTTATTTTCTTATTCATTGAAATGAGTAACTAAGATGCAGGTTGTCCCCAAGTGCCTGATTCACCTGAGGGTGTATGGTACCCTGGGCAACTTGACCTACGGAAGCCACCGTAGAAGTGTTTCAAATTCATTTAAAGACTTCATTATTTGAGATAGATCTGAGACTTCAAGTGTATTGAATGGTTATTTTTGTCTGTTCCACTGTGACAAAGGTTTGCCTGCCATTAGGACACATTCAAGCTGTGGCATCACAAACTAAGTTAGTGTTCAGACACGGCTCTCGCCTTCCCCCCATCACTTCTCAGCCATCCCTTGGTGCCCCACTGGCAAGGCAAGCAGCTAAGCTGGCCTTGCAGTCATTTAATTTGTGCAAGCATAGGGAGAGAGTGAGGACCCTTCAGTCAAGGACTCTTCAGTGAAACTGCTGGCTCTACCCCTTTTGTAATAATCATAGATATTTATCTATTAAAAGGAACAAATACAGACATTGTCAGTTAGTACCAACTTTTTGTTCTATAGTGATTTGTTTTGTTGTTCTAGAGCTGTGCAGTTTTCTGTTGTTTTTAAGGGATTTTTATTTTGACCAAATCAGCAAAAATAGCAGCAGTAAAAATCAGGCCATTTTATTTTAATGTCTGGCTTTGAGTCATGTTTGACATTGGCAGGGAATAAATAAAGGAATTCTATTGTTTCTTTGTAAAAAGATTTTTTTTGTTTTTCTAGGCATTTAGGTGTGTACTGTGCTCTGCAGAAACTATATCCCATAGTTCCTCACAAAACTTTCCTGATTGTGGGCTGGGTGGGATAAATGTTTAGCAATCGACTTGGCAGGGGAAGTGCTGCCAGGAGCCACCACCCAGGGGGCACCCCACCACCTACTCCTCAGCAAATCCAGTAGTACTGGTACCACGGAGATCCCTGCTGCTGTGCCACCTGGGTTGCTGGTTGCTGGCCTGGGCAAGCCCTTTGATGAGAGCACACACGCTGGCTTTCATCTAAAGGCTACCGCGTGTGAAAGGCTCTTGTGTGTCATTTGCCCACAGCACAATCCATCTGAGCTGGCTTCTGCCACCTGTGTTGGACCTGATTGTCTGGACACTTCTCGGTGGAGTGTGCGATGGTCACAGGACCAGGCATCAGCACCTACTTTCAGGTGTTTGTCTCCTGAGCTCTGCTGACTGCAGAGGAGGTACAGGGTTACCTGCTTAGGTGCACGCAGACCATCAGCCAAATGAATATAGCTTCTAGTACCTTCACTGAGATCGTGTTAGCGTTGAGGGTCCCATGTGGTTTGTGTTGGCTCATATTTTCCATATGCCCTTTATTTGTAGATGAGTTCCATCTCTTCATCCTGGGCATGTTGCTACTCTGAATTTCCACCTGGAGATGCAAACAGAGATAGCCTGTGTATGAGGAGTGTCCTCGCCGATCTGTGCCACTCGGCTGCATCTACCAGCAGGTGCTTCACATATGCACTCCTGCGTGCTCCGAAAATTGAGTCCTCACTGATAATCAGGCTTCAAAATATGGTACATGCCCATCCTAGGGGGGAATAGCGTTGGCTACATGAAGTGTATCATGTTGACGGCTTTGTTGGTATTTTTGTATAGCTACAAATATTTTCTATCGAGTTTTATTAAGTGAGACCCACATACTTCTTCCAGCTGTGACCATGCGGTCTGTTCCTACATAGCTGCTCACCCCACCCTTGCTCAGCAACACTTCACAGTCCTGCTGTGGTGCAGATGAAGAATTTGGGTTTGAAGCTGGCAATCTGATTCCCATTAAAGCTGTATGGAAATTTGCCACACACCTGCCTAGAAAGCTGGAATAAATAATTCAGTGGTGCATAGTGATACCTAATGGCAAGCAGATAACTTGAATAACCTTGGGCTGAGTTAAGCTCATCAGCATTCTACCCTTTCATGACAAGAGAAGGTAAAAAAATCATCAAGACAGATGGAGAGAGGTTAAAAAGGGCTGTGGACTTTCTTTCTTGGAAGGAGCTTTCAGCCCTTCCAAAACGAAGGGGCTGACATCTGGTGCAGCTGAGGAATGTAGCAATGAGAGCAAACCATGAGACCCAGTGACGCTCACTGGGGACAGTCGACAGTAGTGAGAACGCGGCTGAGTTAATTGCTACATGTTGATAACCATACAAGGCAAAAAAGAGCATGCAAATCTTTGTGCCTGACTCTCATTTTCAGAAATACCTTTGGACTTTAGGAGCAAGTATCATAAGCAGAATTTAGAGTCGTGGTGGTCTGGATCTCTTTTGTAGGGAAGGCCACCTTCATCACATATATCTATTAACCATTATCTGTGGGAACAACTCTCCTACAGGCATGACTGATTTGCCCTCACTTGGATGCAGCTACAGAAAGTTATTGTGAAAGCTAGCTGTGCAGGAGCAGTGGGCAGAAACTGGAGCTGGAGCGAGCATCGTCAGATCTAACTGCTGTTATTCATTTCATATTTTATATGAGATGCCTGGCCTTTTAGAGCTATGAGGTGAAGACATCATGTTTCTCTTTCGGAGTTCACAAGCTAAGCTATAAGAAAATAATCTTTAAAAATACTGATTTACATAAAAACCAAAATGGATTTGCCTAAAATCCTATTAGCTCTTTGTCTGTGATATCTTCTAATTATCATTGTTTCTTATTCTTAGAAGTGAAATAATTCCTGCTTCCAGGCTGCTGGTGATCTGTACATTGCATTGGAGACAATGTGGTTTTTTTCAGCAGGGATAATGAATGAACTCGAATACATGGTGCAGCCTCATAAAAAAGATAATCTAATCTTGCTAAATATACAAATACGTTAAGAATGTAGTAACTTTAACAGTTGAAGTGTTTGAATCGGGGCTCATGGGCTTCAATGACAGCTCTTTCCCTCCTGCCCTGGGCATCCAAAACACAGCAGATCACTTCTGGTTGTTATCACCAGAAGCTAAAACTGTATCAGCTGGGTAGAGACACCTGTTAATCCTTCACAACACTTTCACATACAAACTTTCCATTGCAGGCCTAATCTTGAATAGGGGGAATGAAAAAATAAACCTTGGATGGCATCAGGTATTCCAACCCAAACTGAAGAGGTGCCTTATTGCAGAGACGGCTGCCATGCCCTGGCACTGGTGGGCTCCCATCCCCGCTGCGCTGCCCCAGACCCTTTTCAGGTAGAGAGCTCCTGGGAGGAAGAATAAACTGTAGCTACAAACATGGCCATGCTTTCAAAGCAGCCAAGAAAATAGCTGTAGATGAAGACAGAGAGATTTGCTGCACAGGAACATGTCATTCTCCTGCAGTCACTTCCCAGGCTGTAAACTCTCTGGGCCGACGTAAATAATATCAGTGAATTAAACAGAAGTGGTTTCTACAATTACATAGTTATTGTAATTGTTTCCAAGTTGTATGGCAAAGAGATTTTCCCGTCATGTCTGTGCTTGGAGGGAAACTGTAGGTAGGTCTGTGTGCTCGATTTCAACATTTAATCTTGGGACAAGTAGGTTAACAAGTAGTCTCTCAATGACATTACAGTACATTGTGTTTACGATGTCAAACTAAGGCCATTCTGATTTTTTGACTTCTATAAAACACCCCATATACTGTAGTAGGAAATAGTCACTTCTTTTACGTATGATGTGCCAGGTTGGTATAGTGAGACAGTTTTGGTACATTTCCAAAGAAACTAGACTTCTGGGATTTTTTATTTAATTCCGCCCAATGCAATCTGATCTACTGCTGGTCCCATGTGAAGTCAGTTTATGTACCTTTGGCCACACAACCCCACATGATTACTAGCTGACTTTCTTGGCTCTTAGAAAAACTATTAGGCAATTTTTTGATGTTAGCCCCAAACAAGGAGAAATGGGAAGTCCTGGTTCTGCACACAAATTGTGCAGAAAAAACCCACATCTTTTATTTAAATGAAGGGTCATTTAAAAAAAAAAAAATCCTAGAACCACATTTTTCTCCTGTCTGAGCAATTATAAGATTCTGGTTTCTTTACTGGGGAGAAACAACATTCTCAAGCCCCTAGTTGGAGAATGGAACAGCTCTTGAAACAGAAAAATCTGCTTTACTAATAAAATCTATCAGTCAGCTAAACATGCGTACCTAATAACTCCTGGCAGCTTATGCTAACTGTTCGCTGGAAAACTGTGAGGTCAGAAGAACTCAAAATTATTTGTATATGTTATTATTTCCTAATCTTTGCTTTCCTTTGGTGACGTCAGGATGCCAAATTTATAAATAATGGGATCCTTTCACCTTTTATTGAACTACTGGATAAGGTGCATCGCTCTGGTTGCAGCTGCGGTTTGACTCCATTGCACTGGAGACCCTTTAGGATCAGACATCTCTTGCCCTATTCCTCACCTCTGGGAGGGCTGAGCCCAGGGAGGGCAGGTGAAGCAACATTGCTGCTGGAGCAGTGATGTGTGCTGCTCTCACTAATGTTCCTGACCAGGGAGGCTGGGAGCAGGGTGGGGAAGAGTTTTAAGGAAATGTGACTAAAGATGCAGGTTTTTCAGGTTTGACTTTCTGTTGCTGGCCAGGGAAAATCCTGTTGGTAATTTCTGTGTGATGGAGAGTCAGCGGGGAGGAGGTGCTGACCACCTCACTGCAGTGGAAGAAGGTGCAGGCCGTGGGAGCCAAAGTCACATCTCTGCACTAAATGAACGTTTCTCAATCTTTTAGAATCAAAGGATCTACAAGCCTTTTTGATCTGAGCACCAACAGCCAGAAAGCAAATAATGCCTGTGGGCAGACACTGACATAAGCGCCTGCCAACTGCGTGGGATGGTGTGTATGTGTTTTGGTTTAGTTTCTTAATTATTTTTCTGCAATCAGTTCACAGGCCACCTTCTGGTGCCTTATGGATTGTGGGTTGCTCATGGGCCCCATGGAGCAATGCTGAGCTGGATGGCTATTACGAACTTAGGCTGCGCTGGAGGCAATTAGATAAAGGAATTATGTGCTGTTACATATATCCCTCTGTCTTAAGTACTTTGATATTGGCAAGTGACTGAAGTTGAATCTGTAGTTCCTCTCTATTCCTACATGCCTTGTTCCGCAATTAACCACCTTCACTGGTTTCCTCATATAGGCTTTGATTTAGCAATTATTTCTTTGCAAAGGTAATTCAGACATTGCATCCAAAGGTTTAATCTAATGAGTGCATCACAGTGTCACATGGCTGGAAAAGACCTTTGAGATCATTGAGTCCAGCCAAGTAAAACATTAGAAACCTTTTGGTATCTCTAATAATTTTTCTGCATTAAATGAAGGAATTTTTTAATGTAACATTGCAAAAAATACACTTAAATAATACAGGCCAGATTCAAAGTGGCTGCAGACAGGAAACTGGAAGGTGAGTGCTCTCTTTTTAGCCTACCTGAATACAAAAACAAAGTTTCACAGGAGCTGGACTTCAAGGCCAGCTGAATGTGGTCTTGGTTTGCTAAGGTTGCTGCTTCACAGAGAACGTGAGGTCCTTCTTGGAGATAGATGAAACTCCGGCAGGAGACTGGCAAGCATGTCTGTGTGACTTTGTCCTGCGGAGAGCTGTGTGCTGCTGCTGCCCCGTTACCCCCATTAACTGGGGTCCTCCTGGGGGAAGTTTGTTTGTGTTGTGCCAAATCAGTGGGAGCCCGTAGACACTAGAGTCAGTAGGTGTTGGTTGTTGGCCACCAGCTTAAACTGAAAATCCCATCTTCCCCTGAGAAGTCAATAAATGCACTGGGGGTCTGACAGGAAAATGCATGGCTGGGGCAGAGCGTGAGAAGTGCCCGATTTACATCACTGCATTAACCGCCACTAACTCCTGTGACCAAGGCCTCAGGCAAAAACTAAGAAAAAGCTGCTTTGGCCTCAAAAATGTGTTGTGTGCCTGTGTTTAATGCACAACTTGTGGCTCCAGGCTGAGACCTGGTGGTCTTGTAGCAGTGGTGGATTCCCGCTCCCTGCATCCATCTCCATATGGACTGGTCCCCAGAGAAGAGAAGGTACAGGTAGGCCAGGAAAGATGGGCTATGATATCATAATGATAATGAAAAAGTAAATAAATTATTAGGTGTGAAAAGGGTAATTAATGAGCAGGTTACTACTGAGCACCTGAGCTTTTAATGTGTTTGGTTAGGCCAGTTTTTCAGGAGGGCCTGATAGGCTGTAATACTTGATTTCTCGGATACACACATCTTGTTCTGCAGGTAACTGGCTGAACTGATAAATCTGGCTACGCTGCAGTAAAGCTTAACCCTGCTTTTGAACAGCCACTGCAAAAACATTTAGGGTATGTGCTGCATTTTAAACATTGATGTCGTGGCTGGTTTGGTTGCTGTTTCAAAACACTGAAAAAGACAAGGCAACATGATTATATAGTTCTTTGACTCTCTTTTGCTTGTTCCTAATTTTAAGGTGGTTTTTTTTTTTTAGTCATAAATAGCATTCTTTTCATTTTCTTTTAATTTTGTCTGCGACTTTGGGATGTCAGAACTGGTTTATATACCCAGTGTACATACACATTCCTTAAAATAGAGGGATCTTGCTATTTTTCTTCAGGCCCTTTGCAGCCCATTCCTGGTTAAAGTAACAGCAAATCTCCTCGCAGAGCAATGACCTTCCGCCCTGCCAAGTACATGACTAGCAGTGGAGTTGGTGCAGGCAGTACTGAATCTCTGTGCTGTCCTCATACCCTACCTGTCCTGTAGCTAAGGAAAACTAAATCTTCCCTCTCAGATGAGCAATTATGACTTGTTTTGGCAAAAGGAGAGGATGGGGAGGGAAAACCTCCTCACCTGACCTCTAGGAATGCGGACTCTCCGCTATTTACTTGTAAAAGAGATGGTGCAATAATATCCCTGGGTGGCTCTTGATGATTTTTTTTCTTTAAGTGTCATTTCCTGTGGATGCAGGAGGATGTCAGGTTTCATTTTGTATTACAAGAAGGTAATTTTCCAAGCAATACTCTAAGTTTGTTGAAGAAAAACTTGAGAGAAAAACTTTATGACTCAAAACACAAAAGGTGAACAAGAAGAAACCCCCAGGATATTATTATTAAGACAAACAAACAAGCCAACCTACTAACCAACCCAACAGATAGAGACCATCTGGCTTAGTTTCTGATCAGGCCTGGCAGTGTAGTAGATGTCTGTCTGTCATACTGACATTGTCAATACTCCCTCTGTTCCTCCTTCTCCCCTTGTCTTCCAATTTTGGGAACGATATTTTTATAAATGCATCTTCTTGGATGTGTTTGGTGTTGGTGATGGGAGAGATCAGGAGAAACATCACCACTTGACCCACTCTGGGCTGGGTTTTCTGTGCATCTTGCTTGCTTGCTGGTGGTACTGTGTGCTTCCCTGATTGCCTCTGTTCTGGGTCAGCGCATGTCAGCAGCTTGGGAGAGTGCTAGGTCCTTGTAAGGCTGATCTGCGTGGTCAGGACACTTCTACAAATAGGCCTTGCATTGATCTAATTGTCCTCTGCCCTGACAGAGCTGACAGCCTTCAGACCTCCCAGTATGTCCCTCCCCTGCTTTTTGGCTTTCCCTCCATCATTTTCCATACTGCAACTATCTCTTTCATTGCTAGAAGAGCTCAAGACTGAGCTGGAAATGGAGATACTGTGGCTTTATTAAGAGGGTCTGGTATTGTTATTTACATTCCCCGTGGTTCCTATTCTAATGGCCATTGCAGCTCATGTTTTATTTCAGTCTGATGTTTGACAATTCATTAAAGAATAATGGATGCTTAATTTAAAACTTTGCCTGAAAATATTCAGGCAAAGGCTTATATTAAGAGTTGCTAAACTCGATGCTCCATAGAGGGGAGGTTGCTGCCATGTCCCCATGCCCAGCCAGCAGGAAGACATTCCCAGTAGGAATGTGTGTGCCCACACAAAGTAAGTGTACACCTACGTGTACAGCCTAAAAGTAACACAAAGTAAAGCTGATAGAAATACACAAACACAGATGGCACAAATGACCTAATCCCATCCCCTTCTCCAGCTCAACAGGATGGAGGTCAATTAGTAGGAATATATAGATGTCCATATCTACGAGGTGGAGTTGCTTAAGAAGACAAGGCAAACTGCTGTGTGGCTAGACAAACATATTTACCAGGTACCCTTTTATGTGCAGCTGGCCTCTTTTATGTCTTTTCCAATCTATTTTCCCATATTTCTTCTTCTCCAAACCACATCAGTCCTTCCCTTTTCCAGCCCTTGATTCCTCCTTTAAATATCCCATAGTAAGTCTCACACAATTCCAAAATACTCTTCCTCTACATCTGATAATGAGTCCTGTCATCCAGGTCAGGGACCCCCAGTCTGTACAGTGCCTCAGAGAGCTGCCCCCCGGGCACGCATGGTGCTGGGACTCACCCAGCCCTTAGGGCTGGTGCTCTCCTGGGGCAGCTCAGAGGAGACTGGGACATGACTTTGTGTTCCTGAGTGGGGCATTTGGTCTTCCCTGCTGTCTCTGTACTCTTCTGAGTGTGTGTGTGGGTGAGCCTTTTATCATATAACTTAGTAGGTTATTTGTGGAACAAGAATTTGTCTTGAAACACTAGACATTACCCCCAGGTCAGCCACGACTTAGACTCGTTCAGAAGTACCTGAGTGACTTAGTAGCCTTGTGTCCTTCCTTAATACTTAGGAAGATAAAACTCATCAAAAAATGATTGTTGTTCATGATTCCAAGTTGCTTTCAAACAGGGGGCTGAGGTTTTTCTCTGCAGTATTTACTCCTATTTTGACTAGTATTGCCCAAGTCATAGATTTTATACTATAAAAACTGCTTACAATATAACAATTTATGGTGAAACTGCAGCACATATTTTAGAAAGATAGAGACTTTGAGTCAGGACTAAATAAATAATGGAAAATGCATCAGACCATTTAACGACTTATTCCAATAGCAACTTTGTTCTAACAGACAGTGATTTGTGAAAATCTACTGTCTAAAACCTAATTGAAATGGGTTGCACTGATTGACAGAACTGTAGTCAACAAGATTCAATGTAGAAACAAGCAGGATATTTCCTTCCCTGTGTGCTTATTAGATTAAAGAGCTCTCAAGGATCAGAAGACATGTCTCTGTCTAAGGAACAGAGGCATCTGTGAATGGTAGGGGTGTAATTTCCTACCCACCTCCAATTACACTCTCTTGTGATCCATCTGTCTGGGAAGATATCGGGTATTGTGTTTTATAATTACTGCTTGTTAAAAATATCATCTTTGTTGAAAGATTAAAAAAGGAAATCTCAAAAGACCATCAAAAAATGAAAGCAAAGGTACTTTTAGAAAAAACTTTTAATGAGAAAGAGATTAAAAATGGGAGGATTTTACACAAGGACTTGAACGGAACAAAACTCAAACAACACATAAAGAGCATTTCAATGATAAAAGACATGCATGTCCTTACGAAAATATTTTCTGTCAAGAAAGAGCATTAAAATGTTTAGATGAAGATGTCTCAGTGCAATTGCAGGATTGCATTGAGAGGTATCCTTTGCCTGTTTGGGTGTGAGACTGAACTCTGAGTTTGATCTTCAAGGTAACGACTTGCTCAGCTCCCTTTATCTGCGAGCGAAATGGTACATCTAATGGACGGGGAAGATGGATGTATTTGCTAATGGGATCCAGGTCTCCTTAAATAAGTGTCTGATTTCCCCATAGAGCTGAATGTAGGTGGGAAGACCAGGTGCCTCACAGCCCCAGTTTTCCATTCAGCTAGGTAAGAGAGGATACTGCTAGCCCCCTTCCAAACTAGATGCTTGGGTTTCTTTCCGGCAGAAAGAAAAGATTGTGGCTGAGTTACATATCTGGACATAGGACCTGGAAGCACTTCCTAGAACCCCTTTATAGATATAGCCAGGACTTACACCCTGGAGGTCTCTGAAGGCACTTCGTTTCCATAATGAATATATAAGGATTTAGGAGAACCATGCGTTAAGAATTAGAGGAGCCTTAATTAAGCAAATTTTATCCCACTTGGACCAATCTTCACCTCAGTGCCTCTGTAAACTATTTAAGCAGGAAGGAGCATTATTGGGTATTAGGGACTGAAAACTCATGTGTTCTCCTAGGGATTACAATGGCACAACTCAGTATATATGCTGATTTAACAACAGAATTTGGTCTATATTTCTGGAATAAATTATAGCTTTTTGATACATATTCCGTTCCTTATGTGTGATCCAATATCACCTTTTGCTTCTATGGAAAACTAGATATCCCCAGCCCAGCTGAACCTTGTGTCTGAGAAAACCAATTCTGTTGATACTGTCCATTTTTCTGGTTTATTCCTGGTTGCTTCCTGTTCTCCCTTCATGGGTCCTGGTCACCCAGATTAGGAACCAGTCATCTAGAGTTGCAGAATTACATTTGCCTTTGTGCCCTCTGTTACAGGAGTGACCCACCTACACCAATAATGGCCTTAGAAGCCTCCTAATTCCAGCTGGACTTCCCCCTTCTTGCAACAGCACATGCCAAGGATGCTTGCTGGAGCACGGCCAGGTATATAGAGATACTCTGAAAGAAACTGAGCTATGCTGCAGATATACATGGACTTGGATTTATGCAACCGAAAATGGGGGACAAGAAAGGGAAATGACCAACTGTGGTTCATGGCCATGGACTAATTGTGATTTTGGAACTAAGGCCATAATCTGCGATGTTACTTATCTTCAGCATGGCGCTTTCAATGAAACCGTACCAATTACCACAGGCGGACAATGTAGTTTAGTAAATGTGTGGTTATTCCTCTGCCGATGGTCAACATGTATGGGAGAAAGTGAGGTGGATTTTCAGACTAGAGTTCAATTTGACTAATCAGCAGTAGAAAGAATAACCCCAAGCCTGCACAGGCAGGGAAAGAGTTAAAAAGCAGGATTCCACTTTGGACATTGAAGGGAATCATGACTTTTACTACATCCCTCTGGCCAGCAAGTATAGTAACAAACTGGGTGGATGAGGATCTCTCTCTGTTTGTAGAGACTGAAAATTATGGTATTTGCACAGCAATAAACTGCTGTGGGAATAAAAACAGCTCTCAGATGTTTACTGCTGGCAAACAGGGGGATCCTGAAAAAAAAGGATCACGTAAGGATTTATATTTTGTGGTGAGACACTGACAGTAAAATATATTTTTCTAAAAAAGCCAGTATTCTTACCTGATTCTGTGGACATGCTCTTCTTCTTCATGGTTTCACCTCACTGGACCATATTTCACACTCTCTGCAGAGGCAATACACTGTCTTTGCCGAATGAGAGGGTGACAACTTCTCTCATCCTCTGCCCTGGAGGCTTGTTAAAGGGTGAAAAAATAAGTGCATCTGCAAAGTGACTGGCTAAATTACCGAGGAGCTAAAAACCTGAGTGTGTGTGTGTGGGATTAAGGCGCAGTTTGTGGGTTACTCTAGCTAATATCTCAAATTGCTCATCCCATGGAGCTACGATGAGGTAACATGAAGGGTACTCTACTTCTAGTCACAATTCTGATGTTGCCCCTGGGGATGCCTGTGCACTGAATGGACTGTTTTTCTTAAGTCTGTAATTAAAATATTTTTTAAGCTTTCCTGTATGTACCTTTTGTCCCTGGGGAACCTCCAGAGGCAAGTGTCTGGCCATAAAACTCCTGGGATTTCCTCCACTGGGCCACGCACACATATTTTTTCCAGGACCATACGTGGGGTTCTTTTTTCCAGTAAAAGTGATTTGAGCTGGGGCTGTCAGGGGGGTGGGATGAGGGGGACAGGCACTCTGCTCTGTGGGGACTCTGGGCATAGTGTGGCCCACAGATGGTGGTTAGGGTGTCCGAGGAGGGACTGTAAGACCTCCCTGTGGCAGTGGCGTGAAGTGGAGGGGAATTTCTGTGTCCAGAAGGGAGCCAGCTTTGCATAAGGAAATAATGTCATATGACAGTGTGATGAATTTGTGTGCATGTATATCCCCACTCACTGCTGGAGGCAGTCCAAGCTACGTGTCTGTATGCCATAGGCCCTCTGTGGCTCAGAGCAAACAGAGGATCTCTTTCAGCCTACATGGTGGGGAACCATCCTCCTGGCATGAGGCATCCCAGGGTCATGGGTCATTTCCTAAGCTGGGTATTTTGACTTAGCAATGCTCAGGAAAGAGACTTTGTTTTTTGCTGGTTTATAGTAGCAAAAGCACTGGAGAAGGGTGGTTGGTTTTGTGCGGTTATGCTTAATTAATTTAATTTGATAATGACAGAACTTTATTGGTGAAAGCCTTCTTTTTCTGGTGTAACTCAGAGAACCTGTCCTTGTTGCTCTCCTCCAGCAAGCTCTCTCCTACACAGGTAAGAATGGATGTGAAGGGGTGCTCAGAATCCAGCTGTTGTCCTCCAGTCTTGCATAGAGGGTCCAGCAGAAAGTACCCATCTGCTTCAGCCCAGGAATTTGACACAATGAGAAGCAGGTCATGGAGCACACAAGGCGAATGTGTCAGTGGCCATTCACAGCAGGGCTGGAGCCATCTGCCCCGAGCGGGTGGCAGGAGAGTGGCTCCTTGCCAGGAGAGCTGGTACAGGGCTGTGGGGTGTACTGAGCGATCTCTGTTCCCCCACGCTGTGGCCACCCTGGCCTCTCTCTTTCCCAGTAGTTACGTCAGAGCCTGTGCACTTTGCCAGTAGGTTTGATACGACTGACTAAAAGCACCATTTTCCTGGTAAAACAAACACAGACTCCTTTTTAAAAACACCTTTTGATACTTTATGAGCGGGGCTGGTATATGTAACCTATCAAGCCCAACATATGGCTTATTATGACATTTAGCTGATTAAAATAGTCTAGACATAAACTTGAGATTTCAGAAATGTTTAAGCTAAGTTTGAAATACATTTTAATGTACAGTAGATGTATACTGCAATTTGGGCCACCTGTGTCCCTGTAGGAATTATGGAGCAGGAAGTACTTTTGACTCAAGAAGTGTGTCTGAAAATTGAGGCTGTAAATTAACAACAGCTTGTCTATTAGATTATTTCACCCATAAAGGAGTCTGTATATTTCTAAATGCCTTGTGATTTTCAATACCTTGCTGTTGTTACTTTTATTAAAGAAGGAGGCTGGCAACAGTCTGGGCTTCTAGGTCGAGGCACATTTTTAGAAAATCGTGGCATAAATAGCAGCAGCCAGCCAGACGGTGGTGAAGCATACCTGTGGCCACAAGGGAAGGAAACCCCAGGTTGGCCTATTAGTGGGCATTGTGGTGTCAGTGTCCCCTGGCATTGAGGAGACTCAGCTCGGCTCCTTGCAGACGACGAGTCTCTTGCTTGTTGACCATTTCAAAGCTGAAGGCAGGGTGCTGTGTGCACACTGCTGTTAGCCATCCCTGCGAAAGGACACATAGTTTACCTTTTTGTCAGCTGCATAACTTCACATCATCATCTTACTAGCCTGCCTTTCTTCTTTATTTTTCCTCCCTTCCAAGAGTTTGGTCTATTTGTGGTGGTTCAGCTGTCTCTGAATGGCCAGAATGGGAAACTAAGGGGGAGAAAAACAAGAGTCCTGCTGCACAATCCATCCCAAGCTTCCCTGGAGCAGCTATTAAAGGGGAGAGCAATGAATCCTGATGACTGTGGAGAGGAGGCCATCTCTGCAGACTCCTAGCAACGGGCATGAGAGTAAGGCTGAACAGGGGTAAGAGCACTGGCTATGGGGGGCAGGGCTGGGGAAGAGATCACTATAGGGAAATTTCCATGAGGAAAAAGTTATTGGGCAGAATATACATCCTAGCCCCCATAAATTGTTATGTAATTCTGCTGAGCAGTTCTGCCACATGAGTTAGGCCTAATGACTTGCACAGAGCATAAGAGAGTGGCCTACATGGGGTTGATTATTTTGGCAAAGAACTGTGTTATGCTCAGTCTGGTCAGTATGGAAAGGGCTAGATACATTAACCCTCTGTGTCTCATCCTCAGGAGAGGTCTGTACCCCCTGCATGAACAACCCCCTCCCGCTAAACAGAATAACACTTTGGCTGAGGTATGGGATGCTGTTACACGGACAAACGTTTAGCCCGCAAGAAAAATGAAAACATGGGTGACAACTAATGGAAAATCTTTGTTAAATTGCAGAGCAGAGGGCTGTGGTTTGGTACTCCCATGGTCTTGCAATGCCCCATTCACAAGGTGAGTTGGTAGGCAACCAGCAGATGAAGGCAATGGAGGATGTGTTCTTGCTCTGGATCTGGCCTAAGATACACATATTATTTGTCCAGCCAATACTACTGATGATGGAAGGGTCTTGTTCTGCCTGCAGAGAGGTCTCGTCACATTAGAACTAGCAGCAAGTGTTCAGGCTGCCTGCAGCATGGGTTCCCTCTCTACCAGCACTTCTGATACGCTGATAGCAGAGCCCAGGTCATCTGAGGGGTTCTAGAAGGAACCCTACTGCAAACTGAGTCAAGGTGACAACACAAAATTCAAAAGTCCTCTGAATGTCCCCTTCTTTTCCCTGTTTTCTCCCTTTTGTAATCCCCTTGTCTTGTTGGCTTGACATTGCCCATACCCCTGCTCTTCTAGGCTTGGTCCATCTGGCCCATGGGTTGCTAAATCACTGGTGGGCAGGCTTGTGAGGATGCTTGGCTTTGGCCAGCTGCCTGAAGGCCTCTTGCTTGCCTTTTAATCCATGAATGAAAGCGAGTCAGAAGGAAGGGAATACTGTTGCTTTGCTTCAGGGTGCTTGGAGTGACTGTGTCAAGCGCATAACGTAGTTTCTTCTTTGCACGTGCAGAGTTGGGTCAAACGGGCTGGTGTGTGCTGCAGCCAGAGCCTGCTTGGACCACAGCCCCAACAGAAAGCAGGCAGCGAGCTGGGGCCACTGGGTGGGTGAAGGACGCCTGTGCCAGTGGGAGAGGCTGGGGAGCCGGGCCACGGCTGTGTCGGGGAAAAAGGAGCAGTTGTCACTCTGGATCAGCTTCTTCTGTCCCAGAACACAGCATATTAAAACAATTAAGAAAAGCTCTGTTCAACGCGGGGATTTTAAGGGGAAATATGAATGTAAGGATACAGCATTCCTCGATCAGAGGGGAGAAATAGCAGAGGGCAAATTAAACACAGCTGGAATGAGCATAAGAAATAGATTAATTCCACGAGAACTTTTTTCTTTCCGTTCTTTGCAAATTATAGGAGCTAGGAAAACTAGCACTTCTTAATTCCACTTGGTATGCAACCCTTTAATCCTCTAGCCTGTCAGCCAGCATGCACTGAATTCAAGTGCAAGCCATTCATCCCGCAAACCCTTAAATGGGGACACCTCTGCTCTCCCCCACATCCTCTGCACATATCCTTCTCACTTCCTCTTGTGCTGCTGTGAGAACAAATACTGTGGATGAGGTGTCATAAAAAATACAGATTTGCTAAATGATATTTGCTAGTATGATGTGATACTGATTCAGAGCAATGAACGGTGCTTATTTGCGACAGCACTGTCAGGTTTTCCTCCCAATACGCTTGTCAGAGTGCAGATCATCACTCAGTTCGTAGGCTGCACAGCCTCGGACACAGTGGGGTCTTGGTCCACGGCACAATGAGGTCTTGGTCCGCGGTTCAGGTGTTTAGTTTAATGTAATATATATGGTAGATAGTAGTGGAGTTTGCAGACTGAGGCTTGCAAGCTGCTGCTGCTGTGGCAAGTGCTCTTTAAGCAAACCTCTTGGTTCTGGACACCTTATGACAATGTTGGGCATGACCTGTGAAAGCCTGAGCTTCTCCCAGGTGTTCCTGAATTATGGAGGAAGAGAGAAACTGGAGAACAAAGGAAAAATCTGATTGTGTTGGTGCTAGGATTGCAGTTTGTTGCTCTCATTCCTGGTGGATTCTAAGTGAAGCGACCGGGGAAGCCCATCTGATCGGTGCTGCAGGGCAGAAATCAGCTTCATGTTAGTGCCTATATGGCCTGGAGCATACGCTGAGAGGGCAGCTAAGTCCAAGGATCTGAGACCAGAGATGCTGAGAGGACCAAGCCGGTGCCTGGAGCTGTGTGAAGCTGCAGGAGTATGAAACACAGTTCCCTGCCCTGTGCACCTGGTTACAGGCTGCTGCAGAGCCCTGCAGCCTGGGGTACTTCCAGTGTCAGGACACACTGTTCCCCCACCTCCACTGAACGCTGACCCCTGTTCTGCCGCTCCATCCCTCTGTCTTCTGGAGGTCTGCTTCTCCCAGCGAAATCTGTCCTGGGGCTGGAAGCTGGGCTGTTGGATACCACCCCATCACCAAAGGACTTGGGAGAGATCTGCCCCACAACTCTGCCTGTGGCACTCTCCCAGGGATGGCTGAGCTGCAGCGGGTTTTGCTTAAAAAAGACAGAAGATAAAAGAGTCAGGAAGAGGATACTGCTAGGTGCTTATTGTGGGCACTGCAAAAGCAGGAAAGGGTTGGACAGAACAGATGAAGCCTGTTTCCATAATATACAAATTGGTACATTAAACCAGCACTGGACAAGAAATGCAAGTTATGACTGGCATTTCACTCTTACCTCATATAGCTGCTAGGTAAAAGCATAAGGGATAGCCTTGACTTTGAATCTCTTGGCTTCTCTAAACTCATATTGCAATCCTAATATTGGGTAAATATATGTTTTCTTCTGAGAAGATATTTTCTTTTTTTTCCTTTGGCAATGGCAGTTTTTGTTGTTTTTTGTTATTTAATATAATAACGTATGGTCATAAATTGTGTATCATTTACCTCAACTACATGGATGACTTTGTTGGAACTTGTCCAGCCTTCAGTTAAAGATATATTTAAGCAGGTTTAAAATACAGCATGAATTTTAAATGAGGTGAATAATCCTTGAGGCATTTTGAAAATGGTGTTTAAGAAAAGCCTGTTCACAGTATATTTTGGTACCTTCCCCCCCCCATTAACTATAGTGTATTCAGTGATGCACTCAGGCTACCATAAATGTTAAACTCAGTGGGTATGTACAGCGTCCCATGCAAGGGCATGGTATGGAGCACAGACCTCTGAGAGGTCTGGAGCCAAGGCTTCATTTCCCAGGGTTCCCGGGCACCTCCTGGGCTCTTCTGGGTTTCTAGAGCAGCACCCTTTGAGCTGTGCCAGGGCATCTAGGCACCCTCCTGCTCTCCACCCTGCCCTCTTCATACACGCCTCTCACTGTCCCTGTCGTCTGCCCTGGCCTTTGCATTGTTTCCCTCCCTTTCTTCTAGGGCTACTGCCTTGAGGGGGGTCAAAGTCCTTACATCATTCCCAAGCCAGATGGCAAGCTTTTTTATACAGATATTTCCTAGCAGAAGAGCTCTGATGCCTTAAAGCATGGGGTTTCTTTTTTCTTTTTTCATTTTTCTTTTTTCTTTTTTCCTTTTTCTCTTTTCTTTTTTCTTTTTTCTTTTTCCTTTTTTCTTTTTTTTTCTTTTTTCTTTTTTCTTTTTTCTTTTTTCTTTTTTCTTTTTTCTTTTTTCTTTTCCCCCTTCCCCCTTCCCCCCCTCTTTCTCCCGATTACTATAAAGAAGCCTCAAAGGAGGTGAAGAATTCTGGAGTGAAAGGATATAAATGTAATGTAACGTAGCACATATCCCATAGATGCACTGATGAGTTTTGTCGTGTTAGTCTCTGTCTCTTACACTTCCCTAAAGACGCTGATTTTGTTGCTTCCTGCTCAGTGCAGTGGGTGCCCTAGAAACCTTCCGGAGCAATCAGAGGAAGATTTTTCAAGACTGGTGGCAAGTTTAAGAGATGTTCAAAGCACACATTCTAGACTTCAAACAAAGCTGTGCAGATAATTTAGGCTGGAGGAGTGTAATTAGATAGAAGAAAATGTATGCTACGATAAACCCAGCTGCTGTTCTCATAGCACGTGATTGATATCGTGGGCACAAGGCCAGGACCGGAAAGGTCAAAGCCATGGTTAAAACTCTGCCTCCTAAAATGTATCAGATCTGATATGCTTCCTCAGGATGATGAAATACTAGTGTGTGTGTTCTCCTCTCACCTCATTCGGGAGGCTAGGGAAGATTAGTCCCACACAGGGTGTTTGCTGCCCTGGCAAAATCTATTCTGAGACTTTCCTAGACGGTGGTTGACTACAAGCTATGTAAAATATGGATAAGAAGGAGAGATCCTGTTGAGATGACCCATTTGCACCAGCGTAAATTCTGCATATTTTATCCAAAGGACCCTTCTGTGGTGGCTAATATCATTGCATAGATCTTGATCAGTGACATTTCTAAAGCTTGGATCTTACAACTCCTTCATGACCTTTGCAATATAACAAGGAGACCTCCAAAAAGATAGGGATATGTCTAATAATTAAGACATTATATAATCTACATTATTGCCAAGAACAGGCAAAACCTCCATCTTTGTCAGGATATTGGTTTAAAATAAATACAGGAGTCACGGTGAGATCAGAGAAAGACACTCATTTTGAAGATCTTATTTCTTCAGTCAGATTTACAATCATTGCCAGGTTGCAGTAAAACAGATTAGAAATAAAAGCTTGACATTTAGCACCAGAACTGAAAATGAAGTGGTTGTCCTTTCGTCTTATCTCTGACATAGGCTTGCCTTGGCAAACTTGACATGTCATCTAGTGTGTTGATGTCTTAGTTTTGCCTTGTGTGAAATGGTGATATCTGTTCTATTTCATGAAGGTCCTTTGGGGGCGTATGTTTAGCAGCTGATAAATATAACACATTTGGAAAAAATGCATATTAATGGTATAAAAAATCAGTGATAAATCAGTGAATTTAACAAAATCTGATTGCAGAGAAGGCAGGAGATGAGCAAGACCTGCAGGCTTGTAGGTCAGGAGTGAAAGGTGATGGCAGGACTTTATTTCTGTTTTTAAACATTTTTTTTCCTCTTCTCTCATACTCTTATTTTTTAAAAGAAACCCCTAAATTATATCTTAGGGTTTTGAAATAACATCAAAGGCAGAGATGGAATGCTTGTAAATAGTTGTATCTTTTCTTGAAGGTGTGGTGTCCAAGTTTATTTCAGGTTTTGAGGTAGGAAAGTGCTACATGCCACGGGCTGCAGACGCTGCATGGCCTGTCTCCCTGGCAAGCCCTGTATTTACACTCCTCACTTGCTCACATGCTCAGAACCTGCTCCTCCATGGCCACTCGCTATTTTACCCTGCTGGCAGCCTGTGCTATCTGCCTTCAGGGATGCCAATGGCTGTGCTGGCTTGTTCTAGTGCCTCCCACCTTTGCCGTTCCCAGATGTGGATGCCACCATTTGTCTCCCCAAACGCTCTCCTCGGTCCTTCCTCACTCGCCAGTCCTGTTGGGCCCTTCCTTTCCCCTGGCTTTGGACACACAGAAAAAGCACAATTCCCTCCCGCATGTCTCCTTAGGAAAGACCTAACAATGTGTCCCCTCCCACTGGGGGGCCCGAAGGCTCCATAACCATGTCTGCCAGCACTGCTGCTGGCAGGGCAGCTGCCTCATGGCTGGCACACCATCTCTGTGCCACATGCAAACTTACAGTGAGCTGTGAGCAGAGATGTTGTGTCTGACAGCAAAGCAAAGCCTCTCCCTTGAAGAGAAGCGTTGAATAGCCATAAAGTTGATCAGCAGAAGGGCCTCAGACCCTCTCCACAGCCTAGGGGAAAGTAACTCCCCAGGCATGGATCAAGAACTGCAGGATGGCATCTTGCAGCGTGGCGGCACAGGGGATGGGGCTGCTATGAGTAAAACACAGCGTTTCTTGGCTCAGAGTTGATGGAATGAACTGTAACCACTAGCCTATAAATGAGAACATCCGAACAAACAAACAGAAATAAGACCAAATGCAAAAAAAAAAAAAAAAAGGCAAGGAGCAAGGGGGAGAAAAAAGATCCAGGATGGTGCTGCTTTGACTCTGGGCCCTGTCGTCTTCTAGGACTGATGAAGCGACTGGGTGGTTCTTCAGATTCCTGTGGTCTGAACACACACCCTAGTCATCACTGAGATGAGCTCGGAAAAAAACAGTAATGAAAGAGGGCTCTGATTTATTTCCTGATAAAATAACCTTTGCTCTCAAAGGCTAACATTTCAGCTCCAGCTTGCAGAGAATGATCTTTTATTTCCATCCATCAAAGACTACATCGTGCTGGATATCCAGAGTATTCTTTACACATAGCCGTGTGTTGGCCAATGAGGGAAAATTACTACCTATAATTTTTTTTTCTCTGAGGGAGGAGAAAAAGGAGGTGGGCTGAAGTCTGTGTTGAAGACTGGAATAATTACTACCCATTGCAACCCTGCGACTGAAGTATAAGGAAAATTGCTTAGAAGCACTGTGCACGCCAAGGTTTTTCTTTGCAGTGTAAATAATCTCTGTGTTTTTTCCAGCATTTGATCTGAAGCATCATCCAAATAATTCTTTTTTATTTTCACCAAGGTAGATATCTTGAATGAGTATTCAGGGGCTTTCTGCTTTGCCACTGTGTTGGATCTACATCAGTACACCATGTTTTTGTCCATTACAGGTGTAATTTTGGTGTAAGAGCCTGCAATCTTGACTGAGACCAACAAGAGTAAAAGTTAAGAATTCCAATTCACATGGAAAATTTCACACCACATTGTGCTGCAAATGGCTATGGGGAACAGTTGGTGTAAGTGAGTTAAAAGCAAGGCAGATATTTATTTGCCATCAAAACATTAGCTAAGCTTGATACATGAAGAGCCAGAGGCACCTGCTCTGTAAAGGAACTGGAAATAATATATGTTGTTTTCTGTAAAAGAGAGCCTGATTCATCTTATTTTTCCAAAGTAAATATTTTTTTATGTCACTGAGCTGTACTTGGGGGGGAACAGCGGGGAGGGTCTTGCAGGAGGTCACCAGAACCAGCAGTGCTGAGAAGCGAACTCCACTGCACAGTGGATCAGGCTTTGATTGGACGAATGCCTCAGCACTCCCTGCACGTGAGAGAACTGGTTGGAAGTACCAGCTCAGATGTTACCCCGGAGTAATGCCTGGGTTGTGACAGTGTATTTGTGGAGGGTTTGGAGCCCTCTGAGAAGGATTGTCTCTCAGAGCTCTGTTTTGTGAGCCCTGAGTCTTTCTTTGGTGGGTTGGCAGAGCCTCCCTGCCACAAGGGTTTGCTAGTGTTTACAAAGCTCTGTGAGCAGGCAATGTCTCAGGGAGAAGCTTGTGCGGGTGTAGTAAGCAGCAAGAGACTGTTTTTTCTGTGAAGGTGGATAGAGGATGTCCGCTGGTGTGTGCATTATATATCATCCAGTGTGAGGGAACTAATATTTCCATGCACAGAGATCAGCACACAGAAGTGAAAGGCAGGAGGAGTGCAGAAGCCATGAACCAAAGTCTCTGGAAGTCAGTAGGGACTTCTGTTTTCTGCTAGCATCTGAGCCCTGTTTTTTCCCTGGGTCAAGAAAGGATGGAATGAGAGACGAAAAGAAGGCGTTTGCACAGATGAGTGGAGTCATGCTGCTGTAGGTCAACAGTAGGGGCTGACCTCCACCGCTGCAGAAAGCACAAACATACTTCCTTTGAGCTGAAAAGAGTGGGATCTCAGAGTGGGCAAGTATTAGAGAGATGCTTCCTATGAGGACCAGCCAATACAAAGTGAGGTGAGCAGAGTTATCTCGCAAACGGTGCAACAGGAGCAAAGGTCAGTGTCCTGTGTGGGTGCCTCCAGCAAAAGTCAATGGGAGCTTTAAGGGCTGAATGCCCTCATTGCAGTCAGTTAAGGCTTTGATAAGGCAAGTTGATGTTGGCTTTGTTATGAGGCAATATAATAACAGGATGGGCCATCCAGCTATTAGCATACCTACCCTGGCGATGAGAAAACATTCATGGCCCAAAACAGGAGCTGGAAAAAAATTGCGGAATAGCAGTAAAGAACCTGATTTCCTTCGTTTTCAAGTTCTAGTGTTAAGGACCTACAGGATTATTCCCTAATTCTCCACTAACCAGTCCTCCCAGCTCTTGCTGTAAGTAGTTTTCACATAGCCTGACTTTCCCCCTAAGTGTACCCTTCATCCAGAAGGACCCCATAAAAAGTATTAGGCAAAGATTAAACATTATAAGCATATAACCAGCTCATAAAATGAGTTTTAAATGCTAAGCATGAAAAGGTGAACTTTCCTACGGGGGCTGCTCAGAGCTCCATTGGCTTAGGGAAACTTGTTCCTTGAGAGACATAGTTATCATTATAGTTTATTTGTAATACAAGAGGCACCACTAAGAGACTGGGGACCTCACTGCATGAAGTGCAGCTCAGATATCCAGTAGGAACCAATTCCCCCTGAATATTTTATATCAAAACTGGTAGGAGAGGCCTAGCCCAATAATAACGGAAGGTTTTCTATCCCCATTTCACAGCTTGGAAACAGGATCTGCAAGATGAAAGGCTTTGCCCAGTGAAGACTGGTGGTTATTCAAAAGCAAATTTGCTCATCCCAACCCTACAGCATGTCCCACTCTAGATCCTTAGCAGGATCAGCCTCTGAGCTGTCCTTGAAGGCGATCAGTACAAGGTTGGAGCTCTCTGCACTGTTTCAACCTCACGCCTTCCTATGACAGACCCCTTTTATCATCAAAATCAAATAAGGACCAGGTATAATAAAGCTCTTGTAATTTATTCTCCCCTCACGAGTGCAGCTGATGATGTAGCCATTAGCTGGAGAAGAAAATCCCACTTTGTTCTTTATGTGACTTACACAGCCAGAAAAGAAGAGAGGGCACAAAGAAGCTACAGGAAGAAGATGCATTTTTGCATGGATGATTTGAGATCAAGGAAAAAAAATCAAAAATTAAAATAGACCTATGTTTATTGTCCTTAATAACTGACTTGATTTTTCATGCCTGACAAACATGTGAGAGTTTTCACAGAATAAATTGTTTTACACCCAGCTCCTTAACAAATCACCTTTATGTCTGTAGATTTTGCAACCAAGGATGCGTTAGAAATTACATGTGTCAGAAGAAGAGTTAAATTTTGCATTAAATTCCAAGCCTTGCCTTTACTGTAGATTAGCTAACATTTCCTATCGTCATCTAACCAGAGTTTGTTTTCATGTCTCTTTTTTTTTCCTATTGATCTATTAGTCTGGTAGGCTGAGTTTTCTCAGAGGGTGAACTTTTGTGCAAGTTTCATTAAAAATATTTCACAATGCCTCTCTAAAATGTGATCTGTGCTTTTGTGCTGATTGAAAATGGTACAGCAGCTTGTTAAACCATATTCTTTTATATTTCATCAAAATAAATATGTTTTAAATGGAAATCTCAACTATTATGTTTCTCTGTGGAGATTAAAGTTAGGGTTTTCAAATTGTCAGTACAATTGCTTTGAGCCCGATTCTCTTGTCAGAAGTACCTCTATAAATTAGGAGGAATTCTTCTGAAATCAGTGGAATTATTCTGCTGAAAAACTTCAATACATGATCTAGCAAGAGCCCTTGTTTTTATTATGTATCAGCCAGGCTGTCCCAGAGCAGCCTGCTAGTAGCATATATTTAACTAGAATATTAATGAAGGGAAAAGTTTACGTATTTGCGGTTAATATATTTCTTTAAAACTTCACAATAGAAAACAACATGTTTCACATTACCACTTACCTCCTCTAAGGCAAGATTTGTTCCAATGGGTAGACTGTGTGAGAAATTATGTTACGTACCACCACGAAGCCTCATGTATCTCTAAGCAATCTGAAATTCTTTAAATCTGCAAATCAAAATGCTGCTGTGTATTACAACAAGCTGTGCTGTGCCATACCATCTCCTCTCAAGTCACAGAGAGGGATGAATAATTCACTAGGGTGTTTTTTAATTTCTAAAATAAATGCTTTAGTGTTGTTCATTTTAATAGATATTGCAGAAAGCAACTGTTGTTTCAAAATCTAAGTGTTCTTATCGTTGCACCAGAGTAAATACATTGTGCTTTTTGTCTCCCTGATTTGTGTTGCTTGGTTTTGGTTTCTGAAGCTGCCCAGAATCTTGAGATTTATTACACTTGTCTGCTGTCATGTCGTCTCAAACACTCATCTTCTTCTTTCCATTGGATAAGCAGACTTGAACCTGCTCTATACACGTATAAGAAATCTCCAAAAACACATGCAGTAGGAAATTGTGTCATATATTCAGGTCCTGACTCTCCTTTCCTCTTGTAATGCTAGAGAAAATTTTCACTGCTGGACTTTTCTCAGGAGCTGGATTGCTTACTCCAACTTCTTGATTAACACATAATTACAGTGATTATGCTCAGCTCATCCAAAATTCTTCTGTATAGGAGCTTAATTTAAAAACAGTTGGCTTTCCTTACCTTTACCAACATGCAGGTATTAGAACAACCCACAGATGCAAACTTTTGCTAAGCCAAGCTTAGAGGAGGTGGGAAGTTCAAAGATGATGCAAAATCTCCTCTGTCCATTTCTCCTGGGTTATGTAAATATCAGAGAACAAAAGCCTCAGGATGATTATCTTTGTCCTGATCTCTTCACTGAGTAGATCTGGTTGGAAAAAAGAATTTCTTTTCACAGAAGTTTGACTCTTCCAGATTCATTTGTATTGTCAATGAGAAAGTTAGTCCTCCATTTTCTCACAGATCATTCATTAAGGGGGAAAATTTTTAAAAGAAGAATAATTAGAAAAAATGTCGCATTATTTTATGTATTTTTTATATGTTATGTTTTGGTAATGTGGAAATATTTTGTTTTGATATGCTAAAGATGTTTAGTTTTTCAGAAATAAAACAAGAAGAGAGACTGACTTCTTACTCTTTGATTACTTTGGAGATCAGCTTATTTGTCCAAACTAATTTTTTTGATTAAAACAAAGCCCAATTTTCCAAAGAAAATTGTTCTGTGGAAATGTTTATTAAACTCAACTTGCTTTTACCGTTACTGAATGTTGCTCAAAATGTATCATGGCTCCAGCTTTCAGCCAATAAGTGAATCAATCTCTGTACACCCACTTGAGTGCGTGTATATATGTTGCACATGTACATACACGTATGCACAGGACCAACTTCTGCCCTCAGGAACATCTGTAAAACCCAGCGGAGATTTCCATCAGTGTGGTGTGTATATGCAGGATTTGGCTCAGGATTTGTAATCAATATATAAAGCTTACTGAGTGATTTGAGATGCTTGGAGAAAGCTGTTACATAATTGTTAGTCATTATTATTTGTAATAATTACCTACAGCTGTAACTATGGCAAATCTCCATTTAAAACCAGCTAGCCTCTGACATATGGCTTCTGTGCTTCAGATTCCACTGAAGTGCACAATAAACTCATTCTTTAAAAGCATGTGCCTAAAGGGAACATGTAAACTCTGGCACAGGATGGCAGCCATAAAGACGGGGAGAGAATTATGCCATCCCTATTAGCAGCAGTCCAGCTCTCACAGAAAGGAATGGGTGCTGAATTGGACCCTATCGTGTGAATAACATGCTCCTGAGATGCGTTACAGCCATGGGCAATGTAGACAGCAAATAAAATTCAGGTTGTAACTGAGTGATGGCTGAAGAATATTTTGTAACTGTATTTTGCCAGTGTGGCTTCATGTTAGCTGGATCCTTATTTTGAGGACGTCTTCATACTCTTCAGTTTTACTTTCAAAGTAACTAAATAATAATTACAATAAACTAAACCAAACCAACAACAGCACACAAAAAACCCCATGAAGATCCTCCCAAAACAAATAAAGCCTCCCAAAAGTTCGCTTACCTTTTCTAGCTTTTCCCATTCCTAATATGGCCACTACAGGCATTTAAAAGATGAAACACAGAAACTGTTGAGCAGCACACAATGCTGCTACTCAATAGTCTCAGGAGGAAGCAAGGAATATGGCATCTGACTGAAACTGCTTGGAAATTTAGGCAAACAGCCTGTAATTGCCAAATTGATTTTGGCCGGGAGACCAGGGCTAACACCCACAATAAGTATAAAGTGCCATGGGATCTTTAATGACCCCACCGCCTTGGACACAGTTTTACATGTATTTAATGCACATTTTATGTTTGTGAATAATATACTCCATAAAATATATACAGTCAGGAAATGCCAAACATTGCCAGTTTCCCAAAGGCAATTTCAGTGCTAGCAGAGAGCACTCTTAGGCCTCGATTCATGATCGTGTTAAACTTTGTTTATATGAGGTAATCCAATATTTTATTCATTAAAATGCACCATGCACCTAAGAGGAATTAAACAAATGCTTTACTATGCATTAAAATTGTTCTTCTCCCTTCAGTGAGGATTAAGCAGGAATAGTTTGTGGATCCCTGGACCTCGCGTGGTTGGGAAGGCCGTGGGTGCTGGCTCTGCTGGCTTCACAGCAGCCCTCTGGATCTGCCTCCAGGCCCCTGCTGGAAAAGGCAGGGCAGAGAAGCCTGGAGAGCGTAGAGGGAAAATTGTGTAGTGAGCTTGCCAGGACTCTGAAAGGCGCTGGGGTCGACTTCACCATCCAGGAGGAGCTTTTATCTGAAGACAGAAGGTGGAGATACTGCCTTGCCTTAGGATATTCTGAGTCTTGTGCTAGACTAAGGTAAAGTGAGATGGTGGGTGCCACACCGACAGGCAGCAGTCATCCAACATCGTGTAGCATTAGGTGATAAGTAACAAGATGGAGGAAACATTGGCACCTCTGAATTCAGAGTGGCATCTTCTACAGGCTACTCAGCTTAGAGGTTAATCATCACTATGATGAGAATTCAGATTTTTCCTCTGTCTTCAGGCCAGCTGTAACAGCCTTTTGTGTTCTGCTGATGGTAATTTTGCTTGGGTGCAAACAGACCAAGATTTTAAAAAATAGGTCACTAAACTTAGGCTCCAAGGAGTTTATATGTAGACACTTGACTCAGTGATCTGATTAAAAAAAAAGCAATCTGAGTGCCCAAGATCTCCTAACGTTGTCAGATCTGTAGCCAGGCAAACACAGAAAGCTATAATCAGGTCTGTGCAATTATGTACATATTTGTAATTTTAAAGATTGTGCTTCTATTCTGGTAGTGACTAGGGTTTTAAACAGCCTTTTTTATTTACTTTTTTTTTTTTTTAAGGAAAATAGTGGTGACGTTTTCCTGAAATCCAGATCAGGTCTCTTTGGGAAGGGCCACAGTCTAGTTCACCTATAGCATCCTGATCTGTATGTAACGTGCAGAAATCTGGAGTCAGTGTCGGGAGCAGATCTTTATCTGCCTCTAAAGATCCAATATGTTATCAGTGCTGAGAGCTGCTCAATCAGTTTGCACTCAGCAAATGGGTCAGATATGACTGGAAACACCAAGCATTTGAGAATAATTTTTTATACTTCCATACCATTTTTTATGCATGAATTCCAGTCCTTCTAGAAAGATATTAAGTGAGAAAAGCTGTGCCTTATTTTTGGGACACAAATGAGCATTGTCCTGAGAGCCACCCTGACATAGGTAACTTAAATTCTCTCTTTAAGGTTTATCTCCTAAAAATCTCTTTGAAGATTGACAAACGAAAATGTCATCTTGTGATCTGGATTAATGTAAGTAAGAAAGGGTCTCTTTGCCCCTCTAGAGGGTACTGAGTCCAGGTTTTTCTTGTCAGCCCCCATTGCCGGCACAGAGCAACTCTGGACTTCCAACATCATTTTTATTTTTCAAGGATCACAGACTTGTTATTACCTGAGGTGTATTTCTGATGTGGATGTGCCATTCGAAAGACATCTGTCCTCCAGAGCCACAACATCTGACCTTTCACTGAAGACTTTGTTGTCTGATAACAACTGTATCCAAACCAAGCTGATACGTGCAAACATGCATGCGTCATCCGCTTATGTGCGTGCTTTGCCATTGCTCTTCGCAGCCGCTCCCTCCTCTGCCCACCAAGCGCTGCAGGCTGCTGGAAGGAAGGGAACATTGCCAGTGCCTCCGTGGCCAGCTGCTGGAGCAGGTCGCTGGTGGAGGCTCACTTCTCATGTGGCTTTTCTAAAAAGACCTTCTTGTACTGGACCCTGTCTCTGCTTGGGACTCTGTGGCATGCAGCACAGAGGAGGTCAGAATAGGTAATCTTAATAATTTATTTGGTTTAAAAAATCTGTTACTATCCTCTGTTTCATTAGTCACAGCCCTAGGAGCATTAAGACGGGGTGTTGCCATGATGATGTCTGGTATCAGGAGACTCATACCAGGAAATGAAGGCCAAGACTGTCAATTTCCAAATTTGATATAAAGCAAAAGGGTGTTTCTGTAAAAATGATCAAAGCAGGAATTGATCTGATGTGGGTATTTAAAAAAGTGTATTTGGAGCAAACAGGCTGCAAGCACCCCTCTCCTGGTAGTGATGCTTTAAACAGATCATTCCTCTTTTTAAATGTCAAGTTTCCAGTATATCATTCAGCAGGAGATCCTCCTAATTAGTTTAGACTTTTCTCTCATGGGTCACACCCTTTATCACTTCCCACTCCGTATGACTTGACTTATGGAACACTTGGCTTCAGATGCAGTCTCAGTCCTACTCTTTGCATGCTATTTGCCCACAAATTACTTACATCCCTGTATTAGTCATTCCTCTGTTTCAGCGATACGTTTTTTTGTATGCTGTGAGTCTGAGGCAGAAGGAGTATGGCTTGGCTCTATGAAATCTCTCCCAGCGTGGGAACATGTCCTAACTCTTGATTAAAAAGTAGCACTTCAATGCATGTAAAATAGCATGGCTCAAGCAAGCGCAACCTGAGGCAGGTTTTGCTTCTCTGTGTAGCCCAGATCTCTGAGCATGTTTGTTCCTTGAAGCCTTGGAAATACAGGACAAAATGGCACATTTGGCGTTTCTTGTGTCATCTGCATAAAAGTATCTAGGGCCTAGTGATAACACCTGTGTCTGTCCAAGCCCAAGGGAATGCCTTAACCACTAGATTCAAGCACCAGTTTGTCAAATACAGCAACGTCAGAAGTCCTTACTTAGTCTGCTGCGTTGAGTGTTTGCTGGGGAGGGGATAGGGTGTGAGTTTGAAGATTTTAACTAAAAGGCTGGACGTGGACCCAGATAAGTGAATGAGACAGCTACTATAAAAAAAGACACTACCTCTCTCATTCTCCTCCTTCTACTTTGTTTTGGTGTAGTGGCAAAACCTACAGCATACTGTATGAAGCTCAGAGATATGGATAGAGTATTGCTATTAAATTGGCCATCAAAAGGGACAATGACAATATTAGGATCCTAGCTGGGGCTAGGAAAAAGACACACACACATATCCTGAGAAAGCAGAGGGTCTTCTGAGCTAATACAAGATTTTTGACAGTCAGGGAGCTCTACTGAAAATATTTATATCCAAGACAGAATGTATCACCTCAGTGGAAGTAAGTACTTGACTTATATCAAGAGCTGAAGGACAGCGGAGATGAGACTTGTTATGTCAAGTTCTATGATACAGTCCCAGCATCTGTGTCTCTGCTCCAGATCCTGTGGTATAGTGCTCATCCCAGTCCCTGTGTGTGGGGAAATGCTTGGGAATGTGAACAGAAAGCATCACGCTTGCAGTGCCATAAATCAACAGGAACATAAAAGGACTTAAAAATGCGGTGCTTTTCATATTGTGATTTTGAGGAGGCCTTATTAAAGATTTGTAAGCACTCAGGCTGACAGTACTAGTAACAGTACGTAACAGGGACTGGAAATGGGCCTTACGAAATCACTACTTTGAGATAGCTGTTCACCAGAAACAGCTGGAGATAATTCTTCATGTTTCACTGGGAACAGCTATTTCAGTCTAGCATAAGTGCGTGGAAGGGAAGGTGGCTCTGCAGCTTCTCCGATGTTCTTTTTTTTCGCAGCTGACTGCAGAGCAGCAGTGGGTTCTCTGCCAACATCCAGGTGAAATTAAAAGGAGGCAACCACGTCCAAAGGCTTGGTGGATCTCTGCACTGCTCCAATGCCAAGACTTGCCTGGGGCTCAGAGGTTTCATCTCTGGGAAAAATTAGGAGGTCTTGACAAATAATTGTAACATGCTGTTGTAGAGAATCACAGGAAGGAATGACAAAATCCCCAAATGATTGGGTATTCTGTTCCTTTGTAACATTTTGCTTTTATTAATGAAAATTGTGCACACATATGTTACTCAGTGGTGAGTTCGCTGCATCCTATGTTTAGATCCCTTGTAACATGCATAAGAATTAATAAATTATTCTACTTTGACCTATTCTGTCTTCACTTGCAAAAAATTTCTGGAAATAGAGAGAGGCACTGAGCTATAGATAATTTGTATAAAATCATGTAAAGTTTTCTTATATTTCAGCTGATGAGGGTCCCTATCATATGAGTTTACCTTCTGTTTTGGCTTCAACTGAATCCCATGATGCAGAGCAAAACTCTGCAGAAAGAATGAAGTTTTCCACCCCAGATGGTAAATTGGTCCAGTTTCACTTGAAACTTGGCTTCTTTGCAAATGTTGTTTCACTTGGCCTTGTAGATTATAATGAAATTTCAAACTAGGATTGTTTCACTATGTAAATTAAGTATTGGGCATATTCCATTCCTGGATGGAGTAGGACTTTCCAAGCAATTACTTCTCTTATCTCCAGGGGCTACTGTGATATTTGGAGCTTAAAACACGGCGACAGTCTCACTTGAGCTCTCACTCTTCCCACTCCTGCCACTGAGGTAATATGGGAGGGAAAGACTGAAAATGGCCTGCCCCTAATACCGTGGGGAACAATGCTGAGCCTCTTAGACAGCAATGGGGACACTGAATGAAAAGCTGGCTTGGAAAGTGATGGAGCAGAGAAAGGAAAGTTGAAATAAAAAGCTTTTGGGAGTGAGGATGGGAAAGACAACAGCAGGTGGAGGTGGGAGAGCTCCTGAAATGAAAGAGAGAGATGGTGAGGGGGTGAGAAGTGATCTGAATGCAGAGGAGAAGGTCTAGGGGAGAAGCAAAGTGTGCTCCCCTTCCATCCCAGCCCAGTTCTGCCCCAGGAGATATAAACTGGGAAATGACTAGCAAAGATGTGTCAAATGCTTGCCTTGGGCACATATGGTGTGTGTCTTAGCACCAGGTGACAATGTACTGCCACCAGGCACTGTTAGAAGCGGCCAGGCCTATATAGGAGCTCTCAGACTTCTCTGTTTGCACCCTTCATGCCTTTGGTTACGGCATCTCAGCTTGGAATACCCATGAAAGGGCTATACAGTTCAGGGCCAGTATGGATTGGCTATGCAGGTCAAAGAGCACTGGGCTTTTTTTTTTTTTTATTTTGGTGATAATTTAGACACAATGGTTACATAGTAGCCCAGAGGAAACCTTGATTCCGGCCACACTTTTGCTTGCTGACAGGAATTTCATCGCTGGCTTCAGTGCCAGAGATGATAGTAATTTTTCCTTGACTTTTGCATCAGCAATTCTATGTTTTGGGATAGGAAATTAGGTCTTGTTCTTCTTGGACATTGAGAAGCCAGAAGACGCCAAGATATTTGTAAACCCCAGAAGTAGAGGCTATAGAAATGAATCAGAAGCCAAGCCAAAAGCTTCTTTTTTGGACAACTGCAGCTGCTTCTTTTCTCGAGCTTGAGCAGGCAATTATGAAAAGGCCATCCTGAGCACTTTCTGTTTCATCTGGCATATGGGGTAGAGATTTTGTACCAGAGTTGCACTGGTTTTGTCCAAAGTTTTATTTTTTCTTTTGCCAAGATCAAGATCCACTCAGAGATTCTTATCCAGCCAGCTCTCCTGCAGGTGCCAGGACGTGACTGGATGCTTTAAAGGCTTACGCTTTCTTATAAATGACATGTCGGCCAAGCTCCATCACTGCTCCAGAGAGGTCCAGGGGAACTCACAGCATCTTAGGGAAAAAGGGATAGAAGGGATGTGAGGTGACTCAGTGCATCTCCTGCCTTAAACCACTGGGGCTGTGTTTTCCACATGGAGTAATATTTTCAGAAGCACCGAACTCCATTTGCAATCATCAGTTCCCTTTGTTACATTGGAAGCAGAGACTTGGGCAGGCTAACTCTCTTGAACAAACATGTGTTCGTCAAGTGTTGAGACTACTGACATCTGTCTGTTTTCAGGGGATTTTTTTGGAGTCATGCACAGGACTCAAAATACCTTTCTTCAAAATCGAGATACTCATTGCATCTTCTATACTTAGCTATAAGTCAGGTCTATTTGGATGAGATAAACCTACCTCAAAGCTCATGTAAATTATATCCAATAAAATGGTGAGTTATGTCATTAAAATAATAGGATTGTGCTCTTATTTTCTGTTGTTTATAGTTCAAGTCATGGCTATGTCCCATCAAAACATGCCTTGTGATTCAGTCGTTAGCTGCCTGGTTGCTATCTGAAGTTCTGCTTCTTACAAATGTAGAGCATTTTTAAGTGCAAGGCACACATAATGCGATGGAAAATTTCACATCCTATCTGACTAATACCAAAAACCTTCTGATTTTAAAGGTCACAGAAGAACAGTGTGGTGCAATGCACCTCTCGCAGATTCTTCAATGTTTCCCTGTGGTTCAAATTCCAGCCTCTCTTTTTGTTGTGCTACTTTCCAAGCACTGTTTCCCAAGAGCCTCTGGAAGACGCTCCCTCTGCAGCCTTACCCCTGTTCCTCCCAGCAGCCCTGCTTCCTTCTCAGCCTTCAACTCACTTGGGTTGAGGTGACAACATAATAGAGCTGCTGATGGTCAGGTTTCAGAAAACAATCAAGCACGTTATGAGAAACTATCACTAAAACACAAGTACTTAGAGGAGCCAGCGATAAAAGAGTCTCATTTTCTTGGCAGCCCACGTAGAAGTTCTGCAATGACTGATGATATGACTGTTATCTTGACACCATACTCTCCCATGTTGAAACTGTTTATGGGAAACAAACATCATGTGAAAAACAGATTGCCAGACACTAAGTAAATCACTCTGATGAGGAACGAGTCAAGTACTGCCAGTTTTACCCACACTGTCATTGTTATGATGTAACACATTCCTCATGACTGATATTGTATCCAAATTAGGGCACAAAACCTTCTCTTGATCAGTTAACTGAAATTCCCTGCCTTGTAACAACAGCACTCACACACGCACATGCTCACGCACACACACACACACAAAACCTGAGTTAGTACAAAATGAAACCTTGTGTCAGTGAAGGCTTAGGAAGGTGGGCAGAAATTACACAAACTGTAAATTTTAGCCCCCTGCCCTCTTTAATAAGCTGTTGCAATTTTCTGAGTTCTGCTAGTAATGATTAATAAACATTTGGTGTGCTAAACATATGGAAAAATCATTCCATCTGGACCATTTAAAACTAGGACGTAGACTTTATCTTTGTTTATTTCATCCTTAGCTAAAAGGCTTATTATGTATTGCAATAATCCAAGAAGCCAACCATGGAAGACCGACAAGCTCTTTAGATAAAACCAAAAAGGCAAGTTTTCTAACCGAGGACCAGATGTATTTTTGGGTATTGCCCTTGTACATATTTAGCTGAGCTTTTCAAGTGGTGAAGATTTGCATGTTTGTTTTGCAATACTAATGAATATGTTTTAGATTTACATTTTAGAAAATGGAAACTTTTATCTTCTTGGGGCTTTGTAAGTTAATGATTTCCAGAAGATAGTTTGGTATCCTCTTTTAACCCTTCACCATTGAAAACATATCACTTTCCGAGGCACAAGGATCTAGAGCAGGCCTGCTGAACTAAACCCAGGAGATATATGTGACTCTATTGTTTATTTCTGGAATTACATAAAATGTGGGTTTTTAATTTTCAATCTAGTGAAAACATATGTAAATGGCAAATTATTTTAAAACTAACTTAATGTGAATCGTGGGGTAGGCATTACTGTGCACATGATCCTTTAATTAGATAAATAAGGAAAATGCTTTTGGAAAAATACAGTTTTGAGACACCGTACCTTCTACAAGTTACTTGGTTTCCTCAGAGATAAAGACTGGTTTAGTGTAGTAAGGAAAATGTACTGTATAAAAACGTATTTACTTCTTTTAGAGAGAGCTAAGTTGCAGTTTCATAGTATAGATTTTTGCCCTTTGATTTTCTTTAGAGGGGTTATGAGAGAAAATAATTAATGAATAAAACATAATTTTTCAAAGGCTTACCCTTGCTGCAATTTTTATTTGACAAAAGCCCTATCAGAAAAGAAAAATTCATCCTTAGGGAACAACAGAGCATTTTAATATAAGAGATAACTACAGCTTTGAACTTTGGGTGGTTGACAAATCACTCTGAAAGAGCCTTTCTTCCACATTTTTCCAATTGTTCATGCAAAATACGATAGGAAACTAAGTACAGTCTTGAAAGAAGTTGTTGCTTGTTGTGATTATGTTATGAAATGTTGCAAACTCTTATCTACCTAGGATGATAACTTTAAGGTGTAGAGCCCCAGAGAGGTCCTGGCCTGGAAGGTTATGTTGTCCACTCTGAGTCGTCATATTCAGTGAAAACACTTTTGGTATAGTTTGGCTCCCCTAAATTTTTCAGATTTAGCGAGCCACTCACACATGGGTAAACGTGTGTCTGTCTGTCAATGTATGTATAACTCAAATGACTATTAGGTCCTCAGTTTTTGGGGAAGAGGCTCCTAGAATCCAGCCAACACCCCAGCCACAGCACGGAGATCATTCAGTCACTTCTGCTTGTTTTCATAGAAAATATCGAAGTCAAAGACCTTGCTCCTGAGTGCTCTTGTCACAGGAATGGATGGCGTGACACTGTGCCTGCATGGGGCTGACACCTCAGCACAGTGTCTCCAGGAGCAGGAAAATCCATCTCCTCTGAGCTGTTTAACCCCTGCCTTGGTATTGATATGGCAACAAGAGAGCTACCAGTGGGTAGGTCCTGGGTTTCTGGGGCACTTTTATCATCAGCCACAGATCATATAGGTAGGTTAATTTAATCTCAGATTTGCTTTTCAGCCCCATGTGATTTTAACAGTGGACTGCAGATCTCAGCTGGGTTAAAACAACGTTGCTACCCTCACAGCTCCTGTGCAGAGCTAAGGACTGACAGCATGTGAGAAGGTCGGAGGTGGGACAGGACTCTCTCCAGGGCTGTACAGCTCTGGTTGGTAGATCGAGGGTAGGCAGGGGGTCTTGATGCCATTGGCTGACTGAAGCTGGCTCAGACAAGTCAACGACAGGGCCCAGAAGCTATAGCAGGGATCCTATTAGGATTATGTTATAATTCAATACCTTCACACCAGCATGGGCACTGAGGACCTAACTGGGCACAGCAGTTGGGAGGGGGTCGCAGCTGTCAGTGGTGTGTTCATGGGCTCTCAACCAGGTATCCCTATTGAAAAAGGTAGTGCCATGTCCTGTGGGCAGAACTGACCCCAAGGCTGCTGGCAGGACCCTGATGACTGACCTCTACCCTGAATTATAGGGAGTATAATTTGCTGAGTGGTCCAGGTCAGATTTTATTTAAGGTACAATGTTGTTCAGAAGGTGCCTTTACCTTGGGGCAATGGTATTTTTAACAGAACCTTTTCATGACACTGGTCTTCTAGCAGTGTAGCAACTCTAATGACTGCATAGGCATAATTTTTTGTCTCCAGGTGAAACTGATGTTAAAGCACATTCAGTAATCCCTGTTTACCTTACCTTGTGAACTGTTTTTCCTTTTTCATTGTCTGCAACATTATTACCTCCATTTCCGTCAACATGTGTATCAATGAGTACTGCTGGAGAACTGACAACTGTGCTCTGCTGAAGCAGTACTAATACTGTATTCTAACACTACAGATTTACATTTGCATTAAATTGAGAGTGGCTTGTGCACCAAGAGGCAGAGAGCCATTTATCGTGTTCTTTACAGGGAACAGGAGCCTTGCCCAGGTTAGAAAAGTAGTCATGCTGTGGTTAACATGAACTAAGTGAGCTGGACTTAAAGTAATTCTTTTCTTGGTGTGGATGTAGCACATATTGTTTTGGCCTGAATTAGTCCATGTTAGTTAAATATAACCTAAACATTGCTTTTCCCCTAGGCTGGACAAAGCTGACACATTTCCTACAGACCTTCCACTGTCCAACTTTTAGTGTATACAGGATGTGGCACTCTATTTATTTCATCTTGCTCCATTTTTCCACTGGACTAGTTCTTCCAGTGTATCTGTGATGGATAGAGAATGAAGCAGGTCTATGTCACGCAGGAAGCAGGAAGAAGTGGGGTAGTCATGTGGCTAAGGTAATTGGCTGTGATCTAGAAGTAGCTTTTATCTCTGGTTCCGTCATAAAGTTCCTGTGGGAGGCTTCATATAAGACTCCCCTCAAATGTTTGAAAGTAGCTGCTAATATTTTCTTCTTTATTTTCTTGAAATTCCACGTAGAGCATTGAAGTCTGATTTTTCGTAAAGCCAGCTGAAGTCAATAAAACTTGCAGATGTGGGGCTGCTCTGAGAATCAGAGATCTTGGGTGGTTGGCACAGTACATTGAGTACCAGAAGTGAAGAAAGGAGGTCTTAAAAGGTCTGACTTCAGGTTCCCTCGGATTTATTGCAGACCTTCTGTTTCATCTTGCCCAAGGCAGCTATAGCCATGTCCAGACAGCTCTAAAGCAGGCTTCTCTCCCTTGACTGCATGGAGACTAGAGTCTGGCAGAGCTGGAGGGGAGACATCTGAATATCACTTCTCTTTTGGCTTGAGAGGCTACTGTAATTGCAATGCCAAAAGTAAGCAGCAGTGGTAACTATTTGAATGTAAACCTCTGTTTTCTAACCTCATTTCCCTTCTGCACAATAATACAGTTATAAAGATAACTTTCTTACTTCACATGGACATAGTGGCTACCTCAACAACAGTAAATTAAACAGGTCTGGCACTGTTCTCTGATGTCAGTTGGCACAAAGGCCTTTTGTCCATACCATTAACCTCTCAGCCTCCAGAACAGGAAGGCTGTATGCAAACTGCTGATTGAAAGTGGCTCCTGATCTCTCTGAACACTGCCTGGGAAAATTCTCCTTGTCCCAGCCCGTATCCATGCCAAGGACCATTCCAGCAGAGAAAGAGCAGCAGTGCCAGAATTGTGGTATCTAGGAGTGCCTCCTGGCATCCTTTAATTTCCTACTAAAGATGAAGCCTCTAGCTACCAAACGGAGCCGATAAAAGAAAAATATGTCTTCAACCCTCTGCATGAAAGGAGAGGCATATTTCTGGCATAGGCTAGAAATTACATTTAATTCTTTGTTCAGCTCCAAGTGTGAGGAGCACATGGGTGGCAGAAGGAAGAAGGACTGAAATGAGTAAGTCTTTGACAACTCTGACTCTAGGTGGTAATTAAATTTTTTCACCAGCCAGCATCAAATAGAGCCACCTCAAGGCACCTAAGCAAACCTGAGTAGGTATCCAGCTTTCCAACAGTCCTTTCTTTTAGCTTAGTAAGGCAACACTTACATGCAAGCAGAAGCTCAGATAGCCTTAATCCTCACACCTACATAGGCTTGGCCCTGCAGCCTGATTAATGCAACCTGAGATCGCTCTACCTATACTCTGAGTTGATAGATGTAACCTGTCTTGGCAATCCGTATGTTCTGCCTGTCCCCAAAGTCATCCTTTAAGTTAAAATGTATGTCGAGCCCTGCTTACTGTCAGAACTCAGACAGACTGTGCATCTGGCTTGTGTGTAGAGCATTTAGCCCCATGGAGAGGCAGGAAAAATTAGTGGGAGTGCCATGCTGAAATGATGGGGCTGTGCAATGTCTAGATGGAGCTAGCAAGCATCCTGTCAATCTGAAGAGCAGGCAGGGGAATGTGAATGTGACAGCTTCTGCCATATGCACAAGCCATAATATCAGTTTAGTTTAATGGTGTAGCAAATTTCCAGTCAGGATCATGCCTTCACGTAAATCTGGCTGGTTTTTTGCTGTTTTGCTTGTTTGTTTGTGTTTTTAAAACATATTTTCTGAGGAGCAATCAGGAAGCAGTGCAGAATCTGCTTTGTTGGGGTTCTCCAATCCATGCCTTAACAGGCGTCACTGGATGGGTTCAAGTGACTGAAAGGCACTTCATGGCCTTAGCCAAAAAATCGCTATGGTCATCTTGAAACTTTGAGTAATAAAAATTTGATGCACTTATGTAGAAGATAATAGCCAAATTTTGTTCCAGGTTACATCTGGCTGAAGATGCCAAAATAATGATTGTACTGACGGAATTTAGGGTTTACCCTTTGGCCGCAGTAAGCCTGCTCCTCAAATAGGAGTTTTCCATTCACTTCAATGAAAGTTGGATCATATTAATGTTTTTTTCCATAGAATTAAAAAAAAAAAAGCAATCAAAATCTTGCAGTCTCCACTTGGCACATTTTCAGGCAAAAATTTCACTGTAAATCAATCAAGAGGTTTACCAGAGGAAGAACCATTGGAATTGCCCCATCCCTGTAATATTATTTGTAGTGCCCATTTCTTATAGTATTTTCAATACTGATAATTTATTGCACCAAATAATACTTCATTATACACTTTCAAACCCTGGTTCTTCAGATTGTGTGAGTGGAAAGTTGGCATAAAGAGTGCAAGCCCAGATTCCATTTTAGTTCTTTTTTTTTAAGAAAAAAAGGTATTACTGATTTATAGGGAAGAAAAACCTACGAATTTTACATAGAGTTCCATGTACCTTTTATTTCACAGCCTCTAGACCAAAGCAGGTTTATTTTAAAATACGGAAATTGAATTTTTTAATCTTTTCACAAGTTCCAGTGTTACTAGTTCATATGAGGCTTGGTAATTCTGACATCCCGTCCAAGGGTGTTTCCTGTAACTTGGGGCTTTCCTGAGAGGTGCTGAGTGCAATCAGCTTTGATTTGTTAATACATTGGGACCTGATGTTGTTCTGGATAAAAATTACAGAGAAAAAGGCATGAGGAGAGCTCTATTTCTCACCAAATGACAAACATATTTTACACCCCACTCCAACAGCAGCTGTTTCAGGTGTACAGCTGCATTTGCTGCTGTCCGGAGAGTGCCATAATAATTTTGCAAGGAGAATTGGCTTCCTTGGGCCAAAATTGGTTCCCAGACTGGATAAGAAGAAGCCTGATCTCTTGTGACTTTGGCTGGAGATGGATATCTATACAGCAGGAGTATGGCTTGGGGTCCCTGAAATGCTGTCTGGAGTGTACATGAGTTTGGAGCACTCCTTCTGGCCCATTCAGGTGAACAGAGGATTACACCCTTAGAAGCCCCATAGGAAAAAGAGTCTGACATTTACTCCAAGTTAAAGAAAGTTGAGGGCAGGAACATTGCTTACCGTTCTCACTCTGGGAAAGACAAAGTTAGTTTTTGCTCTGGCTTAAAAATTCTTTATAGCGGCCTGAGAAAATGTCTTTTTATTTTGATGCTGTACCTCGCAATAGCCATTAGTTCTCCTGTTCAAAACCTCATTTAAAAAAAAGAAAAAAAGAAAGGATTCTTGTGGATACAATTCCTATGAGAATACTGCGTAGTTAGGATAATACACAGTCAACCGGGGTTATTTTGCATCTAAGGATACAGAACAATATGGAGCTATTCTCACTTTTTCTGGAACTTTTCTCACTGAAAGGACTTTAGAAAAATTCATCTAATTTATAGGACTCCTTGGGCCTAGGGACCACACATCAAGCTGCAATATTTAACATATCATAGCAGCAACACAATACCATATAAAAATAACACAATAAATGATTAATAGACTAAGTCTCTCAAGCTTATTCCCTCTGATTATTTCTTTACAATTAAAACAAGTTGGTAGGGTACTTGCAAAAGAACAAGTGATTGCTCTCTGAAGCTATCCACTGCTGGTATTTGTTTAAGTTTATAAGAGCAAGAGCTCATTTGAGTTCAATGCTGTGCTGTGCCGTGTAAACACCCATCCTGGTTTCCAGACATACTTTCCCCACTGCTGCTCCCACTGCCCCAGATGCAGGAAGCATGGCCTGTTCATGCCATACTCTGACAGTACCCTCCTGGAAGATGGCTGCTGGTCATCTGTAGTAATATAAATGGGACAGCCTTGGGGTAGAGTGTGGTCAAAGCAAGTCTGCATCTGGCTCTAGGGTAGAGCTAACACAGAAAAGGCTCAGAAGCTCTTCCCTCTCAGTTTAAAGAAATCTGCAAAGACGGACCCGGCTGCCTCAGAGGTTCAAGGCAGTGAGATGTAAGAATGTGGATAATTAAAATGCATTTATATTTCAGTGTTTTGTGAAAAAAACCTCCATGTCAAAGCCATTGGCACTGAGTTGTCTTGATACTTATACGACAACATTGTGGATCTTCATCATAGGCAAATGATCTGAAGAAGGACTACAAGACATGTACATATCCCAGAGACTTTCATGGCAACGTTAGATGCAATACACTCTGGGACAGAACATATTCCTTTATGGGTCATACTTTCACATGGGTGTTTGTGGGTGCTTAGGGACAGCCCCGCCTGTCCATCTCTTTAACGTGCAGAACTGGGTGTTCTTGAGACATCCCCGGTTACCATTGCTTCTAGGCTCGAAGAAATAGGATGGAACTCTCAGGTCCAGCTGGAGCTGCACGCTCTGGTCACACCCTGCTAACATGCACGTTGCAATGTGGTCTTGCAAGGCATCATCCTTATATCAGAGGGAAACCCATATGTCTGAGAAAGGAAGGAAATGTGCTGTCACCCAGCAGGTCTGTTGGTTTGGATAACTACGATTGCAACACAAAGCAGGAAAAACATCTGCCCTGCAACGGAGACTCATCTATTATGATACATGGATAAAAACCTTCGGAACGATGAAAGCAGCTTCTCTGGAAACATGCACCACTGCCACAAACATGGAACCAGATGTGTTAGCCCAGAACCTGGTGTTGCTCTGCTGTGGAAATACTGACTCCATTGACTGTTGCTGCTTTGTGGAAACCAGATGAAGTCAGGAAGTCCCGCAAGAGTCCCAGGACATTATTATTAGGAGAAAGCTGAGGCTCTGAAAAACGTGGAGGAAATATTGGAGAAGCATGAGGTGATGGAGTTCCTAGAGTATGAGTAGGTATGAACAACTGCCAGGACACATGCTCCACTTTACCCCCTCGAAATCTACCCGAGTGCATTAGTGGTGCAATAGTCACTGACAGACCACACGCAATGGCTGACAAGTGATAATATGATTCACTGAGAAAGTATTCAAAGACCCACATTAGATGCATATTTTTGAGAAGGTGTTATCGGGGATTTTGTACCTTATGTTTAGCAAGGAATTCCACTTTCAAATAAAGAATGTTGTTATATCACTGAATGAGGGAAATCTAATGGTAAGAGAGAGAAAAAGAAATCCTTTTCCCTGTTCTCTCCGTACACCAGTCTTGACCTCTGCCATGCTTTGACAATTCTGCTTGAGACCATCACAGCAAAAGGGTCTGTGTTACCCCTTTTGTCTTTACCCCAGAAGGGTACCCTCTTCCCTACAGAGCCCAGAGGCTTCCTTGGGGTGGTTAGAGTCAGGAAGGACTCCTTGTGATGAGGATACAAGACTGCAATGGGTTTACTTATCTCTTTCTACCTAATCACCCTGTCTTAACTCTGATAGAAATACCTCATCCTAATCCAGATTTGGTTTCACCTTGCTTCACTTTTCTGAAGTTCATGCTTCCTCCTGTTTCCTAGTGAGGATATCTATTCCCGCAGGCCCTGAGGAGTGGAATTCACCCAATCTCTGACAGCTAAAGATTTAAAAATGGTGCTTTCAGCTGACTCCAGGTGAGAACAAAGCTTTGGTGCATTGTCTCCTTGTGATAAGCTCAATGTACTTGTTCACATATGGATCCTGTCAGGAAAAGATTTTTTTCCAACACAAAATGTGATTTTGAAAAGGTACAAGGGAAGTGGAGCCAGTGATCAATTTAATCTCAGTCTGTGAGCACACTTTATAACTGTGGCTACAACAGCCAGCACACAGCACTAGGGGCGCAGATATTTGTGGAGTAACTTCTGTAGCTAAAACAAAACAGAAGCAGCTCACAATGCCTTATTGTTGCTGACCCCAGACACATACAGCCTTTGACAGTTTGTCCTCACACAAGTCACTTATGTGTGGTCAACACAATCACATGACCATGTTTGTGTCTGCAGCAGTAGGATTTGCCTAGTCCCTGAACCTGGAGGATGTGAAGACTGGCATTTCTTGCTGACTGCAGATAGAAACAAGGAATTGGTGCATATTTCTGTTTCTTGTGAGCTAGAAATGTGTCCTCACATACAGAGCCTGAAAGAAAAATAAAACTTGTTGATGTGAGCTTGCCCTTGCTGCTGCTCTGTGAAGACTGGAGCTCCCTGGTGCCTATCCTTTGAGCTGAAGACAAAGCAGGTGATGGTGTTAGTAGAGTGCCAAGGCTGAAGTAACATACCCCTAGCCTCTTAGCAGGGCTTACCACTGCTGGCTGGTTGTGAACTAACATGGTCATGCAGATCTCTTGGCTCCAAATACTAGCAGAGCAAGCTTGAGTCTGCCTGCAGTGCATTCTGTCAACAAGTCTTTCTAGTGCATATCAAGCTTCTGATAAAATCTTGAATGTGTTGGATCTCTTCCTAGGATGTGCTGAATATCCTCTACTCCTGTTCACCTTGGTGGGAACTGAGCAGCATCTCTGCACCACTCATTCCCTGTGTTGCATCATGGAGGTTCAGGATGTTAGCGTGTAATATTTCTGTACTCAATGAATAACACATTATTCAGTTGTGCAATGAGATGTGGATGGGTTTGATTTCCTGGGCAGAATCAATTCTGTTTCTGAGCTGGCTCACACAGCTTCTGTCAGTATGGTAGTGAGATGTACTGATGTGGATGCCCGTTGGTTCCCTGGGCTTAAGGGTGAGACTGCAGGACTGTGGTCTCATCACAGACACAAATTTGGAGAGAAAGCTAATTCCTATCTGCAATAATATCCCCTTCCCCTTTCTCCCTATTATGATGCTGAGCAGAAATAGATGTTTATTTTAATACAAAGTGAGAATTAAGCATTTGAGTAGTCTAATATCTCTTTAGATTAATACTTAATACCACAAATGTTGCTGACTGTTCACTAGTAAGGTAACATGAGGACTCTTACTGTTCTGTCAGTGTTAATAAAGAGTGAGATGTTTTGTTATTTAGCTTGTCATAAGGAAATCATTCCTTCCTGTTAGTTATGCAGCACATATAGATCAACTTAATGAGCTTTCATTGTCATTTTCTATAAAGATAAGGAATCGAAAACTAAGAGCATATGGGCATATACACACACATCCCCAGACTCCCACAAATACAAATATATACACGCAAACATGTACTTCTTTTTCAACAGGGAAAAAACTGCAACTTATTATTTTTAAACTTTAAAAAGCCTTGAATGATGATGGCATTTTTTATAAATTGTGCCAAACAGTCATTATCTCTGAGCACACAGTTGTAGATATTTTTGGATAAATACACAGGCAAAGGCTCTACTATCTGCATTAGTCTTACATACCACTACAGGCACTGGAACATGGTAGGAAAATAAGTGTGCCCTGAGAGACTGAGACCCAGGTACCCAACTCTCCTCCTTGTGACACCTGATCACTTGCTTGCTCTCAGGTGAGTCACTTCCCTGCTCCTCCTTTTCCTCTTTCAGTCATCTCCTTTATTTATTTATGTTCAACAGTGCAAGAGTAAATCCAATAAATCTTTGCTACTGACTTTTACAGATAGAAAAGTCAGACTGTGGAGCCCAGTTCTCAAGGGTGGTGTTTATCCAGCCACCATCAGTTTCTTCAGACCTGGATGATGCCAGTGAATAAAGCTGTTTTCACAATGCAACACAGCTGCAACCGCTCCTGGAAGGACCTCTTATAGACCCTTGTTGGAGATGCTTTAGGCAAGTTAAGAGCCTTTGTTTCCCTCTTCATCAGTAGAGGAGATTCAACCTACCCAAGATCTGACTCGCCCCCTGGACTTACTTATTTCAGATGATACACCTGTCTAAAGGAATATGTTAATGTGCTGCCTGGGAACATCCCATGCAACTGGTCTGTCCCAAACAGCCTAAATCAGCTTAAATTCACCTAAATGTCCTAAACAGATAAGGAGTTCATTTTTATATTTTTACCACACATAGAATGGCAGATTGCTTTAAAGTCTTCATTCTACTAAATCAAAACTCTATTGATAAGGTAGAAACCAGAGCCTGTACCAAGCTTTTTGATAGCTGAGGAACAGAAAGCATTTTCTTTTATGCCACATCACTAGAAAATGTCACAGTTTACAGTGAAGCTTCAACATTTTGCAATGAAGAAAGACAAGTAACATAAATCAGCTACTAATTTTACTATGGATGAAGCAATTATTTTAAATAATTTGTGGTCAAGGTTCCTTGCCACTGCACTTTTATTCAAACTCATTTGAAGTAATGCTTTCTTAACCTCACTAAATAAAACTGGGAAAACTAGAAAGCAACAGATCTTCATTAGGGTTCCATGTATATGCATCAGCCAAATCATTATCATTAACAAATCCATCAGGCATATCTAACCTTGGTCCAGGATTTAGATCTAATAAGAACATCAACTGTTTCATTTACGTTATCGAAGTTGCCCAAAACACCTATTTTTGAAGACCATACTTTCTTCAAAAGATCTTAAATATTATTATTTAAAGACTGAAGACTGTGCTTATATCACTTGGATTCCTAAAAGTCATATGCCAATGCATGTTGGAGGATGACCCAGGTTTCTACATTTTTCTTTTAGACACTAGCAGCCTTTAGGGGAGAATTTGTGAACTAATCAGAGAAAAAGTGCTAAGCAAGTCTGAACACACTCGTAAAGTTGATAGATATGAACAAAGAGGATCAACAGAAAAATGTCTATAGTTCTTTTGAATGCAATAGAAAAATCGATATTTGTTAAAGAAAACAAGTCTATCCTTCAAATTCAGTGGAAGGAAAAGATACAACAACTAGTAACAGACTAGTCTAAGTTAGTAATTTCATAGCACTGTAAACCTGCCAAAGGTATACCTAGAGAGTGAAATCCAGGTCAAGAAACTAAAGATGAGTATAAAAAAATAGCACAAGTAGGTAGGACAAAATGAGAAACGACACACCACACAAGATAAAGAGATATAAAGGGAAACATGAAAACACTCTACAACTTCCTTGGCAGTAAGAGGACGACCAGAGAAAACATTGGCTAGCTAATAAATGGGACAGGAAAGCTAATAACAAAACATGCCAAGAAGGCCGAAGTGTTTAATGCCTTTATAGCTTCAGTCTTCATTAAAAAGCCTGACTGTAATCAGATGGTTGACACAGTTAACACCAGCTACAAAAGGGTAGGAACTCAGGCAAGAATAGGGAAAGAAATGTTTAGAAACTGCTTAGATAAATTAGATTTTCTCAGATCAGTCAGGCCTGTAATTCACCCTAGGTTACTTAGGGAACTGGCTGAACAATCCTGAAGACCACGGTAATTATCTTTGAGAATTTGGATGTTGCTGGGCTAGAAAAAGCCTGACAGAGTGCCTATTAACAAAAGAAAAAAAGCAGACACAAAGTCCCAGTTGACCTGACTTTCATTTCCCAGAAAGATCTTTGGACAAGGGATTGAATGATGTGCAAGAGAGCAGAGCGATAAGTGGGTATCAATGTGATTTGTCAAGACCAGATCATATCAAACCAGCCTGTTTGTTTGTATATTTTTCCTATGATGGGGTAACAAGTCACGTGGATAGGCAAGAAATTAGTAAGATTTTTGACACTGCCTCCTCAAATGGAATTTTCATAAGCACCCAGGGAATTGTGGCCTCTGACTTTGTTGGGCTCCGGGAACAACAACATTGCTTTCCATGACAGCTTTGGTTCAAAAGTCTCATGTGCACTCTGCTGCCCCAAATCATGGCTTTGGAACCACTGATTCTTGACAACTCTGCTGCAAAATATCCACAGTAGTTACTGGCAAATGACAGCCAAGAACCGACTATCAGCAGTTCAGTATTGCACTGAAAAGATTTATCAAGTAAGGCTCTGTAAGAGGCTGTCCTGGGGTCAAGATCCACTGTTATCATTACAGTGACTTAACTGATGGACTAGAGAGCACATATTTTAAATCTGTGTATGACTCTAGGCACTGACAAATTGCAAGCATCTTGGAGGACAGGCCTGAAAAACTGGAGAAATGCTCTAAAAGAAATAGGAGAACACTGAATGTAAACTGGCATGCAGATAGGGCTAAATGCCTCCCTTGATACTTGATGGGAAATGAGAGGAGAGGTAGCAAAGCTCTGGGAATTGTAGTGGATCATGAACTCAGCATGAGTCAGTAATGGCATCCTGTTGTGAAAGAAGCAAATATTATTCTGAGATATATAAACAGCAGAGCTGCACAAAAGACATATGAGGTAATCCTTCCATTGGTAAAGACTCCAGAAGGGAGCTGATTCTAGTTTTGGGTACCACACTTCAAGAAAGATTGCAGAAAGTTCAGGGGAGAGAAATGAGCCTGGTAAGAGGTCTAGAAAACATGCTCTGCAGGGGCAGGTTTCAAGAAATATATCTGATTAATCTATGTAGAAAGGCTGGTGAGAATTATGCCTGCCAGGCTTCAAATAAATAAAAGGCTGCTTCAAATGAGGTGGTAATAAACCTTCCTGTCTCTAGTCATTGTGGATAATACAATAAGTTATAAGCTTAACAAAGATTTAAGTTGGCTTTTATGGAAAGCTTTTTCTCTGGAATAGATGCTTTCAAGAGTAGCATCCCTCTGATGGGGACCATTAAGACCAGACTGGTGAAATACCTGCCAGGAATACTGCAGGTAGAGCTGGTTTTGCTTGGACAGATTGATGGATTATGCTTTTTTGTTGTTGTTGTTTTGTTTCTATGGTAATTGGTTGATTTTGTAAAAACTTCTGAGTTCAGATTGGTACATATTTACCATAAACCATCTCTCTCCTTGTCATAAATATGAACTATAAAGATGCAATGTGTGATTTTAAACTTGTTTATGTGTAAGTAAGTCAAGCATATGGTTAGTCTAAGTGCATTCACTTGTTTTGGTACACTTCTCTTTCATTCAGAAAAACATTGCTGACAAAGGATGGTCGTGGACACAGGGTGTTCCTGCGTCTTTTTGTCCTGGATCAAGGAGAAAAGAAACTAGTGTCAGCATTGGCAGGATTTATAAAAAATCACCTCCACAGTCCACGCCCCATGGGCTGGCATCCTGGTGGGGCTGGGGAGCCAGAGAAGGCTGGCCAAATACATGTCTTCTACCTTTTCTTGCCACACTGCACAGATAGCAGGCAATCTTTCAAGAACCTGTGTGATCACCAGTGGGGTGGTGGTTGACATTAGCCACCTAACCGTGGATGCCCAAGTCAAGAAATGCATACCCCTACACCCCCCAGAGTGAGGCAGTCCTGCTCTGCCCCTCCTCCGTCCTGCTCTGCTCCCAGGCCACCTCCCCAGGTCCCATCAGCTGTGGCTGGTGTTGGATCTTGAGGCTGCAGAGGGGTGGTCAGCTCACCTCAGTGATCAGGCCAGGTGAAGCCCCACAGAAGTAGGATTAATTTGTGCCAGGGGTATCAGTTATATCCCCCAGTACTTGCATAGGCATTAGGTTCAGTGCAAAGAAGACGGCAGAAACCTGAAGCCAGATGGAGACAAAAGCACTGGATTCCTTCTTTTGGGCAAAATGATGTGTAACAAGTGCCTTTATTTTGGCCTGAAATACAGACTTTGGTCTTGTATGTGGCTAAAAAATGTAAGCCAGAGCCGTAACACCCAACTCAGTAGGCAGTCATCTTGTTTTGCTCTTTATTCCAGAGGATAATGCCACTGTTTCACTGTTTATTTGGATTGTTTTTATCTTATCCACTGTATTTTGCTCTGGGCAAAGATACAGGCATTAAGTTAACAAAAGGACCTAGGTATTGCGACACCGAGTGTTGCAGCCCTTAACTGTTAGGCACTGTGCCACACAGTGGAATCCTGAGCCCCATCTGAGATACCCAGGCTCCCTAAACAAAGCGCGGGGTTTAGCACAATGGTTTATCTCTAAGCATCACATGGGAATGTGCCTCTGCCATTTAGACATTTGTTATTTCCCTGCCAGGAAAGTTAGAGAGGAGGAAACAGTGTCTCATGTGACTTGGGAGAACCTTACACCCACTGAATAACAAGCAGCAATGGGGGAAGGGGTGGAGGCATGGGAGCAGTTTGGAAACAGCCTAAAGACAGAAATTTGACACAGAAACCCCTTGGCATAAATTCTTTAAGAACAGTTAGGCTGATGGAGGAGAAGAGGGGTTCCTAGATGATTTGTGAGCAGCAGGCAGGGTGCTAAGCTATTTACATAATTTATTCATAACAGTTTGTTCAGCCAGCTCTACCAAGCATGTGGATACTGGACGCTTTAAATGTTCCCCGCGGGAGAAGTGAATCTCACTGTTTGAGCTGAGCCAAAGGCTACCGACACATCCAGGGCCTTTCTGCCTCCCTTTGTGAGTTTTGAATCAAGTGCTGGAGATGGTGCTGCTTGCTCCCATGCACCGATTTTGTACCTGTGCAGAGGGGAAGCCGAGCACTCTCACATCCAACCCACTCCTGAACTTTTGTTATTTTCTTTTATTTTTGTAGTCACCCTCCATATTGTATGTTAGTGGCCCGAGCTTTCAGGCAATGCATGCTCTGGAAATACACCATCAGTGACTATCAGTTGTGAAATATTCTCAGGTGCTTTTGAGTGCCCGAACCTATTCAGAGCAGTACTGTTCTGCAGGCACATGGGAAAGATAAAACTGCCTGACGCAGCAAGTGAATCCCACATTGTGCTGAGAACAGGAGGGTCCCTCACTCCCTTGCCGCTCCCTCCTGCTTTCTGTTTTTTGCTATGCAAAGTTGTGTGGAAATGAATTAAATGCTTGTACTGAGCATTTCAATGGGACTTCACATAATAAAATAGAAACTCAGTAATATTACCTGTCAGTGACTCTCTGGGAAGCAAAAAGATCCCTGCCAAGTCCTTCTGAATCTTGAGCAATCAGTGTGCGGCGTAGGCATGGCAACCCACAGATACAAATTCCATGCATCATTTGTCTGGGGACTAGTCTCTCTCCAACATTCAGCTTGGAGTTTGACACTGGCCAAGTGTCTAGTTAATCTGAGTCATTGAATTGCTGGAAGGGACTATAGGGTTAAACTGGGATAACCTAAATAGGCTGATAAAAGGCTATTCAGTAAGAGATGCCAGTGCCCAGCATCTCTCAGGTTTTAGCCCACATGCTCTGAGTCCTGAGTTGAACTTAATCTAAAAGAATAAAGGGTAGGCACTGGAAATTCCCCAAAAACTTGGAAAGACACCCAGTGTGATTTTAGTCTCTGCAAGAGTTGGAAAAAATTATTTTAGAAAGAGGTTCACATGGTTAAATATTATTTGGAAGTGTGGTTTCATTTTGTATGTACAGTGGTTTTTTCTTAGTTCCTTTCCTGTTCTATAATCTCCTCTGTTTCTTCAGTGTAATTAGCCTGTTGTTTTCAAAAGGCTGCTGATTGTGTCTCTTCTGTATGTGTGAATTGAACTCATTATGCACTGACTTAGCTCCCTGGGCTCTGTGTGTGTGTGGTGTATGCTGCCTGTGTGGTGCAATCCCTGACCTCCACCAGAAGGAGATTTGCAAGCTCAGAATTTTGCATGTGGTAGTGGGCTGAGGAAGAGAATAATTCAGCAGACTCTTGGCTGAGAAGCAACGTGCCTGAGAGCCCGGGGTGCTGATTCTGGAGTCATGGTCTCTTGTCCTGGAAGCATCCAAGTCTTCATCCTCAGGCCAGTCCCATGACAGGAGCTGATTTAACCACAGAGGTCTGTCAGGGATGTGCTTTGAGTAGTGTCTGAAGTCCAAGTGCTCAGCAGATGTTCTCCAGTGTCTCTTGCAAGATCATTTAAAAGATGAGTCTTGTAGAGGCCTGATGTTTCTAGGGTCTGCTCCACACCAAAGCCTTACCATATAAGCACTGGAAAAAACCCAGTGTTTCTGGTGCCAGCATGGCATAATTATCCTTAGAATAATGATCCCTGTGAAGATGTATCAGGACTTTTAGGCTCTAAATCCTGCTTTTGTGTATTATTTATGGGAACAAGCTAGGACTGGCCTTTTGAGGGGTTTTACAACTCCATGAGTCTTTGGAAAACTTGGCATGATTTGTTCTCTCGGAGCTGTTGGTCTTACAGTCGTGGGTTCCCAGAGCTGGCATAGCTTGTCTGATGGAGCTCTGCCTTTTGGACTTGCTGGCTCCCAGGTGACCTCAAGTTTGCCTTTGATCTTCTGATACTTTGACATCATTTGAGTTCAGCAAATCACCATTTTTGGCAAAACTTTGTTTTGCCTCCAAACTTTCTGACTAGCAGTACATTAGAGAGGTACATAGTTACTTGGGGAGAGTGTTCAAGGGAAATAAAATCTTCCCATTTGGTGTCTCAGTAGCCTTTGAGCTAAGTTCTCAGAGAACTGCCTTGTGAAAGCACAACTTCCTTTTCCTTCCCAGTCTACAGTGTGTGGGCCTGCTATACCCTCTCAGCTCCCATTAAAAATGACAGCTGTTGTCAAGTCATGTCTTCATAGCATTAAGTTTTAATTCACAACAGTGTTGAGAAGATGCAGTTCCTTCATGTCTCTTTTGTACCACTAAGTTCTTGAAGTGTGAAAGACTAGCAAGTATGGATATGTTTTGTAAAACTTCCTAACTTTTCTTCCGTGATATAATCATCCAACCAGTAATGCACAGAAACTAAAAAAGTTTAAATACAAATTATGATCAGGAGCAGGGAGGAAAGGCAAGAAAATTGCATCCCTTTTGTCTTCTACACATACAGTCACTCACAGGAAATCTATTTACTTGGTTTCTGCTTAGAGTAATGTGAATTTCATCCTTAAAGTAGGAGTATTTCTTCATTTAGTGGAGAAAGTCAAAATCAATGTTAATGAGATCGCTCCCCCTATGCAGGGAGGTACTGTAGCTGAAATGAATGTTATTAAACACAAGTACCATCTATGGATGCTAGTCTCCTATTCCATGTTGGCATGACAACTTTCAAACTGATGGTTGTTTTAGCAGCTAAGTGATCAGCCAAAGCGACATTTTCTTCTTGAAGACAGCTTGACAATCTAGCAACTTCTATTGCTGTGTTACTACTAAAATGCACAGTATGAATCAGCACAGTCACTTTATATTTTCATTAGTGATAGTGATAAAGTATATCGCTATGTAAATAGAGGGTATAAATTCTTCTCTGTCCTGCTGCTTGGTACTCAAGAGGAGCAGAATGATGGACAGCCACAAAGGGAAAATGTTTGTTTCATAATGGTGCCTGTTTTTCTTTTATGGAACTCATTCATAATGCCTACGGAAATTAACAACATGGCAAGGGAAAGAGGGATGTGGACAGCAACTGCCATTCCTGTTACCGTGTTGCCGTATCAGCCTCCAGTTTGATAATTAAATAATCTGTTTCTATAAATCTGAATTACATCTTTTGGTGGGGAAGGGGCTCTCAGGTTCTTCCTGGACAAGAATGAAGTGGGATCTCTGGGCACAGGATTGAACTATGCTTGACTTGCAACTAAAAGCTATTTTTGGAAGCAAATATTTTTCTATGAGTAGGAAAAAACAATCAAAAGGTTTAGATTTACAATGACATTTCTGCTAGTAAGTTGCACTTTTAACCTTAGATTCTTAGTCTGTAAGAAGTTGCTCAGGAAAAGCTGAGCCTATGAAAACCTGTGAGTCTGTCACACTGGAGGTGCACTCGTGCTCTGCCTGATGTCTGTCATACACTCACCACGATGTCAGAGTCTCCCTCCTGGGTTTTGACTAATGCAGGTGCAGTGGGTTGTCCTGATCTGCTGACCAGCTTCTTGGACAGGAGGTGGCAAAGAAGAGGAGAAGAAACATGACATTGTAATCACAACCAGGCTAAAACTCCTAGGGTCCTTGCAGAGAAGGCATCATCTTCCAGCACAGCCAAAGGAACGGCCACTCCCCTGACTCATGAGTACATGCATGTGTGAGCATGCTCATGACTGCATATAAAACTGTTTCCATCACATGATCTGTTGTTCATTCATAGTCCAGTGTGAATCATCCAGAAAGTTAAGAGGCTTGGGAGGTGGTATACTCAAGCCTTTAGGGAGGTCTGATCCAGCCAAAAGTCTGGGACTTGGAATAGCTACACACGTTTTCCTTTCCTGCATGCGCTCATCTATCTGGAGGGTGATTCAGCTGTCTAAATGTAATGCCCATTGAAAGACTCCAGGGTATCCATGCTATGCATGTGAACCTATCATGTCTGAGTCCCACAGCAGACCCATAGCCTTCTTTCTGGATCAGCAACTGGAGGTCCAGTGGATAGAGTATCTCACATGCTGGGATTTGACATCTATATGTATAAACTGAATTGCATCCTTAACTTAATCAATTCTGATTTCTTTCAGGAATATATGTATTGCTCCCTGCAGTAACAAGAAGACTGAAGTCTTGGTGATTTAAGAACTGTGGAACTCTTTGAATGTCTTCATAGCATTAAGCATTGATGAGCAGAGGAATGTAGGGCATACAAGCACCAGTAATAGCCTTAAAACTCTAGGTGCTGCACTTCTGATAGTGGAGCTGGTTTATCTATCTCTGCAAGGCCCTGCCTTGTCCTGCCAGTGCTTGGGAAGACTCAGCATGTGAGGGCACTGTCACTGTCTACTGTTGCTGTGGGAAGCACAGAGTACAGGTCTTTGAGCTGCTTCAGGTCAGCCTGTTTGGGGGCCAGGTGTTGGTGTTAGCTAATGAAGCCTGCAGAAGGTTAGGAGGATTTCAGCACACACAGATAAAATGTTTTCACTATGTCTGAACTGATTGATTAGTTGACTTGGTGAGTTGTACCATATAGACTTACCATTTGTGAAGTGTACTCACTCCAGCTGTCTTGCCTGGACTTCCCAAAGTTCAAACACCTGTAGACTTTTAAGGACAGACACCTAATTCCAACTTGCTTGACAATGAGACTTAGGCATAGAAGTCAATTAGGTCATGCAAAAAAGAATATGGAAAGCAACATTTAATATATAGGGAAATGTCATAACCACAGCTGTTCTGCCGCTGCTGCCTTAGTGACAGTAATGAAAAAGTTCCAGCATAATATAATGCCCAGGGTAATGTCCAATGTCTCCGGTGAGCCTGTTCTTTGGATATTAAGCCTGTACAGAAACTGACCTTGTTAGTTGTCCTAGCCAGTTTAATACCACCACAAATCACAACAGACTGTTCATTTTGCTGTGTGGAACTTCTCAGTCTGTCAGTGCTTTTGCGTGCCATTGCAAATGAGGTATAAAAGTAGTTCTGTTCTTCAGAAATACGAAGCAAGGGTGTGAAAGGCCATGAGACACTGAGAAACTAGAGTAATGAAGGCTGAAATTGAAATGATGGCTGAATGCATGCCTCATGTTCAAAAGCTCACATCAGGACCTGAGATCATTTTCAGAAATTATTATGTTATATTCTTCCTGATGGGAGATACATTATACAGGTCAGTGCTGTTATACTTGTCTTCAAACAGGAAAGAAAAGGATACAGTTTACAAATGGAGACTTCCAAGGGAATCCTCTAATATGAGGAAGACCACAGAAATTTGGCCAGCAGTGGAGGTGTCTCAGAACCGAGGATGCCACAGCTCCTGTGCTCAAACAATGTTGATGTTCTGCATAAACTCAGAAACCCTCATGAGATGCACATCATCTCCCAACGGGACTGAGGAGTTGGAATTTGGAGCATTTCCTAAGGAAGAAAATATTCAGAGTCAAATGAACATAAATCTCAGGCCTGAAATGATTCAGATAATAACGTGTGGAAGCTCGAAGGCTGGGACTATTATCAAAGGAAAGAACAAGAGATGAGAGATGGGATCTCTGTTATGATGCAGCAAGAAAATACTTGCTCTATCTTGTTAGCAATGACGTTCAGAAACTTAGCTAATAATAGCCCAGCCCTGATATCAGAGAAATCAGTCCCCACAGACTTAGTTATCACCAGATCTGATTTGTGTACAAGATGTTTAGTACAGCAAGCACAAATGATATGAGCCAAATGAAATGTGACAAACTGTTGGATCTCTCTTTTCCTGTTATCACACCCTGGTAAAAGAATGACACCAGTAAGATACTATTTCAGTCATCTAAGTATTGTCTCATGTACACTTACTTAACAAGGGTACTCAACCAGTGCAAAATAACTTTAGTCAGAGAGATAATTGTTGTCATAATATGATATTATGTTGTTTAACATCAATGACGACAAGCATTTTTGCTGAACTGTCTGGCCTATACTTACGCATGAGTAATCAGTTGTGGAAATGTCAGAAAAGATAGAAGAATGTGGTAAGGAAGAAAAAGTTATCAATCACATAAAACATTGAAACTTCCGAGCCAAAACAAGTGAAAAAACAAACTAATCAAAAACCCACAAGTGAGCTGCGTTCCCTTTGAATATATGATGAGACAAGAACTTGCCTGCTAATGCTATTCAAGTGGTGTCTTCTGTAGAGAGAATTAAACTGCTCTTCAGAGAATGATTAGGAGATTTGGAGGAAATATAAGAAGGTGAGGACCAGCTCCTTCCTCATCCCTCAAGGGAACATCAGCAAAATTTTAGGAGTCTAGTTCCAAAATGGTGAGTCCGAAACCCTGTTGCCTAGCATTTTGAAGTACTGAAGCACCAGGATTAACTTTTGACTTCATAGCTACCTGGATGGTAAGAACTGCTCTAATCTTGACGGAGCTGAGCAACTCAGCACTGCACTCGCATTAATCATGCTCATTGCAGTCATTAAACAGTCACTGGATAAAATAGAGGCAGAGACTGCAGAGCGGTGACCAGTGGTCTGGCGCCATGCTCTCCACCAGCACTGCACAGTAGTATCCCAGCTTGATGTTACCACTCCTCACTCACCCCTAAACTTCTGCCTTTCAGTTTTAACCCCTATAACCTTGATGCTAGTGCATAGCACAAGGAGATAAGGGTTTAGAATCTCCAGCAGGCAAGAAGTTGAAATTGTGTGTTTGAGCTCCAGGAGTGGATTGGCTGCCCCTGTTCAGTGTGATGGCTTCGTGTCTGCCAGTGGGCAAGGATCCGAGACCAAGGAGTCTTCTCCTTACAGAGGTTTATCATCTCAGTTGCAGATGCACACCTGAAGTAGAGGGAAAAGTGATATTTCAGACATCACCTCTAGAGCTCCTCTTGGCTAGGCAGGCATCCAATGGTTGTACTGTATGCACCTACAACCCAGTGCTCCCAGACTTAAAGGACTCCCATTGCCAAAAGTGGCTGGGGCTGACTGGGTACATGTAACTGAGAGTTCACTCCAGTCAGAGAGCTGTGTGGATAGGGAGTGGTTCAGAGCGAGGGGCTGCTGGATGGGAGCTGCCAGGTGAGCAGAGACCCCAGAGCCAGTCAGTGAGAGAGTGCTATCATGCTACTGTTGAGTCACATCTGTAAGACACTGGTGGGACTGGAGCTGGAGTAGATTTAGGCAGAGAGTAATGGGAAAAACAGAGGGAGTGGTTAGAAAGCTCCTTTCATGACCTGTGTTTTGTGTACAGCATCTGTGTTTTCCAGTGTCTATCTATCTATATCTCTGATATTTGTATCTATAACTGAACTACAATGCTGCAGTAAAGTGCTCCTGAAAAGATAATAGTTTTAATTTCCTGCCTGCTATGCTTATATTAAAGAGTCAGGAAGTCTTAGCACTATGGGTTACAACAGATCAACATGTGGAACTTAAGAGATGTGTATAAAAAATAAAATAACAAAACCCAGACTGTAAACATAGTTTCTCAGATACTGAACCCCTTCAAAGGTACTAGCATGTTACCTGGTATGTCGTGATGTCGTTTTAACTTATTAATATCACCTTTCTTTCTGTTTGCTTTCAGGACAAACAGCAAGTCCACTTTCAACTTCCACAAAACATTGGTGAGGCTGTTCTGCACTGACTGCACTCCTGAGTCATCTCCTCTGCTTCCTCCAGTACCCTGCTTTGCAATAAGACAGAGCAAATACTTCTTGTGGTGGTTCCAGCTCACGTCTGGTTGCCTGCCTCCAGAAACTCTGCCCTTGTTAATATTAGGATGGTCCAGGTTCTCAGTTGCTTTCCCCTTTCATACAGCCTTAGCTCATCCTATCCTTTCTAGCCAGGCGACTGTAGGGCTGGACTTTCACATCATCCTAAACATGCTGCATTCAGAGCGGTACGGAGATTATCAAGAATAAAATTCCTGGGAGCCCAGACAGCAAGCACAGGTTGTGAGCTTCCAGGTACATTTTCCCATTTATTTCTTTGTTTGGTTTCTTAAACATTTTTTTTTTAAAAAAAAACAATCAAACCCCAAAACCATCCAAAACCAACACACACATTTTTTTTTGATGTCAGGCAATAGGGAAACTCTTCTGAGCTTATTCAAAACTTGAAAACAATCTGACCTCAGTCTCCTACTACAGATATGTCTAGACTAGAATTTGCTCTCCTGTTGTAACTTGTGTTTATTAGTTGTTTGCCAATTAGCTAGTAGAGTTGGTGAAGACATTTGCAATTGTTAAAGCTAATCTAAACATTCCAAGAAGATGTGTTGCAGCAGTCAGACATTTGTGGTTTACCTTCAGTTGTGCACAGAGGTAACTCGTAAGTGTTTGCCTCATGAACTGAGCAATCATGGACTGTTTAGACTTTCATTTATAACTGTATTAACCAACTTGAAGTAATTGACAATCAATTAAGTTGTGCCACTCAAAACCTATGTAATACCCCCATATTCTAATTTCAAATTGAATTTAAAAAATTGGTTAATATAGGCTCATCTAAGTGGTCATGGTGCTGAAGAATGGAGGATATATGGAACACTTAGCCTAGAAACATGTTTGAGGAGGAGTCTGTGGGCAGAAGAAGAACAGCCTGCTGGATGGCCTCCCGGAGAGAAGGTGGGAAGTTGACTGCTTGCTGGAAAGATGAGAAGAGGAATAGGATGCAAGCCTTTCCATAGTGGATAGCAATGCCTACTATAAGATAGTGTTCAAAGAAGTAGATTAAAAAATGGTGTAATCCTTTCATACAATGAAAGTAACTGTCCCTAGCAGTCTGTTTCATTTAATGGAAAAAATCAGAACAGGAACTTAAAGAAAAGTGGCCAAAAAAAATTAGCCGTTATTTTTTCTACAGAGAGGGTGGTGACATAGGGTTGGCTGCTGAATTGGGCAGTGGGGGTAGTTGTCATGGTAGTGCATGACCAACATGTTTTGGGATGGTACAGCTTGATTACCAAATGAAATCTACTTCACCTCACTGACATCAAGCAAATATTTCAAAATAAATCTAACAGCCAAACATAGCTGGTACTGATAGTATTGAAATAAAATGGATCATAATCTACATACTGCTCCAATAAATGTTTATATTACAACAAATTGAGCATCCTCAGCCATTTGTTTTCATTCTATAGAGAATAATTAGAGGATAAGACATTAAGAGGGATATACGAGGCAATAAATGGTATTCACGGGTGCTTAAACACCAAAGGGAAGTGAAAATATTTGATAACTCCAGCCATCATTTATGGAATCAATCAGTTCCTTCTTCCACCGTAGTTACTGTCATTATTATACAACAAGTCACAGGATGATTTATAACATTAAAAAAAGAGGAAGAAAAGTTTTTTTCACCTAATGAGGACTTTGAAACTCCCATGCCAAAGTCAACTCAAAGGTAAAGCTCAAACTTGTGTCTCAAAAATATAAATTCTGGGAGATTAAATGATTGGTGTGGGAGATGAAACATCCAATGGGGACCTGAGGAGCTGAAAAAGGCCAGTAGGATTAAGGGAAATTGTGAAAATCAAATTAGAATACTCCCACACTAATACGTTGTCTTCCCTGCACCCAGTCTGATGTGGTCCTGTTTACAGAGGGAAAGACTGTATCCTGTCCCCTGGGGGGTGGCGACTTCAGTCCAATGGAAGACTGTGGCCGAAGAGCATACCTAGGGTGCAGGTACCTTTTCTCCTTTTGAACCCTTTGACCCTGGCTTGGTCACTGCCCCATGAGCTACAGGTTTTCCTTTTTCTTTTCCCTCTGACAGAAGCTGAGGGAAAGAAAAGGAGTTTTGTTCTCTTGGGAAAGTGAAGGGTATCACCAGCTAGGAGAAGGAAAGGAAGAGAGAAGCACCCGGCTTCCTCCCTCTGGGGCAAGTGAACCATGCAGGCAGGGCCAACAGATTGTTTGGCAGAAGAGCACAGCCACTGGGCAAGCTGTGGCTGTAGACAACTGCCTCCTCTGCCATGCCTGCATCGTGATTCTGCTTATATCCCTGCTTTCTCAGAAATAATTACCCAAAGACAGAGCTAAAATCAATTAGCTGATCAAGGGAGTGACTTGTGTGGAAATTCAGTGATGTATCTGAACTTAGACTATGTCAATAAAAGCTTCAGTCATAGTGCAAGTTGAGCCAAGAGTGAGGTACATTTTCCCATAACTTCATGCATAGCCAATTCCTTAAAATTGAACAGCCATATTCAGCCCACTTTAGGGCGTAGTCTTTTCCACCGTGACTACATGTCTCTGTGGTAACTACTCTTACCAGACACGTTTGTGTATATATTTCTGTAAGTAAATAAATAATAGATAAGATACTAGTAAATGCTGCTATAAATGCATCAGTTCCTCCGTTGTGTTGCAGATGTCTCCCTTGCATGCTGCCAGCACTGTTCTCTCTGCAGGTCTGTAGAGTCTGTATTTAGCAAAGACTTAGAGCAAAGGGGTGGAATTTTTTTGACTTGAAATCTTTGTTGTGGTTTATCAGCAGCAGAGCATCACTGCATTGGGCTGGCCGGGAACAGTCCACCCTTAGTTGTGATGCCAACAAGGGAAACTGAAGCTTCTCTGATGTCTAATGCACAAACCAGGCAGCAATTGCAGTTTTTGGATAGAGAAAGTGAGTCAGTCAACGTGGTCACTCTCTGCAAAGCAATAAGGAAGAACCACTTCCTAATTTGTCAGCTTTTGGAACTGGTATGTGAAGTAAGGCACTTTTCTGTCTCTGATAATAATTAAAAAATCATCAGAAGAAAAAGACATTTTCTTCTGTTTCCGTATCGCTTGGCCCTATGAATCCCCCTTCTTACTGGATGAGGTGGGAGCCGAGTGGTGGAGCCAGTACATGTTTGACTGTATGGAATTCGTTTTTCAATCTTGGATAATTTTTTTAACCTTCTTTGCTTTTCTTGCTTCACATTTTCCAAAGCATAATGGTTTGAGAAATAACAGGCTCTGTCATGCCTTTAAGATGCTAGAAACTTTCCACTTGCCTCTGAAGTGTGTATCTTAAAGTGAAGGCCTTAAAGAAGATCCAAAAAGCACTAAGCTGTGTAATGTCAAGATCAGGCAGAATCGAGCACTGCTGTAGGGGCTTACACCTCACTGTGAGTGCAGTCCCACCCATGGCAGTCCACCTAACCTATTCACCTTTCTGAGAAACTGGAGACATTTTAAGTTGCAGCAGAAAACTTGTTTGACTTCCTTGATTTCTATTGCAGCTTTCGCCCTCAGGTCCCTTCCTCTTGGCTGAGCTAAACATTCTGGTAACTGCTTTTCTGCCTAGGGCCATTTGTAATTCACAAAGTAGGTGCTCCTTCCCCTCACTCCTTCAAAAGGGCTTCCTTCAACATCTGGTCCAAGACGGCGCCACAGCTGAATTCAGGAAGAGGGCATTGCACTTCTGGTCACTTGACTAAGAACACCCCAAATCCATAGATAAAGAGCAGAAAATCTTTGTTCTGTATATGGTAACAGTCAGAAAACAGAGACAATATAGAAGGCCCAAATTTAATTTTGCCTTCTTTTTCATGCATTACTTCTCCAGAACAGAGAGTACAGGCATTGTTATAGACAGAGGCGTAAGAATCTCCCCTTTTCAGCTGATTAACCTTGCAGTTATGCAGCAGGGTCTGATGCCCTTCTTCTGGCCCTGTGTCTGAAAGACAAAGTTTCTGGATGGACACCAGCAACACAAAGTTTATGGTCGGACCCCAGCTGCAGCAGGAGACCCCTCTGCAGCTCCTCCCTAGTGTGGCTGCATCTGGGGCTCAGATTTTGGCTTGTGAGCCAGGGTCCCCGTCAGCGTGGGAGCAAACCCAGTACCATGGCCCTGCTTTCATGGCACCATCACAAAGCAGGTGGATACCAATATCATGGACTAAGGGAGTGAGGCCACAGCAGCAAGGGCTCAACTTTTGGCAGAGGTGGCCATAGGATGGCACCCGCAGTCAAGGGACACGTGGGCTGTGACTCCCCCCCCCCCGCTTTCAGGCAGCTCAGCTTAGCCAAGGAGACGCTGCCTGTGGGTGTACACAGTAGCGGAGCTGAGAGATTTAAAGCAAATCTTCAATGCCTACAGCCTTTCAGGTGCCTAAACAAGTTAGGTGAAGTTTTTTTTGGCTCTCTGTCCTATATGTAGGCATCTACATTCTGCATAAATTGCGTGTTAGGTGCCTTGCTGTTTTCTTTGGATTTTGCCGTCAGCTGTGAGCAGGAGCACAGGTTTGCTCTGGCACGTGGTGTAGTAGGACAATGCCACCCATTGACTACATCCCAGAAATCCACTCCTTGTTGCATTCTTTCTTCCATCTCTTAAACCCCTTGACAGTGATTACAAAACTCTACCTGCCATTCTGTCACTGCTCCCTTGCAACAAAGCTTACGAATTCAACTTCCCAGTTGTTTGATCCAGTTTGAATCCACATCTGCCAAAATAATTGTATTATTGGTAAAAATTCCACTTTCTGCTCAGCTTCTCCACCCTTCCCATACATACATGAGGTTCATTCTTCAGTCTGGATTTTTTGTTTACTTCAATAATGAACCCAGCGAAAGCAGTGCTCTTCTCTTTGGGGTGCTACCATCGACCACAGGCTGCTGTGCAGCCGAGGAGCAGCCAGCATAGAGAACTGAAGTGATCTCCTTGCTTCAGGATTCAGGTCTGGCATGACACAGGCTACAAAACCTGGATTTGTATGATAACAGTCTGCACTTGTTTAATGATGGCTTCTCTCCACTACTGTTGGGGATCTGTGCAAGCTTTATTTTACCCTAATTAATTTTCACTCCTCTCTGCTTTCATGTTGACCTTTTCCATCGTCTTACAGAACAGATGAATTGTCTGTGAAACTGAGGTTTTTCAGCCATTATCCCCCATAGCTGTGCTCCTTTCCTCTTCCCTAGGGAAGCAAACCCATTGAAGCAAGCTGTTTAAGACATTTGCAAGGGAAACTATGAAGTATTTGGCCTTGGTTTTCAATTTATATATTCTGGCACAAGATATTGGCCAATTAAAGCCATATTTTCATGGATATTTTATATGCAGTCCTTGTATAGATGTACATACAATGTAAGCCACTGCTTGTTATAGATATAAGTGCTACACCGTAATAATCACTTATCATCGCTAGTCAAAAATAATTCTGAATAGACTCAGATTTTTTTTACTGGGACAAACACTACTTACCAAGGAAAGAGTGCATGGAGGGCTCTGCCACTTGGGAAACAGCAAATTCAGGCATTTAATTCCAGCAGAAGCTATTTTTATTGTTGTTGTTATTTCTGCACAAGTCTTACAATTTATGCAATAAATTGGAAATAGTACAAGGTCCATAAGATTTTTAATGGGTTTAAAATGAAGACAATTATTATGGTATCAGTTGCCATTGACATGTATCTGCAGCAAAGTGATACAGAAGTGGCTCACTCCTGTAAGCTGTATTTGTGGTGGGAACCTTCAGCAGAGGTGCTAAGGAGTCAGAGGAATTATGAAAGAAATTAGTAAAGAAAATGACAGAATTGTCGTGGAGGGGTACAGAAAGAACTGGAGACTCTGCTTCCAACTGCCCCCACCTCCCTGTATGCTGCATTCTTACAAAATCTTTTTATTTCTCAGTGTGCTTCTCTGTGTACTAGCTTTCAGAATTTGGTAGAGCCAAACCATGGTAGTCTTTGAGTGGCTATTTTGCAGTTTATGTTGCCCTTGTTCCTTGCTGGTAAATACAGTAATTGCTTGTTATGATTTCTGTTTGTTCTTTGTGAATATAATGACATGTTTTTACAGATAGCTACAGATTTATATATAGTCTAAATGACTTAATTAAGAAAAGTAACTTCCTCTGCCCCAAATATCTCAGAACTGAGAGATTTATTCATGGAAGGAGGCAAAATAAAATCACATTAGAAGACAGTTCATCATACCCTAGAGATTAAAAATTATTTGTGTAATATATATATATTTCTTTTTTTCCTGAAGAATGACTGGAGGTGTGATATTATACATGTATATGACTCCATTCAACATTAGGAGGAAAACAGTCTCATTTAACAGTAGGCAGGAGGAGATGAACATTTTTTTCAGCCAAAAGGAAGTGGTAGATAAATTATATCTCCCTGAATTTGACCAGGACATGTTTCATCTTGTGAAAGGCTGTGTAATATCTTTAATAACCACGGGAATTAAGACTTTACTCATATATTACATATAAAGCTTCACCTCCATCAGGGAAGGAACACTGAAAATCAGCTGACAAGGAGGAGGAATATCCTGATTAATGCTGCTGCCACCATTGCCTCCGAGGCCGTTGCTGTGTGAGTAACACCGGAACTCAAAACCAACAAAGAACTCAGTGTCTCCCAGTAAACCCTGTATCATTATAGTAAAAGTACTCCTTGTAAGACAAATAAGGTATTCCAATAAAAGTGCTGTTTTGTCAGGGCTGCTGCTGGCACAGTAGTGCCAGACAGGAATCCCAGCTCTTCACACCCATAACCAGCATCGTCGCAGTGCTGGCAGAAGATTGCGGTGCGGCTCTGGCCTCAGATGCTGAACGAGACCAAGAATAGCACTGGGTGGTTCACTGTGTGCAATACTGGAAAAAAAATTGTATTTAAATCCAGGGTTTTCCAAAAGTAGCTAAAACCAGGAGGTTATAAATTATTAACCTGTAAGGCAGAAGGTTTAGGACACTGCCACTTGTGTGTCCTGGAATAGTTTCTGCTACCTTTTTGGGACAGAGTAGAACCTTTCATTTAGTTATTGCTTTCCAGCTGAATTTGCAGCAGCTGCAGTTTATCTAGTCCTTGCAGCACATTTTCTCTCCACACAAAAAAGCTGCCCAAACCTAATTTTTTGCCTCATTACTTGACTTTTGTTGTGTTACTAAAATTTTCATTACTTTTAGGTTGAACCCATTAAATCTCTACCTGCCATGTCCTACCGTTCTTTTGCAAGACCCTTTCCCATCAAAGAAGAGGAAGAGAGAGATGTAATCTGTGGTTAGAAACAACCAAGACTAAAAAGCAGAAGCTACTTAATACTATTATTAGTGCTTCTTTTTTCCCCCTCTGAAGTCAATTATGTCCATTATGTTTAAAAAAAGGAAAATACATTTGATGGAAAAACTTGTTTAGCTGCTATAATATACCTGTTAATGCCTAACATAAATTTCTTTTGGCTATAAAATGTAAATTTTTAGTTCAATAGTTGATTTGTGGGCTAATGGTTTACAAAGACAGAATACATAATCAGAAAAGAAGACATATACTGATAATACAGAAAGCCAGGATGAAATTATGAAATCAAACCAACTTGCATACATTTAACCTAAACTCTTGCTTGCAGTCTGGGTAGCTTGATGACAAGAAACTGCAGGACCCTGAAAGGGTGGGGCTGTTACCTGCCGTGCTGTCCCTAGAAACATGTGTACACGTGTGTATTTATATTTATGAATAGGTAAGAAGGAAGAAAAGTGTGTATGTAAGCTTTATGACAAATAACATGATTTATTTATATTTGTGTATATTGCGTATTAGAACGGTCAGATTAGATACAATAGATAATTCCAATAACTTTTTGAATGCACAGCTGAAATTGTGATAGCTTCAGGGATGCAAAAAATGAGGATTTTTATTGCATTAAATATGGAATGAAATAGTGCCATCAGTCAAGTATTCGTTCTAGTTTGCAATTCAATATTACTTTCTATTTACTTAAATTTACCTTTGCTCTTAAAGTTTTCAGTTGTTAATTTTTAAATTCAGGATGAACCAAACTGTTGATGGTCCAATTTATTTGCTGAAGTGCTAGAAGAGAAACTATAATATGTAAGAAATATGGTTGTACAGTATATTTTAGAAAATGCGAATCGAGGTACACATAGGCATACATGTCTTTATCAGCACATCCTGTTTGGACTGTCTTCCCACAAACAGCTTAGGCATTAGTCTCACAGAAGCTGTATATCATTCCCTTCTCTGTTTATTTTTGGCAACTACAAATACCATAGAGGATATTTGTTTTTGCAACACCGTAATGATGAAATAGATTTAGTGGCTGCAGTCACAAGAATGCTAAGCAGATATTCATTTGTTTAATTTCTGCAGCTTTGTTGGAAAAATTCATAACTGTCTCGGGCAAATTGTTAGGAAAAATTTGGACATTTGATTTGTGGTTGTGGCATATTTTTTTAACACCCAAAAAGGTGTCAAGATGGTGTGGGTGCTCACAGCTACAAAAAAAAACCAGTAGAGAAAAAGTTACTGGTGCCACGAGCTTCATGGCACAAAAAAGATACCCACAGCAGTGTGCCCTCAGGGCTAGTAGGATAGGCTGGCTTCGTACTCTGGGAGGAATTGCCCATGTGGTTCATTTTCAGTAGAAAGCAAGGTAGCTGTGTGCCAGAGGAAAAAAGTTACCGAACAGTTCTTACTTTGCGGTACCTAAGATGGAATCGTAAGCTGAGATGCTGTTACAGGATGCCTTTCTTCTGTCAGGATGGGGTTTTTTTGACATTGCATTCCTTGATGGAAAGATACACCTTTGTGGGAAAGATAAGAAAGGCCGGAGTCTCAGATCACCACTGCTCACCATTATTTCTTTAACTAGGAGACCAGACTCACTGTAACTGAGGCACTTAATGAAAGTACTTATAATTCTGTACAGAAAGTGAAGATCCTTCTGCAGAGAGGAAGCAACAGGGGTTCTCACATGAGCTCCTCAAGTAAAGCTCTTGAAGTGGAGGGGTTTGAAAGCAGGTTGGTGTCACAAGGCAGCCTTGAGTAGCAGGTTGGACTTGCAGCACTTCTGAGAGATCTGCTTTATTCCTGTGTCCCTGGGCTGAACAGGCTCAGCCTGCAAGCAAATCAACCCGAAGCTGAGGAAATACAAGAAAAGAACAGCATGCTGCTCCATCTGCTTTGCTTGCAGTGGTACCACACTTTTTCTCCCCCCTTCACTGCTTGGAGTCTAACAAGCCCAAAAGCTACTTAGATACTGCTCAGACTTAGATGAGCTGTTTTGATCTGTCACCTTCTGCTTGTCTGCAGCTCAAGTGTTAAGTTTCCCCTCCTGATTTGCCTGTGGTAATTAGGTCAACCAGCTCCTGCTTCTATGAACTAATTGTCAGCATTGTCTGCCTTGCTTTCCTCCAAAGAAACAAATCTAAGGTGGACAAGACAATGCTGGAAACAAAGAGTGGCCTAAGAAAAAGGATTTATCTGCCCTTTTTTGCTTCTGCTATTTTTATCCCTGTCTCAATATTGCACGTGATATTTCTTCCAGCATATTACAGAGGACCCTGCTGTACGTGTGATGCCTGTGGGTTTACAGGACATTGAATATGCAATTTTTTTTTTTGTTTCTGCTCCTTCACTGAGCACTTTCATTGCTGTTTTTTGTTTTCTTTTTTATTGATAATGAAGAAGCAGGCAAACATCATAGTCATGAAATAAGCTTCATTTTCCAGTTTATTAACTCTGACCTGAAGGGCACTTCTTGTAGTCACCTTTTTGAAGGTAATATGCTGTTTGTAGAAATTATTTAAACTTTACAACCTCTTCCTTCTTATTCCCTTGAATATTCCTTTAGAATTGATTAGGAGTCTGCTAACAAAATAGATTCTTCTTACTTTTACATATAGATATATATGTAACATCACCTTGCCACCACATTAATGTTTTGCGTAAAGGCAGGATTTCTGAAAAAATTGTCTTTGCTTCAGATTGGTGACTTGGATCTACCCCACAAGTGCTCTAATTTTGTTGCTATTGCCTGTCCCCAGATGGCTGTCTCTTCATTTTTTTAGATGAATAGTTTCAAAGAGCTTTGGCTTTGTCCCACCAGGGAAGTGGAAAATATTCTGTAACATCAGCTTGAAGAGGAAATTATCTTCCTCCCAATTTATTTTCATGGGACAATGGGAACTGAGAGGTACATACTTGACACCAACACAGCGAAGAAGATTTTCAAGAATTTTCTAAATTATGCTTACAAATCCACCAGGTGTTGTTATTCGGTTAGGTAGGAATCATGTAGACTCTTAACTGAAAAGAAAGACTCCACTGCTTTAAGTACTATTCAGAGAGGTAATAAAAGATGTCTTCTGTCTACAGGGCTTGTGGTGTACATGGCATTTGAGAGATGATGGGCAGCTAGAAGCAAGTGGGCATAAAACTGGAACAGTACCGCTCAGCATTTGTTATGGAGTATATTTGAAAAGTGGAAGGGATAGCTCTTATCATGAAATTTGGGATATAATGTAATGCAGACCTCAGGTCATTTGCACATATGCTTAGCTGCTGCTGAATCGCGTTTGGCATAGGCAAATCTTTGTTCATTTTGGTGAAAGTCTGATTTTCAGAAGAGTTTTTGAAAGAGTCTTCTAAGAAGAGAAGCTGAGGTTTTTTTGATTGTGTTGTTTTACTTTATTTTATTCTTTTTACACTAGCCCTGTGAATTCCATATTTGAATCAATCTTTAATTGTTAGTTGTTTTATCATTTGTAGTGCTAACATCAGTCAACAGTTATTATATGTGTTATTGCTTGTGATCTCTGAGTGACAGTGTTGAAAGATCAGGTTGACATTAGCAAACAATTCCATCTTGCAAATGAGTAAACAGATGTTTAGCTTTACATCCTTCAATGGACAAGTTACATGGATAAGTACCTGCCGTGTCAGTGACTCAAGATTATTTTCTTCAGACAATGAACAGGAGTTGCCCAGCAGAATTTTTATGTTGCTCCAATATTGTAATCTATTGCCATAGATTACTAGTGTTTACTTTCAATACAGAGTTTGCTGGCACTGTAGTAATTTAAAACAGGATTTTAAACACAAGTATAGATTATATCTACTCTAACAACTTTATCTCCACAGTAAATATATACAAATTTTAAAATTCATCACTCTGTAATTTTCAGCTAGTGCTTAAAGTATTATAATTACACATTCTGTGGTGATAAAACATTCAAGGTTTGTTGGTTTTTTATGATACCACAGGCTGGCAAGACACCTAGATCAGGCGTGTTAATGCTAATTGGCAGATAAAGCATAAATCCGAGGGAGTCTGCCTTTTTGCCAGTTTTTTGTTGATTGGAAATTGAATTCTTTTTATCCTAGCTTTTGCTATTCAAAAATGCCAGGCTATTCACTGCTGTCTTTCCTCTGTGCATTTTAATCCATCAGTTCTGTTATTCCTTTAATGCCTTGTTGTTTGTTTTTAATCCAGTAGACTAAATCGGTTTTCTCTTTAACTGCCTTTAAAAATCAATCATACAGGACTTCCTAATGCAAAAAACAATTGGCTCTGATGACATAGCTGTAACACTGACGAGATTTTTCTTTGTTGTTTATTTACAGAGGTGCATGACCTAGTGATAATAGCAGTGATATACTTAATTTGAAATATAAGTTGGCTGGGTTGTCAGGTGAATATACACTCAGTTATGCCCTGTGTAGTTCTTATATCAAATATTTCAAGCGTTCCAGGGTGAATACTACTTTGAGACCTGATTCCTAAATACCTTATGGTCTGAATTTATTCACCTTATATTGTTTATTATTCTTATTTTTATTCTGCAAGTAAATATAATTTTAAACTAGATGAAGGACTCTAGAACCTTCTCTGAGGCTTCCATGGCATGGATCTTCTTCAAAATAGCTCAGTAACTTTTCACAGAAGGGAAAGGTTGGAAATTTCTTTCGCAGCCAGGCTTTTTGTGGCTACTGAAAATAATGGTATGGATTTGATGCATATCTCAGGAAGCTTCTGTTGGATATTTCTCAGAAACTAAAAAAATGCACTTGGGGAAAACACTCTATGTTTGCTTTATTTCTTGTATTTTCCCATGAAGCATCCACTGATGGCTACCGCTGGACGGAGGGCATTGAACGAGGTAGACTTCTGAGCTGGCTGATGCTGATGAGAGTAACTCACCTTTGAAAGAGGGAGCAACTTCCAGCTGCCATATCTGCTGTCAGCTGAATGTGATCAGCTTGTGATTAAACAGACTGATGGTCACCATAGCACATAAAAGCATTATGCTCCTTTCAAAGCAGCAGCAGCTTTGTTCATCTTTGTTCTTCTTTTCTGAGACAGTATCATAATGGTAGAGCTGGCATGAAATTGTTGTCCTTGGCTACTGAAACTTTACCTCAGGGGAGGTTTAGACTGGACATTAGGAAGAATTTCTTCACTGAAAGGGTGGTCAGGGATTGGAACAGGCTGCCCAGGGAGGTGGTGGAGTGGCCATGCCTGGAGATGTTTAAAAGACGGGTAGATGAGTTTCTTAGGGACGTGGTTTAGTGGGGAGACAGGCACTGTTGGACTCAATGATCTCAGAGGTCTCTTCCAACCTTATGATTCTATGATTCTATAATACACAATGCAATTTAAAAGCAAATACACAGAAGAGGTTTAAAGTTGCTAACAGACCTAGTGTGTGCCATTTGTGTAGTATGCAGACGTGAAGAAGGCTGTTGAAACCTGCTTTATCTTAACCACTACATTTCTATTGTTAATTCATCATGTCTTATTTTCAGTGGATTTTAAGACTTTCTGTGATACATATGTGGGAACATCAGACATATCTACCAAATTATTTCAGTCTTGAAATAACTTGTGGATCTGTGGTTGCCAGTATACAAATGTCCTAGCTATTGTTCAGGGGAAATCAAACCTTCATGTGTGAAAGCACCTGCCACAATTGCAGGCTTTGGGTGTTAGCAAGTAAGCCCCCTCATTACAGTGCAGACCAAGCTCTACAGACAGCCTGGGTCATCTTCAGCATCTCCATGTGTTTGTAAAGTCAAGTCAATGCTGTTCAATGGAATGAACATTGTATTTCACTTGTAAATAAATGTACCTACCCTCTGTGTTTGTCGAAACCAAATTCCGTAAGTGTCTTCTTTCCATAGAGCATTGTACGATTTTGGTTACTTCTCCCGTGATGTCTCAGGGGTTCCTGTGAGCAGGAAACTGTGACTTGCAGCATTTTGCCATCTGCAGTATAACTCAAATGTCCTTTCTTTTGGTCCATGACCTTGTATTCAAGATAAAGACTATGGCTTTGTGCTATGTAATTGTGTTGGTTGCAGATAAGCCTGGATTTCATGCAAGGGAGGACTTCGTTGAGTGAGTCTCAGCTCAGTGGAGACAAAACTGTGTTGTGATGAATGTAAACAGAATTTTTAAAAAGGTCTTATTTTGTCAGGATTTTGGATGTTCCAGTGATACCTGGATGCCAGTATTTGCAAGAAATGACCTTACCTCCCAGTTGAATTTTGTTCTTTTATTCCTCTGGAAGATGGAAGACCATTTAGTTACAACTAAGCAGATGTCTTAATTCAATTTGCTTTTGACATCTGTTTGCTTAATATGAGATTTTAACAAAAACACTTTTTTACACAATTGATAGGTACAAGTTCCATTAAATACTTTTTTTGATACAGTATTTTATTAACATTCTTTTCTTTAAAATCCAGCATCAAGCTGAAAATTTTAGTTTCATTGTCTTAGATACACTTATTCTTTTCTCTAACCTGTTGGCAGATTGTTTTGTATGTGTTTCTAAATAATGCCTAATGCTCTGTTCTCTAGGCAGTGTATTATTTAAACCACCAGCAGAACATGGTTAACTTACTAGAAAGAAGTAGGAACTGGTTAACTTACCATTACCTACAATGCATGGAAGCCATCAAGTTTGAAAATAAAAAAACAATTTTGTGTTTCTTATGGATCTGGACCACGTCTTGAGCCAGAGTTAGGAGTGAGAGCTGTTCATGCAGTGACATAGGATGATTGAACTACAGAGCTGAAAAGACCCACAAGAGTCTAATCCATCTGTTCTAACTCAGACAGGCCTAAATAAGCTTCACTGGATGGATGTCTTGAACAACAACGTACAGCATTGCATTATACTATGCTCATATATTTATTTTTGCAAGCTGTGCTCCTACAAGGCAATTCAACTATTTTATCGTCAAACATGATATATTAGGCTTTCTGGGACTCAATTCCCTTCAGACACTGAGGCAAAACATCCTTGTTCTTGAAGGCATGGTCCATGTTCCTTTCTGTGCGTGACTGTGGGCAAACTCCTCTGAAAGGTGGGAATAAGTCCTGCCTATTAGAATGGAGCAAAGAAACTGAGTGTGGTTGGCTGCACTGACAGAGAAGTAACAAAGTCTACAAGAGGTGGGTGTAAAGCAGTGATAGGTCCCACACCAAGAGCAACAGAGCTATTGATAGCACATAGTGTCTGCAGTCCACTGTAACTAAGCATGGAGATTCCTCTCTTCAGGTAAACCAGAGATTATCAATTAGGTTCTGTAAGAGCTGGGTATTTTCTAAACACACTTAGAAATGGTTAGGATTAGTAACAGACTCCTCAAAACCCTTCCTCAGAAAACTCCAACAGGACTTTGTAGAGGTGGCTAATGCTATTATCAGGCTGCGCATTAGGAATTCTTTGCATGTGAGGAGTTGCAGGAAGTATAGATATAAATTGAGTGGAGATTTGACTTTTAGCTAGGTGTAGGAAACAGAAGTACCAGACTATTGTCTCGGTTCAACCCTCGCCCTGGCGAGTATGAAACTGAGCAGCTTTTAGTCCTAATATCCCCCAAGTGAAAAAAAAAAGGCAGAATTGGAGAGAGTTTTGCAGGCTGGAAACTGACACTAAAACAGCTTTAATGAAACAAAAATAATAAAAGGAAGAGAACAATATTAAAAAGGAAAATAATAAAATATATACAAGTATACAAACCCAATTCCAACTTCCTCGATGTCTGTATGAAACCTTTGATGCTGCAGGGCAGGCACAGGAAATGTCCAGGGATTGGACTCAGTGGCAGGTGGGAGCTGGACTCAGGAACTGGATCCAGGAACACATAGATGGGTTCAGGAGCAAACAGACAGGCGAGATCCTCCTGAACGTGTTGGCCATCAAAGAAGAGGAATTGACCCTTGTCATCTCTAAGCTTTCATCCTGATATGATGTGTATGGCATGGTTGCCCAGGCTGGGTCGTCTGTCTTGTTTGCCTCTTCAACCAGGCGTGAGCCTTCACCACCAACTCTGAGATGACCTTGTTTTACATAGGAATAGCTGTGAGCAGTGGCCTCTCTACATGCCAATGCCTCATTACCTTGGTGATAACTATCAGGCTGAAAAATTGGAGAATAATATCCTGCTTTAGCCCAAACCAGCATGCTATAAATATCAACAGTTGAAACAATAATATTTGGGAAATAAAACCCAGTTTCTGACATGTTGACTATGCTGTACACCTTTTGCTAGTCAGGATTTGAAACATGTTTGTAACTGAAGCAAGATTTTGTTTTAATGACAGGAAGAAGGTTCTATCACTGGTGCTCAACAGAAATCAGAAACTGATGTTACAGTGTTGGTTAAATAACTGTACTGGCAAATAAATGAACATTGAGCCTTGGTTTGTTATTTTCAGTCTTCTCTGATAGACAGCTCCACTTGTTCTAACTTCTGATTCAAACAGATAAGTTCTTAGGTATTTGCAATGAACCTGTTTTCTCCACAAGCTGTTGTTTCGTGGTCTGTGTATGACAGAGAATCCCCTAAACCAGCAGTATATCAATGAGTTGATGGAGGGCAGATATGCTGAACATGTGGAGGAAAGTGTTACAACAGAAAGTGAGTGAGGTCTCCTCAGGATTAATCTTTCTGGAGGCCTCCCAAAGTCTGAAGGCTCTCACCATCACAGGTTACATATGAAACAAGTTCTGTCAAATCATTGCATTAGTTTACCTCATATATTTTCTTTTTACTTGTTTTTTTGATGCGAAGCCCTCAGCTATGATGCTAATTCTACCTGCAAAGAAAGAAAAGGAAATAGTCCACCTGACACCGAATGGGGTGTATTTCCAACTACAAATCAAGTCAATCAGTGCTAAGGCTCAGAGGGAAATTCTGTCTTGAGGAGCTAAGTATTTTGTCTTACATTGTGCTGAGTTCTGCTACAGGACTACATTGATTGTGTTCTGCTACTAACTAAATAGCAAAAGCACTGTTTTGCAACCATGACATACCCTGCTATCTTCCCTCAGTGATGAGCTCATGCAGATTACTCCAAAGGGATACTTACATTTTATCAGTGGCGCCTTGTTGCACAATTTCCAGTTTCTTTCTTGAAGATACAATAAAAGATTTATGTCTGAAGGACTATGATGTGGTTTCCATCTAAGAGCAAAACAATTCCTTCTAAAAAAATACCATATCCCCCAATGATTTCATAATTGCAAACAGTGTTGATGAGCTCTGTGGCTTAAATGAGTTTATAACATATTTACTGTGTTTTCTAGTGAATATTTTTTGATGTGCTTAGTAAGGAAAATAATTAAAATCCCCCTGCCATTCCAAATTGACACAAAATAAATGTGATCCATTAGTTGATGTCTACTGTAATAAGTAATTTTTCTCATTTCATTCTAAATTTGTTTCAAAGATTTCTCTCTCTCTCGCTCTCTTATATGTGTGTGTATGTGTTAAATAGTTTCAGGTCTGAAATTCAACCATGTTTTTCATTATCAGACATCAGAAAGGCTTTCTTCTCTTTGTGTTTTCATGCCACTTAGGGATAAGCAAGACTCACAATACTGCGTGTTTTTGATGTATGGGTAAAAGTCACATCTTCTGTTCTCAGTGCAGAAAGCTTATCTGCACTGCAGATCTCACTTGCATATTCTGTTCTCATCCCCTGTGCTAGGCTTCAGGGCTCCAGTTGTTATCACCATGATTTCCACATGCAGAATATTCACGATTCCTGCAGTGTGGACAGGAGAATTGGTCTGTATCAGTGATGTCCAAATGCAGACACATATTTTACAATATGTCTAGGATTAAAACATTTTCTGAATCTAAGCTGCTATGAGAGAAGAAACATGAGATACCAATTTAAAACACTGGAGAGACGATTTTAGGTGACACTGTCTAGATGGTTGCAATTATTCTCTCAAACCAAATTATCGTGGTGGTCTTACTACTTTGGTTATTCTCTTTCTTTTTACACCACTAGAATTTGATGTTAGAAATGTGTTATATTTTAGCCAGTCTATGATAGTATCTGTTACTGTTACTTGAAAGACTCTCTGAGTGCTTCTTGGAAACAATTTACGGTATATCAGCTCTGATTGGAGTTAGCTGTTCCCTTATTCTTACTGCTACATACAGTGGATCAGAATGTCTTTTATTTTTGGAAACATCTTAGCTGTTGGATAAAATCTGTGTTCCTCTCTATTCAGAATATCTTTCATCTAAGAGTGAGTATTCTGAGGATTGAATTAATGCAAACCCTTTCACATATCTATGTAATGTGATGTTCTCAATATTGCCTTAAAGCAGGAAATTCTATAGCCTGGTAAGAAAGGGCATTTCAGCTGCAAAGGTTACACTATGGTGTTAATACTCTCAGAATGAGTTTCAACCTTTGTATCTCCATGTTACACACAAGAGACACCAGTCACTGTGGATCTGGATCAGAGTCTAAATTTTGCAAAGTTTCTGAATCTTTACTTTTTCTATTTTTCATCAAGGACTTCCCCAGGCCTGCTTCATTTCCCCTTTTTTTAATTTGCACCTAAATTAAGCCCTAATTATTAAACTAGACTATCACCATTAATTGCTGACAGAATGAGTAAGAATAAAGGGAGGGTTTTAACTTCAGACTGGAGGAATTTAGTAAACAAGGCATGGACTCCCTGCTGATTCACTGTGAGAAGTTAATGCAGTACCTTGTGAAACCCAGGCTTGGCAAGATGCTGTCATTTGTGGAAATGAATTCTCTGGGGCACAGCCGTACCAACTAAGATGGCTCAAGGTGGTTGTGTGATGTGTTTATATGATAACATCTTTCTGGTAATTCAAAACTGGAGGCTGCTCTACAACGTACACAAGGACCAAGGATAGAGTGGGGAAAGAATGGTGAATCAGACTATAGGCTTAAGAAAAAACATCAAAGATTTTCAGCTTCCTATTATAACTCACAAATACTGCATGCCTTTGCATTCAGATTCCTCATTCATGTAACCAAGATTGCAATGGGAGTGGAAACAACAGAACATGCATCCACAGAAACAAAGGCATTTGTATTATTCTGTGTGGCCCTCAGAAGCTGCAGTTTGGATATAATTATGACTCAAAGGAAAGGACATAAACAAAGCAAATGCAATATTTTTGTGTCTGATCTATTCCAAAGAAAGCTTATGTGATTGCAAAGTTTTGACAGTCTGTCAAAATCAAGTAGAAGTGTCGTTAAGGATAAAGCTGTGGTACAGGAAGAATTAGGACAATGTTATGCCATGAGGAGTTGCATTATGGATTTACTTTGCTCTTTCAAAGATTTTTGAGAAATGCATAGCAAGAGGCACTTACAGCCGAGACTTCTAAAGTAACCTCTACTTTTAGGTGTTTACACACCTTTGATTCATCCTACCTAGTCTTAGCTACTCAGCTGAACTACCTAAGCTGGAAGGATTACTGCCCTCATGTCCCATAATAATTCATGGAAAGGCACAGGTACCTGAAGAAAGTGAGTCAGAGCTAAGAGGAGATGTCACATCCAAGATGCTGTTCCTAGGCTAATTGACCTTAAGAAAGGTCAATTTTAGTGACATTGTTTTTACATTTCATCTAGAATGGACATCTAGAAATAAAGACTGATGTAGAAACTTAAAGCTCAATACTTTAAGGTATTCAAGTACCTTAACTATAGGATGATAAATAAATGAAAAATCTTCCAGGGTCATAGTGCTCAGGTCCTTGCTCTAACACTTGCATGCTATAATACTTTTAATATAACATCTGGGAATGGCTCCTAACTGGTCATTGTCTGCTTACTCAGGTAAAGACTGTATTTAAGTTACATTTTCACCTTCAGTTTTGGCCCCCAATATATTGAATTGTGAAGGGTTCTTGTTAAGTCTGCATTGAAATTTGCAAATGTGCAATACTGAGTGAAGGATATGACTCCTCTGTTCCTTACAGACACACCTGTGCCCATTCCCCCTTCACATGCAGCCAGCTGAATGTCAGCCACCCCCTGCCTGGAAGGTGTGCAGTTACAGTAAGTTTTGCAGAGAAACAGCTCCAAGCTAGCTTGCAGCTTTTGGACTAGCACTTTCTTGCATCCATCTGGCTTGAGACAGGTATAGGTCTGACTGCAAAAGGTTGTAGAGATGTACCATACCCTGCAGTCAGGCTGATTTCAAAACTTGCTTCCGTTATGGCTGCAGCACTACTTTGGAGGGCAACCTTCTGGAAACCGTTTGTTGTTATTCAAGTAATACAGTAATTTGCTGCAATATAGCGATACGCTGTGTATTGGGAAACTTAGGATCTTTTCTCATCTTAGATCTGCTTTTCTGAAAGAGTGTAAACAAGGTGCTTTGCTTCTTTTTTGTGCTGTTTCCTCACTTACTCGCTTAATGGCAGGTATCCGCCTCTCATAAAACAACCTGAGAGCAGCCAGCAGGAAGTATCACATAAGTGGATAATGGGAAGTTTAATTGGGTTTTATCTATAAAGTGTTTTGACATCCTATGATAAAGACTGTTTTCTGCACGTTATTATTAAAATATTATTCATTTATATTTAGAATTAAATGCATTAAATATTAATTAATTTTTATTTCTAATAAAAATTATCTCTTTTTAATGTTTAACAATCAAAGTTATTCTGTTTTCTGGTAATGTTACCAGCTGTGTTCTGAAAGGCTGAGAGTTTTCCTCTCCAAAAGCTGCCCCAGTGTTTCTGGGTGGAGAAGTGGAGGAACCTTGCCATGCCAGATTACATAAAGCGGTGTCAGAGTTGGACTGCTGTCATCCATGCTGATTTCAAACACAGAGCTGCCACTGGCACATTTGCGGGTTGTGCCAGGAGACCAGTCTGAGTTAGTAATAACTATTTGTCTTGTGCTTCAGACTGGATGTCCAAATGATTCAGTTTATACATCAGCTGGGTGACACAGTTTTTGAGGTGACTGGCCAGAGGATCTTGATGATTTGTAGACCCATATTTCTGAGAATCAGACTCCCCAAACTTTATCTTGCGCATTTTGGTATGAATAACTCCTCTAGAAGCCTTTGTCCAATGGGACTCTAGACACTAACATTCAGCAGTGCAGTGTGTTGTCTGCTGGATAACAGCCACTTCTGGATGAGTCTTCAGAAAGAAAAGCTGCAGGAATGTCATTTCTCATCAGCTGGTGTCACTGCTTGGAGCCAGATGTTAGCTGCTGGGCGTGGTAGTACAAAATGGTCTAGAAAAGAAAAGGAAGTGTTTAAAAGGAAACTTTCTGACTAAGCTATAGGCAAATTCAGCAACCCCCCTTTTTTTTACAATGATAGCTACCGGAAGCTGAAGAAACAGATCTCTGACATTTTATAGTATGTTTATTCTATTTGATCACATAGGAGATAATGTCATATGCTTATTTTACCACATACACTCCTAATAAAGACTCAGAATTTCAGCTATTGGCAACAAAAAGAAGAATATAAAGTATCTTTTGACTATTCAAGCACCAGGATGTTTGGAAATATGCAGTTGTCTGTAATTTTAGTTTGTATTTCTTAAACATTCTTCATAGTAAATGTCTTAATTTATGAATAAATGATAAACTGATTATTGGAAATCTCATAAGTAAGACAATTTGCCTTTTCTGTTTCTTTCTAAAATAACCCAGCCTCTGGGAATAAGGAATGTTTATGGTGAACAAAAAGGACTATATTAAAGTATAAAAATATGAATAAGGAAATGCTAAATGGCCTTTGGAAACACAGCGCATAAAGCATACACAGTTCTTCCATGTTTTAGGAGGAATAGCCAAGCATCTGATAGTGGCTAGTGAGTCACCCGGTGTGAAGCAGGGTAATTCTGGTAGGACCAGCTCAGAGAGTGAGAAAACAGTCACTGAGAGTGAAGCACCTAAATACGTACCAGACCCCAGACTGGAGATGAAAGCAACCACAAAGGCTGCAAGCACTGCTGTCTTCACTGTTAACTGCACTAAGATCCCATGCACCTGCTTATTAAAGTGAACATACAACTCCCAATGACAGCCCAAAAGTGCTTGAATAAATAAAAAGAGTTGGGACTTCAGAGTGAGATCTCAAACAGCCACAGACCTATTTTGCTAACTGGAAAAAAGGCTGAGGTTAGCTGGATATCACGAGCCCTGAGTTTGAGCTAGAACTGTACTGTCCTCTGTTCAAACCCCTATACAGCCTTTAGCCTTCTGGACTGAGGAGACTAAGAATAGATATCCTTTGAAAAAAGAGCAGAGATCTTCCTCGTTTTTAGAAGAGACTTGCTGTGGGACAGAGCTCCTTTTCATTATTATTTGTTATTCATCTCAGTGGTTAGTACACTCATCCAGGATGTGGGTGACCCAAGTTCAGTTCCTTCCTCTGCCTGAGGGGCTGTAAACTCGCATCCTGTACTTCCTTGGAGAGTTCCATAACCACCAGCCTATGGACAATTCTTAGGGTGGGGGAGACTCTATCCATTCTCTTGAAGTGGTTCCTCTGCATGCTGTACTTTTTCTCCAGCTCAAGTTAAGTACGCTGTGTGAAATGGAGCAGCTTCAGCAGGAAGGTTTCACAGAACCCTTCTCATCATTTCTTCAAATTTCGCCCACATTTTAGAGTTTAGATCAGTTTCCTGAAAAGCAGGATGTTTGAGTTTGATTTCCCGGGGGCTGAGAAGTAAAATATATCTTCTCTGTTTTGTGTAAGTGCTCTGTTTACTTAGCCATAGAGAGTAAGACTAAGGATGTATAAGGAATCCTCTTTGGAGGATTGAGCTCTAAATGTCTTTCTAGTGTAGGGAAATTTGTGGTCTGAACCCTAGTGACAAGACTGTCCAAGTGTATAGGTACAAATGTATTTCAAGAAGCAATGCATCATCTGTAATGGCACACATTTGACATTGTCCAGATCAAAAATTGCTGTACTGGTTTAAACCAGAAACACATTTTATGTTTTGCTTATTGTCCCACTATATAGGTCTGTAGATGGTGATGTATGATAACTCCTTTGAAAATCTTCCCGTGTGTGGCACTAATTAGGAAAGAGTATTTATAAGCATCAAGTATGAGGCGGAAGAGGGGCAGACTCTGATCCCAAGTACTATCAAGGTAGCCTAGATTAGAGAATTTCAGTGCAGTGGGCTAGCTGAGGTACGTCTGACAGCAGAATGAACGTCTGCTCCATCAAACAAAAGCCAAGAGAATTTTAAGGAAAAGTACTTGCTGGCTGGGATAAGTCCAAGTCTACACTACAGTTGTCTCAGTTTCAGCACCGATTTGAGGAAGAGAAAACTCAGCCCTTCCCGGTGCTGCAGTCACACTGCTGCTCCTCAGGGACCAGAGCACAGTCCAGCATTGGCTAGTGGGAACAGCAGCCAAAAACATTAGCCCTTGCTTGCTCCAGCATAGAGGCCAGGAGGACTTTGCACATTGGAGTTTGCAACACCAGGAAACAGCTTGTTGTAGTCCTAACAGCAACACGCAGAAGCTTGGTCTGGGGCTTAGGAAATCAAAGACCCTAATCTCTATTTTATCTCCTGACTGCACTCAGTGTGAATGAATCCCCATTTCTAGGGAGCACTGACCCGCCAACTGCGTGAAAGCTTCACTGTGTCTGGGAAGCCATGCGTGGATCAGACACAGCCTGCTTGAAAGTTAGATAACTTTTCTTACAACCCTCAGCAATTACATTGAATTGCTCTATCTCAAGCATACTGCTGCTCTTAAACTACCCAGTTACAAGGCTTAGAGGAGATGGATTTTTTATCACGTAAACAAATGGAGTAGAAAGCCCAATATGCCAGACAGGTCTGGCTTCTTCATTGTTTTTAAATACCTTTTTCTCTGATGGCTTGCACTGATATCTGCAGACTGTCCCTAAACTGATAACTGATGTCTGACTGATAGCTGATGCTCAGAGTAGTTAATAATGGTTGAACTGCTGTTCTAATGAACCAGGGTGCAACAGATAAGCTATTGGGCAACTTACCCAGCTTGTTAAAACAGTGATAAATAGCATATCACTTGTTGAAGCCGAGTGAGGCTCACTTCTTAAGGTAGCTGAACCAAAGCCAAGTGTAATCTAATCCAAGCCCTGATCTATATCTTATTTGAAAGTCTGAAGATCTCTGATTATCATATTTTGAAATTGCTCTTGATAGGAGTCCACATATTGTGAATTTATAGGTCTGTTGTTCCCACCACATTTATAACCTCATCAGGGTAGGGTTACATTTTTTTTGGATTTCTCACATCACGAAGGAGTCTCTAGGGGATCATTTCCAAGTAATCGAATTTAGTTACTTCATACAATGGTAGGTGAAATTAGTGCAAAGTAACAGGAGCTAGATTAATGTGACTTCAGGAAATAATCCATAAAAATCTTATGAGGCCTTTAGCAGGTTGTAAATTGGATTTTAGGCATAAGGAGAGAGAAAGTAAACGAAAAATCCTGAGCAAAATAATCAGTCAGTAATGAGAAGTACTAACATTTTAACGCTTCATGCTGAAATAAAATACCAGAGTAAAACCCATAAAATTGACTAACAGTGACATTTTTTAATGGCAAGAATGATTAAAATTGTGATTATAAATGTAAATAAATGTCTTCTGCTTTTCTCACCAAACAGTTTAATCCATGTATCATAAAAGACATGCAAATCAATTTAAAAAAGAGATGGAAAGAAAAGAAAAATGCCTCTCAAACAATTACACATCCCATGCCTGCAATGGAGAATTTTTTTTCATAATCTAAGCATGACTTGTTACCAAATATTGATAAAGATTTATCAATGGGGAGCAACAAGTTTGTTGTCTTCAATCTGAGGGGCGATCAGTTTGTATTAATTGAAAAGAACTTATTTTCAAGTGTTTTCTACCTTTTCTGGAACCCCTTTAATTCTTCGTTCACTGGGAATGAGAAATAAATTTTTGAAAAACTGTTTGCAATCCTAGGTTACAGTTGCTTTATGGCTAGGTCAGGACAGAATATGAAATGCCTTAAACAGCTTGGGATTTTGATCAAAGCATATCCTTTCTGATATATTCCAGACAGCTTTCTTATCTAGAAAAAGTGTTTGATACATTACTGAAAGGGTCCCACTAAACAAGGAGAAGAACGGCTGTCTGAATTTCATCTTGTCAGCACCAGTATTTAGAAAAAGAAAGGCTCTGGTTTAAAATGTAGGTCTCTTCTCTGATCACGGACAGGGAAGATCCCTGTCCCACAGAAAAGAACATGTACGGGAAGTGGAAAGAAACAGCTCTTCGGCTCTGCCCTCATTGGCAAATTACACAGACCATGGGCTGCTGGCCAGTTTTTGTGCTGTGCATGCATTTGTATGACTAAATTATCTTTCTTCTTCTCCCTAAGAAGCCTGGCCTATCCCTGCTGTCTGTTGAGGTTGATCCCTGACCTGTGCTACCCCAAAGCATTATGCCGACATTGGGTGGTCTACTGATAGTTGGTACAGGTCAAAACTGTGCTGTGTTACACCAATACAAGGAGTGTGATAGTGATCTTGAAATAGAGCTCTGGCATCTCTTATTTTACTGCCATACATGGCTGATGTAACTACCCTGTCCCGATATAGATGTCCGAAGGTTAGCTGTCTGAGGCTTACTACATCATTGTATAGTCTTTTTGCACAGAAAAACGTATTTGCAGGCAGTGATGGATTTCTTCCATAGGGGGGCAACTAAAGAGGATGAAATGAATGATCCTTTCTGTCCTCTGACTGTACAATATGCCCAATTTAGATTCTGACCTGTAACCCAGTGCCTTGCATTGCAGGAGTTGAACTCTACTATACCTGCCTTGAAATGCAATTACTTGAAATCTCATGGACCATGAAACTTAAGTAAGACTGAAGTTTTTTGAGACTTGCAAAAATCTGTGGTTTTGTCATCATTCTTTAATCAGTAGAGGTGCTCATTAGAAAGGAAATACTTTCATTGAGGCCCCGAGCTTTGTTTTGTTGCCCTGTAGGCGTTAGAGCAGGGGTGCGGAGTAAGAGCTTTTATTAGATGAAGAAGCTGTGCTGTGAGTGTGCAGAAAAGAGAAGCTGATGGCACACACCACTGGGTTTGGGGTGGCCTGCTGAGCTCCTGCCCAGGAGAGATTTGCAGTGGGGCCGTGCTCAAACTGAGGACAAGAAAAAGCACAAATCTGATCCATACCTGAGAGCAGACTCCACCTGCAGCACACAGCAAACATCTGGGTCAAGTAAAAATACAAGCTTTCAGGTATGCTTATTTATTTCTCATTTAGACTTATCTACCCACCAAGTGTTTATTGGTGCATGGTTCATCTATTGGGGATGATTTTGTTGTATAGAGAGTCATATAGTAAACAGCTTGGGGAGGATTTGATTGTAAGGATATAAAATTGATTTCCTTTCCAACACAGGGATAACTTAATAGATAGTGATATTAGATGTACGCCTTATGCCAATATAAGTGTAACCGTACCAAAGGATGGAAAGAAGGGTTATACAGTTCATTTGTTGGATTAGTGTATCCTGAACAGCATTTCCCTTTACTCCAGGTCTTTATGGATTTACCATCACAAAGCATGATATTAATATCTGAATGCCTGTAGGAGATGAAGGAGAATTAGCTGATCGTGGGCAAAAGGGAAGAGCTGAACCCTTGTGAGATCTGCATGCAGAGAGGGATACCAGTTTCCTAATAAGGGAAAGGTGCTGAGCACGTAATTGAAAGTTTTTAGTAGCTGAATGCATCACAGTATGGGAAGCTAAATAAAGTAGCTGAGAATTATGGTAATGGATCTAAATACTGTCTGGCTGTTTAAGAGAGTTTTATGAAACTGTTAGAGAAATCCTTTCCTTTCTTTCCTCTGTGTTGCAGGAACTTTGGTTCTAGCTAGAAGCTGGAAAACCAGTTTGCAAAATCTCTCTGCTACTCACCAATCTTCTGAATGAGGAATGCTTTTCTTGGGGAACAAGAGCACAGAAAACACAGCTGGGCCAAAGCTGAGGCGTGAAGTCAGCATCCTATTGATGAAATCTGTACCTCTGCCAGCCAGGTGGAGCATGGCACTGGGCAACGTCCACCTCAAAGTCCCTGCTGATTGCAGGGGCCCTCTTGAACACCAGAAAGGGGATTTGGATGCATGCAAGAAAGGGAGGATAGAGGAACAGAAGGTGATCTGATTAATCTGAACCTAGGAAGGAAATAGAAGCGAACTACATCAAATAGCTGACTGCTGTAAGAAGGTAACACAATATTATCCCAACGGATTAAGGAAGAAAGATTATGGAAAGCTTCACTGGAAAGATGAGCAGCCCTGTTTTTCTGAGTCAGGAGGACCTGGGACAGTGCGATCTGTTGAACACAAAACTAAAAACGTTAAGACTGGTATCATATCCTCAGCTTGCTCTCCCATTTCTCATTTTATTTCAGATTTGCTAGCCTCATGAATAACTTATTTCTTGTGAGGTAGGAGTTTAGCCTTCAGAATAGCTGTTTAACTGCAAAATATAAGAAGATAGATAATTGAATTTTCCGGTTTAGATTTGATCTAATTGTATGAGTTGGTTATAATATGAAATGGCAGAAATTTCCAGAGGACAAAAAGAAGATTTTATGCTCATTTAAAATTAAAAAAGCAAATTCTTAAGACTTCAGTGGCATTATTATTTTGATGAAAGAATAAAAAAGAATCTGTAGGGAATGTTTTTAGAATAAACTAGGTAGAGAATGTAATTTGCAAATAAAAAAAAACTATGCAAGAACACTGGAGCCATAAGTACAAGAGTTATTATATCTGGCATATTTTGTGATGTCCTAATTTTCCAAGGGGAGAAAGAATAACACAGATCTTCCTTTCATTTGTAACATTCCAGTGAGTAACCTTAAGCAGTGGACTTTCTCAGAATAACACACATTTTCTACTGGGCAGGCAGATTGCATGGGCAGAGCACTTCTGTCCATGTAGTTTATATGAGACTGGAATTTATTAGCACAGTGTTTTTTAAAGTGCAATAAAATGCAGCACTCAGATCTCTCGGGGGATCTGTATTATGTAGAGTGTTGCGACTTAAAAAGAAGTGCTGTCATATTGTACTGTACCACCCAACTTGCAAGGGCAACTCTGTTTGAGTAGTTAAAGGAAATATTTTGGTATGTGGAAGAGAGTTTCTGTTCCCCAGCAGCCCAAACCTGCAGTGCAGTTGAAGGAGGGTTTTTCCTAGCCAAGGGAGTGATCCACCTGTGTGAAGACCTTGACATTTCCCAGCCAAGAGATGGATGTTCTTTTCACAAAAAATGCAGGAGATGAGGAAATAACAGAGGCAGCTCTTCTTTGCTAGCCACGTTTTAGCTACCCAAAGGTAGACACATGCAATGCCTGTTTGAATGAGAACTGTCCTGAACTTTTCTTCTGACCTCATGGGTTTATCGTCTGGGTTTCTTGCCTCAGTCAGTGAGATGTGCTGCCAGAAGCCAGGTGACACTGTTGGCTTCTCAGTCAATCCTTAGGTGTCTTTTCCTCTGCATCAGAAGAAAAATCTCTTGGATAAACTGCCTGTGAGCAAAAATGAAGTTAAGGTTTAGAGCTGTGCTAGATTACAGTGGTATTGAGTCTACCTGGACGACATCCATGCGGTGGAGAGTTGTTCTGTATGTACAGAATATATATCTACCCTGAATGAATCAGTACTATGCTCACAGCTGGTCTTCCAAAGTCCTGTGCTGGCTCTGTCTTCAGTTCTACCTTTCTGGTTTTAGCTTTATCTGAATAAAAATAAGCATTTATTAAGAAAGTTGTATTTGGAGAATTCCAATCTAAAGAATTTTAATGAGTATCAAAACACAGTGACATTAGTTGGAGAAAATCTATTTGTGAGATAGTTCCTGCTCTGTAATTGCCCTGAAATAAGTAGAATGTACAAATGTCGTAGATTCGTTTAGAAGAGTAAAAATTATTTTTGGTCAAAAGCAGAATGGTTTTTGTTGGTTTTCCTTTAGAAGTGTTGAGGTGGTTAGTTGAAGTGATTCTCTTTGTGAAGATGGAATTGTTTCGTGTTTTACAATTCTGATACCAACTATGATATTCTAACATAAATACACATATCTGATATGTATATATGTGTATTAGTGGAAGACCTTGATGAAGAGCAGCTGAAGCCAAGAGGTTATTTAGGTTAGCTTTGCTGCAGCTGTGTGTGCCTTGGTAGGTTTGGCTTCACATTTTAATGAAAATGCTAAAGAAATAAGATAATGGAGGCTTATTTCCTTATTAAAGTCGAAGTGGAAGAAATGAATGTTTTTTTCTCATTTACCTCCTCCCTGAGAAACTGAATATTCCTATATAAACATCTCAGCAGGAAAACATTCAGAAAACCTCTGTCCTGGACCCTAGTTCTTATTTGTTAAGGAACCCTGGAGATTTCACTTAACTTTATCTCTGTGTTTCTTTCTACCCTTCATCTCCCTTACCTATTTTACCAAGTTCTTTATGTACAGAATATCTGCCAGTATGCAGCGTATATCCAGGGCATATAATAGTACTAATTAATGTACTTATGAATTTTCCTTTGGTAAATATCTGTTGGAAAGTAGACAGAAGCTTGCTTTCATTGGTGACTGTGTGAGTAGTTTTGTGTCACTGTGGACTGTGATTCATCATCCTTGTCAAGTTAGCTGTGGCAACTGAAGACAAAGTGTGTATACGTACCTGAATAAGTTTGTCCTCTCAGCCTTTTGAGTCATAGTAACTGAAGTCACTGGAGATGAAGGAACTGACCCTTTTAACAATGGCTTAAGTTAATGTAGATCCACTGTACAGGAATCTCAGAAATTGCTCTTTTGAAGGGGTTTGTATTAGGTTTCTAATTTTATTGCAGGCAATGAGGGAGGGAGCTGGTATTTTTTCTGTGCTTAAATCCCTGTGTGTCTCAAAGAGCACAAAACACCAGAGCAAAAGAAGTGTTTAATATAAATTCCTTTTCTTGGCTCTGTTAGCTCTAGAAGATAAGGAGTGTAGGAGGTACGACGACGTTTTCCCCACTACAGAGCAAGCCCAGCCATGCAGTTATGCTGCTGTCAGTTTTCACCTTTGTCTGGAGTATCAGGTACAGGCGCCTGTAAGATACTGAGTATGACAAAGCAATGGCTATATAAGTTTTATCTTCTTAAACTCCTCTTAGTTATCCCTACTGGGATAAAGTGGCGAAGTAAAATGAATAACATTGTACGGTGATGGCATACCAATCTTTGTTGGACTCAGTTGAACTGTTAGATCTTTTAATTGTTATCAGTGAGTGAACGTAGTATATAATAGCAGCTGTTCAAGGAAGTATGACTAGGTGTCAATAATTTCAGTGTTCTATTAATATATTTGGGAATTAATTATACACTCGGAACACAAAAAAACTCCATAAAGATTGTACAATTAATATATAAGCATATCAGGAAGAAAAAAAAATGAAAAATATAAGAATTCAGTTGCAGTACAAACCTGTCCATAAGGAAGCAAAATCTTGATATGTGAAGCATCAGGTAACCTTAATAGTATGTGGCCTTACCAGCTGTTCCTGTAATTACAATATGGAATTTCGGACACATCAATGGTAAGGTTTAATCGTCTAACCAGAGAAACAGAAAACACTATGGACGTGACTGTATTTATACAGAATCAAAAATGAAATTGTCTCAAACTTATTTAACCTTCCCTTCTCTGCCAATAGCAACAATAACAGAAAATCATCTGTGTCCTGAGGTTAAATACTCCGTCTTTCAGCCTGAAATGTGGATGTTTTGGCAGTGCTGTAAGTCTATTAAAGGAGAAGTTTTATTTGAAATTGTTTTGGAACCCAAGTTATTTGGAGCTCTATTAGGCCCCATTATAATGGAGAAGTGTGTGGGCAGATGTTCAAAAGCAACAAGGTTGCCACATCTTACCAGGGTATTGCTCATCAGCTGAAAATGGTAACTGGCTCGTTTCTCAAACTTACCCTCCCTGATTGTAAAGTAAAACCTATTAGCTTAAATAATGAGTGATTAAGCCAAAGTAACTCATTGCTTTTACTTCTATGCCCATAATCACAAACTCTATTGGGGCTTAAGTTTTGACTGCTAGGCATTGTGGGTAAGTTTTCAAGATATTTCAGAGTGTTTTAGCGTTCAAAGTCACAGTTTCAAAGGTGGCGTGGGGGTTTCACTGCCTGAGAGGTTTAGCTCTTCTATGTCTAAGTGCCCATACCATGTTTGAAGAGGGGACCTTGTCTTTCTCAAGAGAGAGCTCAAGTCACTCAAGCCAGGAGGAAAGTAATGAGAAAAAGGCTGCTTTCAGGGAAGGGAAGAAGTGGAGGAAACGACGCAGAGGATCCTGACCAACTTGTGTGGTTGGTGAACTTTTGGAAAGATCTGGGGAATCTCCAGTTTCTCATTCAAGGGAGAAATTCCCCCAACATTTCCTCTGCTTTGTTATACCACAGCTTTGGTTTCTAAATCATCCAGATACTTTGGAAAAAGTTGTCCTAAATGTCCACTCCTACTCATTAAAACAGAGTGCATAAAGGATTATTCGTGGGAATAACAGAGAGGGCCCTTACTAAGTTGCACTCCCCTTTCTTGTGACATGAACAGAGCTTGTTGTGTGAATGTGTTGTTGTGTTTATTCCAGGACCATCTATTATTCTCTGGGTAACAGAAAATACCATTTATTTCCATTTATGCAGACCATAAATCAACATGATATTAGCAGCATGTGATCTAATGCTGCACAGTGTGCATCAACATGAGAAGAACAAATCTGTTCAAAGTTTTGGAACATTTAAATGTCCCTTTTTCACTCCCCTTTTCTCCTTCCCATTGTTTTAAAACCATCCAAATAAGACCTTCTACAATCATTACAGGGTGGGCTTTTTCTCTCTGGGGAATAAGCAGCATTGCTGGAAACTGCTCTCTTCTGGTTTGCAGGGGAGGAAAATTTTTAAGATCTTTCTGGTTTTCTATTATCAGGAGGACAAATATGTTGCAAATCAATCTCCCAGATGAGGCAAAAAAAATGACGACATTTAATAACAAACTCTGTATCCAAATTGTGAGATTTTCAGTTATGTCTTGGTTTGAATACTGTGAATCCATCTATTAGAAAATAGGAGAAAGTAATGTCTGGTCATTGGTGTCATTCATGGATCACTAGCTATTATCACTTGAAGAGTAACTTATTTGGGTATCTATGAGATTAAGGAGACAAAGTTAACACTCTGGTACTTGTGAGATGACGTAGTACCTGCTCCCGGATGTGTATAGCTAATCGTTTCGGTGACCTTCTGTGAGATTGCTATTCCCATCCCAAAAGAAGTAGGCTCTGTGGTGGTGCAGGAAGCCTTGAAAGGTAACTATATAGCTCCAAACCAGTGTGAACTCAGACTTAGCGTGTGCGAGCAGGGCTGCGGCCAGGTCTATGTTCAGCACTGAGCTTCTCCTACCTATACTGTACCAGGTGACATATGCCTGTGTGGCTGACTGCTTTCTAAATGGATATAGAGGGATAGGGTCCCTCTCCCAGTTCCTCTGTCTCCTAATAGATCTGAAAGGAGGCAGAACTTTGGTCTGGTCTTGATGCTGGAAGTAGTGCAAAGATTTTTGAGGGAAATCTCCTTAAAAAGCTGATTAAAGAATAAGACGGTGCTTAGAGCATGTCCAGGAGATGGGGAGTTGTACAACAGAGGGCCAATCAGAAAGAAAGGACAATAGCACCTTATGGGTATCTGCATTAACAGAGTAACGACATATGTGTATTTCTCCTTCAATAAAGAGAGGTAGAACAGTGCTATTGACAATGTGCAAGTTGCCTAGCACAGTGGAGACTGTGCGATATGCTTAAGGGCTCACAAAAACTCAGGTAGGACTGAACCATAAGCTCCTCAGTTTTCTCAGGGCACCTTAATCACTTGGTCATTCTTCATTTCTGGAGGATGTGGGTAATGCCGCATGCTTTTCTTGGAGCATCTATGTATCTTAAGACACTGTTCTGCCAGGAGATCTTAAAAAAAAGGTGGTTTTACTAGAGATAATTAAGTATTGTACAGGAGATAAGAATGATTTTATTATTGATCTTTATGTGAGATTGAGAGTGCCAGTGTATAGGAAGTCCTGAAGTGCCAGGAGCTGTATGCATAATGAGGTGACTTAACAAATATACAAGTGCATATGTTTATAGTGCTTCCTTAATAGGCTTCCTTGGTCTCACTGAAATGCAGTTAATCAAGATAACCCAAAAAGACTTCTATTGTCCTTTCATGCTGGCTAATAAAATCCACTTTATTTCTCCAGTAGTGCTCCCTATTTCATTCCACAGCATTCTTTAATATTCACAGCAGGGTGAAGGGTTCAGATTGTTGTTTCAGCTAATTGGTACTGCGATAAAAGAATATGAGATAGAAAAAGATCCTAGAGAAAAATGTTGTAAAAACAGCATCAGGGTAAAGTCTCTTAACGGGTGTGCCTGGTGCAAAACACCTGCAGCCTTTCATTCAGAGTCTCTCCAGCTCCTCTGGGGTGCCTCAAGGGGAGATTTAAAACATGCTGAGATTTAAAACACTTGGCTTGGGGCAAGTTCTCCTCCCTCTACCTGGTGAACACCAAACCCAGCAAAACAAATATTCTGTCGTTTTATGGGACACAAGGGGAAGGATGAGGTCCTGATTTTGCACTTCTTCTTTCCTATTAGGTTTTCTGAACTGATCTGACAGGAAAATAACCATTGAAAATCTTGGTGCTGGTTTCTGTAGAACAGTCAATTCTCCTCTGTTCTTCCATCCTTACTGATGGCCCTGCTGGGGCTCTGACTCTTCCTGATATTTCCAAGTATATTTTCAAGAAATCTTGACTGGGAAGAGTTTGAGAATTCTGCATGGCTGCCATTTTCTCAGTTACTTTCGCTCATGCAAGTTGTGCATGGGGGGGTCTGACATCCACTGATCTCGTAACACGTGGTCACTTGCTTTTGTCTGGGAATATAATATACGTAAGTTGACTGAAGAGACACAAGAACAGCAGAACACGGATTCTCTCTCTTTCGTCTAATACTCTTCTTCAGTGGCCTAAAGTACACATGGAGCCAAGATAACCAGAAACTACTGCTGCTTTTCTGTGCTGGGAGATAGAACTTTTCCCTTGGAAGAGTTCTCCTTGGAAGGGCTTTCAGCCAAGGTAGAGGGACTTCATGGTGGGGCTTGCTTTGAACTTCAGCAGCTGGATGGCATAGCTTAGGTCCTGAAGTATAACAGAGCCTTTAACCCAGATAGCCATTGCTGTCAGGAAACACCTAATCTGGATATCATTATTACCATTATAAATGATAAAAATATTAAAAAACAAAGAGAAGAGTGATAACACCTTTCTCTGTGTTGAAACATTAAAAACTTATCTGTTAGCTCTGTGCTGGCATTTTATTTTCTTTATCTTTTTTAATTTGATCTTCCAGTTGGAAGAATTAGTCTTTTAGAATAGTATATCCTACTTTTAGCTTTTGAGAATTTATAAATGCAAGAGGTATCCAGGCAATCTTAGCTACAAGTGCTGCAACTGTCTTTGCTTACTCATTTGCATATTTTATTTTCCTTTTTTTGCTAAAAGCACATATGTTTTGCCTCCATTGACAGGGAGAATAGTAAAAAAAAATATGAGTTCAGTGACCTAGGGAGTCTGGATTGCTGAAATCTACTTGCAACTAATGCTTTGAGAAATACCCAAGCTAAAGCAGACACCTGTTTGCTGATTGATTCTCTTCTGGTTAGGCTACAACCCTTTGTGTCTCATTTTCTTATCAGAAAGATGTGGTTTATAATATTTGAAGCATAGATTACATTGTTGAGAAGTTGTTTGATCTGCATTTGTAATGAGGGAAATGTGAAGAGCTGATGCAAGCTGAGTAATCACCTCATACTCTGGACATGACTTGCACTGCTCTCCCAAAAGGACAGAAATGAGTCAACTCTGGAAGGATGTGCACCACCTTTCCAATAACAAAGCCTGCATTCCCCATCGTGTTACCACACTGATACAAAATGATGTCTCAAAAGCTATCTCAAGATGTATTCCTGACAGAGGCAAGCCAAAGGCTTAGCAAACTCAGGAAAGAAAAGGCGTTTATGTGGTTGAGAAGGTCATCCTGAGCTGCAGTAGAACCAGCATGCAAAGAACACAATCTCGAGATAATTCGCAAGATAAAGCAATTTATAATAGCATTAAGATTGTAAACTTTGTTGAAAACTCCAGGAATGGAATTTTCTGAGTGTGCCAGGGATTTTCTTGCTTAGTCTTGCAAAACACAGGGTATTGACTGCTGTTTTGCCTCATTGCATTTGATCATACAAACCCTATTCTGACAGCTGGGTGAAGAAGAAGGAAATTTTACAGGCATCCTAAAGAGCTCAGATACTAAAAAGCTCTTGTATAGACATGGCAAATATGTGATTTAAATTGTGTACTTGAAATTTACAGTAGAAGTCAGTTAACCTGAGACCTCCTGTCTATAATTACCTGAAAAGAGGGTGTAGTGGGGTGGGTGTTGGTCACTTCTCCCAAGTAACAAGTAATGGGATGAGAGGAAATGGCCTCAAGTTGCGTCAGGGGAGGTTTAGATTGGATATTAGGAAAAAAAATACACACTGAAAGAGTGGTCAAGCATTGCAACAGACTGCCCAGGGAAGTGGTGGAGTCACCATCCCCGAGGTGCTCAAAAACTGTGTAGACATGGCACTTTGGGATAGGGTTTAGCAGGCATGGTGGTGTTGGGCTGGCGGTTGGACTTTATCTCAGAAGTATTTTCCAACCTTAATGATTCTATGATTCTATGAACTGTCGCAATCTGGCATAAGGATAAGGGAAAAATGTGCAGAAGGATGTGTGGAGCAACAGTTGTAAAACAAAAATATTATTCTTGAGGGTAGTTTAACAGCATTTCTGCTGAAGAAAGTGGCTGATATGAAAACCAAATGTTAAATCTGCTAAAATGGTAAAAAAAGGTCACTCTTTTTCCATGAAAAGGTACCTACATTGTTCTTCTTAGGGACTTATCTTTTGTGTTCTTCAAATCACAGACAAGTAGTGTATAGCAAGAGCAAAAACTCTCATAATTTCTGATATAAGAAGCATGAAAACAGTTACCTCTCTTCTTGAAATAAGCAGAGTATAGGAATGAACATGGCATTTGGGGCAAAACTTTATGTCTAATTGTGTTACAGAATAATGAAAGAAAATCCCTGCTTGAATGATGCAATCATTTATGCACTATGGAAGGATGACTGTTGACATTTAGACATTCATTTATAGAATCATAGAATCATCTGGTTGGAAAAGACCTCTGAGATCATCGAGTCCAACCATACCTGTCCCCTTATTAAATCATATCCCTAAGAATCTCATCTACCTGTCTTTTAAACACCTTCAGGGATGGCGACTCCACCACCTTCCTGGGCAGCCCATTTCAATGCCAATTTCAGTGAAGAATGACCACCCTTTCAGTGAAGAAAATTTACTTAATCTTTTATCAAACGTTGTAGGTCAGCAGATTTTAAACAGGCAAAGAGTGAGATGGAGATCTGGAAGGGAATGGAGATGGGGTGTTGATGCTCCTTGGTTAGCAGAGGGAGGAAGATGAGGGTGAGGAGGGGTGTAGCAGTGTGCAGGCTGTGGCAATGCTGTTGCTTATTTTGCAGTGGCAGCCCTCAGACAAGAATCATGACCCCAATATGTGTTTGTGCCAAGAGACAGAGTGAGAAGGCAAGATCAGCCCTGAAGAGCTTAAGGTTTAAACCTCAAGAAAAACAGACTTCCTAAAGAAGTTTTAAGAAACAGTCAGCGGTAGTAATGCCGAAGTGACTGAACTAGATAGTACTTGAAAGTCTTTCACCACGTAGAAGAGAGAGAGACTCATATTTTCTCTGTGAGGTCTTCAAATACTAAATGTGATGACCAGCAAATGCTTCATTCTTCCTGTTGCTGCAATTATCTCCAGACTCTTTAAACTTACTTCATAAACCTGAACTTCACACAGTCTCCAAAATCTCAACCTTCTGTGCCTAACTCACGAATTTGACTGTGAGTATCTTGACCTCTGTGGTTTGTCTTGCTGCACTGGGCACAGGGTGAAGCAGCCATACATGACTCCTGCGCACTGTGTTTGTTAGTCATGGATACCCTCCATAAGCTTAAGGTTTTCATTCACTTCCTGATAATCGATAACTGCTGGAGAGCAGGGTGAAAGCCTACTTGGGATGAGTTAGCAACTGCCATAAAAATGTCTGTAAACTGCATTTAGACTGTTAAAGAGCCTTTGTCCAGAACTCCTGAAGATTTTTCCAGAGCTGAAGAAGTACAAACATGTGTTAAAGCCTTCTTTGTACTCTGTGATAAAAGCTTCTCTGGATACAAATAAGGATCTATTTATTAGTGTTTAAATTAACAAAAGGTTCTTTAAAAAGGCAAGGGAATACAATGATACAGAAAACACCATAAGCTGTGATCATAATGAAGTTTCATTTTGCCTTTACTCACAATTATTTTTCCTCCACTTTCAAAATTTGCCATTTCCTAGATGTAGACTTTTGAGCCAGACTTTGCTAGTGTGAACCTATCTCTAGTTTGAGATATTTATGGTGCCGTTGAAATCTTACTGTACTAGTGAATGAACGGTAGCATATTTTGTAGGAATAATGAAATATCAGCAACATGAGACCTCAATAAAGTGCATTGTTATTAAATCTTTGCTGACTGCTGTTTTCACATGTGAATTATAAGGTGTGTGGATAAGCAAAGTGCGAATTAATGAGGTTTTACTGTGCTGAAATGAAACTGTGGTGGGACATGAGCTAAGAAATATGGTGTTACCGCTATTTTGTATTCAAGAAATTATGTTTTTTGAGCAGCTGCCAGTCAGAACATGGGTGGCTACACTGAGGGCATCTTTGAAACCATATTTTTGTATGCGTATTCCTTGAGGAGATTTTTATCCACCGGTTTTATTCCCATTAACCAAAGAGAAGTCTGACTAAGCTAATTCTATACTGAAGCCTAGCAGAAGAAGACCCATGAGCAAGAAGCTTTCAAGAAGCCTTTATCTGCTTGGCATGCTCAACTAGAGAGACTGCTTTCCTTCTGTGGTTTTGCCATAGAATGTCATTCGTATTTCTCTTATTGTTCAACCAACTGCTGGCCAGCGATGCTGTGAGGCAGGCATGAATGCCTCATGCAATCTGATTTTCAGTTTGCTCAGCATCTCCTCAGTTGTCATGGGGATGCATTGCATTAAGCTGGGCTAGTAGATGGTGGAAGAGCTCATTACCACCACGTACTGAGATTCTGCTGGTGTGAGAGACTGTGTGCAGTGCTTAACCTTTTGATGGAAAAGCTCCTTCTAGGTGGACACAAAAGTTTAGTAAGAAGTAATGGATGCTGTTGCACATTTGAAAAGCTTGGAGATTCCTACCCAGGATCAGTATATTGCTGTCTTCCTCTCCAGGCTTTTTGTATTGCCAGTGCTGGTCGAGGCGTCCACTAGCTGCTGCAGTCACAGCCATTATCACATCATCTTTCTCTTGTAGGGTGAGAATTCAGAGGAAACTCATGGCCAGATTGCCAACACCTTTTGTACCCTACATCTCACCATCCTCTAGTCACTGAGTTGCCTCTCCCAGCCTTTCTTTACCTGTGGCAAAGGTAGTCGTCATATTACTCTGGTAATCCTATATTGCTATCCTTACCACTTCACTACCTGGAGACATCTGTCAGAGACAAAGTTAAAGCTTATAGATCCATTCGGCACAAAAACCTCTGTGTCCTATGAGCAATCTGCAGTTCCCTTCTTCCAAATTGCACAGACTGAGTATGTGGAGTGAAACAGAGCCAGGAGCAGAGTAGCTGAAGTGCATCAGTGCTTGCTTAAATATGCTGTCTTAGTTTTGATTTACTTATTTGATTCTTTACAGTAAGACAACTCATCAGAGTTGGATTTTTTAGGTGAAGTGGGGCATGAACCGTGTTATAGGAGATGACATGAATGCTTCTGCAGAAGAACATGGGCTAGAGGAACATTTCCCTCCCCAGAAGATCCTGTAGAGGAACTGTTTACTTGTTAAAAATTTTCCCTCATCACATTTTACATCATTGCTCACGATACAGAGAGTCTTTGTGCAGAACTATGATCTTTTTCACTAACTTGATATTTTCTCTTTGTGCCCATGAGCAATTTTGCAAAACATAAATGTACAAATAACATTTTTAAGGAGTCGTATGACATTTGTGCGTGTTTAGTTTGGGACATGAGCTGAGGGACAGCATGGTAAAGGACAGAGGAAGTACTAACAACTCACTCATCCTGTACAGGCATCCCTGAGAAGATGAGTGATCACCAGCCAGGTAATCACCATCTTGTGGCCTCCTTCCCTTCCTGCAAAGTACACATGCATACATGTGCACAAATGTGCTTTTGCACAACGAATTCTCCAAAATTCATTTGGAAAGTAATTTCTCTGGGTATTTCTGTCTGAGGGTTGTCTGTGAAAGAAAAAGGCCGGAGGGAGGCTTGGCTCTGGAGAGGGAGTGGGACAATGTGAATGCCATGGGGTCTGCATTGATCTTAATGAGTAGCTGAACAGTTCTCTTGGCACATGTCTTTGATTGCTGGAGTAAGCTTGTAAGCAGATTAGTTTTTGCATGAGTTTTCACTGGGATAAATATTAGCTTGTTTGGTTTTTTGTTTTCATTTGTTTGTTTGTTTATATGTTCTTCCATTTTGCTTCCATTAGCTGACTGTGGGTTTCCTGCTTGGCTTTCTCTTTTCCTGTGGAGACATCATACTAGCTTTTGGGTGAAGCTATCTGACTTTAAGATATAGAAGACCAGGTGTTTCTAAGAGGTAATTAGGTTAGGCATAACAGACTGTCAGTTGTGCTTGTCATAGGTTTTGAGGTTCAGCTAATTTTGGGCAACATCTGAAACAATTCTTTACTTCAAAATTGAATTGCATGTATTTGAATTAAACAGTATGTGTCCTTATCCCACTGGTCTGTCTCTATATTGGTGACTCCCATGTTCTCTGGGAAAGATTTTGGATGACAGAACAGTGTTTGAAAGCAGTTTCACAGTAAGTGTAACCCAGTCAGAGTGTAAACTGCTGAAAAGCAATTTTTCTCTCCTTCTTCCACCACATTCCCATCTGATCCCAGTACTACCTCATTCCATCCCATCCATCCTTCATGAGATGCAAGTGCTCACGTGGTAGAGTAGCCAGACAGTTCATATAATTTTTTTTTAATCTTCTTCTGTCTGTTAGGTAGCTGAAAGAGCACTTCATACACACTTTGGCTGGCTTCAGCTGCCATCAGAATGAACCCTCAGAAAACTGACCAGAAGCTGTTGCAAACTGAGCATAAGACCGTTCCTGTGCATTTCCCATTTAAATGTCAGATGGTGCTTGAAGTAAACTTCTCAGGAAAGCTTATTACTCTTTTCCTCCTAAAGCTTCCTGCCTTAAAATCTGAATGAGTCAATACACAGCCCATCACCCTTTTGGCCATTCTTTGTCTTTTTCCCCATGGCACAGTGCACATGTTGAACAATCCTCTTATCTGTGGTACACTCCTCCTGTAGCAGTTAGCAGCTGTATGGGGAAAGATGCATTTGGCCAAGGCTGCAGGATGAAACATGTGTGGTCTTGTGACCCAAAGCAAAGCAACCACTGCAAAGGTTACCAGTCTGCCAGGATTAAATTACTCCTAATTAATTTTACAGAACTGAAGCAATAACAAAGGAGTCCTCATACACCTCTCCTTCTCAAAGACCTTGGCTGACGTGCCATAGACAATGCTAATCAGGCATTAAAAGGCACAAGCCAAAGCTGTAGAACTTTACCAGGACCAGCGTTTTCAAAGAAGCATGACTCACTCATCAAGCATGGCTCTCAGCCCATGGAAAATCCTTCTGAGGAAAGTAGTAGAAACACCGTTTTGGAGACATTTAAAGAGGTCCCCAGAGATGTTTAAAGCTGGAGTCGACAAAGCAGTAGTAAGTGCGCTGCAGGGACCAATCCTGCATCAGCGTGGGGTTTTGGTCTAAATGACCTAAAAGGCCTTTTCTGCCCCTAATTTCTATGATTTTATGACTGGAAATAACTTTTAACTTAAGAGGATTTAGATGGCAGGCATGGGCATGCATTATTTACAGCCAAATCTAAAGTAACTGCTTTATTATGGAGTGCGTGAGTATGAGTGGTGGGTGAGGGAATGTGCAGGCAAATGTGGAGAGAAAAAGAGGAAAGCATGGGATTAAGTAGCAGTGGTAAAACTGGGGTAAGGAGAATAGTTTTATTTACAAAAGGAGTAATTCAAATTAGAAGAGATGTGCAAAAGTCCTAACTAGAGTAGGTACCTTTTGGTACATTGTACAGTAATTTCCTAGCTTGTTGATTTTTCTAACCTTTTCAGATACTGGAAGTGGTTGTTTTGAAGGCATATACAAAAGAATGATTAATTTTACCTTCTTTAAGAGGCTTCTTTGCAGGGCTTCCTCTGATAGAGGCTGAGATCCTGCAGCTCTTAAGCTTGTTTTGCATATTTGGGAGTGACTGCTTGTCAAAAAAGAAACTGCTGTGCCAAATTGTGACCTGCTGATCATGCTCTGGACAAACCTTGTAAATGCATACAGAGAACGGTTTTCTTCTCTGCACTTGCCTATTCCCTTCTTATCAGCTATTCTTGACATTTACAAGTAATTTTCTTTCTGATGCACTTATGGAGCAGGGTTAGCTATGAATGCTTCTTTCATTTGCGTGCAGGACCTGAGGAAAGGGGGCACTGGCACGATGAGTAAAATCTGCACATGCATGTGTGGTCTCAACTAAGGGATGTGCCCTGACTTTGTGATTATCTGGCTATAACAGTTACATAGCTTATTTAATCATGCAGCATCTACTCTAATGTCTTCATTTTCTTTATTAAAAAAAGAAAAAAGACCTCACTCATTATCAGCAGACATGTTGAGCTAATTACTGTGACTTTGAGGTTCTGTTTTTTGCTTCCTGACTTTTATGTTATGCCTTTAAATGCTTCTATTCAAAATGCACTTTTTATGTATATGTGGAACTGGGAAACTTTGTAATAGCTAAACTGATAAGGGAAGTATTTTAATTTCCTGTATGTTTGTGTGTGCATCAACTGAAACACTCTAACATAACGATCCTGAAAACAGAGCAGGATTAACTTACAATAAGCTTCTATGCTTTCCTTCTTTTTCTTTCAAAGGGAGGGAATGTGGGATCAGGAATTCATGGATGGGACTGGGATTCCAGGGATGTGGAGTCTGGCTCTGACTCTACTGTGATCTTGAGTAAGTCTTTTAACCTTACCTGCCTTAGTTTCTCTTTCTGGAAAAAAATTGCAAACTCTTCTTCAGGCAACTGATGTGATGCATAATTACTGTTTGTGAAGTACTTATAAATCCTTAAATAAAAAATGGAACAGAAAAATAAGTAACTATTAATAGCATTCTCACCAGAATAGATGTGTTAACTTACTCCTAGAATTCACTGAAATGTTGGATTTTCCATATGTTGCAGTTTGATTGAACGACCAATCCTCCTCTCCTTCCCTTTAGCTTCATTAACCTGTTCTGAAAGAGGAGAACAAAGAATCAATTGAAATATGTAAGACTGGAAAGTTTAACATACTACAGCAGTTAACTACAGTCTGCAGAATATTTAAAGTGTGGTTCCACTCTGAAATTGGCAAGCTGAGGCAATACCTATCTGAAGCACTAAAGCCGTTGGATGCTGTATTTTATTCTGTAGAAACAGAATTTGCAACGTTTGATGTTTATTGCTGCTCCATGATTTCTCTATGAGATCCATTCAGCTGAAAGATAAAAAAGGGTAGCTCCTCCAATGTCAGCTATGCTAGCTTGGCCTGAGACGCCAAACTTGAGCTGAGTCTATTTTGCGCATTGGCAGTAGAGGTAAATATTCTGATACTCAGATTAATTCCTTTCCAAGAGCTTTTCTGCTTATCTATCTTCAAATGCTGTTCTTCTTCTGACCCCCTTCATTGAATCTGTGCAAAGGTAAATGAACATAACATAGTAAGCAGTTGTGTGGATGAGACATAAATGGAAGTTGTGTTAAAAATTCCCATTTCTGGTCAGACCAACCGGAAAACGCAGGATCCTGCTTCTCCTTTTACAACAGAAATATGTCATTTTTATTGTTATGCGTTTCACACTGCAAGTTTAATAAAAGTGTTGTGCTTCTGCTTTTTTTTACTCAGTTCAATTTTATCTGAATTTTGGCCCATTCATCTGCAGGGCTGCTGCCTTTGTGTTTTCACTGCTTGTAATTCACAATACCTCCTAGAGGTTTTCCTGTCAAAAAAAGGACTAGACGCACCTGTGTCAGAGAAATACGGAGTTTCAGTCAGTCTTCCAATGTGTTTTCATTGTTCAGCTAGTGTTAGCTGTAGGCAACAACAGTTGAAGGGGCACATTCATAAAAGCTATTAGAATAAGTCTCTTACTGCTTTTTCTTTCTTCTTGGTTTGTACAGTTTGAAAATCATTATAAGCTACTCTACATGTTTATATACCTACACATTCACATTTTTTATTGGATGCATAAAAATTTCTCCCCTGTGTGCATGAATCCATAAAAGCAGCATAAGGAGTGGAAAACATGATAGATCTGGAGAACCTATGCATGTGGGAGAGAATATACAAATGCTTCTTTCTCAATACGTTCCTTCTCTTCAATGTTCTTGAGCATAACACACGCTAGATTTGGATGACAGCTGCTTGCTCACCATCATTCTTCAAATAGCCAGTCCCATCCTCTTCCACATGGTGGATTTATCTTGGCCATCTATCCACCTCTCCCATATTATTAGCTCTGTGATAATTTATACTGTGAATTCTTAACACATTTCAGTCTCGGGAAGAACCCAGTGCTATTGGAACACATTTTGACGTGCATAGGCCAGAGCAGCCCAATACATATATTTTCTTTTTTCCTTAAAAAGCATCAGGAACCTTTTTTTTTATTATTATTGACGTTAACTTACAAGGTACAGCGCTCACTAACACCGCATTTCACCCAAACCCTGAAGTCACCTAGTGCCAAACCTGGAATTTTCTGCAGATCACAGACATTTTTATAACAAAACCTCAACAGTCCAGTGGTAAAAAGAAAAAAAAAATGTTATGTCACTCGTGATTGTTTGAACCTTGATGCAGGCAGCTAAACTTCTATAGGTCATAGCAGTTGAAGTGAGTTTGGTATTGAACCATTTCAACATTAGATATTGTAAAAGACACCAATACAAGCTAGGAATTCGATTACTGTGGTTGAAGAAATTGTGTTTATAAGCTCAAAAGGAGATGAGTTAGGAAGTTAGATGTCCATCAATTCAGCTTCCAGCTCTTGACACTGAGAAGCTCTCTGGTAGAGGATATTGGGTGGATGAATTTTCCTGTCTGTTGGGCTTGCTTATGACTTTTCAGCCATGCAGAAAAATGGTATTTTGTAGCCTTAAAGAAGAGGTAAATATTAATTTTCAGGTCATGACACTGACCAAAACTCAGGTTTGGGTATTTTATACTGTCCCTTTGTGGTCTTATTCACTGTCCTTAACTCTATACCCTTAAAAAATGAGCCCATCAGCTTAAATTTTCTGAAAATTTATTTTCCAAAGAACAATTATAGTCTGTATATCTTTGAAATCTTTCCGCAGTCCTCTCAAGGAGATATTCACATTCAGCATTTCATTATTGCTGCTGTAAATACTGTGCAAATATGCCTCAGTGTTAAAAAATAAACATCTTTGATAGATTTAGGTTTCGTTATCTTAATTGACAAACTGAAACTAGATCCAAATAGATATGAAAATTCTGTGACTATGCTACAGTGTCCCATGGAGTCAATCCCTTCTTTAAAATGCTAATTGTTCTTTCTGGTATGAGACTATACAAAGAACAATAGCATATCTTCTAATGGAAAAAACAGCTTTTATATCAAATGACCTCCCGGAAGCTGAATACAGAACCCAGAACAAGCCCTTTGGCGAGAGCTCACATGTTCTTGTATTCTTCCTTAAGGAAATCAGATCTTCTGGTTTCAATACTTTCTCTTTCCAAATTTCCAGACTCAATACATTTATGGTTCTGAATATTCCAGATCATCTGGAACAGGTTTAAAGAACAGATTGGGGAATGGAGCAGATTAAGACAAGCAATCTTTTGTCCCCAAGAGTAACCTAACAATGTTCTCTCTTTCTAAGACCATTCGACACACAAAGATCCACATCACTTTAACTATTTTCAAGCTAGCACAGCTGTGTTCTTGTGAAGCTTTTGGCAGGTAGGTTTTAAGACTTCTAAGAATGGTTTATATCAATATAAAATTTGGTTGGTTTTGCTTACCCTTGTAAGAAGAAAACAAATTAAGCAAACAATGTATGAATGTATAGTGTGAATTTTTTACCACTTTTTGCTAAATTGTTTAAAATCAAATAACATATTGGGATTAACTTTTGCATAAATCATCTTAAATTTTTAGATAGACAAGTTTTAAAATAGGTCAGATACAATCTCTTAAAACAGTACCCAACGCATTTAAAAAATATCCAAGATTCTTTAACTTCATCCATGCTGCTTTTCTATGTCTTCACTTTTTACAGTATCTCAAATGTGAAAAGGTGTGTTTTTATACAGCAAACTTTGCTGAATAAAGGCATTATATTCTTGGAAGATTTTAACTGAAAGACTGGTTTTTCGAATGATTCATTCAAGCTTTGGTCTATTGTCAGATGTAGTTTGGAAAATTCCCACCTTTGCTTATGATGTATTTCTGAACCAGAGGCAACAAACCAAAGAGCACAGGAAATTCAAATTAACTAACAATGTCAATTTCATGCTTCTTAGAGACTGCTGGAGTCTAGAAAGAAAAAAAAATGCTTTTAGTGCTGCATCTGTCATTGTTCTTTCAAGTATTTTCATTCTTAAGGGAGGAATGAAGGAAGGAACACATTTCTTTGCACTTAAGCTCTGTAATATTTGCTCTCCTACCATTACATACCAGTGAAGCTGGAAATAATGAGATTAAGTATAAACTTTATACTGTACATATCTGATGCAGATTTACTGAGAGAACTGTGAATTTTCACTTCCTTGCTGGCATTGACCGAGGTGGTACCAACTGCAGGAGTATGTGACAAGGTTATAGACATGGAAGTCCCATCTCTCCCTTCCTATCCCTTTTCTCAGCTTCTTATTTAATCTGGGATGCTTTTTCCTCAGCGTGTCACTGACTGTGGGAGGAGCCATTTTGCATCCCTGTCCACACTCCATGTTTGGGTTTTCATTGTGCAAGAGCAGAGAGAAGAAAAAATACATATGCATGTTCAGTCTGTTTTGATTGATCGTTCCTTAGCTGTGAAACAATTTTCTGTACCAATTATGTCTTTGCAGATGACAGAAGCCATTTAGTCTAATGACCATAATAATTAATTTTCATTATAAATCAGATTAGTTAATGATGCTGAAGTCTACATTCTTCACCCAACTAAAGCAGAGTATCTTATGTGTGCTCTCGGAAGATATAATTTGCTAAATAAGGTACTGCTTTAAAAATTTTTACCTCAATAAAATAGTGTTGACTGTTTTTGACCTCCAGGGTTCAGTGGGAAGTGCTGCTCTCCCAATGTCAACTCTTTGCTAATAGCTCTCCATTTTCAACCACAGGGACAAAGAACTTGAAGCTGAAGATTCACTGACTTTATTGCATGTTAGTGGGCAACATGCCTGAAGCCATTATTTTTTCTTTGTCCCTGTAAAAAGTTATGACAGAGCAGAAGCATTCAGGGGGCAAGGCAGTGCTTTTTTGTTTTATTTTTTAACATAATATTCTTGCTGAATTTTTCTAAACTTGTGGTCCAACCGTCACTTTAATCCACATAAAAGCAATCTGTAAAACATGGTCGTAAGCAAACAATCAAAGCTTAGTATAATTTTTATTTGGTTTTGCTTGCCATTTTGTCTTTGGCAAAAGACAGTGTACGAGCTTTCTTCAGAAAGGTCACAGCCTTCTTGGATGAGAAAAGACGAGAGGCTTTCTCTACAAGATTTTTGCAGGAAATCTAAATTTATTATTTCAGGCAAAAAACCTACTGAAACTAGTCAAATACCTCACTGACGCATTTCATATTCTCCATTCTCAAAGTCTGTGTGCTGAGCTGCACTAACTGCTTTCATGAATGGTAAGTATGTAATAAAGCATGTGGACGATCAGTGTGCAACTTGTGGCTTTTGATTCTAATTTAGGATATTAACTGTCCATTATTTTTGGCATTAAATGGGCCACCACATCACGTGATCCTGTTCTCTAACTGAATATTTGTAGTCATGCAAAGCGTTGTCAAAGCGTAGATCAACAAGCTCTGGTTGGTGAGTAAGATGCAGTGAATCATCTGATTTGCACATAAATAGAGGGAGAGCAAAGCCTTGTAAATATAACCTAAGCTTCTGTATCTTTGCACACCCTTGCTCTGATGGCCTCAATGAGCACACTCTTATCTGTTCACTTGCTTCACTGAGGGAACTGTATTGGGTCCAAAACATGTCTTTAAAAACAAAAGCAAAAGAGTTAGAAAGGAGAGACAGGAAAACCCAAGTAAAGTTATATGACAAAGTTCATGACACTTCATTGGTAGACTGACATTTTTGATGTCATGCTCTCAGAAAAGTTAAAAAAAAGTGAGTGAGAGAGAAGTAGATACCAAAACTGGAAATATAGACAAGGAAGGACAAGAGAGCAGAGGGAGAGTTGCTTAGATACTACAAAGAGGAGTTAAGAACCATTTTTACTGGAGGGGATAAAGCTATTCAGGGAATAGAGATGGCCTGGCAAATCTGTACATGACCAAAGAAAGCTGGGAAGAACAATTTCATTAAAAAGCGTTTCATTTCTATTCTTGTCATCAGCTTATAACTGATTGAAATAATATTATATGAGCTGGCAAAGCCTTGTTAGTTCCTCTTTGTACAAATAGTGTTAAATGTGGTACTCTTCTCCTGCAATAACCTAGTCACATCTGGCTCCTACCTTAATTTATAGACTTAATTTTTAATCCATGTATTGCATTAAACGTGGATTTGTTAAAAGAACCTCGCTGTCAGAATTATGCTGTGTTTCCTATGTAACAGCACTTAAAATTTGAATGTATTGGATTATTTAAGCATTTTAAGTTTCTCACGTATCTTCAAAAAGGGAGGAAGATATAAACCAACATCACACTGCAAACCTGCAAAGGTTGGTGGTGTTGTGTGTTGACAGAGCTGAATGGAAAGCATACATCATCTTGCCTGGGTGCAATGCAATGGCAGTGCTGCTAGATCAGCTGCTTCTCTTGGGGTGCAAGAAGCAACGCTGGCTGCAGAGGGAAGGCTCTGCTCCACCAGGTGCAACCAGCCCCAGAGTCCATGTGGGTATGCTCAGGTAACCTGGAAAACATCTTCTTATATTTTAAGTGAATGCATTTTTTATATACAAAAAAATGGTTTCAGGTTGTTAACTTTAGCCCCCAAATATTTTTCTGGCCTGCAGCTAGGAAGTGGTTTCTTAATTAAAATAAAAAAAATAAAGTGAGGAATGTAAGAACATAAAGTGGGCTTGGTTACAGAAAAAGCCCTGCCATACCTACAAAAGTAAATACAACTTTTCAGATATCTACTTTTATATTTGTCTCTGAAAGTACTCTATATTTATTCTGTAATACACGTCTATGCTCTACAAACGATGAACTTCTAGGGAGGAAAGAGCTGGTGGAAGAGTGCGTATTTTCACTGCAGGGGAAAAGCAAAAGCAATGGAGCCCACTTTTATTCCTTCCACTTCAAATCCTCTGAGTCCCATTTCTGTGTCTATTATCTTCAAATATGAATAAAGGATTTTGGGGGGTTTTCTCTCCCTTTCTCTGGTATTAAAATTTGTTACTAGAGAAAGGGGGAAACGGAGGCAGAAAACACAGTAAGCAGCCAGATATCTTCTTTTTCTTCTTTATTTTTTAAAAAAAAAAATTACAGTTGCTCATAAGGAAAACTTATTCAGCTGTTTGCAAATAGGAAGAAGAGCCTGATTTCTGATAATGGTAAAATCAAAGGGAGGCTGAGTCTGATGTCAGTGCCTTCAGTATTTTGGGTTTATTCCATCTGTGACCACCAAAGCAGTGAAATATTCCCTCTCCTTCCGTATTTTTCCTCCCTCTGTAGCTCTCATTCAGGAATACCATAGCCACTCAAGCATCCTTTGCTGTGTTTTGGAAATGAGGCATACAGAAAAGGATGTTTTAACTGAGAATGTAGGTTCAAATCCTACAGGAACAAGTGACAACTTGATCTGCCTATAACTTAGTTACTTCATCTGTAAAGTACTCTTTTATGTTAAATTTTATATCACAACCATTGCTACTGGAATTGAATTTCTGCCAATCCCCCATTAAGCTATATGACTATAGTGTAATTCAAAAGATGTTGGTTCTTTCATCCTTCTCTTACAGGAGAACATGTACACACGGTTTGGGGTTGCCATTTGATTGAGATTCCAGCTGACCTGGCTGATTTTGGTCTTACTATTTCTATAAGCACCGCCAAAATCGCTCAGACAAATCTGCAACCTGAACCAGCCCTTGATCTGAGCACCTATTGTATGTTTGGAGATGGCACTGTCACCCGGGTTTAGTCAGGTTTCTAAATGTGTTTTGTTTCAGATTGATATTCCTTTTTATTTACGTTAGAGAAAGTAGGGCAAAGAGCTGAGGCTTGTGTGTGAAAACAAGGTGGTTGAATTTGTCGTGGGTTTTATTTTGTTGAAGGAATGAATTCGCTATTTCTGTCCCTGGAAAGTCCTCCCTTGCAGAAAGTGATCTGTTATCCTTCTAGCAGATAACTTCCTTGCTCCAGGGGGAGCGAAGGTCTTGACTGTGCTTTATGCCTTAGAGGTATGGAGAGTCATTCGGAAGTCATTCAGACCTGCTGGGCTCAGCCCGCTGCATGTCCAGGCCCACCTCAAGGTGGGCCCCAAACTGTGTGAACATTTTCTGCATTAGTAGCATACATTAATGACTGTGGGAAGTTCAGATACTGCAAAATAATATCTAAGGTGCACAGACATATTTTTTAATTGAAGGGAGTCTCCAAATAGAAGCATCCTGTGTTTTAGCCATGCAACACTAGTTTGATGAAGTACCAAGGGACATAGAGGTGAATTAGGAGTGAGGAGACAGCCAGAGTAGCTTTGCTTTTACTCATATTTGTTTCAACATTAATGTTATTTTAACACACGCGTGCACACATGCGCACACACACATACATGCACATTCTTTAACTTACTCTTTCTGAATACAAAAATCTAGGCATTGCTCCAAACCATTACGCCACAGTCATCACTCAGGCAAAACTGCCAATTTCTGCAATGGGTGCTTTTACAAAACTTGAGTTTTAGGACTGAAACACTACACAGTAACTCTTTTTTTGTTTTTCTTCTGTTAGGGAACATCCTTATTTGCCTATCTGGCATAGCTATTGTGAGTTATATTTACTGACTGGAAACTTGGCAAGTGCAATATTTGTTCTTGGTAACAAGATACTACCCACAGTTTTTACTTACTGGGCTCTGTGGCAACCAGGTGGAACATACATCATTAGTTTACTGAATAATGAATATACTTTAAATCATGATTCAGAAATGCTCAGTTACAGTATATTAAATGAGAAAAAAAAGTTTAATGCAAAACCAGGTTTCCATAGTAGAATTAACCGAATCAAAATAGGCTTTTTATCAAGTTTATTGAAACTAATTCAACTTTCCAAGAACTAAAAATTGGTTTCCTGTCTTGACTGTTTTGGAATTACTTACTGTCATCTGTTTCAGACGTTAAAGGATATGATTTAATATCAGCAATAAGGCCTCTGTTCTTACTTTGGCAGGTGTTAATTATTTAAGCACTACTCATTTAAATTTGTTTCCAGTAACCCTTCTGAGTGGTTTGCTTTGCACTTTTCTTCAAGCGTATTTCTGCACACACAAATAAAACTGGGGGGTGTGTCCCCCATTCAGTAGTTCTGTTTCTCCACTATTCTATTTCTCCACTGTTCAAGCTATCTTTAGATAAACAGGTAGAGACAAAGGGATATTTCATATGTTATGGTCTTCAGTGATGGAATACAATACATCATTTTTATCTCCTTTGTAAAAATAAAAAGTTATTCTCTTAGACAGTGGTTTCTGCATGGTAGTGGCTGTAGTCTGTGTGAATGAATTGTGAAATGGGTCACAGTTCCTGAAGCATTAATTGTGGCTGAAAAAATATAGACAGACTTATTCAGACAAAAAATGGAGAAAAACCTCTAAAATAACTACAGTGGTTCCTCCACACATGTGATCCCATCAGTTTGTTTACTTACAATGACAAAAACACACCTGTCTTTTCTTCTGTCCAGCTACCTATTCATAATGAAAAAAAAAATTAATTCCTTGCTGCATGTCTTAATTTTCATCTACCGTCATATTAGAATCCTGCCTTCTTTTTATTTAACCTTTGCCTTGCTTCGCAACACTGCACCACACAAACAGGAACCCTTTGCGCTGTACAACAGGCCTCTGTCTGATGTCAAGTGAAATTCTCATTCTGCAACAGATAACTCATAATTTAATACATAATTCTTGTCAGCAGAATAACACGAGAGAAAGATAGACAAGAGGGAAAGCCAGGAAGAGTGGGAATTTATGCACCATTGGGAAATGAGAAGCTGACAGCTATAGGTATTTCAGTTCTACAAGGCAAGTCATTTCTTCCTGGTAATAAATGGAAAAGGTGGGTGTTTGTTTAGATTTAGGCCACTCAGTAATGATTTTAACACTCAGCCAAGCCTCCTGCCAAGACAAGCACTCCAAGGCCAAAATCGGTAATGAACTCTCATCTTCTCAATTATAGATTCAACCCTGAGCAAAGCGATATCCAATATTCCCCTCCCTGCTCGGTGAGTGCAGAGACGTGCTGATGGACGTGCGAGCAGTGTGGCTCTGCATGGCTCCTGCAGCTCCCTGGGACACCACAACCTGCCCAACCACTGCGCTGGGGCACCAGCATCAGCATCTGCCACGTTACTTTCACCCTTCTTCTTGTCCCCTCATCCCCTTTTCATGGAAAATGTGAGCACAGAGGGAGAGAAATAGTGCCAGCAGTGCTGGGGAGGAGGAGGGGGGAAGGAGAGGATGGAGGCACCATCCTCCCTCCGCCTCTGGAATCCTCACAGTCCTTTCCAGTGGGCAGGAGACTGAAGTGGTGGAGCCAACTTTGCCCTTGCAGGTCTCCACAGTGATTTTGTTGGCAGATCTCTGCTGATTGGTTGAGCCTGGTCACAGCGTTTGAAGGGCTGTGCTGGTGTGTAAGGGAATCATGGTTTTGCAGCATGCTGCTCTTAGTCCATGCTTGTCTGCTTCTTGTTGCTACTTCAAGTGATCTTTAGTACCAGCTCTGCACTTGCACTTGTCACCAAGCTCCCTCTTTCTGATGTTTGTCCAGAAAAAAATATAGAAGGTAACTTTCTTTCCAAGATATATATTTCATAATTCGTCCTACTAGCCTCGCTCTCTTGCTTGTTTTCTGTCCCCTTTTCCCATTGCTTTTGCTTGGTTGTCCCCTAATGGTCTCATACTTCATTGTTATTGTATATTTTTTTATCCATTGTGAATTGAAGGCACCTTGACCCCACCTGCCTATGGCTGGTCCACCTCCATCTTTGTCTTCTCTGTTATAAATCCATAAACATTCACCCATCTCATGCCAACACTCACTGACCTGCACTCTCCAAAGACCTTATAAAATCATGGCACATGTTTAGAAGCTGGAGGCAATAGTATTCAAAAGGATTTTTCATTTGGAGAAGTGGATAAGTATCAACATCAGGGATAAAAATGTGCCCATAAGTGTGAGGTTTAAGGAGTGGAAGAAACTCTGATGTAGTTTTTGCAGATGTTCAGGGTCTGTGCAAAGAGCCACAGTGAGTGACTCTATGATGCTGCTGCAGATGTTTGCTTTATACAGTTGTGATCTGCTGCTGAGCTAAATGTATCACGAGCTCCTTTTCAGTAGACTTTTCAGCTCTTTGTCCACCTTGACAGAAGGTGAAGTGTGAAGAAAAGACACATGATAAGATATGGAAGAAAGAACATGCGGAGGGAGCAGAAGGATATCTTTCCACCACGGAGGCAGAGCCTGTGATTAATTCAGAAAATAACAGCAGAAATAAAAAAAAATAAATGAGGAAATCAACCCCCCAAAATTGCTACACCAGACTAGGTCTGTTCTACTCAGAAGTTCTGATTTTTGCTCAGAGCAATGAGTCTGTTGCAGCAAGGAAGCCTTCATTAGTCCTTTGTGCTTCCTTAAATAGTAAAAACTCCTTTTATATGGCTTTGTGTTCTTCATTTATACCGTGTTACAGGGTTATTTTTGTGCTGTTCAATTGCTGGCAGTGGGTAACAGAATTCTAGAGGATAAATGCTCTATACAATACCTAATCCAGTCGGTCCAGTCTTCCAGTCATCAATCATGGGTAGTTAGGCTTTATAGCTAAACTTATGAGTTCAGTGTGACTCCTGAACAACTAAAAATCATAAGTTTTTGCCTCCTGTTCAATAAAAAAATGTAAAATGTGTTTGGCAAAACTCTAGATGAAAAATGAAAAGAAACATTTTTATAACTGTTATTCGTATTCCCAAATTAAGTCTGGTTTTAGTCCCTTTTTCTTCTATTTACTTGCTTGTGTACTGCAATCTTGGCAGAAGGCATTAAATTGTATGTAGGTTAATTACTTAATGTTTCTGAATTGCTTTGAACATGAAGAGAGTGCCAAGTATTACTAATATCATGTGAGACAACATTATAATAAGCTGGGAGTTTCATCTTCGGTTTCTTTTATCATGCATTAATACATAAGCTTTGTTTGGTGCTATATATAAATTGTACATATAATTAGCTGAATTCACTACAGCTTAAATTCCTTTCCCTCCCTCAGTGTAAAAGGAGAGAGACATAAAATGTGAAGAAACAAACACTCAGAAAGGAGAACATTCTTACCATCACCCATGACTGAAAGCGATATAGAAGGATCCCCCAGCCCAGGAAAGAACAGTGCACTCCTCTAACCAGAAAATAAATCAGTTTGCTTTGGAAAAATGTGTATAATGAGGTTTTAAAAGTATCAAGCTGATCAACAATTTGATTATCGTCATTGCTTGCCTTCCTTTGTTTTTTGTAAGCTTAAATTCTGAATATCTAATTTTCAGAAGTAAAGTAAAGTAAAGTAAACTTACCTTATTACTTCCCTTGTCTAAATACTTCTGCATATTAATTAACTAACTCTTTGAAGACTCTTAGATGTGAATCACTAAGGTCTGCATCTTGGAAAAAATCTAATTTTTCTGGGCAGCTCAGCATCCTCAGCATTAGAGACAGTAATTTTCTGTTACAGATTAATATTACATGACATTGATATGCCTTACTGCTTAATTACGGATGGGAACTCTGTTGAAAGCATTTGCCTTTTTTGTGTCATTTACAGATTTACCAACAACAGCTTGCAGTAGACCTCTACCTGTCTATGGATTTTCACTTGCTAATGCCTCGGGGAAGTTCAGGAATTTCTGAACTTTAGAGACATATATGTTGCCTTTATTGTGATGGTGGTCAGACAGTTGTAATGACATGACCCCATGACCCATTTATTTAGCAGTATAAATTAAAAGTGGTCGGTCTAATTCATTTGAAGCTACTCTGAGGCTTGGCTTGGTTCCATCTCAGTAGTGGACATTTCATCATCTAAATAAATATTATATTTTTACTATCAGGCCTTACACCTTTCATATGACAAATCTATCTACTTATCTGTAGCCTATAGCATAAGGTCATTTCCTTGTGCTTTGGTATTCAGTGTATACACACACTTATCCAAGATACAGTTTGGGCGTTCTGATGGTCTGCTTCATGAAATAAAATTAGTTTGGTTTTTTTCCTAAGGAAACCAATTTTTTTAATCAGTCGTGGTTCCTTTCCATGAAAGCATTGACATTTTGTCAGAATTAAGGAAAAATAACTATATGAAAAACTTTTTTAAAAAATATTTTTGTGGGCAGAGTGCTCCTTTTTTTGGTCAATATTAAGATTAATGTTTAGTTTTAGGAGACCAAAAGCTAAAGCATGTGTCTAGCAGACTAATAGCATCTCTGAAGTACAACTGTTTCTCTACCAAGAAGTAACTTAAAGGCTTAAAATAAAATCAAACAACATGGTACATTGTCCAACTGTATCGCAACAAAAATTGAAAAAATTTAAAACCCAACGCATCATAAATAAAATGAAATATATCCAAAAATAATTAAAATACAAATCATGAATTCAACACAAATAAACATTTATCCTGTTAACTTGAAACCTAGCTAGATTTCTTTTTCTTTGGTTTCCATGAACATAAGATTTTATGAGTACTTATATCGAATTACTACATATTATATAAAAGTGCAACATAAAATCTGTCTGGGCAGTCAGTAAGATGTCATTCATTATTGTTTCGTCTTGGGGACTGGATATTCAATCTGAAAAAATAGACATTCAATGTATGCTCCATCCATATGGCAGGACCTTGTGTCACAGTTTTCTTTCTGATATATAGCTCCTACCTGATTCTAGCTAAAGGAAACTCAATGAGATTCTCCTAGATTGTAACTTACTCCTAAAATACCCAAAATACTTTACTCCCTGAAGCTGTTCATAAAGAAAAAGAAAAAGTTTAAAATATATTTTCCTGTTGAGTATTGATATCTTATGTGCTGCTTCTATTTTGAAAGCTTGGTAAATGTTTAGTGTCGGTTTTGTCTGATTTTGTGTGTTTATAATTGCTGTTCTGTCGATTCATTTCCTTTGACAATATTGTGAAGTTTGCTAGCAGAAGGATAAAAGAGGTCAAACTTTAATTCTGTGCCAATTTCCCTTCTTGCCTATCACTTTCACAGGCTTTATACTATGTCATGAAGGTCCTATGTTTTCACTGGCTTCTGACTTATGGATGAAGAGATTCAGGCACCTCTTCTGATCAGTTCGTGTTAGGAAGGTGTTTCCAGCATAACAGTGCCAGCTGAACAGGTCACACCACCTTTCTTCTTGTTTCTGCTGCAGCAGAGCTGGTATTCCAGACCAAAAGAAATCTCTTTTTCTCTTGCTCGTTTGAGGGTGTGTGCTCACCTGAACAAAAGGTTACTGGAGAAGAGAAAATACTTAACTAAGGAGAACATTGCCATGCACCTGGTCTTTACTTTCAGCCTAATGAAAGTGTGAGGGCTGGTCCACCAAAAGTAATGGAGATATGGCTGAGCTGCATCCCTGTCATCATTCCTGCCGACATTGACAGATCAGGCTAATCTCTTACCTCTAAGGAATTCCTCTCCTGAAACCAAGCAACCCATAATGCGGCAGAGATCTCATCCAGAAAATCCTGCCTTTCATATACAGTCTTTTATGCTAAAAATGACCTTAATATTTATGGGAGGTATTTGCATTATACTTTAAACGAACTGCTGCTGTCTAGTTTGAAGTTGGACTCACATCCGCAGAAGTATTTAGGTGCCGAACTTCTTGGTAGGTTTCTTTGCTTGTCTGGTCATGTCAATCCTCCCTCCCAGATTGTTCTCTGCCTAGGTACCACCATCATAGATGCACAACTCTGCCCTGAAAAGAGAGCTCATAAAGGAAAATACACGTCAAAAAAAGGTTAGAACTCCAGGGCTCTTTGAGAAAAATGGAGAAGAAGAATTTAAAGTAGTGAGATAGGCTAAGTATTAATAGAGTTTGGATAGACTTTTCAGAGACGCTAATTGAATCGAATAAAGAACAAGTGGCAGGAGCTTTATAAAAGATTTAAACATGATTTTTTTTTTCCGCTAAAAATATTAACAGGCCGAATTCTTAAGTCAAATGAAGTGAGTGATTTAAAAATAGGGGAAAAACATTTGTTATTTCCACAATCAAATATTGCTTCACACTATCCACGCAGTTAAGGTTAGAAGTCCTAACGCAGAGTCTGTTATCAACATATTTGGGTGTGTGAAACATGGTATTAAAATAGACTGTACCATTTAGGGAATTTTTTTCTTTAAATCTATTAAAAAACACAGAAATTTTCCATGAGATTTTTTTAATTAATCATACAAAAAGCCCAGACCTGTATTTTAGGGTTTTTTTGCTACCAAACTGGGTGAGAATCACTATATCTGTACATAAAAGTGAATGTGATTTGTAATGCAAGTGAGAAACTCCACGTGAAAATCCCCTGCATTAAAAACCTTATTAAATGACCTATTAATTTCACACAGCAAATTAAAAGCCAGTATAGGCAGGCAAAAAACCCCAATGGCGCTGCATCTGTGCACACTTCGGTTTAATACACCATGCGAAAACTTTACAATGTCTAAGTTAGTAGCAACAGGTTTTGAGACTTTGAAGCAGTTCCAGCGAGTTGCCTGACACCAGGGAAGACAGACATTGGAGGGAAGGGATTTTGGAATACAACGACAGCAAGAAGGCTAAAAAAGTGATTGTAAATAGCCTGTTTAGTGAGGTGAGCGAAACCAGGGATGTAGAGTGGGTATGAGAAGCACATCTTGCTCTTTGTTGTGTTTTTTTTATCTGTGACTGAGAAAAATGTAAACATACCTACCAAAATAAGTGGAGATAAAGATAAATTAATAGAAAGTTGAAAGAACAACCTTGGGTATTTTTCATTGAAATACATCAAATGTGCAAATACATCACAGTTGATCTTGGAATTAAATTTCAAGTGAGGGCAGCACGAGTATGAACTACCATCTTCTCCTGACATTCTCTGACATCAGCCTTACATTCCAAGGGAAACAGCCCTTTGAAGGACAGCCTCCAGTAAATGGAGAAAAAAGTGGTGCAGGAGCATTATATTCCAAATATAATTTACCTTATTTACATACACACAGTAGTTCTGGGAGAGGGGAAGCTACACTGTATAGGGGCAAATGCCTCTTCCACAGCTACCTGCCAGCATGAGCACAAGATATGTAAAGAGCCAAGTCTTTACCAGAGTATCCTCCACTGCTTCCATAGCCTACCCTGCAAATACCACCAGGGACTGAATTTTAAATAGCAAAGTGTAACAATAATACAGAGTATTTCCTTGTGTTCCTAAAAGAACGTGCCATTTGGAGATACTAGTGGTAGGTAACTTTGTGCAGCATTCTTGTGAATTTCTAGGAAACGTTTTCACCAATTTTTTAAAGAAAACTGAATGAAAGTGGGGCATGAGTGTCCTGTGCCAAGTTTTTGTGTTCCTTTTTTCAATTTAGGTTTCAGGTGCCTTATAGGCAAAAATAAGCAGCAAAGGAATGTTTAGCTTTTGGGGTGAAGAAATGTTGCAATGTATTGGAAGGAAGGATGTGGTTAAAACAAATGCCTAGAAGGCAGCAGATAACAGGTCTGTTCCCAGATCTGGCACAAATGCTTGTTTTGACCTTATACCAAAGCATTTCTTTGCTTTGGGACCAGTTTCTGTGTAAAGCGGGGCTGATAAGAGTGCTTAATTACCCTTCCTGAGAGAGGAACAGGGAAGTTTTTATACTTGCTACAAGCTTCCAGAGCCTGAAAGAGATTAAAACTGAATCCATTTGGACTTCCAGATTTAAGTCTTTACTTCAAATAAAACTTTTCACTTGTACTATTACTACACTAATTATGCATGTTTTTAAAAATAAGCAACATTTGCATTGATTTGCTCAAGTCTATAAATAATTAGCTAACTTCATTACTTGCAAATTCTATTTTCAGTTCTTAAGTCAACAAAAATAAGATAAAAAATTGAGTAATAATTCTTCTACTTGTATACGACCAAAAGTTTGATTTATAATAGAACATTTTAACACTACTATCATGATCCTGATGGGTTGTTACACAGAATTAGAGGAAAACAAAGATGTTTCTCACACCTTTTAAAATAACTTGGAGGAATGCTTTGATTGTCTTTTAGAAAGAAGCGCGTATAAAAAGTGACATTTCCCTATTTCTGTTCCAGTGAGTTCTGGAGCTGAGAAATCCCCCAGGCAAGACTTTCAACTTGCTTCCTTCCATTGCTGCTGAGGCCCGTCGAGCCTTCGAGCTTGTCTGAAGATGGAGGAAACTATTATCTGCTGTGATTCAGCCACCATCGGACAAACTATTTCATCCCTTTCTGGCTTTTTAATATGACTTTTTTAGCCCTTGTCCTTGAAATCATGTCCCATACAGGTCATCTAGGCTTAAGAATCAAGCTCAGCAATGCTCACCCTTAACTGAAGTGATGGTTACACATAATATCAATTTAAATTATGAAATGTCTATTGTGGAAACAGCAGACATATTCAATCACTGCAGCTCAGAACAAATGAGAGAAATATTCCAGAGCTCCTATCAGAGTTTAATAGGTATAATTTTGCTAGTGATATGGTAATACACGGCAGCTTTCCTCGGACAGCTGTGTAAAACAAAGACGTGGTTGTCAGCCTTTCAGAATCAGATGTTAATGATATTTCATGTCTTTGTTGAGTCTGTGGAAAGCAGCTACTGCACCTAAAAGGGAAATGACTTCCATACCAACCTCCCCAGCCAAAGTCGTTCAGATTGGGAAAACTGGATGAGGTCCATATTTATACTTCGGAAAGAGGTGCAAAAGAAGATTTCAAGACAGTATAGACTGAGCTGTCTCCTAGTCTCTTTACCCAAAGTTATATCTTATCATTGTGATGAAAGTTTTTAGTTCAGCGTATTACGGTCTCTTTTTTTTTTTTCCTTTCTCTCTTTCTTCAAACATATACGAGGAAAGAATGTAATGTAAGCAAAACTCCGATGTGTTTCTGGCAAATGAGGAGTGTTTTCTACATCTCGTATATTTTTGGAAGCATTTGAATCCAAAAGTAATATGTCTTCCAAATCGGGAAAAAAGCTTTTTATTAGCCTGATGCCTGCACAGCCGAGAGAGAGTCTGCCCCAGTATTGCAGCAAGCAGGGACTGGTGCTCTGTCTGAGCTAGTCTGGAAGATTTGAGCCAGTCAAAAGAAGGATTTCTGTGGCTTTATTGCTGCAACTTCATTTTGCTGTACTACTGTATGTCTTCACTTCTGCAAACTTTCTTTCATTTGTTTTAAGAAGAGGTCTTAATTCCAATGCAAAATCCATCCAGAAAGGAGGGCCCCTCAGCACCGTATTCCAGCTGGTGGGGATTAGCTTAGTCCTTTTACCGGATACGTATCATTTTAATCTTAAGCCTTTAGACACTGTACAACATACTATTAAGTCTTTTACCAAATAAAACACTAAAAGGCTGATTCACTAAGGGTTACACACCCTTTGCAGGAAAAAAAAATAACATTTACAAAGGGATAACTGCCAAAAATCACTTAAATTTCATGTCTTTCCTATTTACTACATCCCACATCCACCATGTGTACAGTAACTTCCTTCAGATATACCCCTGGGAGAAACGCAAGTCAAAATAAAGGGGAATTTACCCCCCCTAAAATATGTCCCTAGCTCTAAAAAGTGATTTATATTGGTTCACATCAGAAAATCTGAAAAATGAAAGTTATGTTGTTCAGGAATAAAATTAAAACTTCCAGAAAGTGTGAATCATGTATTTGACTTCTATGATAACAAGTACTACATTTCCTATAGGAGTCAGTGGCTAGGGTTTGAAACTCGGGTATTAACAGACTAAGCGTGCCATTCACTAATGATCTTTTGCAAGTGACTTTGGCTGCAGTTTCTAGCTTGGGTGCTTAAACTGAAACAATATTGCAGCTCTTGATTATTTGAGGAAACCTGGGTGACAATAGCTGGACCTTGAACCACTCAGGTTGTTAACAGTAAATGTAGATGCATGGCTTCATCCCCTGTGAAGCTTTTTAAAAGACGTTTTTTCTGTTTGTCAAGGGTGAGGCAAAAACCTCTGATGTTATAAAACACGCTTTGGATGAAGAGAGCAATCTAAATGCAAGCTGCAATAGCCAGTGTTTATTGGTTAGCGTGTTGTTCTGACACAAGTATCTCACCATATTATTTTTGCCAGTCATGTGAAGTTAATCATTGTAGCTTGTAGTGCTAAATTAGTGCCTGTGCTTATGGGACCATCTTAGGGCATGAAGATCAACTCAGGAGGTCACTAGGTGTGGCTCTGGCAGCAGCACTGTGAATGAAACTGCATTGATGGTCTGTGTCCTACTGTTGATTTAAGCTTTTTTTCCAAGGGATTGGATTGTTGTTGTTTTCAGTAAGAAAGAACTCATCTGTTTTGGAAAACATTGTTTAATGTATAATGGAATATTCCACTAGCGCTGACAGACGGGGCTGCACCATGCCAGGCAGCCAGCCCCAGGAGCTCGACTGACTGGAGTAACTGCAAAATGGGGTTCAAGCATCCCACTGATGCTGGGTTTGGTGCCTTCTGACTGCTATTTTCCACAGGCCCAGCTGTATGAAAATAAACTGTTCCTAGGCATGCTGGTTAGGAAAATTAAAAAACTGAATGTACACTACGGCTGTGGGTTTTGTACACAGAGTAATAGTATACAGAATTAACAAAGTCTTTTTGCATTCAAGATACTTGAGTAAGATAAATGGTAAAATCACCATATGCATGAAGCCCTGGGATAAAGTACTATTAATCCTGTTGCACAAATACAGAAGTTGAACTAGAGGCAAATATTTTTGTCTGGGAATTAAGGTAAAGATTTTAGTCTGGGAAATACAGTGAAGATTTTTGTCTTAGCCAGGATTATAATTCAGTTTTTATTTGGTAGCCCTGTGCTCAGACCATGCAGTTCCACCTAGCTCAATTTTCTTGTAAGGGTCTTGGTGTCTTCATTAAAGGCCTAGTTTGAGGGGTCATATGATTTTTGTTAAAATGTCAGTATTCATGTATTAAAGAAAAATGTTTCATGGCCATATATTGTGGGAAAAATCTGGAAAAAAAATCATCACTCATATGTAGCCTGAAGGCTCTAAGGACCACTACACAATGTAAAAACCAATCAAAACCAAAATGTACTTGTTTATGTAACAATCATAATTTTAAAGAGAATTTTGTGATTTTTAGGAGATCCAGATCATGATTTTTCAGTACTTTTCTTGGCAATAATGTTAGCCTGCCGTGGAGAATTTACATTTTATGACCAGATTCCCCTGTCACTTCACATACAACTAGTTTATTTCATGTTAACAGCATTGCCAAGATCAAGGATTCAAAAATCATGAGCTAGTTTATTCTACATGGCAAAGCGATTAGTGAGAGAAAATGCAACATCAACAACCCAACAAATGCTCTTAATATTTTTTCCGTTGTCTCCTTTCTATGAGGCCTTCAACAACGTCATGGTTCAGTACCACCACCAGAACTAGCTTATTTATCTACAGGAATGAGAGATGCCTCTGAAGTCTAATGACAAAAATATGGGCCTTGCTCTGTTGTATCCGTTAGCTGGTTTTGGGCTGAATGCAGTGAGAGGCAATTACAAACAGAGCTGGTCTGGATAGTATACATTACTGCAGAAATATGAAGAGCAGCACCTGGGAACCTCCATTAATATATGAGCGTATTTATAGAAACACCATTAGGGGGAGCTCTGTAATAGACCTAATGTCAGTGTTCTACAGTTTCCTCACCTGAAAACCCACCACTTTCACTTTTTCTTATTAGAAGTAAACAAATGGTGTTTAATACATTAATCTTCATGGTATTTCCACCATCTCCTTCATCACCACCACTTGAAACTGGCAGACACTACGGTGGTGAAGTCATCATAAAAAACAATGCAGAATAGGATGATCAGTGTCAGAATAAATGAGATAAATTAAATGGATAGTCAGACAGAAGCTGCTGTGATTATCTGTGTGATTCTGCTGTTTTCTTTCATAGCTCCATCCAATTCCAAAGTCTTACTTTAAGTGTTTGTGTCCTTCTGAATGAGGTATCATCTTAAAGAATTATTTTCTTTATCATCAAAATGTGTCGTTAAAAGGATTCTGCTGTGAATTTCTAAGGGAACCATCCAGTCAACAGAAGGCCACTCTGCTTGGAGATGTCCTCTATTGAATCTTATTATATGAAAGAGGATGGGCTAAGCAATTACATCTAATATGTAGGTGATATATTATGTGGTATAGGATGCAATATAGTACATCAGTCACAGAGCTAGCAGTCAGATGCATTCTTTTTCTCACATGAGAAAGGCTTGTTCTGATTTTTAGAAAGATAGAGCTTGGTTCTGCCTTTCTGTGAAGTGTATAACTTAGAGATTGTGATTTGAAGAGCTCTGGATGACCTGTAAAGCTGCAATAAAGAATGAGAACTCATAACAACTTGGATTTACGTTCTTAAATAAGATGCAGTGATGGATAGCAGCAAAATAGAGGGATAGGATGCGGATATGAACCAATATTTTCGCACATTTTGAGTAGCTGAGATTAATGGAAAATGTTGAGTTTTTCTAACGTATAACCAAGGAGTAATTAGTTAAGCAAAAGTAAGATTTACCCCCCAATCCAAACAACAGTTTGGCAGAATAAAACCAAATTCATTGCTAAGATTAACTCTGTTTAAGCTAAAAACTCCTTTCCGTTTTTAATGTGGCCTATTCTTATAGGTAAGAAAATGGGACAGCCTAGGAATTAACTCTTCATACTTTTTTTTATGCTGTCTTGAAGCACTTCTGGAGTACTTTTATAAATTTGCAGAACACTCCCTCCATTTCTCAAAATATGATGTGAGTGAACTCTAATGAATTCATTCCCAAAGAAAGAGATTCGAGTCATTGCTGTACTCTTGCCAGATTCTGTAAAACTGCCTGGCAAGAAGCGTGCAAACAGTTCAAGCAGCATCGCTCTGGTTCTTTATACAACAATGCCTACATCTATATTAGTAAACTTTATTCTCCTTTGTACTAGGACAAAATAGGGGGAATAGGGGTACAATAGTGTGAATATTACCAGAACACCTGAGAAGCACATTCTTATTACGATGGGACTTCTAAAGGTTTGGATGGCCTTCACTGTATTGATCCTGGGACATCAAGGTCCTAACTAAAAAATATGCTTCCATAAAACCCTACAAGAACATAATTACCAGAACCTCTACTTTCTGTCATTTACAAAATGCAAAATGCAGCACAAACTATTCTACCTCATCTTTTTACGGAGCGTATAACTCCTTCATCTTGTTGATGTCTCGTCTGCTTTCTCTCTGGTACATCACTGCCTTCAACACACTGTTTGTAAGGCTAGGTCATGAGCTCCTTGGAGCATGGAACCTGCCTGTCTCTGTTTGTATTTTAGCTGCTAAGAGAGCTCACGGATGACACACAAAAGAGCGATGATGAATATTACAAGAGTACTAAGGTATTTTTGCATTGTAAAGGGAATTACTTTTGCCTGCTTCTAATAAATCTTGAACCATTTATGGCGGAGTTAAATATGTTGTATCCCATCTAAAGGAGAACTACTGCAGGAAGCATCTCCAGCCCAGCAGAAGTCCTGGTAATCTGTCTCTAGATCTTTCTCTTTGCCCCATGCAGACCACAGTCCACAATACAACTGTTGCAAAACTGTGAAATTGCAATAAAAGCCCCCAAACTGCCAGAGCAAACAGAACTTTGTTCCAGTGAGGCCAGGACTGTCTGCAGTCTCAAGGACGGGGCCAACTGCACTGACTGGTGGAGGAATTGGGTAGTCACTTCAGCTCTCAAGCATACAGTTAATGTTCCTACATTAAATGTTCTGAAAGCAGTCACTTGTCAGCACTGGGAACTGTTGAATTTCAAGGCTGCACCAAACCCCCATGACTTTATTTCTTCTGGGCTATAGGAAATAGTCAGATGATCAAAGTGAACTGATTTCCATCCCCTCTCCCCCCTCACCCACCCTCCAACGCTGCATGTATTTGTTAATTCAGAAATACTCAAGGCCAGGACACCTGAAACGTTTGTTATTTGTAATATTTCAGAGTACAGGGGTTGGCAGTCCAAGACCTGGCTTAAAAGCATAGCAGGAAGCAGTACTTCGATGCATCATACCAATGTGAAAGAGTTGGTCTGTGTAGCCAGGAAAGTTTCACTATTCAACTATTTGGTTTTGTGCAGTGTAGATACACCTGGAGACTCAACCTTCAGCCTGTAATGCATACTCTAGCATGCTCAAGACCTTACTTGCCTACTTCACATTGAAGTTACAGTAGGCATCAGGACAGACCAGAAGATGTTCTTGACATCAAAATGTATGAGACCTGAAACTGAGCCTGTCATGACTTTTCTTGAAAGACATGAAATGGATCTGAGGACCTCTAGGAAAACTAGGGGAGCTTAACTTCAGGCCGTTCTGGAATGGTTTTGGAGTTTATACTTCACCTCAACTAAAATAATGAAAAAGGAGAGCAAAATAAATGAAGGCAGTGAACAGAGTTTCCTTCCCTACTGTTGGAACCATGGTGAACCATCCGAGAAGAAAGACAGAGGGAGTGATGGAGAGAGAGAACCGATGAAGTGAGAAAGCGCATGCCTCAGGACGCACTGTGTATGTCACCAGCACTGACCATTGAGGAGAAGCATGCCAAAAAGTATTAAACAGACATTGATTTAATTGTTGGCCCAGGAGCTAGAAGACATAAGAGAAAGACGTGACGATGAAAGCTTCAGGGACTGTGATGAATTGGTGAAAGTGACTCAAAGAGAATTAGGATGAGCAGTAAGAGAGAGCTCTTGAGATCTCTGCTGTCCTGTCAGTAAGGAATTTGTGGCCAGGCAGGACTGTGAGGTCACTGTGGAAGGTACATGATGCTCCTGCCAGAGCTAATCCCTTGCAGCCTTGACTCTGGCAAGTATTGTCCTTAAGACTTGCAAGGTGAGCAAGATGATCTGCAAAAAGGCTCTGTCATAAATATATTTGCAAAATTCAGTAGCTATTAATTACAACAAAAAATAGCAAAATAACTTCATGCCTTTTGCCTCTACCCAAAATACACTTGAGAGTTTTGAATATCTTTTTCTACACCAATTCCAGATTCTCTTAGGAAGACCCCTGAACTGCTTGATTATAATTGATCAATTCTTTAAGCTTTGTGGTAAAGGGTTTCGGGACTAAATGGTCTTTAAAGTTAATAGAAATCCCCGTTCCTCTAACTTTTTCCTGTTGCTGTCTGTTGCCAATTGAAAGACTCGAATCCCTCTTCATTTAGCTCCAACTATGAGAGAGAAATAGAACACTTCAAAGATAAAATTTAAAAAAAAAAATATCTTATGGCACAAGGCATGACAAGATGAATGTCAAAATATTCATATCTTGGTCACTAGTATAACCTCTGCAAAGAGGACTCCAGAAGAAGGCATAAGATGGGTTCAGGGTAGAATTTAGTCTATTTGCTGATACAGTGTAAATTGCAGCAGATGACAGAGACAAAAAGAAAAGGCTGCAATGTTAGAAAATTATTATGGCAAAATGTATTTTCTTACTTGATGAATGAGAAAGGAGCAAATACTTTGCAAGTGTGTTCAAGGTTGTCCAAGAAGGGAGGTACTCACTTTGGGGGAAAAATATTATTTCAGCAAAATTCCTCTAGAACCCTTGAGTGGAAACTAAAATTGCCATGATGTCAACACTACCCCTTTTCCCCTGGGAGTTTTCCACTCCATGGAATAGGCTTTTTTACATGTCCTTGTACTATGTACAATGATTTTGAATTCTGCTGTATGAAGACCACAATGCTGTTTCCAAAAATGTATCAGCCTTTGAGGTAGTTCTGGGAGCAATTTTGCAAAACTATTTTAGTGGAGTTATACTGACCCAGTTTGAAGGATCCTTTCACCAGGTTTTGAAAGTATGGTTAGTTTTTCTGTGAACATAAGTGATTAATTCAATGAAAGCAGTGGCAAAACATCTTTATTTTTTGTGGAATGCTACATGGGATTTTTGTGGGATTCATAATTGGTTTAAATCTCACGTTCCATACTGCATGTAAATGGGTTTCTTTTGCATAGGATTTACAAATGGCATAATCGTTCTGTGTAGACATGCTTAAAAATTCACTAGTACTAACATTCTTTCTAGACAGTAAAAATCCCAAACAATTTCGACCACTGTTGTCTCATCAATATTAGCTTAAAATTCTGTACTTTGTACAGGCAGTAGAAAACCTGTTTCTAGGAACTTTTTTACAGAGATGAATTTATGAACTTCTCTGACTAATCACTTAAAGACTTCCAAGCATTTCAAACATTTTTGAAAATTCCATCAAAAATGTGAAACAATATTGCTAAGAATTTGAAAGCTTTCAATGTTGTCCATGAGTAACATTTATTTTAATCTTTCCTATCAAATTTTAAAGAATTGGAATTTTTAGGACATAACCAAGCTTACTAATATGGTTTTAAAAGTATTAATAGTTGTAATAAATGTAAAGAAACTTGCCAATAAATTTCTGTTATGTCAGCAAAAATATAGGTTCTTTGACAAAGCCAACAGTCCCATTCATTTTTAACTTAGAAAGTAACCTTAAGAGGATATAGTGGGATGAGGAGAATGTTTTCCATGTAAAGATTATTTTTATATTGCAATGTTTACTGCTTCAATAAAATAATGCAAAAGCATTTCACAAAGTGGAATTTCAAAGTTTCAATTTCTTTATCCCTTTCATGTGAAGCAAAATTCTGTGTGCCTCCTTTTCCATTCGACTGCACTCAGTAGGGGTAATTTAGAGAGAATAGCTGTTGTATTACAGTTTTTTTGGTAGATGCAGGCAGTGGAGTCCTGACTTTAAGAACTTTTTGATGCATGATGTCTGTGTACCTGTTTTTTCTCTTTTCAGAGAGGAGAATTTTGGATAATTTGACAGGGTAGAGATATGTCAAACTTGGCTTTCTGCTTCATCGTGATCAGAAAAGTTTGATGTGTTGATTTGATTTACATGGGATTTGCTGGGAAGCGAGGCATCTTCTGCGGTATTCACCCTGCCAAAGGCACAAGACCAGACGGCTCTCAGATCGTGTCAGGCATGGCTGGCCAAATACAACTTTCCTTCATTCACGGACTTTTGCAAGTATGTTTCTAACTTCTAGCAAAAAAAATCCAGAGTCATGCAGTAGGAAGAACCTCACTCACTCACACTTACTTTCACTGAAAAACAATCTGTTGAGCAAGCAGTCTCATAAAAATACACTAGAATGAAATCTCTTTCTAAGAAAAAATCTGGGCATAAACAGATAGAGATACTGATAAAGGCAGACTGCTACAAACTAGGTCTGGAGTGATTTTGACATAGTCTTAATTTCCTGTCCTGGCCTGAACAGTGTCTCCCTTTTCTTTCCCTTCTTCTTTTGTCCCAAATACCTCACGCGCATGGATTTTACATCACTGTAACTGGCTTTGGTGGCTTAAGTCCCCTGGTGTCTGTAAATTTTGTTCAAGATTTATGAGGTTGCAACTAAGATTAGAAGTTGAATTCAAGAATAGCATATATCATGCAGAGATATGAATGGATTCATTTCGCAAGAAAATTAGATGGATGAATTGAAAATGTTTTCTTCTGCTAGAGAAAGGCAGTTGGTATGCTCATTCAAAATTATGTTCTCTGAATCAAATCTTTAATATATTTTTCAATGCATGATAATTTTATCTGTCATCACTATCAAATAGCTTTAATGTTATTCACTTAACATGAAGAAACAACTTAACTAACGTCTCCGACAGAGAATTCATCTTCTGTTATTTCTCCAGCTGTATTTTCCTTCTTACAATCCCCAAAATGACTCTAGCACTGACTCCTCCTACTAAATTACAATATCCAAACAATTTAAATTAGTATGTCATGAGATTGGAGTTGTTTTGTGTTTGACCTAATTATTAAAATTACTTTCTGAGAACTAATGGTGTAATTACTCTTATAATTAGTAAAATAAAGAACCTGTAACTGCTCAGACTGGGAGCAACTGATATGATCAAGTTTAAATTGAAAAAATCCAAAATTTTCTTGCCCATCGTCTGTAGCTCAGTATGTTTCAAAGGGAAAGCTGATACATGCCTGCAATGACTATGTTTAAACAATTAAATCTTGTCTCCACCTTAGCATTTGATTCATTACTCACTGATGAACCTTTGTCCCTACTTGCCTGTTACTGGGAAAACACACAGCAGTGTCTACTATAGATACCAAAACATACTTGCCATTGTACTAGTGATACTGCCTTGTGATAAAACAGGTATGGTAGGCTAAGTGAGCTGAAAAAGGAGCTTGAGTTAGAGGCTGACCTTCACTGGGCAGAGCACTGAGCAGGCAGTCCGGGGCGTCTGCCTGTAAATCTCACCACCTTGGGCACCAGCCTCTTCACAGCAGCCACATCACTAGCAAGAACGTGTGGCTATGCTGGAGCAGAGAGGGTAAAACTGGAACTTGTGGAGTGAGAATCTTTGCTGCCTACTCTTTTTCGCTCGTCCTTTCTCCTCTCACTTCCTATACTATCAGAGAGAGAAAGCTGCACACCTTGCTGATGCCCACTGGCATCTCCTTGCATGAGTAGACCTTGGGTTATGTGGTTTGGAATATGATCTATGTACATAGAGTTCATATTACGCCCTTTTTGTACAATTTCCCTCTTGAGAAAATAGGTCCCTGGTGTAATTGTTTGGCGAGTTTGGCTATGCATGACACTGGCTTGTTTGCCTCTCAGATTAGATAGACATCCTGGGGAAAAGTACCTTTCCATTTTGCTTACTGCGTATTACACTCATTCCACAAGACCTTTCATATTTATTTCTAGCATAATGCAATATGCAGATGGTTTTTATTGTTGAATGAATGGTGGAACTACCTTCTGGCTGGATTACATTTCTAATCTATTTATTTTGTTAAAAAATCAGTCAGTGTATACCTCTAGTTTTACAGAGTTATCTCTCATTTTGATGCTAAAGTTTCTGAGAGCTTCAAGTGTAAGGCATTGTGTTTTGCAGTGATTTTCTCTTGATTTTCTCTGAAATGCCAGACAGTGCTTTTTGAATATTCAGTTATATTTCAGCAGGAAATAAGAAATCCAAGCCATTGCATCAGTGTTCAATTAGAGTAAACAGAATATCTGCTCAAAAACATTTTGCTGTGTTAATATTTTGGGCTCATTACTCACTTATCATGAAAGCAGTGTGCATCTTGGCTTTGAACATGTGACTCAGACAAATCCATAATGAATGACACAGAATTATGTCCTTCAGAAGTATCATACACATCTTGATTTGTACATAAATTATTCAAATATCAGCAGCAGACGTTGCGATGCCATATGAAAAGAGCATAAAATCCCCAAACAAGAGAGTGCACATTCCATAAATGCACTATCTTTTTTTGTTAGCAATACAGAAATTATTTCCCAAAAGGGTGTATGTAGCTTAAAATGGGATTGGATGCTCCTGAATGCATGATATAGGTTTTTCTCCTGCAGATGACTTCAGTCAAACATAAAATGATTGACAAATATAGAAAGCAAAATGAAATCCCTGTGCAGAAGTAGATGTTTTACCCACATTATCATTTAAAGAAAGAATGAATAACAAACGTAGAAATAAGTTGCTAATTTGCATTTTCTTTTCATTCTAATGTCTTTAATAAGACATAAAAGTAAATGCTTCTCAAAATTCAAATTACAAAGGAATTGTTACTCTAATTAATAATTAAAATATTTTCTACATCCAAAATACGCAACAGAAGATGTTGAGGCTTGCATCATCATAAATAGAGGTGAAATTTTCTTAGACTGAAAGCTAAGAAGGGCTTTCTTAATGATGAACAAAGCTGAGAGACTTCAGACTATTTAAAGATACCGGTGTTTTAACAGACCAGACAGGGTAGGTGGTTCTCCACCACAAAGTAAGACAGTGACTGGAAGAGCAGCAAAGACCCAGCTTTCCCGCCATTGTACAGTCTCTGTTGCCATCGCAAGAGCAATCTGCCCTAAGGAACTATTTATTGTTAGTGTTGAGGGCAATCATATCTTAAACACTAGAATTTGCTTTTGGTGTTTTTTATAAGGATGGAAAACTAGGGAAAAAATGTTCACAAATATAGCTCCCTGATATGTACCATAGAATTCTGTTAATTTTAGCCTTTATTGTAAAGAGGTTCATTTTTGGGATGACGACAGGCCATTCATACAGTGGTCTGAATCCAGCTGATGCAAGGTGGCATTGCAAAATGTAGCATTGCTCTGCTACGTTTTCCTAAATTCACTGGATGTATGACATATAGATACTGGAAATGGAAAATATAACCAACATAAGTACTAACTTTCTATGCACTGTGAAATCTGTTTTTTTTAGGAGCAAATTAAAATGGAGACATACCTGGAAAGAAGACCTTTGTCATATTCGCTGTTGTACCTAACACCTTGAGTACATTTTTTTTTCCTACATTAAGCTACATTAAAATCCTACATAAATCCATAATCAATTAACATTATAAACCTAAAAAATAACCAGTTTTATTTCAGGTTGTCATATATTGTTGCAAATGACCATTGTTACTATCTGTTGGATTGTAATGCTTTACAGGTCTCAAGGAGAATACACTTTGGGCTTGAGTACAGAATTAGCTTATCAGAGACATGCACATCTGTTCTGACCAAGAAGGTAACCCTTAAAGACAGGCATAGAAATACAACTTAATAAGCTACATAAAACAAAAACTAGAGCATTCTCATTTTTTGAAACAAAATCCAGGTATCCTTTTCAAGAGGCCATCAAAGCTATAGGTACTCCTTTTTAAACTATCATTGAACTTTAGACTTTTAATTAAGATTAATCTTACTGATTGCAGTAATAAAGAAAAAGGAAGACAAACAGCACTTAAATAGCAGCACTTCCGATTTCCAACTGAAGTAATAAATACATATAAACAGCATATTAAAACTGCAGGTACCAGAGATGTGCTGATGGCAGATAATGCTTCAGATCTACTTCTTCAAGAACTTGCTGGGGAGGTTAGGAAACTTGCCACTGTCCACCCTGCTCCATGCCACCTCTGCTCTCTGCTCCAAGCAAGTTGTAAGCAGTTTTTATACTAAAACCATGCTTTTGAGGTTCCCCAGTAATAAGAAGGATTAAGTGAACTTCTGTAAGTAGGAAAACAGTGTTTGTTTTATGTGTCCCTTTTACAGCATCTTTTCTCTGACAGCTGAACGCTTCCAATGATTTAAAATGGATCTCGTGTTTCCTTTCTTTCCTATCCTCTTTCATTTTCAACAAAGAGCTCCCTTGTTGTTTCTGTTCCTGTTTCACTCTGTGTGTGAGCGAGTGGAAATGCCGTGTGCCTCAAACCTGTCAGAAAAGTTCATGTCATCAAAAGGAATCTGACATTTTGATTCCTTAGTGACTGCATTTCCAGTCATATCTTGCAAGAAGGAGGCCCATTGTCTGTGACCAGCTTCTCCACATCTCCAGTACTCAGAGTATTCTTGCCGCTCCTCTAAAACTGAATTTAGAACAGCTGTTCTGGAGGAATATAGTCACCAAAAAGAAAGCTACTCTAGCTACCCTGAGCCTCTCACAAGGGTGCTTTTAGTATCTGATTCAATGATAGCACATGACTCTGTTAGATAGAAGAGAGATATTATGACCTATGTGGTGTCCAGGTCCAGTAGCACCATTTACCTCCAAAGGAGTGGAAGAGCAGCACAAAGCTGCGGATACCAGCAAAAGGTAGTAGGGATAGGTGACCTGGAAAGAAAAGCTGGAGAAAACTACTGACAACTCTCCTTCCAGGTGTTATTAATGAGAAAATCAGTGGTAGCTTCAGGTATGGTGTACCTTTTTCAACTCAGAGGAATTAATTGGTGAGTAGCTTACATTTTAAACTTGGTAGCTTGGAACCCCTTCAGACTGCAGGTTAGAATTTCAGAGGTTATCAAGCCAAAATTTGCTGGCTGAAGACATGCTCCATTTTGTAATCTCTAGGGAAGAAATTGAATGTTTCAAAATGGAAAATTTATGCAATGGCAGAAGAGATTATTCAGAGCATCAGATAAACAATAGACAAGGGTTTAAAAAAGTGAAGAGTTGTCCACAAGTGACAGAAAGTGAAGAGGATTTGGGCAAAAAGTGGGGCATGGTTTTGCTCTCCCCATCTTGTGGGCATGAAGAATTGTAGTTAGCAAAGATTAATGCTGCTGTTGTCTCACTGCTCCCCTTCCTCACTCAAATAAGAATAATTTCTTGAGTGCTATGTCTTCTTGCTTTCTCCAGGAGAGTTACCTAAAAGCCACAAGGAAGTGATTTTGTGGGAATTTGTTGGTTGCTTTGAGCTTCCACGGGGATCGGAGAAGTGAAAGCTTCCAGACACAGCAGAGCATGTAGGATGAGTTTAGTATAGCTGTGAATGGTTTCTGAGCATTTTTATCAAATGTACTCTGGCAGATTTCATAAACTACAGCAGCCAGAGCAACAGAATGGCTATCATATGGTTCTTAATGGGTGGGACTAGAAACAGAGTTTTTTGACTCTAACTTTCCCCCTATGAATTTTACTTCAGGTTTGCATGCGAATTATGTTTAAAAAGAAGGTATATTGAACTACAGATGTGTTTAATTAACACCCAATAGAGATTTTTGCATAGACAAAGACATTTCCACCTCAGTCTTTAAAATATGCTTAAAGTAAAATACGCTTCCAGTGCCTGGTGACTACTGAGTGTTTAAAGTATACCTTTCTCTCTCATATAGATAGACTTTTGCATTAACTATCATGTATTTAAAAATGTTCTTTTCCCCGGTATCAGATAAGATGCATAAATGGCTTTGACTATACATTACTTTGCCAGGAACTGAAGGTTTGGGCGGTTGAACTTTCCTCCCGATCCCCATGGAGAGAAAATCCCATCTTCCCAGTGGAAGGATCAGACAGAAATTCCATAAGCACAAACTCACAAATACCCTGTGCAGAAATAATCCACAGAGAGGGCTGTTTGGCTCTTACTGCATTCTTAGCTGGTCAATCACAGTAGCGCCAAAGATTTCTTGCCAACTCTCACACACTTCTCTGACACAGCTTCTTTCACATTCTTGCTCATTTTCCTCTTATCTGCTATCTAAAAAACCTTAAGGAAACTCACGGAGGGGAAAAACTCCCTCTATATTTATTTAAATAACATTGAAGCAAGGGTGGAAAATGCCAAGTCTGGACTGCAGCATAAGCAAGGCAAGTGACTATTAAAGGCCTCCAGGGAAGCCTCAGCAGTTCTTCAGTTTAGTTCCCAGCTCTCTTACGGCATCCCTCCCAAACTCACTGTGATTTACCCTTCTTTTTCTAGCTCCTCAGAATTCCTCTGCCACAGTACCAGAGGACCGGTGAGAAGTCTAATTAAATATATATTTTATATATATTTTTATAGACTTGTTTGTTCATTTTTAATCATTATTCCAAGTAAGAGCTGAGTTATCCTTGACTGTTTTCCATCTTATGACCACATCATGCTTTAGAAGCTCTGTTGTTGTGAGCCTGGCAGAAAAAGACATCAGTTCAGAAGTTTTCTTCTATTGATTTGACACTGGATTGCCATTATTTATTTTCATATTATGCCAGGAGTCCTTTGAAACCTGTAGTGTAAACCTGATTTAAGCAGGCGTGTAAGCTCTTGGGATCTATATTTTCATGGTCAGAGCTCTTTCTCCTGCCCCTTGCAAGTGTCAGTGGTCTGATCTCAGGTATGCGTCCATCTTGGCCATCCAGCCCCTCAGACTGAGGTGACAGAGAAAGCTCAACTCAAGTGTGGTGTCTTATGTGGCTGCGGCGAGGTGCATTCCAGGGTGGGGGAATGTTGATGAGGATAGAAAGGGTGGGCCTAGAAGATGTGATCATCACAGTCTATAAGTCATGCACACATGGCTCAAAGTGCCCCAACCCATGCATCAATTCTTGCTCCTGGAACAAATGACCCCTTCCGGGAATGAGGGATGTGAAGTGCATGGGGTCTGGGCTGGCCAGGACATGGGTTCATAATATAGATGCTTTTGCAACATTGACATATGCCTGTTTTCTTGCCAGCTCTGCAGAGTGCCAGAATTTAGCCCTAAACATTTAATGAAACCATTGAGATTTGGAATCAGAACAAGCAGAAATGAAAATAGGAAAGGGAGGAGGGAAGAGGAAGAGAGAAAACTGTAGAAAAGGCATCTGATTAAAGCAGTGACAATTACTGATATTGTTCCTCTCCAAGCCAGGATCACGCTTCAAAATAAAAAGTGGAAGATAATTTTGTTAATAATTTTAATCAGCATCCTTTTCATGCAGGATCAGAGAACACTAATAGATGTTTTTCCAAAAGACGAATGATTTGTAACACCATCAACTCAATAACTGAAACGAGACCTATTCTCCTTCCCATTTGTTTGAAGTAACGGGTTCCTCCAGAGGAGGAACAATAGACAGAGATTGAAAAGCCTTGATTTGACCTAAATGAAAAATATTCTTCATTAGCAGATGCTTTATCCTGTAGTTTATTTTTCTCTCTCTCCTCAGAGGGTTTTACAACCTTGTTGTCCTGTTTGTTTTCAGTCTTTGTTTCCTTTCCTGATACCAGGTTTAAGTCTGGCTGGCTTAAACAGTTCAGGGTATTCTCTGAGAGGAATTTGCTCGGGTTACCTTGGCAACAGGAGCCACAATAAGCTCAGTAAAGCAGATTTTTTGATCTAGTTTTTTTGCTTTCCTTTTAGCCATTCTCACGTAGTCATCAAGGACAGAGGAGCTGGTTAGGTTCAGATTAATCAGGTAAACTGCAGTGAAAGGAAAAGGGTAATTCTTGGCTCATTTCTGAATCTGACAAACAACACAAATCTGCCACTGCTGTTAATGTCCCTGCTGTTTGCCTCCCAAGTCTCAATAAGCTTTATAGCTAACAAGATTTGAAAAAAAAAAAGAATAATTACAGTGCAATCCACACAATTTGATTAACTTTTATATAGGAACTAATATCTCCTATTTTTAAAGGCTACATGCCTTATATTAGTGGGCCTTTCTATGTAATTGCTGCCTGCCACTGTTTTCCTTTACTGAGAAAAGTCATGTAATGCCATTGCAGATGTGCTACCAGCTTGGAGTAAACATGGTGCTCTAAATCATGCATAGTACAATAAATCATATTTCTGCCATTATTGTAATGCTTTGCAAATCTTAGCATTTGTTTTTCTCCGAAGTCAGAGGAAACACAGTAGGAAGCAATGTTGTGAAATCCTGTAGAATTTCGTTGCCAGTAGAGCTGCTTGAGAAATTACCCTCCTCCTCTTTCAGAATAACTCGGTGCGAAAGGAAACATTTTGTTTAATTTTTGTTTAAAAAGAGTTTTCATTGGAAACCTAAATGTTCAGTTTTCTTGTTGAAAAGCCCAAAGTGAAAACTATTTTTCGCTTCTTTCATTTTATATTTCAATGCAGACGTCTTGGAAAAAAAAGAAAAAGGGGAGGAGAGGGGAGGAAAGAAACCAATGGTAACTTTTATTTGAAAAAAAGGATTCCCCCTCACTGTCTCTTTTGCTGCCACCCCAGTAATTTCTACTTTATCTGTTATAGCAAATTTTGGATAACAATGTTCTTTTAGTTACTGAATGCAGTGTGGAATATTAGCTATTATTCTCTGCTTTCAGCCATATGCAAGGGAGTTTTTTGAGGTTCAAATAGATAATCTTTTTATTTTTTTTGTGAAATTGAAAACTTTCCGAAACAAAATCCTTTTGTGTAAACTTTCCATCACTTGTGTCAGCCAGAGGCAGTTTTTTTGGTTTGTATTAATTGCATGAACAAAATTTTGTCCATCTTTCTAGAGGCTTTCAGTGTTTACAAGCAGTACAAAAATAAAATAATAAACTACTCCAGCTTTTCCTTTAAATTCTCATCAGACCTATTTTATGTGTCACTGAGGCAAAACCTTGGCTTCACAGAACACAGTGCTTTTCCGTCTCAGAGCTGAAAGAGCTGCAAGACAAAATACCTAGTCTTTCTTGGCTTCTCAGTGAAACGTGTTTGTTTTCAGCTAGTTTGAATTCTTCTGCGTTTGAAGTGGCTTACTAGTATTATCTTACTGTAAAACTAGGAACACCGGCGAATGGGATAACTGACTCACAGTGCCTTGCCGAGCATCCCATCACCGAGCGTACATGCTACTTCCTCGTGTCATCATTCCTGCTATGGATATGGAAAGACAGGCTTCATGATTATTAGGAGAGACGGTATCATGAATTTAGCACGTGGCTAATAATAGCAGGCAATTGCTGTTATGTAATTGTTATTTTTCTCTCTATTTTTCCCGCAATCCTTCATCTAAATGGAACAAAATAACATATTTTATTGTTGGTCAGACATAACTTGATTATAACTCATTCAGCAGCAGAGGTCTCTTAGATGATGCATATATAGCATATACATTTATACATATATAGCAAATGTTTTTCAGATCCCTGTCCTGGTAGTTTTTGCTCGACTTAAAACTGAGCTGCCTCAGGTTGAGAGCCTGATACATCCTATTAAGGACACTCGACTAAAGAGAATACTTCTCGCTGACACAGGAACTTAGCAGATTAATGAATTAGTCTGTAATACTTTCTCCTTCTAAGGGCTGGTTCAAGTTTCGCTGCTGTTACTTTGATTAGCACTATCTACTCTGATGCTGAGCCAGGCAATTCTGTATATTGACTGTGCTGGCACTTCTTAGTGTTGTGAGAGAAGCAGAGGAAAAATCCTGCCCCATAAAGTTTGTATTGATCCAAAAGCGAAATTGTAAACATAGGCAAAAGAGCTGTATTTGGAAAGGAAAAATAAGGTAGTTAACAGTGTGGAACAACTGATGTAGTAACCAGCCTATCTTTCTTCCTTTAAATATATAACATTGCTTGTGTGAGTTGTTGAATATACTTTATATACTTGGTCATTTCATGGCATTATTTATATTATAAACCATAGTCATTTATGTTATTAACTGCCCTCTGTTTACCTCAAGCTGTTAATCAGAGAGCTAGCCATTAAGTGCTGGCAACACATGAATTCTCTAGGATTATTGCTAACATTTCTGCTACCGTCAGGAGGGTTTTTCTGGCTTAGCTCAGCAATGAGGAACTCTGTAGCCGATCAACTGTGCTCTTGCATGCAAGTGTCATTGCAACTGATGGGAATTAATATGAAAAGCAAAATCTAATACAGAAAACATTACTTTAAACCCATTCTTGAATTCAATACTAAATATTGGAAAATATTGGAAAGGAGAACAGGATTCCAGAGCACACGGCTCTGATTGTGACTGACCTACTCAAAATTATAAATGGCAAGCTGGAAGATATTACATCCCATTCTGCCTCACTTGAATTGTCATCTTTAATTAAAGAAGTTCTATGTCACGGATGACATTTCTCAGAGAAATGTCTCATAGTCTTGGGGAAGGGAGGGGGAATAAGACTGGGAACAGTGTTTTGGCTGTCTATTTGCTGTTTTCTTCATTCAGATTTAAGTGGTCAGTGTAAGGACTGACCCAAGAAATTCCCTTGGGCGTTAGTGGATCTTAGCTCCAAGGCCAGGGTTTTGTGAATGTTTTAAGCAGACTTCCACTTAGGAGGCAGCCTGTGCCTTGTACTGCCACTCTGAAAGACAGTCATTTTGATCCTGAGAGTTGTATTTCATTGAGATTTTGTATTTAGCTGCTGGGAGGTAATATACTATTATTTCCATTTTACACATGGATTTTCGGCCCCAAGAACTAACATTCAATAAAATAATTGCGTGCCTGGAGTTCTGTTAAGAAAGATTTCAGGAGCCTAAATTCAGTAGTGTTTTTAGGGAAAACTTGTTTAATGTGTGGAGACATTGCAAACATCTTCAGCATGAAAAGTTTCAGACAGAAATGCTATAAAGAATCTAAAACTCTCCTCCTGATCATGTTGGGCCAAGTCCTTACCTTTACTGTAGTGATTGCTTACCTCACGCCAGATGCTTTTTTGAGGTTCAGAAAAGAACTGTCCTCTGTGGAGCTCGTAGTACTGAGTATGCTCAAAACAGGCCTGCCTTACTCAAGTTGAGTAAGGCAGTGGTGCTAGCTGCGGTCACATCCATGAATTAGTGATCAGATGACTCACCTGCAACCTCGGTTCTCTGAAGGGGCCTCCAGACACACCATCAATTACTTGAATTTTCCCTAGCAAGGCTGCTCTTGGTGCAGTTGAGGTAGAATCCACCCCTTCTGTTGAATATGGACTGCGACACAGGAATGCATCAGACATGAACATTCACAAAACAAATGGCAGAGATTTAAGGAATCCTCACTAGGTGTCCTCTTACCTCTGAATCCTTCTTTTTCTATATTCTTCATTAAAAGAGAAAAAAAAATCAAAACTGAAAAACCCAGTTGCATCTGCATTGAACATGGAGGAATTCCTTACATTTCATCAGCCAACCTATGTCACAAAAATTGTCATCTGGAAATTAATCAAGTCGTCATCTGAAACAAGATGATGGAAGACACCAGAACATGATTGTGGTCTCTGAAGTAAACACTTCACTGGCAAAAACCTTGGCTCATTCCCAGAAGAGATGTGATCGGTATCAGTGTAAGGCCACAGTCGTTGCATGGTTTGAGGAACAGATGTGTGGATTTTAAGAACACAGATCCTTGGTGCAACTTTGCTCCAGCTGAGGTCAAACAATGTTTATTCTTTGTTGTACTATTAGGTGATATCATGAGTGCAGCAAAGGAGCACAAGTGCGATTAAGGGATGGGAACATCTGTGGTATGAGGAGAGGTTGAGAGAGCTGGGGCTGTACAACATTGAGAAAAGAAGACTCAAGGTATCTTACCAATGTGTATAAATACCTGATGGTAGGGGGAGGTGGGGTAAAGACAGAGCCAAACTCTTTCCAGTGGAGCTCAGTGACAGGGAATGTGGTAATTGGGCACAGCTGAAAACCCAAGAAATTCTGTTAAATGTAAGAAAAAAACTTTTTGCTTTGAGGTTTCTTGAACACAGGAACAGGTTGCCCAGAGAGATTGTGGAAGTATTCAAAAGCCATCTGGACATGGTCCATAAGCACGCTGCTTTAGCTGATGCTGCTCTGAGAAGGAGTGTTGGACTAGGTGATCCTCAGAGGTGTTTACCAGCCTCGAAGTTCTGTAACTCTAGCAAACAAAAATATGATTCTATGATATAAATACTTATTTCAAATTATTTTAAAAGAAATATGTGCTATATCTCAATAAAACATGCATAAATAGACTTTTTTTTCCTGAAGATGACTCTCTGTTTACATATCCATAGATGGTTCATTTACAGTTACATTTTATTTAATCTTACTTACTGTATTTTTGTATATGCAGATGCACTTATTTACAAATATCTGAACATACGAAAATGCAGCATAAAATTAGTTTCAGCTAATAAAAAAGTTCCCTAAAATGTTGATATCCTTTAACCAGCCTTTTAAAACCAGTATTTCAAATAAAAAACCCATTAAGTTCCCTTGATAAGGAATTGCTCTATGTTTAATCTGCTTTTCTTCTTCATCTTCTTCTTGCTTTGTCTTAACCTTCATCTCTCACTTCCTCCCAGAGGTCTGAATTCCGTTACTTGCATTTCCCTGATTCACCTTTAAGTTTTACCTTCTTGACTGGACTACTGCATTTACCCACGTGTAGACCTTACTGAAGAACTGGGATTATAGTAGACAATATTTAATCACAGCTGGAGTAGAGGAAAAAGTGAATACATATTTTTGGTCTCGGAACTAAATAGTGGCAGGGAACCAGACTAATGACTGTTCTGTTCAAAGGGCAAATCTTCAATGCTGGCACATGTTTTGGGAGGGCAAAAGTGGTCACCCTCCCACTCCTCTATTTGAAAAGAGCATCTGCATTGCAGAGGCAATGAAAAAAAGCCCCATGTTTGTGCTTGGTCTTGTGCTGCTGCCAGTCCCAGGGGCTGTGGGTGTCTCAGGGGTTTTGGAATTGCAGCTTCTTTTAACGGGAAACACATACTATTCTCTGACAGCCCATGCGGAGAGAGAAAGATTTGATAAGGTTGGGGTTTTTTCCCTGTCTTTTTTTGCCTTCCTTTTGTAGGCAGGGACAGTAAGATAAATAGTTCAGAAACAGGCCCTGGGGTATGGATGAAGAGACTTAATTTTCTGTTTGTTACTAATAACCAACTGTGTCCTGGGCTGGATCAAAAGAAGCGTGACCAGCAGCTTGAGGTAAGTGATTCTCCCCCTCTACTCCACTCTTGTGAGATCCCACCTGGAGTATTGTGTCCAGTTCTGGAATCCCCAACATAGGGAGGATATGGAACTGTTGGAATGGGTCCAGAGGAGGGCTACAAAGATGATCAGAGGGCTGGAGCACCTCCCCTATGAGGACAGGCTGGGAGAGTTGGGGTTGTTCAGCCTGGAGAAAAGGCGGCTCTGGGGAGACCTCACAGGGGCTTTCCAGTAACCGGAGAGTGCCTACAAGTAAGCTGGGGAGGGACTTTTTACAAGAGCAAGTGGTGATTCGGTGAGAGGAAATAGCTTTAAACTGGAAGGGGGAAGATTTAGATTAGACATTAAGAAGAAATTCTTCACGCTGTGGGTGGTGAGGGGACTGACACAGGTCACCCAGGGAAGCTGTGGATGCCCCTTCCCTGGAAGTGTTCAAGGCCAGGCTGTATGGGGTCTTGTGCAGTCTGGCAGGGGACCTGGAACTAGATGGTCTTTAAGGTCCCTTCCAACCCAAACCGTTTTATGATTCTATAATTCTATCGTTAATCTTACCTGTTTTCATGGGGGTTTAGAACTCAAAGGATTTTGCTTCATAGCTGGATTGGTTTCCCACTATATTACTGCAGTAGTTCAACAATTTTACTGCTTCATTTCTAGTTTATATGTTCTGAGTATCTTACTCACCTGTTATGGAGATAGCTGTATTTGTTATCTGTCTTATCACAGTCTACTACCCCTGTGTTGCTTAATATAGTCCTCCAGCTTGTCATCGTATTTCCTATTCCCGACCACCAGTATTTGACGGGTCTTTACTTTTCATCAGTCTCAAATCCATCTGCTAGAACCGGAAGGTGTTGACAATATTTTCATTTATCCTCTCAAAGAATACTAAATCCTTTACTAAACTATGTTTTTAAAACATGCTGTTGGAAAACAAGCTATTACACATCTAGTACTTCTTTTCACTATTTTTTGTTCTTAAGTCATTCTCCTGGTTAATGCAATCAAATACAATCAGAAATAAAATAAATTACCCTGGAGATAATATTACTGTTATAGATCTCATCTGTTCTCCAAAAAGATCATTCAGTAAATGGAGATATTTCTTAGTTTCTTGTTTATTTCAGCAAATGACACCTACTAAAATTTTCTAAAACACTGTAGAAAAGAATGATTATTGACAATCTAAATTGTTGAGCATCAGTAGGCTTTATGTTTGATATTCATGTTGTGAATCTTCAATATAATATTAAAAGACACACACTTTTAAAATACAGGCACTTTTGAAGTTAAGAATCTTGTTGGTACAATTCCTTAAAAAGAACCTGTTCTACCAAGCTCAGTTTGTCTCTGATATTTATTTGCTTTTGCTCCAGCACATTTCTGTTCTGTTCATTCCTGTAATTTCCAAGTTATGCGTGTATCAAATCTTTCACTGACCTGATTTCAGAAAATGTTTAAGCTCAGGCTTAGTTTCCCTAGTCAGTGGGAATTTGAACATGTTCAGAAGTCAGATGTCTCTGTAAGCGCATTGTAAAGCAGAATTTTGCTAATGAGCACTCTGGGGTTTGCTGCCTGTTGCAGTGACATGTATTCCTCATGCTCCCAGACCACGTCCGTGTATATTCTTATGCTCCCAGCACCGGTCCACCAAGCCATTATCTTCTAAAACTTACTTGTGTTCCATCTCAGTTCTTACATACTTCTCAACTGGAGAAGTTTTCAGTATGTGATATTTTCAGTAAATGGAAGTATGGGCATGTTAGGGCAAATTATTTTACCTTTTACATTTTCTTATTCCTCACTACCATTATGTCTAGTTTTAGATAGAAAGTATTCAGAAAAAGGTGGGGAGTTTGTATGTTCCTTTACAGTTTCAGTTTCTCAGAAAGGCTGTGCTTTCCCCTTTTACCCAGTACTGTTTTAAAAATGCACATATGTATCACTTGCTATTTTTCTAGGTGGACTAAAGGTATATAAGATTTCAAATGTTCTTACCTTTTGATTCATCCTTTGTGGACTACAGACTCACTCAATACTCAAAGCATCCAGTGGACTGACATACAGGGTGGAATTAATCTTGCAAGATAATACATTTATGTTTACGTGCACCTACAAGTTGCTAAGTCTACCTACAGCTTCTAGTGACTGTCTTAACTATGTCTGCCTTTAATGGTACTTTAGGCAGTTAAATATTGACTGGTAGTTTTCTGAACTGAGACCTGAGTCTGACCTCTAGTATGGTATGATAACCATCACTGCCATTATTTTTTGTGTGGTCTAACAAACAGTAACAAAGTATCCTTGCTAACCCAAACAAGCCTTGAGCTTAACCTTCAGCCGTTTGAGTACAAGTTCTTGACGCTGTGGTATCTCAGCAGAGAGGGGAATGTACCGTGTAAGAGTATGCTCACTTTCACCTTTGGATTAATTCAAATGCCTAATGTCAACAAGTTAAGGTCCGTTGTCTATCAGTGCTAGTCATTTTACTGTCTTATACTTGGGTTTTGCCTGCATTCTCCCAACTTACATCCTCTTCCGATTCTGTCCTCAAGCTTGTTTCTTAGTGATATTTCCCTCCCAGACAGTGACAGAGCTTTCAGCTCTTCGGTTCATCATGATCTCCTGCTATAATTTGTGTGCTGACTGCTACTAACTGGCCGTCTAGGAGGTTGTCACTAAAGCACCAGTCTCCCCAGTTTTCTGTGGTGGTCAATATAAAGCCCAAGGTTTAGAGTTTGCTTAGGGAATTTATCTCTTTCTGCTGACCACAAAGGCAAGCTACAAAGGTATACCGAATTAACTTAGCTTTTGTTAAGACCCCTTCAGCTGTTTCAATAAAAGTAATCAATCTGTTTGGTACCTCTGTTTTCCTTCACAAACCTCTGCTGTCCTTAAAATAACATAAGTATTTTGTGAAATTCTATATCCAATACTGTCTTTAAGAATTATTTCAGTGTCCCTCCGCCTGTGGACTGTGAATGGTACCACTGGAAAGGAAAATTGATGCATTCCGAGGCACTCTTTTTTGGGTACTACACATCTATTGGTCATTTCTGAAGGATGTGATAACAAGGTTGACATGTTTCCTACAAAAGTCACCAGATGCGCATGTGACAGCTAGGTGTTCTTCCCATTATAGCATAGAAAAAACGGTCACAAAATAAGAACCTTTTATTCTTTTTCTCTTGAAAGACAGCAGGTCTTGGAGCTAACTCTGATGCAACTTCCTGTGAAATTACTGGTCTTAAAATACAGAAGGTCTGCCATGTAGTATCCTGCAAAACCTTCTAAGATTTAGATCCGTCACGTCCCTTAGGAACAGGACATCTGTGGGAAGGCAGTTGAGTAAGCTTCTGAAAGGGGAAGGTAGTATCTATAACAAAACTGATTTCATTTAGTCACCCTCATGTTCTCATTGATTTCACCCACTCATACTCTCACATCAATGTTCTTACAAACACCAGGACACCGAGCGGTCTGGCCAGGATCACTTGTGAATGACATGGAGGACAAGAGACACTAGCTACCAATTCCTCGCTTCATTTCTCGTGTTCCTCTTGACTGGCAGCAATAAACTGGATTTTTCTAAGGTGTTGCCTTGGAATCTCACTTATTCCATCTTCCAAAAGACTTACAAGATCATAGGATCATGGGATAATTTGGATTGGAAGAGGCCCCTGGAGATCTCAAGCCCAATCTCCTACTCACACAGGGTCTGCTCTGAAGTCACACCAGATTGCTTAGGACTTTGTCCAGTTGGAGTGCTTGCTGTCTCATCTTCTAGTTGTTCGCCCCTGTGAAGAATCTGGCTCCATCTTGATAATGTTCCTGTAGGCAGTGGAGGCTGCTGTAAAGCCCACCACAAAGGCAACCCTTCTCCAGGCTGAAGCAGCTCAGCTCCCTCAGTGTCTCGTCACAGGGAAGTGATCTTGCTCCAAGCAACTTAGTGACCCTTCATTGAAGTTACTTCAGTTTGCCTAGTTTTGAGTACCTTTATGGCTGCCTGTCCTCTTGGGACAGCAGGAAGAGGAACGGTATAGATGAAGGGATGTAACCTTGCGTCCTCCCTCTTGCTATCACTGCACAGGTCCCTTGTTGGTAGCTAATTTATGCTGTGATTTCACTGGACTATAGGTGTTCAGATCTTCATGGAAATACCATGGAAATACCTCCAGACCTTATGATCTGACTGATGTCATCCAAGGCCTCAGATAACAATATATTGTTCTGGTGGTTCCCCACACAGATATTTCCATTCACACTTCATTCGTACCAGTCTTTGTATTTTCTTCAGAGATTTCTATGTAATAAACTCTGGGGTGTATAAAACCTAAAGAAAAGAGTAATAAACAGGAAAATTTCTTAAGCAGTCCACAAAATTTAGGGAAGAGTACACTTGTGTCTTGTTTATATGTATCAGACATTGATTTATATTTTTGTCTTGATGTTTGTAAAACTTTTAAATTTCTCACCTTTCATGTGATCTGCCCACTGAATGAAGAAGATGACCATATAATCAAATCAGACTTAAAGTATTTATGGAACTGCAGAAATTATGTGATACAACAAACCACTGATAATCTGATGCTAAGAAGTTGCTGAATGACCGTAACATAAAATTTCTGGATCTCAACATTTCTGAATTTTGAGGAAAATTAGATCAGAACTAAAGTCTGGAACTACCTGTTCTTTGGAAACTACATTAATTGTGGATGAACTTTACTGTGTAAATCATAAGTCCCTGCTTTTCAAAGTGACGATTGACAGTGTGATTCCTAACAGTAGAAGTAAGACAGAGAAGTTCTGGTATTTCCCCCTTAAAAATGGGGTTTGATATTCTTTTAAAATATTTCCTATTAAAATTTTGATTATGAGATGATCACTTGGAGACAACTGTTAAGCAGGTAGTGCGATATCTGAATTAGTTACAAGAGTTTCTAAAAGAACTTAAGTGGGTGAAAAGTACTGAGGATTTTCTCATTGTAACCCTACATTTTCTGAGAAGATAAGGATTCCTTTTCATCATACTCAGCAACAGATAAATGTTAAAATAGTGGAAGACGTACAGGTACAATTTGTCCTTTAAATTAATTTTAACTATGTGACTAAATAGTTGAGTCAGTTTTGAATGGGTCAATCAGAAGCTGAAAATCAAGGTCAGACGCAGAAAAAAAAGAGGTTTTTCAGTTCAGTATAAGAACATACACACACTATTTCAATGTAATTTCACTGGATCTGATCACCAGTCTTTTTCCCTATTAGGCAAACTCTGGAACAGGACTCTGCTTCTGCAGTACACAAATAGATACTGATATAGAGAGCAGTCAGAAAACAGTATTTTCAGAGTACTATTATCCTACAAAATTTAGGATTTATAGTATGTATTTTTGAGTGCTACCTACTGGTATTTAAGTTACTGCCTGACTGTTCACATATGTAGGCTCTGAAGTACTATTGTAACCTTAAAGGGATCTGAAGAAAAGACTCATACGTGACTTCTCTCTTTTTGAAATTGTAAGGAAAAATGATGATTAGAGAAGTGGTTTTATCTGTTCCGTGCTGACCTAAATTCTGGGTGTTTTTAAAGTTTTGTAATTTTTATGACCTGACCAAATTAAAGGTTATGTAAATTAAGAAACCTCATGTTTTCTTTTATAAACTGGAATAAGAGGTGAGAAAAAGTTTTTCTTATCTTCTGCCTCAAATTTACTTTAAAGCTGTGGAATTCAATTGTAACTGAACTTACTCTGTGTAATATTTTCAGTTTCCTTCTTTTCTGAAGTGTTTCTTGTCAAAGGAATGGCAAATAGGTGGTGTCCCTTAGACAAGGAGGTGATTTGGGGGCAAAAACTCATTAGCATAGTAAAAAGAACTTTAAATTTGTTTCAAAAGCCCATGGGGCAAAAGTTCAAAGGCAAATTAAAACCTAAACAGCAACCACAACAATTATTGATCCAGTTGTGTGGATGGAATCTGAAGATGCGCAGAAGTCAGAATAGGTGCTGAAGAGACAAGAATGAAAATAACAGGGCAAACTGCTGAGAATCTGTGCACAATACGCAAGGATTTAGTGGTTGAAACAATGATGACATAAAGAGAGTGGCAGATGATGAAAAAACGTCAAAATGGAATGCTGGTGGCAGAAGAGTGCAGCTTGCATATGTCAAGTGAAAGCAAAAAAAGAATAGGTGCTATCATACACATCAAAGATAGCCATAGACATTGAATTGTGTGGTCATTTAAGCTTTTCCCTGCTGTATTTTCTTCTGGGCTTTGTGCTTCTGTAAGTCCCCTTGAGCCCTTAGGATTTATTGCAAGAATAAAATTCATATGCTTCTTTGTCTAATAACGTGAACTCGATACTTTATCTTTTAAGTTGAGCAAAATCCCTACAAATAATTCTGTCAAACCCATGAGATAAACAACTAAACTGTTTTGATTTGTTCCAGTAGAGGGCAATGACACCTATACACAATAGCTATTTCAGTAGACCAGGAATAAACAACCTTAAAGTTTAAGTGACAATAATCGCACTACCTCCCTTTTAACCTTTCAGACACTAGGTTAATTAGGCAGAACTCCAGTTCATACATTCTATCCCAAGGGAACACATTACTGTGTATTTCTCCTTTTTGATGTACAGCTGCAGTATTAAGTCAGGTATGATTTACATACATGATGCAATAATTAGGCCTAGGAGTCAGGATGAACCCATACGCTGTGGATAACTGGTTTAGCTTGAATAAGATAAGATTTCAGATATTAAATGCATATAATTTTTAAATTGAAAACATGATAAATATTGCATATTACTGGAAATGTTACCCTGTGGCTGCACTAGTGGCAGCCTCAAACATCTAATTCTCTCCACTGAAAGTTTATTCTGTTTACCATTTATTTGGCATAGTCTGTCTCCTAAGGAATTCACCATCTAAATTAGTCACAGATAGGTGAAAGTTAGGTAGGAACAATTTGAGGGAAGGCAGACGGAAAGGATTTGTATAGGTTGGTCATAAACTGAATTTTGGAAACATCTCCTTTGATATGTCAAAAACATCCACACATATTCATTCATATCTAGCCTCTCCTATTCTCTGTGTTGATGTTGGCTAGGTACATTCTCTATATATTACCATTAGTTACTATTTTTAAGACAGTAAACAATACATCCTCCTAATTCAAGGTACATTTTATAATTAAAGCCATTGACCTCCAATACAGCTTCACTTTGTCTTTTGTTGCTATATTAAATCCAAGACACATTACAAGCTTATCAGAATAGATCCTTCTCTTGCAAGGTACAGCATTTTCTATCATACCTTGAAGTGAGTCATTAAGGCAGTTCATGTAATTTATATTACTTGAAATGTAATGAAGTTATCAAGAGATTTTATATGGGAAGTTAAGAGTTCATCCAGACTCTCAAAGCTGCAGAATTACATATTGATTGTGTTGTTTACATGATGATATACATGGATTATCATTCAATTGTGTGTTAAGAAGCTTGTACTGCATTCTTGTACAATGACTAGACAAATACTCTTAGGAGGTCTCATTATAGAGCACGTATTGTTGACGAGTGTGCCTAACTTTTACAGAAATGGTAAAAGGACAAGATATCTTACTTGAAGATTTTGTAGCCTTCTGTTGGACAGATAGGATCATCAGACAGGACAAGGGATTAGACAGGTGGGATATGGGCAAAACTACAGAGGGGTTATCAAGAATTTGATCGTATGATGAGTCATTCTAGTCATGTGTTAATACTTCTCGATAAATAAAATATTATAATTGGGAGGGTTCTGATGTTTCAATTTAAATGGGTTTTGGTGAAGGATTTCAAGAAAGCCAGATTCTGGGAGAACAGAATTAGCAATACAGGGTGGAGGTGGAAGAGATCTGGGGAGGTGATAATTAGTAGCATATCAAGACTGGCATCATTTGCAAAGTAGAAAGGAAAATGGAAAGGTAATACCAAAATAAAAAAAAAGATTTGCCTGTCTAAGATCCATTCTCAGGTTATCACTGGTACTGGGACAAAGCTCCTCTCCTTCTTCCCACAGAGTTTGAATCCAAACCGTTATCTGAACACTAAGAATAAACAGATGCATTTAGAGGGTTTTAGTACAGATTACCTCAATAAAGAACGATTTGTCATACCAAATAAATAATTATTTATTATTAGCTGTATTCAAGTAACTTGGGACTTTGGTGGTGGTGGTGTTTTATTTTGCTTGGTTTCCTACTGTAAGTACATTGAGGTGACTTCTAATCAGTCTTTGGAAGGTTGAAGATGCCTGTGAAACCCAGTTTCTGGAGTAGTCTGCTTTTGTTTGAAATGGGTAATATGTACTTTAGTGTTTAAAATAGAAATGAGTCAAGCAAATCATATGTTGCTATTTACAGACACTTTTTTAAAGGTTTGTTGGGGTTTTTTTTGTTCTGTCTGAAGTTATATTAGAAAGAATTTCCACACAGCTACTGCAAATCTGAATAAAATCTGTAACTTCTCATCTAAATTTATCCTGAGTTGTTAACTATTTCATAGAACTCCAGATATATTTTTAGCAATGAAAGCTTAGCTAAGGCTTAGAATTTAAAGTTCCTTAAGAAATTAGTAAATTATTTATAAATTCACTATCGTTTGAGTGTACCTATATGGCTATTCAAAACCCAGCCATTGGAAACAAGTCCACAATGCTCCACAACATAACCACAATTTGTCGTTTAGAACAAGCAAACTGGCTAGCTTTTGCGTAATGCTGAATATCACACAGTGGGGCAAGTTAGTCATGTCTCGATATGCAAAATTATGGTAAATGAGAAGTACTCGATTTTCTTTTAATGTGATATTGTTCTTTGGATTTCAGCATAGTGTCCTGCCGATAAGCCAAGCCTGTTTGTCTCTGATTTAAGTAGTGACATACTGAAAACTTTGTGGGCTTGTGATAATGACAACATTGGCTTTTAGGCACACTGGTTTTGTTTTTGTTCTTATTTTAGCATGACCTTTTGTGTAATGACTATGCATATTCCTTTTCAGAGTAGGTGTGGAACAACTTTAAGTGTCTTAATGTGCTGAGATAAAGAAATATGTTCCAGAAATGGTATTTTGAATCATGGCTCTCACATTTAAAGAGTGAAAGTGAATTCATCGGTGCCTGCAAATTCCTTGATTTTATTTAGACTTGCAGATGTAGTGATAACGTACATGTTTGCTTCATTTTGGGCAGATGAGGCTTTAGGTTTTCTTAATTCAGTCACTTTACTCTGTCAATACTAAGTAGGACATGTTGACTTGATTTATAATTTCTGATCTATCTTTAGACTTTAACAGATTACAGTAGAAGATTAATACCATGGAGCAAAAAGTGTCTTAGCAAAAAGTGTCTGTCTTAACTCAGTTTATACCTTTTCATGTTTCTTCTGGGAAACATCTCTATTGTCTCAAGTGTCATCCTATATGCCTTCCAGTTTTGGAAGCTCCGTTCTCTTTGTTTTGCTGTGCATTAAGAGTTCCAAAGGCATGGGTCAGATTTCTAAGTCTTGCAAGACAAATATTGAATTCAGATTTTTCTAAGTAAAAACCCTTTAAAATGTATTTATTTGTATGTTTAAATAAACACATACTTTGTTAATCATCTGGGATTTTGTGCAAAATTTGTACAATCGAATCTTCATATAAAATCCAAAAATATGTGATGGTTTAAAAAATTATTAGTTTTTTATAAATCTATAAAACTTTTTGTTATAAACTTTATTAACAAAAGCAGTAGTTAACAGATATAAAAATAAGCAAGTTACACAACCATGGCAGGCTCCTGCAGTCTTTAGCTTTTCCCCACAAATGACATACACAACATTCTTGGCTGGAGCTTTATTCAAAACACATTTCAAAGACACAACTGTAAAACATTAGATCCTTCCAAAGAGCAAATTGACTAATGGGAAGAAACAAGACAGACCTGCTATGCAAGGCAAAAGAAGTCTCCACCTAACTTAAATTCTAGTTTTCAAGAAAGCTACCAGCTATATAAGGCAGGAAAAGACAATCCTTCTCTTAAATTCACTTGCTAACTTGAAATAACCACAAATGGCTTTATACAGTCTGTAATCTCCCTATTGATATCCTTCCTTTTATTTATGACGTTCATGTCTCTGGTGGTGAGAGTCTTCCCAAAATAAGATACCAGAGAATATTATATTCAACCTACAGTTGGATTTCTGAATAAAGATATGGTTATTTCCTAATCTAAAGACCATGTTCACACCCAAGAATATTGGCAAACTGATGTTCTAGCATGTGGCAGACCACCAGTCTTAGATTTCAAAGCCTTAATATTTACTTTAGATCTGAGATTAAATATTGGTGGGCACATATTCAGTCAGAGTTGACACAGCCTGTATAATAATTCCTAATTTGTCCTCTTTTCAACCTCAATGCTGAGTAATAACTTTCAGTTTATCTTGTTTTCTTTTAAAACTTATTTGACATAGTTTTGACACAGCTAATACAGAAAATACTGATGGAAGAGAGAACTCAGATCAATCAGTTCAACAGTATGCTCAGACTTCTCTACTTCTCTCAAATATTTTAGATCTTTCATTTGAACTTAATTAGTTTTCTGCGTTTTTAATTACAATGTGATCTTGCTAGAGTTCATAAGCATTATCTGGGTAGATCAGTTTTGGGTAGGAAGATTTTCAAGGAAGACCTGGTTATTAAAGTGAGATTGCTGTCTTGCTCAATAATAATCATCTCTTTGAGTATTGAACCTCTGCCATGGGAAGGCAACTAAGGGAATATGGTGCTACCATCTTTGTACTTACATCCATTTACATCTGCATGACCATCCACAGCAAAAACTGGGATACAATGAACTCAACTCAATCATTTGATTTACTCTAAATTCATACTGAAATTTTGGACAAATGCAATTGGGTACTTTTTCCCCTCCTGTGAGTCATTACGAGTCACTTATGTCTTTACTACACCTCAGAGTTTAAAATTAAGCAGAAAATTAATGAAATAGTGGAGAAAATCCATTTATTTGATAAACACTGTAGAATCATTGCAGTGTTCTGTATAATCACAGAAGAGTCTGGCCTTTGCCACTCAGCTACATTCTTTCTTTTGACAGTCAGTCACCTAACACTGATATACACAATAATGTAAATTTTCAATGGATCACAAGAGCCACCTTATGATTACCGTGTCAACTCACATGGAGACTTTTAATAACAGTAGGTAATGTGGAATACCATGCTGGGAAGATGCGCTAATGGAAAATTTCATAAGCCTTAAGTTTTTTGTTTGTTTGTTTTTGGGGTGGGCTGGAAGAAGACATGAAACAAGAGAGCATTGTAAAGACAAAAAGGTTTTCATAAAATCAAATGCTTTAAATACTTTTGAATCCTATCAGACAAAGATGTAGGACTTAGGCTTGCATAGGAGTGATGATGATGCAATTAAAATAAACAACTTTTGGGGATTGTTTCTGTCAGATGAAAGTATTAAGTGTTGTTTTTTGAAATGTTTTGGTTGCAGTGGTGAGATTGTATAATGAAATACCTCTCAGATACATACTAGAATTTCTTTTCAAATGTAATGCTGTTTAGTTGTGAAGAGCTACCTTCAGCCTAGCTCAATTTGTGTGATTTAATTCCCAGAATCAAAAATCTTTGACCACAATTATAAATAATAAGCATAAGCTGTCTGGTCTCATTTTTTCCATTGTGTCCTACTAAATGCTGAGATTAAAGAGGAAGATTAAAGTGACCTCACATCCTCTAGGATCACACTGGGGCAGTACCATACTTTTGTTCACTTTTACAGAGACAAGACCTATTTGCAAAAATAATGAGAGAATGAGAATAAATACAGAATAGAAGGGAACAACACAACTAAATTACTTCAGCTGTTATCAATAGTTTAACCAGTTTTTACAGCTGCAGTAGGCACAGAGGTAACCTAGGGCTCATGATAGCTCTTTCCTTACTGTAAATGACCTTAGATCAGAGAGAACTTCCAATCTTTTGTGTTTCATTTCTCTTTCACTTTCTTACAGAAATTCTTTCTTAGCATCAGAGAAAAAAATCACTGAGTTGGAGAAACAAGATAAAGTAGCACCCGCTTTAGAAATGCTTTTGAAAATATTGCATCATATATGCCAAACTTGCTACTAAAGGAAATATAAATAAAGATGAGTCTCTGTCTTAATAATGCTACCTCATTTAAGATGAAGAATAATTGGTATTCACAGATGAGATGAACATTTTCATCCACCTAGTAATGAGCAAATTAACAAGACACCTACTGAGTTGTCTTAAAAAACCACTACATGTTAAAAAGAACTAATTACTGTTCACTCTGGAATACAAATCTTGATTCATGGTAAGCTGTGTTGCTGACTTTGTGTAGATCATGGAGAACAATACAGAGCAGGTGTCTGCTTATCAAACACTGACACAGGTTAGCCCCGGCCTTGCCTGATCAGCAGCCAAACACTAGCATTTGTGGTGGTCCCAATTCCCTCCCCCTCTGCCCAGGGAAAGGGAAATGAGAGAAAAAAAAGACTTGGGGTTTGGAAAATAAAACTAAAACATCTTTAATGAAACAATAATAATAATGAAAATTTTATTAATTAAAAACCCAAAATATGTAAAATACACAAAATTATGTGCCCTGCCCCCCAGACTCTGATGACTACGTCACCACAGATGATGCAGAGCAGGTATAGAGAAAGGTACTGGGCCAGACTCGGTGGCAGGAGGGAGCCAGACTCAGGAAATGGATTCAGGAACACACAGATCAGGGCAAAAGGACGGAAGAAGTCCTCACTGGATGCTGGCTATGAAAGAAGAGAGCTTGACCCTTGTAATCCCTTGGTTTTGTACTGAGAATGATGTGTATAGGATGAAATACTCTGTTGGTTGCTTTCGGGACACCTGTCCTGTCTGTTCCTCCCTGTATATACAACCCTTTTTCGCCCCTTTCACTTACAGCACTCCACCAGCTCAAGGACGGTCTTTGTTTCTACAGGAATAATTATAAGCAACAGCCTTTCCATATATCAATGTCCAGTGTTATCACAGAATCATAGAATGGTTTGGCTTGGAAGGGACCTTAAAAATCATCCAGTTCCAACATACTTTCCATAGGGACACCTTCCACTAGATCAGGTTGGTCAAAACCTCATGCAGTCTGGCTTTGAACACTTCCAGGGATGGGACATCCATGACTTCTCCGGAAAATATGTTCCAGTGCCTCACCACCCTCACAGTAAGAAATTTCTTCCTAATATATCATCTAAATCTACTCTCTTTCAACTCAAAAGCATTACCCTTCATCTTATCACTGCACTCCTTGATAAGGAGTCCCTTCCCAACTTTTCTGTAAGCCCCCTTTAAGTACTGGAAGGCTGCTATAAGTCTCCCCGAACTCTTCTCTTCTCTGGGCAAAACAAGCCCAACTGTATCAGCCTGTCCTCATGTGTGAGGTGCTCCAGCTCTCAGATCATTTTTGTGGCCCTCCTCTGGACTTGCTCCGACAGCACCATGTCCTTCCTGTGCTAAGGACTCCAGAGCTGGACACAGTACTCCAGGTGAGGTCTCATCAGAGCAGAGCAGAGAGGGAGAATCACCTTTCTTCACTTGCTAGTCGTATTTTTTGATGCAGCCCAGGATATGGTTGGTTTCTGGGCTGCAAGAACACATTGTCAGCTCATGCTGGACTTCTCACCCAAGCCCTTCTCTTCAGGGCTATCCGTTCTCCACCCAGCCTACATTTGTTCTTGGGATTACCCCAAGCTAAGTTGCAGGACCTTGCACTTGGCCTTGCTGAACTTCATGAGGTTTGCATAGGCCGACCTCTCAAGCCTGTCAAGGTCCCTTTGGATAACTTCTAGCGAGAAACATTGTCTGAAAAACATGCAGCTAACTTTCAGAAAATGAATTTAATTAGATGAGGTTTAGATGAAAATTAGAAAACTAATTCTACTTTAGCTCAAACCGGAACAAATATAATGCCCTTCTTGATGGCTTTGAGAGTGGCAGTCCTTCCGTGAAGAAGGAAAAGTAGTCTGAAATGTGCCTGCATGTTTCTTCATGTTTGTTGGTGAACATTTTGGTTTCTTTAAAGGTTCATTTATACCATACTCATCAGTATCGCATCTGATCTTCTTCCAGTAGTGCATTAGGCAATGGGACAAATATCTGACACATTTTAGTTCTCTCTTCCTCTCCCCAGGGGAGAAAGGCTAAGTGAATATAGATGCACAGGGATAAATTCAGACCTGCTGTAAGTAATTGTGATTCCATTGATGTCAGTAGAGTTGCACCCTACTACTTTTGATTTGAAACTGGAGCAGAGAACCACATTGTTCTTTGTAAAATAAAAATAAACAGTATGTGAAGATGTTTCCAAACATTTCAATAATATTATCTAGGACAGATTCTGACTCAAAGCTATACAAATCCTTTTGAGCTAATGACATTGCACAATTGTAAAAGAAATCAGCCCTTATACATACATACATCTTACAAATATCTCTGATTATTAGATGCACATTTCTAGATGTACACAGATCAACATGCAAAACTGCAAGTCTGACCTTCTGTCTTTTAACAAATAGGTCAGTGGGCTGAAATGTCTTTGCGTAAACCATTCTTTACAGATTTTGTGTACTCTTTGTACTGTCAATTAAAAATAGAAAATATTTTTAATATAATTTTGTGATTTATGTACGGAGTATGGCCAAAGGCCTCCAGACAATTATGGGTATGATTGTGTCTCACTTAGCCAAGAGGAAGAAAAGTGATGGTATTTTTCATCACCCTTTTGTGAGTTTTTAGATGAACTGACTAATATACTACATTAGATGTATCTTATAAATAAAAGAGACTTCTATTTCATGTGTACTGTGGTCAGCCAAGTAGAACTTTAGGATTTAAAAATATTAGGAGCAGTCATTGATGAGAAGAGTAACATAAGCTTGTTTTCATTTCTATTTTTTAAAAAAGGTTCATGAATTCTGTTTTGTCTCATTCCCTAGCAAAAGAGAACAGACAATTTCTTTAATCTGTTTCTCTTCTTCCTCTTAGACTCATACACGGTTCCTTCATCAAAATATATTCTGCTTTTGTATCATGACCAGTCGCAGTCGGCAGCCCTGAGTTCTCATTGCTGGCCTTGCAGTCAGCCAGCCAGAATTGCCAGCACATGAAGCTTCTGTGCAATGGAACTTGCTGTCTTGAGCACTCCCTCAGTGTGGCAGAGGATGAAGCTTCGCAGCACTTCTGCATCTGCATAAGAGTTCTTGGTATCATCCTGGTTGTTGATGAGAGCTCTGGGCTTTTTTGGGCCAAAACAGTTGAAAATTGCTAATAGTACTTTGCTTTATGAAGGGAAGACCTTTTGACCAGCACTTCTCAGCTCTTAAATGCAAACATGTCCTGTTGTTGTGTTCCATCTCTGTATTATGACAAGGCACAACTACATTGTGCCCCTTTTATTGTCTCTCCAGGTTTCAGAAACTCAGGAGCTCTGGAGAGAGGTGTTCCCACAGGTTCTGAATGATATACCTTTATTGTGGGTAGGTCTAGCCATGGCCTGTAGATCTAATTCAATTTTCACTGCAGTAAGTGAAAATTTCTGCAGTTTTGAAGGCCTGTGGTTTATGAATGACATTGATTTAAATAAATGCAATTGGAACACAGAAAAGGAGTCTGTTTTTAGTGCTTTTGACACAAAGAATTCACAAGCTGCAAGCTCCATTCCTGAAAGTGACTGTCCTTAGGATATTCAAAAGATCTCCATGGAGGTCTTTTGCAAGAGAAAGACTCCTTTTTTTCCAGAGGAATACTACATAGAGTCATTTTAAATATTTCCATGTTGGAGAAGAACAAGACTAATGTTATCAATATGATTGTTATCTTTCATATCTTGGGTCTAGGTGACTTCCAAGTTGTAAGTTACGATTTCCTGAACCAAAGGTCTTGAAATTATCTTTTTGTGATTAATAATGCCATATTTTCTAGAGACAGAAATTTGTCACATTCTTCCTTCACTGGTACGCTTAGCTATTTGAAGATCCTTTTTTTCCTGGTGTGTTTTTAGTTACCTACCATGGAAGAATTCTTTGAATCCTATGTTGACCTATTATTGATCATAAGTGGTGGTCCTTTCTCCAGATTCTGGCTCTAGTTCTCTTAGCTGGGAGCAAGGCTTCATAAAACTGAAACAATAAATATCTTATATCTACATAACACTTGAATCCAAAACCAGTTTAAAAAGCAAGGATGAATTCATTTACCACTAAAATGCCAGCCACCTCTGGGGTGGAACACATGGTTCTTATTTTCATAGAGCTAAGCAGCTGTTTAAGAGTACAAAACAACAGTACATTATGGTTTAAGTCATGAAATGAAGAATAATCTTGTAGTCAATTGAAATGTAAGATTAAACTTACATGGGGGGAAAATAATTACTCAAATTGGTAAAATGATCGGAACACAAAAACTAACCCCGTTATTCTGACACAGTGGGCCACCAAAAAACTAAGGACTGAGTGTGGTAAGGGACATAATTTTTAATTACATCTAAGAGCTGTTATCTTCAGTTAGATTTAATTTTTTTCAGCAAAGTGATTTCTTGTTGAAAAATGTCGGTCCATCAATATTCAGTCTTTCAGTGGAAAGTATATGCCGTTTAGACAGGAAAGGTTTTTTTGGAGTCTACTTTGGAATTTCTGATCAAAAAGAGGCTGAGCCAGAACCACTAGTAACCTGACTTTTATACACATCTCCCAGGATGCAGGAAAATGAAATTCAAGTCCCTGTTTAGTTTACTTCATAGTGTAGACTTGGACCTGGGTTTCCTATGTCCCAGAGGAAGTCCCCAAATTACTGGACTTGCAGCTATTCTGATCATGTTTTCTTCTTATTTTCCCATGGAAAAAATACAAAAAAATTGAAAGGTCTTGGGTTTGGCTCAGTGTAGAATGTGAATTTTGCAATTTCAAAAACTTTCCTGGAACAGGAAAGTTTTTTTCCACCCAATTTACCTCCCGCTGCAACATATTCCTTTCCAATAAGATTAAAAGTTACTAATTTGCTGCACTATTTTGTTACAGGAAAGAAAATAATTCTGTAGAGTTCATTTTGGTTTATATTATACTGTACTGTTTCTATACATTAATTTATGTATTTTATTCATCAGACTAGGTCACCAGAAAATTTAATCTGGAATTTAGAAAGTTTCTAGCAATTGGAGTAATCAACTTTTAAAATATGCTTCAAATAAAAATACACACCTATCTGCTTTTAGATGGAGCTGATAACCTTCTAAAAGGATCTATTTACAATAGCCGTTAGGTGGACACTGCAAGATAGATGATCCTTTTCATCCCCATTCCTTCAAGGATTAATAATGCAAGCATGTCTGGCAAAGAAAACTTCTCACATTCCTCTCTGCTGGCCAGGTTAAGCAGTCAGAAGACATTTTTGTAAAGGAGGTGCTATCACTTTTGGCAATCACTTCCAATAATTTTTATGTTCTGGTAGGTGCCACTCCTTATAGTGATAAGATCCAATATCTTTTGTCTATAAGACAACCAAAAAATAGATTTAAGACTGTTTACCTGTTTCAAATACCTCTAGGTCAGATGGCAACAAAATACTAGTTATGAGTAATGTTGGATTTGATGGTGATTCTTCAATTCTATTACCAATGCACTGAGCCTTCAGCTTTAATGAGGTCTATTGATTCCTGCAGAATTGTAAAAATTATTAATCTCTCAAATTCAAGAGATTTCTGTTGTATTACAGAAAGAGGTGGTCCACAATTCTAAAGAAATATCTACTCCTTTCAGCAATATCGGTACTGCCTGGTATATGGTCCCTAAAGGTGTTGAGCCCAGCAAATGTGAAGTTAGTGGACACATTTCACTAAAATTTGGATGAGCTCAAAAAATTGTGTGACTCCACTGGCAAGGAAGCCTAGCATTGAAGAAGCTTGAGTCTAAAGATTCCTCAAGTCTCTTGTTCTCTTAAGGCCAACTTTCATGAAAGTCAATGGGAGGCTAGTTTCCAACAAAATTAATGACTGCATATTAATGGTTATCCAGAAAATAGAATTGTTTGGTCTTTGAGGAAGACACTAGCCCTTTCTATTGCATTCAGACCACAGGAAGAGCACCAATGCTTTTCAACAAGGTAGGAATAATGATCTAGGGGAAAAAAATTACAACATCCAGTAACAAGAAAAAAAATACCATAATGATTAGTCAAAGATTAGTCAAAAAGGAATGGTAACATCAAAAGCCCCTCAACATAAATCTTATTTCTAGCCTGATGGGATAGATACAGATGCCTTTATAGTTAAATCAAATCCAATTGCATTCATTATGTATATATTTAAATGTAATATGTATAAAAAGTCCATACTAACATAAAAATATATTAGATGTTCTTGTTAAGAATAAACAAACATTGCCTTGTTTGGCAGAATTTTCAAATGCATATTGCTTCCTTTATTTATTTTTTTATTACAATAAAAATGTGTTTTGTATTAAATCTATTGTTATAAAGAAATTAAACCCTGAAATCTGCCAGTGTGGCTTTTTTCCATAAAGTGGAAAAAAAAGCCCTCCTGTTTTAGATACTTGAAAACATTTGAAATCTGAAAATGAAAAGACCAGCCTCTGCGTAGCAAATTACTCCATAAAACTAAAAAGAATTCTTCTGTGTGAACTTAAATGGTTTGAAAGAAGAACACAGCAGAAGAGAATAGCATGCACAGTCATAAAGAGAAACAGAGAGTTTAAGTCAATCTTTACAGATGTATCGGAGTCATTCAGGAAGAAAAATAACAAAAAATAAAGAAATTGGAGGCTATTTCACAGAGATTTGTGTCTGATTCCCTCTCTGCTAGGGCAAAGATTGTTTGCTTGTAAAGAAATTGCAAGAAATCCTTACAAAAAATTTTTTCCTTGATCGTCTCCTTAGTTTTGAACAATGAAGAAAAAATTTTATGTCCTCGCATCTGTATTAAGAGGTGTGACTTACAAGGGCTGAGCTTCCAAACTTTACTAATCAAAGCACTTTCTCCTTTTGTCTTCTTCTGTGGTTTAACCTACACTTCATACTATACCTTGATATTGCCCAGTGTCTATCTACATTTTGTTATTGTTACTAATTCTGCTTAGTAAGTTATATAACAGTCATACCAAGCTGGCCTTAGATTCTATTCTGCAAAATACTTCATACATAACTAAGAAAACCAAATTCTAGCTCCAGAGAGCAAAACTTAAAAAGTGATAGAAGAGTGTGAGGAAAAAATGGAATCCTACAAGTTGTCTTGTCCAAAATTCCAGGGTCAGCCAGTGGCAAAATCAGAAATAACATCTTATCTCCAAGGCCCTAAACACTGACTGATCTGTCTCTTACTGCCTGATTTCTCCTTTCTCAGAGACTACTATACCTGCCTCTGTACATCTAGTAGGAGAATAACATTCACATACAATGAGCCAGGTCACTTGTCAACGAAGAAATGGTCTAAGTGTCCAGTGGAAAAAGAGCAATAACCAAATGAACGTATATCTGAATAGATGTTTCAGATTATTTTTTTTGACACGTAATGGATGACTTGGCTGAGAACAGAAGAGGATAGACTCCACAATATTTATTTGGACTTTTGCTAAAATGCTTCTCAGGAAACTGGAGAGTAAGGTGATCAGTGACGGCATCAGTATCAGATAGGTAAAAAGGGTTAATATTGAGCTGTGTGACAACATACAGACAGTGTAAATCTATGTGAAGGAGAGGTGTCAGGGAGAAAACAAAAAATAAAGGGCCTTTATGACTTGATATAGGGACTAGTTCAGATTTGTGTTTAGATTTAGTGCTTGTGTGCCTTTCTTGAATAAAATCTGGATCACTGTAGTGGCCTGCTTAACCATGATGTAGCTTCCAATGGCTATTAAGAAAAGAAAACAAACCACCAAAAAACAATATGGGCCCCAACAGTATTTAAAGTTATTTGTATTTCAAAACATTCTGGCCAGGACACCACCAAAATTTGGGCATTCCTGGATGCTATAATGGCCTTTTGAAGCTATAGACAGCAGAATTATTAGAGATCTGTGGTTGCTTCAGACTGCTCATCCCAAGCTGCATCTTCAGTCTAGGATAGTTAGTAAGCCATCATAGTCAAAGTACCACACATGCCAGTAACAGATAGCACATTCTGAAGTGATTGTCATTCACTGTACATTATTCTGCTTGCTTAGTAAGTTTGAAAGTCTGTCTACTTTGAGCTGGTTATCACTCCATAGCTGAAAGTCGTCTTTAACATGAGCGTGAAATGATGTTTGTGCCCACAGCCCCTCATTTACTACAAAATGTTTTGCCTGTGTCCCTGCTGCAACTGTTCAAATGTTGACTTGGAGTGGCTGCTGGGCCATGCTATAAAAGGAACATTGACAGGTTCTTATGGTTGAGGAAGTATATAGATACAGACAAGGATCTATTATAGATTGTCTTCCTACATAATGTAAAGGGAGGGACATTCAGAGTTTGCTTACTAGACTCTTGAAGGGACGAAAACCATTGAGCTGAGGTTAGATGAATAGCTTTCAAGGATGGATGCATCAGTGGTAGGGAGCAGAGCTCACAGGATGCAGGTTTAACCAAAGCAGATGAAGCCACCTCCAACCTATTCTTGAAGATCTGATCATGAGATAGCACAAAGATGGCATAAAAACAAAATTTCCTTTCCTTATGGGCAGATCTTGAGATTGTCTTAGAAGTGAGGAAAGCATACCTGAATAGGATTAGCCTGTCTCTGTTCTTCAACAGTTTTCTCCTGGCCAACTCATAGGATCCTCTTTTTTTCATCTCACATAAGATGTCCACATGTATTATCCTTTGCAAGACAGAAGAGACAGAACTTAAATGAAATCCAGTCTCAAACACAATGGGAATGTTCTAGCGAGCATGGTGGTCCACCCAGATTTTGGAACTCTCTGGTTTCCAATTTGAAGAACTTTGGTATGGGAAATGTAAATTTTGACTAAATAACCAAGGTCAAAGCCTTCCTGCTAAGCAAGCCAGTGTAGGAGGCCTAGTAAACTCTTGATATCATTTTCATCAAGCAATTACACAGCCAGAGGCTCAATCTTGCTTAATGTCTCTCTAAACAGATGACAAACATCAAAGAGAACAAATAATCTGTTAATTAGCTTAGCTGATTTGGACTCTGGAAAAGCGCTGTATTTAGTTTCCTGCCCTTTCAATGACTTTGTTTTCAACCTTCTGCTAATCACCTAAGGTGTCCTAAGTCACCTTTAGATGATTTATATTATGTATTTGTTATACATGTCAAAATGTCTTGAAGACACATTTCAATTCCTGCCATAGTAACTCTTCATACTTACACTAATTTTGGCAATCTGATGTTGCCACACTAAGAGTGTGTGATCTTTTGACCTCTTCCCAACCTTGGGTATGACTCAAGTCCAAGCTGATCCGGTATGGAATTTGTGCACTGGATAAGATGTAGAATTGGTTACTTACTTGCATGTACTGAGCAGAATTTAGGAGGAAACCAGCTAGACTGCTATAGGATCTTGGTGTGAAGAAACAGAACCAAAGAGTAAATCTCAATTAAAGAGAACCTGGTAAAAAGGTTCTGCTATGATGAAGGGCACCACTTCCCTGTTTGAGGACCAAAGAATGGGAAGATATATGGATTACTAAAATATGAGAGTAGGAGCCATCACTGAAGAATTTCAGACTGTCATTCCTTCTCTTTTGGGACAGGATCCAGATAGCAGAGGTAATACTGTCTTTTAAAAGACTTTTCTTCTAAAAACTCTTCCAAAACAGCAATTTCACAAATCATCTTAGAAGTGCCACAGATGAACAGAATTATTGCCTGTTAGGAACATGATACTCACTTGCTAGGAAAATAACAAAGCGAGAGCACAAGCAATTCTAGTTGAATATTTCTGGTATATGCTGCTGCCTTCATCAAAACCAGAGAAAGTACTTTGTGGGGGAAAATAAAAAGGAGAAGAAACAACAGACCAAAAATCTTAGATGTTAATGTGCAGTTTTCTGGCTTGTTTTCCGAGACTTAAGCATGATTAAGCTGAGCAGACATTCCTTGGACAGAAGGCAAACTTTTATAACCAGGCAGAAAGCTGACATTCCGGAAGAAGACAATACTTTTGAAAAAGAGTCTTTGAGTCTGCGTGTGACATAACAAATGACATTCAACCTTCTGTGGTAGCTTAATTAAAACTTTGATGGGTCAGCATATATTGAGTTTTGAATAAACATGAATAAACATTTAAATAAATGTTTGTCCTAGTTTTGTTTAGTCCTCTATCTGTAGCCTTTGCTTTGCCACGTTTACTAAGAATTCTTTGCCCGAGCTATTGAGAGTTGTATTAAAAATCTGTCTAGGTGTCTTGAATAAGTACAATTCGTGTATGTGCCTTTGTAAGAATACAAATATTTTGTGAATCCTGTTTTGAAAGGGGGCTGAACATGCCCATAAATTTACAAAATTATCCATCTTTGCTCAGCTTCAATTCAGTATTCAGAGCTGGAAAAATGACTTCCAGCAAAGTAGGTAAAAATGCTTAGGTGAATATTTTCATCTTTATAGATGCCTTTGATGGTAATTAACATAACTAAACATATCTACATCCAGGCTGGAAGTCTCATTTCCCCAGTCTTTCAGTAGTTGACAGAGAGATAGTCTGATCTAGTGGGTGTTGCAAACCACGTTAGCTCACTGTAGTGAGCAGGAAATTCAGTAAAACTAATGTCCTTTACTTAACCACAACAGCCATATGGCTGTAACTGGGCCATCTGAATTCTCCCCAGTGTTTGTTATTTCATTGAAATATATACTTCTTGTATTTTTTCCCCTTTCTTTACTTTGTATTGAAATTTAACTCCTTAGCGGTCCAACAAATGTAATAAGACCTCATTATTTCCAATTTTCAGGATAAGGTATCCATGAAAAGGATGTATCTGGTGTATGTAAGAAAGTGTCATTACATTTTAGGAAAGCTCCTCAGGAAGTACCAAAGGAGAATGATTTGAGACGAGTTGTCAAACAAAATTCTTATATAGGTTCCATAGTAACTAATTATATATTTCTCCTCCTTTTTCTCTGCCAGACATTAGCAGGATTAACAGGTATCCACGATAGTTTTGGGAATCCATCAAAAGTCATCAGACAAGTAATCACGCTATCCAGATTAGCTTCCCATCAAAAGAAAAATAGTAACTGAACCATAGAGCTAAGAGTAATTGAGCCAGGATACCAAGGACACCTAGTCAATGAATTCAAATAACACAAGAAATTCATAGCATTATAGTAGCATAATAAAAATCAACTTAGAATAAAACGTTTTTACTAGCTGAGTGCAATTAAATTCTTGATTGTTTTAGCCACTTCTAGTAAAACAGTTGTTGATTTAGGAAGTTTTGTAATAAGTCTGTGTTAGAAATAATTTGCCTAATTATGATATGGTTAAGAATGATAGGAAGATTAAATAGTATGGGGGGTTTTTTCTTCCTTATATTAGAAGTCTCCTGAGAAATTTTTAAATGTAAATGAAGGACAAATGCCAAAATATTACATATAAGATATCTTCAGCTTTTCCTAAGAAGCTGGTCTGATTTTCGTATTTTTATTGGCTATGGGTAAGAGTAATGTAAACCCCAAAGGTCCGAAAAGCGGACCCTGAAAGTATATTGAGGTACTACTGAGACAGCAGAAGTTGAAGATTGTGGATCAGAGCTGTAAAGTACAGGAACACTTGGTGTGCTTTATGAGTCTCTGACTTTATACCTAAATGCAAGTCTGACCATTGGGTGCCAGATCCTCTGAGCTCATCCCACGTGTGCTGGCCCTTGAAACAGAGTGTGGCTTCCTGTACAGACACCCAACCAAGAGCATAACAGTGTGACCGCTGCACATAAACGATATGGATGCATTAGCACTAGACTCTGTTTGCACTAAATTAACCATGGCCGAGAGTCAGTGCAGCTCTGTCAGCTGTGTTGAGACCCTTGCCATTTGGACACCCTTGCTGTGGCCTGGATGGATCTGTCTTCAATTGGAAACGATGACCTGAGAACCTTTCGTTGAAGCAAAGTCACTCCTTCAGCTCTTCCATCAAAAGGATGGCAAAATGTTTTATTTTTTTTCTTAATTTCTTTCTTCTTATGTAATGACTAGGTCATCAAAGCATCAATGTGCGGTGTAGATCAAGATTAAACTCCTTCTTTTGTCTGAACCTGCCACAGTTACATTCTATATAACTGTTAAAACCAGGAGGTGAGAGAATGCATATGTTCTCCATCCCTCTTCTTCCGACTGCAATGACCAAATATTTATTGTCTAAGAGTGTGAACACTGATCTACACCTTATTCGTCAAGATGTGAATTTTAGCTTAGTATCAGCCACTGATCTAATGGCTTGGATTCAATTAAATCTTAATTTAGAATACTGGAGTTTAAGTTAAAACAAGGACCGAAACACAATTCTCTGCCTTGTCAGATGAGTTTCCCCAAGCACACACTAGTCTAATAGAACCATAATTACATACTTCCCTGCTCCGGCCCAGTGAATATTCAATTATTCCATCAAAATTTAAAGACTTTGAACAGAAGAGAGCTGAGAAAGTCTTGCTGCAGAGTATTTTATATCTTGGTCACTTATATATTCACTAAGAAGGTAGGATACAGTTTGAAGTCTCCCTGGGTAAGTGAGGTCACTGAACTCGTATCTTTCATGTCTTGAGAAGGATCATTGCCACTAACCTGCTCTATAACTTGATCACTAAGCCCCAGACACTATTTTTTGTCAAGTCTAAAGAGTATATATTCTTTGAGAATATCTTTACTACAGATCTTGCAGATGAAATACTATGTTGATCCCTGCTGGATTTTTGTGTGTAGCTGCTAAAGACTTGTACAATTCTAGGTCTGTGTGTGGTTTTCAAAACCGCACTGGGATATCCATAGTCTTACAATGTCTCATAGGACTTACACCTGTGGAAAGAGAAATAAAATGATGGGCATTTGATGTTGAATAGGCATAGATACCAAACCCTTTTTTTGGTGTTAGTCTTTCAGCTAGTATTGATTCCTTAAGGTGTATATTTTACACCAGACACTAGAGATGTACTGTATACCAGTCCTCTTAATACCAGAACAGAATCAGGAACCAATCTGAAAGTAAAAAAAAAAATTTAAAATACAGGTCTAATATGATTGATTATATACACTAGATGAATGCACAAAATTACTGTTATGAGGATATGAAAGGTTATATATCAAATACCGAGTAAGGAGAACACAACACATTTACAAATTAATCTGATCATAAAAGAAAAGCTCAGCACACATCCTAATTGCTGATAGTAAACTGCGATGACCTGTAGTTCCCACTCAATCCAGGCAGTGCTTTCAATGTAAGAGGAAATAAATTAGGTCTGACTGTGTTTTCATTTACAAGTGTGTAAAGCAGGAGACATTCCATTAAATATGATGTGGCAAAGTTAGCAATGGTTTGGGATAAGAACATGATCCCTGAAGTGTTTTGGTGTATCTAAATCAGCCTTTATAAAAGGTGTGTTAAAAGGATCACTCTTAAATAACATTACTTTTAATTTCTTCTTCCACATCGTTGTAAGTTCAGGTGCTATCAGAACAAAAGAAATGTAAATAAAAAAATAACTCCAGGCCTACACCAGTAAGAGCTGTTGCAGAAATACAGGACATGGAACTGAAAAAGGCTCAAAGTGTAACAGAAAGATGGTAACATTCTAAAAAAATTCTCTGATTTAGGGACAGGCAGACCAAAGTTATACTTGGATAAAAATATACACTGATCTTTGTCAAATACAGTACACATAAGTTTTCATACCATTAAAGACAGATTGTTCAGTCTGCATTAGAAAATGAGGAGCCTAATCATCTTTGGCTTAAGCAGAAACTTCAACCTGAATGAAGGGTGACAAATACCTCTAGGTGAGAACTTTCCTTTCTGAATGTTTGTCAGTGGAGTACAAGAGCTGCTTTCACTTCAAAGAAAGATGCTCCTGGCACAGGTACAAGTCTATCCTCTTCCCTTCAGGAAAGCTTTTCGGATGACAATTGATTTATTTGGCAATGAGCATGCAAACAGGATAGCGTATCTGACACATGTCTTTTAAAAATAAAGTAAAATGCTTATATTTTTTCTGGCATATATATTAAAAAAAAGTTGTCTGAGAAACAGGTTGATGATCAGACATCATTGCTAAAATCTGAAATATCTTCATAATTTGGGGCTTACTTTAGTTCCCAAACTGGCAAGAATCCCTGACTCATAAGAATACAATGTGAGGGCAATTAATCTTGTGAAATTTATCATTCTTTTTAGCTAAAACCTCATTAAAAATTCTGTCTTTGAACTTACTGTACTTTATGATAAGCTTTTATGGAGGGAGGTGTAAAAGGATTTATTGACAGACAATGAACTCTTCACTATGCAATCTGAAATATATCAAACCCCCTCAAAACTAGACTGGACATTGTATCATGTTATTAGTAACCAGTAATGAACTACATTATATAGCATAAACACAAGAAAGCAACATTATGGCTGATGTCCCTTCCTTAGCCCTTACTGAGTTATAAATTGTGAATGAAAAGAAGATTGGGGTTTTCATTACTGTTAAATTTCCATTTTAAATATAGCCATTGATTATGAAAGTATTTAAACGATAAAACCTAGCTAGGATATTATGTTATGTCTTATTAAAATTAAAACGGTACAAATTTAGTTTGCCAAATAGTATGCTCTAATATTAATATCTGAATATGCTACAGATTCTGTAGAGGCTTTGCTTGGAATTAGGTGTAACAAACTTTCTAGGCTTGGATTATGTGTTAACCAGTGGCTTGTAGAACAGATAATGATGGAGGTGATGAGAGCTTCTTAAATACAGATGTTTCCAAATACATAAAAATGATCCAATAGTCTGGAGATCTCCTGTAACTCCAGAAATATTTTGAGAAGCACAGTGAGATGTTTGCCAAAGATTTAGACGTTGACAAATGGTCTCCTTTGAGCATGTGAGTTCACTGCCATTCAGCCATTCAGCTGAGCCACTGGGAAACAGGGACTGCTTGTAAGCACCAGGGGTAGTGGAACTGTTGGACTCATCTGGTCACGTTCAGAATGAGATCATGTGTCTTGATCTCATTCAAAATATGAGTATTTTTGGTTTGTGTGCAACTTGAGGTTTGAATGTCAGGAAACATGGTGAGAAAAAAGACAGGGTGGAGGAGCACAAATGGGGAATTTTGAAGCAGAATCAGAGAAAGCGGAAAAACAATCAGCGCAGATGGCTGCATGTTGGTTTCCACTTGTTGAGTCAAAAGTGAGTCTGAAAAGGATCAAAAGAAATTATAATTTTCATTTAAAAAAATTCATATACATAATACTAAAACTACTTACACCTCAGGAGAATCTGCATTCCTGTTGAGGACACACCATCATATGAGCCTTAATGCCACTTCACAGCCACAATTGTCTCTATAGCTACTGTTGTATTTACAGTGTAGATAGTGCATAGACCAACTTACGGAGCTTCTCTGGTTTTCAGCAATATAAAACGAGGTTTTAAAAGTTCTCAACTACTCATAGAGGTGCAACTATAACAATATTTAGAGGTGGTATAAATCAATTCAATTTTTCAGAGCTTACACTAGTCTTGCTGTGGGCAGGCTTATTTTATTGTGTGGTCTAAGACTAGAGTCTTTTAGCTCTAGGGGTCAAGTCAATAAAGTGGAATTAAGCAAACAGTTGGAGACATGCTATCAAAGTAGAGGTTTGTCTTTGTGCAATTGAGGGAGAGTCTATGAGCCAGGCATTCTGATTGAGATCTAACCAACCAGAATGAGTCATTAGGTTTTTGTAACAATAGATAAGAACATAAAAGAAGGAAGAAAAAGAAAAAAAAAGAGAAGAAAAGAAACTAAGATTCTAAGGATCATGAAGATGTTTTAGTGCTTTGATAGTCATCTTTAAAACTAGATGACAAAGAAATCCAATAATTTGAGGAAGATTTGGTCTCATTTGAAAGTTGTTTCCATAAACAAATATCTTTACTTTTTGGCCAGGTGTTTGGCAGCACATTCACTGAGGGAAAAGTCAGAAATGGCTGATTCATGTTCCGTGGTGTTACACATTATTTTGGCAGTCCAAGGAGGTATTCTAGTTCATTGTGTTTTCTGTTCTTCACCTATTGCTGACAACCTGTGGTGGAAGGATCGACGCAAGTGCATTGCTTCACAGATGGCAGCTGACGCAGTAGTTCTGCCATCCTGAGGCACTGACGCAATTACTCCTACTAACTATTCCATTTGTCAGATAATGTTGGACCTCTCTCTTGCTACCCTTCCTTGGCCATTCAGCAGCTGGCTGTGGCTGAACAGCGACACATAGGAAAAAACAAATAGTTACCAGGAATATTAAGTATCATTAATAGGCATATTCCTGGTTTGTAATGTATCTCTAGTTGGCGGACAGCCCTTTTTGCCCTGCATGGTTATGCACCAGAAGAATACGCTTCTCCAGTGCTCTATTACAGAATTGCAGTCTGATCTGCACCATGACCTACTTGGTCGGGAGGATTTATGAAATGTCAGAAAATATCTGCATTTATAGCTTGAACACAACAGAAGCCTACATGTTCATGGGCAACCATAACAGTAAAAAAGAATGCTTTTGCTTTTCTGGTGGTGCCTGTGACTGACGGGTGATGCTCTTGGGAGTGAATGCAGTGGGTACAGAGCAGGATCTGCACCAGTCTACCCTAATTCCTCCAGTGAGCTAGGCACAGCTCTTAGGTTTTTGCCGTCACCTACTGCAGATTGCTGAGGTTTTGGCAAAGTCACATAACTTCATAATGTACTGACAGTAATGCAGATCACTTCAACTAATAGAGATAACTTTCCTTCTGTTGGCAAAATCTCATTTAAGCAGAGTGTGGGAGGGGGAGATAGAGAGATTTCCATTAACCTGTTTTTTTGAAACTACTTAGACCTTTTTCCAAAGAAGTTACAAGTTGTCATTGATAAATGATGCTCTGTACATCCCAACATTAATTATTTAAATTCCATTAACTTAATAATAGTATGCAATAAGTCTGCCTGCACACCCTTTTAGCTTTTCTTCTTTTTATTAAATTGGTGGTTTGATTGATTTGGGTTATTTTAACACAGCATAAAACTGGGTCTTAGGCCATGAGCCTGCAAAAACCTTAGCACTCTTTATAAACTCAGGATAATATTTTGCACTGAGGGTGAAATTCAATAACAACCCACAGTTGAAAAGGAAGGATCCCACTTGTTCTTCCTTTATCTTCCAATCTGCCCTGTTTCTTCTTCTTCTTCTGGTTTACAGTCACTTACTTGACTTTATTCCTAAAAATCTCCACACTTTTTGAGAGCCAGTTCTGTTCACAAGCTGGTGAACCATTCCCCTATTGTTTTTTTCTGATGGTTTTCTTTAGTTGAGTTAGTTCTCTATGAGGTTAGGTTTCCATCAGTTTAATAGAATCAGAGAATTGTTTAGGTTGGAAAAGACCTTTAGGATCACCGAGTCCAAGTCTTAACCTAATGCTGTCTTTTAATATTACCTTTTTTTAATCTAAGGTATGAGCAGCCAGCTTCTGCACAATGAGCTTACAGAGGGTCTGTTAGCTGGCTGTGGTGATCTGGATAGGCAGCAGGAAGGTGCAATTCAGAAGTGTGGAAGATGGGTAAAAAAGAGCTGATGTGGATCTCTCCCATTTGACCATGCCAAAGCATTTGCATGTTGGCCACAGTATGTGTAGCTTCATACTTGGTACCCAGAATTAGTTCCCGTTAACACCAGCAGGATTCGACTCAGCTTGTCTGTGGGATCTGAATACTTTCAGGATGTAGATAATCACTTCATAGCGTAATCTTAGCAAATTCTTTGCTAGCTATTATAATTGTAAACGCTTAGAACAGCAAGAGAAATGAAGGGACACTGACAGTGACAGAAACAGTCAGCTGGGCTTAAGCACAGGGCTTAACCTAAACCCAAGAAGAAACTAGGGATGTTCCGGTCTGAAATGGGGACTTTTACCAAAAGTAATCATACTGAGTTTTGTGTCTTAGTGAAAATTCTGGCATAGACAATCAGATAAGCAGTTACGTACCAAATTCTACATTCCTATAGTTTTCCTATGCTGATTTTTTATACCTAGAAGTACCTCCAAGCATTTCATATTGCTGTGCATTTTATAGTTAGGGGACACAACATGATAGTGCTGAAACGACTATTCTGTGAGTTAGAAAAAAAACATTTTTCTCTCCCCTATCATCTCATGAGTTTATCTGTACTTACTGCTAAGCAAATGGTACATTTCTTCACACTAAATAATAGCAATGATGTCAATACAAGATTTACCCTAAGGCTGGAATCTGCCCCGTTTGGCTATTCATACAACTGACCACAGGATTCCTTCATCATCTTCTCCCTTGATTTCCTGAGTGGCTTCTCATTTTCAATGATCTTCTCATTTTTCTTCTATTGCCATAATGGCATTTCTTATGATGTGTTCACTTTTTAGCTTTTTCTGAAAGCCCCTTTTCCAGTCCTGGTCATAGAAAAAAAACCCAAAACAACAGTAGTAAAAAAAAAGTCTTAAGTGGCTTCATTTGCTCAGTTGAAGTGTCTTAAACTCAATATGCTTAGCTCTTTGCAAAATATATCAAGGCTGATTCCTACCTAGGTTAATGTCCCAGCCAGGAAAACCAGATTAAATGTGGACCTGACTGCCAGCCTGCTCAGAAACTGCTTTGGGAGCATAAGCCTGCACAGCCCTTTAAGGTGTCATTCAGCACAGCTTGTTTAGATATAGCTTGTCTACCTCCACAGTCTACTCTCTTGAACTGTAAACACACTCTCATGGAGTCATACATGAACTTGAGCAGCTCTTAAAAAAACCCAACAACAGCAAAAACCACAAACACAAAAAAACCCAGAAGCTTCCCCCTCCTCGGGATCTGCAACTTGGCAAATGAGATAAGAAGTATCAGCACCCACTTCAGAAAACCATGTTCCTAAAGTATTGCAGGAAAGTTGTTAGACAGCCATGACTTGACAATCTTATTTTCCTTTCAGAAGTGACATAACAAACCTCCTTCTACTTGCATAATAGTTAATTAAAATACAAAGGTAAATGAGAGGGTTTTAATTTTTTAATTAAAAACTCCCTATAAACATAATTATTTTTCAGTTATGACAAAAAAAAAGGCAAAATGTTTTGTATTTTACATTTCACAGTCTTGCTGGACCAATTAATTTTGAAAGTAAGAAGGTCCATTAGAGGAAACATATGCACTGCTGTATTGCTTTTCTTGTAACATAAACAGGATTTATTTGTTACAGTCAAGAAATATTGCTTTTTGGAGAGATTATCAATGAGATTAATTATTTATTTGCTTCTGTCAGTAATTTATTGGGGTACTAGGGTGCAGATCTTTCTGAAAACACATTTAATTTGTGCTAATTACAGCAGTGATAACAGCCTGCTGTTTATCCCTGTCGCAGTGTTAAAGTTGATAATACTAAGGTTGCGTTGAACTATTTTCCTGTATTCAGTTAGTTTCAACCTGGCCAAGAGTTTTGCAGCAGGAATGCTGAGATTTAGTGTAAATACATTTCCTTGTATTGTATCCCACATCTCCCCCCTGCTTAGGGCTTCCTCGGTTCCCGGCTGAAGTGAAGATAGGGGGTTGGAGGTCATCGATCTTTGCCTGAAGAATCCTAACATTTGGTGAGGACTTGTGTAACTGCTGTGGGCAGATGAGGGCAGGGCCTTTGAGGAGCGGTTCGATGCCAGACAAGTTCCAGAGGAGCTGAAGAGGGACTGCAACCCCTGAGGCACAATCCCTCATGCAGATCTCCAGCACACAGGTTTGCGCATGTAGGCAGCGCCATCCCTCCGGTGCATTCAGCCAGTTCTGCAGGCTGGTGCAAGGGTACGTGGATTAATGGCCTGGCTCTTTTTCACTCCTCTGGGGTAACTTGGGAAGCCAGAAGAGAGAAAACCTGCTCTCATGACAGGACTTGCCCGTCACCCACATTGCATGAGGTAGCCACAGCCCACTGCTAGAGCTCCCTCAGCACAGACACAACCTCCTGTTCACTCAGGCTGGAGGCACTGGTCTCAGGTAGGGCCAAGCATGCAACAGGTCATGATTTCCTGAGGTTAACTGCTCTTGGCCAGGGCCAACATCTGAGCCTTGTCTACGGCTGAACAGCTTACTGTGGGCTAACAGCCTGCACGTCAGACTGCACGTTCAGGCTGCCATAAACCAGCTCCACTGTGCAGTGTAGACGTAGCGTTTTATTTTCCAGAGGAAACATTTGCTTCGCTGTCTCATCTGGGGGATGGATGTACTGGGAAGTTGAGATCTCTAAACTTTTCCTCCTTCTCCACAATCTTCTACAAGAACAAGATATATTGTAGAGTGTTAATATTTTGTGACTTTCTCTTTTCTTTGCTGCTCTGATGGCTGATTTAATATCCAGCCTAAGAAAACTCTAGGCATAAAAAATAAATCTGCATATTGTCTTTCCAAATGATTGAAGTTCTAAATAGCATAAGAAAACTAAATTCATTTCTTTAATTTGTGCTTCCAAGGTAAAGGAGTGCCTTTGGGTCCTTGGCAGGTAGAACATCAGTCTCTTCCTTTTTTCTTTTCTTTTTTTAAAAAAAAAAATTTTATGAAGAAGATTTAATCTTTTTTTCACATTTATAAAAGTGAGCTCCTACAAGTAGAGGTAGGAAGTTCACAGGGAAGTCAATCCAGGCTTGTTCTATGGCCCTGAAACTTGCAGACCTCGTAAAAAGAAGATGACAATGTAGTAAACTATGCAAATGTACAACAATAAGTTAAATATTAAATGATATTTAAATTAGAACATAAATATTGCTATGCATAATTCAACAGTAGGATGCCTTTGCAGTCAGAACAGACAGGAGGTCAATGACCCTTGATGACAGTTATTTCAAGTATTAATATTAAGTCTATATAATGAAGTCAGTCCTTGCACAAGGTATATTCTCATCCTGGCTGGGGAAATAAGCGCAACATCCATTTTGAACACATGTGCAGAGCATGGGGTTTGAATCTTCCTTATATGTAATTTGATGATCAACCTTTTAAGCTTTCCATACTCATATTCAGAGTCTGGTTATGTTATGCCTTCCATGAGAAAAACTATAATGAAAATATTTCACGCCTTGCTGTAGCAATGCCAAATAATTCTAACCCAGGTAGAACTATCTTTTAACTATTTCTAACACACCTTTCTTATCGAGGAGCTTGATCAGTTTTTCAACTTGCTTATCCAGCCCATAAGCATATTCTGTCTTGCTGTTTTTGCTCTGTTATACATAAGCTTCCCTGAAGCTAGACATATTGACACTATCTGGTCTGCAGTGCACAGAAAAGGGCTGTATTTTTATGGCTCAGCACTCAAACAGCTGAGAAGCAGTTAAAACATATTCCAGTTTACCGTAAATCATTTCAGTCCTTGACAGATTGATTTCCATGGGGTTATTTGCTTCTTTCTGCACCCTACTTCATAACAATGCTTACTAGAATGATTTATTAACTCAGTGCCAAATGCTTTGATACCTTAATAGTTAGATTAACTTCAGGACATGAGGCTAAGTTATTTTTTCCCAGGTGCTTGGGGTGATGCTTTTCAATAATGAATGAATAGGGTCATGAACTAGTAGCACTTTAGTATTTGTGCATGCCAAAATCATGTTTTTTCTAGAAGAATTCAAAGCAGATATAAACAAGATGGATAATAGCTTCTATTCAAAATAATCTCATATTTCTATGCCTACCAATCAGCCCTCAAATAGGGCATCTAGTTTGCACATCTCCCTTACGAAAGTGATTTTTGGCTTACTTACTTATTAGAACAATATGAAGTCGTCACAGAGCCAAAGTGTCCATGAAATCAGAATAGGTTAAATACAGCTGTGTGAATAATCATTTTTGCAGTTCACTGTTGAACTAGAAAAAGAAAAGATTGTCTTATATAGACATGAAATGAATTTTTTTAATCTTTTGCTGAAAGGTAAAATAATTTGTTTTGTTCAAGAAAAGCTTTTCACTTGCAGTCCTTTGTTTTATTTTCCTTAGTTAAAATAATGTAAATTCATTTCTTAATGAAATGTCAAAAATCAGAAAAAAAAGTTGATTTTGGACATAGTAAACCAAAACATTTACTTTTTTTGAAAACAGGTCTTTTGAAATAAAAAGTTATGTCAAATTCAGAAGGCTTACAAATTGTTGAAGTTCGCTCGAGTGAGTTTCTGGCAAATAAAATATCCACACAGGAAAAAAAAATACTCAATGGTCAGGCTAGATATCTATGCTCTACAAATGGAGAAGAAAATTAGTTATGTTATCAGAATATAAGTTTAATGCTCCTATCTCAGGCTAACAAGTTTTCTCCCGTAATCTCCCAAAAGTACGCATTTAATGATGTTGACATATCACTTTGATTTCCAGATAACAGAGTGCAAACTTGAATAGAATACTATTGCCAGCCCAAGGTTTTAACATATGCATGCTGGGCACTTACAAAGAAAACTGTTCAGCAGCTGCTGCTACACTCTAATTTTGAACTGCCCACATGACCTTAGTGCCTTTCCTATATGCTCTAAGTGCTGTTTTATGCCATAAGCAATGCATAGAGTTATAAGATGAACTGAATAGTATCAATGAATAAAAATTTGAGCCAAGATCATTTGGTTTATGAAGACCAATAAAATCATGCCTGGTGGCAGATCCTTATTCAAGGCTACACTCGAGCTATTGAGGAAACAAGAGTTAAGGGGTGAGTGAGATCACACTAAAGTGTACAAGGATAACCTAAAAAGCTCTAGCAACAGGATGGAAGCACTCATTTAAAATCATGGAAGATGAAAGGGTCTGTTTAGTTAAACCTCATGATCAAACTATGTTCAACAACAGATCTTCAGGAAACAGTCCCCATACTTTATGAATGTCTCCAGGGATGGAAGTTTAGTTGAAGGAGCAAAGGAGGAGGAAATGTGATATGTTTACCATATATAAAAAATTATCACCTCTTTAATAATTTTCAAAACGTTATGCTAGGAATATTCAACCTGTATCTTTGTTCACTTCAGCTGCCCTCTGCCCACTTGAATCTTTCCCTTAGACTTCACAAATGTTTTTGTTTGTCAAACTACTGTTGTTTTTAAAATGTTAATCTAGCAGAGAATTATTTCCTTCTCTTTCTCCTTCTTTAATTATGAAATCTGGTCCCTTAATGACATGAATCCAAAATAGCATCTCAGACAAGGTCTGTGCAAAACCAGAATTTTATCATTAAAGGACTTAAGTTCCCTTTTTTTCTTTTTTTTTATCCCCAAATCAGGGAATTTTTTTGTGCTCCAGAACGCTGATGTTTATTTCAGCCTGGAAAGGTCTTGCTTGGGATCAAATCCCCTACATCCTAAAAGTTGTGTTCTATACAAATGAAGCTTAACCTGAAAATGGTTTATGGGCCCCTACCTAGACCATCAAAGTTTCAATCAGAGTTATGGCTACTTAACATTTGTAAAAATAAAGTATAAGAAGATCAAGGCAGTTTGGTTTCCCGTTCAGAGAAACACTGTAAATACAGATTTGCAGGAAATGTGTAACATACTTCATGAACAGAAGACTGAATGTAATACTGTACATATTTTGTTACCATTCCTTTGAAAATGACTGACATAATACACTATTTCCTAGTATTGACTAAGTTTTTAGGGGAGAGAATGAAAGATTTACCTAGCTTGAGTGAGTCTTCTAAAGTTATTTGTCCCAAACTGCTGTACAGCACAGGGCTAATTTACATCAGGTTGATGGGTTTTTCACTAATCTCTTCATCTCCAAGGAGAAATGTAAAACTAACACGAGACAAACTGAGGCAGTGCTTGCAAATCAAGGTGTACCAACAGCTTCCTGCTCAGTACTGTGAGATCACTTTACTGCGTTTTGTTATGGTGACATTTGATAGGACTGTGTGTTCACTGGATATGGATGGAAAAGGAGCTGTGCAGGTTGCTTTCTGTTTGTCACTTGTTCATGCACACATACTCACACATAATCAATGATTTATGATTACTTTGTTCCTAAAACACAGCTCACTACTTGAATGTCCTTTCGTGCCATGATCCATCTTCCTTTTAGCAGGTCTGGGGCACTGTATAAACTTGTTTTCTAATGTAAATGATTTGAAGAGATGATGCCTTATAATTTGCTCTGATCTCCTCTGCTCACCTGAGTTTTCTCAAAGCCTAAACCACTGCCAGCATGGATTGTCTTTTTGCTTTTTTAACCACCAGTTTACTAATAAGGGAAGAGCTGTTAGATTATCTCTAGCAGTGGTCATTTGCAAAACCTTGGTTTCAGAGCACATTTCTTTCCCCTGTAAATATTTGGTTGCTATGCACTAATTCCAAATGGTAACAGATACTCTAAAAGGTATTTACTGGTTACCTACCTACTCCTTCTCTTGAGCTAAATCACCCTCTTATTCAAGACAGACTAACAGCCAAAGCCTGAATGTATTTGGGGTGGGATGAGAGAGTGTTGCAAATGTATTCTTATATCTTGATTATTTCTTTTCGAACATGACACTGAAAATCAGTCCTTGCTGTTGTACTATAGACATGTATATCAAATGGATGGACACTCAATTAATAGACTTCCCAGTATTATACTGCATAGTTAGGATATTGATATTATAATTCTCTGTTTTCTTTTAAACAGGGAGGCAATAATGTTGACTGGGTGAATAAATAAAATCCTGAACAACTTTTTAGGTTTTCTTCTCAGCCATTTGACTGGTTTCATACTCTACTATTCTGATCATATTTGCATTCAGCATAAACACTCCAAATTCTTGAAAATTCCTCACTAAATGTGGAAGGAACATGACATAGTCTAAAGACAGATATTTCAGAAATAGGTTTTATGTCTGGAGATATCTACTTTTTAATACTTTGTCCTGTTTTTCAAAGATAAAAATGACCCCTTGATTCTGCTGAGTTCAGATGGCTTTTTGGATGAGCTTTTGCTTTGTTTCTGGTCTGGCATTTAACACCAGAGATACAGGTAACTGGTAGTCACCTTTTAAAAAAAATGTGTCTGGAGTAGCTGTCACTGGAAACCATAGATATTATTTCAGGAGTAAGCTTACATGCAAGCAAACTGACTGCCTTCGTTTTGTAGGTTAGAGTCAAATGCATTAATTGACTCTATTGTGTTGCATCTTATTAAACCCAGTTGACTTCCATGCACAGAACAGCTACAGAATCAGATGCTGTGTGCATTTAATTAATGAAATGTGATTATTTTGATTCATACTAAAAAAATGCCCATCCATTGTTCTGGGTGCTTTCACGTTAAACAATAAAACATTCTAAGGCTTCTTTTGCTCACCCTTTTTAACGGAGCTGTTAGCCATTATTGGGTACTGCAGACTGACTCACTCATGAAGGAGCATTTTGTTAATGTAAAGTACAATCATGTATGAAAGGTCTGGTTTGTGGTTTTTATTTAATTATAAAAAACTGCATTATAGTTTCAGGAGGAACTAAAGAAGTAAAAAAAAGGGTGTGGATATGGGTGTTGGTGTGCTTTTAAAGCAGGTTCAAGCAGTCTGAGTAACTTTGATTTTTCCTTTCAGCATTTCAATTTACATTATTTGCTTATAAAAACATTTGATTAAACGAACCACTGCTCTATTCTTATGCTCATCAGTCAAGTTTGTCTTGCTGTGCTACATTTATGTTGTGATTCAGGCCAAATTGTCCTTTTCAGCGTAGAAAGAAGGAAAAGAAATATCACACAGCCATAAATGGCTGGGCTAGCTTGTGCTTTTTTGATATTGCTTTTTCCACAATGGGTTTGACCATGGATTGAGACAGTTTGTGATTTTGCTTAGCCTGATCATCTAGCCGAGACACTCTACTTCAGCTGGTGGTCTCATATAAAACAAAGATTTTTTTGAGTGCTTGCATGTAAAATCAGCTTCAGCTTCTGCATTCGAGTCTTCTCTTATCTCCTCGCTGAGTAACTACAGCAGACCCCAGAAGGCACAGGGCACCTGGGACAGGGCCAAGGTAGCCCCATCCCCACAGGTACAGTCCTTGATAGGCAAATATTAGGTTGTGATTATTGTGATAAAGATCCATTCAGATATTTTAGTCATATCCCTGACATAATTCAAATAGTCTGACAGCAATGGTCGGCTTCGTATTGGTGGCCTGGATGTGAGGAAGAGAATTGGGCAAAACTCTAGAGTAATCAGGTATACAGATAAACACCTTTTTACTAATCCAGATAGCTAGCAAATGTTTATAAATATTATTTTATGTCCTGGCAATATAAAAATTGACATGTTGAGGAAAAAAAATCCTCTCTTCTTCTGTGTTAACCTCTGAGCCGTTCTGAATACCACAGGGAGAAAAGGGAAGTCAGTGCTTAATCATACTTGTATTAAATTGGTTGTAATGCTCAAGTTTGTGTGTGTTGCAGTATTTTGCGTCAGACTCATTAAGTGAGTATTTTATTAAGAACTGACCTAGGTGACATAAAGGTCGCATTATTGGATTTGTACATATTACATTGAATAGCAAGAAAAGGCCTATCTTACTCATCAAGTTTTTCAAATTAGGAATGTCCATCTCTCTTAAAAGGACATAAACGTTATAATTTAAATGATCCTTTCAAAAGTTTCTAAGGGATTGCTTTGACATGACCTGTATGGTTTGTCAGATTTTATTCCAAGGAAACTTGAGCACGATTTTAGCATTCACCTGTTAGAAACAGTTGTTATCTGTTGTATCGCACTTGCCAGAGGCACCGCCTGGATTAGGAGCATCACAATCCCAAGTGCTGGTGCAGCCCTACCTGAAAAAGATTGATAATTATTTTGAGAGACTGGTACACAGAAGGGAAGAATGAGATAAATGTTGTTCAGTCTTAAAAAACCAGATCACCGTGGCTGATCACAAATATCTCACAGGCCATGGGACTGAGGTGGGCTCTGAGGAGGATTTTAAGGTTAAAACCGTTACCTGGTGCATTTTATTTGCCTAAATGTTTACTGAAAAATTGTGAATAGATAAAGAACATCTTAAATCAAGCTTGTGAGTGGATCTTTACTGCAGCCCATGGAGTAAGAAAACTATGGGCTGGTGACTTCATAGCAACCTTTATTTTGGACTCAAAATGCATATTACTACTCCATAAACAAACAAACAAACAAACCACTTTCATGGAAGCTCTTTCCTCTTCAGCAGTTTAGTAGGTTGCTGTACCGATCTGCAGGGCAAAAAAGTAGGTAGAGAGACATGATATGATTTGTTGTGCTGTAAACAATAACTAGAATTACAGAAACTGCTGGTTAAGATCACACAAGGTAAAATGTCTTTGCAGAGCACAGGCAAAATATTGTTAACCATGTTTCAAATACAGTCTTTGCAGAATCATATTGTTGATCATTTTGTGTTTATCTGATTTGGGAAAAACTTTCTTCTGATAGATAAAATTTTAAATACCCAGAGCCATAAAGATGCTCCGTGAGGAGCAGAAAAATTGACGAAAGAGAGACATCGAGTTCCAGCAAAACTCTGCCTAGCACTGACAACAAAATTATGCATCCTCTGCCAGGTTGTTTGAAGCAAGTAAGTAAATTTTAGGAATTATAAGTTAAGTGAAATACATCAGTACTGCCTCAATCCATCGAATTTAGTTTTCACTGCAGTCCAGGAGCCACCTCATCTCAAAGTCAAGTGGGCGCTTGTCCAAGTTATTAATGTTTCTAGATAAAGAGACAGGACACAGAGTTATTTTGTTTGTGCACAACAGGCCTTAATGCTTTCCTTTTTTGACTAGCACAGACTTCCTTTAGTGGGAGGCTTCCAATATTTTTTTTTTATTCTGACTGGGTCGTAAATACCACTAAAATAGTCTCTGCTGTGGTATTCCCAGTTTACAGGGAGGCTAGGAAACAAAGATCCATTGCAAAGTACTTGCTTAGAGAAATTAACTAAGCTTTTACAAAAATATTTCTTTTGTAAGGAAGCCCTGGCTTTTTATTAGGAGTTTCTTGGGTCTCAGAAAAATCACCTATCTATACATGTGAGGTGGTTAGATATAAAACAAAAAGACATCTTACTCTCCCTTTTCAAGACAGTTGTATAAAAAAGTCTCTGTTTTTTCTTTTTCCTGAAGTCCTGGATGTTATCTCTAAGTGAATAAAGATACTTTAATATCCACATAGCAGTTGTAAACAGTTCTGTAAACAAATTCTCTGTATTCAAAAAATTTCTTGCTGGCTGAAAGACTATTTGTTTTTCCCCAGTTAAATCCATTGGTCTCACTACCTATTTTTCTATGCAAACTTTGCTTGAGAAGACTTGGAAAATTTAAAGAAAACATTTATTCTAGTCACATTCAGCTGGTATTGTAATACTCTCGGTTTCATGATGGATCCTCAGCACAGCAATATGTTCTGAGATTTTTTCCCTTTTCCTGCAGAAGTCCCAAAGAGTATTTCTAGCAAATTAGAAAATGCTTAGAGAATCAATATCGGTGGGGTTGCTCAGGGAAAAGTGAGTGTGAGCATAGGTGTTTCTAAACCAGAGCCTCAATTTTTCTTACAACTCTAATTCCTTCAAAATATTTAGGTAGAAATGTGGTTCTCAGGTTTGCTGTATACCTTTCCCTGATAGCTTAAGGTACATGCAAATGATTTTAGTCTATTGATAAGGTATGTATAAATACAGAAATCATCAGATTATGTTGAAAACTTGACTCACATCCAAGCAGCCCAGACTTTAGTGAAGTTAAAACTGAATTCATGTCCTAATTTAGGGACTCAGATGCACAGATTTTAATCCAAAAATTTGTCCACTCTTTTCATTTCTTTCATGTTTTACTATTTAATTTACTGGTAACGGTAGATTTAACAAATATTCTGATTATTGTTTTGTTCTCAGAGAGGTGTGTGTGTTCTTACTATGAGAGATACAGCCTCAGAAATGTCAATGTAGGATGAATCTTCATGTCATATAAGGAAATATTCCTTGTTTCTCTTAATCATTTTCAAACTGATTTTGCGCTCAGCTTACACAATATAGGAGGGAAAATAGAGTGGGGACCTTTGCAGAATAATTCTTCCTAGACTATTACAGCAAACACAGGAGTTGAAAATATTAAGTTGAAAATATTAATATTAAATAAAGTTGGATTTTTGTTAGGATGTGGTTTAGGTGACAAGAAATCACCAGGAATTATCGGGAAGGATTCTAGGCAGAAAGTTGTATTGAAATAGGCAGAGGAGTTTTGGAGTGAAAATGGTATGAGTTTTGTTTTATAATAAAACTGCTGTTTCTATATTAGAAGAAAAATACTCTCAAAGGGATTTTTTTTTCTTGTTGTGGCTTGACAACCTTGATTTATGCTGACTTGCTTATACAAAATGCTTGTTTCAAAAAAAAAAAAAGCATACAACATCTTGATGTTCTTGGACATTCTTACCCATGTGTGGAAAAAGGATGTTAGTCATGTACAAGTAGTAGTGTCTGGTAGCTAGGCACACTCACCCAAATAATCTGCCTGGGGATCAGATTCAACAGACAAAATTTAAAGGTCTTGTTCTGCAGCCACATTTTCACTCCAAGTCTTTACTGTTACTGGCCAAGCACAGTAATTTAAACTGAATTTTTATTCAACATCCAGCTTTAAATTGTAGCTTTACAACCCTACTCTTTGATGATATCACAGGACAGAAATATAACCTCTCTAGGACATCTTTTCATTGCAGATTGGAAACATAATTTTGGAGATAAAGTGTTTGCAAAAGAGGGTCCAAGGCCAAAAAATCTTAGTGAGATAGGGTCAGACACCCTGTATCATAAATTCTAGGAAATTGATAGGAATCCTAAAGACATGATTTCAATGTACAGTAGCAATTACAGGAGTATACCAGTGCTTTGTCTCCTGCTTTCTTTTGAAGGAGACAATAGAACAGGTACCATGAGAGAGGAGGGGGTGCCTCTACTCTGCTCAAGGCCTGTAACTGCATGAAAGAAGCTGCATACCAAGGAAAGCACCTCTGTCAGATCAGACAAGGGAGCTGCTATCTTTGTGATTTTTTATGGGATGACCATTGAAGAAGTAGTTCCTGAATTTTCATCAGTGAGTATCTTAACCCTCAATTCTTAATTCATAAATTTTCAGCTGAGTAGGCATAGAAATATTTAGTTGCTGATGCTGAGGGAACTTAGTGCTTGTCCATGACAGCTAGGAGATAACTCAGTGGGAGTAATGCTGGTGAGACAGGCATCCTGTGGGTGCTTTATTGCAGCCCATAGTCATTTGCCCAACATGATAAAATATTCTGCAGTTAAATATTTTTTTTTTCTTTTTTTTGTTTTAGTGGAACAGAAACATATTTATGGATCACTTTGTCTGCTAGTGCTGTGTCTACTGGGCATTTTTCATTGCTCCTCAGTGAAGCAAGGTTTAATATTTTTCCTACAGAGTATATTTTTACCCTCCTTCGGTTCAGCCTCAGTCTGGCCATTGGCTGGGTAATGACTTCAGGCAAAGCAGTCTCATAGCCCTGCAATGGCAGCTGAGCTGGCTGCAGACTGAGATACAGCAGGTTAACAGTGATGAGACAGCCTTTCATGCCTCCTGCCATGAGGCTTTCCCTCCTCACATGTATTTGTTTCTGTATGTATTGGCAATCTCCTGGAATAGTGACTCTCCTGACTGGTATGTAAAACCTTAAAGAAAGTCATTGTTTTTTCTGTAGTTCTGAATCCCAGCTGGGGGTGCTGAAAATTAAACTTGCAGTTTCTGAAATTGTAGCAAGATCTAGGAGCCCAGAACTGACTTTTCAAATGGATTTACCAGATTTGTGTGGTATTTAATAGCTTAAGTCTCGAAAGCCATTAACTTTACATTATGCTTTATCACATTACAAAGAGTCATGGTTCAAAGTTACTATTTTGTAAGAAGTCACAAACCTGGATTTGGATGCAATTTGTCATTTTCTTCTTTTATTTTTCATTAAAACAAATTCTTTTGTACATTACTGTCTTGATAGACATGTAACTCAAAATTGTCTTCTTCAGAAGGAGTTATCTAAGCAGCTGAGGAGTATTTCATTTGTAATAAGTTTTTTGTGCATTAGTTTGTTCAGTGTACCCCATCTCATTTTCTGCAGCCCTTGGAAGATTATTGAAGCAGCAATATAAGATTAGACCCTTAAACAGTGTCACCAAGAACATTGTATTTCCAGTGGTACAGTCCGTTGTGCAAAAGCATGAGTATGAAAATGATTCATGCCATCTATTAAAGGCTAATTTAAATACTGGAGTACCATTTTAACATTCAGCTGCTATAAATTATTGCATTTGCTGTAGTTTGAGACTAAGTCGAGCTAGCCTTTCCAACCTGCAACAAATTCCAACCCCAAAGGATTTTTAAAAAATTGTAGTTGTCACAATACACACATCTTTTTTTTGTTTTGTTTTACCTATATGGATAATAATCTTTCATACATTTTAATACAATCCTAATGAAATGTAAAAAATAAATTTCATAGTTCATCTGCTGGTTTACTGCAGAGACTGCAGAGCAGTGTATTAAAAATATATTTCACTTTCACAGTTACTCTTTTTATATTATCAATCAAGTAAATCAAACTTGGAAATCTGGCTTATTAGCATAAAATCTTACCCAGACACAATCTGCTTGATGAAGAGGCTTCTAACTTTTTGTTATGGGGATGTAAATTATACTGATATTACCCGGGAAAGAAACATTCTAATACTTTACTCAGTGTTTTTGACGCAGTAGCAGGTTGTGGCAGTTTGAGAAATATAATGTTTTGTTTGAAAAGCACAGCTCTAGACTGATTAGTTTATTAGATATAATACCTGTTACTCATGTTTCCTGCTTAAAAATTCACTGGTATGAAGCAATTTAGCATTCCCCTGTGCACACATACATACACACACAGACACGGACACGTATATCTTTCAAACCACAGAGTCTGCCAGCTATGTATTTTCATATGAAAGTCTCTGAAATATTTAGCTCAGCTGCACAGAATATTCCACATCGTATAATTCAGAAAACCATTCTTCAGGCCCACTCCTGCATTTTTGAAACCCCCATGGATTTCTACAACTAAGAAGAATTAAAAGGGGGTCAGTTTCTTGCCTGATTGCACCCAGGTATCTTTACATCTCTTGTGTATGTAGGGATTCTGTTAGATACTGAGAGCATGCAGCAAGGTTTTGGGGTGAGAATCATTCAAGCAGTGATTACAGAAGCAATAAGTACCTGCTGAGACTCAGCCTTAGCAAATCTCCATTGATTACCTGCCAGGCATGTCACTGAGTGTCTTCACACAGTGAGGCTGCTGGATTGGTCTTTCCATGGAATTTTTAACATCTCATCAGCTTGCACAACAAGTGGATATCTCTGCCTGACTGTCATACAGAAACTGTTTTACTTACTGGAAATCTTCTCTCTGTACATTCCCTCCCCACCCCCAGTTGTCTTGGCATTAATATATAAGTAATTATCGAAAGATGAATCTTTCTCCACAGTAAGCCATTCTTCTCTCTTCACTTGGAATTATTAAGTCCGAAAGAAAAGTGGAGTTTTTTTAAACCATTCTTGTACATGGTAAACATTTTACTTCTGGAAGACTTCAGGAACCATAATGCAATACCTTACTGGCATAGGTGGTGGCTCTCAGCCTGCTTACCTGCACCAATTTTTCTAATTCTGAGCTGATCAAGTTCACAAATCTAGACCCAGCAGGTGGTGAGCACTTGCACATCCAACCCTTAATGGGCCTAAATCCTTGGCCATCTTCTTCTATGCTCAAGGCATTAGTTACAGTATGGCATAAAGGAATGCCACTGCCAGCTTTCACAGACACAGTGTAGTCTCAGATTATTTTATCCGTTATCTTTTAGGAGGATCCCTTCGACTTTCTTGTTAAAAGCTACTGTGTCTTGAGAGGGATCACAGGTTCAGTCATCACCTACTAACATTTACGTGAGAGATCCCAGCATAATGCTCACTTGTTCTCTGTGCAGAGATACGACACTCTCTGTGAACAGGCACAGTACTCTGTAACGGGAAACTAAAGCGAGAAAGGCGCTGCCTGCCGCCAGTACCTCCAGAGGAAGTTTCTGTTCCTCCCTGCCGTATGGGGGATTGACTCACAGCCTCTCTCAGATGGCTGTCAGGTTGTCAGTGACCGTGATAAGGCTTTCACTTATCCCAGCTGGGGAGGCTTAGAAGCAAATAGGAATTGCAGTGGGAACCAGCTGCTCATATGTCTGTGATGAGCAGGCTCATAGAAAGATTTTTACTCAATTTCTGTGCCTTGCATTATTTAACTTACCACCTGATGTTCCTGTCATGCAGTAAATCCAGAAAATTACTATTTGCTGCGATTTTCTGTGTCAGTTTGTGCAGATATGTAAGATAGTCTCTCAAGTCTCTTGAACATCTAAGATTACATGAAGGAATCTTAGTGTGGCATTTTAGCTGGTTTCTCTTCAGTAACACAGTGCTCCAGCAGTGCCTAGAGCTTTCAATTCAGTTTTTGTTACTGCGCCCTGTAAGAATCTACTGTATATTGTTCTGCTTTCTGCACAGACACGTCCTACGGTTTGATAATGATCACGTACACATATAGAACAATGATCATGATAAAAATCATTGTAACAAAAAGAATTTGCCTGATAATCACAAATATTATTAATTGATTAGCACAGCAGATTTATGCTGTGATATAAGACAAAGACGGGTTTTTATTTAAAAGACAGTGACTTAAAAATACAGCTCAGACAAAAAAGGGAATGTGAAACTGTAATTCAAATATAATTATGTCCTAACTGTATCAAATAGCCTAGTTCGCAAAGTTATAGCCATTCACATAATATGAGAAAAAAAGATTTTAAAGGAATCATTTAAGTTATTTGTTAAGCAGTTCCATATTTTTTGAACAAGATTAGAATTTTTTACTGCAAATATAAAACTCTTCATCCGGCTTTAGTACTGGCTGCATAGTTTCAGACAGATCATTTAACCACACTGAGCTAGGCAGTGAAAATTTTATTCAGAATAGATGATATCTGTTTCTACATTTACAGCTACTACTGCAATTGTTGAAAATATGGGGCCACTGAAAACATAAGTTCTCCTTAGTGTAGATGGGGTTAGGTAAACCTTTTTCCTCTCTACCAAACAGGCAAAGCAACAGCTTCTTACTTCAGAGGATACTCTAAAGATCAGTTGCTTTACCATTTCTTTCCTATAATGCTATATTTATCCATTATAGGTATTACAGTTGTTGTTTTGGGTTTTTTTTAAATAGAATTTTGAAAAGCAAGCAATAGTTCTGCATAAAGAGGGAAAAAAATAAGTTACTGTCTCTGTTGTAAGTCAACAGTATTGCTTCGGAGTATTTTTTCAACATGAGATTTTTGATGACACTTTTTCAAATCCTCTTGATTCTGACATCTTGTTTTAGTTACTACCAATGAAAACAATTCTGACCCATAGAAAAGTGACACCTTCTGCACATTCAGTTTACATCCTCTTCCTCCAGGGAGTTTCTAATGTCTTGGAAGCTGGCTTCATGATTTGGTTCTGGGAGGGATGGTTCTTCCAAGGCTTAGAAAGTGTTATCTATCCTCTTGAAGGGAAGGCCTGGTACTTCAACCTTTCACCTTCCTGTGAGTCATTGAGCAAATAGTCCAGCAGATGGATCTGAGGTTCCTTCAGACTAGCGAGTTCTTGACGATTCACAGTATGCTCATTAACCTTGTGCATTTGAAGAGTAACCCAGTCTGATGCCTGAAGGCTTTCTATATTGACGTTTCTGTTGCCAGTAGAGTTGAAGGAAAATACCGTATGTTTTTCATGGGAAAGTTGGGAAAGGAAGAAAAAAAAGGGATTGTTTTTAATTTATCATTTATGCTGACATTTCCCATAAATGAAAACAGGGAAATAGTCAGTTTACAAATATTAATTGTATTTTTGAAAACTGAGTTTTCCTTATTAAAAACAAATATTTTCCAGGATTCAATTTTCAACAAAGAGAATCCAGTTTCTCTGAAAATTTCCAGGGGGCTAACAACACAATAAGTATTTTCATTTGCAATGGAGGGGCATTCTGTATGTGAATATAAGCTCAAACATTTTCTTAAATATCATTAATTTAACTAATGATTGATCTTTGGTGATTTTTGAAACTTCTTCTTTCTTTCTTATCCATCTGTGTAAAGTTTACTTTTCAGTTAGAGAGCACTAGTGGGCCACAAAAAGTTGATGCTGAATTTGCCTCTTCTCTGCATGCAACTGCCACAGAGAGTCTCCTCTAGAGTGTGGATGCTGCAGGAAGTTATGCTCCTTGTTTCCTTTCCTAGTTCATGCAGGGACCTTATGGAAATGTCCAGCTGCCTGGATCAGATATTTGGCACACCAATACTTATTGCAAATAGACATAATACTGACTCTAATATTACCTAGCTGTTAACCTTGGAATATGAAACATCTCTAATCAGTTATGTCAAGTACAAGTTCTCTACCTCAAAATAGTGCAATCAGAAAAATTACCAAGCTCTGCATACGGACCTATATGTTATTTAAATATAAATGATGGTATCATAAGAGAAAGACTGGAAGAAAGGAGAAAAAACACAAAGAAAGGAAAAAAACCCAACTGGGATCAACAATGCTGTGGAAATGCCTACATGGTCCAGGGGTCATCAAAAGTTGAGAATCACATCCTGCAAGAGCTCTTCTCCTTCAACAACTCTAGCTGAAAGACGGTTGCCAGCTGCAGGGACTATAGATGGCGAAGATTAGGTGATACGAGGTCTGCAGAGAGAGGCTGCCTGCTGTATTTCCGAGTCTCTGATCAGGCTTGCTGGGCTGAGGGGTTGCCTAGGCTTGTTGTGTCCCCTCATCCTTTTTTGCCTGGGCTTATTGCAGCTGCTGTTTTATCTGGTTTATAGTCTCAATGTCTTCTTCTGTACAAACTTCAGAAACTAGGACAAACATCTACTGCCCCAGGAGGGGGCTTTAGCCATGAACTAGGCCAAATTTTAATTCTTCTTTTCAAGACTATAGCTGTTTACAATGTCTGGCTATGTTAACTTCTAAAATGCATTGGTTAGTAAGGATAATGTCTAGAACTGCAAAAATTGACAAAGTCTCCAAGTGATATAGAGTAACACTGGGTTGAAGAGCTAAAAATAAGAGTAGTGCTATTTATTCTTTCCAAGAGAACAAAACAGAAAATGAGAAACATCTTGCTATAGCCTACCAGAACACACTTGTATAACATTAATTTGTTGATGTTAGTGTATAAAGTAACATCAATGCAGAAGGAACAGAATGTAGAAGGAACAGAATAAGAGGTTATTAACATCTCACTATACTATCTCAGACTGTATAGGTATGCTGCTTCAAACTCCTTGCTCCAGTCAATATTTCCAAGAGGTCTCAGTAAGGTCTGTGTTATCCTGCAAGGCAGAGGTATTTTTTTCTGTTTCACCTTTTTGCATAGAGGTACCTTTCCCTTTTTTCCTCTCACTAATGTCTACATGGGTGAGAAATCCAGCTTTTTAACAAACTGATAATGGCTTGCAACATTCAGTCAAACTCTTCCTCACTGCACATTAATTCCATGGCTTCTATGTTTCTAGCTGTTCCTGCCTGTTCCAGGTGCCTGTTGTGTAGGAGAGAAACTGGAAGAGAATAATACAGCTGGAATAGAGAGAGAGCAGGGTACCTTAATAAAACAGCTCAAAGTACCTTGTAGTGTTAACTTTACTATTCTGATTTCTAAAATGTTCTGAAGCAAATTGTTCATGCTTTATTCTATTGTTTTACGGAAGCATATGTAAACTTCAGTGGAATATAGCTCTGCTGTGCAGCTGCCTTTTCTATTCATCAGCTTTACCTTGTCAGAAGTTATTTTGCATAAAGACAATCACTATAAGAAATAAAATATAACTACAGCTCTCTCAGTCTTTCCTAAGCAATGGACACAGGCTCACAGTTCTCTCACTGGAAGCAAGGCCTCTGTCCCATTTTTTTCCTTCTCTTTTGTAACATTAGTGTTCTTCTTACTTTCCTCTTTCATCCACAGAAATTTCATACTAAAATCATTACAGTTCTTGTATTACTTGATAATGGGAAATGACTCACACTGTGTACTGCTCTCTGTGCCTTGTAGAATATCATCATTACATAATAATAACGGAGATAGATCAGAATGGCAGAACATATGTTTGATTAGTATCTCCCAACACGGGCCCAAATTTTATTGGTATTTAGTGCCAGTAGACATCAGAAAAGAGATCATCAATTTAGTGAGAATCTGTGTTAGGCTTAGTATGGCTACTTATAGCCTTGGGTATTGCGTATTATTATGGCAGCCGTCATGTAGAGTTGTAATGTCATGGAGGTAGGTTGATATCTGTGTTTTCTGAATTTCACTCTGCTTTGTATAATTTAAATATGTGTAATAGGGAAAACAGAAGATATCTAAGTGCCTAGCAGGATAACAATCATGGAATATACTCTAAAGATAACTTCCACCACACATTTTCAAACAGCTGCAGTTTACAACAAACTCCTGGATGTCTCTGTGCATTGTAGTTCAACAGTTTGATAAGACGTAATAGTAATAATACTGTTAAGGCAAGTTACAGGATTCAACTTAACTCAAGACTTATTGTACAGAACTCCCTCAGCAATGGCAAAAATAATCACAAAACTGAATGCGAATGTTCATTATGTCTAATAAAACAGAAACTGAGCAAAAAATATTACCTTTTAGAGATTTTTCCAGCTGAAACCTCTCACTATTTCATCAGAAATTCAGTAACACTTATCCTTTGACTACCATCTCACTCCTCATGTGTAGTATCCTTGAAGAAATTTTGCTATTATTATTATTGCTGTTAGTAGTACTTCCAGAAAATATATGTCTAACTATTCTACCCCAGGCAAGTTCTCCCTTTCCACCTAGTGCTATATTAAGTCAGAACAAAAAGATATCCCTGCCAAAATCTTAGAAATCAAAGCACAACACAACATTGGTAGGCAAGCCAGGTGAAAGAATGCGCAAGAGTCTGGCTCACCATAACAATAAACCACTGAAAAATTGTTATTATGTATGCTTTTAAAAGGCTAAAATACCGTACAGGTATAAGAAACCATTACAGATGAGCGGGAGGGAAATGGTAATTAAGTGATGTCAGAAAAGACAGTTATTCTCTGAGTGAAGGTAGAATCAAACACATTTGCAAGGGCTGCAGAAAGAGGACTTAGGAGAGCAGGAAACAGAAACACGGGCATGGATGCTCATGTCAACTATTGAGAGCTTGACATGAAGCTCAGAGGGGTACTGTGTGAAAAGGCTCCCTTGTAAACAGTCCTGAGAACTTGTGCTGCAACAGGAGGGTGTGCATGAAACATACAGGGAAGAGGCTGAAGGCAGATGACACAGTCTCCAGTGAGATGGGCAGTGTTGGACTTGGCCATTGTCCCACACACTGAAGATTCACCAGCAAATGCAAATCAGCGGGCCACACGTTTCTGTTACTGCAGAGTCACTCACTGGAAAGCCTCTGAAGAAGAATCTACTAATGCCATCTGTATAATGAAAATAGAAAGTGAGCTCCTTTATATGTGCAGGGGGAAATGAAACAGTTGTGCGTATCATAGCTATTCCTCACTAAACTGTTTGTAAACAAGCTGTTTGTTTAACCTGCCCTGGAGTGTGTGTTACAGGATAAAAAGTTGCTAGTGAACCAGCCACCACAATTATAAAAAGCCATGAGATTGTGCTTTGCAGCATAGAGCTGATCGTGGGCAATTTACCACAAGGTAAAATACTTATATTTATTTCTTGCCTATGTCATCAGGAGGATCTGCTTCAGGGAACTGGAGCATTTCCAGTGGAGAGCTTGACCAGTCAGAATAATTGAAAGCAGTTCAAAGATCTCCTACGAGAGCAAAACCAGTCTTGGGAAATAATAATGTTGGGTGTTTGTGAGCTTTTTCGGGCAAACTAGCCAAGGAAAATTACTGGGTAATTTAGCTAGATAGCTTATGAAAGAGACTTGGAACCTAGTGAGAAATCTTTATTTAAAAAAGTACAGAGTCTTCTGTTAGCCTAAGAGTGACTCTAAGATCTCACTCTGAGGGATTTTGTGAACTGGGGAATGTTACACTTTAGGAACTTCTTTCCTTTGTTGGATAAGCTGATTTCAAAACGATCAGGAATGCCAAGAACTTTCTATAATATAAGAAGGGGCAGTAAGCTTGCTGTGAACCCCAGAAGTGAGGGCCACGGGTGCTCAAAATGCACACAGGTATCTAATTTCTTATTGGATTCGCCCAAGAATGAACATAAAAGCAATAAGATAAAAAAGACCTTTAATCTTAGCAAAGGATAAAAGGAATGAGTTAGTGAGAATGTCAGGTAGATTAATTAAAGGAGTCACAGTGAACAATATTAGGCAGTAAATAACATTAGGGCATAACATAATTACCCTTTCTAAGAGTTATTTATCACCAAGTAACCCTTTTTGGTCTAGGCCACTGTCAATCCCCCTGGGCTCATGTACTTTTCTGGAGCAGTCACACCTTTAATTATGTAAAACCTTAGCTTTCTTGATTTTTAGGCTGATCTGTGCTTGGACAAGTTATTGTTCCACTTTGCCTGGATGCTTCCAGCCCTTTGGCCCAAGTCCCTCATTTCTTTGCTAGAGTTTTGAACTGGAGTCTGGGGCAGTGCTTGTGCTGAAGCATCACTCCTCTGCAGCTCACTGAGCCTTCCAGGGCTTCTCAGTTGCCACTGACTGCATTTCTCAGAGACTTCCATGTGGCACTTATTTCCAGTTTGATTTGAGAATTTTTTTTCTCCTGCTTTTCTACACCCCTTCTTCCCAAAGTGGCAGCACATGAGAGTCTCCTATAAGGACAGGGATGATTTTCCCTGAATACCTGCTTTTTGTGAGAAGTAGAACGTCTTCGATTATGATGTAATATTGTTCTCTGTATTATTTTGTAGGACCAACGAAGCAAGTGCCATAGGAAAGTCTGTACCTTTTCATTCTGCTCCCAGTGCCCAACTGACATGTATGTCTTTCAAGCTAGAATGAAAATCATTCCTTTAAAAATGTGAATACTTTAAAATGTTTTATTCAGAAAAAAAAAATAAAAAAAGAAAAAACAATTTGAGGTGGTCAGAAATACCCAAGTATGTTTTGGGTTTGCATTTCAAAAGATCCTTTTTGTGACAGAATTCATTGTCTTTAAATATATATAAAGCTTAGTAAATTATTTTAAAGGTCAAAATCAGACAAGAATGATATATTACTGAGGCCATATCCTTGAATTAATCCCAAAGTAAGTCTTTTAAAACTACTTTAAAAAAATTAATCCCTCAATATATGTCAAAACCAATCCTTATTTTCCACTTTCAATGGGTGAAAAAAGAAGCTACATCTCCTCTTCCTGGAAAACTCTCCTCACTTTTCCCAGAGAACATCTCTATAAACTCTTATGTCAGTGGATCTTCTTCACCTCTGCTCATTGGGTTCTGGGGCTGCAATACATTTGATTTAATTTTGAATCTTTAAAGGTTTAGTCAAAATTTATTGGTTAGACTTCCTCTGCAGAAACCAATGAAATTTCAGGAACCCTAGTTGGATAGAAATGCTTTACGGAGCAAGGATCTTCCTTTTTTTTTAGAACAAGCTTGATCAGCCAGATGAAATCAATGGTTAAAAAAGGCTGTAAGTTCAACCATAAGTACAAAGGAAGTAATACCAGCTTTGCCTTTTCCCTTGCTGAAAAATAGAGATTTCTGAAGTGTTTGCCTCATAACAGAAAAATCCTGAAATGAAGGTGACTTTTTCTTCTCTCTCCACTTTTTTCCTTGCAGGCACCTATGCCCCTATAGGTATGTATTGGTATACATACGTTCAGTCTTCACATCACAGATGACATAATCTTTAGTTAATGAAATCGAGTATTTGCCGAAACTGAAATATCAGTATTAGTCCATTCATAGTGGTGCCAAATTTATTAAGAATTTGTTACCAATTTCTTGAACACCTGAATGAGAAGTGAAAGTTACTGAGCTGATAATACATCTGAAAATTTTAGTCTTACATATACAATGATAACACTGTGCTACTTGAGCACCCTTGTTATAGTGTTCTAGGTCCTTGTCTCCGCTATGCATAAAAGCTACTTTGTTATCTTACATTGGTGAAGATTATAGTCACTTGCATATAATGGAAACTGAAGGTGTAATTTAATGAAATACTGGTAAATCAGGGTAATCCCTAAACTCCTATTCAGTGTTCTTCTCAGTTTGTTTAAACATGTGAAAACTGCATCTTCACTAGGATTCTGCATTTCTTTTTACCTAACATGGAGTAAGAACATGTGTTTTTTTCCTAGATGCGGCATGCTTTTATATGCGGTAAGTCTAAATACATAACGAGGTTAGCCTTTTATACTAGCTAAGCTAATGAGTAAACTCTGACGGAAGCTCATCTCTTTAAGTTCAAGACACATTAAGAATATTCTCGTTTTCTCACGTGCCTTAATTGGAGCCTACTAACAATATAATTAGAATATATTTAAATATTCAACTCCATGCAACGGCTTCTAGTGTTCTAAATCTTATAGTTGGGATGTTTAGTAATACTGTATAACTGCTTTTCCATACCAAAGAACCTTGAAATGGTTTAAAATGACTGAACAATGTGAAGCTTTCTTTTTCACAAATGACAGTCAGTCCTTGTATCTGCAAAAGCATACGCGAACATGGTTCGTAGAAATTAAGGTGTGAGTGACCTGGAAAAATTTACTTCCTATATCGAACTAACAGTGGAAATACTTCTTTAAAGATGGAGCAATTGAAATGAATACCATGAAAACATTCATAAACATACTGTTGTATTTACAACAATACTCCTCATTTTTATTACAACACAGAACAGCTGCACTAGTTTTATCTCTTTTGCAAAATGACCAAGCCTTCATACTACCTAGGTTAGAAAATATGCAATGCCTTATCAATAATTCTGGTTACTTTTGAGAAACACTTTGGAGAAAGTGTGTGCTGGGGAAGGTGCTGAGCATCAGGTAAGATGAGAAGTGTCTTTGGCTTCCCGTATGACTCAGGGACACTGAGCATCTGACAGGATTGGGCCCTGCGTAGAAAAGCAGCATTCAACATCAACATGTGGGGCTGTGTCACATTTCCTTTGGTATTCTGAGTCCATAAATGTAGGAGTGGATAAATTGCTCTCTTCACGAAGAGGTTTTTTCCATCTGTGAAAGAGGTGGTAATATGTCTAACATTCTGCAAATATGTGTTTAAAAATACGCTTCATTCAACAAGAAATCCAAATATTTCTTAAGAAAAGTTGCTTATTATTTAAAAGTATTCCTCTTTCTAACTTAACTGCTTCAGAGCCCCTGTGCAAGGCTCAGAGTTTGCAATATCAGACAAGTACTCCCATCCGTTCCCATTGTGAATTCCCTTCATGCTACAGCAAGGAGAGGCACATATTCTGACTGACTTCAATGGAAAGACTTACTTCTCATATCAAGTTGACAGTGAACCATTCCTGGAGCAAGTGAATCTGAGGACAAAATTTTGGCCTGTAGGCCAAGTTTCTCAAGACAGAAACACTGGAGGAAAAGCAAAATGCCACTCACATTTGTAGTATGGTATAAATAAAGAATATTGGCAGAAAGTGAAACATCACTGAAAGTCGTCCTTGCTTTTAGTATAAACAAGGAGCTCCCTGTGCAGTGAGCGGAACAAATGAAGCCTAGTTTCCTATGAATTTGATCTCATGGCTGGATTCTCTGGCGTCTTGTAAAGTGTAAGCCCCATTTAAAAGTTTTTCTTGCATTTCAGGCATTTAGGCCATCTCTGGCCGATGGTGTGAGATCCGAGGTTATTCCTTAACAGAGTACAATAAGGAGTGTTTTCTGTTCTGGGCAGCAATGCATTTCTACTAAATTTGTAGAATTTCAGGTTTGACACTTTACTCACTGATTGAGGTTAGCCAACAGGTTCAGAAGTTATGGGTACAGTCAGATCCAGTGAAAGCCTAACAAACACAGGCACAAACAGATACACGTATATATGTAAATAAGGTAATGTTATCAGTGATCTGTAAAACTAATCTAAGCTACCTCCTGGTTCATTGCCAGTCCGTAACAGCCCTATGTTCACAAACTTCCTAGAAACTCCAGTGACCTCCCACAAGAATTGTTTTTCTTGTGGTTGAATTCTTCACTTCTGGCACGAGCTGCCTGTGTGAAACATCTCAAAACACAGGTGGGCCTTGTCAGTGCTTTCTTTTGCACACCCTTTCAATGATGTCCCACTTCTGTGACGTTTCCCTGTAGAAGAGGATTCTGAATCTCTCCTCTCTGTTGTGCTAAGTCTCTCATAGAAGGCCTCAAATATGTTAATGCCCTTTAATATCACAGAAGATAATCTTTACAGGGAGTTAAATAACAGTCTTATGATTAATGACAACTTTTCCAAGCCATTACTATCTAGGAATCTCTTTTGTTACTCTTCTTGCCACTTTTTTCACTTTCAAAAATGTCAGCTTGCTTATGGCTTCTAATGACCTATTCTGGAAATTTTAGCCTCCTTCAAATTGTGCGTTAAAAAGGGACTTCATTTGTGAAAGAAAGGGTTTTGCGTAACAGAGGTGGTTGCCCCCATCTGAAAATTCCTCTGAGGTTCTGGAGGCCTGTGCTGCCTTCTGCCATTAAGATCATGCTCTGTAAGTGGATTGTGACCCAAAAAACTACTCAATTGTGTAAGACAAATGGATGTTGCCGGTTTACAAGCACTTTTAAAACAAAGAATGATCGGATCACTGTCAGTTGTTAGACAATTTAACACAAAATCAAAAGAATCAAGGCAGTTACCTGGTTTCTTCCATATGTGTTGAGTTAATACAATATCTGGTCAGTCTTAAAACAGAATAAGAATAAATATTACAGAAATAAATTAAAAGAGATCAGTGAGAAAGGATGTTAAATGCTCCTCATTAATCTTCCAGGGAAGCAAGATTAAAATAACTACAGTGTAACATTTTACGCAGTTTTCATTAAACTCTAACCAGACTTTTCAATAAAGGATTAGTGCTCAATGGCAATTGTTAGAGATGCCAGCTAAGAGGGCAGATGTATTATCTGTATTTTATAGTCATGTAAAAATGTAATAACTTTTGGTCAAAATTAACTAATATAATTTTGATCTGGAATATTGATTGGAAATCAAACATAGCAGTCCTAAATGATTAAGATGAGATATTTGGATCTTCTAATGCGGTTGCATGTGAATATTCTAGGTACTTACTTATCAACCACCCTGCTGATTTTTGTCTAGGAAGGAGAACAGTCTTTGCAGGCTGTTTTCCTACCCCAGTTGACAGGGAAAGAAATGGAGTATTAGCCATGTGCATGCTCAGTATAGGTGTACTGATGTGGAAGAAGACAAGTTTGTGTCATTTAAGATCTGACTGCCATTATTCCAGAATCAGTAAGGGCAGACGAAGACAGATAACTTTCTGTTCATGGCTGGTGTTTGCAGATGGCACACTTGGCCGTGTGTGCATTGTGCACTGATCATTCTACATTATTCATCTACTTAGTCCTTTTCTGATGAGCAAAGGAAGCCTGAAATAAAAATTTCATTACTCTGAGAACCAAGTGCCACAGAAATGAAACTGGTGCTTGCAGTCCTGCTGTAGTGTACCTTCTCTTACATGGATGTCATGTAGGTAAAGGTTATTTCTAGATCCAGAAGAGTACTCCAAGTTCTGGAATAAAGGAAGAAACAAAGGTTTTATTGTTCTTCCAGATCCACCATGCAAAACCCATTTTCTTACTCATTGACTGTGACGATTCTGGGTAGTTTGGGGTTTTGTATGCAGCCAAGTTTACAAAAATTCTAGTGAAGAAACAGAGAGGGAAAGCATATTTGAGGAGAAAAGAGAGTTACATTTCTAATTCTGTGACAATTCTCTGAAATACAACCTGTTTAAAGTTTCAAAACTAGGAGAAAGCAAAGCTGCAAGTCTTTATTCTCATTTTGAGTTGACATGAAGTTAGGATAAGAAATTGAACATAAAAGGATTTTTTTGTATTTATATTCAATGGTCAACCATGATTTCCCCTCAGGAAGAAGAAAATGAATCAGGTTGGCAACAATTACAAATATTTTCTTTAATCCCTTTACTATTGTTTATGTCATTTGTTTTTCATTTGAGTTTCCTTTTGCCCTGCTTTAATCATGCTGACGTCGTTCTCTTAGTGAAATATCTCCTTCCTATGAAATTTGGCAGTTAGAAGTTATTTGAAATGCAAGGTTCCAGAAAACAAGAATTAAAATCTTTTAGAAGCTTGAAACTAATAATTACAATATTAAAATAAATAGAGAGGCTTAGTCACAAATTAATCAACTTTTACCATAATATTGTTTTAATTTAAAACCAATAATTCTTACAAAGAGAGAACTTGTTGCTCTGTTCATAAAGTAGATGAAATGATACATACACACTTGCTGGCATACTGTCATTCTTTTTTATTATATCCTAATAGAGATTCTCTTGTGTCTTTTTCCATCTTCATGATGCTATTTTATTTCTCTATTGCTGCATTTCATTGTTACCATAAAATATAATTTAAAAATTAAAGAAAAAAAAATAGAAAATCCATGTCAAATGAACAGACTTAATCTTATGCTGGTAAGAATATATTCGTTTTCTTCTAGTTTCCCAAACCATATTTTTTTTCAAAAACCAGCCAAAATTTTGAAGTTTAGTCCTTTGGCTCTTCAAAAAGACATAAACTGCCTTCATATCTATATTCCTTTTAATTCACGTTTTTTGTTGTTAAGCACAAAATCAAATTGCATACAATAGACAGAAAACATATTTTTTCTCATTTACTCAAACTAAATGAAGTGATATAATGTTTGTGTCTTATTTTAAAAGTACGACAGAAATAGATCTATAAATATACCCTTTTCTGTAATTGATTGAAAACTAAGTATTGTATCATTTATTTTTTAACTTCTTACAAGGCTTCAGACTTGACATTGAAGAGCAACTGATATTGGTGTGTTTTCGATTTCTGACAAATTCCTGCATGCTATAGAACCCTATTAAATTTATTGCTGTGTATTTAAAGTCACAATATAAAAAATATATCTTTGTTTGAAAGAAAATGCAATTTTAAAAAAGTGAGAGGTGGATTTTGAAGAATAATGCCAAAAGGCAGTATGAGATGAAAACTTGTCCTACTTATGCCTAAGTTTAGTCACAGTAGCAAAATGCTTTATGGCAGTCAATTAATTAGGGTTTCTTTTTGTGAGTGTAGAAAGTAAAATATTTGACAACATGGAGTAATGAGGTGGTAAAGGGATGATCCCCTTCTTTCATGGAGGCTGTTAAGACACAATTTGGCCTGCTGTGGTGTGCTGAAATCGAGTGCAGGTTGGTTCTATCCCTTCTAAGACCACACAGCTGAACCTCATTTTACGCTATTGCAGAGACTGAGATCTTCAGTTAGCATCTACCACAACCAGGCCTCTTAATCTGTTATATGGTGGCATCTCCCACAGTAAAAGTTCTAATACTCTCACAGAACCTCAAGATAATTGTTACTGCATGACAAACATATGGAACCAAAATTCATATTTACAAGTGTTAGTTGATTGCACTGAATATATTTAATCTTATTTTCACCACCTGATTTTGGTTTTTAGTGGAACTTTCACTATAGCTTGTATCAAAGTATGCTTTCAAAATCATATTTTTTAAAATTAAAGTCGCTTTCAAAATATCATATATTGGAAGTAGGAATGATACAGTAATAAAATAAGTTAATATAGTTCTGTTCTTCCACAGATACTTTTCTTTACTTGGAAGGTGAAGATTTAACCTAGCTAACTTCTCTGAACTACTTTGGTTGGACCTTCAGGCTGAACTGTTGGTACAATCAGCCCCAAGCGCATTTTACTCATCTTGAGTCAGACCAGTTTCAAAATTTAAATATAAGAGCTTTGCTAGCTTAATTCATTTAGATGTAAATAGATGGGGGAAAACTAGGCACTTTTTAGCAAGGTGGTTACTGCTGCTAGGATGATGAGAAAGAGTATGGATCATATCGAAAGTTGAGGCCGAGGCCAGCGTGAGAGGACCATCAGCCACGCTCACAGCTTCACTGCTTATTCTGTGCACTGGGAGTAAGTTTTTTGCATCAGTAAGGACCAGACAACAGTCTTCTGGGACTAACTCACTTTTTGGCTGTTTGAGGTAAAGAATGAGGTTGAATAGTTCCTGATTTGGTGGTTTCAATGTAAGATGGAAATAACAAAGTCAAACAGGGTTGTGGGTTATTCCCCATCAGTAGGAAGCCATCAAGTTTTGGATTTGAATCCTAACTGATAGGATTATCATGGGTTAGGCTTATTGATAACCAGACACTCTTGCTATACCCTTGGAGTCTGGGAACATTCAGGCTTGGAGTCTGAATTTGTGGACATCTTTGATTTGATTCACACTTGCTACTTGTGTACTTGCTGCCAACATTGTTTAGATAATGCAGCACATCTGACAGGCTCCATAGGAAAAGCATGCCAAGTAATGGTGCTCTTTGTTGTGGTCTGGCTGGAATGTTAAACCAGGCTTTAAACTACAGTACAGTCAAAAAAGATTAAAACAGTTTTTAACAAAGGCTTCAAATGCAGAAATTAAGCAACTTAGTCCTTCCACATCACAACCCTTGAATCACAGCCAGGGCAACATTTACAGTGTATTAAAGGGGTTCATTCATCCTGCAGATAAAGAGATTTTTTGTTTTGTTTTAAAGAGGGAATATATTTTCAGTGGAAAATCTTGATCTGCCCAAGTGTGCTAGGATCACAGTATGTGTTAATTCTTAAAATAGTTTTATTGCTCATGGGATTATAACAAGAAAGATATTACATGCTTTTTATTATATGCTTTTGCTCTGTATCATTAGATTCCTACATCTGAAGACTGGTGACATCATTGGTTGCTTTGACCTCCGGTATAACCCAGACCAAAGAACCTCAGACAATATTTTGCATTGTGTTTCAGGTAAAGCGTTTTGTTAATGATATCTGATGCTTATTTAAAACCTTCAAATCCAATCCTACAAAGACACACAAATATTTAAAAAAAAAAAATTCCCCAAACTGTACAGGAATGGTTTTAGGAGATTCTTTTAAAAACGATTCAAGGAAAAAGCATCTTTCATGTAAAATTCCAGTGGTTACTGCACTCAGGAAGTGTGAATATTTGGATCATTTCACTCCAGAGCGAAGCAAGTTTCAAAAGTCTGCTTTCTGCTTCTTAGGAGACTATCTTAAGCATCAAACAATAAGCTCATTGATGAAGGGAGTTTCCTGCTACTAAAGGTGATTCTTTCCACCCAGAGAAGAGTGAGCAAGCTAACTCTATCCTAGCAGGAGCGAAGACTGGGGAGGATTTTCTGTAAGAAACACAAATGAAACTTGAGAAATTTATCAATTATATTACACCTGAATATGTGCTTCATAGATTTGAACTTTGAATTTGTGACTGAATTATAACTCAGTCTTGACTTAGGTGCTAAAGGATCATTTCTCAGAGGAAAAGCAAAGTGAGAGATAATCCATCACTTGTCTAGATAGACTAGGTAGAACTAAGATATGTGTGTTTTGATGGACTTTAACTTAACAGAACGTAAACTACTCTTATTTCACTAGGTGGATAAATTTAAAGAAAAAATATGCTTTCTTCTTCTGTGAGGAGGGAAAGAAATCACATTCTCTTTCTCAATTATACAAAACGAACAGCTGAAAAAGGACACCAGTAGCAGGATTTCGAACATTTGTGGGGTTCTGCTAGTGAGTGTCTTCTCTGTTACAGGTTGCAGTAATATCAAAAGGATTCCTGAACACTGACTGATTTCAATGTTGAATGAATGGATATAAATGCATCACCGCTTTCCAGCTATATGTATCTGTCAACAGTGGATCCGACAAGCAGGCAAAATTCCCCATCCAAGGTTTATTACACACTGACGCTTGACAGCCTTACAAGTATCCTTCTGGCTTTTCAGATGCATCCCTATAACTCAAATCAGACCAGATCAGCAGCCCCTCCACCCTGTACTGCAGCTGCTCTCACCCTGCTTCAGTAATCTTCTACCTGCTCCATCTTCAACTAATAGTCAATGCTGATATAGGGCTTTTTTTTTTTCCACTGCAAATGTGGGCCACAAAGTCTTTTACATGAGTTTTTCACTGATTTTCTTCTACAGGGCACTGCTGGGATTAAGCACTAAGAATTATATTCATAAATGAATAAATCTCTGTCCACAGCTCAGTCTTTGCATTAGATAATAGACTATAAAGCAGTGTGGAGAGGCCTTGGACTAGCGGTGATATACTATTTGCAATTATATTCTAAGGTCTGCTCTTTGCAAAACACCTTCTTTCATACTTTTTCATATTTTAGATTAATATGACTTTTTTATGAAACGTTTGAACTTACATTGAGATCAATAACAAATATCTTGGTTTATGATTTGACTACTAATATTTAGTAGAGTTTATCCCAAATATTTAAGTGTTTAACAAAGGTTTTTTGGAGAAAATTTTTTTTCAATGGCGAATAATAGTAATTCCTATTTGATAGTTTCACCTGTAATTGGAATGAACGAAGTAATTAAGAACATATAATGAAATATGGTGATCATATTCTAGTTGCTTCAAAGTGTCTTATAAATACAGGTATGCAAAAAAATGGGATATTTCGGTCTGGTGGCTCACACATCTGCCAAAATATAAAGGAAGAAATTCAGTTACGGTGAAAGAAGAAGTTCTCCTTTTGGGGAAAGAGGATAACCCACTCACTCCTAAGTAGGATTTTATAAATTCAAAACATGTTTCTTCAACCCATAATTAAATGGGGTTTTTTGTTACATGTTTCAAAACTATTGAAATCCTTTATTTTGCCTTCTTTCTTTTAAATTTTTGGTGTTCTCTTTAATGAAAAACGTTACCTGACCCAAAACCCCAGAACTTTTACTTGAAAATCCCAAAGCAAAGTCCTTTGCATTTCAAAATATTCCGATGTATATATATTTTTTAATTTCAGTCAACTTTTTCAAATATATTTGGTTTCCAAATATTTTTTTGACAAATTTGGTATTCATTAAAAATTCTGCCCCATCTAATTTACAAACATATGCATATCCACCTTTGAGGTAGCAAAATTGGCCTGTTCCAGTAAAGCAAGATACCAAATTATTTCTGAGGAAGGAGGGGAAAAATGAATTTCATCCATAGAAATAAGTCAAGTCAATGTGCTTAACTTCACAGCAAAGGCTCTTGACATGCCTCATACTTCAAGATCTTACTTATCTACAAGCTTCTTGCTCTGAGGTTTGGTATTCCCTGTAGTGTACTGGTAGGTCTTGCCCCATGACAACACACCACAGCTCCCTTCCAGCCTCCATACCTGAACTTCCTTTTCATATAAGCAGAACAGGGATGAACGCATGCACAAATCTTACGGTGATAAGAGGCTGGACAGCAGCCAGGCTCAGGATCTGAAATCATTTGCAGGTTAAACACCATGGACATATAGTCGAGTCTGACCACCCTGTCCACCTGTCCATCTAATCTTCTCCAAAACCTTCCTTCAGCCCCTTGATTCGTTGCCTGGAGGAAGAGGTGGCTGGATGGGATCAGTCATCAGGGATCACAAGTTTTACAAGCCATATATTTCACATATCTTCTTGTCATGTAGACCTGTTATAAACAATTATGGGAGGAGAGAGAAAAGTAGAAGTACATATTTGCCCAGACAAGAGAGTGGATTAAGTGTGAGATATGTATGCCTAGGGTGGAGGAATTTACTTCACCTGTGTACATACCAGCATGAGCTATGTGCATATATACGTCTTGGGTGGGGATGACAGTCTAGTCTTTATCTCCTCCCAGATAAACAGAGCACACTGTTCTTGAAGTGTAAAGCAGAGCAAGGAAACCAAACCAAATTGGTTTACAAGTAGGGAACTCAATTCTGCTAGGAAATGTAGGCTTCAGCAGTGACAACTGCCAGGTGTTGTTTCATGGTCTCCTGAGGTATTGTGTCAAAGGTAAGACATAGGGAAGAGCTATCTATCCAGGCAAATGGATATAAAATTCATGGATCAAACTAATGAACAGAAATAAAATTGCTTTCTATGAAAAATAAGCTGACTCTAGCATCGTTTGACACACTCAATGATAGGCAGGAACAGTAGTGTACTTTTATTAGTATTTGGCCTGACCTACCTGGCTTTAGAAAATGGCCTCAATTATTTTTTTTAATTGAATGAGCTGGACTTATCAATTAGTTTACCCACATGAGGTTTTCCTGTAAATGATTAAAATGTGGAATTATTAGAAATTTGTTGGCAATATCAAGGCAATCTAATTTTTTTACCAGCTTTCAAATGTGTCAGATTCCATCTACAGTGCAAGAAATTGGTGCAGATATTGTGACATTTAACAAATATTCTCTATCTATCTCGCACAAATGCAAGCACATAAATTACAAAGGAACATGTTGAGGGATTAAACAGAACACAAAACTTAAGCCATCCCCTGCCTCAGGACCACCTCAAACACTTAATCACCTCCTTGCAACAAGCAGCTGCCAATATGCTAAAGTAGATTTTGTGTTTATGATATATTGCCTGTCATCCTGTCAGGTAAATCACTGTTTTTATCTTGGTTATCCTGTGTGCTTCTTCCCAGGGGGTTGATGGCTCCGGGGATTGTTGGTAGAATATGGAGTCTTTCACCTGTTAGCTATTTGATCTATATCCACAGTAAGCTGAAAAGTGGAAAATCTTCCATATCTTTTTTATGTTCCCAGTGCACATATTGTTAAGAGAAGACAGAAGGAGCTATCTGCACTATGCAACAGAATGTTTAATTACTCTGCAATCCTGCATGCCATTTAGGGCCTTAGTTGTTTAGCTGAAGCTCACACAGGCAATAAACCCCATCAACACTGGCACTAATTGGAACCCCTGTGAGCCGTTTCAGCATTTGTCTTTCTACCTGCCCCTTCAAAGAGGAGTGTTGTTCTCCTCCTCCCAAGTGACAGTGAAACAGAATACTAACACACCATGGAGAATTTCCTGTTGACTTTAACATATATAAACTGAATTTGGGGTCCAACGGACTTCACCTGGATCACTTAAAAACCAATTCCTATAAATCCTGCATGTTTTCTATTGTTAAAGAAGACCACCTTCACGTGTAAAGCTACTTCTGACAGGCAGGCTTATGCCCTTTTTTACTAAAAGAGAAAACAGAAACAGGAGATACCACCTTAGAATTTATATGGTTATGACAGAGTGTTTTAGGTGCTCTCAATAAACAAATAAAAAATCCCTAGAACAAGAGTTTTACTGACAAGGAAAAATTAGGTGAGAGGAAATGTTTTCTCTCTTCATTTGTGTAACAGTTACACCAATGGAAAGAAAAAGACCAAAGAGTTCAAGTAGCTTCAAAAAATTTCTTTACTTTCCATAATAACTGTATGTATCTCAACTATAAACAATCATTGATGATGGTGTAGATGATGTGACAGTAAGAGTGGACAGTTTAATACAAAATTATAGTAACAATTGTTAATTTAAACAATTAAATCAATTTCTGTTGAGATATCTGTAAAAGAACATCCATGATATCATGTAGAGCTGACTTCTTCCTACAAATTTTTCTAGTTGTTCCTGGAGAGTTTAGCAGACTTGTATATTTATGCTCTAGAATTCCTGACACTAATTTTAAACTGTAACATTGCGTATACCAACCTCTACAGTATTTCTTCCATGACAAGATGTGATTAGATTATACCTCTACTGGCTGAACATCCTCCTCTGATACGCAGTTTAGTCCATTCTCTGTCGGGACTCAGGAGTTAGTTATCATTCCTTCCATGAGTTCTGGGTCAGGCACTTTGCTTAATAGGGAAGTCTTAGTAGCCCTTCACTGTCAGTGCTCTTTCTAAATCTCTACCTTGATCGAGAGGTGAAAAATTTTCCAGGTAGAAAATGACGGATGCTGTCAACACACTTTTCAGAGATGTTGCAAAGTATTTGACTGTAATGGCAGGCAGGAATGATCAAACTCTACCAAAAATGCATATAAACAATTAAAGGTAGATATCAACAGTAGCAAAAGAGCTTTCCTACTAATATGAAATGGTGTTCTTAAAAAATATATTTGAGCAGCTAAGTATCAAGAAATAAAAATAATGTTGTAGACGGCATTTTTCTACAGGGGCTTTGAAGCACTTGTTGATTCAGAGTGGCCTGTAAGCACTTCGCTTACAAGGGTGCATGCTGTGGCACTGAAAAGAACAAAATATCTAAACCATGTTCTGCCTTAACACTATCTGAGCCACTTAATCACCCCTTTGTAATAAGTAGCTGCCTGTGTCCTAAAGGAGGCTTTGGTTTGTATGATAAAAGCACACTGTCGGTGACTGCAGCACTGGAGCAGAAGAAAGTGTTTTGCTGAAAATATTTGATTTCTCATTCTCAAAAAGTTAATCCATGTAAGCTTTTCCATAGCTCACTGGGAAAAAAAGTTCCTTGCTACTAATAATGTGTCTGGTATCTTATAATACACTGTATCCGGGGACACAGGTATCTGAAGAACTTGTTTAAATATATAGTTGGCTTTACATGGCAGGGGTCCCAGTTGACCTCATATGAATAATCTTCATTTCTTTCACTGAACTAGGAAATTCAGACTGAGATCATAGCTAAAGTAATGAAAACCCAGACTATCACCAATACAGAGCCAAAGTCTTCATATTTTGCTCATATAAACCTCCGTCATGTTTCTAATATCTTATCAGCACCTTGTAGAACTGAATGCCTATTTTGTGATTGTTTCAAAGACAAAAAAGGCTATCAGAATGTGATGACATAAAAAGAACATCTGTTGCAGCAACTGTATACTTTGCTTCTTGTCTAAAAGTTGAATTTTACTTCTAGTGTACAGGATTAACTTGCTAGTACAGCCAAGTGTTGGAAAGGATCTGATGACTTGGACAGGGAAAGGATAGGCAGCATTCTTGTTTTCCTTTTAATTCCTGTAGAGAAGAAACTAACATTTCCTGTTTTTAATGGACAAGCTCTTTGGAGGTTTCCCTTTCAAGAAAGCTTGCCTTGATTAACCAGATCCCTTGAGCAATAACAGATGCACTCACATGATCCCACTGGCTGTTAGTGGAAGTGGCATCTGGGAGTGAAAATAGAGAAGGATGGAAACTGTGGCACCACAGAGAGTAGTGAAATGCCTGATTCTTGCCCCTATATGATAAGCTAGGAATGTGATTTTAGGTAAATAAATATTTAGATGGTCCTCAGTGACTTTGAACCTCTTTGTTGGATTGGGTGGCTGCAATAAAAACGAGTACAATTCTTGTTGTCCAAGAATCGTTCCTTTAGAAAGTGCATGTTGCAACACAAGCGCATATACAGACGCTGGCCTTGCTACAGAATACTCATATGCTTTTATTCAGCCTAGGCCTGAAATTACGAGGAGCCAAGTCATCGCAAAATTCCCTTTAAGTTCAGTGGAAACTGAGAGCCTGAAAAGTATTTTAAATATTGTGTTTTATTATAACTTTTTTTTTTTTTTTTTAGCCTTTAATTTTCAAGCCATCTTTTGAAGCCTTGATGCTACTATGGTTTTAGCTTTAAGGAATGGTTGTACTCCACTTTAACCTTTCACATTATATTAACAAAATCCAAACCAGGACAATTAGATACCTCCTGATTTTCATTTGTGTTAATATTAGGGGAATGTTTGAAATAACACAAGTCTTCAGGAAAGTACTTCAAGACGCGTCTGCAGCAGCATTGGAGTTCTGGACACAGACATCAAAGATAACTTGAAAAGAAGACGGAAAAATTAAGCTGATAATTCTTTACATTTGGGGACATTTTTGAGTAATTTTTTTAGATATATCAAAAAAAGAGTAAGAAAAGAGACTTTACTGTTGAAAACTGAATATTTTAAACATAGAATTAAGCTGAGACATCTTCCTATTTAGTTTTCTCTGAGGAAGACACCAGAAATAAAGCTTTCCTTCAACAGTGGAAGATTGATCAAGCAAGTATTCAGGAAAAGAATCCTGGCTTCTTGCATAGCCATTAGAAAATTACTCTAGTACTTTATTCTTGTTCTTAAGCTTTGTTTTTTCCACTTCAAATGTTTTTGCACTAACAATTATAACATAGCTAGTAGGGTCGGTAACCCTACTTATATTTTAGATAGATCTCAATATTTGATGCCTTAATTGCTTATACCAAAGAATGTCTATGTTTTTTTGCCCTAATAGTGACATATTAAAGCAAAACATGGCAATAAATATTTCTATGTATATATATCTGTCATACCTGAAATCTCTCTTTTGTTCATATTCTTTCCCTTTATGTTGTTTGTTATAATACTATCACTTGTCTCTTCACTTCTTTTACTTGCCTCTCCTAAACTTGATTTGCAAACTCCCTGGGACTGAGATCATGGCTGAAATTATAAGTCTACTGAGTTAAGTGAATTTTGCATTTGTATTCATATGTGCTTTGTACCCTTTATGGTAAGGCTTAGAGAATATTAAGGAAAATTTTCTTTTTCAGTGTTCCCTGACAGTGCTGCAATTTTGAAGGAGGAAATTGTGAGGAGTGTATGGGCATGAAAAATGAAAACATTATTCATTGATAACTAAAAATAATATTTCACTCAAAATGTGTTAGAACTGCACTCAAATAAACCTGTGCAGAAGGTGAACATGAGCTATCAGCTACTGATAGGATGTTGAAGAAGGTGAAAAATAAGCAAGTAAACTGGTTAAACACTACTAGAGGTTGTAATTTTATTAAAATGTCCCTTTCAAATATTAAAAACAACAATAATTTAGAACTTTGAGAAGTTAATTATCATTCTTGTACCTACTTGTGTAAACATATTTAGAATAGCAACAAGGTCTCTTGTATTACATTACGGAGGAAAGAATTTAAGCACTTAAAATGAAGCATATTAATATCATTAATATATTACTTTTCCTGCTTTAAGGGCATTTATTGTAATTTTTAAAGTATCTGAATTGAATTACTATGTTTATCAAAATCTTCAGGTAACTCCCAGTAAGTTATAAGGAATTACGATTTAAATATCTGAACAGCCTCACCCTCCATTTCTTTTTGAATCAGATTGAAGGAGCAATTCTTAAACGTATCCGTGGTCTAGCAGGGACTTCAGCTGAGCTTTGTATTTTGAATGTTGTCTTCAAAAAACACTGAATATCAATGTGTTCAGTATTTGTGTTCTGCTGATTTGCATTTAAATGAGAATAAACTTAGTTTTTTGGGGGTCATTGTACTACTGATATCTCATTATAAAATCCATTATCAGCTATTAATAGTGAGATGGATTGTAGTCATCAAATGCAGGGCTCTCCATGCAGTGGCTTATGCAGTCAGAAGATCTGGGTGACAGTGCAGGCTAGGACATGCACATCACCAGAATATCGATAATGGGCCTCTAGTCCTGAGCAGTGAGCTGCTATTTTTTGTACTTTTGTCTATAATAACTTCAAAATGTGTGTACCCACCATTTAAACCATGTAAAATGAGAATTGTTTCTCCCTGTATGTGTCATTTTACATTTATCTACACTAGATTTTATCTGCCATTTAATTTCCCACTCATTCTTGATAGCCAATCCTCATCTTTATTTCCCCAAATAATTAATGTGTTTATTTTGGAAATTCCCATGACAGCCTAGGTTAAATCCCTTCTTCTGCCTGAGTACAATCTGTAGAAAAGCACAGAAATAAAACAATTCACAGAAATGTACATGAAAGAAAGCCCATCATCTTTCTTACGGAGGCTTTACCTTCCCATGGCTTTCTGCTCCCACGACCAAACAGTTCCTTCTCCCCCCTCACGTGTTGCACTCAAATTTATGGTTCAGCCTAAAGAGGCTTGTCTCTAAGTTTATTCCCTCTTGTGCTCCTGCTCCAAATGCCTGTCTGCATACCACAGTCCCATGGAAGTCTGTGTCCCTCCAGGTGGGAGGAGGCCTGCATGCTGAGAGGGGCTGTCTGGCCACAAGAAGTGACAGTGGAGCACTGAAAGAGTTCACACCCTACAAATTTGTAACCACAGGTCTGGTGATCTGTCACCAGCAGTCCCTGGCATCTCCACTCTGCTGACCAAGACAGTGCATTATCCAGTAATTCATTCTTTCTACAGGAGATGATCTCCTAAAACTGTCCCTGTGTTCTTTAGCAACCAGGATGATGCTGGGCATGTCAGAAGCACTGCTTTTTTGCCGGCTGTTGCTTGGTTGGATGAGCACAGAGAGACAGCATGGACCTTCTGAATCCTAGTTTTGCCTTTGCCTATGTTCTGCAAAGAAACCAAGGGAGAATTTCTTCAACTATAAGCTTGTATCTGCAGCTGTGTCATGCAAATCTCTCATGGCTACAAGGTGACAGGGTACAGCCTCCAGCTGAGCTTGACCCCAGGAAGGGACTCTCTCTATTTTACCCTTTACGGCCGTTCTCAAAACCCTACACAGAACCTGTACTCCATCTACTCAGACTAAATGACCAAGAAATAAACTCACCAGCACTTTCCTCCTATTTACCGGGCTCTCTTTCAAGAGCTCCCACTGAGAGATCCTGGACTAGTTCAGGAAGAAATTTCCAGGGAAGACATGTGGAGTAACAGAGATGAGAGGATCTGACTAGGAACTTGCAGTCCACCGCAGTTACCAAACTTGACAGCTGGAATAGGAAAAACATTAAAGGCTTTTATTCACAAGAAGGAGGAAACTCTAGGAAGGAAACTCTACTTGGCCATGACCTTATTCAGGTTTACAGTAGATTTTAGGGAAGCTAAGGTCATTCTTAAGCTGCTGTGCTGCTAATGGCAGAGTCTGGTACTTATGTAAACATGGTAAAATTTTCATCATTGTCTTCTCCAGATACTCTCAGAAGTATGTTCTGTGCCACCCCTTCCCTGTCAAATAACGGGTCCTTCTGTGATGGCAACAGTTTTAGATAGACAGACATACAACTACTCGGCAGGAACAAGGAATTTGACTTAGATGTCAAATAAGAAAGAATACATGATTAAAAGAAAGCCATTTCTGTTTCAGTTGCCTTTAATGTAAAATCATCTTAGAGAAGCATTTCTTATCTATGAGATGTTTCGTTTGCTTATCAGACACGATCTAGTAGCTGTGAAATTATGTGTGATTTATTCACCCATCCACAGCTGCATGTAAAATTATTTGCTTATATTCCACATTCTTCCATTTGTTCAACAAACACAGAGAAGGTGATTTTTGCATAGCAGTTCAGGACTGGCCCTTACATGTCATGCTTCTATGATGCCTTTTTTTTTCTCTTGCTCACATCAGGAATAAGATAATCTCTTTTCTTTCACTGCCAGTAACATACAATGTATGTGATACTTTAAAAAATTTGTCTGAAAAACAGTAAATTCTGCGATGCTTACTAATGAGAGACATTTTACAATGCTGATGGTAACAGCTGAGATTCATGATGTAAGATCTGTGGGTACTCACTTTCCCGAATTCTGCAGATTCTCCTAATTTACCACCAGTTCCTCTTTGCTCATAAACACCTTTGAAAGTTGGATATTGTATCATCTTATCAACATTCATCTCTCTCTTTGAATAAGAAGAGAGCACTTGAATCCCACTTATTCTACAGTACGGTGTGTTTTGAAAAGTAATTAGAAGCTCTTTGGTTATAGCCAAGTATGATTTTGGATAAGCTTATCAATATCTGCAGGTCTTTGTGTGGTAATCCACCTAATGAAGAGTAGTACTCGATATTCTCTGGCAAAATACTAATTGTGGTTGATTTCTTATGTCTTGTGATTGCACTGAGTCTGGTTGAGATATAGTAAATTTTCTCCATAACAGCAACAGCAGCCTGTATGCTGCTGTGTTTTAGACTTGTGACTAAAACGGTGTTGATAACACACAGATGTTTTAGCTGTTACTGAGCAGTGGTTGCACAGAATCAAGGCTTTCTCCAGTGCAGGGGGTGGGCACGAGATTGGGAAGGGACAGAGCTGCAACAGCTGACCTGAATTGACCAAAAAGGTATTCCACATCAGCTAATGTCATGTTCAACAATAAAGCTGAGGGAGTTTTTCCAAAGTAGTTGTTGCTCGGAGACTGGTTCTGCTGGTGAGAGATGGTGATCGCCTTTGCATCACTTGGATTTTTCAGGGTTTTTTTCTTTCACTTATTAAACTGTCTTTATCTTGACTCACAAGTTTTTTCTCATTTTCACCCTTCTAATTCTCTCTCCTATGCTGCTGGGGGTAGAAAGCGGTTGACTGGGCTCTTAGCTGCTGGGGGCTTGGATTGGGTAAGTCTACCACAACAATCAAAAATAAATGTTAAAAATTTGCATCACCGCAGACCCTGCATTTCAACTGTTATGTGAGTAATATTTTGATATTCCTGAACGATACAAAAATACATCTATCTTACTTACCAAAGTCTATGGTGTAATGTCTGCAGTCTGTCTTGCCTATGGGTCTTCATTGTTTTCATGGCAAGTGAGCCACATAGCACTAATGCATGGAGCTCCCTGTTACAGTGACTTCCTTTTTGATATTATTTCCAGATCTGTTAGAAAGTTTGTGGTGTTCTCTTGGAGAGGGGTTTAAATGTGATTCCTCTCTGTACTCCTGCTGAAAGAATAATCGACAGTTACTATATCACACAGATAGTCACTTAAAGAGGGAAAGGGAACAGAAGAAAACCTGTCCTTTCTCTCTTTCTCTATGTCCTTTCACTGTGTCTTTTCAGGGACTTTTGTCCATAGAATCAACACTACATTGCCAGTAAAAGGCACTTGTGCACCTGGAATTCCTCATGGAGAAGGAATTCAGCAGCCTTGAAAGACAGCAAGGGAGAAGAGTACATAATGATCACAGAATCACAGAACAGTAGGAGTTGGAAGGGAAGTCTAGAGATCATCCAGTCCAACCCTCTTGCTAAATCAGGGTCACCTACAGCAAGCTGCACAGGACCATATCTACATGCGTTTTGAATATCTCCAGAGAAGAATATTCCACAACCTTCCTGGGCAGCCTGTTTCAGTTCTCTGTCATCCTCACAGAAAAGAAGGTTTTCCTCATGTTGAGGTGGAACTTTCTGTGTTTCAGATTGTACCTGTGTCCCTTTGTCCTGTCACTGGGCATCGCTGAGAAGAGCCTGGCCTCATCCTCCTGACAATTGCCTGTTAGTTATTTGTAAGCATTGATAAGATCCCTTCTCAGCTTTTTCTTTTCCAGGCTAAACTGACCAAGCTCACTCAGCCTCTTCTCATAAGGGAGATGCTCCGGTCTCCTGATCATCGTTGTGGTCCCCTGATTGGCTCTCTCTGATAGTTCCTTGTCCCAGAACTAGACACGATATTCCAGATGTGGTCTCACTAGGGCAGAGTAGAGGAGAAGATAACCTCCCTCAAGTGCTACACACTTCTTAATGCATGTCAGGATACCATTGCTCTTGGTAAGGTCAATGGTATCCCGGGCTGCGTTAAGAAGAGCAGATGCAATGGATAAGTGCAACAGTCCAAACTAATTCCGTTCTATATAGAACCGTTCTATATGGAAACCAATGATCAAGTCTGTGTGGACACAGTAATTACTATAAACAACTTATACAGAGTAAATAAGATTACTTTCCTGAAACATTATGGATTTTACTTCATACAGAGAAGAAAAATGGTCAGTTATATTAGTGTAGCAACTGGATTGTTTCTATGGCCTTTCTTCTGCAAGAAGTAGCAGTAGATGTTCTAAATGATCTGTTCCAGGCCTAATTTCCAGCAATTTAGTTTTATACAAGACCTATTATTTGTATCAATGCCCAAGACAATTTTAATTTTGCACATCTTTTATTTTCCTTTTAATAACAATCCTAGTCTTGCTGATTGGTCAGGAATTATTTGACTTTCTCAGGTAGTTTTTCCCAAAGGACTCCATCCATTCCACCAGTGGTTCCTTGTTCTACCTCTTGAATGACAGGGAATGCATGAGGATTAAAAGAACTAATATATCAAGTTACGTGGTGGGGAAAGGGATATTCTGGCTTAAAACTGAATTTTGTCTCCCTATGCTCTGTGTTACACTTCAACCATAACTCATTGTTTCTCTCCTCCACAGCACACAGAGTATTCCAGACAGTAACAAGGTAATGAGATACACACAGGCCCTGCACTACTCAAAATGCAACTCTAGGAAGCAAAATGGTCCCACTGCTCTAATAAAGGTAGGCCATGAGGTCAGTCTGGTGGAGAATTCATTTTGTTTTCCAAATAGTGCCTGGCCATTAGAACTTTTGAAAATATTAGAAAGTGAATCAATGTGCAAAAAGATTTCTTGTTTTACTAAAACTGCAAATAGAACCAATAATCTATTGGCACTTAAATAAGAAACAACAATCAAGAAAGCACTGAATCCAGTAGACATATGATTTTCTACTGGACATGAATGAATGACTATGACAGGGTCTCAGAGTTTTCTAGCTGAAAAGTAGGCTGCTTTCTGTTTAATTCCTAAGTTATATATGTGTGTTTAAACAAAGATGGTTGGTGCATCACTGACCAGATCTGCCAGCATATGTTAGCCCTGACCTGTTAAGTAAATTGTATTTCTTATTTATTTAGTCACTCCGTTTGCTCTCCACTGAATTATGAAACTGCATCTTGGGCAACACAGTGTGGGATTGTGCTGTGAATTTAGTCTATAAATTCACATCAATATTTTTGTTTATCAGTATTAGGTCAGTTTTCCTTACAAATGTAGTCCCTGTGACAGAGTACCTGTTTTATGTCCACTGAAAATAACTCAGAAAAAGTTCATTAAGAGATAGATCTGAGCCAAAATGCAAGTATCAATCAGTTCTGTGCACTTTCTTGCCCTACAGCAACTGAAAAAGAATATTTTCTTTGTTTTAGGTTAACAACAAAAATTAAAGTGATCTACAAAAGAGATAAGGGTTCTGCAGAGATCCTTTTGCAGTTTAAGAAGATTTAAAAACTATTTCTTTTAGAATATTTTTTAGCAAATTTTATACAGTCCGTCTTTTCTAATTCTTTACAGATTATGAGAGGCGTATGCCATATAGTGAATGTAATTATATGCGAGAAAAACTCTATATTTAGCTGTGGCTTAAATAACAGAGTTTTTCTTTAATTAACACACAGAAAGAAAATATTATTTTGGAAGGACTTAACTTTCTGCTTTTTCAATTAAAATCAGAAGTAGTCTACAACTACCCTTTAGATCCCTAATGGGTTTTCTAGAAAATAATCAACAAGCAAGCAAACAAAGGCTTAAAGCTCTGAATGTTCATATTTTTCTGGTGTAAGGAGGCTTTCATATCAAGGGAAAAGACTTAGAAATGTTTCTGCCAATCTGGAAGGGTAACATTTTACAGGTACAAGCAGTGGATTCTGGACTAGTTCTTAGGTTTTTGTAGTGACCAACCAGTCTATTGTGCAGGTTAAGAATGAGAAATGTTGATCCCTCAGTACCAAGGACCCAGTGAAGCCATGTTCAGTAAGTCTCACAGATCTAAGGAAGTCACTACTGGCGTTTGGAAGCACTGACTGGGCACAGTTCCCATTAATGTTTAAGGACCTCAAGGGTTTAATTTACGTTTCTTTAACAATCTAAGACTACACCTTTGCCAGTACTGCATCATGTGTTTGTATTCAGAAGAGAACTTACACCATCTGTTTGGCCACAGAGCTCATGGATCCTCCAGATGCTGAAGGTTTTGCTCCTACTTCAGGTTTCCAAAATAATAATCCCATATTTTCAGTTAGCTCTTCCTTCACGGCAAAGGGAGGCTCTGAAGTGCACAGTAAATTACTTGTTTAGCTTATTGCCCTCTTTTCACTGTGCCACGGAATGGCTTCAACAACACAGTCTTCTGTTACTGGCAGTTGCTCAGACATTCCCCATGGTCATAGCTGTGAGTAGGAGAGCAGATCTAGATGTGAGCATGGTACATGGATATTTACATTACAACTTGAGATTCTCTTGAGAATTTAATTTTAAGCCTAGATTAGCTGAGACATATACAGTGAAAATTAAAATTCAAGCTGATACTCTTGTCATAAATTAGAGTACGAAGATTATATGTATAAAAGATTTAAGTGTATATATTTCCCTTCTTCCCAGAAAGTAAATGCCAAAATGTAATACAAGATTTTCACCACTAACTGAGTTTCTGTTCTTTGTCTGTTGAGGTCAGAACTGTAAAATATCTTAAAGACACTGTCTGGAGTTTTGGTTTTTGCTTTCTCAGAGGACAGAATGGTTTGTTTTATGACAATCTGTTAATTAGAAATGAGATCTTATCACGGTGAATTGTGTGACCTTCTGAAAGATTATTTTAACAACAGAGAAGGGGTTTATATTCAGATTTGTTTCTCATATAGATATATCTTTGGTTTTGTCTGATAATTAGAGGATGTTTGGGTTTCCCATGGCTGAGTATGTTCTGATTTGCACAAAACCTCAGCAACATGCAACAGGTAGATGATGCATAGAACTGAGCAGGAGCTCACAATATTTGGCCTCTTTTACCCCTTCCTAAATATTGCTGGTTGACTGTTTTAATATTCTTAAGCCTCCACTTACCAGTTCGTAAAATAAGGATTGTTACATTCCATTCTTTAGTAAACTGATTTGATATCTACCAGTCAAAAAAGAGTGTATTACCAAGCAAAGATGGAGAACATTAATTTTTAAAGGGATTGCTTGGCATTTGTTTTGATATTACTGTAGTTCTATAAATCACACAAGAAAAAAAATTAAGCCAAACATTTCAGAGTTTTCTCTTTTCAGACCTGCATCTCATCCCCAATAAGAATGTCATCAATTAAGTGACTAATAAGAGTCTGAAATTTATCCCAGTATGCACTTTTTATGAATATAACAAAAATATGCACAATGAAATATGTATCCAGAGCCTCCCATAATCTTATACTCTCTAGAGTAAATAACATTATTTATTACCTGTTTTGAATAATTAAATTATTATCATTATTTCCATAGTAGAGCAAATACGGAAGAATAATTTTACAGAGCCTGCTAGTGTTCAAATGAAGGCAATTTTCCTGTCTGTGAATGTTTCTGGCACTGGAACCATATATTTGTTGCTTTTCTCAAAGAAAACAGAGAGAGATTTGGGGTCCACCTTGATTAAAACATTTAGTGGAATGACTTTTTACTGATAAATTTGGCCACTAAGAGGAAAATCTTGTAAAAGAGATTGCTCTCTTGCTATTCAAGTGGTTAAAAAGAAGGTTTCTTTTTGCCTGTTTTATAAGCTGCCTATCCGTTTTTTTCTCTGAGTTTGGCAAGAGTGATTCCATTTATCACTTTGACTCTTTTGGCTTTCGAGTCAGCAAAGTACAGTTTGAACACCTCTTACATCTTTTTTGCCTTCCAATTTCTGAAAGACAGCCACAAGTACTATGTTGTTCACAAATAAAGACAGACTTTCTCCTGAAGAGCTTTACAGGTAAACACTTGAAAGACTAGACATTCTAGGAAATCCAGATGTTTGGAAGGACTTAAATGAAGAAAGGGTGATGTCTTGGCTGAAGCAAAGCATGAATATTTTTCCAAAATATACTACTAAATTTAGCCTAGGTGATTCAACAAATTTCCCTTTGTTACCTGGAGAATTTTCACTATTATGTTTTAAGGACTGATTTGGCTCATAAAAGGGGCCACTTGAACAGATCTGGAGATCAACAACTCTGCTTATTCACTGAATGAGTTTCAGAACTGGAATTCCAGTCTTTGTTGCGTCTCACTAGGAATGGAACACTTCCTGAAGTATGAGAGTAATGTCTATGTCCACTCATTTTTTAATCTTTTCTTAAACACAATAAAGTTAGTGACAAACCTGTTGAGAAACTCTTTGGGTTAGCCTACAGCTAAGTAGTCTCCAGACAATCTTACTACATACAGTGGTTGTGTGTAGCTACTGCAATCAAGGAAACTCTATATTCCCAGATCCACTGGAGTGCACCAGTATTTGATTGCTCTTAAAATGAAGCATTACTTGATGGTTCTTACTTTTTTTCTGCCAAAATTCCCATTACTGGTCAAGAGCATAATAACGATGCCAGGATTTGGGCACTGTTCTGGATTTGAATTAGTCTTATGTCTTGATAGAAATATCCCACAGTTCATTCAAAATGCTCCTTCATTTGAGCCATGTTATGAAGGTGTTGTGGGTTTAATTCACCCCTTCCTCACTGTAATTTTATGCTGGTGCAATCTCAGTGTAACTCTGTGACTTCAGCATAGGCAACTTTGAGGACTCTATGAAGTCAGAATATCTCCATATTAATATCTGTATGAGTGAGAATAAAATTTGGATCCTTAAAATTTGGATCCTTGATTGTTTTAAATTTATTTTTATTCCATAAATTGTTTTAAAACAATTAACAAAGATTTAGAGAAGTACCTTTTAAAGTAATGTAACTTCTAAAACATTTTTAAGGTTGTTTTATGGAGTGAAAAACCCTTACACACAGAGGTCTCAGAGGAGCTGCCTTTCATTAATGTTTTAAACAGATGCTTCACTGAGCAACATATTTAATTAAATTCACAACCGTTGTGTTTAAATAAGACAGATTTTTACTGGAGCAAGCATAAAGTTAAATTCACAGCAACAATTAACTAGACTTGTTTGTATGGTGTGTTTTATCAACAGGTAGAGTGGCTTTTCAAAGACATTAATTTAAGTGTTGATCATCATTAAAATCCCCAAAACAAAGCTGAAGATCACAGACTGCTTGCAGCCTTCGTATAAAAAATTTGGGTGGCTGTTCTTCTGGGAGATCTGATGCTCTTTCCATGGGACTTAATGGGAGCAAGAATGAACTTTTGTAGTTGTTGGTGAGATACATATATATATGAAAGATTTTATTTATATCTGTATATATAACATATGTATAAATAAAATAATGTTTTGAGAAGATCATAAACAAATGTGTGGCACAATTGCTACTGTTATAAACAAACAAGTAGAAGCCTCTTGGTTTCAATATAAAACCCATAGGAATGTCGAAAGGATCATTGACCATACACAAGACCCAAAGCCACAAGTCTTAATTACACTAAATATCACAAAGGTATTTCCAGGACTAGCATACGCAACGACACCTTTACTTCCCTCAGACCTGAGCCACAGGAACCTCATCAGGTTCAGAGAAATTGCTGTAGGTTAACACAGGAACTGCATTGGTGAAGTATCTGGTCTAGCCTACTGTTCTCAGTGCAGTTCCTCTGGTGTGAGTAGTAGCTGCATAATGTTACAGTCTCTGAGTGGAAGGATTCCTTTGACAATATCATGTAAGACTATACATTTTTCCATATTCCTTTGTCTTTTCAATATAGTACCTTGAAAGAAACTATCTTTTTTTCTTCAAAAAGCCCAAGATCCTTAACTTGTTCTATAAAATGATGGAAATTTAATGACTCTGAGTGGAAACTGCAAATTCAGGGAAAAGGCTGTGCTTCATCTATTGTAGTGCCACAATGTGTAGCACTCTACAAACCACACAAACCATCACAGGCATATCAGGTTTTTTGTATTGCAAGACAGGTTAGAAACCATTGTAGCTGTTATTTTTTTATATACGCATCATTCCTTGATGTCTAGTCTCAAGAGGACTAAATAAAGACACAGGATATTCTGTCTCTGCTCTGCCATGGACCCCTTGTGTCAGTGAAGGGATAAAAGTCTTAATTTTCCCAGTGCCTTCTAATTCATCTTTGCCTCTGCATAATTTTGCCTGTTCATCTTTGGTGAAATAATTTTTTATGTGCTATGCAAACAGGACCTCTTTTTTGTTGCAACAATTAAGGAGCATTGTAATGCAAATGATAACATTGCCACTGCCTATATCATAGCGTACACTATTTAATTTATTCAGCATTCAGAGATCAGCCAAAGCACTATTTTTTATTACCATGGTAGAAATAAATGACAATATGCTAGTGTATGTTTGATAAAAAGAATCGTGATAAAGCACTTGTTGCTACACAGCCTGATAATGCAGCATATAGAACAAAAAATCTTATGGCTATCTTATATGTTTATTTTTTAAACACCAAAGAAAACCACAGCATTTCTCCATTCCAAGCAAGAGCCTATCAAATTTTGCCACAAAATAATTGCATTGTATGGTAAAATGAGTTGTTGACCATGAAAAAAATCTTTGTTCTTTTGGGAACTTGTGGAGAAATTTTGCCCTGGGTGAAACTCTCAGTTTTCCTTAATCTGTTGTTGTTGTTGATATTATCTGTTTTTATAAGAAAAAAACAGAATGAGAATGGTAGCAGTTTTACAGTTTCCAGAGCTCAATAAACATCTGAAACATGGAATATTTTGGTAGCTTGTGCTCCAAATAATAAATAACTAAGATTTATCATCTGGTATTTTCTCAAACTGTTTACAAAAGTCTAGAGAAAGACAAGCATATTATTCTGTAGTTTTGACAGCTTTCCTTTTGATTGTTAGGCTATATTATGAAATAACATGTATTCTAAAGGAGAATTAAAATGAGATACCTTTGAACACGCAGAAACAGAGAATACAGTTCTCTTTTTGTCTTTCTTTCCATTGTCTGCCTTCTCTGTGAAATAATGTTACAGTTAAAACAGAGAATATGAAAGGTGTGAAGACAGCCAAGAGATTTGCCATGGTTTTAAAAACATTCGTGGCCAATGAAACCTGAAAAAAACTCAAAATAGGAGAAATATTAAGAAGTCTAAGGTATGGTCAATATATGGGATATAGGTCAGTATTCTGACCCTCTGAAAAATATAGAGCCTACTCCTGGTCTTCTTCTGATTTGATGGCAAAAATCCCATTTACTTCACAAACACAGGATTGAAACTTCTATTTGGAATAGGATTATCATAATTATTTTAGTTGGCTGAAGTTTTTGTTTTCATATTTCCCATAACTTGGAAGTAAAATGATTTTTCAACGATAGATACAGTATACTATAGCAACAGTATTCTTGTTAATAGTAGAAGGTGTCAAAAAATCAGTCTACAGGTAATTACTCTTTTCTACCTTCAATTATTGCATTTAATTTTGTGAAGTAACACGTGTTTTCAAGCTGTACTTTGTTTCACTGTACCATAGTGGGTGCCTGTGCATGTGACTGAAAAGTCTTATATATTTAAATGCAGCCTTTATGTTATTTGCAAATTCATGATAGTCCCCTATTAAAAATACTCCAGTGGTTATCCAGTAAACTGTATTTTGCTGAGCTAGCTTAGAGGCCAGAGTGCAGTGCAGCAAGATAAACAAAGGTGTATTAAAGAGCAGCCTGGGAACAGAAAGATGTCAGGGATAAACAGAAAAGATTAAAATTGTAACCTGGCTTGTGCTTGTGTTTACTAAAATTGCATGAATAATTAATAATATAAAACATTAGAATTGTCCTTGACACTGGAAATATTATTCATAATGAAGTAATGAATGTTTAGAGGCACCTAAAGAGGCAGCTGATTTTTTGAACCTGTTGACTCTAGAACTAGTTGCCATTATTGAATAGAAATAGAAATTATTATTGTTATTATTATTAAAGTTATTGTCAATGTTATTTTTTATTTATATGGCTTTTCTACAGTGTTTGTAAGCAAAATTTGTATTTCCAACATTCTTCCAAGTTATCATGCCATGTACCTCTGCAAATTAGTTGATTTGTTTTAAAGAAATGAGCATTTCACAAAGACATATCAATAGTGTCTACAAGTATGGTCAGTCACACGCTGCTTCCTACATGAAATCCAAATGGGAAGCTTTGATAGACATAACTATTTGGAACAAAACTTCATTCTAATGCCAAGTATTTGCTGACCTGATGATTAAAGGGTCAATTGAATTTATTGGATTTAATTTTTGACTAGGAAAGAAATTTTGATAATTTCTAGCTTTAGTAAAAAAAACCTGTGAGTAACTGCTTTGGTTATATGTATTGAAGGATGGTATTTTTGGAAATGGAGAGATAAATCAAAACACATGGGCTCTGAAGAGTGCCTTTGTACACAGCCTTTTCAGAACAGGTTCCATCAGTTCGATGGTATTTATGCTGCACTTTCCTGTAAAGAACAGCAGGCTGAGGTGAGTATTAGAGGTGACTGATGTGTCAGGATTGCTGCAAGCAATTGTGTCCCTTGAATGACTGAGGTGACCAGGGGTCCTCAAAGAGAGAAAGTACTCCAACTAACTTAGGCAAACCAGGTGGTTCAAGTGCCTGCAAGACCTGCAGGACCTCGATGTCTTGAGCCCTTTGGGTGACTGCAACAACCCAGACACCTGATGTACCTTGGGCAATCCACAATCTTCTGGCTGTTACGACAGAATTAGCTGAACGCAGAAACTTGTGATTTCTGTCGCTGGACATCAGTTGCAGCACAGAGGTTACCAAAAGTCTGATCCTTGTAAACTTACTTCAAAGCTCTAAAAATCTTATCCTTGAGCTGCCCAAGGCCATCCAGTGTGATGTCCCAGCAAAAATCTCCCTAAAGTTAATTGAAATAATTAATAGGCCTTTTTAATTTCTCTTGCTTTGGCTCCTACAAAAAAGCGATACCATTGTGGACACAGAGACCTTCTGCAGGAGAAGGGCAGGGGGTAACTCAGGGACATCAAGCACTGCTGACAGTAAGGCATAGTCCAAATGAGACCTTAGAGACAGCATAAATCCACACTGCTGACGGGGCTTGTGCAGAAGCATTTTTGGTCGTAATAGCAGAGAAAGAGAAAGATGTGATGAGCGGACACAACTAAAAATCCAACGCACTCTTACTGTTGATCTCTAAGTTATTTTGATCCTGGCTTTTCTGCGACCAAAACGTAACAGGGTCTAGGAAAGAGGTCCAAATGGTGTTCTGAATGCAATATAATAATTTTATTTTCTCAAGCCAAAATTATATTTAGCCTTGGTTCAACAAATGTGTCATTATACTGATGTAAGCAGTGAATAGGTATTGTAATCAAAGCCCATATTTATGAGGTGATAAAGTGGCTATCTCCAGTCTTGTGCCTCCAGGTCAGTGCAATCCTTGTTTGAAGTTACAATGGCTCTGGAGACTGGACTGCTTCTGGGTTTGCTTTTTTTTTTTTTAACCAGTATAACAGAATAGGCTGTGGGCATGAAAAGTAGTGTAATGATGAAAAAATACAGAGCCGTTCGAGTAAATTCTGCCCTCTAGTTTACCCTTTTATATTGCACCAAGCACTACATTTTATACCCATTGCTCTGGGAATTTAGTATTCCCTGGAAATCTATTTGTTCCATTGCTTCTTCTTATCTTTGTTCATGTTGCATTAACATGATAAAAATAGTAAAGTGTTGTATATTTAGCCATCTCTATTCAAATATTTAAATAAATATTTAAATCTTTTTTTTTTCAGCATGAAGCAGACATTTTGGACTAAGATCGTTGAGTCTTACAAGTATTAAATCATTAAGGGTAAGTTTCCTCTCTTATACTGTGACACATGTAGTAATACAGCAGCTGACCTTAAGTGGTGCTGATCATCTCTAGGGAGATGTTAAACAGCCTCCACTCTCATTGAAACCATCGATTTGTTTTGGGTTGTTTTGGATTTTTTTACATCTGTTCAGGTTGTACAACTTACTTAAAGGAAGAGAGAATAATGTTGGTGCAGCTCACAGAGATTAGTTTTCCACCTGGCACTGTCAAGAATGGAAGGTTTTGTTCATGTGTGCAAAACTTTTCATATTATAAATCATTCCTTTATCGTATTATCCAGTCACAACTGAGACCTGTTTTTTGCTCTTTTCCTCCTTTGAGTTTGATAAGAATATCTGATATGAAAATGAAACAAATGTTCTCTCAGAATAGTCTGAAGATGCTTGTAAGATAAATATTTAGTGTCTTAACTCCTGAAACCGTGAATGTACTGAACTTTTCATTAATATCCTCTTTCACAGCTCGGATGATCTCTGTACTGAGAACTCTAATGAAATTCAAGATATGTATGGAGCGCAGAACAGCCTGGAGTGAATTTGGTTGTGCAAGACAGGTTTATGATGAGGGAGGATGAGAATGAATTAACACAAATTGTATTATATCATTCTCAGTAGGAGGAGTATACTTTTAATTGGCCTATATATGAAAAACAAAGGAATGTTAATAGTGTTATTTACAGAAAGAAATAAATTGTATAATATCTTTGTCTGCCTCAAACATGGACATATACATTATATTCAGACACTTACAGTTAGTCTTCTTTATTCCCTCCCTCTTAACATAACAGAATCAACTAAGTCTTAAACCACACTGGGTGATACTGTGATAAGCATCAGGGTGTACCCACACACTTCAGCGAACATTAAAGGGGTTGAAGGCAGAAGTCTGGAATGACTTTTACACCCTATGCAATCTACTGATTCCTCCAGGGTGTGAATGTGTTAGGAATATGGGAACTGGGAATCAAGTCTTTAAAAAACAAATGCAGAAGGAGGTATATATATGTATGTCTGAGTGTTATAATGATAGCTGCTCTTTCAGCAAATTGAATTAAAGGAAAGAATCTGATGATATACAATAGTTTACTTACATATTTGTCAGTGTATTCCATTCCATTTCTGATTTATTTGCAATACTGGCATCATCCAATTCAGAGTAAATTTTCCAGGTATTTGTTTATGAATCATAAGACGTACAGCTATTTGAACACTAACCTCTCTCACTATTCCATTCTCTATTCATGGAGACTTGTCGTTTTGTTGAGATGTCTCCACCTTCTTCTGTTTCACTGGTGGCTCTGAGCTCATTGCATTATTCTCCTTGCTCTGCCTCCTCTCGTGTCATCCCTGGGCACTGCAGATCTTGTTCAGTACTTTTAGGGAGGCTCCAGTTGCCCTGTAATGATGCCTACAGTCATGTCACTCCACAAGGAGACATGGGAGACAGTTTTGTCTTGAATTTAACCCAAATGATAAACAAATGATGTGACCATACTCTACCAGGATTTGAATGATAGCAGAAGCTTTGGTAGCTCAGACAAAGCCATAATGAAGTACAGTGGCTGCAAGCATAAGGCAGATAAATTTAAAAAAAAAATAGAACTCCTTTATTTTATTTCTTAATTGTGTGAGTAATTAAGCATAGAGAGAACTGGCCTGAAGCAGTGGTAGATTTTTTTGTCACATCAGATCTTTCAATGAAAAATCCACACCATTCAAAAAGATATCCTGGCTCTAAGAGAAATTAATTTGCTGCAACGATTTCTTAACAGCAAGAGCTTGTGTTATTGAGGAGGCAGCCTGGACATTCACAATGGTTCTTCTAGCTTCAGCTACCAATTCATCAGGAAGTATCTAGTCACTATTAAGTCTCCATTTTTGTTGTAGCCCTTTCTCTTGTCCTACATTTATCTGCAGGGCATGATGAGTGTCACTAGAAACAAAAGTCATGTGTAGGAAACACTTATCAGCAGACATAGCTCTTCCAAATAATAAACCATGAGCAGAAAAAGCAAATCTATTAATATCACCATTTGTGCTGATTTTTCATAACCTTGTCTGTAATGTCACAGTCATGACATTACAGATAAACCAGGAACAATTTATCTACGCTTCAGGTTATGTAAAATATTTCATGATGTCCATCTGTGCATGAAAGGAAAAAATATCTAATCTCCAAAAAACACAAGGATAAAACTTATTTTTCTTACAAAAAAGAAAAAAAGCCCCTACAAACCAAAAAAACCCACCCAAACCACCACTTGGACTTGTTTATTAAAAACCTATAATGTATCTCAAAATGTTTGAATTCCACCCAGTCACACCTGCATATAACCAGTGTCTTCAGTTTAATTAAAGCAGATGTTCCAGAAAGGCATTAACTTGAAGACACCAGCACAGATCAAAGGCACTGACTGTAAGAATTCAGACATGCAGCTGTCTTCCCTCATTAACATGCTTCAGTGACTAATCAATTCGAAGTATCTGTTTGCTTGTACCCTGTTTCTCTTCTAGCCAGTGCTTTTATAGTCCAGCCATTGTTTCTTATTAGTTTTATTCTGTTCTATAAACATATTACTCTTTAGTCTAATTTGCTGTATGATGACAGTGTAAACCATGATGTAATTTATGTGCAAACTCAAAAAGCTTATGAAATCTACATTTTGCTTCTGAATCTTGTGATAGCTGACTACAGAAAATCTTAATTCTCCTACAAAACCTCCCAGAAATAACAAGATTTGGGATTCATTTATGCTAATAACTTCTGGGATCAGAACTTCATGCTGAGACTGCATTTAATTCTTCTGGAGACAGACTTGGGCGGTAAGACTTAAAAATCTTTTCAAAAATGTCAGCTTCTGATGTATTCCCTTCTTTGTTCCACCTGCATTAAGTAGAGATGTAATGACAGTCCTTCCTCTTAGGTAAGTGCAAGATTGAGTGGAACTCACATTCCTAATCCTGGAGAAGAAAGGAAGAAAACCTGGCATGGCCACTCACAGCTCTTCAGCAATAGCGGGAGCAGTGACCCCAGAAAAGGATTCGCAATTTCACATTTCTCTTCTGTGATTACCACTACTCTGCTCCTGTACACTGGACTGATAGTGTTTTTGTGATATGATATGCCTTGTAATCTATTATCAGGACTAAACAGCTATCTAATGTGATTTTTTTCAATCATTTACCATAAAACAAATGGCTGAACTTAAGAGGAATATGGTATCATGTTCATGATATTATCTGCCATGTGGTAGGTTTAATCAATCTTTCTTTAGTCAAAACATGAGAAGATATACAGAGGTGTTTTCTGATCTGTTGTGATCATTTGTACAATTGATGTTACACAATTTATCAGCATTCTTATGTATTTCCTGATATTTTCCTCTCCCCATCCCATGATTTACTTATGCTTTAATATTTTTGTGAATAAATTCTATGACGGATTAATTCACTGAAGAAGCGAGAAAAACACTAGTAATGGAAAACAAATGCATGAGTATTGTGTAAATTCTATATATTTGCATCATGCCCTAACGGTACCTTTTTTGTACTACACAGTGTCTCATGAACAGTTCTAGTTCCTGAGGTACGTTTATTGTTGGATTGAGCAGCTGTATTCCAGAATAGTCACAGATAAAACCAAACAAAATACATAAACCCTACTCCTCAAGTACCATAAACTCTTGAGGTCCAAATCCTGGTGTCAGCTACTCATTTACAGCTCCCAGTGGTGTCAATGGAGGTTTCATGAAAGTATCTGAAGACAGACGATAACCTTTATCATAGCAAGGGAAAACATGAACCAACAAAGTTTTGATTAAACCAGAAACTGGGGTTCATGAGAGGAGGAACTCAAGGACTCTTAGTCCTACATCAGCTACAACTGAGCTACCGACATCATTCCGTTGTCTAGAAGTCAGAACAACTTTCTAAAAAAATCTCTGCTTTTCTTTAGTTTCAGTGTGTAGCTTGGAGAGGATAAGAATCACCTCTGAAACACTTCAGTTGTCCTAGCTTGAGCTGGTTCACCTTCACTCGTTTCCACTGTAAGGATACCCAGTAAAGTCCAGAGGGTTTGCAAACGTGAGCTCTTGTCAACGTTTGCAAACAGGGGTTCTTGTCAGCACATATTTCATAAATTGGTGCCCACTCAACTCCACCTGGAGAATCACCAGCCATATCTCCTCCCCAGGTTTCAGAGAGCTACCTGCGGTCACAGATGTCAGGTACCGAAGCAGGTTGTCTGGATTCTAACAAGCTTTTGGCATCCAGCTGGGGCTCAGTGTTAGTGTTCACAGGCAGTTTCTTCTGAAGTCAATTTATCTCATATTCAGGCTGAATCCTTCTCTCGAGGACCCTGGTTCTCTTCCTCTGCTCTAGAGACAAAAGAATATTAAACTCCTAATGGAGGCACCACAATTTGGACCCTAAAACTTAGCAGAGCGAATCTAGAGCTGAATGTTTGCCACACTGCAGTTTTATACCATGGAATCAGCTACAAAATGGTGATATCATGCAGATGTACTTCAACATATGAATATCTGAGTTGAAAATATGTTAACTACACATTAATTGCTGAAACCAGTTGAAAACTTTTTTGAGCACTAGCGAGAGTAACAGTTTTTTCTGTCAGCCTGGGCTTAAACTCTTCTTGATGACTCAACTAGCTCTCCTGAACTTCCCATTTGATTCCCTCTTTGACAGAAGGGAAGCTCTAAACCTACATACTAATAGAGCAATTGCAGGAATTACAGTAGTATCTGTGGGTGAAGAAACTGCTTTAATGCTGGCAACAATTGCTTACTCAGCAGCACATGCAGTCAATGCATTTTACTAATTGTCTATTTATTTCTGCTCTCTTTGGCTATTGAGACTTTGTCACGAGATGGGCCAGATGGCAGAGGCATCGGCACCTGTAATTATGAGAGAAATAAATGCTGCAGTGTCGTGACTTACCCTCACCCCCCGATTTTTTTTTTAATCCTGTTGGCTGTGCTTATGTGCTCTGCAGTTAGAGACACCGAGCTGTATTTTGAATGCTGAATTTTTAAAAGAACCCATAACCTATGTAACATAGCTCCTAGGAATCAGTTTTAATTTCCTAATTTAGCTGATGGCAGACTTGGGAAGGCCTCTTCTGAGATTCCCTTCTCATTACACATAAAGAAGAGAATGTATTTAATGTAACCAGCCATACAGCAAAGTTTAAACAGCAGAGTTTAAAGGCAGTCAGTGATGAAATTCTGTAGACATAGCCCCAGCTGATGTGCAACACCGAAGAATCAATTACAAAATTCAATTTTCTACTGATTTCTTTCTTCCTTTTTAGGTAAATTTCAAATAGCTCATGAGGCATTTTTCTTTATTTTATTTTGTTTTCCTAGAAAGCTAGGAATGACATTGTCTCTGTCATAGACCTTAAATATTCATGTTTTAATTCATAATGTGGGGAAAAACCCCACACTACTACTACTTTCAGTCACCTCCTCATGGAAAAAAATAAAGGTTTTTACCAATCAAGTATAACTTTGTGAAACTGATTGATAGCACTGAGAAACAAATTTGTAAGATCAAGGGAAAAAACGTTCACAGTCCACGAGTACATCTAACTTTGATCAAAAAGTCTGAATATACACATTCCCTTTTGAGTTCTGACTCCAGATAAGAACCTGCTACAGCACAAGCACATTAAAACACCTAAGTCATTTACATTAGTATGCACACTGTTTATTCAACTCTATGTACTACATATAGGATATTTATATAGCTTGGTCTGTTTAGATAGGCCATTATTTTGTTTAAGGAGAGAAGAACCAGTTAAAGCTTACATGAAGCAGTGTGTTTACAGTCTGGCTTTTCTTTTCTGTTTAAATCTTCCTTAAATAGGTGTTCCTCCAGCCTCTGTAGATGATTTAATGTAGCAAATGCACAAAGAAACTAATTTTTTTTCCTGTTAACTCTTGCCCACAGGACCTATACGTCCTAGAAGAAGGATTTTACTTTCCTGCTGTATCAGTCTAACACATTCCTTTGACTGCTGACAACTTTTCATTTCTCTATCACTTAGGCTGCTCATCCATGACACGAAAACTCCTATCATACTGAACTCCATTATCCAAATGAGATGGGGCAAGGAAAGAAACCTTAGTTTCTCCTTTTGTGTGTGCAGCTTATAGGCAGTAATGCGGACACAATGAACTTATTGGAGTTGGGAGTAATGGTGTGAGATTGCTCACACCATTACTTTAGATGGAAATTGAGTCTGTGATGTCTGCACTGAAGTCTTCTTGAGGCTCTCTTTTCTGCTTTATTTTAATTCTCTTTGCCTCAAGGATAATGAATATGAATCTTTGCGAAGACCTTTCCAGCCAGCAGTCATTCCTAAGCATCAGTTATGTAACGCTGGGATTTTTGCCTTTGAGAAAGTTGTTTATTTATTTGCATTATTTTTCTAGTGTACTAATTATGAGCTACCCTGTCTACCCTAACCCTCTGGAGCAACGATTTTAAAGCCGAAACCTAGTAGCAGGAGCTTTCATTTAATCAAATTTTCATTGTTCGTGCATTACAAATTAAATACTTGATTCTCTCCTCTTCAGTTATTATACATTGTAACTCCAGGCTTTTCTTTGTTGGTGAGCTTTGAAGTTAACTTCAGCTCTGATCAATGGCAGTTGCAACTTTTCAGTGGTCCCATTTTGCTATCATCACTTGCTCACCTGGGAAAGCCAAACCCCATTACACTAGGTGCTGTACTGACACAGACCACAGAGATGGTCTCAGACCCCACCAACTGGAAATGGTGGAGCATGTTTCTTTAAAAGCCGATGACAAAACAATATGCCTACCAGATAATAATACTTCATTAGTTAGTTTTATTGTCTATGAGAAAACAGTCGTAAATGAGTATCCCATTGCAGGAAGAAAGATGTCAATCACACTTTAGAACCACAATTAAAATACAGTAAAAACAGGGTTGTTATCAGGTTGTGGCTTAGATTCAGAAAATATGCGTAGATATAGGAGGTAAGTGTCTGATGAGGTAGAGGTAAAAGGTTAAAAATAATTTTTTATCTAATTCCCACAAATAGATATTGGGTTTGGTGCAAAATGCAGATGACCAGTCTGCTTAGGAAGACAGGTCTCAGTCCTTGACAAACATATCCAGTTCAGCTTCCTGATACTCACAATGTTGTGTATCCCAAACCAGGAAATGAATTGCATCAGGAAATAAAAATGACCACAACCCCATCACTTTCCAAACCAGATTTATGATTCACCTTGAGTTAGCCTTAGTTGAGCACCTCCTTCATAAGTCACACCACACCCACCTATGAATAAAGCAGTCCAATAAGCAACCTATAAATTATTCGATTTATCTGTTTTGCAAGAAGAGTATGAGTTATTATTCCTACACTTATATTCTTGAATGATATCCAGGGTAGGAAACAGGTGTGTGTTTGTTTGTGTGGTGGGGGAGATGGCGAGAAAGGGAACACATGTTAGCACACAAGGTCGACTTTAGATCCTAGAAAGAAAGTAGCTTTTACAACTTACATTTTGCCTTGGATGATATTTGAACGTTTTTTAAGAAATTTAGTTTGTTATACATGATAAATGTGTTACAAATCTTAATGCACAGAAGTGAATTCTTGACCTGTTAACATGTTTTGTCCATGTTTCTTCTTGAAATCCGTTCTGAAGATGTATATGGTTTAAAGCAGAGGTGACAAACCCACAGCCTGTGGGCTGAATCCGGCCCTCCACCTTGCTTTATCTGGTTCATCACCTTGTTTCTACCCAGCGGCAGTGCCGAGCTCCCTGCTCCTGTGCTCCTGACAGCGCGTTGGTCACGTGTGTTGCGCGCATTACGATGCAGGAGCAGGAGAATGACAGGAGCTGCGAGTTTGACACCCCTAGTTTAACAGATTGGAAATTCATCTCAGTTGAAGGAGATGGTGTGTAAAACTAATCTTTATTTTACTCTGTGAATTTAGATATGCTGAACAGTCAATGGTTTTGTACCAAGATGGCGAAGCTTCAAAATCCTTTGCCATTTGCCTGAATTTGATGTGAATCAGGAAGGTAGAGTTTGATTCAGATAAGGGGACACCTTCCCACATTTAGGACTAAGGCTGCCTGGCTGCAGAAGAATAAGACTGAAGCTCAGTAGATACTACATAAAGTGTGAAAATTGTAGCTTCCACCAATAGCTCAATAGCTTAAATACCCCCAGGTCCTGAAACACTGAATTTCTCCTTTGCAGACTGCAGACAGTAGCCCTATTGGACTTGTACTATCTGCTGATCTGAAGTACTTGTCTGGCCTTCAGGGCAGCGATAGGAGAGAAGGGAGACAAAACCAAATAGAATGTGCAACACAAAGTAAGCATAAAAGAGAAGGAAAGATGGGTAGGCTCCAGCTGAAACGGAAAGAAGAGTTCTGCTCTTGTTGGTGTTTGGGTTTTCAAGATTTGCGACAGAAGAGCATAACAGTTTCAGAGAAGGATTATAAGTTCAAGGCTGTTAGGTCACAAGAGTGGAAGTGATCAGTCACAGAGGCACAAACAAACAGCATAGCAGAGCAGTAACATAAGTGCTGCAGTGTTTAATTCCCCCCGAAAAGTGATCCAGAAGAGCATTCATCCTGGCTGTGCTCCTTGTTACAGGCAGACCAAAAGCAAGGAGTACAGCACCTCAACAACTCAAATCCCTTCATTGTCAACAGATGTGAGCACAGCTGCTCATACAACACCGGTGTTGAAATGAGCACTCAAGCATGGGCTGACATGTGTTTAGGGCAGAACAGGGCATAGAGAGTGTAAAAATCAAACTGGGGGCTGGGATAACAACAGTTTCTGTTCACAGAAGGACCTATCATATGTTTAACAGGTTCAATCTGTTCTCATCCTGATATAGCAGCATAGCCACATGGCTTTATTATCCTAGTGCAGCCTAGTTGAATGAAAGGGATTTTTCAAATTGGAACCATATTCCAACTGTTGCCTGCAATCCATAACCCCATGTTCCACTGTACTGCGATGCTTCAGGGCCGTATCCTCTCCATGATGTGCAGTGTAGCTTCAGTTAGAGGTAGGGGAATGCCAGGTTGCCCTGGTTGTCAGGGGCCTCTTCCTTAGATTCCCTTTTCCCCTCTCATGGGGGATTTGGATTTTTCCATTTAGTGTAGAAATTGCTCTCTTGCAAGGTCTGCTTAATAGAACGGCTGTGCCCATTGCTTCGCTGTAAAAGAAAAGGGAATACAAGATCATGTAGCGTTTGGTTGGGTTTTTTTTTCACCTAGGCAAACGATCCTACTCCTACACTTGCTTTTCTGCAGCTCCTACCCACAACTGCTCAACTGCCCTTTCCTCCATCCATATCTTCTCTTTTATTTCTCATCCATTTTCCAAAGCAAGTTTCATGCAGGATCTTCTGATAACTTCCCAGTTTCTAGTTTACCAGGAACTGCTTCACTCTACTACAAACAGAAACATTTTGCAAAGCAAGTACCATTGATAACGCTCATACGCACTAAAAATAGCTGCGATTTTTTGCTATAGGCCATTGATGTTCTCAAAAGATTTGAAAACGTATCATGAACATCATTCATGAAAGGATGTCCCTTATTACACAGTGACTTCTTCCAACTAGGTGAAAACTTATGTTATTCCCTTTGCAGGTGGCATAAAAAAGTATAGGATGATATTTTTTAAAACTCCTTTATTCATAAATATCTGTGTATTTAGGCACTTGAATATGAAGCTGGATGCATATAAATTGCAGCACTTAAATTTGACTGTGTTAGAGGGACTTTGTTCGAGGTGATATAACGATTAAGTGGCAGAATTGGAAGCAGACCCAGGTCTTCTAGTTCCCACAACACAGAAAAATCACTGGGTCATGCTACTTACTCCCAGGGTCAATCTATATTTAATGTGAGTATTGTATCATTTAAAGAAAAAATAAACGGTTCCAAAACTTAACATGCATGATTTAGTTTACACAAAATCGTCATTTTTCCTCAACAGTATATTAAATCTTTTCTGTACAAGTATTCAGCAGTGCCATAAATTCTGTAAAAATTAAAAGATAAAATGTGTTTAAATTTCAGAGGAGAATAATGTTAGGGTATATTTCATACTTGGTTACGTAAGTGCAAAATTTAGAGCTGATTCTTCAACTTGAGTCAATTACAAGGAAAGCTTGATCTGATATAATTTTGGCCCTACTTTTTTCTATTCAAGCAATTCTTCTGAAGAAATCAAAATAATGATCAAAGTAAAAAAAAAAAAAATAAAAAAATTATAGTTTTAAAATAAAAGTAGTCCCTGATATTTTGGATGAGAAAATATTTTTGTAGTTTCCAATAGAATTTTCATGAAATTAAATGAAATTTTCTGATATTATTGTCATATATTTAATCTAGCCTGTTGAAATTTATTCTGCTATTCAAAATTATGTCAAAGAATTATTCAGAAAATAGTACTGAGGAAATGGCATAACTCAGATTTTAGATGGTGTTAAATTTTTTACCTGCAAGGATTTTCTTCTTTACCTAATTTTTACCAAAATCAGTCTTTCTTTGATTCCCTAGTACAAATGTTAAATAGATAGTGACTACTGTTTATTCTAATATACATTGACTATTTGCTCCTAGCTTTTGAAAAGTGGTTACTACCATACTGCTACAATATACCTTGTGATTGCTTAGGTTAATATATTCATTTCAGAAAATATTTGAATTTTCTTGTTTTGACAAGTTTCTTTAAAAAGGAAAAAGCTGAAAAAGTTAAAAACAAAGACCATCAGTATTCATAATTGCATGAAAATCACTTTCAACTTCTTGAAATAGTTGCTGAGTTTTTCTCTACTTTTAGTCGTTCTAGTAAAACTCAATGTTATCACACCAGCTGAGCCTGGGAGAACAAAACAGGTTAGTAACAAAATGATGCCTGAACATTTACACTTCAAACGAGCTTTGCAAAGAGCAAACTGCTCATACTTAATGCCACTGATTTATTACTCCTTAAGAAGTCATCTTATGCCCCAATCCTTATTATTCATGGACATGTGAGGAAACTCAATATATTCAAAGTGGCTCCAAGTACATGAAGTAAATTGTAGCATCAAAGCCCTGAACTCTATGAAATTGCGCTATGCACGAAGTCATTATCATGTGTTTGCAGGGCAGTGTTCTTTATGAGCATGGAAGACACTGTGATCTTGCCTTTGATTTCTCCGAAGACCTTGGTAATTTTCACCAATACGCCATAGGATTAAGAGGATCAATTGGTTCTGTTAACAGTTTGCAGGATCTGTAACAAAATAAGCCACTGAAGTAAAGTAGGAGATTAAATGCATCAGATAATAGCAAATTCAAGAATCAATCAGGGAATTAAAAAATATTATGGGAATAACATTTTATCCATTCAAAAAAGTGTGATAGAAGACCAAATACTGGAATATGAAATAATGTCTTTAGGTTTCAGTCTGCCCAGAGTGGGGAATTTTACTCTTGATTTTAATGGGAGCAGGAGCAAGTTCTTTTAACTTTGGAAATTATCTGATCTAAATTGTTTTTGACAGTAGAATAAAGATCTTGAAGATATTTGACCCAATTATTTAATGCCTATGGTGTTCCATTTACATGTCAAAGCACCTGGGATACCACAAATGAGTGCTCTGTGGGGAGGATCTTTCCACTCTGAGGATAAACTCATGCTTTGCTCAAACTACCTTCCTCAGAAAGTGATATAGAAGAGTTGGTTTAATATGATCTTTGCTTTTCCATCAGAAAATAAGATCTATAGGAGCTCAAAGCTGAGTTTAGTAAAGATACCCCATATCTACGGGAAGGTAATGCCAAAGTAGCATGACAATAAAACAGAAAAGAACATCCCAAAAGAATATCCATATACTTCAAATATTCAGTGTGCAGCAGAATGAAAGGTTCTGTTACTAAATGGAAAGATGATTACTATTTAAATATGTGAGAAAAAAAAATTTGAGGAGTTTCCATATGCCTGCCCAGTAAACACCTCTCAAAAGTTAACTACTTTTCAAGTGCGTCATTGAAACCATACTTAAGAAACAATGAGACAAAATTATTTAATACAGAAAGAGAGGTTTCTATTTTAATAATTGTGTCTCATTATTTCCTGTCTAGGGATTTAGTGATGCCTTCAAAAATGTATTTAGCTCTAAACACAACATTTAAGCACATGCTAAGTTAAAGCCCTTTGGCTTTTGAAAGGGCCTTCATGCAGTTTCTGTTCTGAGTTCTGAAGTTGGTTTTCCTCTGCCTGGATGGATGAGAGATTTCAAAACTCAAGATTACAGTCATGCTGGAGAAATCTGACTATCAGAAGTAAGAGTTCTGACTCTTTGTTTTTTCACTTCTTCTTCATGTCCATTCACTGCAATTTGTAAGGTACATGAGGATGTAAAATATAGTCCTCTGTTTACACTAGCACGAGTAATTTGTGCACGATCTTTTGCATATGCTTAGCTAAAATTTAATGATTCCAAATGCAAGGCACTGGAGGATCAGGATTTGAAACAGTAAAATTTACTGGGACAAAGATCTTTGGATGCAAATTAGTAATATTCCTTTATAAAAATTTCTCATAAGACATATTATGGGTTTCTAGCAAGTCCTCAACTTCTTTACATACTGACTAGATGGGAAAAATACACTTCTGATGCCCTTAACAGAGCAACTGTTGATGAGCTAGTTCTAAACTTAGCTCGACAAATCATATGTCAAGAATTTTAAACATATCTTCCAGAATCCTTCTGGATCTGAGATACATTCCAGTCAATTCTAATCCAAGCTGCTATACAGAAGATTCTGCAGTAAAGTAATAGTAGAAAAAGGATTCAGTAATTAAAAAAACCCTTTGGTAATTCTTCATGTTTTACTTAAAATTCTTATTTGACTTCAGCTAAATTTTTAGCTTACAGAGATTTTTTTTCTGACAATTACTAGTTATCTTTTGAAAGTCAAAATTATATATTTCCATATGTATGCACTTTATGCAGGTACAGTGAGCTATAAAGATACTGAGAGATTGAGTTATTAAGATATAGAGGGATAGATTCTCAGCTGACTTCGGTGCACTACATTGATTTACGTCTGCTGAGGGTTTTTTCCCCCACAGGTTTTAGTTCTGAGTGCTTTGTAAAACCCTGCATATTGTAAAACACTTGCAACACACTGTACATGAGAACATAATCTTTCCTATCAGAGGCAATAAAGATATCCAGAGGATATAATTGTTTTGCTTAAGATAAAGAAAAGATCCATTTGTAACTGTACAATTAGCAGGAGGCCATGTCTTCATGACTCTTGCATACTGGGTCGAGGTATCTAGGGATGAGGTAGAAATTGACCGCAGTTTTTGCAGCCCCTTCAAAGAAGGCTGAGCGTGAGAAAGTGAAAACACCTCCTTTCCTGCAGACCCAAGCAATGATCCCAGCACTTGTAACTCTCACATCAAGTGCAGATCTGCTGAGCTCTTAGGAAATCCCAACTGAGCCTTCTACAAAACACCTGCTTGGCATTGGGGAATTAACCTTACAGCATGTAACACTAACACAGTGAGGTGTTGTGCCTGCCAGCTGGCAGCCTCACGCGGCAGTGGACTTGTCCAATTAGTGGTGTCCATTCGCTCACTCTGCGCTGGAGACACCACGCTCACACAGCTGAGATTCAAGCCCTGGTCTCTGCTATCTGTAGCCAACAGTTAACACAAAGTGTGCCAAAAGCGTGCTTATCCCAAGACTCAGCCAGCAAAATTGGAGCTACTAGTGGCTCATTGGGAAGTCACGATTGCTGCTCTGAACACACCAAGCACTTCCAGGAGGGGCCAAGGCCCTGACTGAAATGGTTCTCAACAAGCAGCACATCTGTCTACCTTAGCAACAAGAGTAATCCAGAAAAATAACAGTTCCACCTGAGGATGTCCCTTGCAAATGTTTAAACATCTACTTTGAGATGAAAATCAAATCCTGTATAAAAAAAAGATGGACTTATGCTCAGTTTTGTTGTGATGGAACACATGTTTCTCACCATTTCCCAAAAGTGGAAAGATAAATGTATGCAATTATTCCTGGCTGTTAAGAAAATGACAGATTTGTAGGTAGTATAACAGTCTACTTCAGCAATGCCTTTCACAGTTACAGCATGATTAGAGCAAGAGACGGCAGGCCTGCCCTTACCACAGAGATGGCTATATGGTGGATTGTTACAAATAGCTAAGTGCCTTTTGATGTCTTATTAATATGCTAGCGCAAGAAGAAAACAGAGAATAAACAAAAGAGCTGAGTCTGTTCCCTTTCATGAGAAACATGGGAAACCACCAGGCAGAAAACAAAGGACACCTCAAGCTCCCTTCCTTTAAAATATTTCCCAATTAAAATGTTAAGCAAATACCATTGGGCTCAGACTGTTTACACAAGGCTGGTCTTGTCAAAGAATAAATGCTGGCAGGGCAGGCAAGAAAATGCCAAACTATCTCATCTTCTCTATACCTGTAAAAAACTGTATAATTAATAGAACAGCAACTTTAGACAGGCCCCAAGGGACAGAAGCACATAATCATTTTGACCCCTCGCTGCCATGCCTACCTCCAAAAGCAGAACCTCCAATTTCCTTGCCAGTTGCTCCTTAATCCTGCAGTGCCTAAATAGCCTAATTGCCACATTTTCACCAGTTACACTTCCCTGGTCCTTAAATGAATGCTGCTGTGCCACGCTCAGAAGCCCTCAGCTGTCCACAGCCCAAGCAGCAGGATCACCTCCCTGTGCCCACCTGGCAGGAGGGCACTGGAGGGTCCATGCTATGGCAATCCTGAGTGAATCCTCACACGAAATGCAAGCAGTTGCTGCAGTGGTGGTTCGGTGTCCTCCTTTCTCCAGCCATATGCGTGGTTGTGCGGCTGTGGAGGATGCTGCTGACAGAAGGGCAACAGGTTTCACCCAATGGCAACCTGTCTGTCCTCAAGAGCCCAGCTTGAGCCCTGGCTTTGCTTACTTCTGCCAGACACACTGGGCCTCCTGGACACCAACAGGAAATGAATTGCAGCCTCCAGTTTCATGGCCAAAAAACTACATTGAGGAATACAGGCAAAACAGAGGCTTAAAGAGACCGTGATGCTGAGGCAGAAATGAGATCTAGCAGGAACACAGGAAAATGGCAAAACTACATTTATTTGCCCTTGAAAGAACCATATATTATAGCAGGTGGGCTGTCTTCCTACACATCCCAGTGCATATTACAGGTGCTCTGCATATTTCAGGGAAAACCGGTGCATTTCAGAGGAATTTTGTGCTGGGCTGTGCACTAATCATTAATAAACATATCAGCCAGCGTACAAATTTCTATATAAGTGAATTCTATGTGCAGAGGGCTATCCAGCAATACCTGATAGTTCAAAAAATATTGTTATAAACTAAAAATAGTTGAAGAGATTTCTTTAAATTTAGTATTGTGCTCTACCAACCCAGCAAATCAGAAATGCTGACAAATCTTAACACTGTGTGGCTGGTAAGCAGTTACAAAAGATAATCAGAATTTAAACAACCTTTACTTCTGAATATTCATACAGCTTAGCAAATATTATGCATTTATTAAAAATCTATTGCCATCCTTCCCAGAGGCAGAGGACATACAACGCCTGACTGGTTTAATCAGCTTCCCTACAAATAAATGGCTTTTTTAAAATTGCAGAGTCAGTATCTCCTCTCAAGACTTCACTGGGCGAGTTTACCTCTTTAAATACACTGTTTATTATAGTTAAGTCTTTACTGGCCCAATAGCCTAACATTCTCTTTAGCCAATTAAACTGTGCATATAATAGGTTTCCCTTGAAGGCTCTGTGAAAGGCTGAGAATTGTAAGTGGAGATTTTAACAGAGCCTTTTAGCTGTACTCTGTGTCTCATTCCTGAATCTAATTTTTTTTTTCCCAAGATGTGTTCTCATGTCTTTCTCACTGTCTCAGGTACAAAAAGAATCTAATGACTGGGTAATACACTAGTCTCAGCTGTTACACTAATCTCATTAATACTAACATTATGAGATATTTGCTGTTTAAATATTTCAGGGAAAAAAACAGGTGTTCCGGAATGTTTTACCAAATTTGGCATTCTTGCATCAAAAAAAACATTGCTCTTTTCCTCAAACAACTAAATTTTGTATTTAGTCTCAGCAATAAAACAAAATCTATTGTCTGGAAATCTCATTGTAAAATATATCACAAAAGCTAAACCCAAGAATTGGTTATTTTCTTTTAGTATTATACTTTATTTCAGTATAAAAGCAGGGTATTCACAGCAAGGGAACACTAGCTTGTATCCACAGGGTTAGATTTTCAGATTCAATGGCCTCAACATCAAATAGGCAACATGTTTTAAGAAATGTAAATTTGACTCTCTGGCTGTGGTTAACATGAATTCAGTAAGATATTTTAGTGGTAGATACTGTTAATAATAACTTATTTTAAAACACTTCTCTGAAAGTCTAAAGGGCAACTTGTAGCTTACATGTTTTAAAATTCACCAGCAAGGAAGACAGTACTTTTAAAGAGAAATTATTAATTTCAGAAGATGAGTTCCGTTCTTAGCAATCACCAAGGTATTTCGATGGTCCAGCTCTTAATGTGATGTTGTAATTCTCCTTATTAATTTCTTCTTGCTTGATTTTATTTTACACCATTACCTTCACATCCACTTACCTTAAACACGTCTTCTTCAGAGAACTGCATTGGAATCTAGGCTACTTAAATAGCTTGGTTTCTTTAGAAATAATATCTACCAGATATTAAATCTGGCAACAAATATTTACTTGGGTTTTCTTTTGGATTTGTCCTGGCTTGTTAGAAAGCATCCCAGAATGAGTCAGAGGGAAGATCAGGGTAATTTAAAGTAATTTTCTTTTATTATGTCTGGTTCTTTTATGGGAAATCCTTTCTTTGGTGAGATTTGTAGTAGAGCCTTGCTATTCTGATTAAAACTTTAGCTTAGACTGGTCAGTTCAAATCTCAGTGCAAGATCCTGTATTAATCCTTGTTCAGTGAAAATAATTAAGTTATTTGCTGCATTTTTCAACTGCATATGTAAATAAAGCTTAATGCAAATCCAACACCTTAAATGAGTGTATAATTATTTTTAATGATATCAGAGTATTGCTAATGCTTACACTTTTCTTCCTCCTACATTTAACTTATTTACATTTTCTTTTTATTTTATTCTGTATTTATTTTATTTTATCTGTATTTAATTTCTTTTTATTTTGGATAGGCTTAGTCATAAGATTGGAGTTCTGACCATTTTTATAGTGATGACTACGATTATATGAGCTATTTCTCTGTTTTTCCAAAGATGAAGCTATTTTTTCCATGACATCTTTTTTAGAAGAGCAGATTAAGAAGCTCAAGAAAGGCCGATCTATAAGTAATGTATTAAACAAGCTAAAATTCTTATTTCCGTTTATAACAGCAGAGAAGAAAAAAGAAATCAGAACTATATAAGTTTTTGTGAAAAAGATTCTAAACCAAATGTAAACACTAGCTAAAAATAGGTGCCATTTATCATATCTATTATTTTTCCATAACTAAAATCTGAAACACATTTTATTTGGAAAAAAAGAACACTTTTATAAAACATTTTAGCCAAACCACAACCTTCAGCTGACGTATCCTATGTACATTTCATCTTTCAACAATTTGTAAAAATACTGGCACAGTATGTGCAGAAATTTTTTCACAGTTTTGAATATAAATGTAAAATCTTTACTGGAATTATCGCTTGAATTACATCTTCTGTTTCAGACAACACATTGTGATCTTCAAAATGCACAACGTTCAGAAAACAGATACACAACACAATTCCCAATATTAATAGATTGCTATACTATTTGATTGTATTGTTTAAACTCATGAGCACTAACTTCCACGTAGTCTGGATTTTACCCATTAACTTTTAATAATATATTTTTTCAGACCTTTTTCCGGTTATGGAATATATTAAAAATTCTGCAAAGAGCAACTGGAGGTTTTTTCAGTCTTTCTCAGATGGATATCCCTGCTATTTTGCTGAGCATGCAACATGCCAAAATTGGGATATACGAAATGCACTCTTTACCTTTCTGCCCTCGGGAACCTTTGGAGACTACCAATCTGCTATGATTTTTTGTTAGTATATCAGCCTGCTAAGTGTCTCAGGAGACCTTTTTCTTTTAAATTTTTTTTGTTGAATTGATTTCTTATTTACTTTCTGATTTTTTTTATCTTCTTTTTGCAGATGGCTTATATTTTCACATAACATTATAAAAGACCCAGGGGGTTGATTCTTACTCATTTGTTTTGTCCTCTAACAGCGTGTTGCTTTCAAAACCTATGTAAAAAGGCCACATTTGACCTACTTAATGCAGCTGAATAGGCAGATGATTATAAACATGACTATTTCCAATCACTTCATGTTTTTCTTTTTAACTTGCAATTTGTTAATTTAAAAAACGTATTTTCCAAAACATGAAGATACTGTAGGGCAGGAATTTGATTTATCTACTGATTTTTCCATCAGCATCATTGACAAAAAAATATTGTTGGATTCAAAAATGATCAGTTTACAAAAAAAATCTGAGTAAAATGCACAATTAGTGTTGTTTGTCCTGTCCTGGAAAAAATCAATAATTCATATTTGCACTGAAGATGTTACAGTCTGTGCACAAGTCTTGAATATCCAATATAGCTGCATTACAAGATCGGAAAGAGGCAGAATGGGTCACAAATTCATGCTGCACATGTGGCCACTGTTTTATATGCCCTAATGATGTAAGACATTCTTTTTTTTAATTGTGAAAATATTACTGTTACTATGTGTTTATATAGAAATTGGAATTCCACAGCAATTTAAACATGAAAAAGAGGGGAAAGCTGGCAAAATAATGTTGTGGGAGCTCTTTCAGCCTAGGTGTTGAGTAGAAGAAAGGATGAAAACATTTGTGAGAATAGAAGGGTATTTGGAGATAAAAGTTGGAACCATCAGTAAAGCAGGGAAGCTTGTAATTAATAAGTGTGAAAAGGAATTAGTTCAGAGCATAAGCAGAGACTGTGTGGCTTATAACTTTAAAAACAATCACAAGAAAAAATGAACATGAGATGAAACTAATAAGAGATTGAGTTAAGTGACTCAAAGACTATAAAAAGCGAGATGACATAGTCAGAGGACCAGGCAGGAAAGATTATCTTGCGGACAATTTGGACTAATTGAAGAGACAGAAAATAATATTTTTAAAAAATTGTTTAGGTCTGTCACAATGAGACTATTTGTTCAATTTAATTATAATGTTCCTTACAGAAGGAAAATCTTCTTACAAACAGCATGTAAAATGACATACTTTTGTTGTCTTCTCTGTTACATTTTTAGATGCATAAAATACGATGTTTCAGAAAAACTCAGTACAGGGGAGTTATGGAACTGAAATTTGATATTGGCATTTTCTAACAAATTATGCAATACAGCACACTTCTTAAAAATATAATTGTCAGCTTGTTTATTTTTAAATTTTTGATCAATTCAATCCAATCCAATTTTTTTTTTCGTAGAGTATCTAGTTCTAGTTCTCAGAGTTTTTACACAATGCTGTTAAAAGCAAATTGAGGCAAATATTTCTTGTCTCTATCTATAAAAAACAGGCAATGCAATTAACATCAGTGAAACACACATTCCCAAGGACTAATTGTCCAAGTTCAAAATGCCCTCCCTTATTCCTGGAAACTACAGAATATGGCATTTCCTGAATGGACACATCTCCCACAGTGGCAGTCTCTCCACCTCAGCCTCCTCTCCCACCTTAGAGAGATTCTCACACTCCTTCTTACAGCCCCCACCCCGGTTCTGGACTTTTGTCTTCCTCCTATTCCTGAACCCTTGATGTTCTTGCCAAGTCTGAGGCCCAGCCTTAGCCAGCAGGCTGGTTGGCACCTGCTGGGCCACACTGTCTGCTTCTTTGCCTTTCAGTCATGGCTGTGTCCAGATTCTCCCTGACCACAAAGATTTGATTCCAATTCCAGGCTTTAATCTTGTCCTAAAGTAGCAAGAACTCCATTCTTTTTGGCTGGATAAGTAATTTCTCTTTTCTGCCTGGACCCAAATTATCTTTGCCATCAGTAAAATGGTTACCAATTCCCACGGTGTTAGAGATGGGTGAAGTGAAGTCATCACTATCATACCCTCATGAAAGGTAGGTTGTAAACCAATACTGAATAATAACACTGGGTACAATGTGTAGTTTATGCTTATTGGAACCACTGTTTGCCTTTTGTATTTTTAGCTTACGGGTAAAACCACACCCTGTCCTCCCTCCCCCGCCCCTTGATGGGCAAACCCAACAGAAACTCTGCAAGTTGAAACTCATGGAGCTTCCTAGCCCTTCCATAATTATTTTTATCCCCAGTGTAAGGGATGATTCAGACGTCAGTTCTCTGAAGAGAGACAGAGATAAAGAGAGAGAGAAGGAAAAGAGTATGCTAAATTGCTGCTGAAAGTAACCCTTTCCAAGTTAAGTAGGAGTGGGTATTAGAGGACAGTGGCCAGTGGAAGCTGCAAGGGGGATGCTACGTGGACAGCACCGAAAGAACTAGGGCACTCCATTATTTGTGGTAGAACAGAGATAGTGTCATGTAACCACTTAACCAATGTTGGGAGGAGGATGCACATGAGGAAAATAAAAGAAATCAGTGTTGTGTTGTTTATATTTTTGTTTTCCCTCTTTAAGAAGACAGAAGGAGATACTAATGGCATAGATGGTTTACACTGAACATAAAGATGCTCTCTGCCTCATACAATTTTGAGGGGAAGGAAGTGGAAAAGCATGAATCAGTCAATAAAATGTAATGCAATAGAGGTCTAGAGAAGGTTGATGTGCCCTGGAACTGGCGCACTCTGCTTAGAAAAAAGCAGGAGAATCTCCTTATTCAGGACGCTGCTGTTGAAGAGTGCAACCAATGGCAGTCACCTCCCCCTGAGACATCTGTGGCAGAAAAGTAAAGTAATTGAAAATTTTGAGGACAATGAACAAAGAAAAATAGAAGTAGAGAAGTTCTTCATCTTGGTATAAAGAAAAGCCAGAACAATATTGGGTCTAGAGCATGAACTGTAGCTACGGTACTCTAAGATGCCTAATCTCCCTGAAAGGGATTGTCAATAGTGACTAAGAAGCATTACTCCTACTGACAAGTTGCATGTGTATTTCTGCTTTGGAAATGTAATACTGAGAGTGCAAGGGAGATGTGGTGGAATTTTAATTATTCTGTAAGGTTTGAAATCCACTGCAACAATCCCACACTGCCCTCCAGTCCCGTGGGCTCAGTGACTGCTGCTCACACTCCAGAGGATGTGTGCCACAGTGCGATGTCAAGCTGCTGCCTCACGTGGACCCCTTTGTCTTAACAATAGTTCCATACAAAAACATATTTATATTTTTCACACAAAAGAGGGATGTACTACATCTGCTTATTCTGTTTTGGGGGGGTTTTTTGATCAAGACAAACCTCAATGAGAAAGATTTCATTGATCCAGGAACTGAGTGCGATGGGCAGTGTACACATAAATAAAGACTTTGGGAGAAAACAGCAGAGACTTGGAGATATCTGTAAAAAGTTAATGCCTTGATCCGCTTACTGCACTTTATACAGTTTTCATATGTGGTGTTAAAAGGTTATTCAGTTAGTCAAGGGTGGCCTTTATGGAAATAACTTCTAGTTTGGGGATCTGACTAATACATTTGTCTCAGAAGGAGGGACAGTTTGTATGTAAATCTTCATTTGTATTGTTTCTTATTGTTCTTTTAATCACGCAATGTGACAGGCTGTCCCTTGCGTGCTATTAGATGTGGAGTGGCTTTCTGGCTTTACTTTATGCTAACAGGCCCTCTTCTTTGAGGACAATAAATTTTATTTGTACTGTATATATCAATAATGATTGATTTTGCTAAAAGCAAATTAGTTTTTGGTTTCACAGTGAGGATCTGATCTCCTGGCTCAGTACTCTCTGAAAAACACCACACTAATTCCTCAAGAGGTTGCAAGTGTCCCCTTCTATATTCTACTCTTTGTGTGAGAAACCATCTACTAAACCTGGGACATGTCTCTCTTTAAAAGACATGTCATTCTCAGTTGACATTTGTGATGTGTGGTAAAGATCTTGACCGAAATATCACTGAATTAAAATGCGTGTTTCCAGTAGCCTTGGCCTAGCTGGGCCAGCCGTTGTTTCTGAATGGTGTCAGCATTTCTGAGACATCACCTGCAGCAAACACATTGGATAGATCAGCCAGCCGATGGCTTTGCATGAGCTCTGTGATGTATTAGCTCTACATTACTAATGTAATTGTCAGAATAATAATGGCAATCAGCATGGAGCTCAGCTTCACACTGGTAGCATCAAGACTTGACAACACTAAACCTCTGTACCATGAATCTGGAATAACTATTTCCTGCATGATCTTGACCATTGTTTGAAGAGAGTAGGATCGGGAAATATGAAATAAGAATGCTCCTTTTCTGATCCAGTACCAGCTTGTCATACAGAAGGTGAAAGTTTTTATGCATGTCCTGCAACTTACAGCATGCTGTTGGTCATTCCTTATCTGTCGGAAAAGGGATTTTGTGATTGCATGAGAGGGATGGAAGACTAGTGATGAAAACGGGAGAAAATGGACCAGAGGTTGACAGTGGCAGCCATTAGAGCTTGGCCATGTTCCCAGTATGTGGGAGAATGTCTGAGACATACCAGGTATTGATAACCAGCATGGGATCCTGAGTGTCCCTGTGATATAGAGAAGAGGTGAACTTGAGACTATTGAGGTGCAGTCTAACCTGGCTGTAAGCCGTGGCTGTCAGCTCTACTTGCCACACCCTTGGTGTGACCTCTTCTGAGCTTGTGGCATCTCTCTCACCCAGTTTCATGAGTAAAAGCTCATCTAATTAAGCTGATGCAGCAGGATCAGTATGGATGCTGAAGGGCAGTGAAAGGTAGGTCACCAAGGTGGAGTCATTAGATGATTATAGTGCACAGAGGTCAGGCTTTAAATGCTAACTGAAAGAGACCGGTTATGGGGACCTCAGGAGCTCTTTGGAGAGGTGGCAGAACTGTATCAGAGATGTAGCAGCAGGGGACCCCAGTGAGGGTGGGGAGAGGGAGCTGCGGTGATATTACCTTCACTGTGGGAACCTGGAGAGACAGCCTTGTTGGGCAGTGCTGGAGCACAGCCTTACCCAACCCCAGAGCCATACAAGACAGCAGAAGGTTGATGATGCAAAGCCTAAGGCCTGCTTTCACAAGAGATGCTGAATCACAGTTTTTGCTTAGTGCCTATAGTGGTAACATTGGTTAGCATGACCAGAGATGGCCCCCATGTTCTTGGCTTCTTAGTCATTCCTCTTCTTGTGCTTCTTACTATATTTAGCAATAAACTGTATTTTAACAAATTGAGTGACTACAGCAAACCTCCTTTATATTTTATCCATGTGTGCATATTCTGGGGAAATGAGCTCTGATTGAGAGAAATATTTTAGATTAAAAAATTGCAGAACTATCTCACTTATTCTCCAGTTATCGTATTTATCTCATCATCAAATTAGCATATTATAGTTTAAATTTTATATTCAAAACTAATAAGAAAGATGAACCAGACTGAAGCTAGAATCAAACTCAAACTGAAATGAGTACCAGGCTAATGATATGTCTATTGGCTAAGTCATAATACAGCAGACAAATGACTGTGTCAACAAAATCAAGCTGCTTCTCCACCTGTGTTTTTAACTATTGGTAGTACTTCTAGCTTTCCTACAAATGACTGTGTTCAGTGGCTAAAAACATACGACGATGTGTGCAGTGCTCAGATTCACTTTCAAGAACTCAGTCACCCGTGGATATACTCAGCTTTTAGCAAGGTGCAGAAGTTTCCCATAGGCTGTTGAAATGGACTTAAAATGGACATCAACAGGAGATCCACAAAATCTAGCGGAGAGAGTGCCACCTTAGGTAGCTTCCCTCCACAGCCAAGGAAGACTATAGACTATCTTGCAATCTATGTTTTGCAGTCTATGGATTGCTGTTCCACTGATGATATTTTTGTGATTTCAGAGAGTCTCCTTTTTTGTTGCTTTACATTCTCCATGTTCCCTGTACCATTTTTCTTTTTCTTACAACAGTATTTTATTTTGTTTTAAGCAGTGTATCAAAAATTTGGTAACAAGTACCACTAATACCATGAAATTGAAATGTCAGTAAATTGATTAATTACTAGTATCAAAGTCAGTGAAAACGTTCCGTTTCAAGATTCTAGGTAAAACTGTAAAAAACATGTCTTAGTATGGGTTTCAGATTCAGAGTTTTTTTCATCTGAATGCCAAACAGTGACTTTCAGGAGTAAAAATAAATAGAGGTGAGGAAAATATTCAGTGTAGCTCTGTAGAGCATTTGATAGTTCATAATGCTACAGATTTACCACTGTCTCCTTTCGATATTCAAACAGACGTGTCTTCGTAAAGCTAGAACCTTCCCTAAGTTGTTGCCCACGCTGAACAGAATTGTGGTCAATTGCCTTTGTCTCCTGTAAGGGAACAAGTTTGCGTTTCTGGATGGGGCTAAGACAAAAAAAAAGTGTGCAGTAGCAACCAGATATTGGAATAGATACAAACAATAGAAGTTCATTGGCCTGGAAAATAAAATTAAGGAATATATATTTAAAGAATGCATACTAGACAATTCAGTAAATATACCTGTATGTTTCATTGTATCCAGGTGCATCTGAGTAGAGTGAATATCTGTTCTTATCAGTAAAGACTGTCTCTTTCTAATGTGAGGGCTGAACTGTAATAAACAAAACAAAGTGTTCAAACCATATCATCTCCGAACGAATATTTTCATGCTTTCGTTTTCGATTCCTTTTGTTGTGTTTTGTTGAAGGCTCTTCTAAATTTCAAGATGAGTGAAGCACAATCTACTACATTGTGCATAAGTTGCAATTTCAACTTTTTTTCCTCATTAAATTTAAATCTTGCAGTTGGCGTTATTAAGCTATCGACACGTTGTGCTCCAATATAATTACATTTACAACTCGTAGTGCTCCTTTTACTTAGAATGGGAAATACCTCAAACAGTCTAGTAAATTTTACTACTGCAGGTGGGGAATGTCCAGTTTAATGGTCCCACTGTAATACTTTTTTTTATTCATGTGCGCCAAAAAATACACAGGATATAGATGGGGCTGAGTTAACCCTGCTGGAATTTCCTGACTTTTTTGATTCTTGATCTTGAACGTTTAATATTGTCAGTGAACTGGCAGAGGTGGGAGGATTGGGATGGCAAACGCTCCTTTTGGCACTGAATGGGAAATGGGTACATAGTCAGAGAATTAAATGTAATTTAATCTGACTGGTAAGAGGATAGACATTCATAATACAGTCACTCATACACATATATATGTGTACACATACTTTGCCTCATTTGTTTCATAGTCAACAAAATGTCATGTAGAAATGTGGCTTAAATGGCAAAAAAATAGCATTTGGGAGTCTGATGGAGGTCTGTGTTTGTCAATAATTCATGTTTCATGCAAGGAGGAATCAATACATTTTATGAGGTTGGTATATAGTCTGTAATTGTGTTCAGAAGACAAGACAGAGGTCTGAATTGGTTCCTACAGAAAAGAATAATCCTTCAAATGAACAACTGATACCTGAGTTTTATCTAATGAGATGGATATTATTGGAACTTTGACTGATTCAGAAGGCTAAAAAAGGCTCTCAGATGTAATTAGGAAGCATTAGTTACTTTGGTTTCCCTTTTAATAGGACACAACTCTTTATGCACACGTTTAATAAACCTCACCCTAATACGTTTTTTGACTCTGAGTGCCCAGAGTTGCATGGCCAGCCACGGGAGGCATGCCAGCGCAATCTCTCTGACTCAAAGGAGAGGACTTGCAAAACACCCTGGGAACACAATAAGGGAAAATATCTAAGCAGGAAGTTATAGTAATAGTTTGGTCAGAAGGAGAGCTGTTTTCAAGAGCTTTTCATGTATACCATTCTCGCGTTGTATTTTATTTTTTTTTATTTATTTTAACACCTTCTCTAGAATTTGAAAACCACAAGCCGTTTCTTTGGCATTATTTTATTTTCCTCCATGTTTCAATAAGTCTTGGGTTTGAGGACGTTACTGACATATGGGTAATTTAACAGCAATATCCTCAAAGGATTTCTGAATGTCTCTGAGAACTGCTGAGGGTTAACAATTTCCTTAACCTCCATGCCTCAAGTATTTCTTATGCACTAGTACACACACAGGAGACACATTTTATCTAGCCACTTATATCCTGATGGGAGATGCAGATAGATGCAGGGTTTTCTCCTAGTTTCACATGCCAGCTGACTGAGGTTGGACTCATGGTCCTGTCTGTGCGGGAGCTAACGAGGTCTAGAGAGAACACTGATGGTACCACGGCTGCAATGTCCTATCTCTACATATTTGTTGAGAGTTAGATATAAAGAAAGATATAAATATATTTTTTGTGGCAATGCAAATCTAGATTTTGCTACAGCATGTCAGATGCTTATTTAAACAGTAACTCCAACAAACCTGTCAGGATCAGCACCTTTGGTTGGTATTTGTGGGCAAGCAGTGGTGATAACAGTTGAATGTGCTTGTGTACTGGTTGGCTTTTCTCACCGTTGCCTCACTGGCAGTGTAATGAATCAGCACTTTTGTTCATGAATGTACTGGTCTTCGAGCTGGATTTTGAGCTCCCTCTCTGTACATATGTTGATTGGATATATGTTCTAGTGCCCTTTCGTATGTTCTTGGCACAGATGTATTTCATTGGTGTGAGCATTAGGCTTGGTTTGTTGGCATTTTAGGAAATGAATCTGATTTAAAGTGCAAACAGAAGAACAAATAAAACAAAACAAACACATCAGGAGTGTTCCTGCAACAGAAGCTGTGCATGGCTCACAGTGTACACATACAGGCTTAATCTTCCTGCCCTCTGTCTCCCAGATTTACTCAACTTATTTGGGAGCAAATATGGAGTTTCAAGTGAGAAGCACTTCACGGTTTAGATGACAGATTCTTTCTAAATGCATTGTGACTGACGAGGAGCTAGACTTCTTCTGCACTTTCTCCAGCATGTCCAAGGACCTAAACAGGCTGAAGAAAGCCAGTAGTCAGGTATTTGGTTTTCCTCTAGGTGATCCACTGAGGAGATTTTCTTAGGCACTTTAAAAGAAAATAATAAAATCTTTGAATATATAGAAGCGAAAAATTATGAGTATGCTTAACAGTAAATAACTGCCCACCTCATAAGCTTTCAGAATAAGTTTCTTACTTACTACTGAAATGTATTTTCTTATGTGGGAAAACTTTGACATACTGTTTGAGATGTTTGCCTTGATTACGTCGCTTTAGCAGGATTGCCTGAGTCCCATATTTTACCATCAGAATGATAGCATGTCGAGATGACTAACACAGCTAGTGCAGGATTTCATGAAATTACATGTCAGACAGGTACTATTAAACATAAGGGAGATGCTCTAGGCTGCTGTTGTATTGCAAACCAGTAATGACAGTAGCTCAAGTACAACTGTAGATGGAATCTTGAGTAAGAGCACCTTGAGGAGAATAAAATTTTTTTATGTTAAAAAACCAACCAAACAAGTTTGACTACACAAAAGGACAACAGGCCATGTTCAAATGTGAAACTATATATTGTGTGAGAGAAAAATCCACAGTATTCAGGCCTGAATATTCTGAAATATCAATCTTTTCTGAAATCACTAAGTCCATTTGTCACCTCAATATAGGTCAGATAGTCAAACTTGAAACACTTACATTCACACACTTACTGTTTATTTCCTATCTTGGTGCTCATCTGGTCATATAGTGATGGTTTTACACCAAAGAGGTTTTGTGACAACATTTTGATACAGAAAAGAGTAACAAATGCTCAAAGAACTTCTAATTAAATTTTCTATCACTTCTCACTATTCCTACTCTAATAAGATCTAATTTTTCAGTCTTGACTACAATAAAGAAAATATAGTAACACTATTTATGGTGGAGTAAAGAAAAACTGCCTGTTAGAGAAGTTAAAAACCCTAAAATACAATATTTGGAACCTGATTTGGGCCTCTGACTTTTTTCCTATTGACTTCAATTAATTTTAGTTTCAAGTTCTTTTTATTATGTTATTAAAATCAGAACACACATAGAATAAAGTTTGCTGTCTGCTCTATTTCAGAAAAAATGAAAGCACAGCCTGTACTGAATGATAGAGTTGTGCTTTAATGTCCAGCCATGTGGTTTCCCCATGGAAAACTAATGAGTTAAAGATGAAATTCCTCTTTTAGCTTGCATATATCTTCTTGCAAGGATTCTGCTGAGCAGAAGTATAATTGGGGACTCTATACAATTGAGTCTTGTACTTTTCAATCCTAACATCATAAGCTACAGAACATCTTTCTTTCCACAAAAACGCAATGTTTTCAGTCCTAGACATGCTCTGTTATGGACATTTTTGAAAAACAGCAAACATTCTCAAAAATACTAGGACCATTCCCCTGAATTTTCTTTAATACCATCTGGAAATAGAGCAGGGTAAAACCCAAAGAAATAAAAAGATATAAAACTAATGTATCAAAGCTCAAAGTAGTCCTGAGTTTCTCTATTAGGAGCTTATTTGGCTCTTATTGAATCAAAAGAAAAATAGAAGCAGAAAGCAGAGAGGATGTTTCCATTCATGCTTCTCATGCTGTTTTCACTTATTAAACTGCATTCTGATTTCACAGGAGTGGGTTCACAACAGTCTTCCAAATAAACCATATATGGAATTGTGTAAACTCTATTCAGAGGTATACTGAAAGTGGACAGAGGCATTTCACTTGTGTTCAAGTATACGAATGTATTTTTGAAACCTATTATACAATACAGTGGTTTCATAATACTCATGATGATTAAAAAAGTGTTGAAAGCTTTAAAACTACGACCTTCTGTTCTATTTTGTTGCAGTTTAAACAAGGGGTCAAGGAAAATTCCCATTCTCAAAACATTTCTACTCAGGAAGTGTAGAAATGTGTATGTGGAGCTTTTGAACCAAAGTTAGTATCAGTCAAATTTTTTTTGCTGTTATCATTTGTATGTACAAGGTACAGACAGAATATTCAGGCTTAGGTTGGAAATCTTGAGGGAAAAGAGATTTTAACTGCAGTTGGACAGCACACTGCACTATGACTCTTGGTTTCTGACATGAACTCCGGAGTGCTCCTGCAATGCAAATAGTAAAGTTGGTTTCCTACTGAGTCAAGGAGCCTTGGTAACACAGGTGCCGTGGAAAAGGTAGTTCTTGCTAAAAGCTTGGCGCTTGCACAGTTAGAATAAACTGAGTCAGGAAAACGGGAAGACTGTTGTAATTATCAAACTAGAGTGAAGAATAGAAAAATTGAGCAGGTATTTTTCCCCTCCCTTTTGACTAACTGAGCAAAGGCTGCCAGTGATGTTCTCCTTCTGTAGAAAAGCAATCGGCAATAAACAAGCTGTCACTTTTGTTTCTGTAAGTAGCAGAATTTCAATGGCTTTTTTACAAGGTTGTAAAGAAAAGGATGCCACCTTGATAAGCTGTGACACACAGCCAGTTTCCATTATGCTGATCCTTTCAGCTCTTGCAGACAGATAGAATTCACAAGTTATTCTTCCACTCCTGTGACTCACGTAAATCCAAACTGCCCCAAAGGTTAGGAAGGCTGATTTGCTTTGAATTTTTAAAATAACTTAAACACAGTTGTCATACCACCTAACTCCTGGTGAGGACTCTTTTTCCAGAATAAGAATGCTTTTTCTTACTTGTACATCTTACTTTGAAAAGTAGATGATATCCCCAGGGTTGGCCTTGTTATCATAATGACCATAGAGTTGCATACATCTAATCATATTTGTCAAATTTCTGATGTAGACATGTTTAGAGAAAATGTTTTGACATCAATTGAACTATAACAAGAATTAGCAGGTTGCCAGCAGCAGTAGTGAAATCTAAGAAACAATTGGGATGGGGAACAAAATTGTTTTAAAAACAGGGAGAAAAGGAGAGTGTACAGTACGTTTTAGCTGGGGGGAGCCATGTCGTAGGCCAAAGAGAAGGTAACTGAAAAGCAGCGCTATTCAGGGTTGAGATACTTACATGGAAAATGAAAAACTGGGTTATAGATGTGTCATAACATTCCTGTGTGACCTGAGCAATCCACAGGCCCAGTTTGTTAAAGAATGCAAGGCAGATAACTCCTAATTTTCATACATAATTAGTTGTAAAACTAATATAGTGTGTGGCTATTGCTATAGCATGCTTAATTATCTTTATTCATGACTGCTTTTCAAGTATGAGTTTCAAGTCTTAGCATTAAATACACCTTAATTTTAAGTCGCAATCCTGCAAATATTTATTAGTGCTTGCTGTTATGAGTAAGTCATTGCCTAGAAGAAAACATTAGCTTCAGTAGAATTACTCATGGTACCGAGTGCTATCATAGACGGAAATGTTTTCAGAGTTTTTACTTCAGTTACATACATACATAGGTCATTACACATGTTTATATATATATACACACACAGATATACATATTTTCATAAGATGAGTTCATAACAATATTTTTTCTCCATAGATTCCTTGCCACCTTTTTCTAAGTTTGCTTTTTTCCACTAATGCATCATCTTAATTCTCACTTTCTTTAAGAAACAACTAGCAAATGAAAATGACGTGTTCTCTTATCATAAGTTTGAGCTGATGAAGAACAGTTAAGTAGCTCAAGACTCATGTTTTGGAACAAGCTGAGTACAAGCACAGCAGTTCATTGGGTTTTCCCCCCTCCCCTTCTCTTTCTTTCTTTTTTTTTCTTTCCTTTTTTTTAAAAAAAAAAACAAGTTTGCATTTTTAAATTCAGCAATGCCATTTCCCAAAGCTGAAATGCAACCCGGGGGCCAGTTCAGACACGGTGTGATGCAGGCCAGTTGGATTGGCTGGTGGTTCTGCTGTGGATGAGTTAAAGAAGGATCACCCGAAGCAATGGTAGCTCTCAGAAGGGGGCCTGCCCTTCAACAGTTTAAAGCCTTTGAAGAGAGATTTCCTTTGAGCAATGTGAAGTCTTTGTGGTGATGGGAAACATACATTTATAATTACAGAAGAACACAGTGTACAGTAGAAATAGTATAAAAGCATGCGATTTACAGTGTCTAAGGAGAAGCTTTGATGTAGAGGGCCTCACTGACCTATTTTGCTGCTGAAAGCCCTAGAAACATAAGGCTCGATTGACTAGGGTTATAGGGATGAAGGCTGTGAACAACGTCCTTCTGCCTCTGCACTGCTGCTCTACACTAAACGAATGTTCTGTTGCAATATTGACTGTATGGAAATACTATCTGAACACAAACTAACTGTACTAATAAATTTCACTGTACTCCTATGGGGAAAATGTGCTAAAAAAGAATCACTGTAAATCAACACACAGGCTGGGCAAAAGATTTATCTGGGAAGATTATTTATTTATGGAAAAAATGTTGAAAACTTCACGCCAAGACAGCCACCCAGGGGGTGGGGCAGGAAAAAAAGGTGTCAATCTCTGTTAACAAGGGGCAGAATGGAAACCGCCCAGGAATGACACTGGTTCACAAGGGCTATGGTATCATGGTCCATAAGAAAGATTGTGTTTAACAGCAATCAACACACCTAGGGAAGACTGTACTTTACCTCTGGGGTATGCACTGCTACAAATAGGTCTGATAACACCCAAGAGTAGATACTCCCCTCCACAGGAAGAACAGGAATGGTGAAGAATTAGAAGAAACAGAGGCTAACATGCTCCCAACCACCCCTAGACCAGCCATGTGAAGAGGGCAGTACCAGGGATTCAGCCACATCCACCAAGTGTCCACAAAGAGAAGAGCTGCAATTCATGGCTCATCTGACATGGATGTCAGAAAACCTGGGAAATCACACAGCTGAAAAATGAGAAGAGTTGCATAGTAATACCTGTAGTGCTTCAGAAGTGAAAAATAAAGTATTCTTTATCCCACGCATTGAGGCTTAGATTTTTAGTGAATCTGCCTCCCATTTGGGTACTAGTAGATTTGGGTGACTATATTCAGACCATTTCATGATTACTCTTCTTGAGCTTCAGAACTGAATTTGGATGCTGAGTTGAGCTAAAGTGGATACCTGGGGGTTTGGTTAGTGACCACATCTAAATAATATTACGCTGAGGTAGCAGTGTCTGCCTTTTAATCACTTTGCCTGTGGGAGAGGGCCAATCCAAGGGAGGTCACTGAAATTAAAATGGAAAACTTAATTACATAAAAATAATATGGGTGTGTTGGGTGCTTTGATGGACAAGGATGATGTAGGAAAAGAAAAATATAAAAGATCAGCAAGAGCTATTTATAAATCTTACCTAGTGGGAGTAATAGACAACAAAGGATAAATCAGTGACTCCTAAGGAACATTTGTGCCAACACAGATACAAACTTTTTAAAGTTCAACCTGAGACCTAGTGAGCATAAGATTCTCAGTGAGTAATGAGAGAGATCCCGGTCATCTTACTGTAATTCAGTTGCTGGCTAAGTCTCTTGTAGTCACGTCCAACGCACCAGTCACTGACCTGATCCTAGGGTAAAACAAACCTTAGGCTTTTCTAGGTTTGCAGATGGCATCCAAATATCACACTTCCAGCCACCCTCTGGCTTCACTGCCGTACCTTTAGTGCCTGCATGTTATGCCTGCTCTGCCACTGTAATTAAATCATCAGCAAAACATAAATACTCGAATCTACTTTTCCAGAATTAGACAATTTTTATTATGGATGTGGCAGTCTCTTACCTTTAGGCTTAACATACTACAAATTTGAGTCTGTTTCTGGGCACGAAATTACTCTTCAGATATAATTTCCAACCTATGGCCATTACACTTTCCAACTGTTCTCCCCCGACCTGTCTTTATCTCCATTCACCTTCAACTAAGTTCAGATGAGTTCTGTTGTCAACACCACCACTGTCACCATTCTGATCAAATACTTGCCATTCATTCCCAGCTAACAGTGAGATGTCGGTGGTAGCTATCTGTCCTGCCTAGGTTAGACAGCATCCTTAACCCTTTCATTATTAGGAAATGATGCATTCTAAAGACGTAATGACTAAAGTAATATTAGCAAATATAAAAACAGGCAAACCCACATTTTCCCACCTGTCTCATTCTCCTCCTTTACAAGTTTTTCCTGAGAGCAGGTGGAAGACTCATTTCTACTTCTGAATCAGCACATAAGCAAAGGATGGCATGGAAGTCATCCACACTAAGTGAAATCTCATGTTATGGTTCTTATTTTCAAACACACAAGATTTTTGGTTTCATAGACCATTGGCAGAAATTAAGGTTGCAGACCTTGTGATCTTTAGACAGATCTTGCCACTGGGTTCTCTAGGTTTCTTACTCCCCTTTTCAAAGTCCTGTCCTGGTTAGAATACTACTAAGCACATCTGTTTTTCTAGGGAAAAGCCACTGTCTCTGTCAGTGGTATTAAACTGGAAGAAATTATCACAATTACAGATAGATTAAGAGATCCTATGCCATGACCTCACAAACAGGTCTCTAGCTTTATTGCACTTGTGGCCATATTCAAGGCCAAACTCACCTCCATTGAGATGTGAGTTTGAGATACCATTTGCTCAAGCCCATACAACACATAGCCTGTCTACCTTGGTGGCCATATCACATAATTAATGCCAAACAGAGAAGCCAGCCTGAGGGGCCATCGAGGAAAGATCCAGATATCGCACACCGACTGCACAGGCACAGGTTGCTGGGCATCATGAAGCCACGTATCCCAAAGGAGTCTCTGCATCCCTAGAGGCATATCCTAACTGCTAGGGCCAGGAGTCCTGAAATTCTGGATGTGAGTCAGAAAATACGCTTTATTTTAACTTATATCTCATGGCCTAAGCAGTACTGGGATGTATTCTCAGAGAAATGCAGGGCAATGGAGAATATAGACTGATCAGTTGGTTCAAAATCCTCTGCTAAAATATCTCAAACTCTCATGTCACTCGAGATTTAACACAGCAGTCTCCAGAAAGAAGCATGTAAAATTAGGATTCATGTCTGTCTTTGGAGGGTTCTGGTGCTAAGCATACATAATTACTTAATAGACCTGTTTCTCCACAAACACAAAAGTGCATTTTACAGGAAAACACCAAACCAATTAAGAGAGACACAGCATGGCTTGCATACTGACTCAGCAACAGGGAAGAGTTGGAGGTGTGTGAATCGCTCAGAAATAGGTGTGAAGAGCATAATAAGACTGAGTAAAGAAGAATCTAGCCTTTATAATAAAAGCCGGCCAATGCATGATGCAAAAACAATTTCAAGGAAACACCCTTTTAACAGTCAGTGATTCTATTGAGGAATGGCATATCTGTCCATCTGCCCATACGTTTTGAACGGTGTATAATTGGAAGGGAAACTGCCCTGTGGCCCACAGTGAAGTGTCATTTTATACTGTGCATTTTTCTCTTTATCACTTTATGTAGCATTTTTAGCAACGTGAAGTATTGATCTTTATCACTAGGCATCAGAAATTCTTCAAGTGTGACTGTGTACAATGCTAGTGAATTACAGGACACTTTATGAGGTATTACTTTCTCTGTCTTATGCATGAGAAAGCTGAGTCGAGAAAAGATAATGTGAGCTCCAAAATCTTGAAATACTTGTTCTGTAATACGGAATTTGTGGGTTATAAACTCAAGTCATTGAAAAGATGCTTGAGGAATGCCTTATTTAAACTATGTAAGTATGTAAGGAGAGCAATGAGGATGTTGAAGGGGCTGGAGCACAAGCCCTATGAGGAGCAACTGAGGGAGCTGGGATTGTTTAGCCTGGAGAAGAGGAGGCTCAGGGGAGACCTTATTGCTCTCTACAACTACCTAAAGGGAGGTTGTAGTGAGGCAGGAGTTGGACCAGTGACAGAACAAGAGGACATGGTCTCAAGCTTCGCCAGGGGAGGTTTAAGATTGACATTAGGAAGAAATTCTTCACTGAGCGGGTAATTGTTCATTGGAATGCGCTGCCTAGGGAGGTGGTCGAGTCACCATCCCTGGAGAGAGAAAGAGAAATTGGATGAGGCACTTAGTGCCATGGTGTAGTTGACAAGTAGGAGTAGGTGTAGGTGTTGGGTCATAGGTTGGACTCGATGATCTCAAAGGTTTTTTCCAACCTTATGATACTGTGATACTGTGTGATACTGTGATGTATATACAAACATAGGTTATTATTCACAACTTTAAAAAAATACAAAACAAAAACTCAGCTGGACCAAGATTTTCAAGTTGATCAGCTGTATCAGATATCTCAGTTGAACATGCACAGTTTGAAGTCTCAAGTTAATTTTCCTTCAGAAAACAAACTCTAGAGACGTCTCAAGCTGCATAGCCAAAATGACAATGCAGCCACATCTTTTGAAAATCTGGACCTAAAATCAGCCATTATAAAAATGAACCTAACTCTTCTTAGAGCTCCACTTTATTCACAAATCCTAGCTCTATTTGCTTTCCCCGTCTTATTAGTACAGGATACCCTTTGCCTTGTTTTGGCGTTACATCACCTCAATATTTTCCTAGCTGCCACCAGGAATAGCACCACACTGCATTGCTCCATGCAAGGTAGTTCTTGAAAATTCAAGGCATAACACAGTGCAAAAAGTGTAACTGGCATTCTAAAATAGTCACAGCATGCACGGCTCCAAGCCTCATTTAGTCTCAGCACAGAGCCATAGTGACTGGACCACATTGTTGCTGGGGCTAGAGGTAATACGCTAAGAGTTAGCAAGCTTTTCTGCTCAGCTCGGCATGGTACAAATGTCGCTTGTGTAGCGTACTCACATGGTGCTGTTTGAGGCTATTAATTGGTTTTCTTTGGAGCTTGTTTGTAAAATTTAGGGCTGCAACTCTCTGAAACCACTGCTGAAACAGTAAGTCCAGGGGATTCTCTGGTTCACAATAGCAAAAAGCTTCTTCTGAGGAATTTGTTTTTCATAAAGTGGGGAGACAGAACACCCTCTCCACTGTAGTTTTCTCTTTCCGTATCTTTTCCCTTGGGGCTTTACGTAAGATTTTATGAAAGGGTTTTAATTTTATTGGGATATTTTTTGAGCTACCCTTAAGTAACCCTTTGGAGCTCATTCATGTTCACTGTGGTAGAGTGTTCTATTACAATTACAGACATACAGCAAACCAGTGAAGAGATGAAAATAGAACATACAAGTCTCTTTTCTCACTACAGTTCAGAAGAGAGGCAACAGTCTGTGCCCCTGCTCCATGGATTCAGAAGAATTGCTGTGGTTCCCCCAGCAAACCAAGACAAGGTCTTACAATGCTATTGTGATAATGTCTGGAGGTCCCAAGTAAAATCAAAGTCTCGTTTTGCTTGTAAAATGTAAGCTTCTACTCTGAAGATATTTTAGCCAAGACTTGAATCCTGTACTCACAGAAGTACTAATTTTGTGCAGAAAGCTACACTCCAAACACAAGAAAAAACATTTTTTTCTGTATTTTCTTATGTATGTCTTATGTATTTTATGTATTATATTTATATCTTTTTATATATTATTTCTGCTATTTAGGGATATAAAACTAAGGGTAAAAGAGCTATTTAATCTGACCAAGACCATATAGAGCTTTTATTGAAATTAAATCTTTGATGTTCTAGTCAAGTGTTGATCTACAAAACTATCCTTCTCAGCTGCAGATTTTGTGATCATTTAAACCTGTCCTTTGTGCTTATTTTAGAACTTCCTTGTGCAGGCAGAGGCCTGTAGCACATTTCTACAATCTGGAGGTGTCCATCCAGCTGCAGGTTCAACCATTCTTGCATTCTTCTTAATAACTTTTCCAGGCTCTTAAACAGTGGTGAAAAATTCAAATAGTCACTGATAAAATTTACCAGGTCACCCCTCACACACAGGGTGTTTCCTTGCTTTCTATTTTTTACTCATATTTTACTGCAATATTGTTCCACTCCATTACTTTTCCCAATTATTTCCAAATCAGCCTTCCAAACCCAGACTCTCAACATCATCCTTCCAACTACGTGTTCCTGTGCCTTCAAATACATACTCTTGCCTCTTAGTTACACAACCTCATCCCAGCAGCTTTGCATACCATGTCTCTCAAGCCTACTACTTTGCTGACAGGGGTGCCAAGGTACCAGTGAAGATCCCAGGGAGTCACAAAGACCCTGTACACAATCAGCTGTGTGTGTCTGGAGACTGTTGCTGACAGCAGCCACTCACACTGACTGCCAGGCACAGACCCCATGGATAAACATCTACAAGCAGCAGTTTATCTCTGATCAAGTCTTATCCAAGAACAGGCAATGCTACTAATCTATTGCTCTTGTGACATGTGGTATCAAATCCAGTGCTATACAGGCAGTGTCTGCTGTTGGGAGATTGTTACTTCCATCAGCAAAAGTTTGTATCTCCTTCCATGCTTTAACTGCTAGCAGGTTATTACCTCAGAGATTAAAGCTCTACAAGTGTGTCCTTCCATGCATTAGCTGATAAAAAATGGTGCTGTGCACAGCCCTGACTCTCTGGCTGTTTCTATCCTGTCTTTGGTAGCAGTAGCTCAGTTGAGGCTTGTGTTTTCTGAGCTCAGTAACTTAAACCAGTTGCTTTTGCACAATAGGCCTTAGATTGTTTCTGGTTCACGTCACTCACATCTACACTGTGCTTTGGCAAGACTGAACTCAAGTTTAACAGCTCTCCTACGTGACATGCCCACATCTAGTCATGACATGCCTCTCTAGTGCACAAATCTCAGTCTCAACTTCTATGTTGTACATGTCCCAAAGCTCTCTAGCAGTGTAACGGCATTAACTCTCTTATCTGCGTCAACCTCATCAGTGTTTGAGCCAAGATCACTATGTAGATGCCCCAAATATAAAGACAGAAAGAGCCATGGAACTGTTTAACTTTTTGTTTCCATAATTATCTCTCCCAACAGAGGCCCATCATCAAAAGCAGGAAGGCTCTTCTGTGTCTTTCATGCCCTCTACAAAGGACACAGAAATTGTTAACCTCAGAAACATGTGCCTCAGAAACACCTGCCAGATGCAAATGGACTACCTGATAGCCTGAAGAACCCTGGAGGCACCTTTTTGTCCATTAGGCAGAACGGGTTCAGCATATAATGGAGACCTCTGGAGATAAGCTGCTGTGACCCCTTGCCAAAGTAGTTATAACATCAACATTACTGAAGATTGCTCAGCTTCTATCCAGTTGACTTTGTATTATCTCCAAAGACTGATATTTTGCAGCCTCTTTGGGCCTATACTTCAGTGTTTCACCGCATCCAGTAAGAAACATTTCTAATGTCTTTAACACAACCTGTGCCTGCTGCCCTTTAAGCTTTGCTATGCACTGCCAAGAAGAGTCTCACTCTGTACCTCCTGTAACTACCCATTATGTAGTTAAAAATTGCTGTTAGATGCTCCCTTAACCGTCTCGTCTCTAGGTTAAACAAACTCAGCTTCTCATATAACGTGTCCTTGCGTGTCTACAGTTTCTCCTTATACTCAGTTCCCTTAACAACCTTGCTGGTCCTCCACTGGACATCGTTCAATTTGTTGTCTTGTACTAAGAGCCCAGAAGTAGATATGAGGTCTGAAAGGTGGTCTCATAAGTACTAAAATGAGAGGAATAACCACTTCAACTTGATGGCTACACTGCTGTGATAAAGCTCAGTACAGTGATGGACTTTAACCATACATAAAGGCCACAAATGTTGGCTCACATTCAAATTCTTGTTCAGTAAGTCTTTTCTTGCAAAGCTTCTCTCTGGTTGGACAGCTTCCCATGGCATGTAATGCTGCAGGCGATTACTCCTCTTCATGTTTAGAACTTAGCATTTACCTATGCATATTATTGACTGTTGCCTTAGAAATAAAGGGGAACATTGAGGAAAATTAGCATTAGGTAAGATGTGAGGACACATCCTTGGACTTTGGAGGAATAGAAGACATCTAGTTTAAGACAGGAGCTGAAGAAGTTCACTCTGGGAACATGTATGGGACATGTACTTGAGCTCTCATATATCCCATGCTCTCATATGAATTCATTTGGATTGTCAGATTTGACTAAGTTGCAGAACAACACTTGAGAGAGTTGAGATTCAACAGAAGCCTGAACTGATGTGACAATAGAGAAAATGGGCTTAAAACACCCGTAGAGCTGCTATTGGCTCTCACTCACTGAAGCAATCAGTAGTAACTTCTTGGTGGCTTCTTCTCCAGGATTCTCAACAGTGTTCCAGACATGCATCCCAGCAGCACATGCCAGATGTGTCCTTTTACTTGAGCAGTAAAATAATTCTTTTGCAGGCCTCTTGTTGTTCAAGCCCAGTGAGGATGCACCCTAGTTTTTACAAGCTTTGCTGCTTCTCTTCCCAGTAAGTCATACATTTATTGGAAAATCACTTGCTATGTCTTTCGGTATTTTTGTTCTTGAATGGTAATGAGAAACTTATATATTCACTGTATATTCATTGTGATTGAGAACAAACATTTTTAAAAGTGTAAGATGAATCAAAATAAGTATTAGAGGATTTTTTCCAGAGCCACCAAAATTCACAAAAATGAGAAATATGCATCTACATTGATCAGTTCTCAAAATTTTGGTACATTTACTGCTTCTAATCATTACTACAGCTAATGGATTCCTAGAAATTCTGGCACCACTCGTCCCTGTTCGCAAGAAGAAAACCTGAAAGTTTCCTTTATTTTCATTCTCTTAAGCGTCCCCGTGCTCCCTGTCTAAGGGCTTGTCTTCACTGCTGAAAAAGGTCATTTTTCTCCCTGTAGAAAACAAACAATAAAACTGCCCAGGTTAGCTCTGATTTTTGTGTGTTTGGCTTACGATAAAAACTGAATACTGTGTCCTCTTGTGATCTTACAAAGTAAGAAAAAAAAAAAAAGGAAAAACAGGAAGCTGCTGTTTTAGCATCCCAACAAACCATAGAACATGTTTTTATGAATTGCTTTACTTAGCAGAGTCAACGAAAATTTGACTGTTAATGTTTATTCTCAAATTCTGCTTCAACTATCAATGCTTAGTTCAAGTATTGGAAAACTTATGTTTCATGTATGCAAATTATCTCTTCAGGTGACTGCCTTCACTGATGTGGTTCTGATAAACTGTATAATTGAGGAATAATTGTGCTCGTTGAATATGTATTGCATATTTAGCTCTGTGGACAGGCTTTAATCATTCCTCACTGATAGACTTACCTGGAGAGGTATCATAGTCACTGAAATTCAATAGTATTTCTAGTCACTGTGAACTCATTGCAGTGTTGGATTCTTAGCTGGTAAATCCTGCAACAAAAGAAAAGATATTACCTGTCATTCTTTATATTTAAAATAGGTGCTCAAGGCTTTAGTTTTGATGCAAACTTTTTTTAAGCAGTATGTGAATTTTCTCCAAGTTGATCTCAATTCGGTTATATACATATGTATGTCTTTATAGTTTAGCATAAGTTGAAATGTTCCTGGAAAGTTGATGGAAGATTAACAAAGACTTACTCTTCTGATAAGGAGCTTTTTATTACTCTCTGTTCTAGTAGAAAACGACCTAAATGCAGTAATTGAATTTGAAACAATGGAAGGATTTGTATGTAAAACAGGTGATAACATAACTGGCAACAATTAAAAGGTAATTATCTGCAACCATCAACTGGTCACCAGCTGTTCTCAACCATATAGAGAAGCACAGGAAGCAAGGGAACAGCATATGCTATGTGGAAAAGCGTTAGTAAAGACTACAGAATTGGAGAGAGATGAGTAGGAGATTCAGTTCTCCTAATCTAAACCCGATCCTAAAATTTCTCCTATGAGCAGCTGTATTCGGCAGGTTCTCACATCAGGACATAGTGCTGATCCTTTTCCTGGTTGTACCAGATTTTAATCACTGTGAACTGCTAACTTTAGAAATGCTTATTGCTGTTTTACTCCGCTCATGGCTTTGGTGGTATTGCTTATGTTAACAAGCTGCTAATCTTAGACTTCCTTGTTGGGCTTGTGTTTGTGCTTAGCCCAGGAGCAGAATCAGCGAACCGGTGAGGCTGTGAGTGGGAACTGAAGGGGGTGTTCTTTGTTTGTTTCACATTGGCATCAGAATGAAAGCAAAGCGAGTTTCCAAGTGCCTTCTCAGTCCCCTTCTTTTGTCTGATTGCCTTTTATCCAACATTAATTAATGTAATTGCTACAATTTCATAGTCCAGTGGAGACTAACTAATGATACTGGAACTCAGTGTTCTGTTTCTGCAATAAATCAAGAAAGCAGTTCATATAATATAGACTTCCACTTCTTCCCACCAAATCAAATTAAAGAAGATAAATATTTCTTGCTCATGACTTAAGAGTCTGGTAGTTAGATCACTTCATGGGAAGGTCTGATACAATACTTATTTCTGTATGGGAGGAGTGCAAATCCAACTCTTCAGCCATTTGAGAGAGTACTCACTGCTCCAGTCTTAGGAGGAACAATCTTTGTAGAATCTATTGAATCTATTCCTCAGTGTAGAAACCAGAAGGGAAGAGGAAGCATAAATAAGTGGTTAAGAAAACTTCCTAGAATGCAGCTGACCTCTTCCAGAAGTGTTTCCAGTAAGCAGGTTTTGGTTGAAAAGAAACAAACCAAGTTATTATCCGAGCAGCGGAGACAGGCTAGGCTTCATGTGAGTAGAGGAAGCATAAACCTTTGTACCCAAAAGTGGCCTCCAAGATAAACCTTTGAAGGAGATTGGAACCTGCTACGTGAGAAACCAAGCTGTCCCACCAGAAGACCACCACCATTTGCAGCTTGTCACAGCAATACCTGGGAAGAGGAGCTTCTGGTGCTGCTGCCTGACCCTGCACTTGAGTCTCTTGGAGCTGACCAACCCACTACTATCTCTGCTTTCCCAAAGTGAAGAACAGAAGGAAAATGGAAATTGGAGAAGCGTTTTTTGTTAAGTACAGTTGGCACGCCTGCCCTGCCTGATCAGAGCTAGTTAAAATTACAGTATGAGGTAAAAAAAGTTAGGAAATCTGTAAAAAAAATAAAGAAAAAAGTTTCTGATTACCTATATTGACTTTTTCAAGTCCATAGATATGTCTGTGGTGACATATCCATGGTCTACATCTGGACTTACAAAAAAAAAGTCTGGGATATTCTTATGTTCTTCCTGCTTATAAGAAACAGTGAAAATGGAGGGAGGAAGGACAGAAGCTAAACTTAAAAGTCCTGGAGTGGGGAATTGTTTCTTCAAAAACAAAACAAATTTAAATAAATTTTCAAGACAGAAAAATCTTTAAACATAAAGTTTATAAAGGAAGAACAGCCTTTCCATAAGGCCCATCTTTTCACAAGGATCGATCCAATACCATCTAGCTACTCGAATTTTCAAGGCTGCAAGCAGACATAACTCATGTGCAACATATTCATGTGTCATGTACAGCTGGGTATTTGAATTTTTAGTATTGCACAATGACTATTTTTTCAAGACGAAAGAGTTTAAATTGACTGGTATATTAAAAGGTAGAGCTGAGAGCATGTAAATATTCCACACACAGGTAAATCCTGAGCCTGACTTCCAGCCAAGAGCACCTCTGGGATGAGGCATGCCTAGAGACACTTTTTTTCAAGTCCAAAAGCCTGTGATTTTGCAGGAGGAAAAACAAGACTTGCCATGTATTTTATTTTTTTATAAACTGACACCTTGTTGTAGGTAAGAAGAATCATCTTCTGAGTGCTGGATACTGAGGGTTTAGGTTAAGGTCAACATTAAACCCTCCAGAGTGGGATCCATATCAATCAGTAGGGAACATATGAAGTCAGCAGGCTGAGGTGTTTGGTGATAGTCATTTGGGGAACAGTGAAGATGAGGATTCAGCCCTTCAGACATGGTATTCACTGGTGTCAGAGGAGTTGCTGTCCACCACTACTACATAAGCTGTGGTCCGCTGGCAAGATGCCCTTCTCTGCCCTAGTGAAACACAGCTGGTGCTACCCACATTGATGCCACGGGTTGTCAGCAGAAGTGCCTAGGCACTGGGAAACAACCATATTAGTTTAAATCTCCCAGCTCCCCAGGAAGTATTTAATCACTGACCCTATGAAGTGTTTGGGAGAAGAAAGACTGCTGAGGCACGCAGAAAACATTGCATCCCCTGAATAATCCAATCAGCTGATTCATTGGGCAGTCTGGGATCTGTGCTCAATGTGCATCCACCAGGCAGAATGGGTTCTGTCTGATGCGATAAGCCCCCATCCGTTCCCTATTCCCAGAAGAGTAAGGGAGATTTCATTCAACAAGAATTCTCCTTGAATGTATTTAAGTTGTCTTACAACGTTAAAAAGTAAGACTCCTAATGAATTGAGAGGATGCGAAAAACATTGAACAGAGCTTTTTTTAAAATTAAAAAAGAAAGAAAAGATAAAATCTAGGGAGTACGCTGGGCACTCACATACGAACCAGACTTTCTTCCCTGTAGGGAACAATTTCCATCACTAGTCTATAACATGAGGCATAACTGGTAGCTTTCTATCCAGTGATTCCTAAATTGTTGCCTGCAGAGTCACATAGGTACTTCTAGGAAAGGTGTCTTTCTTCCCATTATTCTGAGTAAACGTGTCTCTCACCTTCAGGAAGAAGGGAGAAATGGATGTTGAACCCTTCTTTACTGAAGCCAGGCCACATCATTAAAAATAACAGTAGAGAGCAAGAATATTTCTCCCTCAGGTCTTCCACTTCCCTATCAAAGAATATTATATAAAGAATAGCAGAAGCAATTGCATTTTATGTAGACTATAATAGAGCTGTTATGTGTTAAGCACGCTTTGATAACATCTTCCAGATCAAAGCCCTAGGGAAGTGGGGTGGGGGCAATTAAGGAATGCCTGATTTTGAATCTTGGTTTGACTTAAAGAGGACTGAAGTACTAAGCTGTTCATCTCTCTCAAGGCAAGGAGTCTGTAGTGCACATGTGGTAGCAAAGCTGGAGAAACATGAAAAATAAAGCAAGTAGGGATCTTAGGTGCTTCCTGGTATACGTAACAGGCTGTTTCAGAGTCACAGTTTTGGGTGTAAGTGCTTAGATTTCTTTAAAATCTGTGCTGTAGTACATGTTCTTCACCCTCTCTTCCACCAATATGGATCTATATTAAGTGAGAGGTAGATCACATTTAGGACTGAGAAGGGAGATTAATCTGCAACATTCACGCCATGGATGGTCCTCCTTGAACTATCCATCTCTTACTAGTTACACATCCAAAAGAGTATTTAAATTAGAATTTTTGATGTGTCATGATGGACTAGATCAAACTGGTTTCACTCAAATTTATTTTTGTCTTATCAAATAAAATTCACTTACTTAAACTTTACTCCAAAGATTTGCCTTTTGAGAATAGGAATTTGTATATGAATGACAACATCCAAAAACATTTTATCTGAAGCTTATTGACTTACCGTTCTTCTATAACATCTGTTTCTTCTAATATTAGTCATGAAGTTTTGTGCTACAGAAATGAGGAGCCTTCCTTCTTTTGTTCAAACTAGTTTGCTTTGTAAATTTTACATAGATACAGACACGTTTCCATCTGCTTTAGGCTTTTTTGTCATCAGTCACAGATGCTCTTAGAAATATCTTTATTTTAACACTAGATCTGATCATATAATTCACAGTGAATAATGTATTTGAACAAATTTAGATTTTTGTTTGTTTGTTTTTCCATGATCTGCTTTTGATTTTTTTTTATTTATTCATTACTCAAAAGTATTTACTTAATAATGTCTGTGAATAACTTAAGGAACATATCTTTGGTTTTGGACAGTTTGTGAGCAGTTTGTCTTGAGTACTAGGATCTGGGTGCTGTTGCTCATGTATTTTAGATACTGGAGCCATATAGCATTTTATTATTTCTTGATGGGGTGAATAAACTGAAGCTGTCTTACGTGAACAGTTACATTCAATAGTCAAAGATTTGCTTTTCATAACAAGCACCATGAACACACCTAAACTAAACCTTTCATTTCCATACTTCCAGGATTGCTGATAGACCATGCTCTTCTAAAACAGATTTAGTTCTTGAATACCTAGGTCTAGATGAAGAGATCTTTTTGGTAGCCAGCCTGGATTTGCTAGATATCTGCTCTTTGACTGCATAGCTGAAAGAAGAAAGAAACAAGTAACTATCAGTTGCTTTGTATGAGTACTATTGTTATTAAGATACTGCAGTGACAAATTTAAAAAATTCCGTTTTTTAACATCAATGCCAGTTTAGTATTTTAAAATATACCCTTAATGTTGTGTCTATGAAAATTACGTATTTCACAACAAAATACCTTGAGCATAGATTTCCTCTTATAAAATTGGAACCGACTTATATGAAATAAACAATATCCCTTTTGTTATTTATTTGTGAATTACAATGACAAAATCTTTAGACAGCAAATGTTACAAATGGATGTCATAGGAAACTTCAAAATTCAGAGTCTGATAAAACAGAATAATTCAATGATGGAATTGTTTATTTGTATTTTAAAGCTGTTAATTTTTGTTTCTTTTAATAAATGTTACAGAGGCTTCCTCCAACTATTTAATCAAATGCATTAAATCTTTCTGAGACATTCAATACAGAAAACTAAATGAACAAATACAGTTGTTTTATGACTTTTTAAGCACAGTAATCATGATCTTATTTTGAATATCACAGCAGTTGCATAAGATTTTGAAAATTTATCAAGCTAGATATATTTATCTCCCCTTATAGTCCTTTAGAAATGTCATTTATACAGCACCAAAATGTTATGTTTTAGGAAGCCTGCTGCATTTTTGACATATAACTGACAGATATTGTCTAAGCATTATGCAGGGCTATTAAATATGACATAGAATGCACAAATGTAGCAGTATATGAGGAAGAAAGCTGGTGAAATTTTGGAAAAAATCTAATATCAGTAGATGAAAATCACAAGTGGAGCTATGTAAATTAAATAAATGAGAGAAGATACATCAGTAAAAAGCAGAAAAACAAAGCTCTATGAGGCAGTGTATCATCAGGCCTGCAGCAATAAAATAAAATGGGGAAAAAAAACACCCTAACCACTAAATATGCGTAATGCAGGGGAAAACAGCCTATTTCATATGCTTGTGTGGGTCTGATTCTAATCTGAGAGCAACAGATTTTTTTGTTTTTTTGATTGAACATTCAAGTGAGATTTAAGAGAGAACAATTCAGGTCACCTATGTACATGAGGGGATTCTCATCTCCTATCTCTAACTAGTCTTTAACAGATTTTGAACTTCAGTCCCCTACAAATTTCCACTGGAAGTGCAGATCCCCACATAAGAAATTTGAGTCTTGTGATAAGTGTGCTGTTAGTTTTTCTTTAGTATATGTTTAAGACCTCTTAAAAATAGTACACAAAGCCTCTTCTCTGTCTCAAGTCTTCATGGACTAAAGCGATAACTACCATGTTGTAATTGCTAGAAGACAGAATTGTTTAAAACAGAGCATAATCTCAGCTTTTATTGTAAAGTTTTCTCAAATGAGTAAAAAGAAACATCCATTAAAAGGACTGGTGAGAGACAAAAAAGAGACCCAAAGACTGAATATGAGTAGGAGGACAGCATAAAATGAGGAAAAGCTTATCTAGATGATAGTTCATGTATGTTTACTCTTACTAAAATTTATACAAAAATCTAGAATGTGAGAGAAAAGTGTATCTAGATGGTAAAATAATTTATCTCCCATTTGTATTCTTGAGTCATTCTTCTGTGCTATCCATATTACAGAAATATTTGTTTACGCTTTTGCTTTCTGTTGGAATGAAGGAATCCCCCCCGAAACAGACCCTAAATGTGGTTTTGGGAACAGTTCAGTGCTGGGACCCCTTTCGTTAATAGATACAGACATGACTGCACGTGTCTTGGTGCCTGCTGGTCTAGCCTGCCTCAGTAAGCTTTCCCTCCCCATGCGCTTTCATGCCCCATGTATGCCCAGTCACGTACCATTAAAGAACTACTTTGGTATGTAGCCCTCACTTATCTTCTAAGAGTCTGACGCAAAATCAATCATAATAACCTAATTATGTATTATAGGCAAAGGAATGTTTTACAGGACTTAGAGGAGTCTTAGAGTGGAACAACACGAATACACGTCTGCAGAGTAGAGTGGATGTGACCACCTCTGCCACATGGCCCAGGGACTGGGCACCAGTCCCGAGTTAACTCATCTATCCATATGGTTACAGCATCCAGACCACAACCTGCTCGATGTCGATCTCCTACTCCCTCTAGGCATTTGATAGAGCACCTAAGTGCTTGAGTTTGGGATGGAGATTTGAAACCACATTTGATAGCTACCAGAGGTGTTTTGCTTGACAATATCTAAGTCTGCTTTGGGGTAACTGGCCTGTTCAAGCACGTTGTAGCGATACGAAGAGTGAGTCAAGAACTAAACCAGAATAGCCCAACTTGCAAGGTAACACTTCAGCTATGGGACAGCCTTTTAAACTTTGAAAACTGTTACACATTGCAATGAACTTACAGGCAAATTTACACTTGGGTGCACTTCGTTCAATGGAGCTGCTCAGCTGCAACTCACATCATCTGGCCTATGTCCTTTTTCCCGTCTTTTCAACTCAATAGCTTCTACTCTTTCAGCAGTGGGCAGGGATCGAGAAATGAAAGAATGCGATGTTGATTACTATAGCTACTGTGGAGAATTCAGAGCTACTTTTGGAAACTGTAATAGTGGCCAAATCTTTTATGTACTAATTTGGTAGAACTGTGGTGCAATAATCTATGGGAATTACACATGGAAAGCAGTGGGAGTTATGCAGTGGTGTGTGTTTGAAAATTCTAATAAATGTCTCTTTTTTTTTATATGTATGTAAATATTTCTTTAAATCCCTATGCATTGATGACTCATGATTAATGAAATAAATGGCTCTTCCCTACTTCATAGGTGCTGCGAGGACAAATGAACATTTTTATGACAGTCTGAAAGTTTAGCTACCTACAAACTCATCTTCTTAAGTGAATGTCTAGATAGGTGAAGTCTTGTTCTTCCCCAGCTAGGTTCATTTAGCACATATGAATATTGCTATTGCAAAGGCCATGAGACTAAATATTTTTTCCACAGTTATCCAAGTGTGCGAAGTTGGGGCTATGGGCTTCTTTAGCTTCTGTATAGTGTTTGACAACGAACACAATGACTCGGCCACCTACGTCACATGCAGTGAATCCTGAGGTTTGTACTTCTCTCATTTCCTGTCCATCATATCAATGTTCTGGTGGCTGCTCAGACCTCAGGGTGGAACAGGTCTATCCTGTGAGTCACAGTGTAGTATCCACCTTACCTTTGAATTCCTTCTCTTGGTTCTGCAACATTACCTACAAATTTTGCTCTGAGGGTTGTGTTATCAATGTACATATTCTAGTGGTTTTCCTCATTTAAGAGTGGCCATTTCAAATATTTTGCAATAAACTCATGTTGGAGACCATGTCTTGCAGAAGTAATGGATATGAACAAGAGTAAAGAGGACTACGTGAGTAGAGACGATGGTCATAACCACTGTTCTCAATCATGTGCATATGTATACAAAAGCAAAAAACAAGTTAAGCTCTCAAGTTGATATTGTTGATATTTTACCCAGGTTTTAGTTTGAATGTTAGTATAACTTCCAATAACATTTGTATTTTTATCTTGTGATCTCATCTGTTTGGTTTTGGATTGATCCATTTTGTTTCGCTTTCAGCTGTATGTTCCTCCCCACCTCTCCTCCTAACTCACTTTGCTATTGTTTTTCTTGAGATATCATAGCAGCAGCACGGTAAACCCCCACAAAGATCTTCTTACCCCAATTCAATTAGGCTCACATATATTGCTCTATTTCTTCCTCGAATATTATTGCCATTTCCAGAAATGACATAGTGATATCTCACTTGAGTTCACTTGCTATTTTAAGTGCACCTTCATGGATCTGCACTAATGACATGAAATCACGCCTAACAGAACTACAGTGTGGAGAAAGGTAAAATGAAATTAGTTTAGCTCATTGTCTGCTGTACACCAAACTGACAGAGCAAATAAAACTGTAGATTGCTGTACCATCTCCGAAAATCCTATTGTCAAAATCTGTGAATGCTGATAGGCAAACTACAAATAGAAATTTACACTACTCATCTCTGAGGAAAAAATTGAAGTTGGTGAAAATAATAAAAAAAGCTTCATGCAAAGATTTCAAAACTATTTTGTAGTTTTCTCAAAACATAGCTTGTTCAGTTTTTCTTCAGCAAACAACAAAAGGACTTCTGACTAAACCATTTTGCAATGCTTTAAACATTTCAGAAATTAGTATACTGAAATAAGATGCAAACAGAAAACCCCATCAACTGTCTGCAACTCACATTTCTGAGCAGACAACAGCATTGCACAACAGTTTGAGATTGGAAATGAGAGGGATCCTATATCCAGATGAAACTTCATGGGGATTTCAGTCTGAATATAATTATTTCATATAATTATATTATATACAAGCAGAATATAATTATGCAAAGCTGGAATTTTGTCAGGACACTGTGGTGTGCACCTATGCTTTGTGAAAAGCTTATGAGGATTTTTAATTACAATAAGTGGTCAGAATCTTGGTTTGATGTCTCAGCCAAGAGATGAATTGATACTGAACTACTAGACTCTCAGTACATGCCTGGGTAGTACAAAAATAACAGAACCATTAGACAGGTTGACTCACCTTGTAGTGATGGCAGAATGGGCTGTATCTGAAATCTGGAACAATGATTAAAAAATACTGTTGCTGTTCCTCAGAAGAACAGTGATTATGAGGGCTATAACTCTGTGTTCAAGATTCTTTCTGGGGAAAGATATGCATCTGCTAAACATGCAGATATATTATCTGTTCGCTTCAGAAACACTTAAACAACGGAGCATCTATCCTTAAAAATTACCACAGAATGGAATAACTTTTATGAAGTTATCACGTTATGGAATGAGTCTTATGATATGAACTCATTATGAGTTGTAGAGCCTTCAATCAGCAGAGTGGATATTACATTGGATAGCTGAATACCCAAAAGTTTCTTAACTGCTTCAGTCCTATCTGTCTAATCTATCTATCTTCTCATGTCACACCCAGCCCTACTGTATCTGAATGTCTTCCAAGTCTCTCTGGGGCAACAATATTTTTTTTCATTACTTTTGGTAATGTAATATAAACTGGAGGCTACAGTATCACTATTTTATTGTTGCCCCTGAGATATTTTTGTCAGATGTTAATTCATAATGTTGAAAAGTTCTGACAGAAGAACAGAAATTAGAGTCAAGACTTTGGGAAAAAAGATTTTCTATGCTCATTAGTAGCTTTTTAACTCTTCTATATGGGTTGTATTAGATATTTCCAAAACCACTTTAAAGTGTCACTAAGATTTTTACTCTCAGAATTTCTAGCAGATTTTTTTTTTTATCTTGGTGATGCTTATATCTTGATGAAGATCCTAGATCAAGCAAAGAGTGTCTGATTCAAAGATCTGACTGATGTAGATTTCATTTTTTTAGGGACCCATTTGGTAATATTGCTGTGAGTTTGCATTAGGCTTGTAAAGTGATGATAATTGTCTGTCTCATAGATTAAAGCACACACAGAGTAGTGCCACAGTAGTGCCTAAATAGAATTATAAACTGGAGTGCCTTGTATAATTTTTGAAATGTTGGAAGGAGAAAGGACAAGGTAAGTAGAACTGACTGAATTGCTGTCCTGATTTTTCTGTAGCAACATATACAGATGCATATAACAGGTAATAAAATGCATTTGTCCATAGGCTCTCAACATGAGGCACCCCGACTGCCAAAAACTTAAACTCATGCAAAAATATGATCTGTATACAAAAAGTCAGCTTAATATTAGCAGAACTGCTACTGGCTTCACTGTAATTAAGTGTTAATCGTAGGGGTGTGCTGTTTTGCAAGGCAGTAAACTGGTTTCCTGAGAGGATAAACTTGGAGGTCAAAGGCTGGGGAGTTGGCTCCATCGGGGACCAGGATCATTGCCGAGCAAAGCAGCACACCTGTCCTGTTATTGTGATTATGAGACAAATGTGAATAAAGCCAGTAAAACAAAGTAACTTGAAAGTCTGGAAAATTTATTGACATAATTGTAAAGAGTGGCATATCGTATGCACAATGAGCAGGGAGCCAGGCTCTGCCGGGTCCCACGGGACAAGTGTTCAGCTCTCCAACATCAAGCACATGAAGTAGAGCTGCTCAACACGGCTGTGGGGCCACTGCTTCTCAGCACGATATTGGGAAAGCCACTCGAGCTTTCTAAAGTTATGTTTTCCAAGCTATAAAATGAGGATATTAGTTAGCAAGCTTTACAGAGGGGTTTCGAAACACAAATAACAAATTACATACAGCTCTTCAGTATAACAGGATGGAAAGTTTAATCTATAGTAAATAAAAATGGTATCTGTTCCATATGTTTTAGCAAAAAGCACTGTGCATAAGAATTTAAAGAATAGATGTACTTAAAATCAGGAAAAAAGCCATAAAGTTTCATGAAGAAGGAAGAAAAAAAACTCTTTGAGAATAAGTTAAAACGACTGTACTTTATTCATTGGCTTGGAAAGAAGGGAAAAGAGAGAGGTGCTGTGATTTTTATCACCAGAACAGCGTATTTATCAGTAAGTAATTGGAATGTTAGCAAGCAGCGGTAGGGAACATCCATCCCAGCATGAAATACTGGGACCTGACACAGGGAGAAGTATGGAGGTATTGTTTCTGCAATATGAAATCAAATTTCTGAGGCTCATTTCTATGGCAGACAGACTCACGTAGCTTGAAAACCACATCATTTTTTGGTCCAGCAAGAATTTTATATAAGCAAAGAAAAAGTAGTTTCTTCATCAAGCATCAAAACCAAATGGAAATAAAACCCAAACCCAAGAGCTGATATTTCAACACAATTATATTAACATTTGAAATACTCCTGACATATGGAGAAACGAGCTTGTGGAACTTCCTGTTACAGGAATAAGTGAAATAACAAATTTAATTATTTTACAAAGACTGAGATGCTTCTAATCATAAGCAAGAATATGCATATTCATCACTTCGTATGCAGATGATTTTCCCAGGGAGGTATCTGGAGGAATAAGAAACATAGAGTTGTTTGGGGTCTAAATGAATCTGATACCAATGGTATTAGTGAAATGATATTGCAGAAGCTGGATTTAAGATCTGATCCCACCTTACAGGCCCTGCACTTCACATAAATGAAGACTGTTAACCTGCAGTGCTCACCATCTCTGTCTTCAATGTGATGTGATGATCACTTTTCTCATATTTACGAGAGGAATCTTACCAATGTGTGTAAATACCTGATGAATGGATTAAAGAAGATGGAGCAAAGGGTTTCTCAGTGGTACCCACTGACAGAACAAGAGTCAATGGGCACAAATGGAAATATTCTGTTTAAACATAATAGACTTTTTTACTGTGAGGGTCAAATCCTGAAACAAGAACAGAGGGTATGTGGAGGATAATTTGAATAACATTGTAAATATTCAAAACCCAACTGGACACAGCCCTGAACATCCTGCTCTCACTGACTGAACATCCTGCTCTGCACAGCGAGGTTGCACTAGATAATCACCAGAGCTGCTGTCCAACTTTGTTCTGTGACTCGGTCAAAATAGTAATAAACCTTATGACCATCACAATGATTGTTCTTGTTTGAGCAAACTACCAGTATCTTCACTTAAGAAGAAAATAAACTGTATGACTTTCATATCCCCTATAGATAGAGTATCCAGTATTAATGGAAGATTACAGAATTTACTTATAATTATTTTTAAAAAATCTGGATGTTACTGATTTTCAATAGCGCAGAACTAATTAATGTATGTGAGCTCTCCGCTCACATACATTACTGTGGTAATACTAGGCGGTTATTATAGAAGGGTTTTTATTTACAGATCTCTAGGGATGTTGCAGATGCATTATGCAGTTACACCTGATTTCATACAATCCTAGAAAAATCACACTGGAAAGGACTTTAATCCCAAAGCAAATTAGCCTAATCTGCATGATAAAGCTCTTAAGGATCTTCAAGATGGAGACTCCAAGAATTTCCCAGGCAATCTGCTACTGTACTTGGAGGAAGATTTCCCTTACAGCAAAAATGAATCCTGCTTCCTATAATTCTTATTTTATCTACCTTAACCATGAAAAATAGGGTCTTTTCAACAGCCTTTTATGTACTTGAAATGTTGATGTCTCCTTTCTTGACTGAACAAGGCTATGTTTTCAAGATCTGCGATCCCTCTTACTGACCATACCTGGACTCCTTCCAGTTAGTCCACATCTTTCTTTAATTTATACAAATTACATAAGAGAAAGGTCTGGCTTTATAAATGGAGTACCTGCACGCACAGGAATTTTAGGGGGTTTAGGGAATAAACCAGAAAAAATGTTGGCTTTTGGAACAAACCGAAGCTTTAATAATATTACAAAAAATGCCTTAGAGGGAAAAAAAAATCCTAGAATATCCTGAAGGTCTCCAAACCTTGTTCTCAGAGCAAGTACTTCTAGTGGTTTAAGATGCTACTACTTTTCTGCCAGAGAATAGCAATGTTGGATATATTCACAGAAATTAAGTCCAGACAATGATGCGCTTCTAATTTAACCTGTTATATAAACCCCCTGCATCAAGAACAAGACTTGCTAGCCAATCTAGGCATATCTTTCAGAAAGGCAGCCAATCTTGATTTAAAGACTGCCAATGATAAGGATTATACCAGATCCCTAGATAAATTATTCCAATGGTTAATTACCTAACCTAATTGCTAGTTTGAATGTATCCAGCTAAAGCTTCTAGTTATTGGATACTGTTATGCTTTTGTTTACTGAACTAAAGATCCCTCTACTATCAGAAATATTTCTTCAGCTGCTCACTGTAATGCAGCTGTCTCAAATATTGGCTTACTTCAGTAGCCCTCTTCAGTAGAGGGCTACTATGTCTGTCAGTAGTTTACTTAGTGTGTTTAGTGTTTGTTTATTTTTTTGGGATACCAGAACAACTGAGGTTCAATCAATATCTAGTAGTGCAAACAAAGATAACTACAATGCTTTTGAAGCTATTTTGTAGTGATCCAGATCAGATCTTTATTGTTTCTGATGCACTGTATATAGGTTTCTTGTATCTCATGCAGAATGTCCCTTGCACCAACATCTTCCCTTTTCATCTAGTAGCAAAGCAGGTGAGAGGGTTGAGCGAGTGACTTGAAAGCTCAGCTCCACTTCGAAAGTGTGACTGAAGCAACTTAGTCTGTTAACTTAAGAAAGCTAGTTATTTGAATGAGTTGGATGCTTCATAAAATGGTGGTTTGCACTTTTAAGGATCTTGAAAATTGTCCGTATAGTCTTAGACACAAGAAAGATAAACAGAACTGTGGTCATCTGTCCCCTCCATAGTGTGTGGACGTCCCATTTAAAATCTGCAGCTGCAGTTTGTCCTCTGGTAGCGTTACTGAGTCGTGTCTTCTTCACGAGATTATTTTGTGTCTGGTTTCCCTGGAAACTTTGAGCATAAACAGAGGATGTAGGTGTTTTGTCTACTGAGAATTTCTTGATATTTGGCAGAATGGACAAGTAGCTGTTGCACATGTGCAAACTGATTCAAACATGCATGTGCAGTGAACTGGATTTGTCCTGGATATGTTGAATATAACAGCACAGACACTGGAAGTGTGATATTTACCAGACACATCTAATCTCTGCATCTGTGTTGTAGAGTCAGTCCACTTATGCACAGCTAATTTGCCACACCTAGAATATATTTAACATATTGTGTGTTTGTAAAGGTCATTAAGGTCACTTGAGTACTGCATGTTACGTGTATCCTGAACGCAGTGGGCACTGGCCTTGTGCAAACGAGTGTAACTTCTTTGCTCAATGGATGCATTGACAGCCACTGCAGTGGGGCTTAGGCACTGATGAAAAATAGGTAATCAATCCATTCTTTCATTTGGTTGTAATTCCTGAAAGAATAAGTAAATGTGTCTTGCCTTGTCATTTTAATTCAAACTGAATAGATTTTATCTCCAAGATACTATTGTCCTCCTTTTGATCAATTTTTCAGAGTTTTAAGATAATATCGTAGTGAAACTATTTAGAGTTAGCACTGAAAGTTTTTCCACTTATTTTTTTTTTAATTAGCTGTGTATTTCACTTGTAAAATCAGAGGAAATCTATTAATGTTGGCTAATTAACAGGAGATTCCACAAGCCCTGAATTGTTTAATTCCACAAGTTCCATAGCATTGCACTCAAACCAGAATACAGACATTTAAATTGCTACTTTCTCAGACACATTTTATTGCTCTTTTACTGTTTGTAGATGTTAAAAAAGTAGAAGATAAGATCATTTAGTCCTTTTTTTTGTTATTACCATTCTTTAAAGCAGTGTTAGACAGCACTTCCTTCTAACAAAGGAAAAAGAATGGGACCATCATTACAAATCCTATCACATAAAACAAGGAAAGGAAAGAATCCAAGCAATGTTGAGAGAAGGCAATATCATGATAAGCATCTTCACTCTCTGTGCCATACATAGTTTGCCTCAAAAATTACTTTGATCTAATACACAGCCTTTGATGTAAAGAAATTAACCATCTTCTCTTCTCTTGGTGAGATGAAGGTGAGCCCATATAGCCAGCTTTAGTGGCAGGATATTTTGTTACCTTGGTTCACTTCCCCTTTTGTTCCCAGAATGTTGATGTGTGTGCGCTGCTTTTCTCTTGGTCCCTTCTGAGGCTGCCAAATGTTTGTTTTCCAGACAAGCAGCCGGTTTACTCCAGGGTCTGCTCCAGGTGCAGTATTCAAACCACACTTAGTCTGAGTCCCCCCCTCCCGACTCCAATAGTGAACAGTCCCTAATGTCTTTCTTTACCAGTGTCCTGCATCATGCCTCCTTGGCATGAAAATTACCATGCGAATGGCTACAGCATAGCTTTGTCATTATTTCAGGCACTCAGAACTGAAAAAGCCCATAAAATTACCAATGGTATTTCAAGACCTGGGGGCATTATGTATGTTCTAGTTCCAGCACTTACTAGTGTGGGTATGAGCCAGAGCACACCAGCTGAGTGGGGACTCAGGACTCAGCATACAGACGTAGGTAGCCGCCAGAACCAGCAGTAGCCAACACCAATTACATCAAAACAAGTAAAAAAGTTAAATCCACCCATATATATATGTATAGGAGTGGATTTATGCAGTAATAGATGCATATGTGACTTCTAGGGTGTTTTTTTTCATTTAGGAGTTCGTTCTTCCTCACCAGCTGTAACATTTGAAGGAGGACAATATCACCACAACATTGCACAGGGTTAATGCTTCTGTAGAGATCCTGACTCACAATATGTGTTTCCTTGTCTCTCGTATGTGGAGATTATGCATCTTTTGGGCTGATAACTACTGTTCATTTAGCTCAAAGAGTAAAAGCTTCCATTTTTTGTTTCTCCCTGCCTTCTGACTCATAATGACTGCACTCATACAGTCTCTTCTTCTGGCTGATGTGTAAGTGCAAAACAACAAATACATTTGGCTACACAGTGGTTTGGTCCCAGAATGTGTAAGTCTTAACTATTTAATTAGGCAGCAATCAATCTGAATGTGTTCAATATATTCTCTCATCATTGTAGCACTTGTAGGAGCCAGCATGTTACCTGGCTCGTTGTCATTCCTGATTTCAAAGTGAATGGGAGATCATAGGACGTAGTGACAGTTTTAAACTCAGACAGAAAGCAAGATCTTTTAACGATGATTATCTGATCACCCTCTGAGAATAAGTGAAAGGTTATTAGCAATCACATATTGCCATATTTTCTGATTCAGTGCTGCCTGTGTTCACTGGCTTGGGTATGCCTTTTATCAGATGATAACTGGACATTCATAATTGGTTGTCCTGATGGCATGCAAAGTTTTAGATCAGTTACACTCTCAAATACTAGAATATGGACTGGCTTAATTTCTAGTGCCCTTCTGAACAGAAAAAGTTACGTGTGAAAATCAGTCCTGAAACCTCTTTCTATCAAAGAAAGAGTATGATGGGGTTTTATTACATTTTTATATGAGCTAGAAAGAAAAATTAAACAGGCATGAACAGGTTCTTAAATAGAGCAGCTAATGAAATGAAGAGAAAGTAGTCATTATTCTAAGCTCTATTGCTTAGTTTAACACTGCATAGGCATAGATGTCTGCTCACTTAGTTAACTTCATTATTCAGTATATCTTATCAACCCTTGATTGTTTTCAGTTTTCAGCTAAGTGATCAAAACGAATGCCCGAACAAAATTCCCACTGAAGTCCATAGTAGTTTTATCAAAACAAAAAATTTTGAACTTGCCAAAATGAGCAGTCAATAAATATAATAGAAGATTTTAGATGTATGTTTTATAGATGTATGTTTTTTAGATGTATGTTTTATAGATTAAATCTATTAAAGTATTTTGAAAATGGCCTTCATTAACAAAGAGCTGCTTTCCAGACAAATAATTGAATAGTAATGCTAAGGGTCCTGACAGGGTCTCATCTAGAATACTTTCACAGTTTTGAATATCCCTCTGTACAAAAGATAAATCAAAACTGGACACGGTGCAGGAAGAATTTTTTCAGTCCTCCTCCAACCCTCCCTGTAACTTACAGGATGATGACACTGAAAATATGTTTTGATTTTTTTACCTAGTAAAGCAAAAGTTGGAAAAAGTTATAAATAGATCAAAAGTATAATACCAGACCTAGTAAATGATTGTTATAGCCATGAATAAACTAAGAATGAAAATCAGAATATGGCTTCAACTCAGAAGAGCCATAAGATTTCCATTCCTCTGTCCACCAAATCTCATCAAAATCTGTTTCCTGTGTTCACATCAAAAGAGCTATCCCAAACTGTAGCAACTTGAAGACATGATGCCGATATATTCTTTTTCATTTTTTGTTTTGCCAAATATGTTTGGGTTTTGGTTTTATAAAGATTTTATTGTAGACTTCTTAGTTGGCTTTGATTACTTTTAGTTCCTAACAAAGCTCAGATACCTTTATCAACCTTCAGGCCTGAAAAAGTACATAAACAAGTCTGTCTCTTGTAGAATCACAACATCAAGTATATTTTTGTATAAGGAAATTATATGTTGAAAGGTAAAGCAACATATAATTAATAGCAAATCTGACTAATGACGGCTAAAATACATCAAAGCATCTTCCAGCCCATTGGCGAGTATACATGCTTTTGGCAAACTATTAAATTCCAAGCAAATTAACTTCTTTTCTAACTAGGGATTTTTTTAAGTTTTATAGTGGGAGATGCTGATTGAAGCTTTGATTCATTATTAAAATGATAGGTACATGTCATTAGCTCATGCAGTTGATGCATAAATTGGTACATGGTCTTCCTATAATATTTTACTTTATGACTGCTGAACATACAGTACTCCCACATGTGTACAAATACAATCATTTTTATGGTAGTTCTGTTTGTGTCATACACTTGGGACTTAGGTCAAGGGCCAATGTAATAAAAGGAGACCCTTGAGGGAGTTCCCTTTTCTGTTGGTTTTGTTGATGCTGTTTCCATCACTTTGTTTTACACATTGATCAGAAGCAAAATAAAGGCTTAGATACTCTACATGTAATTTTTATAAATCTCTGGATGTTTATGGCCAAAACACATTACAAGGACTATTCTAAATTTCTGCATAATGCATTACATTGACTTCCTTCAGTGAAGAGATCGTTAAGGTCTGTTACCTAAGGAAGTTCTATCAAGAAAAGTTATTCGGTGCTGAATTACAGATTATCCAGACTAGAATTAGATTGGGATCTTCAAAGAAATCACAAGGAGTTCACTAGTACAGAAAGTCTGGTCATCTTTCTACTTTTAAAACTTTCACTGTTGAGTTGAAAACTATATCAAGAAAATAATTACTGGGAAAGCTATATAGGTTTTGAGAAAGACCTCACGCAGGTCTTCATTTGTATATATAGTTCACTCCTGATTCTTTGTCTGCATTGTGGTTAAATGCTAAGTGAGTCATCAGGAGGAAGCTGCCTTTTTTGTCCTATTATCAAATATTTTGAAGATGGCTGTGCTGTCTCCTCTAACTCACTGGGTCTTTCCTGAATATTGATTATCACATGAGGACTCAATGACATCATGAGGCCTTGCCCTTGAGGGCTGAGCCTAAAGTGAGCACGGAAGAATTACAAGGTTTCAAGAAGCCCTCAGTTCAAAGTATCCTCACAGCTCTGAGTCAACTTTCCTTCATTGATGCTACATTTTCATAGCATTGTTCAGCTCTAATGATGAGAAGCCAGTTGCACAATTAAGATAGATGCAGACTTGTTTCTCTACTTACTAATCTCAAGAAGCTGTTGTGTTTTATGTTTCATCTAACAAGAAGTGTAAGGTGGAGCTTTGAGAACATGAGAACGTGTTCAGACCCATTTTCTGATGGAGTTTTTTCAGACAACTCTGAAATCATATATGGCCATCATCCATCATTAACAGCTGGTTTAACTATTAGAGCAACCAGTTCTTCATCAGCTGAGTAGTATTCTGGTTATGTGCTTATACTGAAGTACAGACAGAAAGAGAGGGAAAATAGCAGAAAAACATGAGAAAGATGAGATGTTTGATTAAAAATTCTAGTTCAAAATGAAGAAAATTCATAATCTCCTACTCCAAATATTTTAAAGTACACACAATATTCACATCTGCTGCTCAGAAAATACTCTCATCTCCCTGATTATAGAATTATTTCTTTCTATGACCCTTATCACTGTTGTAATGCAATACTGTATCATCATTTTTAAAACTACTCAGTTAGAATGACTTAGTTCTACATTTCTGATCTGCTCTCTCCTACTGCCTGGCAAGTGTTGTAGCAAAAGATTTTTCTGAAGTTATGGCAACATGTCATAAGAGTTCTTTTATTTTTCTTTAACTCAGAAAAAATGCAATTAAATAGAAATAAGAATTACTTGCAGTCTCACTTCACTGTAAACAGACTTTCTTCACTTGGAAAGTATTACAGCAATTGATTTCTTTGCAGATCTTCTGAAGATGTTCTTATTACTTCTGAAAAAAACCCATCCATAACAATCACATTTGTCGTTTGCACACGTCTAAATCTGGAGTCATAGGTAGACATATTTTAGTTTTCCATCATACTCCAACCTGGAAACAGTGGGGTATCAGGAGCTGATGCACAAGGAAATCAAACAGCATGGCCATACAGGCAGCAATACCCATGAGAGATGTAGGGCAGGGAACTGATACTAACCAGTGTGCTGCTCCTGAAATAGTGTGGTCTAAACACTTGATGTGTACAATGGTAACTTTAAGAATCAAAGATGAACTCTGTTGAAAAAAGGATCAATTCAGCATGCTAGGTTGGCAGAGAGGAGCTCTAGATCACTAGTAAGGGAATCAAAAAAGGAAGAGGGGTACAAAGGACTGTGAAAGACAGTCCTTTGAACCTCAGTGTGTGGGTCACAATAGGGAAAGGGAAGAAGGAAGTAGATGTGGGGCAGAGGACAAGACACACACTTGATAATCTACAGATATTTTGCACGGTGCAGAAGCCCATGGCGTACTCTGAGAAGGGAGCTATAAGTTCCTCGATAGGAGAAGCAGTGGCTGGGAAAGGGAAAGAAGGAACAGTCACGGCTTTCTATTTGAGGGCATGTGGGAAACCAATTACATCCCAAAGCAACTCATAATGACTTCCATAAGACATTTTAGCTTCATCCTTCCCCAACATAAAAGGGACAGACAAACTACACGGCCTGCCACAAGTGGGTTTTCTCACTGGGTTTGGTTGGCATATTTTAGTAGACTTTTTTTTTTAATACCCTGGTTTTTTCTTTTAAAACTAGCTAAAAACTGAATGTCTCTGTTCATGTAAGATTTTAGAGCACCAACATCTGCTTTCTTTCTAAATCAACACAAATGTAAAATGATGCTGACATTTTCTACATACGGGATTTCAGTAAAAGAAATTGCTTTTTTAAAAAAAAAATCTAAAGGGATTATAAATTTTCAAACCCAAGTAAGAAAACAGGCAGATAACCAGATGACCAGGCGAAGAAACTGGCATCCCAAAAACTGTGCCAGGCCATAAGAAGCGCTTGCTCACTGTCAGAGATTTCACAAAACTAAGGTGTCTCACTAACCATTTCAGTCCCAATAAATTAACATTATCTGACAGTAAACTATGCCACTGGTAAATCTCAATAAATTGAGAGTATTCATGCAAGGGTGAGTTTGAATGTTTATCTGCAAAGAGGCGTCAGTTACTTATCTCCACTCCCGTTGAATCTAGTTCAGCTGTCTTCCTGCTGGCTGGTGGAATATGTGAGTTTGTTACTGGGTAAGCATCACTGGTAGTGATGATATAAAATAAAAAATTAAAAAAAAAAATTTAGAAGTAAAACAATAAAGCAACTTAAAACTACATGAGGAAGCACAAGATACCTCCCTGGTAAACAAAGCGCCAATTGAAAAACTTCACTTGTCAGAAAAAGATTTTTTTGGTTTTCATTATGATGGTCACTCTGGTCGTTAGTCACCACTGCACAGTCAGCGTCAGTTACCCACTCAAGGAGACTATTAGATTTATCCATTTGCCTCTGAAGTCTGCGGGATACCTTCCTTGAGATTCCACATGAGCCATACCTGACTTATTTTAAATCGCTGCCTCCAACTATTCAGCAACTCTTGTGTGGAGGAGCTGAATTATCCACACAAAAGGTACCATGCCAGGATTACGAACGCATACTTACTACCCACTATGCCACAAGCTGGAGAGCATGGTTATTAAGTATCAAAGACAGAGTTTTTTAAAGAGAAGGATTAGTCACAGAAGCAATATTTTTTTTTCTTTCTCACTAAACAACAGAAAGACAGTGTCAATTAAAAATAAACCGTCCCTTATTGTAAACAATAATGTCCATAGGTGTTAACATAGTAAAAAATTTCTTTCTGTACGTCTTCTCACTGCCAATGTTATAACACTGCACTGGCAGAAACCACAAATGTGACACTTTGGAAGAAAACTGGTATATTAAAAAGTGCTACAAATTCAGAATACATGACTGAGTATTTTCTGCTGTTAATTTACATAAATTTGGGATGTCTCTTACTTATTACTACTCTCATGATATTTTCTCTCTCCTGAAAAATATAATTTTCCTGTATGTGCATATATGTTAAGAGTGAAATATTTCTTCTGTATCCGATAACCTTAAAAAACAATGTGCAACAATCCCTGATGGTTTTCGCAAGGTTTGCTTATATAATTTTATCATAACAGAGTGAGTGGAAATTCAGAAAAGGGTTTGAAATGATACATACTGATAGGCACAGTTCTATAAAAGTAAGACGAGAACACCTATCAGAAATTAAAAAACTTGTAGACTCACTTCATGCTGAGATAGTAAACTTATGGATAGGATTAATGATTGCAATACTAACAACTAAGCTGATCACTGAAACTACATTTTGCACACTATTTCTTTGGTTTAGTCTTTATTATGATTATCCAGCTTTTTAAGAAGACCCAGACTCATCTTCATTTCTTGCAAATCAAGCTAGAGAAATGTTTCTGCCTTCAAACAACCACTTACCCTCAAAGTTTCTAAATGGTTATGTAAAAAGACTTACTTTTCAAGTCTACAATGGACATTAGTTCAATCCTTCATCTGCAACTGGATTTCCAGAGCAATGTATAGCCTGTTGCTATCCTATTTATTGATCTATAGCTGTAGAGAGCAGTGATATGTCACTGTTCTGTTTTCTGAATATCAATTCTAAAGCAGGCACATAAAGATAGAAGGTTTTAAAAGTCACCTCTCCTTGCATGTGTGTATGTATATACACACCACAATGTTTGTAATGCTGTTTTACAGGGGTTGTAGCATAGACAGATTACAGAATCACGATATGAATCAAGACATTTTTAAATAATCTAGAGGTCCCATTGAAGTCATTTGACTGACTGCCTTGTAGGCAAAGCATATGACTCAGCAAGAGACCGCCTTCCCAAATTCTTTTTCCGTTAAGAATGGGGTGTGACAAGAAAAATCACATATGATTTCTTTGGTGAAAACATGTTAGCCATATGAGTTTGGGATGGCTATATTTTTGGGGGGCACAGCAAATTAGTAAATTATGTTGGTCATCCTGAATATGTATCAGCGTGGCATTTTTACCACATCACACAGTCACTTCTATATTGTTCAAAATGCAGCGGAAAACCCAGGCCTTTTTTTTTTTTTTTTTTTAGACAGAAATTATTTTAAAATTTTTTGTTAGGACAGGTTTTCCTCATATAAAAATTATTCCATAAGATACATGTAGAGAGGAAAAGATACAGTAAAATACAGGTATTTTAAGATTAACCATTGTCTGTTCTTCAGACACAACAAAGCTGTTCACAACATGAGTCAAATTCTTCCACACAGGAGAAGCAGGGCATGCTGTCCAGTCAGTCCCTGGTAGTAGAGCATATGCTTACAAGCCACGAGAATCACCTTTTTCATTCAAAAAGTTTAACAGATTTATCTCTCCTTATCTTTGTAAGCACTTAGCATAAGTGATAGAAAATACGTTTTGGGAAAAGGATGACAAACTTTTGTTGAGTATGGTTGACCAGAAGCCAGTGTGCTCCTGGAGACAATTCAGGGGTTAAGTAAGGTATAAGATCTGATTCATCCTTTGAAAATGGACAAGTTCTTTGAAAATACCTGTGCTGATTTGTTAAATTATCTTACTGATGATCTACTTGAAAGAACTGTTTCTGTTTTATTCATGATTGCCGTCCTTCTCACTTTTTCCACGTACTTGTTTCCTTGTCTTCTGCGCAGTTTTTTTTACAGAGTTTATAATGGGAACTCCATGTGTGGAGTAGCTATAAAGTGGGTGCGAAGAAAAACAAGAATTAAGCATACTTAATGTTCTTTTACTTTTGAAAACCTTTGAGCATAAAGAGGTAATCAATGTTTCTCTTTTTTCCCTGTTTTGTTTAAATTGCTCTTCTAATAATGCTTCAGACAAGAGGAAAGCAAACTCCTTCCTATTTTGATGATAGGGAAAGGGTTACACAGTCTGCACAGAAGTCACGCATATGGAAGGACTAATGACTCTGATGAGCGAGGGGCTGTTACAGGCTACACAAAGACAAGGTCAACAGTTCCTGTGTGGTCAAACAGCAAGAGAGGACTCCCTCTGAAAGCCGGACGGTTGGGACTCACTGCCCGCACTCATGACTGTCCCTGAGACTCAGGAAACATGAGGCTTGGTCTCAGCACATATAATATATCCAAATTTTATTCTAAATAACACCTCTCATTTACAAATCTACTGATATTGAATAACAATAACTATACACGTGTGGTACCCCAGGAAGAGACAGTTCTAGGGATTTTTTTCTGTGACACTTCTGAAAAGTTCTCATGCTTGAAAAACAAATTTCTTCATAAGAAATATATACATTTCATCAAGAACTTAGGCAAAGTCATGTCTTTAATGCTTTCAGATCAAAATGGAAAGAAATTCACCCAGGAGTAGTCAACTGTCCAATGTTCAGGACACCTGCAAAGTCTAGTAGATGCAAATTCAAATATTTTATCTGCTGAATTCACTGCATGAATAAAATGGGTGAACAAAAGCTTTTCACAGCATTTTTACACATGCTAGGTGAGTAGTTCTGCTGCCAGACTTTTTTACATAGGTTTTTGGCAGTTTCATATGTTGTACTAAGCAAAACAATTTATAAATCTTGAAGTCCTGAAGAGGAGGTGTAACTTGTTGACTGGGGTGCTCTATTTTGTTTCCCAATGGCCCTTACTCCAGAGGAGTTCTGATGTTGGTCCTGTGATAAAACTTGGTAGGAAGTGCTACCTGTGCAGTACTAGAGCTGTTTCTCCACCAGCCTCTGCTCAGGACTTACTTTTAGCCATTTCACTGTGCCTTAATTGATTACAAAGCAAGAGGACGTGACACTCATAAGAGCAGCCAGATCCTGATTCACAGATGTAGATTACGTAGTCAGAGGAAAACAGAGCAGTTTAATTAACCTTTCAGAAACTACTGCAAATTAGCTGTCTCTGACCATTTTACCTCTGTAGGCAGCTAAACTGTAAATCTGCTATTTTGTGATTATATTTGCAAATGCCCCTAATGGGCAATGTTCACCTTCAACATACAAGAGTGCAGACAGGGAGAGTAAACAATGATCCTTCTCTCATCATTGATCGATAATCCATCTTTTGCTCCCCCTTGTTATTTGAGTATCTGCTCTACTGATACTGCTGGACTTGGAAAATTTCAGTATCCACTTGGGGAAGATTCTAGTCAAAGGAAAACTGATGAATATTCCTCATTTGACATCTAAATATCAATTAATAGGGACAACATAGACCTTTAATGTTTCCTCATGAAAACATAATGGAAATGGAGTCTGACTCCTTCTCCTTCAGAGATGCCCGTGTGTTCATTATGCCATTGGTCCTCAGTAACTCCAAACTGTATTTCTCTTAGTGGTGAGTTGTCCCTACCTCAACACCAGTGTCCACCAAAGCTGCCCTGGCATTTACTGTCCTCGGATGGACAGAGGAGAGAAAATATAATGAAAGGCTCATGACTGGAGATACGGATAAGGAAAGATCACTCACCAATCAGCTTTACGGGCAAAACAGACTTGGCTTGGGGAAATTAATTTAATTTATTGCCAAGTAAATCAGAGTAGGGTGATGGGAAATAAAACCAAATCTTAAAACACCTTTCCCCAAACTCTCCTTTCTTCCTGGGCTCAACGTCATTTATGACTTTCTCTACCTCCTCCCCTCAACTGCAACAGGGAGATGGGAAATAGGGGTTGCAATACATTCATCACAGCCACTGTTTCCTCCTCACAGTCTTCCCTTACTCCAGTGTGAGCTCCTACCCATAGGAGACAGTCCTCCATGAACTTCTACAAGGCAAGCTCTTCCCATGGGCTTCAGCTCTTCATGATCTGCTCCAGAGTGGGTTCTTTATCACAAGGTGGAGATCTTCAGGAACACTGCTCCATAATGGGTCCCCCATGGGTCCACAGGTCCTTCCAAGAGCCTTCTCCAGTGTGGGGTCTCCGTGGAGTCACAACCTTGCTTAGGTGCATCCATGTGCTCTGATGTCGTGTCCTCCACGGGCTACAGGTGAATATCCACTCCACTGTTAACCCCTGTGGGCTGCAAGGGCATAGCCTGCCTTAACACAGTCTTTAGCATGGGCTGAAGGGGAATCTCTGCTCTGATGCCTGGAGAACCTCCTCCCCCTCCCCTTCTTCACCGACCTTGGTGTTTGAAGAGTTTTTTCTCTCACTTATTCTCACTCCTTTCTCCCAGCTGCTGTTCTGCAGCAGGTGTTTTTTGCCCTTCTTAAATATGTTATCACAGAGGTGCTACCAGCATCACCAACTGACTTTGCCTTGGCCACCAGTAGGTCCAGTTTGGAGCCAGCTGTTATTGACTTTATCAGACTTGTGGAAGCTTCTAACAGCTTCCCATAGAAGCCGCCGCTGTAGCCTCCCTACTACGAAAACCTTACCATGCAAATGCAATATATTCTTCATTTTAATCAAATTCTTTCTTTCATCTTCTTTCCAACACTTACTTAGGTATCTTCAGGTGAGAGGGCTGCCCAGCGGCTGGCATGATGCCTCACAGTACCCTTCTGTTTCAAATACAGAGTTCTGTCAATACAGACTTGTTCCCCTAAACAGTTCCCTTTTCACCAGCCAATGTTTGTCATTGAGAATATGATTTACCGGAAGCTTCCCCTTCAGTGTTAACTTTCTCCAACATCTTACTGCACTGACTGAAGGGGGACCAACCTGATATCTCTGTTATGGTCTGGTCTCTGGGTTTTTTGTCTAAATGGTTCTTTAAAGGGTTTATAATTCCAGTGTCACTCTCTAGCAGTTTACAGCTCATGCTACAGCTTTCCAGGAGTCATGCAAAAATTTAATACATTAGCAGAGAGAACAGCTCCATCGCATGCCAGATTTGCCTCTAGTTGGGTGATAATACTAATTTCTGTACCACTCTGCCAAACAGCACTCTCCTGATTTCTCTACACCCCTCCCTGGCAGTCCTAATTGCCTTTTCATGCCATTGGAAAAATATCCCTTTCCTTTCAGTTCTTGTAAGGAGTAAAAGCACATTACATCAGTTTTAGCAAACAGATTTTTATTTTTTTTTATAAAGCAATAGAATAAATATATTTGGCAATCAATTAAGACAGCTAGAAGAAACCTCTCAATTCTAGCCCTTTCATCTGGCTCTTGAGAAAAGAGACATGTCCAGATGACAATCATGCTTAAGCTATCCTTTCTTCCTCATATAGAAAGATAAGGTTCATAACATGTACTTGGAAAAAAAAAAATCTAGTTACAATCCAAGCTACTATGTGCAGTGAATTAGATCTGTCCTTCGAGAAGCTTTAATTTGTATGTCTGTTTTCTGGAGACTTTCCTAAGTCAGCTAAGAAAATATCCCAGATTCTGCTTGTGTGAATGCACATACAAGTAAATGCCTCTTGGATCACAGAATTACTTCTGCAAGCCAAACATACTCCTATTAGGAGCCTCACCTCTGATTCTGATCTCACACCACTGTTAGACCAACCCAACTGAGAGATCAGAAAGAACAAGAAATTAGAAATTTCATGTCTTTTGATAATAAGTAGCTTTTTAAAAATGAGTTCCACAAGTCTCAATGGAAATTATCCTGATAGACAAGTTATTTATTGGCAAAACTGCATTATATTATGGCCCTGATCCAGTGGAGGACTTAAGCATGTGCTTACTTTTTAGCATGAGAGCATTCTCATTGGTTTCAATACAGCTTCACATATTTAAAGCTAAGCTGTGTTTAAGTGCTTTGCTGGATTGTGGCCTGTTTCTTCTGTCAATAACAGGAACTTAATGGAGATTGTAGCTGCTACGGAGAGATGATATAAGTTTAAACAACTGAAAAAGATCAGACTGTATAGGACTGTTGAGTTCTGTCAACCTTGCATTTATTTTAGATCACACTACGCTGATTCTTCTTACAAATTACAAGTACAATTTTCTTATTTCCTTTATTTACTTCTTTGTCACAAGTATCCTGAATCATCTTTTTATTCAAGCAGATGGAAACTGAACATGTGTGACCACTGCTGTTGTAGAATAGCTGTTCCCTGGCTGATCTTGTAATTGAGGAAGACTGATTCAGAAGATTCAGAATGAAAACAACAGTATTATTTTGATATGTCTTCATATAACAAAGTGATGATTTCTAGCTCCTCAAGTATCTCCACCACACAGGACTACACTAGGTCTCTGATATGTCTTTCAAGTAAAAGAATACTTCTTGAGGAGATTTTTTTCTGTGCGACTTTCCTAGGGCAAGTTTAATAAATGAGCTTCTCAGCTGTCTTTCCTGTAGTGAGTGACTTTGCTTGAGATTTGCAACCTGAGATTGGCAGGTAGTAACTGTGCTGTTGGGCACCTTTGTTCCTATGGTCATACCATTATCTCCTTTGAAGAAGGGCTTGGAGGTAGGCTGGTGAGTACTGGCAGATTACCATTATTATATTCTTTATTATAATGTGCTTTAACATTATAAGGAAAGGCGACACCAATTCATTTAGTATTTCTACTTCATCTTCTCTACATTGCCTCCCAGGGACATTACAAATTGAAGATGTACAGTTACATAAATGTCTATAAAGTTGTATAAATTATCAAATATTATTATCATTATCTGCCATAACTAAGTTGCTGAAAAGACACATTCTTTTAATGGTCGTACTAATGAAATCTCAGAAAGATCATTGGATTCATACACCAAGAAGAGCTTTATAGATAAGTAAGAAAATATAGTTATCGTTTCTAGTGGCTCCAGTAAGTTTCTAAAGGAATATATTCTGTATTCCAGATGCAGTAAATATGAGTCCAGGCGAAGTGCCTCTGCATCACTGCTCTGTTTTCTGTACTGACAAAATATCTACGCATAAAAATATATTTTATTGGGAAGCCTTTCCCTGTAGTCACCTGAATGCTGTCATACCTTCAAGTACAGCATTCTTTGAAATAATGTGCAACAGAGAGGCAGCTACAGATATCTTATGTCTAATGAAAAAGCCTTCTGTGTTGGGCTTTTGAGGCAGATAAGACTGGGTATGCCTGAAAAATTAGGCCACTCTGTAGTCTACCTAAACTGCTGACAACTGAGCATCTTGGGGGCAGATTTTTGTCACTGCGTCATCAACTCAGGTGATGAGTTTTGAGATTTTGACATCCATATGACCAGATTGCAAAGCCTTACGTGTGCTGTTGTGACAGTCCAAGTGTCGCATTCATCTGCACGTTGCTGTTCCAGGTGGGTGTGTCACATAGCACCTATTCTGCTGCATTAAGATAGGCATAATCCTTCCCCTCTTCACTGCTCAAGAAGCCTTCTGGTTCTCTGGGTGTATGGAGCTAGAGCTGTGAAAAGGCACTGGGGAACTGTTATGACTCCAAACATTTTTGCTGTGTTCTCATAGGCAGTTTTGACAAGAAACTCAATTGGGCTTTTAATATGCCCACGTGTATAAGTTGAAAACATTGCTAAAATAATGTTTGGTGAAGGGCAAAAGTAGTAGCAAATATCTGAGTCTAAGTAAGCTTACTGTGAAGTGAAATTAAGCAGAACCTTAATTCCTGAGTTCTTTAGGGGAACTCTGCCCCACCGGGCATCCAGGTCACTTGGCAAACGTTGGCCTCTGAGTTCTTTTTTAATACTGAAGGCTATAACCATGCTAGATCTCTTTGTTGTCAACAAGGACAAAACAGAGATTCAGTGCTACTTTTTATAGACTTTTCAACTTCGTGTATTCCTGCTCCACACATCAAACTGATGGTTTGATGAAAAATGTATTTTTTGTGTCTATAAATCTTCTCTCACAAAGCTGTTGATACAGGTATAATTTAGGGATGGAACAGGAAACCTGGTGGTTTAGAAGTCCTTCTGACCTTCAATATTCAAATTTATCTTTTTCATCATTCATATGAAACGATTCTTCTTTTGACATGACATAATAGATGGAATTAATTTAAAAATACATACATTATAGATTATTTGTAAGAAAGCTAAAGCAATACAGCTATATGCTGTACAGCTACCTATAGGGTTTATCAAGAAAGCAGTGTTTAAACTTACAATAACTGTATTGAAGTATCATCATAACTTGATGGCTCAGATAAAATACGCAGAATAAGCATTACCGTATCATAACTTGTTAATAAAGGCAGTAAGAAAACAACTATCTTTGTCTGTACTGAAAATAAGAGAACAAATTGCAAAACACAGACCAGGAATTTCTACACTTATTCAAGAATATTTTTCTTACATGGAGTACGTTTCACTCATGCCAGTATTAAATGAGAATAAATGTGTTATGTGAAAAGCAGCAGTACGAAGAGAAAAAGCCAATGCAATATATAACTTAGTTTTCTAGAACTGTTCATGGAATTTATAACATGTAAAGGAAAAGCAATAATCTGCAAAATGAGAATGAGAATATAAAGTACGTATGTACAAGTTTCTGATTCAAAAATAAATTTACTCAACTCTTGAGAAAATAAACTTTTAACAAAGCAGTTCTGAATTCTGAATAGAAACAAACACAAATCTTAATGACTTTCCATTCTATCCTTAATCTAGGAGCCATGATTTTCAAATACAAAAATGTGATAAATTCTTGTGATAAATGTGATAAATTCTTAAACATCTTGCCAAAATCCTTTTGAGCAGTGATTGGATAAAGTCCAAGAGTGGAGAGGATTCATTCAAGACACTGCTGAATTCTCCTGTTGGGAATATAAGCTACATGTGTTTGATAAACCAATGTAATGTGCAAAGTACTTGAGGACTGATATGTAGAAGTGTAAATGATCAATAAATCCTAAAGATTTAATAGGTCATTGTAAAATAGTACAGATTAAAAAGAACCAGTAACTCTACATTCCACATGCATCCTACTCTTTGAAGATAATTTAACTTTTCCCTTGATTCTGTTTTTATTTTGACTAGTTACTGACAAAGAATGCAGAGGTCTGGCTCATGAATAGTACTTTGCAATGATTGCTTGCTAAAATGCTGTGTCTTTCGCAGAAAACCTACACAAATTTTATGCTGATGTCTGAAGGCTTTGTGAGAATATAGATTCTTCAGGTTCCTGGCAGAGCTCAGCTGTGGGGTTTTCTGATGAAGAAGTCAGAAGAAATTAAAAAATATTTTGTTTTCTTGGATTCTTTGCTTACCATCTTGATGTTTTCAAATACAGACTAAGACACATGGGTAAAATTGGTAATATGCTTTTAATAAGCATTATTTCCCCAGCCAGCCGTACCCTTCTACTGCTTGATGCAGAGAATTGTCTCTGAACTCACCCATATGTGCTGTTAAGTGCTATTAAGCATAAGATAGGAGATACTGACTTTTTGTTCCTTCTTATCTTAGTGATAAATGAAAGACAGTATAGCTTACAAGGCAGACCTTTAAGGTAACTGATCTGTGATATAAATTATCTCTTCCCTTCCTAAGAACGAAGGTGATCCAGTTTTTCTTAAGAATAGGCAACCAAATGATTGGTTGAAAATTTCTGGGTTTTTTTTAATATTCTACAAATAACTAAACATAAGTTCAAAAAATCATAATAGTCATTCTCCATGCCTTTTCATAACACAGTCCTCTCTACTTCGTATAGACAAAACATGTTGCAATTATGTTTGAGTATTCCTTGAACCTTATACAGAAAGACTTTCTAGAATAAGAAAACACACAATTTCACTGATCTTTATATGCATGGAGTGTTGAGGTATGTGTTTGAGCTTGCTTTCCAAACTACCCTTAGAGTCAATGGCAAGAACTGGACATTTGAGTCCTGCAGTTAACTCACCATGGAAGTAATATTCAAAATAGGCCAGAAGAGCTATGCCTACAACTGTTACTTTTCTTTGTTGGCTGGAGTCAATAAGACTTTGTGAATTAAGACTAGATATTTAGATCAAATGTATACCTCTTTTTGCATCAAATTAATTCCACCCCCGTCCTTTCTTTAAGTTCATGATCAAGGCAACTTGTAATCATGGACATTAATATTCAAATAATTTTATTTTTTTTTATTCTTAGAACATTTGTAGTGCAACTTTTGTTTACTAATCCCCCACTATGTCTCCATTGCTGGGAGATACTTGGACATACGATTTGTAGGGAATCTCAAAGGCTGTTCATCCTAAACTTTACATATATTAATTTTAGGCAGATGTTATATTGTCAGGATGTTTTCTCTCTTTCTGTTCTCTTCACTGTGGAAGAACATGAAGGAGAAAACAGAGGAACTAAATGTAGAGAGCATGCCCTCTGAATGGATAGCCATGAGTCAAACGAGTTTCTTGCAGAGTCTGCTGTTTATTTTATGATAACCTTATGACAGGAAAACAATTCCTCATGTATACACAATTCAATTATAGTACTTCTGTGTTTGAACAATTCCTTTCGACCTAGTGGATGTGGGGATAGTTTACACTCGAATAGCCTGTGTGAACAAGCAATGGCAAATGATTGAGTGGAATTCAAGCATACTTCAATCTCTAACGAGCATTTTATCCTACTGTGCTCACACACAGGATAAATAGAAAGAAAAAACTCACCAGGCTTAGTGAAACCTTTCCATATCACCTTTCTTTTTTTCTCATTTAGGAACTAATTTCAAAATGTGTCTTCTCCTAGTTGCACCTGGAGGGCATGGAGAGGAGAGAAAGCAAGTGATTCTGGCAAAAATGTTAGTCTCACAAGAAGAAAACATAAAAAAGTGTTTCTCTTTATAAAGCACTATATTGAATATCACACAGCCTCTTTGTTTTAGATACCAATGCAGCAGCACCTGCAGCATGCTGTGACAATCTGCGCAGGTAGGACAACATCAGCATGTACTACAAATCCAAGAGCCAACTACGTGGTTGGCCTGACCATACGTAAGGGGCCTGTACTATCTATTCACTGTCTTGGTTGTAGCCTCAGTATATCCTGGCATCAGAATAACCATAGGGTTCTTATAAGATTATAGATTAAATTGTAGATTAGAGTAGGTTCATCTCTTGAGTAAGAATTTGGACATGAGATCACAGCATCTAATTTCTTTAAATTTTCTCTCCTAGCCATCCCCTATTTTAAGAATAGGCTCAGACCTGTGATGAATTGACTCTGTGGGCACACCCTTACCCTCTCCAAAGTCCTAATTCTATTGGTGTAGAGTAATATTTGCAAACATTTGACAGATGAGTTATTAATGAAAGATAAGGGTCTATCTAACTGATGTATTTCTGCAGACCGTGTTAGGAGTCTGTTATAATCTCTAGATTCCTGAATATCTTAGCAAACCCATCCTTGAGCGGTAATACCAACAACAAGTGATGATAATGTTATATTCTATTTTTTTCAGAGGTGCAAAGGCTTCTCTTTCTCAGTTTTACACATAAGTAGTGATATTAGTAAAATTTGGAAATATACATGCGCAGCAATTTCCTGCCATCAAAGAGAATATAAGCTTGTTGAGTTTCAGAAAGTCATTAAAAAGGACTGTCTTAGGGCTTTTGAGTTTGGTTTAAGATAGCCAAAGCTGACATTAATCATTTGCTTTTTCAAGTTACATCTACAAGGACATGGGCCCCACAAGAGTATTGCCATGGCTCTTCTCTGCAGTCAGCTGCTCCAAAGATCGGTCATTATTCCTTTACAATATGGATCTAAATACTGCTGTTCTGTGTGCATAAAAACAACTCCATGAGGAGTTTCCAAATCTATCCTGCCATTTTTGTTGGCCCTGCACACAAATATATTCATGCTGCTAAAACGTCTTCCGCTTCTCTCTCTGGAGAGAGAGAATTGCTGCTTCCATTATTAGTTCTGAGAAAAAAATGCTAAAGCTACAGCTAGTACTGAATGCAGCATCATGTTCACTCACAGGATTGAGCAGCCATGCTCATATTGCACCCCCTTGAGCCCTTCACATTGGCTGCCTATAAACCAAAGGATTTGTTTTAAGCAGTCCCTGCTGGTTTTCAAAGCTCTTAATGTTAAGGGACCTGTTTTTTGCAAGACTTCCTTCTCGAGCCTCCTCCCAGTGCATATCCACGAGCTGACACCATATATTTCTGGGCTGCACCATTTAGACTTGCTTGCAACATTAGAATGAGCTTTACCTCCTGCTGTGAGAGCTCAGAGAGCATGCATTTCACTTCTCCAGACTCTCTGTCTTAACCCATGTGATCAATAGTTGTCTCCATTTGCAGTTGTCCAGTTAACACACTTCACTATATTAAGAATCTCAGACACAGTATCTCAAACCCTGAAACACTTTAAATGGGTACTTAATTTTTGAAGTTTAGCGAATGATCATATTTTATAGTTTACAGCACCACAGTTCCTGTCATACTATAGGACAACAAAAAGGTAAGAAGGCATGGATACTCATGTGCATATATGGGGGGACGGGGGGGCGTGTATCTATGTAAGCACCAAAAATACTATGTGGGTCTTTCCAGAGAGAATACACTAGTGTCCAATTTCCTATCGCTGACAATGAGAGAATAAAAAAAGCCTGAACACTTCCCAGAAGTTGCTACATAGAGATGAGTAATTTTTGGATAATAATCTCGTAGAAGCATTTGCTTTTACACTTTGCTATATATGATTTAATCAGAAGAGGCATACCAGAAGGATAATGCCTGGAAAGCCCTGCAGACCTTACGTGCTTCTCACATGTTTACAACAACTCCACATGGTAAAACGTGATAAACATTTGCAGCCAAGCCATGGGCTTGCTGAGTAGATGGACAGTGGTTTGGAAATATTCTACATACAACTAAAATAAAGAAATACTTGGTACTTTCCAAATCAGAATGCATTAGTACAGCTACGGAAGAGTGGAAGTTCCTCCTCCAGTTTTCTCTTTCCCTATTTGTGCTCATGTAGTCAGATCACAGCTCTTAGCTGTGAATGCCCTAAGAAGGTGTCATTATGGCATTACTTTCTTTTCATGCTGACAGTCCCAAGCTTTAGGCTCTGATCTTCTTTTTAACAGAGATTTAATTTCCACAGATTGGTGGAAATGACCTCAGGGACAGTTACCCAAGAGGAGCCGCATCTTGCTGTCATATCCAGATTCTGGCATATTAACAAAGCTCACACACCACTGTTAACATTTGCTGTCTTTGACTGCTACATACAATGCTCACTCCATGCCTTTTTCAAAATCCAAATGAAATTTGCTGTTGAATTTAGTGGGAATAGAATCAGGCTCCTAAGCCTTTTAACCCATAGCGTGTCTAGGCTGCACTGAAGCTGCCTGCATTCAAATAGCCTGGCAGAGCTCCATCCTAGGATCCCCGAAGCTTAAGATCACTTCATTTTTCCTCTCTTTGTGGATCAGAACTAATTGGTTTTGAATGTGTTTTTAGTAGGAAACTTTCCATAATATATTTAAAATTTATATACATCTGTATATTTTTCTGCTGTATTTCCTTGTACTGTAATACTCCTGAGGAAGCTGTCCAGTCCAAATTTCCTTTGGCTCCTCTTCTTTGTCATTTTTTCCTTTTTCCCATTTCTTTAGCTTCTCCCCTTCACATCCCCCACATCCCCCTATCCTGGTGCAAACTGTTTAAATGGGTGTTTTGGTTTGTTTCTTAGGAAAAAAAAATCATCCTTGCTTATTTTCTCAGTAATTGATTAAGCTCAGGAACAAATGTCTGCTCAGCACACACACACAAAAAAAAAGCAAGCACAGAGATGAGTTTTGGAGAACTCACTTTAGATGGCCTCAAAGCAAAGAATAAGTAAATACGTGTCAGGCTTGGATTACCCACTGCTACATCTACCAACAGACTACACAGACAAAAAGGCCTTCTTGTGCTTGGGGGTCACTGTATTAATGCACAAGGTTCACTCAGTAAACATGTGTCCTTTTCAAAAGCTGCCCTTTTCCCAAAGCTGTGGTTTCTCTATCTGTGGTTTTGAGCAAAGTAAGCAGAGCTCTCCGCCAGTATTTCAGGCTACCCATCACACTAAGACATCTTGTCAGAATTCAGCCATCTCCTTGAATCTGGCGAATACCTCACTAAATTTCACAGGAGGAGGCACTTTTTTCTTTTTTTTTAACCAAACCATAGATCACATCCCTGCTAGTGAGTTGGGACAAAACATTCCTAGTTCCTGGGTTTCTTTTTGCAAAGGGGAAAGGATTTTAAATGGAACCCCCTGCCAGGGCTCCTACTTACAGCCCTGTCCATAAGGCAGGAGCAGTACACTATCTGCTGCTAATCCAGAAGCAATATGCTGCAGTCATTAAGGTAGGTAGTTACTATTGCACCGATGAATGCACAAAAAAGTACAGAAAGGAAATTTGGCAGAGCAGATGGTGGATAATGATAGTGACAGTGAGCAAAACTACCGTCGAGTATTGTATCTGTTGGGGAGCCCATTCTCTAATGTAAATATAAAGCAAACATGACATAGGTATTAGGTAATTTTACAATCTACTGGTTTTGGCAGCTAGTTTGGCACTGCTCTTTGTGTCTATTTTGGGGATCAGCTGTATGGTCCCAGATTGCCATTTTCCCTCTGCCTTTCTTTCTCTTAAATTTCCTACAGTATATTATCACTTCATTTTAGTTTCACTTATTTCCTATGATGGTAGAGCAGGCCAGGCCCTGACTGCAGAGTCACTTCCTCCCTAAAACTCAATCTGTCTGAATATCGCAAAAACTTCTCAAGCAAAATGCTTTATTAAAACACATACACATTCAGCAGTTCACCTTCTCTGTTTTCCCCTGGGTGCTACATACACACGAGGATGTCTGCTCTGCTTCGAGGTGGATGATCTTTCTTATCAGGTGCCTTGCCTCACATACAAGACAAAGCTGTGACAATTGAAAGTGCAGTTTGGCATTCAAAATAGCTGAATATGGGCTTTTTTGTGTGTGTTTCAAGGAACATCCTTTTTTTCTCTCCCTAATTCCAGCCTGTTTGGCTATACGTGCTTTTCTGACAGATATCAGTGGAATTTTCAAATTAGATTAGGTCACATGGGTGAATGAAATTAACTTGACATCAAAGGTTATCCACTCTCCTTATTTTTCACACATTTCCCCCTCATTCCCTCCTTTTTAATGCAAACTTTCTAAAGCTTTTTAAAGATAAAAGGACAAACCTCTGGAACAAGTTTACTGAAGGTATATACACCCACTATTCAGGGAACGTCTGCTTGCAACAAATTTTTTCAAGCTATTTTACACATCCCTAATTACAGGCTATTAGGGATCAAATTGACTAGGTCAATTAATGAATCCCAGAACTGAGCTATAATGCATTCATATAAAGGGGTAGTTTTGAGGATTAATGAAGTGATTCTGTACTAAAAACATCAGCAATTAGTATTTTATTTGGAGATTGGGGGCTGAGGGAAGATTTCAGAAAAGCTATGTAGTTGTGCTGCTAGCCTGATGATTTAAAGTACACATAAAGTACACATAAAACTTAAATAATTCTTACAGAAGGTAACAGAATGTGTCAGCTTTTCTCTGAATTACCATAGATATGCATATTTACATGCGTCTGTGAGTGCATAGTCATTCTATTCAATGAAATAGCCAATCTTTCATATCATCTTAGTTGATTGTTGTGATTTTTTTTTTTAATAATTGACGTGATTTAAAGGAAATTTTCAAAGAGACCAGGGTAGTGCCCTCATTGCTTCTCAGGCCATGAGCAAGATCCATAGATCAAGCCCTGAATTATTTTCAGATGATTTAGTTTACTCCTAGACTCAGATTGTAAAACAGAAGCGTGGCAGTGGACGCCTTGTGCAGCAGAAATGATCCGTGGCCTCATGGGGCACATTAGGCCATCTAAGTTCATGGGTCTGGCTTGGACACCTGGCTGAACTATTCAGCAGCAACCCACGCTGGGCAGAATTACCATTTTCTCTGTGTTTCCTCTGATGTATGGGATGATTATGAAGGCTGATGTGAGGGCAAAAAGAGATTAGCAAATATTTTCTTGTGAATCTCCTGTGATCATCAAACCCACCCAGGTCTGGACAAAAAAATGCCAGCCGTTTTTGGCCTCCTGTAATATTTTTGGTGGCAAGGATTTAGACCTAGATAGTTTGGTAAACCAGACTCCCTCTTCTTGGAAATGGAGTGGAAATGGGTATTTCATCACTACACAACAAGCTTCTCTAAAGTATGCCAATTTCTTCTAGCATAATATTTGTTTTGAGAGAGTCTTCATGGAGTCAACATTCCCCATGATATTTATTAATAGGAAATAATTTTCTTAAGAAATAATAACTTTAAGAAATTGTAATAACAGCTATTTCGAACAGACATTGTTCCTTGAAACTGAAATTGTAATAATGTATGGTGAAATGAAATATGCTGTCTCAGATTTGGCATTGATTCATATGCCAAGAATACATATTAGTTCTGTTTAGGTTGTTTAAACTTTTACTTCAGTGTTTCGTGACTGAAAATTTAACTACACATTTTTCATAGTTTTCTCATTCTTTTCCCCTGAAATTCCCTAAGCTGCTTAGACAGGGGAAGAAATGAATAAATATCACAAAACTTATTGCCTAAAAACCACCCCTGGATTACTGATTTACACATACCATAACTGTTCTTTCAAAATATTGTATAAAACTAGTAATCCTTTGGAGTGCCCCGTCCTTAATTCTGAAGCTGATGAAAGATGTGCGCTCACCAGTTGCAGCCCTACAGAATTCCTAAGAAAGCCTCTGAATTTAAACCACAGATAGACATCCGTACTTCATTTTATTCACTTCTACGTCCACACAGCTTTTGTGCAGCCCAGATTGCTTTGCAAAGATGGTTAAATGTTATTGGTTAAGTTATGGATAAATTATTATTGTTACTCAGTGACTAGAGTTAGCCTTCCTAAGCACAAAGATTTGAGGGAAACTGTAAGCAATATTTTTTCAAAGTCAAAAAACACATATGACAAAACCAGATGTTATAGCTGTATTTCCAGCTATGTCAGAAAGAACATTTTTAATGATTTCAAATCATTCCATTTATTCAGTCTCCTTGTTAAAATATAAAATCCATAGAGTAGAAAGGAAATGGACAAGAGTGATGATAAAAAGGGAAAAGAATTTTATATCAGTTCCTCCCTATTCCTGAGAAAAACAGAACAATTCCGTCTCGGTTCCTCCCTATTCCTGAAGAAAACACCCTTCACTTGTGAAGGGTCAGTCAGTTGTCACTGCCACTGCATCAGGCAAATGCTTCAGATAGTCAGGGACAGATGACATTACAGACCCTGGGAGGTTTTTACCTCCAACTTCGATGACTTTCTCTACTTCACTTTTCATACTGGGACTTCTTCACCTCGCCACCCTTATCTGTCTTTGGCTACAGTGTAGTCATTTGCTCTGACTTTCGAGCATGATGATCAAGTCAGCTCTCCATGCGCGCATCCAATGCTTTCTGTCACTGATGAACCACACCGCTTGTGCTTTTTTGCTCTTTTGGCAAGTTTTTTTTGTGACTGAAAGTTTCTCTTACCCAGTGGCCAATGCAATTTTCCACAGTCTGCCTACTCTCTGGCCTTCTCCAGACACAAGTCAGAAAATCAGGCCCAAAAAAAGCTCCTGGAAAGCCCAAAAATCCTTCAAAAAATAAAGATGCGGCTCAAAAATAGATGACAGCTGATCACATGTACATAATCTAATTATTTTATTTCTAATTAGAGATTGCTTTAACATCTAAGTGTTTCTAACTATCACATCAGATGAAATTTTAAAAATATCAAATTATTCAACATAATATAAATAAAGAATAAAGATTTTTAAAACTATTTTACACCTACCTCCTTTTGTATATTTTTTTTTTTAGTTTTATTTTTCAGGGATTATTTTATGTTTATTTACAAGATTTTCACTACTATTAAAAGTTTTTTGAGGAAAAAATTCTTTCTTCCTGATAATTACTTTGCTGACTTGTACAATTTGTTTGCTGTTGTGTGACTGTAGAAAAAGAAGATAAATTTCTAAGTACAGTATAGAAATGAGATGAAGTAGGTGACTGAGAATAAGGAATACTGAAATTTTGGAACAATCCATTTAAGCCATGAAATACAGGACATACGTATAATTCTAGAGATGGCGGTGTCTATTGACGGAATTTCAAGGAAGATAAAATTTGAATTTTTCCATTTTATAGTAGTTTCCAGGCTATTTCTTTTTAAAATTACAGATTACAATTCTGACAAAAGTGTTATGTGGAAGCCTGACTATAATGCAGCACTATGTCAGCAAATTATACTAAGACGATACAAGATTTCATCTAAATATCAGTTGCAGTCAGATAAAATAAATCTAGAATGTTCTTTACCCTCTTACAAATTTTCAGGGTGCAGAAAAAGTGCAGAGAGACTCTGCAGGAGAATGATGGCTGGATATCAATTTGCTCTGGGAAAATTAAGACTAGAGGGATGCACGGTGTAAGATCAGAGAAAATGTCAGATGATCTGGGGATGAGACAGGCTGAACTAAGAGAATAGTGAGAGACAGATGATTTTCACATGTGAATGGGCTTACTGAAGTGAACCAAAAAGACTTATGACTTCCTTCTTTTTTTTTTTTTCTGGAAACTCTTAGCAAATCCCACCTTCTTATTCCTGAAAGTTTATATCTCAAGAGTTTCAGCCTCTGAAATTTCCACACAAAACTAATGATTTTTAGGCAATCATTATGTGAACTTTAGGTTTGAAGATTTAGAAGACATGTATTACTAAAGCCATATAAGAAGTTCCTCAGTGAGACGCAAGCCACTCACCCAGGAAGAAGATAAATGAAGATAAATGACACACAGTGTTTGCCATGCATCAGACAAAGTTCTACTGACAAATATTTTTGCTGTAAAAAACCTCCAGATGGCTAGGTGTGTAAACAAAAAAATGTGTTGTTCTTGAGTTTGGACTAGAGATAGTAGGCTTTCTAACCTGTGAATTACAATGTTTAAGATATTTGTGTTCCTTTAGGAATACAGAAGCAGCAAGAATTATGGAGTGCATTGGTACCACTGGTACTGTGTCAAAGAATTTATTGCCTAAGAACACTGAAGTCTGCTGAAAACACCAAGTTAGTGATATTGTTTTCTCTGTCACTATAAACATGGTAAATTCCATAAAGAAGTTATTTTTAGTCAGTTAATTTCCATGGTGTTAACTTTCATCTAAATCACCAGGATGAATAATGTAGTACTTCCTGATGTCTAACCTATCTGTATTTACAGACAGAAAGTGGAACACTTTTCAGTCTTACTTTTGTTAACTTGGAAGTACTTTTTCAGTCTCCTTAATACATATGTCCCACTAGTTTGATATTTAGGATCTCTTCTCTGCAGTTCTTTCAATTTTAATTCATAGTTCTTGAATGTGTATAATGGGAAGTGCCCAGGCTTCTCTAGAAATAAATCTAGCACAACTCTAGAATGTGGGATTCTTCATTCTGCTAGCAATTCATATAATACTGCAATTAGTTAGTCCACTAAGGTCCTTCAGCATCTTCTTCAGCTGATGAGCTCCCACCTTACAGCAGAACTTTTTGTTACGAGCTGTTATTTTATTACTCCTCAAGAATATCTGGTGCTTTTATATGATATCCTAGTTGTTCTTTACTAATAAAAGTAAAAACTTGAGAGGTATAAGCAAATTAATGTTTCATTCCCTTGCTTCCTGAGGAAAAATCAGACATCAGACTATTAATCATCATTTGTCTCAAGACAAAACACTGAAAAACTCACCAGTAACTCATCTCCAGCTCATCTACCAATATTGCCTGACAGGTTTGTACTTTCTTTACAGATTCTTCATTCCTTTCCTCAGTTTTAAATGACAGTCCTCTTTTTTGACACCATTTCCTGAAGCCTTGATATATGAAATCTAGAGCAATTCCTTTGTCTAGAAAATCTGCCTAAGATGATCTACATGTGATTAAATACCTGTTGTATTACATTCTATTAAATTGTATTTAAATATCTTTCCCTTCAAAATCTGTCCTAAAGCAATGTAGAGTTACAGGCTTACAGATGCCCGATTACTTTCTAATCTTTTAACTGTAGGCACAGCATTTGGTGTTCTACTGTCGTACCAAATTTGACTTGAAGGGTGTGTTCAAAAATACTGCTTATAAATCCTGCAGGGGAGACCATCTAATCCCTGTGACTTGAGTGCATTAAGTCTCATGACTTTTGTTCCCACCACAGTTGAGATAACAAGGGTGTGGAAATGAAGGCTGCCGTTAAACATTCTATTTTCCTCCCAGTTCAACATAATTGTCCTTTTTGAAACCCGAGGCAAAGTTGGTTTCATTTTTTGGCCACACCTGTATTATCTTTAATCTTTGTTTTATCCTTACTGCAAAGCTGCCCTACTTCTTCTTTCCTTATGTCTTTTTGTTTCAATTTATATGGCTCTAAAGGAAATACTCTGTCGTTCAATATCTTCTTCCAGGCCAAGCTTAGATTCTATTTTGACAATTTTAATTTCCACCTTTCATTTCTTGAGTCATAATTTTTTCCTGCTCAAACTTTTTCTGGCCTCTTCTACATATTTCTAATTGCCTTCTTGGTGTGGTTATTCTTCCAGGTCATTTGAGAGTTCTTTCAAAATTTTCTGTAGTTTGAGGTACAATGTTGTGTAAGATTCAATAGTTTTGACTTCGAAATTCCACACTTCTTCCATGACCACATCCCTTGGGATTCCCATCTTAACAGACTTCATTAAACAATTCCATTAGTTTAGCAAATCTTGTCCTTTTGAATTGTAAATATTAAGCTGAATATCTGACTTTATCGTTTTATCTTAAGTGGCATCAGTTCCTATTTTCTTGATTCAATTTCCTTCTCTATGACCAGCTTTTATATAAAAACCTAACTCCTACCACTAGTCTAATAAAAAGTATTTTCAACTAGGTTCTGGTTTCATATTATTTTCTGATTCTAGGAGAGTTATTTTACCATCTTGCACAAAATTATCGTGATTCAAATAAGTTATTTCATTAATATTTTCCTTTCTTTCTCTAACTTCCCACAAACTGAATTTAGAGATCCTGCTTTCCTTCTTTTTTTTTCTTTTTTTTTTCCTTGAAGATTGATTCTCCTTGAATATGTATGTCCCATTTGCAATTGCTCTTTGGCATTTTTATCTCTATAGAATTTGATTTCACCTCTAACGGGTGTAGCTCAAAATCCTCCCTTTCACTCAGAAACACAAAATTATCTATAAGCATTCATTAGCTTCATAACATACCAATGAAACTAATTGCAATGGTGGAAGGTGAAAGTGCATTGCATGTTGAGAAAGTTGAATGTAGAAACACCAAAATTCCATGGACAAGTCCATCCTTGTTCTATATAGAGTCTTCTACCATGCGTATCACCCCAATATCTCAACAGCTTCAACAGTGTGGTTAGCAATGTGACTACCATCTGACATTTGCATTTTGTTTTGTCTTTCTTTTACCTTCCCCTTAAAGTATTTTGGTTGTAATTTTTAGTATTTTCTTCTTTCTCCTTCCTGTTTATTGAGTTGCATGAGCCATAAAGAATGCTGTCTTCTACCTGTGCAAAGGCGAGTGACTGTGTTAGGCAAGTTCTAGGGTCCGTTGGGCTTTAGTATCTTCTTAGACCACTGTCCTTCAGAAAAAATTCTTATTTTGATTCTGATCCTAGCAGAGGTATAGCAGCAAGGAAATTAACCTGCTGTTCGAGGATGCCATCCTAACTTTGATTGGCAGATAAAAACTGGAGATTAATTCCTTGATGCGTTTCTTCTGGAGCACCCCTAGGATCTTGTCAGCCTGCACAGTAGAACAAAGTCTTATGACCTGGAGGTATGTCTTTCATAGTAAGTGTTGGCATTATGCCAGATTTCCTCATATCATGATTCCATATTCACTCGTTGCCAAAATTGCCCGTATATTTTTACTTTACTACAGAAAGAAATCAGGCTCCCAGTCATTTCAGTGTGCTGATGACAGGAAGGAGAGCCACGAATAATGACACCCATGTCCTTTGGTGTCACCTGGTGTACTGCACCCAGTTCCAGTAGAGCTTTAGGAAAACAGCTTCCTGAGTTAATCAGTGGCCCAAATGGCTCTGTTAGTTTCTATCATTTGGTGGCTGAGTAGGTGCAGACCAAACCATTTGATTTTGTTGTCATAAGGCAAGCAGAAGAGATGAAAAGGTGCAGAGCACAAATCAGGCTAAACAGTCTGAGACACATTTAGGGGTTGTCACTGAAAGTTTTCTTTCATCTGGCAATCAAGGGTTTACCTTCAAGCCTTCTTGAAGGGAAGGAACAGACAACCGTTTGAGAGGATTATGTCACCTTGGAACATGCCAATAGAGCCAAAAGAGTAGGTCTGCATCCAGCCTGGTGTGTCCCCTGACTCCTCCCTCTCCAACCTTTGCTGCAATTTTGCAGTGCTACTTCCATCACCTTGAAAAGTTCTACCTTGAAGGTGTAAATAGAAATCACTTTACCTGGTGGCCACAGGCAGCCACTGTGGGCTTTCACAAGGGCATCATTAGGTTTCTGGTGATGTTTCTAGTAAAGTGTGCATCAGAGTGAAAGCTGGCATATTTTTGGAGGACTGATGAAGGTTTTAGGCATCTCATCTCTTAAACAGAGATAATTATACTGACTTTCTAAGAGTCAGAGATCTGTTAGAGACAGAATGAACTACTGTTGAATGAATTAACAGATGTATTTATAATTGGAGAATGCCTCTTTACCACTGCACAGGTCCATAAAATCACCATTATTTTGGTGTTCAATACAGTCCCATATCGTCATGAAAGCATTGCAGCTTGCAAGCTCACTTCTCTGCTCTACCTGTGGACCTTTTCTTTGATGCTAATTTACAGGACAGAATTTGTAATATTTTTAGCTTCCTGCTTCTTTCCTGAGTCTTGCGTTTCTCAGTGTAGTGAAATAAATGAGCTACTTCTCTATTTTACCCCCTGACTTATAAGAAATACAATCATGTACCCAGACAGCTTTTGTTTGCTTGTTCTTGTTTTGCATGTCACAGGAGCACCATGAAGAACACTCTGTGATTAGACAGAAGAGCTGAAGAGCTCCAAGGGGGGCAAAGTAAAAGAGAAAAAAACACTGAGTGCAGGAAGAAGCATCTCAAAATAACCTTTCTGTAGCTAAAAAGTCAAAGGCTGAGATGTGTTAATTTGAAAAGAAAAACGGAATCTTTGTGTACATTCAAAAGTGAGAACTCCAAGTGAGCTTTCAAGGTGAAATTTCTATAAGCATCTGCCTGATTTAGGGCCACAAACCTAACTGGAATCTGAGTATTTAAAAATCTTATGCTAAAATTACATTAGAATAAAAATATGCAGTAGACTTAAGGAGTAGTATTTAAAATATGGCCATTTTTGTGCACATAGTCCACATCTGCAAGTAATTATGGGTGCAAATGTGGATATGTCAACATCTACATACATTAATGTACCTGTTAATCTGATAGTTAAATGTCTGTGTGTTGTCAAATAACATACTCTACCAAACTGCGGCCACAGTCATTTGTTAGCATAAGCAGGGAAACCATGTCAAGATTTAACCCTTAGAATTCTAATATTGATCTTTTTATCATGCATGAATGGAAATCACATTAATATTAAAGATAAATATACATATTTGGGGACACATTAACACCTGCACTCATTCCTGTTTTATTGAGAACTGTGTTTTCAATCTATGTTGTTCTCAGTCCTATTTTTCTTAGTGACAAGTAAATGAGGTACATGAACTTACATGAACAGTATTGTCAGTAGTTATTTTTAAATACTTCCCAGTTGAAAAGAACAGACAATAATCTACCTGATTTTTGAAAACTGTCATTTCAGTAATCCTTTATATGCTGAGGTAAAAATTTAAATTTAAAAATATAGTTGTGAACCTCTCTGCACAAGACCTTACCCAATGAAAATGTCAGACTTGCATAGCTACTGCCCACTCTGAGAGGAGGGATTTAACTATTTTCTTTATTTTTCTCTCTCAGATATATATTGGTTAGCTACTATCCTGAGATGAGAATTTTTCCTGAAATTGTCATCAAAACTGTTGCCTTCTGCTAAAAAATTATTGTTTCTGTGAACTGGCTTTCTAATAGGATTACTTTGCCGTGTTGAATGACAGCCATTCTAATTATGAGTTACTTGCTTTCAGCTAGCTTTGTAGCTTTTAGGGTGGAGTTTTTCATCTCAGATGTCTGGCATGCACATGAAGTTTTTTCCTGGAAAACTTCAGCCATCTTTGGGATGATGATTAAGAGTCTATATTGTTTGCTGATTATTAAAGTGTAAACTACCAGCTACTCTGTTAAGGTCTGGCACATTCAAAGTCTGGGTCAAAAATCTGCTGGTTAAGAAAAACTTAGCCTCAGTGCTGAAGAGATGCTTAATGATATCCTTCTAAAAATCTTATCAAACTAGTTGTAAACCTCTAAAAAATTACCTTTTACTTGTGCCAAGAAGGTTGTCACAGTCTGGAAGTGAGCTTCTTGCAATAGCCCTTCTCCACTCCTAGAGAGCTCCTTAGAGATCTTTCAATCTGCAGCTAAGAGGACTTCTCTGATAGGTTTCTCCCACTGAAATCTGCCGTGGCTCCCAGTAATCACACATCAAGGAAATAAACTTTCCCTTTTGCCTCTTACCAGTTATGGAGTTCAGTATTGTCCATACTTTGGCATTTCTGGCTTTTCCTTTGTTTATATGGACACACATAACTCTCCAAGGCATTACATTTGAAGATAACACATAAAAGAACATTAGCATGAATCCTTGCCTCCACCAGCCCTTTGTGTAAGCATTGCGGTGCAGGCTTTAATTACCTCTATACATCCAATATTTACACACACACACACCCCTACACACACACCCCACACACACACACCCCCCATCAGTGTTCTTACCTCACTCACTACACAAGATGGTCTGAGTTTGGAACTCAGTCAAGATGGTACAATGAATTGAGTTGTATTGTAAACAAAGTGTCATAGGCCTCTTCCCCCACTCATTGCAGAAGTTCAAAGTGTGTGATCAAGACAAAAACACAAAAACCAAACCCAACGGTTACCCAAGAAGACAGGTTCTACTACAGTATGTGGGTATGTTTACATTGAAGTGTATTGTATAGGGATAACCAACCAGTTCAGTTATCAGGAACAGTTGTACATTAGCACAAGGTAATTCACTTTTTTAAGTTAATCTCAGGACTGGCTGAAGCTTCTACGGCCAGACTGCTCCATGCAACTCTGTTAGCTTGAGTACACAGCAGACTGCAGATAGAAAACTTTCAAGGCTTTTCTGTGTTGCTTGGTTGCATGCATACATCAGATTTTGCTAGGATGATCAGTCAGTAATTTAGCACTCCTTATTCCCTAACTCATAGTTTGGGATACTTCTTTTTTCATGTGGGCTCAGGGCATGTAACTGTAAGCAGAATGGATGAGAGACGTGTACTGAACTGATTTGTTATAAACACTAAGTGATCAGCAAGCAAATTAAATGTGCTACTTTTTTAGAAGTATATTAAGCTAAGAATATTAGCACATAATTTCTTATGCAAAACCAAGGTGTCTGTCTTCCAATAAATATAACTTTCAGTGTCATTTTTAGACTTTGAAGCAGCAGAATAACAATTATGGTCTACTTAATATCTGCGCAATAAACTAATATTATTTTGAGGAATACCATGAAAAACAAATAAAACAATTTAATATAGTAAGATATTTAAATATGTAATAAATGAAGAATGGGATCCTGAACCCAAGATTAAGTGAAAATTTACTTGTCACCTGTATATATAGTGAGAAATTTTGAGATAAATTTTCTTTTTGTTCTGTACTGTGATGCTGCAATCAGGCTACATAGCTAAACAGCCAGTTAAAGGCTTCCTAGAGATTAAAGGTTCAGCTTCACAATGTTGGTGGGGTTTTGGGATTGCGTTTTTTTTTTGTTTGGTTTCATTTTTAATATGGATACTTTTAAAATGCAATCAACATCGTCTGCATGATGGAAATGAGAAGTAGCTGCATTCTGCTTCTTATTGTTCTAGCAGAGATAATTTTCATTCAGATCCTTTCTTCTTCCTTTTAAGTTTTCCCAGCATGCAGTCTACCTGGGGATTCTTGCCTAAGTGCTCAGAAACTTTGCTTCCTTGCATACTGAAATCTATCAAACACTGTATATCTTTCTCTAGAAAGGAAAAGTAAGTGCTAGAGTGTTCTAACTGAAGTCATGCTTTCTCCACGTCTAGACATCATTGGTAATCTTTCTCTTTTATAATGCCGCTGTGCTTTCCATGTACTCAGCTGTGAGGAAAATCCTTTGCACTTAGATCCATAAAAAATGCTGAATCTACAGGCGACTTCCAGTACAGCATCTCAGATTGTTTGTGATCTTTTCTGAAATCAGATTTTTTCTTCTGATAAGCTTTGCTTAGCAAACCAATGGCAAATCTGAAGTAAAACTGTGACTGATGTGGTTCCTTAATGCCTGGCTTGTTAAGCAAATGCTGTTGAATCCAGTCCCCAGTAAAGAAGCTGAAGTTCTTGTTCCACTAGAAATATATTTCACTAAGAATCTTTGTAGATCATTCTTTACACAAAAAATATTGTCTCAAGCAATGATTTTGAGCAGAATAAATCAGAAGTTTATTAAACGAAAACATATTCGCAATGAGTGTTTGCCCTTACAGTTCCACTTTTTTAATGTTAATATTCTTTCCTAACTCTTTGTACATAAATAATCTTTTAAGAGAGAAACAATGAAATATAGACAGTCCACATCAAATGAATATGAACTTTTGATGTAATTATCAAAGGTCTGTTGGATTCTGTTTAATTTTAATTGGTCTTGGATTCTAATCAAAAAATTGAGGTCTCATATGGATTTTTAAAATCCAAATATTATGCCCCCTTACAAGACTGATTTTGGCTTAGTTTAGCCCACTATAAAGGTACTAGTTATGCTGAAGTTCAGATTTTAAAACTAATGGCCTGAGGATTTGCTTTGACATGGAGAAGTTAACTAATTGGTCTAAGCACTAACTGAATCTCCTGTAAATGCTTTCAGGTTTGGATATTTAATTTTTTTTCAATATTAGATATTGGATTAATACTTGAACACTGAAAAACAATATTCTAATCTGAAATTCTTCCTGATATATAAAATCTTAACCTAAATAGATATGCAAAGCTGTCACGACTTTCACTGTCTTGGAGAACTTCAGCATGGAGTTAATGGCTTTTGCATATAACTGTTGACAGGATGTTCGTATGTGCTTTTACTGATTCCAGTCCTTTTTTCATGGGTAGCACCAAATCCCATTTGGACAGGAAGAGAAACTCAAAATTAGTCAGACTAAGATTATCATACCTACAGAGGCACTTGACTTTTGCTAAGAGATTAAAAATCACCTGCTCGTCCCCGTTCCCCACCCCACTCCAGACCTTTAACCAAAGAGGAAATCTCTGCCAGGCAGTGTGGAGTGTTTCATATGCTCTGCAGCCAGAAATGACCATGATTATTATTGAGTCTCTCACCACAGGACCTACACTTTTTGTTTCCCCTAGAAGGTCTTAACAGAGGTGGAGGCCAATAACCAAGCTGCCAGCCCTCTCATCTGCCCTGGCTGCTGTGGGGCGAAGAGCAGAAGGTGGCCATGGAAAGGGAGAGGGATGGTCTTCTCCCTGATGGGTCATGGCCAGGCACCTGCAGGATAGGGAATGGGCTTGAGGGTTATGGACAGGTGTGGGCTGACACCAGGAGCTGCATCTCAGCAGTGCCCACCTCCGTGTCTCGCTGCCCCCTTTCTAAGCTCCTCTCCTCAAAAAACGTTCTGGTCCCTTATATCTTCCTACAGGCTACAAGTAATCCCCTCAGCCCTATTCATCGCTTTTCTCCAGGGCTTTCTCTGGCAGCACTTTATGTCGCTTTGCCCAATGTGAAAGGTGAGTTCTCTCCCCTTCATTGGTTTGGGATGGGTTTTTCATGCATAGAAAGACACACAGGTCCTATAGCCTGGGCCATGGGCTGGCAGCTCTGCTCTGCAACATACTTGTGTTCCCAGTTTATGGCATTTGAGTACATTCTAACTCCTCCACTGAATTCAAGTCACCTATCCAGGTGATTCAACACCCTCCATAAAAGATAACTCCTGATTACTTTTCACAGCATCAAGTTTTTGTCACTTGCAAATCGCACCCATGATTTGATGGTTGTCAAAGAAAAGTTTAAAATGCTTTGGGACCAAGGGTTTTGTAGTGCCTTGTTAGGAATGGTGCAGTTAATTAATGTCTTTCCATTAGTGCATACATTTTGAAAGCTATCAGTCAAGTAGCTTTTAAATCATGTAATGTGTGCTCTATTAATTACATATAATGCAGGATTTTAAAACACAATGCCATGTGTAGTAAGTCAAATGCCTTGGAGAAATTTAATTACACTGTAACAACACAGCTACCTTTATCTACCAGACCTATAATCTTGTAAAAAAATCCTCAAGAAGATAATTTGACAAGAGCTACTTTCTGTGAAATTGTGTTGAATGATATAGCTTTATTTTTAGCATGTAATTCCCTGTTGATAGAGTGCTGAATTTGTCTGGCTTTTTTTTTTTCCTAAGATTAGTATCAGGATAACTGATCTATCATTTCCTGGGCCATTTTCTTTAAATACTGCAATTACTTTGGCTAGTCAGCAATTCTTTGAATTATCCCTTCTTTTTCAAGATTCAATAAAGAAAATTAACTCTGGTGGTCCAGAGAGCTTCTTGGCTAATTCTTTTAAATTTTTCAGGTAAGAAACATGAGGGTTTCAAGGTTTGAAATATTTTATTTCAGCAGAAGATATGAACTATTCAGATGGACTAAGTGTTGGGTTGATTCCTTTTGATCTTTTATTGCTTTATTTTTATCTTTTTTAAGAAATCTGCTGGCTAATATTGCTATTCGCTTATTTTTGAAAGAAAGAAATGCAGCTATCATGAGCCCAGTGGGACCTCAAGGCAGATACGTGGCTGATACTCAGGTCTTGTTCTGACCTAAGGCTGAGAACGTAAGGAGCCCTCAGCAAGAGGCCAGAACAGCAGGTGAGTACAGAACCACATGAACTTGAGGATGAGAGTTCGTCTCACACTGAGCTGCTCAAGTAGCTGGACGACTTATCTTTGGTAAGCGTATCAGGAAAGTCTTGAGGGAGCAGTTTAACGAAAAGGATGATGAATCTACGCGTATGCCAGTTCTTTATCTGCCTCTTTCAGCAGAAGTATTTTGCTGTCTACCCTTTCCTCATAATTCAGACCTGTCATGACACTTACCAAACCTTATCATACCAAGGAATTTCTATTTTCCTTTCCACTAGTGCCATAACTTCATATAATATGGGAAGTCTTGAGGCCTTACAAGAACTGTGGATCTCTCTACAGCAAGGATTGTCTGTATAGTGATGTGCCTTGAGAAAGTATTACCTGTGGTGAGCGTCAAGTACTTCTGAAGTATTACCTGCCCTGGAAAATACCACAGCTTTTCTTGTATCTGATGGGTTACTAAGCATGGCAACAAGTGTGGGTGACTTGTTGCTTTGGTTTTCGTTTGTTTGTTTGTTTTCGTCTGAGATTTTCACACACTCAGAAGATGTTTTTATCCTCCTGGTCTTTGAAAACTCTTGAAAATGTGCACTCTAGAGGTTGAAATCCTAGAGGAAAATACAGAAGTTGAGATTTCATTGTCTGCAAAATCTAATTATTACAGAAACCTGGTGACTTTCTGGGACTTACTGTGTTAAGACATTGTGTCTGGCATAACTGTCAAGTTCCATATGATTTCAGGATTTTAGATCTACTGTTTCCAGAAACTAGAAATAGATGTCTTGGGAAGGCTCTGTTTGTGCTGGTTTTCATTTTCTTTCCAACTCCATTCTCAGTCAGACTTAAGGTGCTGCATAGTTTCGTGGTGTGAACTATGCCGACAGTTCTTAGTAATAAGAAGTTACAAGAATTATACATAGATAATTAGTCATTACTTATAAGGAAAGATCTAACAACAAGAAATAAATGTAATAATTTTATTTGCAGAAGTATGAAAATCCGAACTGAAGCTGTTATATATTGGTGATCCTGAATGCCAGAACAAACAAAATTTTCTCTATTGTTATTGAAATAGTTCAGAGTGGTTCATTCAGTCCTTGATGGAATTGTATTTAAAACTGTTATTCATTGCTTCAATTTTTTTGTTTGAGCACAACTTATTGTTAAGGAGGAAACTAAGTCTTTGCTTAATTACAGTAACAGCTTCAATGAAATCCAGGCATTGATACCTAGATCTCTATCCATTGCTCTTCTACACATACCAGTCCTCTAAATATGTAGGGTGTAAAACCAAATAAAGTAATTGAACAACCATGTTAAAATGTGAGTTAATTAGCCTACACAATGAGCACCATTTGGAAAAAATGTAGCTCCAATTCCATCTGTCCATATTCTTTACAATGCAGAGGTAGCTATTGTCTTTGTTTAATCATGTCTTTGACCACAGCTCAAAAGTCAATATTCTGCTGTCAGACACAGGCTTGCATGTGAGGAATAGGTAGGGATCTTAACTAGGAAGCTTCGTGAATAGGGAATTGAATTTGCATCTAATTCACTAAGCACACATGTTTACATGACCTTTAAAAAAGGGAATTAAAGCAGTTTGATCGTGAGCTCTAGGCAATCTGACTTACCAAGGCGATTGAATCAAGAGGCTCTGGCACTCCTTACAAAAGAGCTGAAATGGAAGAGAATGATTTTAATTTAAATATAATTTCATATCAAATTCATAGTTGTGTTAGCACTGTGAAATGTATCTAGAAGCATTGCCAATGACTGCACAGAAGCTTCTAGGGTAGCAGAAAAAGTCTCGGGCGTCAATTCAACTGGACACCTTCTCGCTACCAAATAGAGCAAGGAGAGTATTATGGAGATTTGATGTCAGAAGGTGGTGACAGTTAAGTGTTTTATCACCAAGAAAAACTCCAGTATTGAGAAAGGCAGACTATACCATGAACAGAAATACAAAACATCTGTTAATGGCATCCATGCACAGCAACATTTGGGCAAATATCTACTTTACTGAAGTAAAATGTCCTATAACATTAAATTGTCAGAGGAACACAGAGACTTGTTTAACTTATGCAGGAACAATTAATTTCTAGATTCCTTTAATGCTAAAATTTAATTAGACAACAAGTATGTGAAACACAATTTTGATTACATGACCCGTTTCATGTCTAAGAACCAAGGATCTCTGGCTCCATGTAAGCACTGTATGCCCCTGTGGATCTGGAGTATAGGGTTTTGAAATATGCAAAGATAAAAAAGAAAGAAATTTTTCAAAAGGGACAATCATACTAGAGTTTCTTATTTATCTTCCAAATGCTCGATAACATGCTTTGTTTCAAGAAACTTGTCAAAACTTTGGCTTTCCTCATCCTACATGGTTGCAGAAGGTGTCTGCCTCAGTACGTCTTACAGTTCCAAGCAGGATAATACATTACTTACCAAGGACAAGGAGAGGGTGGTAAAAACAGAGTGTCTACACGATATCGGCCAGAAAGCCATGAATGTATTCTGCCTGGTTTTCAAGCTGACTAGAAGCTTTATGTGTGTGTGAGTGACTGTGGTCAGAGTGGTGTTAAGCTCACCTAATGGATTTTGCCTGTTGCTTTACTAGTTGAGCATTGGACTAAGCTAGCACAACTAGTCTTATTTGACGTGGGTGTACCAGGCAGAACTGCTCACAACTATCTGCAAAAGCAACTGCCGAGTTGTGTAGCCTGAGAACTCTACAGGGCAGATTACTGTTGGAATTTGGCCTACCTATTTCATGCCTGCTATAAATGTAAAGTAAGCAAGCAAATATTCCCAGCCCAGGTCCACTGAGATTTCACAGGTTGACAGGTATAGAGAAGTAGAATAGGAATGCAAGGTTTCCTCTCCTTTATAGTGGTTTGTTGATACAGGTTATAAATCCTTAACGGCTGATTACATCTTCATCTTGTACAAGGCCCCCAAATGTGTGTGAACAAATGTTCCACCTGTACCATAGGCTACCTGTTCCATAATGCAAAGGCAGCTCCAGCAAGGTGACCCCCTGGCCTCAGCTCTGTTCCTGAGGCTTTCCTAGCTGCCCTTCTTCAGCTAGGCAAGTTTCTTTCAGTACAGCATCCAAAACCAGTTCAAAGCATGGGGTCTCTGGTTGTCTGCTGGGACAAATAAGAGACATTCAAGGTAGTGAATATATGAAATAGATATTTAATTATGGTAATCTCATCCAGGTTGTGGACAATTTTGGGGGACTCTTTTCCAATTCATTCCAATACCATATGAAAATCCTTTTTATTTTCATTAGTTTGAACTACATTATCTCTTAAATTTTCTGCAGGTTTTTCTGTTTTACTTACTATTCTTTATCCTGATAATTATAGCTATATGTGATTTTCCATTCTTGAATATTTATCTGCTTTCCAGGTTATAAAAATACTAAAGAAAAAAATGGCTTATAAAAGTGTTGCACACATATGTAGTGCACAATTTTGCTTAAACTGGGAACAAGCTGGGGACAGATCTCTGTTATACCTAGCAGTTTGGGGAAATCAAATAGGCTTTGTACCTGAGTTTTAATGCAATCTAAGTAATAATATGGATGATGATACTGTCAAACTGTATATAGCACTGCAGTGGTAGAACACAGACGAAAGACACGGCAGACATCCTTATTTCTCCATTACATTCCCATTCTGTATCCCAGATGAAAGGTCTATAAGCATCTAACACCCTTTAGTTCTCAGTAATGGAAATTTATGGTTTATGAGCTATGAGACGAAATGGCCGCAAGCTGCGCCAGAGGAGGTTCAAACCAGACATCAGCAAAAACTTCTTCACTGAAAGGGTGGTCAGGCACTGGAATAGGCCGCCCAGGGAGGTGGTTGAGTCTCACCGTCCTTGGTGGTGTTTAAAAGACAGGTAGATGAGTTTCTTAGGGACATGGTTTAGTTAGTGGACAGGTACAGTTGGACTCTGATCTCAGAGGTCTTTTCCAACTAGACGATTCTATGATTCTATAATTAAAGTACTTTTCAGTGTTTCTGTATCTTTTAAATGGAAAAATATTGATGATTTTGTTAGAAAAACAAGTTCAAGGCTGTGTTAGAGAAGGTGTGATTTTACTTAAGAGTCAAGACAGAAGAGAAGAATGGAAATATGAAAACTTCAGCCAATGCTACAACTGCTTTTCAGAAACCAAACAATTATATTCTAGTTGCAAAATTGAAATTTTCCACTGATTATTTCAGTGAGTTTCTTTTTCTTTACATATATTGCATTTCATGAAAACTGTGTTTTCCAAACTGGTCTCTAACAACATCCAGAACATTTGCATGTCAGTGCTTTCCTGAGTCTCTGATCATTTATATCTGCTAACTTCTGCGATAAGAGCCTCTGCCATCTGTTTGATGACAGTTACATTTCATTGTATTAGTCCTCACCTGAGACTGAAAGATTAAGTTTTTGACACCTATAATTTTCCTTTTAATTTACTAAGGGGTATATATGGGGGATAGATTTCAAACACCCATCAGCTGTAGTGGCCGACAGGGTATATACAAATGTTCTGATGCATGGAAAAGGTATAGTGCATGTATGAGAACATACAGATATTATACAATATTCATGACTGGGACAAGAAACATTCTGAATAACTGAAAAGCGGATTTGGTAACTTTTTAAAATTTTTTAATTTTTTTTCTATTAAATACTTCATGGTTGTGACCTTCTACAGAAAAACGTTATCGTGCAAAATGTACATAACGAATATACTTCACTGGACACAAGCACATACTGCTTCTGTATCCACTCAGTGGTTATTTGCTTTGCATAAATCAGTAAGCCACACTATCAGGATCACAGCCTTTCTTAAAAATAAATGTATTAGAAATGATGACAACAGTGGTGGTGTCCAAATATCCATTGCTGTTGTTGCGTTGTATAAACTGTTTCATTTACAGCTCTGCAGTGCTCAGTGACCTTACCAAGTTGTTCACTTCCCAGCTGGTTTACTGAACGTTCTGTACTCCTGTGGAAAATTGTTGAGTCTACATGGTCTGCTATGGATGTCAGCCTGCTTAGGAGGGAAACAGAAAGTCACACATTCACTCTCCTCCCATCTTTTCTCTGATGGACCATATGAACGTTGCCCAACACTAGTCCTCAGACTTCTCCAAGACTTCTGTCAGACAGCCAGAATGCGCCACAGAGGAGGAAGAATGAAAGATTCCTAACTTCTCTCACCGTGAAACTTGGCTCTTTCTTTTTTTATTTCTCCACAGTCACAGGGATTTTTATCTCTAACTTTTAGGGCTTGCAGGTGTTCCTGACTGACAGAAAGGAATTTTCTTTACCACTGTGTCCCCTGCAAGGGCAAGATATATTCTCTATCATATCTAGGAAAAACCATGCTTTCTAAACTGAAGATAACCTGTCGTGAGCAGCCACCAAATACTGAGATGACTTGTCCCTACCAGTTTCCCTCACAGTAAACAAGCAATAAAGGGTCTTTAACAGATTTCCACCTCCTGCTTTGTTGAATTTTCATTTATGGTGTAACTAACCCTGACAGAAATCATAAGCAAGCTGCTAATCACTTGAATTGAGCCTTTCCTTGGTCTGATTTACTGTAAGGTCTGATGCAGGATGTTGAGTCTTTTCCCTCGAGCTATTTTGTTTTGGAGAGCCACTCGGTGTTTCTCTGATTCAGAAAAGATAAAACCCAATCCATCTACCAAGATGAATCAGCAGACTAGGGCTGCTCACACCCCTCTCCCCACACACATACACAGCATTAAAATGCCAACAAGCTGCATGTTGAACATACACGCAGAACAGCTACGATAAGTCAGAACAATCGTTAACTTATTCACAATGCGATTCAAGTACATCTTGTACATGAGTTTCCAAAACTATTTTAATAACAATAATCTTTGACTACACAGTTGAAGATAGTTGGATCATTTCCTGAAGGCACGTTCCCACAGTAATATCCACGGCACATCCATTACAGACAGTGCTGTTAGTTCTCATTAGCTAGGACAAACAAGGCAATGAGTCACAATCTCCCTATATAAAGGAACCCATTGTTTTAAACTGATAAACCAGAGATTCTGCTCTATGCTGGTATAAACCTGACATTGATTAAAGTTTTTTAGGATGTTATAAAGGCAGCCTTTGAACGGATGTGGACCTGAGGTGTCAGGGAGAGAAATCTGTTACAACAATACTGTCGGTTTGTATCTTTTCCAACAAAAGGGACTTGGCTTCTGTCATTATTAGGAGAAACTATTCTATTTGCTCCAAGTACTTTTCCAAACTCCTATAAGAAAGTTAGGCTAAAACTAAATTGAATGTGCCAAATGTTTCCAAAGTGTACCCAGTAAAATAAGTTGTGTGTTTATACGCTTCTCACTTCATAGCCTGTTTCTGGTAGGTGGCAATTGTTTCCAAAGTAGTCTGAAGTGTGTCTAATTTACTCCACTATGAGAAAGTGTTCTTCCTCTTATGCTTTGGCTCTTGTTTTGTTGTTTGGTTTTGTAAAATCTTAGCACTAATGGTGAAAGCCAAATGCAGAAATATTTTTACCTGCGCTTTGCCAGTAACATCAAAAGAGGTGCTATTATCTCAACAGCAATTTGGACTGGTTATCAGATGATAATCTTGGAATAAGTGAGTATGATTTGTGATGGTACTTATCTTTTGTAGGTGTGGTTGGCATTTATTAAAATGCTTTTTTTTTTCTCTACTGGATAGCATGCCAAAGACTTCAGGCAGTAAGTAATTATTCCATGTAAAATATTTATTCTCTGCCAGTCATATGTCTTTCTCAAAGATCTGACTTTGCAGCAACCATTTAAAACCATGTAAAATCTTAAAGACGGGGCCAAAACAAAAGCCGATGTAAACAATTATGACAGAAATGTGTTGTGTGTACTCAGTAGCTCTAGTGAGTACAGACCAGATGGAACTATTTCTTGTACTTATTTGGAACCTTAGGATTAGATTGTCCAGTACTGGGCACTCAATTTGAGCTCCAGTCACAAAATCTGTGACCCAGCTAGGAACTCACTAAGGTTTCTGATGAAAATTTTTGTGTTTTGAAACTGCAAAATGAAACTTCTTTTCCTTTTCATTCCATTATATGTTGTAGGTTATCGCTCTCCTGAAAAGTTTTCTGTGTGTGAAGGGAAAGCTCCAGAATAAATGCTCTATAGAAAATCAGGTTGACCACAGCAGTTTCTAGCAGATGCTCTCCTTCTCAACCATAGCTATGGACATGAGCTCCTCTGCAGTCACAACAGCTCATACCACACAGGAAAGTGCATAGTACATCGTCATGTACCAAAAAGGCAAAACTGAACACATAGGAATAAATTGTACTAGTCTGAACTTGCACTAATTTATTTACAGCTTTATTTTCTCAAATGTAGTGCGAAGAACCAAACTCACAACCTAAGACCTACTTCACCCTTCCAAAATCAAACAAGAGACACAATCAAGAGAGCAAATAGGGTAATAAATGTACATGTATAGTCGGTATTATCTGCCTTCTAAAAGAAAAAAACTCACTTCAATATTTATATGTCTACACGATTTGCATACTCTTTTCCTGCCCCTGACTTAGGCACCTAGATACAAAGCTGACTCTTTTTTTTTTTCTCTAATTCCTTAAGAGAGTATGCTGCATTGGTGCTTGCCTGCAGGACTGGCAGATGGTTGTACTTCTGAGAGGCTGAGAGGTTTCAGGGCACGTCTGCCTCTTTAGAAATGTTGTACCTCTCCTCAAGTACAATGAAAAATCAAAGGAAAAAGCTTCAGGAAGTGAAATAAACTTCTGAAAGACACAAAACTGTAAAGTAAACCATAGTTACAGTAGCAGCAGACATTACCATTCACTGTCATATCTCTTCAGTAAGCTATTCTCAATAAATAATTGCGTCTAAAATCACTTTCTATTTATTTAAAGTTTGCATTAGGGAGCAACTTTCTGTTAATGTTTGTGTAACTCCAGCTATTTTCAAGCACTACCTCTGACATATGTCAATGGGGTAGGTAATTCAAACACTTCGACGCAACTTCAGTTTTTTGTCTCCTCTGTGGTGTTTGTGAAGGACAGTCACCGACAATGAAATCTCTAGATAATTAAAAGCCAATCCCTGTCCTTATTGCATCGCTAATCTCTTGCTAAACTTTTAATTGCTATTGCATTTCAGCAAAGTTTCTTCCATCATCCAATGCTGAAAAACATTCTGCATTCATAACAGTGTATTGGTACCAATTATTTACAAAATTCTTCTACTTTGTAAACCCAGCTACACTGGTAGAAATTTCACCTTTAACTTTTCACTTTTTAAATAGCTAGTTAATGTTTTTAGAGAGCATTGAGTTAAAATAGTACCTGAATTGTACAGCAAACTTGGCCATTCTTGGCCCACTTTAAAGACCCATCTTTAGATATTTTGCTACAGAGAGCAGTCAGTTGTTGGCTTCACAAGGTGGCAAAAAGTGGGGAAAGGGTGTTTACGTGTGGCACTTGCTCTCAGGGTCAATTCAGCAGAGAAGATGTTTGTATGCAGGGAGTAATTGCGGTGTATTATGCACTTTTAAAAAACATTGCTTCTGGAGCCTGTTGATAAGTCTGGATATTCTTTATGTCAATATAAACAATGAATGATTCTAGTAAGACATAAGAAGGGAATGGTCACTGCTGGCTTAACAATATTAAATTTATTGATCGTGGTGTGAAACTTTGTAGATATTGGAATCTTAAAGTTGTATCCACCTATAGAGAGCAATAAAGAATTTGCTCAAAAAAAAATAAATCAAAAGGTTTGTTTTATTTCTCTATCGATACCTGTAATCCCCAACAGAAAAAAACCTTTATCTTTTTAATATTTTGATCATAAAATATTCAAACCAGAACAGCTGAAGAAGTCATGGGATGCACCATACTGTTAAAACAAAGCAGAATCACTGGATAGCATCCATAGTAGTTTATCATATTCAGAATAAAAGAAGTTGTTCATTATTTAAATCGCTCAGGAATTCAATATTTCTCCAGGGCAATACTAGTAAAGACTAAACTAGAAAATCAAGTTAGCAGAATGACTGATGTATAAGTATTAATATGATATAAAACCATATTGGCATGGTTTACTTGTATAGTTTCACGTGTATTACACTGATTATCTTTTTAATTTGAATCTCAGAATCACACAATTACCTGAGTTGGAAGGGACCCACAAGAATCATCGTCCAACCCTTATCTTTGCATAAGACCACCCCAAAATTTACACCACGTGTCTGAGGGCACTATCCAAATGTTTGTTTAATATTGTCAGGCTTGATGCCTCCACTGCTTCCTTGGGGAGCTGTTCCAGTGCTCCATCACCCTCTGAGTGAAGAACTTTTTCCTAATATCAAAACTAAACCTCCCCTGGCACATTTTCCTGCCATTCCATCAGGTCCTTTCATTGGTCACCAGAGAGAAGAGATCAGTGCCTGGTCCTCCTCCCTCCCTTGGGAGCAATCAGTAAGCTGTTATGAGGTCCCCACATCAGTCTCCTCTTCTCCGGAGTGAATAGACCAAGTAACTTCAACTGCTGCTGCTCATACGAGAGCAGATTCTGAAAATAAATTGGTAATGTCATTTATATATTGACACGAAACTGGTAGTTTAACAAGACCTAAATTCTGAATTACACATAAGTAAGAGTGACAAAACACAACATGACTTTGAGGGGAACAGAAGGAGTTGGAAACATGGTGAAAGAGAGGGATGGCAGGAGATCAAACTGCATCCTTAGTCTTTTTAGAAGAGCTGTCTGTTAACTTGTTGCTGAGTATGCAGCATTTACATCAATGAAAATATTTAATTCTTGAACTTACTGCTTTGATATTACAGAAGTGAACAATTTCTTTCTGCTGCTCAATTGCAGACTTCCAGGTTCCAACAACTTAACCTACCCAATATATTGCTGCTTCAGATCCAGTTTTGTCCATATGAGTGTAACAGGCCTGTGCTTGCTCAGAAACATAAAGAACGTCCTGGATTTGTTTTTACTAGGAGGACATCCTGAATTTTCATCTCTGTATGTGATAACCATAGTGCGATTGTCACCGCTGTATAATTCTACAAGGAAATAACACTTTCACAGATCAGTTTATATCTGATTTGGCCTGGAACCCCACTATCACTTCTGATCACTTGAATGTGGAAACATTTCTGGGCTCCGAACATTTTGAAAGGGATTATATATGAATACAAAAAGCAATATTCAAAGTGGAAAGTTTCAGCCTGACTTTTGAAAGTGTTTGGCAAGGGACATTCAGTGAGTTAAAAGGGCTGGGAGTTCCAGACGGAAGGAACAGGGTATGCAAATATTCAATTAGCAGCAGTACAAGGGTGAGACTTTGGAAGAAACAGAACAATCTACAGATGAATCTCTGGGAGAATTGGCAGGAGGTAGGTGACAAGGAAGTTCTATAAATCATGTCATGAAAAAAAACATGCAATGTTTGATAGCAAGGAACGAAATGTCATAAAAAACAGTGCAGCACATTACCCAATTAGAAGCAAATGCAATGAGAACATTTCAGGGTAATACAGGGATTGGCTTACTTCTAGGCAAGAGTCCAGCTCACACATTTTAGAATGGCTACTGTAGAAGCAAAGTGTGTATAGGAAAGTAGGCGTGAAGATGATTAAAATAACCAGGGCTGCTCATGATTGCATGGGATGAAGACAGTGTAATTAACTTGGCTAAAGGAGTGTCTTATCCTTGCGATATATGTAAACTGATAAGAGGCTAAACAAGTGGAGGCAGCCGAAAATTGAATGAGATGGAACGAAGACTTCAGAATAGCTCCAAGAAACTTGACTCATTGTGTTGCTGTAAAATATGTCCATTCGATCTGCAACGTGGAAAGATCAGTTGACTTGGTCTCCATCCTAAACCAATTCACTTTATAGTGACATTTGGGTACAAGCAGGACTTTCAGAATGTAACTTTGCTTGTGCTCAGAGACAACTAAAGATTAGTTTGCAACAGACTATCATGGAGTATTCAGCAAAATTGTCTTGCAAAAAACCTGATTTTTCAGCAGAAAGATAGGCAAGATGGAGACAGTAAAACAGTGGTTAGAGGTGAAAAAAGACAAAAAATGTTACACGCAGATCCTGCTCTCTGAACTGAAATGAAAATTCAACATTGATCCACTAGTGTAATTTTTAGAAAAGTTATGAGGTGCAGATGTAAGAAAATCAAATTTTACTTTTCCCGGAGTGTATTGTTGCAGATTCATTCAATTTTTCCAAGTAAAATTTTACAACACAAGGAAAAGAATTCTGAAGCTCAAGCTGACTCTTAAAATTTTGATATATTGAAGAACAGAAAGAATTTGCAAAATAAAGAATAAAGACAGTTCCAAGAGTTCAAGAAAGAGCTGATGAAAAAACTGTGTAGGACACCCTGAATAACTTTGCTGTTTGTCTGATTGTTCAGCTAAATAAATATCAGTCTAAAACATAAATTGATTTTTGCTTCGTATTTTCTGTCTAAAATTTAAAAAAATATATCACCACTATCAAACTATAAACAAGCAAACAAAACCCAATGAGTTAGTTTTACACTGAGCAAAAGCTTTCAAGGAATGCAAGTTTTACTCTGATCACTTGCAGTAATTAATGAAACTATACTTTCAAAGTCAGTCAAGAAGGATATCAGCTGGTCCTCTACACAATGTTCTCACAAGCTGAAGTACTCAAAAGCAGGGGTTTGAGCCATGAAGACTATGCTGCGATAGCATGACCTTTCTCATTCTTACCATGGTTCATAGCAATGACTTGAATTTTTCTGAAGAATTCTTTAAAATAGAAATGGACCAACCAAACATCACTTTATATCTACAAAAATGCCTATATGAAATTGTGTGTTTTGATATCCTTAGACTTTCAGTTCAAATTCCAAGTTAACAGTAATCTAAATTTTAGAAGGCTATAGTTTTCAGTGAAAACTTTCTGCTTTTTGAATGATTACTTTAGAGGGGAATGAAAGAGTAAGAAGTACCTTTGTTTTTGCACAGACACATTAGATTGTACTTTCTATTTTTGTTCCCATCACTGGCTATTTTTTCTCTGAAGTGCATATTTGATGATTTCTTTTTGGAAGACTTGTTTCAAATGCAACACTGACAGGTCAGGCTGAGAAAGTGAAGTGTTTCTTCTCAGAGCAAGTCTGCAATTCAGATCTTAAGGGTTCTTTCATTTCATGACATAATACAGCTGGCGCTTAGAGTTCTTAAGATTGCATAAGTGAAAATGAAACTACGGGACTGATCTGTCTAAAGCCAACATCTTCACTTTCTGGTGTTACAACTGAAGGACGGTATCCTTCCATAGGACCACAAGGCTCAACAGTTACAATCAAACTGTTGTCTTTGTTCCAGCAACAATAATGTAGGCATTTTTTTCCGTAATAATGAGGTGTGCTAGTCAAAGGATTAAAGACTAGTGAGTTCATACTACCTTTGATAGATCAGCTCAGATCAGCCTTTCCAAAGTTCACTCCTCTAAGACACCAGAACATACCATTTCAATAGTACGGCTCCTAAGATACTCTGGCATTACGACCTATAGGAATTTTCAATGCTTGTTAAACTTCCTGACCAGGAAAATCTACTGCAAGCTCTAAAAATTAATGTTTCTCTCTCAGACACTTAAGTTAATTTTAATCAAGATTATGCATCATCCGCTTTTTGTATTCTTTCTGGAAATGAAGCAAGGGGAGGTCAGGATTTTTCCTTGGGCTTTGTTTCAGAATTTTTATGGCAGCTACTGAATTACTTGGAGCTTTAAAGGAGTCAGTTTTCCAAAGCTGAAAACAAATAAAGCCAAGTCTACTGGGAGAAAGAATTTAAACAGAAAAATATGAATAATTAGGAACCGTTTAAGAATATTTTAGTAGATGTCCAAAAGCCACAATCAATGAAGAAGGACAACTGCTCTGGTAATAAGCCAATTTGGCTTAGAAAGGAAATTAAAGCTGTTCTTAAAACTACACATGTATGTAATATTTGTATGTCTATATGTATATGCACATAAACCAATCAATGGATATAAGGAGTAAAACGGGAAAAGAAACGCGTAGGTAATCGATAGTGGAAGCAGAAGGACAACTATGAAGTGAATATCCAGAAAAGGTAAAAAATACAGTCAAGATGTTTTATACTACACAAGTAACACTTCACTGTGCTGAATAGAAATGACGTAAACCTGGAGCATAGAGAAGGCAATGAAACAATAATACCGCATAATTTTACTGGCTCAATAAATTGAGTGCAAATTAAAAATATGGGGTTTCATACAGTCAAATATTAAGACATTCATTTCAGAACAAAAAACATAGGCTACAAGCACATCCTCCTTTCGGGGACAGCATGAAGCCTAGAGCAGAAGAATCTAATTCTTGCTTTGGCGGTGTCCTGTGTCATAATTAATAAAGTTATTAATTATAATAATGGAAAGTTATTGCTTTCCCTTATTACTATATTACTAAGGTATCAGACATTATTGCGACTTGAAAATGTCCAAGCCTGGTACTCATAATTAAAAGAGGTGTTTATACATTGGAAAGAGTCCTGAAGAGATCTATAGGAAAGATTAAAGGATTGGAAAATGGGGCAATACTGAAAAAAACAGAGTTCTTTTTCTTTAGTTGAAAAGTGAAAATGTTAATGAACAAAAAAGCTACAGTACATATATTTATAGACATAGTTGTACACTTGTGGTTAACTTATTTATCCCTAGTTTCCATTTCATTTGCTCTTCCCCTTCCTCCAAAGAATGTATAGTATACACTTTACTATAGTATGAATATTATACACTGATTCAACTAGAGAAGTCAGCCTGAAGACAAGCACATTGGTTTCTTCCAGTTTTAAATCTGTGGTTGTAACATGAGTTCTGCCTGATCTTGAGAATCACACTGCGAGAGAGGACAACAGTGGAAATCCTACCCAAGTACTGAGGCTATTTATTGTCATCAGCTCTTTCACCTAAAAATGGACCAAGTCAGGAATTTGTACATCTGCACTGTGAACAAGATCATGGAATTAATGAAGTTCAGGAAGGGAATAACATTTTCATCGGTTTCCCCAAGAACTGTCCAGTGTGAAGATGCAGGATACCATAGGGTGGGAACGAGCAGTCAGTGTCAAGGGAGGCCAGAGCGCTGGCAATGTTGGTTACTTTCATTATCAAGACAAAGATATAAAATCATATAGATGGTCTGTTCATGAGTTGTTACTGATTAGGAAGAAGCTCTCTATATGGAAACATTTATATTTTTTTTGCCAGAGAACCCCAGGAAATAAATATTAGCTTCCTGTACCCACAACCTCCAAGCTGAAAACCCTAATCTAAAACATTACTACATCACTAATAGACTATTTTACCTATTATAAAAAATGAGTTTTTAAAATTCTCATCTCTATTCTTAAAATGTAAGTTCTTTGGAGAAGCAGTCTTTTCTAAGTTCAGAAACCATCAGTAGTTACAGACAAGCAATGCCACTCTTTCTGAAAATTCCTCTATCTCACTTCCATTATTGCTATAGTCAGCTTTTGTACCATTTTTTAAATTTAAAGATAAAATTAATATTAAAATCTTAGAAATAACATGATTATTTCTGTGAAGTACTGAGTATCTTTCCTTCTCACCAAGATCAGCGAGAGCTCAGAGTTGGAAACATTTAATTGGTAAATAACATTTCTATTCTACAGAAAGACTGAAAGTCTGGAGCAAAAGGTGCATATGTAGCAGAAAAAAATACATGATTTTTGGAAACTAGGTATTGAAACATTTGAATTTGACAGAACTGGAAAAATACAATAAGGACTTTCTAATTCTTACAGTTTTAAATTGAGTTTAAAACAAACAAACAAAAAGCAAACCAAAACAAAATACCAAAACCCACCAAACTTAAATTACTTATTATTGTAATTATGATTAAACTGGAGAGACATGGATTTGATGAATGGACCACTTGATGCATAAGGAATTAGCTGAATGGTTCCACTCAAAGGATGGTTGATGTGGTTGATGGCTCAATGTCCAAGTGGAAACCAATGACAAGTGGCATTCCTCAAGGGCTGGGACTGGGCAGAGCGTTGTTTATCATCTTTGTCAAATACATGGACAGCAGGATTGAGGGTATCCTCAGCAAGTTTGCCGATGACAACAAGCTGTGTGGCACGATCAACATGCTAGTGGGAAGGGATGTCATCCAGAGGAACCTAGACTTGAGAGGTGGGCCTGTGTGAACCTCATGAAGTTCATCAAGGCCAATAGCAAGGTCCTGTACCTGGGTCAGGGCAATCCCAAGCACAAATACAGGATGGGTGGAGAATGGAGTGAGAGTAGCCCTGAAGAGAAGGACTTGGGGGTGCTGGTGGATGAGAAGCTCAACATGAGCTGACAATGAGTGCTTGCAGCCCAGAAAGCCAACTGTATCCTGGGCTGCATCAAAAGAAGCGTGATCAGCAGGTTGATGGAGGTGATTCTGCCCTTCTACACGGCTCTTGTGAGATCCCACCTGGAGTACTGAGTTCAGTTCTGGAGTCCTCAACACAGGAAGAACACAAACCTGTTAGAACAAGTCCAGAAAAGGGCCACAAAGTCTATAAGAGGACTGGAGCATCTCCCATGAGGACAGGCTGAGAGAGTTGTGGTTGTTCAGCCTGGAGAAGAGAAGGCTCTGGGGAGACCTCACAGCAGCCTTCCAGTGTTTAAAGGGATTCTTCACATAAGTTGGGGAGGGGTTCTTTATAAGGGAGTGTATTGAGAAGATGAGGGGTAACAGTTTTAAGCTGGAAGAGGGGAGATTTAGATTAGACATTAGGAAGAAATTTTTTACTGTGAGGGTGGGGAGCCAATGCCCAGAGGAGCTGTGTCGACGCCACCCATGGAGGTGTTCAAGACCAGGTTGGACGAGGCTTTGAGCAGCCTGGTCTAGAGGAAGGTGTTTCTGCCCATTGCAGGAGGGTTGGAACTGGATGATCTTTAAGGTCTCTTCCAACCCAAACCACTCTATGATTTTATGATTTCCTTACTATACAAAGGACATTAAATATTTATGAGAATATTTTAACATCATAATAATTCTGCAAAACTTTTCAGTTTCATAAAAAGAACATTTGAATAGAAAATTGTTTCACAGGAAATTAATTGATCATCTCTGGCTCTTCTATGAAATGGTTATGCCACTTAAGTCAATGTTAAGTCAATTACATCTTAAGAACTGTCACATTCCATGAATATTAGAACATTACAAACAGGGTATGAATTAGAAAAAAAATTGCTAGTAAGCTACTTAAATTAAAATCTTCAGTAATTATTCAGTGAATTGGCCTACATTTAGATCTTTATTTTTATTTAACTATTATCATTTTACTTTTTCCATTTGAATAGATGCTATTTTCCATTTGCACCGTAGAATATAATTCAGAAGAAAGTAACTTTAAACATAATTCACACAAGAGAGTGGCTGGTCTAATCAACTTGTATGAAAGTGATTTATAGATGCTTTGTGTTAGAAGAGAGTCTATTAGGATACTGAGAAAGTTACTTCAACTGAATCTGATTCTGTAACTTTTCTTTCAGTCATTACAGGATGCAGGACTTCAGGACTCCCATGATACAGACAGCTTAACAGTAGGTCAACAATATTGCCTGTTGCGTTTCTTCCTATGCTTAAGTCAGAAAAACCAGTGATTCTCATCTTTGCTATAACTGAATAGAGAACAAAAGAGGAATGACTGTCTTGCAATCAAATTTCATTAGCAATTTGTAATTTAGAAGGTATATTTATAATTATTGTTAATATTGCTTATTAAACAATACACAACATATAAACATTGCAATAAGATGTATTAGTACAGGTATCGCGATAACTTCCCTGATTACAAGAAGAATAACTGACCTGATACAAATAAAAAAGTGGATCAGTCCTCAGAAATATCTTCAGAACCAGAATCAGAATGTAACACCTTCTGCCCTTCTGCGTGAGGCAACAAGAGAGCTGGCTAGAGCCACAGCCATTGCTTTCAGCAGCTTTTTCTTTAAATGTTTTCTGTATGAATCCTTCATTTGAGTCTGTATAGACAGTATGTGTACATACACATGTAATCTGAGATGATGAGGTATAAGCATCAGACATCAGCAGTTCCTTACAACTCTCTTCTAGCTGTATTGTTTCCTTGCAAACTAACATTGCTCAGTTGCTATCCATGCCAAAGTCTCAGCTATGCACACTCAGAGCTATTTCTTCATATCTGTTAGAAGATATCACCATGGGTTTACAAAAGAGAGAAAAGTTTGGTTTGAGGTTTGTGGGCTGGAAAGAGCAGAGAATGAAATGAAAAAAAAAATGAATGGAGACTTCCAGAATAAAAATAAAGGTTAATTTTTGACCCTTGGATTCAGTTAAAAAATAGGGAAGTCCTGAGAATTTACTTATATATCCTGTCTCTCTGCTACAAAGCCAGGAGTCTAGAATCTGTCTGTCCCTGATGGATTCTTGGAATCAGGCTAAATGGGCTTGGAGGTGACTCTCAAGTCTTCCTGGGTCTTTCACAGCATCCTGGAGACAAGAGTCAGGAGCTGAAACACCTACCTGGTACTGAGCTGTGGTTCAGTTCTCATGGATTAGAAAGTCAAGAGACCAACAAGTTAACAAAATCCAGAGCAATGCTCCTGATAAGCAGTTTCCCAGGCAATCTGGTAAGAATTTGAGGACTGAGCTGTCAAGGAGCTTATCTGTTGGAAAAGGTTTCCTATAAAAATTTGTTTAGGATCAGAAGCTTATAAAAGGCAACCATTTTAACAACTCATTTTCTGATGTAAAAGATTTCAATCAGAATTTTTTTCAGCTCTTTCTACTATCATACCAATTCAACTTACTTTAATATATTTTTTATGTATGTTATGCAATGATCTTTCAACAAGCAGACGTCCCAAAGACATTCTGATCCAAACCAGGTATTTTTTACCAGATGCAACTCAGTGTGTAACTACTGAGTCAATACTCTCCACCTCTTTCATCCATGCTCTTCCTCAGGTGATAAATTAGACATATGACCAGAACTTAATGAATTGTACAGCAGCTTACTCCCAACTATAATATTTTCTGGGAGTCCAGAAACCTTCTCCATTATATGATAGATTCATAACTGCAAGGTTACATGGTACGACACTTCTAGTACCAATATGTTAATGAAACTGAGCAATGTAATGGGATCTTTTTGGCTACCTTTCAATTCATTTAGTTTTCTTACAATAAAAATCAAGCGGCTTACCTTTAAAGAGCTATTTTTTATACTAAAATCATATTGAAGTCAAGAGGATTTCACTGAATCACCACATTATTTGTAGTACTTACTTAGTTTGACATCCTTTCTTCTTTTTTCATCACTCAGTAAATCCAAAAGATATGTGACAGAGATAATACCTTCTCATAATTTTCTATTGTTTATTACTCAGGACAGACTTTTTGATAAATTAGTCTGTAACCTGCATCCCTGGAATATACTTGCAAATCAGGCTTTAGTGGTTAAAATTTCTCTTGGAAGATCAGAAGAGTATCCAGAAGAGTTTAGGAGAGGGGAGTAGAAGAGTTAATGTTAGAGGATATTCTTCTGTGAAGACTGCTAGATAATGCTAACTGTTGTTAACTCTATGCTGGAAAGTGAAATAACTAAGAGAAAACCAGCAGAAAGTTACAGAAGTCTTGACGGAGAATAGTGTCTTTCTTAAAACATGAAACAAAATGTGAATAAAAAATATGAATAACACTGTAAATTCTGGTTCTACTTATCAAAAATACTGTGGAATGAGTAGCATATACACTGAATTACAACTAAATACCTTTAAACAAAAGCAGCAAAATATTTGGTATTGTCTGTGGTTTACTTAGTCATGCAACCTAAAAAAAATTGAAGTTCAGATGAAAATACACTTTTCTCATTTCTTGAAAGTAATACCCATTGTCTCAAGAACTAGTCTTTAAGGGAGACATCCTTCTTACATATCTAAACCCATCATTAATCTTCCCTTTATGAGATATAATTATTAAGAGCAATATTTTTGCAATAATATTCTGCTTTCTGTATACTCCCCGTTAGTTCCAAATATTTTTCCCCAGCTCTGTACATTCCCAACAAAATCAAGGGTATTCAGTACATCTGCCTTTCCCATAGCAGCTGGGGAGTGAGATAACTTTTCTCCCACTACAGTACAATCTATTTCATTATTTCATACCTTTCAGATTGGAAAAAGTACCTCAGGAAAATAAGATTGCCTTAAGTAACTAGACTCCAAATGTCTAGCACCTACATGCAATGCCGGTTCATAACCTATGCAAGTGCCAAAAGCAGTCAGCAAAAACATCACAATCTGAACTTGATGCAGAGCAATGCCAGATCTGACAACAATAAACCGCAAGTAATATATAACCTTATCAGCAGAGAAGCATTCAATAAAGCCTACATCATCAAAAGCTGGCTTAGTGCAGATTTAGAAAGAAGCCTAGTATTTTAACAAATTTGAATCACTGTTACTTTTTCCTTTCTTCATTTGCTACTGGTCTTTCTTTGCCTGATGTGCCTTTTTCTCAGCATATCTGCATTCATTGATAGTCCTGTGCGGTTCCCTGCAATCCTCTCAAACATGACATCAAGGCTCCCTTAGGAGTTAAGGTTGGCTATCTATCTGCTCATATAATTTAGCCTCTATTGTGGCAGGTAGAGAAGACTTGGAGTAGAAACCTGTAACTAACACTAATCCAGTCAACACTGACTGTCCTGTCTTCCACAAGGAACAAGGTGTGCTGCAGGAGACAGTGCTGATCAGGATAAGGGTTTCCTCTGCCTATGACGTCTGACCATTGGTCATCTTTCTGCCCCCCTTGGCACCAATGAGTCCTTTTAGACATCTGTCCTTTAAAAAAGGGTAGATTTTGCTGCTTTTTATACATTTCCCACTCCTTTTCTTTACATAGACTTAATTCTCCGAGTTCCTTAGGAAAGCACTAGGTACAGAAAGGCTGAATGGACTGTCACTAGTATTTCATTACTGTTGATTGTTGTTCTTCTGGTGTAGGCAGGATAAAACCAGCCAAATCAAAAGAAATAGGGTTTGCCAGATGTTCTTCCTTAGTTAGATTTTACATCTCCTCATTATGAAAAACAAAAACCAGCTACCCCTATACTCCCAACAGTGAATTAGATAAGCACCTTGCCAAAGAATAGAGGTAATACAAATGCAGGAAGATGCAGACCTTGTCTAAATAGGAAAGAAAGGGAGAAAAACTCAGTAGTTGCCAACAATGTCCCATACAAAGCTGATCTTTACTTCAGCCAGCACAGAGGAGGCAAGAAAACGTCCTCTCTCACCAGTGCTGATAAAATAGTCAGCAAACTTCTCATTTCATTCTGTTGATTTTTTGTTGAATACCTGTAAGCATGAACATCCAATCAGACTGGGATATGGAAGATTCCCTGTAGTTGTTCCAACAGAAAATGGAAATACATCACTGATTTTTCTGCAATTTCTCCCTAACCAAGGACTCCAAGCAAACCTCACTCAGCAACTTCAGTTCAATCTCACTCTCTCCAGACACTCAACAATCAGACATAAGAATCAAATGAGCTTGCATGTTTGTGATTGGCTAAAAGATTGATACCTGCTATGAAAGAAAGATGAGGTAACAATGATTCAAGATTACAGTTTTCAGACTTAATATTACCATTTTATATTTTCTGATGAAAACAAATCACGACCAGTATCATAACAGATCTGAAAAGCTGAGGCTAACACAAAACTGTTTTAATATTGGACTACTGAGATGCATCTGTGAAAAATCTCATGGATAGACTTTTTTTTCCATTAATAGACATCACGTGTATTTCTATGACTCAGGCTGGCAAAGCCAATAAACATAAAGTTTGTAAGTAAAGTGACAGACTATGAAGAAGAAGGTGGGCTGTATAATGGTCTGTTCACTTGATCATCCTTTTCAGAAGACTGATGGAATAGATTCTAGTAGACATTTCTCAGGAGCAAAGTTGTCAAGCTGTTATGTGGGAAAGACAAAGGCACTTTCATCCAGAAATTTGTCCCTTCCTGGTTAAATCACCCTGTGGAGTTGAGGGCTGAAGTTCCCATGGGCCTGGAGAGCCAAAACTGCAAGCTGAGACACTGATGTCTAAAATCTCTTGTGAGAAAAATCCACATGAAAAGAAATATTTTAACCATAAGAAAAATATAAATTGATACTTGAAATCAGAAGAAAATTTTTTAAAAGAAGTATAGACAAAAAGTTTGTTTGAATTTTCAGGGGTTTCTTTCTTTTATCAACTCTCCTTGCCTATTTCTCTGTCTTCCCCAGTGAGATATTAATTCTACTGCAACAGTGAATTTGGTGGCCAAGAAGCACTCAGAATATCTTTTTTTCCTGAAATCAAAACACCTTAAAAACTACTTCTTTTGGGGGAGTCTTACTTTTAAAAGATTCTCTTTCCAAACTTTCACTTTGGATGAAATTTATCACACAAATTTGTTCTAGTATTAACTAAATGCAGGAAATAAATCAGGATGTGAAAAGGGGCTAGCTACTATCACTTGATAGTGATAAACTACTTCAGTGCCAGAAGAAACAGCGATAACAGCTATTTCAGTCTCTGTGGCATTAAAAAAGCAGCTCTTACAAGGGACTAGCTTGAAACAGATTCCAATAAACATGATAAAAAATTAATCCCACTAACAATAATGTTTCAAGCAACTGACACACCTTGAGATTTGGTGTATAATTTACCTAAATATTCCCTTAGAGATCCTTTCTTCTCTTCCAAGACATATGAAAAAATCATGGTGTCACTTCATGCTCCTTTTTACTTATAAAATATTTTATTGTTGGTTAGGAAGCATGTAATATATACTGTAATTTGGTTCACATGGTAGTGACTATTCTGTTCTTTTCGAATTGCAAAGACTCATTACCATGAAGCTAATGAAATATAAGCAGCTAAACTAGACTCCAAATTTGATAGATCCACATTCTCTCCTATTGTGGAGTCAAGAGGAATTTTTCTCAGCAATATCAGCAAGAAGCAGATAGTGATTCCATGAGATTAGATGTCTGTCTTAGTGAGATTGAACACATTCTGAAAGAGGAGCTCAGAGAATGTGTCAGAAAAAGTGGAAATTTCACGGGGGGAGGGGAAGAAATTTCACTTGTCTGCAGCACAGAAAGAATTAGCATGATTCCTCAAGTGCACACTATCTAAGGTACCTGTGAGTTATTTATTAATAGTTTAAAAAGTTATTTGGCATCCAGCTTCAAATATAGTTCTTGAAAAAGGCTTACAATAGAGTGCATTTGTTAACTAGGAACATGCCTTAACTTTGCCAAGACAAATACTGAAATAAATGTGCACACACCAAAGGAGAGAGTATAATTTTCAAGTTGAAGTAATTGTTTATAAATTTTCCTTTTTGATCTTGTTGTATTTCTCTAAATTTAAACTGATAATAGTAGCAATAGGAATAAGGTAAATTGGACTAAAGAAGAGATTTTGATTGTTGCACTATTCAAAGTTTATTTATCTCTTTTTGCAGCATTTTTTTCATTTTGCAATAGAAGACCACCCTTGTGATGCACTAAAACCTTACCATGTCTGTATTTTGTTAATTTTCTTCAGTTTAGTAAGATGATAAATAAATAAGCTTCTCAAGGAACAAGGGATTGTCAGTGCTAGAAACTGAAGTGCTCTGTTATGGCCAGGTATGGATGCCAACAGCACCGTGTTAGTAATCATGCAGTTGGCCTGAGGGAATAAGACTGATAATCATAGACTCGTAGACTTGTAGAAGACCAGGTTGGAATGAATCTCAAGTATCTTTTGGTCCAAACTTTCTTGGCAAATATACAGTTTAGACAAGAAGGCCCTGTACCCTGTCCAGCTAAACCATAAAACTGTCCGGTGTTGGGGAATCTATCACTTTCCTGGGGAGATAATTCCAATGGCTGATTGTTCTTACTATGAAACTTTTTTAAAAGTGGTAGTTATTAATGCAGCTCCTTGCTGGCGCACATTTGGGATCCTTTCCTGAGCTGAGATGGTCAATGCTATCAGCTCATAGTCAAATATGTGGAATCCAGACACGTGAATCTAAGATAAAGATTGACAAGTAGACTGTTCTCTCACAAACCTTGTTTACTTTTCTCTTCTAATGCATTTTACATATGAAATAAAAAACATAAAGTGAAATCTGATATCTGTGACATAGTTATTCATACAAAACTTATGGTATGGTAAAATTGCTCAGGCACAACAGTCTCTGGAGCACCCTGAGCAGAAGGGCACTGCACTGCTCTTTAGATTCTCTCCCTTTACCTGTCTCTCAGACAGCTTCTCAATCAACCTGCAGGCTATTTATCTGGCCATACTTGGTAGGCAATTAATCTGCCTGGCATGCTTGGACATGCAAGGTTCCACATGCTCTTTAGGGTACCCTCCAGCATGTCTGAGTCCATACTTCAAAGATCTAGTCTTGATGGTGGTTTTGACTCCTGGAATGACCATTAAACTGCAGCACAGATAGTCTTTTGGAGTCCACATCTACTGAAGAATCTTGGAAGTATTCCTGCTAACAAACTAGCAAATGATCAAGAATCTTGAAATCTTTGCGTAAGTGAATGAAAGTATCAAGATCTCTTACATGTAATACAGCAAGGAAGAACAACATACCCAGGAAGTTTCACAAGATTTATCCTGGCCTTTAGGTACTGGGAAAATGCTTTCAAAACTTCTGAAGAAGCATCACAGATATCAAAGATCAATATTTTCAAATGACATTGACATAAATCAAATCGTCTGTTTATTTTACTGTGACATCAAAATTTTTTTAAAAGTTAATTTTGTAAGTCTACTGACAGCAGATTGCATTTCACTTTTGCTGGTCAATAAAGGGCACCCAGATTAGGAGGAATGCTGCATGCATACACACATTCACACACATAAATCTTTCCTTTATACTTTTGTGTAAACATTTGTTTGTTTCTTTCTTGAAGATTAGCAGTTGTCATAGCTAAGTATGAAACAGAAATTCAAGTATTGATGAAAATTTTTTCTTGTTTTATTTTAAACATTACAATTTTTAGAAATTGGATTTGGAAATTTGGAAATTTGGACAATTGCAGTCACATGACCATTTTTCCAGAACTGGGAATAGACATGCTATTGAGGATATTGCTAAGGCATTACAGGGGAGAAATGGAGACAAAAATCCTAATTACATTTTTTAACATAAAATTGTAACTCAACTCTGTTTTATTCTGAAAAGACTATAATTTACAGTAGCAATTCTCTACTAATCAGATGTTATTATTGTAGTGTTCTCTTTTACCAGGACATTTTAGTGTTAAAAATCATAAAAGATGTCAGTCAGTTTTGAAGGTAATGCAATTATTTTTATGACTGATAAACTGAATTAATAACTCCCTGTGTGCAACATAATCAGAGCAGGTTTGAACAGTTCTTGGTCTGCTTTTGATTTACATGTCTATACAAAGATGTGCAACTTTTAAAAAATACAGTGTTACTGCACAATAAAACAATAGGGTTAGAAACAATCCTACTGAATATTTTTGCTGTCTTTCACATAACATTGCAGTTTCAAAAATGCATACACATGTTAGGCCAAACTTTGTCTGCACTAAAACGCAAATGTTAAGGTTTCGTTTTTTAAGATAAGTGGAGGAGATTGCAAAGATTCTTGGAAAGATAACAAAAAGAGGGTATGTCATGATTGGTCTTGACGTCATTAGAATCAATGTGGGCAGATAACTTTTAGTTGGCACCTAAACTACAAAAAGTAAACATAAAGAAACCTTGAATAGCAACAGGCAACATCTCCCTTCCTGAACCAGGAATATCCTACAGACCCGCAAAAAACCCAAGGGTAAAGGTAAGGAAGAAACAGTTTTAGTGCAACATTCCTTAATTATATACAGATGTTTATTAAGAAACATAGCTATATCATCTCCATGGCAGAGAAAAACGGGATTTTATTCCTCTGTCTGTTATCAATTAAATCATCAAAACAAAATTATCATTCAAATTACAACGTATCATTTCACTTTTAGAATGTATGGGGAGGAGGCAATCTATGAAGCAGAAATCTGCTAACCATCAAAGCAACAAAGAAACATTAAAGTTCAATGGACAGTATGTTCATGCATGTTTTAATCTATTTTTTTAAAAAATGGAAACCACGGTCACGTGGTCAAAATAACACTTGCGTCAAAGAAGCCTTTGAGGTTCAATCCAGTGAGACAGTCGATTTTTTTTTTCTTTCTGGTTTTTTTTAGGGCTTTGGTTTGTTGGGTTTTTTTTCAAAACCCCAAAATGTTTTCAAGAGGGGGAATATGATTCCCAGAGATCCCAAGGTGGCACTGCTAGAGTTTCTATGTGGGAAAATATCTGCAGTGAGGCAAGTTTGGCATAAGCATATAATATCAAATGCTTAACTTCTAACTGTATTCCCTCAGAAAATGGTTACAACTGGGAACTGGTTTCTATTAATACTTACATTCTATTGTCTTCCACCATTCATGTGCTGTATGTGCTTAGTGTTACCTTTCATGCTATCTATGTTTTAAAGTATTCATCTGACTTTAGAAAAGGGATGCACCCCAATCTTTACTTTTTAGTGTACATACATCGTGCATAATTTAATTAAATGTTGGGTAAGTAGTTTCCTTATTGTTTTTAAGCTGGAAAAAATGAAACAGTAATTACATACATTTTTAAGAAAACTAATACCTGTATTTTTATTGGAACAGGTGTGGTAGTACAAGAAATTTAAATTCTTAACTAATAATCCACTTTGGATGTTAGATACTATTCATGGGTACTTCATTTTTTTCCACAGTTTCAGAAACTGTTCCCTACAAAGGTATTAATATTTTCTCTTGCTGTGAAATTTAGAACCATTTTTCCTTCTAAAATTAAGCAACAGGTTTACTAGTGTACTCCCTGATGCAATACTTACCTGGGACAATGGGTCATATTCATAAAAAGGTTTTCTGTGGTCAGGGCTCTTTAATACTTTCCTTTTAAAGCTGAAAATAAAGTCATAGATGATTTTATTAGAGATACACAAGAAGTCATAATTACATAGTCACATAGATTAGTTTCTCCTTAAAGTAACCTTTAAGCAAGTATGGATTTTTCCATCAAATTCAAATGCAGGGGCTGGAAAGAACTCCATGCCTATCCCCTGCACATGCGTACTGATACCTGGTCTAGTCACACAATCAGCATCTGAATTTAAACTGAGCTTTGTTTAAGCTACCATTTACATCTATCATTTTTGTCACTCTGTCCAGAAGGACAAAACAGCCTGGAAAAGAAAATCATTCTTGAGTATGAAAATGCAATCTCCCCACTATCAACTGTCCTTTTCCATCAGATTAGGCTGCTTTTTCCACATTTAGAGGTCTAGTTCAAATGTTTAAAGTGGGCAAAACAATTACAATGCAAGTGATGAGCTTAGAAAAATAACTAACATGGGACTTATTATTGCATTTTCTCTCAAAATTTAAGTGCATACCACATTAAGTGTAGTTTAGGTCGTATGTATGTATTTGTGCCTCCTTGCTGCCTGTAAACATGTGTTTGTGAATTCAGATAGCTATAATTTTGTGGCAGCATCTAAGTGCATAGTATTAACAGGAGAGATACAAAGTTTTGTTTTCAAGTTGCCGATCCCTTCCAGCCACATTGGTATTGCAAAGAAAAAAACAGGCCCATTGGAAAAGAAAAAAAAAAGGCTAAGAACTCCCAGAGTTTGAGAGTTTGTTTGTGCTCACAGTTTTCCATTTGTGCTGCATAGCTGAGCAGTGGATTGCCTTCAGTAGGAATTATACAGTTGTGAGGATGCCAGAAAAATGTTGCCTTGCTGCTCATTGCCTACCACTTCCAAAAGTAAATGACAGTAGGATCATTTCAATTCAGGACCTACTTTCTGATACAACAGGTACTTTGAATATACACTTAGCTGCCATCCCAAAGATTGACAATGGTTTGCCACTAAGCAAGTATTAAATGGTCTGTCCAGTCTACTTTGCTCGATAAAATGGCTCAGGAAGAGTTGCCACAAGAGATTGAAAAGAATTTACTGATTTGGAAACAGTGCATATGTGGATTGTGGAGGTAATGTGCTGCTGAGACAACTGCGTATTCCAGCTGGCTCACAGGCTAGACATGCCTCCTAGCTTTTATGTTCCTCAACACTGTGCCAAGAGAAGCTCCTGGGCATCCTCAGGAGCAGGCTCAGTCCTTTACCTGCTGACAGCATGTCTAAACCTGAACCTGGTCCTATTTCAAACACACTGGGAGCATGAGAGTACACTTTCAGTCTTAGCTTTTAAATCAAGCTTTCCACAGACTGTCATCTGCAAAGCCCTGGATGATAAGTTTACTGGCTAGGTTTGTGTTTCTTTGCTGAACTCAGAGCCTCAGGGCGATAAGATGGCGTGGATTCTTGGCCTAACTATTAATTGACCTCCAAGTACCTTGTGCAAGATATGCCATTATGGCTCCATGAAGGGTCATTAAAAATACTGGTTGTGTTACCTTACAGATCTATGCATTTTTCTGTGAGACTATACAAGCCCCAGCTCTTCACCAAAAATATTTAATTCCTATCTACTTCAGTTAACTTTGCGTATTGTTCTGTTTGCAGATCACGCCTGAAAACAGGTAGTTGCTTTCTCTCACATGTAGTTACTACACAGACTCTGAATAGTTGCTTCATTTTTATACTTTTATAAGAAGCTCTAAGTTACTGGAACTATTTTCACTGAAAATACACATTAATCAAATTATCACACCACTTAAAATGAGTCTTATGGGGTAGTCACAATTATGAATGTGAATTTCTGCTTTCTGCACATGTCCTGCAGTGATGACTTGAAATGTGCTGATGAATACACTTGCTACAAAGTCATTCCCTAGAATATTTAAAATGTATACTTGCTAAGAGACAAACAGTACTTTATGAATTAAGAAAATGCCTTTTATGTCACTCCAAAACAAGGACAGAGCAAAACTCAGATTTTGGAAAACTGGGAAGCAAAGAGTTAAATGACGTGGCCCTGCAGCCTAATTGTGCCCTCTGAATGCTGCACATAGCTGCTGGGGGTTCTCGGGGGCTTTTCGGCTGCATTCAGTATATGAGCTGCATGTGCAGAGGTAGAAGGAGAGGATGGAGCAGTGTGACTAGATGGTGACTGTGGTAAGAGATGACTGGGGAGCAGTTTTGTCTCGCTGGGTGTATTATGTGAATCCCTGTGAGTGACTCCTGCTTTCACAATCACAGGGAAAAAATACTAATGCACCTGGAAGAGCCTATGTACCTCATTTCTGCACTATCAGTCGTGTGCATATCACGTTAGTGGTAGGGTACTGAGATCGTCAGCAACTAGACGGGAGATGTGTGTGGTGTGTGGTCTGGGGCTTTACCGACTCGTAAGTGTTAGACTGAGTCATACGCAGAAGGATGAAGGTACTGTGAATAATTTTTCTTTAAAAGTCATTGATGTGATGCTGTTTCAATGGAGCTGAGTAAGTATTCAAGTGTATGGTAAATGGTGGTAAACTGAAACTTGAATTCCCCAGATTTCAGAAATTTAAACTGGGAGATCTGCCCATGCATTCCCTGCTTTTCAGAAACTCAGATTTTGCTACATCTGATCCCCAGAAAAGGCTCAAAATATCTCTAAGCAAACCTAAATAAGTTTTAACAAAGGGGTTTTTTTATTTGATTTGTTTTTCTTACTGGAGCTACTTGAGCTGAGTTACTTTTTGTTGTTCTGAAACGTAAGAAATCTTTCTCTCAGGAATGCATGATAATTTTGTGCATTTTTTTCCCTGAATTTTATTACATGGAGATAGTTTTAGTCACTTGAATAATTTAGTGGTTTTGTCTTGTCCTCTGGACACTCTGGCCCACCTCACACAATTTTACCTCCCCTCATCATTTTACCTTCCTCTCTACTCTTTTTCCTTTTCCTCTTATTACATCATTTTACAATATATAAGCACCAAAAAAAGATATTCCCAAATGTCTATCACACTCGGTTGTACACATATAGGTTGAAGCACATCCAGCTTCACGTATGTACACAGAAACACACAATGTTCTCCAGTCCTCTGGGATCTCAACTCCTTTAATAGGAAGACCTGTGTCAGTGATTCTCCCATCCAGCTAATGCTACACCATGTCCTGCTTTCCTACCTCTAAGTAATTCTCAGCATACAGGGTAGTTCACTTTTCAGTGAAACTGTCAGAAGGAGGGACAGAGTTGCCAGCTTCTTCATGAATCCTTTTAGCCACCCCTTCTGAATGGAAATCGCTCATATCCTCATGGCCTTCCCAAACATGCCTCTTTGCCAAAAACCTGACTTTACTGAAACTCAGATCTTCCTTCCTTGAAAAAAGCATGGGGAACCACATACTGTTTGAGAAAAACACTGAGTGACTGAGGTCACTTAGGGCATTATTGTAGCTCCTGCATGATCTTCACATCCACGTGCACCAAAAAACCCTGTTGAGCATTTCTCTTTTTAATGAATGACAAAATACATATATTTTTCCCTTGAGGCCAAATACAGCTAAATCTTTAGAAATTCTAATTCAAGTAGCACTATGGTTGAATCACTAACTGTATCCAGTAGTCCTGTTGTGATTGTCTGAATTTCAGTCTGATTAGAAAATTTGCATGATATTTAAGGATACATAGATTAAGTTAGAGAAAAAGACATTTAGAGTCCTAGATCTAACATAATTGCCATGTATCTATAAAGACTGAAACAACTATAAAAGTGAAAAAACCTTACAGCTGAAAGCACTGGATTTCTAATTTGTAATATATCATGACATAATCACGTGGGATGCTCAGTAGGACAAATAAAGACAGATTATCTGGCCAAAAAAGCTTATAAAGTCCTGATATTTTAAACACTTTTATAGGGCGTGGCGTTTATACTATGAAGAGTGCCATTAACTGCACTGTAACTGCTTCTGAAAGAAAGCAGTGTCATCGACTTCAGTGAGACTACTCATGGTAATAAGGACCATGCCCAGTGGTAAGTGTCTGGAGACTATTATTACTAGTTACATGTTCTTCTTGTTGCAGTAACCTCTAGAAAGCAAGTCATGGACCTGGGCTCCACTAGGTTAATTAGTATGGCGTCCAAAGCTAGGAATCAGAAAAACATGGACAGAGAAGAGGGTAAAACTAGAATGAAATTAAGCATTGGAAACAAGTGACAAAACATTGTTACTTGGCAAGTTACTGCATATATTTCAGATTCACAGTTTTAAAAAGCTAATAATAATGACTTGGTTTAATCAGAGTCACATTCAGTGCAAAAGTTATTTACATCTTCTAACAGACTCTGAAGGGCTCTTCCTATTCTGGCTCACATAATCCTTTTCCTGCCCTTTTTCCCCACCATGAATTTTGCAAGCAGAATCCACAGCAATCAGCACTTTCTACAGGAATGAAAATTAAAAAATGCACATTTTGTTGTGGTGGTGGTGAAAAACTGTATGCAGACTTTAATCTTTGATTCCATTGTTTGAAACTTTGCTAGTTCCTTTTTTTTCTCACTTCCTCTTACTTGTGTTTGTAATGTCTGAGAGAGGTTAAATGGTTTCTGTGTTTGATCAGTCGCAGACTATGAGAGCCTGGAAATCAATGTTTTCTACAAGTATAGTTTTGTCACTACACGTGTACAAACGTGTGAATAAGTGCATATGATAAATTGCTGAGAACGTAAAAGCATGATGTGGTAATTCCTTTTCCTTCATTCATGGCCTTTTCAAAGGAGAAAGCATTAAACTGATCTAGAGGAAAATAAAGTCTATAATCAAAATATTCTCAAAAATTGCAATTTCTTAAACCAAATACAGACCATAATATTGGGAGGAGTGGGGAGTTAACTGTAGCAGTTACAAAATTGAAAAAAAAGCATAATTCTTTACAAATACATGCAGTGTGGGAGGAAGGAAGGACTTGTGGTTTTGGCACTTGACTGGTGCTCACAAGAGCTAGATTCTGTTTCCAGCTCAGCCACAGACTTCTCATAGATGCTATCATAGTGCAAATAATAAATAGTAATAGTTATGAGCACTTCTGCAAGTTCTTATTGTCTCTCCTTGTAAAAAGAGAATAAGAAGAGTGCTCTCCTCTTGGTGCATGCTTTTTCAATGTCCTGGTATTGGAAGAAGACTATGTACAAAGCAGTGCTGTGCAGGAATCATTTAGTGAGCTCGGATACCTGAAGCAGCACATGATATGTGAGCCCTGGTGCTTTTCCCAGCCCAGGTTGTCATGTCTGAGGGATTTTTCACTTGACTATAGCTATGAGGCACAGCGTTATTGCAGATTAATATTGATTAAATGATTGAATAGAGTGTATCACAATGGAAATTAATTTCTGAGAGGATTCAAGTAATAGTGCCTCTTTTAAAATTTTAAAGTATTGTGAAAAGAGTAGTAGATGTCAAATTGTATGTTGAAGTGCTCACTTCAGTGTTTTTCATTTAAAACTAAATGAATGGGGGATCTGATGTCCTATGCTTCTTTCTGCTATATGGCTAGGCTTATTTTCCCTGATTCAAAGAGAAGATCTGAGCAAAGGAGGAAGAAAATTCCTCCGTATTGAAGGGAAGGGTAGGGATTTATAATAATTATCACAAAGAAAAGCTTTGGGAATGATGATAGTCATCTACCACTACACCATTAAACTTAAAAAGTTTTTGGGTAGCTGACACACAAGGTTTAATTACATAAACGCTTCTCCCTGGCCTAGCTTTACTTCCATTAAAGAACATTATTTCAAAAAAAGGCACTCAGTTTTTCCACTGGTTTCAGAGAGAATAACACTGGGCCAACAATAACTGCCTTTGAAACTTCTGCCTAAAAATTCCCCATCTACATCTCCATGGAATGCTACTTCCAACTTTATCTTCAGTAAAATAGTTTGTTCTAAAACTTTTCCTGCCTTCATCTCCTAGTAGATCATCTCCATTAAGAAAACATAATTTTAGAAATGGCAGTGATGAAAAAAGTGCCAAGTGGATTTTCTAGTGAATTACAGTCTCTGAAGAAAAACTAAATAGTAATAAAAAAAGAGCCTCGCTACTTTCCTGATACTGGAGTTGATTTTTCTTTCCTTTGCTCACGAATGCTTCCTCAACATTTGGAGTTTGAAATGCCTTTGTATTCATCAGTTAAGTCCCTTGAATTCATCAGTTTTGTTTGATCTCTCTTCTCTTTGGTTTGGGGGGGTTTTTTTAGAGATTGATATAGGATAACTCTCTTTTTTGACTTCTGTTTCCTATAAGATATTGTCCACAGCGTCCACTAAAAGCCACTTGACTCTTAGTAACTTTGAAAACCAAGTGCTTAAATAATAGCCTAACTCTGAATTCTGGTGTCTAACTTTAACTATTTAAACAGCTGTAATGCTATTATTTTTACCATTACTATTATTTTTCATAGATATTAAGTTCACTCAAAATCACTCTGATATCTGCTTTCCTGTGTGTTAGACCATACAGCTCTAGCAAACTTATTCCTGCATTAGACTTAAAGATTTGTAATAGAATTGGAATATTGTTCTTAATAAGATAATGCAGTCTCGACTTAAAGATCCCTAATTATGGAAAATTTACCACATCTCTTGGAAATTTGATTCACGGGACGATTGCTTTCACTGTTACAAAAGTGACAGTTTGATCTTTGCCAGTTTCAGCTATTTTTTATTTATTCTTCTAAGACCAGAATCTAATACTCTAATGTACCTTGAAACAGCGACTTTCTCCAAGGGAAAAAAAACCATGAAGAAGCTGTCTTATTGCTGAGTGCCCTATTTGCTTGGGACAGTGGTCTTCTGCAATAGAACTAGAATCGAAATGTAGTCTTATTGTGAATTTTAGACTATGGATAGGCCTGTTTCTGACAGATAAATAAAGTACAAGCTTACAGTCTTGTGGCCTGAGAAAAGATATAATATGACATGATATCTGGCAGAGTAGAAGTAGGTGAGGGACTGTGATGGGGAAGAGAAGTGATCTCATATTCCTTTCTGAAGTAACAATAACACTGACTGCATTCTCATTTTGCATTTTATTTGTATAGTCTAACTTTAGTCAGTCGGCACGTGAATGGTGGTCAGAGCTGAAGAGAGAGTGGAACTGATTCATATTCATCATAGATCTAGTATGCTGAGCAGTGTCTGGTCTTTAATTTTGTAAAGACTCCTCGTGATATTCGATATTAGGCTACAAGTCACAGTGTGCTGTTGTAACTTGTACAACATACTAAATAATCTTGAATTGGCTTGTGTTCAGTTCTTATGATTTTTTGGGCTTCCTTTTTTTCTAATGTACATAAATTATTCTTCCCAATCCCATTAATGTTAAATATGCTTGCTGAGTTGTCTTCCAAGAATATTTTCTTTAAACAGAGTCTACTGGAGATAAATGACTTTTTTTTTTTTTTATGCTTGCAACACCTGAATAAAAGACCTGTGGGGGTTGCTGTCTTTGTATTATGATTTATTTGTTGATGTAAAACAATCGCACGATGTAGCAGGTCTACTTCTCTGCCTCATGTACTAATACAGCCACTATTATCTGGCCACATACTGAGAAATCCTGCCCCAGATAACTGAGAGCAGAACCCTGACCAATTTCATGTCCACATCTTCAGATCCTGATGCCGATCACAACACCTTGCAGAGAGTCAGTTTCATCTGGGACAATTTTTAAAGAAAGGGTGGACTAGTAGGAGTTTCAGTGCTCACTCTCACAGTAGCAGTAACTGGAACCAAAACCTCCATCCATTGCCACCCCCCTTATCTTTAGTGGTTTTCAGGGAATTTACCCTGCAAAAACACCTTGGTCCCGTCTTTGCACACTTACGGTGTTTTGTCAACACATACAGACAGTCAAAGCATCTGATAGTTTTTGGCCAACATCAGCCACTTCAGAACCTGCAGAGTGGCAGTGCTGAGGATGGGGAGTACCAGCCACTCACAGTATAAAGGGTCAGTGGAATAAGAAGCTGCAAGCTTTCTTCTCCATATAAGAGGCAAACCTGCTCATTTCATAGAAAGAAACAATTCTTTTGTTGGAACTATTCCCTGGATTTTCACTCATATCTGCTTGATTCCCAGAGCAAGTAAATACAAAGACATCATTTTCTAGTCCATATTCTACTTTATTCTTTCAAAACTCACTTTGTATTATTCACTTTTGCCTGGATGAGGACAATATGTGAACTTTGGAATTCAGGCTTTTGCACCTATAGTTATTTTAGGATCACATTTGTTTAGCTCAGTGTAGAAGATTATAACAGGAACACAGAGTTTCTGAATATGCAGCTTCTGTGATAGACAGACCTTAAATACAGACTATGCATATGGTGATCTGAATATGTGTTAATCTCAGAGCTGAGCAGGTTTGTTTTCTTGATAGATCAGAATTAACATGATGTGCACTTTTTATACAGATCAGAGATAAGACACTTTGTGGAAGAAGGAGGATTTAAGAAATACTTTTCACAAACAGGGAAGTAGTTACAACTAAAACATGTATTGCAAAGTTTTACAATGTATAGCTGCATATTTAAATAATGTAGAAAGAAAAGAGTACAGAGAATCCAGTGGAGAACTTCAAAGATGATGTGGGGATTGGAGCATCCCTCTTAAGGGGAAAGGCTGAGACCTGGATCTGTTCAGCCTGGAGTAGAGAAGACTGAGAGTGGATCTTATCAATGCTTATAAATGTCTAAAGGGCAGTTATCAGGACAATGGGGTCAAACGCTCTTCAGTGGTGTCCAATGACAGGACAAGAGGCAACAGGAACACACTGGAACACAGAAAATTCCAGCTGAATGTGAGGAAAAAGTTCTTAAATGGAGCACTGGAACAGGGAGGTTGAAGAATTTCCTTCCCTGGAGATATTAAAAACCCGTCTGGACATGTTCCTGTGCAACCTGCTCTAGGTGAAGGTGCTTTAGCAGGGAGGTTGGACTAGATGATCTCCAGAGGTCCCTTCCAACCCTCACCATTCTGTGTGATTCTGTGAAAGCTCTTAAGTTAGAAAAAACAGAATAAGAAGGAATTTGGCACAGTAAAGACTTTCAAGCCAAAATTCTCAAAGTTTCTTATATTCAGCAGTAAATCTGGACATGATCTGAACTCAGACAGTGAAATCCTATGCCACGTTTGTCACCGGTGATACACAAGCCAACTCAAAGCGCTATGTTGCACAACACATAACTGAGAAATGCTACTAGGTCCCACTATTATGGCCACTGCTGAGCCTGAAAGTTACTGGTAAGTGAGAAAAAAATTCCATGAAACCCTAGAGCTATTCTGCCCATCTCTAAGTCAGAACAACATTATTAATTACTTCCTAATTATTATTTTTCTGTCTGTGATAGTTTAGTATAGTGACACTATATTACTATTACTGCCTTGTTGATGGCTACCCAACCTGTTACACCCAATATACATACAGCTTTCACACATTCAAGTGTGACTGCATGCAAGGGCTTTCTGGCTTTCTTCATAGTGGCTTTAGTACTAAGGGGCCTCCTAAGTAACCTGGATCTCCTCTGTGGAAAAACTGAGCTGTGACTGACACCAGAAAATCACCCCACAATAAACTGAGTTATTCTGATCCTGGGCTCCTTGGGTAATGATTGCCATCTCTCACTCATAAACTACTCTCAGAGTCTTCCAGTGTACCTGGTTCCTGACAGAAGCATTAAATGTCTTCTGGCTCTGGGTTATAAGACATTTTTATCATGGATCTTATCAGATGAGGAAGACGGGCCGTGTACGATTGAGTACAATCTTTTGTAAGAGTCAGGTCAGGTATTGTTTAGAAATTTATTTAATGCCCAAAAGGAATCTGTCCCTACCGAAACTGGCTAGTATCGAAGAACCTGCTATCAGGAAATAATTTTCTTTAAGAACGTGTAAGTTGTCTCACACCAAGGATATTTGACTTCATAAAACAAGGATCTCTTACAGAACTGAAAAGATAGGAAAGAATGAGATGGAAAAATTGAGCAGACTACATGTTATTGATTTTTAGGAGATACTTTTCATGCTGTCCCCGCCCAGCCAAAAGAATGTAGGTGTGGAGAACTAAAGACCATTTCATCTAGGAGATTAGATTAGAAGTTAAATCCTTAAATTATAACTGAAAATGTATATAACATATTTCTCTACAAGGTGTAGAAACAGTATAAAATCTGTAAACTATAATCCTGTCCATTTCTAATGCAGCTATTAAAATACAGTTGGACTCTTTTTTTTTCCTCTCAAGTGACTACATAAATTACACAGCAGCAAAGGTATTGTCTCGATGTTTTTTTAATCTCATTGTATGTGAATTTCCATTAAATGTTCTTTCCTTAGTTACAGGAAGAAGCTTGGCTACATCTTGCTGCCAGCTACACCATTAGGGTCTGCAATTCTTTTATCAGTTAAGTTTCTTCATCTTGATACATTCGCTCTTCTTATACATGATGACAGCGGAGACTCCACCTAATGAGACAGAAAGGGGCTGGATGAACAGGGTAAGGGAATATCTTTTTTCTTTTTTTCATTTTGGTCAGTGGTAAATCTTCTGCCATTAATTACAGAAGAGAGAGATGGAGAAATTCGAATAGATCATCCAGGCTAACTCCTCCTCAGTGCAAGATGATTCCCTGTGCTACACTTCATATTTTTTGCTGAGAAAAAAATGTAAAGGGTTTGCATTAGTTCCCATATGAGCTTATTTCATAGCACTGTTTCATGATATAATTTCCATTCAGGGAATCCTAAATAATTTATGTCCATCCTTTCCGTTTTACCTGCCAGATATTTGTAGGGTGTTATGTTTTCCCTTAAGCCACTGTGTCGCCAGTTTTTCTCTCAATGGTATAGGTAGGGCTGTTAGACCCATCTACAATTATGGCTGCCCATCACTTCTGGTTTTAAAGTCTTGCTTCATGCTGCTAAGTCTAACTTTGATCATTTGAACAGAATATTTACTCTCTGCCTGAATGTCTTGAGCTTATTTCTTTGGAGATCATTGAACAGCACAAGTCAGCCTTCTCTAAAATGGGGATTAAGGGGAGAAAATCTACCACAAGAGAGAAAAAAATACATTCTTTTCTTTTGAGAAGCTGTAACGGAAACATGCCTTGTAGCACACACTTGACTATTCATTTCTGGGTAGGATGACCCCTAGCACTAGGCCTGTCCATTTTGCTATCGCATGACATCCCTGTCAAATTATGCAATTCCAGGTGGAAAAAAATCCACTAGTCACACAGGTTTAACAGATCCTTGTTATGCTGATTACATTCTTCAAAATTTCTACCTTAATTCCACAAGCTCAACAACAGCAGAGCTCTGACACAACTGTGCACCCCCCTGAGTGACTGAACTTGCTTTAGGAGGGCTGAAAGGGTAGAAAAAGCCCTTATAACTTTTGTCTCAGCTATTCATGCCTTTGAGGTCTTGAATATCATGCTTGAGAGAAGGAAACTGGGCTTTTCTGTGATCTTGGCATTGCCCTTGTTACAAGGTTTGTATGAGGTAAAGAATTCTCTATCTAATGTGGAGAGATGAGAAAGGTGGGAAGTGCTAGAGAAGACTAGAAGAAGGAAGAGGTATGAGCAAAAAGAGGCTCAAGTAGCAAGGATTACAGGCAAACAGAAGTTGTCTCATGCAGAGGATGGGGGAAGAGGATGAAAGATAGAGGAGGCAGGAGCTGTGGCAAGCACAAGAAGAAAACAGAGATCAGAGAAGAGCAGGTAAACATGAGCCAGGATATGAGTATGGAAAAATACATTGTTGATGGATCATACAGCTACAGGCTGTATCATCACGAATACACGAAGGGACTATATTAAAATTGCGCAGGCATTTCCTACCACTTGAATACTTGATTTTGCAACCTGAACATGCTTTTAACATAAATTTTCAAATGTAACTCTGTATATATATATAGTCTAGAGTTATGCATTAAGTGGTGTTGTATACATATAATCACACTTGGCTTCTTTGTGTGCAGATGTAATGGTATAACTTGCTGCAGGTCCAAGCCTTAAGCTCTTTTCTTGTGCCCATAGCCTCAGTCTTATTTGATCAGTGTGTAATCACTTTTGTCACTCTTGTCTGAATTCCTTCTAAACTACTAAGGAGGTGCCCAAGACTGAATATAATAATTTGTCTGTGGTCATACCAGAGCTATAGGTAAATAATCTTGCACTACATGTCCCCTTGCATAGTTTATACTTCTGCCAGTTGCACTCTTTTGCTGCCATACTACACTACAAATTCATATCTAATTATATGTTCAGTATCATACCTTTGTTTCATTAGTACTTCCCTTGGTTCCTCCCTGCTGCCATGTGTGTTTCTACATGGAAAACAATCCTCTGTGTGTGAAGGTGGGATGAGGGTGGAAGAAAACAGAATATAAATAACAATTCAGAAGAAGCAGTAGAAATTGATTCACTATTCCAGAAGCTGTTTTACTGGTTGAATCTACTAGTGGTTCCACCACTCTTCAAGTCAAAAAGGAAGTCTAGTTTAGAAAAACAGTCTGGTTTAAAAGGGAAATTTAATCTTCTGTAAAGAATATGATAATAAAAAAATGCTTCTCTTTTTTTTTCCAGTGTGTATGTACCTAAAACTGTCTATCTGCTTACATAACAAAATAGAAAGACAATAGCAGTGACAATAAATGAGTTAGGAAGTAGACAAATTTGAGATGGAGAACAAAAGAATCCAGGAAGAAAATGGGTCTGCACACTTAAAATGTAACAAAAAGAATATATTAGGTGTATTTAGGGAAAATGGAGTCAAAATGAGTGTTGATTGATTATTAACAAAATTTGACCAATGAAGAAAAAGCAGAAGGGCTAAATAAGTGTGTATGGTTTATGTTTGAAGGAAAAATGTGTAAATGTATTATATATGAATATAATTTAATATATAAAAGAAATATATGAAAGTACAGTAATATATTAAAAGAATGTTTTCTACTTTAAAAGTGAGAAAGAATGATAATAAATAGAGCTCCTAGAATTAGATATTTTAAAATCAGCAAGTCCAAATAATATGTATGTAATAACTTTTAAAGGGTTGGCAAAAGAATACTGGGGAAAAAAATAGTAGGCTAAAATAAAGCTAATACTGTATTCACAAATCAGGCAATTCTGATTTTACTGAGTCTTTGCAACCATCAGTTATCTTGGCCTGCTGCTTATGATGCTTTTAGCAATTTCTTGAGTGTGACATCAAAGTTATACATTTTAGATGGTGCAAAGACTGGAAGGAAGACAAATAACACAGAAGACAGACCATTGGTACAGAATGACCTAGTAAGCTAGTTGTGGTGAACCAAAATGTTTCAGGATGAGAAAATGCAATGTTGTGAACATAAGAACAAGGAAAGTAATCCATAAAGAATTGAGGTCATGGTCTGAAAAGTCTTAGATGGTTGAGTTGGTTAGTCAACTTAATAGGAGTTGGGACAGCAGTATTCTAGTCAAAAAGCCATTTTGGAAATCTTCATTTGCCAAGGGTAAATTATCACTGCACTGGAATTACTATGTGCAGTTCTGCTTCTCGTGATTTAGTGGAGAGAAGAAGAGCTCAGGGTTCCTAGCTTATTAAGATATATAGGACAACGTAAAAGAATTGATTTGATAGAAATATACATATATATACAAATGGGAATAAAATTTGATAATAAAAGGTTTCTCAGGCTAGCAGACATAACACGATCTAATGGATGGAAGGAGAGGCTAAACAAATTCCATGAGAAATATAGAATGTGTTTTAACATTAGGACAAAGTGCCAAGCATTGTAGTATAGTTTCTATCCCAGGAATTACATTTACTGGGGTTGAATGTTTTACTAAACCATAGCTGTTGGAGGTGAAGTAAGAATTAAAGCAGAAAAAATACTTAAGCCCATGCTGCCATTGTATCCTAGATAATCACTTATCCTTAAATTTTAGGACTATTTTAGGTTCGATGCACAAATTTGAATATTTCCATGTTTAACATTTATAGATGATTTTTGCTTTTGTGTCTCTGCCTCCAAAAAGTGGCAACAGAGAATATTTGTAGTCTTATGACAACTATGAGATATAATAATTAAAACATCCTAATATAGACGTGATTCTGGCATATATCAAGTGGACTTTCCCACTCCTTAGGAGGCCAGGTAGAGCTAAAAGTAGGAAATCAAGTCAAGCCTTTTTTAAATTTTTAGTGTATGCCTCTAGAGTTTCTGAGTTTCAAGTCCTGATTGCTACATCTTGTAGTTGCATGATAGCTTTTTCACATTTAAAATGCTTTTATTTCCCACGTATGAAAAAAATACTGGCTGAACTTCCAGTAATTCAGTAAAACTAATGAGACTAGCTTATCTGTAAATTTAAGCTCATAGGTACTCCCAGGATGAAAATGTCCATAATTATACAGGAAGTGAATTCACATAAACAAAGTAAACACATTGAAAATGTATTGAGAAATGTTTACATTTACTGTTTGAGGTATAATAATATTAGCTACCATGATTATAGGTAAACTCACATGTTATTCTCTTAATAAGCATATATACATAATTTGATACCCAGTAAATAGCAGGAGGAACACTTCCAAAAATCCAACACAGGGTCATGTATGTCATAGGCATATCACGGTGCTCCTCTGAAATCTTGATCAGCCATTTCTTTTTGTGAGATGAAAACTCTTGCAGTATCTCATTCTTGTCTCTGTAGCAAATCTTTGTATCCTCTAGATCATACAACAAAAAAAATGCTAAAAGATTGAAAATAACAAGACTTAAAGTAAGTCTAACCAATTCTCTATCCAGTTTGACCATTCATTTAAATAAGACACAAACTAAAACATTAGTGGCAGCAATGTAGTGTATTTGACAAATGTAGGAATGTTCATATCAGTAGGACACCATAAATGTCCCCGTTCCAGGACATTTCTAGGAAACGAGAATACAACAGGAGGATGATGATCCACTTAAATCAGCCTATGTGAAGCATACACAACAAACCAGTTATTCAACACGCTGTTGCTATTTTCTTTGATGCTGGATGCTGCATGGCTCTTACTAAGCTCAAGAAGTGGGCCCATGATAACATCATGAGGCTCAACAAGGCCAAGTGCAAGCTCCTACGCCTGGGTTGGGGCAACCCCTGGTATCAATACAGGCTGGGGGAGGAAGGCATTTAAAGCAGCCCTGCCAACAAGGACTTGGGGGTACAGGTGGGTGAAAAGCTGGACATGAGCCAACAATGTGTGCTCATAGCCAAGAAAGTTCAACGGTATCACAGGCTGCATCAAAAGAAGCATGGCCAGCAGTCTGAGGGAGGTGATTCTGCCCATCTACTCCACTCTTATGAGACTCCATCTAGAGTATTGCATCCAGCTCTGGAACACTCAGCACAGGAAAGATATGGGCCTGTTGTAGCAGGTCCAGAGGAGGGCTTCAAAAACAATGAGAGGAACAGAACACCTCTCATACGAAGACAAGCTGAGAAAATTGATGTTGTTCAGCCTGGGGAAGAGGAGGATCCAGGGAGAACTTACTGCCACCTTTCAAGGGAGCTTATAAGAAAGATGGGAACAGACTTTTTAGCAGGGCCTGTTGTGATAGGAAGAGGGTTAATGGTTTTAAACTGAAAGAGAGTAGATTTAGACTAGATGTAAGGAAGAAATTTTTAACAATGTGGGTGGTGAAACATTCGCACAGGTTGCGCTGAGACAGGACTCTGAGTAACCTGATCTAGTTGAAGATGTCCTTGCTGATTGCACAAAGAATTGGACTTCTAAAGGTCCTTTCCAACCCAAACTATTCTATGATTCTGTGATTCTATCCTGAACATTCATGAGTGCATAGATCTCTTCCTCCTCTCTGAAACACTACGTGCAAATCCTGTTGGGGCGGGGCACCAGAGATAAAGATATTACAACTTGGAAATGTTGATAGCTGCTGAACTGGCATCACACACTTGAGAAAGCAATTTACCAACCCTTTGCTCTTCATACTTAAAAATGTTTTAAGACACTGTTATTAGATTCATGTGTGTGTGCCCCAGATCTTTTAGGATTGTGGTTGTAAAACAGTTCTGGAGTACTTTCAAGCATTGCTGATATATAAGGGTAAAAGTTAGGGAAAATCAGCTGCTGGACTGCTGTTTCAATTTGCATAAGCAGATTCTGACGTGACTGTGTTGAGGTTTATGCTTTTCTCCCAGTCTTCAGAAGAATGACCACTGACCAAGGAATCTGCAAGTCCAAGGCCTCCTGCACTAACAGCCACTGGCCAGTTTCCTGTAAACCCTGAACAGAACAGAATAAGCACCTCACAACTTTGTGTCTTGTGAAGGCCTTTACAAATTCATTTCAGTATTCCATAGAGGTGGTGAGATCCAACCTTTGTGAGTAACCCAAGGTAGAAACCTAAATTTAGCCCTTTTTCTTCTAGATCTAGGTTATTGCCATCCCAGCACAGAGGGAAGTCCATACACACACAAGCCTTCCCCAATCCCTACTCAGAAGCTGATGAGTGCTGGGTGGAACTGGCCGCACAGTGGGTGCGGCCAAGGCACTGACAGAAAAGAAGCTGATTCAGCTCATTCCCAGATAATTTTCACTGTCTTTCCCTGCTGGAATTCATGGGAGGGTTGCACAGGCAATGGCAGCAGCATCAGATCTTCCCCCAGCTTGCCAGGTTGCAGTAAGCAGCAAAGGGAGAGTGGTAACTCCTGCACCAGTAGGAGTGGTTTGGGGAGCGGAAGGATAAGTGTTAGAGCTGCGCCGGCAATGCTGGTCTCCCCTGCCCTACACACACACTATGGTTACTCAGCTGTTCCACAACACTCCTAAAGGTCTTGTTTCCTGAGGCTGGAGTAAGGCTTGCAGCTAGTGACCACTCTAAGCAGCAGTATTACACAGCTACAATCTAGCCTAGTGGAGGCTCTGAAATGCTGACAGGTCTGTGCCTACGGTTTCCAAGACTGGACCTGATCATTCATGGAATAAGCACTAGTGAATAATAAACTCTGGGAAAAACCAGTGCCAAAATTCCTACTGCCCACCTCTGTCAAGTAACCAGTTTCCAAGTTCTCTTCTACTCAAGTCTTAGGAAATCTGTGGGTAGCCCTGATGCCTGAGATGACTCATCTGTGAGAAGGAAAGCCACAATGAAAGTTGAAGTTAGAGCTAGATGGTACACAGCATGCATATGAGGATGGATTTGAGTGGTTAATAAAGATTAAGTCAAAAAGAAGGATAAAATAAGCCATTAATTATGATTGCTCTGTACTCTAAATGTCAAAAACAGAAGGTTCGACAAACTCTGAATCCAAACTATTATTGGGAGTTGAGAGAAGATATATCAACAATACAGATAAAGCAAGTAAAAATATGGCATGAAAATTAAACATGAAGAGAAAATGTAGACAAATGTAAGTGCAAAGTCCAGTATTCCATGAGGCAGCTTTCTAAGGCAAGTAACAGGGATCACAATTGATCCAGTTCTTGATTCTGTCCTTGTTCTTTTTACTTCCATGCAACAGAGGTTATCATGCTGTGCTTACAGACTCAGTTGCTTTGTTTCCTTTTTTTTTCTAGTTGCTAAACTGCATTAAAAACACCAGATAATAATCTGTCTTTTCTTTTGTATTGCTTTTCCATGTAAGCAACTCTTAGAGTTGCTAAGGGATTGTTATATGTTTTTGAATGGGAGATCTACATACTCATAAATAGGAGAAGTAGATCTGCAGTAATATTATCTGACCTGTGTAACAGCAACATTCAGTAATACTATGTTATATAGCATATCTGTGTGTTCCTAGATAGTCCTAGAGTGACTGTGCAGACCTTTTTAGTTGCCAGCTTTCTCAGTTCAAAAACTTTGCAATCATCAGAGAAGCAAAGCTTCAGTATATGGAAGACCTGTCAGTCCAGTCTAACAGGAGTAAATGCATTAAATTATTTACGAGTAAACTCTGTTTCCTTCTAAAACAGGGGTGTGAGAATTGTTCCCAGAGGTAGTTTGTTTTCTAATTCCATTGCTTCAGTTAACATTAGTATATTGTCTCACATAAAACAGTAATTTACTGTATTTATTGTCTTCATTGTTTGCAAGGAGTTGTAACTTAGCTTTTTGTTTTGCTTTAAGCAGGTTGTGAGACAAAATATTCTTTTTGCCTTTTTAATGTCAAAGAGCTGTTTGAAACACACACATTGTTTAAAATTAGTCACATTTTGTATTTGACATTTAAAGAATTCATTGGTTTTTGAGTTTCTTAAGATACTGAGTGAGACAAAAGAACAAATGCAAAAATGCATGGGAATAAATGGTCTACTTAAATGTCACTGTGCCAGCATGGCACCCTTTTCAGTGATCAGGTGCCTGTACCTCTTCACTGGAAAAGTTGTCCATTTTGTCCTTTGTATTTGTGATCTCCCTAAAATGCCTGTGTACACAAATAAATGCCTTTTGGTTTGATGTGCTCCAAATCCTGAATGTCCAGCAATAAGGACTAAGATGACAAATAAATGCTTTCAATCTCCACTGTCTTCAAGTAGCTGCGTATTATCTGGGAAACCGTGAGCATTCAGTCAGCACCACCCAAGTTCCCTTTCTTGAGCACAGGTCTAAGACAGACTGGTTAACAGCTGCTGTAAAAATGGCAGAGGCCTGGAATGAGACCTGGTGGCACGGTGATGTGCTTGTGGGTTTTGTACCATCCACAGCTGAAGTTTCATGCTGTGGCACATTTCTGTTGGCAGCCAGATGTTGGAAGCTTACAAGAGGTCAGTGAGTCTGTGAGCCACGGGGATGGCTGGGAAGCTGTCCTCCTGGCACCTTGGTCACCTGTGTCAGGTGTCCAGTGGAGTGGGCATGACACAAATGCTGTCCACCAGCACAGGAAGGGGTGGCAATCTGCTGACGTCATTGTGCAAATGGATACTTGTCTGTGAAGCACCTCACATTCACGTGTGAGAGAAGTAAGTTCTGTCTCCATCAAACAGGCACTGTCCCACAATGCCACACACAGTGCCCTGTGAGTGCCCTGGGCAGCTGCAGTCCTGTGCTCTCTGCAGCAAAAGGATGCATGGGCTGATTTCTCGTTTCTTCCTTGCTTAGATTTCCCACTGTGAGCCTGCTTCATGCAGATGTCCTGGCTTTGAGGCTCTCACTGTGAGCAAAGCTGTGCAAATTTACCTTTGGCTCCTTCAGAGGTAAATTCTTTCAACTTGCTTTGGCTTGAGTGCAAATGAAGATGTTCAAGATGCTGTCAAAAGTTTATCATCATCTTAGAGGAATGGTTCCTTTTGCTATTCAAATCTTGCCCTCAGTCCCACCTGCCTATCTATCTTATTCAGGATTAAATACAGAGGGTAATAGCCACTAAGCTAGTTTGTGCCTGCAGATTTGTCTTGTCCAGGGAATAGCTATTAGCTTGACTTCGTTTGAAAGATTATAACTTAGTGTCTCAGCAAGCACAATCCTTCCTAGAATCTTCTTGTTAAAGTCCAAGTAATAATAGCCAGTAAAGATGTGACTTTGTACTATTTAGTGACATTGCTGCCCAGGCTTATGATAGAAACTACAACTAATGATTGATCATTTCTTACCATTAAAAAGGAAATCCTTTATTTTTAGGACCTCTATTAAATTACAGTAGAGTGACTTTTGTCGTGAGAAGTCTGAGGATGAAGTATGCTGTGCTTACTTCAGTAATTTTCAGTGTCTTCAAAGATTTTCTTCCTATTTCAACACATAAATCAAAGACAACAAATCACAAAAAAGCTTCTTATTGCTTTAACAAAAGAAAAAGACAGAGAAAAACCCAAAGCATGCATCATTTCTCCACAAAGAGTAAGAATTTATTTCGAAACATTAATTGTTTATCAGCATATATATATAAGTAAATAAAAAAAAAATCTTGGGCACTTGCTTGGACAGATATTTTATGTTTATATTAGTGATATGTGAACGTCAAATATTTATAATGTACAGATAAGCACTAAAGTCTGAAAGCTAACAGAATAACTCCAACCTTTGACCAGTTGTAGTGTCTCTACTTCAAAAAGTTTTTAAAAGAATGATGAAAGACTCAGAAAAGGTAACTGAAATTATCCAGAATGAGAGATGAAAGAAACTGCATCTGCTAGCTTTTTTGGAAAGAAGAGTAATTTGTGTTGAAGCTTTGGTCTGTAAGTCCATACATGGAGGAGAGAATCTCATTTGGATAAAATGTATCAATAAAATAAAATAAAACAAATAAGAACTGGAAGTTGAAATTATACTATATCAGGTTAGGGACATTTTTAAGGATGATGGTAATTAAAACTGGAACAACTTACCTATGACTGCCTTGAATCCTTCATCATTGGAAGTCTTTAAATCAAGACAGACATCTTTAGAAAGATATACTGTCTTCACACTGCAGTTATAGCTCTGGCACAGCCAGTATTGAGGATTCTGTAGCCAGAATTATGCAGGAAGACAAAGCAGAGCTTGTAATGGTTTCTTCTGTCTGTAAGCATTATCTTTGTGAGATATACTTTCTCTGGTTTTAACATTTATTTAACAAGCATTATTACAGGTACACGGCATATTAAAGCAAAGGTCAGACAATTTTTAAAGCAGAAAGGTGGAGAGATTGTGATTAATCATTTAACCCTGTGTGAGTACTCATAACACATAAATAACATCCTCAGTTGCTTAAAATGAGAGGCTGGGTTTCATCAGTAGTTAGAGATGAAGAGAGGGCAGTTGATGGTAGTCATCACTCTCTCCTTCACAGGTAGCTTTGGAGACACACCTAAGGTTGGCTGTTTATTCGTGACAAAGTCCCTATCAAAAAGGAAGTCCCACCTTTTTTCCTGTCCCAAATACTGTACTTTAGAACTGGCAATTAATGAAAGAGATTAAAAAAAAAGATCATTTTCTACTGGATCGGTTCCCTTTTATGGCTTACAGTGCAGCGGCATGAATTTTGGCACAGCACAAGCCAAAGGATATGGGTGTATGGCCAGGAGGAGGACAGCATGCAGGTCTAGCCTTTGGGCATCAGCCCAGAGTCAGATGTCCCACGCAGGTCCAGAAGCTTCAGTCTTAGGGGCTCACATTGGGAGATGTAATCATAATTTCTCTCTTTATTTAAGGATTAGGAAGGGGTATAGAGTCATGTTCTTCCCACTAAATTCAGTGGGGGTTATCAGACCATAAAGGAGCATAACCTGCAGCTTAATTTTCTGGTGGTCACCAGAGACTATCTTGTTTTGCTTTTTGAGCTTCCTAAAGCAGCCTGTGATCTGAGAACTTCCTGTAGTTGGAAAGGGCTGTATGGGTGAAAAGTAGGTGAGAGATGAATGCAGCCTCCGTTGTTATCATATAATTTCCTGTGCTTAAGATGTACCTTCATCAGGAATTAAAATAAAATTCCTGCTGTTCTGAAGAAGCTGATAGCACTATTTGTCTGGGAGTGTTAGAACAGATAAGATTCTTGAGGTTTCTGTGTCTTCTACATCCATAAAGAGATGTAAGTGCCATCTCTCAATTGAATTTAATGAGAATTAGGCACCCAAATATCTTTGTGGATTTGAGCCCTCATGTTCTAATTACTGTGGCAATTAAATATGCTGAAAAACAGGTTCAGCTGCAGGAACCTTGTCTACACTCAGGCCTGGTGAAATGCTTATGCAAATTTTCTTTCTAGACATGGCTTGAGTTTGCACTGATGACTGTGCAAAGCCTCTCTGGTTGTAGAGGACATGTGCAATATGGAAGGCCCTTAAACTAAACCTGTGCACTTGGCCTAGAAAAGGTTACAAGATACATATTCATGATCTGGGTGTCTTGTTGAGTTAGATAAGATAGTTATAAACAAAATAATAGAAGATAAAAATAATCAACTCTTACATAATGAAAGTAGCAGAATATAGAAGCTGATTTTTTTCCTAAATCGTTTCTGTAGCAAATGCTCACAAATCAGCTGATCTGCTCATTATACTGATTTCTGAAGGCCACAGGACTACATATCCAACATTTCATGTAATAGCATATACATCTTAATTATTTCTTATCTCTTTCATAGAGAAAGAAGAAAATAAAATGACTATCTTTTTAATTTGCAGGGTCTTAACTGTTTGGGGCCAAAATAATTCCCAATATTATTCTTACGCATATACACACTACTGAAGCACTATGTTAAAGGAGACGCTTCCATTATGAATTTTCTAACTTCAAAGCAGTGAAATCCTTAACTTCAATACCACAATAATGTCCTTTTCAATGTTAAGTACCTAGTTCTAGTGTCAGTGTATAGAACAATCTTGGCCAAAAAAGCCCAATTAGGCCATGTAAATGAAGTGCGTTTTCAGCCAGTCCTACTGGGAAAACCAGCTTTGTCTGAATGGTTGTAATTACAGAGTCGATGGGGAAGGGGGAAAACAAATTTGCTATGCATGAGCCCTTCCCAAGCAGCCTTTTTTTTCTTCTAAGGCTTGCATATCTCCAATAATGGAGGAAGGGAAAAAAGGACTTTCTTCTTACACAGGTTGTATTAAAAATGCATTTCTTCAAGAGCCTGAATGATACTTGAAGTTTGCTATAGGAGAGGTTTCCCTGATGTTTCTTCTCGTTTACTTTTCTCTCTCTGACAACCTCATTGGGCTGCTTGTCATAATTAGCAGCCTAGGTGTACACATCTCCCTAAAAGCTACTCTTCATAGCTTATTTCAGGAAGGCACTTCCATTTTCATACTTAGGTCTCCTTTTTTTTTATTCACACCCTCAGCTAGGCCTGTGAAAATCAAATCAAAAAGTGGAGTGCAGAATCACAAAAAGTGTGTTTTTTCTAGACTTTCCCAGGTGTTACTCTCTCTTCTCTGTACCTGCTCCTCAGAATGCACACCCCATCACTGGTCTGGATTCATTCTGTGTGATGCTTCACCTGCATTCATCAAAAAAATAGTAGTTCATTTTTCAATGCACTGTATTTACTCGTCCGAATTTGCATCACAGTGAGCAGCTTCCTTGCTGCATCTCTGGATTGCTAGTTGGGCTGTCTCTAGCTCCTGACAAGGAGAAACAGGGCACCAGTACAATGACCTCCAGGGAAGCTTCCTACATGCAAGCCATTCTGGCTTCTGTGTTTAAGGGCTCATAAAGGTCACATAGCCCTTTCTTAGATATATCTTTGTTTTTCTTTGATTCTTAAATAGTCCAGACTTTTTTCTGTCCATATCCTGCATACCAGTCATTCAAAAAAGATGTCTCTTTCCACAAATATAAAGCTATTAATCACAACTGTTCTATTTACAAGTCACTGTATGAGTGACTCTTGCATATATTACTCATAATGTAGTACATAGCTTTATTTCCTTCATTTAAAAATAGCTAATGATCCTTACTTCAATGTGTCAATGTCAGTAATACCAGTGTATTTTGCAATGCTAAAGAACAAAGGGGGAAGGGATGGGTCAGGGATGAGTTACCTGGTGTGAGTTGGGTTTTTTTTGTTTTGGTCTAGGTTTTTTTATTCCATTGATGCACACACTGAGTGGAAAAAAAATATAACATATAAAGCAAAATTGTTAAAACTATCCAGGTTTTTCAACAGCCTATTGAGGATATTTCTGGCCATTGTTAAATAAGAAGTCCAACACATAAATATTTGAATATGTCATAAGGTAACTGTCTGTTTTATGTGAGCAATGAAAGGAACTAAAAGCAGTGGAGTCAGGAAGGAGGATGGGAAGAAATTTAAGTAGTAAAGAATATTTTTTTGCCCTCTTTGGCATAAGTTTGTCCAGGCATCGAAGTAGACAAGGACATGCATGTTTTCTGGGTCATGATCTGCGCTTCACCACATCAAGATCCCGAGTGCAAATGAATGCTGACCCATCAGCATTATTTTTGCCTGATTCACGCTGTACTCAGTAAAACTTTGTGTACAGGAATGGGGTCCTGCTCCTGAAGAAAGACAGGTATGAACAGAAGTGAGGTTTCTAAGTGAGAAAGTAGAACCAAGTGACCTAAGGCTGCTGTGACTTGTGTAGGTTGATGTGCTCTTCCCAAAAGGAATGACTATTTCCAAAGAAATCCTCTTTCAAGACTGATAACCACTGAGGAAAATTAATTAAGTTATTGAATAAGTTTAAACGATGCCTACAGTTGTTTCATGTTTTTCAACAAAGACAGTGGCACTGTTATTTCACAACTAAATGACGTGGTTTGTGTTAATCTTGGTGTCAACAAGCTCTAGTGTTAACCAAAGTGGCATTCTTGTTAGGTTACCTGTTTCTAAACACTAAGCATTAAAACAGGTATCATATTTAAATTTCAGAGTTGTGGATGCGTATTTTTTCCTATGCAGAGGTCAGACAGAAGGCAGGTCAGGGTCAATTTCTCACTCAGATTAGAAAGTATCTTCAAGATGTGTCAGTTCAGGAACAAGTTATGGCAGTCATGTAGACTACTGGGGAACTATGAATTCATGAATTCTCCAGATGGAGGAACTGGGTCTCTTATAACTGACTGTAGGTGGCCCTGCCTGAGCAAGGGGAGTGGACAAGATGACTCCCAGGGGTCTCTTCCAGCCTCAGCCATTCTGTGACTTTCTGGTTCTTTGAATAAACACACTGACCTTTCTTTCTTTTCCTCTAAAAATCCCGCAATTCCAGTTCAGGAGCTGCAAGGCAATTTTCTGCCTATCAGTAATCACTCCTGGCATGCAGTGGCTCATCAGATTATGTCTTTGCAAGATGGACTGGTTCATGATACAGAGGCTTAGACCACAATAAGGTCAAGCCCTTCCTTACACAAAGCACTGCACGCTTTGAAAGTTAGATATATTAGCTCAGTTGAATGTAGTACCTATTTTCTTCTGTATGTGCTTGGAAGAGATTCATAGGGGACTGGTAGAGACCACTAAAACCCATGTGTTACATTGCCATGTGTAGCTTCACTGTGGTGAACTTGTAGTTCATAATAGTGACAGCATCTTGGTAATTTTACCAATGCATTGTTGTGTCTGAGATTCCCAATAGGCTATTACTGCACCTCCTGGGCCATATATTGTGGATATGCATTTGATGTTCGTATTGGAATGGAAAGTGCACTTTTTTTTGCAAAGTGAAATATATATGTATATATCTGAAAGATATTTCCTATTCCTAAACTTAATCTGAGACCTCACATCAGTATCTATGTAAATAAATCTTTTCTGCAATAAAAACTTATTGCTCATAGTCTGTCACATTAAAAGATTTGAACACACTGAGAAGTCATAAATGGAAAAGAAAAAACTATTTACAAATCAAATGAAAGAAAACTTCTTTTGAGTGGAACACCTCAATTGCACAGAATTGTTGCTTATTAGAAGATACTGTAGTGAGTTTTAGTACTGTTATGTCCAGAACACTGCAATTTCATATTGATAAGAATAAGACTGAAAAATACTTGCATATAGGACCTAATGCTAAGATTATTAAACTCATTTATAGCTTTTTTTTCCCCATTGACTTCAATGTACTTTGAACTGATGCAGATTAATCTTCCCAGAAATGCTGGAAATGCTGTAGGAAAGATGAATATTGAACTGAGGCAGGGAGAAGTAGGTTGGTCTGGCAGGGGTGATGACAGGACAGGGGGCTCAGGCTGGTTTGATTTGCTGAACTTGTAGTTGGAATGTAGGAGAAAATGCTGCCACCTCTTTTTTTGTTGGGAAATGCTTGTTATATATTACTCTATATGTATGTGTATGTGCATGTGGGGTTCTCCAGAACTTTGGATAAATGCCTTTTACATAGCATTTTTAAGATCAAAATCTATACAATTATGTGGATTCCTGCATGTAAATGATTTCAGAGAGTCTAGTGGTTTAGCATTTTTAATTTTCTAGTAGATTTTATGATAGTGTAAAATGATGAATTATTTTTTGTGGCTGCCAGAGTTAGGCAACTATCTGTAGACATGGCATTAGCACGAGTAGCAGATGCCCCTGTTGGTGTTGCTCATACCTCCCTGGGAGACTATTTCCAGGGATGAGATATGGATTTCCGGGCATTTCTGTGCAAGGCTTTTTTGCCAGCAGTGCCACCAGGTCACTCGGGAGTCCCACACAGCCATGGTGCACTACAGTCACAAGGACATTTTTCTACCATGCAGTGGAGAAATGTACCAAACAAACATGGAATATTATTTTCTTTCCATCACTGCTGGCCTGTGTTAAAACCAATGACACAGAAGAGAAAGGTTCCATTTCCCATTACCAGATATCCAATCCCCCTAGAAAACATCTGTTGAATCTGGGATGATGCCATGATATTAGCTCTTCTGTTGCATGCTGTTTCATTGGCTGTTCTCAGCACTTCCCTGTCTATCACAATGCATAATCTCTTTTCAGAGACGTTTCAACCACATCGTTAGGGTTCCCAGCCCCATTTCTTTGAAAATCAGTGGTAGTTTTTTGCCTTTGGCACATAACTTCAAGTTTAGAAACTTAACTCTGTGCAGGGTGTAAGAAAGGGAACAAAACTTTCTTGTTGATTTCATGTGACAAAAGTTGTGTGAGGAAAAGTGGGTCTGCAGAAAACCTGCAAGTTGCCGTGCTTATATTCCCAAGGAACTCACACTGAAGTGCCTCAGACACATAACTAAATGCTCCTCAAAATGCTTATTATTGAAGACAGTATAAGCAAAATGGTCTTTAGAATTCATGTGATATACTACCAACTGGAGGGAGAATAATACAGAAATACTTTCTTGATGATGTGTGCTAAAGCAGCAGGCATTTAAGAGCAATGGATGTCAATCTCTGAGTTTTTTGTAAAGAATTGCAATTTATGACGTGTTAGGGTACACAGTTGGATTATATTTCTGAAATGCATGTTCCATCAGGTAAAATCATTGTGATTATAGGCTCTAGTACTTTAAGTAAGTAAGTTATGCACTAAAAGGCTGAAATTGTAAAACAAGTATGCTTATGCTTAACTGTTAATCCCTCTTTGTATCTACACTGAGTAAACTACAAGAAAAGAGAAACTGCATTAAACAATAAAGGCATAAATGGCATGTTATGTCATCTTGATAAACAATGACTGTTATACTGTTTTCCTTCAAGAAGCAACTGTGACTGGCCTCTGTATTCTCCCTCAATGGAGAATGTGCCTGAGTGTAGAAAAAAAAGGAGGATTATTTAGAAGTTACTTTGTTCATGCCTTTCTGGGAAAACAGCACTTTCTCTACATCTTCTCGCTTTGTTGCTTTTTCCTTCATTTCCTCAGCAATTATCTATTACAGAAAGGTGGTCTTGTTATTTCAACAACAACCTACTATCATGCAAACTGAGTTTCGAATAAAGTGAAATAAAACTTGTTTTAAGTGGTTTTGCAGACGTTTGACAGCAAAAGATAATAAATGAAAATAAATCTCCAATATTTCTCCTAATGCAATTCGTGGCATGTCAATGTCAAAGGATTCTAACAACAAATCAACAAATATCTGAACAAGAACAATATATATAACTTATTTTTCTACATTAGAAACAACTGTCAAACAATTACTGTATGACTTCATGAATTAGTTGGTTGTTTTGAAATATTCCTGCTAGGATAAAAAATAAAAAAAGGAAGAAAAAAAAAAAGAAAAAAAGGCAATATGGGCCTTTGAGCCTGAACATATTGTGTCAATCACAAGCATATGCAATGTATCTAAGCCATGAGGTAAAAATTTTCTTTGTAAATTATTTCATAAATAAATAATTTGCCTGAAAAAGTTGATGAAAATATTTTTGCCTTTATTATGTTCTCTATAGTTCTTTTGTGGTGAATATAAACAGATTGATATTGATGTCTTCTTGATCTGCTTTATTTTAGCTTGAAATGCAGAATGTATGATGCGTTTTTTACAAAGATATGGTAACAAACTTATTCTGAGAGATACAGTATTTCACTAGAGTTGTCTACTTGAAACTATGAAGACATATTTTGTCCTCATCGTTGCTTATGAATAGCTTTTGCAGTTTCACTTTAAAAGCATTATGCACTGAGAGGCTTATGTCTTTCAAAAAACACATATTTCTAGTATTGATCTACAGGTGAAAAAGGTGTGTATGTTATCAAAGTTTACATGTGTTGAAATCTGCACTTTCATCGTTACTGATCTTCATGTCTTCTGTCAGAACGTGAATAAAATCTGGGAAAGCTGCAGCCATACATACAAACTTGCTGGGATTTAAGGTGTGGGGGGCACAATTTCCAGGTTTAAAATAAAAAGACATTAATAAGTCTCACTAGAGCAGAGAAAGAAGGGGGAATAACCCTTGCTTAAGTATTTTCCACTCAATCCCTGCTTGTAAGATGCTTAGCCAAGTCATCAGACAAAATACCTGCTGATTTTAACCCTTCATACTCAAGACATTTGCCAAGTGAATAGTCACTCTGGGCTGACATACTCAGTAACAATAATAAAATCTAAACTGCAGAAAAGAACATGTTCAAATTGGTGCAAATGGGACAAAAATACTTGCTTTTCAGAATTCTGCATTCTCTGAAATTTCTGAAAGTGGTGTCTCTTTGAAGCTTGAGTAAAAATAAAGTTTTACAAAGTTAGGAAAAGTTGTCTGTGTACATATTAGTGAGGTGCTACCAAGCATGACCCCGGTAGTCAAGTATTTGTTACAAGACTTTGTAACAAATGTTAAACTCTGATATTACTTTCTTTCTCATTCCATATATAAACATCTCCACTGCTCCAAACTGATCTTCTGCTGATGGGTAAAGAGGGAGTCCCACACATAATCTGTCAGTTTTGCTCTCCCTGTCTCGAGGATCCTACTGTGTGCCTCATCACGCGACAATATTTTACCTTCCATTTTCAAAATGACAAGTTCACCTCTTGTATGTGAATTATTGCTTTTCTATTCATAAAGCACTTTATCAGACAATCCTAGAAAAGAACTTAAGGGGGGAATGTGTTACTGGGTGATTTACATGAGCAATTACTTCACAAATCTGGCAGTAGATTATACTAAACATATACGAAGAACATTTAAGTTTGGAGAGAGGGCTGCAAATGCCATACGTTTTACAGTAGGGTTTCATTTGCGTCAGCATGTATCTCTGAAGATCTTACACTTTACATTTCACCATGTATTTGAGGATAAAATAGTAAGGAAAAACTTATGCCATTTCAGACATTTGGGGGTAACCGGTTTCATCTCCGACACTGTAATATATTAGTAATTGCAAGAAACCAGAATGCATCTATTTCAATATGAAATCAGTTTAAAATTACTTGCACGGGAGGAAAAACATGCCATATAAAGTCACCTAACTGCAGAAAAATTGTGTCCAAATGCCCAGCAAATGTTTACATTTTGGGATTTTAAAGCCCTTTTGCAGGAACATTTTACGTACTGCTGCTCCTTAGAGACTGTTTTTACATTGACATACAGACTTCTGGCAATTTGTAGCACAGGAGAAATCAGAGTATCTCGAATTGAAAAGGTTCTACACAGGCAAAGAAAGTTGCAAGGGTTTTCTCGGAGCAGCTTGCAGCTGACTTGCGATTGGTATCAAAGAGCACGCCGGATGAATATTTGGGAATACTAATTCCCAAACCTGGGAAGTGTCTGTCCATCCTCAACACACGCACGGCTACAGGGGGATAAAGGACAAGAGAGGCGACGCTAAAGCTACATGTCCCCGCGCAGTGCTCGGCTCTCCCGAGATAGGCAGCTACTGCGATAAAACCCCTCAGTCCCTTTTTTCTTCAGTCCCCCAGGACAGCAGCCGCTCCGCAGGACAGCAGCCGCTCCGCAGGACAGCGGAGCAATCCCCCGCGGGCCGCGCTCGGGGTGCGGCTGTGGCCTGCGGGCTGTCCCTGCGCCAACTCAGCGCGAGTCCCCGCGGCCGCGGGGCGACGCACCCCCTGCGCTCGGCCGGGCCGGGGCGGCGGAGGCCGCGTCGCGTCGCGGCGGGCGGGGGCGGGCGGCGGGGGGCGGCGCGGGCCGCGCGGCGGGGCCGCCTGCGCTGTCTCTTTAAGGGCGCTCCGTCTGGGGTGGCGCTTTCCTCCGCGAAGGCTCCTTTGATATTAATAGTGTTGGTGTCTTGAAACTGACGTAATGCGGGGAGACGGAGGTCCTGACAAGCGATAACAGTCCTGATAACGCGCCGGCCGCCCCGCGCTCCCAGGCCGCCGCCTCGACACCGGCGGGGCCGCCGCGCCGTGCCCCGGCCCCGCGCCCCCCGCCCCGCCGCGCCCCCGCCCCTGCGCCGCACCGCCCGCCGGCGGCACCGCCGCCCCCTCCCCGCCGCGCGGGGCCGAGGGGGGAGGCAGCGGCGCCGCGGCCCCCCGCCACCCCACCCCCCCCTCTCCACTCCTTCCCGGCCACCGCCACATAATCCGCGGCCAACTCCGCCGGCAGCTGGAGACGGTTCATGGCTCACGCCGCGGCTCCACCATCTTCCAGGCTGCCGGGGCTGTTGCTGACGGTTAATCAACAGGTAAGGCGCGGGGGGGCGCGGGCTGGGGCGGCGGGGAGGGCGCCGCTGGCCGGCGGGCCGGGAGGGGGCGGCGCGCGCGGCGATGGGGGTGGGGGGGGGGGGCGCCGCGCTGGGCGGGGGCGCGGCGGCGCGTGTCCGGGGGGGGGGGGGGGGGCAGCGAGGGTGCACGGCCCCCCCCCCTCCCAAAATACTCCCCCCCCTCAAATAAAAATAAAACAAAAGCGAGGGGATGGGCATAATCACCGGGAGCGGGGTCTGCTCGGATTTCACAGGGGGGGTTTTGGTGCATTCCCCCCCCCCCTCCCCCCCGCCGGTGGGTCAAAGCCATGTGTGATGGCTGGAAAGTGGCGACTTCAAAACAGCGGTAGCCCCGCTGGAGTCGGGAGGGTCAAGTTCAGCGGCGGCGGCGGGCAGGGCGAGCAGCCCCCTGGCCCGGAGGCGGTGGCCGCGGGCTGGTGCGGCTCTGCCCTCCCCTGCGCGCCTCTCCGCGCCTTATCTCCGCGATTCCCCGGTACCGGGGCGCTCCGGGGGGAGGGGAAGGGAGACGCGGGGGGTGGAAGTAGAAGACGAGTAAAGAGGGTTTGCATCCGATGAGCTGCAGTCGCATAGTCCTGCCGCTCCTGCCGCTGCTGGAAGTTTTAATGGGGATCATGACAAGCGGGGCACAGAGACACCATCATGAAGAGTAGTAAGTTTGGGAAAAACTTTTTTTTTCTTTTTTTTTTTTTTTTCCTTTCCTTTCCCCGTTTCCTCCTCCTTGCCCGGGGACACACCGGGAGAGGCCGGGTGCGGAGCTGTACTGCGCCGGGTAGGGGGCTCTGAGTGTCTCACGGTCACACCGGGGGAAAAGGCGACATGGTGGTGGCGATTTTTTTTTGTTTTGTTTTGTTTTGTTTTTCCCTTTGAAATCAGAGCGCAGAGAGACCTAAAACTTTTCCCTCTTAAAGGGGAAGCTCTGCTTTCAGTGCTGTGTCCCCACGCTCGGCTCTTCCCTGCCTGCCACAACTTTCTGGAGCGTTTCGCTTGTCCCCCCACTCCCCTAAGCTTCTTTCGCCCTCAGGGGCTGCCGGCGAGATGCTGCTCCTCGCTGTAGTCACCCGCATGTTTGCTTTTCCGGAGGGCGGAATGAATGGAGGCGAGGCCGGGGATGGAGGAGCAGCGCGGGGATGGGTGCTGGGCTGCTGCCCGCTGCCCTGGGACGCGAGCGGCTCCCCAAGGGGGCTTGACATTTCGTAGGCTTTGTTTATCCGCCTCCCTGCTGCAAATCAAGGCGCTCAGACATCCCGGCACTCCTACGCGGTTTCTAGTGGGGCCCGCTAACCTCCTTTATGTCTTTACCTCTTCCCCCCCCCCCCCCCCCACCCCCGCGCCCCGGTTGTGTTTTCTGTCTGCAAATGGCAAACTTCTCAAGTGCAAAGAGTGAGCTGTGGGGATAAATGATGAGTTGAAGTGGAGAGATGTCTCCTCTCCATCACTCCTTCCTCTATCAGTGCCAGTACCTTGCCTGTCAGGGCTGGAGTCAGGGGTACCTCAGCACACTTGGTGAACCAGGGCTACAGATCCTCTCTGAGGGGAGAAGAGTTTCTAGTAAAAAGAGTGTAGACCCTTATGCGAACTATGCTTCGTTCACTGTTTTTACCACATGCAGCGCATTTTGAATGTTGAGTGAAGCAAACAATAATTCAATACGCTTCAGGTTTTATTTTACCGAGTTCAGTAAGGCTCTGAAGGAACCATCAAACTTCTTTGCCATTCAGGCAGTCTTCTTCAGCTGCGCAACTGACTCAACTGACTCCAATGGATGTTCGTGGCATCATGTTACTTTCCTGTTGGTTTTAGGAAAAGTTGAACATTTAGAAAAGACTGCCAGAGTTAAAAATGCAAGGGGCAGCAAAGGAAAGTAGTGGTAAGAGCCAGTTCCTGACGTGGACAAAATGAGAATAAAAGTTACAGTAATCTTCTGAACTGCAGTTTGTGTTTGCCTCATGTTCACAATATGTGTGTTAGGTTAGACAGCTCTCTCAGATATTCCACCAGAGTGACATTTAAAAAAAGCCCTCTGAAGAGTGAGGAATTCTTTTTTTTTAAGTACTCTGAGCCTATGAGTAAATACAGGGTTTGTTTGAGAACATCAACTATTTCCTGTAAATTGTGATGGTGACAAGACTGTCTGGAAACGATATCAACACTTTGAAAGATTTTCTTTTTTTTTTTTTTTTTTACCACTGAATGAAAGTTTGGTAATAATGTGGTCAAAGCAAAAAAAGCAAACAAGTGGAACCTTTCTCTGTAGAGGGGGGAAAAAAAGGCTTTTTCTTTTTTCCTCTTGAAAAATGTGTACCTGCTTGAGGTTTTGCCACATCTAATCAGTAATGCTGGAGTTCAGTAGTGCGTCAGTACCTGTACACAAGTTAATTCTCAGACTATTTGTGACAACAGAAGTCTGCTTCAATTTCAAGAGAAATTAGATATGAGTAGCCAGTTCACAATCCACCCTCTTCTGTTTGATTATGGCTGTTACTGTTACATATCATAACTTTTCTCTGTTTGGAAACTTCACGTATATGTAGTCACAACAAAGTAAGTAAAGTGCAAAGTTGCATCAGCTTTTAAGTTCACGTGTTTTCCCTGTGATCCTCTAAAACAGATTCTAAATAACACGGAGCAATCTTTGCATGCCAGAGTTTGGCTTTATTTTTTTCTTTATTTCATATTAATGTTAATAAAGGAAAAAATGTAAATGGTAACTTCAGAGATCTGAGACTTCTTTGGGCATCAAACAATTACTATGCAACCAGGTTATGCTCTTATATTTTAATGCATTCTTAGCATCATTTATACGGTAGCTTTGAGGGTTGCCTTATGTTTTTATCAGTGAATCCAGTAAATTAAGTATTATTTTATAAATACCTGGCAGGGTTATTTTTCTGTCATACACTGTCTATCATTTGTAGTAAACTTTCGTAGCACACATTGTTATGCATGCTCTGGCTGCATGTGAAGAATATTATTATTCAGATGTCGTGATTGTGCATTAATAACAGTATAGTACTAATTCCTGTGTGTGGATTTGAGTGTCTGTGAGATGCGATGGTTGCTTGTTAAATCTCTGCATTTCAATCATATTATATTTTAATGCTAGTTGACACATAGGGTTTTATATTTTCAAAGCATTGTGCAAACAATGACTAATTACTTTCTGTTCATGTGAATTACCTCTTTTACCACTTTATCAGGCAATTGCTTTGAAACAAAACTATTTTACATTACAGTGTGAAAGAGTTAAAAAATTAGCAAAGATGTTTAGGGAAAACCCAAAATTTTAATTACAAACAGGCAACTATAGGTATGTATTTAAATTTTCTTTTTTATGTGGAACTTTCCTTCTGTGTTTTGGGGGGGCGTATGGATATGAATATTTATGTCTCTTACAAGCTCTTGACAATATTTTAATGTAATAATCTTAATAGAAACATTCTCAGATCTTAACTTCAGCCACACTGGCAGTATCGCTTTAATAAAGGTTTGTGGGTAACACCAAATATAACATTGTGAGAAAGTTTATGGTTAAGTATTTTTGAACATGATAGGCTGGGAATCTGACAGCCGTTTTTGTTAGGTGAAAGTAAAGTGGAAATATATTACTTTTTTTTTTTTTTTTTTTTTTTAGTACGGTTTCAGTTAAAACAAACTGCCACCTAGTAGTAAAATTTTTGGCCTTGAACAGAAATATATTCTGATGAAGAGATTCTAACTGGTGTGTAAAACGCAGCCATTCATTCAGTAAACTGACAACTTTCCAGTTGGTGTTTGCCCTTGCTTAATTTAGTTTCCTCAACACAACTAGTGAGGTAGTCTGTGTTTGTTTTTGGCAGTCCCGTGCGACTGTAAACCTGGGCATTTTTGTCCCAAATATTATACCTCATGAGTTAAAAAGCAACTGGTTAAAAAGGAGAACAGGTAGGTGTGAGGGGGAAAAAAAAGAAAAAGTTTCTTTTTGGTTTCTGAAACTTCTGAAGTTCTTACCTAGTAAGAAAACAATGCTATTTTCAAATTCTGGTGATTAATACTATAACCAGCGTGGTCTGCACCCATCTATTGTATAAATACCATTGCCTGTTGACCTTTGGATACATTAATTAAAGCATATCTGGTCTAGATTCTACTGTTTTTGTCTGTCCAGAAGATAAATAGAAGTGCCCTTTCAGGTCCTCCTGGAGAAGGAGAAGAACTTTGGGTAGTGTGTTTGCTAATTAAAACAAAAACACGTAATGAGTTATATCAGGTGATGTGAAGGATTAAAATACAATTACACCATTAAATAGTAAATGTTTACAAGGGCAAGACAGGCAACTACATTTTTCAGATTATGCTTATTATTCACTTCTTGATGTTGTTTTGCACCTAATCAATAAAGGGCCTTCCAGAAGGCAGCTCCTTAGCCAGTTGTATACGTGCCCAGAACATAAGAAACACTGCTGGGGCAGAGGAGCACAGCTGGGAAAGATGCAGAGGCATATTATTCTGACTTCTTGTCATGCAGACCAAGGCTCAAATGAAACAGGGAGCAATGGGAGAATAAATACCGTGCTCTCGGTTTAAGTCCCCAGTGGACATTTTGTCACACCCCAAAAGCGTTGCACAACTGAACGCCATTCCACTTGATGTGTCGTCTGGAGTCAGAGGAGTCTCTGGTTTGGCATCACGGGACTTAGAAGACTGTGATTTAGGTGAACTGGCGTAGCTGCGTGTAAGAAACTTTGTTTAATAGCCATCTATGTTTTATTCATGTTCTCTGCTATCAGTTTCGTATTTTCTAGTATCTTTAAAGTGGTTCTTCAAAATTTAATAATAGCAGCACCGGTGGCAAATACATCTAAAATTTAATAGAAAATGCTAATCTTTCTATCGGTGACTTTTATTACAGTCCTGCCACATTAACTAACTAATCTTACTCCTGCTGCGGATCTCTGTATGTGGATTTAGGAAAGCTATAGAAAGAAAATTCTTCATTAAATTGCATAGCTGCCACGACTGGCACTTTGTAGGACGTTCCTATACAACCCAGGTGGTTCCATCCGTAAAGTTCGGTGGAACTTTTCTGTTCTTGTAGGGGATGCGTGTGAGTACAGCAGCTACAGTAGGATTATTTCTGCCTTGAAAATAGAATTATTTGGAATTGCAAGGTTTAGTCCTAATAGTAATTTCTACGTTCTTAGCTGCAGTTCGCGCATATCTAATTTCTCATAAGTCTGCTTTTTTTCCAGGCTTAGATCGACCTTTTTTTATCCCTCCTTAAATTTATTTTAAAATATTTAATTTTTAAAATGTTACTAGCCCTTTAAAAACCTGTAATAAATGCTTTACAAGTGGCTAGACACCTTCCCTGGTGGTTTAATTTATACAAGCAGGAAACTTTCTCTCCTTCTTTCTCTCTCTCTTTCTTGTTTTCTTTAAACCAACTGACGTAATGCCAAACTTTGCTTAAAAGAACAGACAGAAGTAATTGGTAGCTTTTAACTTTTAATAATGTTCTGGATTGGTTTTAGTGGCCAAACTGCCATTTTTTTTTTAAATTCAAGTAAAAACGGGCTTGTGGCCTGAGGAAGAAAGGCCCTGTTGATGTAGTTATTTTTATTCTTGTTTTTCAATCTGTTATTAAAAATCTTTCCTGCTGAGCTCTGCTGTATTTCTCCAGTTGCTCTTTGTGATGGCTGGTGCATTTCAGGTTACGGTAACTTAAACTGTTTTCTGATTTTTATGTTTATTTTTTCCCATAGGCACATTAAGATGTTTTATCCTTTTTTTTTTTTTTTCTTTTTCCCCTGGTTTGACATCTCCCCTGTCCCCTTCCCTCTCACTCAGCACCCAAAGCTTTCTTTTGAAGAAACAAATTATTTTGATTCACAGAGCAGTAAGATGTTAAACATAGTTTTGTGAATATTGTTTTCCTGCGAGTGTTTTACACCTGTTAGTGATGCTGATGGGGGAAGATATTGACTGCCCATTGCAGAAGATAGGATAGATCCTATCTTGTAGAGTGGCCACTTTCTGTGTGCTCTCCACTCCATATTTTAAAAGTAAGCCAGATTTTAAAATATGTGTAGGAATAGTCTTTAGTGATCTGTATCTGTTTGTGTTAAGCCTTTATTAGAAAGAAGAAAGCCCAACAAAAGGTTTTTTTTTTTTAATTAACTGTACTTAAGAAAATCTAGTCTACTCTTTTCTTTCCTAATTTCTTTATTCTGTTTAGAGTTTTCTGGCGTATTTCCTTAATTTCTCATATGTGTCTGCTGGGGTTTTGAATACAAGCAAACTTTCTACAGTAAATGACAGTTGGGCAATAGACTTTCTTGACGAAGTTGACGTCAGGACGACTTCATAAGTTGGCAAGTAGGGAAATTGTTCAAAGACCAAGTTGGCTTGTGCCAGTTTTCCCTTCCTTTAGGGGAGACACTCCACCCAGTAGGAGGTGACCCCACCCAACGTGGAGAGCTATAATTCAGTGGCAACATTTTAAATGTCAGTCCTCCCTAGGGTTTAAACCCCAGACTTGTGTTGCCTCAATCTTTCTATTTAATCTAACATTCGATTTGTTGAAGTAACATCTCATCTTCCTAAGCACTTTTTGGGCCTGATCCTGCAATTCTCATTCTTGAAAAATACTCATTGACGTCAGAGGGACTTTTGAATTCAGTAAAGGCTGCAAGATTGGCCTCTGCAGAGTTGTATGTGTCTGTGTCTATCTGTAAGTAAGACTGTGTCTGCTTGATGAATAGTGTATAATCTGTGTTATTAAAGACAAAATTGTAAAATACTTCCTTTTGTAGTCTTAAAATCTGAAGAAATTCGGGAGTCGTAATGCTGTAAAGCACATTTTCCTTAATAAGTGAAGTATAGTTATTTTTATTAAGCATTTCCTCAGACATATGAGTTTAAAAAGTTCTAGCCCTGAAGAAATTGAGGCATTTCTGTCACTTCTCTATGTTTCTCTATGTCATGCCCTAGACATACTTTTGAATGCTGCTTTTGGTTATTTTTTTCATCTCTAATGGAAAGCGAACAACACAGCCTGTACCTTGCTGCCCATAACAACCCTTGGGTACTTGGATAAGACTGAGAACTCCCAAGGAAAAATATAGTTTTGAGGTATTCTCGAAGTGCACATGTTATTTTTATGGGTACATTTTACTTCATTGTGGCGTCTGTTCTCAAGAATCCTTTTCCGATCCCCCAGTACATTTAGTGAGGCTGACAATGCAGGAGGGAATATATAATTCTATATTGAAAAATGTTATAGGAAAAGCACTGATGTGTTCATCTCTCATTAGTTTGAAAATATGCCAGCATTTTTAGTTTACTAATACAGCTGAAAAAAAAGAGAAAACCGTAAAAGATTATGTTAAAAATCATCGATACACTTATGTTTCTCAGCAAGATTTACTTAAACAATATGCTTCAGTTTTGCCTCAAACCGTTTCAAGCCACCTCTGATCCAAGAGTATGTACCAGTTCTCGGTTCCTGGAAGATTAAGCATGACATTTTCTATTATATAATGAACAGCAGTATTGTTTGAACAAAGGTAACATATTTTGATTTGTGTACTTTTTTTTTGGCAGCTGGCACTAGTGTAGGTCTAAAATGAGTGGTGATCTAACAGTGTAAATATCTGAATGTTCTTGAAACACACAGTATGGATGTAATGTGTTTAAATCATTGAATCTATCTGTATTATATAGAATGTGTATGTATGTGTATATACAAAGCCGTAAATGGTGTGTTCTGCTATCTGTAGCCTTCAAATGTGTATCCTTTGGGTATTCCTGACCTACTTTGCAAAGTCTGCAAATCTAAAATACATACCGAAACTTAAAAAATTAAACATACAGCTTGATGGTTCACAAAAAAAAAGTGGAGGAGAAATTTTGCTAGTAGTTTGTCTAAAAGAAAAAAAAAATAGCACAGTCTGCCTAGACAGAAACTTGCAGACTGCTTTTGGATATCCCAGTGACTTTACTGGGATTATTTTAAAAAACAAGTTCTCAACTGATGTAAAAATAAGTTTTAAGTAGGGACTGAATTTAAATATCGCCTAAAATTCCTATGTGCATGTGTGGTTTAATGTTTAATGAAAGTTAAATGAGTTAACATAAAGCAATTTTTTTTTGGGGGGGGGGCGGGTAGAAGGTTTTTCTTCTTTCCAAAGTATGATTCTTCGACTCTCTCACACGTCGCTCTTCAGCCAAATGCTGTGAGTTACATGGAACATCATCCGAAACTCACTATGCAGATGAAATGTTGCTTTATTAATTCAGTTAGTGAAAGAAAGATACCTGCATTTTCAGTTTCCTAATCGGAACATAGTTTGCTTTTCTATTTAGCATTCTTACTTTTAGGTGTATTAAATATACTCCTCAGATGTTCTCTAGCTGTAGTTACAGAGTATAAACTAAAACCGGAATATATACCAATTGTTGCTGAGCTTTCTTGTCCTGCATGCATAGATATGGACATGCACGCATACAAACAATTAATAAAGTAAACCTTGCCCCAAATACCTGAGGCAAAAGCTTGTGAAAATAGGTTAACCTTACCATGTACTTTGCAGGTAAGCAGTATCTGACTCTGCTAGAGAAATGGGAGAGGAGAGCTCCCAAGCAGAGGCTGCTTGCCCACGCCGCTCTGGCACCCAGCTCTGGATGCTCAGGTCTGAGGGCTGTCAGTAAAAATCCCACATCTTGTTTCAGCTGTCACAACGATAGGAAGGAAAGAAACTAACTCAGGTCTCCTATCTTCTATATATACTCTTTTATTTCTGTGGCCTGCTATAGGCATCTGAAATTATTCCTCTAGTCTCCTTCCACATTCTTCAGATCTGCAGTTTTCTTTAGGATTGAACTCCTATTTGCATGTTACATCTATAATGAAAAAAAGTACAATGGATTAAATTAATCCTGTAATAATTGTTTGAGCATACGGTAGGAATATAAATAATTTTGTGTCATTGAGCTCATATTTCCAGTCTTACGGGGGGGTGAGATCAGAAGTTATCAGCAACATATATCTGAGTCATTCAGCTACAATAAATCTTCTAACAAATACCCACCCTTTGCTTACCCAGAGATGCTCTCCAAGACTGTTGAAATTCTGCACACACCTGTATCTTACGTGTAATGCCTCAGCATGAATAGTAGATGTATCTTCAACCACAGTTGCATAGTATGATAGGCTACAGCAGCAGCAATCAAAGTAGTCCACGGACAAAAAGTTTAATTGCCACTTGATTTCTACTGGGTGTGTGGCCCTCAAAATTCACTTCTCCCTGGAAAAAGTCTCAAGGATTTGTTAATTGAGAAGAAATGTGGGGTATGGCTCTGACTTCAGCTCTGCCACAGTTCAGGGTATAAAACATTTAAGTGCTTCATCTATATCAGGTCAGAAGTGATCATGCATAATCCACTTTTATCTAGGTATCATTCTGTCATATGTAAGGTATGCTCTGCCTTGTTGTCTGTTACTCTGCCTCTCCATTTCTCCCTCACGTCTGTTGCTCTGTCTTTGGCTGTTATATGCACATACATACATTCTAAAAATACATGGAAATGGAAGTCCATCTGTGTTGCATAATTTTTTTACAAAAACACCAGTGTTTGTATTGTTCTTTCTCTGAGCCCTTAATGAGTTTAAAGAATTTAATGTGACTTAATGAGGGTTTTTATTCTATTTCTGACACAGAGACTAATGAGGGAAAAGTAGAATAAATTGAAAACCAACTTTTACTTGTGGTTCATTTTGTGATGTCATCAAATGCAGGATATTACAATTCCTGAAAAAGTTTACAGGTCTAGGAAAGAATACATTTTTGCCTCAGTACCCTTCAGTTGTTTACGACATGAAGTTTGCTAGCAAGAAAACAAAGTTTAGCATAACTTATTATTTTTGTTAGTGTTTGGGTTGGTCTGATTTTTAGGTAAATGATTTTTATGGAAGTGAATCTAACTCGCTTTGCCAGACAACCTGGGGACAACTTAGATACGACCAAAGATTGATTAAACCCCTCTTATTATGGCTTTGATCTCTCCCTGTACTTGGAAGGGTCAAACCTGCTTACTTCATCTAGAGTAAGATCTCATTGTAGGGAATATTCTTAGTTGTGCTGCAGTTTATTGAAAGGAAATTGTGTATTTTTGAGGATCCATGTTACACTTTCTTACAGTTTGCTACTTTAAAGCAGTTTCTCTGGGCTCAGGACACAGTAGCAATATTTTGTAAAGCTCAGTCTTGCGTTTTTGCTGCCCTCCTCAGAATGGTCAGGTGGTATTTTACCGCGCAGAGTTGCCCGTCAGTGGGGCCACAGTTCAGTCTGTCACCTTTGGAAGTGTTCCTTTTGGTTTGAAATCAGTCACTTCCTTAAGGGGAGTGAAAATAAAAAGTAGGTTTAGGTAGTGCACCTGCTTCTGAGCCCTGCTGTGATTCACTGGCTTCATGGCCACACTTTCTTCTTGCTTCTCGCCAACTGCTCTCCTCAAGGCTCACAGAAATAGCAGTGGAGCCACTGAAGCTTCAGTTATCCATCTAAGCAGGCTGTAATGCCCTCATAAAGCTGTATGCCATGCTGTGGGCATCAGAATATTTTTGACAGGCGAAGGGAGGCAGTGACTTTCATCGTCCACGGACTGTGCTTTTGATATAACCAAACTGCAAAAAGTTGCAGCATAGTAAATAAAATGCTTTTCTGTACCACCTTTTTTTCCCCAGCAATTATTAGTATTTTTAACAGTATTGGATAAATGGCACACTAGTGTGATTGCTTAGGTTGACGTTAAACCTTGGGTCTTCTGTTGTTGCTCAACATAGCATGTCTGAAATGTGATGGATTTTATTGCTTTGTTTTATTTTTTGCAATTAGTTGTTGGTTTCATGTTATTGACTGCAACATGAGATAGTTCAAATAAATTAATAAGAATTTGAATTGGAAATAGGAGCATTTTTGACCAACTTTCTTGAGCATTATAATGCAAACAGAAGAAGAGTAAGTTGTTCGGTTGGTTTTTATATATGCATATATGTGTGTTTGTGGTTTGTTTTTTTCTTAATTAAGATTTTCATGATTTGGTAGTTCAGCAAACTGAGTATGTTCTGAAAATATTTGTCATAGCAGGTCTGAGTTGATAGCTTCTAGGTAGATGGTTTTGTTACAACATGCAGAGTCTAGAGCTGAAAACCTGTTTTCTGGAGTTTTAAAACCATCAGAAAGTAAGATTTATTGGACCTTAAATATCCCAGTGGTGCAAATTTATTTGGTGTTCATGGCAGTCTCAGCTTAACTTTCCTTAGAGATTTGCGGTACTGCATTATCTAAGGAACACTTATAATGCATTTGTCTAGCTTGCTTTTTTGTTTTCCCTCCCCAGTCATTTATCAATTTTTGTTTGTGCCTATGAAAGTCTTTTCCAACAAAGATGACCTGGCAGCTCTGCCAGACTTTCTGCTGCAAAACATTTTACCTGAATGAAACAAAATTAAGAATCTGAAAAGCTAGCATTTTTCAAGATCTTGTGCTTTGGTAGTGGAGTGTGACAGTGGCTAGTTGTCAATGGGAAGGAGCTTCAAATCATCACAGGAGAAAGAAAAAGCAGTTGTAGAATTAATTTGACTGGGTGAAAGGAGGCTCATGGTTAAGCAAGCTTTACTTTCTTGAATTTTCAGAATTTATTGCCCAAAAGACACATGCCTGAATTGAAAGAGAACTAAGATATTGTAAAATTCACTGTGACTTGAAGTGCTCTTACTGCATATGAATGAAATTTATTTATATTTTCTCACCAGCAAACTGTGACTTCCTTTGTCTTGTCTGAAGGAATTTCAGATGAAACCTTACCAGAGTAATACTGCCGTAATCCCTGCACTCCTCAGCGGTAGCTGTGTGCAGCGTGATGCTGTTTGTGGTAGTTTTCATCGAGCTACTGTGCTGCTTTCAGTCGGGAATGGTACTGCACTAGCTTTACATTTGCAAAAAAGTATGTTTGCTTAGAAAATGTACTACATGAAAGAAGGACAGGCAAAAAGGAGAGCAGAGAGAGTGCTCTGATATATAAACTGAGATTATGAATGTTGTAATGCCATTTATTCTAGGTTACTATAGAAAAATCACATTGGGACCAAAGTTCCCATGGATTATCATGCGATATTTATTACCATTTTCCTGAGTTTTCCCTGGTTAGGATCTCATCCTTCAGTGTCTGGAGCTGCATGGAGTTAAGAATTTGTCCATTCACAGAGGAAAACCTTGCCAGCTATGGGATTTCCTTATTTTACTACCTATATTTATTTATCCCCTCCCCTAAAATTTCCCAGAGCAAGGGGATTGGGAATGGAAGGTAGATAGGGGAGATGTGTAAGCTGGGGGAACAGCAGGGGCACGTATCTGGTCAGTAAATAGTATTTAGTGATTACTGTTTACTGTCAAGCAGATTACTGCAGTTGTGTTTCTGTGAAGCAACCCGCATGCAGCCAGTGCAAAGGAATGAAGTGAAGTTGTGTGCAATTCTGAGGTGACTAAAAGATTTGCTTGTGACGTACTTCTAGCAAAAGCCATTTTCGGTTGCCCAGTACTCTCCCCAAACGCTATAATTTTGTGAGTGACACATTTGATTATGAGCAACCATCAAAACACTCATAGGAGTCTTGGTTGAAAGAAGAATGTGCTTGAAATAAATATTAGCAGGTCAGAGAAATATGGGGATTTGTTGTTTTAATTTGTTCTTCAGCTTCCTGCCCTTTTTCAGTTTGTTGGATAGTTATTAAATTTTGAAGTTTATTTAAAGAGATGATAAAGTATACACTTTTTCATTCTTTACTTGGGTATATCTTCCATTTGCTTCCTTGGGAGAGTGGTCTGAGTGAGAGCTACTGCCTACTTTTGCCTTGATACAGAGCGGATGTGCATAGTGTAGGGGTTCCCCCATTGTCAAGGCTCCCTGACTGTGATGATTTCTTTGGTGCCTAAGGAAGAGGTTTTTCATTACCAATTTCAATCCATTCTGTCAAGTTTTAGTGAACAGTATGAACTGTCTTATTAGAGCTGGCGGCAAGGACAGGGAATGGAGTCCAGGCAAATCTCACCTCCGTGTTAGGGGAAATAAGGCATAAAAAGTCTCCGCTGGGCTTGCCTGGTGATTCTTTGATTATCATCTTCTCATGATGTAATATGCACATAGAAAAAACACAGAAGTTAATGTTTACTTTTGGGATGCTTTATCGTCAAGCAAAGAGACTGACAGTTTCATGGTTAAGTGCCTGAAGTTGTTTTTGGCTTTGCAATTGTTGAATTATTCACTGCAAAGCTAACTGTGTACCTTTTTAAGCTTCCCCCCAGTTAATGAAAGGGGGATGTTTTGCTCTTTCTGTCTTCGGAGTCAGGTTATCCCATTAAATGCTAGCAGCAAGCTCTTCGGCTTTTACTTTCCTGAGTTATCTCAGGAATCATTCTTCTAGTAGATGGTGAATTTACTTAATGGTACAGTTATTTATGGCTTTCAGTGTCTATGCTATGAAATGGGCAGAGGCATTTTAAAACACTTAAAAATTGTATAGAAAATGCCGGTTCCTTAATTCTGGGTGTACAGATGTTACTACTTCTCCTGTTTCTGCTTGTGAAACATTATCTTGGTGTCTTACTGAGATGTTTCTTAGCCAGAATTTAGAGTTTCAAGGAATTTTTCTTATTTTCATTTTTTTTTCTTCCTCGAACGTTAGACAAGGGCAAAAAATGACAAGGATCTCATCTATATATTGTGCTGTGCACCAGGGTTGATAGAACTGCAGGCTATTTACTCCCTAGTTTTAAAGAAAGATTAAAAAGTTCTTGTGAAGATTAACTTTATTTCTGGCAACATTTTCATAGAATTTTGTTATGGCGAAGATGGAATCAAAGGATGAATAGACAAAGTTGGGATTTTTGCCATTTGGTTGATTTTTCTGAAGTTGTGTAAGCTTTTTCTTTAATAAAAAAATAATGCAGAATGTAGTGTTTCCCACAAAAGCACCTTCACAGATTTAGCATAAAGAAAGTACATTTTAATTCAAAGACACTGGTACGCTTCTTGAGCGTAATCCAACTGGTATATAAAGCTGTAATGGTAAATACAATGATTATTTCTGTCTAGTATTGTTAAAATACATGATTTATTTGAGTATGTGTTCAGATTAGTGTCATTTATTTAAGATATTCAACTTATTCTGTATTTTAAATACAAGTCTCAGCTTCTCAGTTTGCTTTTTTAATGTCAGCCGGCTCATTTCAAGTAATCAACAAAGGTTTCACTTCAACGACTTCTTACAATTTTAAAAATCTCTAATTGCAGTTGGAATTTTTGTATGTACAACTAAACTAACAAATGTGGATTGTATGGGAGAGGCTGTAGTGGTATTATTTTTCTTAAGGTCCACATTATTGAAAGCAGGACTAATGACAGTGAATCATACACTGTATATTAATGCAGTCCACTTTCGGCACTATATAAATAGTATTGTAAATACACACCTGCAAAGTGTCTGTCGTTATATGGTCATCTCACAGAGTCCCTCTGTGCTCTCCTAAGTACATATCTCTGCATGTATCACATCTTGCTAACCAAGGCAGCATACTGCAGCTACTGTTCCTCTTGAGGAGGTGTCTATAAAATGAACGCTGCAAAACCAAAATTTTGGGATGACTTTATGCAGAACACATGGGTGTACTGTTACTCAGGCTTTTAGTATCTGCCTGATCCTTTTCTCTGAGCAGGGCTAGCTGCACAGGATGAGTGGGGTGTTGATGTGAAATGTACGCTAATCCTTGGAGTGGGGCAGGAGACAATGTTAAATCAGCGAGAGGCTTTTTGACTTTCCCAAGACAAGGTTAAATCAGCAAGAGGCTTTTTGGCTTTCCCAAAGGGGGACATAGCGAAGGGCTAGTCAGAAAAAGCCATTAGTTCTATGAGAAGTCTATAACTGTGGCAACTACACTAGCAGCAGATTCTTTAATTTTCATCTGCCGCAGTAACAAGGCCTTCTTCCTAAACTTACTTCCTAAACTCTTCCTTTATTTCAGCAGGCAGCCATGTCAACACTGTCAGTTCCCCTGTTGCGTTTGCATACACACATTCAGGGTAGCCCAAAATCTAAATATGTGCTGCTGGATGCCCACAGTAGCCAAACTGTTTCCCTGCACCTTGGAGCCTGTTCAAGCCCGTGGTAGCAAACCTGGGCTGCTTGTAAGACCAGATCCTTCTTGGCGCATGACAGGCTGCTGGCTCAAGGGAGAGCAGGGTGTCCCCAGGCCACCTTTGCAGAGGTGGCTCTTCACCTGCCCTTCCACCGTGGCCCTGCAGTGTCCTTTGGATGATTTGGGCTGGCTTCTACCCAGGGACTCTCCTTTGGGTTTGCTGGTGGCAGCTACCGCATGTCCAGGAGTGTGGCTGGGAGCTGGATGCTCAAGTGTCTGTTGAATGTGCGAAGGGTGGCGAGCAGCGAATTTGGTGCCCCCACCACCTTTACAGCAGGCGGAGCACGTGAACCCTGTGTTTTGGGCTGCAGCCACTGGTGCCGATTCTATGATGTCCCTGGGGTGGGAGGGGAGCCCCTGTCTAGCACCTGGAATAGCAGAGGACAAGAGAGACAGGGATCTCCTTTTTAAAAGGAGTTCTTTTTTTTTTTTTTCTCACCCTTATTCTTTATTCATAAACCTAACACAGTTCCACAATTCCCAGACATGTAAAGCTGCAGGGCTTTTTTTGTTTTGTTTAAATCCTTCTGAACCAGCCAAATTTTTGGGGCTGGCACAAGGTGCAGCCAGTACCCATGGCCTTCCAGGGCTTGCTTGGTCTAGAAGTCTGCAGATGTTTTCTGCTGGATCTCGCTCTTAATGAACAAAAAAGGTTTTGGCGTGCTTATTTATTTATTTATATTTGAGGGGAAAGTGTGGTTTAAAAGGCTGATAATTACGTTTTACGTGAACTACTCAGACTTCATGCAACTGTATGGGAAAATAAATGCTCATCAATTAAAAAGAATTTCTTTATTCATAAAACATTCATATTTAAAGTGATTTTTTTTCTTCTCTCCTTAGTGAAAATATGGTTTAAGGAGCATTACTAATAAAATTCTTAGTTACATGTAGTTCTGCATCAGAGTTCTTGAAGATGGCCCACTGTGATCATCTGATGAAAATACGAGAGCTTTTCAAAAGCTTTTTAATTATCCATTTTCACTGCTCTTCTCTTTGCAATATACACATAGTAACTGAAAGAAAAGAAAAAAGAAAATACTTCAGGAGGGATCCACCTACAGGTGTGCATAGGTCAAACACATAACTCTCATTTAGAATGACTCTTTCTTTTCCAGTTGTCAGGTAGTACTTCCTACAGTCAAAACCCATCTCACACGCTCTTTCAGAGGCAGTACTTACCACAAAGGTGCAGTGCATTTTAATCGGGGTTCCCAGAGTATTTTACAAGCAGTAGTTGTCTCTTAAGAACAAGATGAAGTATTGTACCCATTGTACTGACGGGTGAGCCAAGGCACAGGGAATCTAAATAACTGCAGTGTTAGGGTGAGCCTGTGGCAAAGCTGTGAACAGAGTTTTGGTGCCTTCACTCCTGGTGCAACATACTTTCCACCTGCCAGTTTTCCACTCTTTTCTTAAACTGACATTTTTCTGACACTTACTTTTTTTCTTGCATATTATATGGCAAGTGCTGTACTTGTTCTGAAGTTGAGGTAAACCTGTGTGTGAATGTGCTTGTTTTATGTTTTTATGAAGTGTGAAGGCCTGTGTGGTGGGACTACCATTTAATTCTGAATCTTACATTTTGTTGTTGCCTTCTGTGGCACCGCTAGGCCATCAGATCATCCCTAAAATAACTCCTGTTGTGTTTATTACTTATGTATCAATGCGCCATGAGTGACAGAAAGAATTCCACTCTTCAGCATAACAGTTCACTCACTAAATGATTCCCCCAACATGATACATGCCCTGTCTTGTATTAATTATCTCACAATTATCGAAGCAGTAATAAAGTTGTGCATAAGAAGTGTATAGATCAATAAAAACAACTCAAAATTTTGAAGAAGTACTGATGGGCAATGAGTCCAGCTGTTCTTCAGATGTTAGTTTCCATTTTTCTGAAAAGGTTTTGTCTTTTTTTTAAAAAAACAATGTCAGAAAAAAGGAATTTTAAGTTCTTATTGTTTATTCCTAACTGATGATGATCATGCATATGTTCTCAGTGCTTTGTGAGAGGCAGTTTAAGTGCTAATGAAAGTTTGTATTGGAGTGGCCCCTAAGAATATGATCATTGTTACAAATTTATTAACACCATGAAAGATTTCCTGTCCTAAAAAGACTGCCAGAAAACGTCATAATCCTGAGTGGGCAGAGCCATGTGGTAGGTTTGACTGAGCCCCTTTGACAATTATATCATTTATTTTACTGTCTATCTTTAGCAGTTGGGAGGCTAAGCTTTGGTTTCAGAGGCATGCTGAAACTCTCACGCTGCATGCACAGCGAGAGCGATGGAATACCAGGGTGCTTGCTTGGGCTTTAACTACTAAATAATGTGGTTGCACATGACACAACAAGAAGAGAGGTATAATCCTGCCCTGTGAAGCAGGTCACATGTTTCAGGTTCTCTCTGTAATGTATGCAAAGTAGCTGCTTAAATCATTACGAGGGTGTAAATCACCTTCTTCATAAACAATATCATCAAGGTACAGTCAGGCAACATGTCTCTTGTGGGTTGACTGGAGCTGGAATTTCTTTTAAGACCTTGAGGAGGTACATCAGATTCATCTGTTGCTGCAGTGTGGTCTGTGCAATGTTTTGGATTTCCAAGATGGATATTGCTAAGGCTGTCTTCTTCACATTGAGGTGCGGTGAAAGGAGGATGATGTGAATTAAGCAAACGCAGCCTATATGATCTGAGGCTTCCATGAAAAATATGCTCCTTTTTCCTCTGGCTTTGTAAGTTACACAACAGATACCCATTTATTCCTCTTTCATAAGTTTAGTAAGTATTCAGAGCTTCTGTATGTTGTGCATTTGGGGAGGAAAAGATTTGCTGAGCAGTGTATTGAGACTCGTATCTTCTGTTTTAGCCATCATTTTCCTATATAGATGATGACACTGTTTTTTCCCATCTTTATTTAACATGCTGATGTACTTTCTTCTAACACTCTGCAGCCCTGTAATGCAGTCCCAAGCTGACTAGTTCAGTGGTGAGTGAAACTGAAAGTGAGACCTAATCTTGTTAAGGACCTTTCTGTGCTTCTAGATGAAGTATAAATATGTGTGATTATTATTACTAATACAAAGTTTAGTAATAATTATTAGACTTTGTATATTTTTGGGGGGAAGGAATGGGAAGAGTTAGGTGCACTTTATGGTCGCCTCCCCACCCCCAAATGCTATATATTGAATTACTTTAAATAGTTGTTTGGAATGTCTTTATTATGGTGATTAATGTTTTTAATGTCTGCGTTGAACACATGTGTGAGTGCATACTAAGGCAATGGAAGCCCTTTTTCATTTACCGTCATGTCACGTAGTGCTTCTGCAGTATGCGAAATGCCCCTGGTTTGTAAATCAGATAGACCTTCTCTGCAGAAATCCTTTCTCTCAAATGTCTAAGGATCAGATAGATTTGGTTAAAAAGTGAATGCAAAGAAGGTGACTTCATAAATACAGCATACTGTCTTTTTTCTCAAGAGATACATGCTTGGTGTTCCAAATAACCAACATCAATTTTAGAATAAATACCAGTGAAATGGCACAGGTAGAGGTACTGGATCTAACTGAAGATGCTGGCAGCGGCCATCTGGTTGGTAAGCGCGACTGAAACATGACTTCTCTTACTTCCTGTCTCTGTGCTGTGTCCTTTCGTGGTGGGAAGAAAAACACAACCAGCAGTCAACTTCCAGCACATGTGGAAACAAAGCTAAAAGAGCAGGGGCATCCCCAATGCGTTGGCAATTTGCTAAGCACCTGAGGGCTGCATCTCGTTTGCATTAAAGATGTGTAGATTGCTCCTACCTGTATCTTGGCTACAGAGACGTGGCTAGTAAAGACAACAGTGCCCAACAGGGCTTGTTTTGCCTGGATCCAAGTGGTTTGGATTGGGCTGAAGCGACTCTTGATGGGACACGCCGTGGCCCGCAGGGCTGCTGCGGTGTTCCCGGCCCGCTCCTACTCCGTGCTGGCACCCCCACACCTTCCCAGTGGGACTCGGTTACCGGTACCCGCCGCTGAGAGGGTCAGTGCTTTTTAAAAGGGAGGTGGGCTGGTTTGTGCTAGGGTTTTTCCAGGCCTGGATGAAACGCTCCTCAGCGGTGCGAGGAGGCTGGGGAACTTTGCAGAGGGCGGGGTGCGGTACCCTGCACAGAAACCCTTTTGTGTGTTTTAAACAGTTTAGTAATGAAAGACAAATTAAAAGAAAAAAAAAAAAAAGGAAGAGAATCCCCCCCAGTTTGTGCCTTTTCAATAGAGATAGCTGTTATCTCTTATAAAAGTCTACATAAGTGTAAGTAATTGCCTGCACTTGGCTCTGGTACAGTGGAAAAGCTGTGATCAGCAAACTCGCATTGTACTGTGCATGTAAGGGGAAGTTATTGGATGATATGGGGACTTGTTGGCCTTAATGCCTGTACTACTCCTGTCTCCCCTACCTTATTTATACTTCTTTGCAAGTCTTTAAAGACGTAATAGTGCCTTGGGAAGGGGCGGGGGATAGCACGTTTATTTTGAGCGCAGGACGTTTTGCTAGGCTCATCCTTATAAAAAGCCAACCAGAAACACGAGCCCAGCTGCGCTGCTGTGCGAGTCCGGCTCCTTTGTTCGGTGTTTGGGTCCTGGGCCCGTGCCGTGAAGGAGCATCCCCGGTCAGCACAGGCTGCGGGGCACAGCGCGGCGCCGGGCGGGCTCCCGCCGGCTCTGCCCGCCGCGGGGCTCGGGGGAGCGGGCCGCGGATTCCCCTGCCCGCCCGAGCAGCCCGTTCGGCGAGAGCTGAAGGGGCTCTGTGTGTGCGTGTGTCGGGGGTGCGGGGCACGTTTGCAGTCGCACGAAGCTTTACGCCGCGTGGCTGCCTCTCGCGTGTGTGTGTGTGTCTGTGTGTCCGTGTGCCAGCGCTGGCTGCCTTATCGCAGGAAGTGTTGCGGAAAGCGGTTGCTCCCTCTGTCTCTGCCCGGCTCCCAGAACGCTGTGATTAACGACTCTTCCCCCGCTCTGTCACTCAAGTGCTGGGCAGCAAACAGCACACACGGCTGTCCCGCTCCGGCCTCAGGACAATCCTCCCTCTTTTTTTTTTTCCCGCCCTAAATAAACTTAGATAAAGCCTTTAGAATGGTTTTTTGTTGGTTTTTTTTTTTTTTTTTTTTTCCCTTTGCCTTTCCTTCTGGATGCCTTCATATATATGTATGGACATGCATATGAAAACCAAATTTGTTATATATTGTAATTATATATATATGAAAAATACTCTCTCTATATGTGTCTATATGAACCCCAAAATTCTGTTCCACCTTCTGCAGTGATAAGCCTGACCTGAAGGAAGTAAAACTTTTCCTGTTCATAGGATAGTCTTTTCCAGAACACCTTTGGAAATCACGTTGTTGACCTCACTTTATGGATACTTTATATTATAAAGAGGATGTAAGTATAGTCAGTTTGCCTGGAAAAAAAACCCCAAAACCCAAACCCAACAGTCTAGATTGAGAGGGAGATACTGGGATAAAGTAATATTTTTTTTTCATATAGTCATCTTGGAATTATAACATTTCATGAAAAAATCCTGTTTCAAACTGGTAATTTTCACTCGTACTGTTAAAAATTTTACAATGGAAGTCTTAAGATATTTGCATGCTAAGACATCGTATATTATCTCAGTATATAGAATGAGTATTCCAACAAACCCAGAGACTAGCATTCCCTTTGGAAAATTAATCCTTTAATATATTTGTTTCCAAATTGTGTTGTGCACACATATAATCATAGTATGGTACTGATCTGCACTATCATATCATCCATTTAGGGGTTTAATTAAAAGTTTGATATAAAGGCTACATAGTGGTTCCCTGTTGTATTGAAGTTTGACAATGGTCCATGATCCATAAATTTAGGAACGTTCGTTCAGGAGAATTGTGGTCCCAGATCAGTATGTTTTGCTTTCATTTCATCCTGTATTTTTAATTTTTCCTTTCAAACATGATTAAAACCAATGAGAAAGGAAATATTTGAAGTGATTTGCAAAGTTATTTGATTTTTGTAAAATTACATGGTGTGATGCATTGTATATGCCAAACTGCAGACACACTTTCAGCTCATAAATTAAGTACATTTTTTTGTTCTGGTTTAAACCCATTGAGACTTCTGCCAGTTAGTTTTTTCTCTTCTGTGATCATCATGCATAATAGTCTGATGTTGCAGATACTTGCAGGAGCATAGCGAAACTGGTAGCATCATGTATGTGGTTTGATTTTTAATATGTAGCATACTAAAGAATATTTTTTTATATCCCAAAAGATGTTATATGAAACTACTGCAGTATATATTAAAGCAGTCACTGGCATGTATTTTAAAAAAGACTTCAGTATTTGCCTTTTAAAAATAAGATTTTCAGATTTTGGTCTGTGTTAAAATCTGAGTCTACACTGCTTGTTGTACTGTTTGATTGTGTTTATTTACCTATTTGCTGCCAAAGTTTTAGGTAAAGTCACAACCCTGTCCTGGTGGAAATGGCTAGCTAAACACCTGGAACCAGTTTATAGAAGTGATTAAACTGGCTTTTGCCAGAGGCTTCCTTGGCTGGTGAAGTGACACTGTTTTCTCCATTTTACATTCTGCTCAGTGACTCTCATTTTCAAAACTAGGATTACCAGAAACTGGGGGGGGAATGAAAGAGCAACAGAAATTTTATTTTCCTTTTCCATTCTATGGATGAAAATAGAGTGTGAGTTGATGACATTTGTTACTTGTAGAATTTGATAAGCCAAAACAATTGGATGAACAATTGTACAGTGAACAAATCACATGTGTAATTCTTTGTTTAAATTAGTTTTAAATGCAAAACAGGTTTTGTAAATGTCTTATTTTTTTTTTTTCCCTTCTTGCATACCTCAGGCGTCATTGAACTGACGAGCAATACTTTAAAGAGGTTTTAAATTATTTTTAATTTAATTCCAGCCTTCATAAACCATAAAAAAGCTTATTATCTAGTAAATAGAAAGCATGGAATGAAATCTGTAATATGCATCAACATAAAAACATGTGTAAACATAAATGAAGTTGAGCTGTGTAACTGCATAATTAAGTGCATATAGATATGATGTATACAAGTCACCGTCCAAAGGAAGACTCCTTCCTTTGACAAAACAACTACATTTAGTTACAGCTAACATCTTCTGATAATTATTTCCTGACTTATCACTTTTCAGAAATACAGTGAAAACATAAATAATTGCTTTCAACCTCATTGTATGTGTATGTTGACGTTTTTAGCTTGCCAATTTAAATCATGATTAAAACTGGTGATATATAAATTTCTGTGATTAAAGTCTATATCCATGTAAATAACCATCAGTGCAAATACTGCAATGAATTTGAAATATGCTGTGTACCTATTCCTCTTTACTTTCTAAGGAATTTGGCCTGCAATCATATTATTTAATTTAAAAAGTAATGTGTTGCATTTATTGATTGGTGTGTGGCAGAAATACTAACTGCTATTTTCAGATTATGTGAATAATCTTAACACTATACCCCTCCTAGTTGGGGTATAGTGTTAAGATAAATTCATATCATGTACTTAATAGTATATTTTTCCCTTCTCATTCTGAAATCCTGAACAGATTTTTGATCCTGTTCTTCAAATTTTGGGATTTGGAGACGGTTAGACACAATTTTTTACGTAACACAAGTGAAAATGCTGGGGGCTGATTGAATCTAGGGATTAGAATTCTTAATATCTTGAGCAAAGGCTGTGGAAATAAGGCTATATATTCATTAATTACAGAGCATTAAGAAAATAAGACCAAATCTAGAAGACCTCTTGTAATTAGTCGTGGCTTTGCCAGAATAAAGTCTAATTCTGACTTCTCCAGTGCCTCTTGCAATAAAGGCTGGAAGATAACTGTTGGGCTGAATGACCAAAGCTTTGTGCTTAGTCTGCCCACAGGGTAAAACAGTAACCAGATGAAGACCTCGGACTACCAAGACCAAGTATTCAGCTGAGAACTATTCAAAGAAAAAGAAACGAGGTTGTCACAGCTGTGTCCTTTTAAGGTCAACACAAAAAGACTCTTGTCAAGTTGACGGAGGGATATGACTTACTGATGTTACCCAGGGCAAAAGAGATAAGCAATAAAAATAGTGTTACGTTTCTGTTTGATAGAGTTACTACTTCTGACAGTTTACAGAGGGAACCAAGCAAAAAAATGCACCGAGTTAGTTACTGTGACAATGAAGCTGATAAATCACATGGAAATTTGATTGTGCCAATTCCACTGGGGTTCAGAGCCTGCATTTCACTATTTTTAATAAGGGCTTATGTAAATTGGTCAAAATACACCAGAATTTCACTGATGTAAACTCCTTGAACTATTGGGTAAATAAGTAAACATAAGCTGATAGTTAATTTCTAATAGTGTTCTTTATTAGTAGCATTCAGATGTGGACATGGGGAAAAAACTATGGAAGTGGGCTTTTAATTTTGGAGAAAAATATGCCAGAGCTAGGATTCTCACTCATAGAAGAAGGTTCATGGTGGGATGGGAATGGATCTTGGTGTGGACCAGTTTGTCACCTTTACATCTGGTTTCTGTATGGTATGACTAGTTTTTGTCTGCGTTTTAAACATGTGTATAGTCCATGTGAATTAATAACTGCTTTTCCAGCCTGAACTCCTGTATAACACAGTGCACCAAATTCCACCCAGAGCATAGCTTCTGCTGCGTAATACAAAAGCTGAATATCATTAGCATGTCTTACAGAACTATAGTTTCTAAGCATTTTAATGACAAGGAAGGCATCGTAATCCTCCCCTGCATATTATTTAATGAATCAGTTTGCTTGCAATAATGATTTTACTTTTCTAAAGACAACACTTACCTTTCCTGGCATATAGAGATCCTTTTCTGCTGAAATAATTTTCTCCTGAAATAATTTTTATTCTCTCTCTGTTTTTTTTAAGAAGTCTTTTTAACGACTCTCTCCTTTATGGTATGGCTTATTTTCATGCACCCACACTTCTTTCTGATGGTTTTGCTTTCCCCGTATACTGTCAAGGAAGACTGCTGACGTGCAGGAGCCCAGTTGCATGGGTGGGCGGTAGTGCTTGGACTGCATGCAGCCTTCTTGCAGTCAGGCAGAGGAGACACGTGGCCTCTGGCCATGGACCTTCAGCATGGTGAACTGCCTAGTAGTGCTTTTAGGCTGAGGAACAGGTAATGGTTTGATTTGGACTCTGCTGGAGGTTTTTTTGGGTGTGTGAACCTTTCCTCATTTAGCTGGTACGATTGGTTGAATTTGCAGAGGCAGATAAGGAGACAGGTTCTGGTCTTGAAATGTGGTAAGGAACGTATTTCTCCAGAGGAGAAGTGAGCATTTTTTAATCCAAGCCTGAGCTGCCACTGAAAGAGAGAGTCTGAACAGCATCTTGCCAGTCCTGGGGCAGAAGCAGGGCATTTTTGGCCTGAGCATGAGTTTACAGGCAGGGGGTGAAGGGAAGGGTAAGGGCTCCTTCAGGATCATTGTGGCTTAAGCCCATTGTGAAATTGCACCTCAGATCCTCATGGCTGGATCTGCCTGTGGCAGCTTTGGCTTGACTCAGTGAGAACTTTTGTCCTGCCAAGAAATGTCACTATGCTTTCCTTTGAACTGTCTTCCATGGTGTACCTACTTGGTGGGTGAAACCTTGAATGCCTACATTTTTCACAAGCTGAAGCAACAACTTCAATGTATTTCCAGGGAAAAAAGCTTCATGTAATATGCCAGGCAGAAATGAGATGCTGGAAGGGCCTGTGAAATCATGGAGCCCTGGTTATATCAAACAGTATGTACCATATGTAAATACATGTTTAAATGTATTTCGGTGAGGCAGAATGAAAAAAAAAGATAGTAGTATATTGTGCTATCCTGGAAAAAGAAGAAACTTAGAGCAAATGTTCTAGTGTTTACACAACTAAACCAAAATCATGTGTGAAGGTTGGTCAGGCTGAAATGAACCCCATAAAAAGCTTTTCAGGAATGGTAAGGGTTGCATTGGTCAGTTTGACCACATAAGGCTTCTGTAGTTAGCCATCTGTTGCTGTCTTTGTTTTTGCCTTGTGAATTATGTGAAACCAGGGGTCTTGCTACAAGCTAGGGAGAAGGGGTGGCTCCAAGAATAAGTAGGGGGACGGGTAGCTTTCTGTCCCTGTTGAATCAGAGGAAGTTTCCATTTTCTTCAGAAGGAAGAGCAGCAGGCATCACCATTTCTCTATTTGTTTTCATCCAAACAAGTTAAATGCAGTTGAAAACTGCGACATTCAGAATTTTAACACTTATTTTGTCTTACCAAAAAAGCCAGACCCAGGCAGTGAGTTTATCTTTGATGACTAGTAAGGTGTAGTCTCAAACAACCTGAAGTCCTTCTAGGTGCATCCTACCTGTAGACCTCTGTCCCACTCGAACTTTATGTACAATTTACTGTAAGTAATGTTACCTATTCTTTTTGCACTGTTAAATGTAGCTCTGGTTACGTTGCCTGGGCAAAGCAGTATGGGGAACCTTGGATATGTCTTTTGTGAACTTGCGTAGAAGACTCAAAAATTACATTCTCATTGCCTTTCTAAGCACTAAACTGTCTTTAAAATACAGAAAAGAACTGTGCAACACCTGTTTGGGGTATAGCACGCATATAAATGACTAGTAAGACAGATAGTAAGGGTGGAAGTGGCTTCTTTTTGACAAAAGCATTGATACTGGTAATGTTACAGTTAATTCTTTCTGCCCAAGAGAGAAACATATCTTTCGTTTTCTTTGGAGGTGGAAGATACTGTCTTTTTGATACTGTCGTTTGTAAAAGAAATTCAGAAAGTCACTATGAAAATAAATGTATTTTTTAAAAAGGATAAACAATAGCCTTTCCGTCACCTGCTTTTGAGGAAACAGTGCCATTGGCATGTACATTTTTAAGGAATAGTGGTAAGGTTATGCGTACCCTGAAAAAGTGGATGCATGTGTATTGTCCTGAAGTTCTCTGGGGATTGTGAACAGTGGGTAGCTCTTTGAACATCAACCACCATATGTAATTCCTTTTATAAAATCACCCACCTTCATCCTAAAATTAGGTAGGCCTTTTTTTTTGCTTTAACTGTGTCTGGTGGAAGGATGTTTCATAGCCTCACTGCTTTGTCAATTAAAACCCTTCCTTCTCATTTTCAGCCCAGAGTTAATCATGGCCAGTCTATTTGTTCTTATGCCAACATGATCCTAAGCTTTTCCCTCCTAATATTTACCTGCTGCTAGTAATAGTGTTGCTTGTCTAAATGAGCTGTGCTTCACTAGTTCATATAGAGGAGAATCCCATCTTCTAGATCTTCATTAATTTCAGTTAAAATTAACCTTTCTTGAACATTATAAATAGTTTTCTTAATGGAGTGTCACCTGTGACATATACAGAAACATTACTGGTTACCTGTTTCTACTAAAATTCTTGTCTGGGACATCATAAGGTCCTTTGAAGTGTGATTTAGATTGATTTATAATAGTGGTCAACTGCTATTGCCCCCATCTTAAATCATTTAGAGTTAATAAGGTCCCAGGGATTGTTCTTTCAGAGCATGCTCTCTTCCTTACTAATTTTCATTCCAGCTCATAACAGAATTTTCAGTAGTTTTCTGTATGGTAATCTCAGTTTTTCTCTACATTAAAGATACCACAAAACTCTGTCAGCATCCAGTTTCCTTAGTACTTTCTGTATAAACTTACTTGAGTATTTGTCTTGTTAGATCATCCATGATGCAACTGTTTGCAGGACTACTTCTAAGGGAAAGATGTGACTTGAGAATAAAGTAGCAGAGTTTCAGTCTCTGCCTTGTCATTTGGCCGCAAGACCAGACTCACTTCTTGATGAGTGTTATGAAAACAGTGTAAACATAGCCATGATATGGTTGTTTTGGAGCGGGAGCTGTTAGTGTATGATGCTGCTTTTCTGAGGACACAAAGGAAATTACAGTAAGAGACACTTCCCACTCTTTGGCTATTCATCTACCCATAGGACTGCTTCTTCTCTCTTTTAATTATCTATTATTTTATGTAGGGAAAAAAAGGTGTAATAATAAAGAAAAAAATGGCTTTATAAACCTGAGCAGAAAGCATCTCTTTAATATTTCTGAAATGTGGAGTGCTTATAGGAAGCATAAGCCAGCAATGAGCAGTTGCTGTGTCTCTCTTGCAGGTCAGGCACCGCAATCCTGATCTGCTGGATAGAGCATGTTGCACTTCGTCTGTTCGCTTGGGTTTCTGCTGATTGAGTCCAAAGTGCACAGGAGAATGATGCCAAACCAGATTCTGACGTGTAGTCAGGATGTTGCCAGCATGTGCATTTGGAGCTGGGAGCTGCAGAAGTGTATCCGACAGTTTAGATGTACTCAGGATCTGATGTTGGATTTTGCCCATGTAGCACAGTAACTGAATGCCAGACTGTTTACTTCAGAACTGCTGTGTTGTCACGGTATCTTAAGTTGATAGACTGTTGCTGATTACTCTTTTGAGTATTCTATGAGAATTCATTTTCTATCAGTGCATTTTAATCTTTTTTTCACTTTAACTTTTATATATTTATGATTACAGGAAGCAGTTCAGCTGACAGTGAACAGAAATAGCTGCGTAGTGGTTTCTTGTGGGTTCACTATTTCCAACTTGCACAGCATCACTGTGATGGTGTAAGCCTTCACAGTGGTCTTCCTTTTTCTCATCTTGATACCTAAACCATTGAGACTTCGTCACCTCTTGAATCTCAGTTACAGTGCTCGCGTGCCAGCTTCAGATCAGCCTAAGACATATTTCCTTTTTGCTCTATGCAAGGACCAAGCTGACTTGTGGTGCTGTGAATTCAAGGCAAAATGTAGGAGTTTACAGAGAGTAGTTAACAGCTGGTGAAGGGACATGTTAAGTTGAGGGGCCTTCATTTACAATTGAATGTAAATACTTGCCATGTGAACATAAGTCCCAGAATTTGCATACTCTTGCTATACCTAAAATAAAATGTTATTTTTCTCTTTTCTCAAACCTTTTATAGTGAATGTGAGCAAATGGGTACAACAGTGTTCCTATGTTTCTATTCCCCACACTGTCTTTAAAGAAAGCAAAAAGTAAAAAGTGGATATTTCTTTAAATCCAAGGAAGTCTTAATTCTTGTTATGTTTGATGAGTGAACCACTGGGTCTGAAGCACATAATCTTCATTCTACTACCTGCTGTAGACTTGCTGTTTCTCAGAGTTTAAATATTTCTGTTTCTGATTTTAAAATTTTTGAGAAGTTTCTGAAGTCCAGTCTCTCTATGATGCATCCTCTTTTTCCCTCCAAATCTTATTTCTCATTAATCTTCTGTATTTCTATATTTCTGTATTTGTGTTCTTTAGAAAGATGCAAAGGAGATGGTAATATTCAGTAAGTTCTGAGTTTAATCAGCTGTGTGTCTGTTGCCCAGATTACAGTGTACACACAATTACCTTTTAGGTCAGATGCCAGTAGCATTCTAGGTAGACAAAGTTCAGTTTGGGCTAAAGAAGTCCTGTTTTTTTCTTGTGGGATTTGCAGTTTCCAAGCCTCCACTGCTTCCCGTGTTTGAGTTTGGGAAGTGAAAACCAGCTGCTCTATATGTACAAGGCATTGCAGGTGCCACAGCACATGGATACCTGCAGCACTCATGGTGCCATTGGTGGTGTGGGAGCATGTTCACAGTGCTACCACCTCCGTGCCCAACCTTTAATTATCCCTGATGCTGCTGCGAGCATAATACAGACTTACTTGTGGGGTTGAAGTGAGACAAGCATGCCATCTTGTGAGCAGGCAAAATGGGAACAATGTGAAGGTTCTGCTGTGTGCGTATGAAGTGCGAGTGTTACGAGTGCAGATATTGGGGCATTTTTGTTTTAGATTCGAAGGAGATCCAGGGCTGCAGCAACTTGGTGTGTAATGGGAAGGGGAAATCAAATTTAGATCTGGGTGTCATAAAGAGTAATTATTTTTCTATTAATGGATCAAAGCCTATAAAGATGCTGTGGGATTCAATGATTTTAAAGGTTATTTGATTAAAATAAAATAAAAAAAAAAAGTTTGGAGTCTGTGTTTGGTTTGAACAGTAGATTCTCGTGCTGGAGAAGACGCAAGTATCAGCTACTTAAAAAATGCACGATTTCTGTTTTTTGTAGTGTCTGTTCTTTGTGTCATGTATGCATGTATATGCTCATCTTGTTATCTATATTTAAATGGTTATATGGATGTCTTATGACATAAAGATTTTTTTCTGTGTGGTCTTGTGCTGTTCTCATTACTCACAAGAAGAGAAGCCACACAGAGAAGCTGTGAAGATAGTTTCTAATTCGTCTCATATATTCTTTCAATACATACTGCTTAACAAAAGAAAAGATGCTTAAATTTAATAGGCTTTGATGTCATCTCTGTCTTCTTGTAAAGCAATACATCTTTGCAGCATAAATCCAGTTGTACCATATTTTGAGGGATAAGAAAATTATAGCTAATGCTAATCCCTAAAAATTTGCTATATCTGTTGTGAAACATTCTCCATAATTATCACAGGTTTTGGGTCTGTATCAGTTAATAGAGTAATTTTAGAAGCTGGATTCTCTCCTGACTGCTCCTGGTACAAAGATCGCTTTTGCAGCCTTATGTCCTGTGGTTTATCAGATCAAACTGTTACAGGAGTAATTATTTACTCTTGACTAGTCCCATTTTGGGAAGAATCTGCTCACTGATGTGTGGATGAAACATTTATCTCTTGGGTTGTTTGAAATAACAATTGTGGATGTACTGAAGCTATTCCTAGATTAAAAAATTAGAAGCAGCCCTAGATTAGATTGCTTGGCATGGAGAGAGCAAACAGCAACAGGTTATTGATTGGGCAGCAGCTAGCTGAGCAGGATGACATGGCCTATACTCAGCCAACAGACTTACACTTGGCAGTCCTTTTATTCAGTTGTGGTTATCTTGCCCCATCTGTGTTGGACTCTCAGCTTCTCCACCTAATTGGCTGTGTTAATTTGTAGCCCGCACCTTTAGATGTCAGGTACATCCCAAATTCCTTTGCACAAGTTGCAACATTACTTCAAAGAAGGTGCTGTTGTAGCCTCTGCAAATAATTTGGGACTTTTTTTAGACTCCAAGATGCCAGTGAACCCAGAAGTTGCTTTAATAAGTTGCTTTCTTTATAAGTGAAAACACCGCAAAAGCTTTTCATTTTTGTGGGATGTATCCCAGTGCAACAAATCGGTCCTACATCATTGATGGATTTTTCTTAAAACTGATGAGGTACTGGATTGGGAATTGAGGTGGCAAGAAGGCTGCTTTGAGGAGGAAAACAGGAGCAGTACGGGTAAGGTTTGCTTTCGTATAGGGAATTCTTGAGAATTAAAGTATTAGCGTAATCTGTGGTTATAACTCTGTATAACTTTTTTAGAGCTGTTCTTCTAGATCTTTTTTTAAAGGAACATTTATGTATATTATTGATGGAAAAGTGATACAGTTAGTCCAACTCATTTCAAAATGTTATCGTCAGTAGTAAAAACAACTATCCACTTCGGTTTATTCTCTACGGACTGCAGATTTCTGCTCACATCCTATTAGTAGTTCTAGTGCCTGTCTATATATTGCAGCATGCAGATTCTGCAGCCTGTTTGTGTTTGTGGAAATTACATATTTAGTTCTGAGGAAAAAAAAAACCCAAAATTTTCAGTCTATTTTTTGTATGTATTTTATGATTCTGGAGATTGCCAAGGTTTAAATGAAATTTCCAATGTCTCTATGGTCAAGGCTTATTTGAGGGCTTTTGGCACTACCCCTTCATGCAATAAAAAAATCAAAGACAGTCAAGTAAGAAGTCTTTTATTGAAAGCTGAAAGCTAGATTCATAAAATCACGTATGCAGGCATTATGAAATTTTCCTATGGAAAGTTTATGTGGGAGTTGGGCAAAAACTGATTGAAACTCGGCATTAATTGTGCTATATATATTCATCTAGCAGTCAACAGGCTGACACTGGTACCTCTTACAAGTTTTAAAGGAATGCCAGTGTTCACTACATGAAGCTACTGCAAAGCCACATCAGCAGAATCTCCAGGAGTCTCCTTATTCTGTGCCCTCTTTCCCCATTTCTAACCAAGCTGAAATGGATAGAACAGAAATCATATTTCTGAGGGAATTAGATTCTTATTAGATTCTTATGGCTATCTGAAAAATGCTTCTTTGTTTTAAAGTAGTTTCATAACAAATAATTACGGTGGAGGCATTATAAGAATAGCTTTTTTACCGGCATTTCACTTCATTTCTCAACTTAAACAGAAACATAAATAAGAGATAAAAAGGGCAAATAATAGACAAACCACTCACAGTGAATCCATTTACATTTACTTTGGTCTTTTTTTTTTAACTTGGTATTGTTTTAAGAAAGTGGCTCAGTGTTTCTGGGTCTGCATAAGTACCATATGATATGTGCTGCAACAGAAAATCTTTCCTAGTTAATGCGGCTGCTTCCAAAGGCAAGGTAATTCACCACTGCTTTGGCTGGAGCTAATATTGGGCTCCAACATCACTTCTCTAATTTCTGACAAATGGCCAAGATTTCTTGAATAGGCACAGCTTTCTGTTTTGTATAGGGAACACACAATCCACTCTTTTGTTGTGGTTGCCACTGCTGTTGTTTCTCCCCCATTTACAATGGAGAGTGGGGTTATTTGTGCCGAGTGGAAAGTCAGTGCCAAAATTCCAGCTTGCTTATATTTAAGGTGATGTTAATTTTTGTGATAACCATAAAAGAGTATAAGAGATTTTGTAATAGAGATCCCCCTGTATTCTGACCTCCAAGTCAAGAGGACGTATTGGTGATGAAAGGTTTATCTGTCACAGGCATATCAAGTTGAAAGTTTACTGTATGATTCAACCCAAATGTATAGAAACTGTTTACATAGAGATTGCCAAACGTTTTCTATTGCTTTTCTTTTTATCTAAATTCTTGAATATATTACTAAATAAAATAGTCTGTTTTTGGAATGTATGGCTGTGGGATATATGGAAACTCACAGCATGTGGGGGGATGAGTTAGAATAGGGAAATATAATAGTTTTGTAAACTTTATGTGAATATAGGTACATCATATATAGACTCAAGATTCAGTTCGCTGATCAAAGCATCCACATAACTTTGGATTTAATAATGTCAGCAATGAATGCTAATATATGGAAATTGAAAAGCATGGAGCAACAATAGCTAGCCACGCTTACCAGTATTACCCTGCAGCATGTAGATTTACATTTTTTTGTTTTGTTTTGAAATGATGGTTTGGAAAATGTGTGTTCTTTTTCCCTTCTCCCATACTTCTGAATGTGGGTTCTCCTGAGCAAGCTTAGACAAGATTCAAGCTAAACAATAGGGCAACATCAGAACCTTTGAAGACTCAGTTTGGATAGATACCCAAAGCCAAAGTCTGCTTTGATGTACGTGGGCTCAACTCCTGTTGCCCTTGGTTGCCCTCTCTTACCTGTGTAACTTGTGTCTGTAAACCCTTGCCAGTTTTTTTCTGGAAAAAAAAATAGGACATTTTTGCAAACTCATGTTCATCTTGGTTCTAGTCTGGCTGGAGAAGTGCTACAATAATTCCCTCTTTGGTGATGATTTAATATTGCTATCTCAGGTCCAGGCTTTAGACTTCTGCCTCCTTCCCACTCCTTAGTTTTGATTCAGCTGTAATCTCAGCGCTATTTCAAATAATCTTTTTTTTTTTGCCTCTACTTGGCAACAAAATTATTGGAACTTTTCTGGAATGCTATCCAAAACCATCCTCTTTCTTCCTTCCATCTGTTCCCCTTCTCCAAATGACTTTTGGTTTCATTTGACTGAAGCTTTGGGCGAAGGAACTTTAATGCCTTTCTCTCACCAGGCAGAACGAAACAGCACGTTTCAGTCTTGCTTCTCAGAGTCAGTGGGGTTTTTGCCTTTAGCTTCAAGGGAAACAGGATCAGTCCATTGTATACTTAACGCAAAAGAACAAATGAGTCACTTCTTGTATCCACACCTGATTGCTCTGCCTAGGAGCCCGGAGGTGACCTTCATTCCTCAGTCTTCATCTCAAGGTAGTGCTGTGCTTGCCTCTGCCAATACACTCAACTCCAATTCAGTTCTGAGTCATTTGCAAACCCTAAACTCCCGCTGTCGTCAAAGGACATTTGGATTACAAAGAGCATTGAGTTTACTCAGGCTGAAAAGATACTGAAACGAGTGAGATCGCCACACCTACTGGAAGAGTTTGGAAAGACAGTGGTTGTTTACCCTAAAGGCAAGATGAACAGGGGTGTGTGTGATAGATGTGCCCACAGCCTGGAGGATCTTCGATTCTCCTAGTAGAAGACTGAGGAGAAACTTTACTCCATTGACAAGCAAATTCAAAATGCTTAAAAAATTTGCATTTTTTTTGGTTTGTAATTAGATCGTAAAGTGAGAGCTACAAGATAACACTGATAACCAGTATTGTCATAAAGTTCTGATAGATAGTGGACACTTACTGGAAGTGGGCATATATAGATTTATTTAACAACAAATTGTATAATGTGTGAGATAATTAAGGGCTGTAAACCCTCTTACTCTTAAGAAAGTAAGCCACCGTCTTAAGTGTTGAAGATTAGGAGGGATTTTATTTTTTTTCACAGAGGTAGTTGATTTTGTATCTGTCCAAAGGCAGTTGAACCTTCTTTGAAGGATCTGGTATTGGCTGCTCTCCAAGGCAGAACACCAGATTAAATGGACCTCTGGTCTCATCTAATAGGGAATGTTCTATAGTCCCGTAAAGTGTAATGACAGCAAATTAATAGAATAACCAGAAGATTCAGTGAGGATGACAGGGCTCTCATAGGAGGTGTCAGTCCTGGCAGAAGTCGGTTGTTTTATTGTAGTAAGCAAATCAGGCTGGATTCTCTCTAAAGTGCGATAACAACAGATTTGGGAGCATGCAAAGCAGCATGAATACATAAAAATTTAACTACTTTTAATACACAAAGCTGAGTTTAGATAAATGCAGACCAGAGAAGCAAAGGCACAATATTCTCTGAAAGTGTGGCCTTCTAATGCTGTTTTGGAGACTAATTTACATACAAATAAAATGTCAGCTTGTCCCATAACTGTCATGATGAATTGGAGCATTTAGACTTTTGCACAAGGTGCTTTTTCTGTACCTTATTAAATGACAGGATTTTGGCCTTTTGCCAAGTGCCAGGGTGATGCTCACTGTACTGAAATACGTACAGGAGAGGGATATGGGCCTGGATAGCGAGAGAAACCAGGTTGAGCCACTAGCCAAGAGCCCTGCTTGCACGTCACTTTGAGCGTCTTGATTTTTGCATGCCTTCGTAGATAATTTTATTTATCTGTAAAATGGCAGTGTTATTAATTTTCCTGTTTCACAGGCTTTGAGATGTAACAGCTTGGCATGTTTACAGACTCTTTTTAGGTGTTTGATTGGAAGCCAGGGCAAAGAGTATCTTTGCCTTCTCAAGCTTCCCCATCCTGGATAGATGGCAGTGGAGGTCTGGTAGGAGCAGGGTCTCTGCAGTAAGAAATGTAGAGCAGAAAATTGCCATGCTCAGGCACCCTTAAATACAAAGTTTTATAATTCTTCATTTTGGTAGCAAGATACTGTAATATTCCACCCTGTGTTGCCTCTTTAGACAAATCACTTTTTCACTTCACTTTCTTCTGAAAGTATGTGCATGATTACCCTGGTAGTGAGCTTAAAATGAAATAAGTGCCTATAAGTAACTTCAGACAACCTATTTTGAAATGCCACTCCTGAACTCTCTGAAATGACCAAATGTCTGTTTTATACCCATAGAAAAAGTTAGATTTATTCCAGACTTCTAATGTGTGCTGTGCTCTGAAGCATATGGTAATAGAAAAGATAATTTTAAATTAATTTGATGTGAATTAATGAGACTTATTTGATGAGAGTTGTTTGGAGGTGATGACACTTTGTAAGTGAACAGGATTTAAGACATCCAAAAGTGCACCTTTGGAGATTTGAGAATGATCATTATTGAGAAAGTAAGGATAAATGAGAAGGAACAGGCTTGGACAGACCACAGCTTTTTTTTCACTTGTCTCTTTGTTGTAAACTTTGTGGAGAAAAAAATTGCAAAAAGCTCTTGGCGAATTGATGTTCAGGGACCAGACTGAAGAGTCTGAAAATGCAGAAGAGGAAGAGAGGAGGTGAAAACCAATAGTGTTTTGCTATAATACTGCTCTACTGGTATGAAGTATAAGGCACAATTTTTCTCCTTGCATTTTCTAGATTGATGAAGCTATCATAATTTCAGTGGAGCGTGCAGTCAAGCAGATACGTTTTGACCAAATACAATGTCTGTTCCTGCCAAATTTTACTTATATGAGGAGACATGTTCTACTTGTAAGCAATCTCAGGCAGGAAAGAGTGGGCATGCAGTTTTAGGGCTTGTAGAAACACATGTATAGCTTAAAAAGTCCTTCGACATTAGTTTGTCACTTGCTTAGTTCCATGATGTCCCCTGTCTTGTGTGGTGTATTTGAAGACACCGATGCCAGAGGGGCAAAAGAGTTGCTTGTCATTAAGCTTATTTTGCGCTCCCATGGTTTGGGGCTGGATCCTTGAGTTCCTTACACAAAAGGGGTTGTTCTCTTTCCTTCTCAGCAGAGAAAGGTTAGCATCTTGTATTGGTTGTTTTCAGGCAGGCTTTCTCTGAGAACCACGAACAAAGCTGGGAGAGAAGCATCAAGTGTGCCTGACTCTAGGTAGCTCTGTGTCCTGGCTGGAGATGGTAAGGATGTGAAGCTGTATACATCTCTCTTCTGTCATTTCGCTGCTGAAGTTTCCATGGGGGAAGGTAGAAAGATGGGAGCTTTAGCCAGTCTTGTACCACTGTGTCTGAGTCTAGGGGTAGTTTACATCTAATATAATCTGGTTTTCGGTGAGGGCAGCAATTTCATCTGGAGTTTCCAGTATATTTACAGATTTATGTATTTATTTTTTTAAAATGTTTATATTAGAAAACAGACAAGTCTTTGAACTGTCATGGTTAGGTTGTTGACTTTCTGGTTGTGCTCGGCGCGGGTCTGGGCCAGCCTGGCGGGACAGGCTGAGGCGGAAGGCTGGGTGCAGGGTGGCTCCTGGGGGTCGGAGCCCGCTGTGGAGATGGTTTCCCATAAGTTTGCTCTCAAGACAAAAATCTTTCTGGCTTCAGAGCTCATGTGCCTTACAGCTGCACGGTTGTTGCATGGAGAGTGGAGAGAGGGCTCTGGCTCAGTTAGGACTTTATGTGCTTGATAGAAGCTGACACTTTAAACACTTAAGGGTTTTTTACATAAAGCACAGCAGACAGTCTTTGTAGCCTATTTATATATAAAAGCTCGGTTTTGTTTTGTGCCTTGGGTTTGGTTTTTTGTTTCTGTGAAAGAAAAAGTTAAAAAAAAAAAAAGGAGAGAAATTAAAACCACAGCAGTATTTTCCCATGCGGCTATAGTGAGTATCCTGTGCTCTCACATGATCGGCTGTCCTGGTGGGGTGGAGTGTGGGAAGGTGTCAGAATATATCTCTAAATATTTTTTTTTCTTCTTAAAAGGGAAAGCAAGATGAGTGCCAAAAGCCTTGTTCTCTACTCTAGCCCTGCAGTAACAAACTACATGAGTACATGTTATTAAGATGATAAGATTAAATTTCCAGTTACTAACGTACTATCACAACAGCAAAGGGGGAAAAAAGATCTTGCAAAATTATGAAAATTAGTCTGACGGTCTCCTTTTAATAATAATATCACTCCCAACCCCAACAGACAGTGTAGGCTGGAATTCCACAGGGCTTTTTTGTGGTCCTAATGATTTTAATAATACTTTGTGCTATGTAGCACCTTTCATTAGAGGATCACAAAGTGCTTTACAGTCACTAATTAATTAAGCCTCAGAACACTCCTGTGAGATAGGTAAGTATTAGACATATATTAAGTTGAGACACCAAGAGTTAATGATTTTTGCTGCATTATTCTAGCAAGGTGATTGATGTTGAAGCGCTGTATGTGCATTATATGTCTGTGTGTGGGTGTGTAATATGTATGAGTGTAAAAGTGTTAATTTTACTATCCCTTACAAAGAAGCCCTACTTGAGCCTGTTGAATATAAATGCATATTTTCATTAAACTTTTTGTTACTGCAGCATATTGACTGATAACATCACAGTCTTCATAGACCCTTGACTCAGTTTGCTCTTCATCTGCTTGTACATTTACTTGTTCAAGGATTAGTCAGTAATATGTCACAAAATTCAGCCATCTTTCTAAATGTATCATTCTGTAGAGAAGAGTGTATGACTGAGACCCAGACCGAAAGCTGCAATGCAAGCAGAAGGCAACAACCATACTGTTGCAATAGGCTTTGATGACGAGTGTCATGCTCAATAAAAGTTATGAGCAACAACAGTGATCTATTGGGGGCTGATGATCAGCAGGTAATTCACCATTATCTTCACTACTTAAGAAACTATTGATTATCAGAATTAGTTAGTTTGTTTAAGAGGTGTAGTAGTCACCATGGTAATACATTATCCTGAATTACGAACTGATTTTAGCAGAAATTTCCACTTTTTGCTTACTGGGATTAACTGATGTGAGTGACTGCTGAACAGAAAGGTCTGTATCTCACAGATGCATGAACCATGTAGAGTAGCTGTGGCTGGTTTTAAGGGAAACTATATATATTAAGAATATACATAGTATATACATATATAAAAATAATTATATATATAAAAAACTATTAGTTTTATTTACACTTTAAGATAGCTGAAAGTGATCATATCAGGTAAAAAACTAAACCAGGTGGTTTAAAAGTAATTTCAGCATAATGAAGATTAGAGTTATACCCTGGATTAGAGAGCCCAAAGACAGGTTTTGCAGCCTGGGCCTTATCCAGAATCCCCTCAGCTTGAGAATTCTCTTCATTCACATGAGGGTTAGTAATTATTTTATTTTGGGAAGATCACCATTTCCAGTGGGAGGAAGGTAGTTCACTGTCATTTGCTGTTCATCACTTGGCCTCTTCACTAACAGCCAACAAGTGTGCTTATTATTATGATGGCATTTTTGAGATGTTGCCCGCTTAAAGTAACACCACCAAATTAGTCTCAAGTGGGACATGAGGCAACCAGCAGATGATAACTTTCAATTGCCCGTGGCAGAGACTGGATATGAACCAGTTATTTGTATTCCTTTATCCATCACATTCGGCCAATCCCATTACAATGCAAATACCTGTCAATATATGTGGATTTTTAAGGCACATTTATTTTTTATAGCATTTATCCAGCTCAATTTCAACACTTACTTTAAACTTGTTTTAAACTTGTTTTTTTGGTGAACATCACCTATGAGGTAATTTTTGTCTCTCTTTCTGTGTGTGTACATTTCTGTGTGTTTGTACAAAAGTATGTGTGTCTGTCTGAGGAGAAGGCAGCTATGGAATTTCTTAGGCTTGACAGAAGTAGACAACAGCAGCCGCTATTTGTGTAGTGCCCACTAATACATGCATGTCAATGTACAAAAGGCATAATAATGTTTTTAAATAAAAATAACATGTTTTGAATGTATAATTTAGGAAGGAAACCTTTTTTTTGTTTTGTTTTGCAGATATACAGATCAGCTCTCAAAATGTCTTCTGTGTCTTCCGTGCATCTTCTAAGACAATTGCATTAGCCCGCCTGCTAGTTGACTAATAGAATTAATAATTGTAAAAAGCACTCTAAAGCCACATGCCTTATGAAGTCAATGCTGGGTATGATTTTACAAGTATGTGATCCATTTTTTCAAGTGAAATTGTTAACTGAAAACGTTTTTGGCACACAATAAAACATTGTGCAATCTGTTATTTGTCTTAGAGGTACTATTTTCAGAATGGCTATATTCTTTCTATATCTAACTTATGACTTGCTAGGGGATGGTTTCTTCGATTTAGGAGTATTGCAAATGTAGTTTTATTTACATAACATGTCTCTGAAAAATGATAGTGGTGGAATTTCAGTGACAAAAAATACCATGTCTTTTCTTACCATCCCCCTGAGTGGATATCAAGCAAATAAATGACAGATAATTTTTCAAAAGCTAAAAGAAAAAGAGGGGAAAATACTTTTCAATTCAACCTATAAAAGTTTTTATATTTAAATAAATGTTATCTTCTTTCCTTTCTTTCCCCAAATGTAGAAAACTGCATGAAAAAGCTGCATTAGGCAGATATTCCCCCCCATTAACATACAGACTCACGGATAAGTCAGGAAAATTTGAACCGAAGTATCTGTATCTGGAGTACTGTTGAATTAGCCTGTACATAGTCCAGATTTTTCTTTTCTTTCCTTTATAGGGATTTTTTTCTGTCCTTTTCTCTGACTCTCTTCTGTCAGTTGCCACAAAGATAGCAAAATCTCTAAACTTTCCTTATCTGCCAAAAATATCTGTAACAAAACCATTTTAAAACATTGCATTTAGCCTTGTTTAATTTTGACTGAGGTAACAGTCACGATGTTTACTTTCTCTCTTTCTGATTTCTCTTCACTGTGTAGTCAGGACTCCTGTCTCTGTCCTCTAACTGCCATGAATTGCATTTAAACAGAAGTTATTTTAAAAATGGTTTGGGATATGTAACCAGGAGGAAGATACAGACTTAGCTGAACACCTACTAGTATTTTTAGTGTGTGTTAACCAAGAGCATTCATGAAGTCCCACAGAGAAGCAGTAATGCTAAAAGGCTAAGGACTATCTTTATACCTTGAATTATATACGTGCACATGTTGTTTTAGTAGGCTTGAGTCTGTATTGTAACAGTTCTCTTATACCACAGTGGGAAATCTTGATTTTCTCTTGCGTTCTGAGTGACTTTGTGGTTCAGAAGTTATCAGGGGGAAAAAAAAATAAAATTTAGTGCGTGCATATCCCAATAGGTGTGGTTGACATTAAAGAGAAGCCACTTGGTTCCCAAGCATTTGTGTCTTCTACAGTAAGGAATCACAGTAGGCATTTAAGAAACTTATTAAGACCACACGGAGTGTCAAAATTTCTGTAACACGAGCTGGCATTCTATGTGAAAGCTGTATTGCTGTAGCCCATGCTGCCTGTGGATCAGCTCAACCACAAAGACAACAGAGCCAGCCCAAGACACAAGTTGAACACTTCCCCTAAGAAGTTGAGTGTTTTTATCAACATAGCATACAGTGCCCTTTCATTTGGAGCAGATGTAAAAAAGAGGATGTACAGATGCCTGTTCTTTTATTTTTAACCGCTGTCCCCAGCCATGCTTCTCAAAGTACTGTTTTGAGAAGGTCATCTGTGGCTTTTAAAGGTTTGGATGGCGCACCGTTTGAAGCGCATCAAGGCTCCTCCCAGAAGAGCCATGTGGTCGTCCCTTCGCAGAGCAGTGTTTGTCTCCAGTGCCCCTGTAGGCGCTTGGCTGTGGCTGACCTAGGAATGGGGGCTCAGGCTTGAGTCTGCAGCTCACATCTCATGTGTGGTACTGCAGACTGCTGCCACTGGACCACACACAATTTGGGAAAGAGAAACATCCATCATTGTATACAGCAATGGCAAAGATAAGAGTGCAGAAAATGTTGTAGCCCATCTGTCTCTGCCCATAGCTAGCATGTGAATGCAAATGGATCAAACCAGCTGGTGATGAATATCAAATCCAGAACCACACAGTGGAAAGTGCAAGGAAGTTTCACATATATATTTTCTCTAAGTAGGCTGGGGAAGGTGAAGATGTGTAGTGGATGAGGAATTTGGCTTACTACCTGCACTGTCTGATTATTTATTCTTCCATAATCTCCCCTGTTCAGCTAGCAGCTAACTCTCCAGTGGCAGACTCCTCCTTTCCCTCTGATCCTCATTCCTGTCCTGTCGGAACTTTCTTAAATGGATCCTGGAGTGTACTTGCAGATTTAGTAATAGTGGCTACATCTGCAAGGAGACTGAGCAGAGGAAGGTTCGGCTGTTTAGATCCATGTGGATTCCAGGTGTTTTCAGGGTAGATCCCAAACTCAGGCACACAGCAACTTCAAATGTCTGGATCTAGGCCTGTAAAATTTTATTGACAACGGGTTTCCTAATAAAGTTAGTTTCTCTTTGTTTGGCAAATAGAACTAATTACATGAATAATGGACTGTGGGACCAGACTCTAGAATATCCATATAATCCTGTTTGAAGTTTATGGGCAGTAGGAGGGGGAGCTTTTGCTACAGAGAAACTGATACCTGCTTTGGAAAAATGCTTTCTCTGGATCCTTAAAGTTACTTACTCGCCTCTATCTGTTTCCTTCCTAATAACTCATTTAAGTGCATTTGATTATGTCTTTTAGGTACATTTTTGCAAAGCTACATTATATGTAATTATACAGTTATGAACATTGGACTGTGAAAGTATATTTTTTCCCCTTATTTTTTTAAAATGATTTTAAAGGAAGCGTTCATTTGAAATTATTTGTGCCAGACCATTATCTTCTGAAAAGATAATGAAACCTGTAATTCACTTACTCTGGCAGTGTTTTTGTACTTTAAAGTTGTCTTTTATTTAAGTTCAGTCTCACTGTGACCATTTTTTTAATATAAAGTTTCAGTTTCCTGCATAGACTAAAAACCTGCTTGACCAAATATTCTGAAAAGTTGATATATGCGTATAGTTCAGAATGCTTTAAAAAGTGCCAGGCTTATTCTGTTACTTATCTTGAATAATTCTATAGGGTTTTTTCTTTTTTCTTTTTCTTTTTCTCTTTCTTTCCTTTTTTTTTTCTGTGGTAGATATGGTCCGGAAAAAGAACCCCCCTCTAAGAAACGTTGCTAGTGAAGGTGAGGTACAGACCGTTGAGTCTACAGGTACTGAAAGTGAAGAGTCTGGAAGGAAAAAAGACTTTTCCACAGAGCAGATGCAAGAAAACACTGACCAGGGTGATGCGGCAGAGTTAAATAACAAGGAGGAACTTTGCACGCATGTCCAAGAGCCATCTTCCAGCATTAAAAAGGACTTGAAAAGCTCAGTGCTGAGTGAAAAAGCTGGCTTCAATTATGAAAGCCACAATAAGGGAGGAAATGTTCCATCCTTCCCTCATGATGAGGTGACAGACAGAAATATGCTGGCTTTCTCATCTCCAGCTGTTGGGGGAATCTGTGAGCCCTTGAAGTCTCCTCAAAAATCAGATGCAGATGACACCCAAGATGTGGTCTGTACCCCATCAGGAGATGCAGCGGAGACAAATGAGGAGCATCAGATGTCGCCAAAAGCTTCAGATGAAACAGTGCAAGTGCAAAGTGGTCAAACTGATGGCCAAGGCTCTAGCCCGGTCCCCATGGCCTCAAAAAACCCACAAGTGCCTTCAGATGGGGGTTTAAGACTGAACAAATCTAAAACAGATTTGTTGGTAAATGATAACCCAGATACGGCGCCTCTGTCTCCAGAGCTTCAGGACTTCAAATGCAACATCTGTGGATACGGTTACTATGGGAATGACCCCACGGATCTCATCAAACACTTCCGCAAGTACCACCTAGGACTGCACAACCGCACCAGGCAGGATGCTGAGCTCGACACTAAAATTTTGGCTCTCCACAACATGGTGCAATTCAGCCACTCCAAAGACTTCCAGAAAGTCAACCGCACGGTGCTTTCAGGAGTGCTGCAGGACATCAATTCCCAGAGGCCTGTCTTATTAAATGGGACTTATGATGTGCAGGTTTGTATTTTCCTAGCCTCCTCGCTTCTGCTAACTGCCTTCTCAACTGCAAACTCAGTTATTTGCAAAGCCTCTCTTCCGTATGTGATTAAAATATTTCATATAACCTTCTTAAGCCTTATGAACTGTTTCGGTCTATTTTAGCCAGGCTTTCTGCAGGTCTGCTGAGCATCTTGTACAGTAGATGAGTACTTGGCTTTTTGACCAGTGATATTTCTGTGTATGATTTAGTCATTGTGGTAATCAATAGCAAAAGATCTTATTCAGCAAACAGGCAAATCGCTGAATTAGTAATCTTATCTGAAGGATTCACTGTCATGAAAAGAAAAGAGAAAATAAGAATGAAAAATAACAACCAGATAAACAAAAGACAGCAGCTGGAAATTAAAAATGTAATCCTAAATTGTCAGCTGCTGGGAGTCAAGATTTGGCTTATTGATTCTTTATTAAGATAAAATTAATGGCAAGTCTTGGCAACTCTAGAGTTATCTAGTGCCAGGAAAACAGGATACACAATGGATGTTTAAAACATTTCAAAGAGTAACAGTAATCCATGCTGTCCTTCATGTTACTGAGCCTGCAAAGAAAGGACTATTGCCTCAGTCATTTTCTCATCTGGTTGGAGTAGGGAAAAAACTACACATGCTGCTGTAGGGGAAAAAAATTACCTTATTTTTTCCATGAAAGAGTGAACTTAAATACTTTTTCATGGAGTCTCTGTTACTATCAGCTAATATTTAATTAGTTAAAAAAATCCTCTCATGAGTGAGCTGGTAAATGCAGTAGGACACCTCAACATTCTATGTTATGAAAATTCAGATTTTGAGAAAAAAATATAAGTAACACAGTTTGCATACCAAATGAATTCACATGTCCATTGAATTTTAAGTGTACGTTTGCATAGGGCGTGATGTCCAACTTGGTAGTGATCACTGGACAAAACTCCAGGGTATGTTAAAATAAAAAGATAGAATATGGAAAATATTTATTCATGCTTGCAGAGACGGTTTTGCAAAACAGGTTAAGATGGCTAACATCTAACTTCAAGTAAGAAGCTGAAACTGGAACACAAGTAAGGAACTTGAAGCTTTTAAAGTGATTCAAACTTTTCCTCTTTCAGAAACTTTACAACTTCTTTGTGGAGCAGCAAATCAAACTAAGGTCGTTATTATGCGTGAAAGCTGCAATCTTTGAACTGCTGTCTTATTAAAAGATCGCTTCACTGTCTTGTGTCAGACACTCACTCCTGTCGAACTGTGATTAGAAAGCAAATACGTGATTTAGTTAAAAGAAGTTAGAAGTGAATAATGTCAGAATGTGAAATGATGGTTTATAATTAGCACATAGTATGATGTTAATACCTGGATTTCCTGCTATAGTTTCAGTTTGCTGACTCCGGGGACAGCATCTTAGAGCAACTGATCCATGCTGTCAGGAAGACATTCAAACTGGAACAGCTCAGGCATACAATATAGAGGAATTTGAGTTTCTAAACACACTTTCATTTCCTCCAAACAATTGTTTCGTTAGGTCCTTAGTTATTTATAGGAAAGTTTATGCTTGATTAGAATGAGCTGGACACTTTTCCTATGCAATGCTTTCAGAAATAAAACAGATGTGTGAGCTATCTTGGTTTGAACTGATAGAAGTAGAAATAAAACAGCTGAACCTAGACTATACTTGTCTACTAAACCCTGGCAGTAAGATACTGCAGGGGAGACAAAAAGCTGTAGGAAACAGCCCATAGATAATCTACTTAAGATCAGTCTTCTCTCAGACGAAAAACATTTTCCAAAATAGAACAGACAGCCTATACAGTGTTGGCAATTTATTTTAAAGAAAAAGTTGGATCTGGAAACTTAATTTTTAAGAGTGCTAATTTTCCCTGCCCAATTTGGGAAGAGAAGATTAAATAAGCTTTGGTGCCAAATGCCATACTTCATCACTTGCACATGCACCAGATGTTGATCCAGAACATGTCAGAAGATAAGTAACTGATTAATATTTTTATGCTTTCTCCTCCCCCACTCCCGATACAGAGCAGCTTTGTAAACACAGTAAAAGAACGTTTGAAAGTCCCCTTTGCACTCACACATGTTTATATTGCTACTATGTCCATTTTGGAGGGGATTTTTCTCAGGCATCTGAATGGCTGATGTCTCCTGCTGCAAGGAGGGATCGCATCGATTGAAGCTCTGGTTAAAATTGGTTCAGTCAGACTCCGTGTAATGTGGAGAGGGAACTGAACCAGAATAATTGATTCATCTAAACAATTTTATTTTATGTAGATATGGGGCTAAAGGAAAATAATCCCTTTGTAATTAACTTGAAATAGTAGTGGTCTGGGCTTAAGATCTGATTTATTGATCCCCTTGCACTTAACAAACTATTCTGTTGCAGCTGGGGTGGGAGTTATGGATGGATTAATGGTCTCAGGCCGGGGAGCTGGGTGCAGAAGCCAGAGGATGAGGGTGACAGACTTTGATCTGGCTCACAGTGATCAGTCAAAGACCACAATACGTGAAGACTGGCGGTAGTGGGGCCTAGACTGTGTACGTAACAAAAACAAACACAAAGCAATGGAAAAATGTCTGAGTGCAGAAAAAGCCAGTTTCTGCTATTCTATCTGCAGATAGGAAGGGATTTGGTCCCTTTGCCAAGGGCTTGGAAGAAAGAAATCAAATACATTTTTGAGCTTATATCACAGAAGTGAAGTCTGTCCTAGAAAACTTGCTGACCCACCCACTTCCCTCCCTGCCCCCAACCCTAAATCTAGCTTTTAGGTTTGTAGGGTTTTTTTTCTTTATGTTACAGTCTGCAAAACAGTAGGCATACATATTTGGCTTTACATCCAGGTATGCAAATGTTGGGACTGTGTTTTGTAGTACCTAAAGAGGGTTTGGCTGGGAACTGTGTAAATAATCCAAGCTTTCTGGTCTCTTTTTTACTTGATTTGAATAGTTAATCCAGCAAGATTCCTTTGTCTTCTTTGAAAATGAGATTTTGTTTTGAAAATCTTCTGTACTCTTTGTTCCTGTTTTCTTCCTCAGAGGTTTTTGGTTCATTGAGTTATAATAAATTCCATAGGATTGGGTAAAATAACTGAGCTGTTTCTGGGAGATTAACTTTCTTGCCAGTGTAGGTTTCAGAAAACATTTGCTAGCACATCTCTAAATTCCCAGAGAATGTGTTAATCATCAGCTTTATTACTTTTGTCAGAATAATTATTTGAAGTGTGTTTAATGGATCAGCTTTTGCTGATGCCTCTCATTACCTTTTCTTCATATTTAGTTAATCGATCAATCGCTAGAAGCAGTTTTGTCTTGCTGGATAATTTAGCCTACATATGCCTTTGTGGATGTTCCTGAGCTAGTTGACTTTAGATATTGTATGTAAAGATTTCTCTTGAAGTAAAATTCAGTTGACTAGATTAACAGCAATGATGCTGAAAATCTTTGCTTTGCTAGTCTACGGTTAAGCCTCCTGTGTTTGGTCTAAATATCCTTTAATATAAAGTATGGAAAGGTCTGGAGACAGGCAAGTGGCAGGCAAGTAGGCAGGATTCTTTTTTATGATGTTCCCCAATTTTTTTTTTTTTTTTTTGAGTAGTGAGTGGGACAGTTTCAACAGAAAGATTGGGAAATGCTGTCTTCCACATACCAGTTTATAGCTATGGGGTAGGACATTGACTATTGAGGGAGAAGTGGGCTTGGATCCTCTCTGACAGAGCAAGGAAAGGAACCTACTTTTCCTGTTTCCTGAACAAGTGTTCAAACCATTAGGCTATTGTATAAAAGGGAGCATGACCCCATTTCCTGATACATTTTTAAAGAAAACAGTGTCCCTCAAAGAAAGGACAGAAATGTCAGAATTCAGGTGAGGGTTTCAGTTAGCCTGTCCCAAGAGAGAAGGGTATTCACGCAGCCATGAATAAAGACATACTGCAGTGCTCAGCAGTTCTTACAGTTGACTCCAGGCAACTTCACATTGTATGTGCTACCTTTGAGAAGCTTCCTGCTCAGCATGGCCCTGGTTTTTGAGCTTGTCAAAGACCTGCCGCCTGTTATGTTCAGCCATTAAAGACATTCAGACTCTTCTCTAAAAGTACTAGGAAGTATTTTTTAGATTTTCTTTATCCAGCCCTCTCATTTTGATTGTTTCATGGTTTTAGAGACTGAACTGCCATATAAGATAAGAAGATAAATTTTTGAAAAGCCATAAATAGTTAGAAGTCATCCAAAATTTTTTTGATTGTATTTCAATGAGCCCAAGGAAAAGAAAGTGTTTGCATTATCTAATTGTCCCACCGACCAATGAGGGATTGGCAACAGATGTTTTCTCTTATGGTTCTAGACTTCCAAGAGCATATCACTCAGCCTAATCCTTTGTCATATATGACTGCGGGTAACAACTTTTCCAGGATTTCCACAGCAACTGAGGGCCCTTCTGGATGTCCAACTACCAGACAGCCCAGCATCCTAGAAACTGGCAGAAGTGCCCACACATGCAGAGTGTGTAAAACTCTTCCTTTTGTCTCTTGTAAGTCAGTGGTGAGCTCCATGTACCTGCACAAAGTTTTGTCTGTGTGCTTTTTAGCGATCTGGATTTCAATATATCAAATCTGGCAGCTTTTCTGTTCTCATGTTAGAAGTGTGTGACTAGTAATAAAACTTTTTAATTAAAGTCTGGTCTAACTAGGATTCAGCTGAATGAGAACCAGTGATTTTATTATTAGTAGCTTCTGCTTTTTATCTTCTACTCTTATATCAACAGTTTGACTGAATATGAAGCTGTCAAGGTAAGACTAAAAAAGCTGTAGGAGGTCTGTGGGGTTATAGATGAAATTGACATCCCTTCTCATGTTATAGAGTTTCTTCTAGGTTTTGGGGAGAGGGGGGCTTGGTGAAGTGACTCTTACAGTCACTGAAGGCATAAACAAACAGAGCATTCACTTTTGTATTATTGACAAATTAATTTCTTACTGTTCACCTGTGACATCCAGTGGGCTTCCTATAGGGTGGCATGGGTACATAATTAGTTGGCATGAGTAGATGAAAACATGTGTGTGAATGAATTTCATTTCCCTCACATGCTGATACAATTAGATCCAAATTTCATATTGTTGGTCTTACTGACTTTATCTCAATTGTCCATAAAACAGGAATTAGATAAAAATAAACTGTCAAACTATTGCTGGATATATTTTATCCTGAACACTTGGACAAGATTGTGCTGTGCTAGATCTTGAAAGATGTGCTAGAACAGAATTTGCATGAAGGTGTGATGTCCCAAAAGGCCTATTTCATCTGTCAACCACATTGCTGTCTCTCCCTGGGGACTTCCCTGTTGGAACTGAAGGCTGTCAAGTTATCTTGGGTGTTGCACGTGCATTTGTGCATTCCTGTTGGAGTCTTATTTCTGGTTTATAAGCAGGCTTGGAGACTGCCTTGCACATAGAGATAGTCACAGCTCATGAACACAGGAGTCAATCATGTCTTTTAAACCGCAGTCATGAAGAAAAGATGGTGGCAGGAGAGGAAATGAGTGCTGGTAAACCAAATAGGTATGTGTATGTATACATGTTTATAGCAGTGATCTCGATGAAGGGATCGAGTGCACCCTCAGCAAGTTTGCGATGACACCGAGCTGGGTGCAAGTGTGGATCTGCTTGAAGGAAGGGAGGCTCTGCAGAGGGATCTGGACAGGCTGGATCGATGGGCTGAGACCAGTAGGGTGAGGTTCAACAAGGCCAAGTGCAGAGTCCTCCACTTGGGTCACAACAACCCCATGCAGCGTTACAGGCTTGGAGAAGAGTGGCTGGAGAGCTGCCTGGCAGAGAAGCACCTGGGGGTGTTGGTTGACAGCCGGCTGAACATGAGCCAGCAGTGTGCCCAGGTGGGCAAGAGGGCCAATGGTATCTTGGCCTGTTTCAAACACAGTGGGGCCAGCAGGACTAGGGAGGTGATTGTGCCCCTGTAGTCAGCGCTGGTGAGGCTGCACCTCGAGTGCTGTGTTCATTTCTGGGCTCCTCAGTATAAGAAGAACATTGAGGTGCTGGAGTGTCTGCAGAGAAGGGCAATGAGGCTGGTGAGGGGGATGGAGAAAAAGCCTTACAAGGAAAGACTGAGGGAGCTGGGGTTGTTTAGCTTGGAGAAGAGGAGGCTGAGGGGAAACCTCATCGCTCTCTACAACTACCTGAAAGGAGGTTGTGATGGGGTGGGTGCTGGTCTCTTCTTGCAAGTGACAAGCGATAGGACGAGAGGAAATGGCTGCAAGTTGTGCCAGGGGAGGTTTAGACTGGACATTAGGAAAAATTTCTTCACTGAAAGATTGTTCAGGGATTGGAACAGGCTGCCCAGGGAGGTGGTGGAGTTACCATCCCTGGAGGTGGATGAGTTCCTTAGGGACAGAGTTTAGTAGGGAGACAAGTACGATTGGACTCGATGGTCTTGGAGGTCTCTTCCAACCTTATGGTTCTATGATTCTGTGATTCTATGGTATACATGTGCTTGTGTGTGTGCATACATACATGTGCTTCTTATATATATGTGCATATACATATATATAAATATTATGTGAAAATACACCTGTAGTATTATAGACATAGAAATTCTGTATTGTCTGTAGGTCATAAATAATGAGTTGTATTATTACATGTGGTAGAAGTTGTTTACATCCTTTTGTTGGAGACATTAGCAAGTTACCTCTTCAAAATTATATGCAGTGATTTAAAGCATGTCAGCTGCTAAATAGTTAGTGCCTGGGAATATTCACTTGCTCTGTGACAGGAATTACCTATTTTAGCCTTCTTTCAGTGAGTAGTAGTCTATCCTCAAATTAGAGCATTCAGATGGGCATTTTCTGTGGAACAACTGACGTGATGTATATTCACAGCGTTCAAAGCAAAGTTGTTTATGTGTTAAGGTTCCTCCTCTTTATGCCAGGGATATTTGGGAGGAAAGGAGAGTAGCTAGGTTTTCTTCTGGTGTAAATCAGTGCAAGTTTGCCTCAGAGTCTGTGAGGCTGTGTGAGTTTACAGTAGCCAAGGAACTGTCTGGTAATTTTATCTGTACAGAGAGAGAATAGAAAGAATGGTGCTTCTTTTTGGTGCTAGATATTAGTCTACTGGCATTAGCCAGCAAATGAAAGTCTTGATTCTGTATTCCTTACTTTTGTTGGTTTTGCACATCTGGTGCAAAATTTTAATTTTAAATTCTGTTATTGTTCTGCCACAGTCTTTGTTTTAAAAATTCCTTTTAAATTCTAATGTAAAAATCTGTGCTGTCTTCAATGGCAACAGAATAATTCTTAAGAAGAATACACTCATCTTGAATGAATGTGACCCAATAGTTTGCTTTCTTGTTTTGGTAAGTATGAAAAAATGCTGCAAGTTCCCAGAAAGCCAGGAGTTTGCCTGTAGTTTTTGTCTTATTTGTGGAACATAGTTCTGTATACCGAGAAATTGATCACAGTATGGCAAATCATTGTAAGAATATACTCTGAAGATTATCCTCGTTTTACATATAGAGTGAGTGAGAGGGAGTGAGTTCACCATAGTGGAGGTTAGAGAACTGGGTGGTGTTACACAAACTTGCATAAAAGCCAGGAATCTGTTCTGGCCTGCATGACATGAAAAACTTCATAAATGTGGGATGGTTAAAATGTTCTGGATGCTATATTGCACAAAGCAAGTGAATAAACAAGAGCATTAGAAAATATTTTAGGATTAGAAGATTAAGAGTAATTGGCAAAGGCAGACTGGATGGCTCAGGAGATTGGTAAGGGATCTGGAGCCTTTCACCTCCTGATTAGCCAAAGATGTAACCGAGGTAATCAAAAAAAGAAGGTTTATTATTGTTTGATGTTCCAGTGCAGATGGTTGGTCTAGTTTCTAATCAGTAGTTGCAGAAGAAACCAGGTGTCAGAGACAGCTTTACCCTGTGCATGTAAGCCTTGCAGTTGAATCTCTTGTGTGGGTATAGGCCACTAGTTTCTACTAGTGAATTTTCTTTATGAAATGTAAGGTGACAGGATCTAGCAGACTTTGTGTTCCTTGATATATATTTTTTTTATTTTCTGTAAGCAGTATTTTTAAACTATTTGGTAAAATAAAGTTTAGGATTGAACTTTGAAAAGGAGTGGGAGAATAGAGTAGGGTAGCATTTTGATAAAAGACAAGTTAAAGACATTAAAAAAAAAAAGGAAAGTACCTCTTCTTGCCCAAGTTTATGTATTCCATGAAATCATTGTTTTTGGTTTGACTAATTAAGGTAATATAGACATATCTGTTGGAAACATATACTGCAATTACACAGCTTTGTTGAAGTACTTGCCAACATGCTTTAGAAAGTACAACTTGAAATACTGTCAATTATCGTGTTGTCTTTTTTCCTCTTTCTGGCTATTTTTGGAAATGTGCGTGGTGTGAGAGGAGACAGCTTAGTTGTATTAACACACAAACTTCAGTCCTTGTAGTACATTCTTTACCAGCCTTCTAAATTTTGATAACTTTCCTCATTAATGGATGAATTTAACAAATAAGAGTTTTGAAATTCAGGGAGTCTTAATGTGAAATACAGTTTAATCCTAGACTGAGACATGGCTTTGAAGAGTAATGTTTGAAGAATATCAGTGCAACCATCTCAAGTGCAGTAATGGAGAACTAATTTCAATAGTCATCTTCCTCTATACAGCATAATAATACCAACTGTATTGCCATAATTGGGGTGCTGCAGGAGTGAGTGATAATCCCAAGGTTGAAGGATTGATGATTCCCCAGTCCAAATGTATGGCTTGTATGTTAGGTTCCCTTTAAAAAGAGAATTATGAGGATGAATTTTCTTTTGTGTTTATTGAAAGAACTGTTGATCTATAGGTGCTCTTACATTTCCATTGTGAGCTGCAGCTGTACTTGTGACTGCCACTAGTTAGGTCAGCTGGCACTTTGGATTCCACTGTTGTAATGAAATTGCAGAATTTTAGCATTGCTTTTGTTCAGTTTCTTCTGCTTTATGTTGGGGAGAACATCTATTTAAGAAAATATAACTGTCAGGGAAAAGCAGGGACTAGGTATTGTGGATATTAATTTCTAAGGCATATATATATTTCTTTTTCCCTTTCTCTTTCTCTTTCTCCTTTATTTTTCATCTTTCTGGGGCAGGTCAGAGAAAGCAGGAGGTTGAGGGCAATTATGTACCCAGTGAAGGAGTTTGGTGCCTGTAGGTAGAGATACAACATGTAAACGAAAGATCTGAAACAAGCCAAGACTGAGCAGAGTACAGGAATTGAACTTAAATGATTCTGTGAATCCAACAGTTCTGCAAATGTGTAGGCTTCTTCCAAATTTGCCTGGCTGAAAGCTGAAACAGCTTCAGTTTATACTGTCACTTGAAGTGCTTCTCCCAACCTCTGCATGGAAGCCAGTTTGTTCAGTTCTCTGTATCTGATGATCCCCAAGGAGGCTTTCAGCAGGTTTTGTTGTGCATGAAAAATGGCTTTTGAGTGTAATAACATTAATATGACACTGCGTTACCTTTCACGTACATGCTCTCCTAATAGATCACATTATTTTGAATTGTGACAGGGTCGTCAGGGAAATGCCAACCGGATAACTGGTAATCAGTTACATTACAGTGCTGCAAAGATTGTGTGTCCCACTCCATTGCAACAATTAAACATAAATAGAGTGAGAATGCTTAGTTCTATTTTATCTTCTTGTAATGCACAGAAGGATGGATTAGCGCGAGACACAGATTTGCTCTGTAGACCGCTAAGCAAGATTAGCACAAGATACAGAAATGTTATGATCTGCAGTCAATTGTATTAAATATACTATGTTTTCCAGTGTTCAGAAATAAAACTAATTAGTGTAGGGCAGCTGAGATTACTGTCGCTCACAATTTCTAACTGGTGTCTACAGGGTGTCTGCAAAATATATTTGTTATCTGTAGGCTCTGTGGATGGACAGCTGACAGTAATGGATATATTTACTCATTAGAGCCACTTAGGGTAAAGCGTTTTGGCCAGTTTTCTGTGCATGCATAGAACAAACAAGTATCTAATTAAATGAGCAAAACCAGATCACCTTGCAACTTAAGTAATCACCCAGTGAGCTGCTGTTATTTTCTGTTTACCATGATTCCATCAGTGCTTTCTTGAAGTTGTCTTTCAACACCATTGAGACTTTGAAAATTGAAATAATGCAGTGGATGGAGACCTGAAGTGCCAGATACTATGGAGCAGGCCTAAATCCCACTCTTGTCAGTAGATCAGGCTCAGCATGGCTTTGTCTTCAGTTCTTGCTCACCATAAAATGAATAAAATTAGGTTTCTTAGGCAATTCAGAAGATCTGTTAAAACATCCCTTTTCCAAAGAACCTCTTCAAAACCAAATTCATAACTTGATACAAAAACTTGAGCCACAGTTTAAGAGGAAACGTTATTACAGTGAAGTCCTAGCTGTTTGGCAGCCTGACTCACCATTGCCTAAAAAGATAAGTTTCCTAAACAAACAGAAAGCAATTCTCAGTTTATTTAAGAAAAAGTTTTAACAAGCATATGGGAATTGTGCTTTCTTAAAAAAAAAAAAGACAAATTGGATACTGAATAACAGCAGCTCATTATATCATGGTTTAGCAACTCATTGACTCACTATATATGTTCAGTTCTGATGGGATACAAAGGATAGCAACTCATTCTCTGAGCTAAATGGTTAAAAGGCATTTATTTTATATGCATTTAAAAATGTTTACATTTCATGGTCTTTGTATGTCTGAGTCTTTCCGTATGGTGTGATACTGAATGAGCAGTGAACACGTGCTTTTTTTTTGTGGCACAGCTGTTAAGAAGAAAAATAATTACACCATTTGCCTAATGTATTACAACTGAATCCTGCAGAAATATAGTAATACATTTACTGGTTGGGAGAAGGGAAATCTAACCCTGTGTGGAAATTTTATATACCCTGTAAGGCATCTCTTGCGTGTACAAATTGAGAATGTGACACAAGGAAGCTTCCACCCGTGTGCTTGATGTGGTGGTGTAGACTGGATGATGGCAAAGGAGTAGATAGCTGTGGATTTTCTGCATGCTGTACACTGTTTACTTCACAGGAAAAGATGTAGGGTAGTGGTGACAGTTTTGTCTGGAGATTCTTTCTTTGGCCTTCAAACCAGTCGTACAGGAGCAGCAAATCTCCCCCTGATGTCACAGGCAGGTGTGGTGCACTCCTGGGAAGGGCAGACCTCCCTGCTATGAGAACACAGGGTTTAATAACATAAGCTCTAGAAGCCTTGTTTCCTTCCTGCAGACCATTTTGCTCAGAGATCATGACAACAGTTAAGTAGACCTACCTTTTTTTTTTTTTTTAATTAGTGATGTCATGGGCTTGGGTGTGGTAGTTTTCTTTGCCACATGCCATTTTTCTACTGTATTTTTTCCATCCTAAATTGAACTCTGTGCATGAGAGGAACAGAAGATGTCCTTGGAGAATGTCTGTACTGAGTAATCTTTGAGAAAACCGCCTTTTGTTTCAGACATCAGCCGCTATGGCTGTGTTAAAAAGTGTCTTGGCGGATACTGGATACTCCTGTAGAAATGATCTTTTTAAGAATTGGTCATACTCCGACCCAGCAAACTGAATTTATTATTTTGAATTTAATTTTTGTTTTCTCATATTTAGAAAGCAATTATCTTGGGCTGTTAAGCATAAATATGATTAAAACATGTAAGTATATTGAAAGGAAAAGATTGAGAGCCTGTTCTTTTGTTCCACACCTCGTATAGACTCCCAGCAAAGTTTCCTGTGAAAGAGTTCAAGGATATGGCTTTTCTATCAGCAATCTGATTTAGTGAAGGAAGGAATATTTCTATCGGAGAACTTCGAATTCAGATCACATTGCATATGCATGCCTTAGTTTCCCCAAATAGAGATATTTAGTATTCATATGGAATATATATTCACCTACGTGAAATGTTTCAAAATTTTCAGATGCTAAATTCGTGAGGGTATAGGTGTGATATCTTTCTGCAATGGGAATGATGGTGATAGATAAATCAAAAAGGCTTATGAAATGAATTGCTCTCTATTTCTCTCTCTCTTTTTTTTTTCTTCCTTACTATTTGACTAAATCTACAGCGGAGCTAAAATGACCTTATTTTTTATTCCAGGTTACTTTAGGTGGAACCTTCATTGGAATTGGGCGGAAAACTCCAGATTGCCAAGGCAACACCAAGTACTTCCGCTGCAAATTCTGCAATTTCACCTACATGGGCAACTCCTCTACTGAACTAGAGCAACACTTCTTACAGACTCACCCAAACAAAATGAAAGCAGCCCTTCCCTCCTCTGATTCTGGTAAAACTTCAGAGAAAAACTCCAATAAATCCAGTCCTACTCTTCGACCGTGTGATTCTGGAGACTTGGGGAAGTGGCAAGACAGAATCACTGTAAAAGCAGGAGATGATACACCAGTTGGATATTCGGTGCCCATCAAGCCAATAGATTCCTCTAGACAAAATGGTACTGATACAACCAGTTACTACTGGTGTAAATTTTGCAGTTTCAGCTGTGAATCGTCCAGCTCATTGAAACTATTAGAACATTACAGCAAACAGCATGGGGGAAGCCAGGCAGGAAGCCTTCACCCAGATCTGAATGATAAGCTTTCTAGGGGATCTGTTATTAACCAGAATGATCTAGCCAAAAATGCAGATGGGGAGTTAGTGACAAAGACAGAAAAGGGTGTGAGTGTGGCAAAAAAGAAAGACTTGACTAGCAAAGGAGCAGAGGACAGCATGGTGACAAGCTACAACTGTCAGTTTTGTGACTTTAGGTACTCAAAGAGCCATGGCCCAGATGTAATAGTGGTGGGCCCACTTCTCCGTCACTATCAGCAGCTTCACAACATTCATAAATGTACCATTAAGCACTGTCAGTTCTGTCCCCGAGGCCTCTGCAGCCCAGAAAAGCACCTTGGAGAAATTACTTACCCATTTGCTTGCAGAAAAAGTAATTGTTCCCACTGTGCTCTCTTGCTTTTGCACCTGTCTCCAGGGGTGACAGGAAGCTCTAGAGTCAAACACCAGTGCCATCAGTGCTCATTCTCCACTCCCGACGTGGACGTTCTCCTGCTCCACTATGAGAATGCACATGAAGCCCAAGCATCTGATGTCAAACCAGAAACAAACGCCCTGCCAGGGGCAGAGGGGCCACTGACGCTCAAGGAGAACAAAGAACACTCATGTACCAAATGTGACTTTACCACCCAGGTGGAAGAAGAGATTTCCCGACACTACAGGTACAGTGAAGTTTGAAGTGATTCATGATAGGAACCCAAACAAACAGCCCTCCCTTAGTTCCTTAATTAAATGTCACCATTCCCCAAACATTTGAGGAAACTGGAAATCAAAATATGAATGCATACAGATATAAATCTTTACCGCTAGGGTCTCATCCAACATCCACTTTGTTTTGGAAAACCACCAGCTAAGTCAGTGGATTTAATTATACATTTAAACCTGTGCAAAGAAGAGGGAAATTTGGATTTGTGTGCAGATGCTGAAGTTCCAGCATATTTGAGGTTTGGTCAACTATTTTCCACCCAGAATCTTTTGGGTACTATTTTAGTTTAGGCTTTTAACCAGAAAGCTGGCATCTTCATTCAGCAGGGGAACACAAATGACTCTACTTTCCAAGATAGACTATGAATCCTTTCATGCTCTATAACAGTGCTCCAATGTTCTACCTTTTTGTAGTATTTTCCACTCCCAAGTCCAGCAACACAAGAATCAGTTTAAGAGCATTCCACTGCTGTTTTGGTGTTGGTTTCACACTGGGAGCAGACACTCTTTTGTCTGTTGATGTCATCCCCCAAGATCCTTTTGCGGATGCTTATTTTTGTGTTGCTGGTTTACAGTGTCATTCTATTTATTTTAAATGCTAATGTTCCTATTTGGAGGTGGATGCTGCCAGTCTCCTGACTCAGTCCGACACAATGTCATAGTGGCAGCCAACTCCCTGCTAAAATTCTTGGGTCAGTTCCTGGGCTGTTGTAAACTGGCAGTCCAGTTTACATCAGACAAGGAGCTGGCTTTTAGGCTCTGTAAAGAGCAAAAGTTATGTGCTGCTGCAAAAGCGATGTTAAATATTAGAAAATCATGGTGAATATGTTAATAGTTAAGGCTAATGCGTCAACAACAACGGAAAACTCAGTATCTATCTCATCTAAAATATCTTTGCATGCAAGCCAGCTAGAATGAAGACAAAAGAGATGCATTTTCAAAGCTAAAGCTTTGTTAAACGCCTAAGAAACTGTGCCACGTTTAATAGATTCCAAGAGATCCAAAATTAATAAAGGCAGACTAGGGCATGATACTAATAGAGATTAAAGCTGGGGGCATCCAAATGTTGCCCAACAGAGGGCTGCGTTGGCAATGTATCAGGACTCTATTTAAAATAAAAAAATAAAAAAAAAAAAAAAGAAGGAGCAGTTTGCTCATCTGTAATTTGGATCTAGGGCCCACAGAGGATTCAGGTCCCAGCATGCAGTGCCCCATTTTTGATCCAAGTGGGCCTCAGGGATGTTGTGTGGATTAATTAGTTAATGTTTGTAAACTGCTTTGAAGATGAAAAGTGGTATCTAAGTTCCAAGCATGATTATAGCAGCTTTGAGCCATGCTGTAGAACTCCATAGGCAGCACTTTGTCTGCCGCTGGGGCATGGCACGGTCTTTTTTTAGTGGTTAAATAACTGGAAGATTGAAATGGCTCCTTGACTTAAAAAAACCTACTTATTTTGCTGCAGCTGGTAATTTAAGTTTTAACAAGCGTGCCTGGTTAAAATCGTTTTTCGCAAGGAAAGGAGAAGCCATGACTTCCAAAATGGATTGCTAAATCAGAGACAGGGTAGCAGTAGCTTCTCCTTTGGAGGGCTCAGAACCCTGCAGCTCTGGCAGTTGTCACAGAGAACTACACTTTGGAAAAACAAAAGAGATTCATTTAAGCGTTCAAATCTCAACTTGTCTAAAGTTAGTCTGTTCTGTTTAAGACCCTCAAACAATGTGTTTTTTTAAGTCTTTGGTCTATTATATCTGACGATGTTGAGTAATTAAACGAAGTACAACACCTTCTATCCCTTTCTCCTGCCCCCTTGCCCCTTTTAATTTGAGGTTTGTTTCCTTTCTACATGTACTGCTGCTCTTCTCTCCCACTGTGCATCTTCTTTGAAATCACAGAAGTTTGTTCAGTTTGTGGTAGGTGCTATGTAATGGCAGACATCATCAGGTTTTATTGCTTTTCTGTGCCTAACTTCTGTTTCATGGTTTCCATTTGTTTTAATTTGATAGAGAGAGAAGAGAGACTTTTGGGGCATTGTAGCTTCTATTTTTATTCTTATTATGAGGCCTTTTTTTAAACAGAAGTTTTGAATGTATGGAGTATGTATTCCCTTTTTGTATTTTATGAGCTAAAGATACAGAATAGTTCAGATTTTAAAAAGTAAAAATTCTATAAATAGTAGTTTAGGGAGTTATGTGACACACAGAAACATACTGATGCGGAGTCAGCTCACATCCCAGCTGGCCCACTTAGGGTTTATCTCAATGAAGCTGTAATGACACACATTATGTATTTCTGATGTATTTAAAATGCTGTACAAGCACATATATCTAAAACCTGTCCATTTATATAATAAGGAACTGAATGGCTTCTAATAGTAAAAATGATACTAAGTATTAATGGGGTGGCAGAAAGTGTTCACATATTTTAAGTTTACCCCTGATAATCTGCAGTATCAGAGCTGGCTGTAGATGCTACTTACGTATTTTGATTCATGTATTTTTTATCTTCATTTTGAGTCCTATGCATGAATAGCATGCTTAATTTATTTTCTTTTTAATTTTGTTTCCTTTTGACTCTATATCTACAATTTTATTATGTCTCCTAGGCAAAACATTTTCTATGTCCCAATATTATTCCTTTGCGGCCAAGTATTTGCAAGAGTATTAGAATTTGCAAAAGTGTTTTTTACCAAGTTTTCTGTCTACAGAAAAGTATACTTACACTTAATTCTCATTCAGTATTTCTTGACATGATTATTTGAGAGTTGTTCAGTTAAATTTGAAGTTAATGAATCGCATTGCACTTGAGTTTACTTGCATTTAAACCTCACTAAAATGTGCTTACTTAATGTAATGTTCATTGTGAAGCTTAATTTTTCCTCAAAACTGTCTGGTATTCTGATGAGCTAAAAGATGCCAACACTTGTAATTTAGATAAAAATCATACTGAGCATTATTTGGGGAAATTTTGCATGTTGGATCACTTAGCCTAGAGATTATTTTCCTGCTTGCTCCAAAATAATTAATTTTTAGATTTTCATATTTTTTTTAAAAAAAATGAAAGAAGCTTCTTGCAGAGTCGTATGTTCTTTCCATTTTGCTAAAAGGTGTGGGAAAACAATGCATTTTCTTATCTTTGCCAAAATTAGATTTTTTTAATGTAAATCCTTATTTGTCAAGAAAGACTGATAGAAAGTATTTGCTTGGTGATAATAGTAATTAAAAATGCTATGCTGAAAAATGCTGTAAACTTTTAAAACAGAAGATAGAGTAGTGATTCATTAAACAACTGCAAAATATAAAAAGAAAATAGATGTAAATCAAATGTAACTTTTGACAATGAAGTAAAAGAATTTCTCTTATAAACAGAAATTATTTTGAAAATGTGGATGACCGATTACGTAGAGTTCTCCTTTGAAATTAATTTTGAATTAAATTAAATTTCCTGCCTCTTAAAGATAAATGGAGTAGAGAGGTAAAAGGCGAAAGGGTGCTTGAGTCTTGCACATCGGGGATGGAGGATGGAGTCGGAACTGTCTCTCCCCACACACCATTAGGCAGCAGAAGCCAGAGCAGGGTCTTAGACATGCAGATTATGGAAATGGAGAGCCTTGGGACGCTCCCCTGAGAAGCCAACCAAGGGCAAAAGTGTAAATTGAGGCCCACCAGCTCCTAGGGTTTCGCCAGAGTGGGAGCCTTTGCTTGTTGAACAATAGCAGCAGCTGTGAAGACCTTTTCCATCCTCCTGACACCTTAATTCACTGCTCTGAACTTGTTTGCTCTTGCCAGTGACTTTTGCTCTCCTTTCATCTCAGCCTTGCTCTCTGCTCTGCCTGTTCTCCTCCCCTTTCTGTCCCTTTGCTGAATTTTCTTGCTTGATTTGCTTGCTCTCTTTTCCTCCTGAATATTTTCTGCTCCCCACAAGTCTAAGTGCAGTACACATCCCAAAAGTAAACTTTCTTATAAGCCAGTTTCTTCATGAGAAATACTAGTTATTGTTATATTTGTAATGAAATTCAAAACATGAAAAATAATGGAAGCCATACCTTCATCCAGAATATTTTCTGTGTCCTAGAGCCTAGGAATGTCTTCAGGTAATTTAAAAAGAAAAAAAGAAAATACTTGTTCTGTCGAGGATGGTGTTTTGTTATACTTCAGACTAGCTAAAAGTCTGTCACCAAGACTTAATTAGCAATTGCTAGTGTCAGAAGTATCACAGCCTATTAGAAAGGTCAAGTAAAGAGTACTAAATCCATCACCTCCCCCCCCGTCAAATTTCTCCAACTTCAAAATTTGCGACGGAAAATCCTTACACCTTATAGCACCCAGTTCAAGTACATTTTGGTATGAATAAATAACGATAGGATTTTATTAAGTTGTCAGAATGTAGCAGTGCAGCAAAGGTTTGGCTTGAATTCCTTGACATTTAGTCTTGGGATTGGGCCATAAATGTTTTAATGTCCATGAATAACCAGGTCTTTGATTTATTTTGTGATGAAAATAATAATGCTAACTGACATCAATAGATGGGATGACATTACCATCCTAATGCCACGCTGAAGATAACACCAGTTTATGGCTTGAACCTGCTGTTAGCTTGCTTGAGTGGTGTATGAGCAAGATGAAAAAAGTCAGAATGCTGTTCCGTCTTCATTTGCATCACTTGCTTCCATACTGAGATTTTCCTCACATATCACTATTTTGATCAGCTGTATACCAATACACTGTATTGTACCTGATGAGGTCAGAGTTTCTGATGATATAACTGCGGTTTAGCTGTAAAGTGTAACTTTAAGGTAATGTATAAAGTAATGCAATAAGGAGTGCTTAGCAAATTGGAATTTTTCAGATTTTATTGCTTAGCTCCGAGGAGCTTTGTGCACAAGTCTAAGTGTAACTTGGGCCTTTAGAGAAACATGGGGAAGGTTTCAATTGCAGTGTAAAAAATCAAACATTGCCAGGTTGTTTCCTTGATTGCTATCAGGGTAGGGTGAAAACAGTCAGAGATGAAAACATTTTCTTTGTATGCCTTATTCTGGGAAAGTGTAAGTTTCTATCTTTCAGAAGTTCTCTAATAGCTGGTGATAGTTATTATTTTATTATTTGGGACTTGTGACTTCTATTGGACAGTTCCAAACTTACTTTTCCAAGCTTGCGGATAGAATAGCATACAGGACAAACCCATGCAAATATGACGATTTATAGTGTTGATGGCAGGGAATACTTTTTTCATGCATGCTAGAAAAGTATATGATCTGAAAAAAAATACTTTTGGATTACTACCTTCGTAAGTCAGACCTTGTCTTTTGCACATCACAGTACATACCACAGTTTTACAGAAAAAAAAGGGGATGTTTGTGTGGCTCTCTTGGAAAATTTTATAAATAGTTTAAATGAACTAATCTTTAATGTAATAAAGGTGGTCGTAGCTGGGCCTCAGCCATGTAGTTACAACTGTGTCTAATATTCAGCATTTATCTGTGGCCTCAGAAGTGTGGTACCTCTCCTGTGGTGTGTAGTGCTCCTGATCAAAACCATTTAGCCAGCATGGAAGGGGAGGCAGGGGGAATAAAACAAGTTAGGCAGAAAAAGATCAGCTGTTTGGAGGTGTGATATCTGTAGATGACAGCCAAGTTAGGAAAGGGGGTTAGCCATTGAAATAGCCAAGTTAAACAAGAGACACTTAGGGCTAAGTAGCCTCCCAAAGGATTGATAAAATTTCACATGGGGAGTGTATGCGATTGAGCCATTAGCCCCAAATGGTGTCTTGTTTAACTTGGCTTTTAAGATAACTAGCCCCTGTCTAACTTGGACTTTCCTGATGGTATCCCACCTTTACAGGGCTGACTCTCTTTATAACTTGGCTTTTTGTATTTATAAAATGGTTTTGATCAGATAGCACTCTTTTTTTTTTTGGTTCAGAAGAGAATTAAGCTCGGTTTAGAAAAGAATTAAGTTGCAAGAAAGAATATATTAGTGTTGCATTGAGAGACAAGCTGATTTTAATAAAACACAATTGTAGAATGGAGAAAAAGGAACACAGCCAGGACAGGATTTTAACCCACAGCTTGTATCCCACAAGTAGATTTTGTTGCTGTAAGGCTATATGGAGAATAGCTGACTCTATTTTTTTGCAACTGAACGAGCCCATCTACTCCCTTAAAATGAATATAAATACAAAAAATGGCAAGAAGAAAACTGATATTACACAAAGGCTAAAAGGCTTGAATCCGAATATGTACTCATGTCTGCGCGCTGACACAACTGCAAGAAAATCAGACAGTGTAAATAACATATGGTTTGTTTTTCCAACAAAAGGAAAGAAGGAAGACAAGGGGGTTTAGTAAGTTTGGCAAGTTGTCCCTTCTGAACTATCATACTCTAAAAGGGACATTTTGTGTATATTCCAGTTCTACAGATGCACTGAGAGCCAAATCCTGCTCTTACTGAAGTCAATGGGAGTTTTGCCATGGACTTCACTGAGGCCTCAAAGAATTAATTCTAACAATTGGAGTTGTCGGGGCAGTAACAGATTTCTCATACAAGTTTTGTTCTATGTGGATAGAGAAAGGCTCGTTTTTTAGCTTGGCTAAAGACACTCTTGTGACTCTGAATGTGCGGGGTGTGGATATGTGAGTGTGTCTATAGGGAGAATCTTTTGCAGATCTATGTACATTTTGATGATAGGCAGGGATGGTATTTGACTCCACGCTGGTATGACACTGGGTGTATCGAGGCCCGGAGCCTGACAGAGGGATCTGACCGCTCCTGTGCTACAAACAATTAGTCATAACGGTGTTATAGAGCACATAAACAGTGTTCTGTTCCTGTGATATATAGATTAAATGGGTAACATGTTGCTCTCATGTAGCAACATATGCTTTACGTAATTTGATAATGCAGTACTTTATATAGGATTTTAGAATAAAACTAGGAAGGTGTGTTTTTCCACACTGCTGTACAGCTTATACCGAAGCAATATTGTATTTAACAGGGAAACACAATCTGTAGTGACAAAGCTAACTATTTTGCTTTTTCTTTAGAGCAGCAGCTTTTAGATTGTGCTAAAATGTCCATAGGGAACAATAAGTACTGCCTGTTGTGTACAACCTTCTACCCTTTGGTGTATTCTGATCTGTAAGTTAACAACAGCACCATTCAAAATTATCTTACTTAATCTGAAGTACATGAGATCAGTGGAAAGCAAAGGAATTTTTTAAGCATTTAAACTTTCTAGCATAGATGTATATTATATAAAGTGGTTTTTTATACAAAAAGAACTATCCTTTTCCAACTATTTGATCTTGGTTGAAAAAAATACGTTACTTCAGTGTAAGTACCACAATAGAAAGTGAAAATTGCAGCAAACTGAAGAGGGGAAAAAAGCACAAAACCACAGTGAAAATTACATGAAGTTTAGAATAATGCAGTGGAGTGTGAGTGATAGGCCATTGCAATGTGTGTGGGGAAAAACCTTCAAGATTTTTCCGTATCATGTAAGTTGTCAAGGTAAACGTGCTTACTTTATTTAAAGGTAATAATCCTGTAAGTTCAGTTTATTTTCTTCATCTTGGTAGGTAGATCCACTGAGAGGGAAAGCTGAGAGGAGGCTCTTGTGTTAATACACTTCTTATTTTCTTCCAGGAGAGTTCACAACTGCTACAAATGCCGTCAGTGCAGCTTCACAGCTGTTGACACTCAGTCACTACTAGAGCACTTCAACACTGTGCACTGTCAGGAGATGGATGTCACTACAGCCAACGGGGAGGACAGTCATGGTGTTTCATCTATCAAGGAGGAGCCAAAAATTGACCTCAAGGTCTACAGTCTGGTTAATCCAGACCCCAAAATGGGGGAGCCCATATCTGACAGCATAGTGAAGAGGGAAAAGATAGAAGATAAGGAAGTGCTGAAGGAGAAAGGTTGGACTGACAGTCCTAGTGATGATCTTCGCAATGTGACCTGGAGAGGAACAGACATACTGAGGGGGAGCCCGTCATACACACAGTCCAGTCTAGGCTTGTTGACCCCAGTGTCTGTTGGCCAAGAGCAGCCAAAGCCTTTAAGGGATAGTCCAAATGTAGAATCTGCCCATCTTGCACGGCCCATTTACGGCTTGGCAGCGGAAAGCAAGGGCTTCCTGCAGGGTGTGCCAGCTGGAGCAGCAGAGAAAACTGGGCAGCTCACCCAGCCCTACACAGGATCCGGGGACACGAAGACAAAGGACGAATCCCAGTCCTTATTACGGGTAGGAAGCTCTCTTTTTTTTTTTTAATCTTTCTTTTTCTGATTACATGTATGTTATGTTTAATTAGACATGCAAATGATTTCTTCAGTTCCTGAGTAATGTGGTTGGGTTTTTTTTCATGCATTAAAAAAAAAAAAAAAAAAAAAAAGACAAAGACTGAAACTTGTAGATCTAAGCTGGCAGGTAAATATTCCAAAGTGTTTGCATAAAACAATGTGTAGATTGATGAAGTATTAGTAAGCAAGTGCTTCTGCTTTTCCTGTTTATCTCTGATTGAATTTTGCTTAATCATTCCTGCTAATTGTGCAGGTTGATGTCACATTTGAAGTAGGAAGGTTTAGAACCCCAGAAGGCTGCACATCTGTTACACTAAAACAACTAATCACCTCTTAAATTTTGTGGTGGTGTGACAGTTCACACTTAAGCAAGATCTCACATTATTAAATACCTAAGCATATGAAACCTGAGCTACATATTAATAAAAAGTAACTTCTTTTTTTTTTTGTAAAGCAACATAATTATATATTGACACTTGGTTGCCTTGGAAGCAGAACAAAAATTAAAAAAGAGAAAAGGAAGCAGCTTGGGTGATAAGAAGAAGATTATTTGTCACACTAATTCCTATTCTTACTTCTTTTTAAACAAAAAGGTTTAAAAAAGCTCCTATATGTAAGGAGCTTCTCCTTCCATCAAGGTATGCTTTTCCCACTGTAGGGAAATCTGGGATTAGAAAAGCACTCAAATTTTGAGGAGCTGAACAAGGAGACAAATAAATGTCTTTCTCCTGGAGCCATTACTTTATGTTTTCAAGGCTGTTCCCTATCTGAACTTCTAGAAACTTGCTATAGGAGTGGTCAGACCGTAGAGAAACCTCACTAGAATGGAAGTAATGGTCAGCTATTTTTCTTTATTATCTTTTGTAAAAACATTTATGCCTGTAACATTCGTTACTCTAAGAGTGAACAACAAGTCAAAAGAAGACAAAAAGCAAGATAAATATTTTATACTATGGTCTGCTAAGATTATACGTAGGTATATCTGTCTATGTATACATCTCACAAGCTCTTTTGAAGTGAATCTGGTCGTCTAAAATATTGCAGTGATTCTAATGAAATAATGTTTCTGTCACTTAAAGTCTGCATGCAGTTTAGGGAGACCATAGTCTTTTGTACCTTACAGGACATGAATGGTTACTGATGTCAGATTTTAAGTGTATTTTAAGCCGTTACGTTATGACATGTACCCTGTTGCAAACCTGGCGGTGTGTTCACTGTGAATGGCAAGGTTATATTTCTCTACTCCATTTGGAAATATATATAAAAATATATATGCTTATATCTGACGTAGTATTTTTTGTCTATTAACAGTGTATATAAATTAATTCCTTGCATTTTTAAAACATGTATAACCCAGCAGCTTTTTTTTTTTTATAATATTTGTGAAACGATTTATTAGAGGATCAGGTCTATACTGACTGATGAAACCACACCAGCACCCTTCAAATAGGAATTACTTTTGTGTACGCTTTTAGCTACCTTGCTCTTTGAACTCTGTTGTGTCAAGGACTGGTTTGTTTGGGTCTTTTCCTTAGTTATAATATTTTAGTTTTCACTTTTCTTCTTTGACAATTGGGCAGGTTGCCTTCGTCAGTTTGAAATATTTGAAAAAAAAGGGAAGGAGGTTAACTTTCTACATCTGCTGAACACAGTCATAATCATATATATATTTCATCACTACTTATGGATAGGGGAAAATAATGACAATTCAAACTTCTTGAAGGTAAGGAGTGATCTGAAGGATAGGAAATGGTGGCAGATGAAGGAGTGTGAGTCCATGAGTGATATTAATTCTTCCAATAAGATGGATATTCCCTATTCCCCTGCATCTGTGAAAAAGATTGTAGAAAACTAACTCCTTTATTTTGCTCGTGATTTAGTTTTCTGTAGACAGAGTTATGGAACGCAGTACTGGAGCCAGGAAATAAGAAGACAAAGTGATGGTCAGCTTGACCAGTGGGAGGGAGCTCTGTGTCGGGTATTACCTGATATATATCAAGCACACTTGGCCCAAAGACAATTAGAAATTTTTCAGTTCCCTTCCATTCTGGAAAAAGCTAATTTTTATAATCCTCTGTAATAAAAAACCCACTCCTCGTTAAGCAAGTCTCTCATGATTGTCCTCTTTTGGTGAAATTTATTGTTCTAATGGGAAATAGCTAGTAGAAATAGCTAAAGCTGAAAGTTGGGCCCTTCTATAAGCAAAGCTTTAAATCAATACATACTTCTGGTATCATATAATGAATGCTCATGCAAAATACTGTATCCCAGGACGACTGTTGACTAGGATACAAAACCTATAATAAAATGACTGTGGACACCTTCATTTTTTTTTTTTTTTCCCCCCAAAGATTGACACAGAGGACGCCAAAACTTTAGGATTACTCAGTGAATAAACACTGTGAGAAATGGACTGAAAAAAAGGTCTAACACATCCCTTTTGTTTTACTTGCTGTTGAGTATTCAGATAGTGATTCTGCTTATTACAAATGATTTATAATGATTCAATAGTAGCAGTAATACCATGTGCTATTCATTTTATAGTTTTCTAATGACTGGGGGAAGAGAAAGGCGAGATCGTGTTTTTCACATTTTTTCATATAGATAGAGGTTAACATTGAAAGTGTGTTTTCTAGATACTGAGTTTAGGGGTGATTAGCATTTTATTAAAATATCAAAGACGATGCAGATTAACTAGGGGAGAGGGTGAAAATCTACAATTGCCCAAAGAATTCCTTAATGCCTGCAGGATAATTGTAAACTTTTGGAAATTACTTGGAGTGGTTTTCAGCTTTACGTCTTGTGGAAGCCATTTATATGCTGCTTTCTTGCATTCCTTCCATGCACGATGGACATATTCTCTCCCCAGTTTCTGTGCTGTGTGGGAGTCGTTAGGGTAGAATTTCTTTCCTTTTTCACAGCTAAAAGTCTGAATCACTTGTGACCCTTTGGGAACTGGGGATGGTGCAGTGGCGATAGTTTGAACTCTGCATGTGTGCGAACACACATATGCAGTGGATGCACCTTTTTCCCTGAGAGCGCTTCCAAGCTGTGTGTATGTAACAGAATCTTTCTCAGGGGTTTGGTACACTTCTGTGAGTAGCTTTAATTTATTTTTCTTATTAAAATGTTTCCAGCAGCTGTACTTACAGCGAATCAGTATGTTTTGCAAATGGGAATTACAAAAACTGTACCTCAGTGTGGTACAATGTAGACATTATTTCTGCTCTTCCTTAGAGTAGCTGATTTTATAGTTTAAAGATTTGTTGATACTGGAGGGTCTATTGAGATGCAAAAATGTTCCTTTTTTTGGGTAGTACATTGGCAGCTAGTGGACTCCAGGCCAGGCAGATTGTTTAATGCTTTGACAACGCAGATCTTGGACAGCAGGAACTTTTTGCTAAAGCGATTTTAAATGAAGTGTCCTATTTTGGTATGTGTGGACGTTGCTGAACAAAGTTTTTCCACAAAGTTGGGAATTGCAGCTTGAGCCTTCAGACTTATACACAAACTTAGTTAGACCACCTGAAGGTATTGGTAGGCACTGCTGCCTTGCATCATAGTTTAGCTGATGCAGATGCACAATAGTGTGCATCAGTGTGTCCTGTGGTGCTGCATAGACCCGAAGGCAACAAGGAGCTGCCTGTGTATTAAAGTAGTTTATGGAAAGGGAGATCTGTGTACTGTCAGAGGGAGAGAGATTGTCAACGTATTGCAAAGGTACTGGTGATTTTTATCAAAGGTAGACTGCAGGCTATAACACTAAATATCTAATGGAAGTTATGCTAACCTTTGCTATGAGCTTTTTATATGGGGCAAAGGATAAAATCAGTTCTAAAATCAAGATTATTTTGCACCATAATGGTCAGACTGTTTACACACTACAGGAAATAACAGCGTTTTGAGAAAGTTTCTATTTACTTTAAGAAAGGTTATTTTCTTTTTGTCTGTGATATTTACACTTCTGATATTTCATATATTTTTCTGTCTAGAGCTGGTTATACGGCTTTAAATTTGGAGGACACAGGAAATCAGAAAAAGTTATTTCCTCTCTCTCTGTTTTCTATGTGGCTGACTGACACAGCTAATTTTAAAGCAAGCAATAGATTTGTATGTATCAGTAAATTTGCATATAATTTCAGTGTAGTAAATATGAGACACAAATCCCTAGTGGTGGAACATTATTTCTCCTTTTATAAAAAAAAAATACTGATTCCTGTTATCCACAGGGTTACATGCCACATAGGCGCAAAGCAGTAGAGATGCTGAACTAGCCTTTGTGATTTCCAAAAGATTTTTCTATAAACATTCAATTCTTGACCAGAAGGATAGCATACTTTGGACGTAAATCCTGCTTCTTTGAGGTTGGTAAAAGTATTGCTGCTGCCGTTAGAAGAAGCACAGGGAGCAATACCAGAAGGTTGAAGCTCACCAAGCGGGTTCTTAGTTTAAATGTGATTTTTTAAAGTGGTCACTACAGGGTAAAAGAGGGATGTTTTTGTGCACTTTGGCATTGTTTCCTACTTCCAACCACCTTTTAATAGCAACATCTTAAGAGTATATCTAAAGAATTAAATGTAATGCATACAATAGCATCATACGCCTTATATTTAAAGTTGATGGAAGTCTTGGGTGCTGCATCTCATCCCTCAGCCACTTTGGGAAAAAATAAGTAGCCCTTTAAAAAAGAAACATCTGAAATAGTTTCTCTGTAGCTGTATCTCATTTTTTTCCCATTTCCTCTGACTCTGTTAGAGATCTTTCAGGAAGTATTTATAGTCAAGGCCATTCATTGCCATATGAGTCCTCTAATTAGCTGAGGGGAACTCAGCAGGCACCGTGTCTTACTAATGCATGGAGCTCTGTAAGGTCAGAGAGCTGCCAGAGCCTTTTGGTGTTTTTAGAAGCACCTGTTTCCACAAGTCTCTGCCTGGGGAGGCAGTGGACTACTTTTTTTTAGATATAACTACATCCTGGAAAACTGCAAGAATCCTCCGACAAGGAAAATGAGTAAATAAAGTTAGAACTTGCAAAGGGATGGTTTTGAAGCATTGGGTTTCCTGTGCAAAACCGAGGCAGGTAAAATCCCTGTGCTGGTGAAGGGCTTGTGAACGAAGCTAAAATAACTTTCTGAAGTTCTCAAGTAGTTTAGAAACAAACATGTACTTGGCTGCTTTTAGTAACTACTGGAACCAAACCCACAAGAAATTGAATGTTTTGCATTACTCATCCTGACAGAGTGATCAGATAGGACTTTTAGAAAAATGTTAACCTGCCCAATTAAAGGCATGTTTCTGTTTTTTGTGGGGGGTGTGTCTGTTGTGCAGAGAGACAACCCCACCTTCTGCATGTTTACCCACCCGGCAGTGCATAGTTTTTATTCATTTATTTATTTCTTTCTTCTCCCTTTTACAAAATGCGGTTTAGAAACTAATTAAATGATAAAATCATTATTTGGGTGGGGCATGGTAATAATGCAAAAGGGCAGCAGCTACGTCAAAATCCTTGATGAAAAGGTGAATCAGTATGTGGAACAAAGGGCTGGGGAGATTGGTACGGGCCCCCGGGCCGCTACGTAAGCAGCAGGATTTATTGAAGTTGCTATGATCAATAACAATGATTCAAACAGGGAGAACTGAGATAATTCTTGATTTAAAACAAGCTGCTGCTTTCAAGTGAGAAAGTAATAAAGACAAGAACAAAAGAGTGCTTTCTTGTATTGAACTGAGTGGCCAAAACAGATTAACAATCAGTTTCAGATGCAGTTAGCTCAGTTTTATATTACCCTTAACTAGTTTGGGTGGAAGAGCCTCTCTTTTGCTCTCTCTGGTCTGGTATTTGGTTGGTGAGAGTGGGAAGCAGCAGCACACCATTGTCACCTGGTTGCTGCACGCCTACGCCAGGCCCTGGCTGTGCTGGGCAAATGCCACTCGGGTGCTTAAGGCAGCTGCTCTGTGCCATCTGTCCCACAGAGAATGGCGGATATTGAACTCAGCCAGAGAGGGGGAGCATCCTTGGTGCATAGGTACAGCTCTCCCCACCAGCCCCTGCCTCAGCCCCACTGTGCTGCTAAGCCACCCTTCTTGACACTGAAAACAACCCAGTCCTGCAGCCCTTATTCATGCCCCTTTGCTCCAAACTGGACACACTGAATGACGGAGGGGAGGTTGCTGTCTTAGTATACTTCCTGAATTTTTATTTATTTTTTTTAAAAAAATTGCGCTTACAGTGGATGCAGCTCTGTGAAACTAGTGCCAGGGTATGGAGCACAGCTGTGGGTGCTGCAAAGGCAAACAGCGCAGCAGCAGCTCCCTCCAGTCTAAACAATTCTGAGAGCTGTCAATGGGAAGCCTTGTTTAAACTGGGAAGAAAGTAAACGCGGCCTCTTGTGCGATGACTAATGTCAATAATTAGCTGAGCTTCTCCAAAATTTCAAAAAGTTAAGTGCAACTATAACCATTATACAACCCTACTATTGTTCTGTACTGCAAGTAGTTCTAAGCATTGGATTATATACCTGAAGTGAAAGCTTCAGTTGTGTTCGAAACGAAGGATATTCTTTGCCAAACTGGATCCAACAGGAAACACACATTTGTGTCTAAGGGCTGGACTGGCTGCTAACTTGTAGATTTTCAATGGAAAATTAAATTTCATAGATGAATGCAGGCAAGGATTTTACATAATCCTATTTTTGCCTGAAGTACTATGATTATGGACACTGAAAATCTATGTGAAGATTCCTCTAACATCTGGAAGTGCATAGTTTCTTTCTGTGTTGAATTTCAGACAACCTCTACATGTATTTGGTAATTAAAAGACAAGATAAATATAGTCTTTTATAGTAGGGATATTATGATAGACAGTGAATAAATGTTTAATTTATTGGACTAAGAAGAGAGCGTTGTAATTATAATTGATTTGAAGAAGTCCAGATGCTATCCACATCTGAACAAATTCAAAATGGTAGAGATTTAGAAACAGATTTATGAATAAACAGTGTACACACATATTCTGTGATTTTTCCATGGAGGTATCTAGAGGTTAATATACTCAGTTAAAAATGACAACTGTGGATAACAGTTGTTATATGAAGAGATGTGTGCTGAAGCTAATATATATATGTATATACGTATATGTGAGATATATAACAGGTTTTCTGGAATGTCTTTTGTTACCTTAGCACTCCTCAGAATATTCATGTGGCCACCTTGGAAGTTTTCTTAATTTTAAGATCTCTAATGTAGCACAATTGATTTAGTGAACAATTTCCTGCCTAATATAATTAATTTATTCCTTGTACCAAGTTCTGTTTTAAAAATGAAGCTTTATGAGGACTAAATGGTTCTGTTGATGTTTTTCTAAGCATTTTTCTAACTAGGCTTATGTATATTTTAGAGAATTTTACAGTTTTGTTGTGATATTATTACATGTGTATGTAATATAGATCTATAAATATATATATTCCATGTTGCATGTTACATTATTTAGGGTTCAGATAGGATAGAATGTGTGTATAAAGACAAGTGGAGGAGTAAGGATGTTCCTTTTTTTTTTGTGCTGTGCTCAGTATTAAGTTTCTGAAAAAAATGGTGTGGTGGCAACCCAGGCTATGTAGCACTTTGCAGGCACATTGCGAATAAATAGACTTTGAAATCTTTGCTGAGCTTGTGTATCCCTGTGCTGCCTAAGATTTACAAATCATATTGGTGAATCATATTTGTCTTAGAGGGTTAATTCCCTATGATTTCTTGGCTGTTCTAGGCCTTAGTCTCCCGATTCTTTCCATAAATTGGGAACAAGGACAGTTTCCTGTCTCAAAAGGTGAGAGCGAAGAGAAATGCATGAAACTTTCTCTTGTGCAACACTCCAGTCATAGCAAGAAGACATTGATCCACAGACATCCTGAGTCAATATTCCTGGTTAACTTCTCTGATTGTGGAATGTTTTGTAAGAATACCAGCAAAACAGAAAAACTTAAGAAGCAGATAATATTTTTAATCTTAATGTTGTTAAAATTTCTATTCTTTCTCTCAGTCTGAAAAGAAAAAGAGAATGGAATTTTGGAGAGAAGCATTTTCATTTCTTGTTTTTCTTTGACCTCATTTTGGTTTATGTTCCTCTGATGTGTATAGTGGCAAACTACACGTTTTCACTTATGGGAAGAAGTCTTTTAACATGGCTTACACTGCAGTCTTTAATCATGTGGGTTGCCTCCAGCTCTTGCTGAGAGTAAAGTTCCACCCTCTCCATTTTCAGTTGGGTTGTATTATCGGCTGTTTCTCCTTACAAGACTGTCTGTGATTTGAAAATTGTGTTTAAATTTAAAAAGGCGAGGAGAATAGAGAAATAATCAGAACATTTGTCAAGGAATTTGTTATGAATGGGAATAAGAAGCAATGCAAACAAGCTTGGAATGAGTTTTAATTCACATGTTATTCTGGGAGCCTACAATTTCTGGTGAGAAAATGGCATATTTTAGGTCTGTTTCCTCCAGTTTTTGGCATGGAGCAATGCCTGTTTTGTTCAGTCAGATGTTCAACTGGGAAATTTAGATGCTTAGACCTAATTTTAGTAGGTGGGGGGCAAATTTATTATGATGCTACAAATAGAGTTTGATCACAGCTGCTTCATTGCAATTATGAAAATCGGCTGTGAATCACTTAAACTGTATTTACCAGTTTCCAAAAAAAAAAAAAAAGTCTCATCAATACAAAACTCTGTCTTATTTCTCTTAAATTTCTGAGTATCATTATTTATATACCCAATATTTTGAATCAGACTTGATCATGTATAATTTTCATGCCACTTTGCTTCTGTGCCTCAGCAGTGATAGTGTGCTCAAATGACTCTCCCATTCTTTCTTGAAAAAACTGTATCTTCTTTTGTGTTAAGGTGAATTTCTGAGCTTGTTCTGAAATTACAGTAAATCACATACAGAACTCTTCAGACTTATTAAAAAATGTTAGAAACTTCACTGGAAGTTGGGCACTTCAAAGCTTTGGCTTTTCCAGTCTGTACATGACTAAAAAGCTGTAAGGCAGACACCGCAAGGTGAAAGCTTTCAAATCAAAGCAAAACTTAATATACCACTATTATCCCCTTTATACGACATATGGAGAATAATATCTTTACATATTTATGAGTTTTTTCTGATAATAATTACTTTAATGTTCATGGGCTTATACTTTTAAGTTAAAAGAGAAATTTCCGAGTTATACTCAATTTTTTTTCATGTTTCACGGCCGCTCCTCTCCCAACCTGAAGTGGAGGTATTCCAGATATGTTTAAAAGCTTGTATTGTGCAGAGTAACTTAGTCAGCCTGTTTCTTGAGAAAACAATTTTCTTTACAGTTCAGTTAATGATGATGGTGATCATTTCGGCATTTCTCCCAACAGCTGATAAAGAAGACAAATATCTGTAAAGCTCTTCATTGACAGTAGCATGGTACCTGTTAGTATGTTACTGCAGTTCATTTATATTTGACTGATATTTGCTAAAAACTTAAATATTTCCTTTTGTTTACAATTCTCATAAATCCTACCTTATGCAGTGTTTGAGAGTTGGGGCGAGTTAATTGAAAATCTGATTAAAATCTGCTGGACTTCAAGGCTTGTGAACAGCATGTCACCTCCATGTGTTAGTGTACACGTGTGCTTTATTGGTTTGTTTATGAATCTTAAATTAGGTTTAAAAATCATAATGATATTTAAGAAGTGAGATTTATCTTTAAATTAAAAATGGAAAGGCTTTTCCACTGAATGCAGAATATCTATAGTTATTTAGCCAAATGGTTTGTAGGATTGATATTAATAATTTTAAAAGCAAAGAGTATGTTACAACTTTACTGATTTTTCCATTACAGAAAATTATGTTCTGCTCAGAAGTTTTAAATCTAGGTTGATTTTTTAAATAGATCTTTTCATGCCTTTAAGACTGTAAACTTAATCATCACTTAATCAATTTCCCTTTGCCTTCTAATAGCCAATTAAATGGTAGAGGTCTTTGCAATGGTTATCCAGAGCAACTGTCAGAGCAGATTTGATGTAGGGACTTCTACAATAATTAAGAGGGTAGCTGATGTCTGTTAAATTTGATCCCTTAGTCTGGACTTGGTCTGATGGTCACCTAAGTGACTCCTCATGTGAGGTTCAGTTTTAGTCAAACCTCGTGACCAACTGTGTATATCTCAGGAGGGGTTTTTCGTTTACCCCAACTTGGCATTGGTGTAGACCTCCAAAGCGAACATTTCTGAAATGTATCATTTCAGTGAGTGAACAGACAGCCTGGGGTGAAGCATTTATCATTGCTGAAAGTAAAGGCTTTCTGAGTAATACTCTCCTTAAGAAGTGAAGCATAAGCCATTTTGGACACCAGTCCCCCAAATACAACGCTATTATGAGGAAAGAACATTTTAGAAAACATTGATATGAGAACTATTTTATCTGTAATGGTTCTGTATATCCTTGGTAAAGAAGTTATATTTTATAAGCACTAACAAGTTAACAGGATCTCCATCGGGCTGTCTGCACTGAAGGGCTCCTACCACCTCGGGAGCTACAGAATGTGCTTGGTGCTCTTCCTGGATGTGAATGCCTCTGTACCCCTGTTTTTATCAATATAGATCTGCTTCCCTCTTTGCTTGGCCAGTTTGCTAAGGTACTTCACTGTAACCTCTCTTTTCTTGTCTTCTTTAGGTTGGTTTGGCTCTCGCACCCATCAATCTTTTGTGGAACTCACAGTTTTCTATAGTAAAAGTCATTGATATTCTCCAAATTTGGAGCTTTCTTTTGAAAGAAAACATACTACACTATTCATTCTGTTATAGGAACTGTCTTAGGCTTTCTGATCCATCTTTTCTAAAATATATGTTGTCTACATCATATAAGGAGGCTTCCTGATGGGGAGAGACTTAAACAAAATTGTCTAAAATTTCCATGTCTCCTTGGCTTCTGCACTTTGGCATGATTGGGTGCTGGTTTGCATGGGCTTTGTTCTGACAGGTTCTCCCTTGAATGCCTACTAGCATGCACATAAATGGCCCTAGCGATCTGATATCCTTCCTACCAAAAATATTCTCATGGCCTTGCTTGCTTTCATCAGCACCACTAAGTAAACCTCAGCTAGTGGAAGGAGACATGTTGGAGCACAGCAGAAGAACAGAATGGATGAAACTACAAATTGTTAGCCTGTTAAACACAGATTATGTCTTTGGGTACAAATTCCATTAGCGACTGAATGAGTCTGGATGGGTAGTAGCTTGTGGAAGTATTTGTTATGACAAAACCAACTTTTCATTAATAGACAAAAGTTATCCTGTTTTCCTCTGTAGTCTGGCCAACATCAAAATGTTTCAAACTAATTTCAGACTTGTAAAACACTGTCTATCAGATACAGACATATGGATTAAGCTAGTAATTTGCTTGCCATCTGCTGATAAAGGAAGCAAGGCGTCTAAGTAGAAAATGAAGAAATTTTTTTCCTCCATTGGAATGTCATACGGTGCCTTTAGTAGTTGTTTGTATTGATATTTTTATTGATAGTTATGTAAAGTGTTACATTGCATTGACCTACATCTGCTTTCAATCTCATAATTATGGTTTTTTTTGTTGTTGTTTACAAAATATCCATAATAATTTCAGCCTATAAATAACGTTGTTAGAAAATAATCCACTTTAAATCTGAAACTGCAGTTCTTGAGTGAAATAGGAATAAGCATATTCTTTTGCTCAGAAAAGGTAAGAACCTGAAATGTTACTAACAGAGTTAAAATTGTATTTTCTTTTAGTCAAAATTTCCCTTTTCCTCCTGAAAGACAGGCTAGAGGCCAGCAAACCCGATACATTCCTAAGATACAAACAGACAAACCTGTCAAAACTTTTCTGCTCAGGAGAAAATGGATACTTGCGCTTTCTGTTTTTTTAGCCTGTAGGAGTGTTCTCTCACCAGCCTTGATGGTTTGTGCAGGTCCAGAGTTTGTCCCCCACCTCTTTGCCAAAGTTTAGCTGTGTTGATGATAGTCGTTTCATCTGAGGATGATGAACCTGGAGGGGCTTCACAAACCATGACCAGCCCAGGGGCAGCAGCGTCTGCTGGAGCTGTAATGTTGCAGTGTTAGTGCAGCAGTTCTTTTGCCAGGGTGCATTGCCTCACTGCTTGCCTTTGGGAAGCTGCAGGGTATTAAGAATTAAGTATTTACTTCCTGAAAAAGTATAGACTTCATATTTCACCGTGTAGGCCCTGGTTATCTGTAGAAGTAATAATAATTAGTTTCTACTGAAAGTTGAAGTGTTTGTTCTTTTAGTTAACACTTCTTACGTGTTTGTCCATTTTCATGAAGCATTTAGAGTTTCTCTGTTAAAAGTGACATAGCAAGTACAAAATTCAGTAACTTCTCAAAAGGTATGTCGCTTTCATAGGTAATAAAATACATTCTCAATCAGTTCTGAAATACATGGAACATTGGTTAATTAAATAATAAAAAAACCTCATTTCATCCTTTGTTCTCCATTTTTATTATTCATATTGACAGGTATTTTTTATTTTTTATTGATTTCAGTGATTCATTTTGAACAGATAATTGTAAAGATATTAATGAGCTATGTTCTTAAACATGAGTTATAGCTTCATAAAAGTTGTGACGGAATCGTTAGTAGTCTTTTAAATAAGAGAAGCCCATTTTTTTCCTACAGCAACTGGATTGTTAACTAGCCAAAAGTACGGGATGTAAAGAATGTACCAAAGAATTTCTATATGTGCTTGAAGTGAAAGTAATATCAGAAATCATATACTATTTTCTCTTTTGTAAATGTCTTTTTTTCTGAAAGTTGATGTTCCTTTTAACAACTTGCAAAGTCTGTGAACTATGCAGATACCATTTAACACATGCCACCTCCTTTTTTCTGAGTGTGGTTATGTATGGTTTCATTTTAAAAAAGCTAAATAGTTACATAAATAACAGGTTTTCCACAGTGCAGAGTTAATTACCATTTTACTTTTGGCATTTATAGGTTGCAGAAAGCTGTTGCAACAGTAGCAGCATTTTAACAGATGGACATTTGTTGCAGATCTTCTTACAGGAACTGATATTTGTGACAGCAAGAAGTCTGCAAAAGAAAGAGGAAAATTTAGATAGCATTGATGAAGTAAAAGCAGTGCCCCTGTGATGGCTTATGGAAGGCATTAAACAATGACAAGTACTACCACTAGTAGTACCATTACTGTATGGTTTGCCATGTGCTTCCCCTCTTTTTTATAAAGTTTAAACTGCATCTGATAGGCTTAGTTTGTCCTTGCCTTGTATTTCTCTCCCACGTTCCAGCACACTGCATTTAGATCTACTCTGTATCCTATGGGCCTGTTGGTTTTTGACCTGGCTCTATTTCATTGAAAACATCAAGACTCTATTTTTGTGCTGATAAATGTTAGTATTTACAACCTACACTGGGAAGTGTGCATCTAGAGCAGTTTTATCCTTTTAAAGTTTTTTTTTTTAATTAGAGCTTATCATGCTGTATGTTATCTGACAATTTACGTGTTTCTAATGCTTTGAAACTTATATTGCAGTTGATAAATTATACAGCATTCTGTTTGAGTATGTTGATGGCAACAATGAAGTCAAGTTACTGCTAGGAAAATACTGCTTCACAATAAATGGGAGGATATCAGCATCTGGTCTGACATTGCCTACCAGAAACTGGTAAACTTGCTGTTGATGGGCTTACTCCCCTCAGGGTATTGAATGCCTCTTCACTGATTAATGTTTGCAAGTAAGTCCATTATGTAGTTTTGTCAACTGCCTTGGAAGGAGATGAGAGTGTGATCGATAAGGTAGGAGAATCCGAGACTCCTTCTCTTAGGCTGACTTATTTGGAACAAATACAAATTTCTTTTGTGCTTCTTTTGATGCATATTTTTGTTATAGAGTTGCTTCCAAAGAACACTGAGATATATGAATATTAGCAAATTGTTTTGGGAACATTGGATATGAGGTAGTTCAGAAGCAAAAAGGTTTATAAAAAGTAGCTAAAATTTTGTATGCCTAGTACATGCTTACTTCTTGTTTATCAGAGCTGTTCTTTTGCAGACTGAACTGTCTTACTGAGACGCTATCGCACTTCTGACATGAACAAATGGTTTCAAAACCATTCATGTTAGGTCAAGATAGTGAGAACAGCAGATAGACATGAAAGCCAGGACTGTGTAAATAACATACTCCCATCATTGGACTAACACATGTCCAGAGAAGAGGCAGCGTCGTTCTCACTGCTCAGACATTGCCAGAGTGCTATTCCCTGCTTCCCCGGTGTGAGAGAATTGACTGCAACTGTTTGTTTTCAACACGTGGTTGATATCTTTATCTGTCTGTCTCTCTGTATATCAGCTGTGCCTTGTTAGGAACTTTACTCATGAGCCCTGAAACCCTTGCTCAACCTTTCATCTCCCTGTTATGTAACTGTGGTTTGTTAGAAATAACTGAGAAAAAAATGTAAACTTACTGAAATGACTATAGTCAGTGTCAAAGGAGGGAGGGGATAGACTGAATCGAGGGTGCATGTAAGAGATTAATCCATGCCTTCTCAGGTATATTTATAATATTCCTCTAGATGGAGAAAGAAATACTCAACAGTCTTATTTGCCCTTTGAGAAATGTCAGAAAGGATATTTCAGCCTAACCAGTTCCTGGTAGTTAAGAGATTTCTCTTTGTACTGTGTAAAGGCATAAAAGCGTGGTATTCCCAGCTCTATATAATCCCAGAATATCAGAATATACATTACATAAAAAAACCTTGGCTATATATATAGCATATGCCGTATTTATATGAGCGAACATATATAGTTCAGTTAAGAGGCTGTAGAGACACTGATGCAGCTAATGGAACAATGGGAAGGAAATTTGAGAGGTTTTTGCGTTTTCTGCTATAACCTTATCATTAATCACCCTGTTTAGCATTGCTTAAATGCATCCTTGAGAGAAAATGCTATTTATTTTTGATGTTTGTAAAGTGTGAAGAAATCAGAGGTCTTAGGTGAAGTTGTTGTCATCCTTCTGTAGGCGTAAAATCCATTTTTACAAGGAGGAAAATATTACTGGTTTTCCGGCCTATTTGCGGACTGTAGAGTGCTGTCAATAGATTCAGGTGGCCTTTAGCTCTTATGTCCATTACACAGGATTTGTTCAAAGGCCTCAATAGAAATTAAATGTATCGGGTTTTTGGGATATGCCTACCAGTGCCTCCACCGAATCATATTTGTCTGCTGCTACTGCTCTGTTCTCCTGCTAAAGCAGGAAGACTCCATCTGGAGATCACCCAGGTTTTCAAACTACTGATAATGTCCGTAATCAGGACAGAATTATCAAAAGGTATGAAATTTATTTAGCATTTTTTAAAATGGAACTGTATTCATTACTTTGCTGTTGTCCAAAGGGCTTCAGCTGGTCTTGGTTTCTTGTCACATCACAGTTGTAAAGTGGGGCTTGTTTTGAGTAGCTGGCGATGAGTTGTCAAACATTTTGGCCTACCATTTCTTCTTTCTGAACAGTTTAAATAATGGACAAAACTTATAAATATGCTTTATAAATCTGTCTCGTCAAAATCATAAAGTCATATATGCAAGCTTGGTGACTGGAAGAACAGCATCTATGTAAACATCTGATACCATTATTTTTGAAGAATAGCTTCTATTTTACCACCTGATACCATTAAACAGAAATTTTTAGATATGGAAGTGGGCTGGAAACCTTTAAAAGGTATGCCTTTTCTCCTTTGTTAGGATTTTCTGAAGATCTTTATCATAACCAGCATAGCTATGTCACTTTCTTGTTAGTATGTGCAGAATGGATAACCTGCCTCACATCCTCTTCTAAACTTTTGAGAGATTTGAGTTACCCTTCGTTAATAACACTAGAAGCACAAATGGCTGAAATACACTGACAGTTGTGCCAATGAAGAGCTTTATGAAAACGAATGAATATTTTGTCCTATTTTTATTAAAATATTAAATTAGATTGTTTAGGGCAAATGTTTGATTTAGCTTTGCAAGGAAACTGGGCAATATTTTAATTATTTTTCTGTGCGAGATTTGACTTTTTTTCAATCAACATTACTATCATTTGAAACTTGAAAGGCTATGTGACGTTCTGACTACAAAAGGGATAGAAGGGACACATTAACAGAGTTTATGAGGTGGCTGGGAAAAAGAGTATAATGATAGCAGCAGGAAAAAAAGCATATCACAGCTTCAAAACAGATGGAGTCCTCTAAGGAAGCTGTCTGAACATAGCTTGGGAACTATAAATTGCATTTAGAAGATAGGGTTTTCACTGCAGATGACAGGTTCCCTGTTAGAAGGTGAAAGCCAGAACAGGGCTATGTGCATATAGAGAATTGCATTGAATGTGCTTAACATCTTGTGTTTGACAGATATCAAAATTTAAGCTGGAATATGAATCCGAAAGGCTAATGTACAAGTTTAGAACACGAAATATATTGTAGTGTTCATAAATGTAGCAAATTGCTTTCAGGCACAGAAAATTTTAAGTAAATACAAAGGCAGAATAAGTTGGTGGCCCTAAAACTGACACAAGGCATTAACTTTGAATGTCATTTTCAATCATTCTTATGTTGAAATATGACAGAAGAACCCTCTATTTCTTCCCATGTGCTAAACTGGTGTCATTCCAGAGTCACAAGGTCAAAATGCAGTGGTCTCGCTCTGGGCCTCTTTCCCCATATTATTTTATTATCCCATTTGACCTGGACCTGATTTCGGTGAAATAAATGAAAGTTTTGGCTTTGACTGGACTTTTGCTCTAGGAAATGATCCCCAGATCTTATGAAAAAAAGCTCCCTGAAGCTCCCCCATCCCATGGACTTTCAGGGTGGGACTTGTCTCATCTAATTGTGATGGAGGTGTCTGTGCCTGAGTTATCTGTCTGTCTAGGATTCTTGGAGCCAATGCAAATTTAAACAACACAGGCTATACAAAAAGTGTTACCTCATCAAAATAAATATTTCTATGTAGTCAGAGCATTGTATGGTTTTTGGCCATTCATTTTATTGGCTTTGTCTCCAGTGACTGTGAGGGAAGCCTGGACACATACACCACTACACAGCACTTACAGAAGGTGATAAAAACAAAAGGAGTGCCTGCTTCTGCTTCATCCGGATGGCAGCAGCCTTATCACTGCAGGTAGAAAGCAAAACTTCTACATATCTGCAGTTAGTGACTCCTCTGTCTCTAGAATGTAATTTGTCAGTTAATGGGAAATACTAGTGTGGCTTTAATCAAAAAGGCAGGGGCGTGGTTCTAGCTAAAACTTAAAACATTATTTCATGGAATAATTACAGTTTTATTTTTCTTGTTTAATACAAATGTTTTAATTTCTAGAATGACATTTTAAAAAGGGAATAGCGTAAGGCCGTTGAAGATGAAAGCTGTAGTTTTGTTACTAGTCTTTACATAGAGCAAAGTAATAGTCATTCGCTGGAAACATACTTAAAGACATGCTAAACTGATAGCTTTGTAAGATAAAACTGAAATTGGAGGGAATGAAAGGATAATTGTGAAGCAGAAAAAGGGAGTTAGATGGAAAGGAAGAGTTTATAAGCTTTTTTGATGAGACAGGATGATTTCTTCAGTATATGGGGTGTGTGTATGTATGAGAAAGGAGTGTTTCCTCTGGCTTGGTCTAACTATTGAAAAGTCAGGAAGGCCCAGTCCAAGAAAGCCTGGACCGATATGGGAATAAGAGATCTGCAGAGAAAGAATGTCTCTGAGAAGACAAAGAATTAACTAGAAAGAGTGGCCCAAGGAACTTTGTCTCAATATAATTTTTGTTGCCTCTCAAACAAGCTTTTAGTGCTTTATTTTCTCTTGCTTTCAATGTATCTGCCTTTCTTCCTTCTGAATCTGTGAAATCCATCTCGAAAGTGCAGTAAATCATCTGCTGATGTCCATTTTAAGTTGAGTGATAATCAGTGATTTGTTACCTTTTATACATTAGCCAGAAATGCTAACTCTGACCTAATGTTCTTGGTGATTTCTTTTAAATATCGGGCATTGTTCATTTGAAACAACAATAGCAACTGAGAAATAAAAAAATGAAGCATGCTTACACGATGTTCAAAACCTGAAAAACAGTTTATCGTGTTTTTTCTGGTTTATCATTGGTAAGAATGACCTTCCTGGGTCAGGTACTTCAATGTATCTAACAAGTTGTATGAATAAAGCAGTAATAAAAGGCCACTACATAGCATATTGCATGGGAATAAAATGTGCAGTGTTACCAGTTGTTAAACAATTTTTTCCCTTGTCTATGTGTTAAAGTCATTCTCTTGTACACAAGAGCTGCGCAAATCATATTCTTCAGATAAGCCAGAAATAACTTTTGACCAACTTCTTTGAATTTTAATGGCCTTTGACTGATTTTCTAAGGAATGTCTTAGATTGGTATCCTGCTCCCCTGCCACTGACAATAGAATAAGAAGTTGTATGTGGGTCTCCTCATCCGTGTGTAGCCCCTCTGTGTTTTTTTCATTACCTCATTTAGATGACCTGCACCTTGTGATTACTGGGGTACCTAGGAGGAATTTCTGGAAACTCCGTGCATGGTATATATTGTAATTTTGAGCTCCGAAGCCGTGTTTGTGTAATCTTACTAATTGTTCACGATTAAGCAATGGGCATGGATAACTGTTGAAAAATGATAGATTTCTTTGAAGGGAAAGATAAAAAGCTCCATACTTGGATTCTTATGATTAAATAACCTTTCTTATGTACAATTGCTGTCACAGAGTGGAGTTAAGAATGGGCAAAAATCTTGATGTGGAGGCATGAGAGTACAGGAATTTTTTTATCACCTAATAGGAACCTAAACAAGATGTCTAAGTTAGAAGGGTAGTTTTCTTGGGCTCCTTCCACAACAGGTGACGAGAGAGGTACCTCCAGAATGACAATCAAAGCAGAAGCATATCTGCCTTCTCAAAGGATTTCTCTTTACCTTGAGTGACAATTTAGAAAGCCTGGGGAGTTTACTTTCTTGATTTCAGCCTCTAAATTAGGTGACTGAAGTTGAGTGATGACCCAGTGTAACTCTGTGTGTCACACTGAGGGGAATTCTAGTGTGAAAAATTCTGCAGGCAAAGAGCAGGTGAGTAAATTCAAATATGCAAGTCCATGTTGCTCTAGATCACTTTACACTCAGGTATGCTAATACAAAGAAGTGTTTTTAATTGAGACAATTCTACAAAATGCTAAAGTTTGCCTAAAGATGATCCAAGAAAAATGAGAAGTTAGCCCATAGTGTCCCTTACAAACTCTTTTCTATATCCTTTTTTACAAGTATATAACACCTTCATACACTGCTTTCTGTTCAGATACCTCCTAAGTCTATCCAGCCCCCAAGAGCCAGTCATTCTAAGATATTAAAACAAGCAAAATCACCTGTTTGTTGAGGTGCTTACAAAAGAAGTGTTTTGTCTTCATTCTGCACCAGGCATTAGCAAACAGGCAGGATTTTTACAAGGGAAAGCTGTTGTAGTGGAAAGTAGAGGTGTTAAGGATGGGTTCATAGTCATAAGAAGTCTATAAAAAGAAAAAACCCAAACAAGTAAAGAAGCAGATCCTATCATACTGAAAGGGACCTAGTCACATTGAAAATGATCCCCATCTCCAATAAGACCCTATCATGCTGAGTTTTCCAGATATGGTCAGATACTAATTTGTGCATGTTTCAAAATTATTTTATTGTTGAGTTCTATGATAGACTGTTTTTTTTAAAAAGTTGATTTAACCGCTTCACCACTGAACAATCTGGAATACTTTCCCTTGCAATTTTGTTCTTTTGTGTTTTGCAAGACAACTAACAAATATTGTTGCACAAAAGAATCTTTTTTTAAAGATTATAAATCACTTCAAAAATTGCTAAGGGTACTAGTGTGATAATCTCTTATATTTAGGCAGCAAAGTGTGTCTTAAGACATTCAGACACACTAAGGGTGAAAGGCTGTCCTATTGGTATCTCTTTTTCTTTAAAGGAACTGATGTACTTCTTGTTTATGGGTTTATGAACATTTTTATGACAGCAGGGAATTTCTCCACCCCAATTTTACAGGGCAGCAGTAAATGCCCAGCAGCTGGGATTCTTGCAGCAATATGAAGAAAGTCTTTCTTAACATTTCCATCTTTATAACAGTAGTTACAAAATGGTAACTTTGATTTCTTAAATAATACATGAATTCAGATGTTGTGTGGTTTTTTTTAGACATTGGTGAGTAATAATCTCAACAGTTACTTTTCTGAAGTTTACATTAAACTGGAAAACTGTTACGCAGTTGCTTGCTGCCTCTGTATTGTGGTGTGAGGATAGATGAGGTGAATTAAAGTTATTTGAACAACTGGAATAATTAAGTAATCAGTAAACACACTGCTTTATCAAGTAATGGCAATTGTTACAACATGTTACAATATTTGCAAAACAAATTTAGTGCAACAGTGTATCACAGTGGAGGAAATAAAATTTACCTTCCCACTCAAACTACAGAAGGAACAAGACGACTCTGGTGGATCAGAAATGCCTGGCTACTGTGGCCATTCAGGAGGAAAGTGTCCTGTAGATAGTTTGTAAAAACTGTGATGTGTGTGTATCAGTACAGCTTTACTGTATGACCTGCCAGCATTTAAGATTGAAAGATTAATGTTTGGATTATTCTTATCTTATTTTATTCAGGAATAACTAAATGTTATCCACTATTTAAATGAGAGAAAAGGCCTTTCAGAAGAATGTGGACCCACTTTTGGGCAAATGATGACTAAAGAACAGGTCTAGAGAACATCTGAGTTCTCCCTGGAATTCACTTCAGCTGAAGCAGTTGTGTAATATACTGTTGTAAATGTAAAACATAATCTAACCTAGACCATAAGGATACAATGATAGAAGAGGTTAGCTGTTTTTTCGAATGCTGTGAATATAAGAGAATATTTACTGTAAATTCTTAATGCATTAATTTACACTTAGGCACAACAGCATGGCTTGTCTATGCTGGATGGACAGAACAAAGTAGTTAATATGTTTTAACAAGGCACTGCTATTGTAGCCTGGACAAGGTATATCAGTACTTGTCAGTCACTTTATTCTGGTTGCTGATCTAATAGTGTTCACCTCTGACAATTGTGTATAAATGTAACAGAGGATTTTCTATGTAAGGTATCTCCAGCAGCAACAACTGAGATCAATGTCTGAGTTACAGCATCACTTAGTCATCCCTTAAAATATCATTGGAAATATGCAATAAAAGTTGCAAAGAAAGGAAATAAGGAAACTAATCCTAGCAGTAACTACCATACCTTCTTTTGAATAGTGAAGCTGGTTTTTTTTTCAGTATAGCTATATCAATATTTTGATAACTTGAGGAAATTTTCAATTACAATTGATTCACTTTTTTCCCTAGGGTTATTATAGCTAAATATTGAAAATGACACACTATAAAAATTATTTTTTATTTATTGTTTCCCCCCTCCCCAATTCCTGTTCAGCTAACCCACTGGTTTAGTGATTAGCACCAGAGCCTTTCACACAGTGCTCTGAGCTCAGTTCCCTAGCTGCAGTTCACTCAACCTTGACGTAAATCTCCAGTAAGTACTTTGTGAGAGGTTGGCCTTTTGTGCAGGGTGTGTGAGAAATCTTGCCTGACCAGGTTTGTTACAGAAACCAGTGTCAAATTGCCTTGCCCCAAGTGTTTGAATATGAAAGAGGGGGATGGGGGTGGGGTGAATCATGCAAAACACCACCCTCACTCTCCACTTCCAAGAGGCTAATTGTTCAAAAAGAAATCCTCAGTGTTTGGACTCCTGATATTTTAGTGCTGATCTGCATATGTCTGGCACTGTCAAGTGAGCCTGTGATGATTTACTGTCTGCAGGTAGAGCAGTGAATATGTCATTCATAGAATCCGCCTTATGTGTCTTGCTTGTTGAGGCTGGTTGCTTTTAATTTAATCTATTTGATCGTGCTATTTGCCTTAGGTCATCAACAACCTTTCATGTAAATCCTAGCCAATCTTATAAAGCTAATGGAGAAGAAAAAAAACACAGCAAAACACTAGCACTGTAGTCATGCTTTCGCTGTTGATGTCAGCGGTGTCATAGGAAGGCAGATAAGGTATGCAACCCTCCCTTTTTATAAGGAACATCTCCTCCCTTCTTTACGTGATGTTTTTGTTGTTTGTTTTTGTTTTTTTTTTTTTTTTAAGAAAGTTACATCCTTTGGAAATGGAAACAATACGGTATCTTATTACCTCAGGGCTTTGTACGTGAAAAGCCTGTTGAAATCTCTTTGCCATTCTTCCATATCATGTAGAAGTGGGTTGCTCCCAAACAGATTTAAAATTCAACATCTGTAGTCTTCTGTTTCTGTTAGTAACCTTGACATTGATTGCAATTACGCATTAGTAGTCGTTTTTCGGATTAACTTTTTTATTCAGGGGAAGTGAATCCACAGAGGTGTGCAGGAACACTGTGAGTTTGGGGCTGGAGGCTGCTGGAATACATTTTGTCATGTCACCCCATTGATCAGAGAATGACAGTAAATAGCAATGACATTGCTTAAAGGGAACGGGGACTTGGGCTTCTGCAGCAATGCAGAATCTGCAGTGAGGGGCAAAAGCTAAGCAATGCAGAATCTGCAGTGAGTGGCCTCTGTAGCTAAGCAGGCAGGGAAAATGGAATTCTTCAGAAGGAAAACATTGCACAGAGGCAGCCGGCAATTTATTTAACCAGTCCGCTGACTTCAGAGACTCTGTCTTGAAAGTTTTGGAGGGAAGGGGACAGGAAGGAGGAAAAAGTGCTGGAAGGAAGAGAGGGAGTCTTCTGTTTTTACCAAGTATTGTGTTTAGTTGGAATAAAATAGTAGACTTTGAAGACCATGATTTCCTTACTGCTAATTACCTGCAAGAGCCTTGACAGAGAGCTACAATCTGAATTTTGTGAAATACAAAAATCAGAGCACAGCCTGAACATTCCTAAAGAACCTAATCTGAGTTGGTGTTGATCCATGAGGACTGGCTTTATGCATGTTTGCATCTTTCCTTTCTGTGCTTTAATTATACATTAAAAAATAAAGTGCTTATCTTAGTGAATTCCAGTAAAAATTTGGTTACAATGCTTTCAAGACCACTTTGCATTTTGTTAAACAACTTCTAAGCATGAAATAATCTTGAAATCTACTGTGTTGCTCCAGGCTTTTGAGATATAATTTTTCATAATGATTATCAGTATAATTATCATTAAAAAACCTCTTAGAGTTAGGGAGCATTTAAGCACTGTTTTTTGGCAGTCAATACTAGAAAATGACAAACTTAAAATTTTTCTGTGCCCCTTCAGACTCTGTAGTTAGTAACTCGGTGGTCCTTAACTGCCTGCTATTTCTAAAGTGGGAAATAGAATTTAATGTCAAATACAGCTACAGAATTGTATAGTCAGCCTCCCCTGTTGAGGTACAGAGTTGTCTTGATCATATTTGCTCTGAATTCCTCATGGAACTAAGCTAGCTGCAGCCTATAACACAAGTTTCTCTTGCTTGCATAGCTTATTAGCTCGGACCCCAGCTCCACTTACCCATAAGTTGTAAATAGCCCCACTGGACGGTATCAAGCCATCAGGATCTTCTGCAGGGTCAATGCCTTGGTTTCAAGAGGGATGGAAAGCAAGATAATACATGTTTTTTCAATACTCTTCCTTTTGATGTGAGACTTTTGTCTTTAAACTGTTGGCTAATTGCCATTCTATTATCTGACACTAGTATATCTGCCTTTTATATAGCTTTTTCTGCCTATATTAGTTTTACTTCCCTTCCAAAGACCCCTGTTTGTTTTCATTGTTGTATTTCTGTGTAGGAAGGGGGCTTTCATTGTTGCCTTCCCGTCCTCCCCGTGTCACCCCCTTGCCCCAATTGCTTCTCTTTCACTTCTCCATCTTTTAAAGTTGCCTAGTTAATTCTTAATAATGCAAAAAATCATTACCACCTAGCAACCTCTTTTCTTTTCCCCCTCCATTTGCCATGTGTCATGCATTCACAGCCCCTGCTTGGTTAGTTACTACTCCAAATCAGACTACAGAGTTCTTGGAGCAATAGCATAAATTTTAATTAAAAATATCATGGTTCTGAGGAAAAATAAATAGTCATCGCCTACTTGTTTGCAATAGGTCAAATAATTGAAAACTTTTTGCTGATCACAGCAGCAAAACTGCAAATGAAAATTGTCTTATTTACTCACTGATCAGATAACTAATATAGTATTCGATGTCCAACTTGACTGCCTTTCCAAAGCCAAGAGCCTTTTTTTTTCCTGGAGGCAAGCTGTCAGCGTGGACATAAGCATGTGCTTTGGAAATCTGCTTGGAATGAGCTGTTAATCCCTGATGTAGTTGCAACTATTAGTGCTATTACCCAGTTTAAGAGAGAGCATTGTTAAGTGCTAGAAAAGAGCTTCTTGGGTAGATCTTCTGGGTCCTGTTCTTTCTTGTCCTTCAGCAGATTGCAACTGCTATATGTATCAGTTCACTTGTCTAATGAATATCTTGTGTTGTGAGACTACGGTCTTAAACATCATCATAGACACATCAGTATCTCTCTCATAGGTGTAGTGGCTTGAAGTGTTTTCAAATCAGGCTTTTCAACAGAATAAAACCTACCAAACAAATTACAGCAATTTCAGATTTTTTAGTTTTTTTCCCCCACTATGTTATTGTAAAATACAATTTTTCCACTTAATTTTGTAGTCTTAAAGTGAAACTGCTGTGTAAGTCTGGAAATACCTTTACTATAAAACACCTGCAATAAATATGAATTTAAAGTGCATAAAATGTATATGATAAGGCATGCTAATTTACAAAAGGCTCTGCTTTATTGAGAAAGAATAATGAGGCAAGCTGCTCTGCAACTTAAACTTATTCATCGTCTTTGCAATGATTCTTTTTGTGTTACCAGTTTGAGGTATCATAACTATTAACAAACCAGTCACGACTGTTGAACTTCAATACATCAACCGTCCAAAGAAGAGCTATTAATTAACTTCAATGACTGGTGTGGTGAGAGTTTAGCTATTGACAGCTGTCACCTCGGAACAGTGCTGCTGTTAGTTTTCAGTGCCCTGTAGAACTGGGAATCACCTGAGTGCTGTCACAGGAAGAAGGAAGATTGTTGGAGCAGAAGGCTCAGACTTACCACTCTGACCTGTGGTCGCTTTGCTGTACATGAGACGGGAATTCCTTTGACGTAAGACACAGCTCAACAGAAGGCTGCAGAACATTGCCTAAAATTAGGAGCGTGGTTAATTCTAGTGCTGTCTAATGTTAGTACAGACTTTTTAAGCCATGTTCTTTAACTATGATGTTTATGATGTCCCAACTGAGGATTTGTTTCCCTCTGAGTCGGATTGTAAAGCAATGCCACAGACCATGGAATTCATTGTGGCATTATGGCATTTAAAAACTCAGTTGAACCTTGTTCAGTATCTGTTGTGTTTTCTGTTCAGAGCCTAAAGCATAACTCAGTGCAGTGACTAAAGATAAACAGTGCAATATTGTGAACATCCTGTAGATGTTACGCCGCTACTGTGCGAAATCATTAGGTTGGTAGCTTATTTGTGCCTTAATGTTGGGTCTGGTGGTGAGCTTTAGGGAATATATTAGAGATGAGTTTATTTTATGTTCCATCGTGGTTTACACAGTCTGCAAATAAAAAGGTCTCTTGCCTTCTTATGAGTATGTCAGCAAAATCTTCTGGGTAGCTTTTCCTAGGGACAGGAGGAGTTATTTTTGTCTTTAATTTTCTTTTTTTGTTCCATACTTGTCAGAAGACGGTTTCTTTTCACTGTTTCATTTGCAGGGCATGACAGGGTCTGAACAAGCTAGAGCTTCTTGGTGGACCTTCCTAGATATTTCCATTTTCAGTGTGAACCCTGAAATCACCTAGACTTTTAAACTCACCCACTGAATTTCTCTCACCTAAAACATTCATTCTTTTCTTTAAAACAAGAAAACAGGCTACCAAACTAAACAGAGGAGCGACAACTCCAGTAGACTCTCTCCTGGTACATCAGTGCCTCCTCTTTCATGAATGAGTGCAAGTATTAATACTTGCTAATGAAAGTATGAGATGTACAACTATGATATTGGCTGTTTATAAGAAGTTCAATTTAATGATACCAAGCTAGTAGGCAAGCGAAAGGAAAGCTTGGTGCTCTTCAAAATGGCTGTGTTGTGCATATCCACTGACTATTTGAATTGATGACGTTCTTCCTTCCCCTACCCTGCCCATCTCACTGAAGCTTAGGTTTCAGTATGTTTTCAGAGTGCACAATATTAGCTGACCTTGACCTTGAGCAACCACTAAATATGCATTACATTTACTGAAATATTAAAAGAACAATCCTAATAGTAAATCTGCAAGACTCAGTTATTGATTTTATCACAATTTACAGAAATCCAGGGATTTGATGAACTTATTTTGAATTAATTTTTGAGCCAGACGGAGCAAACCATAATCCCAGTTTTCAAATTTTTTAAATCAGGGCTTTTGCCAGTTTGAAATAACTGGATTTCTTTACTTTTGCCAGTTTGAAATAACTGGATTTCTTTGACCCTATCAAATGTGGCATAGTGTTGCTCAGGCTTCAGAGAATTAATCTAGCAGATCCCCTTTTTTATAATTATTTAAGTATTCCAGAAAATTCCTTCTTTTTTTTGTGTGTGTGTGTGTGTGTTGTTATTAATAATACAAAGACCCTTGCAATTCTGTTGACACAAGAAGAAACCAGATGTATTTCTCAGAGCTTCTACATCACCAAAGGGTGGGGAAAGGCAAGAAGAAAGACAGTATACTCATTTTCATAAAGCGTGCTGTGTAACTACAATAATTACAGATTTAAAAGTCTTTTTTCAAAAAGATTACAGATGTAGATTAAAAATGATTACAAATCACCTACTAGTGTAAACAAATACACATAAGTAAAATTCACTGGCCCAAGAATATATAAATTTTGATGCTTATTAAAGTTATTTGGATTAAGAAGTAATGGTGGGCAGCTGGAAATTAGTGGCAGTGGTTAATTGGTTTAGCATTTAATAATTTAGCTGCTTAAAAATGGTGCTCATACATACTTACAAGCACTTATATTGTATCTTCTCACATTTTTTTACAGTTGCTTTGGATTTGTTCCATTTACCGACCATATTAACCAACTATTCTGAAGCATTAGCTACTGAGGTTTCAATGCAGTATTTCAATGCTGAGGGTTCACCTGTGTCCTTAGGCTTCTGTTTAACAAATGCCCCACTGGGTAAATGAATCACTAATGTTATGCTGTGTTTTTGTATGTTGCTATCTGTGCATAGTAAAATGAAAATAATCGCACATTTCCAACAGGACTTTTAATCTAAGTGTTTCAACACGGTGAAAGCACCCATCAAAATTGTTACACTTACATTGTTTGCAAGTATTTTATATCTCTGCTTTTGTTTTCCTCCCAGTTCCATTCTTCCTACTAAAATAGGAACAACTGAACCTGATAAGAAAACTGTTTTCTGAAAACCCTTTAAATTATCATAACTTAGTCAAACTTTATTATTCACAAGCAAAAGGAGATGGGATTGCAACATTGTCATAGGACACAGGGATGGCTGATTCAGTCCCCTTGTATTATTATATAAAGGCATGTACTAATTTTGATAACCCCGTTCCACTCTTTAATGAAACTTCCAGCCTCTTCTTTGAATGAGTGGGACACTTTTCTCTTAATTGGAGTTTGTGAGACTCCCGCTAAATTGGGCTCTTTGCATGTCTATCCAGCTGGTTTGTCCTAGACTGTAGTCACAGTTCCAAAAGCTGCATCAGGTAACGAAATAGATAGCATAATACAGCCATAATAAATAACTCTTACAGTGCTTGCTCATTGCAGTGCCTCATCACTAATGTATATAAATACTTACTGCAATTGAGCATGACATTTGTAGAGGGATCAACTCCAAAAACATACTGAGCGTGCACACTCTAATTTCTCTTTACATGTTCCTCAAGGCGAAGATAGATGTTGCAGTCTGTGTGCCTATCATCACTCTGAGCATTTTCCTTCACCTTATGTCCTCTGTTACCTTCTACTTTGAATGCATATTGTTTTTAAACTTTCTTGTTAGAGGTTAATATCTTTTAAAGGGGATCATTCTGTGTCTCTTAGGGACGGATTCTGTGTATCTCTATAGAATCATAGAGTCATTTAGGTTGGAAAAGACCTTTAAGATCATGGGTTCCAACTGTTATCTTAGCACTGTCAAGTCTGCCACTAAACCATGTCCCTAAGTGCCACATCTACACAGAGTCTGCTTCTGAAGGCATATATGCATCATAGGAATGAAACTTTTAATCTTTTCTTTGGAATTTTTTTCCTGAAATGTGTGACTCTTAACAATGTGGATTTACTGAAAGTGTCATATTTCTAAAGTACTATAATAAGCTTTGTACTACTTCCTTTCAGAATAAGAAGATAGTCACTGAAAATTCTGATGAACTTAAACTATTAGTTGTTTTTTTCCCATTTCAGCCACCAAAACCATCCTTTCTCAGTTCATTTGATAACTCTACATACAGTAAGAGCTACATGTAGTTATGGGACTAGAACCACCTTATTTTATTTATATTCTTATTTTATGTGTATTAGCAAAAGGAATAGGGGACTTTTTAGCATGTAATGCAATTCTCAACTTCACTTTTTTACATCATGTCATGTTTTCCCTTTATGTCATTTAACCGGATCAACTATAGAAAGAGTGTAAGCCTAAACAGATTTAAATAGTTCCATCCTACAAGAGATTAGTTGCAGTGTAAGTGTGGTGGCTTTGTATTATGAGATTGTTGAAAGGTGGAAAAAAGAGTAGCTGCAAAGCAAGAGAAAAAACCAGTATTATTAATAAGGCAGCTCTCTAGATTTTTCTTTTTGTCCTTGGGTTTTTTAGGAATGTAAGAATGTAGGGTACTTCTGGCTATTGTGAGCAGAATAATTTGCCATGACTGCTCTTGATTTCCATATGTACTTACTTTGTTTGTTTTCTTATTACTTCTCTTTGATATAGAATAGTTTCTTCCTGTCTTTCATTAAACTGATGCTGTCTTGTACTCCCGTGCTCATATATAAAAGAACTGTAGCAAGAAAAGAAGTCATGCCTAGCACATCTGATAGTGTTTCCACGTTCATATGAAAGCTCTGGAATTCCGGAATAGTTTATTGGATAGTTATGTGGGGGAGGATTCCTTTACTTTCACACAGAAAAGCTTATTGTTAATGAATTAGATATTAAAGTGACTGACTTGGACATCTGCATTGCATCAATTTATGCATGGATAACTAGGTAAATAAAACCTGTTGGACTTAGTTGAAAAATTAATTGTCTAAACATCATATGCTGCCAATTCTATAACATAGAAACACTGAAAAATAAAAAATATGGGGAAAAGAACAGATACAGCACTTTTAAGTGGAGTAAGACTTTTAACCTACTCCTGTATTCCTTTAACTTTGTTCATTCTCTTTATTGTGTGCTCCAAAATCACCTCTGCTGAGCCAATTTCATGTGGAATATCAGACGAGTTAATCAGTGATAGCATGCAAACAGCTATTACCCGTCAGGGCACAGTGCTTGAGTATGCATTGCAGAACAGCTGTTGAGCTGCTTTGGTAGCTTCCTTTTCTCAATTTTTTTCACAAATTATTTTAGATTCACACTGATCCACACTGTCTTTGGAGCAATCAAACTAGGTATTGCTAGTTAATTGAGTTTATGTTGTGCTACATCTCATCTTGAGTTTGAACATCTCTTCTGGTGGGGGATATGGTAATCAACAGAAAACTACAGGGGATAACCTGTGACAGTTTATCTTAGTTGATTTGCTTTTGTCATGGCTGTTATATTTTTGGAGTGAGTGAGAGAGTGAGTTTATCTGTATAAACTGAAAACTGGGTATGTTTATAGTTGCTGTCCTCTGTCGTTTCCTCTCTGATGGACCTAATCCTTCTCCTTCCCAATCCTAAACATCTTTGTATTCAGCATCCCCATTTCTACTAGACTGCGTGAATGTGAGTGCCACAAAAGCCGTGCTGTGGCTTGGGTAGAGAAGCAGAAGAAGGGTTTCAGAGATGTCAGTATGTGGGAATTGACACACGTGGTTTCAATGTAAGTTGAGCTGCACCTGTGGCAAGGCTGCAGTTGCCCCATAGCATCAGGTTCAGGAGTGCTTCCTGGACTGCACCTGGAGTGCCCGCTTTTCCCTGAGCCACATTTCCTTTCAGCTGTCTCTGGTAAATGGTATGTGATTGGCTTTCACATACTGACAAAAAGCATTGTTGCATATCATCAAATCTGCCTTTGCTACTGAGCTTAGTGTCGGCTAATGAAGCAGAAGAACTTGTAGTTCCAGTACGAGTGGTTTAATGCTGCTGGTAGGCTTTTCTTGTGGCTTTGTGATTCCCCTCCCCATCATTTGGGGTGGAGATTGTTTGTTTCTTTAACTGGCATATTATGATAGTAGAATCAAGAGATAAGATTTAATCATATTATACATAATATACATCATATTATACATAATAAACATCATATTATACATAATAAAACAGTAAAGCATGTAAATAAGTTCCTATTGGTACCCTGGCTTTTTGAACTGTACTTTTGTTCATATGAGGTAAGCGTAATGCTTTTGTTCTTGGTAGAAGTTCTGAAGGGAAGATTTTAAATTCTTCTTTTCTCAAGCTAAGGTTATGTTAAATAACAAAAGTGAAATGAGATTGCTATCTGCTGAAAGAAGAATGAGATTACATTGAGCCATTTACTTTATATGTTATCTTATCAGTGTATGATTTTGCTTATATACACTGGAATGAGATGTATCAGTTATAACACTAATTTATCACTGCCAGCAGCCATACTGCACATTTAAGAGCACTCATATAGACTGTTCTGTCTACAGTCAACTACCATCTTAGACTGTTGGCTAAAAAATGAGGGGCAGGTTGGAAGGGAGAAGAACAAACTCAATCCAACCAAAGGCTTAGCAGGAAGAATTCTAGATTGTGTCCTGTTCCTCCTGAATTCCGTTTAAAGCTCTTGTCTTGAACAAGCATGTTCCCTGTCGCTTATGACAGAAAGGGATGTGGAAACAATTACTCAACATGAGTCATAAAAGAGATAAACCCTGAAAGATAGACAAAAAAATGTTTATCCTGTGCTGAGCCACATTAGCCCAAGGCTGTGAAGTCTTATTTCCATGTCATGCCCTGGTTCTGAACTGTTTGTCTGAGGCCCTTTTGCAGACAGCTGCTGAAAGTAAAAGGTCACAGTGCAGCAGCATTAGAGAACCTGCTTCAGCCATACAAAAGTCCCCAAAAGAAAAGGGAATCCAGTCTGTCTAATTTGTTGCGAGAATTAACCTTCCTGGTATAGCATCTTCAGTAGCAATAGGTTTTTGACAAGCTGACACCATGACATATTTGCCTTTAATTTAGTTAAGAGAGTGACTATATTATGAAGAATTGTTTTTCCACCACTGCTATAAATGTAATGATCTTAGCCCAGATTTTTTTTTTTTTTTTTTTTTTTACAATTAGCTATTCTTATTCTCACTGTGGAGAATTAAGAAAAATTGCTAATCATTAAGAACACGTCAGCCTGTCCTGAAAATTGGAAAGATGCGCTGCTTTTTGTCTAAGGCTGAAAACATACCGCAAGAGTGATTCTTTTTACTTCTTTCTGTGTAGAGTTCTACCTTTAACTTGAAAGTATGACTAAGTCATTGTGGATTAGGCTTCCCACTCTTGACAGTTATTTGGAGAAGTTTTCTTTATGATGATAAAGAAAACTTACTGAGAGCTTCCTTTGTAATGCATCAGTACCTAAGCAACCCACATGCTGTGTGCTTTCTGCTGTGCTCTTGTGTACTCTGCAATCCAGGTTGATAAAAGAACCTTTTTTCATACTTTAAAAAAAAGTCAAATAGTTTCTGTGCCTAATTTGAAGGTTAGAAAAGGCTAACTAAGGACTGCATTAATTTTAACTAAATTTTTCCAAAATGTTATTTAGTTGGTAATGTGCTTGATTGCTTAATGTGAAAATACCTCCTTGCCTAATGGAAGCCTCTAACATGTCTCCTGCATGTTAGACAGCGTATCCTCATTTCCAACCACCTTGTGCCAAAGTACATGAATAATCAAGAGAGAGAGCCTGGTTCTACAAGATGACAGAGAATATTTAGGTTATGAATTGCCTCTTCCCACTGGCAGTAAAGGAAGCGTAGGGATAGATTTCTGGAGCTCGGCAACAGAAGAATCATTTCTGTGATGCTGGAAGGACCTTTTAATCTAAAACCCAGGTAATTAGAGAGCTTTAGGTTAAATACAGATTTCTGTTCTTCCATATGGTGTTTGTTTGCAGAACACTCACACAGTGTTAGACACTGATACGTCTGTGCTGTAGCTTTGTAGTGCATGTCATGCGTTCTCAGAGGTTTTTGTCTGTACTGTTTGTCAAGAGTACTTTGGGATTGATAAGAATTATTGCTAGCAGTAAAGATCTTATTTCTAGATCATCATTATCTTCTGGGGGTTTTTATTTTTATATGTGAAGAAATTCTAGAAATGATATCCAATTATATGTATTTATACTGTGCCATTGTATATGTTCATCATAGTGTATATTCATCTTTTGCCCAGAACCTTTTGTGATGCATCTTCACAAAAAACAGTCACTGCAATTAATAATGTGCTCATGATGTTTCAAACTAAGCAAAATCAAGTTTCATTTTTTGTAACTCTATGGGCCATAGTCTATTTAAAAAAACCCGGAACATAGTAATAGTGATGACGAGCTGAATGAAATTTTGGTTCTATTGAGAAAGATGTTCCCAAACAAAAAAATGAAGCTATAGTCAAATGTGATTTTGTTGTTTAAGAACAGCGGAGCAAACATGGAAGATGATCAAAAATTTGGAAGAGATTGAATGTATAGTTGTGAAATAGTGACTGATACGAGGTGTGGTCTTGCTTCCACCTCAGTCAAGGCTTGCACGTGATATTCCCATGTTCCAAGTCCTTTGTCCACATTTTAACTGAATTCTTAGTTGTGGTCCAAAGTACTTACATCATACATACTTACTATAAAATGAGTGCCTGTTTAATCATCATATGCATTAAGCTTTAATACATGTTCGGTAAATACCACAGTCCATCAGGAGAGATGGACAACGTTATAGTGAGGTAATATGATACTTTCATATCAATGTTTGAGCACTGCAAAATTCAGATTTTATTTTTGTGAAATGTTTTGAGAAAGGAAACAACACAAAATCATACTGACTAATTTCACTGAATCTTATGTGAGTATTCACCTTCCTTTCTTGGCCAGTGTTTCCTCAAAGTTGGTTACCTATTTGCTTGGACTGTTCTGCTTTCTTAACTTTTTGAAATAAAAAAAAATTACAGAATTTGTAGGATTATTTTTAAGAAGTGCATGCATATATATCTTGAGACTATGCATTAATTTGAGGTTTTTAATATTTTATCCTTAACTTTTTTTCTGTTAAGTATTCAAACAAAGCAAATAAGAAAACCTTACTTATATTTATATATGTAGGAGTTTAGAAGATTTTCAGAATCACAGTATAGTCAACTGGAGTAAAATTCCACTTTGCTGGCCAAATTGCTGATAAACAAACCTGTTCAGGTCACTAGAAATGCAGTGCTTGAGGCTGACATTATTGGCCAGGGTCCTTTGTTAAGGCCAGATTGGATTATAATTTTACTTTTAAAAATGGAATATAATTTCCATTTATTTCTACAAAATTTGAAATACATCCAAAAAGTTTCTCTAGCCATTAACACAGGCCTGCTTCTTTGTATTTTTTACAAGTAGTATCCACCATAATTTGAAAATTAGTCTGATGATGCTTGGGAGGGCACTGATTTGAAGACTGTTATGCTCAGCCATACAACTAGATCTTGAGCTAATGATGTTTTATAGGGAGAGAAATGAATAGTTTAGTCTGAAAACATTTTTTAAAATATTCTCTTGCAGACATCATTCTTTCCCCCTTCAGCTTTTTTTTTTTCCAAATGCCATTCATTTTCTTATTAACAAGCTTGTTAAATAAAAGATTTCCTAGTCCCATTTCTTACACTCACTTTTCTTACAGCACTGGTTATGGAAAATAACTGTCTGTGCCAAAAATAGAAGTTAACTAATCCTGATACATTGTTTTCACAGTAAATGTCAACGAGTAAACATTACCACTTAATTGTAGTTTATGAAACTGTGAAACAAGTGGTGTTATATGTATAATGATACAGCAACAATCACTTGATAACGAAGTATCAGTGTCTCTTTTTCTCTTTATAAATTGTTCCTTGACTTAAATCACTTTGCAGTTATTAATTAATTTTATTTTAAAAGTAAAGCCAGGACAGTAAATGTCAAGTATTTAATCTTCCGCTCCATTCCAGGAGGAGGTATCTTGCTAGATTTGGTGACATAAGGGTCAAAAGACAAACTGTAACCAATACCTCTGTTTATTTTTTTGACAATGTTAAATTAGCAACCTCTCAGACCTCTTGCAGAGAACTACAACCTGAGTAATTGAACATGTCACTGGGGAGTATGCTTGGTTAAGCTGATTCTTATTGTGTTGGCTTGTCAGAGACCAATAATTAAAGCTGAAGAGGGATGCTCATTAGTGTCTACAAAATGATTCAAAGAGCAGAGAGGAAGAGTCCTTCAGACACACCTGCTAAAAACTGACACTGCATGGTGGGGTGAAGCCAACCGACCAGCTTGTTTATCTGATGGGTTAGTGGTACAGCTCTAACAAATTGTAAATAAATTAAAAGGTGGAAGCACACGCTCTTTGAATCCAGCGACAAAACTGCATTTGGCACTCATCTTTTAAGATGTTTACATTATAACTATAGTGTCTCTACAGATACGTATTTTTAGCATTTCTAGTATAAGACGTAAAACTGTGTGTGTTCAAATGGTTTTCTCCTCAATCCCTGAGTAACCTTTTCAGTCATTTTTTGGCTGGAAACATCATAATATTAACAATCTCTCTCTTTCTTTGAACTCTCAAGGGTCTGCTAGGATAATCTCTAGGAGTTACTGTACTTGTGATGATAAATGCCCTTATTAGCATGCGCTTTGCACACTTGTTCTTTAAAAATCAGTGTTGGGGTTTTTTTTGTTTTAATCCCCATCATCTATGCTAAATGACTGTGATACATTAATTTCTGTGAAAAACCAAACAGGAGAATGCTCTTCTTGAAATTATAGTGCCTATGAGAACAGGGAAACAATATTTGCATAGCAATGCTCTGTTATTACCTAGAACTAATAACATCAAATTTATATGGAATTGGGAGCTTTTGGCGACCTGAGCTGGGATAGACTTCCAGACTTTCTTCTTCCACAATGTTCTTCTTCCACAATGTGAATAATGTGAGAAACTCAGTTTTCACTGACTCTTAAAGTAATAAAATAAACCTGTACAACTTAGAAATAAATGTAGGCAAACCCACTTCTAACTATGACAAACTTTATGAAACTGGTTATGAAAGCTCAATGTATAACGGAAGACTGAGGATGTGGCAAGTTTCTTGATGAATAATCTGTTTTTGTTCTTTCAGGTTATCTGCAAATGATTTTTATCACACATTTTATCATATGTTATTTTGATAAATTCAGCTGTTCAGCTAGAAACCCATGGGCTGGGTGATCTCTCTACTCATGCCCTGTATTTTCCCACTAGATGAAGACAACACGTCCCTACTCTAGAAGTGTCCTTTGTATTTGTAGCTATGTCCAGAATCTTAATGCTGTGATATTTGTTTAGGGGCGGCTAACAGAGAATGGAGTTCTACGGAGTCAGGCAATAGCCATGGGTCAACCTTCAGTCATTAAAACTGTTAATCTTGACTCCCACATCTCCTTCACAATGGTTTACAGCACACCCTCAGAAAGATACTAGTAACAGCACCCTTTGTTATGCAAAGCTGTTACAGATCATGGACACTGGGGGATGAAGCACTGGAAAAGACAGATGGTTTTATCAAAGAGTTTCTTCTCTTGTGTGTCCTGGAGATCTGTCAAAATTACAAGGACTTTGCTTCTGCATAGTTGGTCTCTTCTGAGATCCCTTTGATTTGAGGCTGTTTGGAAGATCCTGCATGGACAGTTTTCTTGCCTCTGGGAAACATTTCCCTATAATGGGTCATTTTCACAATTTTTATTTTTTATTGAAAAATTAATATAGTTTAATTTGGGTATCGCAACCTATGACACTAGAAAAAATCCCAAGGAACTGAGTCACAGGCTGAAAAGCAATTGCAGTGGAATTTTTCAGAGTCTGCTATTGTCATATGTTACAAAGCCTTGATAAATATTAAACCATACATTTCTAAAAAGTAGGATAGAGATACTGTTCAAAAATGCCCATTAAGGAAGAAGTCCTGAGCATTGCAATTTGTGAACTGCAGGTCTACTGAAAGGAGCAAAACCTATATTTTGCCTTTTTGGATGTTCCTTTTCATCTCTCAGTTATAAATTGGAGTACCGCTGAATCAATTTTTTATGATCTTATTAATTGGCATAATCTGTATTAATATAGCACTTTGTAGTTTAGTGCCACTTGTCAGTACTTTGATAAAGTGAATTTTGCATCAGCAACAAAAAAGTTGTGATCTCAAAAATGGAGATGAAAAATCAAGTAATAAGCTTTCAAAGGTAACTTAAAAGGATCAGACTCCTAAATGTAAATATCACAACTTCTACTCGTATCGTACTCAGATAACCAAATTAAAGAGAGACCTGTGACTTTTGGACTACATCTTCTTTCAGATGCACTATTTTGTTGCTAATAAGATAAGCTGTCTTGGGGAATGAATCAGTACTTCTGGGTTCCTCATTTGGCTGCTCCCATTGTCGATACAATAAAAAAGAACGTATTTATTTGTTCCCAAAAACTTCATGGTAGCTTACTTGCAGAACTGTATTTGTGAAGTGTGTAAGCCAGAGTGTCTGTGTGGGAATAAAGATGTTCCTTAAGTAGCAGTTTTTAAACTGATTTACTGAAGCATTTGCTAACGCAAAGTTTGTAAGTTATCCTTAGGTGTGAGTATTGCAAAAGTCTTGTGATTGAATTTGCCATGGGTCAGTACATGGCTACCACTAAGCTGTTGTAAAGTGGAGGGAGTACCTATGAAGTCTGGGAAATGTAGCTGAGGAGAATGTAGCATTCTGTGTCTGAGAGGGGCTGCTAGCATACCTTCCATGATGCAAATATCCAGTAGCAACTTTGCCAAACCCTTCTAACAACTCAAAAATATACAATAGAAAATCTTAAAAGAGGTGTCTTAAATTTCTCTTAAAACTGGATGTAGAATAAACATAAAAGGATTCTCTTATTTTCTCATGCAAATGATACAGTGCCTATTCAGAGGGCTTTCAAAGTCACAACACAGCTATAGCTGTCTGAAACAGAAAACTTAATGAAAAAAATCTTTGAGTTTAATTTATTTCTTGTGATAAAATAGCTTTCTGGTATAACTAAAGTGCTTGAATATTCTCCTGGATTGTGGGAATCACAGGATGGGTGAGAGCAAGATTCCAAACCTCCACCAGCTGTGGCTGAGGACACCTCCTGCCATACAGAGCTGTTCTGGTCCTCTTGTGTAGAAGCTGCATCCTGACCTCAATAAACATAGTCCTCTGATTGGTACATTTTCATGGGAAGTTTTAATTACTGTGAATTGGTATTTTTCTGGTTACAAATTCTGGTCTTCCTCAGTTTGTAAAGGTCCAATGGAGGGTAGAGATAGTCAGAAAGGGAATGTTGGTTCAACTACCAAAGGCAGATCATAACTCCCCATTCACTGACAAGGGATATAGTCCATGTCTCCCATCTTCCCACCTAACCTGTTGTTGGCTGAATATGGCACATGTAGATTCATCCTCACAATCACAATAAAACACAAGACTGTTGCTATGGAAGGGCAGTCAGAATTGCAATGTCATGCAGAAGATGGAAGTAAGTTTAGAAGCTTATGCTACAATCATAATAAGACACTGTGCCTTCTCAGAAGAGGTTTTATTCTAATTTAAGAGTCTTTATAACACAAAAGAATGTGGTCAATGCAAAGATGTTCAATTCAGGTGTTCAGAAAGGAAAGGGTTTTCCTTCTCAAAAGCATTTGCAATTTTATATGTTGGAGGAGTAGGTGGGATGTGTTAGAGAAGAAGACCTGAGGTGGTCAGAATGATGAATGAGAAAATATTCTTTGGGACATGTTTTTTGAGTAGATAAGATAGTGTGTGTGACATTGGTCTTACAAAGCAAAAGAAGTCAATAATTGGTATCAGAATGAGTTTTAAACAATATAAATTAAGAGAAAGGATTGAACTGAAGGAGTTGGGGTGTTATGGAGGAAGAGCTGAAAGCGGTTCAGCAGTACCTCAATATTGATGGCAAGTGCAGAGTGTCTTACAAACTTGCTTCTCAGCACAGATCAGGGTGGCAGAGGGAACAGGGGCAGTGCCAGCAGTGATGAAATAGAAGACGGGCAGATGCAGCTTCACTGAGGTTAATTGAATCAAGTTCATTCAAGTCAGCTGATGAACTGGACCAGTTACACTGTAGTGTAGCAAAAACTTAAAAGAGGAACATACAAGAGATGGGATACATTGGGAGCAGGTGATTATAGATAAGTAGGTAGATTTTTCCGGATGGGATGGGATAAGATGAGATGAATGAATATGAGTTGCAGCTGAATGAGTTCTCATTCATTAGCCTGTTCTGTTGCATTCCTAGTGCACAAGGCAGTCACAATGGGAGGGATTAAGGTCATTGACCTTAATTTAGGTTAAGTTTGAAAAAAAATCTTGAACATGTGTTCCTGGGAAAGAGTTTACTTGCCCGAAAAAATTCCTTGTTAATGGATTTTTGATGGAGGTGGAGGTGATCATAATTTATGAACTAGCACTTTTTAAATATTTGCCTTTTCTGTCTTGCCTACAGAGGAGTGACATTACCTTTTGCAGTTTCTTTGTTTATCAGCAGTGTCTCACAGTCTTTGCCCTGGAGACTATAACAAGCCTGAGTAGAGATAGTATCCTTGTTCTTTTCTCTACAGTAACTGCTCAGTCCTTTTAAAGATAATAGGCCGTGCTCAGCATGACTAATAAAAAAGGAAAATGGCATTTATCTTGCTAGCTTTCTCTGATAACATTTGGGACCATGCTCTCTGCGTGATCCATGGGCTCAACTCCGTGAAAAGTCTGTGGGGAGTAAAGCATTCAATAACACCTTTGCAACACAAAGATCCATTGTAATTTGTGCTCTGTGGGCTCAACCTTTCTAGTTGTCTTACTTCACAGTGTAAAAATAATATGTCTTTCTCTGCAGCACTTTTAGAGGACAAAATTACTGTAATGGAAATAAACTGAAATGAAATTAGCCTTTTCTACAATATGGCTTCATATGTGTGATCACAAATGGCTTGAAATTCAAATCCAGTCCTGGTCCTGATCCATTCCATCATGTTTTAGTAGCTAGGGAACTACTAATGTTTCTAATAAATAAACAGAATGAAGAGGCAAGCAGGAAAGAACCACAGATTTATGCAGTGAGGAAATGTCTTACAGAGAGGATCAGAAATTTGTTATCTGGTTATTTTAACATCAAGGATACTGGAAGTTGAATTGATTAATGGCATTAAAGTATTTTCATGGGAAGAAAATAGTAGGTACTAATAGCGACCACTCTCCTCTACTTGTTCTGAAAGTAATGGAAAAAAGCCAGTAGTGCTGAAAGTCAAAATTAAATGCATTCAAATGAGAAGAGATACATTTCAGTAGAAATTACTGATGCCCATTAAAAAAGTACTGCTGGAATGGGAAGGTGAGTGTCCACTTTTTGATAGTTGAGTTTGAGAATGCTTTTCTGCAAGAATTCTGACAAATACCAGGTATTAGACTCGCTACAGAGATTGTTATGTGAAATGTAATCCCTCACTTTATATAGAAATCTAGCCTAAGTGATCTGATATTTTCAGGGCTTTAACTTTATGAAGTGAAGGCAACTTTGTCCTCTAGTCTGGTAGTATGGATGTCAGAATCAGAACAAATTAGATTTATGCTCACCTGCAACAGAGCTGAATCTGGCCCTCATACTTCTGATTACTATGCATACAGTATACAATATTACAATTGTTTGTAGGAAATAAATCTCAGAAGATCATATGTGTGTAAACAAAAAACTAATTGAAGCCATCATTGAATGTCCAAGATTATAAACAATAGAAACATTGTCTTGGTTTTGCATAAAATAAATTATCAGGTAGAAGCAATAATTAATGAATTCTATTATATCACTGGTAATGAAGGACCTGCTGTTTTGTATTTTTAAACAATGAATTTAGATCAAAAACAGGCAAACTGGATCTTAATGGAAAAGGAATCTGACTTTAAGTTGGACAACAAGATATCTTTCTTTAAAAATAAATAAATCTGGTGGTGATGAGGGTGTGCTAGGTGCTGTACAGGCCTAAAAGAAAATAGCATCCTGCCCGTTTAGTATCTGATTTACTTCAGTTTTATTGCCCATTGTTGGCTTTATATCAAACATTTCCTTAGTAGGCCCCAACACTTATATGAAGCTGTGCCAAGGTTATTCTGTATGTAATCCAGAAAGCCTTTTTCTGCTGCAGGGAAATCACTGAGTTAAAGGAATGATTATTCCATTGTGTTCTGTTGTTGTTAGTTTTTCTTCAGCAGATTTGAATTACCCTATCTTAGCTTTATTAGTATTATTGTCTGTTGTACTTTATAATCAGAGCAACGCAGCAAACAGTTCATTCAGCCTTTGGGAAAGTTTTAAACCCAGCATGTAAGCAGATATGGTTGATAAGGAAGGAAAGAGAAGTATACTGGGGAAGGAGAGGGGAAATGGGAGATCAAGAATAAGGAAAATAGGTGAAGAAGCTTGTCGAGTCAGAAAGGAGACTAAAATGATAAGAAACAGGAAGGAACTGAATAGCTATGACACGTTCAGACTAAATCCTGAAAGGCCAAATTGTGATGTGCCAAAAGAGAAGAGAGAAAAAAGAATGGAACAGCAAAGTGAGGGACAGAATACATTAAATATACAAGCTTGTGTTTAACTGAAAGATAACATGAAAATAAGTTATAAATACAACGCACGTTTATACTGCACGTTGCAATAGATTTATTTTGCAGGCAAGTTTGGGATATACAGCTGCATGCATTTTCTCCTTTTCTCTGAATTTAGGGGTTATTTTGTTTTTCTGTTTGGATTTTGCACTGGATGATCAAATTCATCTTTCAGTTGATAACTGTACCTTCCACTGGGCATGGCTACCTTTTCAATGTCACCACTTGGGAAGCACAACTCATAAAAACAGAGTCCTCAAGTTGGCAAAGTGGGTACTATAAATAGCATAGCTGGTCCTCTTCTGTGAATGAACCTGTGAGTCCTACTGAATTTTATGAGAAACAAGATTTGGGTATGTTGCTGGAGGAACTGAGTATATAACAGAAAAAAATGTTTTTTATTTTAATAATGATATATCAGTTATGATGGAAAACAATGTAAAAAGAAAAATCACCGCTGTTTTACTGAGTACAATGACGATAGGTGATGTTAGATCCACTGAAGTCGATAAAGTCCTTATCTGCAAAGGATCAAGAATTCCCTCTGTAGACTGCATTGGTAACATGGGCCAGACTTGTAAATCTAGTTTGTTTATGAGACATGTTTGTAACGAACAGCTAAAAACCGTAAAATTGTGATTTAGGGAAGATGTTACTAAAACTTGATAGAAGTTGGAATGGTTACTTGAAGAAAACAAAATGAGAAAGAAAACGAATGTATTTTGCTCACAGTGGCAGTATTACAGGAGATTTCTTAAAAAAATCAGAACATCCTCTAGTTATGGAAACAGCACAAATCTAATCTTAGTTCTGGCTCAGGTCTGTGAAAGGAATGATTTTCAGATCAGGGAGCAAAGCTGCTGTCATTTACAAGTCAGAAAGTCGAGTTCCCCTTAACTGTCTCACTGCTTCAAGAAAACGTTTGAGTAAAAGCATAGAAAATGGAATTTGGACCAGTAAATAAGCTGGTCTGCTTATTTCACTGGATAATAATGAATTCTGTACCCCTGAAATAATAACACTTTTCTTCATCTGATACATTAGTGTATTTGGAAAACTGTACATTTCCAGATGGTATACACTGAAGTTATTACAGTCCTAATTTTAGGATTAAGAACACCACCCTCTTTCGGTCACCACTTCAATGTCACCTCAGGGAGTTGCAGTTCTCATTTTCTTGCGCTCTGCCTCTAACATTTTCAAATAATGTGAAGATTTTCTTCTATACAAAACTTCTGCACTGGAGAGCATAAAAGCACTGCAATTAGTGATCGGCAAATGCTGCGGGCTTCGGCTCAGTTTGCAGAAGTACCCCAAAGTTGAGATGCTTAGCTAAGCTACTCAGACCTCTCTTGAACCTGCAGGATGTTCCTGAAATAACTGCAAGAACAAGCTTTCCTACAGGGTATCAGAGTCGCTCCCTATGACCACAAGTTAGAAACAGAAATTAGAGGGAGACAGGGATATTAAGAACAACCCTTTAAAATAACTGCTTCTTTTTGAACCTTGACTAGAAATTCATTTTAGGTTTAGTTACAGTTTTGGCTGAAATTGGAGTTCACTTTTGTTTATCCAAAAGACTTCAACTATCATAGAGTATAATTGAATTAAATTCCAGGTCAAATTACTTGATGTTATTTACTGTGCATGTGTTTTTGATGGATTTCACTAAGTAAAGCACTCTATGTCCTTTTTCTAGCATTAACTAATCCTCACAACATCGCTGTGAGACTGATAAGTAATATCCTCATTTTAAAGTCAGAGATAGAAAGGTTATGTGACCTGCCAAAGTACACAGAATATAATCAGTATCAGAACTGGCAGTAATGCTTCAGAGTTCCTAGTTACTAATCCTACCCTGGAAAATATATAGGATATTCATTGTGTATGTAATCTACACTTTGATTCAATAAAACTTCTTTCCTGTGTGTAAATCTCCTCTGTTTCTGTTCAAGGGTTGCATATGACAAACTCAGAAGTTTTTCCTACTGTAAGCTGTATATAAATATAAATCAATGATCAAATGCAGCTTAAAAAAAGAAAGCTTCTTTCAAAAGAAATATCAAAGTCATGGGAAATTTGCTTTAGAGTAAAATGACTCTGGGTTTACATAGGCTGATGAATTACTACATGTTCATCATACTGCCAGCTGATACTCCTGGTTTTCTATATACCTTGTTATGCCCCTTTGTAAGTAGCTTTCTGTAAAGACACTGAAATTAACATCTTTCCCTAAATCTTATGCATACCTTTTCTCATATAATTGCTTATTTTCTTTCTGTCCTTGAAACAGAAACAAAGTACCTTTCTCCACCTTTTGGCAGTAAAGTTCATTTTCAAATTGTGTTCCATTTCCTTTTTTTTAAAAAAAGCCCCGAAACTCGTTATCCATGATATTTGAATATGCTTGACAGTCTGATTTAAGATCTGACCCACAGACAGGAGTAACGAATCCCAGCAGGTTCCCAGTTAAGTAGTGTGAATTTTGCAGTTAACCCTTGTAGAAGTTACCCCTGTACATGAGGTAGTTCTAAAAAAGCTATCACTGTTTTTCCTAGCGGATGCTGTGAGTGAACCTAATTATATGCTGTATTGACTATTTAACTTGTGGTAGAACTATCCACCTGTTCTTGTTCTCCATGGCACTGAAGCCACCTAAAGACACTCCTGTCCCAAACATTTACTCCACATGCAGCCAGTCCTCCACTGTGGCAACCCAGTGGTTTTTGAGGCTTTGCTGTGAATTGGATCCTTGAAATGATCTGGACAAAAAATAAACCTCCCCTTAATCTGTCTCTTCCTTTCTGCCTCTGCCCAGAGAACCTCAAGCAGCAGTCCTTTGACTATTTTGAAGACAGGTGGTTTTGGTAATCCAGGTAGAGTCTAGCCCTAACAGCCAATTGAGGATAACTGGGGAGCAGCAGACTATGGATTGCAGAAGAAACGGGACTGTTAGAGCTTTCTATGGCAAGCAAAGAAGGGGAACTTTTAGAAGTATTTTCATCTAAATTATGTCTGGAGCTTCAGGAGATATTTCGTGGTGCTACAAATTCAGTTTGAATTTTTACAGTACCCTACAAGTCGTCCATTGCAGTTTTAGGTCCTGTCAGTCCTGATTTCAGCACAATTGAGGATTTCCAGTAACAGAATCCTACAAAGATAAAGCCTGAGGTGATGGAGTGGTGTATGCTTAACTGTTAGCAACTGGCTAGAGACACAGACTTGCAGTTAAAGCCTGGTGTACCTTTAGGTACTTAAATGAATTTTTGGCTCTATGACCTTTTGCTTTCTTTTTTTCAGAAACTCACTGTAATTTTTGTTTTATGAAGCAATATTTTAAATACTAAGAATATTTCCTGCCACTGCCATTTGTAGCAAGGCTAATTTTAGGCCTTGACCACTTAACTACTGTCTTAATGACTTTCCTTTTAATTGAACATAGAAAGCATGGGCTTTATTTTCGGCATCATCAAAGCACTGCACCTTCCAATAGAAACAATGTCTACTCTACACTAGGCTAAATCCGTCCCCTTGATAGTCCATCTGCTGAATTTCACAGCCAGGATGAATTTCATCAACTATAAATAAACAGTGTGCTACAAAAAGAAACCTTTTCTCTTTTTTCCTAATGCTGGTTGATCAATAGGCCTTTGAAGTAAATGAAAAAAAATACTATTGCTTTTAATGGATGCTATGTAAAACCCTAACCAAAAGTGTTCCTTTTGCTGGTAAAATTTTGGAGTTTTACATGATGGGGAAAAAACCCCCAAATCATTTAATTAGCCAGTGTAAAGTCAAAATATTGTATTAGGGAATGCTACTTGATTACAGAAACAAATGCCATTAGAATTAGGTATCAGGAGCTGCATTTTATTTAGCAATGGATGCCTCTTTTAAAAATCACAAATAGTAATAGTGATTAGTTAATAGTAGCAAATAAAATGTGCATTTAAAATTAACCTGACAGGGCATTTTTGTGTCATACTGATTGATGTGTACAGTTCATTCTTTTAAAAATTCAAGGAAGCTTATTTGAATTGTAAATTGGCAACACATTCATGCTAAAGTCTTATTGTGTGGTAGTGTGACAAATTACAAATGGAATACTGTCCAGGCTCCCATTTCTTGCATTTCTTTTTCTAGTTTCTGCCACCATTATCATTAATCTGTTTTACAGAAGCTCTATAGCGGATGGTTCTGGACATGGAAAGTACATTAAGTTTCATTGTTGGCTTTAGCAGGACTCGGTGTGGCTTCGGTGACCTGTGACTTCTCCTATTGGTTGTAATTCAGTACAGTTGCTACTAGTTTTGTGTCCTGCTGTGTGTGGACTTAAGAGATTCTGGCATACTTTATGGCTGGCAGCGCATTTCATAAGTATTGGATTACAGACCTTTTGCTAAACTGTGTTAAGAATATCTTAAGAAATGGTGTTGGAATGTGGTTCTTTAAAAAAAAATTCTTATACAAGTAAATCTTAAAAGATCCCGTTATCAGAAGTGAAGTGAATTCTCCTTTTCAAGTCCTGAGTGAACTTGCAAGAATGTTGGAGCTAATTAAACGCAGTGATGTCATGTGCTACAAGGCATTGTTTAACTAACTCCTTTGCAATTTAAGATTTGATGTTTTATCCAGTGGGAAAGAAATGGCGAGTTACTCCAGCATATCTTTGTTGCCTGCAAACACAGACATAATGGTCCAGTGTTCCTCCCCTGGGTTGATTGAGCAGGTGCAAAGGTCAGGTAAACAGGGACTAGTGCTCAGGATGCAATATAGGGAGGGATTTAGAGGGTGCATTAATGGTGTAGTAAGTGAGAAGGAGAGAAGAAGGTAATTTTGAAAGAATATTAAAAGAAACCAAATTGATTACTGACAACAGATCTTTCTGCTGTCTTTCACTTCCTGCCTTTCATACTAGTTCATTTTGCTTCTAGCCTCTTAAGGATGGATCATCTCCTACAATCAGACATTTCCTATCAGAGCTTAAATTTACAAATTTATGTCAACTCACTGCAGTTTTGCAGTATGCTCTGTGAATCACAAAGGAAAGAAGCTTCTGGCTATTTCTGTCCTAAATATCTTTTGTTATATGTCCTAATGCTGTCTCTGATTTCTTTTGGGTTTCTCTTGCACTTTGCAAGCTGTTCAACTCCCATGTTCTGCACCTTTGTATATGTATTCTCTCAGGCTTCTGGTGTAGGATTTGTGGACTGTTAAGTTCATGCCATAATTTTACATATAAGTAAAGATGGGGTTTTTTGGTCTTTATGCATAATGATATGTTAACTTCTAACAGTTGGAGGTCTGGCAGCTGACAGACCAAAAGGCGTTTGCCTGAACTACCCCATTCAACACTGGGCTTTTAGCCAGGGTAGCTGGTCTGGGCTCCTTTTGCAGTCAGTGAAAGAAGGGAGGAGGTGTTTTTGGGAGGAGTGTCCACCTGCCTGGGTTCTGAATCAAGCTCTGAAATTGGCTCTCATTCCTCAATGACCAAAGTGCCTGGAAAGGCCCTATTGGCTAAATCCCTAGAATTGGGTGGGGTGAATGCAGATGAAAATACAAGCGTAAGTGCATAGGTACTTAATATCTAAACTGTCATTTAACAAATTGTATTTCTTCTTCAGATGCCAGGTACACTGGTCAGTAAAACTGATGGTGGGAGCAGAAGATTGGAAAGTGTAATGAATTTTATGTTTTGCTCTGTCTTCAAACAGTTGTGTGATGCTGAGTCATTTGATTTGCATATGCATCAGTTTATCCGGCTAGAAATGGAGTGTTTTCCTTGCATTTCTCCCAGATTTTTCATTCTAGTATGGAAAGCATCAAAGAAATACAAAATACTTTTTCATATCCTCACAAATGAAAATTGCCATGGCCTTGGAGGCCTGCTAATTTAGACAAGCTGGGGATCTGGCCTAGCACAGCCCACTGTAGCTTAATTTGCAGACAGTCAGCGTTCAGTATTTTCCTTTGACTAGGCTGTCTGTTGAAATTTCTGCATGTTTGCTTGTCACTCTTCCAAGATTTCTACTGTTTTGGGTTTTTCCTACCGTGCTTGTGGAACAAAGACAAGGAAATATCTAACAGATTAGAGTGAAGTCTAGTACCATGGTTCAGCAGTCTAATACTTTAATCTGTGAGTCCTTAAGATCAAGTGGACTCAATTTCAAGTCCTGCCACTATTAATTTACCTACTGGTAACATTGCAGGTACTGAGAGCCTGGAGTCTGCAGGTGTTTGCTGTTGGGGAAAAAAGTAGCACCCTCACCCTCTTGTAATGCAGTCTTTAATGCAAAAAGACACCTGCTTGATATAAGGCGTGTCTGCTGAAATAATCCTGCTCCAGTAGAACACAGAGTTGATCTTTGCTTGAGTTTCAGGAGACACAATTTTGCAGCCAGTGTAAGATTGACTGACTAGTACTGCTCAGTATGATGATTTTATATATAAATCTAATATTACAATGGGATATACTTGGGTTTATGGCATGTGCTAAATGTTCACTTGAAGAGAGTCTCTTGGGTTACCTTTTAAATAAACTCACATCAGAGTTGCTTCAAAATTAATTGGCTGTTCCATTTTACAGCATGCCAGATGTGCAAAAAGCAGACTCCTAAAATATTACAAATTGACATATAGGAGGTTGAAGCTGGCAGTGTAAACCTAAGAAATACTAGCATGGCTATAAGGTGCTTCATCCATAAATTCCTTTGAATTTGTGCTTGCTAGATCCTATTTTTACCTTCTTTAAGTAAGTTTTTGCCTAATCAGCGACAAAAATGTATGAATACGTAAGCATGAGTACTTCCATGATTTAACCATACATTTAAGTGTCTAGTGCCTGAATCTCTTGCTTTTCTTCGTGTCATGTGTCTGTTAACACATGCATGCTATTGTATCTTTTGCATGTATGTAGTGTGTGTGTGTACAGTGAGGTAACTGCACAAAATCTACGTAATGAAAAACATTTACTTTTGATGGATTTTTTTCTGAGTACTTTCCAAGGCTTCCCAAAGACTTGTTTGCATATTCACAATTATCATTCATGAGCAGATGCAATAATACCTATCTGTTTAATAATACGCAATATTATTTCCTTTGGGGAAACTATATATTTGTAATACTTCGAAAAGAAATAAACAAGAAGTCTTGTAATTAAGTATTGCTGCTTTAAGTAGAATTGGTTCCAACCATCGGCATCCTGTCCTTCTCAGCCTTTAGGAGACTGCTGCACATGATGAAAAGTTTAACTTGTCAAGTATAAATTTAGATGTAGAGTCCAGAATATCAGACTCCGTGAGTGATAATTATAAGCACCTGGAAATAATTTGTACCAGAGGGTTAAGAAATGAGTTTTTCCTTTCTACAGATAGGGAGTTTTTAACCTCCCAATCACTGGAATACTCCCCGGAGCTTACAGTGACATGGATTGTGGTTCATTCCCACTAGTAAACATGGCACCAAGCAATTAGATTGTCATTAGAAGATGAACATTAGCTTTGTAAAATAGGATTAAGAATAAGCTGAGAACAAATGATCAGCTAATGTATGCAGTTCATAAGTAACGCTGTACACGCAGACTCCGGTGCAGAGTCCATTGAAAGCAATGGATATTGCTTTCCTTTGGCTTTCAATAACTGCTGGCTCAGACTCAGATTCTGGTTTTACTTTAATTTTATAGCATTCATTCTCCAGAACTATGGAATGAAAGTTGCTCCTTCTCCAAAGTGTAAAATAGTAGGATATTGTGCTGGAAACATCACAAAGAATTAATTTATTCTTCTGACCTATAGGCAGGCTGCCCCTGAAACACACTCTTCCAAGATAATTTCTTCTTATCTGTGTGTAGGTATCGTCTAAACAACTTCTCTAGCATCTGCAAGGCTGCATCATTATTGCTTAGTTAAATATAGTTTTCCCTACTGTGCATTACCAGCACAGAATATTCAGATACATTTTCTTGGTGAGGCTAGAAGCATTGCAATATGTACAGTCAAGAAATACCATTCAAATATGTTTTGTTTTAAAATTGCGGAAAGCATCTGTATTACTGAGAAACAGAGAAAAAAAGTAATAAAGATTCACATATACATAGTTCATGTAAGTTAAATATTTAGTAGATATTGTAGTATTACATAATTTTTAGAAATTTCCATACAGTGCAGGTATTAACATGTTAGTAGTATTTTCAATTATTTAATTGCACTTTATAAATTATTTATGAAAGGATTCTAATGTGATCAACAAACAAGGTGCCATAACAAGATCAGATATTTAGGCAAGATTTTTTAATGGAAGTAGGTAGCAAAAGAAATAAAGAATTCAAGCAGTAAAATACAATCTATCTCTAGAAGAGTACTTGTCAGTGCTTGGTTGAAAGTAAATGAATTAATCCAGTATTTCATTCACTGAGAATGATGAGTTACGTAGACTAATTAAATTATGAGCTTTTAATTGTTACTTTCTTTAGTCTATTAGATGAACATTTCATATAATTATGTTTATTAGATAGTATAGACTTAGATTCATCTAGGAAGTATATGATGGAAATATAATTATAGACAAGAAAAATGGATATTAAACTTATGTAATTTTATTGTACTCAGTGTTTCTGCAATTAAACTCTACTGACATTATTTGAGTTTAGAATTTCATCAGTTTTAATGGGTCTAAGTTATTAAACATCTGCTGGATTAGGACCATCATATATAATTTCAGAATCAGAGTCATATGCATTAGAGGAACTACTCCTTTGAATACAATTTTTCATATGCTAAAGTATTTTGATGAACTGTGTTCTAAAAAGCTTGTAAATTTGTATACCTGAGTTTCAGAAGTGTTGAGTACTATGATCATGTAATGGTAGATATACACTGTACTTTACAACTCTCATTAAAGTGTTACTGGGAAGTAATTGGGAAGAGGTGGTGTGGAGAAATGACTTTTCTTCACAAGATGTCTTTTTCTTTTCATGTGATTCAGTCTGGATTAATTTGGGATTGTATAGCCTAGACAGTTTCTGAAATATTTCTGTTGTTGATTTGCTAAAGTTTCTTTTTCTTTTTCTTTTTCTTTTTCTTTTTCTTTTTCTTTTTCTTTTTCTTTTTCTTTTCCTTTTCCTTTTCCTTTTCCTTTTCCTTTTCCTTTTCCTTTTCCTTTTCCTTTTCCTTTTCCTTTTCCTTTTCCTTTTCCTTTTCCTTTTTCTTTTCCTTTTTCTTTTTCTTTTTCTTTTTCTTTTCCTTTTCCTTTTCCTTTTTCTTCTTTTCTTCTTCCTTTTCTTCTTCCTTTTCTTCTTTTTCTTCTTCTTCTTTTTCTTCTTCTCCTTTTTCTTCTTCTTCTTTTTCTTCTTCTTCTTCTTCTTCTTTTTCTTTCCCTTCTTCCTTCTCTTCTTATTTTCTTTCTTTCTTTTTTTTTTTCCTTTCCTTCTTTTTCTTCTTCTTCTTTTTATTCTTCTTGGAAAAAAAGAGGGGGAAAAGGGGGGGATGGGAAGGCATGAATGAAAGATTGAATTTGGTAGTGATCTTTCTCTTGTTACATGATGTGAAGCATGTGTGGGAAATGTTTTCATCTTCAGAAGTCATTTGCCCCATGCAGAGAATGCTTGAAATGAAAATAACTTTCCAAATTAAAATAGAATGTGTAGTTTTTTATTTACAGACACACAAAGACATAGTTGATCTTATACACACAGAGTAGTATTTACTAGGGAATGCATTTTATTTGATTTTATATTCTTGACAAATATCACATTTATAAGATACTATTTGGTAAACTTTAATGCTGAATTATTATATTTCATCAAAAACATTTGTGTTACACTTCAAGAATTCATATTTGTTCACTCTATGTGGACTGTCTATTTCATGAACATTCATGTCCAATCTCACCTTCTCCACCTCCAGTATCATGTTAAAATGTAACAAGGAAGTGACTGGGTGACCCTCCTTCTCCATGGGGACACAAATATTGTCCTTTTCAATCAGTGTTAATAATTCCATCTTGAATTTTCCTTTTACTCTCCTTTTAACTAGCATTTCTTACATCTGGTTGAATATTTGTTTCTTTTATTTGTAAAACTTGAGAACCAAATAGTTTCAGCCAAAGGTTTTAGCATTCTGTCAATGGGAATGGGAGCTTGGATGCCTCATGTCCCACATCTCCAGGCTGGGCTTTCTGGCTGGGTTAGATATTTCCATCCAGAATCACTGGGATGTGTCATGCGACCAGTAGTCCCACTATTTTTGGAAGCTATTTAATGCCTATTGTAGCCCACTGACAAATGGCCTTGTTGACTATTTTCGGTCAGCCCTGCTTCTTTAATTAATCTTGCTGTAATGTCACACCTCAACTTCTGCAACTGTTCTCTGGCTTTCCACGCTTCAGAGAAGCTTGTTTGTAGGGCAGTCTGGCAGCAGACATTCACTGTGTGCCATTTCCACTACTTGAAATCTACAGGCTTCCTATCTTGGTCTGACCAGGGTCCTCCTTGATTTTGTGAGTGGAAAAAAAATAACAAAAGGGAAAAAAGTGACTTTGATAAATACTGCGTTTAAAAACAAGTGTTCAGTGAAGCAAAATGTCGCTCTATTAACTTGCGAACTTAAGTATCTAATATTTTGTAAAGAATTCTCTCTTATAGTTACTGTATTTAAGCATTTTCTACTAAAGCAGTAGATTTTTTCCGAAGACAAAGTTTAATATGTATAAAGTAAATAGACTGGTATATGGTTATTATCTTGTAACCCTATCAAATCTGGCTGAAGGTTCAGGTTTTCTGTATAGAGCAAGGAGATAACTTCAAAAGCTTGAATAGTTTTTAGTTTGGAGAAGCAGTCAACTGAGAAAACTTAAAGATCAAAGCCAGAATATCTGATTTTAATGATGCAGAACATATGTTTTACCAAAAACCTTTTGGATTAAAAAAGTTAATGTAATCAAAGAGAACTGAACTCTGTTTGGATCTGAGAGTTGTGTGTTGAAGCACTCGGCAGAATATCTTATAGTTTGCTGTTACTGTAGTTGTGGATAAGAAGTGAGTTAAAACAAAGTTAAGAGACCAGCGAACCTGGCATTAGGAAACTTTTGTTTGAAGATCTAAAATATTTTTGTTGAAGAGCCCTTAAGAATCTTGAATAGAACTGTTTTGATGAAGAGACTGCGGATGCGGATGACATAAAAAGCAAGATTGTTCTCTGGGAACTTGATTAGCCTTATTCAATAACTGAGAATCCAGGAAGTTCCTCTGGAGAGTTTTTGATTTACAGTGAATGCAAAAACGGACCAGATAAAGGAACACAGACATATCTGCAAGAAGGAAAAAATGCCCAATGGTGGAAAAGTTTCCTTTCACTGCAGTTTGATAAAAGAAGATAATGTAGTCCTCGTGCCTGGACAGAACAGTGTTGATAAGGTCAAATTCATGGGTGGGAAAAAATATTAACTGAATGATGAGTTTAAAGAGAAAAAAATTACTAGACCAGGAAGATAGTTGAGAATTCTGTTTTGCAGTAGCTTCTCAGGGTCCCTTCAAAAGTGCATTGATAGCAGTGAGTTTGGATGAGTCCCTGTAGGAAAATTCAAAATGCATTTGAAAACAAGGAGCTATTGACAGTAATACAACAGCGTTTCATTCATATGTGCGTCCAACTATATATATTTATCTATATATCTAAAGTATAGTATGCATGTTTGCAGCATTGTTTGGATTGCTATTTTTAAGCATACTTTGGAAGCACCAAGACGGACACATTTTTCGCTTGCCCAAAACCAACCAACTCTTTCCTATGTAAGAGTTTACAATTTTAGTTTTGCTATTACTAGCATCTGTTTTTATGGGAGCTCTGGTTTCTTATTTCTTGCGACATTGCTGTTTTATGCTTTTTGTCTGTCTATGTATTGCACCTTCTAACATGTTGGAAGGCTTTAGGGGAAGAAAGGACTACTCCCCCTTTCGTAAAGCTAATAAAGACAACTCTTCAGGTTGATTTTTCCCCACTTCATGTTGTTAAATTTTGATGAAGACCAGTCTCTGAGTAGTACAAATGGCTCTATTTGCACTAACAAAACTAGACAGAAGTATAGGATCTAACTCTGAATCTCTTTAATCATTTGAATGGAAACTGTGCTTGTTATGCTACTGCTAGTTTGTTTTTATGTGATATTAACCTTATTCTGTAGCTACATAAGCTCACTAAGGCCAGTCAAGTTAGAAACTAGTTAAACTGATTAGAAATACTCAGCACATTGTTATTGAGGCATTTTGTGAATGCAAGTTGACTTCTGGGTAGACTATAGGAGAAGTGTTTTCCCCTCTGTATTGTGACTTTCAAGGTTAAGGAGTGGCAAAACCACCACAAGCCCCTTTTTACATTCACTGTTTCATTCTGCATCTGATCTTTTGAGCTGTCCTTGCCTTGAACCAACCTGACTTGTGAACAAGCTGAAGCGAGACAAAAGGATCCCTTTGATCTTTAATAGCTGAACATCCCTGCATGTGTGACTGGGCTCATGATGAGGTGAACTGGATTCAGATACCAAGCATGTTTCAGAGGCAGGACCAATTTGCAAGCTGTTCTGTCTAACAGGATACCCTTGGTGTTCATCCTCTCCCTCTGCTCATTGCTGATGTTACTGCAACTGAGTGAGATTAACAGGTAGCTGAGAGCAGAGTACCCGGGCTATTGTAACTGCCACCTTCTTCTACCTGCCATTCTCCAAGACTATGTCTGATAAATTGTTGGGAAATCAGTGAACTGTACTCTGTGGAATGCCGTCGGCTTTGGAATATATAGTATGTACTTGTACAACTCCTGGCAGACTGGTAACATCACAGGGCAGGTCAAGGCTTTGAAAATATTCATCATAAGAGAGATTGTTTTGTCTTGTTTTCTGAACCCCTGGATAAAACCCGGTTGCAAGTGTCGCAGCAATTAATACTTCAAGGTCTTTGCCAATTGTCATTGTAGTGACAGGTTTACAGTGGTTGCTCAGTCACGCTGCCAAGGTGTGTTCTTGTCACACAAGGGAGATGAAGTCATCAGTGGGTGCACCTTTGCGTCTTGAGGCCTTCTGCAGTCACAGTGGAGTTGCTTCTGGGGTACGAGTGACATTTATCACATCTTTCTAGTTACTTTGTAGTGATTTATAAAAAATATAGATTGCAGAAGTGTAGATGCTCACACTATGAGTTTTCTGGCTTTCATCTCCCTTGAGGTTAGAAGTCAGGGTCTCCCTTTCCAACATGCCCAATAGCTATTTCTTTAGTTGCTCACTAATTGCTGGCTAGTCAATCTATCTAAGACATCTTTCTTAATTGAAAGCAAATGTCAAGTTTTTAACAGATAATATGGAATTTAAAGGATAGATTTTCAAAAGCACAAAGGAGAGCTGCATGCCTGTGCCACTGAAGTAACACATTTTCTGAGTTGTGTGTTTATGCAGCAACTACAAAAGACTGATTGCATCTCAAGTGTCCCTGTGCCCAACTAGCTGTGCACGCATTAACAGTGTCAGTCTTATTTACTTTGCCCTGGGATGGCTGTGCCAGGTTATCACCCTGAGCTGCAGGCAGGCTCACTGCTCCTCGCTGAAGGCTGTCGTGCTGCAGCCACCTTTGTTAGGGCTTGGTGCTCCAGCCTGCAAATTTAAAGCTTACCTAGATACGTCAGCGTGGGCCATACCAACACTAAACCACATTTCGGACTGTAGTGTATACCCTAAATATACTTCTGTGTGTATATCTGATCACTTTACTCCAATGAGTATTGCTTTACTCCAATACTACTGAGTATTCAGTATCCCCTTATGTAGCCACCTGCATGTATTAAAAATGTGATTTAGATGCAGAGGAAGAAAAACAGCAAGATCTTACTCGATAAAAATAAAGAGGAAATCACAAATGTTAATGGAATTTAACATTGAATTAATGAAAATCCTGTGCTTATCTGTAAGGTAGTACATCAGATAAGATAGTGAATCCAAAATATGTTTGTCAGTAGGAATCAGTGCATTGTTTCACTGCTGAGATGGTATTTTGCCAGATCATTACTTTGCTTAATTTAAAAAATATATAGACATAAGGGTAAATTTACTGCAATTGCCAATGTAACCACACAGGGAGTCCCATAAGAATGTGAAAGGAGTGCAGTTCCTCATAACAGTGAAATAGCAAAAGCCCAATTAATCAGTGGTTCTTTGCAGATTTTAGACTAGAGCTGGCATGCTACCAAACTGCCCTCAGAAGAGGTCTAAAACAGCTCAGGAAATGATTTAATGGGCACCTGGTCACAGATGTGTTCCTACCAGACATACTGTCTGCAATGGTACAACCCAAAATGGCCCTACAGGGTCTGAAATGCAAGGAACATACACAAACATTCTTCTCTTTAGGCTTGGAGAGGTAATAAAGACACAACAAAACCCCAAACCCAGAAAAAAAATCTACTACGTAGTTTTTCTAATCTCTAACTTTCCTGTTAGTCATGCTGGCAAGTACCTACGTTCTTTGCTGACATTTAGGTCAGTATTTTGTAATTTCTCTGATCTATTTTTTGTCAAATCAGGCTATTCTTGTTTATCTTGATGTCCACTTAATTCTCACAGGGACTTCAAATGTTGCCAAAGAGCGGGAAGTGTAGTTCTTTCTACTGGCTGAGGTTGGTCTCAAACATTCAGCTAAAGCCACCAGAAATCATGGTGCTGTATGATCCCTGTGCCATTTTTAGAGCACTCATGGTTCTGCTGAACAATGAATTCATTCTTTGTTTCATGCTGTTTTATGTAAAGTTGTACGCTAGTAAATTTAGCACCAAGTTACTGACTTTGCCCAGATGATGGAAACCTGCCTGGACTGACCAGTTAGGAATGTTACTGGTATTGTTATTTCTGGCCAGATTTCAATTGGAAGGGGGTGTGATAAAGTAGCTCTGAGTTTCTTGCATAATTTCTTTCTGCTGTAATTAGATCTGATTGTTCTGACTTTGCACGTAAGTTTAGGAGCATGTATAAGGTCACTGACATTTCAGAACCTCTGGCTAATTTGAGTTTTAAAGAAAATGTTTAGAAACCTGAATTTTGTATAATTATCTAAGTTAAGAATGTTTCCATTTGGCTCACTATGAAGTTTCTGCTGTGGTGAGACTTCAGTGAGGTCAGTTCTTCATTTCTGGTAGGAACTTTTAGATAATAAACTGTAGAAAGCCCTTAAGAAATATGAGAAGCATTTTTAGATAACAGACTGAAAGAAATGTTTCTTGTATTTCTTAAATGTCTTTAAGTAATGCTTAGAAATTTAAATAAACCTTACTTAAATATATTAGAATTGCCATAATTCTACCTTTACTAGATTTTTTTAAATAACTAAATAAGAATTAATTTGCAGGTCTGGTTATAACTTCCTTACCATTTATTTCTGACACTTTGGCACATTTTGGGTATGAAACACAGTATCACAGTATCATAAGGTTGGAAAAGACCTCTGAGATCATCGAGTCCAACCTATGACCCAACAACTACACCTACTCCTACTTGTCAATTACACTATGTCACTAAGTGCCTCATCCAATCTCTCCTTAAACACCTCCAGGGACGGTGACTCCACCACCTCCCCAGGCAGCGCATTCCAATGGCCAATCAGCCTCTCAGTAAAGAACTTCTTCTTAATGTTGAGCCTAAACCTCCCCTGACGAAGCTTGAGACCGTGTCCTCTTGTTCTGTCGCCGGTCACCTGAGAGAAGAGACCAACCCCTGCCCGACTACAACCTCCTTTTAGGTAGTTGTAGAGAGCAATAAGGTCTCCCCTGAGCCTCCTCTTCTTCAGGCTAAACAACCCCAGCTCCCTCAGTCGCTCTTCATAGGGCTTGTGCTTTAGCCCCTTCACCATCTTTGAGCAACGAGCAACGAAACGTACTATTTGGCTTTCTTATCAACACATTTTTTCCTTTGCTAACCTATCTTCTTCACCACAATAATAGATGCATTTGAGTCCTGCTTTTTCTCACCTCCACATGAATGGTGCTTTTACAGAAAGACTGTAGGTTGCATGATCTTTGCTATTAAAACGATGGGCATCCAGCAGTACAGATGACGAAGATTTAAAAAGAACCTTTAAGGTTAGTGTACACAATTGCAGTGAAATTTATTTGTGACACTTGTGGAACACTTTAGGATGGAATTTATCTTTCCTGATAATAATGGTTTGATAATTAGATGATGCATATATAAGGGTAGGCATCTTAGAAATGATCCCACTCTTATGTAGCTGGTGTATCTGATTCTCTCCACTGACTCCAGAAGAAAGCGTAGGTTCCCAGCACGTCAGACAACTATGGTCTACAGTAGGTGGAGAAGTAAAAAGAAGCAATACATGCAAATTAAAAAATAGAAGTGTGCAATGTATTATCATAGATACATGTGATTTGTCCTGTATTTATGCATTCCCTTTCCACTCATCTAGATGTTTCCATAAGAGTCACACTAACATACTTGTCCATCAACTGGTTTTGAGGGAATAGGGAGAGGGTTCTCTATGCATTCCGTTCTACCTCCAAATTATAAGAGCCACAGAAAAATTGTTGCTTTGTATTATCCATGATTTAGGTTTAGAGCGTGAAATAAATAGAAAATTTGGTGTCTCTTATGGCAAGCTACAGGATGCATAGAATGGAATATTGCATCATTCAGATGGAAAAAAAGTAATTTTGGTTTAGTAGTAGCAGTAGCTAGCATTTCCTCTAAATCTGCACAATACTTCACATAAAACCCGTGGTGAACTGGCTGCATGGAAAAGCTCACATAACTCTTTACTTTTTTTGTGAAAGGCAGGTTGAGAAGTGTGAGAAAGAGAGGAAAGGGATATTATAATTTCTTTCTCCCTCTGAACCCTTTACAAACGGTTTTCTGGTAACACAAGTCCTTGGTGTGGCAGATGGATTTTATGAGAATTAATTGCAATAATATTCTATAAAACTGTCCCAAATGTTTTCAGAACCCATTTCCTCCTCTTTATTTTTCTAATGTCTGCTACAAGCGCATGTCATAAATAAATACAGCAGGAATATTTCTACATGTAAGTAACAGAACTGATTGTACTTTTCACTTTCACAAAGGAATAAGTAAAGGTACTTGAAAGAGGACTTGATTGCAAATACCGTCAAGAGGTTACTGTAAAGGAAAATGCCACATTGCCTCAACAGGATGGGCTACATAACCAGACTGCACTTTCTGGTCTGCCATCTGTGAGTCCTTGGGACACTGAGAAATGACGTTGGGAATAGGGGTGGAAGAAATCACTCAACACGTTTTGATATGATCATTTTAAGATAGTGAATACAGAGTTCCTTTGCTGTTTCCCAGCTGCAGCTCACATGGTGCTGGCAGCTGAACGCTTTCCTGCATCATCTCTAGCACTGACTCATGGGAGGAGAAGTAAACAGAGCACAGTCCATTTTGATGGTCCATATTTATGTTGTATCTGGGTATGGAATATCTCAGCCAGGAGCCTCAGTAAGCTAGAAAAACTGAGGAGATGTAATCTTCACTTTAGAATAAAGAAATAACTTGCAGCTAACCAATGGTTTCTGGGTTTGGGAGTACTCTTCTTTTTACTTTTGATTTAGATTGATTTTTCTGGAAAGGTGAGAATGTAGAGCTCCTAGAATCTTCAGGTGAAGTTGAGGACATTTATCCTCTTTGAGGAACTGGCCTTAAGGCTGTAAATGTTGTGACCAAATGGAAGAATCCAAAAGCAAGCCCGGCTTTTAAAACAGTCATCCATATATAGGCAGGTAGCAGGTCCAATGCATGACTCTTTTTGTAGCTTGTGCACCTTATTGTCTTTCTTTTGAGGCATATGAAATTACTTGTCTGCATAGCAACTCCTGTTTCTGAAATAATAAACTGATATAAACAAATAGAGCTCTCAGCTTTTCAAAAATATTCAGCTCTAGCTTGTATAATTTATTTATAGAAACAATGAGACATCCTTCTGGTAAATAGGAAGTGCAGTCACTTGGCACCTTCTACAATAACACAATCTTCGAAAGTGTAAGAGTTACCAAAGGATGTGCATTTTAAAGTAGTTTGTGAGGGATTTTAATGTCATCACAATTGCAGTAGCAGCTACAATGGAAGCAACACAGGGAAGGAACATTTTTTTTTCTGCCATGCTTTTCCAGCTGGTTTAGGTGGGATAGAGGCCACAACTTCTAGGATCCACATGCACTCCAGAACTGGAGAAACATGTTTCAGAATCTGAAACCAAGAGAAATTTAATCTCTGTGATCCACGAGTGGACCAGCACACCACTGCTGCAAGGCTGCAAGGCAGTGAGCACAAACACGAGGGAGGGAACAGGAGTATATTTCTTAAATGCTGTTTATCATGCAGGAAGAGGCTGCTACCAAAATCATGCTGTCCCAGAGACTACCTTTTTGCCTAGAACAAGGGATCTGGTAGATTAGAAGCCTCATGGAGATACCACCAGAAGGCTGTAGTACAGAAAGAAGAAAATGCTTTGTGAAATTAATTTTTGCTTAATATGTAGAAGAGATGTTGAGAACACTATTTCTTTTCTCTTCCTGCTTCCAAACTTGACTTTAAGAGAGATTATTAAACATATGTTGTGAATTTGCTTTGGGAAATAAGAAATTATTAGCGTGATAATGTGTGTGTTTTATTGGCTTCTATAAACAATTTTTAAAAATCTAGATTTAGGCATTTTGTTTGTTATTATTTACTAATAGGGTTAATTACATTTGTAATTCATGGAAATTAGTATGTGATTGTCTAAATTTACGTGGATTGATTATGGTAATATACCTAAGAAGTGCTGCTTAACTGAATTTATTGATATTTAGTGATTTTTATTCCTTGAATTTATGATCTATTTCATTTTATGACAGCAAGAATTTGAACTGCCAATCACTACTGATATTTCTTGTTCTGAATGCTATAAAATTTCCTGTTTTGTCTGTAGCTATAGATTTTTACCACTTTGGTGGTTTACGCTTGGGTGTAGGACAGCTGTTGGTTATCAGCTCCTGTCTGTATACATAGAGTGAATGAAGGATTATAGGTATTACTGTATCTCAGCTTGCTCCCTGTTGATGCACTAGGGCTGTCCTGCTTGTAGGCCTTCCAGGTGGTAATCAAGGGTTTGTGCAAGTGCTTGACTATGAAACAATACTGTTGTAAAGAAGAGTAAGATGTGGGTGTATTCAGTCTCTTGACTTGCTTCTGAGACCCTTCCACTAGACTCAAGTATGATGAGGGTTTTGCATGGTTTTGTCTGTATTTTCTCTCTTGCTTTCTTTTCTCAGTCTTTTGGTTTGAGAATTATTTTCATATTTAATTTCACTGAAAAAGAAGACAAACATATAGTTCAGAAGTCACACATATTAGAAATGGTGCGTGAGACATCAGTGTGTTCAAATGAGTTCATGGTATTTCTCTGTGTTTCCTACATGTACTATGTATAATTTAGGAATATTTTCCCATCCAACTTTTAAATAAAAGAGACACCAACATGTTTTTTTCACTGATTAAATAACGCCTAGACCTTCCAGGGTTTCCTCTTTGTTTCAGGGCTTTTGTGTTGACACTGTGTCTCTTAACGCTACCTAGACTGGTCTTTCAGTTACGAGATCAACTTATTTTTCACTCTTTTCTGAAAACTGTAACAGAGAGCCATTGGTTGGCATAAATGAAATTCCAGAACCTGAAAAATGCTAACAGATACACATATAGGGACGATGGGATAAAGGGAAAAACCTGTGTGGTTTTTAGCAATACCAAAGGAAGTTCATTAGAGAACACTAATATCTTTGACCATGATTTGTAAGGAGATAATGGCAAAAGGCATCTTGCTGTTTCTGCTTTGCAAGCAGTGTGACTGAAACACATTTTTTATTCCAGCATCTGCGCTGAAATGGGATTAGTCTATTTGTATTAGACATCTTGTGATTGTGTAGCCTTTAGACCTTAAGTTTTTTGTTCAACACTATTGTGACTTTTAGTACTGAGAAATAAGTTTTCTCCTGCTAAAACCAGTTTAAGAATAAAGTTTCTTATATTCTGTGTTTTGCAGATGTGGATTAAAGGCTTCAGTTATCAGTGGTCTGAAAATACTGTGCAGAAGCATTCATAAGGTTCCTTGCAACCAATCACCTAAATAGGTTGCTGTCCTAAAAGGGCTATTGTTAGTTTGAAGGAGGGATTATGGCATATGCCTTCTGTCAAAGTTTTCCTTTCTCCAACTGCATTTACTCCTGGTTTTGACTCTTCAGTGTGGCGTTATCCATCTCTCACTGTAATCCTTACAATCCTTAGCATCTTTAGCAGTTGAATTGAGTTTCGTGTTGAATTGAGTTTCGTGCTCATCTTCCTTATTCACATTCAATCAAAGCAAATGAAGTATTTCTTAATTCTGCTACTAACAATAGCCACTAAATTACCACAAATCAATTTTAGCTTTTTGACCCAAGTGCCTACAAGGCATTCTTTGGAACAAAGCAGATAGATAGGCTTTTTAGTGTTTTATGAAGATAACGCAACAGCTGTGTTTGGCAAGGGAGCACTGGTTTAAATATCAGTGTCTACCAGACTAGAGGATGTAAAAAAAAATGGGAAATCAATATGAACATAATAGATGACTATGTAAACCATGGCTTATCACAAAACACCCAACGAAAATACTCTGGATCAACAGAGTTTTGGTTGTTTGTGTCAGAGTAGCCATGTATTTAAGTTTCTATATTGCTTTGACCTTGGCTTGCATACAATGTTATTGTTAGATATGACAGCATCTGTCATATTTTCAAGCATGTATTTCATAAGTATTTAATGCTTCCTCTAAGTCAGTACCTGAAATTGAAAGTGAATTCCACAAAAACTTCATACATCAGATACATAAAAATGAAGTGGGTTAAATACTCAGATAAGAATACAAAACATGACATAATTTTGGGCCAAACTCATCCATGAAGATTTCGGTTTTAATCCTAAAATTGATCTCTCTCACATCTTCTGGACTTAAAAATTCCATATAATTTTTTTTAAGATTCCTTGCAATGAAGCAAATCATGCAAGTGCCATAATTTATTTTGCTGTTGCTTTTCATTCATTGACATCACCTTCCTCTGAAGCACTGATCTTCTGCAGTTTTGAAGTGCTGTGTCTTCTTATGTCTGCTAGGTAGCCATTTCAGTTTAACAGTGTTCATATGGTTGCAAAGTTGTATTTAGGTGAAATCATATAATGGTAACAATAATAAACAACTGTTGGGCTGTGTGAAGATCCACTTCTCTCCCTCTGCATTGCAGCCAGAGGAAGAGGTAGTTTCTGGATCTCAACATATCAAGACTGGTGCAATATCTTCCCTATCGGAAGAGTGGATGAGATAAATGGACTGCATTAGAGAGCACAATACCAAGCTAATGTACTCGCAGCTGAACTGAAGCCTTTGTAAAGATCTTTGATAGCCAAGCTTGTTATCTGATTACAGTATTACTGCTACCAGTGGATGGTACTGAGACCTTTGGGGTACTTCTGGGAAAAAAAAGAAAAAAACTTGGGAAAAATCTTTTTAAAAGCACCCCTTTCATTTACACTATGTTAATGAAAACTTGACAGTCCAAGAGACATAAAGATGGAAGGGAGTACAAAACATGGTGAGAAATTTAAGCAGCTTGCAGCCTTTTCCACAGAAGAAAATGCTCCCTTGCCGTTAAGGTGCAGTAGATGTTTTAATCTTATTTTTTTTTCAGAGAATACATACATTTCTGCTGCATCTGTCCACAGGATGTGTAATGCAGAGCTGTTTCAGTGAATCAAATACTTGCTGACCTAAGACAGCAACTAGGAATATCTATCTAAATTGTAATAAGAGCCTTGAAGTTTAATCCATGTTAGTGTGCAAAATACTGAAAATCTTTGGCAGTTTTTTTTTTGTCTCATTCTGGTTAAGTAAATCCATGAGTTTGCAATAGAATTGATCTAGAGACAAATGACAAAATTTGCCAGTAGTTTCTGTCGGGCAGACTTACAACACTACTATTACCATAATCTGTGGTTGGTTTGACAGTTATATACAAATATATATATATTTAACCAGGGCTATTGAACAGTCACAGCCTGATAACAAAGTGGACTCAGGCCAGGGAGTTAATTAGAGCTTTCTGCAGGTGCTGAGGCCTCATGGTAGTGGGAGTGAGAAAATTTTACCTGCAGACAATATTATAGCTTTTAAAATACGTTTTCTGGAGAAGAAGCTATAAGTGAAGAATTTCTCCCCTTTTTTTTTTGTTTTTAATTGATTCCTAAATAACCTTTGGAAACAAAAGAAAAAAGAAAAAATCAAAGTAAATTATAAAAGTGGTAACACTTGGGGATGCGAAGTTATGAAGTTAATGCTGCCTCTGGATCATAGTTTGGTTTGTAAAGTGTTAAGTGAGCTTAAACAGAGTGAATTATTCTTATCTTATATTCTTGAATTAAAAATAGGAAATGCATTGCTACAGTGTCAGTATCAAATGTGGAGTGCTAGTTTCAATGCAGTTCGAGGGTATTAAAATTGCCAACTTCTAGGGTTAAAGAGGTATCAGAAGTAGAAGAAAAAATACTTCTTATTATCATATTGTTTGCTACAGACTCATTTTCGAAAACCTCCAAGATGTAAGGATTTTTAATACTTTCTGCACTAAAATGAACTGTTCGATCCATGCTTCCCCTGGTTCTGGGACAGGCTCATAGAGTGGGATCTGCAGCTGTGACTCAGCTGTAGTTACGGTGCTGCCTTGTTTAGCATGCTATGGGCAAATCAACCTGTGTTTAATGATATGCCATTTTATTCTCCTGTCAGAGAGTGACTTGTGACCAGGTAGCTGGTCTCATAGGATGGATTCTTGCATTAATGCTGATTTTTAAAACCCTTTGAGAAGAACACTTCAAAAATATTGGATAGTTCTGTAGAAATATTTTTTTTGCATAAAGAAGTTTCTGTAGTTGTGAGAGCCCTATGATGGGATCATTATGTGGTCTCATGTTCTACTAAGAGGACATCATTAGTTATAATGGGTTAATGCAGTGTAACTAGAGATATAAGCAGTATCAGTTAGTGTCACAGGCACTACAGCAGAATGTTCTTTATTATAATAAGCAACTGCTTGACTTATTAGATCCAATATTAGATCCCTTAGCCATTTGTTATGTCATCTGTTAATCATAATTAATGTACCTTTCATGTAAAGTCTGACCTCATAGGTAAATAGCAGAAAGCTGGAGAAAAATGGATAAGAATGCAGATGTGCAATAGGGTGTTAGTCTGTAATCATTAAAATGTCATTTTTATAGTACGAAAGCTTTGGAAGGAGTTTTTCTAAATGTGTTTCTTTTTCTCTTAATATTGTTATTCTAATGCAAATTGTATTTATCTTATCGATGCTAGTTTTTTAAGGCACCTATAAGTTTAGCAGTGGGTTATGATATTGAGAGGTGAAGTTTGCTGACAGAATGGTTGTCCCACTAGTACATCTGCATCTAGTAAGTGATGTCCTCATTTATTGCAGGAGAGCTTTTATGAGCGTCACTGTGATTTTTTCATTACTTTATGGCTTTTTTTTCTGTTGAGGAGTTGTGCTTTGAAGAGCAATGAATTCAATATAGCAATGCAGGGGAAAAGAGAGTGCTCTGGTTATTACAAAGAAAAAAGAAATAGGCTTAGTAAGAATATTCAATTTGATTTTGAAACACGAAATAATATGTCTGTTATTAAAGTGAGTGTAGAGATTCAATTGTAGCTTTCTATTGCGGTTTTCAGAAATGCCTAGAGGAAACAGAATCAGAATTCATTGTGAATATTTCTATTGCAGAAAATACAAAGACGCAGACTTTACAATTATATTCTTACTATCGAAGAGGATGAGTGAACTTAGAATAATGGATGATAAAGATGAGTGTATATAAGTTTAATATGCATGAGAGCAGTTGTGTTTCTGGGTCATTCTATGCTTCAGAAAAACTACACTGAAACTAAAATATCTATGGGCCAGATTTTAATCTTAGTTCATACGCTAGCTGGGTACATCCAGAGCAGTTCAGTTCATACAAAGTTGTACTTAATGCTGTTGGAACTGCAATATTACTTTTGTGTTTTAAATGTACTTTTCAGAAAGAAACCAGTTATATATCTGCTGTGGTAAATGCAGGGTTAGGGGATCATACATACTACAAAGTCATCCAACTTTCTGTTCCCAGAGAATTAATTACATCCCATTTCCATTTTGTCAGTGTCATTTCCCCATATCACATAGCAAATAGGAAAAACATCCTTTTTTTGGATTGATGTACCCTGCTTCCACACATTTCCTAATGGCTACCTATGGCAATTACATGAATTAAATCATTATTTCTTAATACAGAAAAAGATTAAGTAGCATACTCTGAGAAAAGCACATTCAGAGCCTTCTGTTATTCCTATAACCTATTCCTTCAGAGATGACCTATCATCTGCTACGTGCAAGTGGCCATAAGCTAATGGCAAATATGTTCCAATGAATGTTGGCTCTCACATGAGAAATTTGCTTTAGAAATTATATATAATTTTTTCTTTTCATTAACATTGAGTATGGGACTTTGAATTGTAATGAGGTCAAAGGCATGAGAAGTGATTTACAATGAGTTAAGGGACTTTTATACAAAGTAAATGAGTAAAATGAGAAAAAAATCCCATATTAAAAAATTAGTGGCTTCACCTTTGGAAAAATAATGATCATGCAGTATATGGCTTTCTAAGCAAATTATAAGTTAATATGTCTTTTATTTGCAGTGAAAGCTAATTAAACATTGACTTTGTAACAGACACTTTTTAAATCTGCCAGCATAGGTGTCACTTACAGAAATACATTAAGTGCTTCTACATAACAATCTAATTAAAAATTAAGAAGTGAGTTGCAAATTTATCAAGGCTAAGGATGTCATAGTCATAGAGATATGCGATAATATTACACGAAATTTACCACAGAGAGAGAGAAAAATGGCCAGAGGGGGCAACTATTCTGGAAAATTTGTGGCTCTGCAATGAAACTAGAGAAAGCCAGTTTAGAGCTGAAGGCAGGTTTGATTCCACTTGGATGTTGCGTACTTGCAGAATCAGGAGCTGAGAGTTTAACTCTGCTGGTTAACAAAGCATTATAACCTCAGGATCTGCAACTGCATTTCTGATATCCATACCATTTGGAAAAAGAGACAGGATAGGAAATTTTATCAAGTTTTTTTGGCACAGATGAGAAAAAAGCATCTAATACTGAAATACTGAACAAATGATGGCACTAGAGCAAGTCCTTTTGAATGAATGAGTGACAGAGGAATCCCTAATCATCGACTATGGAATTAACCGATTACAGCCAAGGTCAGACTTCAGTGTATGACTTAATGGAAGGGCATTTCAAGCCTAATAAAGGTCTTCTTGATAGTAAGAAGATGACAGATGGGGATGTTGTCATCTGAAGAAGGTGGAAGTACTTTGTTGAACCCAAGAGACTGACTCCCAGGAAACTATTGCATTGCAATTTATGGTTAGAACTGCAGCGGATAACTGAGTGTGGGAGAAAAGCCTGAGGTACTGAATGACTGAAGAGGGTGACCAGTCAGATGGCATTCTGGAAATGCCCCTTTTTTCAGCTGAAAGGACTAGAAAATCCTCTTCTTGTAATGACCAGATAAAAAATGCTCCATTGCAAAGAATCCTCTGCGGCCTGCGTGTTATTTATTTCTCCTTCGCAAATTGGTGCTTGCCTAGAAAAATCTTCTTATTGCAAATCTAATGCTCACACTTCAAAATGCTGAGTATTTGCTGCTGGTTTTAAAACCACTTCAAGTCTTCACTTAATACAAAGAAGATGGAAGGAAAATTTGATATAATTTATATCAAATACTTGGCTGTCTTATTAGTTAAATGTGCTTCACCAACCATCGGTAGTCTTTGTTCTGTGTAACTATTGATAGTCATGGTCACAAAAGCACCCTAAAACCCAAAGGAAGATTTATTCAGTAGGCTTATTGATACAGTGATGGTGTCCTAGCTCCTTCATTAAGTAGATTTTTTTCCCTCTTTCTTGTAGCAAGACCCTTTCTTTTCCTGGGATGGGTGAGCCCCAATTCAGACAGTGCAAGTAGAGACCGTAGGAAGTTATTTTTGCTTAACTCTTTAATCTCACATATCAAGATAAGAACCTGCAGAGCGACATTAAGGCATCAAAGTGGAAAAAAAAGGGAGGAGGGCACGTGATGTACACAGATATGGATCTTAATTTCTTTTGCTCAAACAATTTGCTGAAGAAGACATCCTTTTCTGCCTGTTTTCTGTGCTTGGTAATACAGTAGCTCAGTCTAATCACCCACTGCCAGTGCAAGAACTCAGATTTTGGAGATACTTGACTCTATTTTGTCAGTAACAGGAACAATGCAATTTGTAGGGGGAAACGTTTATAAACTTGAAGGTGGTTGTGTTTTTTGGAAAAAGTCAATAAGTTGTGTTGGATCCTTGGTGTGTACATATCATTCATGATCAAGTCAAAGTTAACCAACCAAAATTACCTTAACAATACTGTTGTGTCATTTTGAGATACTGAGTGCTTAGCAAAATCAGGAACACACAAAGAGTAAACTCTGCAAGATGATGCAAAGAGAGATTTCTGAATTATATCAACAGTGAGGGGCAGACCAAACCCTCAGCTCAAGGAAACCATGAACATCTGCAGGTGGATTTGAAGAGTACAAATGAAGTAAAATATTATTTAGGGGAATTTAAAGTTGATTGGTAACCATGACAAAGTAATGTAGCTGCAGTGACACTGGGAAATCTTGCCAAGTAAACAGAAATCACCCGCTTTAATTTTCTATGTGGACCAAACCCATTATTATGATCTGTACTTCCCAAAGCTTTTAATCCATTGTCCAACTATAACATAAAATAAATTATGGTTATTCTTTGTGTGGTGAAAGCTTCTGTTTACGTTTTGTCCTTCTGGAAATCAGCTGCAGATGAAGCACTTAGTAGAACTATAATATTAACTTGTTTTTAAAACTTAGATCAACAGCTTAAGATTTAGAAATATATAGTTATGGCATTATTTATTAGAAGTGATCGTGTAATTTAAGACGTTAACATCACTTTTGGTTACATCGGTACATAAAGTAAGTCCTTTAACATACACATGTACATGTGCACAGGTAAGTTATAGACAGTGAGATTGCATTTACTGAGATGTGTTCTACTATTATGTTTCCTCTATTAACTGTTACCACATCACATAAAAATAAAACTCACCATAGCAATGCTTTAGCCCTGGCTACACAACTGGAAGCCTGTAAATATTACTTAAGTTACAGAGTCTTTTGAGGTTGGATTTTGTAGGCCCCAAAGGAGAACCTGTGGTGGTACCATAAGCTGTGCTTTCCTATGCTCTGTAAGTGATGCAAGGAGCTGCTACAGATGCAGATGTGTACGCTGTGGAGTGATCTGGAGCTCTGTGAATGAAATGTGCATGGCAATAGCAAAGGCAAGATCAGTAGTTATAAACAGTACTATATAGGGAGAGAGAGAAAGCATTTTCTGGTCTCAGGGCCATCTCTACACCTCTAGATGAAACAGCCTTCAATCCAAGCCTGGAGAAAACTGTGATTTTTGAAAAAATAGAGCATACAAGAAAAGATACAGAGCTTCTGTTTCTTATGCCATTCAACAAGACTTAGAAGGAAATGCAGACAGAATTAATGGTCATTACCTGATGAAAACCAGACATCCTTGGGAATAGGCTCATATAGTCCAGGATAAGGCTAAATGCAATTAAAAGGACTCCACTGAGGCCAAAATGGCAGAGGAGCAAGAGGAAACAGATGGATCTTGAACTATGGAATCATCATCATGAGGAAAGACTTTTTTTTTAAGTAAAAGAAGTTTTAAAGTTTTTTAATTAAAAAAAAAAAAAAGTCTAGGTTAGGTAGTTAAAACATAAATGTATTTCCCTAGAAAGCATAAACAACTGTTAAGAAGAGACAGTGAGAATCACTTTATTATCACTTTATTGTTTACTTGTAAAGAAGGAATTGGTGTTACTTTCAAAGTTATTTTTCTTGAATAGTTTAGTTAAAGAATGGTTGATCCATTTTAAAGTGATTGAGTATTTACAATAGTTGTTTCATCTGCAGTTCATTTTTTAGGGGGAGAATTTAAAACTACCTCACCTTAGATTTCACTAACAAAAGTATTTTAATGTTACTCCTTTGTACGCTAATCCTATAATCACTGTAAAAATCAAGTACCATATTCTCCTTTACCAATTTCATTTACACACTTCAAGAATCTTTTGCAATGTATCTTACAATATAACAGGTCCTTCATCTGCCTAAAAATCCAATTCAGGTGTTCATTCTAAGTTTCCATCACTTACACTGCTGCAGCATGTGGGTGCATAAGGCCTCTCTACCCAAGCTTGTGGTAGAAGCAAGAACAGTTGTGTAGGTCAGAACAGTGCATTTGCTATAGTAACTATCGGTGGAGTGAAATACAATTAGCCTAATATCTATGCTGAATGAATAGGTGGTTTCACTTAAGCTTAACACAGGAGAAAACACTATAAAATTATAATTACAAACCATGCGGCTCAGACGAGAAATGAAGTGAACCTTTTTTTGTGGTGAGAAGGTTACTGGTACTTATTTCTAAAGGCTACACATGGGAAAGAAAGGTTGTCAGAATTACTTTTGAAAAGCTTTATGAATTTGCTTCTGATAAGTAAATGGCAGAGGAACAATACAATTTAGTAACTTATCCAGTAGATTAGGATTCACAGGCTACTCAGAAGTTTCGTCCTCAGGCAAGACCTGTAGTAGTTTCAAGGAAATGATTTATGCATGGTAATAAATGTTACTGCTCAATCTGTTTGCTTGTTCAATGGTTAAAATCCCAAAAGAAAAGTCTATCTCAAATTAGGACTGGCATGCATTATCTGTCAGCTTTATATAGTACTGTAAAATCATACAGCTGACAGAAATATTAGTAGAATGTTTTATAGATTTTTGAATGAGATGAATCCTTGCTTTGCTGAGAAGAAGTGATGAGGCTGTGGTGCTGTGCTACACGAGTAAAGTTGCATGTAGATGAGTAGTTTCACTCAGGGGTTCACTGCAAATGAACATCTGGACTGCATATTGAGTCCATGTGTGCAAATGAGATCAGCCCAAATAATGACCAGAATCACTCAGGCTTCAGCCTATATGTAATATACACTGGTACTGATTTGTTAGACAACCAGAATTGGCAGCACCTTGCATAATTTGGCACCAATTGACAAAGATTAGAGTATTTTGGGCCCTGAATGGTTATTAATTTGAATGCCCCCTCCCAAAATATTTTGCAAAGTAAAATCAGCTGTGGCTTATTTGCCCCTGCCCCCTCCTTTTCATACCAGCTCTAATTGTTTTAGACAAACAAGTGAGCTTGCGGCCTGTTCACTTTACACAGGAAGACATGAATTCTTTGATCCATACAATATTCTCTAGTTCAACCTCGGAGCTATTTACTAAGGAGATTTATTTGCAGACAGACAGTAAAGCAGTTCTTTACAAATGGAAATGAGTTCAGATTCTTTGATTTTTTGGCTCAAGTTTCTCCCCTGCTGTAGGAGTTACATCACAAAAGAATTAATAGGTACCTTCGCTGGGTTCTTGTTTATTGGAGAGTAGCACAAATAACAGAGTGGAAATTGCCCAGATGTTGTAAAGGTTTTTTGAGTAGTGTAACACCTCTGGATCTGCGCCGGGAATCAAACAATACTGCCATGGTTATAGGTTTCAGACTAGACTTATAATTCAGACAAGGCTTGCTACAGCTCACCAGCCTTTTGAAGAAAACTGTGCTCATTTTCAAATCACTTGAACCAAAAAAAACCTACCAACCCCCCCCCCAAAACTAAAGACACAAAAAAGGCAAACGAAAAAAAGCACTACATTAAATTCAAATTAATTTCACCTTTTGTTTCTCTGGATTCCAGATTCATGGTAAAAAAATGGGTTGGATCAAACCTCAAGGAGATGTTTGCACAAAGTTCTACAGCGTTTACTTTCACACAGCTGCAGGGGGGGCACGCTGTCATTTTTCTAGCAAATGTTGTCTTAGTATTTTGGATTAAGAATAGGGAGGCAGGCAGTCTGGTGAGTCCTGAAAGTTCCTCTGTCTTGCTCTGGGTGAAATGAATGTAAAGCAACTGAAGCCAGTGAAACTGCAGGGATACTGAATTGCCGCATGGGAGAGGAGGATTTGGCATTCCTTTAGTTTTGATCTCCTTGTGTATCACATGGTGCTTCCTTTATCCATTATATTCAGGATTGGCTTTATTGGCCCTAGGAAGAATCAAGATTTTACAGTATGTTCTCCCAAGAATGGTTTTTATATTTTGACATGAATGAATTTTAATTGTTCAGTAATTCAGTGCAATCCAATCTCAAAGGCTCTATCGTTCTTTTTAGGGATTAGTTCTATAAATTGTGACTTATTGTACGTTTTAGGAACACAGAGCACTTTGGGTGAAAAAGTAAGGAAACTGAAACCCCAGGTGGAAATTAAATAGGCAAAAAGTAATTACCTGGTCAGGTCAGGAGGGTTAACCCTCTCCTGTCACAAGTGTGAGGGAATCTTTAATGATCACAGGTGGTGGAATATTTTCCTGACTCAAACCAGGAGCGAGACATCCAGCAGACAAGCGGCCCCTGATACCATGCTGGGACGCTAGTTCAGTGCTGACCCAGGACATCATCCATTTCTGTTGAATTGCCAGTGATTTCAGTCGTGTGAGACCAGAAAACAGGCAGAGAATCTTAGCGTATCTCTAATGCCATATCCTGCTGGGTGTCTCAGCATCGCCTGGCGATCTTTCTATCCAGCTCTTGCCCCTGCCTGACCTTGCATCGCTTTTATGTTCCAGTGAGATCAAACAATGTGGCACAGGGTGACAGGGATGTTTGTTTTACTTCTGTGAATGGGCATAGCTTATGATTCATATGGTTCATGGGCCTGTGCTGTAGGAATAACTGTTTGGTACAGAGAAGGGTGGTAGGTGTTGGTGATCTGACTTGCCTTGCGAATCTCTAACATCTATGATTCATCTGTTCTGGGAAAATGATGACAATATTATCAGGGATCTTTGAATACAAAACACATTTTATCCTAACTAAAAGGCAGGTTTTGCCAGCTGTTCTTACTGCATTCCTAGGGTGCTTTTCCTAAAATAAACTTACGCTGTGTGTGCATAAAAATATGTGAATCTGCCTGAAAAAATTTTTCTCATGTGCTGCCTAAATTAAAATCTCTGTGTAAAGCCATGGCACTTGTGATTCTGCTGGAGAAATTCAAATATAGAAGAGATACTGCATATATCTGCAATTTCCCCTTCCACTACTGTTATCTAGTTTGAGAATTTTATTAATGACACCTAACTGGCATAAATTTCAGCCAGTGGGGGAGTCCAACATTTCTGTGAATGCTTGTGCTGTGTGGTTAACATCAACCTGCCCAGAAAAGGACAAACCAAAGCACTGTATTGCACTAGCCATATTAGAAGAACAAAGTCAACCCTTAAAACCTCTTGCTACGCTGAAGTAATGTAAGAAGCAGGCTTTCTGTGCTATGATGGTGTTCGACAATGAATCACTAAACCCTCTTCTCCTCTGTCATCTCAGTATTCAGTTCATTATGCTTTGTGACAAAGAAAAAAAGACAAGCCTTTGTTCTTCATAATGTTTGTATTGCTGATGTGTTGTTTGTAATCAGCAGTTTGTTTCTTTGAAGGGGTGTATTTCAATATATGGACATGCCTTGCTGTGGTTGATATTTTCTTTGGCTTGTTTGTTTTTCATAATGAAAATGTCTTTTCATGTGGGATTTTCTTGCCTTTATCTCTTTTCTTATTTAATGAATGCCTCACTAATGCTGGAAAATGACAATATAAAAATGAGATTTTTTAAAAAATGCTAACAAGGATTAAAAGAGGTATGTCAGTTTAGAATATTTAGAAGTGATTTATAGATGTAACTTATAACATCTTAAGCATGGAAATATCAATTCCTGGGTGTTTGCATCCAGAAGATTGGTTAGACTAGTTTAATGGCTACAGGATTTCCATACACTAAATCCTGAATCAAACAGCTGCAGTCTGATTGTGCTAGAACATATCTTTTTAAAGGTAGCTGGTTCAGATATAAATCCCCAGTGGTTTAGGTGTGTAGATGTAAACCTGGACTTGGTTACAGGAGAGTTTAAGTGAGCTTCAGAGCAGACTCAGTTGCATAATCAGAGCCATTAACACTATGATGATGCTTCTCTGTGGCAGAGGGGGTATTTGTTTCCATCGTATTCCCCAGGGGTTATCCAAGATCGTGGCCCCTGTGACATTGTAAACTCTTCATAGCTGCTTCCTGTGATAAAGTTCGCCAGAAACAGTGTGACAGTGATACCATCAGCAGCAGTATCGCTGCGCAGTACGTCCCATTGCAACTCCTCCCAAGGAGAGTTTGCTGTCCAACTCCAGGTTGCTGTGTGTAATTCAAAACAGAAAGAGTTGCTTCATCCTCTTGAGATTCTTGAGTGCTGTCCCTTGGTTGTCATCATCTGCCCAGCCTGTGCCAAATAACCATTTCTGTAGTTGTTTTCTTCAAAAGCACCCATGAAGGAGTTTTTGTTTGGCTTTGCTTTTCTTTCCTTAAAGAAGTCTTTCAGCAAGATCTGAAGAAATGAGACTGGCTTAATTGTTACATGATGAGAAATGGTGTGCATATATATATTGAGAGAGATAAAACAGAAGAAAACCCCAAAAGTTGCAGTTGTGGTTCTAAATGCAGAGTTTCCAAAATTTGTGGGGTGTGGAGAGAAATGGGGAGCAATAACTTTCAGCAGACTTTCTAAGGAATTTATCTTCTGGCACCAGATGCTGCTTGGACCTGTGTCCTTGCAAAAGTCACCCAACCCTCTATTTTAATTTTCCATTCAGAGTATGCCATTAAAAATATGTCCTTCCTCAACTGCATGAAGAAACCTGGTGTCTGCATAGTTCTTTGTTGCCGTTTAAGGGGGTGGGAATTAACTGAATTTTTGACTCCACTTTCTGATCAGATTTTTAACAACAATTTAATGCCTCTTTTGCAAACTGTTACTGCTGTGAGGACGTGTGTGGGAGCTCTTCACCTCCCAAACAAGTCCTGACATGAAGGCTTCTGCTAGCCACTTCTGACAAGATGGCGGGTGGTTATTTTTCAGTGTTAGAAATAGCACCACACTAACTGCTATGCAAGGGATCTGTGTCCATCTGAAGGTAATCTGCAGGGGATAATAGCATCTCTCTTAGCAGCCTTCTACCAGATATCTGTTGTCTCCTCCTAAGAGCTCAGCTTAAACGTAAATTTTTTCCCCCCTCTGTGTGTATGACCAGAGCTGCTACTGGATACACTAATACTTGGGATACTAAGGAGATTTGAAAAGAATGCCCCAAGTATGATGATCAGATGCTAATGACTGAAATCAGGAAGGAGTATCATCTCCGTGCTAGAGCTTGAGCTAGATCTTGAGAGACATTTCATTCCTGGCACCACTCTCACCAGGAGTTTCCAAATGATCTGATGTTACAAGCCATTATCAGCTGCACTGGCAGCCCCAGCTCCCAGCTGCTTGCATGTGCAGGAGGAAGCACTCAGCAGCTCAAATGTATTTGTTTACCAGTCTCTGTGGTTTGCGTGTTCCATGTGGAGAAGCCTTAGGCTCTGTTGCAGTGATTAGGGATCTGTGTAGGAGCTGTTGCTGAAATTTTGGGGAGGAGAAGAAAACACTTTGTCCTTTTACTTTTTATGCTAGAGGTTTTCCCACTAAATGATTGCTCTTCCCACTATTTCTTATGCTTCTGTCTTAGAAGTTGAAATCCGGTTTTAGAAGGTCAAGATTTGTTGCGCTGTTCTAGAGGGAGGCTGATGCTGCTGGAGCACATGGACAGGACAGACATCTCATAAGCTTTCAGACAGGAAGACTGGTACAGAGCTATTCAGAATGGCCAAACCCTGTAGGTTCCAGCACTTGTTCAGAGCTGAGTATTTCTGATACAATTTGAGGTTTAAGTTCACCCATTCTGAGTGGTCAGCTGCCTTCAAACACAGCTTTCATTGATACTGAGATTCCTAAAATCTGCCTTAGTCCCCTTATTTTTGGCAGCCAAGTCCATTCCTTAGTGCAGCTGTAAAGTTGCCCTGCAACTCTTTCCTCTATACTGGAAAAAATAGTATAGCCTTTCCTTTCTTCTCTGCGTTACCATCCCTGCACCTGCTAGGAAGCACTATGGGCGAGAGTGCATTACAACTCTGTGCCTTTCAACTTTCTAGGGATGGCAGCCTTTCCCTTACTGCCACCTTCTACCATAAAATAGCTACCCATGTAAACTGATCGTTTATTTTGGTATGTTATGGCCTGCTTAGAGAACTAGAAAACTGGACCCTGACTTATAGAGAACTCGGCTGCAAAGTGAGGAGCTGAACCTCGAGCTGTCTGCTGAATGTTGTGTGCAAGTCCCTCCAACCTCTCTTGCACCTTTTTCACTGTACATATGAAGAGTTTCAGATACCCTACAGCCTTGGGCATGTTGGGAGCTTTGCTTTATATCCTGCTCAGACCAGGTAGAGGGCCAACTTTGTAGGCAGGTCTGTTGTGATAGTTGCTCACAGCTGGTCCTGTGAAGTATGTCCCTTTTCCTTGCCAGATGCTCTGTGCTACCAAATAAGGGGAAAACATGTGTTTCCCAATGCTGTGATAAGTCAGAGGTATAAGTTACAGCTTTACCATATTGAGAAAGGAATGCAAACTGTACCCTTCTCTATCAGCACAGAAAATGTTAACAGGATTGAGCTATCAGGCATGGCAGTATTTACTGAAGCAGGCTACATCACTGTGTGGGGAAGTAATTGAGGGCTTCTTTTTGTCTTTTTAATTTGCCTTTTGCAATAAATGGATTTTGTTAGTTAGATTTTTGATTAGATACAATTCTGTGTTTTGTGCTCTGCTTGGCCAAAGCATCTCATGAATGAATCCAACAAGAGGAGAGGAGAGGAGAGGAGAGGAGAGGAGAGGAGAGGAGAGGAGAGGAGAGGAGAGGAGAGGAGAGGAGAGGAGAGGAGAGGAGAGGAGAGGAGAGGAGAGGAGAGGAGAGGAGAGGAGAGGAGAGGAGAGGAGAGGAGAGGAGAGGAGAGGAGAGGAGAGGGAGAGGAGAGGAGAGGAGAGGAGAGGAGAGGAGAGGAGAGGAGAGGAGAGGAGAGGAGAGGAGAGGGAGAGGATTTTATCAGTTCATTTTAGTTAGCCTCTGCTTTTTCATGTGTTTTTCCAATTTCTGTGAACAGCAGAATTTACTGTATGTAATATTAAATTATCCAAAACAGGGGGACAAGGGAAAGTAAAACTAATGATAACTAGTAATCTATTCATCAACTTACTGTTAGTTTCATTTTTTCCATTTTCAGCATTCTTTTTTTCTTGCTTTGGTTGCAGCGTCTTGTCTTAATGGAGTAAACACCTTATTTTGTTACCATGCTATCCTAAAGTAGGAAATGAGCTTAAAAAAAGACTTCTTAACTGAATCAGTTACGCACTATGTTGCTAAGTTTCTCATTTTCAGATAGCAATTAAATAAATAAAAACAGAAACAGTGACTGGCACTCAGAAACTCAAATCACCATGAAATCTGAAGTATTTCCTTCTGCCAAGACTTTGGGAGACTCTGTTAGCCTGCTTTTTATCTTTACTGAAAAAAAAAGCTCATCAAAAAGCCAGGAGAAAGTTTAGAAATTTAACATCAGGCCGTGTTGCCACATGTTTTCTACAGAAGCAGAGGGCTCTCAGAAATGCTCTCCTGGATGAATGTCAGTCACCCATGTAACTCGAAGGTACCTTTGATGGTACCAGTGCTGTGCCCCGAGGCCTAGAGGGAGCCTTATACAGTCAATAATGGTTAATGCAACGGATATGTGGAGAGCAGGAGTTACTTTTTTAACCTGTTTCGCAGGTGTCCTTGTCACAAAGAGAGCAGGGATCGGGTGCTCCTTGCTCAGCTGGAGCCACAGGCTGCGTGGAGTGAACATCCGTGGGCTGTCACACATCACTGAGAAAGAACCTTGCCATCTCTTGCTTTCTTCCAGTTTCTTTCTGTAAACCCCTTGTTAGCACAGGGAGGGTGTAAATGATACCCCATGTGCTGCAGTGGCTCTCGCTCCACTGGGAGGCAGTGCTCCAAGGAGTGCCAAGCTGCAGTGTCACTCTTGGCATTGGTCCAGCTAGGGTGATGAGCTCTGGGATCCCACTGAGCCTCTAGAAAGCTTCTGTACTGTGGTGGCCCACCATCAGCACAGTGCCTCTCTGGGCAAGGCCACAGCTTTTCCACCTCCAGCAGGACCTTCAGCAGCAGATGTGGTGGTTGGCCTGTCTCTTTGACTGTCCATCTGCTGAATGGTTTGGTTTGGAGAAGCAGGAGAGAGAGAGACGGGGAATCCTTAGAAATCCAGGGATGTAACACAGCATAAGGTTGCAGATGTGCTGATGGATGGTGCAAAGAAAGCATTTTCTTTTTGAACTGTCAGCACTGTCTGTGGCTTGACACAATATTTTATCTTTATTTTAAACTTTTTACTCATTATTAAAATATTTAAATTGGCTGGTGTGAAATCCTGTAGGAATAATAGGAGTTTATTTCAGGGCAGCGGTGCTTAAAAGAACCCCATAAGCATTACCATGTACGGAGGCGGCAGGGTATCAGTCCAGAGGAAAACTCACTGTCAGTTCAAATGTAATCCATATGTTAAAGCTATAGAAAGTGTTTGTTGATCTGATGTTTTGGCTAATGTCAAGGAATGCTCTCTCATGGGAGACCTAACTTTCATGTAATGATGAGTGCTTTACTGGAGAAATCTTCAGGGGTGACGTGGGGCTTGGAGTAGGGTTTTGAAATTATGTGACATTTTGCCAGGTAATGGCATTAGTTAATTTGGGGAGCAGTGGGCAATGATAGTGACCCCTTCTCACACACGTCCACAAACTCACATTAAAACATAAATTAAAAAACCACGTAAACTGCCCCAACAATGGTCTAGCGAATAGGGACATGTATCTGCTGTAAGAATGGGTGTGCCACATGATTGCACCTTCGGAAAACAGGAGACGACAAACCCTAAATGCAAGGCTGTATTTCCTAGGAAAGCAGACAGGGAGGCAACTCGGCCATTTCTTGCCTTTCCTGCTGGTATATCACTATAGCATCAAAGGGCTAGAATCCCATTTAGATGAAAATATGAGTGGTTGAAATACAAAGGCTGAAAAAAACTTTTTTTTCTTCTATTTTTTCATATAAAATATTACTTATAATCTATGTTCAATTTTGCTTAGTTCTAGATCAGACTTAGTTAAAAGGAATGGAAAATCGGTGCTGTGGAGAAAAGGAGGTGGTTGTACAAGGGGCAAGCGGGTTTTGGGCTCCTGAATTTCTGTCTGTGGTACAGTTTCTTTCTCTGAAAATCAGAGTAGAGTTAAGCAGGCTGGGATCAAGGCCAAATTTTCAGAACAGCTCAGGGACACCTAGATAAGTTGTGAGATTTTGGTTTGTGTTCTGTTCCCAGGTACAAGACAGGCAGATTTTGGAGCTGAGCTGAGCTGAGCTCATCACAAATGCAAGTCCATACCAAAATCTTTATCCAGGCAATTGTCAGTGATCAGTGAGAGGCTGTTCTGGTAAAAGCAAGCACAAATATGGAGTGATAAGTCTTTTTATTCCTGAACTAAAGAAGTATTACACTGCATGAGACTGTCCGGTCTGGCAAAACGATTGCAGCATTGAGGATATATCACTTTGGGGTTTTGTCCATCCTGGCTAGTTATAAATGTTCTCCAAGGATGGAGAACTTCAGTACATTTTTTCTTGGACAGGGAGATAACTTGAAACATAGATCAAGTGATAAGCAAAGTTTTTGATGGGAGGTGGTGATTGCTCTTAAATCTCAGCAGTGATGAAGCTTGGCACTTATGGTTTGGGATAACAGCGAAATAAATTATTCAAGCAACTTTAGCCAAACTTTTTTTTTTTGGTTTTGTATATCGTGTATCTTACATACTTGCTTCTGCTGTGAATTCCAGTAATAGAAAAGCGTGCTAATTTTTGCCAATCAACTTGATTACATTTGACACAGTAGATTTGTGCAATAATTTCTTTAAATGAGTTTCACTTTAAAAGGAAGGAAATCCTTAAACAGATCATCAGCAGTCTGTCTATGTCTTCAACAAATTCTGTGGGAAACTGCTGGAAAACTGATGATGATGAATATTTATTTATTTTTGTTACCATTGTTCCCTTTAAGCATACATTTCTCTTTTTCCTATGAGTTGCATGTTAGAAAAAGCATTTGTTCTCCAGAGTGTTTACTGTCTATACAGTATTGCCTGAGAAAATCGCCAGCTCAGTAAATCCTGTCAGATAATGTTTGCTGTAAGTTCTAGCTGATTCAAACTTTTTGCTGTAAAAACAAGTGAAACAGACTCAAGATATCACACTAAAATGTTAGTGTTAATATTGTACCTTCTTTCTTAACTTCCATCTCAAACTACATTTATAACAGCGTATCTGTAATGGAGTCTCAAACAAATAAAGAATATAACCAAATGAAAAGCTTGTCCAAGCACATTATGGCAAACATCTTACAAAAGTGGCGTCATAATTTTAGTACCCAACTTAAAGAAACTTTGGATGAGTTTTGTACACTCACATATTTAACAGTCTAAAGTTTATTAGGAGATGTTTAATATACTGTATTATGCTAAATAATATTCTAGAGCTGGTCAAGGGAGGTGGTTGTCCCACTCTGCTCTGCATTGGTGAGGCCCCACCTCAGGTACTGTGTGCAGCTTTGGGCACCACAGGATAAAAAGTACATTGAACTACTGAAGAGTGTCCAGAGGAGGCCACAAAGCCAGTGAAGTGTCTAGAGGGGATGTCGTGTGAGGAACAGCTGAAGTCCCTTGGTCTGTTCATCCTGGAGAAGAGGAGGCTGAGAGAGGATCTCATAGCTGTTTACTGCCTTCTCACAAGGGAGGGAGGTGAAACAGGTGCTGATCTTTTCTCTCTTGTGACCTGTGATAGGACTAGAGGTAATGGCAGGAAGATGTGCCAGGGGAGCTTTAGTTTGGGCATTAGGAAGAGGTTCTTCTCCCAGCTGGTGGTGTAGCACTGGAACAGCTCCCCGGGGAAGTAGTCACGGCACGGAGTCTGCCATCATTCAAGAAGCATTTGGACAATGCCCTCAGTCACTTGGTGCAAGTGTTGGGAGTGTCTTATGTACGGATGGGAGTTGAACTGGACGGTCCTTAATGGGTCCTTTCCAGCTCGGGTGATTCTATGATTCTGTATATTTCACCTTCTCATTTATGTTGATGTTTGACATTGTTGCTCTTCTAAATAGAAAAAAAAAGCCCAAAAGATTTTAACTTTGTATTCTCTTTGGGTATTGACTTTGGATATTTTTGCATGTTCTTAATACAACTGTAAAAGTGACATTCATTATCATCTTAGGTTTACAAGTATTGTGCCACTGTGACATTAAGGGATCCATTCAGAATATTAAGTACAGTAACAGTGTTAGAAGAAGAAAGAAATTGTTTTTATCAAGTCTGCATTTTTATTCAAAATACAGGGAAGCTGCTGCTTGTTTTGTGATGTTACCATTCTTGCTATTCCTGTTCCTTCTTGAAGCATGAATCATATCTATGTCATGGCATGGATATTTCAGAAAGACACCCCAAGTAAAGGAAGTTGAGGATCCTCTACTGCAAACAAAACAAATTTGATAGGAAAGAAAATTAAGATATGCTTTCCTGAGCAATAGTAGTTTATTGAAAGGTAGTTCATGGTAATGTTATGTGTCATTTTTAAATTCTTAGTAGAGAAATTGTAGTAGTGTCCAAATTATGCTAGGTGCTTCTCGTAACATGGCTCCCCACAAAACTGCTGAATTTTTATCCAAACTGACTAGCTCTGAAAGGACAAGAGCCTAAAAGATGGTTCTTCCTCACCTGTGAATCACTTGCCCACATTCTTCTGGAACATCCTTCTCTAACCAATACAGATTTTCCCGTGCTTAATCCATGTTTCATTTGCTTTTTCTACATCATCATGATGCTGCCCACAAATTTCTCTGGTACAATGTGCAACTCCCTGTTATGCCATCAATGGGAAACAGATCCATCATACAACTGAAGTTAAAATCACACATGGGTGTCCCAATTCATTATGCGTTACGACTCAGGTTTCTCTGTTGTGGGTCGTTTCTTGAGAGCTGAGTGAAAAAAAAAATCTCTTTTCTTTCTCTTAAGTGGTTAAAAACATTTAATGAGAAAGAGAAGTCCCATTGAGGCAGTCTGAGGTTGATAACACCATTACTGAAACTGCAGGTTAGTATGCAAATGTCTGAAAATATGCCTAAGTCATATCAATTTATCTGCTACTAATAAAGTGTCATCACACAACTTGTCCTCTCCACTCTTTGTCCTGATTCCATAGGCCATGTTAAATGATGATTTATTGCCCATACTTTGCACAAGTAGTTCAAATTACGGTCTGGGTGGTGTCTATGAGTGCCTCCACTTTCTGCATGTCAGGGTCAAAATGCAAGTTCCCAGCATATAAGTTTCTGAGTTGAGTCACTGTTTCACCATGCAGAAATCTGATTATTTTCCTAAGTACCCATTTTGCTTTCCTGCTCTGCAATGAGTTTTGCTTTGTCTCCCCGTTGTGATTTGTAACAACTCTTAACGTATTATATCATGTTTTTTGTAGACTGTAAAGCAGAAAGTATCACAATTTTGATTTGGTGCCACCCGTCAGGAGAAGAAAAGCAAGAAAATCCTGACCATAGGTCCTATATGACAAAATGTTGGAGCACATTTTGACTGATAAACATAAACAGAAGTTGGTTTATGGACAACTTTTGTGAAACAACATCTCAAACCATTTTGGCTCTTGGCGATCTTGTTTTGCTAATGATGTACCAATAGAAACAAAGGCTATATCTGTTCCTGTCATCAGGAACTCGTAATAAATAGAGACATATAAAGATTTGCAATGGGAACTGTGTGGGATTTTTGAGGCAGGGGTGGATCTTGTTTTGTTGGGTTTTGTTGATGTGATTTTTTTTAAATGAAGAGTGTCTGTGTTAATCGCTTATTCTCTGGTTTAAGTTATATAGAAATCAATGGAAAGAGTTGCTTACAGAAAAGCAATAGCTGGATGAGATGTTCCATGATGGAGCTAATGCTTAACTTTTCTATGCTTTGGTTCTCTTAGTGAACTCCTATCTTCAAGGCAGATTGAAAACTGAACCTTGAGCTTTCATAGAAAAGAAGGTTAAGCACTGAAGCCTCTGATTTAGCTTACCTTTATCTAAGTCTGACAGGGGTAAATAATAGTCACCAAACTGCTGAATAGGGTAGTGAAAGTCCATGAAGTCTTTTAAATGAGGTAAAATATCTATCATGACAGTGTGCTTATATTTGCTCCTGTAGAATGTTTCATTTTCTATTATTAGATATTGATGCTGCAAAACAGATATACTTCTGCTGCCACAAATATTGATTTATATATATATGTGAATTATACGCGCACACACACATATATATGTGTTTAACATTTTGTTATAGAGGTGGTTTTGTACACACGCAGCAATTTCTCAACTGTAGCATCCTAAGAGTGCTACTGGTCCTTTGCTCCAGCACGGGCTTTTGTTTAAGAAAGCAATCATTGATATTCGAAACACATCGCCATCTTGTATCAGGCTGAAAGTCTCCCTGATTTCACCCTGCCCTGTGTCCAGACTCAGATGCTTCTACAGAGGCTAGAGGGACTCACCAGCAGGCAGTTGTGGGGAAATGCCACTGAGGCTGTGTCGTGGTATTGACCCGAGACCGCAGATTTCCATGGTTAAGTTGCATCTTGTACTGAGTGCTATGTAAATGCATTGCTCTGCTTTAGAGAGAGCCTCTATCACACCAACTCCTGTGTGAAGTGGGCCTTTATTATAGCATATTTTGTTGTCAAGTGTTTTGAGCTTTTCTATATTCCTAAAAAAAAGACTGCTAGGAAAACAGTGGCTATGTATATCCCAGTATGGAAAATGGTCCTAGGCATCATCCCATGCCACCGAGGCCAACTCCGTATTTTAGTAATATTAAACTGCCTCAGCTTCCAGAACAAGGTAGCTGCATCCATATTGCCTTTTAGGGGTGGTCCTGGATTCATACTAACACCTGAGAATTATTTTTTGCTAGACAGAATAGGTGTCATCCCATTGGGTTTTTTCGTCACAGCTGAATAATGTAGATAACCAAGCTGCAGTGTCTGGAAACATTTCCTGGCTCTGTCTAGAGGAGAGTTAGCCAGTGGATTTATCGTCGCCGTAGAATTTATACAAGTCTCGCATAAGTTGGTGGGATTTAAAACTGCATTGCTCCATTTGAATCATGGTCACACAAAAATTTCATTTATTTCCGCTTGTTATGTAGTATAAAAATGCACATAACCAAACATAAAAACATCAAATAAAACTGCTGTTAAGAAAACATGCCATTTTTGAGTCAGTGGTGATCTTGTGATTAATGGAGGACAGATTCTGGTCAGGTTGAGGAAAAAGTCAGTGAATTCATAGGTGTAAATGAGCAGAGTAATGGGGGTGAATCGGGATAAGGATGGAAAAAATGTGTACTTTTTATGGAGTAATTATGTACACGAGCACATTTTCCATTCCTGTTTCCCCTATTCTATGCTTTAATTTTTCTTGACATTGGATCCATTATGTTATCGTATGAGTTTCGTCACAGAAGTAAATAACAGCTTGTTTCCTTGGGAGCGATTGAAAAACAGAGTAAAAACAGCACTTACTGTTTTTGAAAGTTGTCAGATTGTCATGGCAGTGAAGTGTTGCATCATGTTGTCATGACAACTCAAATTATAAAAACTGATTTAAAAGAGAAATAAAAGCACTCTTCAGTGATGACAATCATTTAACTTTAAAGGTTTAGGCTTTTACTTTCTATCTCTTATTCTACCTCTCATGATTTTTAAGAAATGGTCAGTATTCAGGACTCTCACCAGGTCAAGACTTGCAATACACAGTGACTCAGGGAGCTTTTTTTTCTTTTTCACTGAGACAGAGAGAATGCAGGAGCTGAAATGTGGAGGCAAGCACGTTGCTGGAACAAACCATCACCATCCAGAACTGGGGGCAAATCAGAATGGGATAAAAAGGTGGTTTTTTTACCTTTGTGCCTTTGCACAATTTCCTTTCAAGCAAATTGTTAAAATATATATATCAAGGTAAATGTGTACTACATCCTCTGGGTTTGTCAGAGATAAACTGCAGTGAGACTGTAGCATGCTTGTCCTGTTTAGAGATTCTGGTGGAATTTCAAGAGCACTCAGCAATGACCTGTTTGTGTTTCTCCATCAAAATCAAGGAGCATTTACTTACTGTGCGAATGGCTAGAGAGCAGAAGTAGGTTAGTGCTGACCGCTTTTGAAATCCCATTCTCTCTGCAGAGTGTGCTCAGAATGAGTCAGACTGTTTTAACAGAAGGTGGAATTGAACCTCAGTACCAGGATAAAATAAACAAACAAAAAAAAGGTAAATTGTGCAGTTTGTCAGTTTGTGTGAAACAGCTGTCACCAAACACAAAATGCTGACATAAACTGCAGAGTTGAAGCAAACCCCCTTGTTCTGTGCAAGGTCAAGGAAAATTTGATTTATCACCGTGCATTGGGCTTGTATATGTTATAACACAGCTTTGTGCAATCATGTTCTTGCCTTTATGGAGAGAAGGGTGTTTGTATATGTCTGTACAGTCATTTCTGCTCCTCCTGCTCTTACCCAGCAACTTGTCATCATTTCAGCCTGTTTCAACCAGATTTTACAGATGTGCAGAGATAATGTTCCTGGGAGTTTCAAGGAGACAGGCTGCAATGTGAAGAGATCCTGTCCAGCAAGCTTTCTGCCCCAGGGCATGCAGCAGGAGTTTCTGGGATAACTTCAAAGAAACTCATGCAGGAAGCAGCTCTTAGAAATGCCCCAAGAGCCAGAGGAACTCGCTGTCAATCGTTAGACACATATCTATAAGCGAACAATTTTCACTGTTCCTCGTAAATCATCTAATTTACCTGGGGAATGATGCACCCATTAGAAGTGGATTGCATGACACAAAATCTTGACATGGTCAGAGACAAAAGCAATTCCCTCTAAAGGAAGTGACCACAAATGTGGAGATGTCTTTCCCCACTAGCGATGCTCTGAATATTGCTTAAAATATATCCCTTGTATTTCTGTACTGGGAGAACTGCCATTTCCAAAGCCTTTGGCTGGGATGGTGCCATAATTGTTCCTAACTGAACATTTGAAAATTGTTGTTGCTGCTAAAATTATTTACCTGTTGCATTTAGTTGCCTTCCTTTTCACATTTCAGTACTCAAGGAGTTTTTAGTAAAATAGGAATAATATCGTAATGAAGAGATGTATTTCTCATTCTCCTCATTTAAAAGAAAACCGCTTTTATGTTAAATATAGACACAGAATTTTTATGTGTTATAGCTTAAAATTACAGCAAAGAGTAGTCATCTTAGGAACAAGAGAAAATCTATAAAATGTCACCCTGATTAAATGGAAGTTTCAGAAGTTGTGAAGCTGGGTGAGTTATCTCCTCTAACAACCATGTCCGTAGGCAGCATTCAGTTTTGCTAGGGATGGGGTTGTAATTCTCTCCTGAATTCAACAGCAGTACTGTATCTCTGAGTTTAGGTTTTAATTACACATACAAGATGGCAACTTGTACATCCTAAACAGACTGGAGCTCACCTTGTCTTTATGGCTGTGCCTGTACCACAACAGACCAGAGCAAATAAACTCAGGCTTTCAGGAATACAGTCCTTCCCTTAGTAAATTGAAGTTAAGCCATGCAGTAGTCCTGATATGACTGATGCAGAATTGGTGATTTATCATTTTTCACCACTATTTTCTCACCAGTGCCCATTTCTGCTGTTTACTCATATGTTTAAGCCAGGTGGGAGAATGTATGTCTAAACTTGTGTCACACAGTTAGATGAGGATGCTGTACGTGTATATTGATTAATATCTTTTTTCTTGTATCCATCTAAACTGTATATTACTGATGCACATACTTGTTAACTCAGTGCTTTTGTTAATGGATCCTATAATTAAGGCCAAATGAAAAGAGAGAAACGTGGAAATCATTTCAAGTCTGATTTTTCGCATGAACTAGCTGCTAACTAATGCTCTGCATAACTTTTTTGATCTAATTGCATTGCATTCAGTCTATCTGGTGCTGTCACTCCAAATCACCATTTAAGAGCCATGCAAGTTGCAGCACGTTTCGGGCATTAATAGTGGCCAGGTAGTATTATACTATTTTTAATGAATGTCTGTTTTCTATTCTTTGCTATGCTTTCTTTGGAAAGAGGCCCGTGTAACAAAGTATTAAGAAAACACACTGCTGCCCTGGAATGTGTATATTAGCTGCAGATTATTTCCTATTAGCAGATTAGCTGCGAGGCTATTGGCTCTGAAAGGTCTTTGAGAGTATTTTGTTTTGTAACTGATTCAAGCCATGGGAGAGAATTGCCACCCTGATTGGGAAGAAGAATTAGCTACTGTTGCCATGGCCACTGGAGCTCACACTCGCATTGTTAACTTCAGTGCCCTCCGATGAGATGCCACAGCGTGAGCTCCTTGGCTTTGTTAATGAAATGATAGAATATGGGGGTTTTGGGGCACGAAAGGAGTAGGCTGGGAAAATCTCCTGTGAGAGATATGTGAAATGTTTTTCTCCTTCCCCCCCGCCCCCCAGATTTGGTGTTTAATTTTGGACGTGTTGCTGCTTTACGCTCCCCCAGTGACATTACACTGTGAAATCATTCCCTTTTGACAAAGTGCTGCTATTTGCCTTTTGGTAGGGTAGGGGTTAATCCGGTTCCTCTCCACAGTGGAGCGCCAACCCACGGTAACCTGCTTCAGCACACAGAGGAGAGGTGGATGGAGGCAGCCTCACAGCAACCTGAGTCCTTCCTGCGTTTCGCATATTTTTTGTGTGTAGGATTATAAAACACAACAAAGCCTGGAGAAACTGTTGTATTTGTTAGGACTGCTGTAAAACTACACTAGCTCTGCTGCTGTCTGTCTAGCTGCAGACAAGCAGAAATACAAGAGAGGCTTACTTTCCCATAACTTTCTTTCCAAAGAAATTGATTTCTTGCTTAGGCTTTAAGAGTGGGGACTTAAAACCCGTCTCTTAGAAATAATAGTTTGAATACAGGCAGAAAAGAAAAGGATAGTGTCAATAACTGAGACTTAATAAGAAAATAAAAAATGTATGAAATTAATCTCATGTATTTGAGAAATAAATTAATATATTTTACTAATCGTTGATAGACAGGGCTCAGATGTATTTAGTATATCTAACTCTGTTTAACTTCCAAGAAAGTTTTGAGCAGTAAAAAATGTAATATTCAAGCTTATATCAATGTGAACTGTTAAAGGAAAATAATTATATTGATGTCTGCATTTGAAACATAGCTCCTGAAACATATGTAAGTGATTCAAGGAAAATGTTTATTTTCTTTTTAAATCTATTCTTCACCCTCTCTCATCTTTAGTGGTAACAGAATCAATCACCTTCTTTAAATCACCCCACTATCCTGAACTCTTTATTTAAACCACTTTGTGAGATTGCATAACATGTGGAAATAAGCCAAAGAGATTTATTTCCACTGGCATGGTAAAATGTTGGCATTGGGCGTTTTTCAACTCAGCAGCAGGGCTTGGATGGTAGTCCAACTGCATGTATATAATGTTTGTCATGCTGAATGCTGTCATGGAGCAGCCTACATCATGAGTGGTAATGAGACTGTCTCACTGTGGCTCACTGATTTTTATAATGGATATTTTTAAATGATTGCAGACTTGTTCTGGGAAAACCATAGTAGAGATTATGATAGAGACTCAGAAGCATGCTTATTGTCCTTCACGGTTTCTCAGCAAGCTCTAGTTTTACAGTCAAGGTACTTGCAGGAATGAGATCAGTATCTCCTGGTGCTGCAAACTCTTTTGGAAAAGTCTCTCAAGCAGAGGACAAGGCTGCAGAGCCTCCTCCTCTTTCAGCATTTTTCCTTTTCTCTTTTATCTCTGTTTAGGTGTGTTTTTTCTCTTCTCCTAGAAGTACCACTTACAGGTTCTGCAGAGGCGAGGAACATTTTGAAGGTGCATGAATATGCGCAAAAGCTCAAAGAGCATCAGGGAAAAGTGGTTTTGCTCAGTTTAGATCAGCATCTGATGTAAACAAATGTAGGAGGTAGTCAATTACCATCAGCTTTCAGGAGGGACTTTGTTTAGATCAGTGCCTGGGCAAGATGACAGGCAGTGAATTGAAGGTTGAGAATAAAGAAGCTTCAGCACTGGAGCACAGTCCTGACCTATGTACTTTCTTATTCTGCTTTACTCACTAGTTTTCTGCCCACTTGGCATTTGTTACTGCTAAGTAATTACCTGTCACATAAAAATAAATGGTTAATAAATCCAGGTATAATAACAAGCTACTCTAAAATATATGTCGGTTGTGTAGCAGGGAAGAACCTCAACTGTTTATGCAACTGATCCCGTCACTGTGAAAAAAACAGATAATCCTCCCACATAGTACAAAGTAGGAAAAAGGAGTTTAAAGTAGAAAAGAGAAATGTATGTTTGTATATATGTATTTCTTCTTAATTCCTTTGTAAATTTTATAGGAGAGTTTTCTGGTTTGCTTGGATCCCATCTTCATGCTTCCAAACTTCTGAAGGATTTACAGCTTTTTGGGGGAATGCATTTGGACCCAAGAAACATTTCGCGATAATTCACTGTTATATCTGAAACCTTGATCAATGTAGAATAAGTTCTTTAACCTGAAAACAAGGATAACACTGAATGTAATAGCATGGATGTGACAAGTGTCATTTAAGTCCAAGGAAAAGGATTGCATCTTTCCTTTGATCTCAAAATATTGTCCAGCAGTACTTTTCAGATTACATATGGTGACTTTCAGTAGGTAGACAGCCAATCTAGGAAACAAAATAATAGTCAATATCCTATTTAATCAGTTTAATTCCAATGAATTTGGTTCAAATTAATGCAATTTTGCCTAAATTTTAAAGCACTTAAAAAAATAAATGAAATGCAGCCTCATCTGACATTCCACTGGAGAAAATTATGTATAATCCAATAGTTATCCTTTGAAATAACAGAGTTTGATTTTGCTTATTGCCTGAGGGAGATGAAAGTCTTTGAGGAAGATTCATGAATTCAGACAATATAAAGTCTTTGCAATGAATGCTTCATAATCTCTGCTTTTATTTATGCATTTATTTTAAAAGGAATGTTTTACCCAATGCAATCTAAAAGTGTAGGTTTTATCCCTGTGGCTAGTGAGACTGAAATAATAATATATCCTTCTGCCTCTCTTGTCATCTTAATGGTGTATTTTACACAAAGACTACTTGTGATCATGGAAATGACAGTCTATGTTGCAGGAGAAATCGCTCTCCTGTTTGTGTCTCATTCTGGAACCGAAGTGTGTAACAGGATGTTCCAGAATGATGCTTGGGGCATCTAATGGGAGGTGTGGTGTCTGAGAGAGGCTTTTTGTCATGCAAACAGTTTGGGAGAATACCATGGTGCTCAGCACTGAGTTGCTTGACCAGTGAACTTCTTAAGGAAACTCTTGGGCCTTTCTGTGCACATTTTTGGTAGGTTAATGTGTTTTATGGTGGGATTCTTGCATTTGAAGGGATGGTTGTGCATTTGAATTCAAAAAGTTTTACTTTATTTGATTTCTGAAATGTAAAATGGGTGAAAGATATGGGATTTTAATACAGTGAAATAGCATTGTATGTGGTCCTTAGACTTTGCTAAAGCTTCAGCTCCTGCTAAAACTAAGGAAACTGCAGCAATCCCTGTTTTCTAGGTTTTTCCCTTGTTTTTCAGAACGTAAGCAAATCCTTCCTTCCTCCTGTTTGCCCAGACCCGTCCCTCCAAGAAGTGGTATTGATTTATATGAATTCTTCCATCATTTAGAAACAAGTCTCCTGTAATTTATCATCCAGAAACCTTCATGGTTTGATTTCCAGCTTCTGTGCAGATGCAAGCACACATGCTCTTTTAAATAAAATTTAAATAAAATTTTCCACGCTAAAAAGAAAAAGTATGGAGAAGAACTTCTAGCCTTCTGTAATGAAAGGGAGCTCACTTTTCTGTAATGTTTTCCATGGAACACTTTGTTTGCACATAGATATTGATTTACCATCTTCAGAACATGGTTGATTGCAATAAATACTGTGGTGAGCTGATTTTGCTCTATAACATTTGAGAACTCTGGCTTTGCTTGATAAGGGGTTTGAGAGATCTTTTGCGATAGAACAGACATACTGCAGTCATGGATTAACATTTTAGAGATGTGAATATGATTACCAGTTTAAAAAAAGTATATATATACATATTTACTTCTGTAACATGGATAAATATGCATGTTTCTATAGCATGAAGTTGGGAAATGCTTCTGAAAGGAAGCTAAACAAGTACTTAGAAGCATTATAATGCATGGCACATACTGCAAATGCTTTGTAGCTGTCATTGTTTACAGTAAATAATGTAAATAGAGATGTACAGGAAAGTTTTAGCTGGTCTTTACCTTCTGTAAATTATTTAAACAGGGAAATACAATTGGAGACTTGCTTCCAATTGACCTTTAGGACAGGCTGGTGAGTTCCTTCTAGAGCTCTCCAACATAGAGGCGAGTAGTTGTGCCTATTAAGGACATAAGGTCCTGTAATGCAGAAGCTTTCTTGTGGTTATTCAGATATCAGGTAGGTAAAAAGCATTTCAAAAGCTCAAATGACTTTGTGGATTTATTCTAGATGTTCAGTTTGTCTTAGCATTTCATAGCCTCAGTTTGACTGACCGGTATGTATATTTGCCTAAGTTGAATAAGGAGTTAATTTCATTTGTGCTGCAGTTGGAAATACTCAAAAGTGAAACAACATTTATATTTTATATTCCACTAATAGAAAAATGTGCACAGATGTGAGAAGGTGAATTCAATAAATAATTGAGGAGGACATTAGAAGAAGAAATCAAAGCCACTTATATGCTTATGATCTTTTAATTAAAGATGCTTGAGTGGAGATCAGCGGAATTAATTCTAGTTTCCTTAATGGGCAGTGGAAGTGATTTTGTTCTCTTTGTAGTATACCCTTGTTATTTGACTGCAAATACAGATGGCTGCAAATGTAAGTGATGGTTAAAGCTAGTGGTTTGTTCTGAACTGAAATATTAAATGAGAAAAAGTTTCAAAAAGAGCTGCTTAAATGTAGATACAGGTATAAATGCCATCATATAAAAAAAAAAATGCTGAACATGCATAGTGGCACTCTCAAGTTAATAACTGCAAACTTATGGAGCTGAAACTTTACTTCAGGTATTTGATATTGATCACCTTGACTGTGATGCAATCCCAGATACCTAAATATCTAGTCATAAAAAATGGGCTACTGTTCACTGACTTGAGGAACACAGCTTTGCGTATGCATTGGTTTCTAATCCGGTACCCATTGTAAGCACTAGCAATATTGCTACTGGCTGTACTGGGGTCAGCTATGATGCTCCATCTCAGAATAGCAATTATCTTTTCAAATAGATTCAATTTTAATTACAAATCTTCTGCCTTTTTATTTTCCATTCTTCATCAAATAAAATTAGAAATTTGTGAATTGTTCACTGCCAGATATAGTGGCGTGAAGCATGGTGTGAGCAGCATCTCTGAAGCTGGCCCTGCTCTCCTCTGGAACCTAGTGAAAGTCGTGCTGTTCCTATGCATTGGTAGAGCCTGCCTGTCACTGAAACAGTTACTGAACAGTTTTGTCATGTAGGCAATGTCATTCTGGGACCAGAAGGAGGCAGATAATGAGATCAGACTGTGTCCGTGAGAAGTCAGGTGACTCATTCTGCAGAGACTTATCTGTGTAAATGGGCATAATTAAAAGACTAAAGCCCATGCATGAAAGCAGTGGAAGAGCTAGAAACAAATCTTGGTCTGATTCAGGGACTTGAATAGCTTATGAGAAGACTGCATTTTTAATTTGCATGAGCACTACTGTAATGAAATAGCCAGGAAGTATCACAAAAAGTAACAGAACAAAAAAACTACCTGTACCGTAAGAACTCCTCATCCTGTTTGGAGGGATGCTGACTGCGCTGCCTGAAATGGCTGACACTACAGTGGTACAATAAATGAAGACTCTTTATGTCATCTTCTTGTTCTTGTTCAAGCTGTACTAAAGAAATCACAGTGATAAAGGGAACTTCTCACCTCTTGTACCTGTGTTGGTTTTTTATGATCTTTACAATGATCTACATGTCTTAATAGCCTCTGGAAATCATCAGAGATGTTTTGCAAATTGCAAAACTAAATTCTTATACAGGCTTCAGTGTCCTACATACACACTAGAGAATCATATACCAGTTCTCCATTTTGCCTGCAGACAAGAAGTAATTCATTTCTTGAAAAGAGTGCTAGAGTACCTCAAATATGAAAAGCAAAAATTGTTCCTATGGCACAGATGTTGTGGCACAGATTGTCAGTCTTCCTCTTCTCCCTCTTCCGCTTCCATGTTGGGAACTATATAGTAAAAGAGGAGTCATCAGCTTTGGAGATGATAATTGAAAGTCAACTGCAGTACCCAGGAGCATGGGTTTGCTTCTTTCAGGTTATCACCTTAGAAACCACAGTCCATCTAAAAACATTTCAATTCTTATTTGAAGACTGTGGAGTATGAACAAATGTCTGTGCTAAAGCTGTTAATTAACAAGATTAAAATAAAAAAAGTATTTTTCCAGGACTTCTCTGTATTTGCTATTAGAGAGATAGCAAACTGTCTTGAAAACTCTGCTTACTTTTATTAACAGTCACATCTTTTTCTTAAATTTCTGCACTCATCTTTGAATTTAGCACACTGGATAATGACTGGATAATGAATGTGACAGTAAACAGAAATCGCTTCAGTTTCAATATCTAACAATGATGCTCCATGCCAGCACTACTGTTAGCTAAGCAGTGTAATTAATGGATTCAAAAACAAGAGGAGTGCTTGGATTTTCAAATTAAAATCTAAAAGTAGTTCTTAAAAGCCAAGAAACAGTTGAATTGGTTTGTAGTGATGAAAAATAATTTTCTGACTGCCCTGAGGATGTTCAAATTAAGTTGATTTTACTTTATTAAAAACAATTTTTTCTTTTAAATTTATGAAATTTATGAAATTTATTATGAAATGGAAAAAGAAAGTGGATGAAAGAGATGATGCGTGGGTTTCTGATAATTGGTATATACTTTTCAGATAAGTCCAAATCCTTTCATAATATTTATGAGAAAACCCACTGTTTATATTTGGTTTCTTCTTTACTTGACTTACATTAAGAATTTATCCTTTTACATCCACTTAGAAATGCAAGCATTCCTTTCTTATATGATTATTTGTGGACTAGGGAATGAAAACCCCTTAGGTTTGAGTAAGAAAAAACTCTAAACTGGGTCTTTTTGATATGGCACTACTTTCATGTAAATGGGAATCCCAAGAATTTTAAGGTGTTTCACAGATGGCATTTCTTATTCATAAAAAGAAGCATCTATTTTTCTCAAAGTCTGTTGGAAAACAGAAGAAAATAACATAATATATTGTAAGCTGCCTTTCACACAACTTTCATGCCGATTTTCTTTTTCGATTCTAGCCAGTTCTATGTGAAATTTCTAGTTACCATGGTAGGAATGTGTGAAGACTTGATGATGGTTAGCGTCAAGATCACCATAGTTTGCAACTCTGCAGACTAGGAAGGCTTGAGCCTTTATGAATTATATTGGAAAGAAATAAATAATGAAAAGTTACCTTGTGAGGAATAATTCACAGTATGGAACTCATTTTTACAGGGTTTCCTGTGTTTCTGAAAGCAGTAAGGCCTCTTTCATCTGACAAAATCTAACTTCTGTACTACAAAGGCTTGTAGAGCACATCTGATCTTAGCTCCACACCTAGCAAGCCTGTCATGTTCTCCATGAAATATAAGCAAGGCAAAAGCTAAACATCTGTGCCTTGAAATAAGCTGGTGTCTGTCTCGTTACATTTCTCCAAGTGACTTCTGATATCCAGAAAGTGTCTCATTGTAAAACTGAATGCAATTTGAAATGGATACAATCATGTAAGTGCTACTGTTATCCTGTTTGGCAGCAGGGTTTGTGCTAGTGGTTTGAAGCAAGTCTAGAACATTCTGTGTTTAGGGTGAGTTGAAGGCCCAGTCATTGAAGGCAATGTCATTAAAAACGTAAGTCAAAATTAAATCAGTTTCAGAGTTCTGCACAATGAGTACCACAAAACATCGAGTGTGAATTGTGCCGCAAAATTATGAGAAAACAATGTAGTTTTCAGGCCCATGGCTGAAGAAGCCAGCTGTTAATCTGTGCACAACTCCAATGTAAGATTCATCTCCCGTTGTACTACCAAATGATGTAGCTCTGCTGAAGTCAATGAACCTACTCTGATAATGCTCTGGCTGTGAGACTGACAAGATGACTTGTCTCTTCCATGCACAGATGGCAGTCATTCTTCTCAAAGAGCTTTTTGAAAATCAGTGTAGTCTTCCTGTATTGAGTTTCCCTTGATGTCCCAGACAGCAACCTAGTCCACCTGTTTTCCAGGTCTCCCTAACCCTGCAAACTCCACATAATCTCTCCTATTTAGATTGCTAGCTTGGGCATAACTGGAAATACAGCTACTGTGGTGGCTGCGGTTTTATTGTTTGGGCTAGGTCAGAGTTTTGAAGAAATGGATTCAATCAACTTCTTTTGCAGAGTTCATTACTCTTAAAAAGAGATTTCAACTTTGGAATGCACAAACGTGTGGATGATCAGAAGATGAAATGAGCTGTGGTAGACTTCTGTCAGAGGCATGTGTGCAAATCACTTTCTTTTCAGCTACCAACTGGTGTAAGTATAAATGGGATGGAGCATGAGACAGGATCAGGACAGAGAGACCATCATTTGTATGTATTTAAGCCATTTCTCTACCATCTCCCAAATAAGATCTCCATTCAATAGGATGTTCAGAGGTTAGTTCGCAGTCTTCAGGACTGGCCAATGGGTGCCATCTCAAGTATGCGCTACCTCATAGTGTTCACTATAAATTATGTTTCGATCATGAAACTGAATTTGTTCCCAGTCCAATGTTTTTTGGTTTGATTTTTTTTTACCACTAGTGTAATCCACTTAAAACATTAAACAGAACAATTCTAAACATGCTTAAGAGTAATCACATTTGAAAAGGTGTAATGTGCCATTTGCTGCACTGCTTCTTGTCATCTCCAAAGACTCAGCTCTTAAGTTATAAGGCTGAAAAAAGACAAAAAGAAAATATGTGCATGTGATACAGCTAAAGAAATGTGGGTCATGGGTGACCCCGAAATATTGCTTTAAATGGCTCATAGAAAGCTTTGGAAAGAATGTATTTAGAAATAACTCTGCTAATACATCCCTGGCCTCCATTTTTATTACTAGGAGTATTTAAGCTATAATCTTCAGTTTGTGGCGTAAGAGTCCTCTCTGTGTCAATCGCTTATGGCATAAAATACGGATTAGGTCTTTAACTGGGAATTACAGAACAAAGGAAACTTTCAGGAGCTCTTTTATTTTTTGGAGGATCTACAGAGGGTGTCCCTAGGAATAGCTGTCAGAAAATACAGTAATAGTATTCACTCGCATGCACAGAATTGAACTAATCTCTAGATCTGGTGTTATAGAGCAATTTTTCCTCAGAGGAGATTGGCAGGCAAGGCAAGCTTGGTGTAGAGAAATTTTGACCTTTTCTGGAGCTCTAACCAATCAAAGCAGCACCTTCAGGCTCTACCTGGGGCAATGCAAATGTGGCAACTCTGCTTCTTTTCTAAAGTCTTCCTGTCCAGAGGTAGGGAAGATTCTGCAGGGCAACAGTTTATTCCAATGTCAGCAGTTCTCTTCGTAAGTCATTTACATTTTTGCACGTAAAACTTCATCCTTGCCCTAAATGTGGACTCCAGAGAGATATGTTCAGGAAGAGGGAAATGTTTGGTGTCTTTGCACTCAGATGGTTTGTTGGGGATGGACATCTCTGCCCTCTGCAACTAAATATGTCTAAATGTTTAATAATGACGGAACTTTGTATGAGATGAGGTGCACTATATGATAGCCATCTGCTTTACCTGTTTTCATACTACTGTCTTTTATATTTATTACTTATTGTTCTTTGTTTTTTGGTGGAGAAAGTTTTGATTTTAAAGTTTCTTGTACAAGCCAGAGATAGGAGAGGCTTAAACTTACCATTGTACCCTGATGTATTTCTCCTGGGCCATTTGGAAATAGAAGAGCTGGTACTGTAATTGCTGCCAGTTTTACTGTGTTTGTGTTATGACCATGCAAGAGAAATAAATGCAAAGGAGGATGCAAATATCCAGTACATACTCACATTTTCATGAACCTTTAAAGGCCAGTCTCGTGAGATCCCTAACAATGTCTTCCTCCTGACTGACTCATTTTCAGGGAAGAAAGTTCCTTGAGTCTTCTTTAGACAGTCACAGCTGTGCTACTGATGAAGTTGCAGAACATGCCACTAGCTGAAAATGGAAAGTAGCAGACCTCTTCCTTTCAGTTTCTGCTTGACAGATCCCGAGTTACCTCTTAGCACACCTGATTTCAGAAGATATAACTCTGCCTTCTCTAAGTGTGCCATATACAAATGTCACGCAAAATAATACACATAAAAATCTGCAAAACGTTTTTCGTAGCAGTCTCGCTTTCACCCTGTTGTTACCTCCCTTAGCTGTAAGGGCAGTTGAAATAGTTACTCATTTATTTTTATGCAATGCAAAATAAAGAGCCATGTCCAAAGGATTGAGTTGACCAAGCAAAGACCTTAAATACTGATGTTGAAATCAGGGAAAGTGCTTGAAGTAGGAAACTCTTCTCTTTACTAAACATGCTTGTAGGAAGCTCTTCTCTTTACTAAACATGCTTACAGGATCAGTCACCACAGTATCTTGGGTAAAGATCTAAGTTAGTTTCTACCGTTTTACCAGATCTCCAATATGTATTTCTACCAATAATCTACAGAAAAAGAGCCGCACCAGCCTTTGCGTTGAACAAACAAATCAATAACTATCTGAGAAAATTACTGGGGGATCTGAAAAAGAAAAAAAAATAGTAGTGATAATAAAATAGTAGTAATAATAAAAAGCTATATTATGAACAGAACATTGCCATCAGATGATACTCTGAAAATGTTGATGAGTGAGGTCAAATGTTTAATGAAGACATCCAGCTGTTATTCTGAACTTAATCTGTATGAGATATCTTTTTTGATCTAAGCTGTGTTTCACCTGTAAATGGAAGTAGTAACTTTCTTTTCATATCGATCTCTTCTGATTTGAGAAGAGATGAGCTATTATGTTAGAATCATATAATCATAGAATAGTGTGGGTTGCAAGGGACCCTTAAAGGTCATCTAGTCCAATCCCCCCTGCAGTGATCAGCAACGTCCTCAACAGGACAAAGTTGCTCAGAGCCCCGTCCAGCCTGACCTTGAATGTTTCCAGGGATGGGGCATCTACCACCTGTCTGAGCAACCTATTCCAGTGTTTCACCACCCTCATTGTCTAAATCTACCCTCTTTGAGTTTAAACTTGTTACACTTTGTCCTGTTGCTACAGCTCTGCTAAAAAGTCTGTCCCCATCTTTCTTATAAGCCCCCTTTAATTATTGAAAGGCCAGAATAAAGTCTCCCTGGAGCCTTCTCTATTGATTTATCCTTTTTGATTTGATAGGGTTATTGGTTTCATATTTACTCCTTTGGTTGTCGTGTGATCAGAATCTGGCTTTTGGGTATTTGTAACCTTGATTGATAGTTCAGAACAATAAATGAAGAATAAGTTTTCAGTTTTTCTAAATCATACAATAGGCTTTTATTAGTTTTTAAAGGATTTATTGCTTTGCTCAGTGGGTTTTGTATTTCAGATAAGTGGAAAGTAGCTCTTATTGTTTAGCAAAACATAACAGGTACGCACATGTGTGGCCGTGTAGACAATCTGTCTGTACCCAGATTAGAGTTTGTCAGTCACTCAGTACTCAAGAGATCTTTGGTAATTTGATTATACCTCCAATCTTTTAACATACAGCTGATTCCAGGTTTGTTTCCAGCTAATGCTGCCTCTTGCTCTTGCTGCTTATCTATGTATATAATTTCTAATGCTTGCAGTATGTGTTAGACTTGGTGGAATAATATCTTTGAGGAATAATTTCTATTAGCAAAGAAAAAAAATTCAAAATAAAAAACAAAGGTCAAGTTTCAAAACTTAGAAAAGTGAAAAGCCCTGTGCGAGGACAGCTTTACAGAGATTTGTTGTTGTTGGGGAATCACAGCTGATTAGAAATGTTTAGAGGAAAAATGTACAAATACTAATTACAGGTCCAATAATATTAACCATTTTCACTGGGCATTCACAATAATGGCAAAAATTACTATTGCACTAGTGAAATCAGTCTTGGTCTTCAGAATGTGGTAAAAGCATATTAAATAGGAATTGAACAGAGAGGATGTACAATGCAGTCCTACATTTTGGGGATATTTTAAAGTTCAGCCCTTCCATCATATAGGCAATAAAGAAAATTTCAGTGATTATTTGATTCCCATGCATAGGATGTTCCTGAGGAGAAAATACAAAGTGCTAATAAGTATCTTTTTCCAAGCATAGGGAAAGCTATCTTCTAGAAACTGAAGTCTTATAAATTCAGATTGGAAAAGAACAGCTGGGAGAACCTGCCAGTGGGATCTCTTGGTTTATCCAGGTCAGGATTGGGTGTCTTTTCAGAACAGGACAGTTTTAGTCAACACAAAAAGCTTTAGCCAAATACAAATTACTGGATTCAGTCCAGCAGCAATGAGTTGGAATTTAATGGCCCATGATATACAAAAATATCCTTTCCAACCATAAATTTGATGAATCTTTGACGTTTTTGAAAATGAACAATGAAATCTTAGTTTCACTAAAATCAGCATCAGTATTTCACTCAGTTTATCTTCTCCCTCTGAAATGCAGGACAGATAGAGCTGATTTGGATTGGGGGTTTTTTTGTGACTTATTGTCTTGGGAGGTGAGATCCCGCCAGTTCCTTGCATAACCTACTGTTCTAGTATTACAAGCCTGAATTTTCTTGGCTGCTGGAGAGATGAATCTTATCTTATTGCATATTAAATGTTTGATGCTTTAGTGAGGTAATGTTAAAAATAATGCAGGAGCGGCATGAAAGGCATTCGCTTTATTTCAATTGACTTAATTTTGCTATACAAGTCACCAACGGTCTTGTATTCTGAAACTTTATGCTCTCTTCAGCAAGTCTGCTGTGTAATCATAGGGCCAAACATAAATATTTGGCAATTCACATCTTTCGATTACACTGTTGATATTCTCTGTAGAATGTCATCATATCCTCCATAATAAAGCTGAGTCATTACGAAGAAAGCAGCTTGTGAAGTAGACAGCTAGCAAAGGTACTTGAGCCCTTCTCTCTTGACCAGACCCTTACAGCTGTGGTCTCCTCTGATCTTGGGGTTGTGGATCTCTCCTGCAGGCTCTGCACTCACTCAGAGTACAACCTGCCTATTGGTGCTGATGGTTTTCCTCCTGGGAAGCAAGGCTGGGTGCACAGGGGGATCAGCTCATTCAGCCAGTGCCGCAGAGCAAGTCTAAATATGGACAATCCCAATGCACTGATTTTGTTTTAAAGTTAAAAATCTTTACGTGTGCGTTAAGAATGGGTGCAGGAAAAGCTTATATTTTCTGTTCACTAATTTATTTGTATGTAGATCTGTTTGCTGCTATGCAAGTTTTTTGTGGTGTTTGGTATTTTTTTTTTTTAATCTTTCAGTATTTCATCTTTCTGCTGCTTTTATTTTTCCTTTGAGCTATAGTCATGCACTTTGCCCCAGACAGGTCTCTGAAATAAAAGACTAAATGAATCCTTATTTCTAGTTTCAGCTTGCAGCCAGTTCATTCAGATAGATTATATTTCTAAACGTTGGGTGTGAAATATACAGTCTCAAATGACACATCAGAAGAGGTATATCAGATGCTGGTTTATTACAACTCTGTCCTTTGAACTGGAACATCATTAAAAAAGGAAAACCCCACATTAATTTAAATACAAAGAATATGGTAGGTGATTGTTCTCTGTCAAATGCTGGTAGTTCAAAGGGAGGAGGTTTTCTTTGATTTCTCCTCCATTAGATTTCTGTAGCAGTACACAAGTTTGAAGAGAAATGCCCGAATTCATGTATTTTTTTTGGTTTTATTTTGGTTCATGGCTCACAATATGAATGAAAGGATTTATACAAAGCAGATTTTCTGCCCTATCACACTGTGCAATTTGTACTGTCCTGAAAATTGAACTAAATCCTCTGGGTGTGAAGTAAGAACAAACAGCTCATTCCCTTCTGCTCTTCTAAGCCACATGAACTTAAATATTAATGCAACTTTCATGAATCACACATAAAACATACTGCCCCTTTGTGCTGGAGAAGGCTGGGCTTTTTGTGATTGCTGCTTTACAGTGAGGATAATAGGAAGCAGAGTCATAAAACAGTAATTAACACACTTCAGAACTGAGCTATTTTGTTGTGTAGATGCTAATTAGGAATGATAGATACCAGTGATTGAGTGGCACATAATACCTTTGGTCAGCATAAGTAAAAGGTCAGTTATCATTTTGACTACTTTAAGTGAAAATATTTCCCCTTATGTCAATGATTTCAGAAATCACAAATGTCAAAGTGAAATGCCTTATGTCTTCTCTTTCTAGAATGGAGATTTTTAGTGACTTGACTGGAGAGGAGTAATAGAAAACATTGGATTTGCTGTGGGTTTTCTGACTGAACAAAAAGAAGGGGAAAAGAAAAGAAAAAAATTGAAAACATTAATAAGTAAATATTAAGTCTTGGCATTTCGAGTGTGTTCAGTTTGGGGTGGCTCTGTGAGACACCGTAAAAGGAGCTAACTTTCCAAACAGGGCAAACCTTCCTGCAGAAAAATGATTCAATGAGACTGGACACTTCAAAGTTTTCTTGTACACTTGATCAAAATGTTCCTTGATGGGTTTAGAATATTTCTAAGTTACTAATTTTCAGGAAAGTGGGAAAGGGTAGCCTTAACTCTGAAACTACGGATGAAATCAGACATTACAGCTTTATCCAGTGGGGAGACAAGTCAGAAAGGGAGCTCATGTTCTGGCAGCAGGAATGCTAGACATCTCACAGATGCTCGTACCAGTGCTACATGTTTAACTTCACTTGTCATCTCTGTGTTCTTCATAGCTTAGACACCTTCTATTTTTCTTTAATACTGTACAAGCTTGATTAAAGTCAATAGAAGAAATCCTGTCCTGAGGCTCTTAAGACCCTTAGATACTTTAAAGGGTACATGCCCAGGCAAAAGCATGACATAAGTCTGAAAAACATCAAGATGACTTTTAAAATTTTGCATTTTTAAAAAATCATTTGATATTTTGATCTCATATATGATGTAATTCCTTCTTATAGATGAGCTTCTGCACTTAAAAAGGCAAAAGAAAGGGACAAAAATGTGGTAACTAAAAATGATTTTTAATTCGGTTGTATGATGGTTTGGGGGCAGTACCAACACCACCAGAGTACTAAATGGACACTGCAGTAAAAATTATAGTTCACATAGCAACTGATTACTTTAAAAATATAGGCTTGAATTGACGATAGGGTGCTGTTATACCTCCTACACATCCTATTGCGGTATGAGAAAAGAGTGATGCTATATTACAATAAAAGATTTAACATATTTGATAATATAACAGCAGAAAAACAAGACTGGAAATATCAGTTCATGATTTTACATAGTAGCGTTAGTACTACTGAACGCTTTAAAAATATTATCTCCTTGCTCAAGAAATTGCTACTTGGTAGTGCTTCTGATTGATAAAGTCTGAGTGGGTGTTTGAATAAATGGTTTGAGCATGCTTTAAAGTGAATGACTAAGTCTGATTTCTTAGGTAAATGGGTATGATCAGTGAAGTCGATCAGTACAGCAAAAGAGAATGCAACAAATGAGAAAGTAAGCACAATGACAAAGTCAAAGGTCTTATCTAAAAGTCAGTGAGAAACTGAAAAACTCAGCACAGATCAGAGTAAGTTGCTCAGTGAAAAGGAATAATGTCTGACTCAGCTCTAGGTTTGCTCTGGCGTAACTGGCGTTAGAATGTACCAGTTTCTGAGGAAGGCCCTTGACCTTGCTAAAAAGGAAAAATAAAAATGAATGAGTAATGCTTTTTCAGGCTTTCAGCTCTTGAAAGATGCTGGGAACTGGGCAGGCACACAGACGCACAGGGCTGACTGTGGCCTTGCGCTGCGGCGGGCACTCGGTGCTCCCACAGCTCGCTGGTATGCTCTGGATGAGAAGCGGTGATATGATTCTGATTTGTGTACACAACAGGGAAGACTGTAACAAGCAGCTTATACTTTAGTGTAATGCTAACTTACTTGGGCAGCTCTTCAGAAGCCACTGATGACGCTGTAGTTGTGTAACTTGAACAGTCTCTGTTCTTGCTCAGGCTGCCAAGAATACTGCAGCCTAAAAAGCCTGTTATGCAACTGCAAGTGAGAAACTTGGGCCACTGCAGGCAGTCAATTCTTGACAATTGGATTTTTGTCCAGTCTGGCTTTTCAGCTCATTTTTTAATGTTAACAGGACTATGATTTTCTCATATAAGCTCCTTCAGTATAACAAAGCCATATATTTTACCAGAAAGTTGGGCACAATATTATAGCATAACTGCATCTGTAATTCATCTTCTATTTATCTGTACCTTTCTGAGTAATTAAGTTGCTGACAGTTTTCCAGAAGATCTAAGATCCACTGCAAAATTATAATCAAGTTAGATGTTCTTTGGAGAAAAGGAGACAAACTTTTCTGTACAGCATGTTTGTCTGGACCTTGAAGAGAAGTAACACGTTTGAACATCCTGCATGACTAGTTTCAGCCCCGTGCAATCACAGGACGTCACGTTGTCCTTGCATTAATTAGATCAAGTTCTGTTTTAAAATACATAGAACTCTTTCCCCCCACTGCTGTTCTTAGGGAAAGACTGTTCCAGAAATCTGCTTGCTATAAAGCGTTGTCTTGTTTCTGTCCTGAATTTATGCCTGACCATAATTGATGGAAGACTAGACAAATTACATCATTAATTGTTTGTTCTCATTTGTGGTAAGGCATGAGTGTCATTTTAGTAAACTTAAGTTCTTGACTTTAAAAGACTTGAGAAGGATATGTGGCATCTAGGAATCTGAGTGGAAAGAAATCTCTCCTTATCCAAGACATACTCTGAGTGGGTGTTTTCTGGGTGCTGGTTGTGCCCCATTTCAGTGCTTGAATAACCACTCCATGTTCTTGTGAAGATGAGGCCCTTTCAGGATTAGAAAGCACTCACTGAGTCACTAAGCGTGCATGATAATTTATCTGTGGGCAAGATAAAAAGCATTATGTCTTCAGTTATTGATCATATGCTTGATTTGGGGTGTGAGAAACCATTTGAACCATTGTCGAAAGTTGTAGATTTTCTCTGGGAATTACTATGAGTAATAAAAAGATGAAATTTTCTGACTCAAAAGAGGGCAGCAGAAGACTCTGCTCAAAGGATTGAAATGGAGACAGGTTATTAGTGACGCATAGTCTAGGGACAAATTTTTTCAACAATTTCTTTAAAGTCTGTGACACAAAAATAAGTGCACAACTATGCCTTTGGAAAAAACGAGGATGAGAATTTCTGCTTAACATGGCTGGTTACAGCAGTTGTTAGACAGAAGTAGCTCCTGGAGCAAAACCAAAGAAGTAGCATTCTTGAACCAGACACTCAGCTCCAGTCAGGCCCTTTCTTCCTTAACTGTCTCTTGATTTTTGAATTCAGTACTGAAAAATGGCCTTTGATTCAACTCTGGGTGAGGATCTGGAATCCACCTCTCCTATTTTTTGTGCAGGTGGTATAACAGCTAAGCCAGAGGAAGGTGCTACCACACTTGACTTCAAGGGAATGTGTCCCTGGCTGCTCTGAAAATTTTCTGTACATAGTGCTCTGATTATTTTCTTAAGAGGCATTTCAGTGTGTTTTGCTTATTTTCCAGATTTCTGCTGAGCTTATGTAGGAGACAGCGAGATCCTAAGGCACAGGGAGCCTAGTGACAAAGTGGAGAACTTCATATGGTTGAGGAGCTTTCAGGTGAAAACCAGGGCTGTTTTCAGGGTTAATGGCTCTTAAGCGTGGGTAACGTAGCTCACACTTGTGGATTCAGGCACCAAAGGACAAAATAAATCCTGTTTTAGATGGCTTAAACCTTCTTTGGATCTGGACCAAATGCTTTATTTTTACGTTTGGAGAAATGCTGCAGAGAATATAAGTACTTCTGATTTCAACATAGAGATGCTTAAACTTGATTAGAATGGAAAAGCAAGAATCTTATGTATAGAGAGAAGTGTTAAAAGACATTCAGATTGAGATCTAAGTCTACAAAATCAGGGAAATCCTGAAGCAGGATTATTGCATTAATCTTTCTGTCCTCCTCCACCAAACTCAAACTCCCTTTGTCCTAACATTGTTTATTCTAGCAAATATGGTTGTCTATGTATCTGCCACTGGGGTAACATTTATTGTCTTCATGTGGAACAGTTTATTATCATGTAACCGATATAAACAGTTAAAAAGATGTTGTGTTTCTGATCTTTCTTGGCCCACCAGAGCCTGATTTGTTAACCTTCTGAGCCTGCTGTGAACCTTGCCTGGTTTTCAGTAATATGAACAAAGACAGTAGGCCTGAAGGCTGTGGGTGGCTATAGCCGTACTACTTGTTTTGCTCTTTTATTTTGCTTATCTGGAACATGTATTATTTTAGATGGGATAATTTTGGGCAGTTGTATTTTTTAATGTATTACAATATTGGCAAAAACCCACCAAAAGTCTTAGTTGCTGCTTTCAGTATTCCAAAATAGTATTATAAATAGACACTGTAGCACTGTTCTTGTTTTTCTATTATTTATCTAAGAAGCCACGTGTAGTGTGTAAATTCCATCAAACGAAGTCTGTGTGGTGAAAAAAGAGTAGTTATTGGTGTGTTTTAAAAGTTACTCCTTTTGCTTACTGGAACTACATATACATTTTAAAAAGGCCAACGAAATTAAGATATGATGAAATAATGCTTTTTTAGTGCTGCTTTGCTTCCTCTTCCAAACTGTTCTTTGTCCCTAAAATAAAGAAGATGAGGGGCTTTGTCCTAAATGGGAATCCTGTTCCCTGAACCACAGTCACTTCAGCTCAGCATTTTGTTGCTGGGAACAGCACTTCTCTGTATGGGGCTGGGAAAAGAGGGTAAATCATAATTAACACTTTTCACTCTGTAACATTTGGGGGCCCTATGGGTATGTGATGTTATTGCTGGAGATGGTAGCAAAGCCTGTTCTTGCTGTGCCTTTGTAACCACCAGTGTGGTCTTCCTGCACCCACAACATCAGACAGTGATGAGGGTTAGACAGCAGCACCAGCAGCTTCTCATTGGGAAAGTCCTATCAAGTACTAGTTTGAACAATAAGATTGCACACATGTGAACATTCACTTACAGTGTAAAGGAGAATAATGATTTATTCGGTATGGCTTATATTACACGTGGTTTATTATACGTGGTTAAACCACGACAGATGTAGATGTATAAGTTGTCATCTTGAGGCTAGCTCCCAAAAATCAAAGGGCACCAAAGAATCTCTCTCCTTTCTGACACAGACAGGTGAGCACCTGAGTAACTATTTCTTAAATACAGAGTGAAAAAACATTTTACTGTGTGGCCTGTGACTTTCCAAATAAAGCATATTAAAGAAGTTGGTGGTTTTAATCTATATAGCCAATGCAATATTTTTACTTTTGAAACTGTTTTAATGAGTGTCAATTGTGTAGCATGTTGCTTTTTATTAGGCTCTCAAGAACTAAATATAACACTCAGATTTCCGGGAACTCATAAAAACTCCTTCTTTTGTGTAGAAGAAGGCATTTTTAATGTGTCTTAAAGCACAAATGTTTCACTTGTGGTTTTGCGTGTAATGAGAACTGTTACTACTCTTGTGTCCAGAGTTGCTAATCTGTGCGTAGTATTGATGCCCATTGATAAGTATTTCCCATGCATTTTAGACAGCATTAATGGATTGCTTGCATGGCAGATTTTCTTTGTGATTTAGAGTTTATATCTTCAGGTATGTGCTGTTTACAGTGGAGACAATCTTATTGTTGATCTTTGCAAGAATTTGCATTTAACTTGGTCAGTACAAGAAATATTTTAATTTGCAGGTAATTCAAACCTTTATAGTAGGATTTTAAATGTCCTTTATAGTGGGAATTTAAAATGGTCTATCCCCTACCTTCTTAACAGAAGCACTCTAAGGTATGTATTATAAATTTTAGGAGTCTTCCCCACTTGAACATCAAGAACTGTGTGACACTGTTGTTCAAAGCAAAAGAAATGCAAGTCCCACCTTTTGTATTGCCTCAGACAGGTTTCTGCACAGTAGCAGGCTATGACGAAGCAATATGTATTTACAAACATAGAAAAATAAATATGAAAAGTCAGATTTTATACTTGGTAGTTCATGCAAATCTGTTATCACCATGAGATTAATGTAATCAAAATGACTGCCCTAATGTACTAAATTGTAGGCTAAAAGTGATTAAACCAATTCATGTTTGTATCTATGTTTTAGTTAGTGGTTTAGGCTGTGAAATTTTGGCCCTGGGGTTAAATCTAAAGATTTTCAAACTAAGAAATCCATGGTTAAAATATGTTTGGTGGGAGGGAATAATATAATTACACATAGCTTTTTGATAAACAGCCTAAATTGTGCTTCAAAGGACAGATGTGGCTTTAATAATCTGAACCATTTGCATTTTCAGATTAAACCGTGCTTGATTGCATTGTACTTGATATGTATACTTAAATCTATATGTTAAATGTTATACTTTGATATAGAGCACATTGTTTGACTTTGTTCTTATGATCTGACAAGCTTCATTATATAATAAACTAGTTTAAATAAATCTTAAAGACATAAAAGTGTTCTTGACAGTAAGAAAAAAATTTTAAGCACACAAATGATATATCGGTTAGATGTTCCAGAGAGAGTCAAAGCTTTTTTTCATTCAGATCTTTGAACATGTGTTTTGAATAAAGCTGTAAGGCATTTTCCAGTAACCAGTGTTGTATTACAAAAATGAGTAAAGTAAAACAAAAGGAAAACATGTTTCAACATTTTATTCAGCATTGTCACACATTGTTGCACATTTCCAGCTGGAAGTAAATGTGACATTCGTAATGCTAATTTTTCAAACCTAACCTTTTATAACATATAAAATATTACTTGGGATGGTGTGCCCTTGTGAAAAGAGCAGGAGTAATGAAGTGCTCGATCAGGGTTCAATTGGATTCCTAATGGCTTGAATGCAATTATACTGCCGGTTTGTTGCAATCAATCAAAACCATTTTTGAATTGTTCTCTTAAACTGTATCTACTGGTAACTGCTGATAAGCAGGTTACAGAGCACTTGACCTGATATGCTAGCAGTATGTATCTCATGAAAAACAACAAATAATGCTGCTAACACTATCCTGCTTGTCCAGTGTGAGGCAGAAATCCGGTTTTGTCAATACAGAAGTACACAATGTAGTGTTGCTCTGTGTTATTCATGGTGCATAAATGTGAACATAAGTAGTTTAATGCAGGACATAAAAAAAAAAGCAGTATACAATTTTGGTATTACATATATAATACTGTTAATTGTACGCTGCAGGTACATTAACTAACTCAGAAAAAATGAGTTGCGCCTCTTTTTCATCTATCAGAATGACAAATTGCCAGCCTCCCCTGGCTCAAAAAGAGGAGAGAAGGAGGAGGAGCAGAAGGAAAGGAGCACATGCAAGCAATTTGGGTATTAAAAAAATGCCAAATTAAAAAAGTAAAAAAAAGGAAACAAAAATCTTACAATTAAGCTGTAATGGAATTTATAGAAAGATGGATATAATTTATTTTGGTTTTATTTGTCCAGGGCCATAACATATTAGCCTGGAAATGTAATCTAAAACATACCACATACAGTGTTGCTAATGGGACATTTATGCTAAAGGGACTTATTCCCATACTTGAGGACAGGAAAAATATGCTCTAACATTTCATCACATGGCATACCTCTGAAAGTGAAAGCTAATTAAATAGCTTTTAGTTGAAAATATCATAGACCTGAAGACCCTTAATCCATGTGAGAAATGGTTAAACTCAGCAAATGTGACACTTGAAAAAGGACATCCTGAAGCTGACTCTTTTGGAATCAGAAGTCTCCTCTATCTCAGGAGGATGGGTTCTTGCTCACTAGCCGTTACCTATGTTTTACCTGACTATGCCTCAGCTGCTGCCATTTTGCTATGAGCGTGGTAGGATGAAAGTGTTTCACTATTTTGTGTGATCCCACAATTTCTCTCCTGGTAGCAAAAAAAATGTGGTTGTAGCAAGATGGAGTGGATGCCAGTATGATCTTTACAAGCTTTGTTAATGCTCACTTTAAAATGTTCCCGTTGGAGACAGGAACAGTAATTCCATGCATCTCACCCAAGGACTATCTGCTTGTTTCCTAAGCAAGTTCTTTGCTAAATACCTATCTTTTTGCTGTAATACAAAATCAGTAAGGATTCAGTCTGTAGCTGTAACCCATAAACATGTCCCAAGTATCATCATCTGATTTTGATGCTTAAAGCATTGACTTCCTCGATATTTAGCCTGAATCTCTGCTTCAGATTCTTGACTTGGCAGGTGTATAGCTCAAGTCCTCATTTTTTTTGAAACTAAAGTAAGCACATTTTCATTGCACAGTGAAAATCTGCAACTAGAAAAGGAAAGTAGAAAGGAAGGGCTTTTTAACAAAATTCAGTTAGGACAAAACATATTTCCAGATGGTCTCTCTTATATTGTACTACTTTATATACAGGACCATCTGTAACTCTTTAGTTAATTTCCACTAGTCTAATTCTGTACTTGCATATATGTATCTAGAATAGAATTTGCCAAAATATGGGGCTTTTATGTACAGTTTGTGGGATATTTTCAGAGTAATATGTAGCAGAGCTACCCTACTCTGCCCTTGTATAGAGAATGCCAAAGGGTAGGGGAATGACCTGCTCTCCTCTCATAGCTCCTAAACTCAAAGGAGTACAAGAAGCAGATTTAGTTTGTCATGTGTAGATACAGTGGGAAGCTCTGCATGTTCATTTTAGCCCACAATATTTATTACTTACAGTTTTTATATTAGTATTTAAAAACCCCATGCATTTGCTGCATTTAAAAATACCTCTCCTCTCTTTTCCCAAAGATAGTAATTTAAAGCTTTCAAGATAATGGTGGGAAAATTTTGTGCAGAGGCATTGATGTAATGGCAACAGCATTTAATCTTTTCATATTGAAATGGCAGTTTTCAAAAGACTTGGAATTGCTGAGTGGATTTTGGTTGCATTCATTTTTAATTGACCATGCTGGGAAAAAAGGGAAAAAATGAAGGAAACACCTGAAAACAGAAATCTGGCTGAAGTGTTTGTCACTCATTTTTTATTTTCAAAATGTCTCCTCTTTGTGTACAAGCTGAATAGACTGTAAAGTACAAAACAGTTAAGAAGTATAATGTATTGAAGTAATCTAATCTGATGCAATTGCATAAATGTAGCCAAGGTTTTTTTACATTTGAGAACTATTTTAAAATAGAGAAATGTAATTAATTGTGTCACCTTTTACTTACCTATTTTATTTTTGTTGGTCTTACCTTCTTTAATTACAGAATGTTATATTATTTTTTTCTGGGCCTTAGATATGCCAAAAAAAAGGTGGTACAATCTCTTTGTCTGGGGCATCATTTTTCTTCTTATTCTGAGGCTAACGTTTAAAACAATAACACTGCAGTTGTCTCTGTCTCCTTGTAGATCTTTCATAACGGGTGTTGTGTTTTCAGGCAATGAAAACCACAGAGCATATGGATCAAAAAGAATAGGATTCAGGTGATGAAAGCAATTGTTTCTGGGTGCCTGTCTTGATTTTCCTTTGAGTTTGTACTGAAAGGTTGAGGTTGAAGTCAGATGATAATTTTCCAAGTTTGTGGATGATTTAACCATTGCTGTGTTGTTGGGAAAGTTAACTGAATCCATTTTCATACCAGGTTCAGACAGAGATTTTCATCTTACTTGCTACGAAATCCTATCATTTGAACACTGAATGTTGCTCTGGTTTCCTCCCTTGGAATGAAATGTTTTTCCTCCTTACCTAAGCCTGGGAATAACAGAAATCTGACATATCTGTTATAATAGAATGTTACAGATATTTCAGTTTATGACTAACACTGTTCATCAGAAATCCTAGTGTCTGTGTCTGGAAAACAGTCCTAAGCCACCCGTAGACCCCAGATAGATGCTGTCTACGGAAGAAAGCAGTCTCCACAAATTGGGACAACCCAGTGTTCCTGTGCTGCTTTTGAGTTTTACCTACATGACAATATATGAAGCAGAAAAGGTTTTTATAGTTCAGCTGTTTCTGTGAAATGCCTCCTGCGATACACAGCTGCTTAGCTGTTTTAAAGTAAGTTACAGAAGCGTAGGTATCCATGATCATGAAAAATATAGGGAGTTGGGAGGGGGTTCTAGAAAGCGTGGCGAGCACAGGCTTAACTAGGACAGTTTTCTGGCTGCCAGACTTAGACAGCAGATGTTGGCATTTATGTTCCTGCTGTGTAAGTTGACTGTGGGTATCTGTTTGGGTATGATCTTCTTTGGTGCAACGTTTGGGCACCTACATGCTGCAAAGCAAAGAGAGACGGCACTCATGTAGCCCTGGGGAAATGGTGTTGCTGTTGGCTGCTGCTGAATCAATCTTACTGGGAAGTCGATGAGGATGCCAACATGTTTCTCTTTTTGTCTTCATTGTCTTGTTCTTCTTGTTCCTTCTCCTTACCTCTCAAAGGAAAGAAATAAACATCTGAGTTGGCTGCGACCCTGTAACAACTTTCCCTCAAAGTGACAGGCAAAATAAATGACTAAATGATATTGTTCAGAATTACTCATCTCGAATGGACTACTATAAATTTACCAACATTGTAATCATAGATACTGAAAATAGAAGGATAAGCTTTCTTTCCAAATGAGGAGTTCACTCTGCTTTTCCTGGTCTCCTCTAGGCAATTGTCTTACACCCATCAGTGTGTTATTTGAGAGCCTCCAACTATCAATTAAATGTGACTTTCAGTCCTTTGTAGGCCCTCTTGGTATTTTATTCAAGCATTCAGTCTGTCTCCTGCAGCTTTTATTAGCTCAGGATTTCATAGGTTTGGAAAGGAGGCCATCTAATCTAGTCTGTACATCTTTCTGCAACATCTGCTGGAATGACGTAGTAAAAAACTGTGACTCCTAAGAGCACTGACACACAGCTCTTACGGGTTGGGCGATTTTATTGGGAAGAAAG